>OU426981.1:41495942-44338442 GCA_911387785.2 Aelia acuminata
TTAGATAAAGTTTAACTAAGAAATATATCTAAAAAAATAACTTTAATAACTTGCCCATGAATTTATAAATTTTTACAAGAGGGTAGTCTTTATTGGGCCAAACCGGAGCAGCACGGTTTGCTCGGTATTTTCCATATAAAAATTTAAGGAAATGTTAAGAATGTAAGCTCACTATAACAAACAAGTATACTGAAGGTTACTAACAGGCTGGCCACCCTGCGCCCGATTGCCCCTAAAATAAGAATATTTTTTATGATTAAGAATATGAGAGGGAGCCAACCTGACCTTTTGATCCGCCCTTGTACTGGAGTGTTAACAAAAATGCAATTATCATAATGCAATTATTATAATGCAATTAATTATTATATGCAATTAATATGCACAAATAGCATGATCAAGAACCTTTCTTCTGAAAACAAAAAACTCTTCTTAAAATATCTAAATAAAATTTACACCAACTTCTTGTTCCCTGATTCATGGCGGCAATCAATTGCGATTCCGATACTGAAAAGAGACAAACCAACAGACGATCCCAAGATCTACCGCTTAATCTCATTAACATGTACCGAATGCAAACTTCTAGAAAAGATGGCTATCAATAGATTAAACTGGATATTTGAAAAAAGAGGATCACTCGACCAATGGCAAAGGGGCTTTCGTAAAGGTCGAAGCACGAGGGACAACCTAGTTAGGCTAGAGACGGACATCAATGAGGCTTTTAAAAAAAGGGAGAAGGTCCTAGCTGTTTTTATTGACCTGGAAAACGCATTTGATAGAGTATGGAAGAAGCAAATACTAGACGTTTTATTGAGCATGGGTATTGACGGATACATGCTAGCATTAATAGACAATTTTTTAAAAAATAGAACTTTCCAAGTGAGAAACGGTTCAACTTTGTCGGAGTCTTTCATGCAGGAGAATGGCGTTCCACAAGGAAGTGTGTTATCAGCAGCTCTTTTCTCAATCGCGTTGAATCCACTACTCAGAATCATACAAACACCGGTCAAGTCTATGCTCTATGCGGATGACTTGGTAATTTACTGTGCAGGAAAATCAATCCCGGAACTATATAAAACTATTCAAAAAATATTGAACCGAGTCAATAACTGGTTGACAACACATGGGTTCCGTATATCTATCAAAAAAACCGTCAGCGTACTTTTTACAAAGAAAAAAACATTACCACTACCCACGCTTAAAATTGAAGATACTGCCATTGCTAATCAGGATTCCGTACGTTATTTAGGTCTCATCTTTGATTACAGATTAAATTGGACCGAAAATATTAAACTACTTAAAATAAATTGTTTAAGATCATTAAATCTTCTCAAATGCTTGACCAACACGTCTTGGGGCGGTGACAGGAAAAGCATGTTAACTCTGTACCGAGCCTACATTAGATCTAAACTCGACTAAGGCTGCATGGCTTATAGATCTGCATCCCCTAGAACTCTCAAGATGTTAGATAGCATACACCACAGTGGATTAAGGTTAAGCACAGGAGCCTTCCGTTCCAGCCCAACTTTGAGCATTTGCTGCGAAGCCGGAGAACCACCACTTGAATTCCGAAGAACAATCATATCACTCTCATATTACATTTCCTTAGTATCCTCACAACATCCGCTAAACGACCTTCTTTTAAAATACATGACACCCAACAACGAACCAAACAGTAACGCATTAAGAAAATCCTATCCCAGAAGAGTCTTTTCCTCCCTCACAGAATTGAACATAAGAATCCCGGAAATATTACCTAAAACCATATCAACCAAGGAGCCTTGGACCATACCACAGCCAAAAATTGATTTATCTTTAGTGAAACATATAAAAAATCACACTCCACCCATAGTATTTAAAAAAGAATTTCAAAAAATAAAAAATGAGCTCACTGGTTCTACACATGTTTACACTGACGGCTCGAAGAATGAAAAGGGAGTAGGAGCTGCCTTTACCTATGACCATCAGACGCATTCCTTCTCGCTAAATTCAGATTGCAGTATATTCACAGCAGAACTTTTATCAATCTATAAGGCACTATCAATAATCATACCAGGTAATAATAAAGTCGTGATATTTTCCGATTCCCTATCCGCTCTAAGCAACCTATATTCTACACACCCCCTCGTACTGCACATCTTCGAGAATATAGACAGCCTAAAGAGGATGAATATCAGCACAGTTTTCTGCTGGATATCGGGTCATACCGGTATTGAAGGTAATGAGGAGGCTGACAGAGAAGCTAAGAAAGGGATCACAGAAGGCATCCACTATGCGAAAGTCCCCGCATTGGATTTAAGCCCCAAACTAAAGCACGCTGTTTGGACATCGTGGGAATCATTATGGGATGCTCAAACCGATAACAAGTTAAGGGTACTAAAAAGAAGCGTTCAGCCATGGAGCACCTCATTTTCTGGAAACAGAAAGGAAGAAGTGGCCCTAACCCGACTGCGGATAGGACATGCAAGATTCAGCCACGAATATTTAATGAAAGGAGAGCCCCCCTCAATATGTGAAGGTTGTGGAGTAAGAACCAGTGTAAATCATGTTTTAGATGAATGCTTAATTTATGAAAAACAAAGAGAGGAACATGGGCTGCCGCAACAAATGTGTGAACTTCTGGGAAACGATCCTTTTACCATATCAAATTTATTTCAATTTTTAAGGGCCACAAAACTGATTAATCTTATTTAAAAATACTATAATAATATTAATATCTTCTTAAAGTAGTGACGATAATATTGCATAAAGTAAAATAATTTATTATAAGTTAACAATAATCTCATAATAATAACTCCACCTCAATCGTTCTAGTATTATCCTATCCACCTTCCAGTATTAATCTAAATTATATCTATCTATCCAGTATTAATTTAAATTGTCAAAAAAATAGTATTAATCTAAATTGTTAACCAGTATTTATTAATCTAAATTGTTAACCAGTATTAATCTAAATTGTCAAAAAACTACCTTGGGAGTTGGACGATAATGGCCTTAATGGTCGACTTGTCCTTAAAAAAAAAAAAAAAAAAAAAAAAATGCAATTATAGACTGGGCGTAGACTCTTATGGGACAATATGACCATTGTATAAGCTAACTCTAATCGCGTTCTTTTCATTTTAAAAGGACTCTAGGCTCGCTCCTTAAGGATAAAAAAAATCTGGTGCGTGCTCGCAACACACAACATTCACTTACCAACTTACTTAGATTAGAAATTAATGCGTTTTGTTAATTGTCAAATAATAGTAATTGTTATAATAATTGTCAAATGAACAGAACGGGTTTAATTATGAACAATGGTCTGTCATTAAAGGCGTACTCCGCATGCGTGGGCTCAACGAGTTTTATGAGTTGACTGAATTTTTTTTTTTTTTTTCTCCTCTTTATGTTTTCTTTATTTTTATCATATCTCATATTTAGCCATTTCTTATTTTTAGGCGTGACAAGAGACAGTTAATTTCTCCATGTAAAAAAAAAAAGGTACTTTATAAGAAAGAAACAATCAAACAAAAAAAGCCCCCCCCCCCCCAAAAAAAAGGCCCCCAGAACATTTTAATAATGATAAAGCTTACCTGATATTAAAGAAAACCTAATTTTCATTAAACATGACGAATTTGATAAAAATCGTTAAAGCCGTTTTTGAGATAATACAAAAAAAAGGTAAAAATGGGAAAAAAGGTCAAGAAATAAAGTGCCCCCTTAGTTGGACCAATTTTTATGAAATGTTGGCTTTTACATATTATATACCAAATATGTAAAAGCCAAATATGTCACACATTTTTCTACATTCATATCTTATTTGTATTAATCGTTAAAGCCGTTTTTGAGTAAATAAAAAACCCCGTGAAAATGATACAAAATTTATTAAGTAAAGTCCCCCCTCCGGTTAATCAATTTTGATGAAATTTTTACAGTCATATCTCGGGCAAATAAATACATCAAATACCCTGTTTGGTCAAAATCGTTAAAGCCGTTTTAGAGTAAATAAAAAACCCCGTGAAAATGATACAAAATTTATTAAGTAAAGTCCCCCCTCCGGTTAATCAATTTTGATGAAATTTTTACAGTCATATCTCGGGCAAATAAATACATCAAATACCCAGTTTCTTCAAAATCGTTAAAGCCGTTTTTGAGTAAATAAAAAATATGTACACGTGAAATTGGTACAAAATTTATTAAGTGAAGTCCCCCCTCCGGTTGATCAATTTTGATGAAATTTTTACAGTCGTATCTCGGGCATATACATACATCATATACCCAGTTTGGTCAAAATCGTTAAAGCCGTTTTTGAGTAAATAAAAAAATCACGTGAAAATGATACAAAATTTATTAAGTAAAGTCCCCCCTCCGGTTAATCAATTTTGATGAAATTTTTACAGTCATATCTCGGGCATATAAATAGATCAAATACTCAGTTTAATCAAAATCGTTAGAGCCGTTTTTGAGAAAATCGAAAAAAACATAAAAAGTTATTAAATAAAGTACCCCCTCCCTTTGAGCAATTTTGATGAAATTCTTGCTGTCACATCGCGGGCATATACCTACACTAAATACCCAATTTCAGATTCCCACGGTTTATAGTTTTTGAGCTAGTCTGTTCACACACACACACACACACACACACACACACACACACACACACACACACAGACACACACACACACACAGACCATTTCGCGGGACTTGGTTATTTCGACTCAGGGGGTCCCAAAACGTGTATTTCCGTTGAAAACCGGAAGTCGAAATTTTTCACGATCGCAATACTTCCACTTACTATATATTTCATATATAGGTAAGTGAAAGTAAAAATTATTAAGTAAAGTCCCCCCTCCGGTTGATCAATATTGATGAAATATTGGCTATAATATCTTTTTCATATACATACCTCATATACTCAGTTTGATCAAAATCTTTAATGCCGATTTTGAGTAAATTAAAAAAACCTGTGAAAATGATATAAAATTTATAAAGTAAAGTCCCCCCTCCGGTTGAACAATTTTGATGAAATTTTTACAGTCATATTTCGGGCATATTAATACATCAAATACTCAGTTTAATCAAAATCGTTAGAGCCGTTTATGAAAAAATCGAAGAAAACGTAAAAAGTTATTAAAAAAAGTACCCCCTCCCTTTGAGCAATTTTGATGAATTTTTCGCTGGCATATACTTAAACTAAATACCCAATACAGATTATAGTTTTTGAGCTAATCTGTTCACACACACACACTCACACACACATACACACACACACACACACACACACACACACTCACACACACACACACACACACACACACACACACACACACACACACACACACACACACACACACACACACACACACAGACACACATACACACAGACCATTTTGCGGGACTTGGTTATTTGGACTCAGGGGACCCCAAAACGTGTATTTTCGTTGAAAACCGGAAGTCGAAATTTTTGACGATCGCAATACTTCTACTTACTATATATTTCATATATAGGTAAGTGAAAGTAAAAAAAAAAAATCTGGTGCGTGCGCGCAACACACAACTTTCACTTACCAACTTACCAAGATAAGAAATTGACGTGTTTTGTTAAATATCATTTCCCAAAGTCACACATTTTTCTACATTCATATCTTATTTGTATTAATCGTTAAAGCCGTTTTTGAGTAAATAAAAAACCCCGTGAAAATGATACAAAATTTATTAAGTAAAGTCCCCCCTCCGGTTAATCAATTTTGATGAAATTTTTACAGTCATATCTCGGGCAAATAAATACATCAAATACCCTGTTTGGTCAAAATCGTTAAAGCCGTTTTAGAGTAAATAAAAAACCCCGTGAAAATGATACAAAATTTATTAAGTAAAGTCCCCCCTCCGGTTAATCAATTTTGATGAAATTTTTACAGTCATATCTCGGGCAAATAAATACATCAAATACCCTGTTTGGTCAAAATCCTTAAAGCCGATTTAGAGTAAATAAAAAAAACACGTGAAAATGTTACAAAATTTATTAAGTAAAGTCCCTCCTCCGGTTAATCAATTTTGATGAAATTTTTACAGTCATATCTCGGGCATATAAATACATCAAATACCCAGTTTGATCAAAATCGTTAAAGCCGATTTAGAGTAAATAAAAAAAACACGTGAAAATGTTACAAAATTTATTAAGTAAAGTCCACCCTCTGGTTAATCAATTTTGATGAAATTTTTACAGTCATATCTCGGGCATATAAATAGATGAAATACTCAGTTTAATCAAAGTCGTTAGAGCCGTTTTTGAGAAAATCGAAAAAAACCTAAAAAGTTATTAAGTAAAGTACCCCATCCCTTTAAGTAATTTTGATGAAGTTTATGCTGTCACATCGCGGGCATATACCTACAGTAAATACCCAATTTCAGGATCGCACGGTTTATAGTTTTTGAGCTAGTCTGTTCACACACACACACACACACACACACACACAGACCATTTCGCGGGACTTGGTCATTTCGACTCAGGGGACCCCAAAACGTGTATTTCCGTTGAAAACCGGAAGTCGAATTTTTTCACGATCGCAATACTTCCACTTACTATATATTTCATATATAGGTAAGTGAAAGTAAAAATTTTGCAGATAGCAAATTTAAAACATGTGACATAAATAAATAAATATATATACATTATATACATATTTACGCAAAACCAGTGTTATTACTATTTAATTTTAACCATTCAAATTATTTCCTATTGAACTGATCCAATTACGCATAAATTTTTCCCATATTTAAACTGGTATCAAACATATGAGGCAATGTTAAGTCAATAATTAAAGCTGGGCTGCGGTTATAGAAGTATTCAGGCTAATTTTGTATCATATTGTTTTATAACAGGAGTTAATTGGGGACGAAGAGGAATCAGTGAATGTCCTAATGACATTCACTGAAATTGAAAAACTTCAATTTCAACAATCGATTAGAAATTGTTGCATTTTTTCTCTATTGTAGATACAGGAACACCAATAAATAAATAAATTTCATGAAATTGAACCAAAATACATTAAACTACACATAAAAAAGAGAAATACATTTTTATCCATTAATCTACTTATATCCATTTACAAACACTGTTAACTTAAATCTAAGGACAGAGTTGGGCAAAAAGAAGTTGAACTACAAATTACAAAACTACTGACACAGTAGTTGGGAAGTTGTTGAAACTACAACTACTTTTATAATTTGTAGTTGATGGACCACAACTACAACTACTGTAGTTTCAAAAAAGTAGTTGCATTTTTACAACTACAACTAGTAGCTGCAACTGTAATTATGGGCCTGAAACTACAACTACTTTTATTGATAACGAGTAATTATCGATATCTAGTATTATCGATAAGGAGTATATCAAATGCAATTCAGCTAATATATAAAACATGGGATTGATTGAGAAACTAAGGTTAAAAAAAATAATTGACTGCCGGAAATCATGGAAAAATTTTGTATTACGTATATGTATTGTACTATTTTTAAAACAGATTATCAACCATAATGGAGCCCATTTATGTATGGAGTATTTATCTAAACACAAAATAAAAATAGCAAAAACATGTGATTTAATTAGACGTTGCTTAGCAAATGTAGTTGCCGCTCTAAACTACATTTACAACTACTTGTTGTATTTGCCATTCCCAACTACTTTTTCCCAACTACTGTAGTTGTAGTTTTAAATTACAACTACTTAACTGGTAGTTGACAAATAGTAGTTGCGCGCTTCCAACTACAAACTACATGTAGTTGTCTGTGTAGTTAATTACAAATGTAGTTAACTACTGCCCAACTCTGTCTAAGGATAACTAGTGCATTTGTACCTCAAATAGGCTCTATTGAATTGCATCATTAATATTTTCAATGATTATCACAAGTATGCTCTTAATGACATATTTCATAACGATTAGATTTAATCAGCAAAAGAAAAAGTTTATTAATTGTTACCCGGAACTTCTTGCTTGAACAGGAATAAAGACTTTACATTTTTTTATATATATAAATATCTACCTACACAGATTTTTGTAGCAAAAAAAAAAGTTTAAATTTGAATTTAATAAGAAGTGGAAATAATTCAATTCAGTTATTTAATTTAAAGTGCGCTGTTCAAATTATCATTTTTAGGTTATGTTAACATAATACTTGTTCTTTGACACAAGCAAAGTGGTAATTATTGCTTTTTTTTGCTCTCATGAATCGGCAGTGATTACTTTATAAAAAAAAGGAAAAAATCCGATAACTTTTCACAATTTTTTATATTGAAATCTATGCAATCCGAAAGGTTCGTAAAAATTTAATGGTTGAATGGTTAACGGATATGTTACTTCTTTTCATTTTTAAGGTGAGTTGTTTACTTTAAGTCCAAGGGAGGTGTATGGGGATCAATCTCACCCAGAAATTTCGAGAAAAAAAAAATTGTAAAAATTATTAGTGGAATAATTTTAAGTATCTAATTCTTACAAAGTGTCTCGTGTAGTGGTGTACTTTTTTTTTCGTCTTGTTATGTTTCTTTGTTCTTTGTTTTGGTAAATATTTAAAGTTAAATATTTTTTCTATTACCACTCCTGAGTTAGGATTGTGAGCTGAATCTCTAATCGAGTTTATGTGTTATGAGATGGTTTAGATAGGTCGTTGTAGGTCTTAGGCCATACAAAAAACGATATCTTACAATAATATACCGTAGGACATTATTTAGTACTGTTTTATGAAATTGTATTAAATTTAATATTTTTGAACTTCAGTTATTAAAGTAAACTTTTTGAAATAAAAGTACACCTAACTCTCTTAAAACTGTTATTACTAGTAAGAAAGAACTCTCCCAAAAATCAATAGAGTACCCCAATAGTGTACCAATCCCCCTTTACTCCGAGAAATTCATTTTTCCCTTATCATTTTGCAAAAAAATAACTAATAATAAAAAAATAGTATCTTATTAGTGACCTTCTACCTCTGTACAAACCAAATATTACTCTTTCTAAAATTTTTAGCTGTCCAATGATGTATATATTTGCAAATTAAATTCCTTATAGTCGTTTTTATATATCTTAAAGGGGAGAAAAGTCGTTGAGATATGCAGTTTGTATGTCCGTGTATGTTATTGTGAAAACCTGAAAAAAGGATCTCCGTGTGTTGATGGAGGTCAGAATGGGTGTAGTTAGCCACGTACCATGGTGGATTATGAGTCGTAATATTTTTGGTTTGAACGAAAATATTTGTAAATAAGTGGATAAAGTAGTCTGATTATTTTGTTAAGCGTCCTTTGATTCATTATAGCATGCGGAACACATGTCATCCTTCTGTCGACTATAAGTAGTCCGAGGATAGTTTACTGTACTCTGTCTGAGGAATTTCATTAGTGTCTCCAAGACTGGAAGACATGTAGTTCTTTGAAGTGTAAATGTAATGTGTTTTTACTTTCACTTACCTATATATGAAATATATAGTAAGTGGAAGTATTGCGATCGTGAAAAATTTCGACTTCCGGTTTTCAACGGAAATACACGTTTTGGGGTCCCCTGAGTCCAATTAACCAAGTCCCGCGAAATGGTCTGTGTGTGTGTCTGTATGTGTGTGAACAGACTAGCTCAAAAACTATAAACCGTGCGAACCTGAAATTGGGTATTTAAAGTATGTATAAGCCCGTGATGTGACAGCGAAAATTTCATCGAAATTGCTCAAAGGGAGGGAGTACTTTATTTAATAACTTTTTAAGTTTTTTTTCGATTTTCTCTAAAACGGCTCTAACGATTTTGATTAAACTGAATATTTGATCTATTTAAATACCTGAGATATGACTGTAAAAAAATCATCAAAATTGATCAACCGGAGGGGGGACTTTACTTAATAAATTTTGTATCATTTTCACGTGTTTTTTTTATGTACTCAAAAAAGGCTTTAACGATTTTGATCGAACTGAGTATTTGATGTATGTATATGCCAAAGATGTGATAGCCAACATTTCATCAAAATTGGTCAACCGGAAGGGGGACTTTACTTAATAAATTTTGTATCATTTTCACGTGTTTTTTTTATTTACTCAAAAAAGGCTTTAACGATTTTGATCAAACTGGGTATTTTATGTATGTATATTCCAAAGATGTGATAGCGAAAATTTCATCAAAATTGGTCAAACGGAGCGGGCACTTTATTTCATATTTTTTTTCCAATTTTTACCTTCTTTTCGATGATCTCAAAAACGGCTTTAACGATTTTTATCAAATTCGTCATGTTTAATGAAAATTAGGTGTTCTTTAATATCAGGTAAGCTTTATCATTATTAAAATGTTCTGAGGGGGCTTAAATAGGGTAGGGGCCTTTTTTGTTTGTTTGTTTCCTATAAAGTACCTTTGTTTTTGTTTATATGGTGAAATTAACCTTCTCTCGTTACGCCTAAAACTAAGAAATGGCTAAATATGAGATATGATAAAAATAAAGAAAACATAAAGAGGAGAAAAAAAGAAAAATATTCAGTCAACTCATAGAACTCGTTGAGCCCATGCATGCGGAGTTAGCCTTTAATGACAGACCATTGTTTATAATTAAAGCCGTTCTGTTTATTTGAGAAGTGGCAATTAACAAAAAGCATTAATTTCTAATCTAAGTAAGTTGGTTAGTGAAAGTTGTGTGTTGCGCGCACGCACCAGATTTTTTTATTTATCGTGATGCAGTCTAATGTTCCTGTTTATGAAGATTATTTATAAAAGTTATTGAAGCGTGTGTATGAATCAAGGAAATAAAGTCAATTCAAAATTTATTAAATTCCTATGATAAGGATAAAATGAGTGCATTATATATAGCCAATGTTCGTGTTATACGACGTCACTGAGCAGCGTTATAGCTGGAAATGACTTTAGTGTTATGTAGTGATCAATCTTGCCCGTAAACCTCCCACTGGTACCGCGCGATTATATCTGTGAGGAAAGAGCTCGGTTAAGATCGGCCTACGGAGGAACATTAACCTCGCCCCATAAATTGAGATAAGCTCCTGAGGACGAGCGCGGATGTGGCCCCCTCCAGGACGACAATAGGAGCATTAGCTCTAACTGTCCTGATGGAGATCAAGAGGATTACAATGAGGAGACCTTGGGCAGCCCTAGCCGTTGGTTGGGGTATGCGGAGGCAATGCCTTAATGGGGGTTGTTTGTAATACATATATAATATAAATAGTAATATATACTTCATTATAAATTCAATAAATCACACTTAAAATAGTCAAAAGAAAAAAAAAACTTTAAATAGTCATTAATAATAATATAATTAATAATAATAATATAAATAGTTCGATTTATCTGACTCGGCACTGTCATTAACATTCGATTTGGAACTAAAATATTTCTTCTGGTTAATATGTTGAACGGAGAATCGTGAAAGCGCCTGATTGTTTTATAGCGCGTGCCACAACCAATGATTTACCATCTCAATGGGTGCCTTAACATTACTCTCCTCCATGCTCTCTCTCTAGCTGTATTAGAATTGTATTAGTTGTAACCGCGGCGCGCGGTTACAATAAAAGCGATTAATAAATAACTTTTTTGTTTTTATTGAATTGTATCGCATTCTCTCTGTTAGGTACAATGGTAATAACAATAAATAATTGCGTACGCGTATTTATATTGTCATAGGATAAAGATAAATTCATTAACCTTTTAACCGGGCGGGACGTATAAATGCGTCCTTGAAATACATAAATGTTGTACCCTGGAACTGGTGGGACTTAAAATTTCATACAACAGGGGTATTAGTCATAGATAAATGTATCTACGTGAATTTATATATATATATATATATATATATATATATATATATATAATTATATATACGTATATAAATAATAATAAAAATAACATACCGTAAAATGGGGTGACTTTGTGACAAGCCTATTTTTCTACAGTTTTTGAATTTCCCTCCTTAAAAAGAATCAGGTTAGGCAATTCAGAGTACTTGTCAGTTGGTCAGTAATATGCTGCAACCTACTGTACACATATAACTTCTTTCATTCCATTTACCATGGTGCTTTATTTCATATATGCTTGATTGTTTTTATTTAGTTGAAACTTTGAAATAAAGCACCATGGTAAATGGAATGAAAAAAGTTATAGAGGTCCAAATGTGGCCAGTAGGTTGCAGCACATAACTGACCAACTGGAAAGTACACTGAATTGCCTAACCTGTCCGTTTAAGGAGGGAAATTCAAAAACTGTAGAAAATAGACTTGTCGCAAAGTCACCCCATTAGTCACAATGTCACCTTATTTTAAGGTATATTTCAGGACTATATATACGTCCCGCCCGGTTAAAGGGTTAATGCTGATATAATACATAGAAAGGAAACAATCTACATAAAATAAAACATTTAAAAAAAATTAAAATTAAAAATCTGTAAACAGGCATAAGTATATGTAAAAATAATATAAACATCTGACAAAAGAACCTTCAATTAGGATTGCCCATCGCTTATTGAGGGGAAAATAAAAACTGCAGGAGATCCCTACTTTGTGTTTAATGCCACTTGTAGCCACTAGAGCGGATTAGATTAGATTGAGATTTTATTTGGACGGTCAACTACTCAGTTATTACGTCCTTTTGATTTTTAAATTTAAACTAATTTAATTTTCGTCACTCTTTGGCTTCCTTTTTTTGTATAGTTTTTCATATTGCTATGTAGTGAAATATATATAATTATTTTACATGGATTGGTAATTTAAATATAAAATGTATAAAATTTAATTATTTAAAATAATAATTATTATTATTTTTTGTTATTATTCTTTTTTCTGTTTTTTTAACAACTATTTTTATTTTTTTATTCGAGCGGAGAATCTGGCTATTACATAAACTCTAGTTTATACATATCAACATATGTTTGAAAAGTTCGAATGCCTAGTGCCGCAGAGGATTATTGGCATGGATGTAGTTAGAAGTCGAGCGACCTATTAGGTTTCAGTAAAATTCGGAGAACATAGAATGTGATAACATTATTTTTTAACCGTTTGTAACTTTTGAGAAAAGTACAGATCAAAACTATTGTTAAGAAATTAATGTGTATTTACTGGATGATTATTTCCCAACGTATATAACGCAAAATGAATATGTCTTGGATAGGCAAATTTACCGAAATAAATTAAAATATTAAGCCAGATTTCGTCAAGATTTCAAAATCTCGTCCAGAATCTACATTTTCCCTAAGCATGAAGCCATTATATTTTAAACATGTTTATGGCCATACTCTCAAAGTTTTGATTGAATTCTTCTTGGAATAGTTGTGACAGATTTAGTGGTGCTAGATGCAGTTAGAGTAACGCTAGGCATCATTATTTTTCAACAATGTCGTTAGCTTGAATATTATCTTTATTTCTAATTTATGCGTCCGTTTGTTTTGCCGAATATTTTAAATACAGATTAATGTATTATAGTCAATGAATAAAGTGATGTAATACTTCAAAGGATTGAGAAAAAAAGAAAACAAAAAAAAGCGAACAAATCAGTTGATTAATAACAATAGCCAAAAAAAGGACATTATTATATTTTAATGACTTTGTCCTTAGTATATTTGACTACATTTGATGTAAGAGTGTAAACAGACTTGCTCCATGCTCTCAAGGTGCATTTAAACCGCGACGAACCACTTAGCATAGCCTGTTCTCAGTCACTTTCCCGAGAGCAGTGGGTTCGGTACGTGGTTCGTACTGATCCAAACGCACTTTGAACCTGCACTCTTGCTGACCTTCTACCGACAAACCAACGATCCTATCGTTATGACTTGACTACCTTGAGGATCAAACAGAACTGAAGCTCTAACATTCAACGATTATTTGCCTTGGCTCGTTTTAGTGCTCAACTTTATTTACCTCCCTTCTCTTTAAAGACTGAATTAACTTTATATCTGTTAGCTTTAGGGCAAGCAGAATATTTACTTCTCTAACCAGTCGGCTAGCAACAAATTTTAATTGTGCTATTCAAGAGAATAATGTTAAAAGTTCTGTGATAAATTCATCACTCTATGAAAATAGATACAATTAACAAGACATTTTAATGATAACCTTTGTAAAAAAAATTGTTTATGGGTCAAATATTATTACTTAATTTCCTCAACTTTACCTTTTTTATGAATTAATTATATAAACCCGTAGCTTATTACAATGACATGGAATAATAATCTGTAATCTTTGCTACTTGAGCAATAGATATTATTAAAAGCATATTAATTTTGAAAAATTAAATAATTATTTTTTTTAAATTAAAGACCCTTCATTACATAATCATTTAAATGAAATAATGTTTGGTACAAAAATAAAACATTAACTATACTTAAAATGTTTAGTAGATTTTGAATTTCAGTCCCCCACATTTCAGTCCTTCATCGGGCTTGAATACAAGATGCAAAATTGAGTTATTACTATGCCACTTGAATTTATAAGTCTATTGTGAAGAAAACTATTAATATTATTTTGTTTAACCCATCTTGATTTGACCTTGAGATATGTAGGCTCTCCTGGTATACACATTCACCCATCCTTGGAGAGCACCCTTATTTAAATAATTGATTTATCTAATCCTAAGTCATTTTCATAGGTCATTTTCCCATCACACAGTTTTGTCTCCCCAAGTGATTGTGATTTCTACACAAAATTTATTTTACTCTGACTGCAAGGTACTTTCAACTTCAAGTAAAATTGTTATTTCCTTGGTTATTATTTTTATTAGTTTTTTTTTTGTGGTTAAATTTGAATTAAAAAACATCAAAATATGTTTCTCATGTGTCCCATATCGCAGTTTGGTAACTATGAAGACTGGTAAGTCTTTTATTTATGGGATTGTTTAGGTAATTTTTTCACTAGTAATTGTTGTACTAATGTTGCAATATTGAATTTTCGAATGAATAGAAAGAATAATTACTTATGGTAATAACTTTGACCCCTAAGTCTCTATCCCCCCAGGTTCAATATACTCGTATTTCCTTCACATTTTTTTAAAAAGCTCCCCAAAGCTTAACTAAGCTACATTCCATTCTTTTTCAAGCTGGCTACATTGCACCAGTTTTCTGCCAATATGATGGAAACGTGAATTTCCATTTTCGAGTGTCCAAAGTTGATGTTATTCAAATTATTCAAGTCATGCGCTTGGACATTCTATTTCCCTCACATGATTTTATAAAAGATGTAGTTAAGATGAATATTTAATTTTTAAAACATTTCTGCTTAAAAAAAATTAATTGCTTCAATGGCAGTGTAACCCTGGAAATGGAGCTATTTTACAAACTGTGTTAAAATGAGAGTTATCACAATTTAAAACAGAAAAAAAAATGACAATCTGTTATTAATTCTATATTATGCAATAAAATGCCCTTATACTTTTTTTTTAATATCAAACTTCAAAGAAAATTATAATATTTTTATAATCAAATTTGAATATATTTTATTTTATGTGTAGGGGCAGATGTTTATGAGAATATGTTCCATGTTAAGCAAAGCTTCACTAGGCATAACTTGGAAATGAATAGCATTGTGCCTCCACTTTGAGAATTGCTCTTTTTAAGGAAACAAACTTATAACATAAAAATTTTCGTACAAAATTGATAATGCTGTCTTTTCTATATACGTCAACACTGGTGCCCATAATCATTGAATTGGGAATTTTCTCAACAGCCCAAAAAAATATTTTTGTAAAATTAGCACAGTTTTCCCAGTTGGCTAAATTATATCAATTCAGGGTATACTAAAAGTTAAGGAGATCAAAAGTTCAAATTATGAAATATTTTTAGCTAACTTGCAGTTAGTTAAAATATTTATTAAAATGTCAGCTTGAGTAGGATAAGCCGTTTGTATGATGACCACTCTGTTTAGAAAATCATGTATAATATCTTTAGAAAATTATTAAATATTGACATTTGTGTTGTATTTTTTCTCTTTTCCAATTACAGCATAATGAAATAATGATCACCAAGCTCTGAAAATTCATAGAGTACTCGATAGATACTTTAACTTATAATTATTATTATTTCTGTTTTGAACTTTTTCCTATACATGTTTAATTTTGAGGTGATTTTTAATTTAATTAGAGATTTATTGGATATTTCAATATATTAACGTATTCAACCTATTTTTTTTTCTTTTAAGAATGTTCTCATATTTTTTTAAATCTCTGAAATACCTAGCTTCCATTCTTCAATTAATTAGTGTTAAAGAAGAATTTCGATTGCATCCTATAATTTTTCATATTCTGAATGTTATTTCAGATTTGATTAATCTTAAATCTAATCCTTTTCCAACTTTTTTGTAGCATGTTTTAGTTTGTTTCTAAATTTTTTCCTATAGTTGTTGAATAATTGTTTTAGGTTCCTTTCTAAATGACAGCTTATAATTACTTAATATTCATGCATAAAATTAATGAAAATATTTTTTTGCAAAAGGATTTATTTGTTGAACTGGTAGGATACAGACCAGACGGTTTCTACTTCATTTTTTTTTTTTTAATTTAGGTTTGGCTGTATGTTTTGCTCCATAAAAAGTTAACTATTCTGCCATAAATTAGATAGATATATATCATTGAATTGTATGCCCTATTCATTTTAGTTATATCCATCAATTCTTCCTGCTATTAAGTTTAATCCCTGATTATAGAGCTATTTACTTTTTAATTGTTGGCTTTCTAGCCTTCACTCCATGTATATTTAATCCCATTTAAATCAAAAGTATAGTGTCCGACCGAAACCAAAATTTTAGCCAAATTCGAAACCGAAACCGAATTTCGGCCATTGACCTAGTTTCGGGCCGAAACCGAAACTTATTTACGTGTCTATATATAGTACATATAAGTGTGTAATATGTCTGATTTAGCAATAATATCAATGAAAGCTTATAAAATAACACTAATTTAACTCATATTATTAATTTAATAAGTGAGCTGGTATACAAGAGTGGTAAAACAGAGTTATTAGTTAAGTTATAAGATCGAATCCTGCCCCCCTCCTTCCTTATACGGCTGGTCCCCGCGGCATGTTAGACCGTACCCCCTTAACTAGTACAGCCCTAAAAGTTGAAATAATCTTGAATAACAGGCTGCTATTAATAAAAATTCATATTATTATGTATAAATAATAAATAATATAGTAAATCTTTCCATAATAAAGCCGATAGAATACAAAAGTGATGGCCTATTGAATACTTAAAGCTGTATGTCAGAAGCTATTTAATCTACTCAGTTTTGGTCTCAAATGTTAGTGGATTTAATCTAGTTTGAAAATTTATAGAATAGTCTTTGGTCGAAAACGTGCTTCTTCATGGTAAAAATTGAGACAAATTTTTGGGATGTTATTGGTGAACTGCTGGGGGAAAGGGGGCTGCCAAGGTTGAAAAATTGGTTTTGCATCTGATTCCCATTCCATACAAAAACAAATACCAAAACCTACTACCACCATTTAATGCAACTTTTAATGACAAGGTTACTGACTAAAATATTTTTTTCAATTTTGAATTGAATCTGAGGACATGTCGACTAATTTACGTTTAAGTATTTAGAATATATATTCTTATTTATGTTAATCTCTTTTTTTTTTTTTAGAAAACAAATTTCATTATTAATGAGGAGATGATTAAAAGCACAAAAAGGTTCTTAACGCTCAAGGTAAAGAATAAATACTATTCTTTACACTTGAAGCAAAGAATTCTGTATGAAGAGCATGCTTTCATTACATGTTAAGACTTGATGTGATTTACGAGGACATTTCTGTTTGTCACTTTCAAATTTTTGTCTCCACACCCAACTTAAAGTTTTCGATCAAGTAAAGAAATCAAAAGAATGAGAAAAATCTATGTTCTACCGAAATACAATACAAGTGTAATTAACTAAGTTTTTTATTAATAAAATAACAGATACTTCCCACTATTAAATTCAAGCTGATATTGTGTAGTCCTATTTCCTTCTTGGAAATATCAGACATAGGAGCTAGTTTCGGCCTGGCCGAAACTAGGTTTTTCGGCCGAAACTGGCGGAAACCGAAACTTCGGTCGGTCACTACAAAAGTATATCAAATATTTACTTGCACAGTTTTGTTATGAAGTTGAAAGATCTTGACAGTTTGTTGTATAATTATTTCCTCCAGATCTCATACCAATGGTTTTAGAGCTGCATAAATTATTTTACAATAAGCTGGTTAAATATTGCGAGGGAGGCATTTTTATAAAAAAAATTATATCTAAATTTACTCCTGTTTAAATTGAAAGACAATCAGTGAATTTGCTGAAGATAGGAGATAATTTTGGCATGAAAGGCATGATGAATAGTTAAGCCTAGTGGCACCTTTAGAGTCGTGACTTCGCACTTAGGCATAGGGGTCCCTCACATGCTCCGTTTCAGTCTTCTGTTGTGGTTATCAGGAATATAGGCATGCCAGAACATAATGCTTGGAAGTAAGGTTATTCAATTTGATAAGTTAATCTGATAATAATGGAATATGCTTGCTGAAAGTTACTCTTTCCTATTTGTGTACTTTATTGATGGTGTGGTTTTCTTGTATTAATTGGTACTGGAGGAAGCTGCTGTTATTTTGACACTAGTTTCAAAAGACCTGACTGCAGTTTTGGGAGAGGCGGAAACTTATCTGTATGCAAGTAGATCTCTTTTTGTATTGCTGGTTGCTTTCAGTGTTAGGATACCCTGTAGCTAGCAGGATGTGACCCACCACTATTGGCAAACTTAGATGCGGTTTCTCTTGTTTTTGTCCCTGAAGTGCTTTCATGGCCTTGACCATATCTTATGCATTTAGATGCGTAATTGCAATAAGTTTTTGTGTGTTTATATTGCGTTGCACTGTATGCACTGAAGAATGCTTCTCTTTTTTCTAGGTTCTTCAATGATTATTTCACCATGGTAAAAACATTCTAAGTCAATTTTTTTTCATTGTTTGTTGATTTAGATATGTTAGCGAAGAACATAGTGGCTTTTTAAAATGTGAGATAATATTTTCAATGTTTTTGGCTTCATGAACTGGAGTCAGGTGGAGTAAGATTTGTATCACAACTCTGGGATTTTGAACTTAAACTTGTCCTCTCTTAAACTGGCTAAAAGCCGGTGATTAGTATTTTTGGGTTATATGCTAATACCTCTAATAGTATTTGTGTAATTGTATTAGTATTTGTTGTCATTAAATCACAATTATTGACTATGCATGTTTTTCTTAGACGGTAGTCGATGAAAATTCCTGTTTATTTTTTTTCCATATTCTATTTATTTAATATAAGTATTTTATTTAAGAGGCTTGTTTTCTAAACAATATTAATCTTTGGAATTATTTCAACATGTAATCAATTTGTAGCATTTCTAAGACTATTTTGACAACTAAAAAAACCTATGAGTTTTAGAAAAATGATCACAAATGACGAAAAGTGGATATTTTTAAGTCAATATAATAAGTGAGTATGGTCTGGTAAAGCTACACAATGTCAGCTTCACTTAACGTTTGGTAAGAATGATTTGGGGAAAAAAGCAATTCATTTTGTTTGTGGAACTTTAGAGTCATTTGGCATTTTCAATTGGTTCCTAGTTGTAGGACAGAGGACTCAAACTTTTTGTGAACAGACAGAAAGAGTTTATGCAGTTTTTAGAGCAAATTGTCAATGCTAATGTCAATAAGAACCAAGCCATTTTTTAACACAATTTCTCTGCACATCATTCTCATTTGGCCAAAGAAAAATAATTGGAACCACAAGCAGTAAATTTTTTGCCTCAATGTGCATAAACCCCGATTTAGCCCCTTCAGGTCATTGACTTTACTTTGAATAATATTAAATAAAATATAAAAACTGAAAAATATAAATCTAACAATAATTGATGCTAATGCAGAAGGGCTTTTTTAACATCCTCCGGTTTACATATTAAGTTATGTTTTTTTTCTTAAATTAATTAAGTATGTTATCATCATTTGATTTTTTTTTTCTAAATAAGTAAATACTTTTAATTTTTTTATATACATCCGAACTCTAATTATGATTCGAAACTAAAAAGTATTTACTGAAAAATTGGGTCTTTGTTTTTTCCTTTCACCTGTAAGGATTCCATTTTGTTACAAATAACAATATGTAAATAACAAAAGGACATAAAATAGCTTTTTATTTTTATAAAAATTTACAATTCTGTTTATTATAAAATATATCATAAAACTAACTTCAATTAAAGTTATAATCTTAATAATACTGTATATAATATATTCTAAGGCATGATCAACAGAAAAGAACGCTTTAATATTAACCATTGAATACAAATAAAACAAAAGGTTTAATATTTCTTGTTCTTTTTTTTCTTATACAACTATTTCAAATACCAATCGATTAATGTGATATCAAAATCATAAAATTTAGTTTAAATAACACAAATCAAGAAATAAAGGCCTTCCTCGTTTCCAGATTCCAACAATAATAAGAACCGAAATTCAAAAGGTAGTATCACAATATTTTTATAATGCTATTTAAAATATAAAATTTTCTATTTAAAATAGAATTATTTTAAAATATTATTAATTATTCTAAATTAAAATAGTTTGCAAATTATTTAACATTACTGGAATACAGTCATTTAGCATTTCTTATAGCTTTCCAGTTAAAAATTTAAATTGATTAGCAAGTTATGATTTGATGGTCATATTGTTGCACATTTTTCAATACCTTTATTGCTTGCATTTTGTAATACCATGAACTTAATAATCCTTAATTTATTAATCCATTCATTTTTAGTAAAATGAATTTATCTTATAAATTATATATAAAGGAATTCTTAAAAATTAATTAATAAAAGTAAGTAGGTATATCACAGTTGTTACTTTGATTTTTTAATAGCCTAACTTAATATTTACATGAAATAGATACAAGAATCAAAGTCATGAGATAAATATTTTTTAATTAAAGATAATTATCAAATAAGGTAATTAAATTAATACTCTGACAAAAATATTTGAAGAAAAAAATAAACGGTAACCAGTTACCTTGTACTGATTTTTTTTTTTTTTTAAGCAATATAGCTAATCATATAATTTTTTTCAATCATTATTATTTCAAAAAATTGTTATGATTTATATTAGATCCCAAATGGTAAATTTCCCATGCCTGATATAATACAAATGAAAGTCAATACAAAACCGGTTAGTAACTTTAATACTTATTATTTAGTCACGTCTTAATATTTTAAAATTGCTAAATAATTACTACCGGAACTAAAATTTTTGATATAAAAAAAAAATGTTTAATTGATAAAATATGGTTACTACTGTTTTAAGTTATATTAATAACAAAAAATATAAATGTTTCATTCATAGCATCGTTTTTTAGTCAAGAAACATTTATATTCTGAAATGAATTTTTTTTTTTTCTGTAGGTCTTCATCGTGAAATTTCTACAAAAGTGAGCCTAACGAAAAATAATTTTTTTAACGGTATAAGCTTTTCCAATTGCCTTGATTTTAACTTTAGTGAATCTGAACAGTACAATTTGAAATTTTCTTATAAGATTCGGAAAATCATCAACCAACTTACATCTAAAGATCTTCGTAGTACATATTCTATTGAAATATAACTTCCGTACAATTAAATAAATGTAACGTTGTATAAATATTATTTTTACAATTTCATTAAAAAATTATCCTATCTGTTTACTTACAATCATATTTACAAATGTATATAACAGTTATTGATACGCATGGATGATATCAATTATACTAGCATAAGAACCAGATACTAAGGCGAACAAGGCTAAGATTGTTATTACAATGTTTTTCCATAGCCTCCATCGCATGAAGCCAAAGCCTTCTTCGTAAAGGGTTATCGTTTCTATTACTGCAGGGCAGAAGAGGCCTAAGATGGAAAAGCAGACTGAGCCAACAAGAGAGATAAATGGGCCCAATTCCGGGATGATTATCGCAATGATGACTGGAAACACAATACAAGTAATTAGATAATACATTTTAGCTATCATAAAAAAAGTTGCATTATTATTGAGAGGAGAGCTCATTGAAATTTGTTGAAAACACAGTCTAGAAGCAGATGATGAATAGCCCATTTTACTGTGCTGGTGCTTTAATTAACAAGTTCAATACAGTATTTTTTTTTGTTAACCCCTCAAATGGGATGGCAAAAACTACTTAATAAATCTTGATTTGCCTTTATTTACATGTTTCAATGCATTAACCTACCATTTTTACAAAAAATAAAATGAAAATTAAAGTTATAATCAATATAGCTAAATAACATCTGAGACGAGTACATTTTTTTTCTTGAAAAAAAAACTGTTAAAAATGAAATAATTTTAAAAACATGAGTTGATTTATGATTAATATGATTACTCATTAATAATTAGGTATTAACATAAAAACTGATGAAAACATAAAAATTGTAATTTTTTTTTATATAGATCACAGACTGGAAGTCTAACTTTTACTGAAGTCAGAGGGTCTATAATGCAATTATTGCACTCTATGGGTCAACTAAGTAACAAAAGATAGCTCCTTCCATAGGAGATAAATTTATCTCCTCCGCACAAAAAAAAGTTAAATTTAATAAAATTGCTCAAACTATTATCCTAACTAAGCTCGGAAAATTAATTTCAATGTTAAATTCAAATTAACATTCATTCAGATTTATTTATATAGGTCATTTAGTAAAAAAAATTAAAGTTTTACGATTATCTATAATTTCATATTTTATTTTCATAAAATAAATTTAAAAAATCTTTTAATGCATCAATAAAGCACTTTAAAATAAATGTTAAAATAAAAAAAATTAATCTAGTTTGAATTATTTAAAAATTATTATTGACCGTTAAAGCCGAACATTCATTTAAACAAACATATAGGTATATCAGCAAATCCAAAAATAAGTATGTATTTCTCACTTGTTCCCATTATCATGAGACCTCTCATTATGTAGTAACCCTTCTCTTGATTTTTCTCGCTAATTTTAGGACCAACTCTCTTCCATGCTATTTCTGAAGGAACTGTGAATTGTAGTCCATAAGTGAATAGTATGGAGAGCGCAACCAGCACTTTTACTACTTCAGCCAAACTAAAATAGAAATAAAATTTTAATCATAGTCACAGCCTCTTTTGATATTGGTAATCAAAATTGAAATTACAACACTAGGGTACTCGTTTCCTGCTAAAAACTGTTGACCGATAACAACCAGTCTGTTTTGTTCTCAGTTTCGTGATTTTTACTAAAGTCAATATTTTACTTAGGACATGTCAACAGTGATAAGTCTTATTTAAAATAAACTTCTAGTAAAATTGAGATAGTCCCTCTATAGCTATCTCTCAAACGAAAACTAAGTAAAACAAAACACTTTCTCTGCACCCAAATTTATTTCATTGCCAATTCATTTTTAACTAATAAATATTTTACTTCCTGAATTGTGATATGAAGTAATGGTTTTTTAGATTCTTTCATAAAATGAATTTTAAATTATTTTTTACAATTTTTAATTATGTTATTGTTTAACATTTTATTTACCTATTCTGCTGATTATAACGATTTTTTAATTTACCATCATTGAAAAAAAAATGACATTACTTATCTTTATATATATAAAAATCTCGTGTCCCAATGTTTATCAGAGGTAAAATCAGAAACTACTCACCTGATTTTGATGAAATTTAGCTCATTGCATCTAGTTTTGTCCAACTTAAAAGATAGCATAGTTTTTATCTCGATTATTAGCCTCAATATTTCTTTTATTGCAATTTAAATGTTTATTATACTACAATTTAGTGTGATTATTTGTATAATAATTTATGTACAATATATAAGCTCTATAAATTTCCAACTGATGGAGGTGTGTTAATAATGATTTATTGACACAACATTTCATTTTCTATCGATATTTAGGGAGGGTAAGCATAAACCTATTTTTTCCGGCTTGGACCAGGAAAATCTGTGTTTTTCCGATGGCAAATTATGTTAGCCTTTTCACTTGTGGGGAAAACATCGAATCTATTTGTTTTAGCATATGATATGTTAACCAAAATCATTGTCCACCTTTTAGTATAACCTCCTGATAAGATATCTCATATCATCATGTATTATATTCTGAATTTAAGTAATATGTATTATGGCAAAAGATTAATTTGGTACATTTTTTCTTTCTATTGTGATTGTACTAAACCCTGTTCCAATTATATTCTTTATTAGTTTCTGTTACATGTGTCATTCATTAACACACTATGGTCAAATGTAAAATTTAAAAAATAAAAACATTAACCTATCTAAATTCTTTACCAAACAATTTCAAATTTAGCATAAAGTTCTATTTTAAATCCCGTAGGTTTTTTAGATTAGCAAAAATATTTTTATCTTTATCAGTGAATTTTGATTTGACTATAAAAAATCTGGTGCGATGCGCGCAACACACAACTTTCACTTACGAACTTACTTTGATGGCAAAATAGGATTTGCTAACAAATCTTGAGGCCAAAAAAAAAAAAAAAAAAAAAAAAAAAAAACTTACTTGGATTGGAAATTGACGTGTTTTGCTAAATATCATATCCCAAAGTCACACATTTTTCTACATTCATATCTTATTTTTGTTAATCGTTAAAGCCGTTTTTGAGTAAATAAAAAAAACCCGTGAAAATGATACAAAATTTATTAAGTAAAGTCCCCCCTCCCGCTGATCAATTTTGATAAAATTTTTACAGTTGTATCTCAGGCATATAAATACATTAAATACCAAGTTTGATCAAAATCGTTAAAACCGTTTTTGAGTAAATAAAAAAAACACCTAAAAATGATACAAAATTTATTAAGTAAAGTCCCCCCTCCCGTAGATCAATTTTGATGAAATTTTTACAGTCATATCTCGGGCATATATATACATCAAATACCAAGTTTGATCAAAATCGTTAAAACCGTTTTTGAGTAAATAAAAAAAACATGTGAAAATGATACAAAAATTATTAAGTAAAGTCCCCCCTCCGGTTGATCAATTTTGATGAAATTTTTACAGTCATATTTCAGGCATATAAATAGATCAAATACTCAGTTTAATCAAAATCGTTAGAGCCGTTTTTGAGAAAATCGAAAAAAACTTAAAAAGTTATTAAATAAAGTACCCCCTCCCTTTGAGCAAATTTGATGAAATTTTCGCTGTCACACCGCGGACATATACAAACACTAAATACCTAATTTCAGGTCTGTGCGGTTTATAGTTTTTGAGCTAGTCTGTTCACATACACACACACACACACACACACACACACACAGACACACACACACACAGACCATTTCGCGGGACTTGGTTATTTTGACTCAGGGGACCCCAAAACGTGTATTTCCGTTGAAAACCGGAAGTCGAAAATTTTCACGATCGCAATACTTCCACTTACTATATATTTCATATATAGGTAAGTGAAAGTAAAAAGAATAACTAATTAAATGCATTATAGCTACTGAGCCACAGCAATGTGTGGTCTGCTCGTTTTAATATATATCATTCATGACATTTGACTGGAATATATTGCTCCCTTCCTTAATTTAATGATTAAACAACTTTTTTACCCCTGGCCGGTAATTAATATATATACCTATTATATTTATTAATTTTTCAGACTAAAAAACCCATTGGATAATTTATATGACCTTATATTCAAAAGGGAAAGAATTACTCTTTGGTGGCAGTCAAAGAATATAATAATTTAGTTTATTAATATTTGTACAAGAATAATAATAATAATAATAAAGGCTTAACGAACCCGAAGGTTCGATGCCGACACCACCACTCGCTCCCTGCACGCCTCGATCCATCGACCGTCTTCCAGACCCAACTTCGATAGATCCGCCCTAACACAATCCTCCCACCTCCGTCTCGGCCTGCCTCTCGGACGTTTCCCGTTTGGCACCGCGCTTATTAATCTTTTCGGAATTCGTTCACAGCCAAGTTTCGCAATTTTACACGCCCATTTTATTCGTCTTGCTGCAATCACGTCAATTATATTTACTGGGTAAAGCTCGCTCAGTTCGGCGTTATGTAAGCGTCTAAATTCTCCGGTTAGTTCATCCCTCTTCGGTCCGAATATTCTGCGCAATACTTTATTATCAAAAACTCTAAGCCTTTGCTCATCCCTCAATGTCAGCGGCCAAGTTTCGCATCCGTTGGAAGAATAATAGTTTTGTAAATTCTAATTTTTAAATTTCGGGACAGAAGGCGTGAGATAAGCAATTTCGCGACTGAAAAGTAGCAAGCATTGCCGGCTTTTAATCTAGCCTTAATTTCCTCGTCGATTTCGTTTTTTCTAGTTACCATCGCCCCTAAATATCTAAATTTCCCTACGTGTTCAAACGCATTCCCCCCTACATTGATATCAGCGAAATCCTCACCACTTCTACGACTAACCATATATTTTGTCTTATCCGTATTTATTTCTAGTCCAAGTTCTTTTCCGGCTTTCATCAACGTTTTTGTGTTCATTTCTATGGTTTCCAGTCCTCCCCAAGCAATACCAAATCATCGCCATATCCGAGCACGGGTATATTCCCTCCCAAATTCAAACCCTTTCCGGTACGTGTCACCTCCCTAATGGTATATTCCAGCGCTAAATTAAATAAGACAGGTGAGAGAGAATCTCCTTGTTTCAAACTAGAGCGGACCTCGAACTTCTCAGAAAAATAATTACCGATTCTATCTTTATTGAACGTTTCAGTCATACACATTTTTACTAAGTTTACTAATTTTTTTGGTATTCCCTGCTCGACCAGAATGTCATACAACTTTTGGCGGTTAATAGAGTCATATGCCTTTTTGAAATCGATAAAAAGCTGATGTACGATTCCGTTATACTCTAATTTTTTCTCTAATATTTGGCGGAGAGAGAATATTTGGTCAACGGTTGCTCGGTTTTGCCTGAAACCACATTGATATTCTCCGATAATTTCCTCGGCGTATTCAGTGATTCGACTAGTAAGGATTAACGTAAATATTTTATAGCAAACCGGAAGGAGAGAGATTCCGCGATAGTTATTGCAATCCGTTTTTGATCCCTTTTTGTGAATCGGAATGAGAATAGATTCTTTCCACTCTTCGGGTATCTTTTGTCTTTCTTTGTACAAGAAAAGTTTATTATTAATGTTAGATCCTTTAATTTCTTACTTGTAGCATTTATCTTGCTACCAACATGTTTTTTAAAATAATGAACCAATTTGAATCAATATTACAACCATATAAATCTCAAGGATCTGATAATCTAAATAAAAAAAATAATTATAACTTACGGTGTTTTGCCAAGATTGAGGGTGATGCTACCCTCGGTTGCATCACCAAATTTTAAGTAGCCACAAAATCCTACTGAGGCGTACAACACAACCACAACAGTCATAGCAATATTAAGCACACCAGGGCAACCAAGGAAGTGATGTGGATTCAACATTGAATTTTCAATAGGAAGAACCTATCGCAATAAAAATATATTTTTTTTAAAATCTATATTTGTTAGTACATATATATTAGAAGTTATAATTAAACAGAAATTATAAAATATTTCCAGCAATAAACTTTGCTGATAATTAGTTTCTTAACCTTTTTGATAATTTTGAATTTCAGTCTCAAATTTTATTTGTACCAACTTTATATTTTATTGAAAAAGTAAGTTGATTTTCTGAATTGTAGTCATTTTTAATAATTAGGTGTCAGAAAAACCTTGAGTAGTCTCAATTTCCAAAACTTTTGTCTAAGTTTTACGCTTTTTTTTATTTTCTCAAAAACGGCTCTAACAATTTTGATTAAACTCGACTGTTGATGAAATTTGGTCCCTTAAAAAAAGAAATAAGCAATAATGAATCGAGAATTTTCAAGTTTTGCATTACATATACATTATAACTTATGGAGATATACATATAAAAGCATATAGATGTGGAAAAGTTTACATATTATCGAAACCTGTCGATTTCTAATCTATGTAAGTTCGTAAGTGAATGTTGTGTGTTGCCCGCATTGCAACAGATTTTTTACTGTAGTATGCTTTGCGTGTAATGCTAAGTTTTTGATATTGCTTTAAAAAAGTGAAAAGTCATGAAATAGGATTTTGATATAATAAAGGTTTTTGGATACTGAGAGGACTCAAGATTTCTCTGACACCTAATTATTTGTTAAAAATAATTGCTTTGTATTCCTTATTTTCCCTGGTCATTTCTGACATATGGGTCATCTTACTTGTAACCAACTTATCCTATAATGAGTGGGAAGGTTGAGATTCATTCCGTGGATCCGCCACAAAATAAATTTCAAGCCACCCAGACCAGCGTTGTTTCTGGCTCAATGTCTCTAAGTTCATGCCGTAAGACACTCAGCCACTATGGCCTTTGAAGATGATTATTTAATAAATATGGTCCTTAACATATTTAAATTATATGAGATTAAAATATAATTAAATATATGGGTATGTATATATATTTTTTAAATTATATAAAATGATAATAATAATAATCAACCAAATTCAGCATAAGTTTGTCTTTTGGGGATCAACTATTCAAGTTTTCTTAACATTTCAAGTATTTTTATTTCCTCTAAGATGATATACTGATTTCTAACTTTATTAAACTAGGAGTAGTACCGATTTACACCTAATTAGTTCTAACTATTATTCAGCCTCAAAAATTTAACTGTTTTTAAGTTTATTAAACTATTTTATTAATCAAATAGAGGTATTTGTAGCTTTACTTGTATTTACGTTTAACATCCATTAGAGGAAATCCCTACAAATTTACCAATAATTTTTTTTGTCTAGAATGTAGATTGACAATACTAACTATAAATACCATAAATTTAATTATATTTTGGTAAATTTTTCCCTATGTTACTCCTGGGCCTGGACTATTTCGGGAAGTTATGTTACCGTCATTTAAGGGGACTCTTATCGTGTCCTTTTCAGATTAAGGGGGCTTTGATTAGCTTTATTAGATCCTATCTTTCGATTCCCACCCGCTCTTCAGAAATAAATAAACCCCCAAACCGGTCATTTCCAGCAGAGATCAGGGCCATACTAAAAATTGGCTTTGCCCAGAAGTAACAAAGGGAAACTATTGCCTATATTTATAATAGTCCTATAAAAATTTATTAGTAATTAAACTCAATTTTTGTATGCTTTTTCTATTCTATACACTTTAATATTTTTTATAATTCTTTTAAATTATAATACTTACAGTTCCGATTCCTTCCATAGCGAAAAGCACAGTGGAAAAGAATAATGGCCATTTAGCGGGGCTTGCAATGTATTCTCTTGTTTCGATGCTTGGAAGATCCACAAATGTGTAATAAAGTGTTATCGACAATCCAAACATAATAAATGCCGTTGCTATTGCCGAAAATGGAACCAAGACCTTAAGAGTCCTTATTATACCAAGAGGAATCAGAGGCACTGCTAATGCTAATATGTAGAGTCGAATATTGAGATCAAAATGATAAACGTTTTCTAAAACCTGAAAAAAATTCATAGGTTAGAATGAGGTTTATAAATAAAATCTTCAATTGAAAATTGAACTGTTCACTGTTGTGTTGAATTGTTCACTAAAATATTTTATAAGATTTCTTCCAATCTTATAATGAAGGTGTTTTGTAATTTATTATGTTTTTTCCATGCATATTCTGTAAGGCTAAAGTCAGGACTCCTAACTAATCACCTTAAACTCTGTATATCTATTAGATAAAGTATAATTAGTGTTTTTGTTTCTCTTTCCAAAGATTTTTAAAGGTTTTATACACAATTTAAAACAGAAACTTTAATGATTTTGTTAGCCAGATAACCAAATATGTAATCATTATTTAAACCATTAAAGAACTTTCCTAGAGTTTACTCGACAGTATGTAAAGTAGAATGTATGTAATAGCTGAACTCTTGTTAAATGTGTTGTATAATATTGTATATAAGTGAGACGTGACAGTCAGAATGTACCATTTCAGACTGAATGTCAGACTTGCAAGAACTAACCAATTGTCAGATATGAAATTTTATTATTGTGATATGTTAAAGTCGAGTGAATCGGGTTAAGTTTCTGTAAACATAGAAATATCATAAGCCGTTAGAACTTCACTTTTTAATAGATATTACCGATAGCTAATATTTTTTATTGTTTTAGTAAGATATATACCTGTTGAAATGATTGTGCCATGAACACAACATAAACTGTGTTTCCGAAATAATAAGTTGCGAACAATGATGCGTGAACAAACTCTCTAAAATAGAAAAGTAATTGTTATTAGGGTGAAAATGCACTTTGGTTAATAAACATATAAGTGAAATTAATGAATACAAACCTTGCAAAGGCAGCCAAATTTTTATATTTTGGTGGTCCAGTTTGAAAAGCAACTTCAGCAGTTTCTGCAAATCCGAGGGATGGTTTTTTTGTTCTCACCGATAATACTTGAGAACAATAGACCTAAAAAAATTATGTAATTCGGTTAATGAATCCTCTTATATCAATTCTCTATTGTATTATATAAAAACAAAACTTTAACCAAATTAGTTATTAGATTCAGGTAGTTAAAAACATAAAAAATTTGCAGCCTACCAGGTCTGCAAGTTTAAAATGTCGTTTTAATTCCAATAGAATGCGCTCTTAGCCTATTGAAGGATTTGCTTATCTCTAAACGCTATTTTGTTTGTTAGTCATTTGTTTACAAAAGTCAATTGTTTTTAAGTCGTTTACGTGGACGTATCATACCTTTCTTTGGTGTTAAAAATGTCTAATTTTAAGCCAAATAAAGAGCATTTGCGGCATGTCATGATTTTCTTATTCAATCAAAAGAAAAAGGCATCTGAATGTCATCGAATTCTTGTTGAGACTTATGGCGATCTTGCTCCAACCGTCAAGACATGTGAACGTTGGTTTCAAAGTTTCAAACGTGGTGATTTTGATGTTACTGATAAAAAACGAGAAAATCGACCAAAAAAGTTTGAGGACGTCGAATTGCAATCTACGAGCTTCTCAAACCCGGCGAAACAGTCAATACCGACCGCTACCGACAACAAATGATCAATTTGAGTCACGCATTGATCGAAAAACGCCCAGAATGGGCTCACAGGCACGCCAAAGTCATTCTTCAGCATGATAACGCTCCTGCACATTCAGCCAGATTGACTAAGGAAACGATTTCTTCGCTTGGTTGGGAACTCCTACCCCACCCGCCGTATTCACCTGACCTGGCGCCTTCTGATTATCATCTCTTCTCATCGATGGGACACTCATTGGCTGAGCAACACTTTAACAATTTGGAGGATGTAAGAAAATGGCTCGATGAATGGATTTCAAATAAAGATGAAGCATTCTTTTGGAATGGTATCCATAAATTGCCCGAGAGATGGACAAAATGTGTAGAAAGCGAGGGCCAGTACTTTGAATAAAATATATTATACTTTTTTTTTAAATTACTGTGTATATATTTTAAGAAATAAACGACATTTTAAACTTGCAGACCTGATATGGCTTCAGAGATAAGATAATCGGCTGCTGGTCACTGACCAACTTAGTAACAGCTCAAAAGAGTCCTAATTCAGGTATAGATGATGAAATAAATATTTTTAATAAAAAATTGTTACATTCAATAATTATATAAACCATATCGTTTGAATTTTATTGAATTTGGACAAGATTATTGAGTGGTAATCACCAGCTAATCCAAGGGCGGAGCATGCGGGGGCCGCACTCCCCCTGCAGGGTTAGCAAAAACTTGTATACAACTTTATATTATTAATTATAAAGCACAGTAATTAAGTAATAATTATGTCCTTAATCCATTTATAATCCAATAAAAAACATCCATTTAATTGCTATTTATTCGTTTTGGTGAGCATATTTAAAATTAAGTCCTTCAAAGGCTCACCTCCCATTTGCACTACATTTTGTGCAACCCATGGTATTTACACTGATTTTATTTGTATAATTAGTTAACCTAAAACCTTCTACCGAGTAAATGCTTTTATCATAGCTAATCATTTAATGGGTGTTCCGAATTTCTGAAGGAAGAAGGAATTCAGGTCAAAAATAAATTGCACAAAAAAGCATTTAAGCTACCAGTTACGTTGAAAAGAAAATATGTCTTTAGGCAAATTAATTATGTACCTACTGTCTTTGGATACTAAATATAAAATTAATGAAATAAAGAAAAAATATATAGTTACCTAAATATATTATAGTTAGTTAAATATATATATAGTTAGTTATTATGGTACTTACTAGTAAGTGGACACAGTGTGTGCACAACAGCCCAGTCAGTATTGAACCAATAATTCCGAAGGCAAGCCCTCCATTTTTAAATGCCATTGGCATAGCTAAAATGCCTGACCCCAAGCTGCTTTTAAGTAGATGAAGTAAAGCACCAGAATCACTGAAAATGGTGAAAACATGATCGTAATTTTTTTATTTAAATGTATCAAAACAAATTGTAAGAAGTGAATATTTAGAGTAATAGATAATTATTTTCAAATTTACAGAATGTGTTCTTTTAAGAAAACTTGTCTTTTATTTCAGGTGGCTTCTTTTATATTCTGAGATGTGCCCATTTGCGATGTACTTTTGAGAAAATGTTTGATTTATGACTGGCTAACAAGGTATATAAATGCATACACGATTTGATCGATGAACTTGATTTTATCTACATAAACATTTTTAATTATAAAGAAAAAACATTTATATATGTATATGTTTATAATGAACTTAGCATTATTTTCAAAATCCTAACTGTTAAATTATATTATTTATTTCATTAATCAAATATTTGACACAGTTTTGTCAAATTGAACTTCAACAATGAAATTAGTAACTTTTAGCATTTGGATGTTTTAAAAGTTTTGAACAGATATAAATTAAAATATTTATTTTAGATTATAAGTCTATTCATTATTCAACAATTAAGATTGAAAAAAAAAATTGTAGGATATTAGTTGCTCTGGTAATATTTACTATGAACCATATAATATGACAATAAAAAAATATAGTCCCTTGCTTTTTCTATCTCTCCTAGGTACAATTTTTTTACAAATTAAATTTTGTTATTGAATACTTACGGTGTTCCTAGTGATTTATCACGATAATCTGATGGAATATACAACTCAGTATCAGATCTTCCTAATGCTTCATTTAACTTGTTTCTTTGAATGACATCATTTTCTGCTAGTTTCAGCCTATTAATATTTAATATTAATTAATAATTGCTTTATAATACCTATATTATGGATATAAAATAATTTATCTAACATATACTCAAAAAATTATAAATAATGTGTATAACATTCATAGAAATTTTGGTGTAAATATTATGAATTGATTTTGTATTTTGAAATTCGGTGGGTTTTTATAAAGTTAAATAAAAAACAAAGAAATTATTGTTCGGATGATGATAAACTTACGTGGATGCAGTGTTCAGGTCTCCATTGATGCTGACTGTAGAAGACATGTTGTCAACTGACATTGCTTTGTTATCCATGGTCCTAAACAAAGAAAAAGAGAAAGGAAAAATTATTAATATTTTATTTATCAATCAATGTTATTGTCATTTAATGTTTTATACCGATTAGTGTTGCTATCATTAGGGATTTGTGAATTAAATGTAAAATTATCTTTACTATCCCTTTACTTTAAGAAGCACTTTGTATAATAGGGCAGTCTTTTAGAGCTTAGTCTTTTAGCAATCTCGGCTCTATCAATGCTGGTTTGTATCCACCAGAGTAATATGAAATTTAATTCATGGAGAACCCAGAAATAAATTTTGACCTTGACCCTTGTTAAGAGCAGCTTGGTTCAACTTAAAACTTTATAACCCCATATGCCACACGCATAGGTAGGTAGGATTATGTGAAAAATATAAGCTCAATCAATTAAAAATAAATAAACTGTAGGTATTTTTTGTTACCTAACATTTTTTTTTTCAGGTTACATTATTTGTATTCTCTATCATCCTAATAAACCTCAATGTGCCTATACGCTTAAATTATTGATCTTTATATTAATGATCGTAAGATTTGAATTTGAATTTGAATTTGAATTAATGCATGGAGTGTTAAACTGTTAAACATTAAAATTGAGGAATAATGAAAATAATAAAATGTCCAAGTATAACTCAATCTTGAAACTTGACATGTCGGTAAAATTTGATTCTCGTTTCAATATTTTGCTTGAGCTCCTAGCATGCCAGGACATAATAAAAAAAAGAGCGGGGCAGTTCAAGGAGGGATATGGGCCATCAATTCCCAACGAAATTTATGAATCAAATATCAACAAAAGTTTCTAACATAATAGTATTTATTTATGTACATGAATTTAATCCATGTTTAATTATTTTTGTAAATGAATAAGTGAGCTATTTGTATATTTACATTTTATATTTGTATTTTTTTTCTAATGACAGATTTCTCCCAAACTTTTTTCTGGGACCACTACTAGAAGAGAATTATATTTGTATTTCTGCATGATTAAGTAACTTCAGTGTATCTCTTAATGCAAAAGTAGAAACTTTTTTTTGACTTGTCAATAAATGTATAATGCGATTTGCATATTGATCAGTGTACCTCATAAAAATCAATTTGAAAAATCAATATTGCTTCCATCAATACAATTTAAATAAATTTCTATCAATATGCTGCCAATAGGTTTGAAGCTCTCTTAAACCTAGATTTGAATAGGTATTGATAAACGCATATTGATTTGTGAAAATATTTAAGACCCTTTGAGGGGTACCTACTTTATTTTACTCTTCAAAATCATTTTCTATTTTAACTCCAAGGTAACAACTAAGGCCAGATGATTCAAATGTTTTTGTCTTGGTATTGCATACCTTTCCAGAATTTCCCCCAGATTAGGTTTTATAAGATATATGATTCTTTAAGTTTGCATTAAAAGGACCAAAAAAAAAAAAAAAAAAAAAAAAAAAAAAAAAAACCAAGAAAGAATGTTTATACAATCAAAGCGTTTTTGGGCGTTAAAATTCGATAGGACTTAAAACACGATGTATCTTTAAAATCGGTAGCAGCTTGATATCGTAATGACCCACTATTATTGGAGATAAGGTTTCGTATTATCAATCAATATTGTTGACCATCAGCCTTTCCAATAACGTCAAAACAACAAACACCATGTTGACAACTCCTCTTTTTCCGATAATGGGCCATTCAAGGTGTGGAAATGTTACAAAGAATGAAGTTGGTTGCGCTATTTTTTTTTTTTTTCTACTCAACTCTTCCCTTCTTTTTAGGCTATACGGGGTTTCACGGGCCAGGGGACTGTGTGGAGATTAATGCCGAGTATTAATAAATTTACCAAGGATCGGGGTTTTGAATTGGCTATCTTCAGGTTTCCAATTATGTCTTGTTGTCAGGGGCAACACGTATTTCCTAATTCGTTTGCCCACACGGCCATCCTGTCACCCGATTTATACTGTTAATTTATTCATACATCTTTACATGTAGATTTATTTTATTTATATAGTGTTTTATTCTGCAAACTCCTATTCTGTAAAGTACAGAGTTTCCACTTAGTCAGGGAGCTGGGGGCCAAAAAAGTGCCTAATTTGGAGAAAGTTTTTGATTTTTAGCCTAAAAGTTCTCATTTCATAGACCTCTACCACCTCGGATCTGTTGCCACAAATTTTTATAGGCAAAAAATAGAAATTTTCAAACTTTTTTTTTAAATAATTGTAATTCAAGACGAACCAATTAATTAATATAATTTTTATTTATTTAAATGATGCTTTGATAAACATTTATCAGCGTTTTTTATAAGGTTTTTTTTTACAAGAGTTGTGATTCGAGAGGAGTTCGTTTTGAAATCACCAAATCAATTAGTTATAGATACCAATAAGAGTATTATGAATTTATTTATTATTTATGTTTATTTTTCGACGCTATCAGTTTTGTATTACTCTCAACTACGCTACAATGAACAGGCGATAATCGGCGCTTACATATTATGGAGTGGCTTGATGGTTACGTGTTGGCTTAAATCAATGGAAATTTTTTTTTTTTTTTTTTAATGCGCTCACGGAGATTTAAAAAAAAGAAAAAAGGCAGAACCCAAACAGTTGCAGCCTGAATTAAAAGAATAAGAATTAGAACATAAGTAACAAAAAACATAATTATTTTATTTAATTTTGCAATCTGAAAGGAAAGTGCTATTTGGACGCGTACCTCACGAGAATTATTTTATTTTTATTAAGACTATCAATTTAATTATTTAATTATTCATTTTAATTTAAAAAATTGGGCTGGAACGTTTTAGCTGAATTTATTTATAATGTGTGACATAATTATTATTATTAGTTATTCTTTTTTTTTTTTTTTTTTTTTTTTTTTTTTTTTTTTTTTTATTTTTTTTAATGAAGGACCTCTTGCATATTTAGTTTGTTATAATTTATTGTTCTCTGACGTTTCCGTTTTTTGATCCAGCTTAGGGGGATTATATGTGTATTACTATATATTAATTAATTCGTTAGATGTTAAAAATATTTTTACTTTCACTTACCTATATATATAGTATATAGTAAGGAAAGTATTGCGAACGTGAAAAATTTCGACTTCCGGTTTTCAACGGAAATACAGATTTTGGGGCCCCCTGAGTCCAAATAACCAAGTCCCGCGAAATGGCCTGTGTGTGTGTGTGAACAGACTAGCTCAAAAACTAAAGGCAGTACAAAACTGAAATTGGGTATTTGGTGTATGTATATGCCCGCGATTTGACAGCAAAAATTTTATCAAAGTTGGTCAAACGGAGGGGGCACTTTATTTTATGAATTTTGTCTTTTTTTTACGTTTTTCTCAAAAACGGCTCCAACGATTTCGATTAAACTCGGTATTTGGTGTATGTATATGCCCGCGATGCGACAGTCAAAATTTCATCAAAATTGATTAATTGGAGGGGGCACTTTACTTCATAAATGTCGTCCCATTTTCACGTGTTTTTTTTTTATTTACTCAAAGACGGCTTTAACGATTTTGATCAAACTTTTTATTAACCGTATTATGAAAATAAAAACTTTTATTCATTAATAAAAAGATTAATTTTACTTAAGAGAGTAAATACGTCATGTACATACATATATACATAGGTGATAATACACCTATCGATTCACCTTCACGATGTATTTACGAAAAGCAACTCGTAGAAAAAAACAAGCAAGCAGTAAAAAAAAAACTCGACTGTTGATGAAATTAGTCCCTTCAAAAATAAATTAGCAATAATGAATCGAAAAGTGCGGAGAACTTCCGAATTTTGCTATACAGATACTCTATAACTTATGGAGGTATACAAATATAAGTATATACTTAAATGTGGAAAAATGTGTGAAGTTGAGGAATGGCGTTTACATGTTATCGAAACACGTCGATTTCTATTTAAAGGAAGTTCGTAAGTGAAAGTTGTGTGTTGCGCGCATTGCACCAGATTTTTAACTATTATTATAGATTATTTAATACATGTAAGTAATATATTTTTGTTTGGTTTAACGCCAAAAACCAACCCCTAAAGGGTCATCGGCGTCAATAATTAAATTACTTCCTGATGTAGTACAATGTCTTCAAAAACAGAAACAATGTAGAGACTATTTCTTCATCATTGACATTCTAGTATAAGGTGTTTTACGGTTTGTTGAGTGGTGTCGTAGTTTTCACTCGTTGGTGTTTCAAGGCCTCTTAGGAGATAGGCATGGGTTAACTTACCAACCATTAATATACTTATATCGCGTAATCTATAATAATTTAAAAAATATTCATTATATGCAACAAATTAATAAATATATTTTAATACAGATATAATCCCCTGATATGGGTCAAAAGCGCGGAACGTCGTAGAACAATAAATTATGAAAACTAAATATGGATGAGATTCCAAAATTTAATAAAACCTGATTACAAGTAAATCTTCCTAACATCTTGTGAATATAAAATAAGTGGATAAATATGTTAATATTTTGCAAGTAACTATGTATATTATATGAAATACATGGTAAGCGAAAGTATTGCGATCATGAACATTTTTTTCACTTATTAAGATAAAAACAAAATTGTAAGGAAAAAAATAATAATAAAGAAATGAGCAATAGGTGGTATACGAAAAACATCCGTTACAATATGTCCATATATAACTTTAAAATTAATTAATTCGTTTTCAATGGTGGATAAATTTAAAATTATAAAAATCAATGGAAAGTAACTACTCGTATCAACATTATGAAAATAAATATCATTTTCGGGAAGAATTAACCCGAATTCAAAGGAAATTTCGCGTGTGATATAACGTGCAAGTCTTTAGCTTAATAATACTACTCTAAGTATGAAGTGTATAAAACAGGCATGTGTTATCAAGATTTAACGCTCGCGAAACAGGTTGTAAACTTATATAAGATAGTTCCGTCGATCATTATCATGGATTAGATCTGGTCTAGGAATGTGTACCCGGCAAGGTCAAACATTTTACATGCCGATTATTATATCACTGAAGAAGTTTCGGGCTATCATCCTTAGGCCGACCTTAGTTTTTTTTCAAGCAGACCAGGAACTTGTTGTCCACAGTGAAAAACTAAAATACTGGGAATATTCGTTTGATCTGGTCAGATTATTAAAATAAATTGAAAAAAAAAAAAAAAAAAACCAACGGCCTTTACTTTGGCAATTCTCCAGCCCAAGTTTATAGTAATAAATTTACTTATTTACTTATCTAAATATACTAATAATAATACTTATATTAAAATACTTTTAATAATACTTCCCTGTATTCTTATTTAATAGATTTTAGCAAATAATGGCAACTTCATAATGAAACTGACTCGGCATCTAACTTCTTCAATTTTACCTGCTTTGCATAGGCATGGGGGTTATTCTATGATTTCATGTTGCAAATATATTGGTAACATATAGCCCCCTTTTTCTTCCAGCCGTACCAACAAGGCTAACCTTTCAGGACTTTAAAATTTATACTTTTCTTTATATGCTAATCTCACGGAATACCTTTATACTTAGTTCCGCGATTTATTCGTCTGTTAATTATTCCAATGCCCCTATCTGTGTAATTAACCACTGAACAAATGACAGCTCTATATTGCATTAGAAAATCTAATTCATTAATATTTTTCAATAATTTGGGAGTCCGGGTGATTCTCAAATTACAGACAAATTTTAGCAGGGTATATGTTCGATCTTAAGAAAATAATTCTGGGTAATCCTTCCCTCGAGGAGGGGGGGGGGGAGGAAGAGGGTTAAAATTAAGGTCCCTGGTTAAATAGTAGCATATAGAGCCTTTGAAAAAAAAAAAAAATAAAAAAAAAATAAACTCCTGGTCCCATGTTGAATAAAAATACCTGGGTCGCCTCTAGTACCTATAGTGGTTAGAGTGACAATATTTTGTACCAAAGATCACGGTTTCTTAAAGCGGCAAGTGGCCCTAAGATTTTTTAAGGGAATGAAAAATGCTTGGGTATGCCGTCCTTCGGAGTGGACCTAAACACATGTCGGATTGTTAATTAAGTTCTAAAATTACAAACAAATATTGATTCGTAGGATCTAATGGGCTAAGAATAAATGTCTTTTTTTCATATCAATCACCATTTTTAGTTCCGAAAACATTTTAAAATTTGGGCATAGGTGATTTAAGATTTTGGCATGGGGATTTAATTTTAAGCTTTGCACTCAAATATCATTACCAAATTAAATCATAAGGATTTTTTTTATAATTAATACTTCAAAGCAGCAGGTCCAACCGAATGAAACAAAAAAATACAATACGAACTGTTTAAAAATATGTGAGTCAAAAGAGACCTCGGTAATTACAATCAAAAGTTACACACCTGAGTAGGTTAAGTAAAGATTTAATTTTGCCCATAAACGGATTCCAACCTTCAACAACTTTCTGTCAATCAGGTGTAGCTACTAATTTTTACTGCATAAGTCACACTCACAATATTTAGTATCACTTCGTAATTAGAATATCTCATTTTCTTTTTTGGTATTGTAATTATAATTGTTTTGGAGACCGATTCCCTCCACAATTGGTGATCAAATAATTGGATATTTCCTTTCGATATTTGATCATCCTATTTGTACACTTCCGAATGACACAAATCCTAAAACCATTAGATTGGTGTTGATTGTAGAAGGTTACTTTTGTAATGTCACGGTAATTAAATCTTTTTTTAATAGCAAAAACATTACATATTTATTAAATTGATGGTACATTCAGCCGTAAGTGAGCGAGAGTTCGACGAATGTGGTATCTCAAGAATCTCATAGAGATTCATTTATGGACTGTAGTTTGAGAATCACACGTGGAGTTCTTTAAAAGAAAAGTCCAGGCGTTGATTCTGTGGCGTCTGAGGAATTACCAGAGCCATCCAACTTTCAGGAATTATTGAGGATTTTCCATGTTATCTTTGTACATTTTAGTAAAAGAAAAAAAAAAAAAAAAGCCTATCGCTCATTTTCCCTTTATTTCGAGGTGTATTTTTTCTTTACATATTCACATCCTGTGGTACTTTTTTTTTTTTATGCTCGACAGGGATAATAATTATAGCAATGGTTATGTTAGCCATCTAGTCCATTTAATTATGGAAGCAAATTAAACAATGATAGAGTCGAATTATTTCTCTATACGCTCTCCAAACCATGATATATTATTATATTTATATTTAACCATAAAAAGTTAATAAATTAAAAATAATCAATAATATTAAATTTAATGAAGTACTAATTATGCACATTAAATATAAAATATAGTGATATAGTAATAAAATATTTACTTTGGCATGGCACACCCGTACACATCTCTGCATTTCATGAAGTATTTCGCTATGTTATTCGGCATTTTTCGGCAGTTGTACGAATTGGAAAGATCAAATTGAGAGTATTTATTTTAAAAAAAGAAAATCTGAAATTTATGAAAGATAAAGTTTTTTTTGCTGTTTAAGTGTCTATTGAAAAGATATACTACTGTTCATTATCACATTGGCTCCGAAACCGCACATGACAAACTGGATTATCTCGTCAAGTGCAGCTGAATTTAAAGGGCCGCGTGACGGAATTCCGTAATTCTTCGTTATCTCTATTGCCACTCCAAGCGGGAGGGCTCTGAGCAAGAGATTTGTCGGAAATACCATCCCATCTTCCTTCTTCCTTTTCTCGCAAGACATCAACATAAAAAAAAAAAAAAATAAATAAATAAAAAAAAAAGCTATAGTATGGGTTGGAATACCAGTTTTAGGTGAAGATATTCTCTAAAACTATGTTAGCAATAAGGAGAAGAAAAAATGACCTGACTGAAAAACTAGAAATATTTCTTGAAAGAAATTTGAAATTCATTATGTTGTCACAGGTAAAAACAGAAAATTTAAGTTTATTCATTTGTACTTCTGTGGATCGGCCCTGAGGCAAGGGAGTCCGCATCTAGGGGGGTGAGGCTGGTCAAATTTTCACTTTGGGGGGGGGGTCAGGCTGGTAATATTCTCAAAAGGGTCGAGGTATTCTGACCCTTTAAGGCTCAATTATTTGTTTAAATAAATCTTATTGATATTTAAAAGCTCAAAAAGTGTTTATATAATGCTCAATAAATATATTAATGAATACGACTTTCTTTAATTGGTAGTTTCTTTTCTCAAAATTTCTAGGGGATGGGGGCAGCTGCCTCCAAAAAGCTTTAATATTAATTAGGTTAACACGTTAGGTGCGTCATCGGTCCCCGGAGTCCGATGTCTTACATTCCCTTCTTAACAGCCGATTTTCACATGAAAATGTCCGAAAGTCCGAACACTTTTAATACTCAATTTCGTCGATTTTTAATGAGATTATTGCATTTTAGTGCAGAAAATGTTGCTAACAGCTGAAATTATGTTATTTTTTAGAATAGGACTCCGAGGTCCGATTTTCGATAAAGAATCGCGTAAATCCTGTATGGGCCTGCCCTGCGCCTATTATGTCTAGTTCCCGATCCTTTCCAAGAGATAATGCCCTTGAGACGCTCGTTTAATTCCCTTTTAATCAAAAGTTAACGCTTTCGTCAAAGCATTCCCATCGGACCCCGGGGACCGATACCGTCCAATTCAGGGTACCCCTAAAATACGCCTCCGCACCTAACGTATTAAGGGAGGGGGGGGCACCAATCGAATGTGATTTGGTCTTGGCTCAGAAACATGAATTCTTTAGTACAGGTTAATTATTTTCTAATATATAAAATTGTCATTTCTACTTATGAAGTATTAATTTTTTATTTTTTACTTTCACTTACCTATATATGAAATATATAGTAAGTGGAAGTATTGCGATCGTGAAAAATTTCGACTTCCGGTTTTCAATGGAAATACACGTTTTGGGGTCCCCTGAGTCCAAATGACCAAGTCCCGCGAAATGGTCTGTGTGTGTGTGTGTGTGTCTGTGTGTCTGTGTGTGTGTGTGTGTGTGTGTGTGTGTGTGTGTGTGTGTGTGTGAACAGACTAGCTCAAAAACTATAAACCGTGCGATCCTGAAATTGGGTATTTAGTGTAAGTATATGCCCGCGATGTGACAGCATAAATTTCATCAAAATTACTTAAAGGGAGGGGGTATCTTACTTAATAACTTTTTAGGTTTTGTTCGATTTTCTCAAAAACGGCTCTAACGATTTTGATTAAACTGAGTATTTGATCTATTTATATGCCCGAGATATGACTGTAAAAATTTCATCAAAATTGATTTACCGGAGGGGGGACTTTACTTAATAAATTTTGTAACATTTTCATGTGTTTTTTTTATTTACTCAAAAAAGGCTTTAACGATTTTGATCAAACTGGGTATTTGATGTATGCATAAGCCAAAGATGTGATAGCCAACAGTTCACCAAAATTGACCAACCGGAGGGGGGACTTTACTTAATAAATTTTGTATCATTTTCACGTGTTTTTTTTATTTAATCAAAAACGGCTTTCACGATTTTGATCAAACTGGGTATTTGATGTAGGCATAAGCCAAAGATGTGATAGACAACATTTCACCAAAATTGACCAACCGGAGGGGGGACTTAACTTAATAAATTTTGTATCATTTTCACGTGTGTTTTTTTTTATTCAAAAACGGCTTTAACTATTTTGATCAAACTGGGTATTTGATGTATTTAGATGCCAAAGATGTGATAGCCAACATTTCATCAAAATTGGTCTAACGAAGGGGACCACAACAACGCATTAATTTCTAATCTAAGTATGTTGGTAAGTGAAAGTTGTGTGTTGCGCGCACGCACCAGATTTTTTTTATTTTGCGATTCTACTATAAGTTACCATATTATGTTTCCCAATTTTAAAATTGGACTGGCCAATTAAGAAGGGTCCTCCTATTTTTAATTTTCTTAAAAAACGGAATGTTATTTTTACGGAAATGAGTTGATTCCTGGTACTATGTAAACAGTCACTCACCTTGGAACTCCCATATGATACCCTGACTTCTTTTACAGTAATCTTATGTCCTTGGTGGATTGCTTATACTTCCTGCTGGTGTGATGGTTAGTCTAACAATCTATGTGTCATACCCTTTCTTTATTATTATAAAAAAATTTCTATTGAAATTTATTTATTATTCCTCAGATACAACTTTCTGTTCGTTAAATGTTATTGTTTTCTGTTTAATTTCTAATAATAGTTTTTGTTTTAACTCATAGAGTCACGATTTATTTATTTATATTAAGTTATTTGATCGATCCAAATTTAGCATTTTTGTATTTATTTATTTATTTTTTTTTTTTTTTTATGCGAAATCTCGAAAAGTTGCTATAAAATCAGACGCTCTTATTAAATGCCATGAAACAGCTCTAATAAGTGGTCCATTGACAGAGAAGAAGTTCATCATGTTTCTTAGTCAGTTACTTGTTTATCATTCAGTATGATTAGGCCACATTTCTTTTCTGTAACGTTTTTCAGTGAAAAATGCCCGGAGGGGGGATTAGTTGGTATAAAAAATAGGAAAAGTAAAAAAAAAACCAACATTAATAACATTTATTAATTTACAAAAAACTGTGGACCTAATTTTATATAAATACTCCTATATTTACAAAGAAATGGAAGAATTGGATGTTTTTTTTTTTCTGGAAATTTAGGGTGGATCTACCATCATATGCTCCCGCTGGACCGCCTCTTAGATTTTTCTTTCTCTCTTTTTTTTTTTTTTTTTTTTTTTTTTACGATCAGTATATAATTTTTTAGATAGTGTGTGTAATCTAGACCTGTAATATCTGTACCATTCTTATTACACAATGATTTACTTTAAGCTCAACAATCCATTCACTTTGCGGTCAATGAGCGGTTAAAGAAAAGGGCTCCCAGGATTATGGTGACGACATATCCCAACTTTTTTACGTCACATAGTGCTTTCCCAACTCAGGCTGCAACACAATCGTTTCAGGGCTTTAACATTCCTTTCTTAATGTACTGAATCAAACTTCTAACGGACAGATATGATACCGAAAAGTCCATTATATAATACAAATAATACAGCATTTTTATTTATAATGAACTGCAAACATGGTGTAAAAACTAGTCAGTTTTTTTGTTTTTAAAAAAGAAGGAACCTCTTCCAGATTTTGTTTTTTTAATCATTTATATTCTCCAACGTTTCGGGCCTTTCACCCATCTTCACAGAATTATCTGGAGTTACATGTATTTATAGACGTTGGGGAAAAACCTAAATTATTAAAAATGGAAGAGGTCCCTTTTATAATTTTTTTTTTTTATTTTATTCTTCACATCTACTGAATAGACAACAATGTACGATAAATGGTCTTTGGGAATATCTTTACGTACATATAAATAATAATATAGTTAAAATCTACTTCAGGCTATATCTTATACTGGAATTACTAAAGCTGTTAGAATGGCGACCGTGAGACTAAATTTACATTCCTGATTCACAGCAGTCCCGCGCCTACGAGTTAGGCCTATTTTAATAGCTTTAAATGCATGATTTCTTTTTAGATAATATTAAACACGTAGCTTAAAAACTCAGTTTTAGAACTTAATCATGTTAAGAAATATAATTATTAGTACGATCGATAATCAAGATTTTCTTTTTGAAAACTTTTCCTTTCTTTGGAAAGCCTGTGTTCCGACCCAAACATGTAGTTCTTCATGGGTGCTAAGATAAAGACAAATATATGAGCAACATGTAAAGTATCTATGCTAGAAGGTTAATTACAGGTAGCAATAGAAATATTCATCATGTAGATAAGCCTCTTCAAAGCTTTGCGTTTCCCCAAAATAAACCTTGTGAAGTCGGCAAACTAACCCCTACCACCTCTTACCTTATATTTTCCCCTAAGTCTCTTTACTACTCTCGACAAATAATGATAAAGTTTTGACTGAAATTGCTGATAATCAATTATCATATCTTAAAGAAAACAGTTGACCATTACGCACCTTTATAACATAATCATTAACCAACCATAAATAAATAAATTAATTTTATTTTATAAATCTTTGAATTTCTATTAAATCACTTTGTTACGATTGGTATCGTTGAGGATTTAGTTAAATCGTTTTAGCCTAACAGTCTACAAATAGACTTAAAACTATGCCCGCAACACGTGTAATGCTGGCTGAAACTTCAGGCACAAGACCTAACCAAGTATTCCTTTTAGACATTCAATATTTTCTTTCAAATCATTGACCAATATGCTTTAAAAAATATACATACCTTAGAAAAATAAACATTTTTAAACCTCTAATGAAGGCTTTCTTGTATCTTGAAATTTAATCATTTTTTTAAAAATAATTAATTTATAATTTTTAAAAAAATTTATGAGAAGAGAAAAGATTTAACCACGGCCGGGATTCGAATTCACGTCTTCTGCATCACCATTGCAGCGCTCTTACCACAGAGCTAACGCTGTGCTCATTCCCAACTGTTGGGAATCGTTAAAGAACATTTTATTATTTTATTTTATTTTTCAAATCTCAAACTAAATTATTACGGGCAGCCCAGTTTCGAAAGGAAAGTGTATAGATAAACCAAAAATGTTAAATTTTACATAATACGTAATCCCATTGTTTGTATACTATTATAGATAGCCATAAGTTGTAGCACATTACGAAGACACGAGAACAAAAGTTTTCCATTAGCCACGTATATGTTATCTAAACGTTTTATGTTGGACCCAGAAAAAACTAACAAAAAAAAACCATTCAATGAATAAACTTCTGCTTTCAGAAATAAAATGTTAGGTAAGATTTAATTTGTTCCTGTGTACATAATTCATTAAAACCTTCTAAAAAAGGTTGCGTTTTTTTATTTAATTATAAGAGCCTCTGTAATGTAAAAAATATTATGGCATTATCTTCACCAAGAATGTTGGAATTCAAATGAATATTTCAAAACCGATCTATTACGTAAATTTTTTAAATATCTGTTAATAGATTCATATTTTTTAAATATGTTAGGTCGAAGGTTAAGGGTTAATATACTATTGCATACTTAGACATTTTATTTTTATCCTAAAACCCATGCCAATATTCAGTGAATTATGAAATTTTATAAATATGAGCCAATATTTTCTAACAAACTATTAACTCAATAAGATACAAATATTAGTTAGGTTTATGTTGAATTATTGTTCATTATTTTCAACTATTTGGAATTAACGAAAAGTTGTTATAGCAATTATTGGCCTAATATGTAAATATCCCACTATATTGGAAATGGCCTAATTGACTCTGAGACATTCGACTATATACATATATATATAATGTGTGTAACATTTCAACGATCATATATAAAAAAGGATGTATATAAATCCAAAGAACTCGAGAAAATAAAAAAGAACTGCGATATTTTCGTTATTACCTAAGAATTTTATGCAATATATATATATATATATATATATGTATATATATATATATATATATATATGTATATATATATATATATATATATGTATATGTAAGTGTATGTGTTATAATAGGGTTATTGAAGTGTAGTCAATAATAAACAACTATATTATGGTGACGTTTTGAGACAATATTGTTCTCATAGTCGTGCCCTACAATGAACAAACAGGTTGGAATACAATTAAGTATATGAGTTACATAGGTAAAATTACACTAAAGCTTACAGTAATATAAATATTTAATTACATGGGTTTTATGACAATATAATTAAAATGATTAAATTGTATGAATATACTTACAATGCTGCTGATGGTTATTGCTATATAAACCACACAGATGTATAGAAAGTAACTACTCTATTTTACGAAAGGAAAATGCGATAAAAGGTTCTGGGTTTTTCCTGACCTTTTGGTATCACGGTTGTTGACAGATATGCGGGAAATAAATTAGATGCGTAAGTATTAAAATGTAAACGTAGTATATTAATGTGGTTGTGTTTGTTTTAGTAAATTGCAAATGAGTGTGTATACCCGTTGATTACAAGAACTACTAATAATTATAATAAGTAATTAAGAATTAGTAATACACATAAAAAAAAATAATAATGGCAATAGTAATAATAATAAAAACCTCTACACTAAAAGAATATACAAAGAAACTAAAGAATTTCTTAAAACACAATCTGATTTAATAATCACAAAAACAGGTAAACAAATCAAACCGTGGGTATTATTAAAGTTGATTACGAAAATTTTATTAAATGATGAACAAAAATACAAAAAAGTTGTTAGCAATCCTGTACACAGGTTACTGACAGACGCAAACATAAAAACCCTTGTAAACCGAACCAAACAGCTCTCACTACATATAACAGGCAAACAAATGATTCCTTTAAATTAGATTCTCCTAAAATAACACATTGTGAAAATAATAATTTTTAATGAAATTGTATGGTTTATACCTTCAACTTAATGGTAAGGCACAAACCAACCTTTGTGAATTAAGTGGACTGTATTTGAACGGTTAGAGATGTTAAAAAGGAAATGGAATTAACAGAGTACATATTTATTGAGAAAAAAAAGAACAAAAAAGACCATACAAAATATTGTTTGTTAGTGGGTATTTTAATGTATTTAAATGAGATGGCCATGCGGACTCACTAATTACTTTTTCAATATGCTCTATCTTCTCCATATTGTCTATGTAGTTCTTCAAGATCTCTCTCTGCTCTTCATCGCCTCCAGCCGGGGAACCGGCTCCTCTTCTTACTCACTCATGTTTCGTGTAATTTTAATTGAAGAAAAAAAAAGAAATGGATGGGCCAGGCCTGGTCTCTTTCAAGGAATCTAACTCACCAAGTTGCTTCTCAGCTTCTGCCCCCAGCAGAGTTCGCCGGTGGGGCATTCAAATCTTGGCGGTCCCGCCATTCGATTTGCCCACCCCTTCTGCAATTTGTAGTACCTTTCGGGAAGCCGAAACATACCGCCCACCTAAATCAGCTGCGGATGATTTAATCTTCAAGAATGTGAAGCTGGAATTGTTCAGGATTTGGATGTATTGCGAGAGCATATTGAACGAAGATAGGGGTGTTAGTAAAGTACAATATAAAACAAAAAAAAGAAAATACATAGATCTATGAACTCTATTCACAGAGTGTTTGAAAAAAAAGAAAGAAGAAAACACATACACCTATGAACTCTATTCACAGACTGATGGAAAAAAAAAGAAAATAGATATATCTATGAACTCTATTCACAGACTGATCGAGAAAAAAAAAAAAAACGAAAATACACTTTGTTAAAAAAAAAAGATAAACTTCAGTCACACAGTCACATGTGGTAGACAAGGTGTATTGAGAATGTGAACCTGTGATTGGAAATGACCAACAAGGAATGTTGGGGAAATTAAATTTTAACCTCAATAGCATTTAGAAGAACAAAACAAAAAGGAGTCCCCAGTTGAAGAAAAGAAAGAAAAGAAGAATGATGAAAAATAACCAAAAGAAAATAACTATTCTTCTGCAACCCCAGAAGTTAAAACGAAAGAACCACTCAGATGAGTAAGTTTCTTGAGGTCGTAGGCGTAATGCTAAGCGATATCATTGTAAATGGAGCTCGTCGAAGAAAGGAATAAGGTGCTTCATAGCACAAGGCAGGAAAGGTTCTTCCAACGTCCGCCCACCGTGATAATACCCAGCACTTTAGGAAAAGGATATCACCGAAGTTTTTCAACACCTATGAGATGTTCGATGCCCCCTTCTTAACATAACTTCTCTTTCAGCTTAGGGCCGACGTGAAGTGAATTACAGGTCGAACGACATGTATGTTCAAATACAGGAAATAAATCTGATGAATTTGTGACGGAATGGGATATATGTCCTGGCTCGCTATAGTCCTTCACGAATGGTTTATACTCTTCCAAAAGTTTTGGATCCTTTGGGAATTTTGATTTCAAAGCATGAAATCTTCTAAGCGCTACTGACCTCTTCCAATTTGCATCCTGATGCCGAGTCTTAAGAGGCAACCTTAATGGGAATTTTCCTTCTTCTATGCGACCTTGAGCATTAACGGAGAGCTGTTCGCACTGAATATCCTCCGGTTGTAATCTGCCCACGGATGCGGGTTCTTCAAGTTCCCAAGATGCTTTTGACCTGCCACCATGCTTTTGGGTTTTCGACAGCGCTAGAAAGGAAAACGAATTGCTTGGGGTCTCTTCATGGAGAACTCCGGACACGACCAAGCCGAATACCGTCGGAGTAAAATACAACCCTTGTACTCCAGTGAAGTAAGGAACTCCGGTGAGGATGCGAGGGAAAATATCTCCCCCGATAAGCATGTCTATGGTTGCCGATTCTCCGAATTGCTGATCAGCAAGTGAATGCCGCATTATCTCATTTATGATGGAGGCAGGAAGATCGCGTGTAGGTAGCGAAGTGGTAATGCGGTCAACGACGACAGGTGAAATAGGGTACTCTTGATCATCAGCACACGGACGTAAGATGCAGGAAGTTGAACCCTGAAGATGCGACCTTGGAACGGCCGTCTCGCCGAGACCTGTGATGCTCCCGCTGAATGGGGTGATTTTAGCACCAATCTTGCGGGCCAAAACGCTCGTGATGAAGGTGTGCTGGCTCCCTGAATCCAGTAACGCACGAACAGAATGGTACGCTCCCCCTGTAGACCTTATAAGTGCACGTACAGTACCCAAGAGTACCGTAGTGCTCTCTGAAGAAGAAGAAGAGGATTGCGGCGTTGCTCCAAAGCCGATAAATGTGTCCGCAGTTGCTGCTGGTGTTGACTCAAGGGTCGTGGTCTCCTTGGTTTCCCCTAGAGCATGCACGAGGGTGTGGTGTCTCCGATTGCAAGTGCGACAGCAAAATCTTGAGATGCAGGTAGAAACCTTATGTCCTTTTCGAAGACAATTCCGACAGAGTTGGAGTTTGCGGACTTGTTCTAACCTCTTTTCAGGTGTCAGGGATCGAAAGCTCTCACAGTTTGCAATGAAGTGATCCCCTTTGCAAATGTAACATTTTACTATGGAATTGCGGTTACCGCTTCTCTGCTGCTTGTTATTGGCTCTCCAACCTTTACTACTACCCTGCATGAATTTGCCGGAAGGGGAACTCGAGTCACCAGTGGCATGTAAGGAAACAGAGTTGTGCTTCATATCTTTCCGAGTGGGGCGAGCAGGTGCTTTTCTAGTCGAATTGTCGACATCTTGAGACATCCGGATGGCAGTCTTTCGCTGGCGGACAAAATCGAGAACATGGTCTACCGTCGGAAATTCCTTGTTAGATTTCAGCGATAGCTCAAACTGTCTCCTCGTTTCCGGGTCCAATGCCCTGAGCGCAAGAGTGCTTAATAAGAAGTCCGCGGGGTCTTCAAGCTTCAGCGCACGGAAGGCATCGATACTGTCAGCTACACCCGTCAGGAAACACTCGTACCTTTGGAGTTCGCCTTTCAACTGCTTGAAGTCGAAGTCTATAATTTGATGCACCAGAATATTGGCTAGGACTCTCGGGTTCTGGTACGTCTCGACGACTCTTTTCCATGCGAGCTGGTATGATTGTTCATCAACGGGAAATCTGGAAATTACGGCAGCGGCTTCACCCTTCAAGGCCCCTATAAGATAGTGGAACTTTTCCACTTGGGATAATGCTGTTTCATTATGAATTAATGATTTGAATGTATCTCTGAAGTGCGACCATTTACGCATATCGCCATAAAACGTGGGAATGTCGATTTTCGGAAGGTGCGTTTTTAGGGTGTAACTTCCACTGTTGTTGATGGTTGAGCAAGCAGGGAGTGTAGTCGTATCATGGATCCTGGATCTTGCTTTGCGCTCTTTTATAAGAAGGAGATTTCCATTGGCTTTCACTATTTCCTCCTTTATTGCATCATAAACCTGGTACCATGCGTCATTAGGAAATGCATCACTCGCTCCTACTTGAACTGCGATCTCTTCTCGCTCGTTCCAGGAGTCGCGGAATTCCTTCCACTCAACCTCAGCTTGGGCTACCCTTGCTTCGAAGATTGCCGCATCAGTGTCGCTGAGTGCATCTAGATCAATAGAAGAAAGGCCGCTAAAGTCCCGTTTAGTTCCTCGCATACGCCGCTCCAACATTGCGGCACGTGAAGATAATTCTGCAGTTGTCATAATTTTCTGACGATCAGTCATTAATGATAGTTTTTCAAAAATGAGGAAGTCCCCCCGAACATGGAGAGAGTTAGAGAGAGAGAGAGTGAGAGAGAGATAGAGAGAGAGATATTAAAGGCCAAAGCAATAAAATAAAATAAAACAAGAAACATGACCAGAACAAAATATTGAACATCGAAATGAACAAAATATTTAAACTAAGATGATTTTCATCAGTAGAGATAAGTACCATGGGTAATTAATAAGGCATTAAATGAGCTAGAAGAACACTTAATACAAGAATGTGAACAAATAAGAAGTCAAATATGAACGAGAAAAGAAACCATGACTAGAACTGAACAATAGAAAAAAAATAAATAGTAAGTAGGAATTACATGCAGCTTATAAAATCGTAGATCACATAAATTAAAATTGCAGCCATATTTAAATGAGTGAAATACTGTGAAACGTCAATAAAAGAAAAGTGTAATGACGTCACCATGAGAAATTAAAGTTGAAGTTGAAACCAGCGCGCCAACGTATCTAGGCCGACCTCCTTGGAATCAGCTAACAGAACAAGCAACCTGGTAAGGTTATCTATAGAGGAAGGCTTCTAGCTAAAATATTGCAAGGGACAGATTTTCCCTTCAATATTCTTGAAATTTGGGCTGGTGGAAACGAATAATATTGTCTAATTAACTATCTATTACTCAATAGTGCTGCAATTAATGAATATATTAAATACTGATGTATATATATGTGAATTTTAATAGTGCATGCCTTATGGTGTGATGTTACTTGCTATTGTTAATTAGAATACTGTAATTTTATCAATAGTTTATGAATAAATGATTAAAGTATATTCTAGTAAATGAGTAAACCTTGATTAAAAACAGTTATAACTAAAGTAAGTATTGTGTTCAGTTCAGGCATTTGAAATAGGTTAGGTTAAGTTTATGATGTATGCTGCCTTTTATTAACCATAATTAAGGTCTGTTGAAGCTGAATTTAATAAATTTACTTTAATGCATTCTCTGTGAATAAAGCATGTTACATAATTGAGAATTACATTTCTATTTAATTAATACATTATCAATGCTTTACCTGTTCATCTGCGCTCAATTGAATTAATTAAGATTTAAACTATTAAATCTTAGGGAACTCCTAGATTTTTACTTTACATTAGAATAACATTAATTAATTAATAAATTAATATACACTAATGATAAAGGAATGGCAGATTTGTTCGAGCAGGCTGCTTATACATTGATATATGACTGTAGCATTTACAGGTTTCATCTTTTGCATAAGTTAACAGAAAACAAATGAAAATTGAACACTATTATTATTTTATTTTTAACATCTCTAATTAATAATGAAGCATTACACCGTGCTGAACCAATTTTATAGTTTAATATCAAGCAAGTGGGATCAGATTTTATGGTTCATATCCGGCCCGGAGGACCAAAATTTTGTATGGTTTATACCTTCAACTTAATGGTAAGGCACAAACCAACCTTTGTGAATTAAGTGGACTGTATTTGAACGGTTAGAGATGTTAAAAAGGAAATGGAATTAACAGAGTACATATTTATTGAGAAAAAAAAGAACAAAAAAGACCATACAAAATATTGTTTGTTAGTGGGTATTTTAATGTATTTAAATGAGATGGCCATGCGGACTCACTAATTACTTTTTCAATATGCTCTATCTTCTCCATATTGTCTATGTAGTTCTTCAAGATCTCTCTCTGCTCTTCATCGCCTCCAGCCGGGGAACCGGCTCCTCTTCTTACTCACTCATGTTTCGTGTAATTTTAATTGAAGAAAAAAAAAAGAAATGGATGGGCCAGGCCTGGTCTCTTTCAAGGAATCTAACTCACCAAGTTGCTTCTCAGCTTCTGCCCCCAGCAGAGTTCGCCGGTGGGGCATTCAAATCTTGGCGGTCCCGCCATTCGATTTGCCCACCCCTTCTGCAATTTGTAGTACCTTTCGGGAAGCCGAAACAGAAATATTAAAGAAATGATAGATGATCATAGAAAAACATAAAAATCGCGCAGTAAACTAGAAATTTCAACACGTTGTATACTCATTATACTTTTAAATAACACTAGCTGACCCGTGCGAAGCATTCGAACTCTAGTCTACTTAAATCCAACTTAATTGAAGTACACACCATATATTAGATGAGGGTTGAAGTAAAGAATAGATGTGTTTTAATATGTAGATTATTTATTTTTTGAACACTATTTTTGAAGTTACGATATGATCATCTGTGACATCTATTTGTTAGTGGATTTGATTTACCCAGACATAAATGCCACTGAAAGAGTACGCCCTGGAAAACACCACATAAAACGAACCGGAAAAGTGTATATAACCAAAAATGTTCGTCTCGACAAACTGAAAAAAAAATGACACCTTCGAAAAAGCCCTCCGACCATTTTCGCTGAGAATTGCAATTTTTAGCTTACAACTGATGAAGGGGTTAATCGAAATAATGTATAACACCGAAAATGTTCTCCTTAAAATCTGAAAGGATTATTTAGAAACCCCTATCACAAAAAAAAATCTCTAATACCCAACCGCGGTTTTATAACTCGCAATCGGAGGCGAAAAGAGTGATTTGTATATTTTTCCGGTGTATCGGACGAAGAAAGCTTTGAAATGATGCCTCATTTATGAAATTTGATGAAGTATTAAGGAAGTTATGGCGTACCGACAAAAAAAAAAAGCTTTGAGAAAGAACATATATGATAATACGTCATAGTCATAAACTATTCTTACATTTTTATACTTAGGCAATGTAATTCCTGCATTTCTGTCAGCAACCGGTAATACTAAAGATTCAGAAAAAAACCCAAGAACCCTTTCTTTTATTTTCCTGAACTTTGTAGATTTGTATACATCTGTGTGGTTTATAAAGGGTGACTTTCTACTCGTGCGACAAATTTCACCTGTAGATTTTCCACCATAAAATTAATAAAAAAGTTTATGTTCACCATGGTCCGATTCTCAACCATTTCGGAATAATTTCGCATTTCATCGATTTTGAAAAATATCACGACCTGGCATCGGAAAACCGTGATATCTTTAAATCTGAAAATTTCTCCGAAAAGCTAATAGCACAGTTAAAATATACATTAATTTTTCAATAATAGAATGCCAATGTCAAAATTTTTGGGCCAATTTTTCGTGTTTTATTTCAGTCAGAACAACAAAACAAGTGAAAAATTTTATAAATCGAAAAGTGTTTGACGTAATCCAGAGTTTCTAATTTTAGTTTCAGAAGGCAGCAAATTTGAGGGAAAATGCCTCATTTAATAAAGCTTCTAACACACTCTTCATTTTTTAATTTGGTGTTATAAGACCAAGATATCGATGACAAAAAGAGAAAAACTGTATTCCGTATTTTCCCTCAAATTTGCTGCCTTCTGAAACTAAAATTAGAAACTCTGGATTACGTTAAACACTTTTCGATTTATACAATTTTTCACTTGTTATGTTGTTCTGGCTGAAATAAAACACGAAAAATTGGCCCAAAAATTTTGACCTGGCCTTTTTATTATTGAAAAATTAATGTAGATTTCAACTGCGCTATCAGCTTTTCGGAGAAATTTGTAGATTTAACGTTATCACGGTTTTCCGATGCCAGGTCGTGATATTTTTCAAAATCGATGAAATGCGATTTTATTCCGAAATGGTTGAGAATCGGACCATGGTCAATATAAACTTTTTTATTCATTTTATGGTGGAGAATCTACTGGTGAAGTTTGTCGCACGAGTAGAATGTCACCTTGTATAGTAATACCTATCAGCAACATTGTTATATTCATACACTTTTATCATATGGATTATATACAGTCATATATACCATTTATTTTACATATTTATATTACTCTTAACTGTAGTGTAATTTTAACTATATGACTCAAATAATTTTATTCCAACAAGTTTGTTAATTGTAGGGCATGATTATGAGAAAAATATAGTCCCAAAATGTCGCCATAATATTTGTTTATTATTGACTGAACCTCAAGTAGCCTATTATAACGCACATGTATCCTGGCAAAGAAATTTCATAGTTCCTACCAGGTGATGAAGATCTATAATGTTTAATTTTTATTCATCCTCTAAACGTAGGTAACTATTTTGGTTCGGATCGATTTTAAATTGACAAGAGGAAATCAACGGTAGGATATTGTTGTCCTCTACAATCACCATTATTACAGCTATTAGATTATATAAGGTTCGATAGTTCACAGGTCTACACGTGTCTGTTAACGTGACTGTAGGCGGTGGCCCAGGCGACAGGTACTGTCCACTATCACAAGGATAGCGATTACAGCAAATATCATATTGTATCATTTAATCCAAAACGCAAGATCCAGAGTTGAAAAACTTTCATTGTTCAGACAATGCATGATTAATTCTTTTCAAATATTACTTTAATGTTTTTCATTATGAGTTGGATGAATTTAGATAAATTCATTTCAAATAGTGAATAGCGGTTTATAATGACGACATATCTGTTGTGAACCTAACAGCTCACCAAATATTTGGCTATGTTTCGGTCCAGTTATGTATGTGCGCATAAAGAGCTGGGTCGTCAACCCATGTTGATTGCTCTATTGTAAGTGATGTTAGAAATGCATATTCCCTCTATTCATACTGGGCGGAGGACAAAAAGAGGCGTAAATCATAAGTTTTTCTATTGCTCTGTTTTGTAAAGCAAAAAAAGTACGAACACTTCCTCAAACCAAATAATGTTTTTTATATTCGCATAATGGTGATTCTAAAATGTTGGTGCTATTTGGCTCTTAACGTTTATGGAATTTTAAGGTCATATTTTCGTATGTTTCTGGTTGCAGGTGGCCTGGTCACATGTTCTTTAGCAATGATGTGAAGTTTGCACACACTTATATTCATAGTTTTTGAGATCATTTTTCACAGAATGTTGTTCAGAATAAGAGCCGCGAAATGGAATAAAGGACATCATTATATGTATTTAAACATTTAAAAAAATAATTCCCCAAATTTTGCAGTCTCGTTCTTATATATGTATTAGAATGTATAGATATAATATATAGAAATACTTCTTTGGTCACCCATCGTTCATGCGAAATAGGTTTTCTATTGTCAAACTCCGAGTAGATAACGTAATTGTCCTGGCTTTCGGAACAGTTCCTTTGAGAAATATCTATTATTATAAGAAATATATCCGAAAATGTTTTATTTCATGTCTCTCATTATTTCATGACCAGCATTGTCTTAGCCTAGCTAGATACTGATTTCGATTTTAGCTATAGAGTGATAAATCAGACATTTATCATCGAATTGGGCAAAACAAATACAAAGATAACTAAAGCAGGTACGAGAGTTCTACAAAACTGTAGTAGAAATAAAAACGTATTATTTGCTAGCTATGTTGAGATATAGGGAGTAACTCGCCATAAAAACGTTACACAACTTGACACCTTCCTTCAAGGTCCTGCAAGCAACTGAAGTTACCTGGAGAAATATTATAAAAAATAAATAATAAAAAAAAAAAAAAAACCTGTACCACTACCCTGGGTTCAGAACTAGGTAAGGAAGAGCACTTTTTCTTGGTCAGCGGTCGTGCAAGGAGGTGATTTGACCGTGATCACGCTCAACCGCCAGGTTTTTTCCCCTTAATTTTTCAATTAAGGGGGCCCACTTTATAGAGGCTGGGTTTGCCCCAGGAGGGTCTCTCGGCCCACGAGACGAACTGTGGCGAATATTAAAGATATCATAAGCCATGTCAGATTCGAACTCAGGACCTTGAGCACAGCAATCCACTGCCTTACCAGTGGGCTACCCCACTCCCGAGAAAAATGATATAACTCGACGTATTTTCGAGTTCATAAAAGTGTTAATCGAAAAGTTCTCAGCACGAAATTTCCTTTTCTGAAAGGATTAGTGGGTATATAAAAATACTGGTTTATATAGTTTATACGAGTTTCTCACGTTGTGACAAAGCTAGGGAGTCACCTCAAGACGGTGTAACAAAGGGAATAACTGTTTTGGAGTCCTGGCTCATTTTTATTTTTTTTTATTTTGGAAGTTTGGTGATAAGATCGGGACTTGATTTTTTTAGAATTATTGTGAAGGAAAAGGGTTAATATTTTTCAAAGTACTTGACTTCTACTTTGTGATAGGCTAGGGAGTGACAAAATGAGCACTGTTATTGATTTCAGTGAATATTATACTGCCTTAAGTCGCTTGAAAATTTGGCAGCTGTGTTGATACGGAAGAGAATGGTGTAACGATTAATAGAAAAAAATAGTTACGATTTCTCGCGTTGTGACACAAATACCCCCATAATTTTAGAATCACCCATGTAACAACCTAACTTGGTATAAATTTCTGCTAAAACCAATTTGGGCACAGAACTTAGGGTTTCTGCTATAAAAACAATATTAAAAGAACTCATAATTTCAGTTGAAAGTGCTACGGAAGATTGTTGAAGCGCCTTTTTTAGACAGCAACGACACTTACATACGTACTCAACCACTCCTCTAATTGCAGGACCAGCAACAGAACCAATCACATTGTTTGAAAGTTAAGGACCTGAAGGGGATTTTATAATAAAAATAGTTAATCTTTCATTTCAACTTTGATTTACTCAAAATGGGAAAATATCACGTAGAACCCTTGTCTTAAAAAGTCCACATATGACATAGCTTGTCTTTTCTCTTTTTAAAAATTATATTTAAATTAGATAATTGCAAAATTGATATGGATGGTTATGACATAAGGTTCTGGAACCTCTTTATTGACCGATCACAATTATCATAAAACCTCTACCTGGTTTAGAACCGAATCTTAAAATTTCTTCACACGCATTTATAGATACTCCTGCTCACCTCACGTCCTTCCTTTGGCAAATCCGATGTAGGGAGTAACGGTATTGTTTTCGAGCCGGGGATAAAAAGCGATCACAAAGCGGGAGCTGCTGGGATCACTGTTGGCAGCAGCATTCCTCCAGCCGGCCTACAAACCCATTCTGGAGCAATTACCTCGGGCGGAACTCGATCCTCCACTTCTTTCTTACCTCTTCGGCGGCGACCGGGTGGTCCGGTCCTCCGTTTCCGGAGCTCTTCTTTAGAGCGATAAACGGAGTACGACAAGGACTATGATGAATGGACATATGTTATAGTGCTTCCGAACTAAGATTAAGGCACGCATGTTTTTTTTTTTTTTATGTGCCCATACGGTTTAGTGACCACTTAATGAGGTGAAAATATCACTTTAAAACCTTTAAAAGATACTGCAGAAAACCTTAGGTACAAAAGAGCACCTGGCAAAACCCATTCCAGAGACATTACTGAATGAACTCGGTTTGCTACGATACGATTTTAAATGAATCGTGTACATTGACTTTACCATTAAAATTATTATAAATTCTAACGATGTTTGCAAAAGAGATTGAGCACAGAAAGATGTAGTTTTGTTTATCGTGTTTTATAAATTATTAAGCATGTCATTATATTTTTCATTTCATTTATTATGACGTAGACTTTTTTTTTTTTTTTTTTTTTTGCTTTAAGATTTTATCCAAATCCTATTCAGCATGACGTAGACTTAACGATAAATAAAAAAATACCTTTTAATTAAAATGTAAGCTCCTTATACTGCTGATTAAGTATCAGTTGGGTAACTAAAAATGTCATTAATATTTTTTTTTCATTTAAGTAAAAATATATAGAAGTATCTAATTCTGCTGTTCATTTTTATTTTTATTTTATACTATTAAGCTTACCTAAATCTAACCTATCGCCTTCCCCTGATGTAAAATGCTTAGAAACGAACACCAAAAAAACAAAAAACAATATGCACAGTCAGATGAATTAATCGCTAAACATGATTCAATATTTACGAATACTTATAAATGGCATTGATATTTATTAAATTTTTGTTTTGTAGTAAATAATGATATCTCCGTTAAATGGCTACTTGATGATATTTCTCGAATTATTACAAAGTGTAATTGACTTTTGAGCATTACGTGTTGATCATTCATACTTCCTGTTAATTATTTTTATTGTTTTATTTCTTGATTGTAAAATTAAGGAACACTTAAATTCAAGTGCCATTCAATTTTATTACGTTTATAGCGCCATGTACGATGACAAGGTCAGAGGTATTCCCATATTATAAACATCCCATCTGTAATATCTTTCTCTTTTCCTTTTCATTTTGTAACACTTATATGGGTTAAAAAATTTATATTAAAAGAAAAATAACAGTTTCAGAAGAAAAGCCAACAAATTATCACTTTGTAACACAGAAAAAACCTAATAGCTGGAGCTTCAGAAATAAGTACTAACTCTCCGGTCTATCCATATCCAGAATCCAGAACCTGCTGGGCCAGCGTCGATGTTACTCGATAATCGTATTCACAAACATGTGCTATGACAGTTTTTTCCAACTGTCAGATCGTTCCAACAATTCTAAGCCATACTTTTTTTTTTTTTTTTTTTTTTCCACGTCCATTTTTATGCTACTAAGGCTAATCGGACGATGCTACAGTGGGAGTCCTAAATTTTGCCTATCCAGGTATAATTAGGATAGGGATCATTAACGAGTACCTGACATAGTACAGGCTCAGGACCTCCATTTTACGTCCTATACGAGGGACGGCATAGCTAAGAATTTTTTACTCCCAATAAAAAATCCTAGGGCCACCTCTGGAATTGAACCCGCGATCTTTAGTGTTGTAGGTTGCCATGCTAACCGCAATTTTTTTTTTTTTAACGTCATAATACAATATTAAGGATTACTTTTGATATTTAAAAACTATTTTATATTTTTCGTGCTGGTGGCTACATTTATAGTTTTCAGTTTTTTGGGAATAAAGCTTAAGGAGAAAATTTTGTCGTTGACTTTACGGAAAAAGAAATATATTGTATGTCCATATTTTGCCTTATCTTGATCCCCTAATTAAAGGCACTTGATACGATGTAATCATCATGCTTTTGACACAATTATAAAAAATAAAATATAATCTGGCACGTGAAACTATGAGCATATCTCTTACATTAAATGTCCTCAAATTATCGACAAGGCATTTAATACCTAGTTTCTTATTCTTAATCCATTATGTTATGTTCGTTTGTTTAAGCATTTATAATATCATAAAGGAATATATAAAATATTATATTTAAGAATAATTGACCGGATGTATTCAATAACCTTGCATCAAGGTAATGAGATAATCTCCCCAGAGACGCTTGCCATATCTAGCCGCGATAACTAGACCCGTAGACAACAACGTTATCACTAAGATTAGGAGAGTCAACACTTTGATATTACATTCCAGATACTGCTTGCGATAATGCACGTGACCATCCATGCCTTTATATACAGACAGCTTATAATACATCTATATATATAAGTACCTAGCAATATCTATAAATAGACTAATATAAACATATGCCTTACAGGCATGTGCATTTCGCTCTTTTACTATTAAATGACTCTCGTGCTCTGCTAAGCAGTTCACTCCTCTAGAATTCCTCAGTCGAATATTAACATTGAAGATGAGAGTGTCACCATTGTCTAGTTCCAAACATCCATTCAAGTTCTCTTAAATGATACCCTACCTTTCAAGCATATGATCCTCTAAATATATGTTTCGGATTAATGCCGAGTATTATTAAATTTCCCCTAGTTCCGGGTTTCGAACTTGCTATCTTTTACGGTTTCCAATCATGTGTTTGGTTGTCAAGGACAACCCGTATATTCTAACGCGTTTTCTCACTCGGCCGTCACTGTCATGTGTTCCTCAATGTGTACTAAGTTTTGAATGATTATTAGGCATATATTCTTTGTAAGGAAGGTGAAATTTCTATCAGGAATGTGTTCCACCAGGATGTGTATAGTACACTCTGCTAGAAAAGTTGTACAATTATATTCAAAAGGGACAATATGTGGCTATATAAGACATTTTAAGAAATACTTTATATGGATATTCGCTATAAGGTGTTCTTCCTAGGGTACGTCCAAAAACAGGGCATAACTGACGAGGAGTCAGGGTTTTTTTATCATAGAGTATGTTATAATCTATGCCGATAAGGCATGTAGTAAATTAAAACATGTTCAATGCAAAGGGTTAAATTAGTTTTCGCGGTTTTTTTACTTTTCATAATGAAGAACTAAATGAATATTTCTAGAAGAGAATGAAGTATGCGTCAGAAATTGATAATCCATGCCACTTTCCCTTAAAATATCGTTGGGAAATTTATAAACAAAATCAATTGTTTTTTGTTTTCGTCATTCCATCATTCCCTCGATAAATTGGTATTTTTTTTTTACCTAGCATTAATTCATTTTTAATTTTTATTCGCTATATTGCAGTGTATAATCCAATCTGTTCTGTGATGGATAACTGTATTATTTTTCACAAATATGAAAATCTAAATTTACAAATCAGTATTACATCTCAAATTTAAATAAATAAACATTTATCAAACCTTGAGTTAACTCTTTTTTTCTTAGCCATTTAATCCCAAAGATTTACACTCATTTATGGTACCATTTTTTATCATAATAATTCAATTGAAATTTATGTCCCCATCAATGTATATTCTGTTTTGTCTTTATTTTTATCAATTATTCATATTTCCTATTATTATCAATTATTCTTATTTCCGGTATTTAAAACCTATTTAATTAATTTACTACACCAACCGTAGTTCCCTGTCTTCTACCAGTTTTCATCCTTTCCTGCAGAAGTCCCTCTTCTTTCGCTGGGGTTCCTCATCAATAAAAATTGAATTTAATAATACGTTTACAGCAAACCACTTGTTGACGGCAGTAGCTCAACTCAATTCCGTGGATAATCAGAAGCTTACTTTTCATTATGTTTTCAAAGTTTCAAAAACTTCTTGATTCAACCTTCGAGCTTAGAAGCCCAGAAATAATTACAAGTGAAAACTTACTCCAGGGGGCTAAAGTAAAAACCCTTTCCGCCTTCTAACAATGAAATAGTATTGGTAAAACATACCTTCATCGGATTTTAAAAAAATACAAACTGATGGGCAAATCTTTTCCTAATCTAACTAGAAAAAACTTACAGCTTTAGTCAAATGTTATAAAACGAAATTTCAACTTGAAGATTAAATGACTATAGACACTGCCCTGAGGTTCAGTTAATTACTTTGTTAGATTTAAGATGTAAGAAGCAATTGTAACAAGTCATATGTCGATATCAATTGTGTTAGAGCCCTTTATTGCTTTCGTAGTCACACAGTTAGCGGAATCCAGAGAAAAAACAAGGCTATTATATCGGATTCATGGAGTTTGTTGGCTGCCATAAATAGTCCATACCCGCGAAATTAACTAATTATAGAAATTATTAACGAATGGTGCGATATAAAAAGTAAAGGCATAACCATTGTCTTCGTCTGGGTTCCTGTCCACTGTGGCATTTCAACCAACGAAAGAGCTGACCAATCATTTAGCAAGACTTGAAGACGGGGGAACAGAAGTTAATAAACCCCAGAACTTAATAAAGTTACCCTGGAAGACTGGATTCTCCAAAGATATTGGAATAAGCAGAATGGAAGAAGAGTTGGGAAAGATAAAATCGTCAATTAACCAAGGTAAAAACTGTTTTTTTTTATTTTTTATTGGTCCTCCCCTTCCTCGCCGGTTAGGCTATACGGGGTTTCCCGGGCCAGGGGAGAGGGTGGGGATTGAGGCCGAGTATTATTAAATATCCCCTGGCTCCGGGTTATGAACTTGCTATCTTTCGGTTCTCAATCATACGTTGCCATGGGCAACGCGTATTTTCTAACGCGTTTGCCCACTCGGCCATCCCGCCACTATCGCCATCCGGCCATCAGGTAAAAACTGATTGTAGGAAATGGATCACAAGCTACAGAACATCAAGGAGAGAGGAAGTAATGCTATGCCGACTAAGAATTTACTGATAGAATGCTCCCGATTTGAAAATTACTGGAAAAAAGTTGGTCTTTCTGATTCATTGAGGAAATTATGAAAGACAGTGAAGAGGGAGGGAGTCTCCTCTATATTCAAGTTCCTTAAATTCACAGAATTCTAAAGATGGATATAAAGTAACATTTAGACGCCAATTACCCTGAGTGTAGAGGCGACAACACAAATAATAAAAAAAATTGTGCTGTAGTATTAATTTATAAGTTATTTATTAATATAGTCCAATAGCATTGGATATTCATGATTCTACTAGGAGCTGTAATTTTCTTTTGAATAAAATAATAAGGAAATAGAAGAACTTAAATACAGGATGAATTTGTCTGTAACGCCTCAATAATTTTTATAGCGTGTTACTAGTATTTTTTATTTGTTTACGATAAATACATTTGATAAAAGTTCTCCATTGTATTTTAAAATATTCTAAAATGCTATGGGATGCTAATTAATTAACCTATCGGAATATTTCGTATCTATTTTTTGGTCAGCTGTTGTATTTTTGTAACTTAAAATTTACCTCTAATTTTACGTGTATGATTTCAAAACATAATGAGAAGTATTTTCAACTCCTAAAATGTTTGGCTAAATCTCTCTTTTATTGCGATGCTCCCTTCAGATGCAAAAAACAAAAACAAAAAAACAAAACAATTCTTTGCTGTGAATAGGAATAATAGAATAAAAATACGATGAAAATGTAAAATAGAACATGTAGGCACAAGGAATATGGAAGCCTTATTGTTTTTTGATGTTGCATCTAGACTTTCGTAAAGCCTTAATACTTTCTTCAAGGTCAATATTTTAATCCTCAACTCTCATTTATTAGAATTGTTTGATTGCATCAGTGATATAGATAAACTTGTCAAAGCGGATTGAACTGAAATGTTGGCTTTCAAAACCCTTTAACTCCATTTCGAGGACATACGTTCGGTAGACGAAATACACAAAAAAAAAAAAAAAAATTAAAAATAATAAATATATTTAAAATAAATAAACATGAAATTATGTAACTGTTGGGTAACAGTTTTCCAAACAAAAAAAATCCCTGAGATAAACTCCCTGATAAATGAAACAAGTTCTAAATTTATTTTTATATAAATGACAGGGTTGGAACATGTAAGGGTTCCTAAATTGAAAAAAAAATCTTGATTGGGTGGCCTGTTTCACTTTATTTTGCATTCAAATTCGGTTTAGATCCCAATGCATCTAAACATTCACAACCACGTTACAGTTTTTTTTAAGAATATTTACTCAAAGGCCTCTTGAATATCATACATTTATCGAAACATCTATCCGTAAGACATTTAAACAAAAATTCATTTGGTCTTCAGGGTTTGACCAAATAAATGTCCATAGATCAAGACCGCAGAAGCCTAAACAAACAAATCAAAAGTTTCATGAAAATTTTCTGAGGAAAATATTCTAAGGAATCATACTTATCTGATATTGGGAATTGATAGTGTGGAATTCCTTAATAAAGAATTCTTAATTGATCCAAAAAAAAGAAAAAAAAATCAAGAGTAGATTTAAAATTTTATCATTCCTTATTGAAATTTTGAAGACTATATTCTTTGATACATATACTTACCTACATATTTTTTGATAAACGGTTGTTAGTTTATGAAAGAAAGATGTACTTTAATGTAAATGTTCAATTCACGTTTATAATGAATGGTAGCTATTGAATCTGTGTGGTTTATTGTTAGTTTTGTTTCTTGCTGTTTCTTTACTGTAATAAAATTCTTCAATACCTTCTTGAATTATTTTTTAAATCTTAACATTGGATTAATGCATACATTTCTAGTATAAATTCATAAACGTACCTAGTGTTTTAGTCGTCCTATAATATGTTTTAACATTTTTATTAATGAGGTGATTTGACTATTCCAATTTGACTATTAACTTTTCGTAATTAAAACGTTTTTTAGATTTCATTTGAAAATTGTTCATTTATGAATATCTGTATTATTTATGAATTATTTATCCAACTATAGCAGCATGATCGTTCACTCCAAAACTTTTATTAACAAATTAAACCAGAAAAAATAATATTTATTATAACAAAATAATGTATTATATTATATAGGTATAAATGGAAGTGTCCGCTGTTCGGTTCGGCACACACACGCTTATAAACAAAATACACTATGGAAAAAGTCGTTTAATGTAAAAATATACTTTTTAATTATTGTATTTATACAATTAAGGGTCTGGCCACACATGTCCGCACCGGATCCGCAGGTAATAATAATACAGGTTATGTTCAGAATATTTTTAATTTAACTTGCATATTACCTTTAGTTATGCCTAAAGTTCAAGCCACACATGTAAGACACAGGCCACTTTAGGCATAAGTAAAGGTAATATGTAAGTTAAATTAAAAATATTCTGAACATAACCTCTATTATTGATCCGGTGCGGACATGTGTGGCCAGACCTTAAAATGTTTATAAATAAAGAGATTCACTTAAAAGAAATTGACTAAAAATTACAATGAAAAACAAATAAAAAATGGTAAAAGAGGTGACTCGTGAATCCAAGACGTCATGTGGATGAAGAATAAAGTTTGTAAAAAAAAAATAAAAATCAATACCTATCAACATCTTACCTACCTATCTAACCTATCAATACGATCCAACATCATTGGACTTTGCTCACTCTGAGTGTTTTGGGTGTCTTGGGGTTAGGGAACATTGGTTGAGAGTTGTATCTGCCCTGTGTGACTTCAAATGATTTTGTCTACCTGTTTTGCTGAACTGAAAATGGCTCAAAAGAGCCGAAACGTCTTTTAAATAAAAAACTTTATTGTTGAGACTAATTTGGTCCCCTTCTGATAACCTGTTGAAAAATATAGTCTCAAGAACTTAATGTCTTATAAGTGATGTAAGTTAAATTAAAAATATTCTGAGCATAACCTCTATTATTGATCCGGTGCGGACATGTGTGGCCAGACCTTAAAATGTTTATAAATAAAGAGATTCACTTAAAAGAAATTAACTAAAAATTACAATGAAAAACAAATAAAAAATGGTAAAAGAGGTGACTCGTGAATCCAAGACGTCATGTGGATGAAGAATAAAGTTTGTAAAAAATAAATAAAAATCAATACCTATCAAAGTGAAAAATCACAAAAAAATATAAATAATAATTTATTTTACATATGGAAATTTAAAAATAGATTCAATTGAAAAAAAAAATACACGAATAGTAGAATAGAATAATTAATTTCATGCCTCAGCATAACTCGAAGCGAAGACCTTAAGAATGAGAACGATGTTATCACCAACATGACTACTCAATTATTGACTTTTTTTAACGATACGTAAAATTTTAAAATTGCTTCAGATTCAGAAGTGAATGAAATTTCTTCCCGGTCCCGTAAACATTATATTTTGGGTTATATTGCTTTACAATTTGATTCAAATCGCTCTAAGATGACTTTTTTTTCTATTTCTATATTTAGGGTTTAATAGACAACCACACTGACATCTAAGTATTTAGGATAAAATAAAGAGCTTGGGAAACTAAAGACGAGCCGTTCTCATGTTTACGTAATGGCTTCAACTAGTCCCAACTCTATCCTAAAGGTTACCGTGCTTCCCGCTTTTGTTCGCGCACAGTGATGTAGTAATCTAGTGTTTCTACATCTCTTATACACTGTGTAAGTATATATACCTACCTTACTTTCTTGATAGTATTTGAAATATATTACAACGGAAGAAATCAAAATTAATGTTCATTTCTGTTACTTTGTAACAAGCTCTAGAACTCTCTGGACCGGCCAAGATCATTACCAAATCTTTATATGTTATGAAACTAGGAAAAAGGAAGCTATTGACTATAGCGAGTCAGTCGAACCCCGACCGGCGAAGTTATGCAGTTATTTTGTAGTTCCTGTTTAACTGTTACCTTACTTAGGAACTATTTTGTGTTCTCTTTAATTGTTTGATGTGTTTTTAATTATTAATAAAAATTGTTCGAACCCGAATTAGTGTCACAAAAACAGTAATCCTAAGTACAAACAGTAAGATTCCTAAATAGAAACAAAGAACAAGGCACTCACTCTGAGGATTTAGAGATAATAAATCAAGTAAAAGAGAATAACAAGGATTTTCATGCAAACCGTGTTTTACATTATTAAATTGGCCCTTGCCTAATTATGCAAATTTCTATCCACCCATATATAGCTAATTTATCCCAGGAATTAGTTAATTATAGTTATTAAGTACTCGATACTTTCAAATCAATTTCATATAATTTTTTTCTAATCGTTGGACCTCACTAAATTATGCTTTAAAATCTATCGTAGTTATCCTGTTCATTGATAATATATAATAAGCGACATTTATTTAATAGATAACGGATCTCAACGGATTATTCATGTGTATAAATCGTTGAATGATTTGGCATGGCGATAATAATAATACTGATATAACAAGCTGCTTCAATCGAGTTATTATTAGTTTAATGATATCCTCGAACAGGAATAAAGAACATTTACTTAGTACCTATGATTTTTATTTTTGTAATCTTAATTAATATTTAAACAAATAAAATCATGTGCCCTTCCTGGGAAGGAAAGTTATGTTAGATGCGGTTGTATGCAAGGTAAAAACAAAATAAAATGTATATTTGCTAGAATTATAAATTATAAAAATAATAATTATTACTAACACTATTTTCATATCTCAGTTATAAAAGTAAAAATCACTAAAGGAGAAAATAATAATAATCATTATACGGTATATAGATATTATTATTTTGAAAGTAGCTTGGGAAGTCGGGATGGAACTCTGGCACAGATTAATTTATAGCACCAATAGAACTCATGTCTGTAATAAATAACAATAATAAATAATATAATATAGATGTAATAAACGATTAATGTTCGAATAATACTATGAAGTGTGGATGATTAAAAATAATAATAATGATAAGAGAAGAAAAGATGTTGTTTGTATGGAAAGTTTGTTAGAAGCTTAAGATTACAATTTATTCCATGTTTTTTAAAATAAACTTTTTATCAAATAAACCTTTAGCTTAATATTATATCGCCAATTTTTATAGATAGCAACAAGTGGTCTACACAAGCTATTTAAAAGCGAATTTAAATAGAAGTCTTAAGTATTATGAGAAAATACACATACAAATTATATCAACGTAGGCGGATTTCAGAAGACGAAGAGTCCAAGTGGCATGTTAGAAAAATTATGGTAGTGAAGAAGGCACTCTTTTAATGACATTAATGTCATTAATAGTCATTAATATAAGCATAATCATAATTAATTAATTAATTTAAGCATAGTCATAAATTTAAAAGATCAATTGATTATTTTAAATTAATGACTGAGCTAAGACAAGTGTATCAAAACTCGTTTAAATGGGATAAGTCCATAAAAATACATAATTCTCCCTCCTTCAACCCACCTTAAACCAATCCATGATAATATTTGGTATTGATTTCTTAATCTCTAAAATTCACTAACAACCACTAAAAAGTGGTCGAAATGTGTTTTCAAAATCGGACAAAATAAAAAAGATTAGTAATTATCCCTCTCTTCCCACTCTTACACTTTTCCGTTTTGATCATTATTCTCCTAATTGGGGCGGAGAAGAATTCAACAGATCAAATATCTTAATTATCGGTGTATACGCTCTACCTAAAACTAAAAATATTAAATGTCAAAACTGATATCTAGGGTCAAATACCGGAAGTAGAAATCCGGAAAATATAAATATCCGGATTGGGATATTTCTATAATAAAAGAAAATTCTTTTTTTTTTTCAAATACGTATACAATTATTTTTTTTTAAATTTAACTTTGATATTCTCAAGATGGAAAAAAAAATTCACTTAGACCCCTTGTCTTCCAAGGTTTGAATTATATATTCACACGTTCACGCCTCAGTGTACCTACCACCGGAGGCCCGCACTTGACTGCCGCATCGGAATTTAGTCAATCACAAAACTTTTCACGACGATGTTTATCGAGATAGGATTGTGTTGTTAATTTTATTATAACTGAATTTTCAATAATGCATAATGCCTTTTAATAACTCCCCTCCAATAGAGCGCAAATCATTAAGTTCAGCCGCCAATGGGCGAAGAGCATGAATTACATTCCCGGCCTGAACGTGTTAAATCATCCTTGTGAGAAAATCGCATGTATTTAGCTTGTGCCAATCTATGTAATCCTATTATGATCCCTTTTAACCAAGACGTTGTATTTTAGTTTAGAGAAAATCAGATAATGCACCGAAGTCTAACGTGGATTACATCTTGCCCGCTTGGAATAAAATGATTAGTAGGGATTTAAGGACATCAAAGTCAAGAACAGTCCAGAGATATTCCTACAAGGCAAGATTATGTCTTTTATTGCTATTTGTTTATTAGGGGAATAATAATAGTTTAATAATATCTTAATAAAATACAATACAAACGACATGATTTGATACATTTCCTGATTCTGTCATAATAAAACGATTCACTTATTAATTAAAGAAAAATACGCTAGTAAAGGTATCTGATCTAATGATAGAAAAAAAAAAAGCAACATATATTTTATTTAATTATAGTTTAGTTTAATCAGTAACATAGCTAGAAAATACTGCATGAACATTTAAAAAAATAAAATACATACATACATAGCTATATGTGTTTTATGGGTTCTGACATTCATATTTCCTAAATTCATTAAAACTTTGTGTTTCCTTGCAATTATTTATTGCTCTGCCTTATGGGGGCACTATATAAAATTTATTATGTGATCCCTCTTCATAGATATCCGATCCACTTATGATGGGCGTGAAGAAGTTTTGTTTTTTTAACTCGAAAATAAAATTATATATTTACATATAGTGTATCAATGAAATAAATAAAAGAGGATAAGATCCCTCAACCATCTTCTTTCCAGTGTAGCGGTTGGTGAATGAAATATATTATTTTTCCAATTTTTTGATACTTTAATTCTAATTAACAGATAATTTTGTTGGTTTAATCCTGCTACCAGATGTTCGGACCAATGAGAAGTCGAAATATAAGTATTTGAGTTTCACTCAGTTTAGAATGTTACGAAAATAAGCTTTCCATTCGGTTATTGAACTGTCACTCAAAATTATGAAAAGAAAAAAAAATTTTTTGAATTCAGTATAATTTTGATGATCTGACAAATATGGATCTGACAACCAAAAATTTGCTAAATTATCAAATACTCCGCATTCCTTAGAATCCCATTTAAATATTGTAAATTAAGGAATAAAGGTTCGTATAGTCTTCGTTTTGAATTATTTCTCATTAAGTAAACTGATAAAACGCACTTAAAGAATACTTCAATTGAATACCTTGTAATGAAGTGCATTTTTACTATACCATCTTTGTTTAAATTTTAAGGTAAACATTAGCTCTTCGGATTAGCTAGAGTAGAGATTTCAATATTTTAATGCACTTCTTAAGGCACGTTGTGACTGCTATATTTAATTATGTAATAAAATAATTTAAAATTATTTTTGCTTTCTCAATAAGTAGTCCCTTCTAATATATAGCAGTTTAGGGTGCAATTTAAATAATCGAAATAAAAAAGCTGACTGGATAGGAGATTTTAAGAAAAAAAAAATGTCCATAGAAAAGAAAGAATGGCATAAAAATTGAGATTTATTTTTAATATTTAGACGTCTTTCCAGATGGAGAAAAATTTAGCAATTCGAAAGATGGTATGATGAATATGGATATTCATGTATATGAATATTCATGTCCGAAACGTTCATGAACTAAAAACACACAGACTGCAAAAAATGGTTTTAGATTAATTTTATTCCATATGTAAATTATACTCCCACAATATGTTATGATACCTTCTAGTTTAGGTTATCTAAGTTGACTTTATAATATTGTATTCATTGTTATCAGAAGTAGGCAAATAACGTTGTAAATTAATTATTCTTTCAGGTATGTTTTTCTTTTATTCTTGTTTAATTTGTTATTATATTTATTCTGTTTCTTATTCAAATAAATTCTTTCAGAACAAGAACATTAATTCTCGTCATTTGATATTCTACTTACACATATTTTAATGTATTCCTTAACGAAATCGGAGGGTTTTATCAATTTTTCTGAATTGATAAACACTCACACAATTATTTATTTTATTATTTTTATTTTTACTGCAGTAACTAATTCCATTGTTAAACTACTTGTTAGCGTCTTTCAAAAGATAATAACTATTCTAGCCACTACTAACCCCGCATTTATGAGAAACTCTTCTCTGGAAGAATTTCATATTGTTCACAACAAATATTCCGGAGTAGGAGTGAAATGTCTAGAAGTTTCTGTAGGTCATAAAAGCGAGGTCAATTGCTGCATTTATTAAACGCCCGTCCTTCAAACCAGACCAAGTCCTTTTCTTCATTTTTCGATGGAAATAAGGGCATTTTCTATTAATGTGATGGTTGTTGGAGGCTATAAATTTGAAATTCTTCTCTCTTGATATTGTACTTTTGGCCTTCAGCTTTGCATCGTTGGTTTTAATATAAGTGCCATGAAATATTTTTATTAAACATTAATAATCTATTTACTTATTAAACATTAATAGAAGTCATGAGATTTAATTATGTCACATTTAGTGTTCAGATTGAGGCGGAGATTCGTAAATTATTAATTCTTTACAGCTTTAGTTGAAGAATGGTAAATAATGTAATGAATTCGAAATTAACGCTTGGAGTGCTTGTAAATTGGCAAACAATAAAAGTGATGAATATTGAAGAAAATAAACAGATAAATGAAATGTTTATGCAATACTGATAATAATCTGTATATGTAATCGTTATGACTGAATTACTCGTTTAAGGAACCTGACGTTTCAAAAAGGAACCTGACGCTGTGATACGTGTTAATTTTATATTTATCATTAAAGCAGTTTTCATAAAGAGACAGTTTGTTTGGTTTAACGTAACTTTATGCCACTAAGCCTAATCGGGCGATGCTACAGTGGGAGTCCTACATTTTGTCAATCCAGGTTTAATTATGGTAGGGATCATTAACGAGTACCTGACATCGTACAGGCTCGGGACCTCCATTTCACGTCCTATCCGAGGGACGGCATAGACAAGGATTTTTTACTCCCATTAAAAAATCCTAGGACCTCCTCGGGACGCGAACCCGCGACCTTTGGTATAGTAAGTTTCTAACCACTACACCACAGGTGACCCCTTAAAGAAAAAGTACTGGATACACAGTACAGTACAATGTCATTCTTTTCGGCGACATATGCTTCTTATGATTAGATTATCATCCAGTTTTTGGATCGTTGGGAATTGACAGATTATGTGAATTGACAGTAGTGAATTGTAAAATTAATTTTCTTTTTTATTGGGTCGGAAAAGAGGAATTTGCGTAAAGTAATACGCTCATGAGTTCGTTTCTTTTATATATTGTGGCCTAGGTTTTAATGATAATATTGTTATATAAAAATTAAGATTGAATTTTGCCAAAATTGTTCTTTAGCACTATGCATCTCGAGCTTCCTCTGTGAAGTTCCCTGTCATAAGCTAACCTCGGAAGTCATTACACGACGACTTTCCAATATGCAGATTTAATTGATAGAACTATTGAATACGGAAGTGGCTTAGAGATGCGAAGGGCAGGGCACAGAAGGCACCCGACCTGTGATTGAGTAGGCACAAGCACGGCTGAGGCCGCAGGTCAGGGCCGACCTGTCACAGGTGAACCGGTCGACATGATGTTATGAATCACTCAGCGATGAGATCACCCCAGGCGGAACTGGGTTGGAACGTACGCGGATTCAATGCCCCGCTGATGATGCCAATCTGAAGAATGCATTAACCTCTCAGTACATCGAAACTTCATTGATTTGCTTGTGAATATGATGAATGCAGGTTAATCAAATTCATAATCAATAAATGGTATACAACATGAACTAAGATCTCGTATGAATAGCGTATCAATACCTGGATTAAAGTGATTGATTAATTTTGAATTGAAATAATAACATTTCAGGGCCTATATTTAAAAAATCTGGTGCGATGCGCGCGACACACAACTTTCACTTACGAACTTACTTAGATTAGAAATTGACGTGTTTTGATAATATGTAAATGCCACATTTTTCCACATTTGTATGCTTATATTTGTATATAATAAGCTATAATGTATCTGTAATGTAAAACTTGAATGCTCTCAGTACTTTTCGATTCATTGTTGCTTATTTCTTGTCGATTTTTTTTTACTGCTTGGTTGTTTTTTACAGCGATTTGCTTTTTGTAAATACATCGTGAAGGTGAATCGATAGGAGGTTATTTACGGCTCGTAGTAAAGTTTATCTCTTATGCCTTTCTGGAAATCGAGAATGATTACTGTTCCTCTAAAATCACTTTATATTGCCTTCAGAAATTTATGGATGGAACTACAGTTTCTAAACTAAAATATAATTAATTAAAGATTATTTTATACCATATTTTTCACACCTTAAATAATTTGAGCATTACGTATTTACTCTCTAAAGTAAAATAATTTTCTTTATTGTTAAATTATATTTTTATTTATTTTCATCAGTGATAATACGGGATATGAAATTTTGGCTGTCACATCCCGGGCATGTACACACATCAAATACCTAGTTTGATTAAGATAGTTACAGCCGTTGTTGAGTTAATAAAAAAAAAAACACGTAAAAATGAAACAAAATTTATTAAGTAAAGTGCCTCCACCAATTGATCAATTTTGATGAAATTTTGACTGTAACGTCGCGGACATATGCGTGCAACAAATACCCAATTTCAGGTTCGTACGGTCGATAGCTTTTGAGCTAGGCTGTTCACACACACACACACACACACAAACACACACACACACACACACACACACACACACACACACACACGAAGTCGAATTTTTTCATGATCGCAATACTTACTATAGATTTCATACCCTTTTTCATATATAGGTAAGTGAAAGTAAAAAAGTTATGGAGTTCTTTTTTACTGTTCTGGAGTGATTGTTTATTTTACGTTAGTCTTTGTGGCAATAGTAGTTATAATGATATTTTCATTGGAACAACAATCTATAATAAAATTTTTATGTAAATCTAGTTTGTTTGGAGTACCTAATTATCAATCGATTTATCATCATATTTGGTAATAGCTTCCTATATTAAAGCAATTTTAAAAGCTGGCCATAACTGATATGCCTTAGAGGAGGCGAATGAAAACGAATTGGATGAGAGATCTCTTCTCCTGAATCGAGACCGTGAAGGTGGGTATTCTCTTCCCCATGCCTCAAAATGCCGGTTAAAATATTATAACCCATTGTTTCTTATTCTTATTCATCGTTTCTTGTATTATACGATTTTCTGTGAGAAGAACTCAACTGTAATACAAAGTAATAAGAATTGACATGTTTGCCTAAGATTTCAAAGAGATCACCATAAGCACTTCAACTACTGGAGGAGCATTATACTCTGAAATATAAAATATTGCATAAAGTTTTTTAAAAAGCCTTATTGAGCTTATCCTTTGTGAGATGTTTTCAACCAAAAACGGATTCCGAGTTATCAAAGCGCTTACGCCAGGTAGATGAACCCCTTGCAGCGCTTGGCAATAGCAGCCATTTATTGCAACATGACTCTCGAAAGATATACTTTCTCAATGATAGGCACTTGCCATTCATAACCAACGTGTATTTACTTATGTAACGTTCCCATTTATTGTTATTATGTAAGAATTCATATCGAAATATCGAGTATCGTCAGGTAGAAGAGTAGTAAACTGAACTTGATATCGTTATTTATGGGAAGAAAATTCATGCAAATGGGTAGATAATAATGATACCTATTCGGAAGATTGATGATCGGTTTGGGTGATTTGTAGTAGATATACTTTTTTAAACCTGTTTATACCAGTTTTGAATAGAGGAACTACTACATGAAAAATGCAAATTTGGGGCCGGCAGATTTTAAAGTGCTTTAAAATAGTAAAGCGAAGATCATAGGAATGGAATCTTGGTCCCTTCTTTCCAGTAGGAAAGACTGGACTAGAAGCTAGACCATAACCCCTTAATTATGGGAGACCTAAATTGTTGAAATGTACTTTTAATAACAGGGCTATAATAATAATATATAATTACTACTTATGGGCAAAAAAACAAAGATTCGATTCAATTGGACCGGAATAGCCTTGCGTGTTAGAGCGCGAACCGCTTTAGCATTCTCGAGCCCATTGGCGGTTTGATGAGCTCACTTTAATTTCATGGTGGGTCAACGGAATAAACCTCCACCATCCCAACATGGTTAGAATTGGTTGGTTACACCTCTAGAGTAACCACCCCTTATGCCATACATGACCAAGAAGGGTTACAGAATAATATACAGTTCAATGAGTACGGCAGTAATACAAGTAAAGCAAAAATAAAAAACATAAAAACATCAGTATGAAATCAATTAAATCATTCTGCCAGGAGATAGTATTAAAATTTATTTTAATAATTAATAAAGTAATTGTTATTTATTTTAATTTTAATTCTGCATACATATGGTGCTATATTGCTATAAAACGTAATATTTTGTATCAAAAAAATTAAATCGAGTTTTTTGAGTGAACTAGCACAACTTGGTACCTAAAACTTTAATATTTTGGGTGCTAAAGCTGTGAGAAGCAATAGGAAGTGAAACCAACCGGAGAGATGGAACCCGCTCCAGCTCCGTCGAGTGGATATATAGCTATACCTGTAAGTAATTCGTTTGAACCACTTAGAAATGTAAATGATACGAATCAAGATAATACTAATAAATCAACCCAAATTCATGATAAGCCACCTCCTATCCATATAAATGACATTCAAAACTATCAGGCATTAGTCTCATTCTTGGAGCATCACTCACCACCAAACTCATTTTCTTTAAAGACTACAATTAAAGGAGTAACCGTATACCCCAGCTCATCCGAAGTGTACCGAAAACTGGTTAGTGACCTTCGAAATGCAGGTGCTGATTTCCACACCTACCAACTCCCCGAAGATAAAAATAGACGAATAGTGGTAAAAAATCTGCACCATTCCACCCCTCTTAGTGAAATAAAAAATGAGTTATTACGATATGGCTATGAAGTAGTAAATATTTCAAATGCACTATCACGATATAAGACACCATTGCCCATGTTTTTTATTGACATTTCCAAATCAACTTTCAACGAGAAAATTTACGATATACAGTCAATTTACTACACTCGTGTCATTATAGAAGAGCCTCGGAAAAAAAGACTGATACCTCAGTGCATAAGATGCCAACAATATGGCCACACAAAGTCTTATTGTAACCACCCCCCTCGTTGCGTTAGATGTGGCCAAGGCCACGAGAGTGCAACCTGCGGGAAGACAAGAGAAACAGCTGCGACCTGCGCCAACTGTAGGGGTACCCACCCAGCCAACTACCGTGGCTGCCAAGTTCTGAAGCTCCTGAGGGCTCAAAGAAACAAAAGGCAATCCGCCCGCCTTGAGCAATCTCCTCCTCCTCCTCCACCGCCGGGTCCCGAAGATTTCCCCGCTCTTCCGCAGCCATCGAAGACTCAAAGAACATCAGAGAAGAATCCAATACCGGTGCCAGCACAGCAGCAGCGACAGCCACCGCAACAGAGGAAAATGCGCAACCCGTCCGAAATCAGACCTTCATGTTCAGGCATGAGGCAGGATAGCACACAGCTTCCACCTTCAGCTGATACTTACAGCCCCCACCACTTGTTTCAGCTAATCAATGGTCTCAATTCCCTCATCCAGCCCCTTTTTAGCCTCCTCCAACAGCTCGCACAGGTGACTCAAGTCATGTGCCCATCCAATGGCCCCTAATCAGCTGACTGCGGGCTCCTTGTCCATCCTTCTTTGGAACGCAAACGGACTGACACAGCACAGGACTGAATTAGACTTATACCTTCACGATAAACGAGTTGACGTCGCACTAATAACGGAAACACACCTTACTCCACGATCTAAATTTGTTATTTCTGGTTACATGACTTACAGGACTGATCATCCTGACAACACAGCACACGGAGGTACAGCAATTCTTATTAGATCAACACTATCACACAGTTATTTACACTTACCTAGTACACCTGAAATACAGTGCACGGGCATAACATTATACTTGAAACACCATGCAATGACACTGGCCTCTGTGTACTGCCCGCCAAGATACGTGCTGACATCTTCGATGTTTTCCAACCTTTTCCAAAGCTTGGGTCGATGCTTTATAACCGGAGGTGACTTCAACGCAAAGCATCAAAGTTGGGGGTCACGACTAAGCACACCCAGAGGGAGAAATTTGAAGGCTGCTATCCATGAGCTCTCATTAGACACTATCTCTCCCCACACACCGACTTACTGGCCTGTTTCGAGACGAAAATCCCCGGACCTTTTGGACTTTTTTATTACAAAAGGACTTAGAACTGTAACTCACACTTTAAATGCAACCTCTGATCTTTGCTCTGATCATTCCGCGGTACACTTAATTATGTTTGAGGAGACAGTAAATGTTCAAAGAAAGCCAACACTTTTTACAGGATCAATCGATTGGGATGCATATAAGGAGCATCTGGACTCATCTTTAAAGATCCCCGTCTCAATCAAGGATGAAACTGAATTAGAAGAGGCAGTGAACATCTTTACAAAAAGTGTACAAGAGGCTGCATGGTCCTCATCAGTACCAAAGCCTTACCAAGCAGGATCTGAACATCTCCCAAAATATCCTCAATACATAAGGGATTTAATCAGGGCAAAGAGAAGAGCGCGTAAAATATGGCAGACTGACAGACGCCCCTCAGACAGACAGATTTTTAACAGACTGAACAATCAGCTCAAAAGAGAAATCAGAAAATTCAACAGAACAAACTATGACTCGTACATTACTGGCCTCTCGACAGACGATGGAAGCTTGTGGAGACATACCAAAAAGTTGTTAAAGCATCGAGAGGTGTCAGCACCCCTTCGAAGAGATGATGGTTCTTGGGCCGTGTCGGACGAGGAAAAATCCGAACTCTTCGCCAATCATCTTTCTTCTGTATTTCAACCATTTACTGACTTCACAAACACAGATCATGAGAAACTAGTACTTAACACCCTAGACATTCCACTCCAACTAACACTTCCACCACCTTCATTCACACCTTCTCAGGTTGCACTACAAATAAAACAATTACCTAAAAGAAAAGCCCCTGGCTATGACTTAATTACAGCCCAGGCTCTCCAGCAAATGCCCAGAAAAGCTCTAGTGTTTCTAACAACAATTTACAACTGCATACTGAGAACATCGAAATTCCCGTTACAATGGAAATACTCAATCATTAAAATGATCCACAAACCAAATAAAGACATATACAATCCATCGTCCTACAGACCAATCAGCCTTCTTTCTATATGCTCAAAACTATTTGAAAAATTGATGTACAGAAGACTTGTTGACATTTTGACAGACCAAAACTTAATACCTGATCATCAATTCGGTTTTCGCACATTCCATTCAACAACACATCAATTACACAGAGTTACTGACTTCATTGCTGAAGCACTAGAGCAAAAACTATATGCATCTGGTGTATTTTTGGATGTAGCTCAGGCATTCGACAAAGTCTGGCACCAGGGTCTTCTCTTTAAACTCAAGACCATATTACCGCACACTTACTACCTCATTCTTCAATCCTATCTTTTCGACAGATTTTTCTCCGTTCGGCAGGGGTCAGGAGCTTCATCAATTCGTCCAGTCCTAGCGGGAGTACCTCAGGGTTCAATACTGGCTCCTCTTCTCTACATTATATACACACACGACATACCCGTAAGCAATGATACACTGACCGCTACTTATGCTGACGATACTACAATTCTCACTAAACATCAAGATCCTACTCATGCCTCACTAACTTTACAACAACATCTACATAAAGTAAACGACTGGTGTAAATTATGGAAAATTCGGCTAAATCATGAAAAATCTAAACACATAACGTTCACTCTTCGAAAAAATACCTGCCCTCCAATTTATATCGACAATGTCCAAATTTCTCAAACTGACACCGTACATTACCTTGGTCTTACTCTTGACAGAAGGATGACCTGGGGCCCGCATGTTAAGATGAAACGAAAAACACTTAACAAACGACTCGCCCTACTTTACTCCCTTTTTTCTAAAACCTCAAAACTAGGACTACGACAAAAATTAAATACATATTTATACTTACTGAAACCAATATGGACTTACTCTTCACAGATATACGGTACAGCCAAAAAGACCCACTTACAAAGAATTCAGACCTTTCAATCAAAAATATTAAGACTCATAGTTAAAGCACCATGGTACGTGAACAACATTACAATACATACTGACTTACAAATGCAAACAGTAGACCAACATATAAAGGCACTCTACAAACGTTTCCATACACACTTACACGGTCATTTCAATCAACTGATTAGAGGCATGGCAACAGCTGATATGCCCATACCTAGGAGATTAAAAAGGCGCTGGATGAGAGATCTCCTTCGTTAAAAATCCAGGTTACCTGAAACAAGCCAGGGAAGAGGTACCGCTGGGTGCTATCCTTCCCCATGCCTAACATGCCCTTATTAAAATTAGCACACCTCACATTTGCTGATTGTTGATATTTATTGACAGGCGCAAATTAAAGTTATGAAGCCAAAAAAAAAAAAAAAATTCTGCATACACGTTCTGTGAGAAAAAAAGTGATGGCAAGAAAGATGTTATGATTTCAATTGAATGCTTTTTAACGGTTAATTTATTTTTAAATAATGTTAACATTTATTGAAATTTACTTAGAATATATTGAAATATACTTGAAATGTATTTAGTCCATTTCCATTTACCTAATAGATACTGTTGATGTTTAGTGTCTACTAACAGAAAGGGAATCTTAATTTTTTTTTTTTTCAAACGTCGGTTTTCAAAAAGTTATAATATGACTTGAAAATTTTTTAACTACAGCGATGAATAACACAGCTAAAACACATACCAACTAAGAAGCATACAATTTAAAGCGTGCAGAAATTTACTGCATCAATCGCTAATTTTGTTAAGGTTAGTCATTAATATTACACTACCTAAATATCAATCTGCATGGTCACGGCCCAGAAATGTAGTGTAAAATGGGATGTTAAATGGTACCTTGCAGGACGCCTTCAAAATCTGGCACACTTTTACATCGATTAAACGGAATTAAGGTTGGTTCTTCAAGTATTTCTCCTACAGACGGCCTTGTTGATTCTAATTCAGGTCTTTCATCGATAATTTCTGTTGATGACGGGTTTCAAACCCAGACCTTTACGCAACCCGACTATTACTCCGCAATTGCTCAAGACAGGAAGGAGTTTAATCTACATCCGATTAGTTATAGTACAATGATCCTTAGTGTACGTTTCTGCGTGATTCAGTGATGCAGTATATTTTCTTGAATGTTTGTCATTAATACTTCCTCTCCAAGGCCTAATAAATAAAATAGTCAGAGGATCTGTCTTAGTCGATAGAAAATAAAAACAAAATATTTAAGTGGTTTCTTCAGCCAAAAAAAGGTTTTTAAAAACCTTTTCTCTCTAAAACAAAGGTTTAAATTATTAATTATTTTCTCTTAAAACGTGTACTCAGCAGCAATCAAGCAATGAATCAATCGAATATAGCACTTCATCGCATATAAAGCTATCTATATAAAGCCTGATTAAAAAAAAAAAATTAGTTTTGTTTCTTAAAATAGAGATTTTTTTATTCGGTTGTAAGGAAAATAAATATTAATGAAAGAACTTTAATTTATTTATATTATTAGATGTAATTAATATAATTAATTTAAAAGAATATTTATAAGTTTTGTGGAATATTCCAGAATTAATGAGATTCTAAAACATAAAGAGATACAATATATGAGCATTTAAATAAAAAGCCATGATGATGAATGAATAAACATTCCGGAAACTCGACCTAGAAACAAAGTTGTTTTGAATTATTAAGGGAATTATTATTATTTTCGTCTTATATAAAAAAAATATATACATTTTACTCTTCTTTGAGGTAGTTATATTAAATAGTTGCTCTGTTGTGGTTGAACGAATACTGCCTTAGTTCGATAGATGTGTTTCTCGAATCGATTTTAAAGTGGAACCTTAATCTATATATTTTGTTTTGAATTTTTCACATTGTACTAAACCTAGGTTACGATGGGCAGAGTTCCTTTTAAGGACTTTAATTGACTAACCAATAACCTATTTTCTCCCCCTCGAGGCACAGAGAAACGATAGGCGTGCCTTGAGAGAATCCAGAATTGGACCAAAACTTTGACAGATTATCCCCAGCTTTCACTAGATTTCTTATAATAGGCCTGTCGATTCTGTTCTATGTCAGCTGATCCTTTGGTGAGTCTGGTCTTATCACAGTGATAAGTGGGGTTGAAAGTTTGTGTATTTCGTGCGATTCCCCCCTCCTCTTACATATTTTTCTGTGATATTTTAAATTCTTGTAACTTTTCCTTTAATCGAATTTTTTTCGTTTTAAGAAGGCATTATACAAAATAATTCTTGAATTCGCATTATTTTTCAGTTGGTGCATACGTGATGGAGTTCGCCCTATTCAACTAAAAACTGCACTTAATTGAAATTTTAATTCAACAACCTTTGGCATGACCGAGGTAGTCCAGATGGTATAAGGTGAGCAAATAAGGAGTTTGGTACATATTTAATGGATTATTTAAAAAAAATTCATTGCTCTCTTTTATTTTCTGTAAATTCAATATTAGTTACATTTCTTTTTACATCTCATTAGACTAATTTTTTTTTGGCATGTGAAGTTAGACTTTTTTTTTTTAGTTTTAATGTTTACATTCACTCACTCAGTAGCAACTGTTCATCAATAATTGAAGGCAATTAAAGACTTTTACTTATTTTACTAATTATTTACCTATATAATCAGGGCTAGGAAATTCCTCGAAAATTGCAGCTAAAATAAGGATAGGTCCATATAATTATTTCTTTGCGTGTGAATATGTCATTTGTATGTAGGCCATCTCATCCAGAAATTGACAGGGGCCTGTTTTGCAAGGATCATTTAAATTGCAAATTTATTTTCTAGAAATGTAAACAATATCCAGTTTGTCCGCTATGCAGTCTATTGATTTTACCACACATGATCTCTCTTCGTGATAATGAGATCGGTTGGTTTCAATTTCAAAATTAAAATGTAACGTGATCACGCTCAACCACGCCACGAAGGTTTTTTCCCTTAATTTTTCAATTAAGGGTACTCAATTTATAGGGGCTTGATTTACCCCATGTAGGTCTCTCGGCCACCAAAACGATCTGTCACAGATACCCTGCCAAGCCCAGATTCGAATTCGGAACCTTGATGATACCCAACTAATTGCCTAAAATATATGTTCAAAAGTTATGGTGAAACATTGATGTTTTTAATCGAAACTGTGTTACAAATAGTATAAATAGATATAATGATTTAAATGTCGTTTAATCCGAATTAAATAATTAAACGGGCAAGAATAATGACACAGCGAATTTTAGCTTTTCGATTTATCCACCAATATAAATGAAATATCGATATTTTAAACAAGGGGAGTGTCATAATAACATTAGTAATACTGTCCGTTACCTGACTTAAGTATTATATCTATAAATAAATATTGCAACAATAAAAATTGAAATATTTCTTTTCATAAATTTTAATGTGGACAATTTCAAATTGTGACACTATTCTTGGGATCAGCGTTATGATTGACTTACTAAAATATATTAGAAAAAAAAAAAAACCATAAAATTTTGGAAGCGTATTCAGGATCAAAACATATATATTGACCGAGTATCCCTACAACAAAAAATTGTATTTTGAGCATATATTCAATTGAATTTTTTAAATGTTTGTTCTTATTGGTATTTATTTCTGTAATATTGGCATTTTAAACAAATATTTTTCATAACAAGGAAATAAAAAGAATATGAATGATATAACTTACATTTTTATCGTTCTTTATTCTTCTTTGTAGAACCTTGTAAGACATACTTATTTATTTGTTTTTTTCAATATTGATAAGTTAAATGATAAAAGAATTTTAAACTTATGAAATTTTGTATTTAATTTATTCCAGTGCAATATTCCTATAAAAACCATAGGTTATAGTGATAATTGTTAAAGCTATTGTATTGAATCTAACCCAGTTTAAGAAACCCAACATCTTCACTATTTCAAATTTATTGAAATACAAAAAAATCAATCGTTCCTTTTAGATATCGATTACCTTAATTGCATTTGAATTACGTTTTCCTTGAATTATACGACTCGGTATGTAAAATAAATTAAAATCGAGTTCGACCTTTTATGATATATTGGTTTTCTGACATGTTCAGACGTGTTTGTATTTGCATCAATTATAAATATTATACTAATAATTTTATCAATTTGCACTAAAATCGGTTTACTATTTTAGTATAGTTTTTATCGCTACGTTGCTTCTAGCTGTTGCCAATATGGCGCCGAGCTCAACTGATAAGAACGCGTTTGGGGATTTATTTATCTGAGGAGCGGGCGAAGTGAGCGGAAGTCGAAAGCTTGGTTCTTATAAAGCCGATCAAGCCCCATTTCTACCAAAAATGAAAAGGTAGGAGCTCGCTTATATTACGAACTCATAACCTGCAGAAATTGGCAAGGTTTACCCTATTTTTTAAAAACAATATGGAGACAAAATAGGCCATCCATTCCCAATTTCAACTTAAAACACGATGCCTAATAAATCTATGTTGTATTCATTGAAAAAAAAAAAAAAATTAGACTGCCGGAAAAAGAATTAAAACAACTTTTTTTTTCCTTGTGAACTGAAGTCTGTTATGAAGGTCATAAAGATAAAAATAAACAGTTTTAGATATCGTTAAAGATGTCTTGCATAGTTTTACGTTATTTGACTGATGGGTTTCATCATCGGTATTTTTTCTATCAAAATGGATTATTACATATATCCTCGGATGCCGAATGGATTATATATTTTTATCATGTCAATATTTTCCTGTTCTTTCTTCATCTAGCCTTGATCGCTTTAGACTTATACAGTCATCCCTGGCTAAACATGAATGATTGTGTGATTAAAAGTTGTTTTCTTTAGCTAAATGGATCAATATCTTAGTGTGGATAGGTACATATATAGGTCAAATTGTCAAATATCTGTCTAGTCTACGAATGAGATCGATGACCTTTAGAATTTTTCTATAAACAATCCTTAAGTTATTATAAGTTTTTAGTAAGCCTCAGCTAAACATGAATGTTTGTGTGATTAAAAGCCTTTTTTTTAGCTTAATTGATAAATATCTTAGTGTGGATAGTTACATATATAGGTCAAATCGTCAAATATCTGTCTAGTCTACGAATGAGATCGATTTTAGATTTTTTCTATAAACAATACTTAACTTGTTATCAGTTTTTAGTAAGCCTCTGCGCTTTAAAGCCCTTAAATGAACCGTTTCCCGAAGAGCCCTGGATAATTTTAAGCCGTAGCCAGATGTCTTGTTGCACTGTCTCATATAAGTAAAATTTTCAAAAATAAAAATTTCAAAATTTTTAGTTAAATATAACAACCATAAAAATTAAGCTCGCGGTAAATTGCAACCCTCCTTTCCATACCTCCTTCTTTTTCTTTATGGTTGAGTATGAAATACCGTATCTGTATCAAGGATGCGACATCGATGTCGATGTTTGTAAAAGAAGTTAGGCAACCGATGTTTTAGTTTTTTTTGTTTTTTAATTTTGGCATAGTTTTTAAGCATAGCACTCTGTAAATGAAAGCTTGAAAGGGTATATACAAAAAGAGGATGTGACAAATGGGTGATCCTGGCATTCCCAAATCTTTCTTCGGTTTTCGTGTAATGGAAATGGTTGGGAGTGCGGTCAAAGTCATTTCTTCCTTGCAATATAATCACTAATTCGGCCTTATCTAATTTCTCAAAGGAAATTGGGTTCGGATTTTTAAGGTTGAATAATTTAGGTTGGACATAAGCCTCCATAAGAATATGCTCAATTACCACACTTCCATTATAGTTTTGTCTTGGCATTTCCCTAAACGACGTGGCCATTAATTTCGAAATTCTCTTCAGTAACAATTCACCATTACTGGAAACGTACATTATTCCTCTGTTGAGACTTGCTTTACTAAAGACGACGCCCTCTGAGCGGACTGTGTAGTGGTGGCTGATGACATTATCCACCACAGGAAGAGGATTTGATAGGGAGAGGACTAACTTTCCTTACTTTCGTCAGATCAGGATCAACAAAAAGTACTCTGTGTATGGACTGAAGTGGTCAGATTATAATCAAACATTTTGTTTTACTATGTTTTGATGTGTGCTGAACGCGAATCCGAAGTCAAAAAAACAGTTATCATTTTTTCTCAACTTTGTGTTTTAATTCGAAAAATGAGGTGTTACCGACATTTCAAGCATTTTTTTATCATGGAAAACTTTTCATCAAGAGATAGTCCGAATTGAAAAATGGTATAGCTGTAAATGCAATGAGAAGATGTTTGCCAACTACGGAGACACATGCTGAAGAGTACAAAAGGAAAAATATACAAATTTTTCGTGATCGTTATTAAATATTGTTATTTTATAGATTACTGTTTTACGCCAAAAAAGTTTTAAATAAATAAGTATATATAAATAAAAGTACTATTTCAGGTTTTTCAAAAACAACGTATAATTTCTCAAAAATGATGCAAGATAGAATTTTTTTGACTTCTGATAAGAATTCAGCACCAATGAAAATACAAAAATCAGAAACAATGTCTCAAGAGAGCAACTTTTTTTTCTTTTTTTTTCCTGTAATTAAGTACGTGCAGTTTGCACGTACTTAATTACACAATAGGTGCAATTAAGTTTATAAATTAATGTTACATCATGTTTTAAATGTTGTTTATTCGAATGGTACCTCATTTTTATTAATTTTATAATTTTTATTGGAATTTTAAATGCAGAAATCCATATTTTCATTTGATTATTTCTTCTTTTTCTACGGATTTCCTATTTATACTGAAAATGTGATCCTTCCGTCAATATACTGATGCAATTCCTCAGCCCAAGTCACCATCCACATTTTTAGTTCAGATATGAACTGATCCCTTAATCAGTCCCCTTTGTTGGTTTCAAAAGAAAGAAATGATCCCTACGTGTCATAACTTGTTATTTTTATCTCCTGTAAATATTTATATCTATCCTTAAAAAAAAGAAGGTGTTTATTTAAATAGTGTTTATTTAAAATGCATAGATCGGATTACCTGATGGAGACTTGAATAAATTATTTATATCTCGAAATAATACCTTTAAATGTCCTCATACTTGAAAAAAAAAAAAAGAAAGAAATAAAAATCATCAGAAATAGAAACAGCCAGCTTTTAAAGAATCTTTTCCTATTATGTAGAATAGATAGATACCGGATAGAACCAAAATAGTATTTTTTTTTTTTTTTTTTGGTGGGTCCGCCTCTTTCCCGCTTTTAAGACTATATGGGGTTTCCTGGCCCAGGGGAGATTAATGGGGATCGGAGATTAATGCAGATTATTATGTATGTCCCCTGGCTCCGGTTTTCTAAGTGTTTCATTGCTGTCAGGGGCAGCAAGTATTTTCTAACGAATTTTCCCATTCGACCATCCAGCCATTCTTTAATGTTAGATTTATTATATATAACTAAAATAGAGCGTTGAAAATCGGGACTTAGCGATGGCAGTCCTAGTCTGAATACTGTCATTTCTATATCCACGAGAAAAAGGAAAAGAAAAATAACAAACAAGGATAAAAACTTGTATGATTGATAGGGCCATAAAACAGCGGGGTCAACAAAGCCCTTAAGCACTAAGTAGTTTAAGTTAAAGTCCAGTTCAGGCTGCCCATTTATCCCAGCACCGGGCGGAAGATCCGAGGGACCGATCAGGATCCAGGAGTTCAAGGTCACTAAATCAGTCGGTGGATGCTTTTTATGTAGGACTATTATGAAATGGCTGTCTACTACTGGCTTAATATAGAACCAAAAAGAAATGGGAAATAAGAAAAATAAGTAAACAATAATGAAACAATGTAACAATATAATGAAACAAAACTTGTTTCATAAAAAACGGAATCACCAAATACGAATCCACTTTTTAAAGAGCACACTCTTTTGATATTAACTGTGGTGTAAAACCGAATTTCGGTATGTCAACAACCTTGATATTGAATCAAGGGAGAAGAAGGAATTAGGGAATTCCCAGGAAAAGTTAAATGACGAATATTTATAATAAAATTATTTTTTTAATGTTATTATTAATATTAAACTAAACGTTTTCACACTAATCTATATAAATATCTGCATACAACGCTTATAAATGTGAGGAGGAGATTAAAAAGACGTTGGCTGAGAGATCTCCTTCTCTTACAGACCTGCATTACTGAATCAAGCCAGGGAAGAGGTACTGCGGCATGCCATCATTCCCCATGCCTGACATGTCATTATATGACTAGTTGAATGGCCATCAAATCTGCTGATTGTCTATATATTGTTGACAGGTGTAGATGTACCAATGGAGTAAACAAATATATATATTTGAATTATAGAAACAGAAATACGTTGATTTATGTATACAATAAATCATGAAGTTGTGCAAACCTTAATTAAATTTTCACCTGTTGTTAGCTCAAAACAGTCCGAATAATCGACGTTCTACTGTAATCAATTTTATATACACATGCAACACTTCTCAACCAAGAAATAAGGTACACCTGAAGGAGACACCACAGAAGAGCATGTGATTGTGTAATTACGTTTTCAGTTTAGGAGGTCCTTCATCTAACTTCTCTTTAGCCTTTTACCATATTTTGAACTATGTAATCTACGAACTTGATTTGTCTCAACCGGAACCCGTATGTTCTCATATGAGTCTTTTGAGAGGGCATCGTAAGGTGGTGGGTTCGTTATTATCCTAACAACTCGATTTTGTTTTTTATTAATGTTAACATACCGTTAACATAACGTCTTAATGTTAACATATCTAATTGTACGATGTTCTAGTTGGCTTGGATAGCCGTGTGAGCAGCATCGTCTCCTCGTTTATGTTAAATAGTGTCGGTTAAAGTGCGGCGATTTGAGTGATTTTTTTTTTCAGACTGTCGGGAAGTGGTTGAAGGTGGCAGGTGTAAAGTTTGGAGGAGATTAGAGCAGTGGAAGTGTAATTAAAATTAAAAAACTTTTAGGCGATACCAGGTATAATATACAGTAATACCTATTAGAGGATTATAGGACTTGCCCCACCAGGCTCTGGCTCCGCCCACCAGCCCGCTACGATTACTTCAGTTGAAGTTCGCTGTTTACTTTCTTTTAAGACATTTCCGTATTGGTTTTCGTCATCTTATTTTTTATCCTCATTATATTCAAGTTTATTTGGTTAGCAATAATGTCAGACATGTCAGGGAAGAAGGAGCTGACTAAAATGAGCCTAGAAGAAAAAATGGATTTCTTAATTGACTCCGTATTTTCCGTCTTAATTGTACGATGTTCTAGTAGGAGTTCTGAATTTTGCTAATAATAATACTAAATATCTTAATTAATAATAATTAAGATAGCGATCTTTAAACCTTACGCCCCACAGGATCGGGACCGTAATTTTACTTCCCATTCGAAGGACGGCAAATTCAAGGTTTTTTTACTTTCTTTAAATCTTAAGGTAAACTCCTGGGCTACGAACCCGCGAATTTGGGTTTAGTAGTTGGCTAGTTCTTTTTTTCTTAGTGGAGGGTTAATAAGAATATGTGCGTTAATGGAGAAAAATAGTTTTAATCAGCAGTTTAAAGATTCGTCAGTTCGACGATTAATATTCGTCTTCAATTTTGGGCCCCATTTCAGGTTTATGTCAAAATAACTTCTAATACAATTTTGTATTTGTTAGGGGAAATAACACGTAACTGTGCCATGCCTTGATCAAGCTCCAGTTTCCATTTGCGAAACTAATGTGATTATGTTATAAAAAAATTTTGCTAAGTACGTTATAAAGGTTGTGTTAATCTCAGATGGACTGTTGAGGATATGTGTCTGTAGAAATAATATCGGTGCCGTCTGCAAACTAAGAATTGTGCTAAGAGACATATTAAAACTTCAAAATATACAATCTTATAATAGGTAAGATAAAAAAACTTAATGATAAAAAGTCAATCGTACTAACATAAGTCATGTAAATATAGTAGTTGTCATCACTAACTGTGTATAAATGGAAATAATTATCGAAAAGAATACATTATAGAGTGCAAGCATAAGCATTATTCCTCATAGACATATAAAAAGTATACTGATAAGAATATAAGTACATCTGTGTTGAAAAACCTGAAAGAACTTGTTACACGTAACCATCCTTATCAGACTATACCTCCCAACCTTCAATCCGAATCCTGCGCTGAGCCGCAAGACGCAAACGGTTCCCCGGTTTAGTGGAACTGCGCCTACAGCACAACACCTAACTTCCTTTCGCTAACCCACATTGGGCGACCTTTCACTCAACACGTTCGATGTTGCTCTATCCGTTCCTATTATTCTATCCTAGGAATGTTTCGTATTTCTAGATATGTGAAATATAATAGAAGCCCTTTGGCTTGAAGCATAGTTAAAATATGATAAACTTAACTCTCATGTTTGGAATTTCTGAAGGATTGTGACATGATTAATAAACTGCTCATCGATAGCCATGTTGTTTGCTAAAGCCAGAAACTGCATGCGGGTTTTTTTTTTTTTTTTCCCACTCCTATTACCATTTATTTTTTTTATCAGATTTCTATCTCTTTAATAATGTTCTTGTGTGAGATTCTACGGAGTTTTTTAATAAGGTTCATCAATCGTTTTACTAACTATTTTTGAAGTGACGTTCGTGTAACAGAAGAATCTGAGCAAGCTATTACAGACATGTTTATGTACGATTTTAAAGCATCTTGAACCAATGGTAATGTCAAAGAGTTTATAGCGATTACTAGGGCATAACATGCATTACGCACGCGAGGGTATTAAGTACCGACACAGTCACTTAAAGTCATGTGAACTAGGAAACCAGACGCAGCTATTGTTGTAACATAATATGTCATATACATATGAATTTTTTTTTCTGTCATTCATAAGAACAATGAGGTAGGAAGCGCGCAACACACAACTCCCTTACTTCATACTTGGAGCAAGGATGAATTTTGTTTAAAGTTATTTTATTTATAATCTAAGATTTAATTTTTTATTTTTTACTTTCACTTACCTATATATGAAATATATAGTAAGTGGAAGTATTGCGATCGTGAAAAATTTCGACTTCCGGTTTTCAACGGAAATACACGTTTTGGGGTCCCCTGAGTCCAAATGACCAAGTCCCGCGAAATGGTCTGTGTGTGTGTGTGTGTGTGTGTGTGTGTGTGTGTGTGTGTGTGTGTGTGTGTGTGTGTGTGAACAGACTAGCTCAAAAACTATTAGCCGTGCGAATCTGAAATTGGGTATTTAGTGTATGTATATGCCCGTGATGTGACAGCAAAAATTTCATCAAAATTTCTCAAAGGGAGGGGGTACTTTATTTAATAACGTTTTAGAGTTTTTTCGATTTTCTCAAAAACGGCCCTATCGATTTTGATGAAACTGAGTATTTGATCTATTTATATGCCCGAGATATGACTGTATAAATTTCATCAAAATTGATCAACCGGAGGGGGGACTTTACTTGATAAATTTTGTATAATTTTCATGTGTTTTTTTTAGTTACTCAAAAACTGCTTTAACGATTTTTATCAAACTGGGTATTTGATGTATGTGTATGCCAAAGATGCGATAGCCAACATTACATCAAAATTGATCAACCGGAGTGGGGACTTTACTTAATAAATTTTGTATCATTTTCACGTGTTTTTTTATTTTCTCAAAAGCGGCTTTAACGATTTTCATCAAATTCGTGGTGTTTAATGAAAATTAGGTGTTCTTTAATATCAGGTAAGCTTTATCATTAGTAAAATGTTCTGAGGGGGCTTAAATGGGGAAGGGGCCTTTTTTGTTTTCCTATAAAGTACCTTTGTATTTGTTTATATGGAGAAATTATCTGTGTCTCAATTTGCCTAAAAATAAGAAATGGCTAAATATGAGATATGTTAAAAATCAAGGAAACATATAGAGGAGAAAAAAAGAAAAATATTCAGTCTACTCATAAAACTCGTTGAGCGCAAGCGGAGTACGCCTTTAATGGCAGACCATTGTTCATAATTAAAGCCGTTCTGTTCATTTGAGAAGTGGCAATTAACAAAACGCATTAATTTCTAATCTAAGTAAGTTTGTAAGTGAAAGTTGTGTGTTGCGTGCACGCACCAGATTTTTTTATTTAATGAAAACAAAACGTATAACAAATTCGATGTTGTATGTATTTGACGATGTTTTAAATTGTTCGAATGGAATTGTAACCGGAATATAGTTCTGTTTACATTGAAATATCCTAGGATTCAGAGGTATTGTTTATACTACCACTTGGCTGGACTATTATAAACATTCAGTACACGTCTAGTTGTTAACTGAGGTGGTGCTATTTTTTTTTCTTTTTTTATCTGTGTGCTATCCTTAACGTCAAACCATGTATTATTGATCAAATTACATTAAACTTAAATGAAGTGTCTATCAACGGTGATTCACCAACTTGGCTTTCAACAACACCGAGCCCGTTTAACCGTTCAGGACTTCAAAATTCGAACTTCATTGACGACCAAGGCACACAGAACTCATCACACGTTCGTAAAACAATATTGTTTAATGTTAATTTTGTATTAAGGCACCATCCGCCATTACACTAAAATATAATTGCTTATTTGAAACAAGTATTTATAATAAATTTATTAGGCTTAAACCATAATTATTGAAAAAAATATAATTTATATTAATTTAAGAATTTTTTTTGCATAATTTAAAAAGGTAGAATTTTTTTATTGCAGTAATTTAGAAATAAAGGGTAGATTTTTTTATTGTATAATTTAAAAGTTAGAATTAGGTTTTTTTTTTAATTTATTTTATTTTTATTAATTGTGTTAACAGTAAGAAAGGATTTATTTAATTTTTAAATTTTCTATGATTTATTTATTTTTTTTCATTACATACATGTTTTCAAGTGTGCACCAATAAAATTCTATAAAATTAATTTTTTTTTTTTTTAATGATTTCCGCTGTCCATTTTTTTTTTTTTTTTCGGTTGGCGCATTAGGCCTAATGAGACCTTTGGCCGCGCAGTGTGGTCTTCTTACAGACATTTGTTTTGCTTGCGGGAGTATAGACAGCCTGGAGGGGGTAGCCCAAACCTCACGTTGCTGCAAGCCATGGTCACCATGGTACAGCGGCAGACTGCCCATAGCTCCATAACCAATCCCATTGGGGCCAATTTGGCAGTGTCCTTCCCACCGATGGCGTCAGCTCTCTCGGGTTCAAGGGTAGTGACAAACTGGTCTAGGTCCAAGGATTATGGTAGCTCAGAGTCAGCAGGCCCCGAGGACCTATATTTCTTTCCCTGAAGCATACCGTCCCTGAACCAAACCTCCGGGCGGTTACTGACATCCTGGAAAACCACACCACGATTCTTGATGAGATACACGGGGAAGGTTCATCACTCCTACGCCCGGTCGGTGTGAGTCGCCTCCAGTAGACTGACGGGCCTCACATCCCCGTGGGTGGGGGTAGACTTGGACTGCGTGGCGTTCATTGGTGGGCGGTCACCCGAATGGAGCGGTCACCCATCTAAGTACTGACCACGGTGGTCGTTGCTTAACTTTGATTATCTATTGCAAGCGCCCTTGTCCACTCGGCCATCCCGGCCCCATAATTAATTATAATTGTAACTCGTCTTTCTTTTCTTATATTATTGTCCCTTATATAAGAGAATGAAACATGAATCAGCCCGTATAAGGTAAGAAGGTTTGCGGTTAATATCTATATATGCCGCCATTTCCCCTTACCAACCTGCTTTGGTATAAAAAATAAATACTTAATTCCTAACAAGCAACCGAGTATATTTTTTCTTTACCACGATTGGAATTATTTCCCCAATCATATATTTCATATATAGGTAAGTGAAAATTAAAAAGTCATAGTAAAATGTGGTAAATAATTAAATAAACGATTTTTTACTGTTATTTAGCAATTCTGTCATTGTTGGTGCAATATTATTTATTATAATATTATATGTTTTTCCTGAATTCATAATCGGATTTTCTAAAATTAATTTTTTTTCTCAATGTTTTTTCGATCCTCTTTCATATTGAATAAGAAGGTTCTTCCTCTTTATTGCCCAACCTTTATTCTACTATTTAAATTGTTTTTACATCTTAATTCCCAACATTTCTTGTCCTTCTGACTTTTACCCTAGACCCCAACGAGCTGCAGTCTTTGACAAGTCAACTTTCCCACGCTGCCTCACTCATGTACTAAATCAAAAGATTATTTTTGAAAACACTGGAGGAATATTGATGAATGATAGATAGTTTTAATGCTAAACTAAATGTTGCTTATTCTGAGACCCCTCACTCCCGAATTTTGTATAAGATATTATAAAACTCTAGATACAGTGACGACGTTGGATATAAAACGAACTATCCATATAAATAAAGATGAAATTCTGTTGGTTTGTTTGTTTTTTATAGAAATCCATACCGTTTGTCCTAGATTCTCCAAATTTCGCTCAGTAGTTTTTTGATACCAGGTGCGAACACCTGTCCATATTAAAATTGCATAACTTCAGCCAATCTCTGGGCATATTCTTTATTGTTATAAAAATCATTTTGATCTCACTTTACATTGGTTTTTACGAAATCGACCATTTCAGTCGGTAAAAGTCCCACTTTATAGATTTTATTGATTTAAAAAATTAAATTCTCCGGGTGAAACCGGTATATACACCAAGTTTTAGATAATCTAAAAAAAAAAAAAAAAAAAAAAAAAAAAGAAATCGATCTAATAGCTCATCTAAGGTACAAAGGATTTCAGCATGTTTAGTTCCTAGAAGGAGCTTTACATGGCCACCTTAATCTGAATATCCTTCCCATTTGACGGATCCTGTGCTGGGTTTCCATCCACTCCAGATGATCCTGGTTGCTCTGACCCGGATGTAGCTCTGATTCGAGTCATTATGGTTGATTAATGATCGTTGTTGTCATTGCTGTGACACTCTCTCTCACTCCTAACTTCTCAATATTCTTGATAAATGAGGTCTTGTCAACCGTTTTACTTCTCTTTGTACTCGCACAAAGGGACCACTCTATTTTTTCTTGTTATGTCATCAGATTTCATTTATATTTTTTTTATATCAACCTTTTCTTCCCATTTATTTTTAATGACAAATTTAATATCGAATTGATATTCGGTAATCCAATTAATAACCAGTTAATATTAAGTAAATATTACGGCGTTGTTAAGTTGAAAATCAACACAATATTGGACACTCCATTAATCTATTTGACAGTTTGTACTTAACATATCCACGGTAAAATCTTATTCCAGAAAATCAAGCACCAATTTCCAAGCCTGGCACTTCAGAGAGGAGGTCAACCGCCTTCCAAAGGGCATGTCAGCAGTGGCCATTTAGTTAATTAGTCTGTTGTAATGCCCGTGCAACTTAACGTGAGAGCATGAATAAAGAATTTGTATTTGCTGGTCAATAGCTGGTTGTTTTAATGTGTGCCGGGATGGCCGAATCGGTTAACGCGTTAGGAAATTCGCGTTGCCACAGACAAAATATAATGTATGTCCCGAAGATAAACAGTTCAAGACCCGAAGCTAGGGAAAATTTAATAATAATCGGCATTAATCCTCCACCCTCTCCCCTGACCCGGGGAAACCCCTTGTAACCTAAAGGGAACGAAAAAAAGTCTGTATATAGAGTTTTGTTACTTTGCCATCCAGCGTTTGCTATTAATCATAAATTTTTTTTAATGAAAAGTTTGTAATTCTTGTGTGGCCTTGTTGCTGAACCGAAAATCTGTAAGGTGTATGTATTTAGTTTCTGTCTTGAATTCCCATTTAGATGATTTGGAAAAAGCAGAAAAGTCTTTTCAGTCGCTTCTTGAAAGTCTGTCTTTTCATTTGGCCTTAAGTCAAACCTTTGTCGAATATTAGTCCGTGGTAGCCTACTGAGTCCGTTTGCACGATTTTTTTTTTTTTTTGGTTATTTAATCTCAATTAGCTCATGCCAGCAAGATAAAAAATTACAGTAAAAAATCGCTTGTATTTGTGTAAATTTATAACGAATGAAACTGAATTATTTGAACCCATTAAAAAAAATTATTATCGATTCCCAGCCCTTGAATGACCCAGAAAAAAAAATTAAGAGGATGTCTAATTGGAAAAAAAAACCGAAAATCATTCGGAAATTCCTATTCGGAAATTGATAGCCCGATTTCAAAGCCTATTATTAAATTCAACCTTCGCCCTCTCCTACAAATGGGATATTAATGGATAGACTTCCTCCACACCCTCCGAAAACCGTCTGACTGCTAGACGGCTTTGAGACTGATAACCTCGCTACCAATGTCACTCGTGTTATTTGTGGTGCGTGCTTAATGTGCATCGAATTTGTATAAATATGAAGCTCTAAATTTCCGGACAATTAAGGAATTCCTAATTAAGCTGTAGTAATAATTTTTATAATTATTTTTTGAAATTATTTTATTTTAGAGACTTCCATGCTCCAACAATCTTACACCATTAGATGCCCCTAAAACTTGGCAACAATTAATTCAAGATTAGTTTCTAAATTGTAGTTTTTAAGTCTTAAAATTCAAGACCAAGTCAAATCAAAGGTGAAGCCCATCACAGAGAATAATTCAAAAACTGAAAGTAACACAATTATTTAGCAATATAGCCTTTCAGCAATATACGTATATATATGTATATTGTGCAGGTGAAGTAATATATCTATAATTTATAATTACTATTAGTTGTAATTTGTAACTCAAGAATATGGAAACAAAAGGGGCTTTGAAAAACTAGAAATATTTAGCTAAAATGAGAAATGTGCAAAATATAGAATCACTAAATTTTTATTAATACCTATCCTATTAATACGAATATTAATGAAATATTATTTAGCGCACACATAAATCAGCTGGAATAATATAATAGATAAATATAAAATACTTATTCATGTTTGAATTTAATTTAATTTAATTAAATGTTTTATTTAATAAATTTGAATATAGCAAATATATGAGTTCAAGGGAACTTAGACGAATGTTAATTTATATTGTAGATCTAGGCAAATAGATAATAATGTTTCTATTTATATAATTATTGTTATCTTTATTCTGAGTAGTATAATTTTTTTAAATTTCTTTAAAGTCCATGCCTGCTTTCGAGTAGTAGTTTAACGGTTATCAAAATATGAAATAAAGCTTATGTTTACATGTTTTTTCTTTATCAACTTACGGATCGTAATAACTTAAAAAAAAAAACAATCTATAAACTTTGCATTGAATAGCTCATTCATAAATATTTTTATCACTCTACTTTACTTAAAGCTTTTTTTGGTTTTTGTGATTTCCTAATAAATTTGAATTAATTAATTAATTTGAATCGGCAATATAATTTTCTTATTTTGTAAATAAAAATGTGTAAAATAAACAAAAATCAATTGATATAAAAATTACCTTCTCTGAGTAAGTTTCACTTTAATAGTATATTTTTAAAAAAAGACAAAATACGCAAAATATTTTATTCTTTCAGCTCCTAGGGCACATTTGCAAGAACCCTGGGTCATAGGTCAATTATTTTTTGACCAAGTATCATCAAAAAAGTTTCATTGAAATCGATAGTTTACGCGTCGATAGACTCCTGTTGAATGATCTGAGAAGTAGCGTTAGGGTAATCGTTCCACACCCACAATGGATTCTACACAACTACACCGAATATTATTTCATGAATTCTGTAGCCTTTCCTCCCTTGCAAATAAAATTAATAAAAAAAAAGTCGATGATTTTTTATTCTGTTCCTTCGTTATGTTTCATGTATTTTTTATGTCTATTATTGATTCATCTTAACGATTAAAGTATAAGTTGGAGGTGAGTTTCATAGTCATATTGATTAATGATGTCTTGTGCAACGTGAGGTAAATTCAACTGAGGTAATGATCAGTTAAGCCCTGAGCGTGCTCAGGAAATGTGTTTCGTAACTGCAATGCAGCTTTGATAACATGCAATTTAACGCTGCAAAGAGTCATTGATCCTACCTTGACAGTGCTTCATGAAAAACTGAAAAGGCATGGAATAAGAATAGCGCCTTTATATTCTTTCAACTTAATATTTTTTTTTTTTGATATCCATTAAGTTGTAAGTGTAATAGGACGGGAAAAATAATTTTCTACTCTTTATAATTATTTAATTACTAGATTTATTTATTATTATGTATTAACAATTTATTCTAAAGGGACATCATTCCCAGGATAATACAATTATTTTTCTTTTCATTTCATTTCATATTTTACCTGTCCCAATGATGTGAAAATCGCTAAAAGTTTACTCCATTGCCTCATCCTCAAGAATGCTTATTCAATTCACTAACTTTTTAATGAAGTAATAAGAGTCCCACTTCAATTACTATTAAATTTCAGTTCCATCGCTGCAGTATTTTATTGCATTATATTATTTGTTGCTTCTAAATCGTAACGTAAGAATAATCCTCGGATTTTATTATGATTCGATATTTTCAAATTCTTTTGTTTCTTCAAGATAATTGCAGTAGAGAAAATTAAGATCTTGGGATAAATAATTATGATAATAATATTTTTTTCCTGATTCAAAAGAATTCAATTTAACGTCTTAACTTGTAATGCAACTCTTCCTGCATACTTCTGCAAGAATCCCTTTTGAATAGTCTTCACATGCTTCTTGCCCTGATTTCATAATTGTTAATTTATTCATTCATAATTATTACGGCTTATGTAAAAAAGCATTTCATTTTATAAAAATATGCTTGGTATTTAAGAACCTAATGCACATTTACGATCAATTGAATATTATCATTAGACCTTGTAGTTTTAATCTTGAAATATCTCGTACACAAACATAATTTGCATATGATCTGCGCATAAATAACGAGCGTAACTCTACTTCGCCATGTTAATGCAGATCATTAAAGTTTTAATAGAATATAACATGGTTTTGAATAATTTTTATCATACTTATGTAATTGTATAAATTTGTACTCCCTAATTTTCAGAATACCACTAAATTTTATAAGAAATGTCGTAAAAGTATGAAATTAAGCTTCATTAATAAATTTGTTTTTTAAAATGAATAACATTAAAATATTAATATTATTAATTATAATTTATTTATTAATTATATTAATTATCAAATAGCTAATCTAAGATACTTGCAAGCAGACATTTCCTCTTATTAATAATACCTGAGAATTAATATTTCAATAAACATATGATAATGTGCTTTATTTTTATGTTTTACATTGATTCTAAGCCTGCTGTGAGCTGTAGATAAGAACAAAAAATTCCGCACAAATAATAACCAATAATTATTCTTTTTTTTATAGTGATAAAAAATACAATTGTGGTGTTGATAACTGCGCTATTAAGGATTTTTTTATTATAATATTTGTTTCAGGCCTCTTTAAACTTGAACATGTTGCTTCAAAATCGCCCAAATAAACGTTTATTAAAGGTGCATCGTTGAAACCAAAAAAGAAAAAAAAAAACAGTAAAAAATACTATACAACGAAGATTCAAATTCTTGTTACTCAAACCAAATTCTTATAATGTACTTCATTAAAATATATTTTTTCTTGGGTAGTGGCGGAAGTAGTGAATTTATTGTTGATTGAAATCGTTTGTCTTTAATAGATTTAACTAATTGAGGCGTAGAATTCCAAAACCAGCCAAGTCCAATTTCCAGATTTTTATTATTATTTTTTTTTTTAAATAGTTTTTCTATAGATTATCTGGCAGGATTTGGAACAGACTTTACTTTTGTAGGGCCGTTTTCAATATGATTTAACCTCTTTCGGTATAAACCCTTCCACCTAATGATAATCTAATAGAAAAACTATTTTAAAAGAAATAAAAAATAAAAATCTGGAAATGGGCTTGGCTGGTTTTGGAATTGTACGCCTCGATTCTGTGTGTCATACAAGGATACAAGATAGTTTTGCCAATAAAGAGGTGTCGTCCACCTTGACTCCTTTGCGTCATTCGGTAGTCATTAACGGTCGTTCAATCCGATCCTTTTCTGAAGACAATCGATTATCGAAGAATGGTTCGTGGAATATTCCACTCGGCAAAGTTCACATAAGTCAAATAAAAGCTTTGAGTTGTAATAAAGATAAATTATAAAGCCGAAGAGAATTTGTGGTTTATTGTCAGAAAGCCGAGTGCGGATACGGGATCTCGGTAAAATTTTTATTGCGCAGTTAAAAGTTATATAGTACGGTTTACAAGGGAGTTGGTGCCATGTTTTATCATTTATGAGCGCTTAAACCAGATTTGAAATTCCGAATAAGATTCAAATTACATCAAAGATCCTTGTGATATTATAGTAATTATTGAAGACATCAGTAACATCTAGGATGTTTCAAAACCTACGGAGAGGAAAGTTCTAGCCTGCTTCTGAAAACAATACATAGCTATCCCACGTACAGATTCCTGATAACATTTTATCCTACTGTAGATTTAAACTTACAATAAAAAAAAAAGACAATGGAATCTTTTCTGGAGGAAGACGAATCCAACTTACCAACAATAGAATTGCCTGCAATAGTTAATTAACGAGCTGATATTATCTGTCCAATTGGTCGTCAATGATAGATGAAAACTGATAATTGTTGTGAGTGGTTATTTGAAATTTTCGCTTTTCAAAAAATGGCTAACGATTTTGATCAATCTTGCCATTTTTAATGAGAATCAAGTATTGTTGAATATCAGGTAAGATTTATCATCATTAAAATGTTCTAAGGGGAGCTGAAATGGGGAAGTGGCCTTTTTGATTTTCCCACAAATTACCTTTGTTGTTGTTTGTATGGAGCAGTTAACTGTCTCACGTTACAACTAAAAATAAGAAATAGCTAAGTTTGTTTGCTTGTTTGTTTTAACGTCACTTTATGCCACTAAGGCTAATCGGAAAATCATACAGTGGGAGTGCTAAATTTTGATTATCCAGGTATAATTATAATAGGAATCTTTAACGAGTACCTGACATCGTACAGGCTCGGGATCTCCATTGTACGTCCTACCCGAGGGACGGCATAGGCAAGGATTTTTTACTCCCATTAAAAAATCCTAGGGCCACCTCGGAACGCGAACCCACGACCTTTAGCAAAGTTTCAATGCTTCAACACCACAGGTGACCCCAGAAATGGCTAAGTATGAAATATAAAAAAAAAACATATACCGGAGGAAAATAAAAATACTCTGACGACTCATAAATTGCGTTGAACATCCGCATGCGTAGTACTTCTTTAATGACACTATTGTTTCAGAAAAGGCATCCTGTTTTGGAGTTGCCAAGGTGTTTTGGAATAAACTAAATAAAGTTTTTAACAACTACGTGCCGGATCATCACAAGTAAAAACTTTCATTTAACAATAAAAAAATTTAGTGTATTTTAGAGAGCATATACTAAAAAAAAAATAAGTTAGTGAATGCCGAAAAATATTTGAATTTGAGGCATGGCATTTACATATTTATCAAGACACGTAAATTTCTAATCTAAGTGAGTTGGTAAGTGAAAGTTGTGTGTTGCGCGCATCGCACCAGATTTTTTATTTATTATATTAACCCTATGGTATTTCAAAGAATGGGAGCGATACAAATCGCACATGTTTTGCACATTAACTTAATTCTATGTTTGTAAATTATAAAATTTGTAGCTATCAAAAAATATATATTTTTTTAAAAATTATAATTATAATTACAATTATAATTTACTTTAAGAGACCTAACATTATTCTACAGATCCAATAATCCGAAGAGCTAATTCGTCTTCTTTTCAATCCGACAAGGATCCAAAGGTTAATTATTGGAATGAAGCTTAGGAACAAACGTAACTTTTTGAACGCAAGGGTCGATTTTAAAGGACCAACTGAAGTTATTAACCGGTCAATAAGAATAATTATCATCCCACGATTAATCCACAAAACTTATCCGTGTAAACTGGTCTATTTCTTTGCTCCTGGCGGTAATATAGAAGCAAACTTAGTTCCAAAAGTTAACAGTCTAGACGGGCCTTTTTTGAAACAACACATTTATGAAACACAAAATACTTTACTATACCTTTAGGTCAAGGAACGTTCATTTATTGAATTCACTAGGCACTACCAACATTTCATTTTGTTATTAATTTTAACAAGGCCCGTTGAACTTCTAAATGCTACGGATTTAGACTTTTATTATTTGTTTTAAATGTGTGTAATAAAATCCTCAAAGAGCCAAAGCGTTGTAAATAAAAAATTTCGATAAGCGCCTATGTTTTCCAAAAAGAATTGCCTGTAGAACTTCAAAAAGCTCTTTAAATCTTTCTACTTGGACTTTCAACTCAGGAGTAAACCTGATAATTAAAAAAAACAATGGTCGCTGACCATAATTAGGTAAGATTAATGTTTTATTAAATTAATGCAAGCATTGCCTTTATGCCTATATGTAGTGCATGTAAAACGATTGGATGAATTAAGTTGCGAAATTATATTAGTAAGAACCGGCAGATCAAGCACTGACATTTTTGGCCAAAAACGCACAGTCTCCAAAAAAATCTAAAAAAATCGCACATCAGCTAATAAATACATATTTAGGTTAGAGGCGCAACATTGTGAAATGGGAACGATCAGAGTTGACAGAGAGAACTGAACGACCATCACTGACATTCAAGATTTTTTTTTTACCTACTCTTGGTATACTCCAATACATGCGAGAGTTGAAATTTAAGGTTTATGTATTTTTTGACATACCTCTGTATAGACCCGCTATTTCTGAATTCAATGACTTATCAAACTCAGTTTCGAAGAAAAGATAACAAAGATGGTTTTCATACCTATTCTTTTACTAACAGACTGTGTTTACAAATGCAATGTTTGCTACTAGTACACAAAGTTTGTTGTCATTTGCATAATATGTTTGAAATGTGAGTAATGAAATCTTGCTTATCGTTTGCATAGAATGAATGAATGGTATGTGGTAAATTTACATCGACCGGTAGTGCTTGAAGAGGTGGAAGGCCTTCGGTAAGTGGAGCTGTAGAAAGCATATGACGAGCGAGGAGATGAATCGGAAAGTGGAGGAGCATTTGGCTTTGAATGAAGGAGATGATGAGGTCAGAGAGATAGTGACGCGAAAGTCGGGAATGGTCGTGCATCCAGATGAGCCTGTCATATGGGTGAAGGACTGTCGCTAGCTAGACCATTGGCTGCTCTACTTTCGTGACAGTATAGGACGACAGTTTGCCTTGTCGAGTAGCCCGAATTTGTTAGCCTTTACTCTCTAGATTGTTTGTTTGTTTGTTTGTTTAACGTCCATTTTGATGCTACTTAGGCTAATCGGACGATGCTACAGTGGGAGTCCTAAATTTTGCCTATCCAGGTATAATTAGGATAGGGATCTTTAACGAGTACCTGACTTCGTACAGGCTCGGGACCTCCATTTTACGTCCTATCCGAGGGACGGCATAGCTAAGGACTTTTTACTCCCATTAAAAAATCCTAGGCCACCGCTGGAATTGAACCCGCGATCTTTAGTATTGTAGGTTGCCATGCTAACCACAACACCACAGGTGACCCCACTCTCTAGATATCTAAATAGCATTGGATATCCGGTATCATAAATCTCCTTAATTATAAATGTAATATCCCCCTTTCGGGTTTCTACTCTCATTATTATCTCTATTCAAAATTGGATTGGATCTCTTTAAAGTGTTTCGGAGTCTAAATCAAGGACATTTTTTTCGTTAAGTCATGTTGAATTCAAAATAATAAAAAGATTATTTGTTTATGGTACTCATAAACTCAATTCCCTTTACCCACACTGAACAAATCAACCTAGTATTAACAATTTATTTAATTGCCTTAAGCACCTCTAGTTGAAATGTGTGGGGAAAAAAAACACAATAAAATTCGATTATTATTTCTTTGTTTAAGGTTTTAGGTATTACATATTTTTTTTGTTTTTTTTTGTTACTGTAATGAGTCAGAAAACATGCAGCGTTTCCGGGCAAGGTTATCGAACATATAATAGTAAATATGTTCCGAAGTTTTCTTTTTTTCATGGTAAGTGAAGAAAAACAAGCAATTCCAGTATCAAGGCCTGTTTACACGGGGAAGTTATTTTATCAATCTTGGGGTGCTCTATATTTCTTATCATTGAACTTCTTCCACTTTATAAACTAAATATTATTCTTTCACTAATTCTCAGATATCCTTTCATATTTTATATTTAGCCATTTCTTGTTACTCCAAAAGGGAAAAAAAATGAAAGGTACTTAATAAGAATTTTTCATTTGCCATATAAAACCTACAAAATCGTTTTTATGATGATAATATTTATAATTCCTCATGTAGAAGAATGCTTCATTGTTTAATGATAATAGTTAGAGCCGTTTTTAATAAATCCTAAAGGAAAAAATTCGTTGGGATAAAGTGCCACAAACTCAATTTTGACGAAACTATTGCAGTGCACGGGCATATGCCTACATCAGATTCCTAATTTCAGTTAAGTACGTTTCATCGTTTTAGTCTGTTTACACACAAGCAGACAATATCGGTGGAATCGGTTATTTGGACTATATATAGATTTCTGTGACATGTTGACGTCAGTTTGATGGATGCTTCGCATGGACGCTGATCTACCAAAGTGTTTCTCAATGTAAATATTATCAATTTTCAGCAGTGTATTGGTCGATAGGAAAAAACTAGAAAAACAAAACGAATTGAAAGCACACTTATTTATTTGCAAAAAGAGTTTTAACTTTAATTGATATACATAAATACTGCTAAAATAGTAATAATAACTGTTTATTTTATGAACTATTACTTTAGACAGAAATATATAAAATGCTTTAGAGCCTTAGAGTAGTACAAAAAATGAAGAAAATTGAAATGAGAGAAAGAATTGAAAAAACCAGATAAATGATAAAGATCTTCTTGTGATGAAAAAAATTGAATATCCTTATTGACTTAAAATGAAAATAACTATGTGTGTGGAGCTTATAATATATAAAGATATACACTTATTTACAAATAAAATAAATGAACCTTAAATTTAAAAAATAAATAAATAATAGAGGCCTATATCGTTTAAAATTACAATTGAGAATTTTTAGAGACTATTTACAATTCTTCGGGAAACTGGATAGGAGGTGATTGAACGGACGGGATTTAAAGGTAGGGAGAGTGTTGGTGTGACGAAAATAAAAATTAGTTGAGTGATCCTATTGAATATTTTTAAAAATATTTTTTTCAAAACATGATCCTGTTCTTATACACGTATTCATTACTGAAATGTTTATATTTTGAATAGCTTTAGTTGGAGACTCTTTTCAGAACCTCATAAGATAACTGTTGGAGATTTGTTGCTTGTTTATTTAACGTCACTTATCCTGGAATGGCTTATCTGTCGGTGCTACATCGACAATACATACTTAAATTTTGCCTACCTAGTTATAATAATGATAGGGGTCTTTAATGAGTACCAGACATCGCACAGGCTTGGGACCCCCATTTTATACTCTCTTTAAAAATTCCTAGAGCCACCTCTCGGGCTAAGAACCCGCGACCTTGTGTTTTGTAGTTGCCTACGCTAACCACTACACCACAAGCTACTCTAATTGAAATTTAAAATTAATTATATATAAATTAGTTAAGTCACTTAATTGTAAAAATCAGTTATGTGTATTCATAAAATTTAGAATTTTCAATTGTTTGTTTCGTTTTATATTGCTTGAGATATGTATAGTAGTACCCTAATGGTTATGTATTAAAGAGGACATTACCACAATGACTTGCTGCTTACAAAGCGTGCGCTTTCACTCGTTGCCATCGAGGCACTACCGGCACCCGACAATTGTACGCTTGCATACAATCGCGCACTGTTCACGAGTCAACGCCGCGATGGATTACCGCACTCTTTTGAGGGTAGGGAGAAAGTCCTAGAGGAGGAAGAAGAAGGCAGGCAAACTAGCGCGAGAATAGGAAGTTGTCACTGCCTACGAGATTATCCAAGGAGGTCCGTCACATTTCTGCCACTGCTTAGTTCTTGAAAAAATACTATTATTCGGCTATGTTCGCTATTCAGAAATGTCCAGTTGTGGAATATGTTAGGTAAAGATAATTGAGGCACTGACATGGATTAGGTAGTATGGCAAGAAAACCCATTTTTATTTTGATATTGAACTGGTGAAATTAAGTTTACTCATGAAAAGTATGTTCCGGTGTAGACAGCAACTAAACCACTTTCAACACTGACTTACTACTCTACTCTTCCTATACTCTTGGCCTTACTTTTTTTTTTTTTTTTTTTTTTTTACCTATCAGTCAGTGCCTCAGTTTTGAGCATCCTGGATTTTGGTAAAAATCCAAACCACTACATGAGGATGGTCTTGTGCTAGGTTCTTTGTAAGGGAATTGCGATCTTTGCTCAACGGGTGAGCTCATAGGTGAACTGAATAAGATTATAGGTTAGTTAATTATTAAAGCAATTAACTTTTTATTTAAATTAATTATTTAAGTCTGATCCGAAGAGAGGTCGAACAATGAAGTTAATTTTTACGCAATATAAAATTAGCCGGAATCGATTCCCGTGACCTTGATTGTATTGGAAAATTTATTATCAATTAATGTCGGTACCATAGGACATATAAATTTATATGAATTTTATTTTATTTATCTTATATAAGTATACAGTATTTTATGGCTTTTTATATTAATTTTTGATCTTTCGAATTGTTTAACTTCAAATAGATATCTCACACATAATCTTTATCTTCGACATATATCCAATTATTTAGGGCCATGGAAGTATATATTTTTTTCCCCTAAGTTTGTGTATTTGTTAGGTAACACGTTTATCATATCGTTACTACTGAAAAGTGTGAAATATTTTAGTAAAACCCAACATAACTATTCACATGTAGTAAAAAACATAACGGTAACGTTACAAAACATATTTTTCCACTAATTATCTTTAACGGAATGCGGGTAATTATCGACCCATGTTCACAATTGGAATTCCTTTTGAATTCTTTATTGCTCAAAAAAAGAAAATAATAATATACCCACTAAACTCCAGCGGTATTTACCAATTGTTTCAACATCCACAAATTCATCTAAACATTTATTTTTGGCAAGCATAATATTCGTTAATAAGTTTTTTTTAAACTTATTAAAAATAACCTTATATAACGTTAAAGTTTAAGTTAATATTCGTTTTTAAAAGCTTAGTTTTTTTTATAACAACGAAAGTGACTTTTACTCACAACTTCAAAAAAAAAAAAGGCTTCTAGGAACTGCTATTTTGTCTGCACAGGTTTCATAGATTTATTTCTAATCTCATAAATATCACAGTAGTTTAATGAATAACGTTAACCACTAAAATAAATTAAAAAAAATAACAATCAATTATTCTGTGAGAGGGAACTCTTTGAAGGACTCCTAAGATATATAAACAGGAAATATTAAAAATAAAATGGACCTTCAGAAACTATTCTTTGAGAACGAAGTTATCTTTATGCTTGAATTCACATGGTAATTTTTTAAATACATAACAATTTCGTAATATTTTCAGTTCATTATGTCTATTAAGGAAAATAGTTTTAATCATCGTTGCCATGTAATCGACAAAAAAAAATCACATGATTGGTCACCAATACCAATTAGCTTTGCATCCATCTTTCTGATAAACTAAACCATTTTTGCGATATTTTTCCATAAAATATTTGTATGTATAAAATTTTTTTATGAAAATCATTGAAATTCGCAAAAAAAAAAATAAAAGGTTTATATAGTGATTATCGTATATATCCTTTCTTTTCGTAGTATACATTAGAGTACCATTTTCCTAAAACAACGCTTATTGCTGTCTCTTGATTCTTCGGTAAGTGAATTTCATTAACATAAAAAAAAAAAAAAAAATTAACTGTTACCTCGAAATTGAACAAGTAAGCATCATTTATGCTGCTATTTACTAAAAAACAAAAATTAAACATGAAAACGGCGTGTTTTGTGTATTTTATCCATAATATATATAATAAATAAAAAATATAATTATATAGTGTATAAATAATAAAAAATATAATTATATAGTGATTATCGTATATATCCTTTCTTTTCGTAGTATACATTAGAGTACCATTTTCCTAAAACAACGCTTATTGCTGTCTCTTGATTCTTCGGTAAGTGAATTTCATTAACATAAAAAAAAAAAAAAAAAATTAACTGTTACCTCGAAATTGAACAAGTAAGCATCATTTATGCTGCTATTTACTAAAAAACAAAAATTAAACATGAAAACGGCGTGTTTTGTGTATTTTATCCAATCGTCTCCATCACCTTTTCAAAATGATTACGTTAATTAATTCTTACCAGTTTTTCTATATTAAGCGAAGCATTGGATCCTTAATAAAAGGATGCAATTTCGTATTACTAAAGCCGATAAAGAGGTAAATACACGGTAGGTGTCGGGAACCCTTGGTAGAAGACTGTTGAGGTGTATGGTGTGGTTCATCAGTGTAGAGAATCAATAAAAAAAACTATGGAAGTGAGACCTTTTGGAAGGAGGAGGAAATTACTTACACTCTAACTGTGACATAAATTGACTAGTTTTATAAATACCTTTAAAATACATCGTTGGATGATGAATTAAATGTCCCAACCGTTGTTTATAGGCCTTGTAATTTCAACTTTTAGCATCTCGAAGTTTTACCTATCTATAAGGATACTGATTCGTCTCCCCTCCCCAATAATTTGGTGACGGTTAAGCCCGTGTCTATGTGCCACGTGGAATGAATTCGGAGGTTTAGAGGGAGTACTTTAGAAGTAAGTATAGTATCTTGCTGGGGTCAGAGAAACAAAAATGGCACCTGCCATCCTAAACGTCTATACTCCCTTTTTTTTTTAATTTATAGTTCTTAATATTATTGTATAATAGTTTATGTTTAGATACTTACTAAAGAAAACCGAGTGGCATTTGCTCTCGAAATGAAGAAGTAGTTATAATCATAAAATGATAATAAAGCAAGAGATTGATCAAAGTAAAAGAGAAGAAATATTTTGTACATATATATATAAAAAAAAAAAAACTAATGATATGATATAGACATAAAATAAGTAATAAAAAACGCTGTACATACTAATAAATCTATCGCTGAACGCTTTATTGTCTATAAAAGTTAAGTATTTATTTTAATTGTTGGTATTAAAAAGATTGTAAATACATAACCTTGAACTGAAAGTGAATTACTAGTAGCGGTATTTCTAATAAATCCAGTGGCAATAAGGTGTGATCAATACACCGCCTCCCATGCAATCAATTTTTCTGTTACGTTCTATTTATGGCAAAGGATATTATAACACCAAGGTCGATCGTTTTACAACTCAGCTCACCTCATGTGCTCTTCAATAAACATTTTTTTTATCGCATTTATGGTTTTATCATGGATGTAAAATGGTAGAATCATTAAGAAAATATTAATCTTCATATATCTACAAAGAATATTTGTACGACAGAGAGTACAGTATCAAAATGATGTCGATGTTCAAATTTTTATCAATTTGTTTTTAACTTCATTTTTACATCCACACCAGTCTTAAAATAAATAGACAATCAGCGAATCTGATGACTGAACGAATAGAATAACATGGCTTGATATGCATGGGGAGGGGTGATACCCAGCGGCACCTCTTCCTGTTGTGATATGCACCTAAGCAGGGAGTTCACCAGCTCCCTTTTAGTCTTCTATAGTTAGTCTTCTATAGTCTATCATATAGGTGTTACCGGGCATGTTGACATGCCAGGGCATAATGCTTGGATAACCTGTGACAGTTGTTACAGGATACTAAACAGGGGCTGAATTAGGCTATTCAACCCACTAACCAATTTGGAGAGTTCAGCTGGCGGATCATTTACAGTGTGGGTGTTATTGGCTGCATACAACCCTAACTCATTTTTGAATAATCTCTTCTAGGTGCTGGTATTCTTTTAGGGACCGGTTTTCGAGGATGATGTTGATGTTTCGATTCCTCTTTCGAGGTACCATACCTAGGTTACTTATTTTGTAAATGAGGTGGAAATATCCGGATGGGAATTAATTTCCACTTTCCGATGATTATGTGGATGTCTTCTTTGATTCATGGTTGCTTTAATTTTTTTAAAGCTGGGCATCTTCTGTACCTGCTGTTTCTCTCGGCTTCATGCAGTCAGAACTACAATGGCCTCTACTGCACCTTACGCATTTCGGTGCGTGATTACGATTACGGTAAGTTTTGGTGTGTCCGTATTGCTGACAAAATAGGAACTGCGAAATGATTTTCTTTTTCTGAGGTTCTTCAATATGTATTACTGTATGATATAAAAATTGTACATACATTTTTTTTATCATTAAATGTCTCTAGTGAGATGTCTGCGAAGAACATGGGCAACGGTATTTTAAAACGAGATATGATATTAGTGGCATCGTAACCTAGGTTTTTTAATACTACCCGAGGACTTTTTAAATTTGAATATAATACTGTAACACTTATGTGGTAACAAATATTTATTTAACCGAAATATACAGTTATCAATGTCAAAGAATTGTTACAACTTAAATATTTGAGCAGGATACAAAATTGATAACGTTATAACACACTATCATCTGACTTGAACTTCACTGTCAAGACACAGACTTCGACTAACTTGTTCAGTCACTGCTCCTTATATATATAAACTAGGCCACAGTAAGATCTAGACCCAAACAGTTCGTTTCAACCGCTCATTTTGTTCCAACAAACGGTTTTGGATTTGAAATCATATGATTTTTTATTTAACGATTTAACGTTACAATACTTTTGAAGGGTATTATTTCATGAGGAATTTTTTATGTTTTTCGGTAATCTGTGGTGGGTGGGGTAAACGTATATGTTTATATATACGCGTTATTCCTAAGTAATAAATTGTAGATAATTAGTTTGAGTCCGGGTTTCGGTGATTTAAGCGATAACTTGTCACTGATCCAAAGCCCTCATCCACGTTCTTGGGAAAAAACATTGTAAAGCCGGAAGGTGAGGCTGAAATACTTAAAGCTGTTTTTTTTTATTAATACTATTAGTAAACGCATAGGAGTATACAAAAAGTACTTATTTACTTAGAGTAAATACTTTTAGCGTTGTATTTTACTAGCGTTTAACAGTCACACTTGCTGATTTAGGTTTGATGTATAGATGAAATCATTAAATATCGTCAAAGTTCATCACCTCTGTGAACAGGTTTTCTTTCTTTTATTCAGCATAACAACTGCTTTGAAATCCATACTTCTCCATTTTACCCAATAAATAATCAATTCTCTGTAATGTATTTTTAGTAGCGGTTTATACACTTCCACCGTTTATGTGAGACAAAATTCGTAAATTAGACCTAAAACCATTTTTCCTTCACCCTGATGACAATTAAGTTGAAAAATCAAATACATCGCTTAAGAGAATAGAGTTTGGAGATTAATGCGCACTAAAAAACATGATCCTAGCATCGATAGCAATATTTTTATGCCCGGTTGAAGTTGGACTTTGCTCTCCATATGGCGCACATAACCCACTTATTTATTATTACCTTAATTATTAATACGTATATGTTATAAAAAATTATGCACGTATTTCTTTCGAAAATGGAACCTACACAGCGATTTCCCCTCCACTAAAAAGGTAATGGAGATTCAATTTTTTTAATATCGATCGCGGAGAATTTATTCAGGATCGGGGAGAAATTTTCAGAAGGCTGTTTTCAGTTTTTACTTTTATTTACTGAAGGTATATTAATTTCCAGAGAGATGTATTTTCCAAATATTATCATTTCTTAACCTTTTGCTATTCGCGATATATGTTTTTTTCTGCTACTAATAATAAAATCAATCCTACTTCCCATCTTCTTTGTTTGGATGTTGATCTTCCATCGTGATTTTTTTTTCTAACTTCATTTGTCTATTCACCCCTGTCAACAATATATCGACAATCAGCAGATGTAATGGTGATGTAATATAATGACAAACGTCAGGCATGGGGAAGGATGTCCATTGCGAATGATGCATATTTTCTTAGCTCATATTTTTTAATTTGTCAGTTTTATTTCTCATAATAAAACGTCTATGATCTTTGACAGAACCCTACGATTATCTCAGATTGTTTGTGTTCGATATATCACCCGTTATAACTATAATTATTTTAATATCTAAGTAATAATTTTAGAAATTTTAACATCCTTTTCCATTAATTGATTCCTTTTCCAGGTTCCTTTACATCCGTGATTCGAACAACTGTTATTTTTATTACACATGACCTACAAACAGAAGCAACAATTGAATAACTAAATCAATTATGATGTTTGAGGTTGATCAACGCATCGATTAAAAAAATTAAATAAAATATGAAAATATGAATAATGATTTTTTTTTTTTTTTAAGCGTCTATTATCAAATTCAGCCACTAAAAATCGGATTTGGATATAAGGTGTTGAAAACATCTAAATCCATACATCGGAGCTAAATATTACAATACTTAAACCACAGTAATCTCCAAAATTTCTTTAAATGTTAGGATATTTATATAAATCTTTTCAATTTTACACAGCTTGTCAATAAGTTTGTCCCAACTCTTTTAATAAAAATTATAATTATCATTACTACCTATTGTAAACATATTCTTATTTATGTTTATTTCTTACAAGTAAAACATAATTACCAGGTAAATTTTTTATCATTCAAGGAAAAAAATCAGTTTCATTTTCTCAAGGAACTTCATCCTTGAGGATTTGTAAGGTAATGCTATTTTCACAATAGCCAATTACTTTTAAATGAAATCAACTGAGAAAATATTCTTGAGAAATATTTCTAACTCATTAGCATAAGAAAAATAAACATTTAATACTTAAATAATGAAGTAAATAAATAAATCAAAAATAAAATAATTAAAAAAGTAAAGTTTATTTTATGTTTCGATATTTCAAATTCAATTTTCTTATTTTTAATTTATATTTTCTATAATACAATTTTGTAAGACATTGATGGTTTCTCTTCTTTGTTTTTGATAAATCATCTTGAAATAAAAAAACTAAAAAAAATTATAATCTGATATCCATATAAATACAATATTCTTGAGCTCATAATATACAATCATATCTTTAATTTATTGGCTTCATTACTCCAGCTGTACTATCTGTTGTTTTTCTCATTTATTTTTCTATTTCAATATGGACCTACTGTCTAATTGAATATAGCTTTCTATATATTTAACTCTTGTATTATAACGTCGGATGAAAAATCGCTCGAAAAGATGGAGTAAGGATGTGTGAAATTGCGTTCTTCGATTTCAAAATGATTTGTTGATAAATAAAAATCTACTTATTATCTCATACTTCAATCCTGCCACTTTTAACGATTTTTCTTTTTCCGAGAGAGCTTAAAGATTCCCTACGTCCGACAAACCTAAGCAAGGATATCTGGAGGGTCAATACTTGCTCCCTTGTTATGCATAATATACACACATGACGTATCTAGCAACTCTGAATCTTGATCTGCAACAGAGGCAGAATGCACTGCACTTTTAACAATACAGCAGCAACCCAGACGGGCCTTTTTGAATTTACCTCATCATTAATTTTCAGCAATGGCTAATCACAAGACATGAAAATACTCCGTAGTTCTTAAAAAAAATTAAATAATTGTATTGAAAGAAAAAAAAAATGTCATCATCAAAGATTAATCGAGGATAAAACTGCATCTCCGTCGCAGCGCATCTCATAGAATCATTGATAATAGAGGGTTGACATGGCTAGGATTGGCCCCGCGGCTGGTTCAATCGTAGGAGCCCTAAGACGGAGACTCGGGTTCGATTCCCGGCCTCGAACAATCTTTTCTCTTCTAGTAAAATTATATATTTATTTCAAAATAAAAAACAAATAATTAAAAAAAAAGATAGGGATTCCCCATAATTGGCATGCCAATTAAAAAGAGGTTGAAAAGAATCTGGACGAGAGACCTCCTCAATTTTAACCCTTCGTAGGGTGCAACAAAATGTTAACTGCGAATTCCCCTCTCTAGTGTCGCTAATAATAGTTTCCTGACTTTTATTGTTGATTTTGGTACCCGCCACGGCTAACGTTTGGCGTACCTTGTGGCATGTGATGTGGAAGGCTATTTTTTTTTAATATTTACTTTACAATAGTTTATTTCACACAAAATATGCTAATGTATGTTTATAAATTATTATGAATACGTGCTATTCTGACCCTATTCATAATAGCCCACAGAGGACGTGGAAAAAAAAAGTTGACTCATTTTATACTAATGTTTGTGCAAAGTGAATTTATCCACTGGAATGATGTAAATAGTGAACTTGTGAAAGCCGTTGAAATTCGTAAATGCGACCTGATGAAAAAAATATTTTGACATTTTTCGGATTTACGCTTGTATCTTGAAAGGGATGCAGCTTTAAGAAGATCGTGGTTTTGTTTATAATAGCGGAGCATGAAATTTTATCTCGAATGTGTTATTTAAAATTATCGGAGTTGTTCCCCCTGAACTGATTATCAAAAATCGGCAATTTTTACTTTTCTTTTATAAATTAATAAATTTTAAATAAACTTTTTTTTTTTTAATTTGGCAAATTTACTTAGTTTAGATTCCACTAGAGTTGTTAAAGTAAAAGCAAACTATAAACTGGTGAGGCCAGATACATTTTTTCCTGAGGTTCGTCCGACGGAGTGTTTATGAACCAGTTCGAAGTATGTATTATCAGCAATTTATTCTAGAGCATTAATAATGATGTGAGTTTATGTTATGATTTAAAAATGATCTGTATTATATTTACACTTCTTTGTGGAAATTAGATATGATATCCAGAGATGAAATTTAGCCCAGATGCGTGTCTCTTCCAAATTATCATAAGCTGAGCGACAATGGCCTCACTTGGAAGCACCGCGAGTAGGTCATGACCTACAGCGATACATTGGATCGTGATTACCCTTGAATGGTTCCCAACGGATGCAGTTTACATATGAATAGGCCGGGGGACGGCTTCGTGATCCTGCGAAGGACGGCGAGGAGACTTCGCAGGACTTCCACGGAGATCGCAGATAGGAATTTCTGGGAAGAGTGAGTGTTAGAAGAGGTCAGTTGTCATGGCTGTGTTGATGATGCGGCGTGTGACCTGTAGTTGGCGTATTCGCACAATGACATTGGTCTTATATGTCAGGGACTTGCAATTTATTTTGGTACAGGCCAATGGAATATAGCTATTCGTCATACGCCCTACTTTGTAATATTTTTATGTTCGAACAAATTCAATTGTTGCGAATGATCTTATTTTTTTCTAAAATGCATAGGTTCGGTAAATTTTCGACACACTGGTAAAGTGGCGAATCTGATTTTTTTGCGAAAATTGGTTTTCATGTTAAATCCTATACTTAGAGCCTATGGTATACTGTGGTAAACTTGGGTGTCTGTATCTTGACCTTCTAATGTATAATTCGCGATTTAAACTTGTATAACCGCTTATTTGATTTAAAGTATTTAATGTTAAAAGTTTTTAATATCACTGTTTACTGTTTACTATTATGTTTATTTACTGTTTGCTTTCTAGAAAAATTTATTTTTCACAGATTCGCAACTTTACCATGGTGTCGATGATATCTAAAGCACTCAATCATGGACTTTTATTTTTAAAATGTTTAAGTAGGTATTTCTTTGGTATAATGTAACTGCGTGCGATTTCACTTCATACTTATTAAACCTTTAATCGTACCCAAAATTGTCTTCTTTATATTCTACAACATTTTTCTTTTCTAATTCTCTATATTGAAAAACAATTACTAAAAAAACATAGTATAGATAAAATATTATCCGGAACGAAAATAATAAAAATAAATAAATAAAAAATACAATAAATGTCCAGATAGTGGTTTAATACAGTTTTTAAAACGTTTTTAATTATTTTTAACATTGTCAAATTATTATTTAATTGATTACATGTTATGTTTGTAAACAGGAACACCTAACATCCATTATATTTGCAAATATAAATTTGGTTACCTTAATTTAAATTTAGCATCGATTAGTCAGTTCTAAGTTTAATACTGGAGTTGAAACACTTTAGCATTAATGAAACACGAGATAATATTTAGGACAATGGAAATGAGGTTAGGGATCTGTAAGAAATTTTGGATGTGTGCCTGGTGTGTCAGTTCAGCCAAACATAACTTATCTGTTAGCCTATGTAACACTGCTACGTGATTTAATAAGAACATTTAATTATTTTTTTAAAAAAGCTCTTAAAATTAGGCTTTAATATTTTTAAAAGTGGATTTAGTAAGGAAACTTGTGGAAAATAACTTCATATTTTTCATGATTGATTTTAAGTTGATGTTACTGGAGCCTAAGAATAATAATTCATGTAAAATCTGGATGCTTAGAAGAAAGATATATAAAACTTCATAAATCATTCCCTTACACACATAATTGTTTAGCGCCATAATACGAATAAACCAACACGATAACAGTTCTTAATTTTAATATGCCTTCTTATGAATTGACTGCAAATAAGGAAACGCAATAAAACGAAGAACCTATATTTACGAAAAAGAAAAACCACCTAAATTAATGAAAGAAATATTTCAAGGTCATGAAGCATCCCCTTTTCTTGAAAAAAAATAATTCTATATTAACTTAATCTTTTCTTATGGGTAACCATTTTAATTAATTTTATATTAATTTTAAATATTTTTTAAGAGAAAAGATTGGTTGCGGCCGGAATTCGAACCCAAGTCTCCCGCGAGACCACTGCGGTACGCTATCCACTGCTCCACCGAGCTCGCTTCCAAGCCGAGCCAATCTCTCCTCTCCAAACATAAAATATTTAAAAAAAAATTTATATTTTCGTCAAGTATCTCGTTAGTAAACTGAATCAAACCCATCTAATGAAATCAATAAAATATGTAAATGATGGCTATATTATAAGTTTTCGATTAAAAACATGCCATCATAATCATATTTTAGTAAAGATAGATCATGAAATCTTATTCGAAACTATTTTTAGTTTTAACGAAAATATGGAAAAATCCGCCTAATGTTAAACTAAAAATATATTTCATTCAGAAAATAATATTTTCAGGAAGTTGTTTCTATCATATTAACTTATAAAATATTAATAAAAATCAAAACCTACAAGGAATAGTCCTAAAAAAAATCTACTTTCTTTTACAATTTTAAAATGACTATCGTTATGAATATTGCATAAAAGTCTTCAAGATTAATTATTAATCCCAAGTCATTTACTACATGACAGTTATATGCCACTGTTACTTTTAAATATAAATTGAAAAATATAAAAGAAATTATTATTATGTATAATTATTGGAACTTACCTATCAACATTCCATAAATCAGGCACCGCCAGAGCAAAAAATCTCAAAATAACACAAGTGAAAAACTAAATAATAATACCATAAAAAGAACATCCCGACATAACGTTTAAATATAATATGAATAATTTGAGAATATAAATTATATGATATATACTTCATATTTTGTTCCTTAATGTTTAACGGTATATTTTCCAGATCAACTGTTCATATATTATTTATTTTTTTATATAATGCTAATAATCCCCTAATCTGATCTCTGGTGAAATAAATCGTTTGATCCTGAAGTGTTAGTAGAGGATCAAAAGAAATTAGAGCGGTATAATATTCAGGCAGTTTTATTGAGATTTATTAGGTGAGATGAGTGTTTATCCAAAAGTAGCTGTAAAAAAAAAATAAGAAAGGCAACCTTATAATCAATTAATATGTATAATAAATCACAGTTTACGTAAATAATTAAAACTATTTTATAAATAAATAAAAGAGGAAAGCTAAAATCACGGATAACGATTGCTTGGATAGATAGCTTTTTAGGGAAAAGCTGAAAGGGGTTGGGGTTCTTGTGCGTAGGTGGGAGAATATTGACTGAGGAAGAGCGAAGGGAACAGTCCAGAAGGATGAGAGAGTTGAGTAAGAGGAAGGCAGATGGTGTGAGGAGGAAACGGAAATGATATTCGCGTGGTCCTTGCTGGCCGATTCGTGATAAAAAAAAAGAAGCAAAGTGAACAATGTGCATGCCGATAAAACTCAAAATCGATTCCAGGTATGATAGAAAAAGTTACATGATTTTGTAGCTCTATATAACCTCTTTCTATGAAGAAAGTTTTCGTTTTTACCTTAAGGCTGTGTAGATAATATAACGAAAGGGAGAAAATTCCAAACTTTATATTATAAAGTATGGCATTTCCCCCCTTTCGCTTAATTAATTAGCCCGTCTGTAGATGAATGGTGGATTGTAAAGGAATAGTATAGTTCTAACGCCAGCACCCAGATAGCAGCTCTTTATTCATAAGGTTATCGTTCATTAATTCGTTTTGTGATATTTGTTTTTTGCAGCCGTTCTTTTTAAATTACACGATGTTATGTTTTAATATACTAATTAGTTTTCCTTTGTATTTAAACACAAAGCCATTATTTTACATTGTCTCTGTTATGACAAAATTAATCAATATACTTATAATATATAAGTAAATTTAATGCAATAGAAATGAAAATTTATAAGCAGTGAAGTATGCGAATAACAACAAACCGCAAAAAAAAAGAGATAACATGACTGAATATAAATCGAAAATGAACTGTGTAAAGTGTTCTTAAATAAATAAATATAAAGTTGTATATAAATATATATATTATATAAATATACTTATAGGTATTACTATATATTATAAAGTTTATAAAATTTAAACTTTATAAAAATATAAATTTGATTTTAAATTATGATATAAATTAATATATGAGCCTTCCAGTTGGCCAAATTATCCGGGGCATAACGAAATGAAAAAGATGTTTATAAAGAAGTATGCCAATGGTTAGAATATTTTTTCAATAAGATTTTATCAACTCTTAAAGTACCGGAAAAAATATGGTAGGTACGTACCTGAACTTAAATAAATTTGCCTTCATGAAACTTTGGTTTTGAATTAGTGTTAGTAGTAAGATTCGAGATCTGCAGAGTCCGCCCAAATTAAGGTGGAGCATCCACTCTTTCTTAGGGAGGTTGAAATGGGAGAATGGTTTTTAAAAAAATTAATTTTGCTGCAAGTTGGTCAAGAGATGCTTCGTTTTTGGTAGTATTTTTGGTATCTATAGTATTGGTAGTATTTTTTGTATCTATGCTTCTGGATACTATGGGACCGATCGGAAGTTGCAACGGATTATAGTTGAATAACAGAAGGTTGCATCCGAACGATATCCTTGCAAACAAAATTATTATTTAAGAACATATATCATATTACAAAAAATAAATCGGAAATAAGAAATAAGTCGGTTTAGGATTTTTATAAGTAAGTATTATTTCACAAATCTTTATCAAAATATGAGTTAAATTAAAAAATGGATAAAATAAATAAATTAATAATAAAAAATGTAATAAAAAAATTAATAAAATAAAATAATAACAAATATTACGATTAAATGGGTGAGTGTGCATTCGATAAATCCTCAGATATGCCTGTTTATACATCATTCAATGAATTAATACGATTATAGAAAAATGATCAATTAGAAATTAATAACTATATTGTCTGCCCAGTTTGTCTGAAGTAATTGTTTGAATAACGTTTTTTTAAGGTAAAATACAGTGATATACAGTCGTTAAATCTCTGAATGAAATATAAAATGTATATATCCTTGGAACCGCACCTTAGTCCGTCTATGATTATATACTTATTAATAAAGAATACTTAGTCAAAATACTAAGTTAATGTTAAATTAGGTTTTATATGGCACCGGTCAAGAAATTTTAGACACCGTATCTAATAGATACCTACAACGCGAGCACTCGCTCATTTTCGGGTTGCTTTGAAAACGTGAGATGAGTTAATAAAAACTATTATTATTAGTATTATATATCTATTACGTAAGATAAAAAATAAAATAAAAATAATTTTGAACATACTCGTATTTCGAATTATTATATAAAAAAGCTTTAAAAATGATTAAAAATTACCTAAATATTATGTTGCAATAGAAAATGTAAAACTTACGGATAAACTTTAATGTTTCTTTAAAAAACCGTAAATAATTTCGTCATGCTTCAATTCCATACCGACGGTCCATTGATTCAGATTAGGCAAATAAGGCTGACTATGAGCTTGCTTTCGTCGATTTATTTGAAAACTGTTTATTGTCTCTTTGGAAAACAACGTTCATTTGAAACGGTCCTCACAATGAGAAGCTAATTTCACTGCCATTACCGTGAAACAACTCTCGAAAATATCGCCCGGTATTGTTTAGGAGATTAGCTACGGGAATATTGGGGTAAACGTTTGCTGATTGTTTCAAGGTGAACTGATTACTTGTCATTTTTCTAGATAATTGTTGGAAATTGTTAGTTAAGGCAAAATTTATTTTAAATGCAAAACAGTCAACTAACATTTTCTCTATGATGAATAGTTTTGAATGTAAAACGTTTACCATTATTTTGCCTATCACTCGTTGCTTACTACACACCGCATCACTTTTCGGACTACAACGTGAACAATCGGGACAATACGACGTGGGAACGGTGGAAGGATTGAAAAAGTTTGTTTTATTTGCGATTTCACGGTTGTCGAACCGCGAGGAACTAGCAAGCAACAAGCTACTAGGCTCGAAACCTAATATGTACAGCAACAGCCAGTTTTAAACGAAATATTACATCTCGATCAGGGATGAGCAAACTTAGTTAATTATTTAAGTAAGTATTGACCACAATTAGGAAGCGTATGTTATCGGCACTCAATGGTAAAATAAAAATGAGTATTGAATTAAAAAAAAAAAAAAAATCTTCCCAGTGTTTTTATCCGCCATAAAGCTAGGATGATTTAGATATACACCAGGTGTACATAATTATCGGTCTGATTCAGTGATTACCCGTTGCATACCAAACTATATAAATTTTTTTATTTTATGTCTCATGTTTACGCAGTTCTTTGCTCCCTACAAAGTTAAGAATTTCTTTTAGTAATTTTCAATTATAACAACTTCATAGGAGTAACCAAAAATCTTTATACAATTTATATTTTCTTAATATTATTATCTATATATCGCTCATTTTGAACTAGACGAATTATTTTTTTAGTTTTATTTGTCACAATAAAAAAACTGACATTTTACAAGTGAAATTGTGTTGTGATCATTGTGGCTTAGTGATCTTAATTTTTTGCGTACTGCCTTGACTGCCCTCCAGCGTTATATATTATATTTACATAATAATAAAATATAAGTATTATGAAAATATAGTTAAATATCGTAATAAATAAATCTACTATTCTTCTCTGCGAAAGATGAGGATTATATAGATTTACAGTTCTTTTAGCAATCACACACACACACACACACACACACACACACACACACACACACACACACAAAAAGAAAAAGGAAATACGATAACTCTTATATTTCAGCAGTCTATACTAACATAATAGTATTCAAATAAATTCCTTTAGGAAAATAATGAGAAATTCGGCGTTACGTTTTTTTTACCACCAGGTGGGATTTATCTGATCGCTATATTATTCGAGATGATTCCTTAATCATGGATTTTTTTTTAATCCGTATTTATTTTTTTTAAATATATATATCTTTTTTATTTATTTATAGTATGCGTCATTTGAACCTTCGCTTTCTAGGAATTTTTTTGAAGAATGTATAATATACTTGCTTCGATTTACTTGAATGTAAACATGATTCGCTTGATTTTAATCATAATTGGAGCAAATCTTTCGACTAACGCTGTTTTAATCTTCGCCTTATTAGGAGGAAGAAAGAAGATATAAAGGGTGCATAAGTTCCGATGAAATATTTTAAATCACCATTTGATTTTTATTAATTTATTATTTTCCATACCTTACGTCAGTAGTTCTTGAAAAGGGGGGAGTGTAAAGCTTAATAACTTCTTTAAAAATTTCTCCCTAAATATGAGGGTAAGAAAAAAAACTGTCACGTAGAAATCTAACATGTTATTACAAATATAATTTAAGAATCACAAGCAAAACTAAAATTGTTATTAAAAATGCACAATTATAAACAAGTCCAGGGGGCTTAATTTAAAATAAAAAAAAAGAGTTTGAAAACGATTTCATTTAATAATAAATTGCGATAGATGATTAATTTTTCGAATTTCTGCCGAATCATTCTCATTTAAGCACCAAGTTATATCAAAGCCGAATCAAGGTTTTTTTTTTTCCTAGTGAAATTATCTGCTGGGAATGTAGTTTCCCATTTTTTATGTTATCATTTAAAATATAATTGCATTGAATTTAATTTGTGGTTTTCTTAAAGGCGGAAGAACTTATCTAGCCACTGCGTATAAAATTTTAATTGCCAGGATAAATAATTTCAACCTCGTGAAGTACATAATAGCTGGTAAACATGTGCTGTAAAATTTTGCCTCAGTGTCCTTTGTTGAGAACCCATTGTTCCTCTAACAGAGGTTTGTGTTTTTTTTTTTTTTTCTATTTTGTTGCACTCTCACCAACTTCTTATTTCATTCTCTATATCCCACTGACATCACTCTTTACATATTCAAGGGCGTGCAATTAAGCTAAGAGCTATATTATCATAAAAGTGATTTCAAAAGCTATCTTAAGTCGACTGTATGGTGTGAGTAGGCACCTTAGCATTAAATATAAAAATCTAACTTTAATTTGTTTACAAAATTGTTGTACACAAAAAGTATTGACTGTTAGAAAAAAAATATTTACCTAGTATTCCATTAAATAAAAAAAAATTGAATTCTCTTTCAACTAACGATGGTTATGCTACATTAGAACCCCCCATTTACATTCATACAATATTTTAAAAAATACAATACTTCTTATCTTAATTTTTTTTAAATTCTCTGTTTTTATTGAATCTTAATTGTGAATTGAATCGGTATAGAAGCCTTCAAAAGCTCATATTTTAATAGTTTTTAGAATATTACTAAATTTTCCTATCTAATGGTCTTTATGTTAAATAAAAAATAATTGATTAGTAATTTTATTCATGAATTGTAATTACTTTTTACAACATATGTGAAAAAAATTAAACTTAAAAATTAAGTCAGAGTCAAAAATATATAAATATAACTTTTAGATTAATAAAAAAGGCCAATTTCACCAAAAAACTGTAATAACAATTTATTTTTTATTCTGGCAACGTTTCGGCTTCTAGAGCCATTTTCAAGCCATGCATCATACTTTGGAATTTTTCTTATGGTGATTTAGAATAAAAATATTTTTAAGGTTGTAAATCAAATATTTTTATTCTAAATCACCATAAGAAAAATTCCAAAGTATGATGCATGGCTTGAAAATGGCTTAGAAGCCGAAACGTTGCCAGAATAAAAAATAAATTGTTATTACAGTTTTTTGGTGAAATTGGCCTTTTTTATTAATCTAAATGTATTAATTCACCAAACCTTGATAAAATATGATAAAAGTATAAATATAACATACAATGACAATTATCATGTTTGGAGTTTTTTTTGGTGGAACAACAAACCTAAAACTTATCCCCAGTGTTTTTTTTAAATATTATATATGTAAAAATATTCATTAGCCAATCAATTTTGAAAAAAAAAAAAATAAAAACCTAAATTAGTAAATTCAGTATTACACCTTTTACACACTTTGTGAAAAATCAGAAACCCAATTTCAACGATAAGGTCAACGTCTTTTCTTTTATTTTTTGTTAGTTTTTTTTTTTTTTTTTTTTTTTTTTTTTGTCTTACTCGTTTTCGTGTTTAATTAGAAAACTTTAACATCCAGTTTGTTTACTATTACTATTGTGAAAAAAAATTTTAATATCTATGCAGGGAGTATGCCTTTAGGCATGGAATCTGTAAAATTTAGAAATACACGACCCTCCCATAGGGTTACTATGGAAGGGAAAAAAAGGTCAACATCCGCTCAAACAATTAAGTATAAAATATACATAATTTGAATTTGAACAATTTAAAAATCTTTGTGCTTATATCTTTCGTTCTATTTCGATTTTTTCAGTATAATTTTCAATACGAAATATAACTCGTTTGAAAAAAGAAAATTATAGCTAATACCTGAAACAATTAGAAAAAAAATTTCTGAATCAAAATTATTTAAAAAATCTCACCTTCTTATAAATACTTGGGCTGTCTTGATATTGTATCCAGAAATCTGATTAGTCGTATTAAAGGTTCTGAAATGAATAGAAAATATATATTTTTTTAATTGTCAAACAAAAGCAACTAATGTAAATAAAAATAAACAGGAATAAAATATAGGTGACAAAGATTTATGAAATGGAAACAATAACTTTTAAAATACTAATTTTTCTTCCCATTAATATTTCGTTGGTAGGGCAAATACGTGTGTGAAATTTGGAAAAAAAAAACAAACTAGGTTACCAACATTTGCTTCTCTGTATTTAAATGCAATCCAGCTAGCACGCAATAATGAAGCCTAAATGTCAAGGATAAAAGTTTGTCATTTTTCCAATATAGTGGTGTATTTCGGATAAAATTTTTAATGTTTTTTTTTAAATTTCATGAATATGCAACTTTGTTGCAATTCCGAGTATTACGAACTTCTCTGCTCTTGATTTTGAGTAGTACAGTACATTTTTTTTCTTTAATTTTTAAAACAATCAAAAATGAGTTTGAATCCAATTTTATTTTTTATAATCACTAACAGGTAATCAGATATTACCACCGTGAGGTGAGTAGGTTTCTGCTAAACGGTTACAATGTTAGTTTGTTCCATCTCTAATTTCGATTCTGATGGCTAAGGGATAATCTGCTAGTATCGATCTATACTTTATGTCCAATTATATCTAGTATCGATACTTTATGATAGGTTTCTTATCGAAAGAAGTAACGGTACTTGATTGGTATCTTAAAGTCAAAGCGTTTTCTACAGTAAAACCGTGACATAAACAGTGTTTGTGATATCTGTTGGCTTCTATAGGTACAAATATCTTCAAGATATCTTCAAGGCACTTACTTAACTACTGATTCCATTTTATTGGCGTATGAAGTTAGCTAATTTTTTAACTACTCTTTGGATTAAGGGGATTTACAGCTTTTTCCCAAATCGCTCTTTTTAAATCTGTTTCAATAAATTCTTTTTAAAATCAAATATCGTTTGTGTAATGCAAGGATGGTCTAATTAAAAAAAAAAATCGATTTTTCAGAAGAGCCAATTGTTCCTATGCTTTGATAATTTTCATTTCTTTATTCGATTTTTAAAATATTTCTGGAATCGACACAATCCGAGTTTATAAGCAATCTTGCACAGAGATAGTTTAGAAAAATTAGATACTACTCAGTGAAAAAGATAAAAAAAAAAAAAAATAAAAAAAATTGGGTAATTTTGAGTTAGACCACTATTGGATATATTGAACGAGCGATATGTAACTACTTAGGTATAAAAGTGTTATATGAGTTGATTTATTTTATTTTCATTAAGGTTCAGTTTTTTAATCTGATATTTTAATATTTATGTTTTTCATATCAATTCTGAGTTCAGATAGCATAATGTCACTTTTACAAAAAAACTGCTAGTTTCTCCACATTCTAGAGTCTCATTCGCTATTCATAATTTTTTCGAAGATAAAAGGCACCTAGATTCAGCAAAAAAAAAAAAATATATATATATATTGTTAAGACATTTTGCCAAATTAGTACATAATTATTTTCATTATTTATCGCAATATTTTTAAATAATTTATTTTTTTTAATATGATTTCAATTTTTCTTGTGAACGTACGAGTATACCATTATGCTTACTATCCTCTTTGGTCGTAAAACAGATTGTTTTTATTCAATTTATTAAAAAAAATTAAGTTAATATAGTATATATAATAAAACAAACGGAGGTGCCTCTCAAGATGACAGTTCAAAAGATCTTTAAAGGAACCCCAACATTCTTTGGTATCCTCAAGCATCGATTTTTCAGGAGTTCCATAAGATAATTATTAATATATTATGTTAATTATTATTAATGTTTTATGAGATCAAAATATTTAAAAGTTGTAAACGTTTTCAGCAATCATAAAATTCTTTATTAGATACACTTAGTAAAGGCCAGATGTATATTTCGTTTTCAAGTTGGATAGAAGATCTGTGAAGACGCAGTTTCCTTTCAGCAGAGGAAATTCATTGAACTCCGCCTCTTCCCTAATTAAAGGCAATGTGATTAATGGATTTCAGATGACCGAAGCTTTTTGCTATGAGATACATGAGAGTGTACTATGGTATATAGTAGCCCCAAGAAATATTTATCTAGACATTCAGTGCATGACTATTTACCTTTTTATTTATCATTACCAGATACTTTAAGCCTTTCAAGAAAGTCACTTCAAGTATCTGCTTTGGAGATGGTAAAGCTATAGTTACCTGTAGCCATACTTTCCAGATCGAAGAAAACGCTTCATAATATAATTTTTTTTTCCCTGTTTCTTGAAGTTGGGCTGGATATGAGGGAACATAGATTTATGTTTAAAATAACTGTTACCATAAAAAACAAAAATGAGAAGAATAAGTGTCTACTGTGACTCGTGAAAGTAAACAAAGTGGGTTCACTAACGAATTCGATTGTTCCGAAGTGCTCTTGTGCAAGAGGCAGAGGTCTGCAAGGATGTCAAGGTCCCTGCAATCAGAGCGAGAACAGTTTGTGGTAGGGGCAGGAACTGGATTTAACTTACCGTTCCATTACTTCTTTGTTATTTATTTCAAACATAAACTCTTTGTATCAGTATCAGTATAGTTTTTATCAACTTTATATCATTCTTTAGTTGGGTAGAGCACTTAATTGTAACAGCACATCTAAAAAGCGTTCCCACGTTCCTATCTATTGTAGTAACTACTTTATAAATTATAAAAATACTTTATTATATATTAAAGCAGCGTAAGGATTAAATTAGAGTGAGCCTGCTGGAGGACAGCAAGCCACAAAACGTCCATTCCTTTATTTAGAATGATGAGGGGAAAACCATGCGGTTGAACGTGATCTCGGCCGGATTAGATCCTTGTATAGTCATCAATCAAGAAATATTGCTTGCTTATCAACGAACCCAAAATATAATAGCTATAGAACTGATACTAATTATAGGTATAGATACAAAATACCTCTAAATTCATACACCTTTAACCTCCGAAAAAACAAAACAACAACAGTAAAAAAAACTTTTAAATTATTGAACCCATGATATACCAACATGCCCAAACACTATAATAGCAACATACGCAGACGATACAGCCATTCTCACTAGACACATTGATATCACTCGAGCTTCACAGACACTTCAACATTACCTAGGAAAGCTAGAGAAATATTTTAAACAATGGAAAATAAAACTCAACCACGAAAAATCTCAGCACATCACATTTACTCTGAGACACAACGCCTGCCCTCCAGTTTATATAAACAATGAACCAATCCAACAGACTAATACCGTTCATTACTTAGGACTTACTTTCGACGAAAGAATGACATGGGGCCCACATGTAAAACAGAAACGCCTGAGCTTAAACAGAAGACTAAAATTACTGTATCCCATTCTTCACAAGCGATCGAAAATGAAGATCAGACAAAGACTGAACACTTATACATACCTTTTAAAACCCTTATGGGCATACGCATCGCAAATTTTCGGGACAGCGAAAAAGACTCACATACAGAAAATACAAACATTTCAATCAAAAACACTAAGACTAATTACACGTTTACCCTGGTACGTCAGCAACAAAACCATTCACACAGACCTACAAATACCTACTGTCCAAGAATATATTCATACATCATACAAAAGATTTCACGACAAACTCCAAGGACATTAGAACAAACTAATACAGAATATGGCGACATCGGACATGCCCGAGAACACCAGAAGAAGGCTAAAAAGGAGCTGGCTAAGAGATCTTCTAGTATAAAATCTTATAGAATTTCATGTCCGGAGAAGGTGCCGATGGGTGCCGAACTCCCTCATGCCTGACATGCCTGTTTTTTTTTTTTGTGTGCTATATATCGATCACATCCGCTTATTGTCGCGTTTTTGTTTGTGACAGGTGTGGATATATAAATAAAGTTATTAAAAAAAAAAAAAAAATTATTGAACACATTCAAAACATTGTATAACGAGTAAATAGTTAAATTTGGACTATATATATATATTTGGACTTGTATTAGGTGTTATTTCTTTTTCTAATGTCCACCCACTAGTTTCTACTCATACCCATAAGTCCTATGTTTTACAAAAACAAATCAATGACAAATTTCATAGTGCTATAAGTTTTACATTCAATTTATATGTAGTGGAGCTATGAGGTTTATGAATACATCTTTAATATAAATGTTTGCATTTAACGGTAATAAAATTGAACACTTAGAAGCACCCTTTAGTATACCTATAAACGATTTCTTTTCATCTCGTTTTTTTCCTAACCTTGACTGTTAACTTGAAGCCCATATCTAGAGCGAACCGCTCCTTTACAGTTTTTGATTTCTCATAATGTAGTATTTTTTATCGCCGTTCAGAATTTAATATTTTCAACATAATATCAAAATAATAAATCGGCATTGAATGGCTAAAGTTATACAGGCTCTATTTCAATCGTTCGGTAGTCTCTATTTCAAAAATAGAGTTCAAAAAATTCAGAAATAGAAATTCAGTTAAAAAAAAGAATATGTTTCAATTATTAATTAACTTAATTAAGTATTAATTATCAATTGTTTAGTTGAGATAAAAAGCTTATAAGCATAAATATGCCTTAATAAACTCTACAGAAATGGAACTCAGTTAACAAAATCCGCAAAAATCTTTTTATAATAAATATCTATTAATAATTATATATGTGCCTGTTGCAGTTAATCGACAATCAGTAAACTTTGATGTAAATTACAATTAATTCTGGCATGGAGAAAGATACTAGCATCACATTTATACACATATGATTCAGGAGAGCAGGTCTCTTATCCAGTTTCTTTTCAGTCGTTACAACCAAAAATCTCTGAAGTGCACGTCCATCCATATGGGACTTAGTAAGTATCTGTATAAGTTTTTCTTTTTTTTTTCAATTATTTTTATTAAAAAAAAAAGAAAGATTATAGTATGTTCTGTCTTTTTTTTTTTTTTTTTTAATTAGGGTTTTTTCGTTTCATTTCGACATATCGGCCCCAAGTCATCCTTCTGTTGAATATTAGTTTTACGAATGTGGTTGTCAGCGACGATATAAATCATTGTAAACCAACTATCTCAATTTAGGAAAAAAATATTTTATTTATAAGTATTTATAAATATTTATAAGTATATTTATATATTTATAAGTGTAAATAAAAAAATTAAAAAAAGCTAAGAACTAGGACACGAATGACATTTTATGAATGACAAAATGACATTTTAAAATTAGCTGTTTCTTTCACTAGGAGAACAAAACAAAAGTTTCCTCCTTGAATTTTAGATTCCATTACCTACCATTAAGCACAGTTGGGCAAAATGTAATTGAATTAGAATTATGATTACGATTACAATGTAATTGTAATTCAACACATTTGAATTACGATTAAATTGTAATTGAATTATTTTTTAGAAATACGATAAAAAAATTTTAATTGTAATCCAATTGTAATTAAATTATAATTCAATTACAGCATAATCCAATTACGAATTTTTATTTCCATCATCTGTTGTAATCCAATTACAGAGAGCTGGGATTACGTTATTTGTTCCTATGTTCTAATTATGTACGTTTTAATTATAATATAAAATATAAAAATAACGTATTATCTAATTACGTCTAATTATATACTGGGTGGGAAATAATTTTACCTGGCTTGGTACTTCCTGTTGTTCGATTTTGAAAAAAAATTGCAAACGTATTTGCGGTTGGCCATACTTATTTTGACGAAATTTCAGTAGCGCAGCTAGTGGGACTGTGACAGTTTCTCACTCACAAAAAACTTTTCTGATAGGGATAAAAGTTTACTACCCTTTCACTCGACCTGCATTTGTCCCTCTGTTTGTATGTATGTCTGACTGTCCGTCTGTGTCGCGCGATACAGGCCGCAATTTTGATGACTTGAAATTTAGAACGAATATTTCTTTAACATCGTAGATTCGCAGTAAAGTTTTTGACGATGGTCTAAATATGCAGCGTTTCAGCGCTGGCGTCGCACTGCGCCGACCAAAAAAGTCGTGTCGGGAATCGTTTACCACAGGTTTCTACATGATAAATCGCACGTCGCTACTTTGACACTTTTTTGATGACGCGCAGAGTCAGCGGCTTAGCTTCAAAATAAATTGCCCATGTTACATACCAACTCTTATTATAAATATTAATTATTTATTTTTTTCACTACTTATTGTCGATTTTGTTTCAGGAAATTTCTGAAATGTAGTGCAATGAAATTATTTAATTATATTTAACAGAGAGCTAATGATTAGTTTTTACCAAACCTACACCTTATCGTTTTTTCTCCTTTTGTTATAACCTATTATTCAGGATCATAATGCAAATTTATTTAATATACTCCTATGAAATAGTTGTTGATTAGGACCCAGGACTAAGGATAGTTATAAGGAATAAGGAGGAATAAGGATCCTAGGAATAAGGATAGTTATTGACCTAGGACTAAGGAATATCATTATTTCCTCACCAATAAGTTGGTACTCCAGGATATTGGCAGTTTATCCATGCGAGGGTATGAGGGTGTGTGCGTGTGCGAACAGACTAGCTCAGAAACTGTAAACCGTACGAAACTGAAATTGTGTATTTGGTGTATGTATGTGACCGCAAAAATTTCATCAAAATAGGCCAAACGGAGGGGGTACTTTACTTAATGAATTTTGTCCAAATTTTGCGTTTCTTTCGATTTTCTCAAAAACGGGTCTAATGATTTTAATTAAACTGGAAATTTTATGTATGCCCGCGATGTGGCAGTAAAAATTTCATCAAAATTGATCAATTGGAGGGGACACTTAAAACGTTTATCACACAATTAAAAAATTTAGTGTTCTTTAGAGAGCAAATACAAACAAGATATAAGCGGAAACGCAGATGAAAATTCGGTAAATTGTCACTATCATTTTCCTATTAGCTTACCTCTAAATAGTCGGAAAATAGTTTGAACCGTGAAACCCAATTCACCCGTTCACGATACATAAGCGGAAGAGCGAATGAAAAGTCGGAAAATGTGTCAGTATCATTTTCCTATTAGCCTACATCTAAATAGTCGGAAAATCGTTTGAACCGTGAAAATTTATTCACCCGTTCACGATATATATGCGGAAAACCGCATGAAAAGTCGGAAAATGTGTCAGTATCATTTTCCTATTAGCCTACATCTAAATAACGGGAAAATCGTTTGAACCGTGAAACCCAATTCACCCGTACTCGATACATAAGCGGAAAAGCGAATGAAAAGTCGGTAAATTGTCACTATCATTTTCCTATTAGCTTACCTCTAAATAGTCGGAAAATAGTTTTAACCGTGAAACCCAATTCACCGGTTCACGATACATAAGCGGAAGAGCGAATGAAAAGTCGGAAAATGTGTCAGCATCATTTTCCTATTAGCCTACATCTAAATAGCCGGAAAATCGTTTGAACCGTGAAAATTTATTCACCCGTTCACGATATATATGCGGAAAACCGCATGAAAAGTCGGAAAATGTGTCAGTATCATTTTCCTATTAGCCTACATCTAAATAACGGGAAAATCGTTTGAACCGTGAAACCCAATTCACCCGTACTCGATACATAAGCGGAAAAGCGAATGAAAAGTCGGTAAATTGTCACTATCATTTTCCTATTAGCTTACCTCTAAATAGTCGGAAAATAGTTTTAACCGTGAAACCCAATTCACCCGTTCACGAGATATTAGTGATAAAGCAAATGAAAATTCGGATAATTTGTCACATTCATTTTCATTTTAGCCTACGTCTAAATAGTCGGAAAATATTTTAAACCGTGAAAATCCATTCGCCCGTTCACGACGTATTAACCGAAAAGCGAGTGAAATTCGAAAAATTTGTCACACTCATTTTCGTTTTGACCTACCTATTTATATTAGGTGATAGTATTAGTTTTAATTTTATTTGAATAATCCAATTATAATTGAATTACTTCAGGGATTACAAAGTAATTCGTAATTGATGTTATAATTCAATTATTTTAATTCATAGCGATTTTAATTCAATTACAGTAATTCAAATACAATGTAATCCAAATTGTAATTGAATTACATTGTAATTGGATTACGCCCAACTCTGCCATTAAGTAATAATATAATCTTTAATAAAAAAAACTGTTGGTCTCTCCTAACAAACTGTTGGCTTTTTTACAGGCACGGACTGCGAGTCTGTCAAGACTTAGCAACCGTTTAAGTTATTAAGTTACTGCTTGAATATAAATAAATAATAATATTTATATTAAAGCAGTGAAAAATAACTTACACGTTCGGTGACTGGCCATGACAGACTCGCAGTCTGTGCCTGTAAAAAAAAACCACTAGTTTCTTTGGAGAGAATTTTCAAGGAGATTCTTTTAGCACGCTTTTGATTCCATTTTGCGGAGAGAAAGTGTCAAGAAATAAAGAAACTTCACTCAAAAGTGGAATTCCGAGCGGCATTAGGAACGGAGCGTGCGGTCTTGCAAAAAGTGCTGAATGGAAACGATGACGAAGATTTCTTCCTATGAAAAACAAAGGAAAGGATTAACATTCGCTGACTGATTCAAATGCATCCGATGGCATTTTAAATGTGTATCATACCCTATCATTGAGCTCATCTAGTTAACTAATAATTTTAAATAGTTAGACTAGCTATAATAAATATTATTAACTAGAATGATAATAATTTTAACTCTTTATCTTTTTAAAACATTGTTTTAGTTATAAATATTTATGGCAACAATAAAGATGTTTTTATCAACGTTTTTACCATGATTCTTTTCTAAAATGGTAATTCGTTTTTTTTTTCTAACTTCCTTCATATCATCTGCGCTTGCAAAAAAACTTACTACAAAATCTAATATTGTATTTAGGGTTACTTATGATATTTAATCATATGCTAATCTGATAATGACGTATCAGGCAGGTATGGGGAGGGAGATTTCTCATTTAACGCTCATTTCTACAAAATTCTGAGCGTCCATGAGTACTTAAGCTGTAGGAATATCTCTTATTAATCAGTTGATTGGTCTTTGTATGTTTCCATAAAAATTATTAATGTAAAGTTTCTACATCAGCGTTGGCCACTAGTAGGCATGTGAAATAAAGTCTATATCAAGCACGTAAAACGAGTATTTTATGATCCTCAATTAAGTACTTGATTGGAGGATTTGAAGCTTTAGTTAAAGTAAGTTTCTTTACCAATAGAGTATGTCCATACGGTCTATTATAAGTATGAATATAAGTAATTAGTTTCCGTCTGAGATCAAGTTTTAAGGTTTTAGAATAAAATTGAGTGAAGTAGGTAAGTTATGCCGTTTCTTAATGGCCTTACTCATTCATTTTGACGTGCGGAAGTCATCAAACTAATTTCACTATAATTATCGGTACCAGGTAATTTATATTTTTGATGTGAATTTTTTTCATGTTCGTCATCGTTACGTCAATTGTTTTCTTTAAAACTGTATTTCTTAATCGCTTTAGCTGATGGAATATTTTAAGACAATTAATAAACATATGTATAATTGAGTAAATAAAATAATATATCCTCAAAACCAGGAATATCTCATTAAAGCTTCATGTATGTATTTAGTTAGGCAACGTATTTCTAACCTAAATTTATATTATATAACTACATACTCAGAGTAATTGCAAGGAGTTCGTAAATGTTTATCCCTACTTCATTAAAAAAACTAACTAATTACATACAAGTGTTGAATATATTTTAAACAAATTGTTGTCGTGGAAAAGAAAAAAAAATAATCATTCGTATTATATATATATATATATATATATGTTTTTCAATGATACAGCATTATATTCTGATTAGCTTAGTTTAAAAAGAAAAACCAATATTGCATCCATTTTTTTTTTCATTTCAAAACAACGTTCCTCAATCTTTTTAAGAGAACAGTATTTAATTGTATCGGTTTTTGGATACATTGCTTTTTTTTTTTTTTTTTTTTTTGGAAGACGTATCTTACAATAAGCATGCTGTTTTTAGACTTATAGATGGCTTTTTGTTTTGTTTGATGTGACAGCACATAAAGGACCCATGTGCCTTGATTAAATCCCATTCACAATTTTTGTTTTATTGTAACAAAAAAAAAAAAACCTTAAATATAATTATAGAAAAAAATCATATAAAATATCTTATAAAAAGAAGAAAAAATATTATTAAAAACATTAGGCACAATGTTGAGTATTTTCACCAATCAGCTTTTGGACCTAAACAATCGGAAATAGGTAAGTAATGACCTCCTAATGGCAGGCATATCTTTTTTAAACTACAGAGAAGTTTTATTACTAAAACATCATTTTTTTCATAACCACCAATCTAACTTCAGTGATTGATAAATGTTAAATAATAAGTTTTTTTGTCCTTTAAATAAACCACCATCATAGAAAATTAAACGAAAAATGGGGCGTTAAAAATTATTTTAAAAAAGTATCTATTTTTTCTTTTATGTTTTAGAATAATTTTACTATTATCATTTAATAAAAACTAGAAAAACTATTGATGATTACGAACCCTTATTTAAACTAAAATAGAGAAAGCGGTTTTTGATGTTATTTTCTTTAAAAGTTTGTCCATATCTATATTGGAGTAACCTATAGATAATTAGAAATAATTAAAGAGTTATTTATTCTTTTCAACTAGTTTCTAAGCATTTCTTATCATGCTAGTTTTCTTATCAAGTTTTGTTATTACTCAGAATTGTGACATTCTCAACATACTGTTTTTAACTAATTGTAACTCAGCATGTGTCCTTAGATTTTAATTATTATTGGAAATCTTTTTTGTAGCTTTACATGTGGATGAATGATAAGCAGTTTTTAGTTCAACGCAAGTGTTCAAATTTAAAGTTGTATGTATGTAGGCGTGGTATTCACCTGTGAAGTAATCATAAACGATAATGAAACATTTTGAATACATAATTTCGTCAAGTCTAGTCAGGCAAAAAAGACTAATCTTGAAGTCAATAAATCACAACTGATCCGTTTTAGATGCTTACTAATTGTCTTTGTCGTGGCATTTTAAGGTCGACGATGGATGAGGCATTATAATAATTCATGCGTTTCACAAGAATGAATATAAGTACATATATTTTTAATTATTCAACTATATAGTATAATTTTCTATCTTTGGATATTTACCAAGATTGTCTTAATCAATTCTTAATATTTAATAATAATTTTTCTTAGTTTATTTTTATTGGTCACCTTGATATTATAATCAAGGTAAGTCGGTCATTATTTTGAGTTTTGTGGAAAATAAACTGTTTGAAATTAGTGATTTCTGAGGTCTAAAACTAATAAGTTTCTAGCCGTTATTGATTTATAAATGGTGTAAGTAAACCGGCTTTGCTTTATGCATCTAAGTAAGAATGTTTAAACTGATATTGAAAGTCTATCATCTGATTAGGTTTGAGATAAAAAATCTAGTGCGATTCGCGCAACTCACAGATTAGAAATTAACGTGGTTTGATAAATATGTAAAAGTTGTTTTTTTTTTATTTGCTCTCTAAAGTACACTAAATTTTTTATTGTTAAAGTTTTTGCTGTGATAATTCGGCAATGGAAGCATAATATTCCAGCGCGTCTGATTTCATAATTTTCTATGTAGTTGTTGAAAACTTCATTTAGTTAACTATAATTTCCATAGCTATTGGTAAACGAATAATTTCCAATAAATATATATGTTTCAAAACACTTTGACAATCCATTTCCTAGATGTTCTCTTTCCCTTGAACATAACATATTTAATTATAAAAAATGGTCTGCTATTAAAGGCGTTCTGCGCATTCGTGGGTTCAACATGTCTTATGAGTTGTCGGAATATTTTTCATTATTCCGCCTGTAATGGTTTACTCGATTTTTTTTTCATATTTTATGTTTAACCATTTCTTATTTTTAGGTATAACGAGAGACAGTTAATGTCTCCATCTAAAAAACAACAACGATACTTCATAGGAAAGCAAAAAATTCCCCTCCCTTATATAAGCCCCTTCAGAACGTTTTAATGATGATAAAACTTTCCTGATATTGTTAAAGAATACTTGATTTTCATTGTAAATGATCAAAATTGTTAGAGCCGTTTTTGAGAAAATAACGTAGTATAACGTAAAAATTTATTAAATAAAGTGCCTCTCCTTTTGACCAATTTTTGTGAAATTTTTGCTACCACTTTGCGGGTAGCAACTATCACCAAATACCGAATTTCAGGTTCGTACGGTTTATAGTCTAGAGTCTAGTATAGAGCTAGTCTGTTCCCACACACTCACTCAGGGGACTCAAATACGTTTATTTCTGTTGAAAAATGGAAGTCGAAATTTTTCACGATCTCAATATTTCATAAATAGGTAAATACAAGTAAAAAAATATATAAATTTAATCCACATAAAAATTATTTTTTGAAACTTTTACTTCAATTTATTCAAAACGGAAAAAAAATGTCACTTAGGCCCCAAGTCTTCTATTCTCTAATTTCTATTCATATTTCTATCATTAGATATTCTATGTGATTTTCTTTTACTCTGATAAATACTACCAAGTGGGTGTTAAATATGCAATAGGTGAACGGTTCCGTTCTACTGATAACTGACCCTACAATCCGTTGTACAGTGCGAAATGTTCTTTACGCGGCCTTGCCCTGAAGTTAAGGAAAGATATGATAGTCGCCCCATTGTGTTGTTCCACTCGTTGAGCTTTTGTCGATCCAAGCTGAGTGAGATCACTCCAGCCAGCTCAGCATTCGCTCACATTTATCATTCATTATAGAATGGTCAGAGCCTATATTCCAACCATTAAGCTAATCAACAATCTTACGATCGCCTGGGTGACAGTACTTAATTTATTTTATTTTTTAAACATTAACCGTATGGTGATATAAAATAAATAATAAGTGTTCAGACTAAGTTAATGGTCACCTTTTAACTCATATGTTACATTAATGTTAAAGAATTTTAGTTAAATTTATTTATGGAGGCTTTGATGATTTCATGTATTTATTTTGTTTTATCTAAGTACATATATAGTAGGATAAGCATAGGGATGTTTTTAGATTTAAATTTTTTATTTTGTTTTTCGTTTTAGTTTTCTTTCTCCCAAGAGTATTTTTTTTCTTTTTACTTTCACTTACCTATATATGAAATATATAGTAAGTGGAAGTATTGCGATCGTGAAAAATTTCGACTTCCGGTTTTCAACGGAAATACACGTTTTGGGGTCCCCTGAGTCCAATTAACCAAGTCCCGCGAAATGGTCTGTGTGTGTGTGTGTGTGTGTGTGTGTGTGTGTGTGTGTGTCTGTGTGTGTGTGTGTGTGTGAACAGTCTAGCTCAAAAACTAAAAACCGTGTGAACCTGAGATTGGGTATTTAGTGTATGTATATGCCCGCGATGTGACAGCAAAAATTTCATCAAATTTGCTCAAAGGGAGGGGGTACTTTATTTAATAACTTTTTAAGTTTTTTTCGATTTTCTCAAAAATGGCTCTAACGATTTTGATTAAACTGAGTATTTGATCTATTTATATGCCCGAGGTATCACTGTAAAAATTTCATCAAAATTGATTAACCGGAGGGGGGACTTTACTTAATAAATTTTGTATCATTTTCACGCGTTTTTTTTATTTACTCAAAAACGATTTTATCGATTTTGATCAAACTTGGTATTTGATGTATTTATATGCCCGAGATATGACTGTAAAAATTTCATCTAAATTGATCAACCGGAGGGGGGACTTTACTTAATAAATTTTGTATCATTTTCACCACGTGTTTTTTTTATTTACTCAAAAACGGTTTTATCGATCTTGATCAAACTTGGTATTTGATGTATTTATGTGCCCGAGATATGACTGTAAAAATGTCATCAAAATTGATCAACCGCAGGGGGCACTTTACTTAATAAATTTTGTATCATTTTTACGTGTTTTTTTTATTTACTCAAAAACGGCTTTCATGATTGTGACCAAACTGGATATTTGATGTATGTATATGCCAAATATGTGATAGCCAACATTTCATCAAAATTGATCAACCGAAGGGGGGACTTTACTTAATAAATTTTGTATCATTTTCACGGGGTTTTTTATTTACTCAAAAACGGCTTTAACGATTAATAAAAATAAGATATGAATGTAGAAAAATGTGTGACTTTGGGAAATGATATTTAACAAAACACGTCAATTTCTTATCTAAGTAAGTTGGTAAGTGAAAGTTGTGTGTTGCGCGCACGCACCAGATTTTTTTACTTTCACTTACCTATATATGTAATGTATAGTAAGTGGAAGTATTGCGATCGTGAAAAATTTCGACTTCCGGTTTTCAACGCAAATACACGTTTTGGGGTTCCCTGAGTCCAAATGACCTAGTCCCGCGAAATGGTCTGTCTGTGTGTGTGTGTGTGTGTGTGTGTGTGTGTGTGTGTGTGTGTGTGTGTGTGAACAGACTAGTTCAAAAACTATAAACCGTGCGAACCTGAAATTTGGTATTTAGTGTAGATATATGCCCGCGATGTGACAGCGAAAATTTCATCAAAATTGCTCAAAGGGAGGGGGTACTTTATTTAATAACTTTTTAGGTTTTTTTCGATTTTCTCAAAAACGGCTCTAACGATTTTGATTAAACTGAGTATTTGATGTATTAATATGCCTGAGATATGACTGTAAAAATTTCACCAAAATTGATTAACCGGAGGGGGGACTTTACTTAATAAATTTTGTATCGTTTGCACGTGTTTTTTTTATTTCCTCAAAATCGGCATTTACGATTTTGATCAAACTGGGTATTTGATGTATTTATATGCAAAAGATGTGATAGCCAAAATTTCATCAAAATTGATCAACCGAAGGGGGGACTTTACTTAATAAATTTTGTATCATTTTCACGTGTTTTTTAATTACTCAAAAACGGCTTTAACGATTTTGATCAAACTGGGTATTTGACGTATGTATGTGCCAAAGATGTGATAGCCCGCATTTTATCAGAATTGGTCAAACGGAGGGGGCACTTTATTTCTTAACTTTTTTTGCAATTTTTACCTTTTTTTTCGATTTTCTCAGAAACGGCTTTAACGATTTTCATCAAATTGGTCATGTTTAATGAAAATTAGGCGTTCTTTAATATTAGGTAAGCTTTATCATTATTAAAATTTTCTGGGGGGGCTTAAATGGGGTAGAGGCCTTTTTTGTTTGTTTGGTGTTGTTTCCTATGAAGTTTCTTTGTTTTTGTTTATATTGAGAAATTAACTGTCTCTCATTACGCCTTAAAATAAAAAATGGCTAAAATTGAGATATGATAAAAACCAAGTAAACATATAGAGGAGAAAAAAAGAAAAATATTCAGTCAACTCATAAAACACGTTGAGCCCATGCATGCGTAGTACCTTTAATTACAGATCAGTGTTCCTAATTAAAGCCGTTCTGTTCATTTAATGGAAATTATTGGTTTCATGGCAACTTGGTGAAATTTTCAACAAGTACATAAAGAATTATAAAATCAGTCGACTTGGAGTTTTATGCTTGCATTGCCGAAATATCTCAAGTAAAAACTTTTATTTAATTATAAAAGGAATTAGTGTTTGTTATAGAGCAAATTAAAACAAAAATAAGAAATGAATGTGGAAAAATGTGTAACTGAGTGAGAAGTTGCATTAACACAACGCATTAATTTCTAATCTAAGTTGGTAAGTGAAAGTTGTGTGTTGCGCGCACGCACCAGATTTTTTTGCGTTTGTAATTATAAATAAATTTTATTGTTTTTTTTAGGGTAGTATTAAAACCCATTAGAATTCACAAAACCTGAACAGTACAACAGGACATGATCGATTTAATTTTTTTATTTCTCTCTCTATATATAAAAGACACCTCTTCTTCCCAAGCTAGAGATACAAATTAAAAAGTCGTAAAAAAAAAAAAAATAATAATCGAAGATGAATTCGTATAAGAATGTTGTATAAAAAAAAAAAAAAAAAAAAAAAAAATGAATATATCGTGCCAATCATAAGAGTGGCATTTTTACTTACGACATTTAGCTCAATTATTTTTCTTAGACCCATTGTCTTCTAAGGTCCGCGTTTATACTTAAGTTTGTATAGGAGGTAATTCGTATGGATAAGAGAAGAAAATAGAGCTATGAATGGAAAAAATAACAGAGGCAAGATGATCGGGTAAGAAATGAGCTGGGCTTTATAATGTACATTGAGCCCCATTCCAAAAATATAATGTTTGAAAACAAATATATGAATAACGTTTAGAGTATTTTGTTTAAATTAAATAGGAAATATATGTTACATGCCATTGGACAACTGGCTATGTAAAGATTTTTGTAACTGTTTCCTTTAGTAGGTAGGTTTCCTAATTTTAGAATCTCTATTCACTTGTTTTTGTTAATTTTTTTATTTTGATTATCTTTCAGTTTTGAAGTTGATTTATAAGAATAGCTGATTCCATGATATTCTATACCTTGTTACGTTCTTCCTGCTTTCTAGACCTTGGCCTGTCTTGAGTTTTTTGTTTGTTTTTTTTCGTTCGTTACATGCATCACTTTTGATATCCGTCTGTTTTTTGGCAAACCAGCATGCTATAAGGAGTTGACTTATTAATATAGGCTTACTGATAGATTGTTTTCGAGCCATATATCCCGCCTATGTTATATGCCTTCATATCATCAGATATTTAGATAAAAATAATTTGTTCAGATATTGTTTGTCTTTCTCCTCCATTCAATAGGCATTTAGATCACAGATCGTTCCGCTTATCGTTTGGAGGATTTTTTTCTGGAATACAGTCGATTCCGCTTAATTGGGACACATCGGGACCGAGGCGTTTTGTCCCAATTAAACGAATTTCACTTTTTTTTTGGAAATTCATTTGATTGGTTTTAGGAACAATGTCATTAACCAGTAACACACAAAATTAAACAATGCATATTTTTTAAAAATAATTTTACTTTATAAACTCTGGAAAACTTTACATAGGTACATAATATAATACATAAAAACAAATGTGTAATTCCTCACGCAGTTGTTTTTCTTGTCGTCAGACACGCGATATGGTAGATTTTGGTACACCAGTTATCTCAGCGAGCCGACGGTTACTTGTATTAAGTGGCTGGCTTTTTATTTTATCAAGCAAAGCAATTTTACTGGTAAGTGTATCTCAGCGAGCCGACGGTTACTTGTATTAAGTGGCTGGCTTTTTATTTTATCAAGCAAAGCAATTTTACTGGTAAGGAGGGATCGCAGAAGTAAAAGATTCGATCTCGTCCAGGACGGCCCCACGGTTAGCTCAGTGGTAAGAGCGCCGCAACGTAGATGCGGAGGACCTGGGTTCGATTCCCGGCCGTGGTCGAATCTTTTATCTTCTAATAAAATAATTTAAAAATTATTCAACTAAAGACTATAAACAAATAACATCATTATATACAAATTTACTATTGGTTTCATGGTTTGGTTTCCGTTCTTTGAGATTTGTCTCAAATAAGCGGCTGTCCCAATTAAGCGGTGTCCCAATTAAGCGGAATCGACTGTACTTCAGAACTTTTTTCTAGAAAGCTTGTATGTGATCGATATAGAAGAACTTGCTTTATCGTAGCACTGTATATATACCCTTAAATTAAGATTATCAGAGTATTTTAGTACTTTGGAGGAAAACATAAAACCTCTCGGAAATTTTGTAATTTGTAAAATTACAAAATTTATAATATTATAAATTTCATATTATTCATTATTTCTCAAAGCCTTTTTTTTATCAGTACGCCATAACTCCCTTAATGCTTCATCAAATTTCATGAATGAGGCATCATTTTAAATCTTCCCTTAACAAATCACTCATTTCGTCTTCTATTGCATTCGATTTCATTCAGTTATTAGCGCAAAACTGCGGATTTTGCGAGAAAATGGTCGTAGAGGTTTCTAAACAGTGTCAATCTCTTTAGGATTTCAAGAAGAACATTTTCGGTCCTACACATTTTTTCGAGCGATGCCTTCGTTTCCGAGTTGTAAGCGAAAAACTGTAATTCTCAGCGAAAATTTCAAAATGATTTCAAGGCTTTTTCGAATGTGTCATTTCTTTCAGTTTGTTGAGACGAACATTTTTGGTTATATATACTTTTCCGATTGTCGCCGGCGTTGCGAGTTACAAGTAAAAACATGGGTACAGCGTTTTTGTATAGTGTTCAAAGAGGTCCTGTGAACACGTAGACACTGTATAAGTGTGTAAATACCTTAAACTTATGTTTCAAAAAATAAAGAATCTACAATTTAAACACATCTAATCTTTACTTCAGCTCCCCTGTTTACTTTTATTAAGTGAGATTTAAGTAGGTTAGAGTGCGTATGCTTCGCACGGGTCTGCTAATACTTCTTTAATATTTACGTATTTTATTCAAATGTCAGGTAGTTATGATACGCTAATTCTTCAATATCTATATTCGATACATTTTAATGATGAGAAATAATAAGTTTTCATCAAATAAAATTAATCGTTACTGTCAAATTTAAAATCAGTGATTACTAAAAATACCTGTTTTCCTTGACACAGAATGGTCGGTATTTGATGGTCCTTCCTTTCCTTATGCAGCGTCCGTCCGCATCTTCTTTTCCTTGCTCATTCATTTTCCTGCTTCATTTCTATTCCTTTTGTACAGTTCTTTATCCCTTCCTCAATCACTTTCTCCGGGTGGTTAAAAATAAACCTGCCCTCGTTTCCTTATGTTTTTTCCAGATATATATCACATTAATAACGTATTTTTCAACTGAGCCGACTAATTGTTAAATACTTAGGAGTGATGTTAAAAAGCGAATAACATTCCTAGCCTGTGCTTATGTACATAAAAACTTTTCCTTTGACTCTTTTATGGCTATTCCTTGAGATATATCGTTTTACTAAGTATGATTTTTTTTCTGGTGCAGCACGGCCAGAAGTTTCTTAAATGGGAATTTAAGTGTGGGAAGGTTACCTACTCTGTTACTTCCTGATCACTGGATTTTTTTCTTCTGTTTATCAACATTATTTTTATGTAATAACAGCTACGGTAATAAAAAGTTTACTTCCATTTTCATCTTTGATAATAATTTTTTTTTCATTTCCTTTGTATTTATAGTAGGCTTTATTAATATTTTCTTATAAATAAATAAATGAATAAAAATAAATAGAATTTGGAATTCGTTCATTGAAAGAAGGTACTGTGAACCATATATTTAAAATATAATTTAAATTACATTATGGAAAATATATGCGGATGGGAATGATATGTCATAAGTACTTAATTACAACTAAAATTACATTAGTAAAAGTGGACAGTACTCTCTAATAGGAAAACAGTTGTATAGTTCAAAATCTAAAATTAACAGATTCCAAATAAAAATTAAACCGAAATAATAGTAGCATCCATTAACGATTACTGTAATCTTTATAAGTAGTTGGATTACTTTAGTGAATTATTGTAATTGTAATTTTGTATTTCAATTACAATTACTTATTGCCGCTAAGTAAGAATAATAGAGTTACAATTGCCTGTTCATGAATTACAATTATAATTTATTATAGTTAATTTATTATAGTTGTAGTAGTAGAGTGTATTAAATTATTAAATGTATTCTGGTATTATTAATAAATTATTAATTATTATTAATAAATTATTATTTATTACTATATATTACTGTATTATTAATAAATTATTAATTTATTTTGGGCATGCCTTTTTTTTTTTTTTTTTTTTTTGCATAACATTTATCGAATTAAAAGTCACAATCTGTTGTGGACCTATTAATGATAATTGAGTTAACAATTGCCTGTTATTCAATTACAATTATAATGTACATATAGTTCCAGTAATAGAATGTATTAAATTATTAAATTTATTATGTAATTTCTTTTAGTCGTAAGTATTTCGTGTGACTTGTGTCTTTGGTCCAACATGTTCCTATTCACTTTTTCTTATATACGTTACTCTGAATCATTTTGTAATATCGAGATATCTATTATGAGGCTATGTATCACAAATAATTTTTAACGATTCAAGGCCGACATCTCATCAGTAATCATACGGGTTAATAAGTAAATTGTGACTTATCAACATCTTAAAATATTCCATTAATGAAATCGTAGCCCGTGAGCAGGCATTTGAAAAGTTTAAAAATTTCACTGATAATTAATGTTCGATTAATTACGGAACTAAGTGGGACTGGGAACAGACTAAGGCGAAATATTAAGCAACAATATGAAGATGGCGTAAAATTATTCTTGTTCCTTAAAAGAATTAACTTTATGACAAAATTACTTCTATTTTCATATTACTTTATTGTTTGTTTGATTATTGGGAATTAAAAGGCATAAAACCCTGAGGTCATCAATTGTAATTTTTCTATTAACATTTTTTATTTAATTTTGCTGATCTCAATATCTGTAAATTTTGCTTATTTATTACCTCCGTTATTGTAATTTTTACTTTCACTTACCTATATATGAAATATATAGTAAGTGGAAGTATTGCGATCGTGAAAATTTTCGACTTCCGGTTTTCAACGGAAATACACGTTTTGGGGTCCCCTGAGTCGAAATAACCAAGTCCCGCGAAATGGTCTGTGTGTGTGTGTGTGTGTGTGTGTGTGTGTGTGTGTGTGTGTGTGTGTGTGTCTGTGTGTGTGTGTGTCTGTGTGTATGTCTGTGTGTGTGTGTGTGAACAGACTAGCTCAAAAACTATTAACCGTGCGAATCTGAAATTAGGTATTTAGTGTATGTATATGCCCGCGATGTGACAGAGAAAATTTTATCAAAATCGCCCAAAGGGAGAGGGTACTTTATTTATTAACTTTTTAAGTTTTTTTCGATTTTCTCAAAAACGCCTCTAACGATTTTGATTAAACTGGGTATTTGATCTATTTATATGCCCGAGATATGACCGTAAAAATTTCATCAAAATTGATCAACCAGAGGGGGGACTTTACTTAATAAATTGTGTATCATTTTCATGTGTTTTTTTTATTTACTCAAAAACGGCTTTAAAGATTTTGATCAAACTGGGTATTTGACCTATGTATATGCCAAAGATGTGACAGGCAACATTTCATCAAAATTGGTCAAACGGAGGGGGCACTTTATTTCATAACTTTTTTCCAATTTTTACCTTTTTTTCGATTATCTCAAAAACGGCTTTAATGATTTCGATCAAATTCGTCATGTTTAATGAAAATTAGGTGTTCAATAATATTCGGTAAATTTTATCAGTATTAAAATTTTCTGAGGGGGCTTAAAAGGGGAAGGGGCCTTTTTTGTTTTCCTATAAAGTACCTTTGTTTTAGTTTATATTGAAAAATTAACTGTATCTCATCACGACTAAAAGTAAGAAATGGCTAAATATGATATATGAAGAAAATCAAGTGAACATATATAGGAGAAAAAAAGGAAAATATTCCGTCAACTCATAAAACACTTTGAGCTTACGCATGCGTCGTACGCCTTTATTGACAAACCAATGCGTTATAATTAAAGATGTCTGTTCATTTAATGAAAATTATTTGTTTCATCGGAACTAAATGAAATATTCAACAAGTACATAGAGAATTGTAAAATCAGACGACTTGGAGTATTATTCTTGCATTGCCGAATTATCACAAGTAAAAATTTTTATTTAATAATAAAAGAAATTAGTGTTTCTTTTTGAGAAAATGAAAACAAAAATAAGAAATGAATGTGGAAAAATGTATAACTTTGAGAAGTGGCAATTAACAAAACACATTAATTTCTAATCTAAGTAAGTTGGTAAGTGAAAGTTGTGTGTTGCGCGCACGCACCAGATTTTTCATTTATAAGTCTTTTGTTTTCCTGATTTCATTATCTTTATATTTTTTGATTCATAATTTATAGTAAACTGTTTTTTTTTTTTTTTTATCCCATTTTACGGGAATGATTTTTTTGCTAGAAACATTTGAATATTCCTAGTTAGAATATGTTTAGTTATGTTACAGAGTTTTACAAAATTTTAATAAGATGTCACACACTTTTATGTGCTGTAAATTTCTTCTCCTCTTGTTTACATAAGACAGGCTTTTTCCAGGCAAGAACTTCACGGTAGGTTTTTTAAAATGGTGTCACGTGTTACCAAGGCTGTGTAATTCCTGTCCGGTTAGTTATTGACATTAAAAAACTTGTCAAAAAGTTTGGAGTATACTCATTTTTGTGTATTTTTTTTCTTTTCTTTGCTCGGATTAGTACCGTGACAAATCACTGGAAAGTTAAGATTGTAGTAGATATTAGGAAAGCATACGTCAGTCTCCGGATTGAGGATTTTCCTCATTTTCCGGTTGTAATTCATATTCGAGGTGTACATCATTCCTTTAGCATTGAAAATAGTTTTAAGGAAAACTAGGACACTCATCCGGCAACCAGCTATTATTAAGATTTTTCTTCTGACTGTCTTATATTTCGTATGAATTTCTTAAACCTCCAATATAAAGTAAACAATGAGTTATACAAACCTATGTGTAATGAATCATGACATATTTGTTCGGTGAGAGGCGAAAAAACAAGATTTTGTTTTTTTAATTGTATGAACAATTTGTATTTATCTTATTACGTTTAACGGCTTAATCAGTTATGTTAATATTGACAAATATATTGCTACGTTTTTGGACTCCCGCTTTTCTAAGGCGGGTGGGGGTTACCAGAAACGGCATATATCTAATTGATATTGTAATTAATTTACTTAATTCGCCTTAATGTAAATTGGATACTTTTCCAAAGGTGACGTGTTTACCAATTCCATATTATTCTAATAAACCTGTGGCATAGGGTAAATGATAATAAATAAACAAATCTAAATTGGACTATATCTTTAATTTTATTGACCAATAATGTAAATTATTTATACCCCTTTTAATATATCATATAAACATATTTTACTAGCACAAATTAGTTAATGGATGCTGACTGGAAATTTAACATTATTTAAATAAATACTAACCACACAATATTACAACTAGTACTGTATATGTTGTATTAACCTTATCTGGTGGGCACTCTCTGGTGTTGTCTCTGGCCTGTCTGCTGGATAAGTCCCTGCCATCTCTGACGCTCTCTGACTCAGCACAGCATCCCATCTCGGTCTCTCTCGGAAATCTGGACTCTCCGCTCCTGCCTATCTGGTCCTCTGCCCTTCTCGTTCCACTCTCGCCCTCTTGGCACACTCCCCCGACCTCTGTCCACCTCCGAACTCACTCTCCACCCGAACTCCCAACTATCCACTCGACCCGACCAACTCTCCTCTCGACTCCTCGAGCCTCCTTCTTCACCGTATAAGTCCTCTTTCCCCCACTCTCTTCAGACCTCTTCTGATTGGCTGGCTGGTTGGTTCCAGACTTCGTCTGATTGGCTGGCTGCCTAAAATTTCCCTTCCTTTCCATATTCAACGTGTTTCCCAGCGGCCTCTTTGCCGGGGCAAAACCAGGGTTTATGGCCTCAAATTTCTCTAACAATCTTCTTAGGTATTTCCCTGGATGTTTGTCGGCAGCATTGCCGGTCCTAAGCTTTGCTTATTTTGAATCTCTAACAGAAGGTTTATGGCCCCAATAACTTACAAGGTGGTATTTCCAAGACCTAGCCGCCTTCAGGTAAAACTGACCACCGGGTTGACCATATACAGTACTTTACATATTTCGATATTAAATTATTAATTCAATTTACTTTTCTTATCATGGCAGCATCCACAATACATAGCATTCTCCTAGTGTCAAGGGAAAGAAAAATTAATAAACGTGTGTTTATTGATTTTTCTTTTAACATACTCTCTAAAATATTGTTAATATAATCAGCTGTAAAGTAAAATCCTATCTACAAAATTAACTGTTCAGCATCGAATAAAACAAAATGATATAAAATGAACATACAACATACAAAACATTACTTAAAATACAACATATAAAATAGTTACAAAAATGAATAGAACAAAACCCTTTAGTAGAACAAGATACGATAATAAATTTAGAATTGCTACAATTTACATAACAAAAACTAAAATAAAACAGTTCTCAATATAAGTTTTCTGTGTACTATTTAAAAACATTTTAACTTCAACGTTCAAAACTAAATTATAATAAAAGTACAGAATGGTTGTAGAATATATCAAAATTTATGATCTTATAATTAATTAACTTCTTATTTACGATATTTATAAATTAGTAACTTTTTAACTTTTAGTCTTTGAACTTATCTATATCAGTATTAAAATTCCACATATTAAGTATTCACATGATAAAATCTTATTTTTCCAAACAATTGCTAGATAACTTACATAGTGATCAGAGTTGTTCTGTCTTTATTTCACATCCTGAAACACTTCTTAATTCACAAATAACAAAAACAAGTAGCATAATGTTTATACAGTAACATGTTATTGTGTGGCAAGCATTTTCAAAAATAAAAAAGATTCTACTATTTGGGATTCATTCCCACTCTAGTTTTAAAAATCATTTTTGTTAGGAATCTTTTTATTTTAAATAAATGTTTAATTTCAATTATTTTCAGGGTTAATTATTATAACATCTAATTCGGTATTTTTATTTCCTTTCTTAATAGCACGCTGACAAAAACAACGGTGAACCTCCTACTTTCACAAAAATCTGTTGCCCTAGTACCATCTTGGGTTTTTTTTTTTTTTATGTCACAATCCAGGATTAAGTATTTACACATTCTATTAAATGAATCTCAGTTCTCAGATAATTACTATATTACATTACAATTTTTATCATGACTCTGGCAAACGAACAGTGTATTCAAATCACAATTTTTATTTATCAGTTATTAATTAATAAGTTTTGCTTGGTCATATTAATTATAAGTTTTAAAATTTTAATGGATTCTATAAGTGTTTTCGCTTATTTAAAATATTTCTATCTCTGATACCGAATCTAGTTCCTATTTATGGCCACATAAGATTTTTAATTTTCCTATCCGGATGTTCGGATCAATTACACCATGAGCCCCATCAATTATCTAATAATAAATGTTTTTACGAAGGGATCAATAAAATTGTTGCCTCAGTATTCTGGGCGTACTTGAAGATTTCAGTATCTTCTCAAAAATAATCTCAGGGATACCTGGAGGCGCTACGGCTGCTCCACATAGAGGGGTTTTCCCTACTAGACACAATTAATACTATAACCCGACTTCAGGGGTGATGGAGGACCTCTGTCTACTCCAAAGTAAAAAAGTATAATAATTGCTCACAATAATCCAATTAGGATATATAAAATGCAAACCTGATCCAAGTTATTTAAATGTTATTATTGGGGGTGGCTCATAGCGACTAAACAATTGAGGCAAGTTTTAGATTAATGATTATTACCGGTTTTCCGGTGCAAAAGGTGGTTTAAACCAATTAAAACTAAAACATTTTAATTTTCTCATTGATAGGTAATTTACCGTATATTGCATTTTGCATTAATTAATCAAATCGGTATTGGTAAAATAAATTTCAATTTTTTATTATCTTAATTTGAATATAATGAAGTTACTCTGAGATCCACTTAATTAAACTGTATTTAGTTAAGATCCTAATACTAACAATTCCTAAATTTATAAGAGATACTTATTTACATAAAAATATTTACAATTATATATACAAAAATTATTTAAATTGATCCAGAACGGGTTGACCTGACGACGGTTTCGCCAGGACCCTTTAGCTCGTCAACGGAAGGGACGCTAGATGGAAAACCCTTTTTATCCCCTGGACTGGGATAAAGACTACCGTGTCTTATTATAACACCGTATACGCTTCTTCTTTACATGGTTCAAGACCAAATAATTCCTAAAAAAGTCATAAAGTAGAAATAAGAAGGTGATAGGCTCAGTTCGCGAATCCCTAAGATAAATATTTGTTTCGAACCTATCATGACAATTTCGGTATTTTAACGGGGATTTCCCCATAATCATACTCAATGAGTTTAAGTGATCTCCTGGAGGTGGCTTATTCGGGTTTATTAATTTTATAAATTCAAGGAGGCTTAATTCATTTTCTATCGCCATAGGTCGGTCCTTCTCTTCATCTTCAACCTTTTCTTGGGACCTATCAAGTACTTCACGTACTTGGCAAGACTCAAGAGTTTCTACCTGAGATTGAGGGATTGGTAAATTCTCTTGAATGGTTTCTTTTTGAAGATTCTTCGTTTCCTCTTCCACAAAAGTAACCTTATCTTGCCCGTCGGAATTAATCTCAATGTCACCACTTTCTGATTGAACATTAGGAACCGTTCCTTCCATCGGAGATTGGTTACTTATAATTTCTACATTTTCGAGAGCAGTAATCTCGTTCGGTCCAGTTTCCATACAATTGGTCGCATGGGGTTCATTAATATAATTGTTCACTGTTTTATGGGCATTATCTTCTGCACTCTTATTCATATCATCACTTTCAGCTAGGGGTGGTTTCTGTGCTTCTTCATCAGGTTTAGTGAACCGTTTTGCAGATGCTTCCAACTTCAGATTTGTTGTGTGAAAAGCTTCATTTATTTCCTGGAGGTTTTTATTATGCTCTTCTATTATTCCCTTTAGCTCTTTATGTCTATCTTCTTGATTTTTCTGCATCTCTTTTATTAGCTGCCATATTAACATTACTTCTGGGCTGAGGCAATTTTCTTCTATTTTTTCCCTGGTCTGTGGCTGAGTTGCTTCTGGATGTGGGATCGCTATTCCTTCAGCCAACCCCGTATTCGGCTGTGGTAGTTCCTCGTTTTCTACCCTCAAAGCCATATCAAAATGTCGTGCGCGTATATTATCCCTTTAATATCTATTGAAACCTCCGCGGTAGGGTTAAACGCAAGCACTGATTAAGTATAACACAAAAAACAAGCCACTTATTATAAGACCGTACAAAAAGAAGTATAAGGACACAAATCACTACTTTAACACTAAGGCAAGAGAACACGAGAAAACGAAGCAAAGATTTAAAGCGAAATTCTGGAGAATTTGTAGTCAAATTAAAGAAATTACCAAACCTTATATATATTCACCCTTCGGCCACTTTGTATAATTTAACAAGAAATTTCAGCTATTGATATGAACGAATTGGTAAGTACGTCCCCACAAGGGATGCCATTTTAATTGCTACGTTTTTGGACTCCCGCTTTTCTAAGGCGGGTGGGGGTTACCAGAAACGGCATATATCTAATTGATATTGTAATTAATTTACTTAATTCGCCTTAATGTAAATTGGATACTTTTCCAAAGGTGACGTGTTTACCAATTCCATATTATTCTAATAAACCTGTGGCATAGGGTAAATGATAATAAATAAACAAATCTAAATTGGACTATATCTTTAATTTTATTGACCAATAATGTAAATTATTTATACCCCTTTTAATATATCATATAAACATATTTTACTAGCACAAATTAGTTAATGGATGCTGACTGGAAATTTAACATTATTTAAATAAATACTAACCACACAATATTACAACTAGTACTGTATATGTTGTATTAACCTTATCTGGTGGGCACTCTCTGGTGTTGTCTCTGGCCTGTCTGCTGGATAAGTCCCTGCCATCTCTGACGCTCTCTGACTCAGCACAGCATCCCATCTCGGTCTCTCTCGGAAATCTGGACTCTCCGCTCCTGCCTATCTGGTCCTCTGCCCTTCTCGTTCCACTCTCGCCCTCTTGGCACACTCCCCCGACCTCTGTCCACCTCCGAACTCACTCTCCACCCGAACTCCCAACTATCCACTCGACCCGACCAACTCTCCTCTCGACTCCTCGAGCCTCCTTCTTCACCGTATAATCCTCTTTCCCCCACTCTCTTCAGACCTCTTCTGATTGGCTGGCTGGTTGGTTCCAGACTTCGTCTGATTGGCTGGCTGCCTAAAATTTCCCTTCCTTTCCATATTCAACGTGTTTCCCAGCGGCCTCTTTGCCGGGGCAAAACCAGGGTTTATGGCCTCAAATTTCTCTAACAATCTTCTTAGGTATTTCCCTGGATGTTTGTCGGCAGCATTGCCGGTCCTAAGCTTTGCTTATTTTGAATCTCTAACAGAAGGTTTATGGCCCCAATAACTTACAAGGTGGTATTTCCAAGACCTAGCCGCCTTCAGGTAAAACTGACCACCGGGTTGACCATATACAGTACTTTACATATTTCGATATTAAATTATTAATTCAATTTACTTTTCTTATCATGGCAGCATCCACAATACATAGCATTATGTTAAGGCCTCTTAGATTAATTCTAAGACTATTAGTTAAAAAAAAAAAAAATAAATAATTTATGCTAAAATATATGTTTGATGGTAAGTTATACGATTAAGCTGTATTTTATTATTACTAAAAATACATTTTATGTATTAATTAAACAATTTTATTTTTAAGGAATAGATTTTTTTTTAAATCTTATTTTTTTTTTTTTATCATTCAGTTTCTGTGACTCTTACTTAGAAAGGACGTTTAATATGTTTCTGTTTGGTTATTTAATAAGACATGCTTACTTTTTAAAATTCAGAAAAATAATAATCTTTATCAAAAACATTATAAAATCATAATGAACTATTAACAAGTGGTTAATTAATGCTTTCTAAATTATAAATTCAGAAGTGCTATGAATTAAAAATCAGAATTTACATGAATTCCGGTTCACTCTGTACTGTTAAAATTATCTTTTTCTGATGTTTGCAAACTTTCACGGAAATGTTCCCCGACCCCACCAGGAACCACCACTATCGCCAATTCGTTCCCCTCGGGCTCAAGTTAGCTCTCGCACACGTAAATTTTCATTAACTAATTACTACGGGTTTTTTTCCCTAGCTAATTACCTCTCGCAAACGTAAATATTCAAAAAGTCTTTATTATGGGTGTTGTGGTGGGGGCGAGGCGGGTGGTACACTCCGTCCCCCCTTTGCCTACCCATTCCCCGACTGATACCACGCGCGCTCTACCTAGCTCTCGCGAACTTTAATTTATAAACTGTAATTCATGGTTTTCTTATATTTTTATTAACTGTAGCTCATTACTATTTTTTCTTTTTCTTCTGTAGAGAAGTCTCTTTTATTGTTTTTCGAATTATGGCATTTTGTAATTTGTAACCACTTTAATAAAAAGGTTTCTAGAAATTTTACATATTGTTGCATACTTTTACATAACTGTCTAACTTATTAATGTCGGTAACATGTTATTTGTTTCAAAATAAATGTAGGTGAATTGTATTGTAAATTTTTCATTCCTTCCAAGCTATTTAAAGACAATAAATAATAAATCACGAATATTCCCTTCATCGATTAATTTTTTTTTTTAATGTAAAATAAAAAATAGTTTTTCAACTGTCAAACAAAAATAAAATGACAAAAAAGTTTTTTAATTGGAGAGGCTACGTTTCGATCCAAACATGCGTATCCTTATCAGGACTTGTTGAGTTCAGAGAAATACTGAGACTCCGACAAAAAAATATTGGAATAATGAGGAAAATTAGTTTAAATCTTAGTCTCTAGTTAAATCCGCTGGTAAAGCAGTAATATGATTTTAATGTAATGAAGGAGCTTGTTTTGTTCAAGTTTTTGTGAAATGTTCCGTTTATATAGTGACGATTTATCTTATGTATCAATTATTTTTAAAGACCCACTGAAGACGGCCCTTCAGGTAAAAACGTTTGAAAAAATTAAATTAAATAATAATATTAGTAGATACTAGGATCTAAATTAATTTTCCTCATAACTAGGAAGTCTCTAACCTTGTTTGAATTTATAAGTGTGATGTTGGAATAATGTCCGACTCCGGTATCTATAACCGAAAATAATTCCATAGTCCAATAGATTTTTTTTCTTGCAAAAATCTAAAATAATTCGCTTAGCTCATTAGGAAAAAAATAAAACAGCAAGCAGACATTGCGAAATATCCCTGTAGTATGAACAACACTAATGTACAAGGCGCTTCCACTCGAAACCGCTTCTGTCATTGTTTAATATTAAAATTTCGGAGCTGCACGCCACCTCAGGTAGGTTTACTCTATACAAAGATACGAAAGAAAATGTTTCTACCTTTGATTATGACACAATTCACTAGAAAATTCTCGTAAATAGCTCATGTTATTGTCATAATTAAAAATTACAAATTAAAAAAGAATATTTTGTTTTGGGGAGGAATTCGTCCTCCTATTTAGCACAATCCAACTCATAATGAAAATAGTATTCTAAAACTTCCAAAACTATTTTGAGGTTCTAATACAGCGGGCGTCTTCAAACTATTTATTCCGGAAAAAAAAACCATTAAAGGAACTATGTGCACAAAGATGGAATGTAGAGGCTAAAGCAACTTCATTGTAGGATAAAAAAAAAATTATAACGTTGGAAGAATTTAATGTTCATTTTTTTTTCATTCTCTATAGTGTTGAAACGGAATTTTTATAGATAATAAATCTGTTCATTTTACTTCAATCTTCTTTCAATGCAAGGAAGTAATAAATGATGAAATGTTCCTTTTATTTGCATTCCTTTAGGGTATCCTCTTTCGCATTGGCCGATCGCGGGCCGGCTCGTGGCAGAGTGCACTTTCCAATGCCCTTGGCCTCCATGTGATATTTCTCGTAAATAGGGCGGGATCCAGTAGCCCGTTTTCAGTTTCGTAACTGCGACACCCGCTTTGAGTGTAGAACTGATATATAAATTTATCAAGAATAAACCAAACTATTTTTAAAAAGATAACTATTAAAACATAAAATTAAATGGTGTGGGCTTCTTCAGGGATGGTACAAGATTGAAAATAGTTAGGAAAATGACATGATCTAACCCTGAAGACAAATCAACCTCAAAAACGAAGACCATGAAAGCCTTAAACAACGAAAATTTTAATGTTTTTGAGGTTTAGTTGTTGCTTTGAATTTGTATTAAATTGTATACCTTTTTTATAAGTTTAACGTTTTCCATAGGCTACAGTATAATGAGTAGACGATGTATGAACACAATGCTAGTCTTGAGTAACTTTACTTTATCATGCAGCATTGTAAATTCAACTCGCCGTTATTTATGTTGATTCAATTTCGATTTATTTTTTTAAAAGGATCTTAATATGTTTACCTTTTATCTTAATATGTTTCATATGTAACCTATAATGTCCATATAGGTTTTAATAAGTAGAAATTTATATTGAGTATTTACTGCTTGTCTTAATCTTAGTTTCAAAGTTTAAGAAAAGAACTGACTAAAGTAAGCTAACGAGTCGCTTGTTAACGATCTTTCGTTTCATCTTAACATGAGGGCACCAGGCTAGCCTTTTCTCAAAGGTAACGATCAGTTTGAGAAATTTGAACATTTTCTTTAAAAATTGGAGGTCAAGTATTCTTTTTTAGAGTAAACTTTATGTTTTTTGATTTTACATGGTTTAGTCAAATTTTCCAAAATTTACACCAGAAATTTAAACTATACGGTGTGTATTGTAAAATGATTGAATAATGGTTAGCATGAAAATTTTTGTATCGTCAGCAAAAGACACTTTCATTGCTAAGAGGAATCTCGTAAGTAGATATACAGAATATATAGTAGTGGAGCCATTATTGAACCATGAGTTACTCCCTACGATACTGGACTAACCGAAGAAATGTCAGACAGAGAAAAATCTATCGAATAGATAGACCGAGGACGGTATTGCTGGTGTACGATAATATGTTCTTGAGAAAAGGACTTTTGCCACATCCTCACACGATCAGAAAAGTCGATTTCTGTTATATTTATGGACTCTTTGCGAATCGAAGGAAAATCTTAGTGGAATTATAAAAGATGGGAATCTTTTAGTGGAAAAGTCAAAACCTTTGCTTTTCCGTTAACTAGAATTTACGGTCATACCGGGTTTCTCAAACGACCGATATATTTATGAAAAAAAACATTGAAACACGAGAGGTAAAAATTTAATTCATTGTTTTAGCATGATTTAAAATGCTTTCATTGAAACTATCAACAGGAGGCATTTAAGGTTTGCAAATTTAGCCGCCGCTGCCTGAACCGAATATAAACATACAAAAAAAATTTATCATTTTTGGTTTTTCCAAGGTATACATGTCGATTTATTGCATCGTGCCCTAAGTACATTTACAAAAACAAAACATATTTTTGTGCCCCGTCATCAAAAATGTAAATAGTAATTTTATTCAATCGACTGGCGATATTCATGCATATTTTATTTTGGCTGAGCCATTGAAGTATAAAGAGAGAAATATTTCAGGATTACACAAATTCCATGGAAGAATATTTTGCAGAAAATAATTTGTAATTTATGTCTGAGTGCCAGTTCAACTGCATTAACTATTTTTTTTTTTTTTTTTTAAACACCTCACTGGACTTGTTAGATCACATGTTGTGTAAATGAATTTGAACTTTAGAAAAAAACTTTATAGAAAATGTTTAGAGCATGAAACAGGTTTTGATTGAGAAATTAGCTTTGATATTGTTTGTCTTATAATGTGTTAGAGCTATGATATTGAGTTGTTAGATATTAAAATTATGTATATAGGTCATTATACGAATACAAATACATTATTTATTAATAGAAACACTATATATTATATAAATTACACTGCTGCGAAATAAATTTCGAAATTCGTACGTTTCATCCTCAATTATCACTACTTTACTGAAACTTGTTAAATCTTGCCTCCAGCTAAATCGTTTATAAGAGGTAAGTGTTGTTTGTTGCTTACAATCATGAACTCCCACAACGATTAGTTCCTTAACCTATAATCATTGTATGATAGATGACACAATAGGTCATGTTCTATTCTTCAACTCAAATCGTATAGTTACTTACTTTTTCGAAACTATTTTTAGATAGAACACCGACTCTCCCTTTATACCTTCATCATCCAACCAACGGTGAATTCATCATTTTGTACATCAACCTCTCCGCTAATCCTAAGAAGTAATCAAACAATTTGTGAATAATATCTAGTAAAATCGGACCTAACTTTGACGCGAATTTTTTCAATACTATTTCTTATTAATATGGTCCAATGACTACGATAACAATTCTTTTTAAACTTTCTTGTTCTATATTTCACTACCCCCTCCTCTCTCCGAGCATCATTTGCATGTGATGTTTATTTATATGTATATATATATATATATATATATATATATATATACATATATATATGTATATGTTTATGTTGTATGTTCTGAACGACGTTCGTGTTTGTCCTTAAGATACAGATAGTCTGGAGATCTGTTTACATTTTTAAAGTTTTTGGACAAATTTTGGAGCCAACAGTAGCTACGCATTTTTATTGCCAGGGTCTATTACAATTTGCCAAATAGTCCTTACTTTAGTTTATAGGGTTAAGTTTTTTTTATTTTTTTATTTATTCTTGATATAATTATTAACCGTTTAATAGACGAATTACAATAGCTTCATCACAAGACTGAATTGAAATAAGAGTTCTTTAATTTAAAAATAAAAACAATTTTACTAAGGACTATAGGCGATTGGATGATCTAGGCAATTATCATATTTTTAAAATAAAACACTATGGAACCGTTTGGTTGTATTAAACGTTTGGAAGTAGCTATTTGCTGAACATAATAGACGTTAGGTTAATAGACGCACCACTGTTTTTAAAAGAAATTTTTTACCTTTTTAGTGTTTTTTTAAACTATTTAGTTTCAATTACTTACAGCAGAATTATTTCAATCCTACGAACAGAACTTCTCATCAATTCATATTCTTTAAATATGTAAATGTTATTTTATAAGGAAAATTAATAGTATTATATTTAAATCATCGAGATTCATCAGTAATTTCTATCATAGGATTCTTGAAAGTTTATACTTAAAGGAGGCTTAGACTTAGAGGCTTAAACATTATTTTTTATTATTTATCGAATTATAATTTTTTTTTTTTTTGAGTTTATTTACAATATTATTTCATATTTTAAACTTTAACGTTTTTAGAGAATACTTTATTCTCTCTAACTTCGACTCTAATTTTATAAAAATAATTTGAATGAAAAAGCTGTTCTTTCCATTCTTTAATCGATATATTGTAACGGTGTAAAGTAAAAGTGATCAGACGGAATGCGAATGAATACCAAACTTATCATTATCAATTTCATAACACCTTACAATGTTTGAAAGATATTAAATAAAAATTACAAAACAGCAAATTTTAATAAACATTAATTTGTGGTCTATTATCAAATATTATAGCAAAGACGTTCCCGGAAAAAAATTAGCAATATTGTCAATCATACCAAAACCGGGAAGCTCTCATTATTTCTGACGATGTTTACGTAATTTGTAAACAGCTTTAAGAAAAAAAAAATAATTGCTCACGTTAAATAATGAAACATTATGTTATAAAAACAATCCCACTCTAGATACGTTACAAAAACAATGTGTCAAAACGGAAGACGAATGTGATGTTTTTTAAGCACTCGAAGATAATCGCTGATTGAAGGCTCAAGTAATTGAATATAGTTTCTTAGAAATAAAATGTTTGACGTTTCTTATTATCTATATTTAATAGTTTAATTTCAGGGATGCGCGCCAGATCTAATGATCGATAGTTGATTTAAAAAAATAGTGACACATGAAAATTTTGGGGTTCCAAATAGGCCATACAAACATTTGAATCAAGATCTCTGACCGTCATGACTATTTTATCCTGGTAGGTCAAAGACCAAATCCATTGCATCGTTGCTCAGGCTACTAGATTTCATTCATTCTTCATCGAAATTAATATAACAAGACATACGTACCAAAAAACATTAAAAAAAAAATACCTATGACCATAAAATATACCACAGAAAACACCCAGAGAATGCTGAACAGGAGGAGAATGAATTTCCTTTCAAAATCTCTGGAATACATTGAATGTGTTTTAAATAAAAAGATATACAAAGCATGAATTTTTGATTATAATATGAGTAAAAACTCGTTTATCCGGATTGCAGACTTTTTTTTATTAAATGTTCTCATAGATAAAAATCTGTTGCGTGCGCGCAACACACAACTTTCACTTACCAACTTACTTAAATTCGAAATTGATGTGTTATGTTAATTGCCACTTCTCAAAGACACATTTTTCCACATTCATTTCTTATTTTTTGTTTTTATTTGCTCTATAAAAAACAATATTTTTTTAAATTATTAAATAAAAGTTTTTACTTATGGTAATTCGGCAATGCAAGCATAATACTCCAATTCGTCTGATTTTATAATTCTCTATGTAGTTGTTGAAAACTTAATTTACCATGAAACAAATAATTTCCATTAAATGAACAGAACGGCTTTAATCATGAATAATGGTCTTTCTTTAAAGGCATACTCCGCCGCATGCGTGTGATCAACGGAATATGTTTCTTTTCTTTCTCCTCTATATGTTTACTTCATTTTTTTCATATTTCATATTTAGCCATTTCTTATTTTTAGGCGTAATGAGAGGCAGTTGATTTTTCCATAAAAACAAAAACAAGGGTACTTTACAGGAAAACAAAAAAGGCCCCTTCCCCATTTAAGCCCCCTCAGAACTTTTTAATAAGCTTAAAGACGTAAAAAGTTATTAAATAAAGTACCCCCTCCATTTGACCAATTTTGATGACATTTTTGCTGTCAAATCGCGGGCATATACATACACTAAATACCCAATTTCAGGTTCACACGGTTTATGGTTTTTGAGCTAGTCTGTTCACACACACACACACACAGACCATTTCGCGGGACTTGGTTAATTGGACTCAGGGGACCCCAAAACGTGTATTTCCGTCGAAAACCGGAAGTCGAAATTTTTCACGATCGCAATACTTGCCTTACTATATATTTCATATACATATGTGTAAAAAGTGAATAAGTGAAAGTAAAAAGTTTTATCAAAAAATTCTTAAATTTAAATCTTAATTTTTTTAATTTTATTGTAATGCTTGTGAAATTATAACTTTAAAAATAAATCACTTTTAGTTTTCTTTAAACTGGACCTGCATTCAATAGAAAATTTATCCAATCTTATTTTTAGCTTATGTATTTTTAAAAATAATGTTAAGTAGTTCGATATATATTTTTTTTTTTTTTTATTGCAATGAAAATTTATTACATGTCAAATTCACTTACTTGAGGATTCATTCTGTTTTTATTACACATATTTGCGGATTTCCGATAATCCGTATTGCCTCCGGTAAACGAGATTGTACTGTATATGTTAACATTTTTAAATCAACTGTTTATACCGGCGCATAGTGGTTAAGATAGATAAAAAATGTCAAACCCGATGTGATCAAAAATATTTCTTGTCTTTCATGTAAAGGTAAAGATTGTAAAATATTTGTCTGAAAACAAATTATTTCTTATTTTGAAAAAAATCATTGACGTTATGTCATTTAAATTAAAAATCACATTAAAGTATCAAATCTAATTAATATAATCTAATAAATCTATTATTTTAACTTATTTTTACTGGTTAGCTTTGAAATTGAGTGCTAAATAAATATTCAAACCACAATAAATAATCCTATTGAAAAAAAAAATAATAATTTAAGACAAAAATATATCTATAAAATTACTATAGAGAAAAATTTATATCAATTCAATATAGATATACATACTGTAAAATGCTTACATACAGATTTTTTTGCTTTTGATATTTTTTTATTATTTGGTTTTTCTCTAAACCTTTTTTCCCAGTGAGGTTCTAAGATCAAATATATGAAAAAGTGCTAAATGATTTTATTAAAAGAAGTGATTCCCGTGTAGATGAGATATCTCGTATTTCGCAATGCTATCTGAAAAGGAAAAGAAAAATATTTCACGATTATTATTTTATTTCCATTATTCTTTATCATCTTATCCTCAGGTGACGAGGAAGAAATTAACCTTTGTTTTGCTTACGCTGAACATTTCGAGTCATATCGCCTCCGAGACAAGCAATATCTTCAAAGTTAACCCTAATCTAATCGTGGATTTATAAAATGGGGGCAATGACATCACCTAGATGATTTCAATTTCCCTTTTACTTCTCGTGCTTTGTTGACTATGGAGTCAACCGGTTTCGTTGACGCTGTTCCTTTCTTTGCTTTGTGATTCTAATATTTCAAATTGAGTTTAAAGTTATTATTATATTTAATTTTCCTTTAGTTTTTAGTTATAGATTATAGTTTAATTTTGTATGCATTATTTTCATCTCCTTATAGTGTGCGTTGATATATGTCCAACCAAATTTGTCCTTAAAGCTTATCGGAATCAAATAATAAGATTGATATATAATAAGGTTTATAATTCAAGCCGAGATAAAATCCACTCAGATAAAGCGATCAGAACCAGGAAATACGAACACTGATAGCCGTTAAACGGTATATCAAGGTTGTACCTTTCACCTTCAACCATTCACTAGCGTTGTTGAATTTCAACATCAACAACGTTACTACTCAACTTGACTAAGTATCATGTTAGTATCACGGCCCTCAAACACGTAACTGAAAAATATACGTTCCATTTCATATCGGGTGCAACTGAATCGTAGAAAAAAGTCTATTAGTATTTGAAGTAATAAAACCTCCCGATTTTCTTTGTTCTGTTTGTTATCATCTAAAAAACTTCTTATCTTCTTCAATTATTAACTCATTTAGTATTCTTTTTATGATCATAAACCTAAGAACTACTCTGCGAAAATTGCAAGGTCAATGTAGCACCCAGAGATCTTAAGCTGGAGAAAGAAGGAAAAAGTTACCATTAATTTCCTGTTATATCCTACTACTTCCTTAAAAATTACTTTCATAATTCTTAGTCAACTATAAACATTTTGACCTACTTGAAATAGTAAAATGCTAAGCGCAATGTGCGTAGTATAAATTTACATGATATCTCTGTAAATACAGAGAATGACATAAAAATTAAACTTTAACGATTTTTCACCTTCCTATATAAGATACCTTTTCTTTACCGAAGGAGGCTCTTCCATGTGTTGTTTTATATTTAATTGCCCCAACGTTTCGGGCTATTGGCCCATCTTCTGGGGTTATTTGCTATATTTTCTTTTTCCAATTCGTTGCTTAAGTCTCTTCTGAATTCTTCACCCAATGAAAAACTGCAACACCGCCCCGATGAACCACGTACAACCAGCACTCGATAACATTCTACCGCTGGAGCATTCTAAAAATCCTTATACTCTTCCGATCAGGAAAAGGTTAAAATCCAGTTATGACAGTTATAGTTATGATTCTAAAAAAAATATCAATTTCCGTTTAAAGGTGAAAAAAGGACTAGGCGCAGGACCATCTGTCCTTTTTATCCTATCCCCTAAGCTATAAATTGCTGCTACTTACTGTCTCGAAGGAAATAATCGAGATTTATTTCTCCGAACCGTCAAAAGATCGATATAAAAACTGGCCAAGATGGGTACCTGAATCTCACACTCTGACAACTTCACCTAAATATGCACGACCAACAATATCCTTGAGCAAAATATTATTTGTGAAGCCCTCAACATCGTATTGAAACAGAAACTGGTTTGGATATTGCTAGTAAAGCATCTTAGCTTAGGTTTCCATGTTATATTCGGTTTTAAAGACCGATACAAGGTCTTCTAACCGCAATGTTTTTATTTTCATAAAAAGCCTTGGGATGTTGAGCAATTTACTTTAAATTCTAAGCACACTCTCTCCAAGCACTCCGAGATTTTAAAACGACAAGATTAGTCACTATCGAAAAGTGATAAGTGATTGCTTGGTGCAATTATCAGAGAATAATTATTTTTTCCTTTTATTTCTATCTCTCATAATATAATAAAATTATCTCAAAATAAAATAAAACTGATCGTTGATTTATTTATAATCATCAATCCTTTTTTTTTTTTTTTTTACTGATGATACAGTAACTTTTTTTTCACTTTTTGTAAGTTAAAGTTGTAGTAGTATCTGGCAGGACTAATACCCTTGCAAAAATAAAGTACATAATAATATTGTTATCTCAAGGTTTTATTTTTGTCTTAGGAAATAGGATTTTTTCAATTATCGACTTTTTCAATGTCGTTGTATATGGTGTCACCAATATATACAATTAAGCCATCTTCCTCTGTCCTGTCAGTATTTTTCATTCGTTTCCTGTACCCCTGAAAAGTTGGGAATCTTTCGAATCTCATCAGAAGAAGAATCTTTCGAAGTCATCAGATACCCCTCATGATCTCCCTCATTTTTATGGCTAGAAGTCTTTTCTGCAATTCCTCTTTATTCTAAATTGTCCACGACTCAGTTGATTATAGAGTAACATGCTTTCAGCAACGACTTATATAAAATACGAAAACATTACCTCTAACCCGAATATCCAATAATGAAAAAAGCTTTAACTGGATTTAATTCTTCTTTTCCCTTCTATAATAACTAGTGAAAAAGACCCGAAGAATCCCATTTGATGCTATGTTATGGGGTGATGGGGTAAGGGAAGAAAACTTATTTGTTTTTAGATCTGTACCTTGAAAACGATTTATCGGACAGAATCTTTTTCCTCTGTAGAAAACAAGAGCATACAATGTCGCGTTGAATGATTCACTTAAAGTTGAAATCGGCTACGTTGTTTCACCAAAATTTAGAGACCGACCGAAGTTTCGGTTTCGGTTTCGGTTTCGGCCAGTTTCGGCCAAAAAAACGAGTTTCGGCCAAAAGTCGGCCGAATCTTCGGCCAGGCCGAACTAGCTCTTCGGGCGTTTCCGTCCGACTTTATTACTATTGTTGTTAGTAAATTGTATTTTGTTAATTCATTAACAAATTAAGAAATAACGAATATAAGCCAGCACTCAAGACATCAGATATTCTTCAAGTGGTAAGTATTTGTTTTTGTTTTAACTACAGAGTAAAATAGAATGTATTTATTATGGAACTATATTATTTCTTGCTGTATTCGTTTTGTTCAATTGTAATAAAATCAATTAATCAAAATTTCATAAATTTCAATTATAATGAAATTGATTGTTCATAGGTTTATAAATTATGTAGATGTGAGTGGATGTAAGCTTGCCTTGATTTAATAAGAGTTGACTCGTGTTGAATATGTTTTTTAGAAGCGGTTTTTCTCCCACATCAAAGAGGGCCTTCCTACATTACTGTCGAATCTATTTATTCTCTATCTTTTGGAAATTTCTTTTTACTTTCACTTACCTATATATGTAATATATAGTAAGTGGAAGTATTGTGATCGTGAAAAATTTCGACTTCCGGTTTTCAACGGAAATACACGTTTTGGGGTCCCCTGAGTCGAAATGACCTAGTCCCGCGAAATGGTCTGTGTGTGTGTGTGTGTGTGTGTGTGTGTGTGTGTGTGTGTGTGTGTGTGTGTGTGTGTGTGTGTGTGTGTGTGTGTGTGTGTGTGTGTGTGTGTGTGTGTGTGTGTGTGTGTGTGTGTGTGTGTGTGTGTGTGTGTGTGTGTGTGTGTGTGTGTGTGTGTGTGTGTGTGTGTGTGTGTGTGTGTGTGTGTGTGTGTGTGTGTGTGTGTGTGTGTGTGTGTGTGTGTGTGTGTGTGTGTGAACAGACTAGCTCAAGAACTATAAACCGTGCGAACCTGAAATTGGGTATTTAGTGTAGGTATATGCCCGCGATGTGACAGCAAAAATTTCATCAAAATTGCTCAAAGGGAGGGGGTACTTTATTTAATAACTTTTTAGGTTTTTTTCGATTTTCTCAAAAACGGCTCTAACGATTTTGATTAAACTGAGTATTTCATCTATTTATATGCCCGAGATATGACCGTAAAAATTTCATCAAAATTGATTAACAGGAGGGGGGACTTTACTTAATAAATTTTGTAACATTTTCACGTGTTTTTTTGATTTTCTCAAAAACGGCTCTAACGATTTTGATTAAACTTAGTATTTGATCTACTTATATGCCCGAGATATGTCTGTAAAAACTTCATCAAAATTGATCAACCGCAGGGGGCACTTTACTTAATAACTTTTGTATCATTTTTACGTGTTTTTTTTATTTACTCAAAAACGGCTTTCACGATTGTGACCAAACTGGGTATTTGATGTATGTATATGCCAAATATGTGATAGCCAACATTTCATCAAAATTGATCAACCGAAGGGGGGACTTTACTTAATAAATTTTGTATCATTTTCACGGGGTTTTTTATTTACTCAAAAACGGCTTTAACGATTAATAAAAATAAGATATGAATGTAGAAAAATGTGTGATTTTGGGAAATGATATCTAACAAAACACGTCAATTTCTTATCTAAGTAAGTTGGTAAGTGAAAGTTGTGTGTTGCGCGCACGCACCAGATTTTTTTATCTGGAATTATCGCTAGATCTGGGCGGGGGAGTCACTAAGGGGGGCATTATTTATTTATATCTCAGGATATTTAATTGAATTTATTAGTTTCTACTTAATTTAAATTAATATCAGAGGTAAGCAATGGGACAAAGAGACGATTGCGAAACAATGTCGGGTATTGTTTAATATTGACTTGTTTTGTGTGAGCTCGGTAGAACATGTATTCCAGGAATTTCGTTTTGGCTTTTGTTATCAAAATATGACCCACAGATAAATTGTTATAGGTAATAAATTGTACATTTTCACCTGACAGTGGACATTAATTCGGGTTAATAATTATAAAATGATAATATTAAGGAGTTAAATAAAAATTGGAAGTTTTTAACTTCTAGTTATTTAGGGTTTTTATTTGTTTTTTCTTAAACCCAGCCACGGTATTAACATTAAAAAATATTTCCACACGTAAAATTAAAGGGCGGTACAGGTTTCCCACCTACCTCATTAGAGGGCTAAATTATAGTAAAAATTACTCCTACTCAATGATAACTACGAGTATTTGTTTCAACGGTCAGTCAATGGGAAGGAGAATCAAATCGTGGGCGAATCCAGCCGGTTGTAAAGGGGTTGCTGCACTCCCACAGCCCTTCCCTGGATCTGCCTGTCAGCTTTTTTACCTTCATGTTCCTTTCCCACAGCTAAAATTCTACTTGTTCTGCATATTATTTGTTCTTTACCTCCCTTCCTTACTTTTAATTACATAAGTTAATTTCTATCCTTGTATGAAACAAAATTTACCAAACGGGGTAGGCTGCCCCAGGAGGGTCTCTCGGCCCTCTTGAAGAAAGAATTAAATAGACTTTTTATATTTTAGGTTTTGATGTTTTAAATTCCTATTTTGTCTCAGAATGAGAAGAAGATAATTGATCCAAATAAAAAAATAAAATAAGGTACTATAGAGGGAGAATGTTTTCCTTTTCTAATAAAGCCATATCAGACTGCTTCACAAAAAACCTTTCTGAAATGAAGGAATGGTTAATACGTCATCCATGTAACGAACTTTATCAAAATTGGTAACTTTGTTTTGACCAAAACGTGTAAAATTTACCTCCCCAATTACAATAAAATTATACCTAATTTCTAAGTGGTATCGTTTTCATATACAGAAACATAGAGCGGTCTTGATCGTTTATTTAAAGACACCGAAAAATGTATTTCTTCAGAATAGTCGAACAGGATATTTTTTACGATTGCAATGCTTCTTCTAATATATAGTTCATAAAAATTTGAGTGAAAGTAAAAAAGTCGCTCATGTGAATAAATAAACCAACAATGAAAGCGGTTCCCCAACTTGTTGGAGGGTGTGACGTAGGTTTGAACCCCCTAAACACATGTAAGTTCACCACACATCACAAAAGTCATGGATCTCCCTAAAGTAAAACGCTGATTATCCGGAGGTAATCTAGTCCTCCGTTCGGGCTCCGGGTAGGGATGCGACATCGATATCGATGTTACCTAGCCGATGTTTTCCGACCATCGATGTTTGAGGGCCGATGTTAACATCGATGTTTTTAGTAGTTAACAATTTTTTTTTATTTTTTTTTTTATTCTTTTATTTTTATTTTTTTTTATTTTTATTTTTTTTTTTTATTTAGCAATTTTACAACATTTACAATTTTACAAGAAAGATTTGTTAACATCGATGTTAAGTGCATAAATGTTGATGTTTTTTGTCCAAAACATCGATGTTACAACATTTTCATTTTTTTCAAAAACATGGATGTTAAAAACTACTTTTTATTGTTAAAACATCGATGTTTTTAACATCGAAGTTAAGAGCATATAAGTTGATGTTTTTTGACCAAAACATCGATGCTAAAACATATTTGTTTTTGTCTAAAACATCGATGTTAAATAAAACTTTTTATTTTTTATTTTCAACGTTTTTTATGTACGATTTTTCAAATTTTAGTAGAAGAGAAGGAAAAAGTTTAATTTATTTTAAAGGAAGTATTTTTAAAATTTAAACTAAGCAGTTTTTTTTTAATTTTAGAATTTTATTAGCCTTTTTATATTATTTAGAATTCATACATTGTTCTTTAAAGTAAAACTTACTTTAATTCTCTTGCGCGCTTCCTCATTGCTCAAGCAGTGACATCTCCAGCATGTTTTACATCAGAAAAACTTCTTTTAGACTTGAAAGGTGAAATGCAATTGTATCATGGTTACACCACTAAAAAGCTAACTAAATTCCGCAGTTTTTAGGAAATTTGACAGCTTCTAGGGTGCTCCAGTGGGGAGTGAGGAATTTTTAAAAACTATTAAAAGTTTAAGTTTTAATAAATGTTTTGTGTTTAGCGCGTTAAAAGTCCCACTGAAAGTGGATTTAAAATAACCAAACCTAACTCATCGTTTAGAAAATTTAATGTTGATTAAGAAAATATCATTGTTTTTGTTTCTAAGCTAAACCGAAGTAGAGAAAACTACCATTTTTAAGAAAATAGTAAGATTTCAAAAATAAAAACAAAAAAAATTCTATCTCCTCAACAGATTGAGATAGGAAACTCGTTTCTGCGCCATTCTATCCCGTTTAGCATGCAGTATTACCCAATTTTTTTTTTTTTGCACTAGGTCTGGGACACCTAGTATATATAAATATTTTATGTAATATAATCTATTTTTATTTGTTTCTTCTGCTTTTGTTTCTTCTTTTTATTTAATGATTCCTTTCGCACACCTAACCAAATATAATAATATAGTAAATAAATTTTCATATAAATAGGTAAGTTTCGGTTTCGGTTTCGGTTTCGGCCCGAAACCAGACCTGGGGCCGAAATTCGGTTTCGGTTTCGGTTTCGGCCAAAAATTGAGTTTCGGTCGGTCACTAACCAAAATATATCAGAGAAAACTCTGCCGGACTTTTATTATCCGCAATTATCTCTCGTTGATGATGCGCCTTTAAAAATAAATAAATGCGCTAAATTTTAAAATACGATTTTGTGAGTTCAGACATTTCTTATGAGTGCGAAAATACGGTGCATAAAAATGATTATTATTCAAAAATATCAATGTTCTGTTTCTCAGGGAGCATATTCATCCATTCAATTAATAGTTATATTTTCTAATCTTTAATTTAGTTATTGGAGTTCAATACGTTTCCTCGTTGAGTAGCGTTTGCAATCACCCAACGGTGTATTTTTGTTTACGTTGTAGGTACTTATTTTATTGTTAAATATTGTCGGAGAGTAAAGTAATTTTTTTTTATGTGATTCGCTTTTTTGAAATATTCAGAACACTTAGATTTTATTATTTAAAAAACGATACTACACCTCTTAAGGAAAACATTTTATCAGGGATTAGCAGATTTCAGGAATCTTGGGAATTATGAAAAATTGACTGAGAGTATTCTTTAAATGACCACACTTGGCAAGATATAATTTGAAAATAAAAAAAATATTTGTAGCGTTTTATCTGGGATTAGTAGATTTCAGGAACCTTTGGAATTATTAAATATTGACTAAGAGAATTCTTTAGATCATCACACGTGGCAATTTGATATTATTAAAAATATTTGTAGCGCAAAAAAATTATTTTAAGAACTGCATACATCCTTCCTCCTACAGACCTATCAGTTTCCTTTCAATTTGTACAAAACTTTTCGAAAAATTAATTTACAAAAGGCTTGTAGATATACTGACTGACCAAAACATAATACCTGACCATCAATTCGGTTTCTTACCTCACACTCAACAACACAAAGATTACACTACATTGCTGGAGCACTATAGGAGAAACATATGCTACTGGTGTATTTGATAAAGTCTGGCACCAGGGACTTCTCTTCAAACTCAAAAACCCACATACATTATCTCATACTCCAATCCTACCTCTCCGACAGATTTTTCTCTATTCGGCAGTACTCAGAAATTTCTTCAGTCCGACCAATATCGAACAAATAGCAGGAGTTCCGCTGGGGTCAATACTCGCTTCCTTACTATACATTATATACACACATAACACTCCTACAAACGCCGAAACACGAACTGCAACGTACGCAGGCGATGCAACAATTTTAATAAACCACCGTGATCCTAGACTGACTTTATTAAATTTACTAAGTCACTTAATAAATTTGAAAAAATATTACACATAGTGGAAAATGAAATTAAACCATAACAAATTACAACACATAACATTCAAACATCTACGAGATACATCCCCACCAGTTTTTATCGGCGACCACCAAATTCCTCAAACAGACAAAGTACGATACCTTGAACTAATATTTGACAGAAGGATGACTTGGGGCCCTCATGTCAAAATGAAAGGACAGACATTAAACAAGCGACTGAAATATACTCACTATTTTCTAAATCATTAAAATTGAAAGTCAGACAGAAACTTAGTACATACGCATATTTACTGAAACCCGGCTCACAAATTTATGGTATTGCAAAAAAGATACGCTTATAAAAACTACAAACCTTTCAATTTTACGCTAATAATGACAAAACCCTTTATTTTGGTTTTCGTATCAAATTGCACGGACATAACAGCAGACTTAATGGCATGGCCACGACTGCCATGCCTTAAGGCGACTTAAAAGGAGTTGGATGAGTGGATGGATCCTATCCTGAAACAAGACCGAGATGATGTGCTGCAGGGAGCGAACATATAGCAGTTTACACCTCATTTGCCGATTGTCGCTTATTGCGACAAGTGCAAATAAGTTTGAAGTAAAAAAATAATAAAATAAATATAAAAATCCGATTTTATGGTTACTCTATTTTACTTCATAAAGTGGGTATTATATGTATTGAAATAATTATTGATTTATATAAATAAAGAAGAAATTCTGTTTGTTTGTTTGTTCTTTATAGAAATCCATACCGTTTGTCCTAAATTCTCCTAATTTCGCTCAGGGGTTCTTTCATACCAGGTGCGAACACCTGTCCATATTAAAATTGCATAACCAGCCAATCTCTTGTTATTTTCTTTTTCGTTATAAAAATGGTTACGCTCTCGCTCTACATTTTCTTTTTTTCGAAATCGACCGTTTGAGTCGAAAAAAGTCTCATTTTATAAATTTTGAAGAGGCCAACAAGGCCTGGTAAGGCCGGACCGGGGTCCACGTTATAAGGCTGGACAATGAGTCCTTTTCGAGTTATTGGCCGAGGAGGGTCGAGTGGCGCGCTATTTTTGTTGTATTTTTTGTTTATAGAATTGTTCACGTTTATTAGAAAAACGAAATTCCCCGGGTGAAACCGAGATGTACAGCTAGTAATTTTTATTGTTATTAGTGAAGGCTGTCACACGTTTATACAGTTTTCTACAAAAAAATTAAACATCTGATATTTTTCCAGTTCTTAATATTTTTTCATTGAATAATTATTCCTGAAATGTACATATAATCAACTCATTATTTGTTATTTAGATTTGTTTGGTTTTGCCTTAAGGCGTTAACAATTGTAACTCATTAATGCTTTTATAATGTTTCGTTTAATACTTAAGTTTAAGTATTTATACAGATCATGAGGAATATGAAAATAAATTTGCAGTTGAAGTGATTATAGAAATGCAGTATCAACAACCAAAATATGATATAATGAGAACCGCGGACCTTAAGAGAAAAGGAGCAGTAGCGGATCCACAAATATTCTGAGGGGTGGCCCACTTTTTTAATATTTATGGTTAATGAAGGGCTAATTTAAAATATTAGTACATAGTTGATATAGAAGTTGTTAAAAACTATTAAATGTTACAATTTAATTGAAAACAAATACAATCCATTTGTTTGTTTGTTAGTTTAACGTCCATTTTTCTACTAAGGCGGACGGTGCTACGGTGGTAGTCCTAAATTTTGCCTATCCAGGTATAATTAGGATAGAAATCTTTAACGAGATCGAACAGGCTCGGTACCTTCATTTTAGGTCCTATCCGAGGGACGGCATAGCCAAGGATTTTTTACGCCCTTTAACAAATCCTAGGGCCCCCAGGGGACGCGGACCCGCGACCTTTAGTATTGTAGGTTGCCTTGCAAACCACTAAATTTCAAGTGAATCCAAATACAATCCATTTTTTATTTATTGAGTTAAAAATATTAATAAACAAGGCCGTTTTTATCCTCAAATAGTAATAGTTGATTGGTCTCCGCAACTCTCGAGGGGGCTGTGTTACGTAAAAAATAAAAACGTAAAAATGCTTTTGTAATATGAGTTAGTAGGTCTGTAGAAGTATCATGTAAATCAATGAAAACAAAGTGTAATAACTTTTATTGTATGTTTTAAAATTGACTTGATTCGTTATCCTCTTCTATGAAACTATAAAAATAAAATAAAATATAATCAACAAACGTATAGTAAACCTAGCATATGATGGTGGGATAGTTAATGGTTCATATATTCCCATAAACATATTTTCTATTGTATTAAACGCAGTGGAAAGCGTTCTTATGATATAGTGGTAAAGAATATCATAAATAAATAATTTCAACTTTTTTTTTGGTCAAGGTTATTCAATACCATGATAACATCAACAATTAGTAAATAATTTTTTTTAAGTTTTTTTTAGATGTACTCAAAATGGAAAATATGTCGCTTAGACTTCTTGCCTTCCAAGGTTCACAAATAGAATAGAATAAAATAGTTGACGAAAAAAAAGCAACTATACACAGCGACGTTCCGGTTGAGATGGCAGACAAAAAACCATCATTTAATACAATGGCGAATTGCAGAAGTGGAAAATGCGCCAGCAGTTAACTTCCTCGTTGTCGTTATGTAAGCTGCTTCTTCTCTGCTCATCTCCCGTTGTTGAGTGATCCGGCAGATTTGATGTTCTATCGTTTGTGGTCTGTCATTTGTAAACCGCATCTCCGCGGATCTACATACATCTATTTCAATCCACGTTCCATTTCGGACCAACATCGGCAATTATGATAATATAGTATATCTAAGTCTATCCATTTATATTTGTAAATAAGTAATAATTTATGATAATTAATGAGAAACCGGTTTGAGACGATGTCATCACCTAACACTGTGGCAGTCACGTTTACCTGATTTGTAGATCAAAACAAGTGAAAGTGTAGAGTTTTTGGAAACGCCTGGGAACTATCTCGTTTTAAAGTTACGAAGTTAATTTATTTATTTGTTTCATATAAATAGACACTCTCTTACACAAAAACAATAAATGAGAAGACATATTATGGTACTTATAGCACGAACGAGAAAAAATAATTATAATTATAAGAAAATAAATTCTGTTACGGATGTCACTTTAAATAACATAATTAAAAATTCCTGGGTCCCTCTATATAAATGAATGACAAAAAATGCATATTTTTTTAAGAATGAGTTTAACTTTTTCTTTTTTCCAGCTCAATATCGACCTATTGATGTTCATCAATTTAATCAATAACAGAACCTCTTTTCACAATTAAAAAAAAACACTATAGGTTATGGATTAGAAAAGTAAAATCGACGCCCATTGGCGGTTATTAGCAGTTGAATGGACCAATTTTTCGTATTTTTTATGCTAAATGCCAGTACTTTCACCTAAACGACATACATTGATACATATTCAAGTCATTGAAGAATGATTACACGAAAGTGAAACCAAAACAGCCACAGGCCTCCCTGGGGTACATCCTAAAAATTCCTTCATATGTTAGCAAAATGAGGTTCAGCTATTAAAAATCCTAGATATGCTATCCCCACTTATTTACCCAACAGGCGACAAAGAAGATTTATTTTTTCTCCTTTCCAACGTGAGTGTGCCTCAAAGTATGTATCGCTTGGGCCCCAACTAGTCTTCATCCTGTCTACCGACCTATGTACTGCATTACATAGGTACTTCCAAATTATTGTTTACTAGATTTTTTTTTTTTTTTATTTCCTTCAAAAGTATGACGTTTGAGAATATTTCATCTATGAATCCATCCACACCTCTGGATTTCGAATTATTATCTCAGTACATCTTGCTCTGCGATGATTGTGTGATGATTAGTAGGTATGGAAATGACGGGCAGGTAATGTAGGTGCTTTATGAAGGACGGGCCTCGCCACAAGGACAGATTTGAAGAGATTGAAAACTTGTGATTCACCAAGGGCATTAAATCTTTTTTTTACACTATGAGAAAAGTTTACCCATCTGTTTTTTTAGTCCTTTATACAACTACCCATTTCATTACGACGGTAAATCTAATAGAATTTAAGATTCTTTCCGTCAAGAAAAGATTCCTTTTGAAATATCGAAGAATGGTGACAATCGAATGCTATTAAGAAAAAATACAACTCTTAAAATTACTTTATAAATTAATATTGTGCTATGAGTTGATTGAATCGAAATCACGCCCAAACGCCTAGATCCTTCCCACTTTTTAAATAAGTTAGTTATGTGTACTAATTTTACTGTAGCTGCCCCAGGACGCTTATGGACCCCATGGTGTTTCCCATTCCTTAATTATTGCTAATTTTGTTATGATTTTCATTCTTTTCAGTTAACTTTAGTTTTTTCTTTCTCTGATAGAATGGTATATTAAAGGTTTCATAATAATTATTTGTCTAATGTACTATCTATCTTGGATGCTGCCATGGTGGAGCTAAAATAACATGAAGTAAAGTACTGGACCTAGATGTGGCTCACACCTAATCAGTGTTAGCAGGTTACTTGATGCTACCTGTAGTCCAATAATGGAAGAAGATGAGATCTAATAAGCTCTACCTTAAAAGTGATGTGGTCAAAAAAGTAGGTGAAGTTACGTGAAGAAACAGGGTCGGAGATCAAATAAAATGCTAAGTGCAAGTAATGTTCATTAGACTGCCTTCTCATCAGTAGACTAATGTTCTTGGCGAGAGGCACTGAGGGGGGGTTCTTGAGAAGAGCCAGAAGGGAGTTCAGAGATGGCGAAGTGGAAGATCTAGAGTTATAAAATATATTGTTTCATAAATCGGGTTCCCTTTTATAATAGAAATAAAAGAATATACTATATATATTTCATAGATTAAGTTTATACAAGCAGTTTCTGGGATCCCCACCAGCCTTAAAAAAGCGGGTAGCCAGAAACGTAGCAATTAAGTAGATTTATATATTGGCAAATTGTTCGTAGCATCTTCCAGAACCGTTTTGTGTGGTGTAAAGCCGGATATGGGAATTCTTAACTCATTTTCATTTCGCCACTACATAACAAGAACGCATTTTTTTTGCAATATCATGCCTTTTTTTGTGTGTTTTGGCAAAGTCGCCGACTGTGTCAAAATGACTGTTCACCCATTGCCGCCTGAAGGGTTCCTCTTTCACTCATAACTTTCACTGGGCAGTTGAATAGCTAATGCGTTGATAGGAAATAATGGCCTGTCCCTAATAGGAGAATAGCTCTAACGGATCCTCGTAGCACCGTGAAATCCTGCAGTCGGTCCGGATTATGGCAAATACTGCGCATGAGGCTCAGAACGCCTCAGTAGGCCGCCGCACACAAAGGATGCCACTTCTGCGGAATATTTCGAAAAGTTTCAACCAAAAAAAAAAAATTAAAAAAAATGAAGAAAGAAATGGGAACTCTCCTAGGACAAAGATCAGAAATGAAGATAACGAAATTTTTGAGCTCTATATCAGAGACATAACAACGCAATCGATCATGTGTCTTTTCAAGATTGTGAACACGAGTAGGACAAGCTTTCAAGATTCTCGAATATTTCTGCCGTCTACCAGATTATAGAAATCCCACAAGGATACTTCGTTACAGTAAATACATTACGCTTTCTAATGGAATCAAAAGGAGAAAAATGTTATAAGATCCCTTTGTATTATTAATTTTATGAACATTTATAATCAATTATATTTTATTTGCTTCTTACTGGGGCCCTGAGGCCTTCAAGATTAGATCATTTGTTCTTTTTGAATAGATTAGAATAGATGTACTGATGTCGGTTATTGTTAGAAAGTAATGTTTATTGCAAAGTTCTTTTATCTACTTCCTTGGGCCACCATAAACCTGTGTTTGTTATTATTATAAACTAGCTGTATATACCGGCTGTACTGTTCACCCGAAGAATTTCATTTTTTAAATCTATAAAGTGAGACTTTTAAAGGCTCAAACGGTCGATTTCATAAAAACCAATGTAAAGCGAGATCAAAACGATTTTTATAACAATAAAGAATATACCCAGAGATGGGTGAAGTTATTCAATTTTAATTTGGACAGGGGTTCGCACCTGGTATCAAGGAACCACCGAGCGAAATTTGGAGAATTTAGAACAAACGGTATGGATGTATGGATTTCTATAAAGAACAAACAAACAAACAGAATTTAATCTTTTTTTTATAAGGATTACAGTAATTTGATTCATTGACTATTTTTACTTTCACTTACCTATATATGAAATATATATATTAAGTGTTACTTTCACTTACCTATATATGAAATATATAGTAAGTGGAAGTATTGCGATCGTGAAAATTTTCGACTTCCGGTTTTCAACGGAAATACACGTTTTGGGGTCCCCTGAGTCGAAATAACCAAGTCCCGCGAAATGGTCTGTGTGTGTGTGTGTGTGTGTGTGTGTGTGTGTGTGTGTGTGTGTGTGTGTGTGAACAGACTAGCTCAAAGACTATTAACCGTGCGAATCTGAAATTAGGTATTTAGTGTATGTATATGCCCGCGATGTGACAGCGAAAATTTCATCAAAATTGGTCAAAGGGTGGGGGTACTTTATTTAATAAATTTTTATGTTTTTTTCGATTTTCTCAAAAACGGCTCTAACGATTTTGATTAAACTAAGTATTTAATGTATTAATATGCCTGAGATATGACTGTAAAAATTTCATCAAAATTGATCAACCGGAGGGGGGACTTTACTTAGTAAATTTTGTATCATTTTCATGTGTTTTTTTTTATTTACTCAAAAACGGCTTTAAAGATTTTGATCGAACTAGGTATTTGATGTATTTATATGCCCGAGATATGACTGTAAAAATTTCATCAAAATTGATCAACAGGAGGGGGGACTTTACTTAATAAATTTTGTCCAATTTTTACCTTTTTGATCGATTATCTCAAAAACGGCTTTAACGATTTTTATCAAATTCGTTATGTTTAATGAAAATTAGTTGTTATTTAATATCAGGTAAGCTTTATCATTATTAAAATGTTCTGAGGGGGCTTAAATGGGGAAGGGGCTTTTTTTGTTTTTCTATAAAGTACCTTTGTTTTAGTTTATATTGGGAAATTATCTGTCTCTCATCACTCTTAAAAATAAGAAACGGCTAAATATGATATATGAAGAAAATCAAGTAAACATATACAGGAGAAAAAAGAAAAATATTCCGTCAACTCATAAAACACCTTGAGCTCACGCATCCGCCGTACGCCTTTAATGACAAACCAATACGTTATAATTAAACTGTTCTGTTCATTTGAGAAGTGGCAATTAACAAAATTAATTTCTAATCTAAGTAAGTTGGTAAGTGAAAGTTGTGTGTTGCGCGCACGCACCAGATTTTTTTTTTTTCTATTATGAAAAATGAATATGCATTATTGGGCAGGCACGATTTGGGTGACTTTTGCAGAACAAATATTTAGATACCATCTGTTGGTTTGCATGAGTATTTTTTTCTTCGGTCTGAACAAGATAGGCATGTTAAAATAAATTATTTCAAGAAATTATGTTTCTGCTGTCGGGATCTATATTAATTGTAAACATTAACGAACACAGAGTGAAGATCGTGGTATAATGGTAAGGCAATTAAACGTTATGTAATAATTAAATATATATTAATTAAACTCTTTGTTTCATTATAATGCAATAATGTTTTTTTCAGTTCATATAATTAATCCAACTGCGCCTCACTATTCGGAAACTGCAAATGTTTGAGGAATGCATTACATTTAGCTGCACTTGTTAGAAAGTTGACTAAAAATAGAATAATGTACCTACAGCTGCATAGATTCTTATTTATGCGAGTTTAATTTTCAACTATCTGAAAAATTTTACTTATTAAAAAATTAAAAATTAGAGACTATGAGAACTGGATTGGGGGAAAATTCGTAATTCAACAAAAAATTAGGTTAATAATCTCCTTGAAACTACAGGAAATACTAAAAAATAAATTTTAAATTAGCGTATTTTTTTTTTTTTTTTGTAAAAACAAAACAAAAGAAGTATTTCAAAACGTTCTAATATGTGTATAAAATGAAAAACAAAGAATAGCCGATCATTAGACTACTTTTTAATGTTTATAAATCATTGAGTGCAGTATATGGTTAAATAACCGTTTCTATCCATTAGCACCGCTTACTCAACCACCAGGTTGAATAATAGTGTTTACTACTTCATTTTCAGTTCGTGTGAACATTAAAAGACACTATAAAAAGATATATAGATTTTTTATCAGATGATCTCAAATTATAAAAAGAATAAATATGAAAATAAAAAGTAAAAAAAGGTTCTAAACTGTTTCGAATTCGATCTAAACTCACATTCGAAGTTTTTCTTTTTCTCGAGATGATTTTCTTCTATAAAAAATGACGTAAAAAAATAGAAAATTGTAGGTAGCTGACTATTGACAAATTAAAACGTGTTATTAAAAATAATTTTTATATTAGTCGAGAAATATTACATTTACACCAATTCTACGAGTCGTAATTCGTCCTTAATAGCGGAATAATTTAATATAAAAATACATATTTTTGAACATCACACTAGAGAAAAACCATGAAGTAATAATAAAAATTTGCCACGAAGTTTACAAAGGGAAGAAAAACAATTAAGGTAGAAAATAATATTGTCAGCCACACAATATTAAAACTCATTATCTTAACATTATCATTAGTAACTCATTATTTTTAAGCAAAAGAAAAAATAGAATTTGTGTTTTATAGAGTTTTTGCAATTCCAGCTGCTATTACATTAACATTCATTAAATTCGAGTGAAATTATGATGCATTTGAACACCTATATCCAGTTATGTTGAAAAAAGTAAATGTGTTATGTAAAGGCAAACTTAATTACTTTCTTGATCACTTTATACAATTGCCACACAATTATATATCTAATTGCTGTTGTCAATTGGGGCGTCAAAGGCAATTTTAGTCATAAAGATAATATTGTCATAAAGCCGTATACGAAGGAACCTTGACTCGAAAAAAATTGCCCATGAGCGATTTTCCAACATGAAAAAATTTCTTTGCGCTAAATAACGATGCTGGGGTTTTCAATGATTCGAGCAATTCGTCTCTTTAATGTCACATATTTACAACTTTGGTTTAGTCATAATATTTTGAAAATAATAAATAATTTAAAAATATTTTTCTTTTAACATATTCTTATCTTATGTGCTACTGTTCCTCTATAATTGAATGCTATATCCATGACAGGGGAAAAAATGGTGGTCACTATATAGTCACTAATTTTTCAGGTACTAAAAATCGTCCAAAATTTTAACGTGTCAATTTTTTTTTTTAATTTAACTTAATAATTAAAAATTATTAATATGTTAGTCATTCTTTTTTTTAATAACAACAAAAGACTTTTTTTTTAAGATTTTTTAGATATTTAGAATTTACATATATAAAATGTGAAAATATTGCTTAATTGATTATAATTGTAGAATAAGACAGAAACGTTAATAGGTCTATTGTTTTTTTCTGAAATAATGGTAATATCGATCCACGAGTTTTTTTGGTTCTTACTGCATTCTAAAATGTGATTATTTATATTTCATTTAATTCTATTTTAAAAGATTAAAGTATTTTTTCTTCCAATTGATATTGGAAGAATCATTATAAGAATCCAGTGATTCTTTTATGATATTGGTTTTTTTTTAATGTTATTAATACGACAGTTTATTTTAATGTACTTAAATACTAAAAAAAAAAAATCTAAAAAAATCTGGTCATTGGTTTACAACTAGTCATTATGCACTTTAATTGTAAACTCAGTGCACTTATGGTAACCGGTTTTTGACATCTATTGATATATTCAATTTGATGCTACACTTATTATTTTATGTTGTTATTATATAATTTTTATAAGACTTTTTCTTCCAACTCATAAATAAATATCTATCTATCTATAATTTTTAATAGGTATAGAAGAAGAAGAAGAAGAAGAAGAAGAAAAGTAATTTTTATTCTGGGACATTTAGTCCCCTAAGAATAACAATAATGAACAAATTAATAGCCATTTGTCTGGTTATATATAGCGAATTGTTTTTCAATAACTTTTACAGTACCCATATGTATGAGATTATCAGGATTATTTTCTTTCTGTGTTTCTTGCCGCTTTATCAGCAATTGATTAGGGAAAGGGATTTACGAATTTATTTTAAGCATGGGATAATTTATAGGTTTGATTATTGGAAAATGCATTTTCAAAATAAAAAATATAAAGTAATAAGTTGTTTTCCATGTTTAAGGTTACCATAAATTTCATCCAAAATTTTAATCGAAGCTACACTTACTGTGCGAAAATACGTAATTAAATAATTATAAATTCTTATATGTTTTACTCATAATTTTATTTTTTTTATAATATATAATAAAAAATGCTTTATTATGTACATATTTTTAAATAAGTTAATATTGTATATTTATTTTATATTTATTATTATATCATTGGATCTCTGACTCACCTGTGCGAGTGTGTCGGACTGGGTGGTTGTTGCGATCGCGAGTGCACTAGAGACTAAGAACGACACCGGGTAAGCGTGGCATGTTGGGGCGACTGAAGGTTTTGACATCCCCCCCCCCAATAGCGACCCCCACCAGCCCCGGACAACCCGGAGGATCCTAGGGTAGTCCTGACAGAGGTCAATGCCAGGAGTATGAGGTTCACCCGTTTGTATACAAACAACATTGGCCTATAAAGAATAAATAATATATTATATTATATATATATATATATATATATATATATATATCGTTTAGCACTGGATTCCAACTGCCCTCCCCCCCCCCCCCATACAGGGAGGCGTGAATACAAATTTGGGAGTAGCGCGATATCCCAAATTCAAGATCCAAAAAATTCGCACTTAGTTTTTAATACTTTAATTTTTAGTTTTTTTAATTTTGAATTTTAATACTCAACTTGTTAAAGCTAAATTTTAGATATAGATTATTTTAATTTCTAATAAGGTTTAAAATATACATTGTTCAAAATATATATATTGTTTAGCACTGATTACTAAACTGCCCTCCCCTCCCCATACAGAAAAGCGTGAATACAAATTCGGGAGTGTCGCGAGACAAATTGAAAAATCCAACTTAGTTAAAATTGTAATACTAAACTTATTAAAGCTGAATTTAAGATGTAGATTATTTAACAATGTTTTCGATGTAATAATTGTTTTTATTTTTTATCACATTCCCATACAATTAATTGTATAAAGAGAGGCGTCGTAAAACAAAATTTCTGATTTCTTATTATTATCATCAGTCGATCGCACGTTTTTTGTGATAAATATATTTTTTTTTTTACTGGTAATGTTGTATGCTCTCTGCTAAAATTAAAATCTCGGAATTCAACCTAATTTGATATTAATAAATTATAAATAAATAAATATCGAATATATTTCTGAAAATACATATTGTTTATGTACTAGTAATCTTAAAACCGTTCTTTTTATAGATCTTATGGAAAATTAAGAAATATTATAAATTGTATAGTAAAAGTAATTTTCCGCAGTAAGACATAATGTTGGAGAATTAAGTACAGATTTTAACTATTTTCTTCTTTACCTGAATAAAAATATTAAAAAAATGATATAAATTTATCTACCTTTTAAAAACATTTTACTGTTTGAGTAGTTAATATTTATATAAGAAGATGGTTATAATAATAAATATAATTGACATCATTTTTTTTTATATATATAAATATTTGTATATAAACCATTTATTTTAATAATATTAAATTCTATCATATTCTGTAAATTAATCATAGGAAAAGATTATGATTACTTTATTAGGAAAAAAAAATTCGATATATGTAGACCTGAGACCCAAGTGACATTTATGAAGAAGAAAAAAATCGAGTCAAATGTGGAACATGGTAGTCGAAATACCACTTTTTACATTTTTAAAAAGATGGAAGTGGATTGAATAACAGTGGTAAGTGTCATTAAATAAATATTTCAAAATCTGATGTATCGAAATCGGATTAACATGTAAAATTAATAATATTCCCCCTCCTCCACCCCACCCAAAACCTATCGATTAAAACGCTAATGTTCCTAGAATTACTGAAAAAACTTGATGGAATAAATAATGGATGATATATGTCAATAACAACATATTTTATTAAACCTAGTGAAAAACATTCTCTTGATATTGTGGTAACCAATTACAGAAATAAATAATTTCGAACTTAAATAAATAATTTCGAATTTTTTACTGTATATATTTTTTTTATTTTTATATTTGTCTATAATAACATAACAATCAGTGAATAAAAAATAATATCAAAAAAGAAATATTTTTTTTTCTAACTAATGATATTCATATGTAACTTGGGCATGTATAATTCGTTTTTCAAAAACATGTGTTTTCAATACTCGGTTTGAGTCCTTAAAGTAGTACTTTTCGGGCCTAGGCCTAAAAAATCTTTTTGGTGCGGTAACTTTACATTGTACTAATACATATTAATAAACATTTGTTTGAAGGAGGTTACTTCTAGGTATACTGTGCTTCTTTCTTAATATAAGTAGTATGTTAGTATGTTAGAAAATAATTCCTTTAATCAAAAGTCGTCGGTATTCCAAAAGGCAATGCCAAACAAAGGTTTTAATATAATGAATAATCAGAATTGTACTATAAGTATTAATGTAAATGTATAAATACTTTTCTTCTATTTTAGGTTAAGAAACAGATGTTTTTAAAAAATAAAAATGAAAAAAGGTGTCAATTTAATGTTTAATATTTAAGTTATTAATGAATAATGAATTAATGAAATGATAAAAAGTATTGTTCATAACACGTACCAAAAGTGTGTTTTCGGTGCTTGGTCTAATTTAAACTGGGCCGCGGACCGAAAAAAAAACCACTTTTGGTATCAGTGATGAAAATAACTATATTAATTTAAACAAAAAAAAATTTTTGTTTCAGTTAGGTAATATAAATAACTATATAAAATTTATAAAAAACAGCGCATATTTTTATGGTATTTCGTTATTCTGAGGATAATAAAGTTGGAAATAACCTTCATAATTGGAAATAACTACTTTTTGTTTCTCAGAGACTTTTGGAGCAAGGACTACCTAATGATTTTATGAGCACAAAATTGGACACTTCGGAATTAGGTCACTTCTCTTTAACTACCTACTTTTCTGAATGCCTGGCTTGATTGAGAACGCATCCGTTGATTTTTCTTAATGAAAAAATGTTTACCTCTCCGTTCTCAAAAATAATTTATTTTATTTATTTATATGCATATCGATCTTTTATGACAACAAATTAATATCAGATAATATTCAATTTACATGGAACATTCCCAAAATTATTCTGATTGATTTATGCACGGCACTTTAGAAAAACATTTGTATTTCTTATCATATTTTTTTAACACTTTTGGGGGAAAGTGCTGTATTATGGGATACTCTTTTTTAATATTTAATTGGTTGGCTCTAAATAGCTTAGATGATTAAAAAAATGTTGTTATACATTAAGCAGTAGTAGTAAACGACATAAGAAATGAAAAAATCCCATTTCTCCTTTTTGTAATTTGTAATCATGGTTAATGTGAGAAAAGTACAATTTGTACTTTTTGAAAATGGACTCTTAACACGTTAACTGCGACGAGGGGTCATTTGACCCCTTGCGGTGGCTTTACTGCGAGCCATTAAACGTGTGTTTGTCGTTAACTGCGATGCTTGTCACGCATCCTGTTTTAATATTTTTCAGATTTTTTATTTTTTTTTTATAATGCACTACTTAGTACTACTTATATATCGAAAAAAAATGTAAGGGGTCACTTGACCCCTTGTCGCATTATAGTTTAAATGTTTTCCTTAATGCGGCAAGGGGTCAAATGACCCCTTGGTCTTTTAATGCTCATTACACTTCATCTTACTATTGTTTTAGCGTATTATATCAAATATTAATGAATATGTAAATAAAAAATATTTTTTCTATTTCCATAAATGTTTGAAAGCGGTGAAAGCGACAGTAATTTTCCGTGAATCACATTTATCTAAGGGTGAATCACAGATTCACCTTCCTTTCTTGTTCTTCGACTGATTCTACTTAGTATTTTTGACACCTGAGCTCTCATTTATTTGTCTCGATTCAGTAAATAATTTCGATATGTATTCACGTAGCAAGAAACTTGCCGATTTAGCCCTTTCATAGCGGAATTCAACTTCAAGCAAAGATGAAGGAACTAGTTCAAGTTTTGAAGATAGTTATGATTCATATAAGGAAGAAATGTTCGGGCTGTTATGAAAAGCTAAGAACAGCTATGAGCAGTGCAGAAGCCCAAAAAAAGGTGAAGAAGGTCCGGACATACTATGACGACTGTGCAGACAACCGTCTCTTTGCTTGCAGTGCTTCAATGATAAACATTATAAAATGTAGTTTTCACGTGTTATTTTTTTTAATAATTTAATTTGTAATAATTAGGTTTATTTTTTTAAATACACAAAAGCTACACCTATGTTCATTTATTTATAATAAAAACATAGGTTTGGTTTTATTTTTGATATCTGAATTCTTCCTTTCATGAATTATATATGCTGACAATTAAGTAAATTAAAACCATATAGTAAACATTTTATGATTGAACGTAAAAGGAAAGAAAAAAATTACTGTTAGTATAACACAGATGTTGTGGAAAAAATAAGTAATAAAAAAGTATATTCAGAAGCAACATAATTCAACCCTGCTTCTGTTACGAATTCTAGTACGTCAGGTATTTGTAAAAAAAATGGATTTCACTTTAAAACATTCATCAATGTTTACAGAGAGTTAATTTTAATGTCTAAAGGACAAGGGGTCAATCAGCCCCTTGACGCAGTTTAGCGGTGTGGTAGCATGGGGTCATTTGACCCCTCGTCGCAGTTAACGAAAATCCCAGTTTATTCGCTTCGCAGCTAACGTGGTAATATAGTATAGGGGGGTGTCCTAATATGGGATACATATACCCGTGTATGGGTATCCCATATTAGGGGGTGCAGCTTATTTTTTTTTAGAGGTTATTGTGCTTCAGTATGTAATAAAAAAAAAAGAAAGCAGTTAGCAAATATTGTAATGAATTGTTCTACATTTAAGATAAAACAATGATTAAGGGAATTCGACTTACCTTGAGGCCTGAAATATCAGGTCAAAATATTCACCAAAAATGTTTTTGAAGAATTAAACAACAATTTACTGAAAATAATCCAACAGGATGAGAATGTATAACAATGTGAAAAGGTACATTCTCTCATGTTAGTGCCAATGTGTCATTAATCTTTAATATTATAGAATAAAAGCGAGATTGCAGTACAAACTTTATTCAGAAACCACATATCCCATATTAGGCAACCATCCCATAATGGGGCAGTTTCCCCTATTTGTGTTTAATTAAAAGAAGAAAAAATAAGGAAGCGAATCCGTTTATAAAACAATTTATCGAAGATTTAAAGGTTTTACATTTTGCCGCTTGAAATTAGCGTGTTCTGAGTTCATGATAATACATAACATTATATAAATGAAATATGTTATTTGAAAAAAGTCTTCGCGTTTGTTATATAGTAGCCATATAGAAGCTATTAATAACTTTAAAAATTAATTAGCATCCCCGCATATAATCACTGAATGCAATTTCATTACTCTAGTATTTAAGTTTAACGTTGTTTTCATGCATGAGAAGGAGAATATATTACAATGTTTATATGGGTAATTCTAGAACTGCTGGCAAGATTCAGGTGTTAAAATATCCTTATTTATTAACTACTTATTAACAAATTATTAAAACTGAAAAAAAATAATAATGATGACGCGTCGTTTCTCAAATCACCGTCTTTAGTTCCAAAAACAGAAACTTTTTCATAATAAAAATATATATAACAAATATCCAATATAAATATTGGCCCAACGGTGATTACTCAGTTTTCCATGGTAAATAAACATTTCATGCCATGGCAATTTACATCTAAAACTTTTTAATTAAAATATCTTTACCATTATAAATAATGATGAAACCCTGATTATATATGTTAAAATATCTAGTCCAACCGAGTGAAACAAAAAAAAAGGTTCATTTCAAAATGGTAAAAATATTTTGGTTCAAAGATAACACGGTAATCACAAGCAAAAGATACTTACCTATTTCAACCAGTTCCAACCTTTAGAAACTTCTGGATTTTAATCTGTCAGATTTACCATCTTCCACTGCGTAAGAAAATCTCGCAATTATCTGCACTTCTCGAACAGAATACCCCTCTTAATTTTTGGCCAACTTATTACAATTTTTTAGAGACTGATTTCCAGATATCCCCCACAAATGGTGTTATTTTAAAATAGAGGTTTTCTTTCGATTTTAGATGATTCTAATACGGATGGAATTGTTCACTTCTGAAAAAACAGCTCTTAAAAGCGAAAGTTCACCACGAAATAGGTTCACCACCAGTACCACGAAATAGTTTCTAAAAGGCTACTTATGAAATGCTAAAATCGTTATTTGGGGATAGCCACAGTAATCACAACATTGATCTATGTGACAAAAATATGACATACTTATTATATTTATATTCCATTTAATACTTTACTCATTGGATTTTGTAAATGAGTTTTTCCGTTTTACCGTCAAGTTAGAAACTGGAGGGTATGAGGAATAGTTGTGCAAAAATCTCATCGGGACTCAATAATTGTCCGTAGTTTGAGCATATACTCTATATTAGGCACGGGCGTCACCGCCGGGGCCGTGGGGGGGGGGGGGTACAGGGGTGACGCGTCCCCCCCAATATGTTGACCGAAGGGGGCTGTCCCCCCAATATTTTGACAGGAGAGGACCCAATGTAAAAAATTAAATAAAAATGCGATTTTACTAATTTATCCGAGTTTAACTTTCAAAATATAAATATAAAATGTTAGTTAATTTCAGCGCACTCTATTGTTAAAAGCTAGTCAGGCGTATTGTATATTTGATGAATTGTATATTTTTTATTTCAGCTCGAACTGTTTTGTTTTATTGCTCTACATTTCTTTTTTTAAAACCAAGCAGCTTGATCCTACTTTCCATCAATTTGATGAAGCTTATAGAAGTTAATGGAAAGCAATGAAATTAGTGGGATCTGAATCAGAAGAAAAAATAAAGCCTTAACAATAACCGAGGCATAAATTGAAGTTTTAAGATACTATAAATACCTTAAAATACAGCGTTGGAGGATGAATTTAAATGCCCCAACAGTTTTTTTTAGTGGTTATTATTTCAACTTTTAGCCCCTCAAATTTCTACCTACCCTATCTAGGAAAATATTGAGCCCCCCCCCAATAATTTGGTGCTGGTGACGCCCATGATATTAGGTGTTGTTTCTGCTATTACTATATTTTATTGAATCAGAAATTGAGACAAAGGAAACATGCTATTTGAGGCTCAATAATTTGCTAAGTTCCAGGAACTTAGCAAAAATTTACAAAAAAAACTTCCTCCCCTAAGAAGATGATAGGATTGATTTGTGAAGAGATAAGGATTTCTTAATTAAATTCTCAATTCACTTCCAAATATTTGATTTTGAGTACACTTCTTTCTCGTTACTACTGAAAAATATTACTCACATAACTTTAGTTAGGCCTTCGAAGTTGCCTACCAGCAAAGTACTTATTTAATCCAAAACAACGATGGTCTGTCAATATTTTAGTTATACTTTAGGTAGTTGTTATAGAAACTTAAATTATAAAAAGCTCACCAATATTCTTGGAAAAAATCTCATGACTTCGGTAAGAGGTATGTAACATTAATTTGAGTTGAAGTACTTGTTTTGCGTAGTATATAAGATGGTGTGTTGAAATTGTAACAAAATAACTGAAATAAGCTCTCTTTATAATTTCAAAGGCTGAGCCGATGTTTAGCTTATTACAATACACATTAGAATCGAAATAATCACAATTAAAAGTGCTCTCGATAGAATCGATTGAAAATAAGCCTATGTCCTCCGTAGTAGATATTGTGTTCTGAATGTTTCGCAAGGGCGGTAAAAAACCAAGTGGTAAAATAATGGTAGAATGCAGCTGGAAGTTTTCAATACGGAGTGAAGGCAATGGATTATACGATCAGATATCACAAACACTCAAATAGAAAAAAATCGGAAGAGGAAAACTTGAGGAATTGATGCGGTAGTGTGAATAGTAGGTTAGATGAAAAATGTAGAAAAACAAAAAAAAGAAAATAAATAAAACAACTACTATGTTTACCTACTTTATATCGATGGAAAAACTGGAATATCCTGTTCAAGCATTTAGGCCTCTGATAATACATTCTAACGATGAAATGTCTGAATAAAATGGATTAATAGCATAGCGTTTTTAAAAAAGGTGTATTGTCCTTCCTACAAAACCCAACTATTTTTCATCAATGTTTCGTAAGTATGTAAAATAGTGAAACCAACATTGGGTACATAATAATTTGATTTTTATTATAGTTTTTCATGCTCAACAATTTAGAAGCTGAACAAATTTTGTATTCAATATTCAAATTTTTTTTGTTCTGTTTTGTTGCTTGAGGTTTACGTTTATACTTATTCTTAATCTTTTCACCCATTTTTTCGATTCTGATCATGTTTCTTAGGGGGCTAGATGTCCCAGAATAAAAATTACTTTCTATCTTTAAAAAAAAAAGTACGATACCCAACAAGGTTTCATACTTATGTTCCAAGCTGTTCTTGGAAATCACCCCTTAAAATTACCGAATCCATTATTGGGTATAGCTCCATATGAGAAATAAAAAAAAAAAATCATTAGGATTTTATAATCCATTTATTTTTAAAAGTTAAGTAAGCAATACTTAAAGTACTTATATGTATTTAACTTCGCCAAGACCATTATGTATTCGGTCAGCTCATTTGATATGCTTTGTATAAAATGAATTGCTTGTCAGACATATCGACGACAAATCAAGTTGCACAACCGATTCCTGTAAGTCCCGAAGGTCAGCCGACAACGATAGAGCTACCGCCCGTTTGTTAAACAGTCAGGTAATTTCAACTATTATCCTAACTCGTCACTTCCACTCCAAACAGGGCATCTATTTTGAATGCGATCAACCCAACGTGATATCATGTTACAGTGATCATGCAGTTAGAATAACAATGCAAGTTCACAAAGGAGACACGTCAGTGATTGTCCAACTTGTGAAAAGTTGGAGCTCGGTTGTTATCTACTTCCATTCCATTCATTTATGATCAAATTATTTATCATGGCAATTTATCGAGGTAGTGTAAATATATAACAATCTAGCAATATTAGAGGACAACTGAAATAATATTTAAATTTAATAGCAGGTAAATATGCTATCTTTTTCATCATCCGTTATAGGTTTTCTGAAAAAAAAAAAAAATATATATATTATAATAGACATTATAATAAGACACCTGACGTTCAGTTTATATATATATATATATATATATATATATATATATATATATATATATATATAAAGTTGATTCAGCATAATAGTATTGTAACACTATTGTGGATTTAAATGATTTTATTAAACGAAAATAATAATTTACTAGGCCACACAAACATTATAAACTCGAATAAAAAAGTAACTGAGCAAAAAATCAACACCTGAATTGCACAATAATTTTTTCAAAACTTCAAGATAACATACAAAGGGATTTTAGCAGTGAAGGGGTTATTTACGAGCAGTAAATTTACATTGAAAGAAAAAACAAAACAAAAGAAAAAAAAAGGTTGCTGAATTTGCTTGGAACGGTTACTGCAAGGCGTTAGTTCGTGATCAGGGATCGATTTGTGGCTTAGTATTAGCCAAGAAAACGAAGAATGCGGTTACTTTTGATTCACTGTTCCCTCACTGGTATTTACTGTTTTGTAACTTTGTTATTATTATGAGTTATTATTGTTTATGTTACATTTTCGTGCTATAATTTTACTTAAATAAAATTAGTTATACCTCTTAGTGTTACAGTATTATAAAAATATTAGCGACGATCTGCAGTTAGTAACAATAAAAAGAATCATTGAATTAAAATATTTAAATTTGATAGCTTGAAGCTATGTGGAAATGATGATGTAGACAGTTCGGTCCGCAGAAAAGTGAAAATTGAATAAACAATTAACAGATTAAATAATTTTTAATTAGTTTAATTATTAGTTCATAAGATCTATTCAGATAGATAGGTAAACTAATGACCTGAATTTCAATTTTTTTTTCATACAATTTCATGAAAATATACAAAACATCGTAGAAGTGAATCCTAGAGTTACAGAAAAAGAAAATCAAATACAGATAACTAACATAATGGCATAAAAAGATGGAATAAAATGGAAATTTGAAAAAAAAAAATCAGCTTTAAGTAAATGATAGTTTTATTTATACTGTGGAATAATGCTCCTCATTTTGAATTAAATATTAAAGACTCTCATATATATTTTCCATAAAAAGATTAGGAAACCTACACAATAGCACATATATATTTAATTTTTTTTCTATTTAATTCATATAAATTTATTCTGTAACATAAAAACAAACAAAAATAAATAAATAAAAACATGATTTATTAATTTGAACTAGAAAGGAGTTCTAGACTTGTTGTTGGAACAAAATGTTCTTGTACATGTTCGTTCCCAGAATAATCTAAGTTTTTCTAGAACCTTCGGAGAGTTAGAGTCTTGCTCTGAAGATCGATATATACGGTTACTTATGTGTTACTGTGTCGTTACAAGTTGATACTTTTTATAACTCGTTATTATTATGGAGCCCTTGATGGACCCCTTGATTGATTATTATTTTTTGTATTTCTATTATTCATTTTTAACGTACTTATAAAGAGACCGTATAAAATGTACGTTTCTAGATCTATGGCCAACAGAACCCACTTCTTTCACCTTTCCCTATATTGGGCTAATTGCTTGCCATTTTTATTTATGCAGCTTTTATTAGAGCATTTTTGTTTCTTTTATCTGTACATATATTTCTTCGTCCACCATGCGTTTTTACTCTATTATTTAGGTTTTTCCTTGTTATGTAGAGTATTCTGTTTAAGCATGCACACTTTAAAGTCTATTTTTATCTTTTTTTTTTAATGGTATATTAGAGAGATAATAAATATTTCTTAAGAAGATTGATGTTGGCTGATGCCCCAAATTTTTCGTTTGTATAATACTTGAAAGGATACAATCCATTGCTAACGTTTTGATGGTGTAATTCAGGTCAGATGGATTTGTCTAATTATTTTGTTAGAATCTTAGGTTCCTCATCGCCATATAATATTTTAAAGCTTTTGTGAATATTTAGCAAAAATGTTTTTCTCGCAGAGTGGATCTCTCATAAAATATTTAACTTAGGATCTCCAAATATGTGACTCATATTATTTCACATTCACTTATCTAGTGCAAAGTCGGATGAAGATTAAGAGATTGCTAAGTTTATTTAACCGATTATCGTGCAATTATCATCATAAGATATGGAATGGTTTAATGAACAGTAGGCCTCAATATTTATTCTGTTTTCTGAACATTTTAGGATTATCAAGGTGATACAATCAAAGCTTATTGTGTATAATTGATTCCGAAAACAGGTAACGCAAGTCCTTCGTTTCTGTTTGCCATTGACCCACAATTGTTGCAACTCTTTTAATAATGTAATTTATTCTCCCGTCTCTTCTCCCAGGAGGTGAGCCTGCTTTGTAAATGTGCATTGAGGACAACAAGTGACATATGTAAAGTACTATTATAATAGATCTGCTTCGTCATTTGGTTATAGCTAGCGCTTATAAATTAATTATACCTGGTGGAAGAATTATTTATTTTTTTTTTATCGAGGTTAAGGTGTACTTTAAAATACACTGGTATAATTTATTTAATAGTTATAATAACATTATTTTTCTCATAGTTAAAACCTTCCCATCAATGCCTGAGTCATCTGCGTGGAAACTCTTCCATCGATGTCCAGTCCATTTATGGACTACTTTTTATCTATCTGAACTTTTATTACTTATTTATTTTTAGAGGTGAGAAATAGTCAACTGTTAATCTTTATTATAGGTTGATTCATAGTCAGGACTTTGAGTTAAAAATACTTCTATTTTGAAAAGCCCAGTTCCGATATTTTTTATTTTTGAATTTTTACGACTGGCGACAATTTATTTTTATCTTTTACAAAAATTTAATATCTGTTTAACACTTATACGGTCTTGAATGATATTACCTACGCAAAATTACAATACAAAGACTGACAAACTATTCGATCGCTTACTTATATATGTTCTGCTACGTAAAAACCCAACAGGGTATAGAACGATACAAACACGTATATGTACTAATGATTATAACCATTCCAGGCTTCGTTGTGCAACGTAAGGGAAATAAACATCTGGTTTCGTTTCTTCCATTACAATGTGATTTGTTTTATATTGATGCTCTTCCCAAATTTTGAGGGAATATTTTTGAAAATCGCTTTGGATGGAAATTTCATTCATAAGCTTAGCACCATCACTGTTATTCTTACTTATGTTAGTGAAATTTAGCAAGAACATGGGGAATATTTATACTTGGGAACTACAATATAACTCATATTTAGAATTATTGCCTTGAATATCAAAATCGAAGTATGTTTAGGCGCTATATTTTTTTATTTCTCTGCAATGAGTGCTTAGTACTTATCAATGCATTAAATTTAGGATATTTTGTGATATTACATGTTTAAATCGGATTAGCTTTAGAGGCTAAAATCTTGTTGGCAGTCAAATTATGTTTAAAATTTATGTGATAATATGTCAAAATTTATGTGATCCTATTAAGTTAGGCATGGGAGACTTATTAATTTCATTTCTGGAATAATTAACGTAGTTATCTTAATTCATAAGTTAAGGTCATAACTTGTTATAAGATTACAATTAAACTATTGTAGTTTCTCCAAGCAGATGTCGAATTATGTAGGTGTGATATAGATCACTACTTGATAAAGAGATGTAATAACTACCCCACTTAGCTCGTTGCAAGCTTATCGTAACCATCGATTATTGGGCTAAGGTGGTTGGCAAGACGGGGCACAATTTTCCTGAAGGTTACATTTGAAAAGTGTCCTGGCGAATGGACGTCTTGAAATACTATCTCTCGCCCTTTTCCCGAAATGCTCCACAGAAACATAGTGCACGAGTAGTTATTTATATAATATAAAGCCATAACAATTTACAGTAGTTAGAGTATGTTTTTGTCAGTAGTTAGAGCATGTTTTTAGTAATAGTTACAATATTTTGTTTATTTACTTTTGACCTTAGAAGATTAATTTATTTTATTTTATTAGAACGTTTTAATTATAGAAGATTTATTTTTTTAATGTTTGTTTTCGTATGCAAGGTAACATTTTATTTCACCGCGCATCAGTTAGTTATTATTTTTCCCCTTTAATTAACAGCAATAGTATATTTTTGAGAAGTTTTTGGGTTTGGTAGATTTTAGCAAACAAAATGTGTCGCTTTACGAAGCTGTCGAGCGAAAAATTGTAGAACGAAGACGTCCAACAAACGGAAAAGGTTCGCCAAGAAATTGGATTTATAGGTATCTATTAAATTCTAAAAACGGAAAAGTTCCCGTCGGGAAAGAATTCTTTTTGGATACGTCTAAAATAAGGAAAGGTCACTTAAAATTAGTATTAAACTTCAGTAAATGTAGGAAATGATTTACGTGGGATGTTGGTGGTTGGATCATCAAGAAAATTATCTGAGGAAAGGAAAAAGCACGTTCATAACCATCATAAGAGTGTTTTAAAGATATTTAAAATAAATTCAGTATTGTTATCTTCAATTTAAAGCATTTTAAATTATATTGAATGGACTTGGGCACCTTCAAATTTTATAATGAATTTGGCCTTTTTATTTTAAAGGCCAATTTTATTTCAAAATTTTATAATTTTGAAAGTGGCCTAACTCCATATTATTCACTTAATAATCGCCACTATTTTAATAGGAGCTATAAATTTAACACCCTTAGATACACTTAAGCAGTATGACTCATTAATATCCTACACGTATATTTTTTTTATTTTTATGTTTTCCCCATTCCAGTAACCCTGGGCATGGGGGAGTTTATTGTTACAGTAAGTCCTGCAAGTTCCATCGGGTGATACTGCGTGCAGGAAAATAATTTAAATACTATTTTTCATAATACTTTCACAACAAAATGAAACAACAAGGTAACAACAAAATGCAAAGTACAAAATACAAAATACAAAAACAAAATAAAAAATACAAAAACTAATACTACATTTGACAATTTGACTACACGTATATTTTTAAATTCATTGAAACGCAAACCCTCAAATATCTCGATTCGAAGATAAAGGTACTTAGGCCATTTTCAAAATAAACGGCTCATATATTTTTTCACTGACGTGTTTACTATCCGAATTATTGTTCGTTTATCGAAACTTCAATTTTTATTGTTTATAACGCCATTGTAAGTTAAACATCTCCCTCGTGCCCGACACGTTTAGAAATAAGCAAGAAAGTAACGCCATACGGAAGACGCGCTGCGCTGGCTCCCTTCCGAGTTAAACATAGGCAATTCTTTACTGACCAATCTATTTCAATCCCTGGCCTACAAACTTCAGCGGTTACTCTTCACTGTCATTTAATACCTTTTTTTTTTTTTTTTTTTTTGAGGATGATATAGATCTGAGGATAGTTGAAAGGTTCCAAAATCGGTAATGTGGTGTTAAAGATTTATTCTTTCTTCTTTTTGAAGATTTCTTAAAAAGAATCTATACAGTCAAAAACGTTTATAACGACACTGGCTATAACGTACAATCGGATATAACAAACAAAATAGTCGGCCCCATGAAATAACAGACAGAAAAAAACGTAAATATCGCTTACAACGGATATCGGTTACAGTGAACAGGTCGGTTAGAGCCAACACTTTTATTGGAACAGTAGCAGTTGAAATATCGCTTACAGCGTACATTTCTACGAAATAAAGAAAAAAAGTTTTGTTTACTTCACACCAATTCACTCAACAGTGTCTCACTTCAGTTCTCTCTTGTCTTTATACACGGAAACATGCCACGACAACAATTTACGATTGAAGAACATTTTGCCGAATAGATTCCGGTGATTCCGCAAGTTCGATTGCCCCTGAATTAAAGACATCGCGTACAACTATTGCTGGGATGATGAAGCGACGGGAGAAAATTATTTCGCAATTTAATAGGTGCGAAAAAGGAAAACGTGTTCGGTCTTACAAACACACCGACATAGAAAATGCTTTGCTCGATTGGTTTAAAAATCAACGCGCAAACAATCCACCCGTGAATGGACCTGTGCTTCAAGTAAAGGCTGAAGTCTTATTTTAAAGAAAGATTATTTCAAGTGCAGTGCTTCATGGATTCAACGTTTCCGATCTCGCCACATTGTTCTGGGGAAAATATTAGGTTTCAGCAGTTGTTGATCAATCAATTACAAATGACTGGGTGGAAAATGTGTGGCCTAAACTCAGGGCCGGCTACAATGATTATTATGTACTTTAATTGTTATTATGCACTTAAATTGACGTAAGAATAATTATGTACTTAAATTACGTAAGATGAAAATATGTATCGATAATGTTTAATACATATTTAACAGACTCAAAATTAAGACGAAGTGAGACTGACTGTAACACCGTTTACAGACCAACTTTAAACGACCAGTGTAACACCGTTTACAGCGAACTGTTCGTTATATCCGATAATACCGCTTAAAGAGAACATCGGCTATAGCGTACAAAAACCTCCAGTCGCTTGAAGTTCGTTATAAACGATTTTGACTGTATTATTATTGGGTTTCCATTCCAATAGTTTTTAAATATGTATTCTTATTGTTTCAATAACAATAACAATTATTTTAATAGTTCCAATAATAATCTAGAATTTTGTTTTCACTCCAATTATTATCCACACCTGTCATAATAATGTTGGCAATCAGCACATTTAATGTTTTACTAAAAAAAATCAATATTTAATTTATTTTAATTTAATCAATAGGTATAGAGGCCGGGTCTCAATCCCAGGCCTCCTCAATTCCTAATCTTTTCTATTCAAACAAAAGTATTTAAAATTAATTAAAAGATAAACTTCCATTCATTGATATCCAGAATTTACTGTTCTTCAATTAGATTCTGCTATTTGGAAAATTTGTTCCCCGTAAACTTCGCTTAAACTTAGGTTTAATGTGTCAATAAAGAGAATGGATTGACATGGCTGGGACAACGCTCTTGGTAGTGGTACGTGCACCCGGCCATTCCCCATCTTTCTTTTCAGAACAAAAATAAAACGTTACTAATTCGGCCTTTAAACCTCAATGTACTTCTAATGATACGTTAATGTTTATTTCATTGTTTCCTGATCATCAAAGTTTTAATTATCTCTACTAGGTGGAGCTAATTACTTACCTCATGGGTTATGAATACTATAAGTTCTTAAATAAAATATTTGGTTTATACGCAAATCAAAGAAAAATAGTGAGCAATAATGTTTTTTAAAATGCTTAGGTTATATTAAATTATGTTGAAGTAATTATAGTAGCTTTGAGCTAATAAGTAGTCGTAGATTTTTTCCTTTAATATGTCAGTAAATCTTTGGAATGGGCCATTCTAGATTTTTTTTCTTTTATTCTGTTTTCTATCACTTATGAAGGCGAATAATGATGTTCGCGTTTCATCTCTCAATTGAACAAAAAATCATAAGAAAACAATCGATAGTGATGCTAATTTTTTCTTTCACTTTTTTTCATTCAATCATTACAGTCTATTATAGATTCAGTTTCGTTAGTGATGATTTGATTTCCTGTCTATCAATTTTTTTCTTTGTTGTTTTTGTAGTTGGCGATTTTCACTATCATTAGCTTTATTTAGTTAATATCATTGCCTGAAGCGATATATATTTTTTTCTGTGTAACACTAGTTTTATGTTATTGTAATTGTATTATTGTAAGAACGTTTGTTCTTACATCCTGTTATGAATTCATGTATCCTGTTTATGTTTTGTAAATTATCATAACCTAATTTAGGTGGGTGTTATGTTCACATTTCATCGCTCAAGTTCGATACATTGATCAAAAAATATAATAATCGATAGTGATGTTCATTAGACATTCGCCATTTTCCCCCATTCGCCATTCCTGACCGCATTAAGTTGTGCTGCAGCCGGGCATTCTTCATCTCCATTATTGTAAATAGGATCGAGTATGAAGATCATGGAGTAGAACTCAGAGCTCCCTGAACTAGGAAGTTGAGCGGAGATGCGAGGAGAAGAGGGGACACAGGAGAAAGCCGAAGAAAAGAAAGGAAGCATGCTGCCCACAAGATTATCTTTATTCCAATCCAAATTCAGGTCCAAATTTATTTATAGTTTAATCATATTGTTGTTTATTTAATACAGTCACACCAATTTTTCTCACATTCTATCCATTTTTTTTCATATCGAATAATTTTAACCTTATACAGTCCACAGTTTTTCAAAGCTACCAAATTGATCGAAACTAAATCATTTTTTTTAAAATGATAGATCAAACAATGATCATTGATTGTCATAACTATTTACGACAAAGATACTAGAGCAAATTTATACCATAAACATAACAAATTTATATAAGTTAACTTAATAGTTAAATATTTCGAATTATTCGTTACTTTGAAAAATAATTTTCAGAAATCTAATTTGTAATTCAGCGATCTTAAATTTAATCGGACTACATTAAAGCAAAAAAATAATGAGAATCCAGTTCTTTTTTTTTTAAGATAGTTACGTATCCTCGAATCTTTATTAACTCATTCAATGTTTAGGCATCAAATTCGATGTTAAAGTATATGTAGTATTTAAATACAAGCTGATAGACTAGTTCATCAGTTATTGTTTGATAAAAAAAAAATAAAATAGATTTTATCCAGTATCCAGATTATCCAAACCACAGTAATTTCCTTGTATGGAAATAATTCATTTAAAATAATAATGAGGGCTATCATCTCCTTATCAAAATCCTTGGATATGAAGCTAGGAAACTTAGCAGCCCTGGATTAACCTTTATTATTTCAATTGAACTGCTCTATTATATAAATACTCCATCTCGATGACAATCCTGCTTTAAAAAAGAAATTTTTTGCACAATTGAAGATACAGAAAGTACCTCGGGTACACTTGTTTTGTTCTCGTTTGCATTGGAAATGTAGTTGGCTGTGCTTTGTGTGCCTTCAGTTCAACTTACCCACAAGCAACAGCTTACTCATGTATGAGTAATATAAGCAAACTTTTTCCTAATTATCAGGCTTTGTTTCTGAAAAAATTAAAAACTGCATTTGGGAAAAGCAGCACTCGACTGATACTGAAATGGTGCTAATATGGATTCTCTCGAATTGTGGCATATTCGTTAATGAAGCTGCAGGCAAGGCAGCAATTCTTGTCAGAATTAAAACGAACGAGACTACACTAATATTTCTAACTACCACTGCTGATTGTAAACGTTGGTGTACTAAAACTTTTGGGGAACAATGGTAAAGGAGATGGTATCAGTCGAAAAGCTATATGAAATCAAGGAAGACATTCGCCCTTGAAAGGCATCATTCAGGAAATCTAGATCAGAAGAAACAATCTTAACTAGACTTCGAATCGGAAACGCATAAACCTTCATACTCGATAAACTAATGCAGAGCCTGGAACCTCCATATTCTGATAAATGCGCCTCTCCACATACACTGAGACATATTGTAACAACATGCCAACTATAATCTGACACCAGAATTAAAATTGGTGTAATTTCCATTGTGAACACAGCACTCGTAGTTGAAGAAAAATGCCGAACATAATGAATTTCATAAAATACACCAAAATGTGTAAGTCAATGTAGGCTAGGCTATCAAATTTTAAAAATATTCTCTAAACACTATAACAAAACATACCTTTTTATGACATATGATAGCTATTGATGCCACTAATGACTTACTTGGTAGATTGCATGGGTGTACAAAATTATTTTTTGTAGATATATGTGTTAAACTTATAAAATACTCCAATAAATTTTATAATTTATTGTGAAAAGAGGTCCAAATTATATTGTTTTATTACTAATAGCCTATCCATCCTGTGACATCCATTCCATGAACTAGATTTATTAGGTTTACGAATATTAGAGTTAAAGATTTAAGGTTACATATATAATCATCGACATCCTACAAAAGATCGAAGTTATTTATTTACTATAATTTATTTTTTAAATTATTTTTATCATTTTTGTTGCTCTATTTATTTATTTCTTAAGATATATAAGTACGTTAGAAGAAGGAAGAGGGTAGGTACATGAATATAGAAATTTTATGTCTGAGGATATGACACCTTAGACATTAGTGTCAAGGAAGCAAAACATGTATAGCATATGTGATACCTTGTATGGTATAAGGACGTTTTAAAGAACTATTATTTTAGTATCCATTTTTTGAAAAATATAACCCTTTTTCTCAGTGTAAGGTAATGAATAAAAATAAATCCAAAAATCCTCAACTCCGGTATGGTCTAGTGGCTAGGATACCTGGCTCTCACCCAGGAGGCTCGGGTTCGATTCCCGGTACCGGAAGAAAATTTTTTATTTTAAATTAATTTAATATTTACTAAGAAGGTATTACTAATTAAAATTATAAATTAATTGGAAGTAAGTTGAACTATATTTATTATTTTTAAATCGCTTCTCAAAGCGAACGGTTTATTTTAGTGAAACCTGGGTTTAATAAGTTGTAAAGATATACCAGTATTTTAATTGCAATCGTCTGCAGTATAATTCCCCGTTAATTTGTTGACCAAAATTAAGTATGGAAATTTGTTTACATTTATTTGTATTTTAAAGGAACCTTATAAATAATTGAAAACGCATTTTATTAATTATAAAACTGAAGTAAGCCCCATCATAGCCACTAAATACATATTACTTCTTCTACATCTAGGGCAGTTTTTTTTACAATGGAGGGTGATTGGAGGTTCATGGTTACTTCTGAACAATCTTGAAGACTTCAACAATTGTACTGATTTTATTGTCATCTTAGTTTTCAGCAAATATTTGAGAGAAATGGATTGAGATGACCTAGGCTATGTTGATATATATACTTTTTCTACTTTAAATTTGAATATATATTTTTTTATATATAGTTAAAATCGAATTTCAATTTCAGTATATGCATATTTTTAGACTTGGTATGATGATTAATTTTCTCGTTTCAAGGCAACGAATTTGAACACTCCGGATTAAAGCCACTCATCCCTTTATTAAAATTCCAGCTCCATCCTAATTGCCTTCAGAAAGTGACACTTAAGAATTTTCAATTAACAGAGTAGAACTTTTAACATTACTTATTTCTTCCATTTTTATTTATATGTACCACTGAAATTTATTTTATACACCATTAATATCTTGTTTACATATCCCGTATTTCTTGTGCAATAAAATAATATTTGATACAGTAACATTCTATTAAATAAAAAAAATAAATAAATTAAAAAGTTATAATCTTAACTCTATAAACGCTTTCATTTTATTTATTTCATTTTTAATTTTTGGAATTAAAAAAGTATATGCAGACGAACAGGGGATAATTGGGTCCATGGAAAAGCGTTAGTAATTATGTTTTTTCAACAAGTCAAAACTGATTTTTTTTCCCTATCCTTATCGGACAAAAATAGTTTAAAGGCTATTCGGGCTCTAGTTGGGAAAATTGTTTTTCCATTTTTTTTTCTTTTTAATGTTGTACTACAGCTTTTTTTATGAGCTCCATAATAACAGAAAACATTAAGGGTGATTCGAATAAACTCTTTAGTAATTTAAAAATAAAAATAATGCGTAACCATAATTTACAAATATATTAAATTACACTCATTGTTGTGGGTAATATTACAATATACGGAAAGAAACGTATACTACCATAATAGTGCGTCTTACCAACCCTCTCTTAGCGCGGTCCCTGGGACCGCGCATACTCTATTTTACCTATATATTCTCCCTTGTCCAAGGGATCGCATTCCTGACTCGACTAAACCTAAGGTCCGCAGATTCGTAATTGATTTACTACTTTTTTTTTGTAATGGAATGTACTAATCCCTTTTAATTGCCAACTCTATGGTCTAAAAAGGACGCCAAAGGTAATTTCCCATATTTTATGAAAATAAATATTAATTTAAAAAATGCAAAATAATTTTTTATATTCCGAAAGGAGCGAATTAGTGTTGTTGTTCTTTTTTTTATTTAAGATTTATTTTTACGAACTAAGAAAACGATCATTCCCAGAGGACCGACAACGATCATGATGCCGCAAAATAAAAAATCAAATGTTTATAAGTTAAAATACTGTGATTATATATATCGAATATCTATTTTATACTAATATATATATTTTTCTTTTTTAAATGTTGGTCATAAGAGAAAAGTGTTGTAAACTTCCTGGGCCTGAATGTGTTAAAAAGATTTTATTTTAGAAGTAACAAAATTTTAGAGGAAACAAGTTCACAAGGCAAAATTACTATATAACTAATTTATAACATACTAGCAATCTGAACTATAGTTTAATTGTTAGGCCTTAACTAACTAATTTTCCTCCATCTAAAAAGACGAAAGTGGGACAAAAGAGAGATGAGTGCGTGAATATCTCTCTCAATTGACTCGTTGCATCCGTCCATTATTGTAAACAATAAGCGACGACAATGGCCCTACAAGATGGTGCAAATAGATTGGAGGTAATGATACAAACCCACAATGTTCTCACAATAGCCATTGGGTCATCGGAAAGCTTCGGCTTGGAGTCCCTGCCACGAGAGGATACAGGTCTAGGCCATCAGGTAACCTGTCAGCTCTCAACAGTTCGTTTCATGTGTTTCATCGTATCGTCTACGGCTAATTTTAAAATATTACTAAGGCTCTTATAACGGTATGACGACATTTAAAAAAACGAAACCAATCCACAAAATATGGAAAAATGAGTTTGAGATGGTTTTAAATGGGATCGGGAAGAAAATATTACAATGAAAAGAACCAAATCTGTATTTAAGGATCTCCAAAGGAAAATTCAGTTGAAAAAAGATATGTCTTTAAAAAGAAATAAATAAATAAAATATCCATCCAAAAAAAAATTTATTTCTGATCCACCTATTTGATATAACACAATTGGGGCCCTTAGTATCAAAATCTGATAGATACAATTGAAATGACCAATATAAAAAATAAAGATTACAGAATTTTCAGTGATATTCCATAAAAAATTTGGTAAATTCATTATTAATATTATTATGACCAATAATTTTAAAACTCGATTTAGCAGATATCGATTCTAAAGGCCTGATTGTATATGGCATAGGATAAAATTGGGCTTATGTAAAAAAAAAAAAAAGATTGCAGCTAACTTTTATTGGAATTTTTCTCAAAACAAGTTGGATTTATTCTGGTTCCTTACTGCTAAATGCTTTTCAATTATAACTTGTGTAAGTTAATGTTAAATATGTACCTTTGTTAACATGCATGCGATCGTAATGCTTATCGTGTATGCCAATATATTCCCTTTCCATGTTGGAATTCAGGGGTCTTTAAAAACTTTTTTAGTCCTATTAAACATTTTTAAAACAATTTTAATTGTATTATTATTTGAAAAAGAAATAACCTTGGAATAACTATTGATTTTTAGTTGATGTTTCCATATTCATTAATTTTTATGGTAGTTAGAGGGTGAGGGGTAATACGTTTTTTCTCATTTTCATTTTTAAATCTGCACTGGTTAATCAAAAAAATTGAAATTCAGCAGATGAGCTGGCATAAATATGAAAACTAGAAAAAAAAGTGTTAACATTCAATAAATAAATTAAAAAAGCATGTTAAATATGAGATAAAATAGTACGCAGCTATAGATAGCATTAGGCTGCTCTAAATAATTATATACTTAGTTTATTATTAATTAACTATTTACATATATATATGGTCAATGATTGTCAAAAACTATAAATTGCATGTGTATTTTTAGGTGAAGACAAGACTATATGAAACATATCAATATGTATTGTCCATGGTTATTAAATTGCATTTTAAATATTTTATTCTTTTTTTTTTCTATAGCGCTCTATCCATGTTTCATTGAACATAATAAACCAAGGAACATCGATCAGGTTTCGATGACCTTTGATGACAGATATTCGATGCATTTTTTGATATAGTACCTTATATGACCTTGTTCAATTGTTTTGTTCTAGGTCAGATTGTTGTACCTATCATGATGGCACACTTTAAGAAAAGCATGGCAACAGAGTGAGTTCAAGGTTTTTTTTTTTTTTTTTTTTTTTTTATAGAATTATTTCAGAACAGAATGAGTGGTATACATGTATTTATTTAGTATTATTATTATTATTTTTTAGGCCATAGAAGTTTAATTGCAATTAAATATCCACCTATAGATCCTTTCTTTTACATAAAAAGTAAATGGTCTCCAAAACATTTTTTATTATATGTAGTATAGTTTTTATTTTCATGTATGGTATTCCAATGTATTGGAAAGGTGAAACTAAACCACAAAACCTTGAAATTGACAAAATGAAATTCTGACAATTAAATAATGTAGTTCTCAAACTCCAAGGAGGCTGGGTAAAGTAATTTATGAAAAGAATCTCATGAAATATAATCTTTATTTAGTAAGTTGTTGTTTCCTTTGAATTATTTGAAATATTCTTCAGAATTATCTAATGTGGAACAAAAAAAGTGATATGATTTAAAGTATTAATCTAAAAAATTTGAAGTTAGTCTACATGGAGACTGAAGCCTTTTTGATTCGATAACATGATAAGATAAAAATATTTATGCTATCTTTCTCGTGATTATTTTAATAATTTAACAAAATAAAACTAATACCAGATAATGGGAACTTTAATATAAATATCAAAAACTTCAGCTTTATTTTTCTAAGTTTTTCTTTATGTATTACAGAGTTTTGGAGAATACAATTGTTGATATTTAGTCATCAAATATTGAAGGATATTATTATCCATATTAGATGACAGAAGATTCAGTACTACTTTTATGAATAATGGAAAAAATTATTTTTTGAACAATTAAAAAAATTATACAGTCTTGGTTAGAGAATATTGAACTGTGGGTGAATCAAAACACATGCGCTTTGTCTCAATAGGGCTTTACCGATAAGATGTTGGAGTTATTAAGGTATTTTAATCACAAAAGAAGTTAAAAATGCGTTAGCATCAATCAAAATCTGCAATTTGTCATTTTTGAAGTTATTGCAGTGTCGTTTCGCAGTGTATGATATTCTATTCTAATTCACAATCCATGTTCCTCTGAATACAAACTAGAATCTTTCAAGTAACCACCCCTTTAGATAATGATTGTTTCATTATATTTGTAAAATTTAAAATATTTATACAATTATATCAATATAACCTTTATGAAATATATCAATATTGCATTAAATATTGATTTATGCTTAAATAATGATTTATGATAAAATGTTTTCAATAATATAGTTTTACACCAATTTTTTTTTTTTTCTTTTCTTTTTTATTGAAAGTTATTGACCTAACTTTTATTCTTTCACTTAAATTATTATACCATACACAAGTCAAGTTTATTAGCTAATAAAAAGGAAATAAAAACGTTTGCAAAAATTTTTACATTTTAAAATACTTAAAAAAAAACTGTTATACCTATTAATGTCTAATATTCTGTGTGATAAATTAGCAGTATTCATGTTTAGTAAATTTAACTGGGGAAAGTTAAAATTTTCATGTGACTTTTTATTTTAAGATAAAATTAATAATAATGAAATATGATACTTATAGTAGTTGACAACGGCGCATTCTTGAGGTGTTTAGAAGAAGTATTTAAAGTTCTCTGTGTGGCTACTAGAATGCGCTGTGTGCAGGATTTACATCTATAGTTTGTCTCTTTAATGCCTAGATATCATTATGATTAACATTATTATCATCCCAAGAATTTCAAAGACTATGAAATTCATTTTTTGTATTTTATTTTACATTAGTATCCTATTTATTATATTTATAGCTATTTATAAATTTATAGTTATATTATAATTATATAGTGATAACAAATTATTTTCAGTGAATAGTAGTTCAATATTAGATTGTTATTGTTTTTTTTCAGAGTACAAAATGTATCTAATACACCAACTACGTTGACATGGAAATGGTGTCATACTTTAGATGCTTTTGTTATTTGTAAGACATTTTTGATACCTTATAAACTCCCTTTTTATTTTTCATATGGCATTATGTATATACCATGTATGTAGTGTAACAATATATGTACAATATATATGTAACAATATAAGGCATTTCTTATGATTTATGTACATAATATATTATTTTATATTGATGGCTTGATTAAGCTGAATTGAAGGATCTTTAATAATTTAAAAATTACAGAAGGAAAATTATAGAGGTGCTTATGGTTACATCATTTTGTTTGTTTATAAAACGTATAGTAATAAAATCACTGGAGTTTTATTAATTAAAATTAATATTTGCCATTGCTAATTACTAATTATTTCATATAATTACTGTTTCATTGGTGATATATGGTGCTTGAGTACCAAATTTTCTACATCCTAAGTAATAGTATTATTTGGTGTTGTCCCTGTTTTCACTAACACATGTTTCTCTTTGTAGTATAATGATAGCATGTCTGTCCCATTAAGCAAAATCGAGAGCTGATAGGTATATGTTTTATGCATGATTATACTGATAATGAATACAATTATTAATAATTGAATTTAAACTGAATAGCACAAGCATGTTAATTATTACGTAATGATGACTGCTTAGAGTATCATTATCATTATCAATAATTCTTCATAATATTTCTTTTTGGAATGATACTGGTATAAATCAAAATGTTAAATTGCTTTATTTATAAAGGTTAGACTTATTTATTCAGTTTTATGCGAAAACTGAGCTCTTTTTAAAAGCTGTAAAGCTCCAAACATAGTTTGAAATATAAAAAATAAAACAGACAAGTATGATATTTTTAGTAGCCCATTTTAATGTAATGTTTCTAGTGGACTTTAAAACTTAAAATAATTAGACTTCAAATATGTGAAATTAGAAAATTTTACTATATAATTATTAATGCTTCAAGAATAATCTGAAAAATAAAATTTTAATTTTAATTCAACTTTAAAAATGTTTATGTAAAAAAAAAAAAATAGTGCTACATTATTTTTTTCCCTTTGACCTTCTAATGTAACAGCTGTACATTTCTGAAAATTAGGGTTCCCATAAGGCAAAATTTTAAATTCTCCTATCATATATTTTTGACTCACAGAAATAGAATGAAACCCCGAAAATTCATATTATTTCTATCCTTGCGACGAAATGGGTTAGTGAATACAGACTGCATTACATCTTATGATTAATATAATTTCTTACTTTATTTTTCGATGTTTTTACTCCAGTAAAATTTGAGAGTTCCATATTGTTAAGTTAAAATTTTTTTTGTATCTCTTTTTTATTTGAACATAAATGCTTTAAAACAAATTATGGTAGATTTTTTACAGCTTGTATTACTTCAACTACGAGACAAGCTCATGATATTTTGATGGACATTGTAGTTATAAGTTTGTAATTACTTTACATTTTTTGATACTAAAATTTTTCGAATTTAATATATTTAATTCTTAGTAAGAATTCAGGGACAGCTTCACAGGACCCTAAAACCCCTCATGATGAAGGAAGTACAGTTATTAACAGTCATATTCATACACCGACCATCATCTTCATGTTATGTTTTTTGTTTTTTATCTGATTTACCTAGTTTATTTTTAAACATACTGCAGAATTGTGAAATGTGAAAATTCACTCTATAAATATAATTGTTTCAAGAATAACATGAAAAATAAAATTTTAACATATTTCAAAATGTTTGTTATGTAAAAAAAAAAATAGTGCTGTTTTATTTTTTCACTTTCGACAGCTAATGTTTCAGCGGTACATTTCTGAAAAATAGGGTTCTCGAAAGGCAAAATTTTAAATTTACCTATCATATATTTTTGACTTAAAATTCGGAGACACAAAAACTCCCACATAAAAAAAAAAAACTTTTTATGCCCAAATAATTATAAATTTATGTTCATAAATTAAACTAGAAAAAAGTGTTTTTCAATCTACACCATTTTAATTTTCATTAATTCGATAATTCATCATTTCAACATTTAAAAATGAAATCTGATATTCTTTTGGTAATTTTCGCATTTCAATTATCATTTGAAGCCGATTTGCTATTCATTCCACAAATACTCGTAATTTGGTCCATTCTTGAAAAATTTCACACCACTCTTTCCTAAACTTTCACCATTATATTTCCTATTAGCTGAATAGCATTTTAGCATATTAGCCACATGTTTTCATGTTGTTATTTAACGTTTCCCGTCAATTCTCGATGGGATTAAGTCGAGATCTCGGAGGAGGCGCATCCTTTTGGCAATGATATTTTAGAGTATTTATAGAACATTCCGTGGTTTTGAGTGCCTTAAAATTTCTGCCATGGATCTCAAAAAACACGTTTATGGTTGCTAAGTATTATCTTTTTAGCTAAAGACAATTTTGATTGTATTTTTAAACGTTGAGAAAGAAATCGAGTTTCAATTTTAGTATTTTTGATTAATCAATAGTGGATTACTATTTTTTATTGGTTTGCTTTTGGTGATAGTAAAGTCAGGTATTTGATTGAACATTCTATGCTCAACGAAACCGGTTAAAACCTTGGTTAGGTTGTCTTGGTCTTTGTGAGAGCAGTAATTTGTTAGCTAACGTTTCTTGGGCGAGGCCATCCCTAATATGTAAGTATATTATATATTACATAGATGTAAACACATATATTTTCGTTCACAATATCCTAGTTCATGCTGCACTTGACCATCCTTTGTGTGGAATTATTTTTTCTTTCAACTCGGTAACGATACATTTTAATTATTTATAGTTGATAAGTAAACTTTCTCTATTCAACATGAACGAGCATTTTAATCGGCTTTTTTTTTTCCAGAGATTTCAAATACAAAGCAATTTAAAAACAAAATATATTGTTCTCATTTCTCAGTGCTCTTCAGTGCTCATTTCTTTATATTTAGGGGAAAAAATCCCTAATATAAAGAAAGGCTATCTAGAAAGAAGTAAGGCAATTAGACAAGTTTCGCCGCTAGCTGAAGAAGAGTTAGAGTACATAAAGCTGGAAGATAACATTTAATAACACCCCCAACCCCCCAACTAATATCCCTAAACCCTCCTCAATATGTTCTTACTTTCCCCTTATAAACTTTTTCTGCCGAAGATTTATTAAAATAGTCTAAAGGCTTTCCTCTCGAAACTTTCAGAGATCAATGGGCCTTCATAATACTGCTCCGGGGCCCAAAAAGTAGCCAGGTATTTTCATATGAAATTACTTTTTGGCAAGGAGTCGAGGAGGGAATGCCGGGATATTGAAATTTATATACTGCCGTTCCTATCATATCAGTTTGTCATATGTGAAGTTTATAGTCCACGTTATGGCTTCAAGCCCTTTGATCCTATTTCAATAAAAAAAGGCGGAAAAGATTACATAGTCCCAAATTAGTTCTATTATAGTTATTTGTATAATCTATCTTTCTATTCTATTGTATCGATCATCAGAAAGAAACTTATGTCCATTTTTTAATCATTCAATATTCTCATTCATTTGCATTGACATTTGGCCGTATTTTCTCCATAAGTAGAATGACGTTTTTCATGGTACTTTTTTTTTTCATTAACCCTAAAAAAATCCCAATTCATCGGGAATTTTTCATTAACCCATTCTCAAGTCAGAACTTCAAATATCTCACAAGATCAAATGACCATAATTCTAAAACTGCTAATTGGAATTGGGTAAAATTTGGCATTTTATATTATTTCCTTATGTAACACGTTGACGCAGCGTGTACCACCCACCGGTGGCTCACACATGAATGCTGCCTCTGCCTAATAATTTAATCTTTAACACTTTGACTGCCGAAAAAGGATACCTGAGAGTCATGCTCTCGTTTCGACACAATTTTAATATTTAATTCTCTTACAAGAGAACAGTTACTCGATTTCAGGTGACATGGCAGCCAAAGTGTTGAGAAAGCAGAAACAATTTCTATATCGCTGAACTTTAAAATAATGAAAATTTAACATAAATTAATTTATTTTTGTATTTATTTATATTTATATTCTATTTTTTTTTCTTCTTTTTAGCCTCTACCCTTTAGGGTCATTGGCGTTGTGTTCAGTTAAACTATATTGTAATACTTTGTTTCTTTTAGGTACTGCAATAGGGTGGCTATTTTCGGTTCGTTGTCTCTTAATAATTCTGCCAGTGTTTTGTCCATATTATGTTTTTTCCTGAGATCAATGAACTGTGTACAATCTAATAAAATGTGCTTTACCGTCAGAGCAACATTGTCACATTTTTGGCATGTGGGTGCCTCCAGACCCCTGAGAAGGTAGCCATGGGTGAACTGGCAGTGCCCGATCCTTAGACGGCACAATATGATTTCTTCTCTTCTTGAGCTTCTTAAGCTTGTCGTCCATTTTTTGCAGTCTTGCTTTATCTCGGATAATTTTGACGGTATGTTCCTCCATTGCGATTCCCATTTTTCTGTCAGATTTTTCTTTAATGTTGTTAGCCAATCTTCTATTGTGATCTCTTTTATGGTATTACGTTTTCCGAATTTTCTTGTCTCGCCAAATTGGCTGCGTGGTCAGCGTTTTCGTTGCCTCTGATTCCTCTGTGGGATGGGACCCAGGCTAAACTCACCGTTCTCGCTCTTAATTTTAGCTCCCACCACATGTTTATTATATCCCTTATAATAGAATTACTTGGAGATGACTTTTGTATTGCTGTTAGGACGCTTTTGGAGTCTGTTACAACTAACCACTTCTCCATTTCCGATTCTCCTATCAAGTTGAGAGCTTTTAAAATGGCCGTTGCTTCTCCAGTAAAGATGGAACATGCTCCAGGTAACCTATATAAAGTTCTAATTTCGTTAGTGTATACCGCGCAGCCTATGTTGCCTTCTATTTTGGAAGCGTCGGTGTACATTGTTTCAAAGCCCCTGTATTTCTCCAGGAGCTGCAGAAAGGATTTTTGGACTATTAAGGGACATTCTTTAGAATATTTAAACATTGAATAATCTATAAAGGGTCTTTCTTTCCTCCACCTGGGTATATTCAGATTAGGTATTGGTCTGATATTGTTTAGGTCCATGTTAGTATGTTGTAAACAGTTATATATCATTTCTTTGAAAGCGCTACCAACATTTCTAAGTCCGAGCATTTCAGACTCTTCTTCGAAAAGGATACATCTTAGGGGGTGATATATACGAGTCTTCAATTTTGAGATGTATTTTAGTGATAGGTATTCTCGCCGCAGGTTTAGGGACGGTTCGCCTGATTCAGCATATATACTCTCTACTTGAGAAGTTCGGTAGGCTCCCGTACATATTCTAAGTGCGGTGTTGTGGATAGAATCTAACATTTTTAATGCTGTTTTCTTACCTATTCCATATATTGCAGCACCGTATTCAATTTTGCTTCTTATTAAGTTGTGATATACTTTTAATAGAGTATCTCTATCAGCGCCCCAACTTGAGTGAGAGATGCATTTCAGAATTCCGGTTCTTTTCATACATTCTTCTTTAACATATTTTATATGTTGCGTCCAGGTTAGTCTCTTATCCAATCTCATCCCTAGGTAGACATGCTCTTCTACGTATTCGATAATGGACCCTTCTAACATCAATGGAGGTTTCTGATGACAGGTACTTTGTCTACAAAAATGTATACGTTTTTTTATACATATACATGTATGTGTTTGATAATTTAAACTTGGCTTCTTTTGTCCAATTTGCCACTTTATTTAATGCATCTTGTAATTTCCATTGTATGAGCGCTAAGGATTTACTTCGGCACATTATGACTATGTCGTCAGCGAATAATAAGCACTTAACCGGGTTCTTGATGTTGGACGTGATTCCGTTTATTGCTAAGAGGAATAGGGTCGCACTTAGTGGTGATCCTTGCGGGGTACCGTTTTCGAAGATGTAATCCGAGGATACTGAATTTCCTACTCGGACACAGAATTTCCTCTCTGTTAGGAAATTTTTCAAATAGGCCCACATATTTTTTTCTATTCCCGATTCTTCTAAAATTGTTAACACCCGCTCTCTTACCATTTTGTCGTATGCTTTCTCTAAGTCCAAAAACACTGCGATCATATGTTCTTTGTGGGAAAAAGCCTCTGCGACTTCTAGGCTTAGTGATAGTATAGCATCGGTTGTTGATCGCTGATCCCTAAAGCCGAATCGGTGTGGGGAGAGCATGCGTTTACTTTCCAATGTGTCAATAAGTCTCAAGTTAACCATCCTTTCTAACGTCTTAGATACGCACGAGAGTAGTGAGATAGGCCTATAATCTTTCGGTTGTGTGCAGTTTTCTTTTTTTGGGAGAGGTACTATTATTGATTTTTTCCAGTTGGATGGAAACTCTCCACTATTCCGAACTTCGTTGTAGATTTTTAGTAGATATATTTTTCCCTTTTCCGGCAATTTTTTCAGAAATTCTCCTGTTATATTGTCTAGACCGGGTGTTGATTTCCCTTTGCATTTTTCTAAAGAAAATCTGAGTTCTTCCATTCGGAATGGTTCACTGCATCCTGGAAGATCACTTGAATCTAAACTATTTCCATAATGCGTTTCTGTGGTTTGTTTCTGTTTTTGTTGATAGTCTGTGGAAGAGACTTCCTGGAAGTCTCTATTATTCTATTTATAAATATAATAATTTATAATACTGTATTATAAACATAACTAGTAGGATAATATTTTTTATTGTTTATTTTATTATTGTTGGATTACCAATACCACATAATACCCTGGAATAGCTCCCGCCTGATAAAGCGAAAAGCATTAAACAGTCCCGGAGTGAACGTGTTAATTAATATATACAATTTTTTATCCTCATCTCAGGGTGGAGGGGTTCGGCCCCGGATGATTTTGCGTGTAATGGCCTTTGCCGTTTTTTACTTTCACTTACCTATATATGAAATATATAGTAAGTGGAAGTATTGCGATCGTGAAAATTTTCGACTTCCGGATTTCAACGGAAATACACGTTTTGGGACCCCCTGAGTCGAAATAACCAAGTCCCGCGAAATGGTCTGTGTGTGTGTCTGTGTGTGTGTGTGTCTGTGTGTCTGTGTGTGAACAGACTAGCTCAAAAACTATAAACCGTGCGATCATGAAATTGGGTATTTAGTGTAGGTATATGCCCGCGATGTGACAGCATAAATTTCATCAAAATTACTTAAAGGGAGGGGGTACTTTACTTAATAAATTTTGTATCATTTTCACGTGTTTTTTTTATTTACTCAAAAACGGTTTTAACGATTTTGATCAAACTTGGTATTTGATGTATTTATATAACCGAGATGTGACTGTAAAAATTTCATCAAAATTGATCTACGGGAGGGGGGACATTACTTAATAAATTTTGTATCATTTTCACAGTTTTTTTTATTTTCTCCAAAACGCCTCTAACGATTTTGATTAAACTGAGTATTTGATCGATTTACATGCCCGAAATATGACTGTAAAAATTTCATCAAAATTGATTAACCGAAGGGGGGACTTTACTTAATAAATTTTGTATCATTTTCACGTGTTTTTTTTATTTACTCAAAAACGGTTTTAACGATTTTGATCAAACTTGGTATTTGATGTATTTATATAACCGAGATGTGACTGTAAAAATTTCATCAAAATTGATCTACGGGAGGGGGGACTTTACTTAATAAATTTTGTACCATTTTCACATGTTTTTTTTATTTACTCAAAAACGGTTTTAACGATTTTGATCAAACTTGGTATTTGATGTATTTATATGCCCGAGATATGACTGTAAAAATTTCATCAAAATTGATCTACGGGAGGGGGACTTTACTTAATAAATTTTGTATCATTTTCACGTGTTTTTTTTATTTACTCAAAAACGGTTTTAACGATTTTGATCAAACTTGGTATTTGATGTATTTATATAACCGAGATGTGACTGTAAAAATTTCATCAAAATTGATCTACGGGAGGGGGGACATTACTTAATAAATTTTGTATCATTTTCACAGGTTTTTTTATTTTCTCCAAAACGCCTCTAACGATTTTGATTAAACTGAGTATTTGATCGATTTACATGCCCGAAATATGACTGTAAAAATTTCATCAAAATTGATTAACCGAAGGGGGTACTTTACTTAATAAATTTTGTATCATTTTCACGTGTTTTTTTTATTTACTCAAAAACGGTTTTAACGATTTTGATCAAACTTGGTATTTGATGTATTTATATAACCGAGATGTGACTGTAAAAATTTCATCAAAATTGATCTACGGGAGGGGGGACTTTACTTAATAAATTTTGTACCATTTTCACATGTTTTTTTTATTTACTCAAAAACGGTTTTAACGATTTTGATCAAACTTGGTATTTGATGTATTTATATGCCCGAGATATGACTGTAAAAATTTCATCAAAATTGATCTACGGGAGGGGGGACATTACTTAATAAATTTTGTATCATTTTCACAGGTTTTTTTATTTACTCAAAAACGGCTTTAACGATTAACAAAAATAAGATATGAATGTAGAAAAATGTGTGACTTTGGGAAATGATTATTAGCAAAACACGTCAATTTCTAATCTAAGTAAGTTGGTAAGTGAAAGTTTTGTGTTGCGCGCACGCACCAGATTTTTTCATTTCTTGTTGCATGTGCATTTATTTAAGTAAAAAAAACATTCGAGAATGGCAGTGTTCAGAAGAAGAAGTGCTTCGAAATATTTTCACAAGTCTGTAGTTTTTCATTTGAGAATGTGCTTCCGGATGGCGGGATGCCCGAGTGAGCAAACGCGTTAGAAAATACGCTTTACCCCTGACAACCGATGTATGATTAGAAACCCGAAGATACCAGCTTAAAATGCGGAGCCATGGGACATTTAATAATACTCAGCATTAATCACCCAACCTCTCCCCTGGCCCGGTAAACTTCGTATAGCCTAAACGGGAGGAAGGGAAGAACAAAACGAAAAATTAAAGTGATAAAAGTGTGATATGACTTTATTATACATCCAAGAAGATTTTACCAAAAAGTTGAATGTAGAGTTTATTATTATTATTTCCTGTTATCCCTTAGTGGGACATTGGGCCTGTATGAAGTTTCGCCACTTATCTCGATATGGAGCCATATCTCTTTGAGAATGGCCCACTTATGATTTTGGATCCTAGCCTCTTCCAGGGCAGAACTCCTCCACGTGTTTCTCGGCCTTCCGACACGGCGCTGTCCCTGAGGGTTCCATTCAAGGGCCTCCCGGGCGATGCTGTCTCTCCTCCTTAATGTGGGTCCAATCCATCTCCATTTCCTGGTTCTAATTTCGGCTTCTACTTTCTTTTGTTTTGTTTTTCTAAGTAGTTCCTCATTGGAGATGATTCTTGGCCACCAAATTCCCAAGATATACCTTAAGCACCTATTGCAGAAACTTTGCAAACGGGCTGAGATAGATCGTGACATTCTCCACGTCTCTGAGCCATAGAGGAGAACGGACTTCACATTTGAATTGAAAATGTGGAGCTTTGTGTGCAAATTTATTTCCTTGGCACGCCACCTTTTTTTTTTTTTTTTTTATACGGCTTTCCACATCGTTGTCAGCCCCTCCATCTATCGCCACTACACTTCCAATACCTGGGTATGTAGAGTAATATTATCTTTTTTATTATAAAACAAGTTTTTAGTTTGATAAATTACGTTTTTCATTTTCTGAAAAAAGTACTAATCAAAATCCAGGGATATAGACATGAAATTTATTTCTAATCTATCTAAATACATAAACAGTTATAACAGTTAAAGTGGGGGTTGATCCGCCCAATAGGACAGAGTTTAAGTTCTCTATATAATATATTTACCTTTCTATTGCATAAGAAAGTTTTTATTAGACTTGAGATCTGTCAATTTGCAACCGTACTGCTACCTGGTGAAAATCCATGATACCCAATTATATCTCTCACTTTACCTTCGTTGCATTTAACTGCACTGAGATATTCGTTTAGCTGATTTGAATACTTGAAAACATATATCCTAAACACATCAGGCAGCTCACACAAAAAATCATCGCAATCTTGCTTATATACTGACAGTGAAATGTGTCAGGTGATAATTGTGGAAACAATTGTATATCAACATAAACACTGATAATTCATTATATTTTGTATTTTAGCGGGACATTGAGTACCCGTTAGTTTATTTATAATAAAAATAATAGATATTTGTAAACCAGCAATCCAATGAAGAACTGCATCCCTCCCCTCCCCCCCCCCTCCAGAGAGTTGAGGACATACATAAACTACCACTTTTTAATATAAAAATCGTTTTTATTCAGTAATATTACATGTCTTTAAATGGAAAATGGGTTGTATTTGAGCAATAGATTGTGATTTGTGAACGTTAATCTTATATTTTAAATTACGTCCTTCGTGACTGATGAAATAAATACAAATTTAAAATTTCGTACATTACCCACAAATAACTGTATTATTAGAAGGTATTTAAATTTCCATATGTATACGAATAATGTGGTATACAGTATCAGTGTCATTGTCAGGATATAACAAGGCTGGAGGTTTTTACTTTCACTTACCTATATGTGAAATATATAGTAAGTGGAAGTATTGCGATCGTGAAAAATTTCGACTTCCGGTTTTCAACGGAAATACACGTTTTGGGGTCCCCTGAGTCCAAATGACCAAGTCCCGCGAAATGGTCTGTGTGTGTGTGTGTGTCTGTGTGTGTGTATGTGAACAGCCTAGCTCAAAAACTATAAACCGTGCGAACCTGAAATTTGGTATTTATTTTAGGTATATGCCCGCGATGTGACAGCAAAAATTTCATCAAAATTGCTCAAAGAGAGGGGGTACTTTATTTAATAACTTTTTAGGTTTTTTTCGATTTTCTCAAAAACGGCTCTAACGATTTTAATTAAACTGAGTATTTGATGTACTAATATGCCAGAGATGTGACTGTAAAAATTTCATCAAAATTAATTAACCGGAGGGGGGACTTTACTTAAAAAAATTCGTATCAATTACACGTGTTTTTTTTATTTACTCAAAAACGGCTTTAACGATTTTGATCAAACTGGGTATTTGGTGTATTTATATGCCCGAGATATGACTTTATTTCTTAACTATTTTTGCAATTGTTACCTTTTTTTCGATTTTCTCAGAAACGGCTTTAACGATTTTCATCAAATTCGTCATGTTTAATAAAAATTAGATGTTCTTTAATATCAGGTAAGCTTTATCATTATTAAAATGTTCTGTTGGGGGCTTAAATGGGGTGGGGGCCTTTTTTGTTTGTTTGTTTTTGCTTCCTATGAAGTATCTTTGTTTTTGTTTATATAGAGAAATAAACTGTCTCTCCTTACGCCTAAAAATAAAAAATGGCTAAATATGAGATATGATAAAAACCAAGTAAACATATAGAGGAGAAAAAAAGAAAAATATTCAGTCAACTCATAAAACACGTTGAGTCCACGCAGGACGCTTTTAATGACAGACCATTGTTCATTATTAATGCCCTTCTGTTCATTTAATGGAAATGATTTGTTTCATGGGAAATAAATGAAATATTCAACAAGTACATAGAGAATTATAAAATCAGTCGACTTGGAGTATTATGCTTGCATTGCCGAATTATCTCAAGTAAAAACTTTTATTTAATAATAAAAGAAATTAGTGTTTGTTATAGAGCAAATGAAAACAAAAATTAGAAATGAATGTGGAAAAAAGTGTAACTGAGTGAGAAGTGGCATTAACACAACGCATTAATTTCTTATCTAAGTTGGTAAGTGAAAGTTGTGTGTTGCGCGCAGGCACCAGATTTTTTTTTTTTTAAATCGACATTTCAGAACTGTTCATTTTAATCAATCACGAAGATTGTATATTTTACTGAGATTATTTTAGATGAAAAAAGCTCGTAAAACATATGTGTTTTATATTTTTATTGTATATATTTTATGTCATTAGTTAATCGACTATATTTGGCACTAAGTCATTATCAAAATACTGATAACAAATAATCATTTCCTGTAGGAATTTCCTAAGGTAACCAGGCGGTGGAAAGGTATACAGTGAATGCCCTTTCATTGGTCTGATATGAGAGACGGAAAATTTGAGCTGAAAAGAATCAATAACGGAAAGAAAATGAGTTGCTGCTTCACAAAGCTCCGGGAAAGCCCTCGACGAAAAGTCTCTTTGGGAAATGAGAATTGTTCGAATCTTCTTAGCCCGGTGCTCATATATATTATTTGGAGTTTTCACAAAGTCACCAAATGGACCGCGGACCTATACGCAGTAGAGGTAATTTTTCTTTTTAAAGCTGAAACATTTTCCGTTTATTCGTTGTGTATCTTCCTTATTTAATCGAGTTATGATTGAGTCGAACATACTAATTAATTATTAAGCTTTTGTATTTATTCAAAATTAGGCATTTATTCATTAGTTAACCGATTACATTCCGTACTAAGTTAGGATGAAAATACAGACAATAAATATAAATTCTCTGTTAGATTTCCTAAATATTTTCTCTGAAACATGGAAGAATTCCTCTTTTTTTTGTGGGGGGTCTATTGTTTTTTTTTTCCTTTATCTGTCTCTTTTATATACCTGTTTATTATTATTGACTCTCAATTACTCTCACAAGGGGAGGCTACGGACGTGGGGTCACCGATTACAATGAAACTATTTTTCGAGTTTCTATATCCAAAAATATTAGATACGTGTCCGAGGGTTCTTGCCAATGGGCCTTCTGAGCCGAGAAAAAAAAATTCTTAGGAACGAAAAATAGCCAAAAATTGTATCAACAAAGTTGCCGCTGCTCAAAGCTCCTTCAACCCATTTCAATGAAATTTTTAGGCATGTCAGAGTATTGAGAAATATTAGACACATGTATAGGGGATTGGCGAAATTAGGCTCTGGAAGCCCAGAATAAATCATTCAATTTTGTGTTATATTAGCGCTCTCGGTAACGTTAAAAATCAATTCCATTACTTTGTAAATTGAATAAACTACGTTTTTTCAGCTTCTTACTTCAAAAACTAAATATTTATATTTAAAAACAAATTATTTTGAGACGAAGTTTTTTTTTCTCTCTTCTTTTTCTTTTTTTTATCTTCTAAATTTATATTTAAATATTATAAATATTTAACAGGTAATATTTTTCATAACAAAATTTCCTTGCTTGGAGGAGATTGTTACCAAAACATTTTTTGTTGATTCCCCAAAAATATTTAAGGCCTTGATTCACGATGTTCTTATCATAACAAAGACGACTAAAACAGTCGTCCAAATTTTGACCGTTCATATTTTTTAACAATGAAAAAGAAGAAGATTTAATTAGTGACAGAGAAATGTCGATTAATCAAAATCCAAAAAAGATGCCCAAGAGATGCCAAATAAATCAAAAGCTAGATAATCCAATTAATATGTTTAAGAACTAACTTTTCGCAGTAGATACGTACGGGACGAATGCCAATGGGAGAGTGAAGTTATTTTCCACAAACTTGAGAGAAGGAATTACCTACCTAATCAGGTTGTCATGTTTATTTATATTACATGTCATTGACCCTGTTTTTTGTATTTAGAAGTTTATACAGTGTTTATAACTGCAATCCCTTAATTCAATAAAAACAGTTGTCGTCTTCAAAGATTTATTATTCTTAATTTTTAACAAACGTTTTCAATCATAAAATAAATCCTTAATTCTTTGGGCAAGGGAAAACAACAATGGAAATACTTTCAGATTCAAAATTCAAACTTTCGAATTCAATTTTTTGCGAAATTATCTTAAATATTTTTTTAAGTAGCTGTGAAATTGTGCTTTTTACATAAAACTGGAACATATTTCAATGAGTAATTTTTTTTTTTTTTTTGGTTGAAAATTTTTCTTCAATCTAAGCAAAAAATGCTTTTTTATGAAAAATATTTCCTGTTAAATATTTAAATACAAATATGTAGTTTTTGACGTAAAAAGCTGAAAAACGTAATTTATTCAATTTACAAAGTAATGGAATTGATTTTGAACGTTACACAGCGCATGAATATACCACAATATTGAATGATTTATTCTGGGCTTCCAGAGGCTAATTTCGCCAATCCCCTATACACGTGTCTAATATTTTTCAAAACCCTGACATGCCTGAAAATTTCATTGAAATTGGTTGAAGGAGCTTTGAGCAGCGGCAACTTTGTTGATGCAATTTTTGGCCATTTTCGTTCCTAAGAATTTTTTTTTCTCGGCTCAGAAGGCCCATTGGCAAGAACCCTCGGACACGTATCTAATATTTTTGGATATAGAAACTGGAAAAAAAGTTTCATTGTAATCGGTGACCCCACGTCCGTAGCCTCCCCTTGTCAGTTGAAATTAAGGGAGACCAGTGTAGTCTGTTACTATGACTTGACAAATGTGTATTCCAATACTATTGTTATGTTTTACTATCCATTGGTTTTTTGTCTTCCATCTTCCATGTTCAAAACTTATTCCTAGTAGATGTCCTTAGACTAAATCAATGTACTTCTAGTTGAACCTACCATTGCCATTCTCGGTAAAAACTTAACCAAACCAAATCTTATCCGAAAGTTGTCAGTTCATGTACCTTCATCAGAATTAAAAAAATGTGTAGCATTTTAGCAGTTGGCTTTCGTTAGTTTGTTTTAAAAAACCTCGGAGTAATGAAATTTTAATTAATTTGGAAGAGAACAAATTACTTAAAATTTAAAGCGTAATTTCTTCATGAACTCCGGTTCTACTAGAGTAACTTTAGTCACTATTGAAAAGCGATTAGTGATTGCTTGGATCAATTATAAGAAAATATTCTACTTTTCATTTTGTTGATTAGTTTTTTTTAAAAACTGTATAATGATAGTGAGCAAAATATTATAAGGCACTAGATTCTTTTTCTTTTTTCTTATCTTTTTCATTCATATTTTTCCATGTGAAAACATATTGTTTTCAAAATGGAAAGACAGAGAAGGAAAACGCGAGATAGTGAGTTTGAAGGAAAATATGAGTAGTTTACCCATGGTTAAATTTTAATTTGTAAATTGTATATATGCATTACATGTATTTATGATCCCTAAAATTTATTATAAATTAAGTATCATAAATAAATTATAGATACGAAATTAATTTATGGGAAAACTTTAAGAAAATTACAGAAGAAATATAAGTCGGAGTGAGTACATTGAGAGGTGGTGTTGTAAATGAAAATAAGGATTCGTAACGCTATCTAATGAATTTTGGTTCTTTCTTCTGCTTGAAAAATGAATACTTACTATATACATACACATTCTAAAAAATGAAAAAAAAAAGTATTATATTTATATTATTATATATAATGAAAAAAAAACTGTCCTCAACGCCGATAACAAGGTGCATTTGCAATAAAACTAAATTAAAATAAAATGCCTGATTTATTTATGATTGAAAATCATTCAATCGAAGTGGAATAACGAACTGTCCAAATTAGCAGAGATAAAACAGGTATGAAAGAAATGGGCCGCCACAAGCTTTAGAACCTCGAGGAGGGAAGAAACAATTTTGTGATGCCCGAGGTTCGGGATTGCCAGTTCACCCATGGTTACCTTCTCAGAGGTCTGGGAACACCCACACCCACAGGAAATGTCTGTAAAGCACATTGTACAAAATTTTGTTCAGTACAATTATCTTCATCTAGCTAGAAGTCTAGAGTTACTCTGTTTCGTTACATATGTTATATTGATTAATTATCATATTAAAACAGAGTGTTAATACAGCACAACGCTAATAGCCCTCAGGGGTAGTGGCGAAGACCAAGGGAAAAATATATTTCTGATTATTTATCATCCCATCATAATCATTCTCTCTCTCTCTCTCTCTCTCTCTCTCTATATATATATATATATATATAGAGAAAAAAGCTAACAGAAAACAAAAGTTAAATACAGCGAGTAAAGGAGACATCAGGGGTAAAAGAAAAGCAGTGTACACAGAGAGGAAAGGTGTGATACAATCACCAAGCCCTGTCGAAATCGAATCAACCCCCGTCCCCCCCCTTACCCCCTTACCCGTCCTGTCCTGTGTCAACACCGCCCCCCCCCCCTCCATCTAGATAGCTGCCCTAACTGATGCTGATCCTTCATCATATCTTCTGCCATAGGGTCCTCTTATTCCAGTGGGTAATCTGTAGTCTTTAGTTATCTAGAGATATTTTGCTGTTAAAACACCCTGTTAGGCTGAAAAGTCTGTGAAGTGATGTAAAATTATAGATAATGTGAGCTATCGACAATTTCGATATAATCGGATCTAAATTATCGATAGCATGAGATTTCTTTTGTGAAATCCAACGTCTATGGTTGGAAGGATTCTATTCTTATTCTAAGGATTCTATTAATTGGACTTAAATATTCTATTTTTACCTATTCTAAGGATGAGGATAAGTAAAACACTTAATCATACACATCATAGCATTGATGGATGACTTAATTTTGTCTTTTGTGCATTCATGGGCTCACAGCGCGACATCCCTTCAAAGATCTTTTCACCATGTGTGACGGCCATTTTATACTGTTTAATTGGTAAGAGGAATTTAACTCTCACAAAATTTAAAATCCATTTTCCTAGGTTAATTTTCAACTGATACTTCATCTTTATTTGAATTAAAATTTAAATGTACCTAGGGTAAACCGTACAGCTATTGACATCCTTAAGACTACATTTCTGTGGTGAAATTAAAACAAAAACTTTATGAAGGGATCAAATTGAAACTTCCTATAGCTCCTCTTAAAGACCCAAGAGGTTTTTTTGGGTCAAAAGTCCAATAGTTTTACCATATGGCAATGTTTATTGTTAAAAGAGCAAAAACTAGTTATTGACACCCTGTGGATTTAATTGTGAAATCTTCCCTATGGTTAGTTAGTTAAAGTCTTACTTCATAGATGTCTTAGAGGACCCTTCAAACATTAGATTCATGTACCTATATCTTGAAATAAAATTAGGACTTTTTTACTTATTTCTTTAAGGTTAAAGTTGGGGTGTCAATAACTCTACTGAGTGTCAATAACTGTTTGGTTCACCCTATATGGTTTGTTAATTTGAAGTTTTATTTTTTTAGTGATATACTTAATTATATTTTAATAGGGCACAATTGTTCATTGCTAGAAAAAAAAGTAATAAAATAACATTTTTTTAATGTTACTAAATTTAAAAAAAATAATTTTTAAATAGCTTTATAAATACCTAATAGTAGCTATAAAATAAAAATATGATGAAAAAGATGCCAGGGATGAAGCTGGACGAATGGATTTAGGTAAGGAATTCGAACGATGGGTAGCACGAGTAAATCTTTCAATAGAAGCGGTTCTGTGGTGGGGGGAGATATACAAGTGGATTGAGATATTTTGTTTAATAAGTTGATGGGAGAACTTAGGTCAAGAATGTAGGCGTTCTCTTTGTTTGTTTTTTTTTTCTTTTTTTCTAAGGGTTGAATAGGAAGTTATCGAAAAGATATTGTGTTCGGAGTTGGTGAAGACCCTCGTAATTAATTTGGGGTGGCAGGATGGTCGAGTGGGCAAACGCGTCAGAAAATACGCGTTGCCCATGGCAGCGTATGATTGAGAACCGAAAGATAGCAAGTTCAAAACCCGGAGCCAGGGGAAATTTAATAATTCTTGGCATCAATCCCCTACCCTCTCTCCTGGCCCGGGAAACCCCGTATAGCATAACAGGCGAGGAAGGGAAGGACCAAGAAAAAAAAAAGAAAAAAAAAGATATTGTGTTCCGAAATTCCACGCGGGGATTTTTTTTGCTGATCCACTTATTTCACACATGCTTTTAAATCTTTTTTAAACAAATATAATAGATTCATATTATTAAAATAACTGTTTCATACATAGAAAAAAATTCTCATTAGTCATTTCCAGTAATAGAAGATAGAGAAATATTAAAAAAAAAAAAAATCTTTTAGTATATTCTTTTAATATATATTCGGAATATTTCTGACTTATGATGCTACAAGTTAGTAGCATCAATCTTTGTAGAATATTGTATTATTTTAAAGTTTATTTTTTGTATTTTATTTTTAGTATTATTTTTTAGTAATTATTTTTAGTATTATTATTGTATTAGTTAGGATTAATAAACATTAAATTTTCTCATATGTAATTAAATTATATGGAGGTTAAAAATTTAAATATGCCCCAAAGGGAAACAATATTAATTATCAAAAATAATAATTTAATTAATTCAAACTGAATAACACTTCAAACACAAAGGCCAATATCTTATTTAAATAATTAACATCAAATATATCAATGGTAAATTAGTTTAATTAATGATTGTAAAGAGCCCTTTAGTGCATATTAAAACAGTGAATAAAAATAAAGTAAATTTGAAATCACTTCCTGTGAATTAAAATTCATACAAATATTATCATTATAACTTTATCAGTATTTGGATTCACTTGCATCTATTATTCTTCTTAGTTTATTGCCCTTTATTGCCCCTTTATTGCCCCTTTATTGCCCTCTTGAACAACTTATTTTGCCACTCGAGATATGGAAAGATGGTTTTTTGCCATCGATGGATAATTGACAATTTATGTATTTTACTACTTGTTTCGGGGTTGCCAGTATTTAGTTACCATACGCGGGGAGAAGAGAGAATGGAAAATATCCATAAAATTATTTTGGCCTTAACTTCTCATTCCTCATTTTTCTTGCTTTTATTCTTTTTTAAATTTCATTAAAAAATTATCATAGTAATGACTTTTTATAACCTAATAAACGTAATTCCTTACATAAGTATATATTAACAAGGTAAAACAGTTCTAGATATGGTCTTGTTGTAAAACAAGCATTGAGAATCCTTGTAAAAGAACAGGTACGTTAAATGACATTCACACCAAACGTTTTGGTAAGCATTTATTTTTTTATATATAATGTTTTACGTCAGCTAGATCAGCTATTAATTTTCACGACAGTATATCATCTGTTAGTGCACATTGTTTGGAGAAATATATCTAAACTGAAATAAAAATTGAAATTTTATGTATGTCCGCATGCCTTTTCTGTTTGTTTCCTTATTTATTTAACGCCTTTTTACGTTACTATGGCTAATTGGACGATGATAATCCACGTATAATTTGAATAAGTATCTTCAAAGGTGTAATTACGCCGTTTATGTTATACTCTCATTAAAAAATCCTAGAGTTACCAAACGGGCTGCGAACCCTCTATGTTTTTTTTTAGGTTGTCATGCTAAATGCTAATCCACAGACCCAATTATGCCTTTTTATGTATTTAAATTTTGAAATATGTATTGGTTTTTGAATATATATATATATATATATATATATATATATATATATATATATATATTTATGACTTTGATTAGTTATTGGTTGTTTTCATGTTCTCCATTTTATTTATTTTTATATATTCTACTGCTTAATTATTCTAAGCAACGTCATTCATTGCCTTACCTAAAATAATCTGATTGATATTTTATCATGTAAGCTTACCTATCATAACTAAGAAACATCTTATCTTTTTTCAATATAGGCAAAATTTTATACGCAAAGTTTCTAAATTCGCATTGGTTACTAATTCTGTTATGATAATTGATACAAAAGGTCGGAAGAGGTGAAAACATTGATTACTCGAACCAATCAGAAAACGGCGTAAATAAATCAAACCAATCATGGCTCGGATGTGTTATGCAGTTCGGGTTTGTTGAGGCAGCGACATCTAGGGCGCCTGCTGCATACTAAATTTCCGTATTTTAGTCCTATTATTATTAACTTGTATAGATTGTACGTGATAGAATACGGCGGAATAAATTATTGCTAAGTTAATCAAATATTATTAGCGATCCCGCCGTATTTATAGCATGCAAATCATAAACGGATAAAATAGATAAAATGCAAACATGTATACAATATTCATGAATATAAACAGAAAATTAAGACAAAATTGCTCTCTTGAGTAGAGCATCATATTATCACAGAACTATATTACAATAAGCCATTCCATGTAACGTTCGGTTGTCATGATGTTGTGACATGACAAGGATGCGTGACAAGAATAAGATTAATGCAACTTATATTTATTTAAGTAGCACATTCAAATGATTAGTTTATTATAAATTATCGTTTAACTTTTTTTTTCGCGCTTGTAACGGATATACCAGTTTCTTCTAGCCACAATAATGTATGTTAATTTTTATGTTTAGTAAAATAAGTTAAATGTACGTAAAGTTTTTATTTTCATTTGTAATACAATAATACGGGAATGCAAACGTACCTAACACTCTTGGTTTGATTTTATAATCCTCTATTTATTTTGATATCTTCATTTAGTTACTATTGAAACAAATAGTTTCCATTAAAAATGTATGTTTCAAACAACTTATAAAATGACCAATTCTACCGTGTTTATACAAGTTTATGGAGGTGATTTCAGATTGCGGTTATCTTTTCGATGTGGCAACAAACCTTCTCAAACATTCACTGACTAGTCTGCAAAGAAATGGGGAAATTCTTTACTAATAATAGATTAATAAAGGTATAATTTTTATTTTTTTTAGTTAAAAACTTAGAAAATGTTAACTGGTTATGGAACTGTATCCAAGTATTTATCTTCTGTATGTTGTTTCTAAAAGGTTTTTTTCGTCGGTCCGCCAAATGCTTCTAGATACCTGATTATATCGATTATTGAGGTATCATTTTGAAAATTACATTCCCTCCCCCTTCCTGAAAAATACTCAGATAACCATGGAAATCTCGAGAGAAAAGCTATAAAAAAATATAACTTATTTGTGCATGACTCTAAAATTATCTATTTTTTGTTTCGATTATATATGTATATGCTGAATTAAAAGGTCTCAGGATTCCCTACAAAATGAATGAAACACGAAAAAAAATAAAATAATAAAATAAAATAAAAATACATGATACCAGTTTTATGTGAGAACCGAATTAAATTAATTATCGCTGCTATCATGCCTAGATTTGGGGTGGGACTACTTTGTGATTAATATAGAAAATTTTTAAATTTAAAAATTTAAGGAAACATGTCTGTGTACTTTTGAATCGTGTAGGTAATGGATGTTAATTATCATCTATAAGACTTTGAAATTAATTACCCCCACGCTTCTAGCCGACTCCTGATTAAATCGTCAATTTACAATGGGTGCATATTATGAGGTATTGCGTTAAATCGTAATGCTTGATGAATTTATATCTCTAACCATTCTACGAATTCCGATGATGTAATTTCCAGAATGGGGGCCTGTTCTTCCTCATACCAAACCTACACATATTATTGTAATAATTGCATCCATTTAATGCAACCCTTACCTTCTAAGGCAAGATTAACTAAAATTTACTAAGTAACTATTTGAAAATCACTAAATAACTAGTTATTAACCCTTAGCTTATGGACAGCTAGCTAGACAATGACCTAGAAACCAGACAGAACCCGATAGACTTTGAATCATATTTTCAGCAATAAGTTTATTAAAAGCAGAAATAATAGTTTAGAATAATTCATTGTCAGGATTTTCAGTTAAATTTTTTTTTTTATTTTTAAAAGCCAACGTTTCGATCCCATTTGTGGATCTTCATCAGGGCATATACAATGACTCAGAGAATAATACAAAGTGTCTTAGTATTACTATGAAAGGAATGAAGGAAAAACCTGACAATCAATTAACCTATCGTAAAGAATAACAGTTATCTCTATCTCTCACTGCTACAAATATTAGTTTACTTTTAAAAAATTTAAAAAAATGTATTTACTTTTCTTTGATTAAAAAAAAAGAATTATATTAAATATTTTCAGCCTTTATGATATTTTTATAACAGTGAATATATTGTTATTATTATTAAGATGATAAAGAGATCGATATGATAAAGTCAAAAGTAAAATTTTTTAAGTATCTAATTACAAAAAAAAAAAAATGAAATTTATCTTATAATATTTATTATTATTTCTATTTGCTCTCTCTATTTTTTTAATATTTTGAAGTCCAATACTTAAAAGCTGCTACTGAAAACAACTGCTTTAATTTCTCAAAAGACCGTTTTTGAGGGTAAGTTTTGGATATAAGGGGATGTACATCAAAACTGATGTTTGGCATGATAATAAACCTAACTAAGTAGCTTTCATTAAAAGTACTCTGAACCCTGATATTCGTTACCCTATTTTTTAGGAATTTTTAAACTTCAAAATTTTGAGTTTTTTGTTAAATTTAGGCTCTATTATCTGTAATTCTCATTTTTTTTTACATTTTATACTTACATTCAACATAAAAAAACCTATATGTTTGAGTACTTTGGTAGCTACGAATTTTTGAAAATGGTCCTTTTAGTGCTTATTTAACAATGCATAAACTTGATCATAATTAATTAAAATTGTATAAATTGTGGTTATCTATGTTCTATGCAACATAAAATATTATTGGATTTAAATATAATTAAAATCTACTTTTTTTTTTGCAAATATTTTTTTTAGTTACACCGCATAAAATAGCAAGAAACTCTTTATATGTATGAGTTACTCTTAATTCATACCGTAAAATGAGGTGACTTTGTGACTAATGGGGTGACTTTGTGACAAGCCTATTTTTCTACAATTTTTGAAGTTCCCTCCTTAAAAAGAATCAGGTTAGGCAATTCAGTGTACTTGTCAGTTGGTCATTAATGTGCTGCAACCTACTGGCCACATATGGACCTCTATTACTTCTTCTATTCCATTTACCAGTGCTTTATTTCAAAGTTTCAACTAAATGAAAACAATCAAACATATATTAAATAAAGCACCATGGAAAATGGAATGATAGAAGTTATATGTGGCTAGTAGGTTGCAGCATATTACTGACCAACTGACAAGTACGCTGAATTGCCTAACCTGATTCTTTTTAAGGAGGGAAATTCAAAAACTGTTGAAAATAGGCTTGTCACAAAGTCACCTCATTTTACGGTACTCTCCATTTACTAAACTAAAATTTCATAACAATTTTAAAATATAGATATATTAAAAGCCTTTCATGTGATGACAGAGTCTGAGGGACTCCTATTCGATGTTGGTCGGAAACTGGACACTGTCCCATGGTGTCTAATGAGTCATTAGAATCCGATGGTGAGGAGAAAACGGAAGTCGGATAACAGAAATCCACTTTCCTTGGCCTTTCCTCACTCAATCAGGATGCTACTGATTGAGTGAGGACTACTATACTATCTTGCTACAAGATTTGATCGCAATCGAGCTTGAGATGGCGTTCCTATACTGATTTGTTAAGGTTTTGGAGTCCGCTAGACTCTGTCAGTAACCAGAGCATTAATTTGCACTGTTAAAAAGGTAACGATTTAAATTGATGTGGGTAATATAACTTAGATCATCAGCAGATATTTGTTCAGAAAAAATATTATGATTGGTGGTCCTATTTCTCGTATTAGAATGACTTTTTCAAGTTTACAAAATGAATTATTTATTAGACAGTTGGAATATCAATGTAGTTACTTCTGTGCCTTATGTTTTATGACTCCGGTAATTCAGGTGCAAGACGATATATTGATCCGAAATTAAATATTAAGTCTGTTTTGTTATTATATGAATCAAGTGAATTATTATTACCCGAAGAACCTACGAGGAAGAGCTAATAACAGAAGTAACATCAATTATTCTTGTAAGGGAGCATTGCTGGCGGTTTATTGTCCTTATAGCGGCCCCGAGATGGAGGAGGTACCCACTTAGTTATTCACCGCCTCTCGGGCGGCCTATGACCTGGCATCAGCTCCACAGTTATGGGGCTGACATTAAAATTGGTACCACCGATCCCCTCGATTCCCGGCGAGGACCTCGCTAGAACAGTAAATCAGGGAACGGGACAAATCAATCTTTGATGGAAGGCAGCGCTATCGACTGGGGTCAGCCTCGCCAGAGCCCGTGGGAAATTAGGGAGAGCCCCCGAATAAAACATGGGAGCAATCCTCCTTCCACCCCTCCCCACCCTCCTCGCCCTCCTTCTTTCATCTCCTCTCCCCTCCTGTCCCCGGCCGAGCATATTTGGACAAGCCAGGTAGATCAAGCTCGGTTTTTAACTAACCGCAACTTCTCTGATACCATTTATGATTTGATTTGGACATCACAATAATAATTTTTTTTTATAATAAAAAACTCTTTATTGTTATTATTACATTCTGTCTCATTTCGAAGCATTGTTAATATTGATAATTGACCAAATTTATACTCTATTTGCAAAAAATATAAAAAATATTATAAAATAAATAAATAAAATAGAATAATCAGCTTAAGTTAAGAAAAAAAAATCAACTTCATCACATTCATACACTATTTACAAACAGGCTGAAGAACCCAGAGGCAGGCTTTTCCCACCACGGAGGAGGGAAACCAAGTCTCAAGAGGTTCTCGCGCTTCTGGTACTTAATGATGTTCCGAAATAGCTCAATTGGAAAAATCATAAAAGGGACTCAACTACGTTGGAAGAAGATGAAAATTATTTTCCGGAAGCTAAAAACATTAAAGAACACACGATAAATTGAGAAGTTAAATAATATAGTAGTTCTTATATTATAATTTCCGTATTAACCATTAAGGTGTAAGTGGAAGTCTATTGTTGGTACAAAATATTACCCAGGAATTTTTTGTTTTTAAATGTCATACGTAATTATCTAAATCATAAGTGTTTATGAATATCTAAATCGTAAGCTAAAAAAAAAAAAAAATTTTAAAAGAAAAAAGTACCAGATATATCGCATGTTAATGAGTGTATTAGAGAAGAATCTACAATTCTGCCCCTAAGCGCAATCATTGATAAAAACTCACGAAAGGAAAACACTGAAATGGTTGGCGGTCCATTTCCATGCTAGAAGGCAATATGGAGGAAGAAGATGAATTTTTAGTAGGTTTTTTATTTTTTTTTTTTGTTTTAATTAATTGTTCAAGTATGCAGAGAAATGAAAAGGTCTTTTATTATAATATTTAAAATAATTTTCAGTATCTATATTTGAAGAACTGACTTACTAAAATTTTATTTTGCACGATACGATATTTATATAGACAGAGTTTTTGTATCTTGTTTTATTTCACAAAGGGTGTCCTTAATTTATTTAGTTTAATGAAACTGAGTTGGGAACCATTTGTATTTTCCCTGGCGTCGAATTTGCATTTATAACAAACATATTCTCTCCTTTCTTTTAAGCTCAGCTTTTGCTGTCAATTATGAAACAATGTAAACAAAACAAAATAGCATCAGTATTTATTAAAAATCCATTATAAAAGTTGGTGTATTTCGATTAAAAAATACGAGTACTTCCCATAGAGATTAGTTACCAAAATGTTTCGGATTCTTTGTCTTTTGCTTATTGGAAGCGTTCCAACCATTTATATACATTAGCTCTAGCATTTTTTATAATTTAATAAATAAAAAAAAATTATGGTTAGGTATAAAGTCAACATTAACAAAAAACTCAATCATGACAAATCAAAACACATCACATTTAAATTTAGAAAACATACCTTTCCACTCGTTTATATTGACAATAATCAAATTCCACAGACGGACACAGTACACTTTCGACAGGATGGGGGGACCGCATGTCAAAATGAAAAAAAGAACGCTTACCAAAAGACTCAAACTTCTTTTTCCACTATTTTCAAAATCTTCATAACTAAAACTGAAACAGTAACTAAATACCGACAAATAAGTACTTACTGAAGCCCACACGGACATACACCTCACAGATATTCGGCATAGCTAACTCACCCACAAAAACTTCAAACCTTTCAATCAAAATTGTTACGACTTATTACAAAGGCACCCTGGTGCGTAATTAACACAACTTTACATACAGACCTAAATCTACCAACAGTCGACCAGCACATAATGATGCTCTACTAACGATTTTTTATTAATTTGAACCGACATCCTAATAGTTTAATCACAAATAAGGGTGGCATTAGCATGGATAGGAGAAGGCTGAAAAAGGCGCTGGATGAGAGATCGGCTCTCTTATACATCAAGGTAATTTAATCAAGCCAGGAATGGGGTGCTGCTGGGTGCTTTCCCTCCTCATGCATGATGTCATGATTTCCTATTATGACCACCTCATTCACTGATTGTCAGTACCTTGCTGACAGGTGCGAAACAATAATTAAAGTTAAAAACAAATGTATAATTAAATAAAAAATCTGGTGCGATGTGCGCAACACACAACTTTCACTTACCAACTTACTTTGACTATAAATTTATGTATTTCGTTAGATGGCAATTAACGAAAGGAAGTCACACATTTTTCCAAATTTATTTATATTTGTATTTGCTCTTAAAGTAAACTAATTTTTTTTTATTATTAAATGAAAGTTTTTACTTGTGATAATTCGGCAATGTATGCATAATACTTCAAGTCGTCTGTTTTTATAAATCTCTATGTAGTTTTTGAAAACTTCATTTAGTTACCATGAAACAAATAATTTCCATTTAATGAACAGAACATCTTTAATTATAAACAATGGTCTGTCATTAAAGGTGTGTCACGCATGCGTGGGCTAAACGTGTTTTATGAGTTGACGGAATATTTTTCGTTTTTTCTCCTGTATATATTCATTGGATTTTTTTCGTATTTCATATTTAGCCATTTCTTATTTTTAGCCTAAGCGAGAGACAGATAATTTCTCCATAAAACAAAAACAAAGGTACTTTATAGGAAAACAAAATATATTTCATGTATAGGTAAGTGAAAGTAAAAAAGAGATATTTCTATAAATATATGTTATGTCGATTCCTGGATATGGAAATGGTAAATGTATTCGAACTTGTCGACTATAATAAAATTCACTAATTAATTCCTGATAATTTTTTGTGTGAATATTATTTATATAAATGGATAAACAGATTATCAACTATGACTTAACGATTGATTAATAAAAATAATAATATTCCAAATGAAATACGTTAACTTAGTATTCGTTTATTTTTAGATTTTTCAAACTAGGTATGAACACTAAAACATAATTATGAGAATGGTGAGTGTCAATAACAATGTAAAGTTAATAACGAGTACTCCTCACTCATCACTAAATCCTACATTTGTCGCTCGAGAAAGATATGCGATCATGAGCGCTTTAACATAACTGTTTGCTATACCATTAAGTGTTGTATTTGGCAGAATTTCTTCTTTGAAATAAGAATACTAGTACGAAATTATGATGGAGTTCTGTTTTTTCTGCTTTCATTAGAAACATAAATAACTTTTAAAAAAATCAATACAATATTTTTAATTTGAGGTTTATTTGTTTAACAAATAGGTAGGAACTCTGTTGTTGAGTTATCTTGATGACCTAAATATTTATTTTCCGTTTTCAGATTAATAATCCATCGAAATTAGGATTCTTAATGCTTAATATTAAAAATATCGAGATTTATACAAATTTACCTTCTTTTAGGAAAAAAAGATATAAATGATGGTTTGAGTTGTAAGATATAACTTACGTGCTTTATCAAGGGCCTACAATTTCTTTGATCCTCACGGTTGAGAAATGACAGAGAAGACAGAAGAAGAAAAAAAATGATGTGCTACATCCTTCCTTTATTCACTGGAATAATAAAGTATATAAGTTTTAGAAATTAAGTGTCAGAATTTATATTCCTCGAGTCTGCGAGAAGGCCTTTTTGGTACTATTTTTTTTTAATAGTTTGGGTAGTATTGGTTGCTTTTCCCGATATTTACCTTTGCAGTTGTGAAATAATTGATTGCCTGGAACGCTTGGCATAAACTGTCCTACTATCAAGTTCCCTAACGAATATCTGATGACGTCCTTACAATTAAGTTGCCTCCCAAAATTATGCGAACACACATTTCACATAATTCATATCCGTTTATCCATTCCGCGCTAATGCTTCCTAATATACATTTTCTGGAAAGCATTTGCTTTTCGCTTAATGTGTGGAAGGGAAAGCTGCAGACGAAGGAACTCTTGGCGACGCTAAGCTCTCACATTTCCTCTTCGTCATGCCCAGAGGCTCTCCCCTGACAGAAGAGGATTTTAGATGGTAATTTTTGGGAAGAGTGGAGATTTTAGAAATGAGATGTCGAGGCATGTTCCTCCGCCAGTTGGGCAAACAAAGTATTAGGAGCGACCCCTCCTTCTCAGTCTTTGGGGATTCGTTGTCGTCTTTTAAAATGACATTATTCGTGCCTCCCAAAAGCTCAGGGAAAAATCCACATTTTTTTTTTTTTTTTTTTTGACATTGACTATTCTTGCTACTATATCAGACAAAGATAAAAAGACAATTGATACTACACTCTGACGAAGAAAAGCATAATCTCAACTTCAATAATTGTCATCTATATTTTGTATTTCTTGGTTGTTTGTTTAGCACGTTCACACCGGGTCTGTAATTCATACTCCTTGTCTATTGGCGGCTGAACTTAATGATTATCGCTCTATCGGACGGGAGCTATTCACGGGCATTATGCAGTATTGACAAACCAATAATAATACAATAAACAATACAATTCTATCTATTTCGTTAAACATTGTCGTGGAAAGTTTTGTAATTGACTAAAGAGTCGGATGCGGCAGTCTTGTGTGGGCCACCGATGGTACACGCTGGCGTGTTCAATTAAAATGTTTGTTTAACGTCCCTTTGTGATACTAAGACTACGTACAGGCTTGAAACCGCCATTTCACGACTCCTCGGAAGGACGGAACAACCAAAGACGTCCATATGACATACAAACATAGAAAACGACAGAAGTGAAAAAAAACTCAAATGTCCATGCTAACCATTGCAATGCAGGTGACCCCTAGATTTGGTTCAATGTTGGCTATAAAGACATACTAATTTTTTACTCCACAATTCCCCTCCATAGACTATTCATTTTTTTCTCCTTTGTCCTCCTTTTTGTTCTATTACTTGAGCTTTATTTTTGTTACTTGGCGCTTTTGCAGATTATAAGGACGATTTTTTTTTTCTGAATGAAGTAATTAGTAAGTTGCACTTACTGCACTTTCTACAAAACATTGCTCCCATGTTCGCGGTGTGACGGGGCCGCGAAGTCGTTCCGGGTCGGAAATATAAAAAGAGGCAGCGGGTCGAAGAGGCACTAATCAAACCGAATCCGTGATTTAATCGCCCCCTGCCGGTCGGTAGGAAAACTAATTCAGGTAGGGCTGCTCTGTTTGAGCCCTATATTTGCTCGCCGTTGATTGTTTAAACCTCCGTTAGCCAGTTTAATCTGGGCACAGGTTCCGGGCAAAAACAAAGTTGGAACGCCCTCTACCAATCAGCACGGCACTCCATCAGGCCGCGAAAACGTGTGTAAAATGGATTTGATTGGTAAAATCTCCGCCGGGCCGCGGTTCCTCTGTTTGCTCTATCTTTTAGCTCCCGCTTTATGTTTGTTAGCAATGCCAACATTCCTAATGAATAACAATAACTCAATCAAATAGAAGGAATGTAAACATTTTCCAATAACAACCAGTAGAAAAAAGTAAACACGTGTATAAAAAATATCTTGTCCACTGTATCGTGATATTGTCCTCTAAATTTTTTTGAGTGATGTTCGGACTTTTAGTATTTAAACTTTATAATTTTTATAATAGTAATAAATAATAGGGATATATTAATTTAAGCTTTGCAAACACTACGTTCATTGCTGCGATAAACTTGGAAAGGAAGTAACTCTCAAAAGGGCACAGGAATGGATGAATTGGTGTTTAACAGTTTTGATTGTTTATTTGGTACTCCTTCTGAAAAGTATACCTATATTGTTTTGATAATTTATGTGATCGTGATAATTTCGAACTCTCATCGCATCTCTTTCAGTTAAACAGGGACTTAGCTTTAACAGATCACAGTTTTCGACCCCTGCTCACTACGCTAGCTCTTCAGAGATAAATAAACCCCCAAAAGCCACATTACACACAATACAGAGCACTCATCGAAAGGCGTCAATGGGGTCCAGGAGGCGTGTTTAACATTTTAAGTTTTATTTTGGAGCACTAAATTGAACCTATCGATCATTCCACATCTCGATTTTAGTTTGAAATTGCAATCTAGAAGGCGTAAAGTGTTAAAAGAAAATCGATCTAAGTCAGAGTGATTTTTTTTATTTAGTTCACAGTTTCTTTTAACAGTTAGTCCTTATGGATTTTATTTTCAGACTGAAAGCAAAACTGTTGGAATTGTGCATTGCATCACTCAGACCTCAGCCCCTTCATATATGAGTTTTGACATTTCTGTCGGCTTCTATATTTTTTAATTTCATAATTTGTTTTCTTTACCAAACTGACCATGTCTCTTGCGCGTTGGAGAAGCCTCCTTTCAGAGGTATAAGCCAAGTTGTTCTAACAAGGGTGTCAAGGTGTGGATTCATTTCGTAAGTTCGCAGCGAAGTAAATGCCGCGGTGAAGCACTCTTAGCCGTTGCGTCCCTTTGTTATTTAAAATCTATATTTTATTTAGGGACTTGCCTCGGGATATTTTTTTTATATATCTATCCACCAATTTAAAAATATTGAACATGTAGTTCACTAATCCGAAATCTCCAACTAAAACATTTGATCCAATGAACTAGTTGCCCTTCCTTCTACACGGCCCATAATCTTGGCCAAAGCTTGACGGGATTTGAGGCGCAAAGACCTGGAGAGTAGGGGGCAAGTTGGGATGGTAAGTAAGTAAAGAAGGGAGCGGCTCTGGGTATTGGGTATCCTCTTTGGTCTAATCTGCTTAGGGCTCCTGCCCCGGAGGTCGCCACAACAACCTCTATTATTTCAGCTCCTCTGCCTCCTCTACGTCTTATCCCTTCTTACTTTGTTCTTCTTAAACCTGCGTTTGTCTAAGCTATCTCTTTCCTCCTACTTGTTAACCTTTAAACTCTCTTCTCAGTTTCTGCCTCCTTCCTCTATTTGTACTAGGTACCCAGAGCTCACTTTTTTCAGAATAGATTTTTGCCTGTTTTTCACTAACTCGTACTAGAATAATTAAAAAACAAACAAAAAAGTATTGGTAAAATGTATCGTATCTTAAAGGAATTAATGATAAAAAGGGACACACAGAATAAAAGAGTTTTGAAAGAAAAAGTTAACTCTGTTCATTAGGGATAAAAAACTGTTTCTTCAATAGGACCATCCTAAATCGTACAACAGATACTAAGGGACAGTTACTAGGCGCCAAGTCTCAAACTATCGAGATATTCGAGGAATACATAGCACCATTTTTTACAATCAATAAGTGGAAAAACTCAAAATGTACAAAAATCAAAACGTCACACTCTTGCATTAAGGGTGCGATTTTTCATATTCGGTTCGCAGCTCCGTATTCCAATGATATATAATAGTAAAATTATTAGTTTCAGCTATGTTGTTATGTTAGATTTTTTAACAAGAGACTTCCAGTTTTAAAATTTGAAACCCCACGTCATTAGCTTGACCCCGGGACACCGGTGTACCCCTTACCAAAGGTGATGTCCGAGGGATGGGCAACAGGATCCCTTATCACTGTTATAAACGTGAATAAACTTGTGGTTTCGGGTCTTAACCATAACTAAATTGAACTTGCAAACTGACCAGCTTCTTCCTTTCTTAACTTCTCACGTTTTTTAAATTCAATTTTTTGAGTTCTCTCTTTTTTATTTTAAATGTAATACCTTTATATGATGAACCAAATACTTAACAGCGACCATCGTAATCACCGATACGTGAAAGTGTTGGTAAGGGCCTGTGGGATTATGGAGAAAGGGAAGAGGTGAATTGCTTGAATTTGCCGTTCGTCTCCGCATTCATTCAGGCAAATTTAGAAGGCATACTACATACTTTCTCTCTTTTAAATTTTTCAATGATTTTTTTCAGATTATCAAGACAAAAATATTTACCATAATTTTTCGAGTTGGAAAAACACTTGGCTGTAACGCCCCTGCCTAAGATATATCCTCGCATTTATTTAGTATCAGCCTATGTGGATTTATTAATATTTTCACATAAGTTTCAGGTTTCCAAAAGTTTTTCATTGCTTTCAAATTAATTTTTTTTCTTTTTGTCCTTTTCCATTCCTTTGGTGAGGTAGAGCTGCAGACCACCCCTTTGGAAAATTTTTCGTCATTTAAAGATAGAATTTAACTTGAAGGATGGAAGAAAATTAAAGAAAAAATCAAAAGTAGAACAATTAGAATTTTAGTTTTAGGAAAGGAACATAAAGGTGAAAAATCTGAATGGGAGATCCAGGGGAAGAGATATGGGGCTGCAGCCTTCACTTTACGCTCGGCTGGATCAGCCCATGTCAGCGAATTTAAGTTGGCCTCTCCTGTTAACCCTCAGACTACTGCCGAAAGAATCATTAATTAACATTAATCTATCACTTTAATTATTATTAAAGCTCCTTCATACGTTGATGAAATTTTGACAACGATACGTACGCATGATACGTAAGTCATTTTCCAAATTTATAATGAGATATTTTATGCATGTTCCGGTGGGATAAAAATTATACATCACTTGAAAATTTATAACATTTTTTATATAATAATTGTTCAAGTGTTCCCCGTTTTTGGATTCTATAATAAAACTGTGATAAGCATTTTTTTTAATAAATAATTTTTTACCAGTTAGTGAATTTTTTAAAATAAATTTCTGGGATATTCTGACTCGATTTATGTAAATTTATGGCATTAAAAATAAAAGGAAAAACTGGGAGTTCCATAGGATTGGTAAGTGCATATGATACTGTATAAAGGAGGATACGATATAAGAACGAAGAAATTGACTGGATGCTCAGCGATGCCTGAAGTTAGATATACGCCTGGACTAAGTATGCAGCAGTGCAGTGGACATCAGTCAATTGCATATAGTCCATGCAGTGCAGTCCATGTGCAGCCCTCGATTTGTCCCTCTGCCCTAACACTGCAGTTTTTCACAATACCGTATCTGTATTGGTTCATTTTCTTCTAAATCCTGCAATTCAGTAAGATCAGCAAACTCGTTTCCTAAGGCAAGTGAACCTTTTTTCATTCTCTAACCGGGGGCATGTTTTACAATATTCGATCAATGATGATATTTAATTTTAAGAACCCCATTATGCTGGCATATCTAAAAGAAACATGGTTGTAGAACCTCCTTCAACACCTACCAATCATTCATTGAGGAACTTTTCTAACCTTAATTATAAGAAGAAAAACTCAGAGATTTTAAGTGCTAATACTTTTTTGGTAGTTTAGAAAATTTATCAATACTGGATTCAATTATATACATGCTTTTTGCTACTAAATGCTTAATGAAAATTACTGAAACAAATATTTTTCTTTTATTTCAAATAAATATGTCGAAACACAGTCAAGATTCTGCGAAAGGTACGATTAGACATTAAGTAAAGTTGCAACTTAAAAAAAAAAAAAAATATTGAAAAAAATGGCCATCATAAAAGAGTGAAGCTCGAAAAATCTCATGTTCGCCAAATGCTTAATCTTGTCAAGCTTAGGTAACTATTAATTTTTAAGCCATAAGTACCATATTTTTGAAAAATGCCCCAATTGAAATCGCGTAAAAAGTATTCATACTTTTGACATTCTGACATTAAAAAATTTACATAAGTTAAAAGTAACAAAAGTCTTATTAGAAAAACTACTAAAGGCCTTAATTATAAACTAGGCTACCCATATCGTTCAGTTAAGGTGTTAAAACTTTTTAAATATACCATAATATAACCTTTTCTTTTCGAAAAAGTTAAACGAAGAAATAAAGTATAAAATTACTGAATAAATAAGAATGACAAATTACTAGCATAGGCAGATTGAGTTGAGAAGATGGCCGTGTGGCTGAAACGTTGTCATTGAAATAAATGAAAAAAAAATCTGGTGCGAGGCGCGCAACACACAACTTTCACTTACGAACTTACTTGGATTAGAAATCGACGTGTTTCGATAATATGTAAACGCTATTCCTCAACTTCACAAATTTAAGTATATACTTATATTTGTAGATCTCCATAAGTTATAGAGTATCTGTATAGCAAAATTTGATAATTCTCAGCACTTATCGATTCATTATTGCTAATTTATATATGAAGGGACTCATTTCATCAACAGTCGAGTTTTTTACTACGAGTTGCTTTTTGCAAATACATCGTGAAGGTGAATCGATAGGTGTATTTTAAGCCGTTTTTTGAGTAAACAAAAAAAACACGTGATAATGAGACAACAGTTATTAAGTAAAGTGCCCCCTCCGTTTAACCAATTTCGATGAAATTTCGGCTGTCGTATCACGGTCATATACATACATCAAATACCAAGTTTGATTAAAATCGTTAAATCCGTTTTTGAGTAAATATAAAAAAACACGTGATAATGAGACAACAGTTATTAAGTAAAGTGCCCCCTCCGTTTAACCAATTTCGATGAAATTTCGGCTGTCGTATCACGGTCATATACATACATCAAATACCAAGTTTGATTAAAATCGTTAAATCCGTTTTTGAGTAAATATAAAAAAACATGTGAAAATGGGACAACACTTATTAAGTAAAGTGCCCCCTCCAATTAATCAATTTTGATGAAATTTTTACTGTCGCATCGCGGGCATATAGATACACCAAATACCGAGTTTAATCAAAATCGTTAGAGCCGTTTTTGAGAAAATCGAAAAAAACCTAAAAATTAGACATAATTCCTTAAATAAATTACCCCCTTCGTTTGACCAATTTTGATGAAATTTTCGCTGTCACATCGCGGGCATATACATACACTAAATACCCAATTTCAGGTCTGTGCAGTTTATAGTTTTTGAGCTTGTCTGTTCACATACACACACACACACACAGACCATTTCGTGGGACTTGGTTAATTGGACTCAGGGGACCCCAAAACGTGTATTTCCGTTGAAAACCGGAAGTCAAAATTTTTCACGATCGCAATACTTTCCTTACTATATATTTCATTAAGTGGAAGTAATAGTTGTCCTGGTGATTGTTCCTACCTACTAGTTTAGATCTACTAAAAAAATGTAATCCCAGGAAATTAGGGGACCAGTTATAAATTGGAAATAACTAAGTATATTATAGTTAAATAATAAATAAATAGAAATAGAAATAGAAATAGAAATATAGTTAAATAAATAAGTAGGTATATATTAATTTTAAATATTTTATTTTTTAAGAGAAACGACTGGTCTCTGTTGGGAGTTGAACCCGAGTCTACCGGGGTCTCCGCTTCCAAGCTGAGTCAATCTCTTCTCTTTACTTACCCCCTACCCTGATCTCGCATTTATCTTGAGAATATGTGGTTACCCATACGAAATAATTGAATCAATATAAGTATATAATTTTTTCGAAGCAAGTTCTATCTACATAAGGTAAACATGAACCATATTCGTGGGTTATTCGATTTTATTTCCCATTCCAAGGCTATAGAAATAATATCTTCATCAAAAGGAAACGTAGAGCTTACAACGCAGTCAATTTCTGAAGGATATATGATGTGTAAGAAAGAGGCAATAGGCATCCTGAGAGGCAGTATAAAGGTGTGCAGACAGACAAATACTCACACACAGACGAAGAGACTAAAGAAGAGAGGACACAGAGTAAGAGAGCTGTAAATATGAGTGTACATATCGCCATTGGATATATTGCGCTAAGCCCCCTATCGCCCTCTCCCAGCCCTCCCTGTCCACTTATCAACTCCTCCCTCTCAATTTAGGACTTCTCCCTCCTCCTCACTCCCTATCTCTCTCTACCAACATTTTTTTTTATCATCTCTTCTCTCTCTCACTACTCCCTCCCGCTCACTCCCTTACTCTCCTCTCTCTCTCTCTCTCCTCAAACAATTATATTTATCTGTTGAGCTATGTTTCTTATTTCTCTCTTGCAGTGGCCTTAGAGGGGAGGGGTATTAGTCAGGGCGGTCACATATACTCCTATAGCTCCCGCCCTAACACGAAACCTTTGTTCTCCGCTCCCTCTGATGCTCACAGATTGTCCCTTTGTCTTCAAGGGCCCATTGTCCCCCATCTCTTTTTAACTTGTGCTTTATATTTTTCACGTTATTATTACTCCAAAAAAAAAGGGAATTAAACTGGAAACTTCAACAGAATATCTTTTTTAGACAATGGAGGGAGACTGATATAACTATTCGAATCTTGCACATATCATAAATTAAAACATGTTAACCATATAGAACAGTATAGATGATATCGTTGACATTTCTTTAACGCTACATCAAAGAAAGTATGGCCAATATAAAATAAATAAATACCTGCTAACATTTTAATAGGGTAGCTCAATAGTAAGGCAATGAGTTGCTGTGATCCCGAGTTCGAATCTGGCTTTGCAGGATATGTCTTTTATTCTGTCACTGATCGTCTCGGTGGCCGAAAGACCCTCCTGAGGATAACCCAGCCTCTATAAATTGGGTACCTGGAGAGTGCATTTCGTCTGTTTTACATTATATTGGCCATATATAAAGCCTTTATATTGGCCTTTATATTAGCCTTTATCTTTTTTTTTTTTTTTTTTTTTTTTTTTTTTTTTTTTTTTTTTTTTTTTTTTTTTTTTTTCTTTTTCTTTTTTTTTCGGTTGGCGCATTAGGCCTAATGAGACCTTTGGCCGCGAAGTGTGGTCTTCTTACAGACATTTGTTTTGCTTGCGGAAGTATAGACAGCCTGGAGGGGGTAGCCCAAACCTCACGTTGCTGCAAGCCATGGTCACCATGGCACAGCGGCAGACTACCCATAGCTCCATACCAATCCCATTGGGGCCAATTTGGCAGTGTCCTTCCCATCGATGGCATCAGCTCTCTCGGGTTCAAGGACAGTGACAAACTGGTCTAGGTCCAAGGATTATGGTAGCTCAGAGTCAGCAGGCCCCGAGGACCTATATTTCTTTCCCTGAAGCATACCGTCCCTGAACCAAACCTCCGGGCGGTTACTGACATCCTGGAAAACCACACCACGATTCTCGATGAGATACACGGGGAAGGTTCATCACTCCTACGCCCGGTCGGTGTGAGTCGCCTCCAGTAGGCTGACGGGCCTCACGTACCCGGGGGTGGGGGTAGACTTGGACTGCGTGGCTTTTATTGGTGGGCGGTCACCCGAATGGAGCGGTCACCCATCCAAGTACTGACCACGATGGACGTTGCTTAACTTTGATTATCTATTGCAAACGCCCTTGTCCACTCGGCCATCCCGGCCCCCCTTTTAGCCTTTATCTTATAACTTTAAAAACACTCTTAAATAGCTCTATTGAACAATATAACATGTCACCGCCTGTACAAGCCAATAGACTGTTCTAGAGATGAATAATAACTTTCCAATATTTGTCACCAACTTATTTTCAGAGGAGCCAGTTGATTTTCACTCACTATGTCAAACGAAATGTATATACTCACTTTTGTTTGTTTTCTCTTATAAATAAAATAGTTACTAGTTCTAAAAATATAGAAAAAAATCGAGGGGAAACATGAAATATATTTCCCAAACATAAATCGGATTTCTCCATATTGTTGTTCATTATTGGGTTAACCGTTTTTATGGAAATCTTATAGGGTATAATAAATTACCTCATGTCGATCTTAAGATCGATTATTAGATTATCAATATCGATATTCAACCTCAGGCTCGCTCAGGTATCGATTGCAACTTATCCGATATTTACAATATTGGGGTCGATTTCTAGGTTAATTGGGGTGCTGATTCTGAAAATGATATAGATTTTTCGATTACGCGCTCAGGTATCGATTTATTCTAAGTTAAACGATATAAATGATATTGGGGTCCACTCATAGGTTATTTGAGGTGCTGAATTTGAAAATGATATCGATTTTTCGATTACGCGCTCAGGTATCGATTTATTTCACCTACGCGATATAAGCGATATTGGGGTCCACCCATAGGTTATTTGAGGTGCTGAATTTAAAAAAGGATGTCGATTTTTGGATTACGCGCTTTGATATCGATTTATCTCAACTTATGGAATATAAAAGATATTGGGGTCAACTCATAGGTTATTTGAGGTGCTGAATTTCAAAATAATATCGATTTTCGGATTACGCACTCAGGTATCGATTTAATATTACTTAAGGGATATAAACGATATGAAAGTCGGCATTGGGTTATGGAAGGTGCTGAATTTGATAATGATATTGTGGTCATAAGTTGCATGCATTTTAAATATTTTCATAAAATTTGCAAATAGTTTATATCGCGTATGTTGAAATAAATCGATACCTGAGCGTAATCCAAAAATCGATATCATTTTCAAATTTAGCACCTCGAATATCATATGAGCGGACCCCAATATCGTTTATATCGCGCAATTTGAAATAAATCGATACCTGAGAGTTCTGTAACATAGCTAAAATTAACTATCATTATCAAACACCTTATTTTAAAAATAAATTGTGATGTCTAGCATCCGGGAAATCAAGGTGACAACAAAGTTTCAATCGAGAAAGCGATATAGGAATTGGAGGGTTAACTAAAAATTATGGGGAAAAAACAGGCGGTTGGGGCGTGATCATGGTCATTTCACCTACCGTGAAATGACCGCTAACCAAGAAACAGTTCCTTATACACACTGCACTGAACCTAAGTCCCTTCATGGGTTGTAGTGGTACAGAAAAGGCACAAAGCGACATTTTAATGAGAACAGTTATAATTTAATTTCGAATATATTATTATGCAAAGAGAAAAAACTGTCAGCAGACTACTTCATCTGCTTGAACAAGCAGAATACTTCATTGAAATAACATGCACATCATCGTTAACGTCGGTTTCATGGGTAAAAACCCATAAAACAAACAACAAATTATTTTGTTTTCTTAGCTCAAATATTTGAAAGATTTTTTTTAAATTATGATCCTTGGAAAAAAAAGAAATGACTATAAGTATTGTGACGTGAAACCAAAGCAGATTTTTATTTCTGTTACATTGTACAAGCTCTACAATTGTCTGGAACGGTTACAGCCATGTATTAGTTCTTGATCACCAGTTTGTAAAGTTCAAAGCCTTTCGGGGTGGGCCCATATCCGGCTATATATAAGAAGCGATTGACTAGAGTTAATCCTTCGTTGAACCGCGAAACAAAGAAAATCGCATGCTTTGAAATTATTAATTTTACTAATTTATAGAAACTTTTGTGTTATATCAAAATGAGAAATTCAAAAGTAAAACTAAGTCCGTTTTTCCGCCGTGAAAATTACCTATTTACACTGCTTCTTTACTTAAACTTGATGGTATCGAACATGCTTTTTTTTAATGAATGTATTTTCAAGCAGTCCAATTAATGCGATTTTTATCGAATTATATATTTTATCAAATTATCAAGATGCACCTCTTGTATATACTGTGCATGTGGCAAATCTTTTTAGGTTACATTAAACATTTCATTTACATTATATCTAAAATGAAAGAAGACAAAAAAGTTTTAGGAAACCTTGAACTAGAAGGATGATAAGTAATCAATGAGTATAAAATAAAAAAAATGTAGAAGGTTTTTTTATTTTCATATACTACTATGTACATACTCATTTATTTATTTTATCAGCGATAATCTGTTCATCCTGAACAAGTTAGGCTACTAAAATTTTTATTATTTTTTTTTTAACTTTTAATCTTTATTCTCACCTGTTAATATAATAGTAACAACCAGTGAATTTGCTGACGATAAATTTATAACAATGGCATGAGAGGCGAGAGGGGGAGCATTAGCCAGCGGCATCTCCTCCTGGCTTGAATGTTACGAGGAGGTAGGTCCCTCATCCAGCTCCTCTTCAGCATTCTACGGGCGGTACCTGGCTGGCATGACTGTTGTGGCCATATCATTAACGAGTGAGTTGGGGTGTCCTTGTAATTTGTCATGGAATCTTTTGTAGTGGGTTCGTATGAGTTCGTTGACAGTCGGTATGTGTAGGTCGGTGTGTAAAGTAATGTTGCTAACATACCATGGTGCTTTTGTGATTGTTCTGAATGTTTTTGCCTGAAAGATTTGTAGTTTGTTAATATTTGTCTTTTTTTCCGTCCCATATATTTGTGATGCATAGTTCCAAATAGGTTTCAGTAAGTAAACAGAAAAAAGGGGTTCAATTTCTGTCTTAGTTTTAGTTTTGAATGCTTTGATAGAAGTGAGTAAAGAAGTTTCAATCTTTGGTTTAGAGTTTTCCTTTTTTTCTTAAGATGTGCAACCTATGTCATCCTTCGATCAAATGTCAAACCATGGTAGTGTACTGTGTCTGTCTGTGGTATCTGTGTATTCTAAAGGAAACAGGAGGACACGTTTCACGTCGAAGAGTAAAGGTTATATGCTGTGATTTGTCGTGATTTAGTCGGATTTTCCAAAGCTTAAACCAGTCATGTAATTTTGTCAAATAATGTTGATGGTTCTGTGATGCGTAGGTTGGATTTTCGTGCCTTGTTAGGATTGCTGTGTCGTCCGCGTATGTCGCTGTTAAAATTTCAGGGCTGAAAGGAATGTCGTGTGTGTACGTAATGTAGGGTAATGGGCCCAGCAAGAACCTGCTGCGATTGACCGTATAGAAGACATCTCTGAACCCTGTCTAAAGGAGAAAAATCTGTCAGTAAGGAAGGATTGAAGAATAAGATAGTAGGTAGGTGGAAGTATTATCTTGAGTTTATAAAGAAGTTCCTGGTGCCACACTCTGTCGAACGCTTGAGCAACATCTAGAAATACACCACTCGTATATAATTTCTGCTCTAGTGCCGTGGATATGTAGTCTGTGCCTCTGTTTAGTTGATGTATAGTTAAGTGGTGTGTCCTGAATCCAAATTGATGGTCTGGTATTATATGCAAGTTTGTTAGTATGTCAAAAAGTCTTTTACAAAATAGGCTTTCGAATGCTAAAAATTAATTTTGAATATTCTGCTCGTTAATTAATATATTAGGGATTTCCAATGAGTTACTAGCACCTTTTGAGGCTAGAATTAAAGGAAAGCAAGTAATAAATGAGTCATATATTTGGGAAAGGCTGTGCCTATTGACTGATTTTGACAAATCCAAAAAGAAAAAAATATTTTCAACTTTTTAAAGATTTTTGGAACTTTTCAATTTTCATGCCTTTTTCAAACATACTGGACAAATGTTATATAAATACAATTTATGGAATGTATGTGGAAATTTCTCATATCACTATCCTCGCTGCCTAGCATCTTTGTCTTCTCAAAGCATGTAATATCCGCTTGAGAAACTATACTCACTGGTATTCCACCTCGGAATACCAGATAAAGATGGCAATCTACAAAAATAATTTCTAGAACGCCAAGTTTGTTTTAAAGTAAACATACTTTAAAGAAAGGATAACATTCCTGAACCTCGAAAAAGCTGCCGAAAAACGTGGCTAGCCATCAATGAACGTAAAACGAAGTAAGTAGCACAGCACTCCGTGAAAGATTAAACTTTGTACATATTGGAAAGTATACCTATGAGTTAGTGAAGGATCTATTTAGATTCGCAAATTATACCTATGTATTTGTGTTGACAATGAATTAAAATAGCAAATTATTAAATATGTTTTATATCATCATATTGTAACATTTACTTTGTTTAAAGACTTTTTATTTTAAGAGAAATATAATTTTCAATGCCACACAAATCACTTTGTAACACAAAAATGACCATGTGACTTGAGCTTCAGAACAAGACTAACTCTCCAGTCCATCGCTCCTTATATTTATTAGTAAGAAGACCAGCCTCGAACATTCTGGACCACCGCAGATGTGCTATGACAGTTTGTTCCAACTGTTAGTTAGTAATAATGTGTAATGCCACTAACAGGCACTAATGTCAATTTAGTGACTGAAGAGGGCTGTTTCAACAAAGCCAGTGATTTAATGCTTATTTAACAAGGCATAATCATTGTAGGTCTTAAACCTTATCCCTTAGTCAGTTCCTCCTCCAGTAGCATACTCAGAAATTCCCCCCCCCCTTCTTTCCCTGTCCATTTGGGTCTACTAAGGTCTAAAACTTCAAGACACTTCTAGTTGTAGCAACTAGCAGTAAGGTACTCTCGTATATAGCTTAGATATTTGAAAAATAAAGTTTTTTAAGTTGTCTATTTGAGCAGCATATTAAATCTTGATAAATCTAAAATATACTTTCAGTTATTTGATAAGGAAAGGTAGAAATGTTATGATTAAGATTGACAATACGGATTTTAATACATTTTTCCTTATTGTACCAAACGAGTCTATGAAGTTTATTGCCTTAAGTTGTAAACAGTTATTGAATAAGGTATCAATGATTATAAAAAATAGAAATTTTGAGTTAAAGATGCACAATCGTACCATCAATAACACTTAAATATCAGAACAGAACCGAATATGAAAATTGGATTCTTAAAAGTCGAAATTTGCGGTAGAAAAGGCAGAATTACAACAGAAAATGGCTTTTACATCTATTTTACAAATCTACAAAGAATTGTTCTATGAATCTCTTGATGAGAGAGACAAATTAAAAAAAATACAACGGACATCTAAAGAATACTATGGAGAAATTGAATTAAGAATGAAAGTAGCTTCAAAAATAAGATTTCGACTCTAGCGTTAAGCAAGCAAAGTATCCCAGTAATGATGAAGCACATCGATAGCTTAAGTGTAGCATCAAAGAATCGAAGAGTGAGATTCAAAGGTTGGAAATGAAAGTCAAAGCTGAAGTTATTAAATATAAAAAATGAAAAAGAGTGCCAATAAGTTAGAGGTTACGATTCTAGAGCTGACCAATCATAGCAGGTTAGGTATCAAGGCCTTGAACAAAAATGTCGAGAATGGTTGAACTACGAGAAAATTATCGCTGATCTTCGTTCCGAATTTGAGAAATCAACGATAAAGGGTCTGAAAAGTGACAAACTTTTCAGTTCGTTGTTGTTTGAGACATACTGTAAGGATACATTGTAGAATATCACATGATAATTACTGGTAATCCTAGAGAAAATGATGAAGTTGAACCCGTTATTCGGACCATTATTTCTTGTTTACGAAAGTTCTCCAAGTCTAAAGCCAAGGAATGGTTCAAAGTATTTCAACTGAGCCTTATATCGATCGCGACCAAATAGAAAAAGAATAGGAAAAGGCAATGGTCCTCGGGGACGAATGTTTCGTAGAATAGTCGTTTGAGAAAGATTAGATAGAAATATATGTAATCCATTTTATGTCCAGGCCACGATATAATCAATTGCACATGTGATAGATTATTAATTAAAGTCGGTTTCTGTGTAGAAGTCGTGTGAGACACACAGATGGTGAAAACGCTGAATATTTAAAAGGTATTGCAAAGGTTTTTTCTTGTTTAGGAAGTTTGATTAATTTCATTTTGCTTAATTCAAATTTAGTTCTTTTTGACTTAATTTATATACCTTTTGTGTTCGTTTAGTTTAAATTGAAGTTTTTATTGAACACACATATATCCTATACCAATATAATCAAGCTAGGGTATTGTAAAGAGAAGTTAATTTTACAAAAAAGACGTCAAGATGCTATATAGAAAACACCTACTCCCAATATCAGATAAAGCCGTAGGGCAGTATCCCAAGAAATATGTAATATTTAATAGTAGTATACTAAAAATAGGAAAAATCCTAGTAGTGATTAGCAATAAAAATATAATTTTATAGCATGGAGTGGATGAACACTACCCTTTTCGGTGTAGATGAAAGGCAGTGTTTCTGTCAAGTCATGATGAATAGTCTTGTTGTGTAAAAAACTTGAGGGTCTTGTAGTGGGAGTTTAACAGATTTCCGTAATATTTTTTGGATTCTACCTATAATGCATTTTTTTTTTTTAATCTCCCTCCTGCCTCATCTTGTTTCTTACAAATGAGGGTGGCCTTTATTTGTAACGCCTTTATTTAACTTGTTGGAATCCATAAATAATAAGACAAGCTGTTTTAAAATTCATTTGCAAGCTACTATAAAGCAATCGTTAATTGGTAACCTTTAGAAAATATACATACATTGATAATATCAACTAACATTTTAAAATAGCTTCTCTTCTTGTGCAAGTTCTTCCAATTCACTTTTTAGTTTATTTAACCACAAAGGATGCAGATGGCAATCTTAGTTTAGGAGGAGAAAATATTCTCTAAACAGTCATTATATTCAGAATAACACATATATGTGTGTATATATATATATATAAATAAAAGAAGCAATATGAACACAAAATTTGTGTAATGTTTGATATGCAGAGAAAATATGAGATGGAATTTAGAAGTTGAAGAGTAAGGCCTCTTCACAAAAAAAAAAAAAAAAATTGCGTTAGCTCAATAATATTTGAACCAAAGATCCTTAATTTTTTTTCTTGCTTATGAATAATTTCACTCTAATTAAAGAAAATTATGTATAAATTAAATAAATTTAATTTTTATAAAGGAACAGAATTTTTTATATGATAAAAAATAAATTTTGCATATAATTTTATTTTTTACATAGTAGCTAGAAACCTAGTTACAATCAACTGGAACCCTCGGGCCTGGGATACCTTTAAATTAAAATCAATAAAAAAATGTGCTAAAGAAGATTTTGTTTAACAATGAAAGATTTTTTATTTTATTATTTTGTATATAACAACAATAAAATACGATATGGTTACCATAAACATTAGCTGATCTATTGTAAGAAGGTTGGCTGACGACTTCTTAGAGGCATTAAAATCACCGAGGTGATTTATATGGCTTACGGCCCTCCTACTTGATATTATCTCCCTCACTTTTCGCTTGTCAGCTTCTGCTATTTTTTTTTTCTAGTTTATTTTATGTTACCTCATAATTTACAGTGTTCTCCAATACAAAAAAATAAAATAAAAACCTGTCTATATTCTTATATTAGTCAAGTTTATAGTTAAATGGTACTTTTTTGTTACGGGGGCGCCACTGATAACATTTTACCACTTGTGCATCTGTGCATTTCAGTTAATACGGGCCTTGCGGCTTCCACTCGCTAAGATTACTTACTCAAAAAGGATGAAAAAATTACCAAGGGGTCTTTTTCGTTTGAGGTTGTGCTATATAGTCTACATTATCATTTATAACACAACTCTATCCAAAATTAAAAAAAAATATATATATATTAATAGTCTTATTCATAAATACTTTGAAAATTCAGAGTTTTCGCAATGTAAGCAATTCAGTAAATTTTAAATACATTTTATTGATTTAATTACTTTAATTTAAGGACTGAATAATAGAAATCCGTTATATCTGATTACATAATATACAAACAAAACGAAAAATATGTCATAATAGTATCCAATGTTTAATAATTAAAACTTTTTTTTTTTAGTTTTCGGATATTTTTAGATTACAAATTGTAAGTTTGTAAACAAATGAAAGTACAAATATTTGTAAAGACAAGTAAATAAATGAAATTTAATATATCTTTATTTTAATATACCTACTTTTCTAACTTTATCTTAAGCTGATTTCTTTTTAACCTAATAACATTACTTTTTTCTATACCTTTTATGTCATTAATCTTTATTTTAACGGTACATAATATTTTTCTTTTTTATCATAAATTAAATTAGAAAAATATTCGGGGGAAAATAAATTAAAAAATTGTAAAACGTATTTAATTGGAGTCTGCATACTTTGAGCTGTTAGGGATAAAATGTTTCAAATTTTTATTTCAAATTTTGGTAAGAAAACTCGTAGAATTGTAATCAGCGAATTATCCCATATCACTGTGCGTATACCTTTTCCTCAATACTTTTGCCTGAAAGTACGGAATTCGTTGGATTTTTAAGGCTATTTGCAGAAGAGCTATATATTTCTAAAGTAAAAATAAATAGATAGGATTAATAAAGTAAAAAAAGAAAAGGAGTACAATGTACTTACTTATAATTCCTCCTTGGAATTAAATGCCAGTCTTGGACCGGTTGAGTGCAATGCGGGCCTGACCGAGTTGCCTACATAGAGCGCCGTCGTCCTTCTGCCTCAGACAAAACTTTTACTTCTCGTTCGACCAGTTGATGCAATCAAAATATTTTTTAAATGTCATTTCTATCAACAGGGGGCGTAGCTCAGATGGTAGAGCGCTCGCTTAGCATGCGAGAGGTACCGGGATCGATACCCGGCGCCTCCAAAAATAATTTTTGTTGAAATAAAAAAAAAATTGGAATAAAAAAAACTATAGTTGGTATGTAGTATTAGTACAAGTACTATGAAGTATTAGTAGACTTTAACCAATCAAACTGGTTAAAATATTGATATAGCTTTAATGAAATAAATAATCAAATTATTTATTTCAATAAATAATAAATAATTTGATAATAAATTATGAAATTATAAAAAAATATTTTTTATAAAATATAATTTATTTACTTATTTATAATTTATTTTATTTATAATTATATAACTTATTTTTTATACTATTTATATACTAAATTTTTAGTACCCACCTATTTTTTTTTCTAGTATTATAAAAAATTAATTATTATAAAGAAATGTTCAGTAACAAATTATTAACGAAAAAGACATCCAGTGGGTGAGGAAGGATTCCTGCAATACATAAGATTTGTTTCTGCCCATTAAGGAACATCATTCAATTCTTATGTATTAGATACTACATAGTAGGTATCTATACTTATATTATATTATATTATATATTATACTAGACTGGGAGAATGATGACCACAGATGAATGAAATAACAAAGTTTAAAGAAATCATTTCCAAACAATTTATTAACTTGGAGAATTTCCAAAAAAATATATATATTTTTCGATTTGGCAACATTTTTAAAAATAAATTATAAAAATATAGATCCAGAGTTCTTATTATTTTTCTTGTGTAATTTATATTTTATATGATTTTTCTATAAATTTATATAAAATTAAAATGTCTTAGAAATGTTTTAAAAAAGAAAAACTTAAGCCTACTTACTTACGTTATTATACTACAATATAGAAAAATAAATAATTTTTAAATATTTACGGCAGTGTAACCGCCTCTAAAATATTTTTGTTTCAATATTATTGTAAAATAATCAATAGGTACTTACCTGCTAGGATGAACAAATTAATAATGCAAAGCTGCCATCTATGATGGATTAAAAAATCCTTGACTATTCCGTCCCTCGGATAGGACGTTAAATGGAGGTGCTGAGCCTGTACAATCGTTAAAGGTCATAATTATACCTGGATATGCAAAATTTAGGATGTCCACTGTAGCATCGTCCGATTAGCCTTAGTGGCATTAAGTGATCTTAATTAAACAAACAGTTGAAAAAAATCAGAGGGTCAGGGAAAGAAAAATGGTAAAACATCTCTAAATCTCAATTTATTGTTTATTAACATTTTATCTAACAGTTCTATAAAGCATTAAACATTATTACATTTGAAAAAATATATGATACATTTATTCATAACATAGTGTAATTTTCATTTCAATAAATTATTATTAGTACCATATGAAAAATGATGTATACAAAAAAAAATCGATATAATGTAAATAAAAAGTAATGATTTCGAGATGTAACAATTTCATGTCTTTCTGAAATTTTATTTAATAAAAACTTGATCGTAACATTACTTAGTCTTTTTTCTGTTTTTAATAATATAATATCTGTTCATATTATCAAAGAAGTGATATAATTGTGGAAAACTGATGTTAAAAAATTAATTTTTTTTTAGTTTATAATAATTAAAATCCAACAATAAAACCCTTCTCTTTTTTTAACAAATATATTTACATAAATCATTAATTTAACCCTGTGTGTTTTTTTTTTTAAATCTGGTATTAAGTAAAATTATTTAAATTTTTTTTATTTTAACATGAAATCAGTTAAAGGCCAATCCTTTATTTCTATAAAAAATGAAGAAAGAAAAAAAATATTTCAACTTAAAAAAGCTTACCTCCAATTTAAATATAATGAAAACCAGTAAAGCGAGAATTTTTTTTTAATTTGTTCCCAATAAAATTATTTATAAAATTACAAAAATCAAATAAAAAGTTTTTTAGGTCGTCTCATTTAAATTTAATAATTATTTTTTTATTTAACCATGTATTTTGCTTATATATACAAATGCACCTACTAGCCTTTTAGTAATGTGAGAACTTCAATTCCAAATTTCGAAAAACAGATATTTGATTCGTTCAACATTCAAAATAAAATTCTTCAGAATTGAACTAATCACATTATTTTATATACACCGTTATTTAGCGTCTCACTTTAACAACAATTAATATATACATATTTATGTTTACACACTTGTATATTTCAAGCAATAGTTATAATTTTCGCGAACTACTCCTTATTTTTTTGTTACATGTAGATTTTTTTTTACGTATACCTAACTATCAGTTACAGGCATGGTTTAAGTATGTTTCACTCTCCCCCTTTCACTCACTCGTTAGACCATCTCGAACATGCGGGACAAATTAATTCCAGTAAAATACATTAAATTATAAATTAAAATACATAAATTATTTATACAATGATGTTATTTTATTACAATAATACATCCCATCTTAAAAGAAAAAAAAGTATAATGATTTTCTAACAATGTTTTTCAACAATTAAGGTTCACTGCTTTTTTATTTACTATTCTGTTACATATTAGATTGTTATTTACATTGAATTAAATGTATTTTCATTTTAAAAGTTTGATTGTCAGTCAAATTTCAAGAGCATATATATTTTTTAACATTTTTTTTGTTATTATTTTTTTTATTTGTATATATTAATTTAATGAATGTTATGTAAATATAAGATTTAAAAATGAATCTCATAGGATATATGCTTTTAGAAGAAAAAATAATTTAAATGTTTATTTTATTAATATCATATACATTTTTTAATAATTATACTAAACATAATTTAAGTAAAGCTCATGTGGCCCTAGCCCGGGCCAATTTTTTCTCTTCTTATAAAATTTTTTAGAAACTACCTTAAAAACTTTAATGTCATCATGACTAGAAAAAGAAATGGAAGAAAATATAAGTATATATATTTTTCTTTTTAATAAATCAAAAATAATGGTTTATAGGAAGAAGACGATTTTTTATATTTTACCTTGACTTTCTAGTCTAGCTAAAATATAAAAAAAATACATTGAAATAGAGATATCGATAAAAATTTAGATAATAAAAAAAATTTATTTTGAAAAATAGTAATAACAAACTGACTGGGTCCAGCATTAAAGTCTCCAAGTGACCCATTTTAAGTAAAGGTGAATTGCCTTTTTTTTGTCAAACTCCACTTCTTATTTCCTTGGTTCTTCTTTTGTATACAGACGTATTGAGTATAATATTTTGAACAGGTTAAGCTAATTTATGCTTTACCTTATTTACATACATGAATACGATTACTCTTCTAAAATGAATTAATTTAAGAAATATTGAAGTTTTCTATTATTCTGAAATATTCATAGCATAACCTTAACTCTTCACCGGAAAATGTGTTAATTTGATCAGATGATAATCCACTGTTTCTAAAAGCAATTTAATTAAGAAAGAAAAAATTGAAATATTTATAAAAAATAATATTACTTAGTTGTAATAATATAATATTTTTTTTATGTTCATATTTGTAGATGAAATACATTTCAGTGTTTTTTTTTTAAAGAATGTTTTTGGTCTGTTGGAGAACTTGAACAAATTTGAATTTATTTAATCTATAAAATGTATTTCCAAGTTCATAATCGGAATAGAATTACTTTAATCACATGCTTAAGTAGTGAACGCTTGACATACAAACATAACATATAATTAAAATATAATAATAAAATTAATTATGTACAATGGGGTGAAATTGTATACATCAACAGTGGCTAACTTCCCTTTCTGATACTCGCAGCTTTACCAGCCCTCAACTTTGCACAGTTTTCAGAGGCCTCGCAGATCTATCGAGCTCCACGTTCACCGGCAAACAATACTCTCGCTGTCGGCGGCGCAGAGACCATCACCCGGAGCCAGGAACAGCTTGCCGTTACTGCAGGAGCACAACTGGAAGACCGAGGAGGCGGAGGCCCCAGGGGTTCGTGACCGGGGGTGGGCAGTCCTTAGGCCTGGCATCACAACCTTGGCGGCCTCCAGCCGGATCTGCAACCAGGAGGTCCCAAGTCATTTTGTGGTACAATAATTAAAAATTAATAAACATTTCATACTAAGAGATTACCTACATTTAAAAAACCAAAAAATATAAAATGCTCAAAAATAAGTATTTTATTAAGTAATGCTCTTCAGAATTTTAATTATATGTTATTATTAAATTCATTACAAATTAGAACAATTAAAAATATCTTACCTCGGGGAAGTTTAAAAGTACCATAATAATAGAATAGAAGGCTTTCGTGCTCTCACTTTTTTAATTGCGTATTGTAGAAAAGTTGCAAACTTTACTAATTTAGTTAACATTATCTGCTAAGGGCTGCCTTTTGCATCTAATAGGTGTTATAATGCTGACGCAGATTTCACAAGACATCTCATCCCATGAATGTGGTAACACAGCTCTCACTTCCTGTTCATCAAGAGGCTGCGGATTGTTGTAAAAAAGCTTTGCCTAAAGTATGCTCAATGATATTGAGCTCTGTAGACAATTCGGGACAGATGAAAAAAAAAAAGCACAAACGCATTCAACTCGAAAGAATCGACTTTGAAAAATATATTAAACTAATATTCAGTTGCCCATGGGCGCTTTGAACAAAATGTCTGGTCCAAATATAATAGCCCTTCAAAATATGAATCTGACACCATTCGTTTTCTTTTTATCATTGATACCAAATATATCAAAGATAAATAAACGTAATACAATTGATTTTCAGATGACAAGAATTTTGCATTTATCGGTGTATATTATTGAGGTTTTTAGATCCTGTTCATTAGAAACATAAGTAATTGATACATTTTGCAATATCTCATTGCATTGTCATTTCTTACCATTTTATTCGGAATTAGCTCAAATATTATTAATTCTCAAATCTAGTAAATATATTTTATTTATTCATTGTTTCTAGGAACTTCGCTTTTAGAAATTTTGAAAAAGAAAGAAAAGAACCATGAGCGTCCGCAGGGCAGGGCATCTAAACCCGCCTAGAAATTTTGAGAAATAAAAACTACTGTGTGTAAATATTGTTTGTGGAGCTGAATTACTGGTGGTGTGACGTTACTAAATAGCATTCAGAGGTGGAAAACCATAATTAACAGGTCTCTGTATTTTGTCGGAAAATTTTACTTTTTCTCATTGTCGACCGTCCGCTTTTAAAAGCAAATTTATGTTATATTCTTCAAAGTGCGATTAACGCTTATTGATTCCATTGATTATTGATTCGAAATATAATAACTTTTTGTATTCATGCCTAATATTCTGTTTAAGTATTTACCGGTTTCAATAAAATATTTCAAATGACTCAGGTTTTTCTCCTACACACGAAGTAATGGAAACATGATACTTCTTGTTTTGTTATCATGAACTTGCTTTTAACTCAAGAACAAAGCAGAAGACGCACAAAACAAGCAGAACAGTTCAAGCATATCTGTTTTAACTTTTCCCCCTAGTCACACCTTGCCTCAAGCCCCTGCTTCTCCAATCGTTCGTTTTATTGAGATCTATATGATTATCTTCTGAAGGATTCATGTTGCTCATGTTTGATGGTTGTGGACATCCATTCTTGTAGACATTTCGACAAGTAATGATCGCAGTAAAAATTTGAAATTCTCAAATTTTCAACTCCCAGGTTTTCAAGACGTTGATAGGCAAATGTACCTCTGTGTAGTCGTATATACTTATCGTATACATATTTCGTACATTATCTTCTAGAACACGGATATCTTAGCTGAAAATGTCCCTGGTTTATGGACTGTACTTTTCTATAATTACTTGAACATAAAAAACTGCAATGGATTACTGTCGAATACGCGGGGAAGAGATGAATAGATAGTGCGTGGTCCTAAAAAGATGCCGGCCTATACCATCACACTCCAACATCAAAACTGCATTGAAGGAACCACATAGTTGATAAGGGCCTAGACATAACTTTCGACACCATCACCACAAAGGATCCGTAGGGCGCTTTTTAAAAGATTGAGCGTTACAATAATAAAAATATTTCTTATATTCATTGGTGTCGTGATGCGGAGAAATAAGAAAGAAAGACTTAAAACACATTTTTCAAGATTTGATAAATCTAAGTTTTATATATATATATATATATTTTTTTTTACTGATTATGGAAGACAAACGATTGTTACAAACCATATTTGTCTGATAAATGAAAAATCACTGAACGTATAAATATACAGGGTTGAAAACATAAATTTATATTTACGGTTCTTCTATTGTCTGTAGACAGGGACAGGCCAAGCGAAATTTTACTCCGAAACGTAATTTGTTACAGGAAGATATTTTCTAATAACCTGGATTCATCGAGTTTCTCCTGACTACGATTATTTGAATGGTCTATAAAAACCGATATATCAGCTGGGCTTGTCGGGTTTTCTGGAATTCGATGTCTCAGCATGCAAGAATTTCAAAAATAAAATAAAACGAAAATAGATTTTTTTGGACATGAAGGGTTTTTCCCATCGACTGATTCATATAGTACCGCAGCATAAAAACTATTTCAGCAAATCGCAGATGTTACCAAGAATAATTAAGGCATAATATTTTGCCAGCTAAAATAAGAGAGTCCTTAATTTTTTCGATTGTACCTATCACAGGAAAAGGTCTCAAATGAGGTAAATGGAACTTAAATTTTGACTTACCAATTTAATTTGAGTTTCTATTTTTATAGGATGGCATAATGTTGTCCAGGGGCTTTTGGGTGTCAACCTTCTTGAATCTTCAAGGAACATGTTAGGTTTTGATGCAGGAAATTTTTTTTAAAGAATAGTATCACTTGTTACTTTTCGAGCTTTAATTTCAGGGCTTCATATAATAATAATAATAATAATATTTAAACTATTTTATTAGAAGATAAAAGATTCGACCACGGCCGGGAATCGAACCCAGGTCCTCTGCATCTACGTCCCAGCGCTCTTACCACTGAGCTAACCGTGAGTCCGTTCCGATCGTGATCGAATCTTTCTTTCTGTGATCCCTCCCTCCAGGTCTCGCCACATTGTAGCGAAGTACCGGGGGGCTGAACAATTGGCCAGACAAACGGGATGCAGAGGACCTGGGTTCGATTCCCGGCCGTGGTCGAATCTTTTATCTTCTAATAAAATAGTTTAAAAATTATAAATTAATTATCTAACGATAACTAATTACTACATAACAACATACAATGTATTTATTTGACGTATGTCAACTAGATTCCGTTTGTCTGGACAATTATTCAGCCCCCCGGTACTTCGCTACAATGTGGCGAGACCTGGAGGGAGGGATCACAGAAGAGAAAGATTCGATCACGATCGGAACGGACTCACGGTTAGCTCAGTGGTAAGAGCGCTGCGACGTAGATGCAGAGGACCTGGGTTCGATTCCCGGCCGTGGTCGAATCTTTTATCTTCTAATAAAATAGTTTAAAAATTATAAATTAATTATCTAACGATAACTAATTACTACATAACAACATACAATAATAATAATAAGTTTATTTGACAAAATAGGACATTAGTATTAGTAATCTTATTATTACTCATTATATTATTCCTATTACTATTATACTATTACTACAAAATAGTATCCTGCTAAATCCCGCATTGTAATGCTACCACTATTGTTTAAATGTCGCCTAAGTATATTAATCCTCAGCCTGTGGTTTGAACTGTTTATTTAGACTAAATAATCTTGAGTAGTGCCTGTTTATTAATCTGTCCTTATATTTGTCAAAGATTGGTTTTAATAGTTGTATTTAGTTTGATTTAATGCTAACTTTGGTCTTGTTTTAGATTTTGAAAAGGACATATTTAAAGGTATGTTCCTAAAAAGTTATTCTGTGACAGATCAAACATTCACTTTCATCATTTTTTTTAAAGGAATGTTTAACTAGGATGCTATTACATATGCTATTAGTTTGGATTTTATTCGATGGGTCTTTTCTCAAACATCCATATGTTAATGGATCATTGATAAATAAGTTAAATAAGGCACCAAAATTATGTAGTAATACTAAGAAATACATTTGAGCTAATAAAACAGAAATAGCCGAAGAATACTCACAGCACCATCCAATGATTCTAACTTGAAGTCAGTTAAAGAAGTGGCTCGGATATCGCCAGCCCTCGACTCGATGGAGACTCCTGAAGGTGCCATTATTTGCAGCGACCTTGTCGGCGACTCCAAACTGCAAATAATAAATTTACTAGTCAAGAGTGTGTTTTGCAGGATGAACTGAAAAACATTCTCTCCCACTGTTTTTCGTTTACCTCGAGCCAGCAACAACAGCCATAAAATATTATAGTCAATCGTCTGGTTTACTAAACCGTGCGCTTAGAAGAGCCTAGATAGCGAGCAGATACAGTAAAATCTACCTCAAGCCAAAATCTTGGCCACACCAAGTCCTATTGTCACCATCCGGCTAGATGTGTAAAATATGCTGGTCCTCTGATTCGCGATGGACCAGCGAAATGAGTCGAAATGCCCACCATGCATATTGTGAAGGTTGGATATCAAAATGTTTCTAAAAGGCCTGTAAACTAAAACCTCCTCGGACGAGATTTAATCTAGTTACACAATAACACACATCATGCACTCACACAATAATACAGAAATACTTATTGTAATGTCGTTCGAAATCTTTAATTGCAGACAACTCAATCCTCCTGGCCTCATCTTCGCTCATGCCATCCTCACATTCAGTCCTCCTGTCCTCCAGATCAAACATTTTATCCGCATACAAAACCTTCTCTTTCTCAGTCTCAGCCCTTTCACCCACGGCCAAAAACTAAAAAAGACATCCCGAGAAAAAGAAGCATTCTTGAAGGCGAAACTTCCGCCACGGACTCCATTACAAACTTGGCTGAAACTCCTATCTGTTTCCCAAATTTTCCTCCCACCCCTATCAAAACGGATCAAATCATTTTCCATATTATGTTACCTCCATATTATGTTATGGCACTCTCCGTTGCAAATATCTTCGTGCTCATTGGAAAATATCCATAATATCCTCTCGTCAATCTCCGTACTTTCTCTAATGGGAAAACCCCTCGAAAAACTTATCTTAAAATGCCTATGCTCTACCTTTACGTTATTCCTGTCCACTATTTGGATTTTGTAAATCCAATTCCACTGTTCAATAGTGCCATCGTGTTGTAGAAATCAGATACTACACATAACAGTGCAGTATAATATCGGTGACATATCTAATATGAATATATTAATTGCTAACAAAAATACAATTTTGGGACGAACAACCAACCATTCGCAATGTTCAGATATCTAAAGATCATATAACTCATCATATAATCCTTTCTACAGAAATATATGCTGCTATAACCCGAATGTTACCTTAAATTCAAGATAATCATAAAAAAAAAAAAAAAATAAGACTACTTAGCCAGCTAAGAGTTTCCAAAAATTATTATGTGAAACTTTATAAAAAAAAAAAAAAAAATTAATTATAAAATCGGAAGATATTTGTGAAAGTTGCCATGAACATATATCGGGCGGATTAAAGCATATGTTATTAGAATGCCCATCTTACACGTATTATAGAAACAAGTATTTGCATAGCTAAATTACAATAAACGATGATCTACTTTCACTAGAAAATATTCTCCGTATTGACAGTATAGATAAATTATATGCAATTTATTTATTTCTTAAAACAGTGTATACGTAATTAAAATAATCTGGCAAAGAATATTTACAAATAAACAATAATAATATTATTGTTTTAATATTAACTAACAAAAAGGGAGAGGGGATTCATACTAAGGTAACCATTAAACTGTTGTTCTGCAGTAATCTTTAAATTTAAAAGGAATTATATGTAAATCTATGTTATAATTAAACTTATTATATTAATATATTATTGCTCGATCCTGAGATATTGTTTTTGTTTTTATTAAGGAAAAGTTCGTTTTTACTTATTTATTTATTTTATATTAATAATTAAAGATACTTTTGGTTTTAGTGAAATGATGAGTAAGAACTATTATAATTTTACTATATACATATTACTATATATTTCATATGGAGGTTAGTAAAAGTAAAAATAACCCCCGAATTTTATATGTTTTTCCCGAACCGAGATGTCTTTTCCAAACTTTAACAGTCTTTGAAAAAAGAATAACTACTAATATACTGATGAAAAACTTAGGTTTGATATCGTACGATAATAAGAATTAAAATAAATAAGGAAAGGAAAACCTCGTAATGTAATTCTCTTGGTAATTACATTTGATTCTGATTCAATTGATTCAGGATTCAGGACAGGATTCATGATCCAAACACCACAATTCTGTTCTCGTTCATATCCCTTCCATTACATATATACATTCACATACGTCTTGTGACAATTCTTCACTGAATTGTTGTTTCCTCAAAGATCCTCTTTCAGTCGTTTTTGTATGCTTCCAACATGCCGAGAAATAGAACAAAAGGATGGCCTTCAACTCAGCCTTCTCACGCTTATTCCAGACAGGCGGGTTACCCTTCATTATTAGTATATTACCAACTTTTTGTTTTATATCTCATACATTCATTTTACATATAAAGGTATTAATTCTGCCTCTATTAATTCTGCCTAGCAACATATATTTTTATTTACAATTTTATTATTATTACAATATCAATCACGGGTTGTGCCCTCAGGTATATTTTAATGATGTTCCGATACCTACACCTACTTCCTAGGAAGTAAGATACGTGGGACTTACCTTGGACAAAATACTGACATGGACAACCCACATAAGACTTATAATAAAGTAGCTAAACGAACGATATAGGCTGTAATCAAGATTACTTGACAGACGCTCAAAATGAACCAACAGACTTACAATATACAAAGTGCTTATTAGACTCATTTGAACATACGGAATAGAGTTATGGGGCACTGCAAAGCTCTCAAATATCCAATGGATCAAATCAAAACTATGGAGGAAGATCGTAGATACACCATACTACGTGACGACTTACTACACAAGGACCTCAACAATGAACATCGTTACAGCCACGCAAAAACTGTCACAAAAACTACAAAAATTTTCGCCAAAGACTAACTTTTAACATGACCACTTAAATCTATACAAGGCAGTCCCCACGATTGTTGTGGTGTTGGCCCAGATACTTACTACATAATAATAATAATTAACGCCAATGGTACACACATACGTATACTATACTTAAATATACACATAGACCTATACATATACATAGAGGACATATTTGCTCATTGCAAAAAAAAAAAAATGCAAAAAAAAAAATTAAAAACAAGTGACATAAATAAATAATACCGAAATTTACTAATAATGTATGTAACATTCACTCACAAGTCACAAATTCTATTTTCTATTTTATTTAACGCCCCTTTATGCTACTAAGGCTTATCGGACGATGCTACAGTGGGAGTCCTAAATATTGCCTACTCACGTATAAGTAGGATAGGGATCTTTAACGAGTACCAGACATCGTACAGGCTCGGGACCTCCATTTTACTTCTTATCCTAGGGTCGGTATAGCAAAGGATTTTTTACTCCCATTAAAAAATCCTAGGGCCACCGCGGGACGCGATCCAGCGACATTTAGTATTGTAGTTTACCATGCCAACCACAACACCACGGGTGAACCCACTCTATAAATTTTGTTTCCCCTACATTATAGCGGTTTTTAAATTGTTTGTATTTTTTAGCCCGGACGAAGGCCTGATACAACATCCGGGTTTCGGATATCAGTAAACAATTTATATTACTTATTTAATTTACAACCCTGAGCCACATTTCATAAAATGCACAGAAATTTAAACTATGACTTAGCAGAAGGGCATTATATAACTAATCAAAATAAGCTGTATTTTATAAGTAAAATTATGAAAGTCAGGGGTGCAATGTTAATGTTAAATTATAGCAGAAATAGAACAATTGAACAATTTAAATGTACTATATGCCAATTAGACGAAGATGAAGATATCTTTCACTTTTTAGCTATCTGTCCGACCCTAGCAAAGTATAGGAAACAATGGCTAGGCAAAAATAAATTAAACCTCGGCGAAACATTAGAATATTTAAACGGTAAATGTTGGGAATCATTATTTAGATATGTTGTAGATGCTGAGAAAGGCAGGTATAATACATTAATAGAAGGTAATAAACAAACTGTTTACATTGTATAACTCTGTTTACAGCATAGGCTTAAAATGTTTGCCCGTAGGATGTCCCATAACCATATCACAATCTTATAATGTGTAAACTGAACCTACTCAACTTATATATTATGTATAATTAGCATTTTATTTTATTTTTTTACAGCGTTTGTACAAAGCATTTATTTTAAGTTGTTTTCATCAAAAAACCGCACACCCGCCTGATGGTCCATAGAGACCAAGTCTAATGTGTATTAAAAATGTATATAACCGTCTTTTGTTGTATATAGAAAAATATTATTTTATACTTATATATGTAAATATCTATAAATTGTGAGAAATAAACACATCTATCTATCTATCTATCTAACCCTGAGCATCCTCTGCTTATTATAGTATTACATCAAAGAAAAATAATATCCATTTAACTCTAACCTCACTCCACCCATCATCTCCTAATTTAATATTAATATACTACTGTATAACTAAGGACTACAGACAGGATTGGCCGCCTACAATACTGACGACCTGTTGTAGCGGACTGTGAGGGAGGACATAGCTAATGACAGGGCTAATACCAGGGCGCAACCCCCTGGATTAGTGGCGCCCGCCGCAATGCCACTCGTTAATCGGGAGTTAACTGGTGTTAAAGGATTCTGCACATCCTACTCATTGTTAATCATATCTATCCATGTCTGGTGGTCAATACGGTCGGCTACTGAATTAGCCCAAATAATACTCGCTTCTATATCGATGTTAAATATGTTAAAATAATAAAAAAAAAAAGATTTTATTGCATGTACTGCTGCAAGTAAGTTAAGAAACTCTTATGTAACGATCAGCATTACAATAGGTGTGCATTTAAGTGAGTATGTATTCAAAGCATTCACCATACGCTGGTTTTTTGGTTTGGTGGTTCTAAACATTTTTTTTTTAATTTATAGATACCCAATATAAACAACAGAAAGTCCTTCTAGTCTTCTTTTCGTCATTAAATTTGTGTATGTCACCGATCCGGCCTAATCCAATAGCTATACTTCATTATAAATTTCCGATTTATACGGAATAACTAGTTTCAAATATTCCTTCCAAATTCATGATTATCCCTATGCGGCGTGTTAAAAGAAGATAACTACAGGACCTTCCAACGTAGATCCATTATTATCGTGCTACATTTCAAAACCTTTGTATCCCCCCAGAAGTTGCAAAAAATATAGTTGGACTATAAAAGGACATTCTTTGGGATATTTGGTCATCGAATTACCTATTAACAGTCTTTCTTTTTTTTTCTTTTTTTATATTTAGGAGGTATCTAATATTGTTCATGTCCATATTTGCTTGTTGGGAGAGCTAAATACCATTTCTTTGAAAGCGTCACCCAAAAGATTTCCGAGCAATTCAGACTCTTCTTCGAACAAGCTTCAATTTAGGGGGTGTTGAAGTGTATTCAATTTTGGAACTAATTTAAGTGATAAATATTTTCGCCGCATTTTTAAGGTTGCCAAACATATGTTTGACTCTTTACTGGTGAATTTCGCGATGCTCTGGTACATATTCTAAGAATCCTACTGTGGATGGAATCTAACATCTTCTACTTCAATATAACATCTTCAATTTCTTGAATGCACTGCTATTAGGGCCGTGCTCTCTATTTTGAATCTTATACTCCGGATATTTTTATCGCTAACTGGAGCAAGAAATGCAGTTCAGAATTCCGATTCGTATAATGCATTTTTCTCTCAAATATTTTATAGTAAATGTTGTATCCAGTATAGCCTATTATCAAATATCATCCATAGGTAGTCAGGTTCTACGTATTCGATAACAGACCCTTAAAAAGTGGATTGAGGGTTCTGTTGACAAAATCATTATCCACAGAAATGCAGACATTTTGTTTTTGAATTTGATAATTTCAATCTACCATCTATTTTCCAATTGGTTACGTTATTTATGGTGTTTGCAACTTCTATTGCCCGAATATTTTTACTTCGACACATTATGACTCCGTCGTCAGAGAATAAGAAACGAAACCGAGTTCTTGATTGTGAATGTGATTCCATTAATTGCTAAGAGGAATGGCGTCGCAGTATGTGGCGATCCTTGCGAAATACCTTTTTCAAATTGTAACCTGAGGACAACGTGTTCACTCTTGCCACACTTGCCAGTTTTTCAAGATCCAAAAGCACTGCAATGTCTAGACCTGGTACGTTTATTTTTCTAAAGCAAATCTGAGTCCTTCCATTCGAAATGGTTCGCTCTATTTCATTGCTATATCGAAGTCTATTTCATTGCTATGTTCGTGTTTCTGTTGTTCGTTTCTAGTCTGAGGTAGCAATAGTCAGTCTTTTAAATTTTATTAAGTCCTAAACAGTTTACTTTTTATGAATTGGTTTATTGCGATTTGTATGCCTGCTCCCCCCCCCCCTAAACGAAATCCTGCAGACGCCCTTAGACATAATTTTTGTTCTATGTTGTTGTTATGTTATGTACTATGTTGTCGTTGTTGTTAGGGATGGTTGTTAGGGTTCATAATTTATGTTTGCATTTTTAGGTAAAATAGAACTATCTAATCAGTTTTATGCTAAATTAAATATATATATATATGCGACCTTTGAAATGATGTAAAAGTCTTTAATGTCGGGAAACCATATTTTTCTAGTAAAAATTCAATTAATGGCCTGTAAATTATTCCGCTTGCAGTTGTACGAACAATACACCAGCGCTTTGGTATTCAAAATCAATTATCAACATATGTTTCTTTTTTCCCGCTGGCTTTGTTATATTTACAGCCCACACAACCATTGTCTGTGCTCCACCATTTGTTTTACAATTTCCTTCGTTTAGTTACACGAGACTGTTTATTCTGAATATACATATCGTTTTAGGTCACCCACGTCTCTCACTAACTCTTTTAGTAATCAAGGGTTGATCAATCAACTCCAATTCTTTATAATCTTTAAATATAACTCCTTATAATGTTTAGTATATCTATATTATAATATTTATATATAACTCCAACTCTTTACTGGTCAGCTCAATGGCGGACGACCATCGTGTTGGCATTGAATTAAAGTGTACTTTCACGTATTAGTATTACAAAAGGTTTCAAGTTAATTTTTATAATTCATTATTTTTAAACCCATCTTGTTTTGTGGAGCTCCCGCATAAGGGTCTGGCCACACATGTCCGCACCGGATCCGCACCGTAGCAATAATACAGGTTATGTTCAGAATATTTTTAATTTAACTTACGTATTACCTTTAGTTATGCCTAAAGTGGCCTGTGTCTGACATGTGTGGCTTGAACTTTAGGCATAACTAAAGGTAATATGTAAGTTAAATTAAAAATATTCTGAACATAACCTGTATTATTGCTACGGTGCGGATCCGGTGCGGACATGTGTGGCCAGACCTTCATGCTCGTATCATTTCCTTACATTGTAAGTATGTTATAATATAAGGAATTTTCATAATTTTCTTTATCAGTTTAGTTTATGAATTAAAATCACATACAATTTTAAATTTACTAAGAAAAACACAACGGCTTGTTAAGTTCCAAACAACCTTCTAATTCCATTAAAATGACAATATGATGTTTGTAGTTGTTGAACCCCCAGAGAATCATTTTTTAATGATTAATGTTCAGCCACATATTTATTTAATCCAGCTTAAAGCACTTGAAACAGTTGAAGGGAAAAAAAGAGGAAGAGATCTAAGTACAGAACAATCTCGTTTTTCGGTTACTGGAACCAAAGGCAATCCGGATAAGATTAATAAAAAAAGCATGACACATCCTCAAATAAGCGAATTAATTTTATTACGATATTAAAAACAATTACTTGATTTTGTTTCAAATAATAAATAATCATTTTTTTTTTGGGTTGAGAAAAAAAATGGCATTGTCTCTGTTACATCATATATCTAACTCTTATGTTCTATCCGTAACTGATTGTTGTCATGTAAATCCCACAGCAATATTATTTACATTCAAACACACTCTAACAATGTTTTAATTCACACCTGAAGAAGCACTGAAACAGAGATATACGTCATCACTCAATGGAATTAGACCAAGTACTTGTGTTAATCCTCCCCCCTCCCCTATCCCACCAATTACAATTTCTATACAATGATTAAAGATCATTAATTAATTATTATCATAGTTAATCGATGATCGCAATAATAAAGTCTCATACTCAGTGTGGAAATTCGATTCAATAAAACTTAATGAGAACTGAGAGGATATTGCAGCTAGTGAAGAGAGCGCATTAAAAGGCACACCTGAATATTGGAAAAAAATTGAAAAGCCCTCAAGACCTCATTCATCGGAACATGGATTCGGGCGTCTTAAAATTCTTGGGGAATCCTCTGGTTATTGAGAAATTCCAGGCATTCCAATGGCGGTCCGACAGATCCTACAGAAAAGAGAGCATCATTTTTCAGCAAAATAAATTTTACACGCTTGAATAGAGCCATCAAACATTAAGATCATTTTGAAAAAATCTTTTTTTAAGCTATTTTATAACGTAGGTTTTATGTCAATTAATTATTGGGGAAAATATATAAAGTATAACAAATAAATAAATAACAATCCAAAGCTTAGAAAAACTTAATAAAATTTGTAGTTCTTTATTACCATAATAAAATATGTCTCAACATTTTTCAAGGTGTCAAGATCTTTTTTTTTAACTTAATTATGTTGTTAGGATAGTATTTCATTCCGATTTACTGTTATTATTTTTTCGTTTGGTATTTTATTTTAATGGATACAGGCAATCCACTACGATGGTGATGTTTCCCGAGGTAAAGTGTTAATTTTTAATGTATCGCTAATAACTATAAATAATATAAATATATTTTGAAATGGTGCGTTTGAATCAAATCATTGAATAGCGGTATAGAATAAAAGGAATGGATAAAAAATGAAATTACAATGCAAAAAAAAAAAATAAAAAAAATAAAAACAATAGAAGATAAAATAAAAAAGTATTAAATACATACTTAGGTAATAATGAACTAAATGTTGTATAAAGTGGGGTATAGGGTGTGTAAAGACCTTTTCACATAAGTTTATTTGTGTTAAATAATTAAATACCTTAGAAATATGCGTGCTATCGTCATTTAGTAGAGTTGTTAAATAGTATAGAAGATTGCTATTTAGCAATTGTCTGCAGTTAGCCAGTAAGTGTTTCAGTGTCAAAGGTATGCTATGTGTTATAAGATTTATCTTTTATTTTTTTATTATTCTTTGCTATCAACACTTTAAGACTCCCACATTGCTTCTGAACTTGGTTTTTTAGCATAACTGATTAATAAAAACTTAAATTTGAATAGCGAAGATAGACCTTGGCGGTAATATGAACCTGGGTTTCCTTCCTACTAGTACGGCGCGCTGCCACTTGCACTTCACTGGTTCTCTTTCCCACTGATCCAATTATACAGAAGCGGAGTGGATATCCATAAAATTAGTAAGGTCTCTTACTATGTATAAGATTATGTATTTATTTTCTTAATTTTTTTAAATAAATAAATGCAATGCAAAAGAATTTTAATTTTATTGTTGATACAAACAAAACTTTGCTCTCGAAAATTCTACTCACTCTTGTTATGCTTATCTCTTAATATATGTACATAATCATGAACAATTTGTAAGAAATATCCGTGGCTAGGAAGCAAAAATAAATAAATAACTTTCAATCTATTCCCTAAGGTATCGGGCCCTGGTGTAGGTACCTAATAGATTGTGTGCAAGATATAAAAAGCAACATTAAAAGCTATCAGACATTTTAAGAAGACATGGGTATAAGTTCCTAGAAGTTTATCATCATTATAATAAACTAGCTGTATATCCCGGTTTCACCCGGAGAATTTCATTTTTTAAATCTATAAACTGAGACTTTTATCGAATCAAAAGGTCGATTTTGTAAAAACCAATGTAAAGCGAGATCAAAACGATGATTACAACAATAAAGAATATACCTAGAGATCGGCTGAAGTTATGCAATTTTAATATGGACAGGTGTTCGCACCTGGTATGAAAGAACCACTGAGCGAAATTTGGAGAATTTAGGACAAACGGTATGGATTTCTATAAAGAACAAACAGAATTTCATCTTTACATAGATTATAGCTGTATATACCGGTTTCTCACGGGGAATTTCATTTTTCTAAAGAAACGGTCGATTTCGTAAAAAAAAAATTGTAAAGTGAGATCATTATGATTTTTACAACAATAAAGAATATCAGCTGAAGATCGGCTGAAGTTATGCAATTTTAATATGATCAGGTGTTCACACCTGGTCTGAAAGAACCACTTAGCGAAATTTGGAGAATAAAGAATATCATCTTAAGATCGGCTGAAGTTATGCAATTTTAATATGGACAGGTGTTCGCGCCTGGTATCAAAGAACCACTGAGCGAAATTTGGTATGGATTTCTATAAAGAACAAATAAACAAACAAACAAACAGAATTTCAACTTTATTTATATAGATATTTAAAAATAGCGTAAACAACATATGCATGCAAAACATATGCATGGTAGAAAAAATTAAAAATGACAAAATATTTTTCTTTTTCATATATTCTAAATATTATTACATATTGAAATTTATAAAATTCAATACTTTAACTTAGTATTGTGAAACACAAACCTTATGATTGAAAAAAGTTGTAGACATTTTGTTGGAAAAGTTACCAATGTTCTAGTAGGTATATGTTTGTGACTTTTCAAAAATCTTTTACGCTTGTCGAGAACCTTCTGGAGTGTTCTAGTTCAGACGTAATAGAAAGAGAGGGAGAGTTAGGGCCGTATTTATGAACGATCCTAAGGAACGCCTTACTTAAAGGCTTCCTTAAAATGCCACCTTTAGCTAACCTTAACACAATTTTCATTTTATAAACGTTCCTTTACCTTTCCCATCTTAAGGACGTCTTAGATCTTAAGGTGTTCCTATAAATTTGATCTGTTTTCCTTCCTTAGTGCTAAGGTAGGTGATTAGCTACCTTTAGCCTCTCCTTAACTATTTAATAATAGTGATAAAAACAGAAAACAAATATCAGGACTTAAATACTTATTAAAAAGAACCGTTTATTAAGAACAAACGACTTTTTGGAATTTTTACTTTATTTATATGAGATATAAACAACAAAGGTGGTGAAATATTATTACACTTTTTAAGATAAATAAAAATTTTAATCTTGGTGAAATATTTTTCTTTTTTTCTCCTTTATATATTTATCAAATGTTTTCATATGTAGCCATTTTTATTACTAGGCACGATAAGAGACAGATAATTTCTCTATATAAGCAAAATCAAAACAAAAGATGTATTATTTTCAATTAATGAATACTTATTTACTTAGTATAGGTATTGATAGTATTACTTAAGTGTACAACTTTAATCACAAACATTTTGATGCAGATGCTTTTGAATATTTTCCATTTCTACACTTCTAACATTAATTATGTTTCAGTAGCCAGTATTAGAGCTGTAATTATAAATATTTGATTAGTTGGTGATATAAACATCTGAAAGAATATTAAGTGAATTCATTTTTTTCTTCTGCAAGTAGTACTGTAATGAGAAATATAATCTTAATTATTGATAGTAAAGATATTTTCACTCAATTACTCATTGACAAAACAAAATCTTGATATGAAATGAAGACTGAATCCAATTTGAGAAAATTAAATGTAATTTTAATAGTACCAATTTAACATTTTTAAAGTTCATTTATTTATCTATGCCTATTTTACATAAAAGGCTTTCATGGAATTTGTTGAAATTAGATAAGTTTGGTATAACAAGTTTTTGGAAGAGTGGTAAGAGAAATTTAAAAAGAACAGAAATAAATTGATAGACATCTTTTATTTATTATTATATAAAAATGAAAAATAAATAACAGAATCATAATACACCCTAATAAACCAATTCTTTATAAAATGTCAAAACACATGTACATCCACTAAGATTTTTCAGTAATTAATATGCTAATACAAAAGTAATAGCATTCTAAAGTAAACAATCAGTTTTTAATAATTCATATAAGAATATGAAGTTGTTGAAAATAAATTTCAGTTAACTTATTAAGGAAATTGAAGCTTTAATATTTCCTATTTCCAACACACATCTTTTTAAAATAAGTCGGTTACTAATTTACACATATCTAACATTTACAACTCCTTCTCATAAAGAAGGTTGGAACTAAACCATCCAAGAATATTTTGAAGAATATTAAGAAATATATAATAAACATACAATAGTACACACAATCACAAACATCTCAATTAGAAGAATATTGCAGTTAATATTTAAGTTGAAGAATGTAAGTTTGAGACTAACACTACCTAACATTGTTTTATCACACTTTTTCACTCTCATTTGCATCTTCATCTTATACTAAAGATATTTTTTATTGTTATCCTGAAGAATCCATTAATTTGTTTTGTAATCGGTTAGATGAAACATTGTATATATTTGTTTGTTCTTTTACACTAATAATGTTTGCACACTATTCAACTTTGAGTGATTCCTACTCCAATTATCATTTTCTTTTAGTTCTAGAGCTGTAATTGCCAAATTAACTACTTAAAACACTCTAAACAACACAGTAAACAAGAGTGAAGTAAACACTGATGTCAGTTTAGGGAGGTTACACTTAGCGGCAGAGTACTCTTATCAATGTTCTCTGATTGGTTGTTTAGTTAAGGTGGTCTTAAATTTGCACCTTAATAAATGCATACTTAGTTAAGGAAAGGAAGTATTAAGGAAGTTTCATAAAATGAGAATTATCTAAAGGAACACTTAAGCTTAAAGGTTAGCTTAACATAGGAACCAGTTAAGGTTACCTTAACTGCTTCCTTAGGAACGTTCATAAATACGGCCCTTAGTCTTGCTCTGAAGATCGAATCATATGGTTACTTTAGCGTTACTATGTCGTTCAAAATTGAAAATATGTTTTGTTTTGTTTGTTTAACGTCAATTTATGCTACAGTGGGAGTCCTAAATTTTATGAATAATAAAGGTATATGGGTCTTTAACAAGTACCAAAAAAATTGGTAACATTGTTAATTATTTGAGTTTTAATCATTTGTCGGACATTGAGTTATATTTTTTCGTTAATAAACCTTATTTAAACCCACATGTATGTTGAAGTATTTTGACTTTTAATTCGATACTTTTCCTAATTTCTAGGAGGAATCATCACTGTTTTATTATTGTTACTCTTGAATCCTAACAGAACCTGAAAAGCATGCAGATTCCTTCGCATGCGATTATTACTTAGATCGAAATAAGCTTATGATACTACCATACAGGCGGCATTCATTATTATTTTTTTAAATATTTGACATAGAAAATTTTGAAGACAATACATCGTTAACAGTTGAGATTGGATAACGGAAGAACGGGATACTAGAAAAGAAATGATAAAGTTAAAGCATAAGTAGAGGAAGCTAGAGTGGGGAGGTGGAATCAGGAAGAGATCAGCGGGACAGTAGGGAGCCAGATGTTGCCACGGCTCCTTCCGTCCGTATCTATACATCTCATTACATACATCATCTCATATATCCTTTATGTAGTCCTATATCTACGCTTTCCTAATGTATTCAGGATAGCGGTAGCAAACCTAAATCCTCTGACCTAACAGAAAATAAGAATCCTGTTGAAACTTTATAATTTTTATTTTCTTTAAATAAATAAAATCAACCGAAAGAAAAGGAAGAAACAAATCATAGTAAAATCTTCTAGTAGACGTTTGGGTCTACGAACTACCCATTAGTGAACTATGCCATGCAGAATCACAACATTGGAATAAAAAAATATTATATTTTTGCACAGAGAAAATTATGTAAAAGTTAATTGTTTATATCTAACGAGACTTTCTCATCATAGGGAATTCTTTGGAATTGCATTTATAGAATGCAACAACTTAATCTTACATCCAGATGTTATATTTGAGTTGCTGATTCGGAAATAGTGCCAAAATTAATGTAAAGATAAAAAGTATAAATTAAGGAAATTTTAATAACTAATGAAATTATGCACTACTCAAGAATGGAAAAATTATTAACTATCGGAGGAAATTAGTATGTATCGTTATGAGCCCAACTTATAATTCTGATCCCATCTTGTGATATACCCACAAATTATAAAAAGACGGAATTAGTAGGTATAAAGCAAGAAGCTATTTATCTATCGCATTCAATTTTCATTTTCAAACTCTAAAAATCTGGTGCGATGCGCTCAACACACAACTTTTACTTACGAACTTTCTTAGATTAGAAATCGAAGTGTTTCGATAATATGTAAACGCCATTCCTCAACTTCACACATTTTTCCACATTTAGATTTGTATATCTTACATATACGCATAAGCATAGCTTACATTTGTATATCTCCTTAACTTATACAGTATCTGTATTGCAAAACTTGGTAAACTACTCAATCAGAACTTTTCGATTTATTATTGCTTATTTCTTTTTTTAAGGGACATAATTTAGACAACAGTCGAGTGTTTTTTACTGGCTGTTTGTTTTTTACTGTGAGTTGCTTTCTATAAATATATGTTTTTTGTGAAGGTGAATCGAAAGAAGGTGTATTTACGTCTCGTTCTGAAATCTCTTATATCTTTCTGGAAATCAAGAAAGATTACTTTTCCTCTAAAATCACTTGATATTGACTTTAGAAATTTATTATGGACCTAAAGTTTCTAAACAAAAATATAATTAATTAATGATTATGTATACCATATATTTTCATATTCAATGCTTTAAACTTTTTTAGCATCACGTAAAATGAATTTTTTTATTGCTAAATAAACGTTTTATTATCCTAATACGGGAAATGCAATTTTGGCTGTCACATCGCGGGCATTTACATACATCAAATACCCAATTTCATCAAAATAGTTCCAGCCATTTTTGGGATAACAAACGTAAAAATGAGACAAAATGTATTAAATAAAGTGATACCCCTCCGTTTGACCAATTTTGGTGAAATTTTAGCAATCACATCGCGGACATATTAATACGTCGAATAAAGAGTTTAAACAAAATCGTTAGAGCCGTTTTGGAGAAAATCGAAAAAAACGTAAAAATTTGACAAAATTCGTAAAGTAAAGTTCATTAATAAAGTACCCCCTCCGTTTGAACAATTTTGATGAAATTTTTGCTGTCACATCGCGGGCACATATATACACCAAATACCCAATTTCAGGTTCTTACGCTTTATAGTTTTTGAGCTAGTCTGTTCACACACACACACACACACACACACACACACACACACACACACAGATCATTTCGCGGGACTTGGTTATTTGGTCTCAGGGGACCCCAAAATGTGTCATTCTGTCGAAATTTTTCACGACCACAATATTTTCTCTTACTGTATACTTCATATATAGGTGAGTGAAAGTAAAAAGCAAGTTGTTGACACTTCATTACTTCTTTAGTTAGTCTTTCTTTTACTTAGACTCTCGTGCTTGCAAGCCTTCGTCAAACCGTGACGTTCTGAGGATACAATTCTTTGACGTCCTTTCCCTAATGAAATAAACACTGCAAGAATATTAGCAACTCCATATTTTTCGTATTAGCCTTCAATAAAAATGAAAAAGGTCTATGAGAATTTTTCAAATTAAATATTAATTTAACTTATTTTTTTAGATTTTGATGCTATTGGGGTTATAGAAATATTAAGGGAATTTTTTTTCTTTGTTTTGTGAAGTGACAATCTTCGGATTCCCAATCAAATGTTGGTTGTCAGGGTAAACGTATATTTCCTAACGCATTGCCCGCAACCCGAACTAATTAATATGAGTTATAAAGTGCCGTAGGTGGAGTACTTTGTAAGTACAATAGCAGGCGATATGAGTCTAATTGCTTGATTTACGCTCAAACGCAAATTTAACATATTCCCATTAACAAATTCTTGGATCAAGGAAAATCATTTTCAAGGGTCGTATGCTTTAGGTAGAGCCACAGAAGATTCTACCAACCAAAAGATTGATACAGGAACGGATATTTAATAATTAAAGAATATACAGATACAGAAGTCGGAATCAAACCCTTCTAACGGTTCTTACTCACAAAGTAATTTAAAATACAATTTTATATTTTTAACTTCTCAAATTCAGAGGTGTTTCCCTAAAAATGATTGACACCCTCATTCCCTCAGAGAAGGTGTATCATCAACTTTTTTCAATTTCACTCCGAGACGATCTCCATGAGTAAGACGGACACAGTTCAGGAAATTATCTCCACCAACTCGTTACCTGGCGGATACAGAGATAGAGGTAGGGGACACAGGGAAAGAACTGCCATCCAACTTCTTCCAAGTTGCCTAATCAGGGCGACGGTGGGGCGGGATCAGTCCATCAAGGGAGCCTTGGCTTGTGGAGCAACTTTTCCAGTTAGACTCCTTAGCATGCGGTCCAAGTGACGTCTTTATTAGCCAAGGGCCCCACTATACATTTTTTATACGGGATTTCTTTCCCCGACAAGGTCGCCTCCCGCTACAAGACACTCTGACACTCTCCTTTTAAAGGAAACTTTTATGTATTCCTATGGAGGGGAGGATATCTAACACTTCATTAAAATAAGAACTTGTGGAAATCAGAGGAATGTAAATTCAAAACCACACTGAAAAATATTAAACAAAGCCGGTGATTTAATAAAAATATTGGCACATCACAAAATCAAAAAAATCTGGTGCGATGAACTCAACACACAACTTTCACTTACCAACTTCCTCCGATTGGAAATTGCCGCAGGGTTAAATGCCATTTCTCAAAGTCACTCATTTTTCACCATTCATTTACTTATTTTTGTTTGTATTTGCTCTTTAAAGTACACTAATTTATTTTATTATTAAATCAAATTTAATTTATTGGTGATAATTTGGCAATGCAAGCATAATAAGTCCAAGTCGTCTGATTTTAGAATTCTTTATGTAAGAATAAACTCATATAGTTACTATGAAACAAGTAAATTCCATGAAATGAACAGAACATCTTTAACTATAAGAAATGGTCTGACGTTAAAGGTGTACTACGCATGACTGTTTTATGAGTTGACGGAGTTTTCTTTTTTTTTCTCCTGTATATCTTTACTTGATTTCCTTCATATTTCACATTTAGCAGCTTCTTATTTTAAGGAGAAACGAGATACACATAATTTCTCCACATAAACAAAATCAAATGTACTTTCCACGAAAACAAAAAAGGCCCCTTCCCCACTTAAGCCCCCTCAGAACATATTAATTATGATAAAGCTTATCTGATATTAAAGAATACTTGATTCTTATTAAACAGGAAGAGTTTAATCAAAATCGATACAGATATTTTTGAGAAAATCGAAAAAACACGTAAAAATGAGAAAAAAGTGCCCCCTCCGTTTGATCAATTTACATGAAATTGTTTCTGTCATATCGCGGGCATAACACCAAGTTTTATAAAAATCGTTAGAGTTTGAGAAACTCATAAAAAACGTAAAAAGTTATGAAATAAAAGAACCCCTCCTATTTTGATGAAATTTTTGCTGCCACATTACAAATACCAAATACCCAATTTCAGGTTCGTACAATTTATAGTTTTTGAGCTAGTTCACACACACAAACACACTCACACACCATTTTGCAGGGCTGGGCTATTTGGACTCAGGGGATCCCCAAATCGTGTATTTCCGTTGAAAACCGGATGTCGAAATTCTTCACGATCACAATACTTTCCCTATATATTTCATATATAGGTAAGTAAAAGTGGAAGATAAAATATAATTTAGTGATAGGCAAAATGGAGTCTTAGAATCACCGGCGTTATTTAATATTATTGAGTGTGTAAGTTTTGGATTTATAATAATGCCAGAAAGGCCCCCTACATATGTGATCCTTGTGAAGTAGGAAACAACCTCAATCATATATTAAAGTAATGCTTAATTTATCAAAAACAAAAAAAAACATAACTAGCCACAACAAATGTATGAACTTTTGGGAAACGATATTTTATACAATAAAGTATACTTTTAAATTATGCGATAAAGTATTCTTCTACCGTAAAAAACCTATTTTACTGAATTGATTGATAATAATAATTTTGTAAAATATTATTAAATTAAATAAATTTAAACCGAAAGTCTTGCAAAAACCTTTATATTTAATTTTGCTTATTTCCCTACAATCTTTCCTCCTTCCTCAACAATCAAGCAGAAGTCGAAAACCGAAATTCATACTCTAAATTTATGACATAAGAACCTGTAATTATTATTTCTTCAGTTTGGACGATATTCAATAAAAATCCAATCCCTTCATAATTCCAATCATCACTAAATAATCTAAATTATCAACCATAGACCTCAAGAGTTGGACGTTAATGACCTGAATGGTCACGACTTATCCTCACACAAGGACAAAAAAAAAGTTAAATTTAGAATAAAGTATATTACTAATAGTAACAATATTAGATAATAATAGTAACTTTTTTACTTTCACTTACCTATATATGAAATATATAGTAAGTGGAAGTATTGCGATCGTGAAAAATTTCGACTTCCGGTTTTCAACGGAAATACACGTTTTGGGGTCCCCTGAGTCCAAATGACCAAGTACCGCGAAATGGTCTGTGTGTGTGTAAACAGACACTTAAAAACTTAATGTAAACAGACTAGCTTAAAAACTATAAACCGTGCGAACCTGAAATTGGGTATTTAGGGTAGATATGTGCCAGCAATGTGACAGCAAAATTTCATCCAAATTGTTCAAAGAGAGGGGGTACTTTATTTAATAACTTTTTAAGTTTTTCTTCGATTTTCTTAAAAACGGCTCTAACGATTTTGATTAAACTGAGTATTTGATCTATTTATATTCCCGAGACATGACTGTTAAAATTTCATCGAAATTGATCAACCGGAGAGGGGACTTTACTTAATAAATTTTGCATCATTTTCACGTGTTTTTTTTATTTATTCAAAAACGGTTTTAACGATTTTGATAAAACCGGGTATTTGATGTATGTATATGCCAAAGATGTGATAGCCAACATTTCATCAAAATTGGTCAAAGGGAGGGGGCACTTTATTTCATAATTTTTTTTTCAATTTTTACCTTTTTTTCGATGATCTCAAAAACGGCTTTAACAATTTTTATCAATGTCGTCATGTTTAATGAAAATTAGGTGTTCTTTACTATCAGGTAAGCTTTATCATTATTAAAGTGTTCTGAGGGGGCATAAATGGGAAAGGGGCATTTTTGGTTTTCTTATAAGGTACCTTTGTAACAAAACGCATTAATTTCTAATCTATAAAAAAGTTAGTTGGTAAGTGAAAGTTGTGTGTTGCTAGCACGCTCCAGAATTTTAGTATAATAGCAGTAACTTAATTATTGGAACTAACTACTTTTTGACAGAATACTAATTATCATGGAGTACCGATTCAATTAGCAAATTAGCAATAAAAAATAATGTTTAGAATTACAAGTAAACCATTCAATAAGTTTTAGATATTTAATTATTTTTTTAAATATTTTTTAGAACATTTATAGTAATAATAATGGTAATAATAATAACTTTACTGGCTATTAAAAAAACATTCATTTAGCCAGGAGTCCGGCCCAATTAGGGTTAGAAAGCTTTCACTTTTTTTTTTTTTTTTTAGAACATTTAAGAAGGTTCCTGAAGATGTGGGAAGGAGTTTCAATTAAAATCTGATCCATTTCAGGAAATATTTTGTAGTTTCGTGTTCACCGTATATCCAAGCTGACACGGGTATTAATTTTAATATTTTTTATTAGCTGATTACTAAAATGTGTCTATTATTATTATTTGAGGTATTAAATATTATTAATAATTGAAAATATGCGGACCTTCGAAGACAAAGGGTGGGATGGCTAGGACATAGAAAAAGCCCGTTCGGCCACCGAATCCCCAAACACATTGCATCTATTTGTACTTAGCTGATCTTTTTTTGCCCTGAGAAAAAAATTAAATGAAGTTTAAGCGCGAAGCCTCCTTTTGTAGAGGCTATGTTCAACCCAAGTTATAACGGTACCTAATGTTGTGTTATGTGAAATTATACATGTAATTTATCCATGTGCAACACGATAAAAAATATAAAAACAATAAAGTATTTTACCTTAGATCTGAGCCAGGGCTAGCCCTAACCAGTGGTGTCTGCAGGCTGCCATCGACTACTATACCACCAGGACCTGTAACATTGATAATTCATGATATTTCGAGAAGAAAAGTATACGTGATTTGTCATAATCGATGCCTAAGATCACCAATAAATATTAGTACTTTGTTGAAGCATACTCACCGGATAATCTGAGAATTTCTGCTCCAACGATGACTTCGTTTTTATCGGCTGAGAAAAGGGCTCGCCCTTGGAGATCGCTCACTTTAAACCTAGAAGCTTGAACTTCGAAAGCATCATTACCTGCAACAATAACAAATAATATAAATATATACAATAATCCAGGTGAATGTCCGGGACGAAATGGAAGTTGAAATTGATACCATAGGATTAGATTTTGTACAAAGCTCGATAGATGAAGGATATAGACCAAATGTATGTTATGTATTGTATGTTCAAAAAGTGCACTACTTTTGAAAGCTGCTCACGAACGTGCACGCTTAAGTTTGGCCCACATTTCCAAGGTTGCTCATTTCCGTGTATACAGTAAAAGATAGTGTTGGCATCGAACTTCTTGCCTCGCCGAGAGTTTTATTATATTAATATCTAAAACGTCGATAATTAGTCCATCAATATCTATAATGGTTTGTATTAATTGTTAAAATTTATTTTCCGGTCCCTGTGCGTGTCCTTTGCTTTCAATTAATATCTTCAAAAATCAATTAATTTATTTTAACTATGAATACATTTTCATCTCCAGAAGAATTATAAGGAAATGTCAATTCGTATTAAACAGACGGATCAAACTAAATCAAATATTAATAAATACAATTAACTACAATAATGGTTACAAGTATATGTATCTCATTTCTGGGAGTGACCTATTTGGGTATTTGTTTACTTTGAGTCAGCGAAAGAGGAAAAATGCATGGTAATAAAGTTAATTGAGGCCATTTTTAACTGAAAAGAACTTTTGTTTCAATATAACCCAAAAATACTTTTGTTTGTTTTAATTATGTTTAAAAAAAAAAATAATAGAAATATCCCCATTTAAACATCAATGCTTGTGACAAAAAAAAAAAGAATAGGTATCAATCAATTATGAAGTATTAATTATAAGTATGTCATCCCAGTGAATAATTAATACGGTTAATTCAGCCCTAAGTGGGTTAAGTGGCTTTCTTCGTAATGAATAAGTATATATTTCATTTGAGATATACTTTTTTATAATTTTTGCTAAATTTGTCGTTCAGCTAACAATTAGTCAAATCTAATATCTCAGGACTGATGAAATCTATTTATATAACTAATGGATACACGCAGTAGCCGCTAATGTGGTATAATTTAAGAAATTTCAACCCTTGATAATGAAAAATGATTGTTTATAGTGATTTTTTTCCAAACGATAATGAAAACCTCGATAATGAATTTTGATAGCAATGCCATTCAAACTTTAAGAGTTTGAACTTCATTTCATTTATACTTCAGCTCATATTTAATAAGTCGTTCCCTATTTTTTTTTTTTTTTTTTTTTTTTTTTTATTCTGTTAAGAAACTTTATCTTAACCACTAATTCACTGGGAAGACAGTTTTAAAGTTATTTTTAATGACTTATGCAAGTATTTTTTCTTTACTATACCTATATTTAAATACAACCGAACGAATGAACATTTGTCTAATTTATGTTTTCCTCTACAATATTAAAAAAATTAAAATATATTTTTAATGGACTTGAATATGATTGATGAGTAAAGGATAAAAAATTAAATCAAGAATACTTCAAAGAAATTTCTGAAATTAACTGCGCTTCTAGTGTAGCAATTAATTACTCCAGTAATAAAAAGGATTTATTTTAGTAAGTGTCGGTAGAAGGAGCAATAAACACGATTTTACACGAGTCCGATAGCATTTAATGACCGCATACATATTTTATAACGACTTCACGAGACCTGTAATTCTTCTGAGTCATCTGATATCTGAGTTAGAAGTTGTTATTCAAGAGTACATTATCAAATATAAAAAAAGAATATTTTTACTAGCTATTGTTATGGATAATTTTGATCATTAAATTGATAACTCAGGTATTCATAACTGATGATTCATAACTACTTGAACTGTATATATATATATATATATATATATATATATATATATACGTTATTACGTGCAAAACAAACCATATGATTGAGAAAAGTTCTAGACTTATATATATATATATATATGTATATATATATATATATTTTTTTTTTTTTCATATTTTCTATCTTATTGAGGTTCATTGTACATTTCTTGATATAAACACTACTATATTTTGTATATTATATTTTACCTAATTAACTTAGGCTTCATTATTACTGACCATTTTAATCTTTATTATAATATTTTCACCTCAATCACAATATTACTTCATATTACCTCAAATAAGATATGTAGATTTTTATCTCATTTTTCATTTATTACTTTTATCATGGTCTTAATATTTTTTTAAATTAAATAATTTCTTATGTACAGGCGTTGATGACTTCAAACGTTTTACGCCTCTAAACAACAACAAACAAACAATTTCTTATGTTATTGTTATTTAATTTTGTTTAATGTTACACATACAATTTATATGTATCTTATTGATTGTTGTCTGGTTTTTCCTGATTTAGCCCTGATGAAGACATGAAATTCGGGTCGAAACGTTGCCAAAAATAAAATATATGATTCTTACATGTTTGTGCTATTTATTTTGCCCGCACTTGTTTGTATTTTTATATTATATTTTTATGTATTCAAATTTTTTTTTAGTAGTATGCTTTTTTGTCACATCTTTGGCATATACTTTTATCATGTACCCAATTTGATCAAAATCGTTTTTGAGTAAATAAAAAACAAGTGAAAATGAGACAACATTTATTAAGTAAAGTGCCCCGTCTAATTGATAAATTTTGATGAAATTTAGACTGTCACATTGCGGGCATATATATACATCAAATAACGAGTTTAATCAAAATCGTTTGAGCCGTTTTTCGAAATCGATAATATAATAACGTAAAAAGGAGACAAAATTTATTAAATGAAATACCCCCCCCCCCTTTTTAACAATTTTGATGAAATTTTTGCTGTCACATCGCAGGCATATACATACACTAAATACCCAATTTCAGGTTAGTACGGTTTATATTTTTTGAGCTAATCTGTCCACACACATACACAAACACACACACACACACACACACACACACACACACACACACACACACCAACACACACACACACCAACACACACACAGACTATTTTGCGGGACTAGGTTATTTGGATTTGAATTTGGATACAAATTTTAATAAGTGTTTAAAGTTACGGACAATTGCTTCTCCTGAACAAATGCAGAAATATGACAAGGTATGTTTTGCCTGAGGTAACAGAAATAGTATAATTAAATTACGTTAAACAATGACCAATGCACTGATTGCAGTTTGAAATTATTATGTGAAAACAATTCTCTATAGCACAAATTGCAACTTATAAACTAACGAAAAATCTAAATACTACGTGCAACCTGAAACAGAGTTAAACACAGGGTTTAGTCGGTCATTAATTATACCCATGCAACATTTTCAAGCCATATAACCCGGCATTAGGGGCATAAATCAAGGGACCAAATTAACCTTTTATAAAAATAAATATAATAGAAAATAAAAGAATAGAAGATTGGGAGATTAATATTCTCTGCTAAATGGATTAAGGTAATTTCGGTAAAAAATAGTGGCAGATTGCTTTGGTTCTCAGCAGTAGCTGTAGCTTTGGGGTCGTGCTTGGAAAAATGACGAAGTCACGCGAACGACAGCTTTTTCCGGAACCAACCCCAACAGAGAGGGTGTACTTAACTCTTTGGGGATGTCAGGAACAACCAATAGAAATAATACCTCGAGCTGGCAATCGCAATGCGGTTTATTTTTGGTTTTTTTTATGTGACTGGTAATTCTTTGATTGGCTGCAGCAGTTACGATATAATTGAGCTGCTCCGTCAACAGATATATTTTTAAGTCAAATTTAGTTGTCCCAATTTCTTGATATATTATGTACTTCATATTATATAATTTCGAAGAACTCTTGTTTTCAAGTGGAAAAAGCGAATTTAATTGTTTCACAAGAAATTTTAACAGTAGCAATATTTTTATTAAAGACAAAAAAAAAAAAAACCTACATAAGTTTATTTGAATTCCGAGAAATTTGAGTCACGTCTATTCTTATTTTTGTCAAATTGCATTCAACCAAATACTGAATTTTTGTGAAAAGGAATATAGATAATAATGAAAATAAATCACTTTACTTCTTTGTACAAATAAACTGTTAAATTCTTATGATTTATTTATCGGCCATATAACACTGTCATGCGATAAAAATCGTTCATGATGAGCTAGGAGGTCAACTATTCCTTGAATATATTTCCTACTCTCAAATTCTTACCGTAATGACACTTATTACCCTCGTTCAATTTACCCTTCATACTTAAACAAAGGAGTCTATACAAAGGAGGGACGGTTACTTGTGGGCCACGCTTACTAAGGAAACTGCACGGCAGGTCTTTTTTATTTTATTTTGCCCAAAAAATAAAGATTTACTGGGTTCAAAACGATCTTGCTATGTCATATGTGGAATTATTAGGATACAGAAAAATTTAAAATTATAAGATTTACTTGGACATAAAATATTAATGGTAAATTTGGAGAGCCTACGTTTCAATACGTGGATCTTCATCAGGGCTAATATATGAGCAAAATGTAAAGTATCCTCGTTAGAATAAATGTTTGTCATGTTAACCAGCTACTTATTTAAATTTTTATATTTATTTTCACTATCATTTATATAATTACTAGCTAGGGTGCCCGGCTTCGCTCAGGTAGTTTTAATAAAAGAAAAACTTTAAAATTAAAGGAAATATAGAACAAAATTAGCACCTTCTTGAAACTTAACTTTTTTTTTTTTGGTTTTAACTTGGTATCAATATTAAGATTTGAGAACTGCAGAGTCCCCCCAAATAAGGAACACTATATACTTTATTGGGGGTTGAAAATGGTAAATGAACAATTAGTTTTTAATGCAACTTTGTCGAGTTATACATCGTTTTTGATGGCTTCTGTGATTCTGAATCGTATAAGCCCATTCCAAGCAGTCAGCAGATAAAAAGTTATTGGATTATAGTTGAAAAATCTGATATCTCTGTTAAAAATATTATATTTCGAGTACAACTTAAGCGCCGACTACTGTGATGCGTCTATTAGATCCAGAAGGATAGAAATAACCGAAGATTCATAGAAACTTTTTTTTAAGACCTTTCTTCCATTTCAACCTTCCTTAAGATACCCCCCCCCCCCTCGTAATTTGAGCGGACTTTGCAGATCTCGAATCTTACCACTATTACTAAGTGAAAACCAACTTCTTTTTCATAATTACATACAATAAGAAGTTTGTATTTTCGATTTATATTCAGTCAATTTATCTCTTTTTTTTATGTCTGTTTTTATTTGCTCACTGTGCAATTAAGAAATGTTCACTCATATTGCATTAAATTTACTTAAGTATATATTATATATTGATTAAATATAATGTGTTGATCAATTAGCCTTCTTATAAGATAATTAATTTTTTAAGGAATCCATTTGGTTTTCAAATAGATTGCAGAGATGTAGAATCATTAATTTATTTTGAAAGGAAAGGATAAACTAAATATTATCGCTTAATTTTTTAGTAATTTAAAAAGAATAGCTGAAAAAATATATAACCTTTACAAACTGAACTGGATGAATGAACAATAAACAGTGAGTGAAACGCACCCTAGCGTTTCCTGGTAGCCTGAAGCTCGAACTAAATTTTTCATTCATAAACTCGTATCTCAATCTCAGAGAGGCTAATTAAATGGTGCGAGAGGCCTAAAATTCCAGTCCTTTTCTCTTCCATTTTACACCCTAAACAGAAAAACGGAAACCTTCTTCTCCGTTAGGGGTTTTATGGCTACATGATGACATAAGGTACTTAATCTTACGTGGAATCGTTTTTGAGCCTTATCGGCAAGCACATTGTACACATCGCTTTATAATATATATTGATTAGATTTCATTAGTACCCATAAAAATACCATAAGCTGTATTTTGTGATTTCTCACTGTTACTATCTATAATTAATCTCATCTTCTAACAATGATACTTTACATGTTTCTCATATATTTGTCTTCATCATCTATTTTTTATATCTTATTTAAGCCCTGATGAAGATCCGCATGAACGGATCGAAACGTAGACCCTACAAATAAAAAAATTAACTGAAAATCCTGATAATTTATCATCATATCTTTTAAACAGTTGACTATTACACACCTCCAAATGTTCAATCTTCGTGAAATAGTTATATGAGCATACTTTATAATCCATTTTAACTGTTATTATACAACTGATTGCTTATTTAAACTTGCCTCATTTCGTAAATTGTTCTGTCTAATTAAATCCCGAGCAACTGAACTCATCAAGGAATTAAGGCGCTACAATTTATGGCGAAATAAAGAAAGAAGATGAGACAAAAGTGTGCTTAAAGAAATGTAAAAATGAATTGTGACGAGGGGGTAGGAGCCAGCCGCAAAAGTAACCAAGTTACGAGGGGGAGCTTTGGAGTTTTAGCCGGCTAATGTAATTAGTTTATCCGTTAATAGATGGCGCCAACAGTCTTAAATTACCCACCTCCCATCTTGTTCCTAATTCCGGCTCGGTGAGAAATTGAAACTTGATTTTAATCTGCTATCCGTGAGCGCAAGCAGCTCCCCCTTTTACTCCTGTTTTTATTGCGCTAACGAGCATAACTCTTAACTCGCCCTAATCTTTCAACCTTTTGTTACTCTTTCTTTTCTTTTTCTTTTATTTTTCCATTGACCAGGCCATGGCATTAACCATTTCTTGAGGTCCTAGACCTAACAGCCATATGTGAAGGTTTGTTTCCTCATCTCCGCTCAAGAAATCATAGCTATTATTATGAAATTGTTATTATGAAAGCCATTATTTTGAAAATTTTACAATTCTCCCTTTTCTTTGTAAATAATGAATTTACATAAGAAGAGTTAAAAAATGTGGCTAATGCCTCCTATACTGCATCCAAATCGAAATATAACTGCTATAACTCAATAACCCATTAATATTATTCCATCATTTGATAGAAAATTCCAACCTCTTTTCAGTAATAAAAAATATTTTAGTAGGCTTAGAGAAATATTTTAGCCATACAGAAATGTACAAATCATACTGACAAGGGGAGGGCACAGCTATGGGGTCGTCGATCGGGCCCATTTTTTTTTCTGGTGATTCTACATCGAAAAATAATCGACACGTGTCCGAGCGTTCCGTCCAATGGGCCTTAGGTGCTGAGTAATAAAATAAAGTACCTTGAAAATCCTTTATTTTTTATCTTGAGCTTGGAAAATGATATCGCCATGATTCTTTTACTAATTCATTTATTTTAGAGAGTAGATTAAAGAAAAAATACAATCGTTAAAGAATAATTCATATTTCTTCAATTTAATTTAGAAAAAGCTTCAAGTTTTCAAGTAAACTAGCTTTATAAATTTTTTCACATAATAAACAATAATGATTTTGTTGCTTCCTGAGCTTCCCAAGATAATACAATAGTTATTTATATGGTTAGAAAAAGGAAGCTTTCTTTTATGCAACGAGCTCAAGAACGTAAAAATCGGATCAGCTCAACACGAGATGCAGAATTTGAAACTACACATACAATTTTGCTGAAACATTTTTAAGCTGCTCCTGACAAGAAATTTTTTTTTTTATTTTTTGTTTTGGATGATATTTAAGACATCAGGGTTTCTTGAGGTGCTGAACTCAATTCTGCTATTGTTTTTTATGTGAAAAATTGTATAAAGCTAGTTTACTTGAAAACTTGAAGCTTTTTTTTAATTAAATTGAAGAAATATGAATAATTCTTTAACGATAGTATTTTTCCTTTAATCTACTCTCTAAAATAAATGAATTAGTGAAAGAATCATGGCGATATCATTTTCCAAGCTCAAGATAAAAAATAAAGGATTTTCAAGGTATTTTATTTTATTTCTCAGCACCTAAGGCCAATTGGACGGAACGCTCGGACACGTGACGACTATTTTTCGATGTAGTATCACCAGAAAAAAATGGGCCCGATCGACGACCCCATAGCTGTGCCCTCCCCTTGTGAGTTGAATTAATTTTATTAGATTTACATGGCAATAAAACACTTTCAGCTCAAAAGCCCACCACTATTATTATATCATTTAAAAGGAAATTGGATGCCCTTTTCAATAATATACCTATGTATGAGGATATTATAGAGAGATTTCAGCTGTATTAATTTATATGCGCCACATTTAAATAAATTTTTACCATATTAGATATTAGAATCGACATTAAACTCTTTTAAGTCAATAACCCACTCATATTATTTCATCATTAGATAGAGAATTTTATCCTCTTTCTATTGTTTTATTGTTTATTAGGCTGGTTGGAGAGAGATTTTTGCTCATGGCATTTTTCGATGACTGTTTTACAAGTTGGAAAAAATTTACTTTTTTATGCTTAAGAATTTTTTTTCCATGATGAAAAATTATCTGTCTAATATTTATGGTATCATCTGATTCTGTATGAAATGCAGAATTAATGAATACATGTTGAAAGCTCCAGTTCAATTAATACCTATACTTCGGATAAAAGTCTTAACATGTACAAGTAAGTTGAGCTCAAGTCGACATCAGAACTTCAAAAATCTCAGAAGTTCATATGACTATAATTCTGAAAGTGCTTGTTGGAATTAGGGGGTGAAAATTGAATTTTTTTCTTATTTCCCTATATAGTTAATACATACAAATTGTTATCAAAATCTGAGGGGAAGGTAAAATTTTGAACTTTCGCTGGATGATTTGACATGGAATAACCCAGTTGTGAAGTAACCATCGGTCCTTCACCTCAATTCCCAATTTTTGTACAGATTTTTCTTCAATTGGAGCAGCCAGTACTCTTTTGTGATTTCTTTTAGTATTTTCACATTGCCAACGTATTTATTTATGTATTTTCGACATATTAATTAAAATGTATCAAGTATCTCGGTTCAGAACCAGCAAAATTCTCGTCCATTTATCTTTAACTACATTTTACCGTTTCTTCTGTTTCTTCTAATCACTATATTCGTCTGGTATCCAGTTTTTGCAAAATGAATCTCAGCCGTGCCGGCGACATTCCGGAGCAGTCTCCCTGGTGTCCTAAATGATGTCTGCTGCCGGTCGCGTGCCCAATAAACTTAAACAGTCCCAATCCTTTCCCGAACCCATCTGGTTTTCCACACTCTTCTAACTAAACCTAGTCAGAAGAGTGGGGAAAACCTACCTGCATATTACTGGATACCAGCCATACTCATGGGCACCAAGAAATTTAAAGTCTCTGGTCTTCCAGCGGGATACCAATTTAGTGGACTCTTCTGTTTCTCCGTTCTGCTCCTCTCTCTGTCCTCATTATTTTCGCCTCTAAACGATTTATTTTCATGTTGATTATCTTTAATTCCTCCTGTAGGACTATGTGGTAGAATTGGAGGTCGCTACATTTATAACCGAACATGACTAAATGTTAGGAAAAATCCTGTGCTGAATTTCTGTAGCCGAGGTGATAAGGCCTCATTTTAAGCTATATTCTTCAAAAGGAAAAATAACACACCACAATGAAAATTGATGGGCCCAGACTGTAACCCTGCCGAATGCGTAGAGTGGTCTCCAATTCCTCTAATTTCCTGTATTACCAATATAGACTCATATAGGAAATTCCTTTTCTGGGAAAAATTCCAGTTCACTTTTCTTCAGTGCAATTTATTATAGTTCCCTTTTTAATTCTATTAAAGGCTTTGATCCAATCCATGAATCATGCATAAACTTCATTATCCATTTCTATAAACTTTTATCTGCCTCCTTGCTATAATGAGATGCTGTAAGTTTCTATTCCTTCGAACGGCACATTCTACCAAACTTTTCATTGGTTCTGTGATTGCCCTACGTTTTCTTTCTAACATTATGGTATTGTTTGGAACGCGAAGAAGGGAGATCTATCTGTGGTTTTTAAAAACATTTTCAAAAATTGGGTACAATATTAAAATTTTCTTTTGTATTGGCGTTTCCTTCCCCCCTTTTATTATGATCAGTAGGTTTGGAAGCACTTCCACTCCTTCTTTCTTTAACACGCATTTTACCATTGGAGATTTACCTCCTGCTTTTCTGATTTTGAGAGATGCGAATGCGTTTTTCACTTCCTCCTTTTGTAGATCGTGAATAACTTTCTCATTCGGCTCCTTCCTCTTCAACGTCGTCCCATACCTCCTTTAAAAATTTCCTAATTGAACATTTTGGCTTGTCGATTTCTTACAACAATATGTGTGTAATAGCATTTGATGAAGTTTAATAATAGATCTTTATCGACGGGAATGCTTCTGAGAGTCTTGTAAAGTAGCTTCTGGTTAGTCTAAGCATTTATAATGTCCAACATATTTCTAATAAAAAATATGAAAGTACTGTCATGGGGAAGTAAATTTATGTAATAGATGCTCCAAGAAATAGATGCTGAAACTGACTCCTGTGACTTTATAATTAATAATTACTAATGCTGTTGCTCGTGTAGATTTATTATATAATTTACTAAATCATACTTATGATGTACCATAATAATTGTAATACGTGTCAAGTTTGGAATCATACGCCAATTTGTCTGATTAACAGAGCAGTCATTAGGAGAGACGGAGCACTTCACTCGATTGCTATAATTAAAAGGTTTCACTCTGATTGCTTCACAGTTCTCGGATGCTTTTCAGTTTTGGCAGTACTCCCAGCACTCATGCCTACCTATATCTTGGAAAAACATAAACATGGATACATATACATAAACAGATACACCATTTAATTATGTATTTCTCATATATCCCTACTACTAAAGATTATTTTATCATTATTACATTAAACGGTATGGCATTTGCGGTTTTATATTTAATATTAAAAAAAAAAGGCCTTAAAAAACATCAAGTTATATTTTAAAAATTATGGACAATTATCGAACAGATCTTAGAAAAGTTTGGTACAAAAGAATTCGGTAAGTAAACAAATTTTGGTAAAACAATGTTATGTTTGGTAAAAACGTAAAAACACACAACAGTGCAAATACAGCAGGTTTATTTGAGAAACATATGAATCAATTACTATATAAAAAACATTTTATAAAAAAAATTAAACCGACTTCGAAACCTAGGAAGCAGTAAAAATAAATGCACTGAAAAGTATGAAATAATTACCTTCTGATTTTTATGAATACAAAGCGAAATTGAAAATTTTATGAAAAGCGGAGAAATGCAATAAGACGAATAATTTTATTTTTAATTGTACAATTACACACTAATTGTTATTAAAAATTGTGAAATTAAAATATTAAATACTATGTTCAATACAACACAATCTTTTCGGAGGCGGCGCAAATATAAATGACATGTTACCGATACAATTCCATTAGTAGGCATTAAAATCAATAGATGAAAAGAGAAGATGCATTTTACGATTTTCATAATGTCTAGTGTTAAAAATTTTAAATTTTGCGCCGCCTCCGAAAAGATTGTGTTCTATTGAACATAGTATTTAATATTTTAATTTCACAATTGTTAATAACAATTAGTGTGTAATTGTACAAATAAAAATAAAATTATTCGTCTTATTGCATTTCTCCGCTTTTCATAAAATTTTCAATTTCGCTTTGTATTCATAAAAATCAGCCTCGCGCGGGTCTCATTACCGCGTATGGGGAGCGTCCCACGGGTTGCGGATGTGGGGATGGTCGGTGGAAATTCCTAGGAAGTTCCTCCCGGCTAAGTCCGTAGGACTCGCTGACCAACAATGAGAGCGGCCCCCCCAGGCTTGCTGGAGGGTGTGACGTAGGTTTGAACGCCCTACTCACATTTTTTAGTTCACCCAAACACCACAAAAAAAGTCATGGATCTCCCTAAAGTAAAACGCTCATTATCCGGAGGTAAACTAGTCCCCCGTTCGGGTCTCCGGGTGGGGACTGCTTTAGGGGATTCATGCCGCAAGTTGAAAAATATAGATCTAAGCATAGGGACGTGGAACGTAAGAAGTTTAAACACAGCGGGTGGGTTAAAATCGGTCGCGAATGAGGTAATAGGGTATAGATTAGATATAGTGGCGCTGCAAGAGGTCCGCTGGCCAGGGCCTCCCCTCGTTCGTTGAGGGAAGGGAAGTACACTTTGTGGTACGGTGGGAGCGGAAACTATTGTTTAGGCACCGGATTTCTGATTAGAAATAGGTTACTTTCCGCGTTGAAGGACATTCGATTTTACGGAGATAGGTTATCGGTAGCTATATTTCAGGGTCGGTGGTTTAAAATCGAGTTGATCAATATACACGCACCTACTGAAGATAGTGACGATGAAGTTAAATGTGAATTTTATGAAAAACTTGAATCGATTTATGACAAACTACCGCGAGGCTACATAAAAATTATTCTGGGAGACGCAAATGCAAAGGTAGGCAGGGAACAAGTATATTATCCTACGATCGGTAGAGAAAGTTTACATGAATATAGTAATGATAACGGAATACGACTAATAAATTTTGCCACCTCGAAAAACCTAATAATCAAAAGTCCTACTTTTAAACAGAAAGATATACATAAATATACTTGGACGTCACCGGATTCGCAAACCCGTAATCAAATTGATCACGTCTTGGTTCAACGTAGATGGCAAAATAGCGTAATTAATATTCGATCATATCGTGGGGCCGAATGCGGGTCGGATCATGAACTAGTAATCGCGAAAATTCGCCAGAGACTTATAATACATAGGAAAAATGAGGCTGGTTTTAATTATGATAATTATAATTTGGAGAAGTTAAAAATTCCGACGGTTAGAAAACAATTCGAACTGGAAGTCAAAAATAGGTTTGAGGCATTGGAATCGTCTGACGAGGATAACGAAGACATTGATAAGTTGTGGGAAGGTATCAGAGATAGTATTAAAGAGGTCGGTAACTCTTGTCTTGGAAAAAGGGAAAATAAAAATAAACCTTGGTTCGATGATGAATGAATTAACATGTGCGACAAAAGAAAAGCTGCTAAATTAGAAGCGTTAAATATTCCTAACGAAATCAATCTTGCTAACTTTCGAGCATCAAGAAAAGAAACAACTAAACTGCTAAAATTCAAAAAGCGAGAATATCTCAAAAATAAAATAATAGCGATCGAAAGTAACAAAATCGAGAATAACGTTAAAGCGATGTACGAAGGCATAAACAGAATTCGTAAACGGTCGGGCCCGGTTACAACTGGAATTAGGGATGAAAATAACAATATCTTGGCCGATCCGGTAGACATCTTAAGACGGTTCAAGGATTATTTCGATAGTATTTTAAATACGGAAAATAATAATCTATCTTCCTCTTCGGAATACCAGAGTGCTGAACCGTTAGTAGTAGAACCGAGTAAAGAGGAGGTTGAAATAGCCATTGGAAAATTAAAATCTCATAAAGCAGCGGGAACAGATAATGTTCCTAGCGAACTAATCAAGGCATGCGGGGAAGCTGGGATATCAAAAATATTTCTTTTGGTTAAAAAGATCTGGGAACAAGAAAAGATACCAGAAGAGTGGAAAGAGTCTATTCTCATTCCGATTCACAAAAAGGGATCAAAAATGGATTGCAATAACTATCGTGGAATCTCACTCCTTCCGGTTTGCTATAAAATATTTACGTTAATCCTAACTAGTCGAATCACTGAATACGCCGAGGAAATTATCGGAGAATATCAATGTGGTTTCAGGCAAAACCGATCAACCGTAGACCAAATATTCTCTCTTCGCCAAATATTAGAGAAAAAATTAGAATATAACGGAATCGTACATCAGCTTTTTATCGATTTCAAAAAGGCATATGACTCTATTAACCGCCAAAAGTTGTATAACATTCTGGTCGAGCAGGGAATACCAAAAAAATTAGTAAACTTAGTAAAAATGTGTATGACTGAAACGTTCAATAAAGTTAGAATCGGTAATTATTTTTCTGAGAAGTTCGAGGTCCGCTCTGGTTTGAAACAAGGAGATTCTCACTCACCTGTTTTATTTAATTTAGCACTGGAATATGCCATTAGGGTGGTGACACGTACCGGAAAGGGTTTGAATTTGGGAGGGAATATACCCGTGCTCGGATATGCCGATGATTTGGTATTGCTTGGGGAGGACGTGGAAACCATAGAAATAAACACAAAAACGTTGATGAAAGCCGGACAAGAACTTGGACTGGAAATGAATACGGATAAGACAAAATATATGGTTAGTCGTAGAAGTGATGAGGATTTCGCTGATATCAATGTAGAGGGGTATTACGTTTGAACAGGTAGAGAAATTTAGATATTTAGGGGCGATGGTAACTAGAAAAAACGAAATCGATGAGGAGATTAAGGCTAGATTAAAAGCCGGTAATGCTTGCTACTTTTCAGTCGCGAAATTGCTTAGCTCCCGCCTTCTGTCCCAAAACTTAAAAATTACGATTTACAAAACTATTATTCTTCCAACGGTCGTTTACGGATGCGAAACTTGGCCGCTGACATTGAGGGATGAGCAACGGCTTAGAGTTTTTGAAAATAAAGTACTGCGTAAAATATTTGGACCGAAGAGAGATGAAATAACCGGAGAATTTAGACGCTTACACAACGCCGAACTGAGTGAACTTTACCCAGTAAATATAATTGACGTGATTGCAGCAAGACGAATAAAATGGGCGTGTAAAATTACAAAACTTGGCTATGAACGTATTCCGAAAAGATTAATAAGCGCAGTGCCGAATGGGAAACGTCCGAGGGGCAGGCCGAGACGGAGGTGGGAGGATTGCGTTAGGGCGGATCTATCGAAGTTAGGTCTGGAAGACGGTCGATGGATGGAGGTGTGCAGGGAGCGATTGGTGGTGTAGGCATCGAACCTTCGGGTTCGTTAAGCCTTTATTATTATTATTATTATTATTCATAAAAATCAGAAGGTAATTATTTCATACTTTTCAGTGCATTTATTTTTACTGCTTCCTAGGTTTCGAAGTCGGTTTAATTTTTTTTTATAAAATGTTTTTTATAAAAAAACATATGGCGTAACCTACCGGGCCGCTTGTTGGAACAAAATAACCGGTTGGAACGAACTGTTTTTGTCTAGATCATTCCGGAATGACGGAGAATTGCCGACATTGTTCTAGAAGATTCCAGGCCCCACTATTTACAATATATATAAGGGGCAGAGACTGAATGAGTTAGTAGAAGTCTGTGTCTTGACTGTGTTGCTCAAGTCATATGATTGTGTGTGATAAAGTTATCAATTTTGTAACCTGTTCAAGTGTTTAAGTTGTAATAATTCGTTGGCATTGTGATAACTGTATATTTCAGTTAAATAAATATTTGTTACCCACATAAGTGTTACAATATATAGTAAGAGAAAGTATTGCGATCGTGAAAATTTTCGACTTCCGCTTTTCAACGGAAATACACGTTATTTGGACGTTGAGTCCAAATAACCAAGTCCCGCGAAATGGTCTGTGTGTGTGTGTGTCTGTGTGTGAACAGACTAGCTCAAAAACTATAAACCTTGCGTATCCTGAGATTCGGTATTTGGTATATTAATATATTATATGACTGCGAAAATTTCATAAAAATTGATCAACCGGAGGGGGCACATTACTTAATGAATTTTGTCTCAATTTCACGTGTGTTTACTCATAAACGGCTTTAACGATTTTGATCAAACTGGGTATTTGACGTATGTATATGCCCGCGATATGACAGCAAAATTTCATCAAAATTGGTGAAACGGAGGGGGTACTTTATTTTATGAATTTTGTCTAATGTTTACGTTTTTTTCAATTTTCTCCCGAACGGATCAAAGGATTTTGATTAACCTCGGTATTTGATGTATTTATATGCCCGGTGTGACAATCAAAATTTAAATAAATATTGATCAATTAGAGGGGGCACTTTATTTAATAAATTTTGTCTCATTTTCACGTGTGTTTACTCATAAACGGCTTTAAAGATTTTGATCAAACTGGGTAGTTGACGTATGAATATGCCAAAGATGTGATAGCCAACATTTCATCAAAATTTGTCAAACGGACGGGTAGAAAAAGAGAAAAATATTCCGTCAACTCATAAAACACGTTGAGTCCACGCTTGCGGAGTACGGCTTTAATGACAGACCATTGTTCATAATTAAAGCCGTTCTGATCATTTAATGGAAATTATATGTTTCATGGTAACACCAATGATTGCAGAAGTATTATCAAGTAAAAACTTTAATTTATAATTAAAAAAAAAAAAAATTTTATAGAGCAAATAAAAACAAAAAAAAGAAATGAATATGGGAAAATGTGTGACTTAGAGAAGTGGCAATTAAAAAAAAACACTAATTTCTAATCTTTTTTTTTCGATTAGATACCGGAGGAGTATATTGGAAAACCAGACAGACAGATAGACAGAGAAGACGGACAAGAGGACATGACAGGGACGCACTGAGTTAGGGGTGTCTGTAATTGGCGGGGTGGGGATTAGGCCCCCGGCCACCTGTTGCTCTTCCCTCTTCTCTTTTATATTCAATTTAGCCCCGACCTCCTTGTACTCGATTAGATCTCTCTCTCTCTCTCCCTCTCTCACTCTCTCTCCTATACTAACATCCTCCTCTCTCTTATGTTTGCTTTCAACATATCTTTTTGTATCATCTATAATTGAATCAGTCGTTGTTGAGAAACCCGAAAGGTCCAAAAAAACTAATTTCGTTTTATTTTATTTTTTAATTCCTTCCATGCCGTGACATCAAATTAAAAAGATAATCGACAAAACCAGCTGGTCTATCGACTTTTATAGACCGTTCAAATGATCATGGTCAGGTGAAACTCGACAAATCCAGGATATTGAAAAATATCGTCCTGTAAGCAAAGCAGTAAGTACTTTTTCGAGTAAAATTTGGTTTCGCTTGTCATTGGCAAAGAAACCATAGAAGATTTGAATCTTGCCCATTTCAACTTTATATATTTATACTTTCAGTTATTTTTCATTTATTAGACATTATATGTAAGTTCATGTTTTTTTAATATCCTATATATATGGTTAGTAACAATCGATTGTCTTCTATAATCAGGAGAAACCCTTCATATCCAAAAAACATTTATTTTTCAGATCTATCGATTGAGCATAGATTTATCATAGTAGAAATATTTGTCGGAGTACATAATTTAAGTTAAGGAAATCTCTAAATGCGAAGTACGTTAAGGAAATCGAATCATATAGAACAAACACAGAGATATGCTCCATATGCTTAAAACTTCAAGATATCCTCGTGGTTTGCGTAAACGCATACATATCAACCAATTATTATGGAATGCTGGTGAGCTGCCTTTTTAACGTAGTAAGGGAAAGATAGTAATATTTAGATATTAAATATTTAGTATAGGCTTCTAAAATTCCCCTATATTTCTGCATATCTCCTTCCCCTTTACTTCCATAGAAAAAAAAACAGATTTACTAAACAATAAAGAATATATGGAGAGCTAACATGAAATAGAATATAGTTTAAAAAATTATTCTTAATCACATGATGATTTGTATATTACAATGTAGGCGCGGATTTTTTGTCTTTTTCCATAGAGAGATTCAGGCTCTTGTTTTCCGTTACTGAGATTTTTCGAACTCGTAAAGTGGATGAATGCAGTTATTTTTCATGTGAATAGAGTTGTAAATAACTATTTAGCTTATCACGTTACAAATGTAAGAAGTAGCTGTTACCAATCCATGGGTTCATAAATGAATATTACCGGATTTAATCTATTATTAATATAGCTTGGGTAATTAGCAGATTTAGTTTGGAGACTAATGTAATATTGCTTTTCATCATATTGATGAACATGTAACAATATAATTAAATTAGTATAATAGGATGTAATATAGTGAAAACAAATCTTTATTTAGTACAGTGTATCTTTTACTTGATTCGATTGATATTTATTTCTTATCCACAAATTGAACAAGTTGTCTTTCTAGTAAAAAAAAAATCTGGTGCGTGCGCGCAACACACAACTTTCACTTACCAACTTACTTAGATTAGAAATTGACGTGTTTTGCTAAATATCATTTCCCAAAGTCACAGAATTTTCTAAATTCATATCTTATTTTTGTTAATCGTTAAAGCCGTTTTTGAGTAAATAAAAAAGACCCGTGAAAATGATACAAAATTTATTAAGTAAAGTCCCCCCTCCCGTAGACCATTTGTGATGAAATTTTTACAGTCATATCTCGGGCATATAAATACTTCAAATACCAAGTTTGATCAAAATCGTTAAAACCGTTTTTGAGTAAATAAAAAAAACACGTGAAAATGATACAAAATTTATTAAGTAAAGTCCCCCCTCCGGTTGATCAATTGTGATGAAATGTTGGTTATCACATCTCTGGCATATAAATACATCAAATACCAAGTTTGATCAAAATCGTTAAAACCGTTTTTGAGTAAATAAAAAAAACATGTGAAAATGATACAAAATTTATTAAGTAAAGTCCCCCCTCCGGTTGATCAATTTTGATGAAATTTTTACAGTCGTATTTCAGGCATATAAATAGATCAAATACTCAGTTTAATCAAAATCGTTAGAGCCGTTTTTGAGAAAATCGAAAAAAACTTAAAAAGTTATTAAATAAAGTACCCCCTCCCTTTGAGCAAATTTGATGAAATTTTTGCTGTCACATTGCGGGCTTACACATTCTCTAAATACCCAATTTCAGGTTCGCACGGTTTATAGTTTTTGAGCTAGTCTGTTCACACACACACACGCGCACACACACACACACACACACACACACACACACACACACACACACACACACACAGACCATTTCGCGGGACTTGGTTATTTTGACTCAGGGGATCCCAAAACGTGTATTTCCGTTAAAAACCGGAAGTCGAAAATTTTCACGATCGCAATACTTCCACTTACTATATATTTCATATATAGGTAAGTGGAAATTTAGATGCTTGGATTACGACTGCGGGTTAATACTGTGTGTTTAACTGTGTAATAGTGTCTTTAATCTTTAGTTGTTGTTCATTAGTTTGTGTTATTATTTCCTGTTTCCAATGTTTTCTTGAGTTTTATTGTTGTTTCAGTTTATTGCTTTTTCTTATTTTATATTTTTAGATTTTTAGTGAAACATTAGGTTAGGTTAAACCAAGTGGTTATCTACGAGGTTTATACTTCCTGAACTGTTCACTAATAAAGACATTTGAATTGAGGAAAGGTAAGAGACTAGTCAAGATTTTGATTTAAGTTGAGTTTCGTTGAGACTTTTTTTCCTAAATAGTTAATCTTAAAGAATTTATTACTAGTTAGGTTAGTAGTTAACTTGGTTTCTTATACTGCTTATTTTTATAAATAATCGGTCAAAAGTCCTCCTAAAGTTTGTAATAAGCGTGTAACGATGGAGGAAGACTGTGTTGAAGATGAAGGCACTCAATCACAACAGCCTTCTGCCAAAAGGCCTAGAAGCAGAGCTTCTGATTTGGCGGAGGAACCCGAAGTAACTGCTTGTCTTTTGCAGGAAGCTAAATCTATTCGAGGCAACTTAACAGTTTTCCTACAAAATCTTGATAAAAAAATTAGTAATAAAGCGAGGAATCATATAAACACTAAGATTAATCGATTGGTCGATATCATTGATACGTTATTCACTAAAAATAAAGAATGTGGGCAGAAATTCACGGAGCTTCCGGTCTCGGACCTGGTTCAGAAGGTAGTAAAGGAAACCCTTATGTCTCCCTGCGTCCTAAACTTTATAAAAGATAAAATTATAGATAATACGTTGCCCATGGTAACTGAAGTGCTACCACAAGAGGAGGTTTCAACTCAAAGCCCTAAGCAGCCCATTCCTGGACCATCTTATAGCAACGTACCACCAGAGGGTAATGAAAGTTTTCACGTTGTGGCGAGTAAACGAAGCCGAAGGAAGGCAAAGACGCGCCGAAACGGCCATACAGAAGAAAAGACCAAAACTGATGGAGCTTTATCTGAGACGTCTCCTCGTGATGGTTCGTCTACTAAGGTAAAGGTTAAGACACTGGCAGACATAGTAAAGTCACTGCCTACAAAGCCGACTCCGACATCCAAACCGACCTATCTCACAATCGGTGGATCTGGTAAGAGCCCAGTGGACATTATAAATGGGTTGCCATCCCCTACTGAAATTGGGGTCAATGCATCCATAGTGCGAGCAACAAAGGGAGGCTCGATCTTGGTCCGCATAGAAGACAGCTCCCACGCCACGAAGGTCATTGGGTGGAAGGGGCTCCGCGATAACGGCTTACATGCCCGACTGGCCTTAAAGAAAAAGCCTAAACTGGAAGTTAAGGGTGTACCTCATGCATGGGGCCCAGCGGAATTATCGAGGTTTTTGTGGGAACGAATACCCGATAAGTCAGTCCCCACTCCACTGGTCCATGACGATCTGCGCCCACTATTTTCCACTGTATCTAGGAATGGTCTCACAAAGACGTGGGTGCTAGAGGTACACCCCATAGTTCGTTTCAAATTGTTGGAACTGGGTACATTGAATGGAGGATGGTGCTCTTTATCATTCAAGGACTACCTTGATGCCCCTCGTTGCACTAAGTGCCAGGGCTACGAGCATACTAAGGCTGCATGCACGGCGGATAACGTAGTTTGTATTTGGTGTGCAGCAAATGGACATATCATGAAGGACTGTCCAAAGAAAAAAGCAATGGCTGACCCTACTTGTATAAATTGCGTCCGGGCAAATGCTCGACCCAGCGAAACAAAACACAAGTCTGGGAGCCGGGAGTGCCCTGTGCACTTGACGTGGTGCAAAGAAATGGCTAAAAGGACATTCTATGAATAAACTAACTATCCTCCAGCTTAACATGGGCCGAAGGCGAGTTGTAGCAGAAGAGCTTCGCGCTCTTTCTCATCGCTACGACATTATGGCGGTCCAGGAACCCACTTGCCGTGGGAACATGGTCACGGGGTTTGGCCTCACGTCGAAGGTTATAGCTCTTAGCAGTGGAGAGAGGAGGCCTAGAGCTGCTATCGTGGTTAACAACCCGAACCTCGACGTGATGGATCTGAGGCAATATTCTATGGCAGACAGAGTTGCGTGTTATGTCAAGTGGGGCGCAGTCGCTTTTACGCTACTCTCGGCATACTTACCTCACGGAAATGATATCGAAGAAGACATATCTGCCATAGAAACGATCATATGCCATAGAAGGAACGTGATCGTTTGCTCAGATACCAACTCCTGGAACACGATCTGGGGATCCAATCGAACAGATAGGAGAGGTGGTTTACTCGGTGAGTTTATCACAAGGAACCAGCTGGTGGTAATAAACGATATCACTGCCTCCCCTACGTTCTCTGGTGGAATGGGGGAGAGTTGGATTGATGTCACGCTGGCTTCACCAACACTCGCAGGGCGCATAGTCGATTGGACCCTCAGACCTGAAACGAGTTCTGACCACAAAGTCCTCGCTTTTAGCTTGCAACAGGATATAGATTATTCCCACGGCATTCAAAAGGGTTTTGTGACCCGCATTAGCAACTGGAGTACCTTTCGGTGCATGCTGGAGGGTAAAATTGTCGATGAAGATTGGGAGGAGGGGCATTATGATTATCCTGATGACCTGGACTACAGAGTGACCAGGATCACCGATATTATCTTAGATGCCTCAGAGAATTCCCTTCAGCACCGAAAGGTGAGGGTCAAACCTGTCCCATGGTGGACGCCGGCCCTAACAACGATGAAGAGAGAGCTCTACAAGGCCCGGCGTTCGTACCAGAAGTGCAGATGTGACGAGAGGCGCACTGCACTTCGGAGCGAGTATAAGTCCAAGGCTAAGGTGTACCGCAACGAGGTGCGTTCACGGAAGCGAAGATCCTGGGACGAGTTTATCGTCGATGAGTCCATCAAAAACCCTTGGTGTATCCCATACAAGGTCGCGTTGGGTAAATTAGTTCCTCCGCAGCCGCTAGCAGCCATCAAACATGCTGGTGCTGAAGCTACTACTCTTGAGGAATCGGCTGCCCTATTTATACAAGCGACATATCCGAGCGATGATTCATCCCAGGACAATGAAGAGGAGGCCTTTGTACGGCGCACGACGGTATACCCTCCAGGCACGGACTTTTGCCCGCCATGGGACATATTCGACCTTCGTATTGCCGTGGATAGGCAGAAAGTTGGTCGCGCTCCAGGACTGGATGTTATTGACGCGGCGATTTTGAAGAATAGTATCCCCTTAATAGAAGATCGACTATTAACGATTTTCAATGATTGCCTGGACAGGGGATACTTTCCGAAGAAATGGAAAATCGCCGATCTGAGACTCCTCTACAAGGGAGGGGGAAGGGATAAGCAGCTTCCTAAGTCATATCGACCTATATGTCTCCTCCCTGTGATAAGCAAAGTTCTGGAGCATCTTATTTTAGCCAGTTTACAGCCGGTTCTAAGAACAGCAAGCCATCCACGGCAATACGGATCAACAAAAGGTAAAGGAACCGCTGATGCGCTGCTTTGAGTTCGCTCAGACGTTGAACAGAGGGCGGAGCGGTATGTCATGTTACTGCTTTTCGATATATCCTCCGCTTTTGACAGCGTCTGGTGGCCTCTGATACTCCAGCAGCTGCAGAAGTATGATGCCCCTAGCAACTTATATGCCCTCGTCAAAAGCTACCTCCAGGATAGGTTCGTAAGGATTCGAGGTAGCTCCTTTGAGGTAGAAGCTCCCATAGAGAGGGGATGCCCTCAAGGATCGGTTCTTGGGCCAGCTCTATGGAAGCTGGTATTTGACGAGTTGCTAGGGGTGCTTGAGGAAGAGCGGTTCCTTGCAACAGCCTACGTCGATGACCTGGCGGCTGTAGTGGCATCCAACAGCAGAGCCGGTTTAAAAGCTGAAGCAGAACGATGCGCCAACCTAATAGGAAGATGGTGTGAGGCGAAGAAGTTGAAAATGGCAGCTGAGAAAACTCAGGCCATTCTTCTAAGAGGGAAAACTGACAGGGCACACCCTATAACTCTCGTGATTGAGGGTTCAAGAATACGTCCAAGTGAGGTAGTCAACTACCTTGGTGTGAGATTCGGTAGGGGATTTAACATAACCCCTCACTTGGACTACCTCAGAAATAGGGTGGCCCTAGTCTTAAACGGGCTGAGTCGTCTAGGGGGCGCCTTCTGGGGTCTCAGATTCCCAGCGACGATGACCATTTACAACGGATTAATACTGGGTATTCTGAGATACGCGTCCCCCGGATGGTTCAAGAATCCCTCACAGCGGCAGATACGCAGGTTGGCGTCGCTTCAGCGTACTGCTCTGCTACGAGTCACAAAATCATACCGAAGTGTTTCTCATGAGGCGGTGCAGGTCCTAGCAGGAGGGGTACCTCTCGACCTTCTCCTGCGTGAAGATTCCTTAAAGGATGTCCTTAAAAGGGAAGGCTCAGCAGCTCTACCGGAAAATATCCGCACGAGAATTGCTGAAAACCCAAGAAAATGGAAAAGAACAATGCGAGAAGTCACAATTGATGAATGGAACCGGACGTGGGTGACTACAACGAAAGGAGCTACGTTGAGGAAATATTTCCCCACCGTCCGATCACGGTTATTGGCGACTTGGGTTATTCCCGATTATTGGGTTTCGCAATTTCTCACGGGGCATGGGGGTTTCCGCGCCAAACTGCACAGTCTTGGAAAGGACATAGATCCCCTATGCCCTAGATGCAGGGTTCCGGAGACGGCTGAGCACATCATTGTGGACTGCACACTCTTTGAGGCACTTAGGGCCAAACTGTTGAGGGAAACTGGACTCTACGTCGTGGCAGAAAACGATTTCCCTCAGCTGGTAACTGAGGCAAACTACCCGTACTACAAGTCCTTTGTGTACGGGTGGAAAACTGCAGTTGGCTTTGCCCATTTCAATTTGACAAGGCAGGGACCCTTGCCTGGAAGACCGCCTGAAGGAGGAGATGAAGAAGAAGGCCAGGAAGAAGGTGATTTGGGGAGCTGAAAAACTGAAGTAGGAAGAAGAAGAAGAAGAAGAAGGAACAGAAAAAACAAAACAACATCAACTGAAGTATACCTCCAACGATTCCCAATAGCAACATTTGAAATGTTGCAAACACCCGTGTTGCCGAAAGGCAAGGAAGGGCGAAATAAATAAATAAATAAATAAATATAGGTAAGTGAAAGTAAAAAATATATAATTTTTTTCTCATTATTATTATTATTATACCTAGTCTGAATTTCCTCGAGTTTTCTTATTGAAAACTGAATTTCTTCATTATCGTGCTACAGCAGCACGAGAAATAGATTTTTTTTTTTTTTAAAGATATTATACAATCTGCTACACTTTACTGCTTCACTATTTAGTATTAGTGATCTAAGTAAGATATACAGAAGACTACGAACCTAGAGTGATGCTGTTGCTGGCATGGTTCTGGTTGGTAGCGATGGATATGTTGTGGGAGGCCCTGATCTGGATTGGCCTGTTCGGCCTGGATCGGATGCTGCTAGCCACCAAGCTGCCGAGGATGTAGCTCTGCCCGCTTACTTCCAGCCCTCCATCCAGGATCCGAACCTTACCCATTCCTTCCTGTAAATATTGTGTATACATCAGTAGTATAAATACAAAAAAATGATAATACAATAAAAATACTACCATTTCTATAGACGGAATATGTGGGTTTAGTATAATTATTCTAAAACTTATAAGGGTTTAAATAGTTTTTATCAGAAGAAAATAACAATTCATAATGTCAGAAAAAATAAATAAAAACTGAAATAATCAACAAGGTTACAAAAAGTATCAACTTGCGACGATAAATTATATATAAATAGTCTGAAACAGAACAATCTAGAATGATCCCGACAAGCGTAGAATGTTCCCGACAAGCGAACAGTCACGAACATGTGCTAGAACAGTTTGTTCCTGCTGTTTCACCAAAAAGTCAAGAACTCTTCAATCATATGTTGTTCTTTTTTTATTTTTTTTGTTTCACGTTACATCATGTTACTATTATATTGGATGGCGATGGAGGCAGTCGTATCTAGTAATTACACAATGGATTTTCTTAACAGTTTAAACTGGCAACAATTAATTAAATATATATATAGAACAATAATCATTGTCTCAATATAAATTTAGAAAGCGTAACGAGTATTATCTATGTCTCCCAACGTTAGCAAGCCTGAAATGAAGCCATCTGAATACACCAAATAATATAAGAAGAAGAAAAAAAAGTTTCTTTGTGGGGTCACCTGTGGTGTAGTGGTTAGCATAGAAACCTACAATACTAAAGGTTGCTAGTTTGCGTCCCGAGGTGGCCCTAGGATTTTTTAATGGGAGTGAAACATCCTTGTCTATGCCGTCCCTTCGATAGGACGTAAAATGGAGGTCCCGAGCCTGTACGATGACAGGAACTCGTTAAAGATCCCCATCCTAATTATACCTGGATAGGTATAATTAGTGACAAGTATAGGTATAACTGGACAAAGTTTCTATGTTTAAAGTAGGTTCAATTAATTGCACTGAAACACAAACTCTTAAATATCTCCATTTTATAGGGAAAAAAAAACAGTCAAATTTTCGTGGGATCATAATTTGTTCTCTCTTTAAATAATCATATAATTTTTATTACTGAAAAAATTGGAGACATCCATAAGATTTTAACTAAAATAAAGTGTTTTATAATTTTTTAAGGATTTATGTAGAAATTGACAAAAAAAATCAACAAAACGAGGGAAGGTTATAATAATAAAACTTTTAGGGTATTTTTGACAATTTCAAATTTTAAACTCGAAAATTTATTATAAAATGCTTGCTATAACAAATTTACCGACGAGAGTTTTGAAGTTTTGGTATTTAAAAATTGATTGAATAAATTTGAATCATCGTCATCTAATGGCGCTATGGTCCTTGGCCTCCTCCTATAAGTTTGAATAATAAGTTTTAAATAAATTATAACTGACATTTAATTGATCATGATTTTGGCCAAGATTTGATGTATGTCGATTCACCTTTTCATCATGTTTTCGGGTTACGTTTGAATGTTATCCTTAAAGTTTAATAAGGTGTTTTACTAAGTAAAAGTGGAAGGGGTAAGCATTAGATCTTTGTTAAACAGTTCAATATCATTATATTAAGAGAATTCATTTACTTAATCTAATCTTAATTTGTGGCTGACCACCATTTTTAAATTATTTTTAAATAATGCGAGGAGTCCTCGCATGTAACGCAGGAGACCCGGGTTCGACTCCCGGCGGAGCCAAATCTTTTCTCTTCAAAAAATAAATTATTTAAAAAGAATTCATTTACGTTTTAGACTAGGAATTGCCTGTTTATGAATTTTAATTTTTACCTAGAAAAAAACAAACATATATGAATATCGACACAGACACAGAAAACCATAATAACAGTTGGATTTTAGTTAGACAGTTCTAAATTTTATGCACGACACCCATTTGAATAAATAAAGAGGCTAGAGTGAAGTTTGCCACTTTATACGTTTGTCCCTTGGCTCAAAAGTTTTCATGACAAAGAAAGGAGTGTAAAAGTATACATTTTGACCTTCCCCTTCCAGGGCGAAATTCATGTTATTTATCTACTTTAATATTTGTTTTAAGAATATCTGAGGAAGGAGATACCGATGATATTGTAGCAAATGTGTGGGTTAAACAATTTGTATGCCATTATCTATAATTTTATATGCAATATATAATTTTTATATTTAAAAATTATCACAGAAATAACTGCATGGCTTGAGCTTCAGAACAAAACTAACTCAGCAGTCCATCGCTCCTTATAGCAAGGAGAAAAGCCACGAACATTCTGGACCAGCGTGATCGTACTCGAACATCACAGTCACAAACATGTACTATGACAGTTTGTTCCAACTCTTAGTTCGTTCTAACAACAAGTCTAGAACGATTCTAAACCATATTTTTTTGTTTTTGTTTCACGTCACAATATTTTTAAATGTTCCATATCAAATAAATATTTCTGATTATGTTAATATTTTCTATTATTTTTATTGTGTAGTAGTTTCTATGTATAAAACGAGCTAATTATTCCAATCGCACATTTGAGTTAAGCGAATTCTGTATCAATTTTAAATAAAATGTTTCCTATTAATTTCATTAAATAAAAGAAATAATCACAATCTATTTCGTCTAAGGATGCATGTGTTTCCTTCTACTGTATACGAGTATGTAGCATTGTCCTTGTACTAGAAGTAGTATTTTTTTCCTATGTTAATTTAAAGTAAAATCAATTGATCGGGCTCATTTTTTGGGGTCCACTTCAAAGTTAACTGTGGGCTCTTGAAAAAAAAGGAATCCAAACAAGTAAGTTAACGGTTCCAAGCCTTTTTTTAAATTAAACTCACAAAAAAAAAATAAAAAATCGACAACTGAAAAACATCCATCCAAAGCACATATTTACTTTTGAGGTAACAGTTGAAAGGTACCAATTAGGTCAAAAGTGCAATCAATGCAGAGAGAGGTACAAAGGGTGCCTAGAACAAAAGGGAGCTGCTACAAAAGCTAAAAGAGAAGGCTTGGTTAATCTTGTATGAGGGTACACCGGGGTACAGCATTGTGTCCACTAGCAAATTCTATATCACTCCATGTTTGTCAGCTATAGAGGCCGAATAAGTTAGCGACTGTTTATATATGGCGGCTACGCTGGTTAGCAAATGTAGCCGGTTATGACTCCTTCATGAAGCCACGAGCCATTGCCTAGAAATAGCTTCGATTAGCCGGGGTTGTGGTTCTCATGAGGATTTCATATTGCAGGCAAAATCAATGTAAACTGATCTAAGCTTAGCAGCGAAAATTGTCATTCAATATAATTCTGAATGATTTCCCAATCTTTTAAGTGGAAAACACAATTGAGAGGAAAAATTATAGAATTAGAAATTTGATATAAAACTGATGTGAAATATTTTTCGGCATTATAAATATTTTCCATCCATTTTCCCCAAAATTTAAAATAAATTCTTTGCATTCCGCATTAACCCTAGGATTTCCAAGGGGTGGCAGGTTCTTGGAGTCCATTGATATTTCTCCACCCTGTTTCGCACCAAAAATATTAAATAAAAAATCTGAAAAAACAGTAGTTTTCAGAAAAACATCTCAAGATTAATGTAAACGTGAATTGAAATTTTCCTGTACCATTTTATATCCAGTTGAAATAGTTGAGTGAAAAAAAAAAAAAAAAAAAAAAAAAAAAAACCGCTCGCGGATATAATTTTAAATTGTTTAACTATAATTTATAGTTAGGCATTGCTAATAAATTCCAAACAATTAATGTTTTTTTTTTTCTCTTCAAAGTACGAGAAAACACAGTGTTCAAAAGTGTCAATTAGTTAAATATCTTATACATCTTGTGCGCTTTTATTTTCAGTTGGATCACTTCTTTTTGTCTATTTTTTTTAACACTATAAGATTGCAACTTATTCTTATTTCATACAATAATTTTTATAGTTCATTTTAATTTGTTTAATTTAAATATCAGGCTGTAAACCGCATCATAAAAAAATAAATAAAGAATGTATTATTTCGCTATTTCATTTTCATATTAATGGAGTTTTCTTATCGGATTTACGGATTTATTGTAAAGCACATGTAAATAAAGTTATTATTCATAGACTTGAAAATATTAAAATAAATTTAGTAAGGCGCTTCCATAATTTAAAAGGATAGAAACTGAGTTTAGAATAGATTTATGGGAATCCATATGGAGAAGATTGAATATCAACAAAGAAATTATTTAAGAAATCTTCTTAAACAACAAAAGTAAGCAAAATAGTTATTCCATATAAAACAATGAAAATAAAATTGAAAAAAAAAAGTCATTATCAAAATAACTATTCTTCTCCACTACTAATTTTAATAAATGATAGAAAATGGTGGATTGGTTGAGGTTGTGAGTACAATATATACAAACTTTTAATATAATTATGGCACAGAATAAGAAACCTTATATTATTTTGATAGCACGTTATTAGATATGAAAATGTAGAATAACTGCATGAAATATTAATAAGTCGGAAAAAGAGTGAGAGAGAACGCCTAGAGGGGTTGGTATAAAACACATTAAATATATTGCACCATTAGGCTTCAAAAGCTGATTTTCATCTTTCCGCATAAATTCACCTTGTAAAATTGCTTCAGTCTTTATACGCCGACGTCATTACACCTCACCGTTTAATGGCTGCCACCACACTACAGTGCGTGTCCTACAATCCTCAGGGCTATTTGATGGAGGGGCATGAAATCATGTTTGTTTTGACATATTATTTCGCACCTTGTGAGAATAATTCAGACGTCACGAGTGAATTTCTGTAAATGAATATCTCTTGAGAAACTTTTATTTACTTTGGCTTATTATAAATTTACTACCTATTACATAACATTTTACAAGCCGAATTCTAACCGCATTAAAAATTTAATTTTCTTTCCGCAATCTTTGTCTCCAAAAACATTTCAGTTTAAAGAGTTAAAAATGAAAAAAAAAAATAAACCCTTGATACTTTTTCAACCTGTACCATATGTGGAAGCAGTACCTACACAGTGGAAGTAATAGAAAAGTAATTACATTTTCCTTTTTTTCTATCTATATTTTGTGATGTAGGATGAATTTCTTGTGGTATTCAATTATTTTTCTTGCATTTGTGATGCTATCATCCAGCATTTCTTGACGTTTTTCTTTCTAACCTCAAACTTCGGAACAACCTTCAATCAGCAAACTTTCTTCTAGAATATTTGTAATCTTCAATTAGAAACATTTCAAATCTTGGTGATGTACTTTTGTCTATGAGGAAACCGAGCGTCGTGTATGACCAACTGTAATAATCTCTCTGCAATTCTTGATGGAACTTTTCTAGGATTTGTAAATATTTTTAATATGTTTTAAAAACATTGCTACTTCCTTAGCTGCTTCGTCCCAAAAACATTCCAAAGATGATGATATGCGTCTAATAGTTATTTACTTTTTTAGGTTCCTTATAATTGTTGAGCATATATATATATATATATATATATATATATATATATATATATACATATGTCTATTCTGTAGATTTTAAATTAGCGTTTCTTTCTTTCATGGCGAAATAACGTGTATACAGTCAGGGTATATCTCGCAGTGGGGGCCACTAGTCTTAGGCTCGCGCCGCATTATTTAATTTCTAATCATCAGCATTTTTAGGGTACCCGTCCACCTGTCTATAGATCTTTTTTCATCCCAATCCGAGCTTTAATGGCTATATAGGTTTTACCCCCACCAGGATTGAGGGTGGTGTATTGTGCCGAATTGTGAAAAAAGTAACTAGGGTTCCTGGAATTTGAACTTACTACCTTTTGGTTAACATATGGTAAAAAAATCTCCCGAATTCCTGTTTCAATATTTTTTTTTCTCAAGACGCATTTTGAGATTTTTTTTAATGTACGATCGCTTTCTGTCCATCTCAGATTTCCAGCTTTTTACGAGATGTCATGGTCATTATAGTGATTTTTAGTTCTTAGTGTTTTATAAAATCTTTATATCGGCTTGTGACATACAAGTCCCATAATCATTCTCAAAATCTTTAATTCAAATCTCAACAGAGACAATTCCATAGATACCTTCTTCGTCCAAGCTCTCAGTGTTGGGCATTGGAAAAGGCAGACCTTTCGAAGAAATGGAGCTCCCAATACCAATCCAAAAAGAGCGGTTCAGCTGGATAGATGATACACTCATCTTTTTTTAGAGGAGTTGATCCATCGCGGTCTTCAACGAATAGAAATGTCATACCTAATACTTAATTAAGATGCTTGTGAACACAATATCTTCTTTGTCTATTAATAGACTCATACAGTACTGTAACATGAAAGAAAACACACAAACATATGGTTTTGTATAGTTTTAGACTTGTAGAAACGAAATAACAGTTGGAAGAAACTGTCACAGTACGTGTCTATAACTAAGTTGTTCGAATACCATCTACGCCTATAACTTTCCAGGCTGTTTTTACGACTTAATATAAGGAGCGATGGAATGTAGTGTTAGTGTTGTTCTTAAGCTCAAGTTATATCGTTATTTCTGTGTTAGAAAGTGATAATTTTTTTAACCTATTGAATTACTTGTGTTATAAATGTTTATGCGACATTGTGAATTATTATTTTGGTTGAATAAAAATTGTTTAACCCACATAAATGTCTTGTTTTAGAGGAATTGATCCATTGCGGTCTACAGCGAATAGAAATGTTTTAACTAATACAAAATTAAGATGATTGTGAAAACAATTTCTTCTTTATTTATTCATCGATTCAGAGAGTACAATGAACCTGCAAGTTTTTTTCATTGATGAATAAATAAGGAAGGTTTTGTTCAAATTCGATAGTATAAATCCAATACATCTCGAAAAGATGTGCACTAACATAAACCCACTGGAGGCACAAACAGACAGACAGGCAGAACCACAGGAAAAAAATAAGAAATATAGCGCCTGAGGGTATAATTAGAGGCACCTTTGTATCAGAAGGAAGGCAACTTTTCTCACCCCGCTAATGAGCCGAAACCTCGGGGGCATTTAGTTTACCATTTAATGAACTCTCCATTATTTCATTTGTTCACTTTCTTCAGTTAGCTTTCGCCCCTCTTTATACTTCCTTACAATTCAATGGTCCCTTCCTTACAGTTCTCGTCTTTCTGGGAACCCTTCCAAGCGAGAGGATGGTCATTTTTGGATTTTTTTTACTTTATTTTACATCATACGTTTGCTAGAAAGGAATAAAAAGTATTTCCTTTTTTGGGACGAGATTCCTTAACAATGAATGATGAAAAAAAAATTCTTTTGGGCATGAGAATAATTTTATTTTATTTATTTATTTATTTAAACAGGGTGAAAAACAGCGAAGGTTATCATCACCCGCAAATTAGAAAGGGCGTAGCTGTTATATGAGAAGGTAGAGCCCCACTTCTTTAATGAAACTCAAGAGTTCTCTGGTCATCTTCTGATTTGCTCCTAATGCTGTAGCGATAGACCGAGGAATTCCCATCTGGATCATCTTGTCATTATAAACCGGGAATTATAATTAAATTTTATACTGTAGTATTGTATAATTATAATTAATTATTATTGTATTAATCCATATAAAAACAAAGATGAAATATATGTAAGAATAAGAGCATATTATAGATTATGATTTATAAATTTCAGGTGATAAAGAAATTAGTCAAGCAGTCGTGTAAAAACGTAGTACAAACTAGCTAAGAAAATAATTCGTTTGAGGTATAACTTGATGAGAATAATTTTATTTAAAAAAGAAATAAAAACTGAACTAATACAACCGATGGAGGGTCTTGGGTACTGCACTTAACGACGTACAGTTTCTTGATCAGCGGTCAAGCAAGGAAGTAAGTAGACCGAGATCGTACTCAACCGATAGGTAACTTCCCTTAATTTTCCGATTAATAGTACCCACTTTAGAGAAGCTAGGACCTCATCTCAGCCCCAGAGACAACCTGTGGCAGAATAAAAAAGATACTCTTCCAAACGAGATTCGAATTCGGGACCTGGTGCAAAGCAGCTCAATACCTTACCATTGAGCTACCCAGCGTAATATTTTCATCTCATATATCTCATTTATTATCCTATCAGTAATTGATTCTATTCAACTCTCTTTTTCAGGATAAGAATTTAGGCTCTTGTTCGCTTGCTGGCTTGGAACAGCCATAATCAATGGATCTAGACTGATTAGTCACAATGCATTGTTAGATTAGGTGAGTGAATGGAGGAGAACTAAATAGTTATATAATCGTCCTAAAATATCAATGATGCGGATAAAAATTAAAAATAAATAAATAAAACCAGGCAGTCCAATTTCTGGAAGATTGATCTTGTTTTTAAAAAACTCGGTGGTTTACCGGGTTAGGGGAAAACTTAAGAAAAATGAACACAGCCTAAATTAATAAGTGAATAAAATAAGTCGCTTTGAATAAAAAAATCTGGTGCGTGCGCGCAACACACAACTTTCACTTACCAACTTACTTAGATTAGAAATTAATGTGTTTTGTTAATTGCCACTTCTCAAAGTTACACATATTTCTACATTCATTTCTTATTTTTGTTTTTATTTGCTCTATAAATAACACTAATTTCTTTTATTATTAAATAAAAGTTTTTCTTGTGATAATTTGGCAGTGCAAGCATAATACTCCAAGTCGTCTGATTTTATAATTTCTATGTACTTGTTGATGTTGCATTTAGATACCATGAAACAAATAATTTCCATTGAATGAACAGAACGGCTTCAATGATGAACAATGGTCTGTCATTAAAGGCGTACTACACATGCGTGGGCTAAATATTTTTCTTTTTTTCTCCTCTATATGTTTACTTGATTTTTATCATATCTCATATTTAGCCATTTCTTATTTTAGGCGTAACGAGAGACAGTTAATTTCTCCATATAAACAAAAACAAAGGTACTTTATAGGAAACAGAAAAACAAACATACAAAAAAGACCGCTACCCCATTTAAGCCCCCTCAGAACATTTTAATAATGATAAAGCTTACCTGATATTAAAGAACACCTAATTTTCATTAAACATGACGAATTTGATGAAAATCGTTAAAGCCGTTTTTGAGATAATCGAAAAAAAGGTAAAAATTTGAAAGAAAGTTATGAACTAAAGAGCCACCTCCGTTGGCCAAATTGTATGAAATGTTGGCTATCACATCTTTGGCATATACATACATCAAATACCCAGTTTGATCAAAATCGTTAAAGCCGTTTTTGAGTAAATAAAAAAAACATGAAAATGATACAAAATTTATTAAGTAAAGTCCCCCCTCCGGTTGATCAATTTTGATGAAATGTTGGCTATCACATCTTTGGCATATACATACATCAAATACCCAGTTTGATCAAAATCGTTAAAGCCGTTTTTGAGTAAATGAAAAAAACACGTGAAAATGATACAAAATTTATGAAGTAAAGTCCCCACTCCGGTTGATCAATTTTGATGAAATTTATACAGTCATATCTCGAGCATATTACTACATCAAATACTCAGTTTAATCAAAATCGTTGGAGTCGTTTTTGAGAAAGTCGAAAAAAACGTAAAAAGTTACAAAATAAAGTACCCCCTCCCTTTGACCAATTTTGATGAAATTTTTATTGTCACATCGCAGGCATATACATACACTAAATACCCAATTTCAGGTTCGCACGGTTTTTATAATATTTGAGCTAGTCTGTTCAGATACACACACACACACACAGACCATTTCGCGGGACTTGGTCATTTGGACTCAGGGGACCCCAAAACAGGTATTTCCGTTGAAAACCGGAAGTCGAAATTTTTCACGATCGCAATACTTTCCCTTGCTATATATTTCACATAAAGGTAAGTGAAAGTAATACTTTCCCTTACTATATATTTCATATATAGGTAAGTGAAAGTAAAAAAGAAATATTATAAATTTTAGCAATGAAATTATTTTATACGTGCATTTAGTGGAAATTAAAACAAATTTAAAACTTTTTGGTAGAAAAACATTATCCTCTGATTTCTGATCAATTAATAATAAGTTTTCTGTCCATTAACCGTTGTAAAATCATATAGTAATTTCATAATTCAGTTTTATTAATAAATATAAATGATAAAGGAATTTATTTTTCTCAAACTCCAACTTTTCGCACTTTCTCTTTGCCAAGCATTTATATGAGAAATATGTTCATTACTTAATGAGGTTGTGTTAATTCGAGGAACTTTAATTAGGGCAGTAGAACATAAGCTTTAATAATTGTCTTTCCCTTCATCCCTTCCCTCGCCCTAACCTTATCCCTAATAGCAGCAATTTTTACCAAATAAAAAGTAATATATTTTTCTTGAATTGTTTAATGGCTTGTTCATATTCAATACACCTCTATCGAATAGTATTTTTCAAGTATATATTAAAGTAGTATCTTGTGTAATCCAAAAATAATAATAATATTGCAATTAGTGGATGACCTAATGGACAAAGACGGTTGCAATAGGTAAAATTAAGCAACGTTGAGCGTGGTTAGTACTGGGATGGGTGACCACTTCAATTTGTGGTGTGACTTCAATAAGTAAATAAGTGACCCCGATAAAAGCCACGCAGTCCAAGCATCCCGCCTCTCCGGGTATGTGAGGCCCGTCAGCCTACTCAAAGGCGACTCATACCAACCGGACTTAGGTTAGGACTCCTTAGGTCTTTGGTGAAGGAAATATAGGTACTCGGGGTCTGCTGACTCTGAGCAGCCAAAATCCACGATGTTGGACAAGCCACGATGTGAAAAGTGGTGAACGTTATATGCATTTTTTATTTTATTGCAAATGGTAGATCTTTCCAGGGATCCATGTTTATGGATGGAATTTTTGATAGAAATGAGTGATGTCCTGAAACTTAATATTGGCTTTTGGGATTTGAGCAATTAGCTTCTTAGATGCAAACTGAAGGTTAGTTGCGAGATATTTTGAAGGCTTTATGCTTCATCATAAACACTGCTTAATGATTAGGACAAAAAGTTGCTGTTTCGATTTTGTTATCTCAGTTGTTTTTTAGTAGTGTCTATACTTATAAATGAGAAGTTTCAGTTTATTCCTTTTTAATTGACAGTTTTACAGTTTGTACTTGAGTCTTCTTGATTAAAACTTATGGAAAACCTTCCTCAATGGAAGTTCGAAGTTCTTTTTTGGCATTTAGCAGCAATAAAGGCACTAATGAGACATTTTTAAACGTTTAAGTAATAATATTCTATTGCTATTTATTATCCTTAATTTATAACTATATATTATGCTCCAATATATTTTATTACCTGGCTAAACTATATAGGGAGGCGCACTCAGAATATAATTTTCTTGATTTATTCCATTTTGGAGGAGAGGTAAGGCAGGGGGGCCATAGCCGGTTTCAATGGCCACTTAACTTCATCTCCAATATATTTTTATTTAGTGGTTGTACGTGACTTCTCATTCAGCTTCTGGCTACCGACCACTCCGGCTCCTCTCGTATAATGAAAAGTATGGATCCATTCATATTGATTATTGATGCAACATGGCTAACACTGTTTCCGGTCATGTCAAAAGGATTTCGAATATGACCAAAGATTTTTATTCCAAAATACATTCTGAAAATAATTATAGCGTAACATAATTGCAAATTAGCTAAGTATCTATCCCTAGCTTTTGGTTTAGAAAATATGAAAAGATGATGTTCTATACTTGATATAGACCTTAAAATTCTAGATGGTGCATCTACTATTTTCCGCAACACTTTCGACTGAAAGGATCGAATTTTTTGTATATTGGATTTTTTAGCTAAACCCTACAGTTCAATGCCGTAAGTCCATATAGGTTTCAATAAAACTTTATACAAAGTTACTTTGTTCGTTAAAGATAATTTTGATCGTCTGTCAAGTAACTCAGATAAAAGTCCATACATTTAGTTCTTTTCGTTAAAACCTAATATGAGTTCGCAAGGCCAGTCTCTTGTCCAGTTAAAAACCTAAATATCTAAGTTGGTCAAATGCCAGAAGTTAAGTACATTTGATGGCAAGGGCCACGATTAAGTGTGAATAAAACATGTAAACTCTTTTCTTCATTCATTTCAATTTTCCACCTGGCGGTCCAATTAGTTCCATAGTTTGGTTCTGCAGATTGTTAGAGGCTAAAGAATTCTGGCCTGAAGTTGAAATTGCAGTATCGTCAGGAAAGGAGATCTGAAGTGTGTTTGGATATTGTGGTACATCTGATAAATATATATGGGGTGGAAAAAAAGTTCGTAGCGTTTTTTAAGAATATATTTAATTAAAAATTTCAGATACATGTAAATATTTTTAATCAATGATATATGACCCATTTTGATCTATAACTTGTTTCCATCTTTCAGGTAATTTTATAATTCCATCCTCCCAGAACTGTTCAGTTTTCTGCGCGATGAACTCGTCTAGGTGCTTTTTACAGTCCTCGAGCGAGTTATGTTGTTTCCCGTTGAGGGAGTTTTGGAGAGACCGGAATAAGTGGTAATCTATTGCGGCAAGATCTGGTGAATAGGGTGGGTGGGTTATCACATCCCAGCCAAACTCCAAGAATTTTTGCCGACTCTGTAAAGATACGTGAGGACGGGCGTTGTCGTGGTGAAAAACAATGCCTTTGCGATTAGCCAATGCTGGACGCTTTTGCTCAACCGCTGCCTTTAATCTTTCCAACTGGGTACAGTATACTGCCGAATCAATGGTCTGATTGGGTGGGAGGAGCTCATAATAAAGCACGCCTTTCCAATCCCACCAAATGCACAGCATAACTTTTTTTGGATGCAATCCGGCTTATGGAGTCGTTAACGGCGGGTCACTTCGTTTTCCCCAGGATTTTTTTCTCACAGCATTATTGTACAGGACCCATTTTTCATCCCCAGTAATCAACCTCTTTAAAAATGGATCATTAACATTGCGTTTAAGGTGGGAATCGCTGATGGAAATGCAGTCCGAAAAATTCTTTTCCGTCAAAATGTGTGGAACCCATACATCGCTTCGAGAAACATATCCCGCAGCTCCCAAATGATTTGAAACACTTGTATGTGATATGCCAAGTGTTTTTGCGATATCCCGGGTCGTATAGTGAGGGTTATCGGTCACTAATTGTTGAATTGGTTCGTCATCAACAATTGAAGGACGATCAGAGCGCTTGGCGTCTTCGAACTCAAAATTTCCGGTTCTGAACCGAGCAAACCACTTACGGACGGTGCTTGCCCCTACGGCGTCATCTCCATACACGCTGCAAATTTTGTTGACCGTCTGTGCAGCGGATTTTCCTTTTTGGAAATAAAATAGCATTATATGGCGAAAATGAATTTTTTCCTCCTGCATTTTGGACTAACACAATACACTTGAACAATAGAAGATCCCGGTTGAAACTGATGCATAAAAGAACGTTATCTAATCCCTTTTTAGGATATGTAAACATTATTGAAGATGTAAACAGGATTAACAAATACAGAAAGGATTAAATTAAAATAATGAAAAACGCTACGAACTTTTATCACAACCCAATACATGTTAAATAATATTGGAAGAAATAATAAAAAGCATTGAAGAAATGGCAGACCACTTGGTTGAGACCGATCGCATATCGGTCTCAACGAAACAATGTAAATTTAGTTGGATAAATTTTTAATATCTATTAGGTAATATCAATTTTTCCGTAAATAATATTGAATAAAATTTCATCTTATATCTGCATGTCTTTAAAAATACAATTAAAAACAAACGAACTTCAAATGAACATTTCTCTATCTTAATCCAAAACATTCTAGGTATGTAAATGAAATATTTTCATTTAATAAAAATTACACTTAGGAAATATAAGTACATGTATGTATATATACATCCTATTTTGAATGATTCTTTATAGAGAAAACAAAGTTTGTATTTTGTTCGTGAAAGGACGTAAACGGCAAGAAAAGATTTGCCAATTCCAAAGTCAACGCTGAAACTACTAGCTTGAAGCTAGGTGTGATAGCTAAATTTAAATTTAATATGAACTTTCCTCTAACTACATCACCTGAATTGAGTATTTCAACGAGCAGCTTCTCAACGAAACTTCCCAATATAATTAAATCTATTCATTACTACACCTATAAAAGAAATTATACACTAATTAATTACAATTTTGTAACTCAATTTCTGTTATAAGAACACGGTCAGGCTTATTGGAGCTGGTTCAACAACTGCTCTTTTATTATATATTTTTTAGTCACTGCCTCAAGTTGTCTTGTGATGCTACCGATTTTTCAATCGTATATTCTTTAAATTGTTTGATTACTAAATTAATAAAGCCTTTATTGTATGAGGAAATATTATCACAAACAAAAAGCCGTTCCTGCTCCTGAACCATTTACAATTATTGTTATTATATTACAAGCTTGCATAATTGGTAGTTCAAAAAAACTTTTTAAAACTTACTACACATGTCTCGTGCAGTCCTCCCCTTAATGGTGGTGACGAACTAACTTCCCTAGAGACTAAACCTACTGGGAAGTTGAAATGATGTAAGGGTTTTTAAAAATTTGAACAGGACATTGATCAGTGTGGCTTATCCGGTAAAATGCGCTCTCCAGGTTTTTTTTTTCCCTTATATTTGTTAAAGATTTTTCAAAAATGTTTCCCGTAGGGGCTTCAATGATTGATTTTGACATTCAGTACTTTAATAAGTTCAACGCTTTGTAGATGGTACAAATACACAGATTTATAGTTTATTATGATTCTATTCACTTTTGCATCAGACACCATTCGCCCTAACTCTATGCTGTTCTCTTAGGCCGGCGCTATTATCAATATAAGAGAGAATACATTGCACTGTGTGTCCCGAATCCCAAGTGCAAAGGATCCCACCGGGGGGTTTGCTTATTCTTTTGAACCAGCGTAGCGAGCGGAAGACGAAAGCTTGGATTAATAAAGCTAATTAAAAACCATTTTGAACTGAAATGAAAATATATGAGCTAAAATCGGATAGCCGGTATAAAATCCTATCAGTTGCGCCGGTTCGACCACTACAAAAATAACAAGCATAGACCAGAGCCTCTGACTTCTACATATCTCAACTTCTCCTATGGTCATAGATCAGGTCTACATTTTAAACAACAAGAAATTAAGGCAAACATTGACTACTGCCCTGAGCAGAAGTATTTGTACATAAATGATGTATTTTTATAGATAATTGTTCCTTAATATTTTATACTATGAGATCCCTGTATTCTGTAATTTTTTAATTACCCTGTATTCTGATTTCTGTAATTTTTTAATTTTTTTATTTTGCTGTTTGATTAGAAAACTTAAGTTATCTGAAACACAAGTAAGGTACTACTGATAGGAACAGCTTCCTACAGAATGTTAGATATAATATTCTAATAGAGGTGAGGGATCGAAGAGAAGGGACTTATTGTTATTCCAAAGAAGGGTGTAGTGCCCCCCAGGGCAATTTAACTTTTGTTGCGTGGCCTCCCAGCTCCCCCCCCCCAACCAGCTACGAAATGGCCGGTCGAGATATATGTGACATGTCTAAATCTTTAGCTCCTTCCGCGCCCTGGTAGCTTTTTATTTTCTACCGCTCCGTCCTTTCGTTCCCTCTACATGTCCACGCTTCTTCTTCGGTCATTTTCGTCAAAATTTACATTATACCATCCTTCTAAAAGTTGATAATAGTAGAGATAGGAGAGAAACAAAAACATATTCACCTACTAACATGGAAATTGACCGCCGTTTCAAAAAAGGATATAGATTCTACCTATGCAGAGAATGTACAAGTACGAGTTAACGAATATGACTTTTAGGCATATTTTCACTTGTCTAATTCTTTTCCTTCATAACCCAATCTGCAACTGACCGAAACCATCTGATTCTTCGTCTCATAAGCTAATCTCAATAATGGAACGAGAAAAAGTGACGCCTACTACTAGCTTGCCTTAGTTTTACTGTTTTCTTACGGAAGAAGATCTATCATACACCGCTTTTTTGTTAGTATTTAGTACTTCTCGTATTCATGGGTCTTGTCAACTGTAAATATATCTCTTGTTAATACATCTACTAGTAAATTAATGTGAACAAATTTGTATGATTACATCTCGAATATAGTGCTGTTTTTTGTTTGAAGCATATATAAGTTGTTATTTTTTGGGTACATGCATACGTGTTGTTTATGTATCAGTTATAGTTACGAATTTTTAGAAAAAAGCTGATTGGTGATAACGAGTTAAATTTTTACTTGCCGGCTACCTTTCATACTTCTGGCATAGATAAATTCAGTATTGCATCCGCTGGGAACATTTGAACATTCTTAAAATTGGAGGGCAGGTATCTTCATTAAGTTTTATGCATGATTTAGTCGAATTGTTCTACAGTTTTAACTAATTATTTAATATACTTCAGTGGCGTAACGTTAGTGAGGTATAGGTAGAATCCTAATGCTTTAATAAACGATATTTTAAGATCAATCACGGTCAATCATTTAGTACTGACAGGTATGTAGTGTACGATGTGAAGGAGAGAAGTTATTGAAACTTGCGGTTCCTTCGCCGCAACTGAGAGAAATTTTTTAAGGTAGGTTTTCCTCGGTACTATTCTCCCGTCTATCGTTGTATTTCTTTAAGTATACTTCATGAGCTTTTTTGCACCTAGTAGCCACCGCTAGTAGTATACAACGTAATAGTGCTTGAGATTAGTCGTCTACGATATTCGTGAGAATCGGACTGAGCAAGAATGTGACTGTGTGTGAACGGTGCTATAGACATCATTTAGAGAGATGATGGAACCATTTAAATTTGGTTATACTGCTTTAACAATTTACTTAGTCTATAATTCTTAATTTAATTGATGTGTAAGCTTTTGAAATATATTTTTATTTTGAAGAGTGAAATAATTAGTAAATAAGTATTAACTCTTTCTTGAAGCAGTATCTTTTATTTACTTATTGCATATGAAAACAACCTTTCGGTGCTTATATTCGGTATCATATTTACTAAATATGATACCATATAAATGTAATTATTATTGAAATGAAATATGTAAATGTAAATATTATTATAAATATTTAGGCCAATAATCGAGATAAAAAACTATCCTATCTTTTAAGTTGGAAAAAACTACACATTATGTGCCAATTTTATAAAACAGTATAGTATATTTTTAATTTTTAATTTTTGATTTTACCCCCGACAAACATCGTGACAAGAAATTTTTAAATACATGAAGATAGGTAAATACACGAGATTGTTTCAAAAAATGTGGAATGTTTTATTTAATTTTTAAGAAAATAAAATAACAGTTTACCTATAATATCATAGATATAATTGTTTTTGTATGTACATAATGACGTGGAAGAGTTTTATGACTAGGACATATTTCTTCACTGGGATAATTACGATGATGCAGAGGAGGGAACTAATTAGTTCACCTGTTTCCTCTCCAGCGAGGAAGATGAACGAGGAAACGGTATCCCATAAATTCTTATCACATATCCCTTCAAAGGGCTTATCGGCCTATCGCTCTAATCCCTGGTGGCATCTTATAACAAGTGATGGCTCTAATATTTCGAAGGCATTGTAAGTCCAAGGTAGGCAGGGAAGGAGGTGGGGGAGGAATGTGCATATATCAACCGGCTAACCTCTGATATTTTAATAAAACTTACCCGGCCTCTATGATTTATGGCTGGGAGCACGAATCTGAACGATCGCGTAATATCTTGTCCAGGTTTCATAACCGCCGTTTACTCCTCCGGCCTCCATTCATATTCCTTAGGGCTCCTCCTCCGTCCTCAGGGCTAATATTGTAGGCGATCTGTCAGCGCCCTGGATCTACCCTACGTCCTATTTGTCCGTTCCGGCACCGGACAGGAGTTTAACTTTTTTATGTTTAAACTGTTGCACCCAATATAAAAAGACCTCGAATTCAAGATTACTTTTTGGTTCAATTCCCGGCATCACAAGAATAAATCAGGATTTAGAGTTTTTGCTAACATTGGACATAAAAACAGCTTTGGTTGAACGAGTAAATAAAACAAAGCATAATTTGATTTTATAGGGCTTTAATGTAATTGATATAAAAGAAATAATTTAGAAGCATTGAAAATTTCAGAAAATATTGACAAAAATGGAAATTTAAGAATTTAGCTAAGGAAGTAAAACGATATAATGCAGAAGTTGTGTGAAGAATTAATTCTTAATATTTATGTAGTAATTCGTATAAATTTTTAATCATTTTCATATGTTGTAATTTATTCATTTTTTATTTTAAAAAAATTAATTCATAATTTTCAAATAATTTTAAAGAAAGAGAAAAGATTTAAATTCGGCCGGAAATCGAACCCAGGTCCACACAGGACCTGGGTTTTTAGGTATTAGGAATGGTACATAGATGTCGACGTTTTGTGAACATAGATGTTTTAAGTTGACCTTTATTTTATTTATTTTTATTTAATTGAAGAAGTACTGCTATAAAAAAATTTAACACTTAGCATAGTTCTAAGCATAGCACTCAGGAAATTTAAGCTTGAAAGGGATATAATACAAAAGAGAGAACGTGACAAAGGTGCTGTAACCAACGACCAGTCGGAAGTTTCGGAATCTTGGCGTACCTGAAAGAAAAAAACAAAACGCAAAACATATACCTAAACCTGGTTTCGGCCTCAATCGGCCGAATCTTCAGCCAAGCCGAAACTAGCTTTTGGGTCTGATACCTCTGAGAAGGAAGTAGGACTACACAATTTCAGCTTGTTAGCTCGATCTCTTTCATGGTCTTTAACACCGTTGAATTCAATAGTGTGAAGTATCTGTTATTTTGGTCAATTACACTTTTATTGTATTTCGATAAATTTTTCTCATACTTTTGGTATCCTTAATTGATCGAAGATAAAGCGTGTCGTATTCAATAGCCATTTTGTATTCCATTGGCTTTATTATGGGAAAGATTTACTATTTTATTTATTATTATTCTGAATTTTTATTATTATCAGCTTGTTATTTTAACTTTTAGAGCTGTACTAGTTTAGGGGTATGGTCCATCATCCCGCGGGTACCAGCCATACTTGGAAGGGCCGGGATTAGATCCTATACCCTATCTACTACACCTGTCTTACAATTCTTTTATACCAAACCCACGTATTGTATGAATAATTGAGTTAAATTACTGACATTTTATAAGCTTTCATACATATTATTACTAAACTAGACGCATTACACACTTACATCGGTAACCAGGTAGGATTTAAAAGAGTTCCAGACTTGTTCTTGGAATAAACTCGTTTGGATCTACAACACATGAAGAAAGCGAGGATTATGCCCGAAGTTCCAGAAAAACTGGGAGGCCCCTAAGTGATAAAGAAGCAGATCAACTGTGTGCTTTACAGGATCTTCAAGTATCGCATAGGAAAGCCTATGACAGTTCACTATAATCACTTGTCGCCATATGCGGGGAACCACAACGAAAGGGAACAGGCGCAGCGGATTACGGAAGAGACCTTTCATCGCAAGAGAGCAGGACCGCATGGAAAAAAGACATCCAGGGGGAATGTATGTAATATATAAGGACCCCAGTGGGGCAGAGTAACAAGAAAAAAAAATCAAACCACAAAACATATGATTTCGAAGAATTCTAGACTTGTTTTTGGAACAAACTGTTCTAATACATGTTCGTGACTGTTCGAGTATCTTCTACGCTTTCCTCGAACCTTCCAGACAGTTCTACTTCAGACTAAATATAAGGAGCGGTGGACTGAAGAGTTAGTCTTGCTTTAGGCTACCTGCGTTTGTGTTAAAAAGTGTCGTTACAAGTTAATACTTTTGGTAACCTTTTTGATTATTTGAGAGTATATTATTCGTGTGGCATTTTAAATTACAATGTACAATGTAGCAGCGGGTTTAAACGTGAATTAAACAAGAGTTTTCTTTTTTTTTTTTTTTTTTTTTTTTAGTTTGGGGCCATTCCACGTCAAATCATCCAGCGAAAGTTCAAAATTTTACCTCTCCCCCCCTCAGATTTTGATAAAAATTTATAGGTACTAAGTGCATAGAGAAAAATTTAGATTTTTTCCAAGCTGTAAAACAGTCATCGAAAAATGCCATGGGCAAATATTTGGAAATACATTTAAGCTGTATTAATTTTTATGCGCCACTTTTCAATTAAATTTTACTATATTTGATTCAAATCGACATAAAATCCTTATAAGTCAATAAGCCACTAATATTATTTCATCATTAGATAGAGAATTTTATCCACTTTTCAACGCTATATAATAGTTTATTAGTCTTGGAGAGAGATTTTAGCCATACAGAAATGTAGATATCACACTGAGTCGAATTAATTTTATTAGATTTAAATTGTAATAAAACACTTCCAACTCAAAAGGCCACCTATATCATTATATCATTTAAAAGGAAATTAGATGCCCTTTTCAATAATATATCTTTGTATGAAGATATTTTAGAGATATTTCAGCTATACTAATTTGTATGCACCACTATTAAATTAAATTTTACAACATTTGATTCAAATCGACATAAAATCCTTATAAGTCAAAAAGCCACCCATATTATTTCATCATTAGATACAGAATTTTATCCTCTTTCTACTGATATATAGTTTGTTATGCTGGTTGGAGAGAGATTTTTGCCCATGGCATTTTTCGATGACTGTTTTACAGCTTGGAAAAAATCTTAATTTTTATGTTTACGATTTTTTATTCCATGATGGAAAATTATATCTCTAATATTTATAGTATCGTCCGATTCTGTATGAAATGCAGAATTAATGAATAAATTTTGAAAGCTCCAGTTCAATTAATGCCCATTCTACAGAAGAAAGTCTTAACACCTACAAGTTGGTTTTGAGCTCAAGTCGTCATCGGAACTTCAAATATCTCAAAAGTTCAAATGACCATAATACTGAAACTACTTGTTGGAATTGAGTCAAATTTGGCATTTTTTCTTATTTCTCTATGCACTTAATACCTATAAATTTTTATCGAAATCTGAGGGGGGGAGGTAAAATTTTGAACTTTCGCTGAATGATTTGACGTGGAATGGCCCTATGTTTTTTTAGGTGATAATTATTATTAGGATATGCCTCCAACAGGTACCCCTTGGAAATATTTTTGTAAAATATCCAACCAATTAGAGAAATGGAATATCTGCCCTAAAGCATTTTAAAATTTCTTATGTTTTGAAGTAAACAAAGATGGTTTTAAAACTGATATATGACAAAAATATATGTTATGAATACCGATGTTTTGACAAAAAAGAAAGATGGTGTTAACATCTCTGTTTAACATAAACTAAAATTTCTAAAAAGAACTTAGCATCTAAGTAAAAATGACATCATTTTCATGTTCCAATATGAAAAATGGGTTTTAGTATGATAAAAGTCATTAATGACGAGGAATGAGGATATTATCCTTCAAAATTTACCTCAAATATTTTTAATAAATTATTTAAGAATAGATTTGAGGTCATCCAGTTGAGAACTGATTGTTTCGCCCTTATGGTTATCCCGCAGCTGTCATTAAAACTCAAGGGTTAAGTTAAGAAAAATTACTTTTAAAATAAATAAAAATTACCGACTAAATTGAGAAGTAAAAAGTAAAAAAGACAGGAAAGAATTTTATTAAAATATCAGCTTATTTCGGTACAGAGCAGGATAAAAAAAAAATACACGAGAGAATGGACCAGGAAGAGATTGGAGATATCAAAAATAAATTTTCCCCAAACAAATAAAATAAAAATGGGGAGAACCTGTTCATTAACCTAATCCTCAACATTAACATAATTCAAATTATCCATATTTTAATATATTTAATGGACCTCCCGAAATATATTTAATTCCCTCATTTATTAAAAGGGACGGAAAAAAAATTACAAATCCGACAACCGTTTTCAACGAATCATGCAAATGATTTTTTAGGCCGTTTTTTCGACTCAAATGGTCGATTTCGTTAAAAAAACCATTGTAAAGCGAGATCATGATGAATTTTATAACAATAATGAATATACCCAGAGATTGGCTGAAGTTATGCAATTTTAATATGGACAGGTGTTCGCACCTGGTATCAAAGAACCACAGAGCGAAATTTGGAGAATTTAGGACAAACGGTATGGATTTCTATAAAGAACAAATAAACAAACAAACAAACAGAATTTCAACTTTATTTATATAGATATACAACTACATTAGAAATTTAATGAAATTCGATGCGTAAATGTTTTCCAATAATTAATTTTGTTTTATCGAGTTACGAATGTAGTGATCCATTACCCAAATCACCTTATGGGACTGTTCTAGCATCTAGATACTTAACTTATTCAATAATTTAAAAATTCATCGAATTCGGATCAATTGTAGGTAGTATATGTTATTTTTTTTACAGGATTTCACAACTCAGATACAGAGGCGAAACCAAAAGTGCATCTTGATGTTTAAAAAGTAAAACAGAGCTTAGCAATGAAACAAATCAACAAGCAGCAAAAATTTCATTTTAATTCATGACATGCGTTTATAACATAAACAAGGGTTAACAAAGTAGTAGATGGTTAGAATATAACGTAAAAAGTAGAATATTTAAGAATGTAAATCCATATAATCTCTTGAAGATCGAACAGAAGCCCGAATCGTTAAGAATACTAAATTAAAAAAAACTAGATATGAAACAGGATCCTTCATTAAAAAAAAAAAAATGAAAATTTCAAATTAAGAAGTAAATTTTGTTTCTCTCGTCCTTTATGAACGCAGGACTAATGGCAAACTTGGTAATGCGGAATATTAGAATAATTTAACTTGATTCTCCTTTTCTAGAAAAAGTATTTGAATTCTGACTGTTGAAAGAAATAGGTAATGGCTGACAACTTACCGTATTGAACTCCATGACCTTGAGGACCCACAAGGTGAGTGCGAGGTTGAGGACGACCAGAACGAGGAGGGTGAGGATGAGGAGGTAGAGGCAGCGCTTCCTCCAGCCGTAGATCCCGACCTGGCTGCCTCTTCCCCAATCCTCTTGGGCGCTACTTGGTTCGTCCATCCTGCCAAACAGAATTAGAGGTAAGAAGAAGATAGTATAAAGGAGAGTCCAACCCAAAAAAGGTTCAAGTCAGGTAAATGCATTAGGTTGTTAATACCTCATTGATTTTCTGGATCCACAGAATGGTAAAATGATTTCATTTTTTTTCATTATATAGGGCATATAGAGACCTCCTACTTTTATGACGTACTACTTTAGTTATACGCAAATTAACTATTCTTTCATTCCTAGTTTTTCTCCTGGCGTTTTCTCAGAGATCCGACAATTTTCCTCACCTCGAAGGGAAGGAAATCCTCAGATTGATACCTCAATAATCCAATATAATCTAGTATGAAAACGTACCTTTAAATTTTACTTAGAAACAATGTTTAGAAGATAGTATAGAACGACCTCATCCTGCGGTGTCTTCCTTTTTCGTCATTACAACGGAATTTCAAAACTGAAGGCTCAGCTGGTCTTCCGAAAAATATTCTGGAAAATGAAAGAAGGTAATCCGGGAGGAAACTACTTCAGAGTGGAACCAGAGGTGGGAACAACTACGAAAGGTTCTACGCTGAAAAAGTACTTCCCTACGGTCGGGCACGTTTGGAAGCAAAGTGGGTTCATACCATTGGATTTCGCAATTTCTCAAATGAGCAACATCAAAAACCTTTCTGAATTAATTTTTCAAAAAATGTGGAGTATATCTGTAGGTTAAATATCTATATGTATCCCGTAAAATTATCTTTGTTCTAATTAAGTCATATAATTACTATGAATATTCAATTCATTTCAATGTGAATATTTCATGATTATACATAGGTGTCATTAAAGAGGAAACGGTCTGTTAAACATTTGTGTATTTTTTTTCTTTAAAGATAGTATTTAATAAAAAGTAAATAAGTAAGGTAAAGAACAAATAATAGGCAGAAAAAATAGAACTTTCGTTGTGGGAAAGGAACATTTAAAAAAAAAAGCTGATTGGCAGATCATGGGAAAATGCTATGGGAGTGCAGGCAGCCGCCTTTTACAACCGGCTAGATCCGCGTATGACTGCATTTGATGGAATAAGGGCCAGAATGCTGAGAACTACTGGCATTTACTTCCTCACTGAACAAGAGAATAAAAAAAAAATGTTTTGCTAGCAATAATGAGTTATTGCGCAGTAACACTGCTAACGCTCGTCTTGACGTGGAAGGGAGGAAAAGTCCATTTAATGTTTTTACCCTTTAGTCTTTATTACTAACTTTTCCCTAAATAATTGTAAAGAATGTAACTCAATTAAGTTTTTTTTCAGACAAATAATTGACATTTGGTACCCAAAAAAGGATTGAGTGGAATGTATCTCCTCCGTGAAATCGTGGAGGAGGAGGGCCAGTATAGAGGCTGACACTCCTGTGTAGATTGGTCCGCCCCACTGATTTCCCACAGGCAATACACGACACTCCCGGGGAGCAACATTTCTTCCTATTAAACCAAGATCAAGCCAAGGCCTGATTGCTCAATACAACGCATGATGCAACAAAAAAAAAAAAAAAATAAGAAAAATTCTTTTTTCAATTACCTTCACCTCTTTTAGATTTCGCAGAGACCTAATAAAAAATAATTCGTTTTAATATGAACTGTTGAGAATTCTTTTCACTGTATTCCTCATATAAAAAACTATACACATGTATATAGTTCAAGCTAAGTTACGAATTTACTTATATACATATATAAATTAAATTATTGATCATGATTGTGTATAGTTACTTAATTAAAACACTAATTGAAAAAAAAAAACTTGATACTCCTTGCAGACTAAAGTTTTTATGGTCTTTATTCCAGCAAATTTCAAATATGGTTATAACTATTTTTTGTTCGATTAGTTATAATTAGACCGAAGTTTCGGCCAGTTCTGGTTTCGGTTACGGCTAAAAATCGGTATGCATTAATGTCTGATATCCCCGAGAAGTGAGCGGGTCTACAGGATTTAAGCTTATAAGCCCGATCTTGTTCATAGCCTTTAACACCCATGAATTGAACTACAGCTAAATTATATCAGATAAAACCTAGATTTCTCTAATAATTTTTGTATCTTTAATTGATCAAAAACTTCAGGTTAGCTCTGATGACAAAAATGTGACAGTAAAAAACAGGGATGTGCTACGTAAATCAGTCTTAACATGTATAGAAAGCATTCTTTCCATGCAGGATTCTTTACGTTGAGTGTTAAGAATAGTATTCTTTACCATGAGCGTTAAGAATCTTTTTTACCTTTAAATATCTCCTTATTAAAAATGAAATTTGATTTCTAAAAAAATAATAAGAGAAAAACTAAATAAGAATAAATCTTCTAATTATTTAAATTTAAATTGTTCGTTGGAGGAACCCGACATGTTCATAGATTCGAATCAATGGAAAAGATAAAAAAATCTTGGAGTCAGTCACCTTACCGAAAAACAGGGGTTAAGTTCCATGAAGTGGTGATGGGAGGTTTCGTTGTATGGGATGTGACTCAGAGGCAAAATCCAATTTTTCGACCTCGGCCGAATGGGTGGCAGGATGGCCGAGTGGGCAAACGCGTTAGAAAATACACGTTGTCTATGGCAATATATGATTGGAAACCCGAAGATAGCAAGTTCAAAACCCGGGGTCAGGGGAATTGCCTGTCCCCGAATCAAATCCCAGTATTGCCTAAAAAGGCGGGGAAGGGGAAGAAAAAAAAAAAAAGAAAAGATCTCGGCTGAATTATTTTAATTAAATATATATATTTTCTAAACTTACGTTTTATCCCAATTAAAACTTGAACATTAGTATATATGAATAATTATTGGATCAGTACTTAAAAGTTGCTATAATAATTAACTAATAGGCGAAGAAACTTTCGATGAGCTGAAAATTCGTTACGTAAACAAATGATTTCGATATAGAACAGTTTAGAGTTGATGACCGAAATGCGGTTTTACGCCTTTAAACGAAACCAAACCAACCAACCTAGAACAGATTACTGTTTTTAACTACTGAAACCACTTTAGCTTAAGGTAAATACCATCTCATTTGTTTTAATCGCGCTAAAAAATATATATGCAGAGTAGCTAAAATAACTTAAATTTAGGTTGCCTTTATTGTTTAATTAAAACGGAAAAGAATAATATAACATATCGTCTATTATAGTTTTCATGTCAAATGAATAAAAACAATGCTCTTTTAATAAATAAAACATTCTTTATACTCTTTTAATAAGAATGAAATACAATAAACGCATAAAAATACTATGAAATATTTATAATGGAAAGCATGTTGGCAACTTTCCAAGCCTAAAAATAGGGTGCGCTATGCAGTATATATAATCTTCGAAAGGAACGTGTTTATTTCTTCCTCAAGAAAGATACAAAGCAAGGGAGAGCAAGGTACTGTACCTACTTGAGGTCCCGAGCCTATGCGATGTCAGGTACTCGTTAAAGATCCCTATCCTAATTATACCTGGATAGGCAAAATTTAGGACTGCCACTGGTAGCATCGTCCGAATAGCCTTAGTAGAATAAGGTGATGTTAAAACAAATAAAAAACAAACAAAAAAAATAATATATATTTTATAACAGAATATCAATTACATTAGTGAGTTACATATTTTATTTTACCCATTACATAGCATTACCCATTGGGTATATATGACATTATTTTATCTTTAAAGTATAAAAAAAAAAACTACTACAATCCATGAAGGATCTTGGGTGCAGTACTGTGTAAGGAAGTACTGTTTATTGGTCAGCGGTCGTGAAGGGGGGCAATTTAACCGTGATCACGCTCAACCGCCAGGTTTCCCCTTCAATTTTTCAATTCAGGGTACCCACTTTACAGAGGCTGGGTTTACCACTGCAAGGTCTCTCAGCCCACGAGACGAAATGTGGCACAGTATTGAAGATATTATACCAAGCCATATTCAAACTTGAGCAAACAGCAACTCAATGCCCTTACCAATGAGCCACTCCGCTCCCTGCCTTTAAAGTATAAAGTATATATCAAGTTGCGAGACATAACATCAATGATTTTTTTTTTCTGTCTTTCAAAGGATTTTAGCAGTCTCTTCTATGTTATTTCCAGAAAAAAATTAGTTCCGAATGTGAAAACTCTACCTAGTTCTTCCAATCTCTTACCTTACTTTATATTTCTCTATCGCTAAATGTCTAATAGTATTTTTTATTTTTAGTGAACAGGCATGTAATATGCAAACGTCGATTGTACTAAATAAGTTTTAAGTCATAGAAATATATCCTTCTTGAAGCATATTTTAGAATATACCTCCAATGAAATTTTCCCCGAGATCTTCCGTGATAGCCATCTCCACAATGTCTCTTTTTTGGATCTCGCAGAACGATTTCAATCAGAACAACTCGCTTTCTTAAAAAATAAGGTGTCAAAATGAGAGATTTTGCGGTGTTAGCCGAAAATTTTTGACTCCCTAGGAAGAATTCACCATTGTATGGTGATTCTTAGAAAGTATATTTATTAACATAAATATATTAATTACTAACATATCGTTTTATTTATTAGTTTTAGTTTTTTATTTATTCTGTATGTGTGCGAAAATTCATATTTTTTTTCTTTATTTTTATATCGGCATTTTTATTGAAAGTCGAAAAATAGGGTCAGTGTAATACCGCGGATAAATTAGTGAAAGGGAGGAAGGAGCGAAAGATTATCTATACCGAAAACGAGTCAAATATAAAATAATATTGATGTAAAAAGTAAAAGCAAAAGGCACAGAGAAAATGTCTTATTTTCGTATGGCTTTTTAAAATGTTTATTAGTCTCTGGGTATCGATGCGACTTATGATAAGATATTAATTATCATTTTAAAAAACGCTAAACTATTAAAATTTAAGGCTTATCTAAAAATATATCTATCCTACTTTAGGAGTTTTTACTGCATTGCATCAAAAAAGAAGGCGCCGGCCGCCATATTTAACATACAAATTGAAGAGACGTTATTCGAATTTAATACATTCAAGGGATTTATAAATCTTATCCCTTCTTTAATTATGAGTATGCTATATGGTTTAACTCAAATATATGTTTTTATGGAGCGTTGTTAATAAAATAAAGTGTTTCTCTTGACGATTTCTTCACTTCAGTATCCATTTTCCGAATCCCCTCGCAACAAATTATATCAGAGTTGCTTAAAGAGAAGTTGGCAAACCGGCCCTTGTTGCCGCCAACTCAGAGCCGTTTATTAGAACAGTTAAAGGAGATAATACGGGAAATGACCCTTCTTAAACTTTCTTCACGTCCTCTCCTATCGTAATGCTCCTTTATCTGTCGCCATAAGGGAAGTCATGTCTTAATTGCCGGCGATAAAGACCCTTATTATCAACAAATATTTTGTCCCTATTCGAAAGGAATCATCTTTCGTTAAACTCTGCCAAGCTGAAAACGGATATAGTTCCGGAAAAGACAAATTAAATATGGGTACTCGTTCTTTGAAAGGGAGTAAATATATTCTTCGGTTTCAGTTTGTTTATATTTTGAAATTTAAACGATTCCTACACACTCTTGAGAAAATTCAGTCTCGAAGTCAAGAGTCTCAATTATATTACTATATCATTATTATAGTCTATTTATATTCTTTTTTTTTTTTATTATTCTTTTTTTTATCAAGTGACTAATGACCACCACTATTCTTAGACATATTTGGACATAAAAAGCAGAACTTCGGGTTTCAGCAAAAAAAGTTCACGTCAACAAAATACAAATTTTTCAATGCGTAATTCTTCGAAAAATCACTAATGCACCCCGGTAAATTTCAAATAACGACAGCAAAATCTTATATTCTAGACAAATAATAAACATTTCAGTCTTCAGTACTATTCACCCAAATACTCTCCTTTGTTACCAGCTACACGCTTAAACGACACGCCAGGAGACCTATAGCAGTAGACCCAAACTTAAAAAAACAAAAACAAAAATTCACTGCAAGGAGTTTAATAATGTTACATATTTAACGATACTTTATGCTACATGGGCTTCACTTTAGGGCTAATCGGACGATGCTACTACAATGGAAGTCCTAAATTATTTTTATATTTTATATTCTTTATGGAGTTTATAGTTTAGTGAGGTTTGTAATGAATATATTTTATGTTCCTAATATTAAGTTATTACGTTGAGATAATTAACGTCAATAACAAGGAGGGGTAATTATTTTGACAAGTAAAAACAGCATTTTTGTGAATGCATCCAAGGATTTTAGTAGGTATTCTATATATTTTATTCATTTCTTTGTTTCAGTTGTAGGGTAACTGTACCATAAGTTGTCAGTGCTCCAATAGTTGACATTTTGCACAAAAATTGTGAATAATAAGGTTCAGGGTTGATTATTTTGGTTCAAAATTTGGCGCTAATTTGCCAATTTATACTAGTTAGCTGTGCTTCCATTGACATTAGTGTAATGAAAACTCAAGCTTATTTGCAAGCGGTTGTAATGGCCAATTTTCCAGTGGCCTGAAAACTTGGATTCTGCTACCCTGTTTCATTAAGGTGGAAGTCAAGTTAAATAAGCTTTTTAGTTGGTTTATTTGTGTTAAATTATTTTTTAACTTCTTTCATGATATAAATTAAGTTCATGGGAATCATTTGGTATCTTTTTGATTTATTTATACAATGTTTTAAGGCTTAAATGTGGGTGTCAACTATTAGAACAAAAATTAATCCTTAATTTCAATAGTTGACATCAATGTCAACTATTGGTGTTTTTTACTCTGATGAAACTGATAGTTTAAAATAATTTGCTTGATTTGAAAAATATCTGGGTTTAATATCGGTAGTGGAATCACTGATCTAGCTCCATCCTAACCAATGTTCAACATGGGTGTCAACTAACCGTTCAAACGTGTCAACTAGTGGAATATTGTGTTTGTAAAGTTGACATCCTGTGTGTTTATAGTTGACATCCATGCATATCCTCAGCTTTATTTGGCATAATCTTGTTTTGTTTATTTTTTAAATTAAGTAACAGTCGGAAATTATAACAATTTTATTTTATTAGGGAATAAAATATATCGTAAAGTTAAATAGTTGAATGGATTGAATTATAGAACTTATTATAAACTTATAATAAATATAGATGTTGTAAATAAATGTGGTAAATAGAATTTAATAAGAAACCTAAGAAAAATTCAGTTAATCAGGAGATACCTGAAAATGCTGCAACACTAGAAGTAGATGAAACCATACTATCCCAACCAGAAATTTGGGACGAGAAAGAAAATCAGAAAAGCTTAGATCCCTAATAGCAGGAGCAGAAAATTAATGTTGATCAAGGAATATTTCTTCAAGAGGACGAGCAAGGTAGTTTGTGTTGATGAAGTAAAATTTATAATAGTTGGGTTCTCAAATAAGAGATTTAAGCGTAAAAAATGTCTGCCTCAAGTTACTAAAGTTGCCAGTAAATTAGAGATTCTGGTTTTAATTTTACAATGTAGACGATAGGATATTGTATTCCCAGTTTTCTAGAGGGATTGGCCTAACTTAGTTCATAACAAAGATTAACCTAACATCAATATTTTAGTATACAGTGTCAATAATCTAATATTTTTTTCTTAACCTGTCAACTATTGGTACAGTTACCCTAAAGTTTTGGTAAAATATTTTTTTCCCATGGGTCTACTTCTTCAAAACGCTAAAGTCGATCAAATAATAAACCTATCCGCATTCAGTTACATAGGGATCATATGAGGAGTTATATATAACTTTTATCAAAGCTTTCAATATAGACATTTTTATAATTTAATGGTGTAGTACCAATAGCAGACACGGGAAAATACGAATTTGCATAAACTCATGAGTAAAAATAGTTCTGAATGCATGTTGAATCGAGTTGAACCGACTTTTTCCGCCAGCTGTGTGCCTCTTGCTGAGAAGTTAACTTTCTTCAGAATGGACATCCCTGTGAATGATTTCTCATTCAAGTTACACGACTTGCATTGTATTTTTGAGGCGTACTACTGTAAATCATGTACATTCATGAGAATTTTTGCAGTTGGAACCACCTTAGTTTACATTTTCACAATGTTCTATCAAATCTAAGTCTATATCATGTGGGCAGGACCCCGTTTTCCCTCAGTTATGTATTCACCCAGCCAGCAGAAACGTGTATACATAGCTGTTACAGATAAAGTGCACCGAGGAGCACCTAGGTCCTTAGATTTTGAGTGTCTCAGAGCTTCACGATGAAATAAATTATTGTACATTTTAAATTCAATGTATATTCAAATTCAATGTTATAGTTTTGGGTTTATAAAAAATCATGAACAGTTCTTTTTTTCTCGAAAACTTTTTTTTTTATGGGACGCAGTAAGGACGAGACTTCAAATTTATATCGTACCCTTAACCTCTGAAAAGAAAATACGGAATCATAAATAAACTTGAAATATAAAAATATTTTAAAATGTAGCTGAGAAAAATAAAAACTTTTCAATATGCACTTTTTTTTTTTTTTTTTTTTTTTATCCCGTTTCTGTAAACGTATGTAGGGTATTATGGCGAATATGAACATATGGCTATATATGAGAACAAATATCACAAGAATAAGGTAGGTAGTTTCATATTTCAAAACCAAATAAGTATCAACGATAATGTAAAAATCATATAAATATAAGCAATTTCGGAAGTACAGGTATGATAATCAAGAAAAGCGTTTTTGAGCGCACCAAAAAATTAAAATTAATTTCACAGAACTTTTTATTGAAAAAATATTTCTCACTTTGGAAAATGAAATTAAACCATGACAAATCACAACACAGAACATTCACACTCCGACGAGATACATGCCTTCCAGTTTATATCGGTGACCAGACAGACCTCAAACAAACAAACCAGACAAAGTACGGTACCTTAGAATAATATTTGACAGAAGGACGACTTGGGGCCCTCATGTCATGATGAAAAGACAGACTTTAAACACACGACTGAAAATACTGTACTCACTATTTTCCAAATCATCAAAATTGAAAATCAGACAGAAGCTCAATAAATACACATACTTACTTAAACCCATTTGGACATACGCCTCACAAATTTATGGATCAGCTAAAAAGGCACACTTAAAAAAACTACAAACCTTCCAAACCAAAATTTTACGACTAGTAACGAACGCACCTTTGTACGTTAGTAACAAAACACTACATACCGACTTACAACTACCAACTATCGAGGAACAAATAAGGACTCTCTATTCTGGCTTCCATATAAAATTACACGGACATAACAATAGACTTATTAATGACACACCCACAACTGAAATGCCTTTTACAAGGCGACTAAAAAGGAGTTGGATGAGAGACCTTAGCATCTCTTGCTAAGTCCTCTCCTGAAGCAAGACTGGGATGTGCTACTGGACACTATCTTCCCTCATGCTTTAAAATGCCAACACACAGCAGTTTGCAACTCATTTGCTGATTGTCGCTTATTATTTGCGACAGGTGCAAATAAAAGGATGCAGTGAAAAAAAAAATGTTAATGGATATAAATTAATGTACAGTTTTTGAGAATGGGAACACAGCCCCGAAACGTTAACAATGTTACGATGTAGAAAATAAATATTTGTTGTGGAAAAAAGGAAGATACATTGCTAATTTAACATCATTTGTAATTATTATCAAATATCAGGTTATTACATCTCAGAAATAGGCTATCTTTATTTACTTATACTATCTCCTAAATGCTGTGAAAGATTAAAATATATTTCAAATCTTTTACTCAATCCAAGCCACATCTACGATATTTCAAACAAGTAAGACTTAAATCTAAAGTAAAGAAGAAAAAAGTAAAAATAGAAAAAAAAAAGTCTGGGCCCGGTGTGGCTGTGCGGTAAAGCGCCGTACTCCCATGCCGGAGCTGCGGGTTCGAGTCCCGCCCTGGGTGGTGCTTTTCTTTCGTAGGAGAAGTACCACCCAGTGCCATGGGTGTTGGTATGGGCAGTATATGGCTTCAGTGGAAGCCTTAAGTCCAGAAAAAAAAAAAAAAAAGTCAATTATTATCCATATGTTAAACCCTGTTGAAGGTTTAGAAGTACAATGTGATGCTTGGTATCTATTCTGAAACCATTTTGTTTTACTCTTTAAAATTAGATTCACTCACCTGAAAAATCACATTTTTCTTGGACATAGCGTTGTTACAAGAAATAAACTTTATATTTATGGTTGCTGTGGGAGTATATTGACATATTTGCAAAAAATAAAATTTTTCTTTTCGATTCTGTGAAATTAATTTTAATTTTTTGGTGCGCTCAAAAATGCTTTTCTTGATCATCATAGCTTTACTCCCAAAATTGCTTATATTTATATAATTTCTACATTACCGTTCATATTTATTTGGTTTCGAAATATGAAACTACCTACCTTATTCTTCTGATCTTTGTTCCCTGATATACAACTAATATATATGGTCATAATATCCTAAATACGTTTGTAGAATCGGGATGAAAATGAAGAAAAGTGCATATTGTACACAGTTTTTTTTTGTTTATTCCTCATGACTACATTTTAAAATATTTTTATATTTTGAGTTTATTTATCATATGTGATATAAAAATCTTCCTACCAAATTTAGAAGAAAAGATAATAATTACATGTTAACCTGAGATATTTTTGCGCCTAAAACATTAAAAATAATACTATAAAATCAGCATTTTAAATGCTATAGATATTTAAATGCTGCATTTTAAATGGCGTCTCATACTTTCAAGGCATGTAACTTTGATTTTAACCATTATGAATATAGTATTGGCATTGCATAGTTATAAGGTAGTTGAAAGTAGAGTGGCAAAAATGCAGAAAGGTTTTTGTTATTTATATTCTCATTAAAAGTGTATCTCACAAATGTAGAACTAAAATAAAATCGATGGGACAATTAGTGCAAAGCGCGATCAGTTAGTAATGCATCAAGATTTAGTGGCAGAGTACTAATGAGTCCTAGGCCACCGGTATTAGCTCATTACTAGCTGAAACATTTGTTACGGTTTGCAGCGGTTCGTTCCGAGTTTGCTACGATTTTCGTACTAATTAACAAAGCTGCTGATAACAATATAGTCGGAATTAATGCTGACAACTAAATTAGGGGATTATGGCAAAAAGTTAACTTACTTGTAGGCTGCGTTGGCACCGTTCAGCCTGAGGCCTTTCAAGTTTCGGTGATCCAACGGCACCTAGGAAAGAAAAAATAAGGATTTGTTAGAATAGTAAAAAAATATTAACAAAAAAATAGGATTCTGTAGAAATAATAAGAAAATATTTTACAATAGAATCATTTTTTTACATTTCAATATTTTTGAAAGGGCAGATGTACAATTTTCTTATTTTACAGGAGAGTTCAGAAACTGTTAGTTAACTGATAGGCTACGCTCATTCCATATCAAATCAACATGGTTATGGACATTAAGTTGTAGTACGTTCATATCTTTTCGGTTTTTTTTTTTATCTCTAGAAAATTACGAAATTTCAAATTTTCGGACATGCAGTTAAAATTACATTCAATTTGAGTATCACTACTATAATACTTGCACAACCAGCTGTTTAAAGAAATATTATAAACGAAATAAATACTAAATTAATTGTCTTAATTCTATATTTTCGACGGTTCGGGCTATCTCACCCATCTTAGAAGACCATAATTATTCATTATTTACACCTGTTGTCTATTTGTCACAAATAAAAATAAAGAACTTATACTAACAAAAACATCCTTCTTTATTAATTCATATTTCCTCATATAAATAGACAATATGAATAAATAAAGAAGGATGTTTTAGGTTTTGACAATCACACAACAGGTGTAAAGAGATTGCCGGAAACATAGGTAATATGGAATAAAGACAATTAATAAATTAAAACGGTTATATTTCTTCAAACAGCAGGTTGTGCATTGGGTATACAGTTATTGCGATATAAATTTATGAATTAATAAAAATTTTACAAAAACGGTTCCTTTTTTTAAACAGTTTTTTGGTTATTTCTCAAAATTTATTTGAACCAAAAAAGCTAAAATAGGTGTCATATTTTTAATATTCTTTGCTGTTTCTTTAAACATACCACTTAAAGACTTTCTTTTACTATATCCTAAGAAGATAAGGTTTTTTTTTTTCGAATATTGAAAAATACTCCTTTTAATTTAAAAAAAAAAATGTTTTTATAGCATTTTTCAGCTAAAGATTTGATGAATTTCAAGTTGGAAAAACAATGGGTTCTCAAAATAAAAAATATTGACATATAATCGGTGCGTTTTAGAAATAGTTTTTGGCCTAGGTCTTTAAAACTAATGATGCTAGAAAGCTGGAACAGGCGTTCTTTTTTTCATTTTTTTTTTCAGCTCTTTCTTCTGATATACAACATGACTATATTCTAAAAATTTAAAATTTTAAAAAATCTCTAATCTACTATTTTTCATTTTGAAAAAGTAAACTTTATGATTTTTTATTTTTTATTTTTAACAAAGATGTATTATTCTACCATTATTATTTATAAATGTAAAAAGAATTTTACATATGTATATAATCATATCAGATTAAAAAACATTTGAGTCTATTGCTCCACAGTAAAATAGAGTACATTTTAACTTAAAAAAAAGTATATATATATATTGCTACGTTTCTGGACTCCCGCTTTTCTAAGGCGGGTGGGGTTACCAGAAACGGCATATATCTAATTGATATTGTAATTAATGTACTTAATTCGCCTTAATGTAAATTGGATTCTTTTCCAAAGGTGACGTGTTTACCAATTCCATATTATTCTAATAAACCTGTGGCATAGGGTAAATGATAATAAATAAACAAATCTAAATTGGACTATATCTTTACTTTTATTGACCAATAATGTAAATTATTTATACCCCCTTTAATATATCATATAAACATATTTTACTAGCACAAATTAGTTAATGGATGCTGACTGGCAATTTAACATTATTTTAATAAATACTAACCACACAATATTACAATTAGTACTGTATATGTATTAACCTTATCTGGTAGGCACTCTCTGGTGTTGTCTCTGGCCTATCTGCTGGATCAGTCCCTGCCATCTCTGACGCTCTCTGACTCAGCACAGCATCCCATCTCGGTCTCTCTCGGAAATCTGGACTCTCCGCTCCTGCCTATCTGGTCCTCTGCCCTTCTCGTTCCACTCTCGCCCTCTTGGCACACTCCCCCAACCTCTATCCACCTCCGAACTCACTCTCCACCCGAACTCCTCCTCGACTTCCTCCTTGAGCCTCCTTCTTCACCGTATAAGTCCTCTTTCCCCCACTCTCTTCAGACTTCTTCTGATTGGCTGGCTGGTTGGTTCCAGACTTCGTCTGATTGGCTGGCTGCCTAAAATTTCCCTTCCTTTCTATATTAAACGTGTTTCCCAGCGGCCTCTTTGCCGGGGCAAAACCAGGGTTTATGGCTACAAATTTCTCTAGCAATCTTCTTAGGTATTTCCCTAGGTGTTTGTCGGCAGCATTGTCGGTCCTAAGCTTTGCTTATTTTGTATCTCTAACAGAAGGTTTATGGCCCCAATAACTTACAAGGTGGTATTTCCAAGACCTAGCCGCCTTCAGGTAAAACTGACCACCGGGTTGACCATATACAGTACTTTACATATTTCGATATTAAATTATTAATTCAATTTACTTTTCTTATCATGGCAGCATCCACAATACATAGCATTCTCCTAGTGTCAAGGGAAAGAAAAATTAATAAACGTATGTTTATTGATTTTTCTTTTAACATACTCTCTAAAATATTGTTAATATAATCAGCCGTAAAGTAAAATCCTATCTACAAAATTAACTGTTCAGCATCGAATAAAACAAAATGATATAAAATGAACATACAACATACAAAACATTACTTAAAATACAACATATAAAATAGTTACAAAAATGAATAGAACAAAACCCTTTAGTAGAACAAGATACGATAATAAATTTACAATTGCTACAATTTACATAACAAAAACTAAAATAAAACAGTTCTCAATATAAGTTTTCTGTGTACTATTTAAAAACGTTTTAACTTCAACGTTCAAAACTAAATTATAATAAAAGTACAGAATGGTTGTAGAATATATCAAAATTTATGATCTTATAATTAATTAACTTCTTATTTACGATATTTATAAATTAGTGACTTTTTAACTTTTAGTCTTTGAACTTATTTATATCAGTATTAAAATTCCACACATTAAGTATTCACCTGATAAAATCTTATTTTTCCAAACAATTGCTAGATAACTTACATAGTGATCAGAGTTCTTCTTTCTTTATTTCACATCCTGAAACACTTCTTAATTCACAAATAACAAAAACAAGTAGCATAATGTTTATACAGTAACATGTTATTGTGTGGCAAGCATTTTCAAGAATAAAAAAGATTCTACTATTTGGGATTCTTTCCCACTCTAGTTTTAAAAATCATTTTTGTTAGGAATCTTTATATTTTAAATAAATGTTTAATTTCAATTATTTTCAGGGTTAATTATTATAACGTCTAATTCGGTATTTTTATTTCCTTTCTTAATAGCACGCTGACAAAAACAACGGCGAACCTCCTACTTTCACAAAAATCGGTTGCCCTAGTACCATCTTGGTTTTTTTTTTTTATGTCACAATCCAGGATTAAGTATTTACACATTCTATTAAATGAATCTCAGTTCTCAGATAATTACTATATTACAACATTACAATTTTTATCATGACTCTGGCAAACGAACAGTGTATTCAAATCACAATTTTTATTTATCAGTTATTAATTAATAAGTTATGCTTGGTCATATTAATTACAAGTTTTAAAATTTTAATGGATTCTATAAGTGTTTTCCCTTATTTAAAATATTTCTATCTCTGATACCGAATCTAGTTCCTATTTATGGCCACATAAGATTTTTAATTTTCCTATCCGGATGTTCGGATCAATTACACCATGAGCCCCATCAATTATCTAACAATAAATGTTTTTACAAAGGGATCAATAAAATTGTTGCCTCAGTATTCTGGGCGTACTTGAAGATTTCAGTATCTTCTCAAAAATAATCTCAGGGATACCTGGAGGCGCTACGGCTGCTCCACATAGAGGGGTTTTCCCTACTAGACACAATTAATACTATAACCCGACTTCAGGGGTGATGGAGGACCTCTGTCTACTCCAAAGTAAAAAAGTATAATAATTGCTCACAATAATCCAATTAGGATATATAAAATGCAAACTTGATCCAAGTTATTTAAATGTTATTATTGGGGGTGGCTCATAGTGACTAAACAATTGAGGCAAGTTTTAGATTAATGATTATTACCGGTTTTCCGGTGGAAAAGGTGGCTTAACCAATTCAAACTAAAACATTTTAATTTTCTCATTGATAGGTAATTTACCGTATATTGCATTTTGCATTAATTAATCAAATCGGGATTGGTAAAATAAATTTCAATTTTTATTATCTTAATTTGAATATAATGAAGTTACTCTGAGATCCACTTAATTAAACTGTATGTAGTTAAGATCCTAATCCTAACAATTCCTAAATTTATAAGAGAAACTTATTTACATAAAAATATTTACAATAATATTTACAAAAATTATTTACATTGATCCAGAACGGGTTGACCTGACGATCGCTTCGCCAGGACCCTTTAGCTCGTCAACGGAAGGGACGCTAGATGGAAACCCTTTTTATCCCCTGGACTGGGATAAAGACTACCGTGTCTTATTGTAACACCGTGAGCGCTTCTTTTTTACATGGTTCAAGACCAAATAATTCATATAAACGTCAAATAGCCAAAACAGGAAGGCGATTGGCTCCGTTGGCAAATCCCTTAAATAATTATTTGTTCTGGTTCGAGTATTGGTATTTTCTTTATTTATTGGGAGTTGCTTTATAATCATACTAAGCGAGTTTGCATTATCTGCTCTCGGAGGTGACTTATAAGTATGAATTAATGTTATAAATTCCACGAGGTCTAAATAGTATTCTTCGTTAGCAATCGCTATGGGTCGGTCCTTCTCTTCATCTTCAACCTTTTCATGGATCATATCAACTTCCTCGCGTACTTGGCAAGACTCAAGAGTTTCTACCTGAGATTGAGGGATTGGTAAATTCTCTTGAATGGTTTCTTTTTGAAGATTCATCGTTTCATCTTCAACATTAAAGAGAACCTTATCTTGCCCGTCGGAATTAGTCTCAATGTCACCACTTTCTGATTGAGCATAAGGAACCATTCCTTCCCTCGGAGATTCGTCACTTATAATTTCAACATTTTCCCGTGCAGTAATCTCGTTCGGTCCAGTTTTCACAGAATTGGTGACAGGAGGTTTATCAACACAATTTTCCAATGATATATTGACTGGTATATTGGGCATATCTTCTGCACTCTCATTCATATCCTCACTTTCAGTTAGGGGTGGTTTCTGTGTTTCCTCATCAGGTTTTTTTTTTTTTTTTTTTTTTTTTTTTTTTTTTTTTTTTTTTGAGGTGTCAACCACTAGGGTCATTATCACCTTATATTCTGCTAAGTTTTACCCCTCATATTTCTTTATTTATATTATTTCCTATTATTTTCCAATTTTAGTCTATATTTTGTAGTATAATTTTGTCCGTTTGAGAAAGTCAAAAAGGTTATCTATTGTTTTTAGATTGTCCTTTAAAATAGAATTTCGATCGTAAGGTATTTCTAAAATTGCTCTGTCGTTGTCGTACGCTCTACATTCCGTTAGGATATGTTTAACGGTTAGCGGGCTGCCGCAGGTGATACAATCAGGTGGAGGATCGCGAGCCATTAAATAGCTATGGGTAAGGCGAGTATGGCCAATACGCAAACGCGTTAAGATAACTTGCTCTCTGCGTTTATCTCTAGTTGAGTTTTTCCAGGGGGTAACATCATTTTTAATTTCTCTCAGTTTATTTTCTGTTAAACTATACCATATTTGTTCCCATTTCATCTTTATTTTCTGTTTAATGAGCGAAATATAGTCTTCGGCAGGAAACCCGTCATATGGAATACCTTCAGTTATTGCGTTTTTGGCGGCCTGATCAGCTAACTCATTTCCGGATATTCCGCAATGACCTGGAACCCAAACAAAGAAAACCACGATATTGTTTCTATTTAATTTTTTTAAAGTTAATAATATATTTTGGACGATATAGTTCGAGGAGAAAGTGTTACTCAAGCTGAGAAGTGCTGATAGAGAGTCCGTACAAATAACCATGTTTTTAACCTCATCAGGTTTAGTGAAACGTTTTGCAGATGCTTCCAACTTCAGATTTGTTGTGTGAAAAGCTTCATTTATTTCCTGTAGGTGTTTATTATGCTCTTCTATTATTCCCTTTAGCTCTTTATGTCTATCTTCTTGATTTTTTTGCATCTCTTTTATTAGCTGCCATATTAACATTACTTCTGGGCTGAGGCAATTTTCTTCTGTTTTCTCCTTGGTCTGTGGCTGAGTTGCTTCTGGATGTGGGATCGCTATTTCTTCAGCCAACCCAGTATTCGGCTGTGGTAGTTCCTCGTTTTCTACCCTCAAAGCCATATCAAAATGTCGTGCGCGTATATTATCCCTTTAATATCTATTGAAACCTCCGCGGTAGGATTAAACGCAAGCACTGATTAAATATAACACAAAAAACAAGCCACTTATTATAAGACCGTACAACAAGAAGTATAAGGACACACATCACTATTTTAACACTAAGGCAAGAAAACACGAGAAAACGAAGCAAATTTTTAAAGAGAAATAATGGAGAATTTGTAGTCAAATTAAAGAAATTACCAAACCTTATAATATTCACCCTTAAGCCACTTTGTATAATTTATCAAGAAATGTCAACTAATGATATAAACAAATTGGTAAGTACGTCCCCACAAGGGATGCCATTTTAATTGCTACGTTTCTGGACTCCCGCTTTTCTAAGGCGGGTGGGGTTACCAGAAACGGCATATATCTAATTGATATTGTAATTAATGTACTTAATTCGCCTTAATGTAAATTGGATTCTTTTCCAAAGGTGACGTGTTTACCAATTCCATATTATTCTAATAAACCTGTGGCATAGGGTAAATGATAATAAATAAACAAATCTAAATTGGACTATATCTTTACTTTTATTGACCAATAATGTAAATTATTTATACCCCCTTTAATATATCATATAAACATATTTTACTAGCACAAATTAGTTAATGGATGCTGACTGGCAATTTAACATTATTTTAATAAATACTAACCACACAATATTACAATTAGTACTGTATATGTATTAACCTTATCTGGTAGGCACTCTCTGGTGTTGTCTCTGGCCTATCTGCTGGATCAGTCCCTGCCATCTCTGACGCTCTCTGACTCAGCACAGCATCCCATCTCGGTCTCTCTCGGAAATCTGGACTCTCCGCTCCTGCCTATCTGGTCCTCTGCCCTTCTCGTTCCACTCTCGCCCTCTTGGCACACTCCCCCAACCTCTATCCACCTCCGAACTCACTCTCCACCCGAACTCCTCCTCGACTTCCTCCTTGAGCCTCCTTCTTCACCGTATAAGTCCTCTTTCCCCCACTCTCTTCAGACTTCTTCTGATTGGCTGGCTGGTTGGTTCCAGACTTCGTCTGATTGGCTGGCTGCCTAAAATTTCCCTTCCTTTCTATATTAAACGTGTTTCCCAGCGGCCTCTTTGCCGGGGCAAAACCAGGGTTTATGGCTACAAATTTCTCTAGCAATCTTCTTAGGTATTTCCCTAGGTGTTTGTCGGCAGCATTGTCGGTCCTAAGCTTTGCTTATTTTGTATCTCTAACAGAAGGTTTATGGCCCCAATAACTTACAAGGTGGTATTTCCAAGACCTAGCCGCCTTCAGGTAAAACTGACCACCGGGTTGACCATATACAGTACTTTACATATTTCGATATTAAATTATTAATTCAATTTACTTTTCTTATCATGGCAGCATCCACAATACATAGCAATATATATATATATATATATATATATATATATATATATATATAAGAAAATAATATAGATACAAAATCTACAAGTAAAAACATCCTGTAACACTAAGGTGGATTTAAATAGTTTTTATGTACGAAAAATTATAATTCGTTACGCCAGACAAACAATAAAAGTTTTATTTACAACTTTACAAAAATTAACTAATCTTTACAGCACAGTGGCACAAAAGTAACCTTCGTAGGTTACTTTTGTCGTAGGTAAATAGTGGAACAAAAGTATGATTCGTTATTGAAGGCAAGACTACGACCCTAGAAATCGAACATTCCAGAATAGCCAAGTACATTCTCGTCCAACTCCAGAACCTTTGGTTAAGTCCAACAAAAGTCTGGACCCTTAGTTGTGACCGAAATAATCATCAGTTTTCGTTTCACGTCACAATACGATAAATAAATTTTATTTGAATTAGGGAACTCTATTTAATAATAGATTACTTAGAGTGAAAATCTTTCCCTCAATTTTATGCTATTTCATAATATTTTTACTTTTACTTTCTAAGACCTATATTCAGCTATAGCTAATGGGTTTAATTGAAAACCTGGTATCTTACAATTCTTATGAGTTATATGGCAGATAAGTGATTAGAGTAGAACTTTATCTATTTTCCATTCATTTTGATTTTTTCGATACTCAATCTATGTAATAAAACGATAGTCTTTTATAGTTTTAGCCCGATTGACCTATGCATGCCCCAGACAGGTCTGTAGTCTACTGGACAGTTGACCTTAACAACAGCTTACCTACCAATTTAGTGTTAAGCCTTTAATGCTTTGATTGAAGATGAAAAACTGGTAATAATAAAAGGATGGTTCAAGACAGGTTCGTTAAAATGTAATATCGTGAACAATAACGAAACTTTAAAAACTATATCTCAAAAGGGGATTTTTTTTTTTACATTATCGCTTAGTATTAATAATTCAATAAAAATAATTTAAGATCGATACTAATGCTCTGTTCAATATAATAAAAATGCATGTACCTAAAATCATATTGTTTTATTCTGATAGTATTCCTATTTAATATTTCTTCATGTTTGGCCATCAGTGAATTTAATACATCAACATTATCGCGGTAACACCAATATAAAATTTCCACATATATGTAGGTTGTATACAGGCTAGGTTAAAATCAAAAGAAAAAAAAAAGCTAACAAAATTTTTAAAGAAAATTACATTCCTAAGATTAGGGGGACCTCAGGTAACCTGAAAGTTCAATATCGAAATCATCAATACGTTGGTAAAGTTCCCTACGATGAACTCTGTCGAAACATTTCTGAAGTCAGACTTAACATTTAAGAATCAGTCAATCCTATTAAACTTTCCCATGTCAGTGATAACAAAAATAAATAATAATATTAACAATATATATATATATGAATATTTTATATTATAAAAATCGGCCAATACTAAAAAAGAGCCTAATTTCGTTATCTAATCAGGAGGTTGAAATCAGTATAAGACAGTAATTACAGAAAAAGTAATAAGGTGCCAAAGGAAGTGTGGTTTCGGGAATATTTTTCCAAACTTCAAATGAATGTTTTATTGTAATTTTTTTTTTCTCGAAATTCTTCACAAAAAGTAATAGCTCCTGAAATGAAAACCACGAAGTACGAACTAAAAGGAATAACGAAATAAATTAAAAATATTGTAAATATTCATTGGTGTATGTTACAAACACACGATGTAAAATATTTATAAAATTAAAACCTGTAAAAACGGTTGAAACGTCTTTTAAGTGGTTGTGGCAATGTTTGTATCCTTCAAAGTGGTTAAAATAGATTAAATTAAATTCCCCAGAAGTATTATTTTGGTACTTTTTTTTTAGCCCAGCAAATCAGGATTGTGATGTTATTTTAACACATTATTACGCAATATTTCTAATTTTCTTCGAGGCAATTTCATCATCGTTAGAAGTTTTAATCAATTTTGAAATATGATTAGCATTTATATCAAGTTAGTTGTTTGAATAGTTACATTTCCTATGATTTTAGTTGTATTGTGTTATTGAACATAATTTCCAAAATATAATGCAAGAAACTTACTATAAATATTGAATATGCTGTCAAACCAGCCTTTACTTGTTAGCCGTCATACTAGCCAGCACACTTCAGAACACGAATCAAACATATTTTATAAATATGAATTTTATTGATTTAGAGCGTTCAGAAATACGGGAACTCGACATCAGATAGAATCGGAAAGGAAATGTGCACATCCAAGAAAAGGATACGTAAGAATTGGAAGAGAGAAAATAAAAAGGACACCGACTTTGAAGGGGATTTGTGCCAGACTGAGTAGAGGTTTATTTCTAGACTTGACCCCACTACCTCTCTCTCCCCTAGCTCACTCGATATAGACCGTCTCTCCGCCTCATTCCCAAAACACAATACAAAATTTATGTTTATAAATCCACTAATTGAATAAATAATCAAAGTCTGACAAAAAATTTGCTTGAGGATATGAAGTAAATAAAGTCAATTTCTTTATATTTGTATATTTATTTCATTTGTTTTTAATTTGGTGTAATTAGCATCCAACTTTCTTTCTTTAAAACATTTTTAAAGAAAGTAAGTTGGATTTCATTCTTTATTTATTTTATAATTTAATGTGACATTTCATATCTTACTGTCCTTAACAAAGCATATAAAAAGTTTGTTAAAATAACGAAGCATCTAAAAAACATTGTTATAAAATATAAAATAATTCACCCATCAATCACCTAAAAATAACTTTTTATAAAATATAACATACTAGCTGTAGGTCCCGGTTTCACCCGGGGAATTTCATTTTTCTAATGAAACGTTCGATTTCGTAAAAAAAAACCATTGTAAAGCGAGATCATTACGATTTTTATTAGGATAAAGAATATCAACTGAAGATCGGCTGAAGTTATGCAATTTTAATATGGACAGGTGTTCGCACCCTGGTATGAAAGAACCACTGAGCGAAATTTGGAGAATTTAGGATAAACGTTATGGAATTCTATAAAGAACAAACAAACAAACAGAAATATTGCCATGTTTCAGCTTTTCGCAAATCGGCTTGCCTAAGCCTCTGTGGCGCAAGGCGGGCCTCGTATTCCTGGGCAGACTCAGTTTCCCGCGATTCTGCCTGTCTAAGCCTCTGATGTTCAATCCTATTTTGATGTTCGTCGAGAGTTTCAGCTGCTCGTATTTGACGTTGTTTTTTAGCTTTTGAGCTCATTACTCCTATTGAAGCTCGCTTCTTAGGAGGCATTTTTAAAAAATAAATTCACCATACATGTAAATAAATGTATTGTAATGTTAAAAAAAAAAAATGATATGGTTTAAAAATCCCAGAACTCGACGCCTACCAAGGGACGGTCTTACCGTGCCTTGTTGGCCTCTTCAAAATCTATAAAATGATTTTTAAGGCCGTTTTTTCGACTCAAACGGTCGATTTCGTAAAAAAAAAAAACCATTGGAAAGCGATATCATGACAAATTTTTTAACAATAAAGAATATACCAAGAGATTGGCTGAAGTTATGCAATTTTAATATGGAAAGGTGTTCGCACCTGGTATCAAAGAACCACTGAGCGAAATTTGGAGAATTTAGGACAAACGGTATGGATTTCTATAAAGAACAAATAAACAAACAAACAAACAGAATTTCAACTTTATTTATATAGATTGTATAAAATGTATAACAAATACCTAACTTTTTATACAAAATAATATATTCTCCCGAGCGGGACCCACTTAATAAATTACACCTTCCCCTGGCTAACACACTGATAGGGGGACAGCTCTCCCCCTGTCAACATCTCTGATAAGTCGGCCATCGAGGTGATTATGCCTGCCTCCCAACTTTTAAGTATTAAGTAAAATTGAGTAACATTTATTTTTACATTACACGAACAGTTGTATGATTTGTATGATTAGGATTGGTTTGCCCTGGGTTAATTAATTAAAAAAATATTTAATAATAAACAACATACTAATCACAAAGTATACTTAAAATTCAAATGGTGTAAATAATAAAATAAAAACTTAATGAATACTCTGGGGTGGAGATCGAAAAATCTTAAAATAGTATTTGGTTGTTTCACATGAAATATCCGTTTTCAAGATAAAGGGATTTTAGTAAAAATACAATATTACCTTCCCTATGCACTTTAAGTGTCTGGAAACGGTAAATGCACTTGCATTTCATTGTGCTGAAAGTTCTTTAACTATTTGTTAGGGATTTCCTTCTACAGTATGTTTGAGGACATCGTTTTCAATTATAGATGGAGGTCTTCCTCAGGGCTGGTTTTCAATGTCGGTATCACCAGCCGAAAACTTAGCAAACCAACGGCGAATGGTTCGTTCATTTACACTCCCTTCCCCAAACGCCTAACCGATGTTTCTAGTTGCCTCAGTTGCCGAATGTATAATAAAAAAATATTACACGAAAATCGCGTGTTTCCATGCTCATATTTGGAGGTATACTAAAAAATTTTTAATTAATTGGGAAGCTAATATTTATAAAAGAAAAGTAGAGGATTAGTAACTACTCAATTATAATATTTAAACATTTGGAAGTAAACAACAGAGACCCGCAAAATCCTCGATGTATTCCGAAAATTATAAAATCGGACATTTCATGTGAAACAACCCAATATTTACGATAAAATACCTATTTTACATGCGCCAAATAAACTGCATCCAATCTCAAGGTATCCACATATTCTTATCCCCACCTTAGCCTAAATATATGGAGACGTATATTCTAGAAAAAACAGTTTAGAAACCATCTTTAGAATAAATTATACTGCAGGTTTCATAGTCTGATGTACAAAATGATTTTAGTAGTTCGAATATTGTCAGACGTAATAACAGTACAACCACCAGGACGATCTCATAAATATATTTTGATATTATAACATGGAGCTTTCGGCCTCCAGTGCCATATTCATCTAAAAATACAATGAATAAAATATATGTAGATAATTTACAAAATTAGATTAAATATCACATGCACTAATGATCCTACTTTAAAGAGAATGAACAGGTAAGCATGACATTGTCAATATTATATAGAACGACAACTGTATAATATAAAAGTATTAGCTTTATAAATTTTCATATTATCTACAAAATTTTTTTACTTTCACTTACCTATATGAAATATATAGTAAGTGGAAGTATTGCGATCGTGAAAAATTTCGACTTCCGGTTTTCAACGGAAATACACGTTTTGGGGTCCCCTGAGTCCAATTAACCAAGTCCCGCGAAATGGTCTGTGTGTGTGTGTGTGTCTGTGTGTGTGTGTGTGTGTGTGTGTGTGTGAACAGACTAGCTCAAAAACTATAAACCGTGCGAACCTGAAATTGGGTATTTAAAGTATGTATAAGCCCGCGATGTGACAGCAAAAATTTCATCGAAATTGCTCAAAGGGAGGGGGTACTTTATTTAATGACTTTTTAGGTTTTTTTCGATTTTCTCAAAAACGGATCTAACGATTTTGATTAAACTGAGTATTTGATCTATTTATATGCCCGAGATACGACTGTCAAAATTTCATCAAAATTGATCAACCGGAGGGGGGACTTTACTTAATAAATTTTGTATCATTTTCAAGTGTTTTTTTTTATTTACTCAAAAACGGTTTTAACGATTTTGATCAAACTGGGTATTTGATGTATGTATATGCCAAAGATGCGATAACCAACATTTCATCAAAATTGGTTTAACGGAGGGGGCACTTTATTTCGTAACTTTTTAACCAATTTTTACCTTTTTTCGATTATATCAAAAACGGCTTAAACGATTTTCACCAAATTCGTGGTGTTTAATGAAAATTAGGTGTTCTTTAATATCAGGTAAGCTTTATCATTATTAAAATGTTCTGAGGGGGCTTAAATGGGGAAGGGGCAATAATAATTCTCATTAAATGAACTGAAAGATTTTCAGTTCATTTAATGAGAATTATTTGTTTCATGGGAAGTAAATGAAATATTCAACAAGTACATAGAGAATTATAAAATACGACTTAGAGTATTATGCTTGCATTGCCGAATTATCACAAGTAAAAACTTTTAAATAATAATAAAATTAATTAGTGTTTTCTTTTGAGCAAATGAAAACAAAAATAAGAAATGAATGTGGAAAAATGTATAACTTTGAGAAGTGGCAATTAACGAATTAATTTCTAATCTAAGTAAGTTGGTAAGTGAAAGTTGTGTGTTGCGCGCACGCACCAGATTTTTTCTTGTATTTTTAGATGAATATGGCACTGGAGGCCGAAAGCTCCATGTTATAATATCAAAATATATTTATGAGATCGTCCTGGTGGTTTTACTATTATTACCCCTTTGCACTCGAGGTCTCCGGAGCGGAGCCATTTAAAATTTGTCCTCAAAATCGGGGCTCCGCTACGGAAACAATGCAAATAATTTTCAGTTTTTAACATATAAGGACATAAACAAATCGTAAAAACTATTTATAGGATATTTCACTTCGTACCAACGGCGAATGATTCGTTCATTTACACCCCCTTCCCCAAAAGCCTTACCGATGTTTCTAATTGCCTCAGTTGCCGATTGGTAGAGTTTAAACTTTTTTTTAATAAAAAAATATTACACGAAAATCGCGTGTTTCCATGCTCATATTAGGAGGTATACTAAAAAAATTTTAATTAATTTAGAAGCTAATATTTATAAAAGAAAAGTAGAGGATTAGTAACTGCATAATTATAATATTTAAACATTTCGAAGTAAACAACAGAGATCTGCAAAATCCTTAATGTATTTCAAACATTATAAAATCGAACATTTCATAATTCAACACTACCAAACATTCAAACATTTTATCGCAGTCAACGTTTCGACCGAACAATGCAGGTCTTCTTTAGGGCAAGTGACACCAACGCCCACCCAGAGCCTATCCTAGGCATTGATGGGTCGAAATATTGGCTGCAATAAAATAATAGTTAAAATCTATTATTAGATTTTTTTTCACCGCTACCCCGAACTATAAGCATAGTAAAGAAAATTTATAAAATATACGGAAACCATCATTTATCCAATAAAAACTTAATGATTCAGTTTGTATACGAAACCTTATGATATCCTTCATTGTGAAATCTTGTTTGTTGGTTTGAATTTCTTTACCGTACCTAATGTTTTGAGAATTTCAAACTTTTTCCCTAAATTAATGGATAGATTATCTTTATGTTAAAGATTTTGTAAACTAACTCAAAATTAATTAACCGTTGTAGATGCTGATGTTTAATATATGCCAATGATACTGTGAATATCGTGTAACAGTGGATGTTAATATGCCTGCATTATCTCAAGAGAACATTAAAGGGAAGGAGCTGCTCCGGTGCTACAGTTATCACCTCGAATGAGGACGATAATGGAAGAAGAGGACAGTTAGAGGAGAGAGGAGGGGGCCATTAGCTGGGAGGGGGGGGGGGGCACAACAGGTGGCACCGATTGGTTTTTGTTCTTAGCGGCTCCGGGGATTTATTAACTCTAATACAAGGGCCAATCTCTTGGGCCCCGCATACAGATTACTCCCGCACCTGTTTTTACTTCCAGCCCGATATGAGAGGGAACCTGCAAAAAGGGTTGTGTATAGGCGCTACTTGTAGCAGTCCCAGTTCATATCTGTACCTTGTTGGGATATTGTTGCGCGTCCCGCTCGGATTTATCGTCCCTACATTCCGCCATATCCTGGCTTCCCTTTACGATTTCCATCCGCATGGATTTTCCTTTTTTTTTCTTCTTTCCCTCATGTATGAAGAATCTTATGAGATTATCGAAATTTTTCGTAACTATTCGAACCTAAAAGCAATTTTCTTTATGAACAGCGGTTTCATCATTGACGGCATCAAGCAAGACAGCCCTTACTTCCTGATTCAGTTAAACCTGAAAAGATGAAGATACATACAATACATATCTTTAACTGATATGCATACCTAAATCTGGTTATATACACTGGTTAGATTTTTTCCCCTGTGAAATGACTATATTTAACAACTTTATTTACAAAAAATGTTTACAAGTCGGTCCCAGAAAGAACTCTCTTCCATAGCCTTTCATCTTCCCATTGTCCCTCACTCAGACCTCGCACTGCCACTTCCTCTTTGACTCCCTGCATCCATTGTTTCTTCGGTCGACCTCTCTTTTTTCATTTCTCCCGAGCAAAGTCAAGCATACGTCACGGCAATCATTCAGCCCCATTGGCATATCATGTACGAACCAACTATTCGTCTAGTGTCTTGTTCTACTTTTCTCTTACTTCTTCTTTTGGAACGTGGTCCAACCTCAAACTCTACTACTTCTCCAAAATGCATTTTCAAGGCGAGTAATCGTTGGCTCTTCTTTGCTTTTAATTGCCTATGTCTCAGGACCACAGTAGATATTACCTTTCCTAACGGATTTATGTATTCGTTTTTTGGTTTTCATTGTCTCCCGGTTTTTTCTTCTATTATACTATTTTTTATATCAGATGTTTCTTTTTTTCTTTTTTGACCCTGAGGTATTATCTTATAGCCCCTATCTCTCTTAAACGAAATTTAACCTTTCATGGCATTGCAGCTCCCCCTCCCCTTTTCCCTTCTCTTATTCAACACTACAGATTGGCACTAAATTAAATTAAACATGTTAGGATTATAAAAACTAGAAATCGTTTGCAAATGGTGGAATTCCCCATTAACTCAGGTAATACATATTTAGTTTGCCGTGAGCACAAATTATTTCCGGTCCTGCACGCTGTGGTAACCATAAAAGATATATATATATATATATATATATATATATATATATATATATATATATATATATATATATTTATTTATTTATGTTCCTTATAAATTATAAAAATGTATGGAAAAGATAAATAAATTTAAGTAAACTCAAGGAAAAAAAATCTTCATTCTAGTTCTAATTAAGTAAATTTTATACCATTTTTATGATTTTACCAATAAGATGAAATTGATTAACTTAAATTATTAAATTGAATGTTTCCGCGGTAGAAGTCAAATGTTAATTCATATTCATTTATGACTACATTGCTATAATTCAAAAGGAAAGAAGTTATTCCTTCTTTATGGAGTTCTATAAGCACCGTTGATGTAGAAAGTTTGGGATTTGTCTTCTCTACCTATCACTATGAAACCTGTTCAGTCTCAGACTGTTTGAATTTAAAAACAATGTTTCCCGCCATCCAATGCCTCCTAACTTATTGTAAGTGCGTAGCTTAAGTGCCAGTTAAGAAGGCCATGAAGATCAGCTGTCGGATGTCTACCGCCACGTGCGTCATCCCCACTCCGTCTCACTCTTCTGTCGACCGTCGTCACGTTAAGATCTCCATCTCTCAATTATCCTGCCACCGGCCGCCATCACGACGCAGGTGCTATCTTTGGTCAGATTGCTAGTCGACCACGTAAGTAAGATCTTACTATATGCAATTGCCATTCTTCTTCAAAGAATTGACTCAGAGCAGAAGAGAGGTCAACGTTGGAGATTGTGCAACCCAAGCATATCTCTATGAGTTTCAGTTCACCGGAAGTTCGCCTTCAGAAACACTAGTGAGTTTGTTCGCCGTATTTAATAGCTAATTATTTTAATCACCAGGAGTGGATTAGAATACAGAGCTCTGTCAATTAGTCTGGTTTTTCTTTATCTCTGTTTAATTTTCTTAAATGTTTCATGATCATTTCTTAACATGCTCTAAGGCCTTAATTCATTGTAAAATTGTTAGTGCTAAGTTTCATTTAATTTCAAGAATTCTAGTTTCTTTTTTTCTTCATCTTTATTCATTCATAACCTTTTAAGTTATTGTTGTTATTAGAAGTGTCATATGGTTCAGCTTTATTGTATTTCATTTTATCTAATGCTCGAGCTGTTTATTAATTGTAATTTTCCTTAAGAATAAAAGTTTTGTTTTTCTCTCTCTGTAATTTCACCGCTCTTCCTTTTTTTATTATTCTCCTTCATCATTATTTTTAATATTAACGCCCTATTGAAAATTTTGGTGCCGAAACCCGGGAATAAATAAATATATATAAAACAAATATTGCATTCAACAACTGATAGACTTGCTCACATTTCTTAGAAGCTGAATCATCATTGTTGTTCTCTTTCTTTAGTGAGTCATTGTGTTCTGAGTATTAAGATAAGTTTTCATTCTTCTTAGCTCTATTATTTTCTATTGTTACTATTATTATCATTTTTATTACTTTAATTCTTATATTATCTCTAACATTGTAATTCTTTTCAGCACCCCGTTTTTTTTCTTGTATATTGTCATTGTAATCATGGGAAATCGCCGTAAATCAAATAATTTAGGGGTGAGTGCCCATAAGGCCATTCTGATAAAATCATTAGAACAATTTTCTACCTTTTCCGAAAAATGTAATGAGGCATTGGATCGCCGGGATTTCCAAGTATCAAAGGTTTTTATTAAAAAATTAAATCAATTAATAGAAGAGATGCGAGTAACTTTCAACTCCCTTGTCGAGGAATGTTTCAATTTAAATCGAGGGGTTCCCGAAGATGTGGAGGAACAATTCATACAAGCGCAATTAGATATCATAGAATTAGAGTCTAGAGTGCCTGACCGATCGGCATCCGCGTCACCAGTTCCTCCCTCAGCTCACCGGTTCACGGAAATGCGACTTCCCTTACTCAATTTGCCCACTTTTAACGGGGATATTTCTCAATTCCAAATTTTTAAAACTACTTACCTCCCTATCGTTCACCATAATGATAGTTTAAGTGATGGGATGAAGCTTACTTATTTAAAGAGTTGTCTATCGGGCGAGGCTCTATCCGTCATAGGTCATTTAGACAATTTAGATTCAAATTATACTATTGCCTGGGACGCATTGACCAAGCGTTACGATAACGCATCGACCCTCGCCGCCCGTATCCTGACGGATATGTTGAATTTCCCGCCGATTTCACGCCCATCTCCCGAAGCTCTTGAGAAATATTTAAAGATCTATTCTGAATTGGGGCAACAATTAAAATCAATGGCTATTCCGAATCTAAGCGATTATTTATTATATTTCATGGCGTTCCGCAGTCTAGATCCGATCACGCAGAAGGAATTCAAATTTCACCATCCCGAAGACTTTCCTACCCTCACCGATTTGTTGGGTTACATCAACCGTCTCCAAATAGCGTCCACTTCCGTTTCCGGATCGCCTCCCCCTAGGAAACGGGAAGCTTCGCCTATTCGCCAACCACCGCGCCCTGTCAATCGCGTAACGCGTGCCTTCGCCTCCAATATTCAATGTCCTTACTGTCGAGAGGCCCATAACATCTATCACTGTCGTGAATTCAAGGAACTCTCCGGCCGGGACCGATTGCAATTTATTCGCCGATCAGGGCTATGTTATAACTGTTTGGGGGCCCATTCACAACATCAATGTCAGTCTAGCCAGCGTTGTCATAACTGTCAGGAATTCCATCATACCTTGTTACATAGGGGGTTTTCGGAATCCTCGCGCCCAGAGGCGGGTCCGCGCTCTCCGCCTAGTTCACCCCGGCCAGCTTCTCCCACCGTCCGAACTTCTCAGCCGCGCCGCTATTCGGCCCAACGCCCCCCGGTCCGTTCGCAAGGACCTCGCTCCTCGCCGCCTCTACCGGTGTTCCACGCGGCACCGCCATCTCCTCCACGAGGCTCACAAAGACGTTCGCCTAATTCCCATGATCATGCCCGAAGGTCCTATGAAAATTCGCCGCCTTCGCCGTTCGCTGCCCCCGTTTCTTATCACCATCCGGGGGGGTCCTTCCGCCCCTATCACAATGAATCTTCGCGGGGGCCTTCTCCACCGCATGGAACCTTACCTGCTCGCCGATCACCAACATTAGGGGCCGCCGGTCACGATAATTGACTACCTACCGCCGCCGACACTCCCGCTCCCGCTCCTACTCGCCTTGATGATCAACCCTCGCCGATAACCATTGCTAACCCTGTCCACCGCTCATCGAGTAGGAGTGACGCGCCATTCAACCACCATGCTTCTTCGCCGTCCCCCAGCCGCTGTCCTATTCGCCAGTGCCGCTCGCCGTCTCCTGATGTAAGCACCAAATCCTTTCCGCCGTTAACGTTATTAGGTTCCTTTGGGAATTTTGCGCCTGCTCTCCTTCCAACTGCGCAGATTGCGGTTCGACGTCCTATTTATCCTCCCAAGCTTCTCCGCGCCCTTCTTGACTCCGGAAGCCAGGTAAGCTTCATCACCGCCGATTCCGCCTCTCGCCTAGGGCTGCCTGTCACACCCTCGCCCGTCGGAGTTAATGTTCTTGGGGGCCCTTCAAACATTTCTTGCCCAGGGTATACTACCGCATCTCTAGAAGTCCCGAACTCCTCGTCACTTAGGGTACGGCTCTTTGTTATTAAGAAAATAACCGACACTCTTCCTACTTCCCATGTAGATTTGTCCCCTTGGCCGCATATTACTCAGTTGCCACTCGCCGACCCTTCCTTGTGTCAACCAGGGGAGATTGACCTCCTGTTAGGTATAGACGTCCTTCCCCTCATCATTCTGGGGATCGCTCCCGTATCTCAGGGCGGACCCATCGCCCTTGAAACTGTATTTGGCTGGTGTATAATGGGGAACTGTCGCCCCCCAGCCAACCAACGCCGTATTACATGGTCGAAAGACGTAATCGACAACGAAGGAAAGACCTATCGCCCACCTCCTCGCCGCCGTTCTCATCATCTTCCGCCTGCCCCCAAGGCTGATAGCCTGACTACTTCCATTGTCAAAGATACATCTCCTGTGGTTCCCAGTCCTCCAGAAGCACTAATACCTTTTAATGCGCTCTCCAACCTCCAACTCAATAAAGAGCTGAAAAAATTCTGGGATCTCGAAGAAGTGTCCGCCATTTCCCCCAAGTTCTCTGCTGAAGAACAGTTGTGTGAGGATCTATTTCTAAGATCCGTCTCCCGGAACCCTGAGGGTCGCTACATCATTCCTCTACCACTAAAATCTGTTGATTTAGGAGAATCTTATTACCGAGCTCTAAAACAATTTCACCGTCTCGAAGCCCGCCTCCAACGCGAACCTATTCTCCGGGAGGCCTATGTCGCCTTTATGCGCGAATATCTTGACCTCGGCCATATGTCCTTAATTCCGGATCCTGATGACGCCCGCGGTGCCACCTATTATCTTCCACATCACCCTGTTCACCGACCTGATGACCCCCCGTCTAAAATTAGGGTGGTATTCAACGCTTCCTCACAATCATCTAATGGAAAATCCCTCAATGATATTTCTTACACCGGGCCCAAGCTACAAACGGACATTGTTACCATTATCACCCGCTCACGTACTCACCGCTATATATTCACCGCGGACATTAGGCAAATGTATCGCCAAATTTTAGTTCCCCCGGAACACCAAGACCTTCAAAGAATCATATGGCGTTTTTCACCCGAAGAGCCTGTGCGCTCTTACCGCCTCCGCACGGTCACTTACGGGGTTAGTTCTTCTCCATACCTAGCCATTCGGACACTTCACCAATTAGCTCAAGATGAAGGGGACCGTTTCCCTAGTGCCGCCCCGGTTCTACGCGATGACACCTATGTGGACGATATAATCACCGGATCCTCCTCACTCGCCGAAACCATTCAGTTAAGGGATAATTTAATAGCTCTTTTGCATGCCGGGGGATTTGAACTAAGAAAATGGGCCGCCAATCATCCCGATATCCTCGCCAATTTGCCCGCCGACCATTGTCGTATCGGACCCCACGCCTTTGACTTTGACACGACTGATGAGCCCACCATTAAAATTCTAGGGTTAATATGGTCTGCCGATACCGATGCCTTCTCTTACCGGTTCTGTTCCAATAAATTACCGGCTACCAAGCGGTTGATATTGTCTAAACTTGCTCGCATTTATGACCCGCCTGGATGGTTAGTGCCTGTTACATTCACCGCCAAGTTATTGATTCAACGCCTGTGGATTGGACACTCCGATTGGGATGAACCTGCCCCCGCCGATGTTACCCGCGACTGGGACATTTTTCAAAACGAACTTGAATCTGTATCAAAGATATCCATCCCTCGCCGTTTCCCCTTCTATCAGGAATCCCGCAGCAGTCAACGACTGGTCGCCTTCTGCGACGCTTCAGAATTAGGATACGCGGCCACCATTTATCTCCACTCTACCTCATCCGCCGGTGAAATCGCGGTTCATCTGCTCATAGCTAAATCCCGAGTAGCTCCCCTCAAAAAGGTATCCCTTCCAAGGTTAGAATTATGCGGAGCTCACCTTTTAGCAAAATTAACCACTAAAATTCTCGGTATGTTCCCTCAACCATTTGAAGATATCGTTGCTTTCTCGGATTCCGCGGTAGCCCTCACCTGGATTCGCGGCGAGCCGCACCGATGGAAAACTTTCGTGGCCAATCGCGTCACTGAAATACAAGAAGTTATCTCCCCTTCTCAATGGCGTCACATTGACGGTAAGGAAAACCCCGCCGATTGTGCCTCTCGGGGGCTATTCCCCAATGAATTCACCCGTCATCCTCTGTGGTGGACAGGTCCCTCCTGGTTATCAAAACCGCCTAGTCAATGGCCAAAATCGCACATAGATTCCCCGCCTGACGCCGTTAACAAGGAGCGTCGAATCTCCAAAGAAATCATCACTTGTGTCGCCCTAACTTCCCTCGACTTGGAAAGTCGATATTCTTCCCTGACTCAACTCCAGAGAATCACCGCCTGGTGCCTCCGCTTCGCCCACAACTGTAGGAATCCTGATCGTCGATACACCGGGTTTCTTTCCGCCGTTGAACTAAACATGGCACTTGATACCCTAGTCCGCGGAGTTCAACAAGTCGCGCTAGCAGATGAATATAAAGCCGCGTCAGAACCCGCCTCCAAGTTGCGCATTAAACGCATTTTACAATTGTTCATCGATTCCCACGGCCTTTTGCGCGTAGGCGGTCGTCTTCATCTTGCTCCTCGCCCGTTTGATGCTAAACACCCGGCATTACTTCCTAAGGATCACCCCCTCACTCACTTAATAATCGATAATGCTCATCTTACCAACTTACACGCCGGTCCATCTGCTACTCATTCATTCATTCGCCAGAGATTTTGGATTTTAGACGGAAAGAACGTTGTTCGCCATCGCCTAGCAAAGTGTAACCGATGTTTTCAAGTCAACCCCCAACCACTCATTCCCACCATGGGTTCGCTCCCTAAAGACCGTGTTTCATCCACGTATGCTTTTCTTAAAGTAGGAGTCGACTACGCCGGTCCCTTCTCGGTTTCTTCTGCCCGCATTCGGGGATGCCGCGTCACTAAAGCCTATATCTGCGCCTTTGTTTGCTTTTCCACCAAAGCTGTGCATCTAGAACTCGCCTCCGAGCTCTCCATCCCCGCATTTCTTGCCGCTTTCGCTCGGTTCTGCAGTCGCCGCGGCGTTCCCTCTGACATCTATAGTGACAACGGTACTAATTTTGTAGGGGCTAGTCGCCAGATGAACGAAATTGGGCGTTTCCTGCGACACGCTGATACCCGCGAGGCAATATCACAACGCTCATCCGCCCTGGGAATTCAATGGCATTTTATCCCGCCTAGTGCTCCCCATTTCGGAGGTCTTTGGGAGGCTGCAGTCAAATCCACCAAGCGACATCTCCGTACTGTTATGGGTTCCCAGATTCTGTCTTTCGAGGAATTTTCTACTCTCTTGGCTCAAATAGAGGCCGTTCTCAATAGTCGCCCCTTGTGCGCTCTCTCTCCGGATCCTCAAGACTTAGAAGCCTTAACCCCTGGCCATTTTCTCATTCACCGACCTCTTAACGCCCCACCTAGTCGCGATGTCTCCGACACCCCGGTTAATCGGTTAACAAGATGGAAACTAGTCGATAAACTTCACCAATCATTCTGGAAACGGTGGACGGTAGAGTATCTGCACACTCTTCAACAGCGTTCCCGCTGGACGGACTCCTCTCCTGAATTAGCTCCGGGTTCTCTCGTTCTGGTCAAAACGGACAATCTACCTCCCCTTTACTGGCCTCTCGCCCGGGTCGTCGAGCTGTTTCCAGGTACTGACAATGTAGCCCGAGTGGCCAGCATCTTAACCCCTTCAGGCTTGCTTAAACGTCCCGTTAATCGCCTATGCCCCTTACCCTCTCAATAATGCCGCATCCGCGCCATGGGGGGGGGGATGTTCAGTCTCAGACTGTTTGAATTTAAAAACAATGTTTCCCGCCATCCAATGCCTCCTAACTTATTGTAAGTGCGTAGCTTAAGTGCCAGTTAAGAAGGCCATGAAGATCAGCTGTCGGATGTCTACCGCCACGTGCGTCATCCCCACTCCGTCTCACTCTTCTGTCGACCGTCGTCACGTTAAGATCTCCATCTCTCAATTATCCTGCCACCGGCCGCCATCACGACGCAGGTGCTATCTTTGGTCAGATTGCTAGTCGACCACGTAAGTAAGATCTTACTATATGCAATTGCCATTCTTCTTCAAAGAATTGACTCAGAGCAGAAGAGAGGTCAACGTTGGAGATTGTGCAACCCAAGCATATCTCTATGAGTTTCAGTTCACCGGAAGTTCGCCTTCAGAAACACTAGTGAGTTTGTTCGCCGTATTTAATAGCTAATTATTTTAATCACCAGGAGTGGATTAGAATACAGAGCTCTGTCAATTAGTCTGGTTTTTCTTTATCTCTGTTTAATTTTCTTAAATGTTTCATGATCATTTCTTAACATGCTCTAAGGCCTTAATTCATTGTAAAATTGTTAGTGCTAAGTTTCATTTAATTTCAAGAATTCTAGTTTCTTTTTTTCTTCATCTTTATTCATTCATAACCTTTTAAGTTATTGTTGTTATTAGAAGTGTCATATGGTTCAGCTTTATTGTATTTCATTTTATCTAATGCTCGAGCTGTTTATTAATTGTAATTTTCCTTAAGAATAAAAGTTTTGTTTTTCTCTCTCTGTAATTTCACCGCTCTTCTTTTTTTTATTATTCTCCTTCATCATTATTTTTAATATTAACGCCCTATTGAACAAAACCATTCTTTTTATAAATGACCAATATTTTACAAAACTTTCATGAATGTACATCAATATTAAGACGAAATAAAAAAAAAAAAAAAAAAAAAAAAATCAAAGTTGAGGGGTCACCTGTGGTATAGTGGTTAGCATGGCAACCTACAATACTAAAGGTCACGAGTTCGCGTCCACAGTGGCCCTAGGATTTTTTAATGGGAGTCAAAAATCCCTCGGATAGGTCGTAAAATGGAGGTCCCGAGCCAGTACGATGTCAGGTACTCGTTAAAGATCCCTATCCTAATTATACCTGGATAGTCAAGATTTATGACTCCCACTTTAGCATCGTGCGATTAGCCTAAGTAGCATAAATGGACGTTAAATAAATAAACAAATCAAAGTCGAGTCAGTTCCACCATTAAGACGCCAAAAAATGCTGGACCGATTTTTATGATTTTTGGATTCATCTCTGTCCCTAATAGCAAAATAGGTATAGACATATCCAAAAAAGTCACAACATTTGTTTACAATAAGATTCATTATGCCGCTACAGATAGATAAGAGAAGAAAGAATCTTGTTAACCGTCATATTAATAAGGAATATAATGCCTTTTTTTCTATTTAACGATAAAACGATTTAGGATAAACTAATTTTTTTTCTAAATAATGAATGAAAAAAAGTGGTGTCATTTAAACTATCCGCTTTTTGTTTGTTTTTTTTTTTGCTTTTTTATTTCCTTATGAAGTTAACGGAGTAGGTGTGGACAGCTAGTAAGAAATAAAGTCCAACTAAACACAAATATAATACATAATTTTGAAAGAAATCCAGCATACTTACTATTAGAAAATCAACCAATTGATTTTTATTAATGTTATGACTGTAAGTTTCGTTTTCTCTCGATTTGTTGATATATGTTTGTTAGTAGTTTTATAGGGACATTTCCAATTTTATTCCAATTTCCAATTTCAGTTTGAGATCCTGTGTGATAATAAACCATTGACGATTATTGTTTAGAATATTTATTTCTTGGATGTTTTTAAAAATTAAACTGAATTTTTAAAAAATTTCCGAAAATCATTAACTAAACATCATTTTAACTACTCACCAATACCGGATTGTTTTATTGTACATTGACTCCTCTTAACTCAAGATCAACGTACAATTTACTCTCATTTCAATAAATATAAACGTAGGTAATTAGTACCTATTAATACTGTTATCAAAGGTGCATTAATTAAATTACATAGGGCAATTATCTATTCACTAATGATGTTAATACAGTAAGGCAGCGAGCTCGTGGCTCCGGGTTTGATCAGCTCATCCTTTGCAAAGGTAGCTGAGCCGTAGACCAATGAGAAGCATTTATTTACACTCAACACAGGCTCGGACTGGAATATATGCTTGTTGTGTATATCGGGGCCTTTGATCCGACGTTAGTTCGCTACGCAGTGAGCTCTAGGCAACTGTTTTCCATATACCCCGCGCTCCTGTACTCTTGTTTGTATTCCCTACCTAATCGGGCGAATTGTTCAAATCCAATATTTCTCCTCCAAAGTTTCAGTCAAATATTGTTTTAGGCAAATCAGCTGTTAGCGGTGTATCAATTAATCCTTATCAAATATGATGTACAAACAAAAAAGGAAATTAACAAACAATCGGCATTGATTTATTTATAAGCTTTGATATGAAACGTCTGCTGGCCATGAACCCATGCGTGTGATACCAAAATCTAAAAGTTTTATTTGAGGATAAAAGAATTTAGTCACTTGCAGCTATCTAAAATATCAGAATGACTACCTTAAGAAAGTTTTCTTTATGAATAAAGAAATTTATGTCGTGACTAACGTTTTTAGCTACAAATGAATTTCAATGGACGTAGAACCTGTTGCTGCTGATATGTTTAAACTCATACCGAAAAATGGTAAACCTTCAGAGAACTAATTATAGTAAATGGACAAGCTATATTTTTCAAGAAATATTATAGAAAGCTTAAAGGCAAGAACAACTCGCTTCATTATAGTTAGATCTAAGAAATATTCAAGGAACACCACATCAGATATTTATACATCGCTGGCTTAGACAGTCTTAAGTGTCTGTTTAGATTTAATTACTTTGCGAACCTGAATCTCTTTAAGGCCGAATATTAGAGATACGATACCTTAAACATCTGTAAAGGCCTTGGGATGAAACTGTAATTCGCATATTAATCGGTTAGAAAGAATAATAATCAAAAACGGTTATTAATTATCACAAGATTGATACAAAAAACTTAACCGTGTAAACAGGACTGTTGGTTAATTTTAATCGCACCGAGTGGTCAATAACCGAAGCAATGTTTGGTACCAAACTTTGTTTCAAAATTGTAACCATGTTAACAGGCCTTAAGACTCAACTAGGTAAGACTTTAATCAAACATATTTTGGCGTATGAAGCCGGAACATCAATGCTTCGAAAAAGCTTGAACGCCTTGGAGTGTAATCATTGAGGCTTAGAAAAAATGCTACATTCTGTATGAATGTAAGTATGAAATGAAAACATTCCATGTTTCATCAAAGCTCGCCGTCTTAATTTTCAAAGGTAGGAGAGAGGGAGTACAGGACGAGTACCGAGAAGTTGGCTGAACGACGTAAAAGAGGACCTGAGTACGCGATGCGTGTTACGATGGAGAAGGAAAAATGTCGATAGAACCCTTTGGAGTGTCGTTGTAGAGGATTCCTAAGCCCATCCCTAGTTGTAGAGTTACATACGAAGGAGTAGAAGAAATTTTAATTTTTCAAAACCTTTGATCGAGTTTGGCATCGCGGATTGATGTACAAACTCCATTTAATCCTACCAGCTACATACTTTCTCATTATTCAAACTAAACCATCACAGTGCCTATTCATCCATGGGTGTTCTTCAAGGTAGTATCACCCGCCCCATCCTCTTCACAGTTTATACAACTGACATCTTTAACCATCCTAGTGCTGTTTTCAACACCTAAGCTGATGACACAAATGTGCCAGCTGTATATTATGACCTAGCCATGGTATCCCAAACTATCCAATCTCACATCACGATCTTCAAGGGATTTATTAACCTCGGATCTCTCTCTATTGCCGAGAACTCTCATAAGCTTAAGAAAAGATGAATGACCTCGAGACCTTCTAAGATAGATAGATATATTAGAGGAGTGCTACCGATGGGTAATTTCTCTACACGCTCGTTGAGGACCCTTTTTTTTTTTTTATTTTAGTACTATGACATTTACTAGATGTATAATTGTAAATAAATTAAAAATATTTTTAATCTATAGTGTTCGGCAGTCTAGAATCAACATTATGTATACTCGTTCTTGAAATTCCACAAGTTAGAATTGTAGGAGAGAATTCTCTATAATAATAATTAACTCTAGGATTACCAAGGGGGTCCACCCTGTTTTCTACCTAATTTATTAAATTTGAAAAAATCTGAAAAGATAGTAGTGTCAGAAAAAAACATTCAAGATTAATGTAAAACTGAATTGAAATTTTCCTTGAGCATTTTATATCCAGAAGAAATAGTTGAATGAAAACAAATATATATATATATATATATATATATATATATATATATATATAAATCGCTTGTGGGCTCGCAATAATAGAATTTAAATTGTTAAACTACAATTTTATATTGTCTATGCCGTCCCTCGGATAAGTTGTAAAATGTAGATCCCGAGCCTGTACGATGTCAGGTACTCGTTAAAGATCCCTATCCTAATTATACCTGAATAGGCAAAATTCAGGACTCCCAGTGTAGCATCGTCCGAATAGCCTTAGTCTTAAAAATGACGTTAAAACAAACAAACAAACAACAATTTTATAAATCCATTTAAAATAAATTATAAACAACTAATGTTTCTTTATCTTTAAATTATCTGAAAACACAATTTCTGAAAGTGTAAATTAGTTAAATATCTTACATGATTGATGAATTTTAGTAAATATAGATATGACATTTCAAATTATCTAAAAAATGACTTTTATTTCCCTTTAAATATTTTTTTTTTTATTCACAATTTTATAAATATGTACTTAAATATTGTAATCTCATAAAATATATTTAGAGTTTATTAACAATAAAAGAAAGCTATGGGTACGTAAAGCCCGCCTTGGCAAAACTAAAAAGTCCGAACCTACTTTTTTTTTGCTAAGGTTGTTAATCAAGGGTTAAATCATTTTTATTAAATATAATGAAATCGGTCTACTAGGTAATCTGGTGAAAGTAATGGTAGTGAATTATTCAAATAAATGAAAATCATAACTATTCAAAGGGAATGATAAGTGCGGAACAGTTAAATATAACTAATGTTACTATGCTCCAAGCGAATATAAAATATTACAAGTTAGAACCCCATCACTGCTACTAATTATGCCGCCATTAAAATATATAAGGGATCTTTTAAATGGAAGATTAGAGATGGCTAAGGGATGAAGAATTGTTAGCCTAATGCCCTTCTTTGGCAGATTGGCCTCTCTCCCCCACCACTCCCTCCTAACCTCCAATTCACAATACAACAATGCCCTACTCAAATATCCGGCGGTAAATAAGAGTATACTTCAACCGCTTCACTTCAATGGCTCTCTTCTCCCCCATCCCTCTTTTTACAATCATCTTAATGTTCTCTCTACTAGTCTCAGAGGAACAAGCCGATACATATATTTTTTAAATAATTATTTTCTGAAAATCCCACGAATCTCTTTATATTTGGAATCCCTATAATTAACGATTAAATGTAATGTTAGTATTTTTATTTTGACCTTAATGGTTCTATTAAGGAATTCAGTGAAAAATTACATACATTATATTTCATTTTTTGTTGCCAGATCGTGACAATTTTTTTACGATCATCAGGTAAAATTTTTAATGTACAATATTTCTGATTTTTATAATAAAACAGTGAGGTAGACGAATGTTAATGTATGGCAATAATGATTGTTTAATTGTAGATTAAAAAAAACCTACATGATCTTTATAAATTGTATTACTAGTGTATTATTTTATTATGATGAACACCAATAATGTGCAGTGAAAAGTTTACCTGATGATGGGATAGTGGGACATCCCACGACGGAGAAACGTCGTAAAAAACAAAAGAATTGTCATGATCAGACAATAATAAATGAAATATAAAGTAAGATATAATTGCTCACTATAATTCTTAAAGAGGAACATGATTAATTTTTTTTTTTAAATGAATTGATTTCACATTTAATTTATATCATATAAAAAAATTTTAAATTGCTCAAACTTTCACTTTACACTATTATTGCATTGCCTTTGACAAAAGGATGAAATGGAGACGTCAAAATGAGACGAAAAACCCTGAACAAACGACTCAACCTACTTTAATCACTTTTTTTCAAACATCAAAACATAAAGATATCGGTTTTAGCAAGTACATAAATTTGGCTGTGTAATGAGATCCAACCGAAAAGAATTACTTACAAAGTAATTGAAGGGTGGAAATGCATAAGTGTCTTAGGAAATTTTTACAGTAATGATGTGACTTATACGCTCTAGGGTGAACTACGTTGAGTGCTTACACCCATGCCATCTTTCATACGTTCTATGAACTCTTTTCTAATAACAAAACATTACTAATACCCATTTCTGAAGAACGGCTTTGGCACATATAACAATTTGGAGAAAAAAAACTTTGTTTTATTTTTTGGCCCTTAGACCCATATGCATTTCCACGTTTCAATTCGTTCTGCAAAAAAGTTACGATTTATGATTACAATGCTATCGTACATAACCAACAAAACACTATATACAGACTTTTAATAAAAGTGCCCATTCTAACTTACGGGAGCATATTAACCGACTCAGAACTTATAAAGAACAGCTGACGAACCCATAAATAGAAGATTAAATCCCTTTCATTTTATTTGCACAAATGAGTCAATGAATCATGAATACAGATGACACCGTACTTAATTGTGACTGAAGGTGATCCACCCAAATTGTTAATTCCACAGTGTAAGGTGATAGAATTATTTTTTTCATTTCAGACATACTCTGGATTTTGCGAATTTTCTTCTCGGATATCCTAGAGAATGTCGATTCCGTGTCACATTTGAAAGTAACTGGTTTGCCGTTATTATAATATATATGAATACAAAGAGGAACTAAAAAAACGTTGGATGAGAGATCTCTTATTTAAGCTATAACTAATATATAAGCTAGGAAGAAATATTGCTGGGTGCGGTAGTTCTGCAAGCCAGTTGTCGTTACTTAATCAGTAAATCCTTTAAAATTAGCATGTTATCGACATCTTGTTGACGGGTACGGATTCATAAGTGGAGTAAAAAAGAATTAAACCGGCGAAGGAGAATTACCTCGTTTTATACCTGGAAAAAAACACAATAACTTTCATAAAAATTATCACCAATTCTAACATAATTTTTAAAGGGTTTAAGAACTTTTTTGGTACTCCCTGTTTGAGAAGAAGCTATATAACCTTTGACGGACAATCGAATCGCGAGCCCAATCAGAATCGATTTTATATAATATCATAATATCGATATAATGTTTAAGTTAGTATGAAACCGGTTGTAAAGAGTCTTGATGTCAGTTAAAGTTTGAATGTAAGGTTTGATTAATCAACTAATGGTGCTTTTGAATTTAGTCTTGGTATATTTTATTGAAGTTTTTCTATCTGTATATTTTCCCCTCTTTAAAAAATAACGAAGAACGCTATTATTAAATATGCGCCACATTATCTAAATGAATACACCTACTATTCAATTGAATTTTAATTTATAATGGAAATATCTAGTTTTCTTGAAAATGGAATGCTAATAATTAGCATATTAATATAGTTAAATTAATATACAAACTTATATATAGTAAACAATGCAGAGAGGTATATCCTAGAAAATAAATGATCCATTGAATGTTTTTCAACTCCTGGAAAAGTCGAAGAACAGGCTCCAACTAACCGACTCCTTTTCCCTTGATGTAACTTAAACAATTCTCTTGGGAAATTTTCCTTGACTCTTAGGCCTCCGGAAAGACATACGAAACAGAAACGGGACTTTGAATAAACAACCATAATTGCACATCTCTACCTCCATCACTGTAGTTAATACAAAACTAATAGTTTGCAGGTTTAGGAAAATTTTAAATTAAATAATAAAATTTCATTTTAAATTAATTACCTAGGTGTTAGATAATTAATAAGTAGCTAGTTGAAAAAATATAGTTTTTTAAAAATTAAGTATTAATAATTAATCAAGCAAAATAATATACTTAATTTTTGCCAACATCAAATAAAAACAAAACAAGATACAGAAATTTTCATAAAGCACGGAAATTTAATTTGATGAACATATATTATCATAAATGGAGTCTCTATCAATGCATTTAGATGAATCCGTTTTATTATTATTAGGTTCTGAGAACAATTGAGATTTCAGAGAACGGAGGAAATTGGATGAGATTCGTGAGGATAAATGAAGACTAACCTGAAATTTAGATGAGAAAAGACATTGGACTGAAGAGGACAATATCTGGGACTGTATAAGTGTCATGGGGTGATCAGTCATAGCGCCCATATATTAGTGCCCCATAGCGTGACCTGGAGGGACCATTTGTAACTCTTCAGCAATTACTGGCCTCTTCACCCACCCCTGCCTTCATATTCGGCCTTCACGAGCCGTCTTATGATGGCCGAGCAAGAAGTAGTCAAGGCCATCAGTCAACTGACAGTCTATTATGGGCTAGACATATGTGAGTCAGCAAAAAGTGCTAACTTTCAAACAGAAAATGAGAACGAAATGAAACAAAAAACAGATACTGAGATTCATCAATTACCAAGCAATAATTTTTCCAAGCCAACAGAGAAATTTGTTTAAAAATATCTTCAATTTGGGAGCCAAAGAAAAATATTTTTTTTTGTATTTTTTAAAACCCAACAAATCCTCGGTTATAGTATTAGTAATGATATTCAGTCATATAAGTGAAAAACCAAATCCACATATCTATAACTCTTATTAAATATGTATTTATAAATTTTTCATACCTATATAACATCATTAGCAATAGCATTGCATTCTTCTGTAACCTCGTTACATAATAAGGATATTTTGTAATTTATGCAAATCTGTATTGTGTATTTATTTTATGGTGACTACTACCGTAAATATTATGAGAATGTGTCAGACACGTAAATATTTTTTTTTTGTTCGTCAACCGACTCTATTTTGTATTAGAAAAAGTAGGCGTTTATAGAAAAATCAAATAGATGACAGACATACTAGAGAGGAAACCACGTTTAGAAAGAATCTTATAAGTTTTCGTCAATGGTTACTAATAAATCTATAGAAAGTGAGAAATAATTGCGATTTAAAAAAAAAGAAAAAATCTTACCTGGATCAAACTAATGGTGATGTGATTTTGCCGTTCTCAGGGAACTAAGCTTTTACTGTATTATAAGATATTTCATTCATTAATAATTAACGATTCAATTTCAGCTATCGAAGACATTTTTATTCTGTAATCGACAGATACAGTTTTGTTTTATTTTCATAAACTGAAGATTTTCACAATGTCTCATTTCTGTTAAATTAGGCAATGTATTTTTTTGCAACATCTGCCATGTGACTTTGGAAAAGATAGCAAACAGCTATGTCTTACCTCCATAACATCCTATGATTAATGTTATAAATAATTTTTTTAAGTGGCCTAGTCGTGCCTTTTTGAGTTTATGTAACAAAATAATTTTTTTTTCTTTTTTCTCTGGATACATTGAATCGCACCTGTCAGCGATCTGCGACAATCAGCGAATTCGAGGTAATATGTAATATGTAAGGCATTAGGACATGAGGGAAGGAAAGTGCTCAGCAGCACCTCTTTCCGGACTTGACACTAATTCAGGTGAGGAGGTCTCTCATCCAGCTTCTTTTTAACCGCCTTCTAATGGGCATGTCAATCGTGGCCATGTTGTTAATTAATCTGTTATGATGTCCTTCCAATTTAACAAAAACGCGAGAGTAAAGTGTTCGTATGTGTTGTTGGATAGGCGGTTGTTGGAAGTCTGTTTGTAGAGTTTGGTTACTTACGTATCTGGGAGCGTCCGTAATTAGTATCAAAATTTTGGATTGGAAAGTTTGTAATTTTTGTAAGTGCGTCTTTTTAGCTGAGCCGAAAACCTGTGAGGCGTATATCCAAATGGATTTAAGTAACTAGGTGTATGTAATCAGTTTTTGTCTAATTTTCAATTTAGAAGATTCAGAAAAAAGTGAGTAAAGTATTTTAAAACGTATGATCAGTGTCTTTTTTTCATTTTGACATGTGGGCCCCAAGTCATCCTTCTGTCGGACAAAAGTTCAAGGTAACATACAGTTTCTGTCTGTGGAAGTTGTTTGTATTTCGTCTGAGTGTGAAAGTTAGGTGTTGTGATTTAATTTCATTTTCTGGAGTGAGTACCATTATTGTAATTGAAGTAAGTGGTACTGTATATTCAATGAGGCAAGTCTAGGGTCATGATGTATTGATAAAATTGCTGTATCGTCAGCGTAAGTTGCAGTCACACTTTTAGAGTTGGTAGGTATATCGTGAGTATATATGATGTAAATTAACGGAGCCAGTATTGATTCTTGCAGAACTCCTGCTAAGATTGGTCGGATTGAAGAAATCTCTGACCCCTGCCGGATTGAGAAGAATCTGTCGGAGAAATAAGGTAGTCTGTGTGGGGTAGTATGGTTTTAAGTTTAAAGAGCAGCCCCTGGTAACAGACTTTATCAAATGCTTGGGCGACGTCCAGAAATTCACCAGTTGCGTATTGTTTTTGCTCTAGTGCTCCAGCAATGTAGTCAGTAACTCTGTGTAATTGTTGTATTGTAGAATGGGAAGTACGAAAACCGAATTGAAGATCGGGTATTATATTGTTTTCGGTCAGTATGTCAACTAATCTTTTGTATATTACAACTAATTTTTCGAAAAGTTTACAACAAATGGGAAGAAGACTAATTGGTCGGTATGATGATGGATAATATAAGTCTTTTTCTCTTTTGTAAATCATTTTGATGAATCTCCTGAGTATAAAGTTGTATATTGTAATAAGGAACACAAGAGTTTTCCTAAGCATTTGTTGGAGCGCCTCGGCTGTTATTAAGTCATAACCTGGGGCTTTCCTTTTGGGCAGGTGTTGATGTGATATGCTACTTCTGAAGAATTAAAAGAAGAAGGGGGTGGTGTCAATTGTAAAGGTATTTTCAGAGTGTCAAGTCAAAAGATTCATGTTCTCTGTTTGTGAAGTCAGTGATTGGAGTAAATACTGTGGAAAGGTGATCGGCAAACAGTTCAGACTTTTCCATATCTGACACTGCCCACAAACCATCTTCTTTTCGCAGATACGCAGGGTACTGATAGCCGTGACCCCCAACATTGATGCTTAGCATTGAAATCACTGCCTACTATAAAGCATCTTCCTAGGCTTAGTTGATTTTATTTATGGCTTAGGATTAGTTATAGTTGAGTTGATTCCTATGAAAATAGTTGCAAAATATCGAGGGTTTTAGTACATATCTATGAAGACAATACACCGAGGCTATGGTTATTGTATGATGATTGGCATACTGTATGAGTAGTATGCCTGTGGTTTGAATGTCAGGTGTAGTGGGTTAGTACAATGGGTCATGTGAGAGTGATGTCTTTATCAGTAACGCTGTACCGCCATGAGCTGTGTTGTCGGGGTGATCTGTTGGAGGAGACTAAAAAGAGGCTGGATGAGGGTGTTAAGACCGTTCAACACCTGAAATAGTTGGGCTGGGATATAATTATTGGCTGAAGATGACTTTTACAAGCATATTTAATGAATTTATTATTTTCTTTTTAATACCATTTAGCCTCAGGTATAAATGTATGCATTATAAATTTATAATTGCAATATAATATGATTTCGAATTTTCGTTTCTTTAATATTTAATATTTGTTTTGATTTTATCTTCTATTAATATTTTTTCTATTTGAGGGTAATAACTTAATTTAAATGCTAAATTTTATTAATTTAAATTTCGCTCACTCCCTGCAGGACCTAAATTTTGAATTAAATGATCATAGTATTTTTGCACAGTCGTAGCTATTTTTTTTTAATTTTTAAATAAAATTGTTATGTTAACGAATTTTAAGATCCTCTTATTAGCAATGTCAAAATTATTTTGAGAAAAATAAAGTAAATATGGCAAATATGTGGGAATTAAAGACATGATATACGTTGTATAAAAAATAAATAAAAGAGGGAAATATTTCGAAAATTGACCCCTTTCAACAAGACAAGTGAACTCCTTCCACATTACAATGACCCAGTATAACGGAAGGTTGAGGGGAGAGAGGGAGATGGTTCGAGGAAGAAAAACCCGTTTATAAGAGAGACGGGGGAAGTGGGAGCGGGGAAGTTGTACAAAAGTAGGGAATAAATAAAGAGTGCTAAGTTAGGAGGGGGGAGGGAAATGCGTGTTTAAGTCTGGGAGAGGGGGGAGGGCCCAGTTACGTCAGTTGCAGGAGGGACACATTATTGCCGCATTAGAGTCCGGCTCACAGGTATTAGCGCACTCTAGGATACAAATGTACAAATAATGAGAACCATTACTGCTTAGCCCCCCACCGCCCCCCCCTACTCTCTCTCCTCTCAGAAATGGCTAGTTTACTTAATTCTTATCATTTAAATTTAGATCAGCTTTGAATTACATTTAGTCTTCCAACGCTACGTTTGATAAATATAAGTAAAACGAGCAGACCCTACCACACGTTGCTGTGGCTCACTAGCTATTATGCGTTGAATTAGTTATATCCTATTCAGTTTTATAGTCAAACCAAAATTCACTGATAAAGATAAAAACGTTTCAGCGAATCTAAAAACCAAAGGGATTTAAGATAGAACCTTACGCCAAATTTAAAATTTTTTGGTAAAGAATTCAGATGGGTTAATGTTTTTATTGTTTAAATCTTTTATTTGACCATAATGTGTTAATGAATGACACATGTAAAAGGAACTAATAAAAAAAATAAATGGAATAGAGTTTAGTTCAATCAAAATAGACAGTTGGCAAAAATGTACCAAATTAATCTTTTGCCATAATACATATTAATTAAATTCAGAATATAACACATGATGATATGAGATATCGTATCAGGAGGTTATAATAATAGGTGCCCAATGATTTTGGTTAACCTATCTTTTGCTAAAACAAATAGACTCGATGTTTTCCCCACACGTGAAAAGTGTCGCCTTATAATTTTCCATGGGAAAAACACGTATTTTCATGGTCAAAGCCGGAAAAAAATAGAATTATGCTTAGCCTCCCTAAATATCAAACGAAAAGAAAAGTGTTGTGTCAATAAATCAACTTACACCACCATCTATTGGAAATTTATAGACCTTACACAGAATCACATTCAACTGTAGTATAATAAGCATTTAATTTGCAAAAAAAAGAAATACTGAGGCCAATAATCGAGATAAAAACTATCCTATTTTTTATGTTGGACAAAACTACACACAATGAGCCGAATTTCATCAAAATCGGTTGAGTAGTTTGATTTTACCTGAACATCGGGACACGAGATTTATATAAATATATATAAAGATAAAGATTAGTATTTAAATTTCAATAAGGAAAAGACAAATGCAACTTTTTTTATATAGCTTTGCTTCGACTTATGAGAGCTATGTTAAGTAGGCCTGTAGAAAAACTTACAGCAGAGCGTGCACACAAAAGATCAAGATGAAATAAAGAATAATGAATTGGAAAAATACCTGATTTGTCGATGATGAATAGTAATTAAAAAACAGCTCAAAAAAAAAAAATATATATATAATATATATATAATATATATATATATATATATATATATATATATATATATATATATATATATATATATATATATATTAACTGAATAATAGGAATAACAGCTGAGTCTGTGAAGGAAAACTTGTTAAGTATAAAGCTCCGACAGCTGGGTTAGAACATCTTTCTATGCAGGACAATGTAACAGTGAAGGCTCTAGTTATTTCAGCAACGTCCACTCTGAAAGCTGGGCCTTGTAGTTCATCAATTATACCGAGTAGCTGACTTCATTGCTGGAGTACTACAACGTAAATAATCGTTACTATTGTGTTTTTGGATGTTTCCAAATCATTTGATCAAGTTTGGCACACGGTGACTCTTCTCAAGCTTGTGCAAAGTGTCTTTGTATTACTCTGGACTCAGAAGCCCTGATTAAGATCGAAACGTTGGCTTTTAAAAATAAAACAGTTTTAACTGAAAATCGTGACAATCATTCAACCTATCACATTTTATTATTTTATATTAACTTCTTTGAAAGTGTGAAAAACGATATAAAAATTATAATGATTATTTTATGGCTTTCGTATGTGTTCTTACGCGCTAAGGTACTTCCTAAATTTAGCTTTTAATTATGTTCAAAAACATCAGCTCTAGTCGTTTTTTTTTCAAGTCTTCCATTTTTACGTGACGGGCGTTTTCTAAGGATGGAACCGAAGCTAACTGGTGGGCAAATGTCTCGTTGAATTACCTCTTGATCTGTCATGTTTTAATTTTATTTTCCTATGTGAGCTATGTTTGTTTTGATTTTTTTTGTTTTGTTTTTTTATGATGTTAAGGTTTTTGTAAACCTAATGAAGCCAGTTCATTTGGTTGGTCATTTGGTATTTTAGAAGTTTTTCTATCGTCTGCGTAGGCTGCAGCTAACGTCGCATACATCGCAGGTATGTCATGAGTATATATATTGTTCATAATAAGGGAATAAATACTGATCCTTGCGGATTTCCTACTAAGACTGGAAAACTAGAGAAATCACTGATCACATTTTATTATTTACTGACAGTGTGAAAAAACATATAAAAATAAAAAGTATAATGATAATAGTTTCGGAATTTTCAGTGGCGGAATCTGAGAATAAAACAAAAGGACAATGGTAATCGTTTCGTCAATAATTTATTTTCTGGACTTTCCTGTTTTTGCTTTGGTATCCAATTAAAGTAAATAATCAGTAAAAAAAAAAAAAAGAGAATCATTTCAACGTTCTCGAACGTTCTTCATTTCATCGAGAATTCATTATTTTAATGAACGGCTTTCCTTAAGCGGAAAGAAATTGCTAATGGGAATAAATTAGGGATACCTTTCAGGAATCGGAGGTGAGAACTGTTGCTGCATAATTCTGGACGGCTAGTGGGTGGGGGGGGGGGGCAATAAATCCGAAAAGGAAATGAAATTAAATTCTGGTCCCGGTGAGGGGTGGGTGGAGGGAGGGGTGCATGACCAAGTTGCTCTGAATTAAAAATGGTGGTGGCGCCCCAAGGGTTACATGTCCGTCCGTCCCCTTTATATCCCTTCTTCCTCTCGGCTGCAACGGATGTTAAATTTAAATTTGCTTTGAGGGGTGCAACACGAATATGTAAAGTATTGTTAAGAGTTAACGTTTCGGTCTGAATTTATTTTTAGCAAAACAATTAATACTAAACCTACATTTGCTTAGTACAGAAAGGTACGATTTTTCAAGGTTTCCGATTCCCCATTTCAAGTATGAATCATCATATTTTATCGGTTCTATAAAGGTGTATCTACACTCTACGAACTTTACCTTGGAACACCACCCTCGAACAACCTTCGTGAAGCCTTCACGTCGACTGTTCGGGTGTTCTAGGCACTTCATCTGTTCTCCTGGGTTCGGGGGTAGCGCTAGTGTCACTTTTGATTTGGGTTTTTCCTAATTGACAGGAGTTGTTTGTGCTACTAGTGTAATTTTTGGTACGTTGTAATTCGTCTTCTATTTTTTATTTTTCAGATAATATAAAATATATTGATAATGGAGATTTTTTCTTTATCATAAGCTAGCGTTGGGTGCGTCAGCCATATTGGTTCGCTTAACGTCAAGTAAAGTATAAATGGCTGTTCGTGTAATGCAGGTACGGCAAGGTTCTGGGGAGAAACTGTTCGAAGGAGGTTCGTAGAGTGTAAAGGCACCTTAACATAGCAATAAAGTATATAATAGGATGATTAATAAACAGGATTTTCAGTTTAATCTTTCTTTATTTTGGAAAGCTAACGTCTCGATCCCTATATGTGAACCTTCATCAGGAATAAAAAGAAGACAAAGTTATGAGTATAGATGCTAGAATATGACAATTAAATGTTTATCATGTGATTATTAAACACAGATATTAACAACAATGAGTATCCAACTGATGGTGTGTTCACATGACATGGTTACTTACAAAACTGATTATTCTTTAAATATAGTAAAATTATCCAAGGATATTTGAATAAGTAGCTGGTTAGCAGGATAAAATAAAATATGATATTTACCTTCTAAGTTCAGAGTAATGCATTAGCCCTGATAAAGATCCACATGTAGGTATCGGAAAGTTGGCTTTCCGAAATAAAAAAAAATTAAACTGAAAAGCCTGATTATAAATCATCATATCGTAAAGAAAAACAGCTGATAACCTCTAAAAAATTAGGTGCATAATTATATAAACATGAGAGCTATTGGGCTGCTATATTCAGTCATCCCATAGACGCGGTATTCAGTAAAATGTATGGTAGAGTAATTAAATAAAAATTGTTAGTATTAGTTATGGTAATGTTAGAAAATAATGGAAAAGAAGACTTGATCACGAAAAATCAAAACATATAACTTTTACTGTAAAGGGGTCACCTGTGGTATAGTGGTTAGATGGCAATCTACTATACTAAAGTTCGCAGGTTTGCGCCCAACGGTGGCCCTAGGATTTTTTAATGGGAGTAAAAAAAATCCTTGGCCAATGCACTCCCTCTGATAGGACGTAAAATGAAGGTCCCGAGCCTGTTCGTTGTCAGGTACACGTTAAAGATCCTAATCATACCTGGAGAGGCAAAATTTTGGACTCCCACTGTAGCATCGTCGGATTAGCCTTAGTGGCATAAAGTGATGATAAACAATCAAACAAATAACTGATACTGTAAAGAAATACTTGTCGGAGAGCAATAAATATAAATTGGAGAATTTATATAGAAAAAATCCAAATTCACACAGAACAGTATCTCAGACTAACTTTCGATGAAGGATGACATTGGACCAGCAGGTTAACATGAAAAAGAAAACTCGTAATAACTAACATAACCTACTTTAACCACTTTCTTATAAATCCTCAAAACAAAAATTTAGACAAAAAATGAATACATAGACATACTTACTTAAACCTAGGAATGTATATGGACATACTTTACTCAGATATACGGTATTACCAAAACAACGCATCTACATGAAACTTAAATGAAAAAACCTTATGATATTTTTGACTGAGCTATATTTCAATTAGTTAAACAACTAATTTCAAAATCACCTTGGGGCGTGACTAATCAATTAACTTTTAATAAGTGACCTTAACATGTAAACTACTGAACCAATACATACTGTTTACAAATTTTTTTACACTAAGTTAAACGGACATAAAAACTTCCTTAGATTAAAAGGTCCTGGATGAGAGATCTTTAACAGACCAAAATCACTAAATCGAGTCAGGTAAGAGTACTTCTGGGTACCATCCTTGCCCATTCCTGGCATGCCAATAGATTTCTAGTAAAGAAGGCCATGGAATCTGCTGATTTTCAATATGTTGTTAACATGCGCGGATAAACCAATAGAGTAAAAAAAAATAGTGTTCTGTAAATCATTAAAGAATTCATTCCATTAGAAAATGAAACTTTAAGTCAACTTTGTTATCACAAAAGCCTTTGACTATGTTAATAGAGAAATTCCGCAAGGAATATTTAATATACTTTAAAATCAATTACTGTGAACAAGCAAAGTAATTACCTAAAAGGATTTCTGATAATGCGAAATCGGTTCCTCATCAAGGTTCCACGGAAATTCACATAAAAGCTTTTTTCTATCGCAAACTTCATCCGGAAGTAGGGAATGTTTTCCTACTGAAATGAGTAGGGTCAGACTAAAGTATATATAGCCATAATACGTTCTATATACATACCTATTAATATATTAAAGTATACTAAATATCCATCAATAAATTAGGGTCATTCCATATCAAATTAAGAAGGTTAAAAACCATATTAAACCTATAACTCTTGGTGTTTGATAGTTTTGGGCGTCATTTATTGAATGCATCAATATAAAGAAAACTAAAAAAATTTAAACTAACAGTTTTCGAGTTATAAATTTTCGAAAATTAAAAAAAAAATGCAAAAGCAAAACCGATGCGATTTTTTTAAATGATCGTTTTCAGTTTTCTATGCTCTTTCTGCAAAAAAAAAAAAAAAAAAAAAAACCATTCAGTTAAAACACCCCTTTAAGTTAAAAAAACAACAACATAAAAACTGATGTTATTCTATTTATTCTAGCATATTGTGGCTAAAGGGGTTCCACTACATGCCCCAAGTTTCATTGAAGTGAAACAATGGGTTTACAAGATAAAAAATGTTGAAATACGGCGCTTTTTATATTTCTATGTTATATTATCATTTTTTATCTTGTGAACCAGTTGGTATCCATTTTGAAATTTAACAAACCTTTAGGCAAAATATTCTAGAGTAAAATATATTTATATATATATATATATATATTTTTAAAGATACTATATTTTTAGAAAATGGTCGTTATAGTATATCGAAATAAAGAGCTCAGAACACTGTCAAAACTTTGTTATTAATGGTTAATCAGCGAAATTCCTTTTTTTCAGCGAATTTCACCACTAAACGACTTTTAATTATATATTGTTCTTTTTGTTGTTGTTGTTTTGGTTTTTTGTCTATTTAAATGTTTTTATACCAATTTATATGTTGTTTGATATTGTTATTACTATGCTGCTGTTATTACTCCATATTATTAATATTTTACCTGGTTTTAAAATTTTTAATTACAAATTTTTGATCACATTATACATACATTACTTAATTTTTAGAGGCCAGTTAAGCCTATAGAGAGAAAATGTTATAAATGTAAAATAAAAAAATCTGGTGCGTGCGCGCAACACACAACTTTCACTTACCAACTTACTTAGATTAGAAATTGTGTTAATGCCACTTCTCAAAGTTACACATTTTTCCACATTCATTCTTTATTTTTGTTTTCATTTGCTCTATAACAAACACTAATTTCTTTTATTATTAAATAAAAGGTTTTACTTGAGATAATGCGGCAATGCTAGGCATAATATTCCAAGTCGTCTGATTTTATAATTTTCTATGTACTTGTTGAAAATTTCATTTAGTTACAGTCATGATGAAATTTTTACAGTCATATCTCGCACATAGTAATACATACCTAGTTTGGTCAAAATCGTTAAAGCCATTTTTGAGTAAATAAAAAAACACGTGAAAATGAGACAAAATTTAATAAGTAAAGTCCCCCCTCTGGTTGATCAATTTTGATGAAATGTTGACTGTCACATCGCGGGCATATACATACACTAAATACCGAGTTTGGTCAAAATCGTTAAAGCCGTTTTTGAGTAAATAAAAAAAACACGTGATAATGTGACAACATTTATTAAGTAAAGTGCCCCCTCCAATTAATGAATTTTGATGAAATTTTGACTGTCGCATCGCAGGCATATACATACACCAAATACAGAGTTTAATCAAAATCGTTAAAGCCGTTTTTGAGAAAATCGAGAAAAACTTAAAAAATAGACAAAATTCTTCAAATAAAGTACCCCCTCCGTTTGACCAATTTTGATGAAATTTTCGCTGTCACATCGCGGGCATATACATACGCTAAATACCCAATTTCAGTATTATACGACCAATAGTTTTTGAGCTAGTCTGTTCACACACACACAGACACACAGACCATTTCGCGGGACTTGGTTATTTGGACTCAGGGGACCCCAAAACGTGTATTTCAGTTGAAAACCGGAAATCGAAATTTTTCACGATCGCAATACTTTCCTTACTATATATTTCATATATAGGTAAGTGAAAGTAAAAATTAATAAAAAAATAAATAAAAAGTATGTTTCTTTGTATATATTAGTTTTATTAGTATTTATTTAGAATTTAACAAATAATTTGTCTAAGATAAATAAGTATGATGTGTATTAGCAACCCGATATAATTGGGCAGCATCATTATTTTCAATTAAGGTTTCTCTATCCTATCATTTAAATTTCATTTACCTGAGAAAATAGTGGGTATTTCCCGTATTAACAAATCAAACAAATCTGTTCTATTAATAGTGGAATCACTTACTTGTTTTTTTTTATTTCGGAACTTGTGAATCGGTACCTATATCAAATTGTATTTCTTCACGCACTGTAATGATGGGTGAATACTCCGCTTATTGTTTTTATATGTGTCTGATTATTTGTGTCTGATCCTTATTCATAGTCGTAACTGTCGGAAGGGTAAAGTAATACGTTTGTGTAAGAACCATATTTCGAATGTTTGTATGAAAATCGTGTTAAATGAAAAGTATACTTAAGAATAGGTGAAGAGAATATTCTGATAGTCTTAAATATATTGCTATACGCTGTTCATTTACATGCAAAACTTTCAAAATAAATAATAAAATAAAACAATAAAATCAATATCATTAATGGCTACAGTAAGTAAAACCAAATATTGAAAATTCAGTGCTGGATAGATTGAAAATTATTTTTTCAACGTAGTTTACAAACTCACGAAATATTGTCGATTCCGTCGACAGGCCTTGTTCCTTTCCGGGATCAGGCAAAACAGATTTTAAATATTCGAGTAGAGGGAAGGTAAAAGGGAGGGAATATCTGAAATAGACACCTATAAAAAAATAATTAGGCTTGAAGTATTCACAATAACATAAAAGAACCCTCCCTCCCCCTACCACCCCCCCGACCACCAACCGACTGCATACAAACGAGCGGCTTCAAGGAATCTCTTCTTAAATTCCAAGGAACAAAACACTTTCGGCAACCTTTTGAATTTATAAAGTTAGCCGCGCTTCCTTTCCTTCCGCAATATACACAACGCCCCCTGTTTATTTCATTTTCTTAAAAAAAAAAAAAAAAAAGTATTTTGAATAGACAATAGTATAAGTGAGAGATAGTAAACTCTTCTTCGATTACCATAGGTTAAATGATGGTCAGGATTTTCAGTTTACATTGATTGACTAGACAAGTGTAATGTAGTTTTCGTACCAAGTGCTCCACGCTTAATTGCAACAGTTGCTATATCGGTGAAACCAAAAATTATTTAAAAAAACGAATTTATCAACCCGCTACCACTACCTCTAACCTTATTTTTACCTTTAGTCTTAGTATCCACCTGGACACAGTAGGTAAATATCAGATTCTATTTTATCTTGTTAACCTGCCGCTTATTTTAATATTCATGTATACACCATCTTTTATATTATTATCAGTTCTGTAATGTATCCATTCATTGTCACCCTCTAGCATAGATACTCATATATTTGTTTTCTTTTAGCCCTGATGAAGATCCACTAGTTGGATCGAAACGTTGGATTACCACAATAAAATCAATGTAAACTGAAAATCCTGACCATCATTTAACCTATCGTATTTTGATAGAATTGCACCGATTGTATTTTTTCACCCAATCTAAAGAAAAATCAATTTAATATCCTTAATGAATACAAAGAGGCCGTTTTATTACAGAATGTTGTAGATAATGTAAAGGTTCCGTAAAATTGAGCGAACCTCACCCTCAAACTGATTATCCCCCGAACCTCGTCGTATCTTATCGACGTACTGCGAACAGCTATTTATATTGAAAAATGAAGTCGAGCGACAAATGATATGCACCTTAAAACAATTTATATTACAAAGACGGCTGACTTGGAACGAACGGCTGTTCCGACTTTTTCTCAAACTTATTATGGATAGAAGCAACGTCAGAAAAATGCTAAAAAAGAATGCCTGGAAGTTTACCTTAACTAAACTAACTCAAAAGCGACACTAGCTATAACTATCCCAGCATCATCCCAGAACGCACAGGCGAACAGATAAAGTACCTGTTGGGAGTTCATGTCTACTATAGATTAATTGAACAGTATTCGGTACAGTCTGTTCGAAGGTGAGGTTCGATCAGTGTAAAGTTACCTTAAGAGAGCAAACGTTTTAGATATCTTAATACATATCGATATTGACATTGAAGTAAAAATATGTATAGAAAGGGGTTATGAAATTAAAAAGTCATGTTGCACCAATTATATATTTTCAACCAATCTAAAGAAAAATTGAAGGATTGGAAACAACAAAGAGTTAACTCCAATTTTTACATTTTTGGAGGACATTTTTTTTTTCAAATCTAGGGAATATATTTAAATCGCCTTTGTTTTCGTCTAATTACTTGTAAACTACTACTTGTTTTGGCTAAATGCCGTTAAGATATTCGTCAAAATTGTTTCTTCCTCCAAGAAAAGGTTGCTAATTCTGATTGGCCTAAATATGGAGTTATTTTTTGCTGCAAATCCCTCAATTGAAGGGGTCGGGGCACAATAGTGCCAAGCAACATTTTTGTTAAAAAAAGGCTCTTAAATATAATGTAATATTTGAGGTCTATGTTTCAGAATATTTTAAAAAATGTAAGAGTACACGTTTTGGGTATCGCAACACATATTGGACCCTAAAAAAAAAAAAATTCCTAGCTGCTCACTACAATTTCTTTTCTCCTAAGACCAATCCCTTTCCGTAGCAAGTCAACCAAACCGTGGGCTCAGTATGTCAGCGAATTCAAATAATACAAAATTGTATCAATTTTAATTTTTTTTTTCCAAATAAAATCATTCACAAAGATCTTGATATTCCATACATCACTGATTTGGAGAGCCAGATAGATACCAATTTTTTCATAATTAACTCCCGACTCATAGTTATTTGTTGTTTGTTTTTTTAACGTCACTTTATGACACTAAGGCTAATCGGACGATGCTACAGTGGGAGACCTAAATGTTGCCTATCCAGGTATAATTAGGATATGGATCTTTAACAAGTACCTGACATCGTACAGGCTCGGGACCTCCATTTTACGTCCTATCCGAGGGACGGCATGGCTAAGGATTTTTTTTACTCCCATTAAAAAATCCTAGGGCCACCGCTGGGCGCGAGCCAGCGAACTTTAGTATTGTAGGTGCCATGCTAACCACTATACCAAAGGTGACCCTCCGACTCATAGTAACCCAATCCTTCCTGACAAACCCCTTAAGCGTCTGAAAAGAAGATGGCTTCGCGAGTTGCTAACTTAGAGACAATATTTGATAGGTGCAGACAATACCAGTGGGTAGCATCTCAACTTGCCTTTTCACGCTATTGCTTACTTGTATAACATTTATTTATTGTTTAATTTATCATTCAGTATTAAATTTCAATAAACAAATAATAAAAAACATTTTTTTCTATTTCACATTTTTATTTTGATTCCTTATGAAAAAAAAAACCTACGAAATCGGGGCGTGATTTTAAATGTTGTTATCTCATTTGAATATTCCGTGATTTATTTTATTAATATTTATTATGCAAGCAGGTTTATATATAAACCGTTCGATCCGACGCCGGATACATTTAACTATCCAGGGCTCTTCGACCACTAAGGTCATATAAAATCTTTACTACATTAGGAAATTACAAAATTTTATGTTGAAAACAATTAAAATAATGAAAGGAAAATTATAAATAAGAGGGTAATAAATAAATACAATTTACAAGTAATCTGATAAGGGAAAAAATGCGTGATCTTTTTAAATGCTTATTTAACCACCTATTAATTTGTTTCTTAAGATCATTTGTATACACATTAACACATAGGAAGGAATAACTTAAATGAAACTAAATATAACAAACATTTAAAAATCATGTTATGTATATTTATGTATGTATTAATTAAATATTTGTTTTACTCAGTAAACGTGACGTGCCTTGAAATCTAAATATTGTAATTTTTTCTTATTCCGTGTTTTTCAATTATTAATTAGACTGCACAATAAATATATCTTATACAACTGAAAGAATTTTAAGGTGTTTTGATGTTTTACAAATTATTTTGTAAATTTCAGTTTTTGAATTATTCTCATAGATGGGGACTTGTTGACCTTTGACTTAAATATAAGTAAATCTGAAAATATAGAACTTAATGGGTAAAGCTCTTTTGAATATATACATCAGTTATTAAGTATGAATAAACAAATAAAAATAAAAACATACTATATTTTGTATATTTACATAAAAATTGGGGCTTAAAAATGATTTATTCCTCCCTCAGTTAGAATATGCATTTTACTGACATGCCAGGATGATATTGACGAAATCCGGTGAGGTGGTACAGTGAGTGCCAGTCAGGTCACAGCCAAATTTTTTATGTCGGATTGACGTATTTGTCTTCGGAACTTCTTTCAAAGTCTACCTCCAATTTCGTATTTTTTTCCCCGTAACAATCAGATATTACATATTGTATCATATCTACTCATATGAATTAATATGCCCTTTTATTACAGATTCCAGAATGAAATCAAAATGTAATAAAAAGAAAATTACATGCCGCAGTAATAGAGTCCAATCCATTGGGATGGGTAATGGAAGATTGGACACATCCTTTAGCATGGGAAAAATGGAACGAAACAAGTATGGCAAAACTAAAAAAAAATAAAAAATAAACCAATTTTTTTTAAAACTTCATACCAAAGATCAAGACGGAAAGAGATTAACCTCGGCCGCATCGGACATTGTGAGCTTATATCCGGGTTGTCCGGAAAATAATGCAGGTTTTCAAGTTTTCTTTTAAAACATTCTATATATAGTAATCTGTTTACTTTTAGGGGATTATTTATTTGTACGAGTGACAACAGTTGCTAATCCTCTTCTAAACGACAATGTTTGTTTATCTCTATAGCATCTCGCTACTTGGAAATAATCCAGTCTTTCCTACGATGTCACGTCGTGAATTTCGTACGATTTTCTTTTACGAGTTTAAACTCGGCCGCAGTGGAGCCCAGACGGCTAGAAACATCAACCAAGTGTGGGGCGAGGGAATTGTTACTGAGTGCACTGTTCAAAGGTGGTTTAAAAAATTTCGGGAGGGAGACTTCAGCCTCGAAGATAAAGAAGGTCGTGGAAGGCCTTCCTCTCTTGATGACGATATTCTCCGATCATCGGTGGAAGAAAACCCCAGAATAACTGTTCGAGAACTTGCGGAAAAACTTCAAGTAAGCATATCGACCGTCGATGACCACCTCAAGGCGATTGGAAAAGTGAAAAAACCCAAATCCTGCATTATTTTCCATACTAAGAACAGAGAAGTACATTCTTGACCTCCGAATTAGCCTGTAAATGGGAAAATACCACAAGATAAGGAAGAGGGCGTAGATAGATTGATCAAATAAGTAAAAAGGACATTTTTCGGTTGAATATAATCTTTATAGTTACATGCCAATGGTCCTCTGGGGTAAAGGTGTCTCAAATAAAAAATATATATTTATTAGATAAATATATTCCCTGCCTTCATAAAATTTCCAATTTACAGCGGCCCATTTAAAAAGGGTTGTTTTGAAAAAAAGATGAAGTTATTGTAATAATAAATGAAGGTAAATTCTAATAGTTAAATATTCACTCAATAACTTATAAAAAAAAAATCTACATCGATTTATGTATAAAAATGGATTTTGAAGACTCGGTATCCGGCCATTCTAAACCGTTACGGATAATAAAATGTAGTGTTCCTATCTTATGGAGGGGCCTAAATAATAATATCAGATCTCATCACGAGTTAATAATGGTCGTTTGGGTCGAGAGTTTATCCTAGTTCGGAAGTCAACCATAAATAGTAACTGGTTAAGGCTAAGCGCCAAGTGCCATAAAACTTAGCCAAGCCTCTCCAATGCACTTGATTAAGCTAGGTTTAATAATTGACATGGCATGAATTTATCGGGGAGTATGAGCGATCTACTTAAGACAAAATCCAATTGAGAGGTACCTCTGCAGGTATTGTTAATAAAAAAATTAAATTCTGTATGAACTGGATTAGAGGTCGATTAGGGACTGAGGGATTATGAGCTAATTTTAAACTCACAAAGTGCAAAGAGGAAAATAATGAAGGTCAATAATTAACTGTATATGAACGAGGATAATTTGGGAGTCAGAAATATTCACTACAAATAAAAGTGTATTTATTCTCCACTCTTAAGTTAATTAATTATAGATAATTTTACCTATTAACTACTTCATATGTTTTTATGTTAGCGTTAAGCATTAAAGTTAGAAATGTGCCGCCTAAATTACTTCAATTTTTTACCAGTAAAGAATGAATTCATTGCATGTGGTATTCAGTGCGTTAAGGTAAAAACTCTTTCTTTTTTCATTTATTTCTAATTTCTAAATAAAAGGACCAAGAAATATTAAATGAGAATAAAACTTTAAAATCATTAAATTCCACTCAGTCGATTGAGAAACCCTAAATGTCACAGATTTGAATTTATGGAAAAACTAAAATTTATACTTTGCAGCACTTTTCCTGCTGAACTCAAACTATTTTCTCTGTCCTGTATCGCTTATTAGACATTATAATCAAGAGATTAAATATCTTGAATTAATTAGCCCAAAAATAAATAGATAAGATAATTGACTTTTTTTGGACATTTCACGTATCACATAAAGCACTGATTCAGTTGCTAATTCAATACAAAATTTAAAAATTAAATTCATAAGTCTTATTCTTCCTTAATCTATCAAGGTTTATAAATTTGAAGTAAAAATTAATTTTATTTCAGTAAAATTTAAATTGCTATCGTTAATTATAGGAAGTAGGTAATTTCTCGTTTGAGTTTTTTTTCTTCACTTTTGAGCCTTTACTCAAATGAGTTCTTGGGGTCCAATAATGATTTTAATTTTGTTTGATAGTATTCTATTTCTTTTAGTAATTTAAACAAAACGATTCCTATTGGATCGTCTTATCGCAAGTCTCTAGTTTATTTAGTAATCTATCAATACTGAATTTCAAAAGAATCTGACTTCAAGAAATAATATGTAATTCTTAATGATCCTTCTGGAAGGACATCAGTTCTCAGAGTTATCATTGTGAATTTCATTTCATTTTTGCATTTTTCTTATTTATTTACATATGATATGAAAGAATTTGGATATGTTCCGGAAATTGGATTGGAATGCTCTTTTTTCTTCTTCTCTCTATTTGTTTGTTCTATTCATTTCTGAGCTCGCCAGCGATCCAAAATAGTTATTTCAATAAAATTCTACCCTACCATGCTTTGTTTTTTTTAATGTGGATTATATCACAAAATTATAAACGTATAAAAATGCAAAAATATTTAGTATATAATAAAATTTTCTGGAAACTTTATTATCTCAGACAGCTAAGTTGAAAAGTAAGTGAGATGCTAAGGGGGAGATTTGCGGGCTCACACATTCCTTATCTCTTGCCATTGTCTGGAGCTCGGGATTTGGGAAGGGATTAGGGTCGACTGTACAGCCTAGAGACAGCTACAGATAGTCCAAAGTGCGGCTATTAGCATATGAAGGCAACCCCCCTCTTACTGATTATATTAACATAACAGCTGAGACAATGGATGGATAATCCCGTGGATATCGCGGCTCAGTCAAGAATGTATCGCGCCCCGCAGGCATCCGCTGTTCTAGCCAACGCCACGCCCGATAGCACGATGTATTTGGATTGTATAATATATTAGCATAATTAGCAGCTTATATGCGTTAACACATTGTATTAACACACAAGCTTTGAATACATTATATCAGCAAACTTAATAATATTTTGATTTTTTTTTTGTTTACCTTTAAGACATGTACCTCTTCTGCACATCGGATATCAAATCTTCGCTGTTTTGTTTTAAAACAGGAGGACAAATTAGAAAAAAAAAATACTATTTTTACCAGAATTGACTTGTTTACTTTCAATTAATCGCGAAAATCAACAACATAATCAAAAATTGATGCGATGATCGTTTGTAAGCTACAGTTGAATAAAGAATAAAAAAAAGTTAGAATAATTCAAATCATTGATTGAAGTCTGTAGTCTTAGTTAACTAAAATTACGTTGCCAATGGGTAAGTAGTTCCAGTCACATTATAAATATGATTTCAAATCACATTTCAGTCATAAAACTTTCTATAAACTTTAACCTAATTTTGAACTTTAATATTCTTCATTTCCCGCATTATTTGCAACTGCACCCTCTCTTAATTTTACAAATGAATATTCAGTACTAATCACTATATGGTTTTTCTTAGCTTAGTTTGGTGTATGACATGACATAAAAACATAATTTATTTATAATGAATTTTAATATCGCTGTAAAATTTTCTAACAATGAGTATGGTTGTTTAGCTATAATCGATATTTTGATTTGGTATATTCGTATCAAAACCACTAGTGTATAAGTTTGTAATTTAGAGAAACAATCAGAGTACATGTTAGAAATGAACGTTTTAAAAATAACGAAGAGCCTGAGGATGGTGATACAAAGGGTAGTACAAAATTTTTGCAATGTAACTTAACCCCCAGAATACAAAAGACCCAGGAGGCTGCAAGTAACTGCGTGTTCAGACTTATCCATGTCTGCATACTAGCCGCCAGTATCAGATCTCTGGGCTCTGTTGTTCATTAGCAGTGACAGATTAAAGTGCGTATTATGGCATTGTGGTCACGTAGTGAAGTAAGTTTTGCGACATAATTTTGTGCGTGGTTTAAGCATAGATCAATGCTTGGAAGAAATGAAGATTGCATTGAATAATGACTGTCCACATCGTACGACTATATTTAGATGGTACAGAGAATTCGAAAGGGGCAATTTCACTCTGGGGGACGCTGAGAGAGAAGGAAGGCGGCGAACGTCTGTAACAGAAGAAAACATTTCTGCTGTGAGGAAAATGCTTGATGGGGACCGTCGAGTGACATATCAATAGATAGAGGAGACATTATGTTTTCATGCATCAGCAATTCATTCAGTTCTGAGAGACCATTTAAAGGTAAAAAAACTTTGTTGTCTTTGGGTGCCCCATAGTCTAACGGATGAGCAAATGACTTATCGTGTGATTTGGTGCCGAAAGATGCTGAAACTATTTGATAAGGGACATTCTACATATGTAAAGAGCATCGTGACTGGTGACGAAACTGGGTATACCATTATGATGTGCCGACTAAGGCTCAAAATAAAGTTTGGGTATTTGACGGTGAGAATACACCTGTAACTGTCAGAAAATGTCGATCTGTAAAAAAAAAAATCTGGTGCGTGCGCGCAACACACAACTTTCACTTACCAACTTACTTAGATTAGAAATTAATGCGTTTTGTTAATTGCCACTTCTCAAATGAACAGAACGGCTTTAATTATGAACAATGGTCTGTCATTAAAGGCGCACTCCGCTTGCGCTCAACGAGTTTTATGAGTTGACTGAATATTTTTCTTTTTTTCTCCTCTATATGTTTCCTTGATTTTTATCACATCTCATATTTAGCCATTTCTTATTTTTAGGCAAAACGAGAGATAGATAATTTCTCCATATAAACAAATACAAAGGTACTTTATAGGGAAAACAAAAAAGGCCCCTTCCCCATTTAAGCCCCCTCAGAACATTTTAATAATCATAAAGCTTACCTGATATTAAAGAACACCTAATTCTCATTAAATTTGATGAAAATCTTTAAAGCCGTTTTTGAGATAATCGAAAAAAGGTAAAAATTGGTTAAAAAGTTATGAAATAAAGTGTCCCCTCCGTTAAACCAATTTTGATGAAATGTTGGCTATCACATCTTTGGCATATACATACATCAAATACCCAGTTTGATCAAAATCGTTAAAGCCTTTTTTGAGTAAAAAAACACGTGAAAATGATACAAAATGTATTAAGCAAAGTCCCCCCTCCGATTGATCAACTTTGATGAAATTTATACAGTCATATCTCGGGCATATAGATAGATCAAATACTCAGTTTAATCAAAATCGTTAGAGCCGTTTTTGAGAAAATCGAAAAAAACTTAAAAAGTTTTTAAATAAAGTACCCCCTCCCTTTGAGCAATCTTGATGAAATTTTTGCTGTCACATCACGGGCATATACATACACTAAATACCCAATTTCAGATTAGCACGGCTTATAGTTTTTGAGCTAGTCTGTTCACATACACACACACACACACACACACACACACACACACACACACACACACACACACACACACACACACACACACACACAGACCATTTCGGGGACTTGGTCATTTGGACTCAGGGGACCCCAAAACGTGTATTTCCGTTGAAAACCGGAAGTCGAAATTTTTCACGATCGCAATACTTCCACTTACTATATATTTCATATATAGGTAAGTGAAAGTAAAAAATGATCGTTGTATTTTTCAGATCAAGCGGAATTTTAAAGCGTGTTGTATTGGAGACAGAGAAGACAGTGGTACACTGAGCAGTGCCTGCTTAAAATCATAGTTTTTTTTTTTTTTTTTTTTTGTTCCTCCCCTTCCTCGCCTACAATACGGGGTTCCCCGGGCCAGGGGAGAGGGTGGGGGATTGATGCCGAGATTAATTAAATTTTCCCTTGGCTCCTGGTTTTGAACTTGCTATCTTCATGTTACCAAATAGACTTTGCCATGGGCAACGCGTATTTTCTGACGAGTTTGTCCACTCGGCCATCCCGCCACCCAATCATAGAGTCTATGAAAAACCTGAGACAGAGCCTGTATTTGGCCACTACTGGGCTGAAACTTCTTGAGCACCCACCTTACAGTCCAGAACTTGCTCCCTGTGACTTTGCGCTGTTCCCACATGTGAAAATGAAGTTGAAAGGAAAACGTTTTTCAAGCGAGGAGGACCTTCTGAAGGCTTAGGACAACGAATGTGGCTCAATCCCAGATGAAACTTCGCTGAGTTTCGACGTATGACTTTAATGACTGGTTTCGACGTATGGAAGTGTACTGAATGTGGTGGAAATTACTTTGAGAAAATTAAATTAATAAAGCTGTATTGCAGCAAAACTTTTGTAGTACCCTTTCTACAAAATCAACTTCTGGGAACCTGACTAAAAAGTATTTCAGCAACATTCATAGCTCAACTCGAATTCATGAAACAATGCTCTTATTAAACTTAGCGACCATTGTTAACGACTTCTACGTTCGTTTATAGGATTGGAAACACTCAAGGCTTTCTTCGGTACGTATACCGAGATTACCGGAAGGCTTCGATGTTCCAACGATGCACCTAGATCATACACTGGAAAGCAAAACAGCTTCCTTAAAATCAAGGTAAATAAATAACAATATTTGATTGTCGGTGTAAGTAATAGTCGTACTAACGAATACGCACATTTAAGTTGACCAATACGGTCGATATATGGAGTTATATTACACAATTAAATAACGCACGCCTAATGATGCCTTAAAACATACTCTATTACTCGTGTGTTTTGCAATGAAACATACTTTACTTCTCTTATCACTGGTTTTTTTTTTTTTTTTTTTTTTTTTTTTTTTTTTTTTTTTTTAATTTCCTATTTTTCTTTTGTTTATCAAAAGATTTTGTATACATCATTTGTATACAACATAATGGTTAATTTCAAAATAATTGTTCATTTTATTTTTATCTGCGACAGTAAGTCTTATTTTAATTTCTATTTATAATGTTCTATGTGCAATTTTATTTTTTTTAGCAATGATAAAAAGTTAGGAATTGCCCGCTTCGGAAGAAGATGCTGTAATATATTTTTAAAATACTGAAATAATTCGGGAATGTTCATTTGCCGATCGACTTTAGTATGAACCGATGGAGATGGTATCCTAAGATAATTATTTAATTTTAAAATAAACATCTAAAAACGTTTAAATGTTATCTATATTTATATTTGAGCGAATTTTTCAGTGAGTATAAGACACATTGCTATTTAAGGGTATTTTCGATTTAACTATCCCGAGCTGCTAACCAGTGATTTCTAATAAGTGATCACCAATCATGTTCATGGTTAATTTAAAACATTTTTGGTTGTTATGAAATAACACCTTACCTTAAGATTACCAACAAAGAACATCATTCCTTCCGTACACTTGTTCGCGTCCCGCGGTGGCCCTAGGATTTTTTAAAGGGTCTGAAAAATCCTTGGCTATGCTGCCCGATTTAAACGGAGGTCCCGAGCCTGTACGTTGTCAGTTACTCGTTACTCGCGGAGCAAGTTGAAGTTTTATTTACTTTACTAGCAAAGTAAATAAAGTTTTATATTTAATTGGTCATTGCATGAACCTATGTCATACTATTTTATTAATATTATCAAAAGTTATAATATAATATAAGTGACCACAGAAAGCGGAGCTCGAAACGGAAACACCCTTTTGCATAATAATAAATATTAACCTCCTCAATAATGTAATTTATTTCTACTATACACATGAATTGGGAATAAGAATGTATTTCTTTTTGCCTAAGTTATTAGTACAAATTTATTTGTATCTGATATTTTTATAACGCATTCAAATTTCCGTAAATATGAACAATGAGCACTATCAGTGTTGAAGTCAGATTCTAAGCAGGTCAGAAGGTAAAAGTCGCCTGCGTCCTTGGCATGCATGATTACCTCTATCCTCATAATTTATGCAAAACGATTTCTGAAATACAGAAAGTAAAGAGAGGATAATATACAAATTATCAAGTTTCCATATCTAATAATTTTATTACACTTTAATATTTTTCATTCAGCGTAATTTCTTTTATAAGATTATTAAAAAAAAATTAAATATTAGGAACAAAAGACCATAATGTGAAACGTTAATTGAGACATTTGTAATGACTATATAATGCTAACCAACGAAATATCATCCTTTGATATAATTGGAAATAAATTCGCATATATTTCAATTCAATTAGTTACATACTGAATTAGATATATACCTGAATTCCATTGCATAGAAATTAGAATCTGTTTTCGGACAACTTTAATAAGCATGTATATGGAATCTGATTGCCTTCTTAAATGAAATCCTAGTTGGAACAATAATTGCGAATACTGAGTTTCAATCTTGACTGCTCTAACTATTTGTAATAATTGATCAATTAATTAACACTAAATAATTTGTTCCACATTGTCCGACTTGATTGGGTCAGTAAAGGGCACTTTATGGGCTATTCTAAACTACGTGTTCTAGGTACAGTTGAATTCCATTACTGCGATGTCAGGCATTAAGAAGGCCAATACGAATTGAAAATCAATTGTCAGGTAGATTTAGATTTTGACCTGAAACTGGATGAAGTATTTTAAAATTACTTTCATGTATTTATATTTAAAGTACGATTGTAGTGTCAATTGTTGTAATTTTATTGATTCAACATCAGGGTACTAAGCAGGACTTAGACGCTCTATGCTTAATAAAGAAATCAATATATTGACTGGGTCTTTTTTCTTTATTTTTTTAATCTGAGAAAAGTAGGTACACCCATATTTAATTATTTAATAGAAACATTAGTTTCCCTTAATAATATTTTCACAAACCAGCTTATTCCCTAAAACATTTGGGGTCAATAGTAATTCATATTTCTATAAATGTTCGAGGAATGTTAATGGAAAAGGCTGTAAGTGCCGAATATCAAAAAATGGTGTAAAACAGGTAATCTAATAGGCATCATTTTGTTAAAATAAACATTTACTATTTAATTTATTTATCGATAGAAACAAAAGAAATTCAGAGAGTTGGAAAAGGTAAATATAGTAGTAAAAATATACTGAAGATAAAGGAAAACAAAATATTAGATAATTGTATAAAATAGTTAAAACAAAAATTATTGTAAATTAGTTATTTTTAAGTTAGGGAAAATTTATGTATTTATCATTTTTTAGGGGAGGGAAAAATTGGTGTTGTGAGGGGTCCCAGAGCTTGTGGTCGAGAAGAAGAGACCATGACTTATGACTCACACTCACACACCTCTGAATTTCTCAGAATGGTTAATGAAGTTATATAATGGTATTAAATAAATGGTGGTTAGCCGAAAGGTGGCCTGCGTTCGTATCTCCTTCCGCATGGTAATTCTTTTTTTAGTTCCCTTTTTTTTTTAAATACAGTGTATTTAACAAAGTACAGTGTACAACTAAAATGAATTAAATTTACGATTATTATTAGCGTGATTATATATCTATTATTTCTTTTTTTTTTCTAAAGGGGTTTCACTATTTTCCCTTATAATAGAAAAATAAATTGTATTACATATTTTTTTAGAAAAAATAGTGTGGCGACCGGCAAAGATTTAAACGAATAATTAAATTTTGAGGAAATACCCTAAAACTATTTCTTCTTCTTTCCTTAAACCCTGGCCGTTTCCTCTGAGCATAGGCACTTTTATTTTGTTAGCCCATATTTTGGGTAACAATTTAGGAATTTATAACCATGACATATTAGAGTGCGCTCAGTATCTCTACACAGTCTTGTAAGTAATTATTTTTATTGTTCAGATTTACTGGTTTACAGAGTTACTGGAAACATTATGCTTAAAAATATAAGGACTATCTTATGAGTAATCATTAAAAAAAAAAGTAAACAATATCTTTAAGATTCAGGATCATACAATAATGGAAGACGATACTGAATGATTCCTTCCGTTTGGGTCGCAGACTCAGAGTCTGTCTGTTGAACCTATCGAATATCAGTACCTCCACTTCTTTATTACTTTTTTCTAACCTGTTCAAATATAAATCTAGCAAAATCTATATTAATTTATTATATCATTAAAAACGATTCTATTGCTTTCATTGTCGATAATACTGTAGTTAATACATAGTGATAAGAATTAACCAGCTAGAAAAAGGAAACAGAATGATTTGATTAAACTGATCCATCCAGGATACCATTTTAGTTCTACTTTCAAAACTTGAACTTTTTATGTAGATAACACAAAGGAAAAAATCATAACAGCATCATGTCTGTCAGGTCATCCTGTGGACAAAAAGAGATTTGTTGTGACCGAGATAAGCTGTTAGGACGGGATTAGTGTTCTCTCTCTCGGCTTAATGTAGAGGTCGAGGGATATTGTGTTTTAGAGGAGGACGTGAAACCAGGACATATCTGCCGGATATTGAGAGCCATGACGCAGGCAGTTCAGGGAGGCGTTGACAAAGAGCATTCTATTAGGAGGCGAGCCTAAGGTTTGAATACGAATGTTGGGCGCCATCTAATTAGAACGTGTTGGCTGAAGACATAACTGATGGGGTAAGTTGGCTACGTGACTTATCTGCCAGCCATCTGTGTGTCCGTTCAGTCCAACTCCTCCCCCCTACCACCTACGTGTTCCCCGCTCCCAGTTTCCTAAGTAGTTCGATCTCTGCGCTTTCAGTTTGCCTCGGATCCTCCGAGTTCTGAAATTATGACTGGCTGCTGTAAGCTGATTCATTTTGCTCGGTCTCATCTGCGAAACATGCAACCGGATTTGAAGGGGTTAAATCATACCTAATATGATAGCTGATCTATTATAATTATACCTCGTAGCTACAGTGTCTAATCGCGCGAATATACAACTTGGAAAGTATGCAAGTAAAAATGGGCCATGCTAACATTATTCAGCACATATTTAACATCACAGGTAAACATAAAATCACATAGCAGAATCTAAAATTTGCTGTCCACTATAATTCATAATTATATAATACATATATGAGCTCGCGTTTCTTTAATTTTATAACATTTCATTCACACACCGTTGCAAGAAATGAAACGTCTGATGTCGGTAACACATATTTTTCTAAGATTTACGAATCCTACAAATTTGTCTTTGTAGTATAGGTATGAAAATCCTCCTTCTAGAGTTCATTCCTGCAACTCTTGTTTTCGAACGAGTTAAAGCATCTAAAAAGCTGCATTGGAAGACGTAGAGGACAGATCGGAAGACATGATACTTTGATTCACAGACATCTGGTGACGATCATCAATCCCCTCTTACTTTATTTAATTTTCGTACGAGTTGTAGTATTTTGTTTTCAACTATGTAATTTTATTTATTTATTAGAGATGTAGACTCTAACCCAAATTTTAAAAATGATATTGTAACAGTAATAGTTCTATTTAGTTCAAATGGGACCTCTCTTTCTGACCTCTTCGGTCTTTTAAGTTCTTCGATTCTCTCATATTTCTGTATATTATAATATAACGTAGTATATTCAATACCTCAGACTCAGGCTGCTGCGTACTCTGTTAGTTTAGCCTCGCTTTACAAGATGGGGGTTACGAGTGGAGGAATTACCCGAGAAAGAAAAGATGTCGCGAAAGTCCTCTTCCCTGGATGCATTAGTGATGAATTCAAATAAATTTCTTAAGAAGCCTTTTCGTCTAATAATAGTATTTTTACAAAGTGCTTCTTTGTATACTTTACAATAAGAGTTCAGACGTCACTCAATTTTTTCAACAGTAATTTAGTTATCCCATTACGACATTTAAGTGAAATAACACTGGAAAAAGGTTTATTCAAGAAAGAGTCAGGGCTCAAAGAGGTAACAATAACAGCCAGAGGACATCGGCCGATACGAGAATGGCTTGGCAAATAGTGGAAACCAGGCAAAGAAAGCTATCGGGGCCGAGTGGCAGGGTAATGTTCCATTAGCTGGGACCGGTGATCAGATATCTGTAAGTGCCGAGCCGCATTACATTGCTATATTCCTTCGACATCGATCTCTACGTCAGTGCCGTGTTGTCTGTTCGAGCATAATGACCTCTCAGGCCCGGTTATATTTAATTTACGATATCATAAACCGTGACAGGGTAATATCATATATACTTCATCGGAATTGTAATATGAGAGGCCTTCGTAAACCGAAAAGCAGATAGAGGAAAAAGGACATTAAGGCTAGGCGCGTATTGAGGCACTCGCGACGCAGATCAGAGCAGAGCAGCTTTCCTGAAACGTTAATTAGATAGGAACCGCTCACATTGGGACGCAGAGCAGGGCAGCGAAATTTCCTATCTACCACACGTATTAAAAAATCTGGTCTGCGTCCCGAGTGTCTCAATGTGCGCCTAGCCTAATGTTCATAAAATTTTTTAATGACTGTGAAAAATCTTTGGTTATTCATATTAAATTTCAGCTGTCCAAGTTTAATTAAGATTGTGGGTATTGAATAAATAAGATTGTGGCTATTGTTAATAGTTTAATATAATAATGTAAAGAACTGTGGTCCTGGAAATAGCGCCTTGGAAATTATGGGGGCCATAAACCTGTTGTTAAAATTTAAAATAATAAAACCGACTAAAAGATATTATCTAAAATAAAAAGACCGGCAATGCCGAAACTTGCTAAGGGAAATACCTAAGAAGATTGTTGAAGCAATTTTGGGCCATAAACCCGTATTTTGCTCCGGCAAAAGTCCCGACGAAGAGCGCGATAAATATAACATGGAATAGGAATTTTAGGATGGCCAACCAATGAAAAGAAGTCTGAATAGAGGGTGATGGAAATTTTAGGATAGCCAGCCAATCAGAACAAGCCTGAAGAGAGGACAGGAAAGAAGACTTATATGGAGAGATTGATGAAGAGAGGGAGAAGTTGGAGGAAGTGCCAGGAGATCTGAGGTGGATACGAGTAGCCCAGAGTCCAGATTCCAGACAGGCTGAGAGGAGATGCTTTGCTGAGTCTAAGGGCCGTATTTATGAACGTTCCTAAGGAACGCCTTACTAAAGGCTTCCTTAAAATGCACACCTTTAGCTAACCTTAACACAATTTTCATTTTATAAACGTTCCTTTACGCTTTCCTATCTTAAGGAAGCCTTAGATCCTAAGGTGTTCTTATAAATTTGATCTTTTTTCCTTCCATAAAGCTAAGGTAGGTGATTACCTACCTTAAGCTTCTCCTTAACTATTTAATAATAGAAACAAAAACAGAAAACAAATCTGTCTTCTGAATGAGAAAACAAATAGGACTTAAATACTTATTATTAAGAGCCGTTTATTAAGAACAAAACGACTATTTGGAATTTTTACTTTATTTATATGAGGTATAAACAACAAAGGCGGTGATCTATTATTGCACTTTTAAGGAAAATAAAAATTTTAATCTAGGTGAATTATTTTTCTTTTTTTCTCCGTTATATATTTATCAACTATTTTCATATTTAGCCATTCTTAATACTAGGCACAATGAGAGACAGATAATTTCTTCAGCTAAGCAAAATCAAAACAGAAGATGTATTATTTTCAAATAATGCATGGTTATTTAGTATATTGATAGTATTACTTAAGTGTACAACTTTAATCAAAAACATTTTGATGCAGATGCTTTTGAATCTTTTCCATTTCTACACTTCTAACATTAACTATGTTTCAGTAGCCAGTATTAGAGCTGTAATTGTAAATATTTGATTAGGAGGTGATATAAACATTTGAAATAATATAAGTGAATTCATTTTTATTCTTCTGCAAGTAGTACTGAAATGAGCAATACAATCTTAATTATTAATAGTAAAGATAGTTTCACTCAGTTACTCATTAACAAAACAAAATCTTGATATGAAATATAGCCTAAATCCAATTTTAGAAAATTAAATGTAATTTTAATACTACCAATTTAACATTTTTAAAGTTTATTTATTTATCTATGCCTATTTTACATAAAAGGCTTTCAAGGAATTTGCTGAAATTAGATAAGTTTGGTATAACAAGTTTTTGGAAGAGTGGTAAGAGAAATGTAAACAGAACAGAAATAAATTGATAGACAACTTTTATTTATTTTGATATGAAAATGAAAAATAAATAACTGAATCATAATACACACTAATAAACCAATTCTTTATAAAATGTCAAAACACAGTTCCTCTACTAAGATTTTTCAATAATTAATATGCTAATACAAAAGTAATAACATTATAAAGTAAATAATCAGTTTTTAATAATTCACATAAGAATATGAAGTTGTTGAAAATAAATTTCACCTTATTTTTAAGGAAACAGAAGCTTTAATATTTCACAATTCCAACACACATTTTTTTTAAAAATAAGTTGGTTACTGATTTACACTTATCTAACATTTACACCTCCTTCTCATGAAGAAGGTTGGAACTACCCATCCAAGAATATATTGAAGAATATTAAGAAATATATTGTAACGTTCAATCGATAAGCGGATAAAAAAAAAAAAAAAACATATGGCGTAGCCTCCCGGACCGCTTGTTGGAACAAAATAAGCGGTTGGAACAAACTGTTTGGGTCTAGATCATTCTACGGCCTAGTCCACAGAGACGTAGATCTGCCTACATTGTTCTAGAATGATCCAGGCCCCACTATTTACGATATATATAAGGGGCAGAGACTGAACGAGTTAGTCGAAGTTAGTTGAAGTCTGTGTCTTGACTGTGTTGCTCAAGTCATATGATTGTGTGTGATAAAGTTATCAATTTTGTAACCTGCTCAAGTGTTTAAGTTGTAATAATTCGTTGGCATTGTGATAACTGAATATTTCTGTTAAATAAATATTTGTTACCCACAAAAGTGTTACAATATAATAAATATACAACATTATATCACAAACATCTTAATTAGAAGAATATTGCAGTCTCTCATCCCACAAGCTAACCTCAAGAGAAATAAAGTTTGAGACTAACACTACCTAACATTGTTTTATCACACTTTTTCACTCTCATTTGCATCATCATCTTACAGTAAAGATATTTTGGATTGTGATCCTGAAGCGTCCATTGTAAGTTGTTTTGTAATCGGTTAGATGAAACATTGTATACATTAGTTTGTTCTTTTACGCTAACAATGTTTGCACACTATTCAAATATGAGTGATTTTTACTCCAATTATCATGTTCTTATAGTTCTAGAGCTGTAATTGCCACATAAACTAGTTAAAAAACTCTAAACAACACAGCAAACAAGAGTGAAGTTAACACTGATGTCAGGTTAGGCAGGTTATTCTAAGCGGCGGAGTACTCTTATTAATCTTCTCTGATTGGTTGTTTAGTTGAGGTGACCTTAAATTTGCACCTTAATAAAGGCATATTTAGTTAAGGAAATGTGGTGTTAAGGAAGGTTTATAAAATGAGAATTATCTAAAGGAACACTTAAGCTTAAAGGTTACCTTAACATAGGACCCAGTTAAGGTAAACTTAACTGCTTCCTTAGGAACGTTCATAAATACGGCCCTAAGAGATGGCAGAGACTGATGCAGCAGATCGGCCAGAGACAACACCAGAGTGACCCAAAGAGTGCCGACCAGATAAGGTTAATATACAATACTAATTGTAGTATTGTATGGTATGCATTTAATAAATTATGTTAACTCGCCAGTCAGCATTCAGTAATTAAGATTTGTATTCTTAAAGAATGTCAATAAAATTAAAGATAGAGTTCAATTTAGATTTTTTTATTTATTTCCATTCACCCCGTGCCACAGGTTTCTCAATATAATTAAAATTGGTATATATATATAAATTATATAAATAAATAAATAAATAAATATTATATATATATATATATATATATATATATATATATATATATAAATTAATGTATTTAATAAACGTCAATATTAAATTTGATATATCCCGTTTCTGGTATATCCCCCACCCGCCTTAGAAAAGCGGGAAGCCAGAAACGTAGCAGTTTTACTAGGTTGTCATGCTAACCCCTACACCACTGATTTATTTTCCTCCATCACATAAATATTTATTAAAAACAATATATAGAAACTAATGGACTACTTTGAGTATCAAATAAACCCATCTTCAGTCTCAAAAATTGCTTTTATTGTTTACAGAGTAGTGGGCTTTTCGGACATTCTGTCCGTGCTTATCATCTTCAATGTACAATGCATTAGAAAATAACCTAAAATGCATCTAAATAACAAATATAATAAATATTTATTTAAGGTGACGTATATGCACAAAATGTCTGAAACGTCCACCAATCTGTAGACACTAAAAGCAATTTTTGAGACTAAAGATGGGTTTATTATAAAAGCAATTTTTGAGGCTGAAGATGGGTTCATTTAACATTAAAAAATGAAAGGACTCTACCTAAGATAATACGTCTAATGGATTAATTTTAGAAACAAAGAACTCATTACAATTAGAATCATCAGAAAATCGGATGATTTTAAGAGCTTAAGGGACTCTAGTTCAACTGTTTCAATCAAGTGCCAATTATACATATATTGTTTAGAAATAAAATTGTACAGGTCATTCGTATCAGTCAATAAAACTAGGCTGCTTTAAATGATAACTGTACAATAATTTATCAAACCCCGGGGAGAAAGATTAGTCAGTTGGCTTGGAGTCACATCTTAATTTGATTTTCCATTGAAATGATTGATATCCGCGCCTCTTTCGTGTCTCAGGCTATTTAATCATTAACCACTATTTCAATCGATCATGTAACTTAATTACAAGTAAAAGCGAACAATTACAAGGTTCAGCTTTAACTACGATCTAAAAAAAAACGTACTGCTAACTAGGTTAAGTAAATAATATTCGCATGTTGATAAAAATTAATGAACAAAAATGGAACAAATAATTACTACTAACAAAGAATATCCTTTATTACAACAACGATCAATGTTAAAAAAAGAATTCACATTTCTTCAACACCCCAAGACCAACACCCCCAAGACCATCACAAAGCCTATACCCACATAAAGTTTCTTCAAACACATTTGTATTGAAAACAAATGAAACTGCATAGGTTCTAAGTGGAGAAAGAGACCATTACTTGTGTGGTTGACCCTTTCTATAAAATATAATAATAGTATACAAATGAATTTGAAAATATGAAATGATATTGTAACACTAAGTGGTTTGATTAGATATTTGTTGTTGAATAGTTTTTATTAGAAGAAAATTACAATTCACAACGTCAGATTAACATTAAAAGGTCAAATTATTAACAACGTTACAAAAAGAAACTACTAGTGACAATACAGTGACACATGAGCAATCATATGATTACTTATTATCTTATCATATCAGGATCCAGAACATGTACAAATACAGTTTTTTGTACGTTTTTGAGATCATCGAAAAAAAGGTAAAAATTGGAAAACAAATTATGAAATATTGTACCCGCTCCGTTTGACCAATTTTGATTGAATGTTGGCTATCATATAGCCTGGTATATACATACATCAAATACCCAGTTTGTGCAAAATCGTTAAAACCGTTTTTAAGTAAATAAAAAAAACACGTGAAAATTATGCAAAATTTATTAAGTAAAGTCCCCCCTCCGGTTGATCAATTTTGATGTAATGCTGGCTATCGCTTGTTGGGCATATACATACATCAAATACCCAGTTTGATCAAAATCGTTTTTGAGTAAATAAAAAAGAAACACGTGAAAATGATACACAATTTATTAAGTAAAGTCCCCCCTCCGGTTGATCAATTTTGATGAATTTTTCGCAGTCATAACTCGGGCATATAAATAGATCAAATACTCAGTTTAATCAAAATCGTTAGAGCCGTTTTTGAGAAAATCGAAAAAAAACTTAAAAAGTTATTAAATAAAGTACCCCCTCCCTTTGAGCAATTAAGATGAAATTTTTGCTGTCACATCGCGGGGATATACATACACCAAATACCCAATTTCAGTTTTGTACGGCCTATAGTTTTTGAGCTGGTCTGTTCAAACACACACACACACACACAGACACACAGACCATTTCGCGGGACTTGGTTATTTGGACTCAGGGGACCCCAAAACATGTATTTCCGTTGAAAACCGGAAGTCGAAATTTTTCACGATCGCAATACTTTCTTTACTATATATTTCATATATAGGTAAGTGAAAGTAAATATTGAATGTTAGAAAATAATCATATGATTGTTACAATAATCTCTTAGCACTGTAGGTTATCAGATTTTTTCAATCCAATTTTATTATTAGGATTAGTTTTAAAAAAATAATGTGCGTTCATTACTAGAGTGGATTCCCATAAAATGCTTATTCATGTTATATTACAGACTATAGGGTTTTCAACAGTAAATGAGAAGCTATAACGATAACGATGGTAACATTTCTCAGAATTTTAATATTCATTAGGGTGGTATAATGTGATTGAATGGGCATTAACTCTGGAGCATAATGATTTTTGAGATAAACATGCCAACATGTCAATTTTAGTAATGGAAACAAATCTGCTCTTTGCAAGCTATATTAATGATAATAAAATCGTTAAATGAGGAAAAAGAAATCATCACAAAACAGTTACTCTTTAGAAATCTGGCATGGGCCTGAATTTCCAGTCATTAGATCAATTAAAGAACTTTAAATATTATACCAAATATCGTATAAAAAGATGCCTACTAATTTCATATTCGAAAATCGATTTAGAATCAAAATAATGCGGCTTTTGAAACCGTTTCATATAACAATTTATTTGTCGACTTTAGTCGATTTATCGACTCATTTCATTTTCATTGAATATTTAGGTTAAGTAAATTTCGAAAAGCTGGCAACTAGCTTCGATTTTGTGTTATCTACTAGGTTGGCGTCAATAGTCAAATCAAACCGGCTTATTATTGCTTACGGAAGAGTAATGATTTTCTCAATAATCTTCGAAATCAATTTTTTTTTCTGTCAACCTGGTACTCTTAAAACCATGCTTTTATATTAAGGTCTGCGAAAATACCAAGCATCTCAACACATCAGGGAAACTACATCATGAATCACCTGTCGTTTGGAATCAAAACAGCGAATTAAACGAATTCAACAAATTCCTGGATCATATTTTGGTCAACATAGATGGAGCCATGTCATAGAATATGAGATAATCGTCAATGCGATATAGAAGCAATGGTCAACTGCCAGGAATCCGCACTATCGCAGGAAAGCCCAACTAAAGTTCTCTCCATTAATGGCACGATTTGCAACATAATTTTGAACGCGCCCTTATTGAGCAAGCTTAGCAGATTTAGAACCACTATTTCTTGAAAAAAAATAGAGAAAAAAGTCTCCTGTTGCCATATACTTCAATGACTTTTCATGGTCCTTTAGCGTTCCTGATAAAAGCGTTATCGATTTAATAATTATATGGATGTAGTAAACAATTTGTTTTAATGCTAAAAAATACATTGAAAACAGAAGATTTGTGCTCCAAAGTTGATTTATTTTTTAAAATATCTTATATTTAAAATTTAAAATTATAAAGTGCCTTATTTTTTCAATTCTTAAACACATTTTTTCCTAATGATTTTGCAGGTGTCTGTGTTTATACAAATATTTTAATAAGTGATTTGATTGCATTTACAATATTAATTTGTTGTTTGAGCCATCCGACACATTTTTTTTTTGTTAAAATTACAAATGAAAAGGGTTAAAAAAATGTATGTATATCTCCGTAAAGGTCCAATAATTTACTTAAGTCAAATGAATCCATGTAATTTATATTAATATAAATATAATCCTTATATATATAAAAATCTCGTGTCCCGATGTTTGTCTCTCTATTTCTCAGAAACTACTCAACCGATTTTAATGAAATTTGGCTCAATGTATATAGTTTTGGCCAACTTACCGGACCGGATAGTTTTTAACTTGATTAGTGATCAAAATAATTCTTATATAGCGAATTATTGCAAATACAGTAGGTCGTGTTTCGATTTATTAACATGGCGTCATATGTCGATTTCATAATGTATTTGTTTATAAGCATGCTATTGTAATACAGGTTATCATTATTATAATTTTGTATTGCGTTATGTGAGTGCAGTTATTTTTCCTATATTATTATTTTCCACAGACAAATAGTAATACAAATTTGTATTTATTGTTAATTTTCATTAAAGAATAAATAAATCAAGAAAAGGTTACAATAAATACTCAAATGTGTAGGTACTTTTTCTTCCTTTTCTTTTTTAATATTTATTTAAATTAAATTACTAGCTAAGCGCTGAAACGCTTTGCTGGGCCCACCCTGATATCAACTTTTAGTATAGTAAATGCATTTTAATAATTTAAATTAGGCTATTATTTGAACTAATATTCTATAAATGTTGTAACAGCACCTTATAGGTGTAACCTAATAGAAGCCTGACTTGGGGAGTCAGTGTTGCCAAAAATTAGTGAAAATTAGTCAATTGGCTACACTGCGGGTAACCAGTCGTAAAACCTCCCTCACAAAAAGGGTATGTTTTGATTAGGTGTTGTGGGATACTTTGTGATTTGCTAAAGAACTGCATAATTAAGACTTTAATATTATATTTTCAGTTAATTTATTTAACAGAAGTTTCTTTATTTTCATTATTCGTTTTGTTATTATTATTTAAATACAGTGTTTTTTATTTTACCAAACCTTTTTATCATTTTTATCCCGAGATCTAAAATGTAAAATGTCAGTGAAGATTTGTAATTCCTCCTTTATCAACAATAATTTAAAGTTGAGAAAATTTAATCCCAATCGAATAGAGGCTGTTACTTCCTAAGTTGTAATTATCTTTAAATGTAAAATTTAAGAAATGTTTGGGGCCCGGTGTGGCTGTGCGGTAAAGCGCCGTACTCCCATGCCGGAGCTGTGGGTTCGAGTCCCGCCCTGGGTGGTGCTTTTCTTTCGTAGGAGAAGTATCACCCAGTGCCATGGGCGTTAGTATGGGCAGTATAGGGCTTCAGTTGAAGCCTTGAAGTCCCCCAAAAAAAAAAAAAAAAAAAAAAAAAAAAAAAAAAAAAAAAAAAGAAATGTTAGCGAAGATTTTAATCCTTTCTTTAATTTAAAGTAGGCTATTATTGGAAATGATATACAAATCGCGGCATTTTTTAAATTTTACATTTAATGATTATTACACCTCTACTGAACAGGAATAATTGTTATTTGGGTAACCTCAAGTTTCAGATTTATCCGCCATAAATATGAGAGTACTACTACAAAATAATCCATCGGCAGATATATTTTTTAAACAATTGCTCTATATTGGAAACGGTGAAATAGAGCTAGTTGTATCGAAATTCAAAATTTATCAAATTACCAGAAAATTTCTGAACTGTTGTAGAGACGAAAAATGAACTGTCTACGAAATATAAAGTGTCTTTCCTGATATTTTGAACAATTATTTGGACTATAAGTGACTGGGTAGTCGTGCTATTTTGGCAGCAAAAAATGTTGATTTCGATGAAATAAACTTCCAAAATCAATTGACAATGTTCTAGATGTAAACGAAGCCGTAAATTTCCCATCTGAATTTTTTAATTCCCTGGATATACACCCAAACAATCTCCAGTTGAATATTGGCTCACCGATCATTCTTCTTCGTAACTTAAATCCACCTCAATTGTGCAACGGTACACGTTTGGTCATTAAAAGGATCACAGGAAATGTTATTGAAGGAAAAATGTTACCTGGAAGGTTTACAGGAGATATCGCCCTGTTGCCACCTATTCACTTGGAACCGACAGAATTTTCAATAAAATTTAAAAGGCTTCAATATCCTATTCGTTTGGCTTTTGCCATGACCATAAACAAATCCCAAGGGCAAACAATGTCCACTTGGACTTTGAAAATCCGTGTTTTTCCCTTGGGCAATGGCATAACTCACGTGGGAAATGGGTATCGCCTGCTCACGTGTGTGGAAACCATCAAATCTTTGGTTTGTGTTAAAAAAAAAAAAAACATGTTAACCCAAAACATTTTGAACAAATTAGTACTTGAATAAATAAAAATTCTTAATTGTATTATGTAAAAACCTCTTTCAGAAGAGATTTATTATCACTCAAATATATTGCTAAATTAAAAGCTTCAACACACCACCCTCCTACCGAACACTTATTAGCCGAAGGGTTGGGAAATCGAGGTCTCAAAGAAATTGAGAAAAACGCCTATCAAAAGGACATATATGACGCGTTAACCAAGATTGGCATGACCCTGAGCAAAATTAAACCCGTTGTTAAACTAACAATACCAAGTTGAAGTAGTGTTAGGCCAATAATCAATAGATCAATGGCTGAGGTTATCAAAACTTACTTCAGTCATCCTTTTTAAAATTAGTGGAAAAATATAGCCATTTCGAGTTAGTTTATACCGATCCATAAAAAAAGGGCGATAGTGTTGGCAGCTCTGTGAGTCGTAAACACAACCAGCTCCTTTTTAATCAAACTACATTGAAGTATGTGATGTAAAAAATAAAAACTTTAACTTTCCTATATTCTTTACCAAATACTTTTAAATGGTGTAATGCTCTATTCTCAATCACGTTGGATTTTGATTAGCTGAAAGGTTTTCATCTTTATCAATGAATATTGGTATTACTGTATTTGTTTAAAAATATTAGGATATAACTACTGAGCCACAGCAACGCGTGGCCGGGTCTGCTAGTTATATAATAATTTATATTAGTTCGTTAAGGTTGTTTGACAAGGTTGTAACTGACATTTTTCCTTACAACAAGGTCATTGCTGATTGCCTTGAGCAATGATGATTGATTCGACAGTCTATTACAAATTACTTATAGAGTAGTTGGAATGGATCACTACACGAGAGGTACCAGTTAACCTTCCATAATCCAGCTGAGGAGAGAAGCGCCGGCATTAATTCAAACTGTAATCCCAGTTCAACTGACCGGAGTTATCTCCGCTGAGCAAACGCTAAACTCGTCCGGGAGCTAATACTGAGCTCCAACATGGAGGGGACTCCTCCACCTGTATTTGCCATACAACTCTAATCATGGGATTGAGGGCATCAACAGGTCAGCAGTTCCCATCCCGACACCAACCTTAAACATGTCTGTTATTGCGGAGTAGAAGGAGGGCCATACACAGTAAAGGCAGGATACTCAAAACTTCCACTGCGTTAAACTTCCACACTCTATAGTATTAAAGGAATATCTAAGTATCATTCCAATGATATTCGTATTTCATATTGGCACGTTGCAAAACGCATAAACATAAATATCAATCACCACTACAGAACAATAGGACGGCATTTAGCAGAAGGAGACTAATTCATATCAAATATCGTAAAACTCAATAAAACATAGCTACCTCGGATAATCTAGAACTTTAAAAATAAAAAACTTTTCTCTTTTTTCCCATAAATCCAATTTTATCCTATGTTTTCACCAACCCGCAGTTATGTTCTAACAAATACTTGGGTAAGAACTAAATTTTATTGTGGCTGAATTTTTTTTTGCAACTTTGATTTTACTTGAATTTCTTCGAAATTCGGAGAAACTATGGAATGGGAAGAAACAAAAGACCTATAACAGACGACTCAACTTACTTTATTCTCTTTGTTCTAAAACATCAAATTAGGGCTAAATGCGAAAAAAAACAAATACGTTTTCATGTTAAATAAAATATATTTACATATAATCTTTACAGATATGCGCTACAGCGAAGGAGAACTTTTATGGAAAAACAGAATCTAATAATAGAGATAAGAAATATTTGGCAATCAAAAAATAGAGGGGCTGATATAATTTTCTTATGGGCCCCCTCACACTTTGAAATCACGGGAAACTAACTAGCATATGAAGCAGCCCATTCAGCAATAATTCCCGGAGCAAATGAGATAACAATACTAACTAATATTCCTCTATAAGACATTGTCAAAAAAATAAAACTCGAAATTCATGGAATTTGATGGCCAGATGCGATCATCAAGAAGCCTAACTAAAGACCATTAAGAGGAACCTAATTAAGTGGAGAGCCTCTATTAGAGAATCACGCAGTAAAGAAACCGTCCACTGTCGGATAAGAATAGGACACTGAATTTTCACATGCATATTTATTGAAAGGTCTCGCACCTTTAACATGCAGCAGAATATGCTGTGAATAAATAACAAAACGTCATATCTTATTAGTCTGCAAAGCTCTTTATTTAGTTTGCAAAGCCCTATCTAATAACATAGGGCAAATATTAGAGATGTACCCTCTGAAGCCATACTTGTGTAAGTAGGAGGAAATTATTATAGAGGTTGAAAAAAATGTAGAAAAAATATTTGAATATTTAAAATTAATCAGATATTATTCGAGAATATAGAATATAGACGCTGACATGGCAATGCAGGGTAGAGAAACCAAAAAAAAAAAAATGTTTTGGTTAAATCTTTAAAAAAAATGTTAAGACTCATGTATAAAGCACCATGGTACGTGACTAAAAAAATTTTTACAGAGCTGACCAAAGTATAAAGATTTTTTAAAAACGTTTCCAAATTACTTTACATAGATTTTAACTGACTATTAAGAGGCATATCAACAGGTAGCTGACATGACCATTAATAGGAAATTAAAGAGGTGTTTGATGAGAGATCTCCTTCGTTAACAAACCAGAATAACTGACACAAGCCAGGGAAGAGGTACTGCTGGGTACCATCTTTCCTCATTCCTGATATGTCTTTATTAGATTAGAATACAATCCAAATCATTTGCTGATTATTTCTTGGCAAAAGCATATACGAGTATGCTACATGACGAGTATGATACATGAACTGTGAATTTTTTTTTTTTTTAGTAAAAAAGGTGAAAACCTGATCATATAAATTAAATATTCGAGCAAGTTACAAAAATTATAACTTTATAGCAAACAAATCATACGGCTTGAGCTTCACAGTCAAGACAGACACTCAGACTCATACTAATTGGTTCAGTCACTCGCTCCTTATATATAGTCGTAAAAGGAATGATCTGAAATGTTCCAGACCCCCGTTGAATCATTCAGGCCTTGAACTCCAGCAATCTAGTCCCAAACACGTGCTCTGACGGTCCGCTCCAATCGCTAGCTGTTCCAACAAAAGGTTGGGATTTTAAGCCATTTTTTTTTTTTCTTATTAAACGATTAAACGTTACAGTATTTTTAATAATATTTCTCTTTGGAAAATTCTTAATTTCTTATTATGTATGTATATTTGAGTAAACTGTTATGTTTTAATATTCCTGTCATACTATTACGAAGTATAAAAAAGTACGAAGTTCCCAAAGAGAAATATTATTAAAAGTGCATTCATGAGTTAAGTTGAAGTTGGACTCAGTCATTCTATCAACTGAAAGACTCTTATGACTTAAAATTCAACAAGAACACTATAATTATAGAAACTCTATTAAACAAGCCTTTGAGACGTGGTGTGATGTACCAGAATCGAACCATGCCACGTCCCATTATTGATCAGTATTCCGAAAACATAACATTTACATTTCACCCAATTTAATATTGAAGTCCAATTCATCATTAATTACAAAAACACGGGACGGCCGGGTATCATGGTAATTATTAGTTATGAAATCTTGTCACTATTATAATTAATACACGGCAATACACAGTAATATTGCGTACTCCACATTAATTTTAAAATACGAGCCCTTGGCTTGATGTTAACACAGTTCAAGCATAAAAAGATAATTAATATTACTCTGTAATTACTGTCAAGCCTAGTCATAAGTTCAATAGCTTTAAAATAGTCATATTCCAGCTGAGGAGATGTAGGACTCCCTAAACAAGTTTAAATAATACATTTAGTCTAGTTGTATCTAATTGAAATAATATTTATTATCCACAACGAAAAGAATTCCAGTTACTCATAACACTATTCAAATGAAATTTAGCGGTCCCTGAAATTTCCAGTTCAGGAGATGATTTCATATAATTTCCTTAATTTCGTTACGCCCTTCACATTTCTCGCAAACGGAAAAAGGGTTGTATAAATAAATAAATGAGTACAAATAGTGTTATATAACTTTATATTGTCACAAAAAAAGCATTTTTTAATTCAATTAGAAGAACTGCTTCAAATAAACTAAAAACCTCTCTTCAATTATAAAGTCAATAAAAAAGTTAAATAAATTGCTGAACATGTAATAATTGATACTCCATTTGACTATGTCTTTTATTATCACCGACACATTTTGAGGAAAAATTAGTATAAATGCAGTAGTTAATAGAAAAAAATTTAAGAAATGTCCGATGAATTCTCAAAATTATAAAGTAATTTTAAAGGTACGGTCTTATTATTCTTCACTTTACTGGATTAAGAACGATTTTTATCATCCCAACACTCATCCAGGTACGCTCGTAAACGGGTGAAGAGAAGCTGGATGAGGGATCTTGTTAAAAACTAATATTACCACGACCCACAGTGCTTTGATCAATGGACAAAAATCAAATTATTTTTTTTTTTTTTCTTGAATTTACATTTAAAATGTTCCCAAAGATGTAAATGATGATTAATTTTAATATTTACATATATTTGTTAACTCAATTGCTATTAAAATTAAGAAATGTTTCGAAAAAAACAGTATTAAAATTAAGAAATGTTTCGAAAAAAACAGTATTAAAATTAAGAAATGTTTCGAAAAAAACAGTAACTATGACCACTTACTCGTATTAGTCGAGAAAGGATTTTAGATCGAAAGTAAATACTAAATTAAAACATGGGCTTTGTCCTAATCTTTTCATTTAGTCTTCTTTCTGTTTAGAAGAGGTATACTGTGAACTTTATTTTAAGTGAAAGTCGAAATTATTTTGGAAAATATGACCAAGGGTAAGAAAACTTTAAAGTCAAATATTACAAAATGTCCGCAAAACACCCCTTTCATTTTTTTTATTATTTGCAGTCTAACGAATTTAAAATAAAAATCTAAAAAGATCATCTGCGATAACCTGCGACTTTGACAATTTGTTTTCAAATGAAATCAGGCACTCAGCGCTTGCTTGAAAACCAATTCGCATCTACAACAATTTGAGAAGGCGTTCTAATTAGATACATTTTTACACTTAATTTCATAAAAAATATTAGTTTTTATTACCGTAAATTGACCAATATCAATAATTTTAAGCAGTGTCTGAAATTATGCCCTAATTTAAAAAAAATATTTTAAAAATCACTGTAGCTACTGTTTTTATTTACATATATTTAATTTGTGTTTGGAAATTGTGTTTACTGCATTACACTATAAATGTAATACTATTTCAATTTTCAATTAAAAACAACTCTTTTTTTTAATTTTGGAACTGAATTTTGATGAAATTGGCCCAATAGTCATGAGTATAGTTTTTAGATCTTAAAAATCAAGAAATCAAGAAAAATGTTTCTGCGGCTCCCAGCTGCAAAAAAGATGCCATTTTGTCTCATTTATTAGAACAAAATAAGAATTGGAGTCTGATATTAAAGATTGTGTTTAAAATATCCACTAAAAGAAATATATTACAGAGAAAATCAAAAGACAATGATGTTCCAACGGGCAGTCGAAGCGACGTTAAACAACATCAAATAAAAAAAAATGATTCTCTATTTTCCCTTAAATCTAACATATTGTGCCAAAACCGTGATTTCCTTTTCTTTTTTGTTCTAATTCTGCCAAATATTATTTCCGACCCCACATATAAGGTATATTCGTAATCAGCACAGCATTTTCTATAATATTCCATAGTCGAAAGATTTTTGTCCAAGAACTCCTTGGAGAAGCACTGTGCGGCCGGAGGAGTTGGCGCTGGGTACTGCTTTCTCTCGTGCCTCACACTGCAATGTTTTCAGGTGTTTTTCAAATTCAATAATTGTTAATGTGTTTATTATCAGTAGAATAAAAATTAAATATTACTGAAAGCAATTGCAATAACAAATAAAAATACATAATACAGTTAGAAAAACTGTATTATGTATTTTTATTTTGTAATTATGTAATCATTTTATTTTGTAAATATGGTGGGAAGGTCGGGATTTATTCCGTGGGTCCTCAACGAAATAAAATTAAAATAAAAAAGGATCGAGAACGCTAAAGCGGGTTGCGCTCCAAAAAGATCGGCTATTTCGGCCCATAGGTAGCTTTATCTAATATAAAAATGTACCCGAAGCATTTGAAAAATTAATCTGTTATATCATGCTCATTCCCCTAATAAATACAATTTGAAATAATTTTTTCTCTAATTAATAACTGGTAGATTTTATTTAGTAATACTAGTACCAAATATTGGTAAATGACATATAGGCATGATGGTAAAACATAAAGGCTGAGCTACCCTTATATTTTGGGGCGGTCGAGGCCTGCAGGAAGGATAAAGTTTTATGGTGGGCAGGACCGCTCCACATTTCAATTTTAAAAAGGACCGCTAGTCCTCCTGCAGGAATTCATAAAAAAAAATAAATAAATAAATAAAATGGATATGCAGCCCAACAGGAATTATTAAAGCGTTTTGGCAACAATTTTTCGTGAAAATATTTAGTTGCAACGCTAATGTATCGATTCTATTTCATATATCGCTTCTAAATCCCGTTTTACCTTTAAAATAGATCGAGATTTATTCCGAGTAAATAAGTATTAAGAAAAAAATTCAACTCCTGTTAATAACATTTTTTTCAATTCAGCCTTTAACGACATAGGAATCCCTCAACTAAGAAGACATATTGATAATTTTGGTTAGATATAGCAGAGTAATTGAGAGTATATATAAATCGTTCTTCGTAAAGGTGAGAGACAATAAAGGGCTGAGATGAGGTATTAAGTACTATAGGTTAGGTACTGACAACGAAGTACTAACGGCCAGCGAGTTAGGCCCATAATCACCAGATAATACCGTGCCCTACTCCGCCAATACCGCCCTTGATTGTCCCATTAATATTGTCTCCCCCCCCCCCTCCTCAACATAATCTCTTGTTCTATAAAAAAATTGAGTATTTTAAAACTGTTAGCAATTAATAACAAATCGCTGGATAAATTGAATGTATTATTAGATTTTACCATGTCTATTTTAAGCTACCTAACAACTTATCATTTCTCCCCTATTTTCGTAACCGTTTCAAAATATGGTATCATTACCATTTTTGATTTTAAAAGAAAAGGTTATAAGTATGAAACAATCAGCATTCATACAAGGTTTCCCATAAACAATATACTTCATATATGTACTCGAAATCACTTCGAATGTCAGGTATATTAGAAAAATTGAAATTGAACAATCAATGTGTGACAAAATTTTAAATGTTTATTTTTTTAAAGAAAAGTCATTTAAACAATTTCATTATTAATATTATTCAACGATTTAATTATTAAAATACCCAATATTTTTTTTAATTCACGCCTGTCGTTTTGTATGGTGTATTAAGTGATTTTGTAAATTTAATGAAGTCAGTCTGAAATCATGTTATTTTTTTTGTTTTGTTTTTTAAATTGTTGAATCGTTTGCGTTGATTGCAGTAAAAATTTAAGGGATTGTTGGTATGTTTTGTATGAGCCCTTCAGTTGACAGAATGACTAACTCCAATTTCAACATTGCTCAGGAAAACACTTTTAAATAAAATTTCACTCGGGCAAAATCGTACCTTTTTTGTCGGCTGAAAGGCTCATATGCAATATGTAGTAAGGGACGAGTATTGACTCTTGCGGAACTCCTACCTATATATATATATATATATATATATATATATATATATATATATATATAAGATATGTATATATTTGTTCCATTTTGCTGCTGAACGCTATTGATCTAAGTTATAATAATTTCTTTACTTTATTTTTTATCTATATTTCAAGTTTGTGTTTACAGTAAATTTGGTATGTGTTTATATGTTTCAGTATATGAAAGTATGAATGTATGTAAGTAAGTTCGTAAAAATGAATGTAAAAGGTATTTATAGTTGCTGAACGCTATTATTTTTTTCACTTGACGATTTGCTTCTTATTGTAATGCTCCATTAGGCTTTGTTTTGTTTTATTGAAGTTTGTTTATTATTGTTTTAAAAATTATATTATTTGTATAAAACTATAACTAAAATACGTCTCATGTAACATGTGTCGTTGATGCTGCAGAGTATGCACCGGGATCGCTGGAAGCGGCCCTCTGGAGTACCACCGGCGACACAGCTAACATGTACATTGTATATACTAATATATGGTATGTACAGTATACAAAATAAACTCCCTTCTGGCGGGGTTACTTTTAGAAGGAAAAGATAAAAAAAAAAAAAAAAAACTAAAACCGTTATAAATAAATAAGTAAATATAAATAAATAAATATTTTAACTTTAAATTTTAAAACTAGATTTACTTAAAATTAAGATAAGAGCTGTTAGAATCTCGTCATACATAACTATTCAAAAACGAAAATATTTTCAACGCTAAACCATCACAGCTCTAAATAGAAGTAAATAATATCAAATAATATTCTCTAAAGTAACTATTTTTTTCCATTATTGTTCTACCCGCTTATACATTAATGTATTTGATATTTAAGTTATTTTTGTGATTTACAATTTTTTAAAATGTTAGCATAAAGGTCTGGCCACACATGTCCGCACCGGATCCGCACCGTAGCAATAATATAGGTTATGTTCAGAATATTTTTAATTTAACTTACATATTACCTTTAGTTATGCCTAAAGTTCAGGCCACACATGTCAGACACAGGCCACTTTAGGCATAACTAAAGGTAATATGTAAGTTAAATTAAAAATATTCTGAACATAACCTATATTATTGCTACGGTGCGGATCCGGTGCGGACATGTGTGGCCAGACCCTTAGATGGTATTTGTTTCAATTTTTAATACATATGTTCAAGATTTCTTTTCTCTCAAGAAGACGCTAATAATGTATACATGAGGATACAGGAGGTATGCTTACACGCAATAATGTACGAAAATATTACAGATTCCATTAAGAATGTACACAGATTCATAAAAGGAAAAATGAAATGACAATAAGCGTGAGCGTAAAATACTTCTTTCATTAATGATTGAATGTTTTCAATTAAACTATTTAACAAAACACAAATTTCCTTAAGACAGCTGAAGGGAGCGATATAAATGAGACAAGGGGAAATTCAAGGAAATTCAAACTGTTCCAAGTGAGAACTTTCCTTGGTAATTTAAAAGTTAGAGGCTGCTTGCTTGCAAGGAGAGCTATCATATTCTACCTTGGACTGACAGTTAACAATTTTTCCAACTTTTTAAAAAAGTTTTATTGTTTTTCTTCTTTACTTTAGATGGATTTTATAACGCCTAACATGTTATTAGGAATGATATACTAACAAGGCAATAATAAAATGTAAAGTCAGTTTTTTTTTTTACATTCATAATTTTTATAATTTGATGTGCTTTCAATTGCACGTAAAGCTTAATCATAAACTGTACGCATCCAATTTGAACCACTCAATAATATTTTGTGTACGTTTCTTTGACATTTTACGTGTATTAATTTATTTTTTCGGTAGAAGGTAATGCTATATTTTATTTATTTATAACAAAATGGGCTCTTCAACCAGTTGGGTCATTTTAGCCCCCATAGAACATTTGAAAAAGTAGGAAGAGAAATATTAGAGTAAAAAATAAAATGATACAATAGTAACGTAAAAATTATGAGTGACAGAAAACAATAAAGAAGATAGTATCGCTATAAAGAATTTAGATATTGCTTAGGAAGGGAGAATACTGTAAATGATAATATAAATGAATTTATTATTAAAGTGAACACGAAAAAACAAAGAAAGATAATAAGAAAATACGAAAAATTGCAAAATACATAAAATAAGAAAATACAAAAGGTCAAAAAAAGATAATACGAAAATACATTAAAGTTTGGCATAAAGATTAATTTTTTGTAGAAACAGGAACAATTTTTCGGCCATCTTCGAGGTGTTATTGAGTATCTCGCCTAAGTCGGTTCCAAGTCCCACTTCTCTCCGCTCTATTTCGTAAGCATAACACTCTGTGAGGATATCCGACTCCGTCAGAGGCACACCGCAGGTGATGCATAGAGGCGGGGATTTCCTTACCATGAGGTATTCGTGGGTGATCCTGGTGTGCCCTATCCGGAGGCGGCTGAGAAGTACTTCCCCTCTTCTGTTTAGCTGCAGTTCTTTTCGATTTGGAACTACGCTGGGTTCCACCACTCTTAATTTGTTTTCCCTCAGTCTGAACCAATCGCCTTGCCATTTCTCTCGCGCCTTTTGCTTTACTAAGGCAATGACTTCTGCGGCGATTGCATGTGTAACTGGCTCTCCTTCTTTAATTCCTTTTCTCGCCGTAGTATCAGCAAGCTCATTACCTCTGATACCACAGTGACCTGGTAGCCACAGAAATTGTACCTTATACCCAACCATTTCCAGTTTGTTCCAATGATTTCAAGTTTATTAGGGTATCGGTTTCAAGTGTGTTCTTCGAAAAAGGAATTTTTGTTGTCTTAAGATCAGATTCTGAGTCGGAACATATGAATTTGATTGGTTTATTACACAATTGATAGCTAAAAGTTCCGCGTGGTATGATAAGCAAATTGGTGGTAACGAATAAATGTGTATTTCCTTTGAGACAGTAGCTGCGCCTACTCCATCCTTTGTTTTGGAGCCATCGGTATAAACATTATCCCAGTCGGGATGGTTTTGTTGAAATTCAGCGAACTCCAACATCCTCAGCTTTGGTCCAATATATAATGTCTTCTAATTATTTTATAAAAAGTGAACAAAAAAAAAAGAAGCTTGAAGTTTATCTAGATAGTAAAAAAGCGAACCTATCAGCTAGGGGATATAATAAACAGTTTAATTAAATATATGTATATAAGTTTGTATATATATATATATATATATATATATATATATATATGCGTGTGTGTGTATAAACATATTTTTTTAATATACCTATTTTTATTTATAATTATTTGCATATATCTATGTATCTGACTCCTCTGAATTATAACTTTTCAGTTTTTGGGTGATCAGTCCTATGAAGACGTTTTAAAATCTGCCAGAAAACAGAGAGCGGAAAATTCTTTTAGTGATATATATAGGCTGTGAGCTGTATAAAGTATGATTTGTATATATCCCCAAAGGTAATACGGATACAATGATCTACTCTATTTCAATTAACTGACTGCAGGTTGATTTAAATTACAGCTTGCATTCTTTAAGCTTGCTAGAAGAAAAAAATTGATAGAATAGTAAATGAATTATTCTAATAATATTATTACAAAATAGCTAAACGAAAAGTAATGGAAAATTTGAGGAATGTTTACTGATGTAGTATTCATCTTTCAGTTCGCTATCAGAGTTGATAAAACTTTTTTTTACATTTAATTTTTAATCTGTTTTGATTGATATATTCTGGAAATATATTATGTTATTATTTTATATCAGTTTATTTATGGATATATATATACATAGCTATAAATGGAAATATGTACATCTTTTAATCTTTAAGGCCGGGCCTATTGAGTTGTAGGCAACGCAGATCATAGCAAGACAGAGCAAGTTTTTGTAATACACGTATTAGGTAAGGAACTACGTCGTCCTGCCCTGCCTCCCAATGTGGGCCGTTTCTTTCTATTATATTTTTCACAAACAAATATTTTTATATTTTATATTTTTCACAAAAAAAAAAAGCTGCTCTGGAGTGCCTGCGTCTCAATGTTTAATCTTATGAATTTTAGAAATAGGTAACAACCAGGGAGCTATCTGCAATTTTCGACATTCCGAAATTGAGGGGAAGGGTTCGAGATCGAGATTTGTTATGAGTATTGAGCATCTTTCCGGTAGTGACAGTTTTGCTTTTGGTAATGATATAAAAATCCAACATTCTCTCATCTCGCGGGAAAAAATCTGCTATGGTGACGAATCAATGAGATCCGTGATCATAGTGATGAGTGATTGTAGAAATAAATACTTCGTATAGAAAATTTATGGGCGAAAGTAAAGAAGTAGTGCTCAGCCTTAATACACCAAGCCTGAATATGTCAAATAAAATAAGTAGTACGGAATAAAAAATATAAAAAATGAAACGCCCAAATATAACATTAAAATGTATTTTCTATCAGATGATTGTTTTTTCTGAACAATTTTTTTTTTTAATTTCAAATCGATATTTATTATTTATGCAATACCTTAACATTCAATGATTAATTATTATTTTCAATAAAAGGAATAGTCATCGAAGATTTTTTTAATATTTATGTATTAATTAATTAATATTTTCAAATTAAGAATCAAATATAATAATTATTATAGAATTTCATAGAAAAAAAAATCTACTTAAACCTTGCTTTAAAAATTTTATAAGTGAGATTTTACTGTTTCTCAGTGAGAAGTATGTCCTTAAACGCGTATGCAGTATGGATATTGAATTTCTTTTTCACGTTTAATAATTTTAATTAAAATTATATAAAATAATAAATAATTATTATTATGCATGGTTGATGATTTAATCCTTTATAAAATTTCATACATACATGCATAATTATTTTACTGCTATAATTATTTTGAATTGAACGTATCGCTGTGAATAATTTTGAAAAATAATACAAAAAGGCCATGATGTAAAGAGGGGTGTTTATTAGGAAATGCCAGGGGAGACAGTTCTCCTTAGAGGGTTGTATAAACGGCGGAGGGTGTTGCGTTTCCGTCAGCCTATAACGCTTGAGCTATTTGTCACTGCCCCCGCTATCTACTCTGAACACCCCAAACACTACAATATGTCTATTAAATACACCCTAAACGTCTTGATATAAATTGCTTAATGCAATAATAATCATTTTATTTTATATCATGGTATTATAACTTTATCATAGCTTACAAGTATAAATAAATCTATGTATAAATCTAAAAATGTAAATTAATGCTAATCATTTCTAAAACTTAAGTCCATTTACGTAGGTGGATTGATAGGATTTTCAGTTTAACAACAGGCTGATCAGTCTCTGTATTACTCTGGACTCAACAAGCCCTGATGAAGATCCACAAATAGGGATCGAAACGTTGACGTTGGCTTTTCAAAATAAAAAATGTTGAGCTCAATTATCCTGACTATCACTCCACCTATTATAAAGAATAACAGTTGACTATTTCTCATCCCATAAAGTACATTTAATTTAACAGAATAATAGACCTATTTATACTTTTTTTTCTATTCAGACCTATAAAAGTTCGTTATTTTTTTTTTTCTCTATGGCTGTAACCTTTTTTTCTATTAATAGGAATATAATAAATAAACAAATATTCATTGTAATTAATATTTCAAACATTTTATGCCGAAAAAAATGGGTCACTAATTTGACCCAATTATGTTGAATCTACGTCCAAAAATATTGATCAGATAACCGGTAATTATTCCAATGTGCTTCAAGAGCCAAAAGTAGAATTATTCTCCACGAACTCAAAACTAATGAAGCTGTAACTTTTTTTTTTTTATTAGAATATACTAAGAACGTTTCAATGAATGAATCAATTCATTTTCAAAAAATAAATAACTATATATTTAAAATTGTGCTAAGCTACTCCAAGAATAATGGTAAAAAATAAACATTTTCATGACCGAAGTGCGCATACATTAACTAATGACCAAAGTCACAAAAAAATAAATTTACAAACAAATATGAAAGGAAAGAACAAAAGGGATGCAAACAAAAAACAAACATTGTTAATCATTGGTTTAATATCATTCCTGATATCACTTGGTTCAATTCAGTGGAATCGTTCAAAGTGGTTAAAAATAATTACATAATGTCAACAAGAATTAATTAGTAATTAAATTAGTGGAAGTATATCAATTAATAAAACCAATTATATTTTCAATAAGGAAAACCTCAAAAATCATAATCAGAACATTTCATCCTTGTATTAACGAAAAAAAAAAATGGGAACCTCGCTCCCCCTCTATATTAAATTAATGTAATGAGGGAAGGTTTTTTAATATCATTTAATCAACTGTATTCTCTCAGTTTAGTAAATGTGCCATTGAAACATGTATTGAAGATTCATAGATGAGTCCCTGACTATAAAAAAAAAATTGAAAAATAATGAAGAAAAAGTTGTAAAAACAATCAAAATTATGATGAAAAAATAAACGTTTTGTAAACATCATTCATCATATAAATACATTCTTTTATAGTAAAATATAGAGATCCTTTAATCTATACATCTCGTGATTTTAATAAATTTAGAATCATTCTAATATTGTTTCAATGTAATTTTTTTTTAATATCTGTAAGACTGCTTGTAATTGAAGTACTTTTTTTGGAATTTTATATTATTACTGCAGAGAAGAATTAAGAATTCTGAAGATGTCAGCTTTAATGTGTATAAAAGCTCATAGTTTGAAGACAAATATTCATATTGTAAATATTTTTAAACATACATAGGTCAATAAAAACATTTTTAAAACTAAACTAAACTTAATTTTTTTATAACGAACCATTGTGTTTTTCAAGGCTTAAAATATCTTTTATCAATTAATTTTAACTACAACTGAATTGAGCATCTAAATACTTCATTGAATATGAAATTTCATTCTAATTATAATTATTTTGATTCTTTATTATTTATTCAATACTCTTCATTAAATTATTGGTTTACTTATTTATCTATCTATTTACCCATATTTTTTTCTCTTTTATTTTTTTCTTGATTAGTCTTAATACATAACATACATATTCCTTTGTTCAGGTAGATACTTATTTCTCTTTACTGTTTTTTTTTTTTTGTTTTTTTTTAACCTATATTTATTTTACTTAGTTTATTTATCATTTTCTCTTAAAATATTTTTCTGTATCACATATTTTTTAAATTATTCATTACATACTCCACTAGGACTATTAAGTATATGGCTCCGAGACTTAACACAGTATAGGAAAAAAAACTCTACACAGTAGAGATGGGTTTCTGATCGAGGTAGGCAAGGATTGGTAGAATAGATCAATTAAAAGCCAGATATATCAGAAACAGGATGAAACTTAAAATTAACATTTTAGAAGTGATAAAAAAAAGTAAATTAAAATAGTATTCGAAAACGAATATTTATAATGGAATGAAAGCCAGGGGGAGTACCATGGAATGGATTAAAAGGGGAAGACCATGTAGGTAGGGAATAAGTAAAATATAAGGAAGGTTATGAAGAAGAATGACTGATCACAAACAAAGAAAAGAAAGATGTGGAGGAAGAGGCTTGAAGAAGAATTTGGCTGAAGGAATCTTCAAAAATTTGTATACCAATTCATTTGGCCCCTTTTTATTTATTTATACATTATTTGTAAAAAAAAAAAAAAAAATAAAAGAACTTAAAAATTTTTTTACAGAAAAGAAGGCACTGGAAAAACAATTTGAGGAACACAATAGCTGTATGCTTTGCTAAAATGGGGTGATCGAAGTGGATTTCAAGAACAAAAAATCTCATCTCAGTCTGCAATAAGTTAAAATCATTCCAGCACGTAGAAAAAAAACAAAGAAAAAAAACGAAAGAGGGGTTGATAATGGATTTTTTATTAAATTATGTGAAAAAAAATAAGCATCATAAACTCATAAAATTGTTCATTACTAATAAAATACTTATTGTTCTGTACACGCTTAACATGTATATATTAAATTAATTAGTTGACTTGTTATGATAACTTGAAAATTCTTATTTTAATTTACACTCACACGTCCACTCCCTCATATATTTCGCAAAAATTGAGATTTGAATTGCTGGTCTCTTGACCATTGTCAAATTTCTTTAAATATTAAATCAATTAATTTTCTTATTATGAAAATTCTTAATTAATTTTTAAATATTTTTTTTATAAGAAGAGGAAGGATTGACTAGTGTTGGCAAGAGTGCCGTGCTAGGAAATCCAAGTTCAATCTTTTCTCTTTATATATAAAGAGTAAATAATTATATTTTATAATATAATTAATATATATAAGTATATATATAAGCATATTTATAGTCTTTATATACTATAAATATACTACTATATACTATAGTATATTAATACTATACTACTTATAGCATATTTATAGTCCTGCACCTACCCCCTATTTTTGGCCTTATCCAATTTCCATCACCGATAATTAGCTTCTACCCTTAGAGCCGTGGCTACGCTCGATTTTTTTTTTTTTATTATTAAGATTCAAGTAGTCCTTTTTACTCTTTCGATCTAATTGGCAATTTTTATACTGCCTAACACTCCGCTCTCGTCCAATTTGTATGCTTTCGAGGTATGATAACTCAAGCCATAAATTAGGGTTTAGGGGGTGGGTAAGAGCGGTTACACCGATTTTTAATATTATTCCCGCACCTACCCCCTATTTTTGGCCTCATCCAATTTCCATCACCGATAGTTAGCTTCTACCCTTAGAGCCGTGGCTACGCTCGATTTTTTTTTTTTTTTTTTTTTTTTTTTTTTTTATTATTAAGATTCAAGTAGTCCTTTTTACTCTTTCGATCTAATTGGCAATTTTTATACTGCCTAACACTCCGCTCTCGTTCAATTTGTATGCTTTCGAGGTATGATAACTCATGCCATAAATTAGGGTTTAGGGGGTGGGTCAAAGCGGTTACACCGATTTTTAATTATATTCCCGCACCTACCCCCTATTTTTGGCCTCATCCAATTTCCATCACCGATAGTTAGCTTCTACCCTTAGAGCCGTGGCTACGCTCGATTTTTTTTTTTTTTTTTTTTTTTTTTTATTATTAAGATTCAAGTAGTCCTTTTTACTCTTTCGATCTAATTGGCAATTTTTATACTGCCTAACACTCCGCTCTCGTTCAATTTGTATGCTTTCGAGGTATGATAACTCATGCCATAAATTAGGGTTTAGGGGGTGGGTCAAAGCGGTTACACCGATTTTTGATAATATTCCCGCACCTACCCCCCTATTTTTGGCCTCATCCAATTTCCATCACCGATATTTAGCCTCTACCCTTGGAGCCGAGGACTATGCTCGATTTTAATTTATTTTTTTATTATTATTATTAATATTATCATACCTGCACCTACCCCCTATTTTTGGCCTCATCCAATTTCCATCACCGATATTTAGCCTCTACCCTTGGAGCCGAGGACTACGCTCGATTTTAATTTATTTGTTTATTATTATTATTAATATTATCATACCTGCACCTACCCCCTATTTTTGGCCTCATCCAATTTCCATCACCGATAATTAGCTTCTACCCTTTGAGCCGAGGACTACGCTCGATTTTTTTTTTTTTTTTTATTAAGATTCAAGTAGTCCTTTTTTACTCTTTCGATCTAATTGGCAATCTTTATACTGCCTAACACTCCGCTCTCGTTCAATTTGTATGCTTTCGAGGTATGATAACCCAAGTCATAAATTAGGGTAAAGGGGGTGGGTAAGAGCGGTTACACCGATTTTTGATAATATTCCCGCACCTACCCCCCTATTTTTGGCCTCATCCAATTTCCATCACCGATATTTAGCCTCTACCCTTGGAGCCGAGGACTACGCTCGATTTTAATTTATTTGTTTATTATTATTATTAATATTATCATACCTGCACCTACCCCCTATTTTTGGCCTCATCCAATTTCCATCACCGATAATTAGCTTCTACCCTTTGAGCCGAGGACTACGCTCGATTTTTTTTTTTTTTTTTATTAAGATTCAAGTAGTCCTTTTTTACTCTTTCGATCTAATTGGCAATCTTTATACTGCCTAACACTCCGCTCTCGTTCAATTTGTATGCTTTCGAGGTATGATAACCCAAGTCATAAATTAGGGTAAAGGGGGTGGGTAAGAGCGGTTACACCGATTTTTGATAATATTCCCGCACCTACCCCCCTATTTTTGGCCTCATCCAATTTCCATCACCGATATTTAGCCTCTACCCTTGGAGCCGAGGACTACGCTCGATTTTAATTTATTTTTTTTAAATTTTATTAATATTTCGATTTAATTACTCCTTTTTACTATTTCGATTTAATTAGAAATTTTTATACTGCCTAAGACTCCGTTCCCGTGCAATTTGTATGCTTTCGAGGTACGAAATTGCTGTCTAGCCGAGGGGCGGAGGACGGTGGGTGGTGGGAGGGTCCTGCACCTACCCCCTATTTTTGGCCTCATCCAATTTCCATCACCGATAATTAGCTTCTACCCTTTGAGCCGAGGACTACGCTCGATTTTTTTTTTTTTTTTTATTATTAAGATTCAAGTAGTCCTTTTTTACTCTTTCGATCTAATTGGCAATCTTTATACTGCCTAACACTCCGCTCTCGTTCAATTTGTATGCTTTCGAGGTATGATAACCCAAGTCATAAATTAGGGTTAAGGGGGTGGGTAAGGGCGGTTACACCGATTCTTGATAATATTCCCGCACCTACCCCCCTATTTTTGGCCTCATCCAATTTCCATCACCGATATTTAGCCTCTACCCTTGGAGCCGAGGACTACGCTCGATTTTAATTTATTTTTTTTAAATTTTATTAATATTTCGATTTAATTACTCCTTTTTACTATTTCGATTTAATTAGAAATTTTTATACTGCCTAAGACTCCGTTCCCGTGCAATTTGTATGCTTTCGAGGTACGAAATTGCTGTCTAGCCGAGGGGCGGAGGACGGTGGGTGGTGGGAGGGACTTAAAGCACCCTTATGGCTAAATATCAGTGGTGGCATTAAAAAATAATACTTATAACACTTAATTACACTATAATTACTTATAGTACTTATATAATATTAATATAAAAAATATTTATACTATTTATATTTTATTTATATTTATATTTATATTTATACTATACTAAAAATATTTAAATATTTATACTTCCTAACACTACGCTCTCGTTCAATGCACCTACCCCCTATTTTTGGCCTCATCCAATTTCCATCACCGATATTTAGCCTCTACCCTTGGAGCCGAGGACTACGCTCCTTTTTAATTTTTTTTTTTTTTTTATTACTAAGATTCAAGTAGTCCTTTTTACTCTTTCGATCTAATTGGCAATTTTTATACTGCCTAACACTACGCTCTCGTTCAATTTGTATGCTTTCGAGGTATGATAACTCAAGCTATAAATTAGGGTTTAGGGGGTGGGTAAGAGCGGTTACACCGATTTTTAATATTATTCCCGCACCTACCCCCCTATTTTTGGGCTCATCCAATTTCCATCACCGATATTTAGCCTCTACCCTTGGAGCCAAGGACTACGCTCGTTTTTAATTTATTTTTTTTAAATTTTATTAATATTTCGATTTAATTACTCCTTTTTACTATTTCGATTTAATTAGAAATTTTTATACTGCCTAAGACTCCGTTCCCGTGCAATTTGTATGCTTTCGAGGTACGAAATTGCTGTCTAGCCGAGGGGCGGAGGACGGTGGGTGGTGGGAGGGTCCTGCACCTACCCCCTATTTTTGGCCTCATCCAATTTCCATCACCGATAATTAGCTTCTACCCTTAGAGCCGTGGCTACGCTCGATTTTTTTTTTTTTTTTTATTATTAAGATTCAAGTAGTCCTTTTTACTTTTTCGATCTAATTGGCAATTTTTATACTGCCTAACACTACGCTCTCGTTCAATGCACCTACCGCCTATTTTTGGCCTCATCCAATTTCCATCACCGATATTTAGCCTCTACCCTTGGAGCCGAGGACTACGCTCCTTTTTAATTTATTTTTTTTAATTTAATAATAGTGTATAATTATATTATACAAATTATATCATATATATATATATGAACAACTAGTTGGCGACGGTGGTGGTTCCTGGTGGCGTCGGGGAACCTCTTTCCACACTCTCTTCTACTTCAAAGAAGCTACCTTTTATCTTCAGTCTTCGGTCCTGGAGGTAGCTTCTCAAAAGGTCATACAAGTTGCTGGGAGCTTCATATTTTTGCAACTGCTGGAGCACGCTAGGCCACCAAACGCTGTCAAAGGCTGAGGAGATATCAAAAATGAGAAGCATGACATATTTTTCCGCCTTTTCTTCGACATCGCGGCGCACTCTCAGCAGAGCATCAGCGGTTCCCTTGCCTTTAGTGCTTCCGAACTGCCGTGGATGGCTCGCCCTTGATAAGACTGGTCGCAGGCTTGTCATCAGCAAATTCTCTAACACTTTGCTCATTATAGGGAGGAGACATATAGGCCTGTAAGACTTGGCCAATTGCTTATCTTTGCCTCCTCCCTTATAAAGAAGTCTAACATCAGCAATTTTCCATATTTTAGGAAAGTATCATAAAGATTTTTGGACTAATTACCTATGCGAGAGGTAACTAGTCACGAAAAAAAAAGCCGTATTAATTACGGTTTTTAAAATTTTAGTTCGCGAGAACTGACTAGAGATCGCATTGAAAACGTTGATCGCGGTAGCCAGGAGGGGGGGTAAATTCCCCGACGCCACCAGGAACCACCACCGTCGCCGACTAGTTGTCCCCGCGCTCGTTAGCTCTCGCACTCGTTAATTTTCATTAACTAATAACTATGGGTTTTTTTTTTCCTAGCTAATTACCTCTCGCAAAGGTAAATATTCAAAAAGTCCTTATTATGTGGTGAAGCGGCGGGGGAGGGCGGGTGGGGTTTTACCCCCCCCCCCCCCTCCTGGCTACCGCGACCAACGTTTTCAATGCGATCTCTTGTCAGTTCTCGCGAACTAAAATTTTAAAAACCGTAATTAATACGGCTTTTTATTTTCGCGACTAGTTACCTCTCGCATAGGTAATTAGTCCAAAAATCTTTATTAGGTAAGACTATAGATTGGGGAGGGGGGGTGGGTTAACCCCGACCCCACCAGTAACCACCACCGTCGCCGACTAGTTGTCCCCGCGCTCCGGTTACCTCTCGCACTCGTTAATTTTCATTAACTAATAACTATGGGTTTTTTTTTTCCTAGCTAATTACCTCTCGCAAAGGTAAATATTCAAAAAGTCCTTATTATGTGGTGAAGCGGCGGGGGAGGGCGGGTGGGGTTTTACCCCCCCCCCTCCTGGCTACCGCGACCAACGTTTTCAATGCGATCTCTTGTCAGTTCTCGCGAACTAAAATTTTAAAAACCGTAATTAATACGGCTTTTTATTTTCGCGACTAGTTACCTCTCGCATAGGTAATTAGTCCAAAAATCTTTATTAGGTAAGACTATAGATTGGGGAGGGGGGGCGGGTTAACCCCGACCCCACCAGTAACCACCACCGTCGCCGACTAGTTGTCCCCGTGCTCCAGTTAGCTCTCGCACTCGTTAATTTTCATTAACTAATTACTATGGTTTTTTTTTTCCCTAGCTAATTACCTCTCGCAAAGGTAAATATTCAAAAAGTCCTTATTATGTGGTGAAGCGGCGGGGGAGGGCGGGTGGGGTTTTACCCCCCCCCCTCCTGGCTACCTCTCGCACTCGTTAATTTTCATTAACTAATTACTATGGGTTTTTTTCTTTCCTAGCTAATTACCTCTCGCAAAGGTAAATATTCAAAAAGTCCTTATTATGTGGTGAAGCGGCGGGGGAGGGCGGGTTGACGGTTTACGGTTTACGGTACGTAATATTACGTACGTTATATTACGTTACCACGTTAATTACGTACGGGTTGACTCCGGTTATCAACTTATCTTTTTATAACGGGAATTTCAGAAAACTAAAGTATCGAAATAAGAAAATGAATTTGAATGGTTTCTACGCGGGCTTTATGACACATACACGTTCCACGTTTTTGGGCCAGGCGTTTTACACCTCTAAAACTTTGGTTTTGGAGGGTTAGGCTCCTCAGCTTCACGAGGCTACTTATTGTTTTACTCCGCCCCACTTCCCTGACAACCGCGACCAGCTTTCTCAATGCGATTTCATATTTCATATTTGCGATGCCATATTTCTATTATAGCAGTTTTTAAAAATTAATATACCTATTTTCATGTATTATTTTTTCCCCGATTTCATTGTATTAGTTTCTTTCTTGTATTCTTCAAGAATTTCAAACATACAATATCAAACCTAGTAGAATTTGTTACTGTTATTAGTAATAAATTAAAAATTAATATTATACGTCGGCAATCAACATCTTATTAGTGAATATCCTGAAACCATCTAGACCATTTTTATAGTACAAAAAATCTCAAAAATGGGGTCACCTGTGGTGTAGTAGTTTACACCGATTTTTAATATTATTCCCGCACCTACCCCCCTATTTTTGGGCTCATCCAATTTCCATCACCGATATTTAGCCTCTACCCTTGGAGCCAAGGACTACGCTCGTTTTTAATTTATTTTTTTTAAATTTTATTAATATTTCGATTTAATTACTCCTTTTTACTATTTCGATTTAATTAGAAATTTTTATACTGCCTAAGACTCCGTTCCCGTGCAATTTGTATGCTTTCGAGGTACGAAATTGCTGTCTAGCCGAGGGGCGGAGGACGGTGGGTGGTGGGAGGGTCCTGCACCTACCCCCTATTTTTGGCCTCATCCAATTTCCATCACCGATAATTAGCTTCTACCCTTAGAGCCGTGGCTACGCTCGATTTTTTTTTTTTTTTTATTATTAAGATTCAAGTAGTCCTTTTTACTTTTTCGATCTAATTGGCAATTTTTATACTGCCTAACACTACGCTCTCGTTCAATGCACCTACCGCCTATTTTTGGCCTCATCCAATTTCCATCACCGATATTTAGCCTCTACCCTTGGAGCCGAGGACTACGCTCCTTTTTAATTTATTTTTTTTAATTTAATAATAGTGTATAATTATATTATACAAATTATATCATATATATATATATGAACAACTAGTTGGCGACGGTGGTGGTTCCTGGTGGCGTCGGGGAAAACCCTCCCCCCCGCCCTTATCTATAGTCTTACCTAATAAAGATTTTTGGACTAATTACCTATGCGAGAGGTAACTAGTCGCGAAAAAAAAAGCCGTATTAATTACGGTTTTTTAAATTTTAGTTCGCGAGAACTAACAACAGATGGCATTGAAAACGTTGGTCGCGGTAGCCAGGAGGGGGGGGGGGGGGGGGGGGGGGGAAACCCCACCCGCCCTCCCCCGCCGCTTCACCACATAATAAGGACTTTTTGAATATTCACCTTTGCGAGAGGTAATTAGCTTGGGAAAAAAAAACCATAGTAATTAGTTAATGAAAATTAACGAGTGCGAGAGCTAACTGAAGCGCGGGGACAACTAGTTGGCGACGGTGGTGGTTCCTGGTGGCGTCGGGGAAAACCCTCCCCCCCGGCCTTATCTATAGTCTTACCTAATAAAGATTTTTGGACTAATTACCTATGCGAGAGGTAACTAGTCGCGAAAAAAAAGCCGTATTAATTACGGTTTTTAAAATTTTAGTTCGCGAGATAAATATATATATATATATATATATATATATATATATATATAAAACTCCCCCAAAAAATACTGCCACGTGTTTAGCCTAGGTTCTAAAAAAATGCCTGACGTTTATAACTGGCAGAAAAACTGACAAGGTAAGAAGTTAAGCGTCAATATACAAGGAGGAGTATGTTCCTCACTCTTGATAATAGATGTACCAAGAATATATTGAAATTTGATGTCAACAATGTGATAGCATACACTATACTATAATAACTATAAAAACAAATTACTACAACTGTAAATAACGCATAAATATAAATAATCATTCAACTCGTAGACGGACTAATAATATTGGAATTATTATAGCAATTTCTTATATATATGATATTAAATGCATGCAATGAAATTATGTTCAGTTAGAACTCAATGCGATTTTCAGAAAACATTGTTGAAGGAAGGGTTTCGCCCTGGGATTTCAAACTGTTTCAGATTCACAACTTTCATTTTCAAAGAAATTGATGATCATGTTTTGCGACCTAAAGTAGATTATGCAATGAAAAATTAATCAATTTGATTTAAAATTTAAGTAAATTGAAAAATAAAGTATATGGTATTTATTCATGATGTTCAATTACTAAACAATGTATTATTATTTTGAGGATCTAGTAAAAATGTATTAAGTAAAAAAAAAAAAAAATCTGTTTGATGCCCATTAAATTAAGTTAGGAATGCGCAAACCATATCAAAGTTTAATTTAGAAGGGAATTGGCACTTCAATATTTAACAATGGTACCAATCAAGTTGATTGGATCATGTTTCTACGAACGAAGTGTCACATTTTTTTTAGTTGAACTAAAATCACTTAATAAAAATTATCGATTGTCCGAGAGATTTATATTAACATATCGATCCTTACACGAGAACGGTCCAGTAGAAAAACGATAATACTCTAATTACTTATATTTTTAGCAAAATTTACCCTTAATTTTTATGATGAAGACTGTTTTAAAAACCTAATTATAACAAGGAAGGAATGGAAATATTATATTAACATGATATTGTAATAGCAATACATCTGAAATGAAAATGTCAAAATTATATTTTAATAAACAGTAGGGATCAATGATTGTGAATAACTTTATTGATATGAGCAATGAAATCAGTGATATGAATGAGTATCGTATGCGTGGCTAAGATACTCTTAGTATCCCTCGTTATCAAATAAACATCATTGCATTTTTCGGCGCCATATCTGTCTCTGAGCGTAAACTGTCGTTACCTTAAGTAGTTGGCTAGAATATCTGTTAGGTCTTACAAGTCATTTCCCTTTACCAATAGATTCCAACATGTTTTTTTTTTCGGGAAATTCTTATCGTTTTCCCGATGTTGAAACTATTTTCAAAATCGATAGTTCATGAAAAGTAATGTTTGTTTTTCAAGGTGACGTTTGGTGAGGTATTACTTCATATAAGTCACAAGAAGCTGCTGAAAAGCTATTTTTGAAAAAAAAAGAAATAGAATTACATCGTTTTTCCACTGCATTTTCATGTTTGTAACTTACTTATTGGCGTGGAAATATAGGTACGAATTAATTAGGAATATAACGGTTAATTATTTGTTATTTTTTATATTTATTATTAAATATTTATATCTGTTAACTTATTTATTGAATTCTGAAATTATTAAATTTATTAGATCGTAAAATGATGTAATTTATTGATACAAATTGTTTATTTCTTAAATTGAATTATGTATAACAATTTATTTTGTATTAATTAATGTTTTGGATTATGAACATTAGCTGAATACAAATTTTTGTATTAAATGTAGAAATTTAGTTTTATATATTAAGTGTATATTTGCCTATTATCTATATTCTGATTGTGCATAAAGGATATAGTAGAAAGGGGATATTGCAGGTATTGTTGTTGTTTATTTATATATCAATTGATATATAGGATTGTGTGCATAAAATATGTTTGCTAAGCAAATTGTGTTAATTAAAATTCAGGGTTACAAATTAATTTCAGATATGAATATAAAAAATTAGTCGCTATCTCAACCTCTGATGGTCAATGAACAAGAGTATGTTGTCGTAATTGAAATGTATTGTTGTAATTTTGTTCAATTAAAAAAAAACGTATTGGTTCAGTTCTTCGATAAATTACGCTGAGTTCCTGATTTCAGGGGAATCATCGGTGGCCAAGTCTAATAAATATCGTCTAGGAAAGTCTTAAAGTAATAGCAAGCACACATAGGTATAGAAATGAAAAATGTGGGTATTTTAAGAAGGTATGGTGGGGATTTTTTTCAACCTTAGAACCTCGAGTTTAATTTTTAGGACATGGCACAAAATGAGTAGTCCGTATCAACGCATCGAATAACAGCCAAATTGGTATACCACTAAATCCAACAGTATACTTACCTATAGGATACAAGGAGGTGTTTAGTTTAGCAAGTGTCTTAAGCACTCTTCGGGCATACTCCTTCAGTGAGGGAAACACTAAAAACAAACTATTGAAGTATTATATCTGTCATCCCAGGGTATAACTAGTTAAGTCAAATTTGCTTACTTTTCAGGCCACAACTATTTTTTTACATTATTATCAAGCAGTGAGATTTCGTTAAAAAATGGTGTCTCAGATCTCTTACCAATATAGTGGCTGCTAATTATGGGTATTAAACAACTGAATGGATCATATTGTATCAGTAATGAGACCTTAGGGTTTAATAATTTTTTACCTATCCATTACAGCAGATTTAACGCTAATTTTTAAAACTAAATTCCAAATGTACGCTTGACTTATACACTATAAAGAAACCCCCTCTATGCTTGCTTTTTTACTTCGGGCTCGAGTCTACTCTATTCCTAGGATATTATACCGTATTCACTGGGATGACAGATATAAAGTAGGGGAGAGTGGGGAACAGTGAGACGCAGTTAACTGTGAGTAGAATATTAGTAAAATAATCTTTTCCAGGAAAGAAATCAGCATTATCATACGTTTGTAACTATATTTGTCTCATTTTTTTTTTCGAGCTAAGTAAACTTTTTCTTTTGTTACTTGCTTTCTCGTTGACAGTACTATTGTTCATTTCACCGAATTTCTGTTAATACCTTTTAACTCTTTATATTAAGCTTTAAACTGCAAATGATTGTTCACTTCGGAAACAGAAATTCATAATGAAAGACGGCAAGGCCATATGGGGATGAGTGAGACGGCCAGTCAACGAAGACACTTTTAGTCTTCGTATACACTCCCCGACAAAATTATAGGCCACCCCCCATTTTGTTAGTTATTATTTTTATTATATATTTTCCTTAACTCAAAACAATACATACCATTGTAAATGCACAGAATCTGTATCTGACACCTATTTGTATTGAGTTCTGATTGTTATTGTTTACGAATTAGTGAAAATGTCAATATTTACATGCGACAAAAGTATAGGCCACGCTCAGTGCGTATCTTAATCCCGTTCTATAAGTAATATAAGTTGTATAAAAGTTGAGTTTTGAACCATTTAATTCATTCTGTGAATGCTAATTTGCTATAATTTCAGTTATTAAATTAAATATTAACAATGCCAAGGGGAAAAGTGTTATCAGAAAGTGAGAAGGCGGTTATTAACACATTACTAGAAAAAAATTGTACAATTTCAAAAATTGCTGTAACTTTGAATAGAAGCAGACACCTTATAAGAAACTTTGTTAGGTTGGGCAATGAATATGGCCGAAAGAAGAGAACTGGCAGGCCCCTGGCAACGACTGTTCGAGAACGGAGAGCTATCTATCCTACGCCAAGCGTCGAACTCTTCAGCCACTGCAAGGGAAATTTGTGAGCAAGCTGGAGTCCAAACAAATATTAGGAATGTTCAACGCATTTTGCAAAAAGCCAGCCATTTGAAGCGGCTGTAACTTAAGACAAAACCCCCTCTTTCAAAAGCTCACAAGGCCAACAGGAAACGATTTGCAGCCAAACATGTCTCATGGGGAAAGAGGTGGAAAAAGGTTATCTTCAGCGATGAAAAACGTTTTAATTTGGATGGCCCAGATGGATTCCGATATTATTTTCATGACTTAAGAAAAGAAAAAATATTTTTGAGCAAACGTCAAATGGGCGGAGGAGGTATCATGGTGTGGGCTGGGATAGGCTATTATGGAAAAACTGATTTAATATTTTGTTCGGCGAAAATGAACGCAAAAAAATATATCGAAGTAATCCAGGAACCAATTGTCCAAAGAGGAGAAGAGAGGAGATTTATTTTTCAGCAGGACAATGCACCGGTCCACACAGCGCGCATAGTTAAACTTTTTTTGAAGCCAAAAATATTTCCGTCCTACCATGGCCAGCTCGATCACCAGATCTCAACATTATTGAGAATTGTTGGGGAGAACTTTCTCGAGCTGTATATGCTCAAGGGAAACAATTTAATTCTATTGAAGAACTCAAAACGTGCATTTCAGAAATGTGGACCAATATTCGGCAAAACTATATCAAGAAACTTTATAAATCTCTTCGAAAACGAATGGTAGAAGTCTTAGAAAACAACGGGGGAGCAACCCATTACTGACTGGTACAACCACTGAGGTAATATATAAAAATTATGAAAAGTGGCCTATATTTTTGTCGCGTCGAACTTCCATGTTTTTTTGTTTTTGTTTGATTTGTATTTGAATATATGATAAATTTATATTAATAAAATGTTTTTCGTTTAGTATTCTCAATTCTATAATAACCTACATCTTGTTTAAAAAATTTTATTTACTAGAATTAATGATTATTGCAAAAAATTGGGGTGGCCTATAATTTTGTCGGGCAGTGTAAATATGGGAAATTAAAATTTATTGTCCAATCCCAGGGATAAAGGAACAGGCCATGAACAGTAGTTATTTTCATTAAAATATAATATATAATTTTTTTATTATATCATCTTAATTTTATCAAAATTCTACTTTATTTATAGTGAATACGTGAGTTAGTAATGTTAATCTGAAATTCTCTGAAAATCAGTCTCTAAATTAAAAAACAAAAAAGAACTATATCTTGTCAACGACTCTTCATAATGACTACCTCAAAGAAGTCATATTTTTTCATGTTAATTATCATGATAATATTTTGTAATGAATTACTATTATCTCTTTTGATTAATAATTTTATTTTAATATTTAGTTTTAATATGGTGTCTCACTGTTCCCCGTGCAATGTCTCAGTGTTCCCTGCTGTGGGGTACACTGAGACAAAAATCTTCTTGTGGCTTCATGAAATTAAGTATTTTTGTGAGTAAGGATTTCAGATTCCCTATCTACTGAATAAAGGTCCATTGTAGTAAGATGTACTATATAAATTTCAGAACTCCAGTTATATTTTTTCTATTATTTTTGCCGATTTGGAAAAAAACCGTCTCATTATTCCTCACTCTCCACTACAAATTTACTACTTTTATAATATTTATATAAATATATTATTTTATTATAATTTAACAAAGGATGGTTGAGCTAAGGGAAGGGGAACAAGGGCATTGATCAGACAAGATGTAGGAGGAGGGGGGCAGAGGAGATATGAATTTTATTCGCGGCACTTGCCCGGCTGATTTATCCCTTCCCAGTAATAGAGATTGCCTAGCTACTATAAATTCTGATCCTTTCTCTTCCCTCGGATCTTGTCAGGGCTAGCCACCCCTCTTATAGTAATTTCAAATGTAATTATCTTCTACATAGAGTTCTCCGAGTATCATACTAATTCGGTTAGTTGTAGGCTGAAACTATAGCAGCTGCCTCACTGTGAACAAAAGTAAAACAAAAATCGTCTATTTTCAACTTTTTTGCTCAGTAATCCTTTCATAATGACATCAGTGATAAAGAATATGAGTTTTTAATCCAACATTATTAAACTATTCATATAATCAATTTTTGAAAAAGTAGCCTCTCGCATATCAACGAAACAATTTCAACTTAATTGGCCCATCATGCATGTTTTGTATATTTAAACTTCAAATGAATTTATAGCATCGAAGAAGCTATTAAGCTATTAATATTGTAAAACTTCTGAGGGTTAACAATTTTTATTATAAAGAAAGATAACAATATTCAGTGCCACACAAGTAATCAAAACATAACTAATTGAAGAAGTTACAAAAATTATCATTTTGTAACGCACTAATAATCATATGGCTTGAGCTTCAGAACAAGACTAAGACTAACTCTCCAGTCCCGTCGCTCTTTATATATAGTCGTAAGGAGAACAATCCAAAACCTCGGTCTGCATCGATGGTACTCCAACATCGTAGTCACAAAAACTTGGTATCACAGTTTTTTCCAACTACTAGTTGGTTCCAACAAATTGTCCGTGTCTTTTAAACTAAGTTTTTTTTTTTTTTTTTTTTAACGTAACAATATACATTTGGTCGTTGTTTTTAATTTGCTTTACGGTCCCTTAAATTCCAGACCCTCCTCCACAATCTTGTCCCATTCCACTCGTCGTATATTGGGCTGTTGAAGATCAGCTCCCACGTCATCCAGCCAACTTCTGCTAGGTCTTGATCTCCTCCTCTCTCTCTCGATCCTACTGGATGACCTACAGCATTTGTCTTGGAAATCTCGACGAAGGCATCCTTTCCATGTGTCCCAATCTTCTTACCTATATTGCGTTAAAAATGACTGGGTACACAAATAATTCTGAGTTCAGATGCGTGCAAGATTATCGAACACTTGTTTGTAATCGAGAAACTCATTGTTCACCATTTTTTTTTTCTTTCAAAAAACCACATTCAAGGGTGTAACTGTCCTAAGACATTTGATGAGCAATTTTCGAAATAATGGTGTTCAGTTACATACTAATCTGTTACCGGAGGAAACAGAATGATTTTCAAAAATTTACAATGTACTGTATCCTACGTGAAACAAAGAAAAACATATGATTGAAAAGAGTTCTCGACTCGTTGAAACATTTGGAACATACTGTTTTAGTGCATGTTTGTGATGGTACGAGTACCTTATACGCTTATCTGGAACGTTCTAGAATGCACTGATTCAAACTAAATATATTGAGTGGCAGACCGGAGAGTTAGCGTTGCTCTGAAGCTCGAATAATATGGTTATTTTTGTTTTTCTGTATCGTTACAAGTAGATGTTTTTTTGTAACCTTATTAGTCGTTTAAGTTTTCATTGTTTTTTGTAGCATTGTAAATTATTATTTTCTTCTAGTAATATTATTTAAGCTCACTTAACAAATACAGTAATTCACCACTCCCGTTAATAAAACCTGAATTTTTAGATTTTAGATAACATGGGTATGAAATTACAAACGTAGCCTACGAGTTTGTGTTGTCTTGGTCTATTCAATTTTTGTTCCAAATTCCTTGTTTGTTCCAAGGATCAACGATAAGTCAGTCTGTGGTGAAAGATTTTGAATTATTCTTTTGCAGTGTCTGAGACAGTTTAGATGCTCAAGTCTTTGCATAGGAAGTTATTTGTAAAATATAAATGCGCTTCTACATTTCTTTGTAATGCTTAGGCTAGAATTAGTGAATTTTTAATGTGCTTGTTTCTGGAAGAGCCTTTTACGCATGATAGGTAGTCTGATGAACAATTAGAGAAACTTTTCACCTACAAAGTGGGATTCTCTATAATGACTGTTGACTTATAAATAGAGCTCGGATTCCCTTGCGATTGCAACTTTTTATTACTAAGTCAGAATAAAGCGAACTCAAGTTAGTTACTCGAATCAAGCCTAATGGGCTTCAGTTATTTTACCAAAATGTATACTGAGAACAATATTATAAAAATAATTTGTAAACATAAAAGAGTTTCTATTTCAATTTACGCTCTGCTACTTATTTTATTCCAAAGTAGCTATTAATAATAGCAAAAATAATTTAATGCCTGATTTTCAAGCGATCCATTTTTATTACATGTTTTTGCACGTTTTGAAGTTTTATTGCACGTATTCAAATTTTTACTGCACGGAATTCCGTGCTTGACGTATAAACTGTCGTGAATGCTGTTGTTATTCGATTCAGAGATGTAGAAACCACTGTAAACTATATATCAGGTATTCCCTTACTTAATCCTGACTTTAATAAATTAAGTTTACTTTCGATTAAACTTACTTATGATTAACAAAATATATATTGTCGCTTATTATTGTGAAATTCCTGCAATTTAATGCAGGATTCAAGGCAAACATTTGAAGTGAAATATTAGTATATACTGCTTATAATAACAAAGTTTAAGGTCTATTAATTCAGGCGTATTATTATGGCCGCGTGAAATAAATAATAGCCAATCAACATTACGTTAACACGCAGGGATTCGAAAAACGGTCTTGTATATTTACCTGTTCTTAAGGAAGTTAATCATCACCAGTTTGTTATTATAATATTAACAAGATTTATATAATATTATTAGTATACACTAAAAGGGCATATTATTATTTTTAAAAATGGCAATATTTTGGTATAAAAATAATTCAGTAAGACGACTTATGTGCATATCAGAATTGTTTTTTTTTTTTTAATATTTGAATTGTAATAAATCAGATCACTATTAACAACATATTTTTGGTTTTTACTTTACAAAGTTAAATTTTATTTCTTTATTTGGGCAAATCAGACGGTAATTACACTCAGTACTGCTATTGACACCCCAAACTTTAACTTAAAGTGTTTACAAGAAATATTGCCATATAGAAATTTTGACCCAAAAAAATCCTCTTGAGTCTTTATAAGAATAGGTAAAGAGGACCTATAGGAAGTTTCAATTTGATTCCTTCATAATTTTTTTTTGTTTTTGAATTTCACCTTCAGAAATGTAGTCTGAAGGGTGTCAATAACTGTCCGGATTACCCTACTTTGAGCTTTTATAGTTTATTCATAATTCTTTTTTTTTTTTTTTTTTTTTTTTTTGTCGCAATCATCATGAGGAAATCAAACTGGTTGTAAAGGGGAGGTGCTGCAATTCCAAAGGGGATACTGCAGCCTCAAAGCCCTTCCCCTGGATCAGCAAATCAGTTCATTTACCTTAATGCTGCTTTCCCAAAACTAAAATTCTACCTATTCTGCATATTATTTGTTCTTTACCTTACTTACATTTACTGAAGGTAAATTCTATTTGTAAATGACAAACAAATTTCCAAAGGACGGGGGGGGGGGGTAGCCCCACCCGGATCCGATAATGGGAAATATACTCAATTGTTAAATCTTTTTCACCTATCTAATTTATCTTATTATTGGGCCCAAACCATTTGAACCTATTTAATTTTATGATGTAAGAGAAGGGGATCGATTCCGGGAAAAAATTATTATAACTACATTAATAGGTATTGTAATTATTATTCTAGTTGTGTACTAAATTTAGATGAAAAAAATAAATAGATGTACTGTGTGTTCACTTTATTTAAGTTTTTTTTGTTGCTTTTTTTATAACCACATATGTACCCCCCCCCCCCGAAAAAATATCTCGAACCTTGCCTGGCGTATGCCATTATCTACAGAGACTTGTCTATGTCATTTGCACTGTTAACATTATCATCGAGGCAATTGAAAAACTAAAGGCGAGGTGTAGCCCTATTTTCCCAAAATTATAAAAAAATTATGTAATTATGGTAAAATAAAGTTTATATGTGGATGTTCGTCGAGCAGGCAAATTTGATTGGGAGACTTCGTTTCTTCTGAAGCTGAACTGACCATTTCTTGACATCCGAAATTGGATGGTAGCACAATTTGATGGAGGTTAATTAGTTTAGTTAGTGCAGTTGAACTTTGAAATATATATCACAGTGTTACAAAAGCACTGATGTGGATTTGAATATTTTGTTGAATTAAAATCCCTATAGGAATAAGTCAAACAAACCATGGAAACTCAATAATATCACTTGAAACGGAACAGTTTAATGTAATAGTAAACGTAACAGTGATAGAACAGTGATTCAAAAAACAAACTGAACAGCCCACGCTGTTCGCTTGCTCACTAATATAGGTACATGGTAGCCTACGATCACTCTCGATCATTTGTTGTCGCACTATTATTTTCAGCCACGCACTCAAGAATACTAATCCTTATAATGTGAAAAATTATTGTTTTCGTAGATAACTTTTAATAATGATGATGATGATGAAATTTGCTAATAATTTCAATTAACTTTATTCTGTAGCGAATTGTAAAAATCAACATGTTTTAAACATAAAGGAAATTATTAAATATAGTTAATAATAGTAAATAATTTTAAAAAATATAAAAGCTATCAAACAATTAGTAAATTAAGCTGTTCAACAAACTATTGTTCTCATTAGAGTTTTCATCCCTCTCTAATATAAATAATTGCAATGGCCACCTCTTGATTAAAGAATTACCTACTGCTGTAAATACATTATTTTCCCTCAGGTTTATTTGTCATCATTAGTTAAATTTTCACATGAATCTATCCTCTTATTTCATTACATTATCCGGCAATATAAATTAATTAGTTTATATTAGACCATTAGTTATAAATTCATCCAGGCTGAAATGTCTGATAGAAGTATGACTCATTGTATTAAGTAACTGCACATAATACACATTTTCTTTCAGATTTCTCTTTACCCTACGTTTATATTTTTTCTGCTTTAGGGAGGTGTAGCGTACGAAGAAAGAATACAGAAAAAGAAAAAGGGGGTTGGGAGTACATGTATGGAGGAAAGTCGAGCCATATCTATAAAGTGGGAAACACGTCACGTCAATACAGGAGGCAGTGGGTTGCCGAATACAAAGACACGGTCAGGGAGGCGGCCAACATCCGGCCAAGACGACTCCCAGATCACGTAGGCCATTTCCGCTCACTCCCTGGCCAACTATCTCCATTACGCTAACCTCCGCCACGTAATTACGTCCCCCCCCCACCAACTCCCTCCCCCAACAGTACTCAATCTACCTTTTGATCATATTGTTCAACCGGCAACAGTTACATCATGCAATATGTATACCTATAAAAATACCGTCTAACTCAGCTAAACTCCCTTATATTTATAAAAATAGCTTTCTATTCCTATTTTGTTTTCAAACTTCCTTCCTAGCTGTCACTTTGATATTTATTTTCAAAAAAGTTTAGGACTCCAATTCATTGGTTACAATCTAAGTGGCAGATAGCCCCGGTAATTCCCTTTATAACCCAGGAATATCTAAAAAAAAGGACCGTTTAGACACTACTCCCACTTCAGCTCCACTCCCATGCTCGGGTACTCGAAGCATGTTTTTCAGGATACCTTCCCTACATGTGAGCTAAAATTTGATTATTATACGTGTTTTGGCTCCTATTTTTCTTTTCTGCCTAGGCTAAGGATATTATTCCGCTCAACATTTCTGTATTGCCTGCGCAAATACGGTACACTATAGGTGTACCGGCTATTTGTCCATGGTATATGCCAAAGCAATGCATTAATAATAAAAATATTCATTCTGTGTTCAATCTCTGGCAAATAAAGAGTAAATCGATTTTTGTATGGATCCCAGCACAAACCGGCATTAAAGCGGAAGAAAAATCCGCTCAAGGAGCCTATGCTGCTAAAAAAGGAGAAGCACCAAGGGTTGTTAAACAAAAACCCACAACCTTGGAATACTGGGCACACCACAAGAACAAAACACCCCGATCGGGACTGGAAAATATTTCAGATTATAGTAATATGGTAAACAGGTATGAATAAATTATAGCAGAAAAATGAAGAAGAGAAAAGAATCGAAAATTGCCTGTGTATGTTTTCAAATTTTTGTAGATAACATAATAAAAATATTGGCAAATGCTTTGAAATTTTTTGGTTCAGAAGAAAACTAATTATATAAATTTTTGCATTTATTTAAATTATTTGTTGACAGGTGCGGATTTATAATTATAGTTCACGGTCCATGAGATCGCTCAAGTTTGATTCATTGAAGTATCCATTGTACAAAAAGTTTTGATTGTGAATTGACTAGACAGTCGCCATTGCCGTCCGCATTAAGTTGGAGTTGAAGTTGGACATGTTCTTTCCCCTATATTTCCAGTATTGTAAGATGATGACCAGTGAGTAAAGATCAGAGCTCACTGAACTGAGAAGTGGAGCCGAGAGACGAGCAGGCGAAGAGAAGAGGGGACACCGCAGGTAGCCGCACATTAAGAAAGAACATGCTGCCACATTTATTGAACACATTACCACATTTATCCAAAATCTATCTTTATCTGGTTTACCTTTAATAGGTCTATGTAAATTGCTTAAATTTTGTAATTCTGTTATTCAATATAATTGCATCACATAAGAGTAAAATATATGTTTAAAAATAGCTAGTAATACTAACAAATAAAACAATTTTTATGAAGAATATCAATACCAGTAATAGCGGGATAAATATCATTATAGTTTCCCTACAGATGAAAAACAAAAAAAAAAGGAACAGGAAGAACAAATTATATCTCAACTTAACTATTATGACATATAATTTCAACATTGTGTTCTTTTTCATGTCAATGCATGACTGACGAGCTTTGAATGTCAGTTGAATAAGACATAAAAACAGAAATAACTCACTATATTTTGGCGAAGTTGGGGTTAGTGACGTAGCTAAACTTAAATGGTAGCCGAAGGACAGATGGGATAAAGGCGATGGGAGTTAGGAAGTGAGCTAAGATATTGGTTTACTTGGGGGCAATAAGAGGCTGCTTGCATATGCATCACCTCGGACTCAGGATACCCTCAACTTCCGAATTATCTTACAGCAACGATTACCCCAAACGGCCTCTACTTACCGCGACGACTCGTTTACACACCTCTCAGCAACTGGAAGCGGTTAATTGGGAACCTGTTTGTTGTCACTGACAACGGCATTATTATTGGACTTCCTACCAGAAAGTTAAACAACGATTCAGAACTCCTTTCGCCTAAGATACATAGTCCTCTCCAATGCAATCTCGATCATCAGAAATCAATACTCAAGCTTTATAATAATAATAACAGCTTCAGATTCAATACACTTATGGCACACATGCGACTACATGTGTGTGTCCAAGGCATTTTTATAAAGGCGCATTAATTAGTAAGACAGTTTTTTTTTTCAGAAGAAATTTTAATTCTCTAAGCATTGAAAGGAACAAAACCTACATTTATCTAGGTATACAACTAACGGCTAACATAATATAAAAAAAGTCGCCCTTCATCTGTCAGATCATAGGCCAAAATTAGGACAAAAAAATAATTTGAAATAAAAGATTTATACGATTACTTCAAAAGCATCAACTTAAAGCTAAATTTGTAAAAAAAAAAAAAAAAAAAAAAAAAAACATCAATAATAATAATGATTTTATATCGCACAGATGCCTCGGGACAAGTGGAATATTAAAAAAAGGTATATAAAATAACTACAGTACAAATAAAATAAAAAAGTCGTATATAAAAAATAACACATGCAGTTCACACATTTATAATTATAATAACACATTTTAGTATGAAATCCTAAAAATGCTTTTCCATTTATCGATAAAGACTTTTCTCCAAGTTAACAAAGTGTTGGGATTTGAGATCGGGTAATGTGCTCGTCTCAAGTCCGGGATTAAATAAATACGATTATATCGCAAGATATAATGCTAAGTTAGATAAACTCGATACATAATAACTATCAAGCACAAAAAAAAATGTAATTTCAAAACTCCAGGAAATCATCAGTTATAATTGAATGCAATCGCGAAAACATACGGCTTAAGGCGTAATAGCGGATAAAATAAAACTATTAATATAAAAAATTCATGTATACATTAATTTCTTACCCTTAATTCTGTGACTTATTCTATAATATTATATTTATTTGTATATTTTCTATCTTATTAAAGTGCGTTTTATATTTTTCCATAAATACATAAATATAATATAAATAATCTTATTAACTTAGGCTTCATTTTTACTGACCATTGTAATTTTTATTATAATTTTTTCACCTACATCTCAATATTACTTCACATTATACAAGATAAGCTATGTACCTAGATTTTTAACTCATTTTTTATTTATTACAACTATTATGGTCTCACTTCAATAACTATAATCTTACACTTTTTAAAATTCAATAATTTTTTAACCTATTTTTTAATATATTTAATTTTGTATAATGTTACACATAGAATTGATATTTCTTTATATAATTTCTCTTATTGGTTGCTGTCTGGTTTCTTCTCATTTAGCTCTGATGAGGACCTAAATTCGGGTCGAAACGTTGGCAAAAATAAAATATGTGAACCAATATATATAAAAAAAAAATCTGGTGCGTGCGCGCAACACACAACTTTCACTTACCAACTTACTTAGATAAGAAATTGACGTGTTTTGTCAAATATAATTTCCCAGTGACACATTTTTCTACATCCATATCTTATTTTTGTTAATCGTTAAAGCCGTTATTGAGTAAATAAAAAACCCCGTGAAAATGATTCAAAATTTATTAAGTAAAGTCCCCCCTCCGGTTGGTCAATTTTGGTGAAATGTTGGCTATCACATCTTTGGCTTATGCATACATCAAATACCCAGTTTGATCAAAATCGTTAAAGCCGATTTAGAGTAAATAAAAAAAACACGTGAAAATGTTACAAAATTTATTAAGTAAAGTCCCCCCTCCGGTTAATCAATTTTGATGAAATTTTTACAGTCATATCTCGGGCATATAAATAGATGAAATACTCAGTTTAATCAAAATCGTTAGAGCCGTTTTTAAGAAAATCGAAAAAAACCTAAAAATTTATTAAGTAAAGTACCCCCTCCCTTTAAGTAATTTTGATGAAATTTATGCTGTCACATCGCGGGCATATACCTACACTAAATACCCAATTTCAGGATCGCAAGGTTTATAGTTTTTGAGCTAGTCTGTTCACACACACACACACACACACAGACACACAGACACACACACACACACACACACAGACCATTTCGCGGGACTTGGTCATTTCGACTCAGGGGACCCCAAAACGTGTATTTCCGTTGAAAACCGGAAGTCGAATTTTTTCACGATCGCAATACTTCCACTTACTATATATTTCATATATAGGTAAGTGAAAGTAAAAATAATCATATATTCTCATACTTATGCATTACACTATACGTGTTTCCATTTTATCAACTACAATTTTAGAAAATATTATTCTTATGTTTTCCTTCACTTCCGTGACCTTTTTTACTTTCACTTACCTATATATGAAATATATAGTAAGTGGAAGTATTGCGATCGTGAAAATTTTCGACTTCCGGTTTTTAACGGAAATACACGTTTTGGGACCCCCTGAGTCGAAATAACCAAGTCCCGCGAAATGGTCTGTGTGTGTGTGTGTGTGTGTGTGTGTGTGTGTGTGTGTGCGTGTGTGTGTGTGCGTGTGTGTGTGTGTGTGTGTGTGTGTGTGTGTGTGTGAACAGACTAGCTCAAAAACTATAAACCGTAGGAACCTGAAATTGGGTATTTAGTGTAGGTATATGCCCGCGATGTGACAGCAAAAATTTCATCAAAATTGCTCAAAGGGAGGGGGTACTTTATTTAATAACTTTTTACGTTTTTTTCGATTTTCTCAAAAACGGCTCTAACGATTTTGATTAAACTGAGCATTTGATCTATTTATATGCCCGAAATATGACTGTAAAAATTTCATCAAAATTGATTAACCGGAGGGGGGACTTTACTTAATAAATTTTGTATCATTTTCACGTGTTTTTTTTTATTTACTCAAAAACGGTTTTAACGATTTTAATCAAATTTAGTATTTGATGTATTTATATGCCCGAGATATGACTGTAAAAATTTCATCAAAATTGATCTACGGGAGGGGGGACTTTACTTAATAAATTTTGTATCATTTTCACGGGTTTTTTTTATTTACTCAAAAACGGCTTTAACGATTAACAAAAATAAGATATGAATGTAGAAAAATGTGTGACTTTGGGAAATGATAATTAGCAAAACACGTCAATTTCTTATCTAAGTAAGTTGGTAAGTGAAAGTTGTGTGTTGCGCGCACGCACCAGATTTTTCTTTTATAGTTTTAGTTTTATGAGTAATTAAACGCATATTAAGTCAAAGCTGATTCCCATCAAATCGTCTAAGCTAATGGATTCGTGGTAAATCTAGACCTTCTTTTCCAATAATATAATTCATTACTATCAACATAATGAATATCAACAATATTATCCATACAGTAATATCAGGTAACAGCATATTGGCTTGTTCTGACTCCTCCTTTACACTCATCATAATTGGAATTCCTATAAGCTAATGTGAGTGGATGATAAGCTAATGTGGATAAATGGCCTGGAATGACTGTTCTAGGTTTCTGCTTCCGATTTAAATTCATGCCCTTATATCTAAGGGGTAGTTAAAGGTTAAATTTAGAAGGGCATAAGACAAGCGTAAGGGACTAATTGAACGAAAATTCATTTTAATTTACCATATTATCTCTGAAATAGGAAGGCATGCGGGTTTCGAGAGGCGTTGCCTTCAATAAAACTTAGTCTTCTTATAGAGGAGAACGGAGAGTTTCATAAAAAATCATGCTACTCAGTTTGTCTAATTCTTATATATATATATTATTTTCACGTGTAATTATTATGAAAATCAGAAAATATTACTATTAGAGAGTTATCTTGTAGCCAAGTCCTAAACGTCAGCCAGCAAATATTAATACTTTGACAATTATCTGTCTATCTGACATTTGGAGACGAAGTGACACGCTCGAACAATTTAATAATTTCTCTACTTTCCCCCACGGGAATACAATTCAGAAATCTTCTAATTCGAGAGGAACCACCATAGTCTACTTCTTCCTCATTCGCATCGAAGAAAGTGTAAAAGCAGTTGAAAAATACTCTGAAAATAAAGGAATTTATTACTTTAGCATAAATAAAATGAAATTGAACCAACCAGGAAAGTAAAGGATTTCCGCATACCGCAGACAAATCCTTTAATAACAAAACATCACAGTTTATGATTCCTTTGTTGTAAGTAATTGGATATAACTCTTGGTAACAGGATCCCTGCGGACGGGAAAAGCTTCAATTACAATATTTTATAATTAATAAACATTGATTGTGTGTCCCGAATCCCTGCAACTAACAACCTAAGTTGTATCTTTTGCAACTTTTCCTTTTACCTAATTTTTACTTTATTTAATCTTTGAGTGTGATGAATACAAGGAGTGGGTAAATGGCCTGAAATTATTGTTCTAGGTTTCTGTTCATAACGCATAAATTCATGCAAGACTACCCCTTAGATTTAATAGAAAAGGTTAAATTTAGAAGGGTCCATACGACAAGCGTAAGGGACTAATTGAACCAAAATTCATTTTTATTTGCCATGTTATTATGTCTGAAATAGGAAGACATAGGGCAACAGGCATTGCCTGCAAACCTGATAATCCCAGTAACGTTTATGTTTGGCATTAATCCTCCGCTCTCTACTATGGATCAGGAAAAGCAACGAAAATCGGAAACGGTTCGCGTTTGAAATGCAGTCCTTCCCCGGTGAGAATTTTGTCTTCCCCCCGCCCTAAATTGGCAAAGACGAAATAAGTGGACTCTATTGAAGATGGGCAAGGTGGAGCGTTGCTATAAGGAAAAAAACAATGGTGATAATGTAAATTAATAAATATAGAAATATACCATGCTAAAAGAGAAAATAAAGTAATAAGTTTTGTTTTATAATAAATAAAAGGTCCTTCCAAATGTGTTTCCAAAAGGTATATTGATAAAAGAAAAAATTAAAAATTAACTGATAACATATAAACCTATTAAGACTTAATCCCCAAATTAACATCAACATCAAAGAAAAGTAAAGAGAAAAATAAGTAAATTAGATTTCTAAGAATTAAAAAATAAACTAACTTCTTGACAAAAAAATAATAAATTAAACGCCATGTACACCATTAGAGAGAAATGTTCTTAGGAAAAAAAAAAAAAAAAAAAGATCTTTGATTTTCGTTTATTTTCAGAAATAAAATGGTGAATAAGGAAGATCCTACCTTTTATCGAAGTAGTATCACAAAATTCGCCGTTGTATCATGTACTATCATCAAATCAAATCATCTTCTAAAGATTATAGATCTATGATAGGCTGGATCTTAATTACTTAGGATGAGTAAGTAGATCGGTATGACCCGTGCAACTGGAAGAGTACGAGACTGATGCCCGCCTTATCGCCGTGTTTGAGGTCCTTAATACCACTAGACCCAACAACCATACACCATATATATGATATTGGTTTCCTAACTATATTTAAAATCAACACACTATTTACTAAATACATAATTAAAATTTATTACCGAATAAGATAATAGAAATTAAAAAAAAAGAAAAAAAAACCATTAATAACAAATAAAAGGGCCTGCGCTAAAACGAGAGAAAAAATTATATTAGAGGAAAAGAAGATAAAATAAAACTAACTAGGGCTTTAACACGAGTATTTAGTGCTTCACTACAGCAACAACAGTCACCCATTATATTAGAAAATTAACATTTTATTCGCTTATACAAAGTAAATTCTATACTAAGGATCTATCGTGAAGGTCTGTTCCGACAAAGGGAATTTTCAGAACTTAGGTTGTTCTCTTGTCGAGAGGTGAAACCTCAGAGTTAAACCGCTTTCCTTTTAGGAGGGAACTAGTAAGTGGAAGGATTCTACAACATACCTACAGCCTAGCCTTTATCAACCCTTTTCGATTTACATAGCAGAAGTAATTATCATGTTAACCATTTAAAATTATCCAAATCACAATCAGAACAACTTAGCATAGTTTTAAAGAAAATGTGTTCAGAATAAATACTGAGCCTTTATACTACGCAGTGCATTGTTTCAGGTTACAACGGTATTTTTTGTAATATCGAAATGTTAAATTTCAGAAGCACCTTTCGATTTATAACGTTCTTTTAAAAAAAATTGAAGATATTGCTCGAGATGAGTAAACATTTGACGATCTTGCAGTAATTTACTACTCTTTCAGCAAAGTCTGACAGTCGTATAATAATAATTAACAGATTTTTTAGATAAGCCGTTTTTGTAGGGAATGAGCGATGTATTCGAAATAATTTGAAATATCTCAATTTCCAGCTACGGCTATTAAGATGAGAGGACAGGTGAGATCGGAGAAGGTGGCTGAGCAGTTCCATAAGTTACTAAGTACTAAGTTTATGTTTGCTAACGCTACAAATCTTGTTAGGTCGGTGTGAAACCGCTAACTTGGCCGTTACAATGTCTGTTTCTGTTTAATATTGTGTGAATAATGAGAGATCCTTTGCTTATTTCGGTATCTATTTATGTTGGAACTATTATGTTTAACTTATGTTTCAATTTTAATATTTAGGACTGTATGCTATTGATTTTTTCTCTTTATCTCTTCGATTTAAAGTATAAAGATAATATTCAAAAGTACTAATCCACTAGCAATCCATCTTTCAGCCGGGTAATGACATCTCTTACATCAGAATTAAAATCTATGCGATTTATTTTTATCATGTGCACGCAAGTAATCGAAGGAAAAATCTATTATAGTAAGATTATAGAAGAACAATCGTTGTGAAGAACGTTTCACTGTTCCTTCGTCCAAAAGTATGCGTAAAGAATAGTCTAATCCACCTGCTTGTAGGACTTTACCTGACACCTTTTCCTATGTCGAAAATACTCGAAGGAACGCCGCGATCTCAACATTACAACTTCGTACAAAGCGAACAATGGTATGGAAAACACGTTCAGATACCTCAAGAGCACAAAGTGAATGCCCTACATTTAAGAAGAACAGTTGTCGCTAATGACCTGGGCAGTCGAAGCGACTTGAAGCATCACATAAAAAAAAAAAATTATATTTTAAATTTTAAATTTTTGTCTACCTTTAAAGGGATTCTTTACAGAAAATATGCCTCAATTCATGAACAAATTAAAACCATGATCTTCAGGGCCAAATTTTATAATGACGCTGTTTTATTAGTGCATAAGTACAAGTGTTTAAACTAACAACAGCACTGGCACTATTTTTTTTATAGGAACTAATAGTATGACGCAATGAAACAAAATAAAAACTCTCACTCTCGCGTAAGTCGTGTTAAAACGCGCCACTTTTTAACTTGAAACCGAAAGGTTCAGGGATACGCCAAGATTCCAAGCACTCTGATCGGTTGTTATCTTTTTTACTTGTATATCACTGTTATGAGATTAATTTTTTTGGGGCAAAGAAAAAGAATTAAACTACTTAAAACATCGATATTAAAATCGACACGCAACCATCGATGTTAAAAACAACAGGGTAAGTTCTATTAAACTAGATTAAAAATGCATTACTTGGATATCAGGTACAACCAATAGAATAACTTTAAAAAATATCATCCGTATTATAGAAAAATATTCCTAACTTTATTTTTATTGAAGAGTAAAACATTAAATTTATAATAATAGCTTTGTAATATCTTTGTTAGGTTTATATTTTTTGTCTAATTTATTTAATTGATCGTCATTATATTTTTTTTCTTTGATTTTAGACCTTCTTAGGCAATGAATAAACGAGTAAATAAAATTGTGCAATAATATACCTGTCATGATAAAAAGGAAGGGAAATAGAACCCTATTATCACAGATTGGGGAGGAAAGAGCCTGGGCAAATCAAACAGGAGAAATAATTTGGCGGAAAGTGAGATGACAGATGGAGGGCGGCTGTTGACACAAGATGACCTCAGCAACTAATGGAAAATACACAAGATCTTTCTCCTTATTTCCATATTCGTCGGGGTAGCTTTAAATAATGTTTTCACCCCTTGATATTTATTGGAGCGGTTATTTAGGCCGAAGGATTTTCCATTCGTCTTCCACTTCTTAGAAAATCTTTAATATTTTGACAACTTTAAGAGAAGAAAAGCGAATTTGTGCTAATGGTGAATAATATAATGAATGTGAATACATTGCCTACAATTAATTTGCATGTGTATTTATGTAGGCACAATGCATTGTAACGAGTTTTTTCGCTTCGATTACGTCCGTCTGGAGTCGCGAAGAGTTCATTTGAGCCCTTTTGCGCAAGGCGGCTGTTTGCGCGGGTAGTTTGAATTTAAAATAGTTATGGTGTCGCTACCTATGGTACCCACCATATTAGCCATTCCCGTAAGAACTGTGGTACCGAGTGGATGTACCGTACCGTACCGTTCCTTCTTTTTTCTTTCAGTTAATTTCTATGTTTGGCGAAGAAGTGCCCATTATTTTATTATTTTTTATTTTGAGGATCTCAGCGGTAAGCCTCCTGAGTTAAATTATTATTGTATTATTTTAATTTTAATTTAAAATTAATTATTTCAAAATGATTTTTAGTTGGTGTCTGAAATATGTCTCGACTATGATTTTAAGTTGGTGTCTGAAATATGATATTACATTTGGTGTTTGAACTATGATATTAAGTAACATCTCAACTATTAAATTACATTGGAGTCTGAAATATTTATATTACATTGGTATCTGGATATTTTGGTGTTTTACAGTAAGAACCTCTGGACCAAAACCAATAAACCATGTCACACAAATTAATGGCGCCTCGAACTGGGACTAAGGAAAACTCCAAGATAAGTGTCGTCTTGAAGATTTATTAATTAATAGCTTTATTAATATAAAATTAATATTAAGCAAATTTATCTAATACATAGTACGAGAGAGTACAAGTTATATTGTTTGAGCACTTTGTTTAAATTGAGAGTATTAGTTTATACTTACGTTTGAGCTAAATCAATAACAATAACAAGAACGAAATTAAAGCTGTGTTTAACTTATGATGCTTTTGTTATTCACTGATTTCCCTTTCAATATCGTAAGAATATTATTTTCAACGAAATAACATTTTCGAAGAAAGACAATTACTTAAATTTTCTTTAAAGATATTATGGTATATTACGTAAGCCTTTTAACAAATAATTTTACATGGTTTTAATTTTTTTTTTTCCAATTACTTATATCTTTTTAACAAAATATATTTTTTTTTCTTCATTGATTGAATGCTCAAAATATATTGTTCTAAGGAAAAATAATGTTTTCACAAACAGTATTGGAATTTAAATGTAGATTATTTTATTTGAATTGAATTTCAAAACTTTCAAATTAAGATTTCATTTACCTTTATTAATTTACTTTAATTTGATAATTTGGATTCTATTATTTTTTAATAAGAATTGTTATTATAATAAGGAATTTAATTTTTGTTTTATAATTTTAAAAATAACTTTTGATAACAGAGATACTATATTCTTTTATGTATGAAATAGTTTTAGTTTTCTTTTTTAAAGACTCTAACCTATGAATTAAGATTTATCTTAATTAGAATTTAGGAATAGTTAATGTTTGTTTCATTAATTTATATCTTTTGTTTTTAATTTAAAACTTTTGTTTTGGTAAGAAGGCACTAGTTTGATGCCTTTTGGGTTTGTAAAGGAAGCTTACCCGAGTTCAATTTAATTTTCATTATCTTTTCTATTTAATATTTTGCATTTTTATACATATTTTTATTTTAATTGCCTGTTTAATTTAAACAGTTTAAAATTTCTCTTGTGATCGTTTTTCAGAGTGCTAGTTCATACATTTATTTTAATTTTTTCTTGACATTTTGTTTCTTTTGCTACCATGGGTGTTCCCGACGTTTTAATATCAGAGCGGGAGGACATATTTGCCGCAGTCCAGAACATTTTCACCAAATCGAACTCTTTGACTGTCAATACCGTAGTAGATTTTAAACCAGTTTACGATAGGCTAGTCAATTATGAGTCGCGTTTTGAGAATATTCAGTCCAAAATACGGGAATATAATGCAACTGTGACGGATAAAAAGGACAAGATTGAAACCTCCGCAGTGCAAAACTCATTCAATGATTTAGTTGATACCACTAAAGCCAATTATTATAAATTGATAAAAGCGTGCAATCCTCCTGAAAAGAAACCTGAGATTTTGCTTACCCCTATTTATCCTGTACCTCAGGAGCTACCGAAAATTGATTTACCGTTATTCTCGGGGAAATTAGAAGAATGGAGTGGATTTTATTCTCTTTTTGACTCTATGGTTCATAGAGAAAATTCTTTATCGACCATTAGGAAATTTCATTATTTACGAAGTAGCTTACGCGGGGAAGCTCTGTCCCTTATCTCAGGGTTCGCACTAGACGAAACTAATTATTCCCTAGCTTATGATGCATTAGTCTCTAGATATCAAAATAAAAGGCGACTCGCCAGATTTTATATAAAGAGGGTGATGGATTTTACTCCCTTAAACAACTCTTCAGCTAGTAACTTGCAAAGATTTTTATCTGAGCATGAAAATAATTTTTCTGCGTTATCGGCTTTAGGTATTGAAGACATGGGGGATTTCATCAAACTTCATTTAGCCCTCACAAATTTAGACCCCGGTACTAGAAAAGCGTTTGAAGAACGAATAAAGTCAACTGAAATTCCTTCTTATAAGGACTTGATAAATTTTGTTACGGAACGTTCTAGAGTCTTCGAGATGATGGCTCAAGAAGGCCGATCCGAAAAGTCTAATGCAAAAGGGAAAACCCGATTTACAAATCCCAATACAACTAGACACGGCAATAACTCGAATTATGAGAAAGAACAAATATCGAGAATCTTTAGTGTTTCACCTTCGGGTTCCTCAATGTCAAAAGAAACAGACACTGCTACCGACAAATCCAATGGCAATCGTGAATTAGAACAAATGAAAACGGAATCAGTTGGTTGTATGGAACGGTTATTCCCATCGAATAAGGTACAATCCAGAAATAGTCCTGGACCCATTGTCAATAAAAACGCTCCAAAAGAGCTACAGCCAGCTCCGAAATTAAATTGCTGGAATTGCGGTGGACCTCATGTATATTCTAGGTGTTCGCAGCCTCGTAAGTTGTTCTGTTATCGTTGCGGTAACCCAGGAGTTTCCATTCATGCCTGTCCCAAATGTACTCCGGGAAATGGGCAAGGGAATCGGAAGTAAGGGTCATTCCTATTCCCATGGTTTTAGCTGACCCACCAAACATCAATTCAACTATTACCGTTCCTTATCGAACACCTATGTGTACCTCTAAGTATGATCTCGTTTCTCCTTGTGTCGTCTCGAATTCTTTAGAAAATTCTACCGCACCTCTTTGTCCCTTATCGTTACCTAAACAGCTTTACATTGTTTTCCAAATAGGAAAACAATGCCAAAGAAGCTTGCCTTACTCGGCACTATTTGACCCTGGTTCCACGACCTCATTCGTTGGACCAGAAGGGATTAAAATTCTCTTTCAGCTTGGGTATGTCGTAGAGGAAATTCCTAAGTTTAATATTTGTGTCGCTAATGGAAGTACTAGTATTGTGGATAAAAGGTTCTCCATTCCAATTACCGTTGGAGATAGGTCGTATGACACAATACTATATGTTTTAACAACGCTTCCATTTATGTTCTTGTTTGGGTTAGATTTTATAGTTAACTCTAATATGTGCACGAACCTTCGTGAAGCAACATGGTGGTTTCAAGATGATCCTAACCATAAATTCTCGTTTCGTCAAGAGTTTCAATTTTCGGGAAATGAAACATCCAAACTTTGCGGTATTAATTCACTTAATTCCACAGAAAGATTGGATCTGGATAGGGTAGTTAGTGAAGGTTTGCTAACTCTTCACGATTCTCCGGGATTAACAACGCGGATAAGCCATAAGATAGACATTAATGGCGCTCAACCTATCAAACAACGCTCCTACCACTACTCGCCCAAAGTGCCCAAAGTGCCCAATGTACCGAGAGCTAGATCGGATGTTGGAAGAAGGCTTAGTGGAGCCTTGCCAATCCCCATGGTCATCTCCTGTAGTCATAGTTCGCAAGGGATCGAGCTACCGTTTTTGTGTAGATTTTCGCAAAGTAAATGAAGTTACTCGAAAAGATTCCTATCCCATGCCAAATATGACTTCTCTTTTGGACGGACTTCGACAAGCCAGATATCTGACCAAATTCGACCTCAAGCAGGCATTTTTGCAAGTTCCACTAGCGGACGAATTCAGTAAAGACATTACTGCATTTACAGTTCCCGGAAGAGGGTTATTTAGATTTAAAGTGATGCCGTTTGGACTAACTAATTCACCTGCAACCTTTCAGAGGTTAGCAGATTCAATATTTGGGCCCGAACTCTACCCATACGTAGTAGTATTCCTTGACGACATTTTGATTTGTACGCCAACTTTTGAATTGCATTTAGATATGCTTAAGGAAGTATTCCGTCGACTTAAAGCTTCAGGTTTGCGCATCAACCCCGAAAAATGTGAATTTGGATGTAATGAAGTTAGGTACTTGGGATATCTAATTAATAGTGATGGCATGAGTGTTGATCCAGACAAGGTTAGTTTCGTAACTTCGATTCCTCCTCCTACTAATGTTGGGCAACTTAGAAGGTTCCTTGGAATGGCAGGATGGTATCGTCGTTTTATAAAAGATTTCTCTTCAGTTGTCTCTCCACTTACATCCTTGCTTAAACGTAAAGCTAAATGGGTATGGACAGAAGAGCAGGAAGCCTCTTTCAATGCTCTCAAGTCAGCTCTGACTGAAGCACCAATATTAGCCAGACCAGATTTTGAGCAGCCTTTTCAATTACAGACCGATGCCAGTGATACAGGTCTGGGAGCGGTCTTAACTCAAATACAAGATGGTGAAGAAAGGGTCATCGCTTTTTGCTTCCGCACTCTCAGTCCAGCTGAAAGAAATTATACCGTGACCGAGAAGGAATGTCTCGCAGTTCTGTTTGGTATCGAAAAGAATCGGCATTACTTGGAGGGAAATCCGTTTACCGTTATAACTGACCATGCAAGTCTTAAGTGGTTACTGAATTTGAAAAACCCTTCGGGCCGTTTGGCTAGATGGGCTCTTCGTTTACAACCATACAATTACAAAGTAGAATACCGTAAGGGCAAACTGAATACAGTTGCCGATGCTTTATCCAGAATTGCCACAATAACCGTTTTATCTTCTAATCCCGATCATGGTTCTTCTTCCGGTGAGATTTCGTCTTCGGAATCCTCCATATCGTCCGACGAATGGTATAATCAGAAATTTTACCGAGTCAAAAAGTCTCCAGAATTTCATCCTGGATGGTTGATAAAGGACGGACAATTATTATATCATCGGAAGAACCCTTTGAAGGGAGAGCTTGAGGACCCCAGTGAGGAATGGAAAGTTGTTGTTCCTAGACATTTGCGTAGATCTATAATTTATGATAATCATGATCTTCCGCAGTCGGGCCACCTGGGTATAGATAAAACTGTTGCTATAGGGTTAGCAGATTATATTACTGGCCTGGACTATATCGCGATATAAGCCAATATGTCAGACAATGCGAATTATGCCAGAAAGTCAAACCCAGTAATACACCACCTCGCGGATTAATGTACCCTCGCTATAACAAGCAGCCTTGGGAAATTGTGTCAGTCGACATTATGGGTCCCTACCCTCGAAGTTCAAAAGGCAATGTTTATCTTTTAGTTTTCGTTGATTTATTTAGCCGATGGGTGGAATTGTGTCCGATTAGAAAAGCTACCTCTTCAGTTATTGTATCGAAATTAAAATCCCGAATATTATATAGGTATGGGGCACCTCAGAAGTTAATTACCGATAATGCAAAGAACTTTGTTAGTAATCTTGTAAATGAAGTAGCAAAGGAGTTCGGTATTAAGAGAGAGACTACACCTTTATATCACTCACAGGCAAATCTCACAGAGCGAGCAAATCGTAATATAAAGCAGCTAATCGTCACGTATCTCGGGAAAAGACACCAACGCTGGGACGAGAAATTAGGGGAGATACAATTTGCAATAAATTCTTCCGTTCAAGACTCAACAAAGTTCAGCCCTGCCTTCTTGAATTTTGGTAGAGAGCTAAGGCCTTTACACCAAGCTCCACAAGGGGATATCCTGGTAGCTCGCGAAGAACAACAGGCTTCTTGGGCTGCTAAATTAAGCAAATTACCTGAAATACATCACGTTGCAGAGGAAAATTCTCTTAAAGCGAGTCTAACTCAGAGTAGGCGTTATAATTTGAGACGTAGGAAAGATCGTTTCAGTCCGGGAGATCAAGTGTTAAAGATGACTTTTCAGCTATCTTCGGCGGCTGATAAACTTGCAGCTAAACTTAACCCCAAATATGAAGGCCCTTATACGGTTGTTTCGGTTACTGCCGGCGGATCGTGTAAGTTAAGGGATCATAGTGGGAAGTTAGTAGGTTTATGGCATCCCTCAAAACTTAAATTATTTCGACCATCCTGACGGACTTACGCGCTGGAGGGGGGTGTGTAACGAGTTTTTTCGCTTCGATTACGTCCGTCTGGAGTCGCGAAGAGTTCATTTGAGCCCTTTTGCGCAAGGCGGCTGTTTGCGCGGGTAGTTTGAATTTAAAATAGTTATGGTGTCGCTACCTATGGTACCCACCATATTAGCCATTCCCGTAAGAACTGTGGTACCGAGTGGATGTACCGTACCGTACCGTTCCTTCTTTTTTCTTTCAGTTAATTTCTATGTTTGGCGAAGAAGTGCCCATTATTTTATTATTTTTTATTTTGAGGATCTCAGCGGTAAGCCTCCTGAGTTAAATTATTATTGTATTATTTTAATTTTAATTTAAAATTAATTATTTCAAAATGATTTTTAGTTGGTGTCTGAAATATGTCTCGACTATGATTTTAAGTTGGTGTCTGAAATATGATATTACATTTGGTGTTTGAACTATGATATTAAGTAACATCTCAACTATTAAATTACATTGGAGTCTGAAATATTTATATTACATTGGTATCTGGATATTTTGGTGTTTTACTGTAAGAACCTCTGGACCAAAACCAATAAACCATGTCACAGCATAATAAAAATACAATATCCTTGTTTTTAAAAGCAGTAGAAAATATTTCGTTTTGAGAAGAATATAGTTGTTATTCCTTATTCACAACCAAAAAAATAAATAAAAAATTAACATTATTGAAAGGGGAGGAAATCTTTTTCTCAAAAATGTGGCTTACTCGAAATAGGTAGGCGCAAAATTGTGATAAATTAGGCTATAGACCACTAAACCACACGCAACTTAAAAGGCATTTAGAGCTTTGTGAATTACAAAAAATGTCACAAACACGACTTCAAAAAATTAATAAGAACAACATATAAAAACTTTGGATGAATTTTTCTTATGTTATTCAAAAAGCCATACAATATTAATGTTGTTGACATGGTTTGGAAGATTAGTGAATCAACTTCCTAACGGTTGCAGCAACGTTGGATTTGGAGAAACTCGTAAGTAGTTAATAATGGGAAAAAAAATAAATTTGTGACCTTTCCTAGAAACTAATTAGCTTCCTCTTTAAAATAAAATTTATTTAACATAATATATTTGATTTGAATAACGACATTATTTTACTTTTTTTTTTCTTTCAATATCAAAATATAACAAATTGATTGATAATAACCCATAATTACACTTAAATTTCCGGAAAAAATATTTTTAAAATTCTTATTTATTTTTTATTGGACATTTTTTGACCAAAAAAAGTTTATTCCGACCTCGGCGACACTCACCTTGCGCTCCCTCTTAAAATATTGTGCATTGTGTATACGTTACCAGAAAACGAATTGTAAACTGTGTTGTATCCATCTCTTTCCTACATCAATAATTTTCGTTCAATGAATAAAGAGAATGCTATTCCTCGGTCAAGTTGGAGTTTCATCGATGACCCACTGAGCAACTTTTTTTAAATAGAGATTTTCAGAGGCAACTAATTGTATTTTTTCCGCTGTAATTGGGGTTGAGCAAGAAACGGAGAAAAAAAATTCGCATGTTTTGCTAGCAATCAGATTCCAAGGTAAATTCAATGTCAACAAAAAACAGAATCTCGTCATTATTCCAATAGGCCCTTCATATATTAGTATTTTAGAGTTTTTCTTAAAACAGTGAAGATATTCCGAAATGTTGACCTGTAATGTATTTATTTAAATTAATATAATTTATAAGAGAGCTTAAGTTGCCAAAGAACTACATAAAAGAAGTAATTGCATATTTTCACAAAATTTCATAGGATATAATTTTTTATTTTCTTTGTTTAAGGACAAGTCGACCTAAAGGTCATTATCTTCCAACTCTTAAGGAACAATTGAGATTAGATAATTCTGGAACAATCTAGATTAATTCTTAATTAATGCTAATTATCATAATTAATTTTGTTCTACTTTATTTTTTATCAGAAAATATTATTGCTATTAGATATTGATATTGTTATATTATTTTTAAAAAAGATTAATAATTTTTTGGCCCGTAAAAGATGAAGTAACGGAGATTTGATCGTTTCCTAGAAGTTCGTCCATTTGTTGTAGCAGTTTATGTTCCTCTCTTTGCTTCTGATATAAATTATTAACTATATGCTATTGTAAAAAAAAAAAAAAAAAATAGTTACAGAAAACAAATAACTACAGAAAAATAAGAATTCTTGAGAGATAATTTTAAAAAAGTGAATTGGAACAAACAGCAATGGAAAGGAAACTGTGATGGAGCAGCCAGCGTAAACGTTACGTGCCTTCTCAATTTTATAAATTTTTAAATCGGCAGAGTGAGGATTCTCCTTAACATTACTGAATAAGTAATGAAGTTTTACTAAAGGCGGACTTTCAGAGTATCGCTGCAAACATCTCACTATCTCAAAAATTTTGCTTTCAATACTTCCATGATGTAAATATTTTTTTAAAAAAGAATGTGTAGTTTAAAAATCAATAAACAATATTGACAAAAAGTTTATTTTGACGTTCCTCATCTACCCAAGCAGTTCATTATCGGCATGAATGGAAATTAGGTCATGAAATGTAAGTTTTTTTTATGTACCTGGCGATTTTTTTTTTACAATTTGATTGAACTGTCTAAATTAATTTATAACTTTAAGGTCTTTAATAAATTTCTTTATATTCCGTATTTTTTTTCTTCATCATCAGTGAAAGCTGAATATATAGCTGAAGGTGTATCCTCGAAATACTTCTACCAGGATTTACCTATATATTTTTAAAAATTCCCTTTTTTACAAAAAAATAATTTACAAATTTTGGGAACTGCATTAATCGTCTGATTGTCTTCCTATCCATTGAGAAAGAATTTGAAAAAAACAAAACAATTAAATCCAAGGGCATTTAATTGTCACGAAAGTATTACTGAACTATGTTTGATGTTTTGAGTATTAAATGATATAAAATTGAAGTATATAAAAATTTAATTATATTGCATAACAGTATTAAATAATAAAACCTCCCTAAAAATGAATAGTTCAATATAAAATGCCAACATTATAAATAAATATGGTGGAAATAATAAAATAAAAAATAAAAAGATCTTAAGAAATCGAATACGAAATACCTCGTATCATAGTCATTATTAGATATTATTTTATAAGTCAAGAATGGTATTTTTTTTTCCCCCCTGTTTCATAATGGAAAGCTATGCGCACTTTTCTTGGTAGTCATTCCCATACGACTATATATACATATATATATAAGTCAACATACCTAACAATAACAGATCAAATACCATGAACTATATATTAAGGCTAAGGGGTGAGATATATAGACATGGAGAGACAATATCCCGTGACAAACTAAAGCTATAGCAGACAGGACGGTATGGCGGGCATAAAACAGCCTCCCTTAATGAGAGTCCTCGGGAGGTGGCAGGGAGGGGTAGGGAGGGGGTGGCAATGAAATTAAGAAGGTCGGAGTTATGAAGTGCTCCCCCCGGCTAATTGCTCCCCCACTTGTCCTCCCACCTCCTCCCTAATTGTAACTATTATCTTATGGAAGGACGAAAACCGTCACTAACTTTAACTAGTTTGTCTGTAGAGGTAATTGAAACCGGAGATAAACTGTTCGGATAATGAGAATTTTCGTTTATATATATCTGAAACGAACAAGTACAAATATACTAGTTTTATGACTCTATGAATGAAATCATGATTGAGGGTATGCTCCAAATTACGAAGGATCGTATGGTCTGGCGATGAGATTTTACTAAATAAAATGTGGAAAAAACCAACGAAAACTAATTCAATAGAGAACTAAATTAAAGTTCAAATGTACTATTTTCTAGGACTATTGTAGGTACATAGTTTTAGATAGAAGGTCGTAGTTTATGTATAAATTTCAATAAAACACATGGAACATAAACATATTACTAGAATACCGCCAATTATCATCAACTCTTCACTGGCCGTGTTAACAGTGAATGTGAAAGAGCCCTATTCATCGCTAGTGGTTATTTAATCATAATATGTTTTATAATAATAAATGCGAGGATCAATGCAAGAAAAAACAAGTATCTTCACATTATTCGTGCACTCCAAATATCTTCTACCATCGGAAAGCCTAATTGATTAATAAGATTTAGGAATTTCAATAGTAGTTGTGGAAGCTGGAAAAAAAGCTCCAGAAGCTGGAATGTTTCTTTTTTTTTTTGGTTAGAGAGAATGGTAAAGATATCATAGAACCAAAATAATAATAAATGAAAGATGATGACTTAAGCATTCAATAAGGCCGAAATTAGCGAGGAGGAAGCATTGCTTAGGAAAGAAGTAGTAGTTGTGTCGATTTTATGTTGTGCTAACCTCGTTTCAGGTCTCACAAGGGGACCACGTCACATTTCCCTCTCCGATTTTGATGAAATTTTTTTGGTGATTCTACATCGAAAATAAGTCGACACGTGTCCGGCGGTTCCATTGAATGGGCCGTTAAAATTTGCTTTCACAAAACAGTCATTGCTCCATTCTACCTGAACCATTTTTAATGAAACTTTCAGGGATTCTTCTACTTAAAAATATATTAGACACGTGTATCGGCATTTATCACAATTCACCCTAGTAAGGCCAGAGCGTCACATCAACACAATTTACTAATGCAAGCCTCAACAAACCTCAGCTTTGATGTGATTCTCTGGTCTGACTAGGGTGAATTGGGACATGACTGTTTTGTGAAAGCCAATTTTAACGATTTTTGAACGTAAAATATTTAATTTCTCGGTCCAGATGGCCCATTCAATGGAACGGCCGGACACGTGTCGACTTATTTTCGATGCAGAATCACCAAAAAAAAATTCATCAAAATCGGAGAGGGAAATGTGACGTGGTCCCCTTGTCATAAATGAACTCATCATAAGTGAGTAATATCATCAGGCTTCCAAAAAGCTACATAAAAAGGTTTAATCACTTTATCGGGATATGACAACAATATCTAACGGTTTTATCAGTTTCTGTATGTCCCTTAAATTCTTAAAATAGGGTAATATCAAAAAGGGGAATTCGAGATTATGTATCAAATATTCTTTTGTCGGAGAAGATCAGAAATTTACAAAACTTTGGCATAAGTCTGCAGATTCCTGAGCAAAATCATCTTATAGTCAAAGGACGAATAAAGGTTTGGTCACACATGCCCGACACCGTGATTAGTATCAGCACCATAATACTAATAATAAGACTTATTAATTCGTGGACCCGAGGTTTCGATACTGATTCAAACGATTGCTCAAACCCGATCCACTGCCCACAGTCAAAAAACATCGCAATTATAATTATAAAACCAATATATATTGTTTTATATACCTTACTTCCAGTTGGTTTAAGACGACGTTCTATTAAGAAAATATGTACTTACCTGAAACAGAAAATATTGAATTAATCTATAAATAAAAATCTGTAATATCGCATTTAAGAATTCATTTTAATAGGTAATTTATAATTCTAACCTATAAAATGAAACATATCGTCGTCACCATGCTGAAGTAACGAATATGCATACCTAGGTTTTTAGTTGCACATTCGTTACTTTGGCATGGTGAAGACGATATGGCGGGTTAGTCTTCAAGTGGCTCATGACTTAGCCATAGCTCCGAAATTTCATATTAATATAATAAATTATCCAATCTATATAAATAAAGATGAAATTCTGTTTGTTTACTGTTTATTTGTTCTTTATAGAAATCCATACCGTTTGTCCTAAATTGTCCAAATTTTGCTCAGTGGTTCTTTGATACTAAGTGCGAACATCTGTCCATATTAAAATTGCATAACATCAGCCAATCTCTGGGTATATTCTTTATTGTTATAAAACTCGTTTTGATCTCGCTTGATTTTTACGAAATCGACCGTTTGAGTCGATAAAAGTCATACTTTATAGATTTAAAAAATGAAATTCTCCAGGTAAAACCGGTATAAACAGGTAGTACAATATAATCAAAAGTAATATAATAGGTTAAATGATAATCAGGATTTTCAGTTTGAAAAAAAATTTATTTTCGAAAGCCAACGTTTCGATCCAACTTGTGGATCTTCATCTGGGCTAAAATAAAACAATGTGTACGTCATATAGAAACATGTTTTACGTCAATGCACGTCAAAATTAGCAGAACATGCCATCGCCTACAACCATTCCTTTGACTTTGAGAACCCCTGCATATAAGCTACTGTACCAAACCACGATAAACGATTCCTCTCAAAATCCATTTTCATCCATCTGGAAAAAAATAAACCTGTAAATCATAAAACAGATAAAGAGGTAATTTCATCCACTTATTCTAACAACTTCCGCATCCTCTAATCCTAGTTAGGTATCCGCAATTATCTATGTACCTCTTGAACTATTATTATCTTTAGTATTGTATAACTTCCTTCTGTATATTTTTCATTTTTTTATGCATTGTCACCTTATATATTACCTTAATTTTGTGTTATTAATGAGTCCAGACATAACAATTTGTATAGAGTACCATCTATTTTGTTAGTCTTTATTATTTTATTTCCACTTAGTTGTCAAGTAGCCTTTCACTTCAAAAGCGTTGGGTTTCCCCGTCATAAACCTTTGAAGTCGGCAAACTACCCCCTTACCCTACCTCTTACCTCATTTTATCTTCAGTCTTTGTATCTACCTGGACTCAGAAGGTAAATATTATATTCTATTTTATCTTGCTAACCAGCCACTTATTTAAATATGCATGTGTAATGCTTACCATCTTTTATATTATAATCAGTTCTGTAAAGTAATCATTTATTTTCATCCTCTAGCATAGATACTCATATATTTGTTTCCTTTTAGTCCTGATGAAGATCCACAAGTTGGATCGAAACGTTGGCTTTCGAAAATAATTTTTTTTTTTCAAACTGAAAATCCTGATTATCATTTAATCCATCCCAAAGAATAACAGTTGACTATCTCTCACCTCTACAAAAGTATTATAATTCAAATTCTTGTTATTAAAAAAAAATAAAATATTCGAAGCAAAAAGTATTCTCTGTAATATTACACCAACATTCTGATTGCAACCGCTATGACAGGTAACACTGTAATTAATACATATTCTGTGAAGTAAGCTTAACATGTTAATTAGTAACTAACGTAAATGTAGCACATATCCACATGGCAACGTGTCAGCCGCAAGAGACAGTGTCACCTAATGAACCTAACCTACATGCAAACCCAATACTTGGTTATTTAGGGGTAAAATATTTTAAATACCACATCACCTCGTTGATGCAGTTTGAAGCATGACCATTAGATACATCAGCTTTATGTTACAACATATCGCGACCTAGGGTCATAATTTTTAATTAGGGAAAAAGCAAATAAAATGATAGAGTTGCCAGTACTATGAAAGTACAAGAATTCTAAAATTTTAGTCCACATCTACTAGCAAAGTAATTTAAGGTATATGTGGTCATGGATGTAAAAAAATAGTGATGAGGTTGAGTACTCCAAATGTTGTCAACTAAACTCATAAAGTAAGTTCAATTCCTTTTCTAGTTAAACCGCGAGTTCCATCTCTCTATACCCCTTACATCCATTCTATTCATTTTTGGACCCAGGACGTTTTTAAGTGTCTTTCTCTCAGACTGTTTTTTTTTTTATTCATCATCCAGTTTTCGCTTGGCTACCATAGATTTTATTAGTGCTTTATATATTATAATCTTTGTGGTATGTTAAAATGAGTCGCACTACCCAAAATGCAAATGTCCTATAAACTAAATGCCCTACTACAGTATTATTTCTTGTTACCGAAACTGCCGAAATCAATTGGCTTGATACATACCGCTTACTCCTTTATGAGGAAAGCATACCTCAAAAATTTTTGGAGAGTGATTTAAAAGTTTGAATAAAGATTAAATTAAAAATTGTTGAGAATAGATTTGTTTTTTTGTGTTTGTTTATTTATCGTCAATTCAAGCTGCTAGGGCTAATTGGACCTTAGTACAGTGGGAAACCTAAGTTGTACCAATCCCCCGGTACTATTAGGATAGGGATTTTAAACTAGTACCTGACATTGTACAGGCTCGGGACCTCCATTTTACATCCCATCGGAAGGATGGCATGGCTAAGGATTTTTTCCTCATTTTAAAAATCCTAGGGCTATCCAGTGGTATGCAAATCCGCGACGTATTAGTAATTAGGCTCCTAAGTTAACCACTTCACCACAGGTGACCACTTAACTGGAATATTTCAATAATAACTGACATTTTTTCCTTTGTCTGAAGAAGAATTGAATATAAAATGGTTAAATTTTAAACAATCCCTTCTAATTTATTACGCATTGGTTAAAAAAAAAAATCACGGATTTATTTTGGATTGAGTTTAAAAAGGGACGATCTTGCCAGGATATACTATTCTTTTAATGCATTCAGAAAACATTAATAACAAAAATAACCCATGTATTTAGATTTAACGTTGTTTAAAGGATTGAACGATTGTCAGCCGAATATTTCAAATGAACCCGGACTCTAATGGGTATAACTTTCATTAGGTATATTGTGGCTGATTATATCATTTGAATTTCTTTTTTCTTTTTTTTACGTAGCCATAAGTTGTGAATTACGGATTCAATATACAAGTCTAAAGTCGGGCATGGGACTTACTCTTACAAACAATGTGTAGTGGGTGTCATTCACAGAATGACTATGCATTTTTATCATATTTAAAAACAATTTTTAAAATAATAATAGTACAAATATTTCGATTTTGAATCCTGTAACTTAGAATAAGGAAGCATTAGAGGTGACAACAAGAGGCTATGGTGCAGTTAAATTTATTCATGAGGAGCGGGGTTGAAGCCCACTCCTAGGTCGGGCCCATTGTGTTCAAACCCAACACGTGTAGTTTGCGTCCAACATGCATCTGTTTATAGCCCGTGTATGGACACTGACTCACTCAATTCATCCTCAAGCTCCTATCACGAATTATTATTATAAGTCAATATGACATATTACAATTACAGGACCTAGATGGACATCATACTTATATTGATAAAAAAAAAATAAAATAAAAAAAATTGGTTTGGAAAAGCTTTATTCAAATCAATGCAATAATCAAAGATAATATTAAGAACTAAACTGATAAAGGAATTCTTCGAGTTATCTTAAATTTTTGTTTTTTACTATCTATCCATTTCTAATTCTGTTATTGTTATGTTACTGTAAGAGGAGTTCTTTTTTTCTTGTTTTTTTATACATAAAAAAGGATAATCACAAATATAATAATAATAACAATAATAATAATAATAGTAATAGGTGTTTTTTCTAGTTGATTTACATTATTTATCTCTCCCATCTCAGTCCCACCTCTCCCATCTCAGAATAAGTTGTTAAGTCGAATTTCCTTACTTTCAAGACTTTTCAAGGACGATTTTTTTAAGTTGGAACTTTTTGATATATAATCAGGTATTCATTACCAAGCGTTAAAATGTCTTTAAAAATACCAACATAGTGCCGTTTTCATGTGTACAGTGTTGCCGTTTTCATGTTCACAGTGCCGTTCATTCAGTACTGTAGAATAAATTAATAGTAAATTTATAATAATTTGTATTTTGTCACAAATCATTCCGTATTAAGGAATAACGTTATCATTTGTGAGTTTTCCTAGCTGTGATTGCGAGAACGGCGAAGATGATAACGTGGTCGATGCAAACATTTCTAACCACTTCGATAATATTTCTTCACAATAATGCGAAGAATGTGAAAACAGACACAATTTCATCTAACGGAGTACTTTATTTCAAAACTGTTAACGTTTTTTCTCGATTTTCTTAAAAACCGCTCTAACGATTTTGATAAAACTGGGTATTTGATGTATGTATATGCCTGCGATATAACAGTAAAAATTTAATCAAAATAGATCAAACGGAGGGGGCACATTATTTAATAAATGTTTTCCTATTGTTACGATTTTTTAGGTTTTCTCACTAAAATTAAACGATTTTGATTAAAATCGTCATGTTTTATGAGAATCAAATATTCTTTAATATGAGGCTTCTGTGGAGGCTTAAATGTGGAAGGGACCTTTTTTTCCGATAAAGTGCCTTTGTTTTTGTTTACACTATCTCTCGCATCGCTTAAAAATAAGAAATGGCTAAATATGAAAAAATCAAGTAACCATATACAGGAGAAAAAATTCCAACAACTCATTAAACATGTTAAGCCCACGCATGCGCACAACGCCTTCAATGACAGATCATTGTTGATAATTAAAGATGTTCTGGTTAGTGGCATAAAGTGAAGTTAAGCAAACAAAGATGTTCTGTTCATTTAATGGAAATTATTTGTTTCATGGTAACAATATGAAGTTTTCAACAACCACTTAGAGAATTATAAAATCATACGACTTGGAGTATTATGCTTTCACTGCCAAATTTTCACGAGTAAAAACTTCTATTTAATAATAAATAAATTTAAAAAAAAAATATTGTACTTTAAAGAGAAAATAAAAACAAATATAAGTAAATGAATGTGGAAAAATGCGTGGCTTTGAGAAATGGCATTTAACAAAACACGTCGATTTTAAATCAAAGGAAGCAGTAAGCCAAAGTTGTGTGTTGAGCGCATCTCACCAGATTTTTAAAAATTCTTATCGACTAGTTATTACAATCGATAAATTGGATAAATTCAATGTAAATGTAGATTTAAATAAAAATTATTATTGTCTCCTATACCACCGTCTGATGAGGGTTCAACAAAACGATTTCAATAATACATTTTTTATTGTTAATGTGTTATTTATTGTAAATCGTTCACTTTAGGTAATTCTGATTACATTCGACTGAGGATTTACATTAGCACGTTACAATACAGTGTTTCGCCCGCGATAAAAATGTTTTTATTAAACAAAAAGTTTTAAAATTAAAATGAACGGGGCTAATCCCAGAATTCTTTTTTTTTTTTTTTTGCTGGACCCTTTTATATCCATTTTGAAAGTATTAATGTCAATTGCATATTTTTTAAAATATTCATTATTGTCAGTTACAACTACGATATGATGTATATCATTTATATCTGGTCGACTAATTTCAGTGGGGTTTGTTTGACATCATTGGGGTTTCACTGGTAGTTTGTTTGACAAGTAGCATAAACGAAAACATAATATTAGAGATGATATAAAGAAATAGCACCCAAAAATCATCGAAGGAAGAACTGCAGTACATATGATACGGAGGAACAGATGGTTGGCTGAACTTTGCCTAAGGGCGGGAAGGGGGTTTAGCTGGGACACATAAAGAGTCGTCCTTCCAAAACTTGCTCCAAGAAACCTCGGTAAAGGAAAGGAATAATTCTTTTGAATTTCTTCTATCTTCCCCATTTTCCCCTCAGTCCAGATGTTTGTTTTTAACATTAAATATATATTTTCAAACATGTGCAGGCAAGGAAAAAGTTTTAAAGATGGTTTTACTTATATAACTGCGAAAAATAAACAACATTTATTAATGAAAAGTGAATTATAGTTCATCACTTAGTCTCTACATTTGTTTGTAGATGGTACAACATTCAGTAATCTAGGAGTGTAAATGAAAAAGGCAAAAGGATTATTCGTTTTGAAGGGAGTATATAAACAGAGAAGTGGAAAAGGATATAACTCGCGTTAAGAAAACCTGATAAAGACTTGATAAGTTCTACAGTGGAGTCTAATACGGATTCACGAAACTTTCCAGAATAACGTGGAATAGAAGTCAGTAGTAGATAACCTATGCCTGGCCAGGAAGTAATGGTTTTACTATTATTAAACGGAAAAGGTTGTAACAGCAAAATTATTACTTTTGAGATAATAATAAAAAAAAAATATATTGTGCTCAAATTTCGTTCTAAAAATAAAGAAAAATGTTGTGGACGTATCAAATTCATGAGATGTAGTTTCTGCTAAATAATGTTAATATTAGGTGGTCCCAACTTCAATAACAACATCACATTTGCACTAAATGTTAGTGGTATTGTAATGTCCCTAGATCGTAAGGTAACACATACCACTTTTTCATATCGTAACCGTGAGACATTCAGTACACAATTACGTCCTGTACGTCCATTTACATACCCCAAGAAACATCGTATAAATCTAGTAAAAATAAAGGAAATAATATTGTACCCACATTCTGAATGCTCGGTTTCAGATAATAGATCAAAGGTAGTAGTGGCTTGTAAGTAAGTAGTAAGTAGTAGTTGTGATTAGTAAGTAAGTAGTAAGTGATTTGCGACGACCAGTAGTAAGTTTACATAAAGCAAGGAAGTACTTTTCCTTTGTAACTGGTCGTGCCAGAAGGCGATTTCATCACAGCAGCTCAACGCCTTAACATTGAGCTACCCTGCTCCCGTTTTTTTTTCGTTTTTTTTCAATTAATGTTACAGTAGGGTTCCGATTAACCGAGTCGATGGGGACCAAGGTTACATCGGTTAATCGAAATAATCGGTTAATCGGAACCATACCAATACGAACTGAAAATATAGGTTATTTTTAAATAAAAACTACATAATATGTATCAGGGCAACGATATATTATATGCTTAAAACAATATAACAATAATAATAACAGAAATTATGAAACTATTTTTTAAAAAGAAATCTTTTATTGTAATTTGTTTAAATGAACTGATATACTCGTACTTACACATACCCCCCCCCCCCCTCAGACTTAGCACCTCGGTTAATCGGGACCTCGGTCAGTCGGGACCTCGGTTGACCGGACTTCGGTTAATCGGAACCCTAATGTACACTCAGTTACAAAAAAAGTGGCGCACCTAGAAAATTTGGATTTTTAGGTACTTAAATAAATAAAACAAACTATATTTGTATCTTTTGTACCAATTATGTTAATTTTAGAAGAAAACAACATTTATTAGAAAAGTATTAACCAATCAACAAAAATTACAACAATAAATAATTTGTCCAAATAACTCAACCAAATTTCTTAACTTTTTTTAACGTCCAGATGGTCAGAAGCGTGTGTTTCCTCCTCTGGCAGCCAATAAAGCTCGTATACGCCAGGGCATACTCATTATTAAGTTTCGGATGACGTCATCTCCCATATTCTCCCATTCTTCTCTTAAGGCGATCTTGAGGTCATTTAGGGTTTCAGGGGGAGAATCTCTGGACCTAACTCGTCTCCCAAGTTCGTCCCATGCATGTTCTATGGGATTCATGTCAGGGCTCCATGGGGGCCAGTCCATAATTTGGATTCCGACCTCCTGGAGATATTCAGAAACACATCTTGCCACATGAGGTCTTGCATTGTCATGCATAAAAATGAAATTATCCCCAATAAAAGGTGCAAATGGAACAACATAGTCCTGGAGGATCTCTGTTATGTAAACATGGGCTGTCAGAGATCGCCTCTCTAAAATGTATAGCTCAGTTTTTGCTTCTAATGAAATGCCAGCCCATACCATAACTGAGTCACCCCAAAAATTTCTTTGTTCTGTGGCCGTGCAATGAGCAAACCTCTCACCAGTCCTCCTCCAGACTCTTTGGCGTCCGTCTGGTGAGCGAAGACAAAATCTGGACTCATCTGAAAATAAGACCCTCCTCCAGTCGCCTTCATTCCAATACTCGTGAGTTCTTGCAAACTGTAAACGGAGTTCTCGGTGACGTGCTGTTAGCTGCGGCACCCGAACTGGTCTTCTTGCTTTTAATCCAAACTCTACTAACCGTCGTCTCACTGTCTGTGGATTTACAGCTCTGTCACGAACGCTCCTGAGACGCTGAGCCAGCTGGACTGCAGTAGAATGACGATCTCGGAGGCAGGTGAGCAGCAAAAACCGATCATCTCGAGGTCCTGTAGTTCTCGGTCGTCCTGAACCAACGCGTCTGGAGAATGAATTTGTCTCTCTATACCTTTTTATTGTTCTCCGAACCGTACTTTCTGGTTTTCCGATAGCTCGAGCAGCATAGCGCACACTACGCCCGTCATCGACAAGTGCCACTACCCGAGCGACTTCACACGCGGTAATTTGCATACTTTAAGTTTAGAAATTACAGGACGACACTCACTAGCCAACAAATCAGGAATTACTAACACCTTAAACATTGTAACAACCTTATCCAGACTTATACCTCTGAGGGGATAAGAAGAAAACTTGATAAGCCTTAGGGATTAAAATAGTCTTTATCGCACCTGAAAAATAAAATGACTTATTCTAATATTATCAAGCAAAATTTGTTCAATGTTGTTCATTAAAAAACCTAAAAACCCATATTTTCTAGGTGTGCCACTTTTTTTGTAACTGAGTGTATATATCTACCTACAGTGTTTAGAAACATTCTGAGCTTGGAATCATTTATAGAGAGTGCGGCTTTCAATTAGGTTAAGCATGTGCCGTTGAGTCAAAGGTTAAGAATCACTGAAATAAAGGGCAAAAGTCACAATATTTTGCTCCAATTCTGTTAGTGTTTTACTCCCGTTAAAAAATCCTGGGGCCACCTTCCGCGACCTTTAGCATGATAAGTTTCTATGCTGACCACTATACCACAGATAACCCCGTTAGCGCATTGGTAAGGCATGAGTTGCTGTGCTCAAGGTCAAGAGGCATGGCAGGGTATCTTAAGTATTCTACCACAGTTCGTCTCGAGGGCCGAGAGATTCTCCTGGGGCAAACCCAGCGTCTGTTAAGTTGGTACCAATCATAGAAAAATTATAGATGAAAAACCTGGCGGTTGAAAGTGATCACGGTCAAATCACCTCCTTGACTACGGCTGACCAAGAAACAGTACTTCTTACACAGTGCTGCACCCAAGACCCATCGTGGGTTGTATAACGTAGGTGTATAACGTAGTTTTTGTTGATAACATTGTAACGTTAAATCGTCAAATATAAAAACATATGGTTTAATATCCCAGACCGTTTGTTGGAACAACTAAGCGGTTGGAACGAACTGTTTAGTTCTAGATTGTTCGACCTCCATCTACGGCATTCCACCAGCTTCCATGAAGACCTGGAACCTTCCAGAACGTTCATTTACGACTATGTATAAGGAGGGAGTGACTGGGGCAGTTAGTATGAGGGTCTGGCCACACATATCCGCACCGTAGCAATAATATAGGTTATGTTCAGAATATTTTTAATTTAACCTACATATTACCTTTAGTTATGCCTAAAAGTCAAGCCACTTTAGACATAACTAAAGGTAATATGTAAGTTAAATTAAAAGTATCCTGAACATTCTAATCTATATTATTGCTACGGTGCGGATCCGGTGCGGACATGTGTGGCCAGACCTTTAGTCTGTGTCTTGACTGTGCAGCTCAAGTCATATGATTTTTATGTTATAAAGTTATCATTTTTGTAACCTGCTCGAATATTGGAGTTGTATTAATTCGTTTGGAATTGGAAATTGTTATATTTTCGTTAATGAATATTTCTTAACCCAGATAAGTCTTACAATATTTTACATTTTAGGTTTTTATTGAAGGAGGAGAAAGGATAGTACATCTTTCTAGGAAGTTAAGGTAGATATTTATGTAGAAACGTAAGACATTCCTAAAGGATTAAATGAGTCTTTCATATGAATTAGTGTTATGTATAAATAATAGTAACCAATCTACATTTATGCTTATCACTGGTTTACCATGTCCAAAGATTCTATTGAGGAACGCAGCGTAAGGAGTTATAATAATCATTAGACGCCAATGACCCTTTGGGGTAGAGACGAAACAACAATGAATAAAAATTTTAATTTCCAATCGAATGTACAGTTCGTTAAACAAGGTAAGCCAATCAACATCTTCGTTTCCATTATTATTGCGATTTTTTAAGGCTCTATTACCCAGCGGAGGTAACTATGCGTATGTAAGAAATGAATATATAAAATATACTCTATAAAAATACTTTATATTTTAATGGAGTAGGAATATTTTTATTAGGAACATTAAGTCCGAAAACCGTCTGATTTAAAAAAAAAAAAACAAAAAAAAAACAGGGACTACAGCGTAATGTTATTTTTCTTAAATTATAAAAAAATGTATTTGCATGAGCGAATATTTTAGAGGAAAGGTCTTTGCTAAAAAAGAAAACATTTCCATTATTCTAGTAATTGGGCCCAGTGTCGAAGGGCTGACATTTACAAGTCAAGACGAAGGAAACGGAGGGAGAACACGCCATACATTAGAAATCAGAATGTAACCCTTTCTGTAATGTGACTCCTTCCCCTAACAGCTTATTTACCAGCTCCCTCTCTCAACTTTTTTTCCTAAGAGTTACGTGATCCAATCTCCTTTTGGCGACCTCATTATCAGTTCCCAATGGCTCCAACATACTGATGTCAATTATCCCATCTCGTTAACGCTATCACTAATCCGTTGCTATCTATAATTGGAACTTTTTCAATAGGGTACAAATATTATATAAATTTATATCCATGTATCTTTAGTTTATCTTTTAACATTTACTAGCAAGCACAGTTGCAAATATTAGTCTTCATATTATTGTTATACATTGCGACAAGAGCTAACAATTTTGGATCATTTTCTCAGAAAGGGTAAATACGGAACCCGTATTTAAGACAACTTAAAGTTGAAAAAAACATTCTGCCTAGGAGTTATGCTTAAAAGATGGTAATTGTATTCCATTAGTAGGTCCATGCTATTGGGCTCTTAATTAAATAGGGATTATAGGATATGAATTTTTCTAGGCTAAAGAACTATTTCAACTATACATATTCATTATATTACATATTCATTACTTCAACTATACATATTTTGACTTCAAAAGTAAATGGTGTAACTTTACTCATCTTTCTGAAATTTGATACAAACAATATAACTGATTGAATGTTACAAGCTTAACTTGAAAATTAAATGGTCAACGACATGACAACACATTATTTGCCACAAAATATATTGATCCTCTCTTACTCAACCATCCGAGTAGAACCTAGTTGAAGTAAGCACGGTTAACGGTAAATTTTTCTCGGAAAATTTCACAAAAACATTCATTTCATCTTTGCTAATTAGGAGTTAGCTATTTAAAAATAGCATGAATGGAGTATTTTAATTTCCTTTATGGATGGCAGATCAAAGACTCAAGATCCTGCTTAGAAGAATCTCAGCTTCACAGTTGGCAGACAACAGAAAGATATTGCAATGGAAACCACGTTTCTGCGACTGAAATCCCCACCCCACACCTCTAGATGTGATGACAGCGATTCCTTCCTGTATCCACGTTTCTATCTATTATTAATTTTCTTTTAAAGTTTTCAAAATCTAATAAATATTTTCAAAAACTTGAAACTCTCCCTGCCTATTTTCTGTAATCCAAACCGAAGCATTTATAAAATGAGGACGGCTCTGTGATGCTGAAGAAAGTGTCCTCACCGACGCAAGGCTTCGGATGGAGTAGATTTACCGTCAAATCAATGGCGCTATCTTCCACTTATTTCTAAAAAATTGTATTCCCTCTTGGTTTAAAATATCTTTGCTTCTCTTCACCTTGGTCCTTGAAGTGACATTTAATAAATCCGAGCACCTCCTCGCGTAGAAGATGAATTATTTCTTTGTTTTATGATAGATTATCATTTGTTTTGATTTAATATTGAGTGTTATAACCGTTTATATTGTAACACTGATGCGGGTTTAAAAATGTTGATTGACTTAAAATTATAACAAAAAAAATTCAGAAAACAATTAGAACTCAAAATACTATCAACGTTACAAAACGGTAATCGCAAATGACAGAACAGAGACTCCAAAGTAACCTACTGTTAGCGGTCCAAGGTAAAGACCATGACACAAATATGATCGCTACTTATATATCTTCGATGCGTGGTCATAAGGGCTTAAGTCAAAATTTTTAACTTTTCAGGAGAGCAACAGCAAAGTTCAATTAGGTAAAATCTAATTATTGATATTATTTGTAATTGTCATTTTCATAAAACAATATAATAGTAATTCTATCTGAAGTATACATTTATTTCTTGACTAGGTACTTTGGACTTATTTTGACTTAAGCTCTTTTGACCGTAGTAAACTTCTTCACTTTGATGCTCGGTGATTAGGTGATTAGACTCTAAAGTCAAAAATTTGAATTTTTCAGGAGAGCAACAAAAAGCTTAAAACATTATGTAAAATCCAATTATTTATATTATTTGTTATTTTATAAAAAAATGTAGTAGTAAGTCTATCTGACATAAATTACACAATTAAAAAATCTCAAAGTTCCATTCCTTTTATTTGGGACTACTCCAGCGCAACTTCCAGAAGATCAGGATCCTCCACTTGGATAGCAGAATCTGTTGGGAGTTGTCTATAAAAATTGTAAAATACTAAATACTATTTTTTTTTTTTTTGGGGGGGAGGGGGCCTTTAAGGCTTCCACTGAAGCCCTATACTGCCCTTTACTAACACCCATGGCACCGGGTGATACTTCTCCTACGAAAGAAAAGCACCACCAAGCGGGCGGGACTCGAACCCGCAGCTCCGGCATAGGAGTACGGCGCTTTATCGCACAGCCACACCGGGCCCCACTAAATACTAAATCTGTCTTGAGAAGCTCTGAAAAAAACAATAAAATCTTCTTGTTTCATTTCAATCACTTGAACTCACATTTTCTTTCCCTAACTAGCTGAAACCAATCGTGAGGATGATAAATTGGGATTTTTTTCTATCATTGAGTGGTCAACATCACACTCATTGATGACGATCAATGAGTGTGATCAACAGCACCCCACGAAGTACGTCTTCTCCATTCATACCGTTGAAGTAGTCGCGTAAGACTATAACGCCAATAAAATTTATTTAAGTAGTGAACGGTATTAAGTGCATATGTTGACTTCAGACCTTAATACCAGGAAGGAAGTTATAAACTTGACTTAAGGCTATAATATCAATTGGTATAGCTAATCGATTTTTAAAGTTTGACGTAAGACCTTAATACTAACCGGTAGCTCTTATTTTGTGCTATAATATTACTACATAATCTCCAATAGCTCAAATAGTGACTTAAGCCCTTATGACCGCGCATCAAAGATATGGTCTGCTATGGACACACTCAGAAAGGCCTAGAATTATCGAACATGTAAGCAGGTACTAATACAAGACTTTAACAGTTCCAGGCAATTCTAAAACTTGTACAATGTAACATGAATAAAAATCTGTTTTAGTCTTACGTCACAATATTAAACATAATATTTGTATAAACAGAAATCAGTAATCGATTAATTATTTTAAGTTTTTAATCAGGTAGTAGATGTATCCATAATTATTAATGGAAGGGTGCATTAGCAGTTTATCAGAGACCAATACGCAGAATAGATGTCATAATCGCCAGTAAATATATTTTTTCCATCTAGAAAGGAGATAGGTAGAAGGGGACGCACTAACTAAATCACCCTATCAGATATGAGGGACGCAGATACGACAGGGAGGCAGTAAATAGCTGACAGGACGGGCCGGATAGGTTCCGCTAGCTGCGGTGCCGGGTGATGCATCGCCAGACAATCCGTTACGCTTCCACAACTAATTACCATTGATTAATAATCCAATTATCGAACCTGTAGATAGAGCAGATTCGGCTACTCTTTTATCAGTAGCTGAGACATAAAGCAACTTAGGTTAAAATCCCAACGCGACGGCAACGGGATAAGGTCGGATTTATGTAACGGTCTACCTGGGGTATCCGAAACTGTAAATAATCCGAAACCTTAGGGACCGAGTTGGTAATGGAAAGCAACGCCATTGTTTGAGGGGGCACCTTATCTGCACTGGGCGCCATTAATTAGTATCATCGGGGTATTAGTCATGATAATAAAATTGATGACTTGGTCCTCTTAGATAACATCTGAACATATATCCGGAGAAACAGAGGAGAACAATGGAGTGGAGATTTAACACTTCACAGTATATTATTACTAGATGAATCGTTTCTTATTGACAAGAAATAAATACATGAAAAAATAACGTAGTAGTGCAACAAGCAAACTTTGTCAACTGCTTAACCGGCGTTGTGGAACAGTTTTTCAGAAAGTTTGACCCTGTAATTTAATCACTAAGTAAACAAATCATGGAATATAATAATGAATCGTTTAATGAATACTAAAGGTCATTTTTAATTCCTTTAATTGTAGTAAGCATACTTTTATCCTCTGACCGCCAACTAAATCCTCAAAACCAGTCTAGAATAGTTTTACCAGTAGGAGCAGCGCTTACTAACCTTATCTGGTTGGTACACTGCAATTCCAACACCTCAATTAATGGTTAGAGTTCTCGCAATTTCATTAAGCGAAAACCGGGAGACGAAAACTAAATTTAAACATCTAAGGTGAAAATTAGGCCAAGCAAGTAAGTAAGTCATAACAATTTTAAATGCTAAATGACCTTTGGAATAACTGTAGCTGGGCTATGGGACATTTTACTTCCAAAGGGGTGCGAACCTTTGGGAAGATAATGCGTGAATTAATTACTAAAATGTCATGATAACACGACCATAAAATGTCACACATTTTTGTAACTTAAATCGAAAACGTTCAAAACAATTTCTATAACTTTATAAATAAGCTGTTTATTGATGAAAATCTGACCTGCCCACATATTAAATAAATAAAAATTATACCGATATAATGCTAAACAGACCTAAACAAAGTAATTTATCTTTATAAAGCAAATTACCTCTACGGCGTTATCAGCTATTGAATAATTGGATGTATTTTGAAATGAGATGAAGATATGCAGAAATTATATTGTGAATTGAGCGGTAATGCAGTTTAAGCAGCGTAATATTATTTAATAACGAGGGGCGGCAGTGCGTGGAGGCAAGTAATGACCCTGGCATTGATAACCTTGATTGGCCATTACTAATTAATACAAATGTATTTCTGTAATTAATATAGGCAGGCTAATCACCGAGATATATATTAGGTACAATTATTCCCTATCAACCGACCTATCAAAAACATACCAACGTCATTAGCGTGATAAGCGGTGTATTGAGTAAACATAATAATTATAAAGCATTTGATTACATATCGAATTTCGTTAATAGGCCTTAAAAGAAAAAAAATCCGATATTAATTTTTTTTTTATTGTGAAGTATGAAAACTCATGAAGATATTCGAATCGAATCCGAGTCAACTCTCATTTTTTTTTCTATTACTTTTTATTTCACTTTATATTTCTATAGTTTATGTTATGATATCTTATATCTACATATTTCTTTGTAAGTCACTCCAGCAGACGGATGATGACTCGATGCTTGTGTAAATGATTTTTTTTTTAATTTATCATTTTATACATAATAAAGTTACTTACTTAGAGATGTAATAATTATAAACCTTAAGGCTCAAATGTAGATTGATATCCCGACTAGTGAAATTGAGCTATCGAATAAAGTTAGTTTCAGTGCTTCCAGATGCAGGTATAGCTATTTAACAAACGGCGGAAACTTATGCGGACGCCCTATAATTAAACAGAAGAATAATACAACACATGAATCTACAAACGTTCTTATCTGTAAAATATTTAGTAATAATAGTTCATTAAGAAAGTAACCTTCCATGATTAACACGCTCACGCCGGCGTGTACCACACTAGACTGCCGCTTCAGACACTATAGTCAATCATGAAACTTTCCACGATGTATAACGAGGTAGGATTGTATTGTTTATTTTATTATTGTTGGGTTGTCAATACTGCATAATGCCGTTGATTAAATCCCGTCCGATAGAGCGAAAATCATTAAGTTCAGCCGCCAATGAGCGAGGAGCATGAATCGCAGTCCCGGCGTGAACTTGTTAATAAATTGCCAACGGTAAGAAGATATTCTTTTGGTCGATTGTAATGAATTAAAAGTTTTCATGATCTTTTAATGTCTAATCATATCGATTCGAACCCGATGGATAATTTTTTAACCATCCATAAAGTTACATAAGATTTTCCGAGCTTAAAGTGCAATAATCGCTTAGATTAGTGCACTGCAATAATCAAACGAGGATCTCGAACTTTACAGGATTCATGATGAGCGCAGAGGTTTGGCTCGGGGAAGTTGTAGACCGCAGTTAAGACTAATAAGCCTGAAGAAACAGGATAAAGTTAAAGAGGACATAAAGCTAAAACAAACAATAACAAACGAAGTCGCTATCAAAGCTAATCCGCTAAGTGCCAAACTTACCGAGGTGTAGCAGCTTCACTCCCCAGTCGGGGCACCACCTCACAACTTCTTCACTCCTTCCGACATTTGTATATATTTAATTAAACGTGAGATATACTTCATAGCTCCTAAATCAAGCCGGTCTTGCAATTTACAAGTTTAGAATTAACTTTCAGGATCACGTTCACTCGGTAAACTTCTTGAACCAAGAGAAGTTTATGTCGTATGTTTAATCAAAGTGGAATTATTCATTGAACATCGCTAATAAAAAATCTAAGTAAAGAAAAAATATATAAGTAATATGGATACCCTAAACATAAACACATTATTTTTTCTCTATATGTTTAGGAACTGTATAACTATCTAAGCTTTCAAGCTATCAGGAAACGTACAAGGGGAGACTAAGGACGAGTGAACTCCTTAATCAATGAGAATTTTGGTGAAACTAGGTCTTAAAATATTCGAGGGTTCTTGTAAATACGCCATAGGAGCCGAGAAAAATATTTTATATAATTTAATTAATTAATTATATATATTTTTTTAATATTTGTTCCAAGAAGATCTCAAGGCATATTTTCATATAGTAACGTTAAATCGTCAAATAAAAAAAACATTTGGTCTAAAATCCTAAACCTTTTGTTGGAACGAAGTAGCGGTCGGAACCAACCGTTGGAGCACGTGTATAGGCCTGGATTTTCGCGGCGGGGACCTGGAACCTTCCACGAGGGCCTAGAACCTTCCAGAGTGTTCCTTTAACGACTATATATAAGGAGTGAGTGACTGGGCCAATTAGTCTTAAGGCGGGTTCACACGGGGTCGTGAATTGGGCGAGAGCACTACCTGCTGGCTAGTCAGTCGTGATCACTACCAGGTGTGAACTAGTGGTAGTGGGAATGTTGGTAGTGCACGACCTTGAAGTGACGGGTCGTGAAATCTCCATTTAGTTGGAGTGAGCACGCCCGCTTCAGTTGTATATCGTCGCTGGAGTGCTTGAGAAATTGGGTAGCTCTGACTCTAAACTGCCTCAACCGAATAGGGGGCGCTTTCTGGGGCCTCATATACTCGGCTACAATGACCATAAATAAAGGAGTAATGTTGGGTATTCTGAGGTATGCGTCCCTTAATAAACGTAGTAAATGAATACGAATTTATTTAATTGGTAGTTTTTATTTCTAAATTTCTAGGGGGGCAGCTACCCTTCCCTGCCTCCCCCCCTGAGGATCCATGAATATATATAATAATAATTCATTTATGTCTCCCGCGTGACATGCGCGGATGCTAACCACTACACCACAGAGCTCGGCTCCAAGTAGAGCCAATCCTTCCTCTTCACTGATACCTACTACCCGATCACGCAAATTTTGCGAGTAACGGGACAAAGTTTATCCAATTTGTGGTATTTATTATTTATTCAAGACTCCCGGCGGAGCCAAATCATTTCTCTTCAAAAAATAAATTATTTCAAAATAATTTAAAAAAAGGTGGTCACCCACAGATTAAGATTAGATTAATATAAAATAATTTAAAATTGACGTACGTCAATAAATACCATAAATTGGACAAACTTTGTCCACCTCCCGTTACTCGCAAAATTTGCGTGATCGGGTAGTAGGTATCAGTGAAGAGGAAGAATTGGCTCTACTTGGAGCCGAGCTCTGTGGTGGAGTGGTTAGCATCCGCGCATGTCACGCGGGAGACCCGGGTACGACTCCCGGCGGAGCCAAATCTTTTCTCTTCACAAAATAAATTATTTAAAAATAATTAAAAAAAGGTGGCCACCCACAGATTAAGATTAGATTAATATATATATATATATATATATATATACATATATATATATATATATATATATGTATATATATATATACATATATATATATATATATATATATATATATATATATATATATATATTATATATATATATATTATATATATATATTATATATATTATATATATATATATATATATATATATATATATATACATATATATATATATATATATATATATATATATATATATATATATATATGTATGCTGTAAGATATGTATGTATGCTGTCGCCGAGTGAATTCCGCCTCTTTACCCAGTCTTTACACACACTTTTCTCTTCTTCTTTTGAATCTTTTTCAAGCGAATCCTCAACTCTTGCACTTGTGGTGATCCACATAATATAATTATTATGTCATATTTATTATATAAATATTATGTATATTAAATGTTATTATACTATATTATATGAGGGCTATTATAGAAATATTGTATATGTAGATATTAGTGAGAACGATTATAATTAGTTTAATTAGGTGCCCAAATAGATAATTGAATATATTTGTGTTTATATAAATATGTTAACTAATAACATAGGGCCAAACTTTGTACCCTAAGCCCTATCTCAGAGAAGGCCACACACACAGAGGAGAGTCTCTAGTTGAATTTCCACCCAGTTAGACGTATTGCTGTCGGCTTCCCACTCCTCTGCCCAGGCTCGTATTGTAATAGTAATTAGAGATATTTGTGTATATGTATATATGTATATATTATCACCAATTACAATATTCTTCCACTGCGTAATTCTGTCTATTTTTTGCATGTCCCAACTATTAAAGATAATTAAGATCCACGGACCTAAACAGACCTAAACGGACCTCTTTACTAACCCATATTATAATTTAATTAAATCAGGGACACGGCAAATTGGTTCGCAGACGTGGTTTTGATTTTTTAAAAAAATTGCGAATAAATAAAAAAATATAGTTGGTCGCGTGTAATTATTAATTAATTGGTGAAATATTGGGGCTTAACTACTTGTATTAAACATGGTTTTTTTTATAATTAATTAGAATATGTATAAAGTATTTGGGCATTTAATTGGAAATTAAAAGTAATTGAAAAATATAATAATATAATTATTAGGGCGATTTTGTTATAATTAATACATTAATCATAGTAAAGATAATATTAAAATTAAAATGGCGGATCAATCTAATAAAATGGTATCTAGGACATTAACTATTGAAGATATAGATAAAATGGTAGATTTATTGGAAATAACTATGAAAGAACGATTGGCCGAGCAGCATTGTAATTTTATGGCAAAAATTAATAATATCTATGAAAATGTGAAATATTTGAATTTATTGTTGAGTGAAAATATTAATAATTCAGAAGGAGTGGGGTATAATAAGGATGATAAGGCAATTAGTAATTATAAAAATAATTTAGAGATAGAAAATAATAACTGTGGCCTAAGTGAATTAAATTTATCTAGCCCATCGGAAGAAAAAACTAACAATTTTGAGAATTTAATTGAAATAAATCAAATAAATAACGGGCGAATAACTTTTATGGAGATAGCCCCAGAAAATAATGAAAATTTAAATATTAGCCCAGTTGAAAATAATTGTGAAAATTTAAACTGCCGCCCTACTGAAAAAATTGAAATTAATAGTGAACAGGTCTGCCAACCGTTATGTTTGTACGATAACAATAATGCCAGTATTTCTCCGAATAATCAGTGTAATGCCGATCTTTGCTCTAATCCTGGCTACCAAGTACTAACTGAAAGGATTATTTTGTTTTTGTCGCGCAATAAAAACAACAGCCGCAATAATAAATTTTATTTTTCGAATAAAAATAGTCGTCGACGGAACATGTATAATTACTTTAAAAAGGGAAAGAATCGTCGCAAATATAATAAATCTAAACGTCGAAATTATGCTAGGATAAATAAAAATTATTTTAGAAATAAAAATTGTAAGGGCAGATATAAAAATTATTATTTTATAAGTAAACTTGTTAATCATAGTCGTGGCAACATTAATTATTGGAAAGAGACGTATAATTTATTATTGCCCAAAGTAGAAAATAATAATGGTAATTATTGGAAGGAAAAATACAAATCTTTATTAGGTTCAGATCGGAACGGCGGTAAAGTGCTAGTTAATTAATAAATAAAATTGGATGGAATTTAAAAATATAAAAAGACCGAGCATGTTTTAAGGAATTTAAACAATTGGATTAATGAGAGTAATGTCAATTGATGATTCTAATAATGATGTGTACTACGTTTAATTGAATTAATATTAATGGTTAATTGTATTAAAAAAAAAATATGGATGGCCATAATTAATAATATTAGGTAATGATCACAATAATTTTGATATTGGATATTATATTTATAGAAAATTTTTTATTGAATTAACGACGAATTAAATAAAGTTTTGAAAATATTTTTAAAAATATTAAAGGGGCCTAAAATTTAATAAATTTTAAAGTGTGCATCTATTAACGTCGAGTTAGGTTTTATAAAATAAAATAATTGTTTATGATGGCAGAATGTCTATTAAAATTGGTATATTTTTAATAATAAAATGAGTGGGCCATGATATAATTATAAATTGTCTTCGTATTGTCGTAATAATAATTGATGTTTAGGAAAAATTGAGTCAATATAATTTGAATGATATAAGATGGCTAAATCAATTGTAAACTACGTTGTATATTTTATTTATTTGATGGGTAATAATATTAATTAGAAATGGTCTTCGCCTATTTTTAATGATAATTGTTCGGCGATTATAAATAATGGTGGAATAGATATACATATATATGGTGTTGATAAAAAAAAAAAAAAAAAAAAAAAAAAAAAAAAAAAAAAAAAAAAAAAAAAAAAAAAAAAAATTGATGGCCTATCCTTGAACCCTTTCCTGAGGCAGCTATTGTTTTAAGTAAAATTAAAATGTATTGTAAAGAGCTCAGTTGCAGATATTAATTGTTATATATTAAGAAGTTTTGACCTTGAACTTGGCCAGAGAGAGAGCTATACTAGCAACTTTAATTTTGGCTCTAATATTACTATTATTGCATGGAAATTATTGGAAAAATTGAATGATGCACAGAGATAAGTTTGAATTTAATTATTTTGTTTAGAAATAATAATTGTGAATATGGCCTTTGTAAAATTTAATTGAATAATTTACATGTTATAATGAATATACCTATAATAATTTGAGGCCTATTTTGATATTCTGTTTTGTATATATGAAATGTATTGTAATTAATGATTTTTATATTTAGAAAATTGAAAATAATACAATATGTATACATTTTTATGACTTTGAAATTAATATTGATTTGTGAATTCTAGATTTGAATGGAAATTCTGAATTTGTAATTTTATTTAAGAAGATCATTACAAGAAGATTTGGTTTTAATTTTATATGCACAGAGAAGTATTTTTAAATTTTTTTTTTCAGGAATTTTGATATTTTTATTTTTTGAACTTTCATTGTTTGAATGAATGATTTTTGTTGAATGAAAGGAAGTTTTATGTTTGTAAACCCCTTAATATGTTACATGTTTGTGTTGTAATTTTGTTGATTATATAATGCGCAACTGAGCATAAATAAAATGGCCAAGTGTACTTCGAAAAACAATATATGATATAATGTTATTTGAATAAATGAATTCATGAATAAAATAATTGATAAATATAAGTTGGTATGAAATATGTTGGTATATATTGATATATATAATGGTATCATTACTAGTGATGATGGTTATTGATATTTTAAAAATGAATTGTTTTGAATTTATTTATTTGTTGATGATATTGATATTACAATGAAATTACTGTGCATCAAATGTTATTTTCTGTGGTATATCTGAGAACAAGGTTAAGCGCTGGAAAAAATTTTCAGATCCTGATAAGGATGTTCCTGACTTAATGCAGTAAGCCAACCTTGCAGTCATGTATCCAGATATGTTAGCAGAGCCCTTTCTTCTACTTTAAGGCTACAAGTACTCTTGGGCATTACCAACAGGCCATCATCGAAAACATCCATCCAACCACTCAAGCCATCAAGGACACCAACACCCATCGAGGACATCAACCAGCCATCGATCCACTTATTCTACGGTCTACTTGTCATCGAACTTAACCAAGTATTGTAAAATGATTTTTTAATTGTATAAATTTTGGGGAAAAATTAAGAAAATATTGTATAAATTTGAATTTTGGCTTAAATTTTTTTTTAAGAAAAAGTGAAATTTTGAGATATTTGAAATTAATGAAAAATTATTATGAATATACGATAACTTAATATTAAATGATAATACAGTCCTTAAATTAGTAATTTGGGTCTCATAAAAAAAAGAAGAGAGACTGAAGTTTTTTTTCACATGTATATAGCTTGATTTATGGCTTCGAAAGAAGCAAGACAGATCAATCTACATAGATGTTTTTTTTGCTTCAGTGATATAGAGACCAAACTATAAATTTTGATCTAATTAAAAGAAAATAAAGGACTAATGATTATTTACTTTGAAATTAGTACAATTTTGTTGAGCGGGAGCAAATTTAAATGATTGGGGCATTTTGAAATTTTCGAGAGTTGAATAACATTTTATTGTTTTTGTGGCAATGTTTATCTGAATTGAATAAGCCCTTAAATTATTATTGAGAACTTTATATTGTAAAAAAAAAAAATTGATGATTAATGCCACCACAACGATTATCAGAGCTGCCTAATATTTGCTTACAATGTTTGTTTTTTATATATGTGCAATAGGTCTCTAAGATTAAGACTAATTTAATATAAGCTATATGTTTGTGGCCAATATGTATATAAGGATTCAATATATTTGACATGGCATCACATATGATAACTGACACATGCCAATTTATTTTGCTGGGCAGAAATTTTGAAAGGATAGTTTCCATTAAAAAGGGTCCCACATCAGCTCCGATGTGCTATTTTCCTGCATTTAGCTATAAATTTGACCTAGGGTCCTTTTAAATTCGTGAAGGGGTATGTTGGATTCCTTGCCTTTCCATATCCTGTGGTTCAAGACGACTGCATAAGTGGAGGCCCCACTTATAAGGTTGTGATCTTGAATCCTAACCTTTCAAGATGGTTCGAGACGACTGCATAAGAGGAGGTCCCTCTTATCAGGTTGTAATCTCGCAGCCATAAATTCTGATCTAGGCGAAGGGATCAAATACCCCCCACAGGGAAACCCCCCTCAATTGGCACACACAGAAATACTGAGACTATTAATTAAACCTAATTTTGAAAAAGATGGTTCTATATACATATGTGTTGTTTGTTATATGTGTGTGTGTCTAACATACTTTAAGTTAGAATAAGTTTAAAACCTTTTGCACATCGGAGGGTATCTGCCCATATTGATGTTCTATTATAAAGTATTATAAATTTTTTCTTCGTCGTCATGAAACTTAATTGAAATCATCAATTTTTTTTAATCGAGAGGGGGGGTAATGTGGTGATCCACATAATATAATTATTATGTCATATTTATTATATAAATATTATGTATATTAAATGTTATTATACTATATTATATGAGGGCTATTATAGAAATATTGTATATGTAGATATTAGTGAGAACGATTATAATTAGTTTAATTAGGTGCCCAAATAGATAATTGAATATATTTGTGTTTATATAAATATGTTAACTAATAACATAGGGCCAAACTTTGTACCCTAAGCCCTATCTCAGAGAAGGCCACACACACAGAGGAGAGACTCTAGTTGAATTTCCTTCCAGTTAGACGTATCGCTGTCGGCTTCCCACTCCTCTGCCCAGGCTCGTATTGTAATAGTAATTAGATATATTTGTCTATATGTATATATGTATATATTATCACCAATTATAATATTCTTCCACTGCGTAATTCTGTCTATTTTTTGCATGTCCCAATTATTAAAGATAATTAAGATCCACGGACCTAAACAGATCTAAACGGACCTCTTTACTAACCCATATTATAATTTAATTAAATCAGGGACACGGCACACTAATAGTTCGCATACAACTTTTGCGGCTTCATATTCTGCCATAAAGAAAACAAGCGCGAGAGAAGCACGACCAACAAAGGCACTTTACCATGTGAACAAGATAAGGTCGTGAGCTCCTGGGAGAAAGCAAGTCGTGTGACATGCTCATTACTGGTCGTGTTCTCGCCCTGTTCACTACCTCGTGTGAACCCGCCTTTAGTCTGAGTCTGTATCTTGGCTGTGAAGCTCAAGCCATATGATTTGTGTGCTATAAAGTTATAATTTTTGTAACCTACTCGGATATTTATGTTGTTATAATTCGTGTAGCATTGTCTATTGTATATTTTTGTTCAATAAATATTACTTAACCCACAGACGTGTAGCAATATATTAATTTTGTAGAGTAGAATGATCAAAATATTATGCAGATTGTATAAAGTGAATCAATGTGCACAAAAAGCTATAGAAGCTATAATATGCTTTAAGTAACGTAGGTAAATTACATTCAAACAAAAGTAAAACGGATTCTTTTTCGGCATCCGTAACAACACTGGAATACGAATTTTTAAGGCAATAAAAAGCAAATTTTTTTACTCATATTTTCCGGAGAATCGAGAGGCCTAGATATTTAAAAATGCCAAAATATCTTTTTCAGTGAAAATATTCAATGCTCCAAGTTCAATGGCCAACCGATGAAACCAATCGAAGTGCGAGGTAATTTGTTATTTCCTCTCGTTCAGCTTTGAGCGTTGTCACAAGAATCCTCTCTGGTAACAGAATGACAAGCTTTGGAAAGCTGTTGCAGTCTCGGTGATAGTCAAACACCTTAACCTTCCCAAAACCCATCTCTCCCAATTTCTATGCGTTAATTTACATAAATTCATTAAATAATACTAGATAAAATTCCACTGGCGGATCTACCAAAATAGTAAAACAAACTGATCAAAATATTACGAACGAAATAAAAGAATGGGGCAGGAACCAAGTTTTAAGAAGGGAAAGAACGTATTTCTTCAATATTAAAATATACGAAAGCATTTATGAACAGGAAACGTTTAAGTTTGATCAAGTAATTTATTACAACAACCGCTGGGAAAAAAATCAACCTCATAATTCATATTATGAAGTAGATTACCATATAAAGTTGGATATTATGGGCGCAAAATACCATGAACTATATAAAGATATATGGTTAAGAATCAAAGAATTATGTTTTATACTATAACGTAGTAATATTTACACGTAAAAAAATCTGGTGCGTGCGCGCAACACACAACTTTCACTTACCAACTTACTTAGATTAGAAATTGACGTGTTTTGCTAATTATCATTTCCCAAAGTCACACATTTTTCTACATTCATATCTTATTTTTGTTAATCGTTAAAGCCGTTTTTGAGTAAATAAAAAAACCCGTGAAAATGATACAAAATTTATTAAGTAAAGTCCCCCCTCCCGTAGATCAATTTTGATGAAATTTTTACAGTCATATCTCGGGCTTATAAATACATCAAATACCAAGTTTGATCAAAATCGTTAAAACCGTTTTTGAGTAAATAAAAAAAACATGTGAAAATGGTACAAAATATATTAAGTAAAGTCCCCCATTCCGTAGATCAATTTTGATGAAATTTTTACAGTCACATCTCGGGCATATAAATACATCAAATACCAAGTTTGATCAAAATCGTTAAAACTGTTTTTGAGTAAATAAAAAAAAACACGTGAAAATGATACAAAATTTATTAAGTAAAGTCCCCCCTCCGGTTAATCAATTTTGATGAAATTTTTACAGTCATATTTCGGGCATATAAATCGATCAAATACTCAGTTTAATCAAAATCGTTAGAGCCGTTTTTGAGAAAATCGAAAAAAAACGTAAAAAGTTATTAAATAAAGTACCCCCTCCCTTTGAGCAATTTTGATGAAATTTTTGCTGTCACATCGCGGGCATATACCTACACTAAATACCCAATTTCAGGTTCCCACGGTTTATAGTTTTTGAGCTAGTCTGTTCACATACACACACACACACACACACACACACAGACACACACACACACAGACCATTTCGCGGGACTTGGTTATTTCGACTCAGGGGGTCCCAAAACGTGTATTTCCGTTGAAAACCGGAAGTCGAAAATTTTCACGATCGCAATACTTCCACTTACTATATATTTCATATATAGGTAAGTGAAAGTAAAAAGTGTTTCTGTTAGTTATTCATTCATCAAATACTATATATATATAGCTTCTCTTTGAAAAGTTCAATTTTGGCATTTATCATCTTTTCGTTGTCAACGCATTAATTATTCACAAAATCTTTTAAATCCCTCTAAATTCTAATCAAAACTCTCTTTTATCTTCAAATTCAATTTTAGTACTTCTGTTGAAAAAACAAATCAATGAATCTTCGAAAACATGCCAAAAACTTTTAGATTATAGGCCCTATTAAGCAATAAAAACTCCGATAAGTTTTTTTTTTTTATAATTCGTGCTAAATTAATCAAGGCTTGGAGTAGCATATAAAAATTTTTTGGTAGTGTTTTAAACGAATCCATCTCGGAAACTAAAATTATTGCTATCGCGAAAATATATGTTTAATAATCAACTAATTAAATAAAAAAAACATATTTACATAATAACAATTAAATTAATTATAAATTTAGAGGTAAAATTTATATTTAAATAATTTAAAGTAAATAAAAATGATTTATTATAAATGCAAAGAATTTTAAACATAATAGAAAAATCTATTTAATTAAAATGCCTATTACAAAGCCCCTCCCTCAGAGGAGCTGTTTATTTGTGAAGTGCAAGGAAGGCTGAATCGGAGGGGGCAGAGCGAACATACACTGGGAATCACGAACATACACAGGGATAACGAACATACACACACCTTCACAAGTCAAATGTTTGCCGAGCGGTGGAGTGTGTTCCTTTTCCAGGGAACCAGGGCCGATATCCCCCGGCAACAACATAATTAATCAGCTCTCAATCGGCATCGCCATTAATTGCTATTCCAAAAAGTTGTTACAGTTTGCCCATCCAATAAGCCGGTCCAATCAACGAATTATAAACTACAGAAGGCTCATAACATGTTAATATCGCGTATCGCATTCTGAGCTTGAGTGCCCACTTAATTGATTTGACGATGTTATGAATCAGTCGAGGTATCAATGGGATTTTAAACTGTAATTCAATCTCCCTATTTCAAAAGTATCTACGAATACATTCCAGGAATATGAAATAAGAAAAAAAAAAAAGAAATCAAACAAAAAAAGAGTACATACTTTGTAGTAGTACCAGTAAAGAAAATGCTTATTTACACCTAATTACGAGTATATTGCAGTGTACACATATGTAATTAATAAGTTGATTATTTTATTGATGGTAACCATATTTTATGATTCTTCAATAATTTTAAAAATTTCATTTCTGAAAAGAAAGGATTAGCCTCCACCTGGAAACCGGTCTCCCGCGTAACATGTGCTGTATGCTGCCAGTCAAACAACGCCGTCGATATCGCATCCAAACCAAGTCAATCCCTTCTCTTAACTGATTCCCCTCCGCCGATCTCGCATATTTTTAATCAATTTTTTCGGGAGGTGGCCTTTTCATTAGTAGAATATATTGAAATTCGTCTGTTTTTAATATGCATATTTCAATTTAACTCTTTTGAATAGCCGGAATCCGCACAAAACCGCAATTATGTGGTGAAAGGAAGAATTATGTATCTGTGAAATTAATAAAATCAAAAATTAAAATTTTTTATTCAATTTATGATTTCAACTTATGAAACTATAAATTATTTCGTTGGTGAATTAGGTGCATACGTTTAAAAATACATAAAACTAAGAAAAGAAAATTTATTTTACGAAATAATGTATTAAGTTTTTCTCCGAAACTAATTTAAATAGAAGTTAAGATCGAATAAAATCAGTTTGGTATAATAGTTATGCGGATTCCTCAACATTTAATTGCAACAGCCATTCCCGTGTAATAGCATGAGATCCACTAACTCCTGAATTTATGTTCCACCAATATGCTGGAGCTGAGTCTCAACTAGCATTAAGAGATCTCCAAGCTTAGGCTTCCATCGTCATGAAACTTACTATTGATCAGGTAGCATCTCAAACGGTGCAAATCTTTAAATATTAGCTAGTTCCTTGTTTTGTTATCTTTAACTGTCGTAAAATTTAATGACCATCAACGTCATTAATTTTATTTAGATAGTTTACTTTTGAATTTTCGATCTATTACTATCTTTTATTTACGGCTAAGGCAATTACTTTATATTAACATTCTTTCTCATTTTTTAAATTTTATTCTGATATTCTGATTCCCATAACTTTTAATTTTTTTTGTTCGGTTTCCATATCTAGGCATGATTGGCGTACATTAGGTCATTCTAAAGGCGCAACAAACCAAGTCTAACCAAGTTAGGAAGGCCGAGATTCATTCCATGGGTCCACCATGAATAAAAGGCACCCGGTTCAGAGGTGATTCGAACTGCCGCACACAGGGGTATTTGGCCCTAAAAGCTGGCAAAAACCCATTTTTTGAAATTTGAAATTTCTGGTAAATAATGACTCGAAGTTCAAGTAGAGGACCTGTTGGATCATGCAAGATGATTCTTATCTCTTCCAGGCCCTTAATCCGGCGGATATTCTAATTCAAATCTGACCTTAGCCTTTACCTCGTCTCTGCTCATAAATATTGGTCTACAAAATATATTAATTTTCTTTGTTTTTACTAAATTATCGGCATTATCATATGATGGATAGTTCGAGGCCAGGTTTGTACTTGTTATCCAGACAGTTATTAATTTTTTGTATTCAATACTAGTTTTGTTTTTTGGTAGGTATATTTTAGAGCTAAAAATTAAATTGGAAGGTTAAAACGTTATACTTCTGGTCATTTCTGGGCAACGAAATATTTTTTATGATAATGTGTAATTATCATAGTTTATGTTTCATGAAAAAAATTCTGCGAATAGCTGCGCATGGGAAACTTATAATTTTTTATTTCTAAAATGTCAGGTTCATGAAATAATGAAAAAAAATTAGTTTTGTTATATTTTCATTCATTTATATTTTAGGATCTTCTGGAATAATAATAATAACCCAAAGGGAATAATAACACGTATTTTTAAAGTCGAAAATATTAGGTTTAATAGTCTTTTCTAATTGGGAAGTATTGTAACAGCCTAGACCAGGTGAAAGCGCTAAAACATAAATTATCAATTTTGAGGCATGATTTCCAAGTAAGATTGAATGCTTCTTCAAAGAAAAGAAAAGTTTTTAAAGCAGGAACAAGGAATGGCTAAGTGGGACGATATCAATTAAAAGCTCAAGATTTGGTGTACGCCCTGAAAAATCATTTGATTGCTTAAGAGAAAGAAGCAAGAGGCGTAAAACTGAAAAACTCAGATCATCAACTAGCACTGATATGCTGACGTACGCCACTCTATAAAACTAAGAGATTCTGGTAATATCAATGTCACCCATGTTCTGAAGGATCTCACAAAAACTCTATTTCGTGCCATAAAATAAAGGAAAGCATTTAAATATTTCAATTCAATTTCGAAAAACTGCCTATTTGCACGGGAAGCTTTATTTATATATATTTAATATTGGAGGTTCCATCAAGTGGTCATTTCATAAATTTAGAAATGCTTTCTGTATTTGCTAATGATACGGAGAAACTTTAAGTAAAACTTTATCACCTCAAAATTTTATTTTTACCTATTTTCCACTAATTTATTATAAATCTTTATTTTTACAAAAGGATATTTCATAGGTACAATGCATAAAGAGAAAATAATATGAACATAAATTGTAAACCCATGGATGCCGATTTCGCAGTCAGTGAATTAACGTAAAAATTTATTTATGAATATTTTTTAACTGCTAAAAACATATTTTTAATGTCTATTAGAAATTTAGAAGCCATTTTGAGAACGTTTGAATCAATAATATGGAAGGAAATATTTTTGGCCAGCTTTTGGGGTCAAATACCCCAGTGTGCGCCGCACAGTGCTTCGAGTATGTGGACAAAAATCTTTTAACTGAATTATTTTATAGGAAATGCTGCGATGATTACGAATATTAAAAAAAAAAAAAAAAAAAAAAAAAAAACGGAAAAACATGATCATAGCAGAATATGTAGGGGACAATCTTAGATACAAGGGAAAATCGAGAATCAATATTAATCCAGTATATCAAGATACATCTTCCATTGATTCGATTGAAAAAAATTTAAATGAATAACATAATCATGGAAATCTTACATATCAAATATAAAACGTAATTTGGTGTTCTACTAACAATAATATTACTTTATATATATATTTTCTAAATTATCAACAATTAAAAAAAAAAAAAAAAAAAAAGATATTTTGGTTCGATCGGAAAATTTTCCATTGTAAATTTATTAAAATGACCAAGAACTATAGTAAATTTGAAATGTTATTGTACTTTAGAAAAATAAATTAATATTTAAATCAATTTTAAAAAGGTAATTATAAATATAGGAATTGATGTTTTCAAACTTTTTCCTCCTGTATCAGCAGTATCAAAACTATTTTTGTTGTCATCATATACGAGCATTTCATGATTAACCAGTGTTCAAAAAGGCTTTCAAAAAAAATTTTTAATCCGGCTGCACTCACTCCATTTTTGTGTCAGTTTCTTACGATAAAAAATTTTAGTATCAGACTCTTCTAATTTTAATTTTTTTATCATAAGTCTAATAAAAACTGCATCTTTTTTTTACAGCCAGGGGCGGCAAAAAAACCACTTTTCAAAGAGTTCTCGATTTTTAAGGACTAGCCAATATACTCATATTGCTTAAAATATCCAGTTCAAAAATTAAATGAAATTTTTTGTTTTTACTTGAAACTGAAGAAAGTCTAAAATTTATCTCGTTTGCACTGTTTTGAAAAAAATACTCAAACACAAATTAAATCCAAACCAAATAAGATTAATAAAAGTTTCTAGATTAATTTTTTTAATTATTAAAACAGAAATTAAAACGTGAAAAGTGTCTAAACCATCTCCGGTACAATACCCACCTCCTATTTCTTAGTTAGTGCTTTAGACTTGAAATATAGCAGCTTCATTTTAGAAAGTATGGTGTTAGTAAGTTTTGTGTTACTTACTGTTCGTATATATGTAACTATCCAAATGTCACCATTTAATAGAATGATCAGATGTTGAGAAAAATGAAATCAAGTGTTTCTCTGATTTTTTTCTCTATAGTTAAAGTATACTATTCGATCTTTTTAGTGATCAAGAAGCTTACAAGGAGAAGCTATCGACGTGCGAATGCCGATATTCATAGAACTTTTTTTTGTCGACTAATATTCAACCGAAGGCGGAGGGTTCTTGCCGGTGCGTCCTAGGAACTGGGAAAAAATATTTTATTTTATTTAATAAATTTTATCCTATAATTCTGTTCAATACATGCTCTTAGAGTATCTCAAGGCTATTAAATGTTGAAATATTGGTTTTTTTTTAGCGCAAAATGATAAAATAAAAAAAAAGGTATAATAAGCTTCAAGGAAAGTAGGTCAATTATTATAATTTTTTTTTTTAATAATTGCAAAATTAGATTCTCTGAAGAATGAAATGTATAATATAATAACGTTTGAGACAAATAGTATTGTGCCTGAAGATGTAAACAAAAAAAATATATATGTATATATATTTTGACATTTCCAGGATGTTAAGAACAGGATCAGGAATATCCGAGAGTGTACATAGGCCACCTCTAAATATAAGTAAGCTAGTGAGGAGGGAGAGAGTTGATTTTCGAGCAAGTGTTAACTTGCACAGCGAAGTTAATTTCGAATCAATGTTAAGTTAAATTTAACTGTTCCGTTTCAAGAGATATTATTACAGTTCTCATTTTTTGTTTGACGTTTTCATTACTACGTCAATAAAATTATTCAAACCTCTATCAGAGTTACAGTATTTTAATTTTATTAAATTTAATGCATCCTGTTGCAGTCTCAGATTACATTTATATATATTTTTACATTGCGGTGGACGTTTCGTACAATGTGTCCATATTCATCACCTAAATGTATAGTAAATAGTTAATTTGATAATAGTAATTTATACAAACAAATATTATTAATAATAATTATTATATAAAACAATATTAATTCTAAATAAATATAAAAACTTGACGTATAAGCATGTTAAGTTATTCAATTTAAAACATAAGAGTAAAATAATTAAAAATTAATAAAAACTATAAAAATAAAATAAAATAATAAATGTTTTTTTTTTTTTTTTCAATGGAAGCCGCTATTAGGCTATCCACGGTTTGGAGACTAAATGGGCTGTCACTAAATTGGAAAACTGGACGGTCCCTGGGCCACTCACGGATTTATCCCAATTTGTAACAATCACGTACACTTTTCCTATCTTCAATTACAATATACATTCTTCTGGATTTTCGGTTAATAGATACGAATTTTAATTGAAAGGCCGGCAAAAGTTACATATTTTAAAACAGCGAGCAACAGATAAAGATCCCACAGTCATCCAGCGATTTTTAAGTTCCCAAAAAATTTAACGAAATACAGATTTCGTATTAATATATCTATAAAGATTAGCTAATCCATTAAAATTAATAAATATATAAAATAAATTTGTCAGTTTTATTTTTTCATACTGACAGGTAATTTTTTGGTCTAACAGCAAAAATAACCTAATGGAGACAAGAAGATTAAAACGTTGTTTGCTCACCAATTTCGCCACCATCAAGAAAGAATTTTATTACTGAAGAAAGAATTAAAAAAAAAAAACCATGAATAATCAAGAATAAAAATTGATTGATCACATTGCTAATAAGGGGTCACCTATGGTATAGTGATTAGCATGGCAACCTACAACACTAAGGCCGAGCGCACATTGAGATACTCGCGACGCAGAGCAGAGCAGAGCAGTTTTTGTGGTAACTGAAATATATAGGAACCGCGCACATTGGGACGCAGAGCAGAGCAGAGCAGAACAGGCCGATGTGGCACTCGTGGATCTGCCACAGAAAACTGTGCCGATGCGACGCAGTTTTATATATTTGATTACTTTAATTTCTATTATTATCATTTAATATTAGTGTTTGAGAAGATCTACTTTTCTCTTTTTTAAGTTACTAGGTCTTCTGTTCTAGATAAGTTCTAGGAAAAAAAAAGGTTTTAAAAATATAATAATTTAAAAGATATATATATTTGTTCTGTTATTTGAGATTACAATATCATAATATAATGTTGAAATTTCTCGCTATTCCAAAAACGCATAATACGAGTGTTTTGAATTTTTAAAACTAAACAATTTCAGGATGAAAATGTAGCTGTAAAATTGTAAAATTAGTTTTAAAAATATATATAGATATATTAAAATTTAGATGAGGGCCTTTCTGAAGTTCTAAAAGCAGATACTTTTGATTAAATATTTATAATATTGTTATTTTATTTGTAATTCCTTATTTCGGTTTTCGTTAGTTTTTATTCGTCTTACTGTGACACGTTTAAAAATTAGAAAAACAATTTTTCTTCTCATAGATACTAGAAGTTCATTAAACGATTCAACAAGTTATGATCTTAGGAAAATTTGACTGATATTATTTCACTGAAAAAAAAAAAGGCTTTATGGAAATTTAGTTAATGGAAATGCTGATTACAACCAATAATGTATATGTTGGGATTGCAATAAATCAAATCGATTTATCCTTCACCAAAGTTCGTTAATTTTGTTGAGTTCACCAAGCTCAAATTTTTAAGATACAAAATAAAACAAACTTGAAGTGCTTTATATTTTTATAAGCTATATAAAAATCGAGTTTTTGGTTTAATTATATTTTTTAATTCATATGGCCATCTCGATTTCTAACAGTATATTTCTTCTTTTATTAAATATATTTGAGTAAAAAGAAAACTGCTATTTAAAAATCAACCATGTGTTAATTGAAACTATTTTAATAAGAAATTTTATGTGAATATAACTCTTCTCTATTATATTATCTACTTAATTTTATTATATCCTCATATAGAATAGAAAAGAACAGAAAATAAATTTTGTTCTGGGACAAGGTCCCTCAAGAATAACAGACGGAACAAAAAATAGAACTACAACTGGTCAAATAATTAAAGTAATGGTGGATAATTAAAGATAATATTTACATTAAAAACCCATAATGAATGGTTATAAAAAATAAAAGTATACAAAGAAGTGAATAATATTTTCATTAATCAAATAAATAATAACGTTAATAAATTAAAATAAATTTCCAAGGAAAAAAAAGAAGAAATTAATGAAAAAAAAATTATTCCATAATGATATAATGCTATTAAAATCGTATCCAAGAATTTTAAGAGATTTGTGCCTAATATAATTCTACAAACTTAGAGCTTAACCAGACCTCTCATAACCTGATTTTATAAAATCACGATAAGTAATGGTTTTAAGCTTTCGATCCCTCAGACTAAATAGTAACTTCAATGTAATTATGTAATTCACCCGACTCAGACGGAAATATTTAATAGATTGTTAAGAATAATCTGTTTGCAAATTCTTTCGTTAGCTGGTCTTTTCTCCATTTCCTCATTTTATCACAATCTTTTTTACCTTGACTTTTGATAATGCTAATTTTTTTGTGTTCAACTCAATATACGAATCAGATTATGATCTTAAATCCTAGAAATCTAACATACTTTAACTAAAAAAGCCCCTGCCTTGCCGAAACTGCGGCACAGAAACTGCTCTTCAATGTGCACAGGTACCTGTGCCACGCAGTTTTTTTTTCGTGCCGCCTGCTCTGCTCTGCTCTGCGTCGCCTGTGTGACACAGTTCGATGTGCGCCTTACCTAAAGGGCGCAGGTTCGCGTCCCGCGGTGGCCCTAGGATTTTTTAAGGGGAGTAAAATATCCTTAGCTAATCCGTTCCTCGGATAGGAGGTAAAGTGGAGGTCTCAAGCCTGTGCAATGTCAGGTACTCGTCAAAGATCTCTATCCCGATTATACCCGGATAGGATTAGCAAAATTTAGGACTCCCACTGCAGCTTCGTCCGATCAGCCTTAGTGGCATAAAGAGACGTTAAGCAAACAAACAACATTGCTCATAATTACTGAGCCGTTTTGGTAAATAATTAGATACCTTTAATAATAATTTTATCATACTAATATTATGTTCCAGTTTTTTATGTATTCTTTTATCAATAAATTTTATATTAGTAAGTAGTTGGAAAATTTTATTGGTAAAAAGTCAGAGCCTACCAATCATTTATTTATCAAACGGCTATAGTAAATAATTAACTACTTCTCCTGAATTAACCTATGCCTAGGGAAGATAACCTATCACGGAAATACCTTCATTCCCTTGTCAATAAAATGCTTTTTCTGAACTACCTAAAGAAATTATAAACCAACTCAATCTTTAAATATTTTTCAAATGTAATTTTAAAGGTTAAAGTAATAGGTGTATTCGTTCGCACAAAAAAGAAATACAATTAATTAATAAATTTTAATGATTACAGTTTATAATAACTTCAAAAGGGTTACTTTTAATTTATTTCGTATCTAAGACTAATATTTTTTCAGTTTTGTGTTCTATTCATTAGAAAAGTATGGAAAAATCGCAATTTTCATAATCGAAAGTTTGACGTTTTGAGACGATATAAAGTCTGACAAGTAAACAAATATTTTTCGATGACACAAACATAATATTACAGAAAAGATATACTGACGTAGATGAAGGAATTGAAATAGTGCAGTTTCATTAAAAGCAAGCTTATTGTTGCAGTTTTCACCACCAGGTTTAAAATGATAACTCCAAAATTCTTTCAGGAATGAACTATATAAAAAATAATATGATTGTAATTTAGAGGGAAAACACTAATAAAAAGAAAAAAAGATAAATCAAATCGCATTATTTGTTTCAGGAAGTGTTGATCGAAAAGGTTGAAGAATCTAACTCAACACATTTTTAATAAAGACCGGGTCAACATTTTTTGCGAACACATAGAACCAAGAAAAAGGTTGTTATGTAACCAAGTACATATGTCATGAATAGACAAATATGAGATAAAAACAAAACAAATAAAACATATGCAATGATTTTTAAACTATAACGCTTCACTGTTTTTTAGTGTTTGTTAATAATATAGTGAGGCAGTGTATATTTCAGCTAAAATTACGCATTTAACGTTAACCCTGTGTTTTCAGTGCTATTTCCATTTTAAATTGGACTAGTAAATGTGACTGACTATATAGGACTCACAGTACATATATAATTTATTAATATCCTTTACCGTGAGTTATAATTTTAATATTAAATCGAATGCACGACATTTATATATATTATTTCTAATTACTTAGAATGGAAATACTTTCATATATAAATATATATATGTGTATGTGTGCTATTATTTTTATTTTCTTACATAAGTTTGATATGCCCATTTTCTCATATTGTTTAATATTTAAAAATGTCTTTACTCCAGTGTTTTGTAAGGACCTTCCATATGCCAACCGGTATTATTATCAATTCCTTCTCATATTTGTTATTGATTTAAATATTTTAAACATAACAAAAATCAATGTTGATTTTTTAAATGTCAGTTAAATAATTAAGAAATGAAAGATGTGAAAAGTTTAACGAAATTGCCAAATTTTATTTGTATAGGCCCTCCACTAGTTTGATCCTCTTGTATTTAGTGATCCTGTTTTTATTAATATATTTAAAAAATTATAAATCTTTATCAGAAAATTTGACTTATTATTACTCAGTTTATCAAGATATACTTAATATATTTTACAAACTATTGTTCTTAAAATGATTTCACTCCTAATAATAAACAATAAACTCTATATTTAATTTTCCCAGGAACTAGTCCCTTAGTCCCCTCCCCCTTACAAATTGTACTGAAACATATAAATGCTTTGGAGCTATAGATTATTATAACAAAAAAAAAAAAAAAAAAAAAGCAAATTGAAATCAAACGAATCTGCCCATCTTATTGACACTTCTTTATGTATGTCACCAATCCTTCTTCTTGAAACATGCGTCGAAGTTCTTCGTTTTTCCGCAGCCTCCATCTCCCAGCTTCAAAGAGAGGCCCATCATATATTCTTCTGATTACTTTCCGTTCCCAAACATTCAATAATCTTTCGATTTCATTTGTCAGTTCCCAGGTTTCACGGCCATATGTTACTACTGGTCTAATAACTTTCTTGTATATAATGACCTTAGCTCTGTAGCTCAAGCTTCTAAACTTAAGTGGCTCTGTAGTGTGAAGAAACATCTATTTATTGCCCGCGGCCAATCACGCTTTTATTTCTTCCATTAGGTACCTCATTTTTCTCCTAACAAGCGCTCCCAAATATTTAAATTGGCTCACCGTTTTAAAGATGTATGACCCAAATTTTATTACTGGATCTTCCCTAATTGGTCTTCTTGAGGTCTTCTTATACACAGTCTTTTTTCATTGATTTGTAAACCCAATTTTTGCGCTGCACTCTCGAACTCTTGGAAAATACCTGAAAGGGCAATCGATCTTGCCGTTAACACATCATCAGCATATGCTAAATGTTGTTGGGTCATTCTATTGTATTTGGTGCCATTTGCATTTGTTCGAATTGCACGAATTGCCATCTCAAGCGCCAGATTAAAAAGGGTCTCCTTGTCTTAGGCCCTCTTTGACGGAGCATTGGGTGGACAGCATTCCTTGTATCTTGACTTTACAAGTGGTACCCGTTCGTTAGTGACATTCTGACCAACCTGATTAACTTCTTAGGTATGTTCAGTCTTTCCATAGCCATCAATAATTCTTGTCTGTTGATGCTATCATATGCCAATTGTTTAAAGTCAACGAACAGATGGTGCAGATCGACGTCGTATTCGTATGACTTTTCCAAGGTCTGCCTCAGAGCGAAGATGTGGTTCATAGTTGATAGGCCTTCTCTGAAACCCCACTGATTGTCCCCCAGACACTTTTCCGACCAATTTTTGATTTTTTGATTGAGGAGTACAGCAAATATTTTGTACGATGTCGATATAAGAGATATTCCTCTGTTTCATAGGGATTAGGACCGGATAACGATAGATCTTTCGAAAATGTTCGGTGTGGCTGAGTATTTAGATTTGTAGACCTAGAACAGATATTGCGGGAATGGACAGAGGATTTGAACTAAAGAAGTTCGGTGATGTATGAAGGACGGCGGGATCAGATACCTTTCAAAAGGAAGGAGACCAGGAAATACTTACGGCGCACAGTGGTTGAAAGGCGGAAAAAAACCTATTTTTCGAAGGTATCAGAATATTCTTTTTCTTTTCGTTATTAATAAATAGAATAGTTATCTGACACATTCCATCAAATTATTCGATGATATCCCGATTTTCACACTTATTATGACCCTTTGAAAATCGATCATTGAAAAAGTTTATTTTTCAACGAAAAATTTATAATACTATAATTATTTTTGCTACTCGCAGTTTTGTTTCTTGGTGCGATTTTCCTTCATAATCATGGAAAGCGATCTCACATATTACACGACCATAAAAATTATGCTATGTTATCTATGTTTTAAACTAGAAATAAAATTCCGAATTAATGCAATAAAAATAAGACAATTTTTTTTTTTGGTAATTCACATTTTTCAAGCGCAGTTTTAAAATCCATTTTTTAACGAAGAAGATACCTCCACGGAAATATGAAAACATATTCTAGCTGCGTCCACCCGCGTCTGTAAATGTGTGAATTTTTTTTAATGAATTACCTATGCTATTTCATGAAGTTTATTCGCTATGGAGCTTGTGCTTCGAATTAGGTTATTACTAATCATTTAGTAAAACATCATGCCTTACTTACTAGCTCTGTAGCATCATTTATAACGTCATTCTGAATCGTTATTAGGTCGATGATAAAAAAAAACGTTTTCACCTACCGTGATTTTAGTATTTGTTAGAAAATTATTAATAATAAGTTTATTAACATGACCTCGGATAACTTGGTGGAAATAAACCGATTTCTCATGAAAACTTTCTTGCCTCGTTTTAACAGAAAGTGGCAGGAAGCTCATAGAAATAAAAACTAATTTATAAAAAAAAAAAAAAAATGCCTTGCACAGAACCAAACTCATGACTCGGTATTACTTCAAACTTTCAAGTAAAGGCTTAACTCTGTTCAAGAAAAGTTTCCAAAGAAGAGGATAATAGGTTGTGTGCAAGATAGATTTATTGATGTGTGTAAGAAACAAAACAGCTTTTCGAGGTAGGTGATAAAGAAAGTGATAAGATCATAGCTCGATGTTTTTCTGTTCGGATGTCTCTTGATTGCTTTGTGAATTTATTTTTTCCTCGGTGAGCCACCGGAGGTGGACATTAGATAGAGGTAGTTGAGCTCTCAATTTGTCTGTTTCGGTGATTGTGTCGTATAGTACAAAGTTCGTCCCAAAAACCAGGTCTACATATTTTGTGAATTCGTTTAATTTAAAAAAAAAATTGTATTAAAAACAGTTCAGCTATTATTTAGTATGAGTTAGGGAATTGCGTTTTCACTGATAGAGTTGTAGTTATTAAACCTATACTGAAGTCTATCCCACCATATCCTATCAAAATTATATTAAAGCCGGATAACCTCAATATAATATTTTAATGTGATAATACATTTAATAGTTAAAAATAAAAATATAACGTAAAAAATAATTGATTGCTCCTGCTATGATTTTTTTTTTTCTTCGCCTAACTTGGGTGTTTTCATTAAATAAAATGATACTGCAAGTACTATCAAGGATATTAACAGCATTAAACAGCAGAACTGCTTAAACTAGCCGATCTCGAGTCGAAAATTGATGTACGATTTGTTTTTATATTTTCCTAACACCTCCGGTTAATCCGAATATCCGGTTAAGCGGGGCTCCGACCTATCCATTTTATAGGAAATTCAATCGCGGTTATGATAATATCAACTTTATTTTTTTGCGGCTTACAGATCAGATTTGACAAGGTTTTTTCTGAAAATAGTCGATTTTCAACCACTGTGCGGCGCACAGTGGTCCCGATTCAAACATTATAGTGCAAAAAATCCCCATGAAAAATGCAAAAAAAATTTTTCTTGGTTTTTATATGAATGCTGGACTTAGAAAATATAGTTGAAACAAAAATGGGATAAACTTTGTGGAATATACAACATGTCAAAGTTGTTTGTTTCTGGCATCTCCATCCGCGCCCTTTTTGCAGCCCGGTAACCAATGGTTGTATTATTTGCTAGTTAATTTTTATCAATTTTTACTTATGTTACCTTGAATGTGCATTCCATATACAATACACAGCCATCAAAATGGTTTCAGTATCCATTGATTGAAGAAAATGAACTATTTTTAAAGTAAACAATTTTGGTTACCTATTCTTCATATTGGGGAATGTCTGAATAATTTTGTCTGCAAGTGTCTGCGATGTTTGTGGCACTACACGTTACAGAAACTATCTGAATTTCAATTGGTATAAGTTTCACGTCCCACACGACCCCACAACATTAGGAAAAGGGGAGTTTTTAGAGATAATGTATGTGTGACGGCCGGCCGGCTCCAAGGGTACCTACCTTCCCCCTTCCCGACCTCGGGGTAATACTTTACTTATTTTTTGACCAATGTAAGACATTCAGTGCAGCTGTAGAGTTTCTGATAACAACTGAAAATATGAATTAATATTTTAGTTATGCTACAAAAATCATTTTATTACATTTTACAGTATTTTTGTTTTGTTTGTAGAGGTATAAGGGATTTTCCTGCTACAAGCCAGGGTCTAAAAGAAAATTAATTTACTTATTTTATTATATTATTTTAATTAAAATTGATTAATTAAATGTATGCACATATATTCTCAATTTTTATAAATAACTGATTATTACAAAATCGGCAGAAGTATGTGTGCCAATAAATTAACTATAGTTTTTATTATTATTTTTAACAAAAAAGTCAACTGCTGTTAATTGACCTAACGAAATTAATGTTAAAATAGATGTTAAGATATGATGTGTTAAAATAGATAGAGTCAAGGGTAAGAGATATTTACCCTCTTACCCCCACCCCCACCCTTTTCTATTTTAATGAAACCGATATAAAACATCTCTACAATCCACTAATAAACACAATACAAAGTTTGAACAAGCTTTGCTCACTAAGAGTTATAATATTACTAAGAAATTCTCCCACCCCTCCATCTTACCCACACCCGACCCTTAGCTATTTTCATGACACCCATATAAAACAACTCTACACTAGTGAATTAAAAATAATACAAAGTTTGAACAAGTTCCGTCTACTGTAAGTATTTTTTGCACCATGATGGGCAGATCGGGACCACTGTGCGGCGGTAGGATGGGTATATATAACCTCTTTAACCTTTCATACGAAGGTGAGATGGAGACGTCTCCTTGGACCCAAAGATAAATCGTACCAAACCATTAAATAAACGTTTAATTATTAACGTTAAATGAGGTATTAAATAATACCTCCATACCTTTTATTAAAAACATGGCTCAATCGAAATTGAACTATAACATACTCGTACATATAATATCAATTACAATTGTTAGTATTAAATATATGTCAAAATTTGCCCTGTTTGTAACCTGAAAACGGCGGAAAATCTTTATCATTTTGTTGATATATGCCCAATGTATTTACCTCTCAGAGCACATTATGTACATACGTATATCAATATTGATAGGCATCAACATAGGGTCATTCCATAAACCTTTTAGTTCTCCTTCTTTGGCTCAATCAAAGTCTACCTACTTAGAGTTCTTATATACAGGCAGCTTTTAAAGTAAGACCATTTATAATTTCAAATTAGTGTTTCATTATGTTAAGGTTAAGTTAACATTTTAATTTATACATTTTTTGTAAGAATACTCGTAACTAAACTTCAAATATATTTTATAAGTAAGTAATTTTCAATTTGTTATTAGAATAGAATTAAAGTATTACTTGGTTCTATGGTTTGTGTATTTGGTTGGTGCACCCGATGGCTAGCTCTATTTGTATGGAGAATATCCCAAGACAAATAAAGAAGTTATTATTATATTAAAGGCCCTCACATATCCTAAACCTAAACCTAAGCCCCCTATCAGACATTATAAATATAACAATTTACTCCTTCTATTATTATTCTTTTTATATAATTAATAAAAATAGAACTAGGTCTATTATAATAAATATAATAGCGTAGATATTTAAATATATATAAGATAAAATATATAATCAATAATGAAGGGAATTTCTAAAGTCGATTCTAAAGCAATTAGTAAAACAAACAAGCTAGAAGGTCCAAACTAATTATTTAAAAAAACAATTAATTGCTGACCTCAGCCCATAGGGGGTAATTAATTGATCCTGGCTAATATAAATAAAGGGGCCGGGATAGTGGGGCGCTGTTTTGGAGCCCCATAAATAGACGGCCCCCTGCGGATGGCAGAGCCCTTGTAGCTTAGGCGAAGTCCCCAAGACAAAAGGGACTTAGTGATTTAGGCCCGCGGACGGGGGACGTGTCTTTATTTCAATACCCACCCCCACTTCCCTATCAAAACTCACAACTATCCCAAGTCGATCCTACCTACCTTCGTCAAATTGGATTTATTCACTCGACATTGTCTTAGTAATTTACGGCGAAACTTTAAGTTGGAGACTTGATGAAAATTCCTGATTCCCCTTAAGGGATATTCTGGTCTGAAAGATGTTTTCGCTTACTATACCTACACTAGAAAATTTCTAAGATATAAAAACAAAAAATAAAATAAAATAAATTCATGTAAAAATAAAATCCATGCTTGATCCTGGATTAGGTAAGTCATGCCCCGGTACACAAATATGTAATATGACTGAATTTGATTTAAGACCGCAGGTTTTGGTTATCGCATTCTTGAACAGCTAACAACATTTAAAATAAGTTTTTTGATAAAAGTATAAGGTAAGATAATATAGTTTTCGATATATAGAAGTTTTAATACAGATTGTCGAATGTAATTAAATTAATAAAAATCCATTTAAATTTATAGACAGGCAGTCTAGATTTAACTTCTTTCTAATTGTACCTTCTTTCTGATTTGGCACTAATCTGCAGTAAACTATTATATCTTATTCAACTAACCATGTTAACAAGTTGTTAAATATACATATTTTTTTAAATGGTGCAATGAATGTTCAGATAAAGAAAAATTAAAAATAATAAATCAAACTATTTAAGATGCGATTCTCTATTCTAATTTCGATTCCCACTGAGGAATATTCTGGTCTGGAAGTCGTTTTCTTTTACAAAGTTACACTGTAAAAAGAATTATTTCAAAATACGTTTCGTTATAAAAGATAAATTTAGATAAAGAAAACAAAAAAAATTGATTATTGTAAAAAAAATCCTATCCATGATCCTGGAGTCAGGATACAAAGAAGTATTACGACTAAACTTGAAGGCAAACGAAGACTAAATCTATTTCTAAACTTATCCAGCTTAGACTGAAGTCCTCCGGTGAGATTCAGCTATACTTGAAGCTGGATAACCGGATCATTTGCAGTTCTTTTTTGTTTTCTTTAAATTGTGTGATGAATATAAAGGAAAAAAATTCAAACCAGCTAAAAGGGTATTACCTATACTAATTCCGATCCACAGACGAATTTCCCTATTTAAATCCCAGAGTGAGGAAGAGGGAGTGGGAGGGACTGGACTTGAAAAATGCGAGTGGAGTGCTAGTGGCTAGTTCGCGTGAGGGCAAAGATTGATTTAACTAAACTGCCTCTTTAGCTGCTCGCCCTAGCCTCTATGTCAGTGTCCTTTAATCCACTTTACAAATCAGCCACTTTTTTTTTTTTTTTTAACTAGTTTCAATTGGATCGGTATCAACCGAAATTTCCTTTCAGTCCTGTTTTCCTCGCCTTTCTTGTATTTCCTTATCATTTCCCTCTCCGCTACATAATACGTTGATCCATCACTGCCTCAAGAAGAAAATCGATATCGCACTATAGATATCCATATATTATATCTTTGATGCTCGGTCATAAGGGCTTAAGTCAAAAAATTGAATTTTTCAGCAAAGTTCAAAAAAATATGTAAAATCTAATTATTGATATTATTTGTAATTGTTATTTTTATAAAACAATATAATTTGACTTAAGGCTTATAATATTACGACATAATCTCCAAACGATCAAAAAGTGACTTAAGCCCTTATGACCGCGCATCAAAGATAAATCGTTTGGATACGAAGAAGGATAACTCGTCTGACTGTAAAATACACGAAGATTTCAAATTTTCATTCCTCGATGAAATTGTTATTTCTTTTCTATATATATATATATATATATATATATATATATATATATATATATATATAAGTTACGATCAGACTGATAGACGCACTGAAAAATGTGTGGGGGTTCGGGCAGAGTAACGACACAACTTCAAGAAATGAACTGACTTTATTAGATTCCGCCTGGTATATATATACAGCTAGATATGTTAGTAAATAATAACTATCTTATCCTACTAGTAACTTAAGTTTGTTTATTACTTACGACTTATATACAGTTAACTCCCCCCCTCCAGTTCCTTCATCAGAAGGAACTTTTTTTTTTTTTTAAGTAAATAGTAAAATAAACACTTTTGCTTAAATAATGACTTTAACTTAAATCTACTTATAAATAGGTTTAGTACTTTTAATAAAAGATTACAATGATGTTATGATCTACTTAAAGCTAACAAACAAAAAAAAAATTGAATTATCTCTTATTTACTTTCTACAAGGACAAAAATTAACTTGAACAACAAAATAAGACATACAGCATATCAAATGAATGATTCTTCCTGTCGGGATGTCCCCTGCTGAGCGCAGCCGCCAGGTTCAGGTTCTGACCTTACATGAGGTATACGAAGTTCTTCGAGGTGGACTGTACGCGATCTAAACGGGTAGGTAACGTCTTTAATAGTAAACAAATTATTTTCCCGTATTGCCGTGACTTTATACGGACCCTCGTAGCGCGCGGCAGTTTTATTCCTGGCGGTCCTAAGGCGCCTATACACAATCGCCCCCAACGTCACAGGTTCTTTTTTATAAACTACTGGCCGGCTATTTGCCTTATCAACCCTAGTTTGCTTGTCGCGAATTTGTTTCTCGCGAATCCTCCCCCAAATTTCCCGTCGCTCTAGTCTCGCAGCTGCCACTTTTTCCTTTAGATTGTTATTATTGGCTGTAATCAAATCCCCTCGATCACGACGTCTTTGCCCGAAAACAATTTCTACCGGAGATTACCGTCGCTGAGTGTATTGTGTTGTTATATGCTATTACAGCCCGCGGCATGGCGTCATAAGGATCGAGATTACGGCCCAGTTTGAGTAACCGTAGGTGCTCGCCTAGTGTATTATGTAGACGTTCCACAGCGCCTCTGCCCTTGACGTGGTGTGGTGTATTCAACCGCCATACTATCCCTAGCTGCTTACTTTCATCCCGAATCAAAGAGTTGTCGAACTCTCGCCCGCTGTCAGACACTATCTCATCGGGTACCCCGTACGTCGCGCACCATTGCAGGACTCCTTCCCACACCGCCTTGGGTGTTTTCGTCTCGATTGGATACGCCATTGAGAGCTTGCTGAATGTGTCGATCGCTGTCAACCACGATTGACCCTCACATGAATAAATATCGATTTGGACGAGCCGTAGGGGTTCCATCGCAGTGGGTGTGGCTACCTGCTCGGCTACTGGGGGCTGGCGATCGTATTTCGCGCGCTGGCCTCACATCGTGCGATAAAGTCGCGCACCATACGCCCCATATTCTTCCAGAAATATAACAGTTTCAGTGCACGCAGTGTCTTCTCTATTCCCCTATGATTGGTTTTGCCGGAGTGATGATCGGCTAGTAATCGTTTTTGCACCGCTGGGTCCGTGACCGTTTCGACCTGCCTTAGACACCGAGCTAAGGAATATCCTACCCCGATCCTCTCTTGTCTCCATAGCCTTTTGAGTTTGTCCGCTACGATACGGTTTCCAACGTAGATGTAAGAGTTTCGTCCCGGGTTAGTGTACTCTGCGAATATACGTTCCAGTTCGTTCTCGTCTATGGATGCTGGTACTCGAACAATGATGGTTGACAGTCCCTCATACATGCTTGCCTTAGTTTCCACCGCTCCGTCCTGTTTCGATTTTATTACAATCTGATGTTTTTTGTCGTTAATTATCTCGTCAACTTCGGGTAGTTCTTGGGGTCTGTCTGTCGGTGTTAAATTTTCCTCTGTCTCGTGCTGGACTAACGGAATTTCAGGTCCGCTCTCGGCCCACTCGCGGAGGTATCTTAGCGCGAACGGCTCAGCTGAGGTATCCTCCTCCTCGATCGCGTTTACGACTAAATCCCGGGACAACCAATCTGCGACCGCGTTGTCAGCTCCCTTCTTATGAACGATATGGAAATTATACGCCGCAAGTCTTTCCTTCCAACGCGATATTCGTGCAGACGTTTCTTTAAGCGAGCCCAGGTATAGTAGAGGTTTGTGATCCGTCAGCAACTCAAATCTTCTTCCATAAATGTAAGGGCGGAAATGTTCTACGGCCCATACCACCGCCAAGAGTTCGCGGTCTAAAGCGCTATAGCGCCGTTCTGCATCGTTCAGTTTCCGACCCGCGAATGCTATAGGTTTTTCACCTTCTTCAAAATTTTGGGATAGTACGGCCCCGATTGCCACCTCGCTTGCATCTGTTGTGATTTTGAAAATCCGTTGAAAGTCGGGGAACGCTAGTAAAGGTCGGGTGGTTAAAATTTCACGGCATTTCTCGATACTCGCTAACTGTTCCGCCCCGAGCCTAAACCGTCTGCCTTTCTTTAATATCTCTGTTAATGGATGGGTGAGGTCCGCTATGCCGGGTATAAAACGTCTATAATAGTTCACCATACCTAAAAACCTCCTAACACCACGAGCATTCTTGGGTAAGGGGGCCTCCTGAATAGCTCTCACGCGTTCCGGGTCCGGTTGAACCCCTTTACGTGAAACTACGTAACCTGAAAATCTTATTTCGCCTAATCCGAACCTAGATTTTTCGCTGGATAATTTCAACCCGAAATCGCGGATTCTGTCAAATACTTTCCGTAAATGGTCAACGTGTTCCTCTTCAGTCCTACTAAAAACGATGAGGTCATCCATGTAGACCTGTGAAAACTCTTCACCTAACCCGCGCTGCAACTCGTCCATAAGACGTTGAAAAGTTAATGGCGCCCCTTTTAGCCCGAACGGCATCCTAACGAATTCGTAATGACCTCGTTCCCACGAAAAAGCCGTTTTGCCAATATCCTCCTCGGCCATCCTAACTTGATGGTAGCCACTTTTAAGGTCTAACGTAGTAAAGATGGTTGCACCCGACAGGCGATTGAGTATATCTTCTACCCGGGGGAGGGGGTACCGTTCGTCCTTGGTTGCCTCATTCAGCTTCCGGTAATCGACCACCACGCGATATTTTTTTGTCTCCTTAATACCCTCGCCTTGCTTTTTCTCAACCACCCACAATGGACTGTTGAACGGGGAAATGCTATGTCGAATAATGCCCTGTTTTAGTAATTCTTCCAGCTGCTGTTTAATGATGTTCCGTATAGCTTGGGGATATCGCCTATCTTTAACATACACCGGTGTTTCTGCTTTGAGGTTGATTCTATGTACCGTCCTCCCTGTTGTTGGTAAAATTTCGCCATCTTGGTAAAATAGATCCTTATTCCGATCCAATAATTGTGCGATTGCCGGTTTTGTACACTCTACGGCACCGATTGCTATGTCGGTGTTATTACTCTTCGTCGCGGTTTTATATCTCCGTTTGCCTATCCTATAACTCCACTTTGTCCGGTTTACCCTTAGACTCAGGCCAGCGCTCTGTAAGATATCGCACCCTATTATTAGCTCATATCCCGTCATCAATTCTTCGATTACGTGAACCCGAATGTGTACATCACGCCCCGTTAAATCGGTGACATTCAAGTTTGCTTCCCCCAAAGTTTGACATTTACCACTAACCGTCGATACAACACATTTACAGGGTTTCCGTCCTGACCATATATCCAGTTTTTCGGCTGCTCTCCTAGTTATCAGCGAATTAGTACTCCCCGTATCAATTAAGAATTTTATCCCTGATTCCTCTAATCTCGCCACGGGCAACCTAGTCACTCGCCTCGTTTTCACGCTATTGTTTATTATTATCTCACTCGGTCGGTTGCCCCCCCCAGATGCCGTGCCCTCAATCTACGCGAGGACGCCCCATCACTACTTCCGTTCCAGAATACCCCCCTTTCCAAGGATTTCCCCCACTTACCTCATTTCGTTTAGTAGCCGGGCTGCTGCGCTCAGACTGGGTACTCTCCTCGTCCATTCAGCTTCGGTTCTTTCATAGCGGGTTTCGTTTCGCTCCTTCGCATCTATAAGATCGTGGGCGCACTCTATAAAACCTCGATCTTTCGGAAGCGACCCCGGCCGGTCGACATAGTGGTTTAGTTGCACTTTTAGCACTCCTTTCAAGAATTCCAACTTTTGGGCCCCCTCCGCTTGTCCAAACGTTTCCACCATCTTTTCGGTCAGCCTGTTATATAGGACTAGGAGCTTTTCTGCAAACTCTCCTTCTGATTGGCCCTGTGTCCGCCTCTCCTTGAGTAAGTAGAATACGTCCTCTTCGGGGGTCCATCTTCCCCCACCATAGAGTTTCTTCAAGCGTACCTTCAACGTGTCCCAGGAGTACGTTAGGTCTCCTTGGATGGCATTCAGCACGCGCCTTGAAATCCGCCCGACTAACGAGGCTTCGAGAAGTCTGACATCAGCTTCTAGTAACGTCCCGGCCTCGTTCCGTGATACTATTAGTTCCTTGATTTGGTCGCCGCCTCTGATGAAATGTTCTAGGTCTCCTATTGTGCCTGTGAAGGGTTCCAACTGGCTAATGACTTCGTGGATGAACGCGGAATTTTGCGTCCTAATCTTCAGTAGCTCTATGTGTTGAGTTTTCGAAGCCTCGGTCAGCTGCGACTCCAATTTCGAACGTTCGACTGCAGCTTGAGCCAGTTGATATTCTAATTTCGCTAATTGTTCTGCTTCACCCATTTTCTTACTGGGTTTTAAAGTTGTAAGACAAAAATAACGGGGTCAACTTAACGTGTTATGGCACTAATTGATTGGACCACGTGACCGTACCGTCGAGTAATCCCGGGTTTCGGCACCAGTTACGATCAGACTGATAGACGCACTGAAAAATGTGTGGGGGTTCGGGCAGAGTAACGACACAACTTCAAGAAATGAACTGACTTTATTAGATTCCGCCTGGTATATATATACAGCTAGATATGTTAGTAAATAATAACTATCTTATCCTACTAGTAACTTAAGTTTGTTTATTACTTACGACTTATATACAGTTAACTTATATATATATATATATATATATATATATATATATATATATATTACTTATATAAAAAATGAAGAGTAAAATATTGAAAAGAAAGGAAAGTTCGTAAAACATTATTAAGTGGAGGTATATTCATTTTTTATTATTTCCAACTTCTTTTCTGGCTTGACGGTGTCTTTATTTGTAAAATGTCTAAGGTTGAATGTTAGCTTTTTTCATGTTGGAAATTCTAGGCTTTAAATTTATTTTATTTTATATAGTAATTAAACAATCCGATATAAATTCCTATTGTATTATTTGCTCTTTGATATGAATAGAACGGATTTCATTTATAAATATATACATATGTTTACTGTATACAATACAGATTGGAGTAGCAAGCGGGTTGGCAGGCCAATTAAGAAATACTCCAATGAGCACAGTCGACTGACAGATTACCAGGAGACAAAAGGGTAAGTCATATAATTTTGAAGAGGTGTGAGTGAATTATTCCCATCGATGTGGACAGGCCCGGTTTGGACCTGTCAATTGGGAATACCTTTGCTGATTTGTGGGTCCGCTCTTCACTCTTTAGGGGCGACTGGTTTGTGGGATTAAAAAAATCGGAGTTAGGAAAAATAATTTCTACGCTCAACAGTTTATTAAAATATATATCAGGTTCTTTATTTTTTTTTTTTTTACTAAATCTAATACGGTTATTTGTTGGGGAACAGCCTTTGCTTGATGTGGAATTCGTTAAAAAAATGACAAACAACTTTAGAAGACAAGGTCATAACGTATCTTGATTGTTATGTTTTTTGTAAGGTATAAATTGTTTTTTTAATTATTTTCTTTTTTTTTCTAAGGTGTAAATTTGATTCTTTTTATGTATGTATTTGTTCTTTTTTTTCTAATATCAATAAATCTAAATCATAAAGCTGAAATATTGTTTGGTTGTAAACAATAGTATTAGAGGAATGCAATCGGAAAAGATGCCTATACAAAGTGGAATACCATGAAAAAAGAATGTTCGAAATTTAGTGGAAGGTCGTGAAATTTATAAGGAAATAGCTTGAGGGTTGTGATTAAAGAAAAATGGTCACTAATATAATATTGTATGTTTACGTTTTGTCACATGTTTTAGGCCTCCAGGTCGTTTTATATTCATATAAAAGAAGACCTTTTCCCTGAGAGCGATAAAGGTTTATCAATGAATGAGAACAATGGCTAAAAGTCAAAAGATTGCAGATGGAGAGCAGAATTAAGATTCTTTTCCATATTTGCTGTTGTCTGAATTCTACATTCTAATTAAGTATAAATCTTATTTTTTTAATAATGAAAAAAATCATTAATAACTATCCCAAATTACATGGAATAAATGCAACAATAATCCGGCTAAAAATAAGTGCTGTATATATCAAACGAATTTTAGCAATTTTTGATCAAAGAAGGGTTCTAATTTTGTAAAAATTACTTTTAGGGCACCAACAATTTTATTATGTTAAACCAAGGAATTATAAAATAATTTCTAATATTAGACGAGTTATAAGAGCACGTTTCTGTGAAAATTATACCATATAATAGGATCTGTTTATGTTGCTATAAGCATACCGGTATGGGAGGTGAGAATGTCTAGTATTCGTGGAATGTGCAACTATGATTATTGCAATCGGGTTCGGTAGGCTACCACGTAAAACCTTGACCGTACATCCCTTGAGTTCCAGAAACCGTAACCATACTTGATTTATACATCTTCTACAGTTATCAATTCACATAAATCTGATTCTTGATGTAAATGGTACCAATATCTGGGAAATACGCTCAGAAGTGGAAAGAACGGGAGACGAGGGGAAAGGAGAGGGATAGGATGGTTAAAAACTAGCTGTAAGATTTATATCTATATAAGGTAATTTTTTAAATTGATAAAAGTAATAATGGAAAGTATATCCAAAGAGCATAAGTATTTGCTGGTTACACAGATATAAAACACTGATGATAGTCAGTTATCTGAAGATCAAGAATCAAGAAAAAGAACAGCTGGATAATGACTGGTTTAGGTTCTGAAGTGAGGGGGATATTACAAATAAATACAAAATAAAAATTAAATCAACATGATGAAAGTTAGGAAATGAGAAAATAAATTATATAATAACGAAGATTTTTTTTTATTTAATGGAGCAAAGTTTAACTATAAACTTATTTGCAATTTTAAAAGGATCATTATATAATAAACCATTATTTTAATATGCAGATTGCCACAAAAGTTTTCAATCTTCTAAAGATTATTATACGATAAATTTTTACTATTTACATAATTTGCAACTTTTCTTTGACACCGATGTTCAAAGCACAAATAAGGAAAATTTCCATGATTTTATGGAAATAATTTTTTAAAAAATAATGACACGTGACTAAATACAAAGTCTAATGCACTAAAATAATTTTTTTTTAATGATCGTAATTGGATGAAAAACTGTCCTAGAGTCATCTACTCGGATTGCTTGAGTATTGTCACCTTGATGTCTCCTATCACTTTTTACTAAGACATCATATATTCACGAAATCATCAGAACACGACCAAACAACAGACCACAATAGTTTGGGAATTAAATTGGTTTCACCCTTAGGTTAAATAATACACTCATATGAACAATTTCTAGAAATACAAATATAACTTTAAGCCAAAAACAGTGGAGAATACCATTAAAAAAATTCATCGTTATCAACGATAAGTAAAAATAATTAAAATAAGATCTTATTAGTTCAAAATCGAAAAAAAAAATTTAAATGTACTTTTCAATTATATTTTATGGTTAAAAAAATTCCAGGTGGAATCTGTTCTTTTCTATAAATAAAAAATAACTAGTTCTAAACGAAATTGTGAATGTTATCTTAAAATAATATTCTGAAAAAAAAAAAGAAGAGATATAACAGAAAGTTCTCCTTCTAAAAGCGATGAGGTTTGATTAAAGCTGATATATAGCCCCTTGAATATAGCCCCTAAAGAAAAAATATAGATTTTAATACAAATCAGAAAATACATTGTTTACATTGTTAGAAATCTTTTTAAACAGTTATTCTTATTTAAGATAAATTTAATATAAATAAATTAATGAATGATATATTATAGTAAATTATAAATCAAATTTAAGCCCTCCCGTTAACAATCATTAAACAGTAAATATTTCATAGGGAACCTATTTAAATTATTAAAAATTGAGACGATAGTGGGGCCGAAATTAAATTTACTGAAAATTATAGTTTATCGAAACGAATAATTAAAAATAATTTCGTTTCTGTGCACAGGCAAGATATATATTTATACCCATTCATTTGTTACCTCTCTTTAAATTGGATAGGTACTAAATTAAAAAAGAAGTATAATAAAAATTAAATTAATTGCCCTTAAAGAAGCATTCGAAAATAAAAATAATCATTACCTTTATACTTTATTGTCCTCTTTATCTTGCCTATAAATGATTAGCAACGATTTGCATCTAGCTATCGGGCTTCTGAACCATTCATCGGAAAGCCTTTTTTTCCCAATTCCAAATCCCCCTTTTATGCCTTCCTTTTCTTTTTATGTCAATTGCAGAGAGGGTGCGGACAATGGGGAATCTCAAAACGGATTCGATCTTTTGTTCTGTTTCATTCAAAGTGATCTTCCGAAGGGGCAACTGGACCGATTGATCTCTTCAGTTGCAGTATATTTTTCGAAAACGTTTTTGAGTGCGAGAAGCCGATAGGAGACTAAAATAGCTTGATATGAATGAAGACGAATATGCAAAATATGAAAAGCTTTACTTTAGAAAAACTATATTAAAAAAAATAATAAATAAAAGGTTTTCAAGACTTATTTTTTTATGTAGTAAAAAATACTGAATAATGTAACACTTCTGTGGGTTAACGATTTTATTCGAAGAAAAATAACTATTTCCAATGCCTCACGAATTATAAATGCACAAATATTAGAACAGGTTATAAAAATTATCACTTTATAACACCCTAATAATTATATGGCTTGAGTTTAAGAACAATACTAACTGTCCACTCAATCGCTCCTTATATATAGTCGTAAGGAGAATCGTCTAGAACCTCGTAGAAGGGCGTGGATGGAACTCGAACATCGTAGTCACAAACACGTGCTATGGCAGTTTATTCTAACTGTTACTTGGTTCCAACAAAAAGTTTGGGACTTTTAAACCATATGTTTTTTTTTTTTAACGTTACAATAATATGTCATGTAGCTCCGAGTATAGTAAAGCATAGCTTTTAGGTAAACAAATAACATAGGGCTAATTAACAAGAGCGATTCATCGGTACGAAGAATTTCCGTGTTAATGGATCCATTAAAGGATAAATCTTTAGTTTATTTAAGTACACGGCAAAACATTTTAAAAGACATTTAACGATGCTTCTCATAACAATAGTGACCGTAATATAGTAACTATTTGTTATTAGAAGCATGCATATTGTACATAGAATATTTGAGTTTTATTTGACCAAATAGTTTTTATTTTTTAGACTAAAAGTTTCGTGAATGCTCTGTAAGATGATTTATAAATATTAGTTTCTTTTAGATTATATGGGTTTTCGAAATTAAGAAGAATAACAAAGAACAACAATAACAAATAACAAAGAAGACTGATCGAATATAACAATACAAACAATTTTTAGATTAAACCGAACAAAATTGTTGATAGATTTCTATATCAAAAAAACCTAAGTATTAAAACTTTACTGAAAAAATTACATTTTTCATAATTAAATAATGAAATATAATTAAGTCAATGTACTTCTTCACAAGCAATAATCCGTCCTGTATGAATATATCTACATAATAAATTAAATGTAAAAATGTTAAATGAAATATAGTACAACAAAATTATAGTTTTAAAAGCCATCCATGTCCATTGAAAGATCTAGACGGGTTTCAGTGGAGTATGGAGTAGGCTAGTAACCTGAAGAATGATCCATTTATTTTGTCTTCATTGTAGAAAATAAAGACGTCGAACCAAATGAACTAACAAAAGAAATGGGAGATGAATATTGAATTTATACGCATTCATTTTTTTTTTTAAATATTGATTACTTTTATTTACTCAAAAATCATCAAATCATATACAATTACTTCTGGCATGAAGGAAGAGTGCCCAGGACTTACATCTTCCAGTTCTTGATTCAGAAGAAAAGGTCTCTCATCCAGCTTCGTATCAATCGCCTTCTGTAAGGCATGTCAGCAGCGGCCATATCGTTAATGAATATATTTTTATATTTGCGCATATTATTAATTTTTAACAATAAGTTTTCTACGTAAAAATATTTAATATCAAAAGACAGGAAAAAGTAGTAAGCCTGAAGAATAATATTCGGCAACAAATGATACTAGGGTGACTAACTCGCAGGAGTGAAGACAAATAATAAACAATGAAAATTCAACTTTGGCTTCGAAGCCAACAAACGTCCAAAACTGAACATAAACTCGACAAGCAAACAAATCTGGATACAAACTGAATACACGATCGGAAACAAACTCAACTAACTTCTAGGACGCTGTAAATGAAATCTATACGAATTTAATGTTTACTCAAATGCATTTAATTAAAAAAAGAAATATACCCGACGTATTATTTATACTTCACTCTATTTTAACGTCCCTTTATGCAACTAAGGCTAATCGGACGATGCTTCAGTGGGAATCGTAAATTTTGCCTATCCAGGTTTACGCCTAATTATTTAGGGTAGGAATTTTTAAGGAGGACCTGACATTTACTTTGGACCTCCAATTTACATTTGAATTCGAATGACGTCATAACCAAGGATATGTTACTCCAATTAAAAAATCTTGGGACCCCCTGGCGCTACCAACTTTTTCTGTATTAGTTGGTAGTCGTTGATGACTACTATACCGCATGTGACCTCTGCATATTTAGTTATTAGTAGGTGACAATCAAAATTAATTAATTGCGAACTCCAATTTCAACATCTTTTAAGAATACACTTTCAACAACATATCGATGAGTAAAATTTGAACCTTTTTTTATTTTGTAAAGCTATGGATGAAATATTAAAATACATCAGTTTACTAAAATATACATACAATGGAAATTAATTATGAATTAATTGAGCCTTTATGTTGACAGTATGGCTAACTCCAATTTCAACAGTTTTCATGTATGTTCAACAATATTTTGATGAGCAAAATTTGAACCTTTTTTATTTTGTAAAGCTATGCCAGAAATATTAAACATATCATTTTACTAAAGTATGCATATAAAATAAAAATGAGTTTTCTATTGATAAAAATTATTAAAAGTGTTTTCCTGAAAAAACATTTTGGAATGGAAGCTGGTCATTCTGTCAACTGAAAAGCTCAATCATAATGTAACGCCATTACATCAGGGGGTGTAAACAACAGGGATGGATGCGTATCGTGTCCTGCTGTACTTGTTTTAGGTCTTAGTATAGAATTGTGTGTCCTTTCAATAACTTTAAGTAGTAATTTATAACTTTCCCGAGTAATTAAGTTACCTTTGAAGTCAGAATGTGGTGAAACTGCATTGTACCCAGGAAGCTGGTTGCAATGCAGTTTGCGGAGCCGCAATCGCCGGGAGACAATAAGAGCTGCATATGTAATTAGAGCGGAGGGAATGGACCCACTTGTCACTAACATACACAGTACTGTTTAATGGTCCTCTGATTTGATGGCGATAGACATTGGACATTGGGCCAATACCCTCCTCTCAATGGCTTCTCTTCATCAGGATGTCTGAATGACATTTCGATTGTACATGCATCGCTGATTTCTTTACCTATCATTTCTACAGCCATTCGATACCCAATAACGGATATAGTGTTCATGTAGTTATGAAAAGCATTGATTAGTGTCCCTCAATTTTCTTTTTTTTTTAGTAAGTTTCATATAAATTTTCTTGGGCAAATATGATTTATATTGTAACACTGAATTCGAACACTCTAGGTTCTCGTACAATCAAGAATATGTACTAAAAGAGTCACTGTTCCAACAAAAACTCTTCTTAATGATATTTTGAGTTTTTGTTTCACGTTATAACATTTTTATTTTTAACTAATGATGTTAATTCGTGTCATTTCATAGGGTAAACGTACAGGCCTAAGGCAGTGATAGCAATCGATTAAATGATAGCCCCTATGGCTATAAAGAGCGGACATAATACGATATAAAGAAAAATAGGCTATGGTCAATTCACTAGAAAAAGCAAACTTTAATACCCAATTGGGTACCGAGTCAATTTAGAAAACGAAAAAGCCGACCTGCTTCCAAGGCCAGAGATAACAGTGATTGTTATAAAGCTCGAACTGCTTACGGCAGAGGATTGCACTCCTAAACTACAAGCGAATTCCTAAAATAATTGTAATAACAAGGTAAATAAATGTAAAATTAGTGTTTCAAAGCTGGACGAAACTAAATAAAAGGATGAAAAACAAACTCAAGAAGGGAAGGAATCATTTCATACCGTCTTCGCGTAACCCATTCTAAAATAGCGCATGAATCCCACTTTGAAAAATTAGAACCACTCATCAGCAGAGAATGCTCCTTAATAATTAAAGTATAAAATGTTGATTGATAATTGTTTGTCCTAGATGTTAATAAACGAGATCTGGCGAAAAATTTGAAGAAAGGCTACACGACCTATTGAAAGATGTTGAACAGACGATCAAAACAGTATTTTTTTTCTTCCCATTTTTACATTCGCACCTGTCTTAAAAGAAAAAGACAATCAGCGAATCTGATGACTAAACACGTGGAAAAACATGGCTTGATAGGCTTGGGGAAGGATGATACCCAGCGGCATCTCTTCCTGTCGTGATTTGCACTTAGGCAGGAAGTTAACCAGCTCCCTTTTAGTCTTCTATAGGTTTATCGGGCATGTTGGCCTGTGACAGTTGTTGCAGGATACTAAACATTGGCTGAATAAGGCTATTCAACCCACTAACTAACTTAGAGAGATCAGCTGGTGAATTAGTTACAGTGGGTGGTACTGGCTGCATACAGACAGCCCTTACTCATTTTTTAAGAATCTCTTCTAGGAGCTAGTATTCTTTTAGGGACTCGTTTTTAAGGCTGATGGTGATGTTTCGATTCTTCTTTCGAGGGACCAGAATTAGGTTTCTTGTTTTGTAAAAGAGGCAGAAACTCTTTTATATCCGGAGGAGAATTAACTTCCACTTTCCGTTGATTATGCGGATGTCTTCTTTGATTTATGGCTGCTTTAAATTTTTTTAAAGTTGGGCATCCTCTGTAGCTAGTTGGATGTGACCCTCCACAATTAGCACTCTTTGCTGCTGTTTGGCTTCGTGCAGTCAGAACTATAATGGCCTCCACCACACCTTACGCATTTCGGAGCGTGATTACGTAAGTTTTGGTGAGCCCGTATTGCTGACACCCTACACACTGCGAAATGATTTTCTTTTTCCAACGTTCTTCAATTTGTAAGACTGTATGAAATAAAAATTGTATATCAAAAATTTTATCATTAAATGTCTCTTTTGAGATTTCTGCAAAGAACATGGGCAACGGTCTTTTAAAACGGGATACTCGTATAATATTGACAATATTAATGGCATCGTAACCTAGGTTTTTTTAATTCGCTTTTAATTGTTTCGATGGGAGTGGCGTGGTGCAAGTTTTTTATGACCACTCGAGGAATTCTTCAGGAGGAATCTTCAGACAGTTGGAAGGTATGGAATCCCGCACATTTATCTCTTAACCTAGCTCCTAGAAGGCGATGGGTATCCACATTTTCGACGTACACGCTAACACCTCTGGTAGTAGATTTTAATTTAAAGCTTTTGTGGCCAGATTTTTTATGAAGGAATTGCACTAATGCTGTGTAATCTTCCACATCATTTAGGTGAATTGGTGGGGGACTGGTTGTTTTGTGCTTGACTGCGATCCATCTACTTCGATTTTTGATAAGACGCCAAAGCTATTACCAGTAGCAATAACGTCTCTTACCTCAATTTTATTTCTGGGGTCTTCGCCTCTTTTAGGTTTTCGGCAAATAACCATTTCCCAGGCTGTAAGATTTTTAATTGCATCTATATTGTTCATATTGTTAGATGATCACGGAGCAGGACACATTCTAAAGTTTATTGAACACCGTTGTCGTAACCTCGTGCTGAGTTGTTTTGCTCAGTTTAGAAAGAACAAACAAGTTTTCATGTCTAAAATTTATAAAATAGTTACAGAGCAATTTTTTTTCAAACTTTTCACTTCAATGGTAATCATGTGATTTTCAAAACAGTATTTGAATTAAAAAAAATAAATCGGATTATACCGAGAAATATAATATATGTAAAAAAAAAAAAAAAATGCCAATGACCCATAAAGGTAAAGGAGAAATGCAAGAAATAAATAAATATTTCACTAATAATGTTGATTTTGTCGATTAAATTAATATTAGGGAGAGGGGGCATAGCTAAATACTACACACGAGATAGTATCCTGGCAGGTAGCCTTAAGATTTTTTAAAGGGAGTAAGAAATCCTTGACTATGTCATCCTTCGAAGGGGACATAAAATGACGGTCTCGAGCCTGTGCTATGTCATTTCTCGTTCTATCTTACACTTCTATATGAATGTCAGTTACCTTCTTTATCATACCTGAATAGGCGAAATTGTAGGTGTTCCTCTGTATAATCGTCCAATTAGCTTTAGTAATATAAACTGACGTTAAATGTACAAACAATAAACATGTTATTTCACCAATGATATTGATTGTGTCGAATAAATTACTACTCAATTTTTTATATCCTTTGATACCTCATTTATCAATACCTGAAAAATATATATTCCACCAAGATAATTTCCATCAAAACCAAGAAGCCTCAAATCAAATCAAGCTCTTTTAAACACTTTTAAGTAAATAAATTCGGATGTCGTGAAAAAATGGATTCGAAAATCATTTTATCATCGTCGTTGTTCCGTTCCGTTATGAAAAATGTAATGTTTAATATTCGAGATGGTAATAAGTTTTGGGGAAAATGAGGTCTTGGTGGATTTTCGCTTAGCTATTCATAACAAAACTTCCGACAGTAGATTAGTGAATGGGTTAAGTTATTCAGCCATTTGTTATATATATATATAAATATCAATCAATATATTTATTGATCTTGCCTTTTCGAGATCATTTTGTTACGTAATTTACTAAGTGTAAATCCAAAACATAATTTCCCCCATTATTCATAATAACTTGTTTTTGGACTTATTGTATTTTTATTTAGTCGGATGGGAAATTTTTATGACTGAAAAAAAAATTTATCATCATCCCGAATCGTGGTTGCTCATATCTTTCTGTTCCCATAGTTTACACTTTTTAAAAAACCCTCTCACAGACAGAAACGTTTCAATAGAAGCTGTTCTATTCATAATTATTATTATATATATTTGCTGTTGTTAACTAATAGTTTTCATTTCTTATTTTTAATTGGTATGGGAGCTGTGATTGGGGATCAGCTTTGATGTAGTGGTTAGCACAGCAACCTACAATAGTCAAATGACTTTGAATGAACAAGCAAACGATTTATAAATTTAAGCCATAAATATATTACAATAAAACCACACAAATATTGCAGATATCACAACACTTATGGTAAAATAAAAAAATAATTTTGTATAATGCAATGTTAGAGTATTACGAAAGGTAGTGAATAGAGAGGAGTGGACTAGAGTGGAGAGGGAAGCAACAGGTCCCAAAGGCAGAGATGGCTTCAATTAGTGGGAGCGGCTTGTGATGAACGCTTAACTGCTACAGATTGTAAGGTGTCTCCTCTAACCGTCTTGTCTAATCCTCATCTCTATCTATTAGCTCATCCTAAATCTCTTCGTCAATGCGAATATACGAATATACAACAAACCTGAACAAACAAATAGATAGAGATAGAGTCATACAGTGAACGTTCTAAACAAATTTTTAAGAGAATTTCATTTTGAAATCTAAGATAATATACCGCTGGATGTGGGGTAACTTGATGAATTTGAAAAAAAAAACCGTTATTTGGCACAGAGACTCCATTTAACCTTCAAACTCTTTCAAATTTTCATGATTTAATCTTTATTCCTTTGAAGTTAAATAAAAAAAAAAAACACAATTTTCGAAAAGTATACATTAGTTATCATTGCGACCTATCATCATCTTGGTTATCTTCTTGCGATTCAAAACCCTTATATTATTACGACGAATACAAATATATAATAATAATATCAGACAACTATCTCACAAAAAAAAAATAAATACAAATTAAAATTGTCCTTAAGTCCTGAATATCAATCATCCCTGAAAATATGAATTAAATATATTTATGTCTAACAAAATAAATGTATCAATATCTCTCAATCACAAACATTTCATACAAAAAATTCATTAATACAGTTTTTGTTAAAGTCATTCTTAAAATTTTTATAGTTGTCTTTTACGTTTTTTACTTTTACAAAAATAGTTAAGAGAATTTTTTTATGTAAAGTCATTGGATTCAGGTTAAAACTCTCACAGATACTCCTTATAAATTACCAAAACATGTCCACTTCCTCCTAAACTCCTAAAATGAAGAAGATTGTTTGAGCTATCGGATATATGAAATATATGTTGTTGTTTTAAATTCCAAATTAATATTCCTTTCATATTTAAATAAAAATATTGGCGTGGTCAAAAATATACATCAGTCATTGAAGTATATTCGAAGTTTCTTAACAGCAACATAGCATGAATGTAAATCTAATAAGGATAGAGAATTTAGAATAAAGCCTTACAAATGTTTTTTTTCACCAATGTTTTAATAATAATGCACGGCTAAAATAACGAGGGGAATACAAATTATTGTACAATGTCCGAAGGAGCTATATGCTTTGTCCAGATAAATTAACGATTTTGATCAGTTTGCGTCCTCGAGAAAAAAAACTGATAACTGTGATAACAACAAAGCCTATAATCTTTTGAAAATATATCAGAAAAATGAATCGTATACTTTTTGTCTACACTTATGTTTATTCGTATATAAAATCCTCCTTGTCTGAAAAGGGATTTCTAAATATTAATTTTTTGATTTTCGGTCAACCAAAAACTTAATTTAACAAATATACCTATTTTTAGATTGTAAATGAATCATTCGTTCGAGAAACTTGAAATTTCCACCAAGTCAAATTAGTGGAATAGTGAAAAAAACGTTTCTACTTTTGCATTAAGAGATTCTCTTAACTTAAATTATTTTTTCCGACACATATTCCAACTTAGAATTCAGTTTTATGATTTTATTAATCTATGTTCCTTCGATAGATATGAAAAAATAAAATGATTTTATGGACATGTGGGGTTTCTCCTTATTATGGAAGATACCTAAATGATTGTAAAAACCATATATTTTTGGAAATTACTATACAAAACACTTACAAGCTTACATATGAAGGGGTCGGGGCAAAATAGTGCCAAGCAACATTTTTAACAAAAATAAACTGTAGCTGCAGTCTGCTGTATATTACGTAGGGCTATATGTCTATGATGGAAATGCCACCTAAATATGACTATGTAGAGCCTCTATAGCCTCTCTATATATGGTTGAAATGGGCAAGATTCAAATTTATGGTTTTTCATTCAAATCTTCTATACATTCTTTGAAAGTGTCAGGCAAGCAAAAATGTTATGACAAAACGTACATACTGTTTCGGTAAAGGAAAATATTTTTCAATATTCTGGATTTGTCGAGTTCCTCCTGACAACGATTATTTGAATGGTCTATAAAAGAGATGAGCAGGGCCTGTCGAGTATCTCTTGAATTAGAAGTCTCGGCATGCAAGAAGTTCAAAAATAAAACAAAACGAAATTCCATTTTTTGGACATCTCGGGTTTCTCAAACGACTGATTCAGTTCTCCTGGTTGATTTGCAAAATTTTCCAGTTTACAGGGGAAAAGTAATTGAAAATTAACTCCGACTTTAAACGAGAATAACCATCATGCGTAGCCAATTATCTGGCACTGCAAAATTTATTATGGAACTGTTTCTTTTTTTTTTATCGTACCGTAATATCTTGAGCAGCACTATCTATAATGACTTGAAACTATTAATCCTAATAAAAGTTAGCTGGACAACGAAATATACCTCATTCATCGCCATCGATTGCTGGAAAAATCACCTACACTGACTGTCCTAATCTATGAGGTATAACAATGTAGTAGTGTGTGCGTTGTTATGAATATGTGACAAATATATTGTTGGATATTCTAAATAGATCTTGAGTGATGTACTTACATGATGGCTGGAGGGGAGGGTGGTGGTCCAGTTGGTCCCCTCACCCCGCACCAGGGCAGGTCTCGATGGAAGGCTTGATGCCAGCTTGGCTAGAAAAAGAAAAATTAAATAAAACTTTTTTAGAAAGCATTGATATAAAAGCATAAGCATGTGATTAATGCCGCAGTTACATATGCAATTCCGAACGCAAAAAAATATACCATCGGTGCTAACTATAGTAGATTTAGCGCACAGCCAAGGACTGCTATCCGCTGTTTTATGTTTATTATAACTTGACATAACAATCGCTTATAGGACAATTCGGTGTTGGTACTGATGGAAATCGAAATAACTATTTTAACTATATAAACCGGACGGAAGGCTTTTATTTAATTAATGGAATTTTATAAAAGAAAATAGAAATTAGGACCGTGAAATTCGATTCGTTTAGTTTATCCACGATCCCCATTAAAAAGGTCGATAGGGGTTTCTTCATCCCTTTTGAAGAGGAAAACTGAGATCTAATAGAGGCAATCTAGCCCCTTGTAAGCTGAAAAGTATTTCATGGTTTTTCGCTAAATTTGCAACATTTCCATTATTGTTTGATAAATTTCAATCAGGAAGACAAAATATGTAAATGCTAAAAAAAAAAGAAAAAAAAAACAACAAACCAACACTAAAAAGGTAAGTAAAGCAGAGAAAGGGGTAGTAAGATAAGAAGGGTTATTACTCGGCGATGTGCTAAATCAATAATAGACCGTATCTTTTTTTTACCCCTTCCTAGCCATATCTGCCACTGCTCATAAGTAGTGTATTCACTTAATTTTAAATACTTTGCTACAATAGATTAATAGTACCATATCATCTTTTCCATTATTTAAAATAGCGTGTCGCGAAATCGAAATAAAATTTGATTTCTGGTTAATTGTACCAGTTCTAATATTGCCTAGAACGGATACAGTCATGTGTTGGTACGTGATCACATGTTTGGATTGTTCTATGCCATTTTAGATGGGACCATGTATAAGAATCAATCGACTAATGTCTTAGTCTTAAGCAGAACAGCGATGCATACAGCATCTTTTAGTAACTTTTCCGTCAATGCTAGTAACTATTAAGTGACGATGTTACTAATTTGAGTTCTAATTATTTATTTGAAATTTTTCTGTAATAATACTACGTCAATAAAATTATTCAAATCCATCTTGCGTTACAAAATTTATTCAAAAATTATTTATTTATTTTATAACCTGCCCCATTGTCAGAACATTCAAATAATCAAATAAAAACAATAGAGAAAATTTAAGTGATTTCTTACTGAAAAGTTACATATACTAATCTAGTCATGTGGAAATCAGAATCGACAATAAAATAAAAAATATTTTTTGGAATAAAATTTAATATTTATAATGACTCTGCTCACTTAATGACCCGGGCCTGCGGCTCACCAAGAACAGCCGTAATGATTGCCCCAAGACGCGAGCACATTGATTCGGAGTCTCCTTATAAACTTAACGACCCAGGTTGGAGGAGCCTGCTACAGGACTAATGACAGTACTTAGAGGCAATTAATTGATTAATTATCCCACCTGGCGTATACTTTGGATTCTGCAAACGCAAAAGTTGCTACTTTTGTTAGCCATTAAATTGTTCAGCCGGCAAAGTACGCGGAATATTCAATTAGACACTCTAATTTAGGATCTGTGTAGTTTTTGGAACAATAAACTAAAAATAAAATACTAAGGCGGTTGATCTACTGAATTTAAACCAATTATTTGTTTAGTATCTTAAGTTATAACCTAGTTGAAGACTTGATCTCTCCATGCGAATTAAAATGCAAAAAGATGATTTTAAATTTCGTTTAATGTCCAATTCCTTGGTAAAGAAAAAGTAAAATATATTTCTTTGGTTATTATGAATCTTTCTACAGGAAAAATTCTATCTCCATAACCTTAAACTTAGCCAAAAAGAGAAAAAGTAGATTCATAAATAATGTGTTATTTTTGTTTCATGATAGTGAAAATAATTTAATGGTGAACAGAGGGAAAAAATGCGTAATAAGACCCTGAACTCTTAGTTCTCTCTTTTAAATAAAAAGAGATTTCGGGACTACAAAAACAAGGGGCTGCAAAACATAAATATATTTAAAACATTATCACAATGATAATGGTTTAATAATAAAAATTAACACACTGACACAATAATTCTGAGACTGATTGAATGCGTGAGGCGAAGAATTCCAAAATCAGCCTAGACCCTTTTAATAAACTTTTTCATAGCTGGCCGCTAGAGTGGACATTATTAGTGTGATAAAAGTGAATACCTGAAATTGAATTGTTATAGGATCCTTTTCAAGGTGATTTAACTCCTCTCGGAAGAAATCCTTCCAGTTGAAGAAAATTTAATAGATAACTATTAAAAAAAATAAAACAATAAAAAATTGATATTTATCTAGTTTTGTAATTCTACTACTGATATAATGCAAACGATTCCATCATGACGAATTGATCTGACTCCCCCACAAGCTAATACAAGAAAACACGAATCACCTGGACCAAACCAACTAAAAACCAACTGGATTTAAAATAGAACTTTACGCCAGATTTAAAATTTTTGGCAAAGAATTAAGAATGGTTAAAGTTTTTATTTTTTATATATCATATTTAACTATATTAAGTATTTATGATCCATACATTTAGCACTTACTGGATTATTTCAGCAGAGGCGAGATTAAATATACATAGCACACCTGTAAAAGGATCTAAGGAAGAATATGATTGGAATATGGTTTAGTTAGCAATAATATACAACAATAGACAGTTAGCAAAAATGTACCAAATTATTCTTTTGCCATAATACATATTAATTAAATTAAGAATATAACTCATGATGATTGATATTGTATAAGTCGGTTCTACCTAAAACAGGTTATGATTGTATAATAAGCACTCAATTTGCAATAAAAGAAATATTGAGGCCAATAATCGAGATAAAAACTATCCTTTCTTTTAAGTTGGGCAAAACTACACACGATGAGCCAAATTTTATTAAGATCGGTTGAGTAGTTTCTGATTTTACTACGGACAAGCATCGGAACACGAGATTTTTATATGTATAAAGATTATAAAGATCTTTGGAAATGTTCAAAATAATTGGAGAAACTGCAACTCCAGAGAATCGGCATTACGTCCTAGTTCCGTGTACCTGTAGCGTGACGGGTTCGTAATGTTAGGCCGGGTCACACCTGACATTATAAATACCTGCGTAGCATACCATTAGCGGCTCAATCATTGTGTTTACTCCGTGACGGCTACAGCAATGATATGACACGGGCCGCATTAGCCAATATCACGTGAGGGCTGAAGACTTCACACGTGAAAGTCGCGAAACCTTGGAGGCTATTATTCACTGCCAGCTAGAGAGAAAGTGGGAAAAAATAATATTCACAAGCTGACAGTTAAAAGAATAATTGTAGACAACATTTCAACATAACATGCAATGATCTTATTAAATGTCTGAATATTACATTACATCCCTCTAAAATTATTGAACTTAATTTTCGAAGTTGAAGCTGAGAAATCGCTGGGAATTCGTTTACCCATGTAATAAAAAGACACAACAACATTATTTTTCCATTCAAGATTTTTAGTCTTGCTTCTTTCATGATGATAGGAACCCACTTATTCAACCCGAATTTCACATTTTAATTAATTTAATCTGTAAATATTTAAATCTTTGTCTCCTTATATTTTGCAGCTATCATGACCTATACCAAGCAGGCATACATCAAACGATTGACTGATGAGCGGACCTTAAATATTCCACCAATATTTGAGGAGAATCATGAACTCTACGTTTAGAAAAAAAAATCAATAAAATTCGTTATATGATCACAAAACATATATATGACAATAAATAAATTACTCTTCTCCACCGTTGCTTATCCTATACTAATACTTTAATTAATTAACATTTTTATACAAGCAGCTGTTCAGACTAAATCTAACCATCTTTTTTTTTCCTCCCCTGCTCGCCTTTTTAGACTGTAGGGGGCTTCCCGGGCCAGGGGAGAGGGTGGGGGATTACTGCCGAGTGTTACTAAATGTCCCCTGCCTGCGGTTTTTTAACTTCATATTTTCGGATTCCTTATCATACGCATTTTCTAACGCGTTTGCTCACTCCGCCATCCCGCGACCCAAAAAAAATCTAACCGTCCACTTTTTTTGTTCACCACCTTTACTCTTGTGCTACTATTGAGTTGTGTAGAGGACCCCTACTATATCACTTCGACTTAAACGTCCTCCTTAAACTCCTCGTCTTCTTAAGATATTAACTGATCAGTTTCTTTGACCTATTCTTTATTTTTATTTTTATTTCTCTTCCATTCCTTAGTGCCCTGATCTCAGATATGGCTATACAAATGTTTTTAATGTCGAATAAGAGCATTGGTAACCCTTTTTTGGTGCAAGAAACTACGGTTTTGGAAGAATTGAACCATTTCGAATAGAAACGGTCCTTACTGATACAAACTCAACAGATGTCGAATAAAAACATTGATTACATTGAACCGTGAATAATCGGTTACTTTTCCCCAACGTAGCCCGAGACACACGTAAAAGGTTAGCTCTACTTTAGCATAGGAGTACACAAGACGGTCTACTACCGACAATCATGCGAATAAACAGGATCAGAGCACGTGGAAGGTCAGCTGTATAACCAGTCCACGGCATATCAACGAGCTCAACGGAATCACACGTCATTATGAATAAAAGTAAAAGTATTTATTTATAAATAAAAAAAGATAAAAAAAAAATAATCAAATCAAAATAATACCCATCTTGTCCCTTGCTATATTTTTTATTAATGTAGGGGACCCCAGCTAGATTCTTCGAGTTACATATACCGCTCCATTCTATACCTACGCCTTTTCTTCATGAAGTAAAGAACGACCAGTTTTTTTAACTTTTTTTTATTGTTATTTCTCCTCCATTTTTTAGATATCTGAAGACATATATGGCAATGTAGACATTTTTAATGCTAAATAAGAACATTAACTACTACCATAACTAAAAATATACTTGATCACACTTTTAAAAAAAAAAAAAACTACTGCTTTGAAGAATAAAACCATTTCGAATAGAAACTCCTTATTTGTAGAAACTCAACAAAAAAGTGGGGGTGCGACAAGGAGCAAAAAGTTTAGGAAAAGGCTAACAAACAGATGTTGAAGAATAAGTAGATGTTGAGGGTGATTGAGTCAACGGGAGCGGTCCGATGGCTCCTGATATATTTAGAGAGAGGTGTTTTGGAGGGGGGGGGCGTCTCTACAAACAGAGCTACTTGATCTCGCCTTGTCCCAAAGGCAAACATTTGCCCAGTCTTCCTCCCCTCCTCGCCCCCACCCTACCTCACAGTCCCTGGCTGTCTTCGTGTGAAACAATCCTCCCCTCATCCACCACCGCTGACGGATTAAAATCTTAATTACAGAGCCGGATCCGGTTTTATTATCCTCTCGGATTACAGGAAGAGTTGGGAGTGAGAACTTTCCAAACAGGTCCTCGGCAGCTCGGTCATTACCGCCCGTCCTCTCTTCTGTTTGCTCCCCATTCATTGAGTTTCAATTTCCGTTTAATTACTACTATTTTCTTAACTCTCAGTTCCGTTCCTAATGCTCAAGTATTACATCAAACTTTGGGTAGGATTCGCCAGTATTGATGACTGGAAGTAGGAAGTAAATTCGAATTTTCTCCTGTAACTTAGGCTGTTTCACGACATCTGTGAATCACGAAAATTTAGCAATAATCAATTTATATAAAACTAAGTGTACAATATGCGGGCCACTGAAACTAGTTTGGTAGCGGTCTCTGTTATATCAATGAAGAAGGCTCCCATATTTATCTGCAGAACATCCTGTTGAAGATATAAGGGCTGGAAGTTTCTGCCTCTCGCGATTTCTGGAACACTGCAGTAGTTGACTGACCGTAATGGGTTAACGTACGCGTAAATTTAGTTCGAGTGCACCCAGATACTCCTCCGATTTGTAAGGGTTATGGTTTCAGTAGTTCTCCTAAATTACAAAAGTATACGTTTCAATAATCAATTTTTCCTGTTGTATTTTAAAGTAAAGTCATTATTTTACATATCTGCACTCAAATAAAAAGAAATATAAGCCAACTGGATTTATGTATGAATTTGATAAGAAAATGGTTTGATTAATATTTTTTACGAATCCGAAACGAAATGCTAAAAATTTGTATTAATATACCCTGGATAACAAAATGAAATGTTTTTTGTTTTGTTTAACGTCACTTTATGCAAGTAAGGCTAATCGGATGATGCTACAATGGGAGTCCTAAATTTTGCCTATCCAGGTATAATTAGGATAGGGATCTACAACGAGTACTGCCATCGTACAGGCTCGGGGTCTCCATTTTACGTCCTATCCGAGGGACAGCATAGAAAAGGATTTTTTACTCCAACTAAAAAATCCTAGGGCCACCTCGGGACGTGAATTCGTGACCTTTAGTATTGTAGGTTTCTATGCTAACCACTACATCACATTTGAATCTTGAAATGTTTTTAACTTCATATATTTCAATATAATCCTTTTATTTCAGCTATAGACAATCTCAAATCAACTCTCCCCAGCGAAGTCGATTACCCCAGCTAGCATTTTATAAAAAACGTACATAGAACTAAAAACAATTAAGCCCGGTATCGCGAATATTATAAGATATGTTTAGAATGGCTTAACATCAAAAACGTGGACGCTTTCCTTAATCCTTGTACCAGACCGAACCCAGGGAAATGAGTTAAAACCAGCCTTTCTGTATACAACATGAACGCCGCCATCTTCTTCTACTTGCATCATAGATGCTTAAAACGATTCTTATAATGCTCATTCTCCAAGTTCCACCTGTTACGGTCTTTTTTATTTTTCCATCTACCCTTTAGCCTTCCTCTTGGCTTCACTCCATCAGGGCAAATGACGAGTTGTATTTTCTTCTTTTTTCTTCCCTCATCATTTCTCCGCAAGTTGCCTAACCACTTCATCCTCTGTGCAGTTGGAAAATATCCTGGGGATAATAGGAGATGGCATCGTATAGTTCATATTGATCTTTTTCTTCGCCATACTTCGTTCCCCGTGATTTCTTCCAAAATGGGATAGACCATTTAAATCTGTCCACCGACTGTGAATGCATCATGTTTATGATCTATGCATCACATGCTGTTGTCATTACAGGCCGTATGGAAAATTGAAGCAAATCTTTGTTATAGTCAAGACTTTTTTGTATGGGGCAATCTGGCAATGGTAAAGCATGCTCGAATCCCAGCCAGGACTCTTTGTTTTATTTAGTTTATCGTCGGTGATAGACCACAGGTTCATATCGAAGGTATCTAACATAAAAATGCCGGCTAAGTAACCCTTTAAGATATGATGAATTTCAAAATAAGCTAGAAATTACTGACAATTATGGTTGCAGAAAAAAATCGAAAAAAAAATTGCAAACAAAATATTGTAAAAAAAACTTTTAAGAAATGAATAATCCTAAGAAATAAAAGATATCTGTTTCTGAAACTTCTTTGAGCAATGGGTATGAAAGAGGTAGATTTAATTTAATCATATTTTCTTTTCTTAATATAAATTGATTTCTGATGCACAAAAACTCAAATACTCTTAAAACACTTAAGCAAAATACTGCAAAATATAATTTCAAAGAAATAAATAGCCGCCATTGGAATACAGAAATTTATAAATTCATTCAATTGTTCCACCTCCATCCCAATGGGTCATTGACAAGTAACTCTACGAATTATATCCTATTGTAAAATATGTTCTTCTTGAGGTATTTGATAAGAACGTCTACTTTCTTTTAGAATTAATCTACAGGATTACTAAATTATGATTTCTTCGCAGTTCAGAAGCTTTCACACACAATGAGAATGCGCTTCTTTGTTAGCTTTGTTTCAATGTATATAATTCAAAAAGATGTTACAATGTATATAGATATCAAATTTGGCGGGATATAAGTTTTATTTTTTTATTTTTTTTTTATCTATGAATACCCATAAGGCTGAAACAGTTACAATAATCAGAATAACTTATGTATTACATACAGGTTCACTGACGAAATAGTCTTATGATTAAATAAATAGGAATGCCAATTGTAAAGTTGTAGGAATAGGATAAATAATTTAGAATCATGACAGAATCGATCCGAATCTCGTTGCATCTTTAAATGGGGGGATCGGAACTGCGCGCACCAGGACAGCGGTCCACTTAACCGTCCGCTATGTACTAACAGCAAATTGGATTTCAGTGTACTTGGATGGGGTGAGGAGGGGTTGGGATTCCTCTGTACTCAGAATCCTGTAGCGACCGTGGTGCAGCTGGAAATGCCTCTGTTAAACGAAGCACCTGCAGTCCGTTAGCATTGGTACCATTTCACGATCCTAACTCTGTAACAAGTAGCAACCTAAGGATCGGTAATGTCTCGTGAAAGTTTTAATGAGGAACGAATAGTTTCTAATAAAGTTAATAAATCATTTATTTATTTCTGTGTAATAGGCATAAGATTTCAATACTATCATACACATCGCAAAGATTGGGTTCATTTAAGTATTTCACAAATTTTGTAAAGCAGATGCATGATTACTTACTTATATAAGCGTATGATTCTTTTTCAAGAAACATAATTCGAATAAGAAGATTCATATGCTGCAGAAAGGTGTTAGAGGTTTGCTCAATATAATAAACAAAATGCAGGTTTAGAATCTCAAATAGAACTAACCACACCAATAATTAAACTGACAAATTGGACTAACGGTACCTACATGGTATAAATTTAGTGTTCCTAATATCCTGCATTAACTTCCCTAATTCCTGAATTAATTATGTAATTGTTTGTTCATTGTAAATTGATTGTTCCATAACCCTCATGACTATCTATAACGTTACGCACTACTACACAGCAAAATGTTGTTTAACACTAATCATGTCTCAGGAATTAATTATAAATTGTATATCCTCTCATACATGCTCCAAATATTAATACGTTTTATCAATTTTTTTTTTTTTTTTTTTTTTTTTAGGGTATTATGTATTTAGTGTACACTGAAATCAACGCACTGTTTCATTAAAGATACCAAAACCAAGAATCGGTCCTATTGAATTCGTCGTAATCTGATAAACTCCTTGAATTTGTATCTGCGATTGACATAAAAAATGACTTAACATATTATAACAAACAATATATTTCAAGATTCAAGCAATTATTAGAGATGTCAGAAAAGGATTAATCAGATTCTTAAAAACGGTTTTTGCTTTTACTGTATTGTAAAACTTTTCTGGGTTTATATAACCAGCGTAGAAGATGTGACTGTTCGAGAATAATCTGCGCTTGTCGGGAACCTTCTAAATTGTTTTATTTCGGACTAAATAGAAGTAGCGATGGACAGGAGAGTTAGTCTTTCTCTGAAGATCGAGTCATATGGTTACTTTTGCCGTATGGTTATATTTTGATACTTTTTGCCCCAGTTGTGGGGTACCAGAAACTGCCGAGCACATTGTCGTTGCTTGCACCGCCTATATGAGACCCTAAGGGCCAAACTGCTGAGGGAGACAGGGCTCTACATCTGTCAGAGAGCTGATGACGAAAGAAAATTACCCGCATTTCAAAAATTTTGTGGGCGGGTGGAAGGAAGTGGTGGGCTTAACCCACTTAACGTAAGGTCAAAGAGAAAAGGATCCAGGGAGGCCGCCGGACAGAGAAGGCGAAGAAGAGGACCGATAAAAAACGCAGGAGAGCAGTGCAGTGGATACTGTAAATTAATATACTTGCATGAGTGATATGTTATGCAGACATGCGTATCATATCACTGTTGCGAAACCCGTATTACTCTAGAGTTCCCGTATTACATATATCCCGTACATTCCGTTACTCTAGAAACCCGTATTACGGTAGGGTTGTATAAATAAATAAATAAATGTTGATACTTTTTGTAATCTTGTTCATAATTTGATTTGTGGTTGTTTGTCTAACATTGTGAAATATTATCGTTTAATAAAATTATTTTAACCCAGATAAGTTTTACAATATAATAAAATAAAACATTACTGAAAACCTCTCTCACTCAAATAAATAGTTTCTTTCCTTGGAAAACACAAACTGTTTTTAAGGAATATTCATCAAATATCTTTACAAACTGAATAATTTTATACTTTTGTCATATTTTTTATGTATACTTTTGTAAATGGTCATATTACATAAGACATTCTATAATGAATTATTATCGCAATCTGTTTTAATTTAACTATAAAATGTGATATTTTAACTGTGAAAAGCAAAAGAAAAGTAAAGAAAAAATTAATATTGCCTCTGAAGCAATGCGACTTTAAAAACCACCAAAGGAAGTTATTATATTTGAGATTTTATTTATTTTTACCCAGTTTGCTAAATTTTACATAATCAATTTATTTTTAGGGTTAACATTTGGTACTTTAATTTATTAAAAAAAGAAAAAAAAATGGTGCTAGCCCTAATCAGATAAAGCGATGGAGCTGAGATATACCAACGAGCTCCCATTCATTTTCATGAAACCCCTTCCCCCCCCCCCACCCTCTCTACTCTCACTCTTTTCTGCCTCCTCACCATGGTAGGCTTCGACCACTTAACTTTGCCATGTTCTACGTATAGCTAAATCGAAGCAATGTTAATGCTTGATGGATGATCTTTTCCAACTATTTTTTTTTTTTTATTGTGGAGTGTATTATTATTTTTTTTTTTTTAACTCGCTTTATAATTCCTAGGGCCACCGCGGAACGCGAGCTTGGGACCATCAGTATTGTAGATTGGTATGCTAACCAATACACCGAACAGTCACAAACAGTTTGTTCCAACTCTTCAAACAAAAAGTTTAAAACTCTTTTTAATCACATGTTTTATGTTGTTTTTTTATTTTTAGTTGTTTTTGTTTTTTTTGTATCACATTATAATATTAATCAAGAGTGGGATTGATATTTAATATACCGTAAAACGAGGTGACTTTGTGACAAGCCTATTTTTCTACTGTTTTTGAAGTTCCCTCCTAAAAAATAATCAGGTTAGGCAATTCAGTGTACTTGTCAATTGGTCAGTAATGTGCTGCAACCTAATGGCCACATATAACTTCTTTCATTCCATTTACCATGGTTCTTTATTTCATATATGTTTGATTGTTTTCATTTAGTTGAAACTTTGAAATAAAGCACCGTGGTAAATGGAATGAAAGAAGTTATAGAGGTCCATATGTGGCCAGTAGGTTGCAGCATATTACTGACCAACTGACAAGTATACTGAATTGCCTAATCTGATTCTTTTTAAGGAGGGAACTTCAAAAACTGTAGAAAAATAGGCTTGTCACAAAGTCACCCCATTAGTCACAAAGGCTCCTCATTTTACGGTATTTACTTTACACTTTGAGACTCATTAAAGGAGAAAGATAACTTATTTGTAATTTAATTAATCTTTTGTACTTTACTGATTAAATAGACATAACTACTGAAACCAATATAGACATATACCGAAATAAATCTTATTGGATTCAATTAACCCTCATCATTTTCCAGTATTAACCTTAATAACCAATCATTTTAAGTATTAACATTGGTCGTGAAAGATTACTATGCCTAGCAGTTTTCATTCATATATTTTTATATACCAATACCTGATTTATTTAAGATATTCTGAAATTTCTTGTTTGGAGTAGTAATAAAAATAAACCATCCACTTTTTCAGCAAATCGGTTAAGAGCTCCTTTATTGCATCGGATGTTTCCAATGGCAAGGGCAATTCGAGAGGGGGGGTGCAACTTGACCTGTGCCCGCTGATCGATTATGGCTGGATTATTAAAACATGACGCAGCATCGAATCTTAATAACCAGGAATTTGGGTTACATTGTATGACGGTGAATCAAATGTAATTCTATTTTCACTTGATCCACAATAAAAAAAATGTTCACTTTACGTGATAAAGGACTACAAAAATCGGGGAGAAAAGTAAAAAATAAAGCAAGCCTAAATGGACAACCATGGACAAGAGAGGTTGACTTTTAAAATCGTAAATGTTTTATTTTTACTATTTGATAATGCAGGCGTATGTAAATCAAACCATGTGAAACTAAAAATATTGAGATGTATAAATACAATTAATAAACACAACAATTTTCAGAAAGCTTCACTTATTTTCATCGAGATTTGTTCCTTCAGCACCGGATTCCTGACTTCAATTAATTACCTTGGTTTATTAAGTCCAACGTGTATTCAGTCACATTCTTGTATTCTATGTGTTTCAGGCATGTCTGTTTTATTAAATCATTCATATGTACGGCAATATTAATGAAAAATCTTTTTTAAAACGTAATCAAATCCAAAGTCGACAGTTATAGATGGAGGTCAGTATGAGAATTTTATTAGTCACGTATCAGAGTACTTTTATGCTATAACGAATATTTGTAAGGAGTATCTTTGGAGTATTTTCGATCAATTTTATTATTTAGCCAAATTTACTGATCTCCATAAAACACACATCTACGAAAAATACAAACGTTTCAATCTCAATATTTAAGATTAATTACGAACTCAACACCCTTCGTTTTAAATGAGGCCCTCCAAATGACTCCAAAATTACATACTTCTGAATAGCCACCGGTTTTACGATAAACCACGGGAAGTACCAACAAATTTGTACAAGATAGGGCAAGAAGTGACATTCCTGACTACATTGGCGAAGGCTGAAAAGAAGTTGGATGAGGGAACTTTTAGTCTGAAAACGCTGTTTTTATGAATACAAGGAGGATGCATTGCTGGGTGCTGTCTTCCTCATGCCTACCTAGACTTAGGTATGTACCTTATTCAATTTAATAATTGTACTTTTTCGAAGTGCAAATACAGATTTTCAGATAAAAAACAGTATATAATTTGAAACATGAATCTACAAAATAGTTATGCTGAATATTTTCAAAAAGATTTAATTTTCATCTTATCAATCTTTACACTAATGTGTAAACTTGTTGGCAGGTTAAAGATAGGTCTGATTTTTCAGGAGTGGAAGAGTATGTTAATGCGCAACACTGTTTGGTCGTGCGGGTACAGTATCTTGCAGTTGACATAATACAAGGAGTTACCACCACGTAAAATATCATCTGATGCGTATTGCATTGTTATTTAAATATGATACATTAATATTTAGTTTTTTGTTGAGAAATTTTTTTTTCAAGTCATTCATTAATGTTTAATTTTATTTTATAAACTTTCATCCTATAATAATTATTTTAATGAAATCTAAGATAGCCATACTTATTACAATAATCGTTATAAGTTTCTGAAAAGGCATCAAATATATAAAACTGAAAATTACGTTCAAATTAAATATGAGTCTTAATATCTCTTCTCTCAATTCACGCTTACTATATAGCGACATGAATCGCAATATCGATGAAATAAGGATTCATTTTAAGACCACTTAAACTCAATAATAATGGATCGAAACATACCGAGGACTGTTTGCAATAAATATAATAGACAATAATACATATTGACAATAATACACAAACAAAAAAAGAAAAGAAACGCGGAAATGGCTGTTTCTTGTTAAATTGCTAAGCGGCGTTCATACATTTTACAACACACGTGGATTTTAACTATATGTAGGATGTTGTGTTGTGCGCAGATTGTTGTCTGCCAACGATTTTCTTATCAGTAGTTTGTCACAAAAGAAACCTAAGCTAATTCCATTTTTACTTTCACTTATCTATATATGAAATATATAGTATGGGAAAGTATTGCTATCGTAAAAAATTTCGACTGCCGGTTTTCAACTGAATAACACGTTTTGGGGTCCCCTAACGCCAAATAACCAATTCCCGAGAAATGGTCTGAGTGAGTGTTAACAGACTAGCTCTAAAACTATAAACCGTACGAGCCTGAAATTGGATGCCCGTGATGTGACACCAAAAATTGCATCAAAATTGGTTCAAAGGAGTGGTTACTTTATTGAATAACTTTTTACGTTTTTTTACGATTTTCTCAAAAACGGTTCTAACGATTTTGATAAAACTTGGTATTTGATGTATTCATGTATAGAGAATTATAAAATCAGACGACTAGGAGTATTAGGCTTTTATTGCAGAATTATCACAAGTAAAAACTTTTATTTAATAATAACAAAAATTAGTGTCCTTCAAAGAGCAAACACATACAAAAATAAGTAAATGGATGAGGAAAATTGTATGACTTTAACAAAACACGTCAATTTCTAATCAAAGTAAGTTGGTAAGTGAAAGTTGTGTGTTGCGCGCATCACACCATATTTTTCTAAAAAGTCTGGGAATTGCCATATCTCGAATGTAAAAAGGGTCAGAACATTTTTTTTTTTCTTAAAAAAAAACTTAAATTAAAGATATATCTAGAACAATCCCAAGCTGAATAAAAGGAGAATGAATTTATTTGTAATTATAAAGGGCGAAAAAATGATAAGGTTATCATCGCCCATGAACTTAAAAGTATATAGGTTATATATGAGAGTGCATAGTGCCATTTCTTTAGAAAAACTTATGAATTTTGGGATGATGTTCGGATTGTCACCTAATACTCCGGCAATATTCAGAGATATTCCGATATTTATCATTTTTTCTGTGTAACTTGGGCACTCCTCTATTGTGTGCTCTACAGATAATGTTTTGCACTGTTGGCATTGAGGTGCTGGTGCCCAATGCGGAGGCGAGTAATGACCACTTCTTCTCTTCTCGACGCACTAGGACTAGAATTCCATCTCTTTATGGTTCCTTTAATCATCTAAAGTTTATTATTTATCTGTTCGTCCTTTTATCGCCAGCCATTTTTTCCAAATTATTTCTTTGAGAGGTACAAATAGTTCGGAACTCGATAGATTTATGCTTCTTAGTACGCTTTTTGAATCGAATCTTTATTTGCTGTGGCTCCTAATTAAAGTGCTTTCAGTATAGCTGTTAATTCAACCGTAAATATGGAGCAGAGGTTGTTTAATTTCTAATTTCTAATGTTGTGAGGTCTCATTATAGACTATTGCACACGATACGGACTCTGCTGTTTTTGAACTTAATCGTGTATATTGCCAGCCTGTTTTTATAACTTCATAAAATGGAGGAAAGCTTAATTTTCAAGTGATGGTTTGAACGATACTTTGGTTTATTTTGATTGACAAGTCGGAACAACTCCATATTAATAACGGTAGTAATTAGAACCTTAGAAGCAGCCGTAATTTAACATTATTTGGTTCTTTTTGATCACTTTAAAATATCGTCGAGCCTTATGCTAACAGGAAACGACGGATTTCATTTAAAGATTAATTTCATTTCAGATTGATTTTATCGAATCAACGAAGGGAAAGGCAATCCATTATTTTTTTTATGTATCTGGTGAATATAATATAATATTGGGACTCATTGTTTATTAAATGGAATTTAATCTGCGGAGACTTTCCAGAAAACCGTTAGCTAATTAATACCCTCAGGTTCAGTCAAGATATCTTTTCCTCTCTTCTTTATTAAGAGGAAACCTTTTTCCGAATTAAGCTGGATCCATTTCGAAGTGTAATCCTTCTTAGCAATGGTCTCCCCTCGGGGTACCGAAATAGCGTTTTTATTTCTTAAATAGACACCGCTGAGTAATTTAACATAAAAGTGTGCTGGAAATATTAAATCTGAATTTTTTTAATACAGAAGAGTATCTCAATTTTTCTTATTGCCCCAGTCACTATCACAACGATTACAAACCAATCATAAAGCCTTTATAGACTATATGCGGTACATAAAAAGGGAAGACACGTTACGTCTCTAATAGATCTTGAGGACTTTTTCTTTTGAGTCTTGGTCAAAAAATATTAGACAGTATGCTACCGTCCGCGCCAATGGGCCGTGGAAGTCAAGAAAATGAATGAAATAACATTGCATTATTTCATATATCGAGTTTAAAATATTACGTCGATCACATTCTTGCACAATTTTTTTTTTTATTTTTGATTGTAGATTTAAGAAGATATAAACTCGTCCCATAGATTCTCTTTCAAGACAATGCAATCTTTAAACAATTTTGAAATATTCAAGCGAACTACTCTTATAGATTTTTGCACAAAAAAACGACGCCAACGCCCTCAAAAAAATTTATATAATAAAATATAAAATAGACTAACGTTTATTAGATAAAAACAAAACATATCCATTTTCAAGGGAAATACTGTTTTTAAATCGCTTTTTTAAAAACTTTCTTTATGTTTCCTTGAATATCAAACTTTTTTTTTTTTTTCATTGTCCTATGTCATCATCTATGGAACGGCTTTATATTCACTTGATCTACACTCTAAAATAATATTTTCGGTGTGAGAATGATGTCAATATCTTTTTTTTTTAACTTTATATTTTTACTCGCACCTGTCGCAACCAAGCGACAATCAGCAAATGGGAAATAAACTCCTTAGATGAGATATAAAATCATGTTTTGAACTAAAGATATTAATATATTAGATATTAACTCTACTGATTAAAGTAGGTTAATGTTATTTTATTTTCCATCTGAACCAACCTTCTCGACCTTTCCGTATCGTGGTAACGTATAGTTTGGGATCTTCACTGATTCCTTCTAAATTTTGGTCAAACACGAGATCTCTTATGAGGTATTCATTTTCGTCTAAAGTATTCCTGATGTCTTCATAACCTTCTTGCCTTCATTCATATTGTAGATCAGTTTCATTTTGTTTATCCTTTTCCTCCGTTCATAAGTAGTTTGATCCCAGATCAATGCGATTCGAACCAGGATTAAAACAAATAAAGCATACCCTTTCTAGACAATTAGCCTACAATCGATACGTCTTGACACCTTCTTCGACGACGAAGGTGGACAACGCAACGCTTCGTGACTTTTTAACTATGATATCTAATAATTAACCTTTTACCAAATTCTAAACTGCCTGATATTCATTTTTATTTTATAATACATATTAGGAAAACGTTAGTGATTTCATCATTGTGCCTCAACTAAAATTCTACGAAAAGAACTATCTAACTAGATAATTTTGAAACGACCTATGTTCATTGAACTAACCGATAAAATCAATACAATAAACATTCAAGCAACAATACGGACCTGGGTGCGGTAATTGTGAACCTGGAAACAAAGTTCATATATATGCTAGATATTTATTTTAACTGAAAGGAGCATATTCTCTTGTACTTCTGGATCGATTTCAGTCCATGCACTATTCCAAGTAAAAATTAATGGTAATTACTCTTTTTAACCCATTTTAAGGGAGCCTAAAATAAGATCACACAAGATTTCAATTACACTCCTCCAGATTCCACAGATAAGTACATTCTACTAAAAAGAAATTGGCCGGAAGAACTGAATATCAGAAATATTTTTGGCTTGTAAGCCTTCAACGACCTAGGTAGGCAAAGCGTAGGAAGAAAATTCGAATTAAAGGAAACGGCGCGACTAATGTCAATTGAACGACTAAAACGTTAAAAATTCAGTAAAGAAGGTATTGACGAACTTGATAAAGAGAGGTAACTCATAGGGCCGCTTTCTCCAAGTTAGTTTAAACCAAGTTTAAATTTAATCCGGATTATCTCTTGGTTTAAACCAGATGTGAGTTTCTTCAAGTCGGTTTAACCTCTAAACTTGGTTTAAACTTAGATTAAGTTAATCCATCGTTTTTCCCGGTTTAAACTCTGAATTAGGTTTAAACTGCAAAACATAAATATTTTGTGTGATAACATACTCGGTCTTGTTACTTAAGAATTTTTTTTTGCACTTGACAGAATACAAAAATGGAAAATATACATTATTGAAATTTTAAATGACATGGAAGAAGAAGACTATGATGTGTTTTTGTTGCCAAAGAGACGCATCAATAGAGGCAATCAGTTAATCCAAGAATATTTTCAGAATATGTTAAATCAGTGAAGTAGAATTGAGATGAGAAAAAAATGTTTCTTAACGTGCATTATTTTTATTGTAATTGGTTCATAATTAATATCAAGGTTATGTTCTAAATTATGTTTCACTTGAATATCTCATAATGATTTAATTTTATTATTATTAAGCTATAATAATTATATATCGCTCAACTTACAATAGATCATTTATTATTTAAACAAAATGATAATAATAAAAAGGTTCAACATTATTTGAAAAAAAATTATAAAATGTAAGAGGTTATTATTATTCTTGGCATATTAATATCATATTATAAAGAACATTTTATTAACATACAAATTAAATCTCTGAAAACAGCAGCGCTCGTTTCATTGAATTTATTCGCCAATTTCTTCCATTCATCCTCCTTCTCTTTGACAGTGACGAAATCTGTTTTTTTCGTTTCAAAAATGTCTCTCTTTTCTTCCACAAGAGCCAGAAAAACATTAATTTCATATTGAGAAAAGATTTTTCTTCTTTTTGCTCCATTTTTAGAGAGCACTTCCACCTTATTTACTTTTTTGGTAAAAACAAAATAATATGTATAAATAATCTTTCCATAACCCTTACATTACCTTCTCTTTCCATAGAAGTATCAACAAGGAAATGTAAACAAATATGTACCAACCTTTTAAAAAACATAATAACCTTCACATGATTAGGTTTAAACCGAGCTTAAACTAAACTAAGGCTGTAGAAAGTGAATCAGAGTTTAAACCTCGGATTAAAGATAATCCGGTTTAAGTTAATCTAAGTTTAAACTATATTGGAGAAAGCGGGCCATAGTGTGGTTATTTAAGCTGGTGAAGGTGAGATTTAACGAATTTGGAAAAGACCGGATTTATAGAAAAGATATATAGATTTATATGGAAATATATGTATGGCCATCCAAAACATTGTAATACTAATTTGTGATACAATATGTTATTTATATGTTATGATACAATATGTTGTTATAATTATATTTTGGAAGATATAGCAATATCTTATTTTAAAAGCTGTATAAGCGATTTGCTGGCTGAGATTGAGAATATAAATAAAGTAAATATAAGAACAGGCGCAACGAATAATGTTTGTAAAATGTTGAAAGTAACAAACTGCGACAAGCAATAAAATAAAAAGTATCAATAAAAAAAGACAAAAACATTTATATAATTTTATTCAGATCTTAATGATTTATTTATTAATACATATGTGACCAGGTTAATAATCAAATCGTATCTGGTCCATTTCAAGTGTCTACAGGCTGCTTACACATTAAAAAGATTTACATATCGTATGTAAATAAAAATAAAAATAGTATATAGCATACATGAATTTTAGGAATAGTTTCTCCTTCTTTCTAAAACTTCGAGATTTTATTCATGGAATGAAAAATAATTTCTCCACTCGCATTTATTTACATAAACGATATGGGAGTTTCACATACAAGTCTCAGCATCAAAATGATTAATTTGAATTCAGCATCAATTTAGGGTGTGCGTGGAGAAACGCGGAAACAACAATGAATAATGAAAAGGGACTGATTTGGAATGAATAATCATGCCTTCATATAACCGTCGGAACGTTAGGATATGCTCGGTTTCCCCAAAAATTGAAGCAATTCAGGGGCTATAAGTAATATAATGATATCGGCTAATTTTAGTTATATATACGAACAAAAGTTGATAGTCAAAATAAAACTCAAAATACTATTTAATTATATTAAGCAACAGCATGGAGTAAAATAATGCACTTTCCATATTAAATATCTCAAATACGGACGGCATCTCATTTAAAGCATAATTTAATATGCTAAAATATTTAAGAAAACTTTGCCCATACGTTGTTTCTGTATTTTTGTTTATACTATTTCTGGGCAAAATAATCGATAGGCAAATTTTTTTTTTGGATTATAAGTTTTGAGAAAGATTAGATTAAACTTACTATCGGAGTAAATAAGTCTTACAAACGGTGGACGTGTGAATGCCGATTTCAATGAAACTTTTTTCGGAGATACTAGGTAGACAAAAAAATTTTTGGTTGACATCATATTTTAATTCGCGCATGTCAACTAATTTTGAAAATCAGCAAATTTTTTCGCAATGCTATGTTAATTAAAAAAGGGCATGGGGAACGATGGCACCCACCGCTGCCTCTTCTCCGGCTTGTTTCATTTAATCTGGTTAAACGAAGGAGATCTCTCAACCAGCTCCTTTTTAATCCCTTATTTATTGACATATCAGTTGTTGCCATGTCTCATACCAGTCGATTAAATTGACCGTGTAAGTGAGTATGGATACGTTTACAAAGTGTCTTTATATATTGGTCTATTATTTCTATTTGTAAGTCCATATCTAGGGTTATGATATTCACGTATCATGGTGCTTTTACTATGATTCTTAACATTTTTTATTGAAATGTCTGAATTCGTTGTAAGTGGCTCTTTTTGGCTTTTCGGTTTATTTATAAAGAGTATGTCCATATTGGCTGTACCAAGTACGAATACGTATTTAATTTTTGTCAATGCCCCAGTTTTGAAGTTATAGAAAAAATGTGATTAAAGTATCGAGTCGTTTGTTAAGGTTATTTCGTTTCGTCTTAACATGCGGGCCCCATGTCATCATTCTGTCAAAGTTAAGACCGAGATAGTGTATGGAGTAAATTAGAAAAATTTGGACATTTTCTATATAAAATGGAGGGCAAGTATTTTTTCTATGTGTTTGGATTTATCATGATTTAATCGAATTTCCGATAGTTTACACCAGTCGTTTAATTGTGCTGTTGCAAAGTTAGTGAGGTTAGGTACGTGTGTATGGAACTATAATTTTTTAGTTTCTATTTCACTTGTATTACATTTATATTATTACCATAGTACTAATTTCACTAGTTTAGTAAGAATTTTGGTATCGTCAGCATAAGTAGCAGTCAGTGTATATATAACTCCTTACAAATATGTCGTGAGTGCATATAATGCAGAGAAGAAGAGCCAGTATTGAGCCTTGAAGTACTCTCGCCAAGAGTAGACGAATTATGAAAAACTCCGACCATCGCCGGATTGAGATAAATCTCGAAAAGATATGATTGGAGGATGAGATAGTAGGTGTGCGGTAAAACGGTCTTCAGTTTAATGATAAGACCCTGGTGCCAGACTTTGTCGAACGCCTGAGCTACATCCAAAAATACACCAGAAGCATATAGTTTTTGCTCTAGTGCTTCAGCTATGTAGTCAGTAACTCTGTGTAATTGTTGTGTTGTAGAACGGAAACCGAATTGATGATCTGGAATTAATTTTTGGTCAGAAAACGTCAGCAAGCATTCTGTATATCTGTATGTTAAGTCTTTATGATGATGGGTTGTATATGTCTTTATTTGGTTTGTCGATTTTTTTAACGATTGATTGCTTCCATTCATTTTCTAGAATAAGAAGAATATGAAGGATTGATTGATTACCAAATCATCTTTCAAGATTAACTAAATAGAAAATATAAAATCGGGAAGAAACCAATATAGGAAGTTATTTCTATATTTCATTCGGAAAAATAATTATACTCTAAAAAACAATATAATCTTTTGTAAAATCTTTTTTTTCTTCAAACTTAAATTCATCTCAGTCAGCAAATTGTTAAAAACTATTTGCATAATTTGTAAAAACTATGTAAAATTTTTTTTGTAAAAACTAATTTAATAGATTATTTTATAGTTGATTCAGCCTGTCCCCATTACAGTAAATACTATTTCACTCCATCCGGCTTTTGAAGGCCTTCAATCGTTTTCAAAACCTCTTTGAAACGTTATTAACAACTTTTATTTTATTGGTCTTTCAGGAAAACAATACGCGATATTTGCATATTTGTCTTTCACGCAGTGGGTTGTTTTTCCTCAATTAAAAAAGAAAAAAAAGAAAACGAATTACATTGCTAATGGAATGGAATTTAAAAAAGGGGACAAAAAAGAAAAAAAAAATCTTCCATAGCGATCGTGAACACTATACTCATATTTCATACATTCTTAACTGAAAGTAAGAAAACCGATGAACAATTTAATTTAGAAGGATAAGGATATATTTTTTATTTGTTAATTGCTAAACCACATCTGTGGCTTCACGGTAAACTTCCATTATCAAAGCTGTTACTTTCTTAAACACCAGTATCACACAGAACAGAAACCTGAAATAGTAAAAAATACAAGTGGATACGTTATCTTTCAAGTCTGTGAGAAATATGATTACATATTTCTAAGAGCGAACCAAAATTATTCTATATTTCAATAAATAGATTAATGAATGTGAAATAATTTAATATTATGTAATTTTGTTCTATTGCGATATTTTCATATCAATAAGCACATGACATTCTTTATGGTAGTCAAAGGGCATATCTAAGCTTTTTATTTAAAAAATAAAATATACGTGAAAAAAAGAGTACAAAAATTTAACTGATTTCATTCAATCATAATAAATAAAAAGCTGTAATTTACTTGCGATAGGTTAAATAATTGTCAGGATTTTCAGTTTACAATGATATTTATTATGGTAAGCCAACGTTTCGATCCAGCTTGTGGATCTTCATCAGGGCTAAAAGAAAACAAATATATGAGTACCTATGCTAGAGGGTGACAATAAATGGATACATTACAGAACTGATAATATAAAAGATGGTATATATAAATATTAAAATAAGAGGCTGGTTAACAAAATAAAATAGAATCTGATATTTACCTACTGAGTCAAGGTGGATACTAAGACTAAAGGTAAAAATAAGGTGAGAGGTAGTGGTAGGGAGTAGGTTTGCCGACTTCAAAGGTTTATGGCGGGGAAATCCAACGCTTTTGAAGTGAAGGCACATGACAACTGAGTGAACAAAATATTTAAAAACTGACAAAATATATGGTACTGTATACAAATAGTTGTGTCTGGACTGAATAATAACATAAAAATGAGATAATACATAATGTAACAATGCATACAAATTTGGAAAATATATAGAAAGAAGCATACAATACAAAAATAATAATAGTATAAGAGGTACAGAGATAATTGCAGGTACCTATGAAATCAAAACTAGGATTTGAGGATGCGGAAGATGTTAGAATAAGTGGATGAAATTATCTCTTTATCTGTTTTGTGATTTACCGGGTTATTAGTTTCTAGATGGATGAAAATGGATTCTGAGAGAAGACGTTTGTCGTGGTTAGATACAGTTGCTAATATGGAGGGGTTCTCAAAGTCGAAGGAATGGTTGTGGGCAATGGCATGTTCTGCTAATTTAGATGTAGACGAATTACGCGTGGAAATACTGTATTTATGTTGATAAATACGTTTTTTTAAATAATTTTTGGTTTCACCTATATAGCAACTGTTGCAATTAAGCGTGGAGCACTGGATACGATAAACTACATTACACTTGTCTAGGAGAGGTACAGGGTCTTTGAGTTTTGTATAAAGATTTTTTAATTTATTGTTATTTTTTAATACTAGGCGCATGTGTGGGAAACTCGATGAGAAGGATTTTTTAATTTTGTTTGAGAGAATGGGGATATATGGGATAGATCTGTATTGGAAAGTAGAAATCGGAGGTTGTGAAGAGTTGTTAGAGAGATTTTGAGTTTTAGCATTGTTATTGATAAGAGATTTTATTAAATGCTCAGGAAAATCGTTAGATTGTAAGATATTTTTCAGGCGGATTTTGTTATGACAATGAAATTGTGGATCGGACAAGTTCAGGCTACGGTGGATGAGGTTTTTTGCGACGTTGATCTTTTGGTGATGTGGATGTTGGGAAAAATAGTTAAGGAGTCGGCCAGAATAAGTGGGTTTGGTGTACCAATTAGTGGATATAGAATGGTCCGGGTTTCTGGTAATGGAAATATCTAGGAATGGAAGGGTACAATTGGTTTCCAATTCTATAGTGAAACGGAGACGTGGATGGTAGGAGTTAAAGGCGGCGAGAATATCAGTGATTGAGTTAGGATTGAGAATCAATAGGAGGTCGTCTACATATTTTTTAATGAAAAAAATATCGTTGGGGAATTTAGGTATAACTGAATCAAGGAGGTCGTTGAGGACAATACCGGAGAGGTCGGGAGCTAGACAGCTACCCATTGCAAGGCCAGAAGTTTGGAGAAAATATTTATTTTGAAAACAAAAATATCCAGAATTACAGCATAAAGCAAGGGAGTCAATGTAGGCAGATTTATTTAGTTTACTATGGGATTCTAACAAGTTCCATTTTTCTTCAACGATTTGGAGGGCACGATCCGTCGGGATGTTAGTGAAAAGACTCTCGGCGTCGAAAGAGGCTAAGATAAAATTATCGGGAATATTGATGGTTTTTAATTGTTCCAAGAGATGGAAGGAATTTTTTACGTCGTATGGATTGTTATGGCTAAGGGATTGTAGTGGAGGGAGAAGGAATTTGCTAAGCTTAGTGGAGGGAGAATTGATATTTGAAATGATGGGACGGATGGGATTATCGGGTTTATGGATTTTTGGTAGACCGTAACAACGGGGAGCAGTAGAGTTATAAGAGATAAGGTATCTGTAAGTAGGGGTATTTATTTGTTTTGTATCAAGGAGATGTTTGAGATGTTGGTTGAATTTTGTAGTGAGAGAAGGTGTTGGGTCACGTTTACTGGGGCGATAAGTGTTCGTGTCTGAGAGAAGAGTGTTAATTTTATCATTGTAATCTGCGCGGTCCATAATGACAGTTTTGTTACCTTTATCCGCACGGGTTACAATGATTTGGTTATGGGTATTTAGGAATGAACGGGTTAAGGATAGGTCTTTATAGAATTGGGTTGAGAAAGGAGATGAACGGGTGGGTTTCTGTGAAAGGTAATTAGTAATGATGTTGCAAATCCTAGTACGCGACATCTCTCTGATGTCGTCGTCGCGGGTTAAGATGTTGTCTCGGTGTATGTGTTCGATGTCTGTGATGAGTGAGGGGATAAGGTGTTTGGAATTAGATGTAGGGGTGGTGAAATTGGGTCCTAGACTAAGAATTTTGGAGACGTTGGAAGGAATATGTGTGGAGGATATATTATGGACCCACTCTTTATTGCCGGTAGGATAAATTTTAACGGTGTTAGAATAACTGAGAAGTTGGTTGAACTTTTTTCTGAGGGAGATTTTTTTGGTTGATTTGGCATGGGTATATATTTTATGGGTTGCAGATTTTAATAGCGCGATGTCTTCAACGGAGAAATGTGTAGAAAGCGAATTATTTAATTGATTAATTTTTTGTTTTATGTCACCGGTTAAAAAAAGGTTATCTTTAATAAATATATTAAGCATAGATTTTTTGAATTTAGACTCTATAGTTTTGATTTTTTTGTCTAGTTTGTAATTTAATTTTAGATTTTTCGACAGGTTACAAATAAATTTAGGTATAATAGATAATTTACGGCATTTTAATAGAAAAATTAGCGATTGTTCTTTGTTAGCGAGGTTTTTGTGGAGGTGGGAAAAATGGTTCAAGTAGGATATATGAAGGGGGTATTTTGATTTCAAATACGTAAAGCAATTTACCCCTGTACATGTAGTTGTTGATGTTGATCGTTGTGCAGGATGGTCATGGTGAGTTGATCTTGTAGATGAGTCCAGATGGGTGATGTTGAAGTGTGATGGTGATGATGATAGACTCATATCTTCGCTTTTTTTATGTTCCCAATATATAGACACTAGTAGAGATGAGAGATGGTCAACTGTTCTTCAATTACGATAGGTTAAATAATTGTCAGGATTTTCAGTTTACAATGATATTTATTATGGTAAGCCAACGTTTCGATCCAGCTTGTGGATCTTCATCAGGGCTAAAAGAAAACAAATATATGAGTACCTATGCTAGAGGGTGACAATAAATGGATACATTACAGAACTGATAATATAAAAGATGGTATATATAAATATTAAAATAAGAGGCTGGTTAACAAAATAAAATAGAATCTGATATTTACCTACTGAGTCAAGGTGGATACTAAGACTAAAGGTAAAAATAAGGTGAGAGGTAGTGGTAGGGAGTAGGTTTGCCGACTTCAAAGGTTTATGGCGGGGAAATCCAACGTCTTCTCTCAGAATCCATTTTCATCCATCTAGAAACTAATAACCCGGTAAATCACAAAACAGATAAAGAGATAATTTCATCCACTTATTCTAACATCTTCCGCATCCTCAAATCCTAGTTTTGATTTCATAGGTACCTGCAATTATCTCTGTACCTCTTATACTATTATTATTTTTGTATTGTATGCTTCTTTCTATATATTTTCCAAATTTGTATGCATTGTTACATTATGTATTATCTCATTTTTATGTTATTATTCAGTCCAGACACAACTATTTGTATACAGTACCATATATTTTGTCAGTTTTTAAATATTTTGTTCACTCAGTTGTCATGTGCCTTCACTTCAAAAGCGTTGGATTTCCCCGCCATAAACCTTTGAAGTCGGCAAACCTACTCCCTACCACTACCTCTCACCTTATTTTTACCTTTAGTCTTAGTATCCACCTTGACTCAGTAGGTAAATATCAGATTCTATTTTATTTTGTTAACCAGCCTCTTATTTTAATATTTATATATACCATCTTTTATATTATCAGTTCTGTAATGTATCCATTTATTGTCACCCTCTAGCATAGGTACTCATATATTTGTTTTCTTTTAGCCCTGATGAAGATCCACAAGCTGGATCGAAACGTTGGCTTACCATAATAAATATCATTGTAAACTGAAAATCCTGACAATTATTTAACCTATCGTAATTGAAGAACAGTTGACCATCTCTCATCTCTACTAGTGTCTATATATTGGGAACATAAAAAAAGCGAAGATATGAGTCTATCATCATCACCATCACACTTCAACATCACCCATCTGGACTCATCTACAAGATCAACTCACCATGACCATCCTGCACAACGATCAACATCAACAACTACATGTACAGGGGTAAATTGCTTTACGTATTTGAAATCAAAATACCCCCTTCATATATCCTACTTGAACCATTTTTCCCACCTCCACAAAAACCTCGCTAACAAAGAACAATCGCTAATTTTTCTATTAAAATGCCGTAAATTATCTATTATACCTAAATTTATTTGTAACCTGTCGAAAAATCTAAAATTAAATTACAAACTAGACAAAAAAATCAAAACTATAGAGTCTAAATTCAAAAAATCTATGCTTAATATATTTATTAAAGATAACCTTTTTTTAACCGGTGACATAAAACAAAAAATTAATCAATTAAATAATTCGCTTTCTACACATTTCTCCGTTGAAGACATCGCGCTATTAAAATCTGCAACCCATAAAATATATACCCATGCCAAATCAACCAAAAAAATCTCCCTCAGAAAAAAGTTCAACCAACTTCTCAGTTATTCTAACACCGTTAAAATTTATCCTACCGGCAATAAAGAGTGGGTCCATAATATATCCTCCACACATATTCCTTCCAACGTCTCCAAAATTCTTAGTCTAGGACCCAATTTCACCACCCCTACATCTAATTCCAAACACCTTATCCCCTCACTCATCACAGACATCGAACACATACACCGAGACAACATCTTAACCCGCGACGACGACATCAGAGAGATGTCGCGTACTAGGATTTGCAACATCATTACTAATTACCTTTCACAGAAACCCACCCGTTCATCTCCTTTCTCAACCCAATTCTATAAAGACCTATCCTTAACCCGTTCATTCCTAAATACCCATAACCAAATCATTGTAACCCGTGCGGATAAAGGTAACAAAACTGTCATTATGGACCGCGCAGATTACAATGATAAAATTAACACTCTTCTCTCAGACACGAACACTTATCGCCCCAGTAAACGTGACCCAACACCTTCTCTCACTACAAAATTCAACCAACATCTCAAACATCTCCTTGATACAAAACAAATAAATACCCCTACTTACAGATACCTTATCTCTTATAACTCTACTGCTCCCCGTTGTTACGGTCTACCAAAAATCCATAAACCCGATAATCCCATCCGTCCCATCATTTCAAATATCAATTCTCCCTCCACTAAGCTTAGCAAATTCCTTCTCCCTCCACTACAATCCCTTAGCCATAACAATCCATACGACGTAAAAAATTCCTTCCATCTCTTGGAACAATTAAAAACCATCAATATTCCCGATAATTTTATCTTAGCCTCTTTCGACGCCGAGAGTCTTTTCACTAACATCCCGACGGATCGTGCCCTCCAAATCGTTGAAGAAAAATGGAACTTGTTAGAATCCCATAGTAAACTAAATAAATCTGCCTACATTGACTCCCTTGCTTTATGCTGTAATTCTGGATATTTTTGTTTTCAAAATAAATATTTTCTCCAAACTTCTGGCCTTGCAATGGGTAGCTGTCTAGCTCCCGACCTCTCCGGTATTGTCCTCAACGACCTCCTTGATTCAGTTATACCTAAATTCCCCAACGATATTTTTTTCATTAAAAAATATGTAGACGACCTCCTATTGATTCTCAATCCTAACTCAATCACTGATATTCTCGCCGCCTTTAACTCCTACCATCCACGTCTCCGTTTCACTATAGAATTGGAAACCAATTGTACCCTTCCATTCCTAGATATTTCCATTACCAGAAACCCGGACCATTCTATATCCACTAATTGGTACACCAAACCCACTTATTCTGGCCGACTCCTTAACTATTTTTCCCAACATCCACATCACCAAAAGATCAACGTCGCAAAAAACCTCATCCACCGTAGCCTGAACTTGTCCGATCCACAATTTCATTGTCATAACAAAATCCGCCTGAAAAATATCTTACAATCTAACGATTTTCCTGAGCATTTAATAAAATCTCTTATCAATAACAATGCTAAAACTCAAAATCTCTCTAACAACTCTTCACAACCTCCGATTTCTACTTTCCAATACAGATCTATCCCATATATCCCCATTCTCTCAAACAAAATTAAAAAATCCTTCTCATCGAGTTTCCCACACATGCGCCTAGTATTAAAAAATAACAATAAATTAAAAAATCTTTATACAAAACTCAAAGACCCTGTACCTCTCCTAGACAAGTGTAATGTAGTTTATCGTATCCAGTGCTCCACGCTTAATTGCAACAGTTGCTATATAGGTGAAACCAAAAATTATTTAAAAAAACGTATTTATCAACATAAATACAGTATTTCCACGCGTAATTCGTCTACATCTAAATTAGCAGAACATGCCATTGCCCACAACCATTCCTTCGACTTTGAGAACCCCTCCATATTAGCAACTGTATCTAACCACGACAAACGTCTTCTCTCAGAATCCATTTTCATCCATCTAGAAACTAATAACCCGGTAAATCACAAAACAGATAAAGAGATAATTTCATCCACTTATTCTAACATCTTCCGCATCCTCAAATCCTAGTTTTGATTTCATAGGTACCTGCAATTATCTCTGTACCTCTTATACTATTATTATTTTTGTATTGTATGCTTCTTTCTATATATTTTCCAAATTTGTATGCATTGTTACATTATGTATTATCTCATTTTTATGTTATTATTCAGTCCAGACACAACTATTTGTATACAGTACCATATATTTTGTCAGTTTTTAAATATTTTGTTCACTCAGTTGTCATGTGCCTTCACTTCAAAAGCGTTGGATTTCCCCGCCATAAACCTTTGAAGTCGGCAAACCTACTCCCTACCACTACCTCTCACCTTATTTTTACCTTTAGTCTTAGTATCCACCTTGACTCAGTAGGTAAATATCAGATTCTATTTTATTTTGTTAACCAGCCTCTTATTTTAATATTTATATATACCATCTTTTATATTATCAGTTCTGTAATGTATCCATTTATTGTCACCCTCTAGCATAGGTACTCATATATTTGTTTTCTTTTAGCCCTGATGAAGATCCACAAGCTGGATCGAAACGTTGGCTTACCATAATAAATATCATTGTAAACTGAAAATCCTGACAATTATTTAACCTATCGTAATTGAAGAACAGTTGACCATCTCTCATCTCTACTATTGTAATTTACTTGATTCTTTATTGCATTATTAGAAAGAAAAAAAAATTGTCGTTCCTCTGACTAAATGGTTTTTATTAGTATGTATTTTATCACAGTGCTAAGACAAAATACTAAAATTAACAAAGTGAATGCTTCATTTACTTTAATTGATATCACATTAAAGAAATATTAGCATGCATCGATTACAAACAAAAAAACCTAAAAACTAACTATATGCTACATCATGGAATAATATTTATATTTTAATAAAATTGTTTTAAGTAGTCAAAATAGCAAAAGAGGGAAAAAACTTGAGGAAATCAGGGAAAATCTACACCTCTATATTGTTTAAAATTATCTTATGTTTCTAGGTTTCGATTGTTTTATTTACATATTCCATGATTTGTAGACGTTTCAGGTCACTTTGTAGAATTTCATGACCTTATTTTAAAATAAAATTTATATATATTTGTATAAATAAAGTCGTCGGTTTCATTTTAGCGAGAAGATTATAAATATATATTTATCATAAGGTTTATAACAATTTTTTAAAGAAACTTCAGATTTAGGATCTTTTTCTTATTTTGTTATCTTTTCTATACTGCGCTTCATGGAGTTAATTATGCATTAATTGTATCTTTTTCTCCATCTTCTTATTTAGTAAGAAGACTAACTAATTTTTATATGAAGGTTTGGCAACTAATCTTCAATATATTTTCTTTATTTTCATAATTAATGTAGACGTTTCAGGGATCCGTCCCCGTTATCAAAACCTCGTATAGATCTGTATATAGCTATCATAATAAATATTAATTTTCTTTACGTGTTTTTCTAATGAACATATACTAGCTCCACTAGTTTTCATTTTTCTGTCTCAACTTACATATGACGTACTGTAAAATAAAGGAACTGAATGGAAGATGAGTTGCTAAACGTTTGTAATGATTGTATCGCTGTATAGTTGCTTTAACCAAAATACCTCTCACTGAAAAATTAAATAAAATTACATACTTGCTCAGGCCATCATAACGCAGATAACAAAGATTTTGAAGAACTTGATAATAGTGAATCAATACTACTATTTTTAATATTGAAGACAATAGGTATGCAGTTGATTTCAGTTTTTTTCTTTAAATATATCTAAATTTATTTCTGGTGCAAGAGAAAATTCATACTTTCCTGTTTGTCGTTAAAGAATTGACAACATAATAATTTTACCCCAGCCTCGATTTTGTAAAATTTTAAATATATATTTTTTATGTTAGGATGGTGCATGATACATTGGAGAAATACGTGTATAGGTATATAATAAGAGATGGCCTGTAGGCTTACATATGACGGAGATCAGCGGACGAACTAGAGATCGCGGAGCCGACTGAAAGAGCTACTAGCAGCACTGGAGCGCTCGCTGGCTGGGGACCTACTGACGACTTTGCCCCTTCTAACCAACCCCCACCACTCCTCCCTACCAACCGGTTCCTCCACTTCTTACACCAACCCTTCCCCTAGCAAGTCTCTCCTTCCCTAAAATAGGCCAGAGATTTGTTTTGTTGAGGGAAGAGATAAATCAGAAAACTAAAAAAAAAAATTGAAGTTTACTGGTAAAAACCGAAAGGCGTAAAAAATTCCGAAAATGTGAGCATATACTAATACATAACTTTCATAATACAATTCTATCTGTTTTATTTTCACGTTACAATATGTACTTACAAGCCTCTTCTAATTCCAAAAAAATTATCTAACAGAATCTGAAAAAAATCCTTTTCTCTAAGTCTGTGACTCCAAAAATGGAAATCGGCACAAAAAACCGTTCGTTTTCTTCTGTTGCCAAATTTTGTCTTACCTGTGCCATGAACCATAGATACAAATAATTTTTTTTTTGGGGGGGGTTAAATATTTAATAAACTTTACTTGCCATAATGAATAATTAAGTCATATAGTTTTCTCTAATATTTACGTCAATTTTTTTTTCTTACTGGTACACAGCCGGTGAATTTGCAGAAAATAGGAGACAATATTGGCTTGACAGGCGTGGGGAAGAGTTTTAGGAAAGGAAGAAGTTTTAGAAAAGAGCCCAGCGGCACCTCTTCCTGTCGTGATTTGCACTCAGGCAGGGAAATCACCTGCTCCCTTTTAGTCTTCAATAGTGGTTATCGGGCAAGTGGGTATGCGACTGCATAATGCTTGGGCGACCTTTCATAATTGCTGTAAAATGCTAAAAATAGCCTGTATAAGGTTATTCAAGCCACTAACCAAGTTGGTAAGTTGATCTGGTAATGAGTTATTTTTAGAGAGCTGTGCCGGCTGATTGTTCCTCTTCCTCTTTTCTGAAGATTCCTGTCGTTGTTGGGCTGGTATCCTTTTACTAATTGCTCTTTCAGGGTGCTGATAGTTTGATTCCAGTTTTGAAGGACCCGAATGAGGTTGCTGCTGTTGTGGGAGAGGCGGAAACTCATCTATCGGCGGAGGGACATTGATTTTTGGACGTTTTCTTGGATTCCTGGCTGCTTTCAATAGTTTCAGAGCTGGGCATCCTCTGTAGCTAGCAGGATGTGGCCCATCACAATTAGCACACTTTGCGCGGTTTCTCTTGGCTTGGTGCATTCAGTCCTCTGATGGCCTCGGCCACATTTTACGCATTTTGGTGCGTGATTGCAATAGCTCCTTGTGTGTCCGTATTGCTGGCATCGTATGCGCTGGAAAATGATTTTCTTTTTCCTGGGTTCTTCGATTATTACATGAGTATGGTAAATAAATTCTAAGTCAAATATGTTTTCATTATATGTTGAATTACTTATGTCAACGAAGAACATAGGTAATGGTTTTTTTAAAACGAAATATAGCATTTCATTATTATATTATAGTAGTTCATGTTTTGTGATTTCGACTGAAGTCGCGTGGTTTAAATTTTTTAGGACAACTCTAGGACTTTGTTCTTTAGCTAACTGATACGTAAGGAAATCCGCCCATTTTTCTCTTAGACTGGCTATTAGTCGACCATATGTATCTGTATTTTCGGGGTATACGCTAAGACACCTTTTATATTAGATTTTAATGTGAAACTATTTTGACCACAGAACTTTTGGAGGAATGTTACTAATCCAGTGTAATCATGTATAATATTTAAGTGTATCGGTGGAGGACTTACACGAATTGGCTGTTTCGTACTTGAATGTGGTTCAATTTCTTTTTCTTCAAATTTTTAAAGGGCATCGAATCTATTTTTGACGGCAGTGATGTCTTTTACCTCTTCTATTTTGCTTGGTTGAGCATCCGTTTTGCGTTTCCGTCCGGTAACCAATTCCCAGGTTCCAAAATTAAAAGGTTCCAATAAACTTATTACGAGTCATAACCAACGCACGCTGGTACGCGACTAACCAGGCTTTACGTTCTGACCTCCACCGGCCCTCTACAAACTTTTTCACACTTACACGGACTTATTAACCTTCTTGTACGAGATATGGCTAGAGATGACATGCCCATAAATATTAGATGGAGATTAAAAAGGCGTTGATGAGAGATATCCTTCTTGAATTGAACTGAAACAAGCCAGGGAATAGGTACTGCTGGGTGCCATCCTTACCCATGCCTGACATTTCAGAACATGTCTAGCCATAACAGCCATCAAATCTGCTGATTGCCGACATGTTGGTGACAGGCTCAGATTCAAAAACGGAGTAAAAAAAAAAAAAACAAATAAATTATGTGGAACTTATAATCGAAAGCAACTCTAATATGAGTATAACCAATATTTAAAGTGCATTTGCCTACGGACGCAAACATTACCTGATTCCATCAATAAGTACTCGGTCTTCCCTTTACTTCTCGGTTATAATTATTTGTTGGCCCAATCAATTTAGGAAATACATGTTTGCGATTCCAGTAAATTCGGGAAGATGAAAAATCCAGGATGAGAAGACATGCCTTGTCCAGGAAGTCGAAACGTATTATATGAGATTAATGACTTTCCTTCTTATTTTTGTCAATAAAAACAAAGGCTGAAATAATCATTTTGTACAGTTGAAAATTTACATTTTCCTTTCTCGTCAGTAAAAGAAAATTTCACTTTCCTCATCATTTATGTAGAAAACTCCATTCAGTAATTGCAGAAAACGTCCGACCTTGGTATTAATGTTGGTCTAATCATACGAATCAACCAAAAGCAGACTTGATCGCTTACCCTTTGAATTCATTCATGCCATGAATCAATAGTAACCATGGATTTTCATTTGATATCTTTATATTAATTTACCTTTGGACAGGCGCGGATTTACAAAATGGAGTCAACAAAAATAATTTTTAAAATAGGCACCGTAAAGTATTTTAAAGCACCTTTCAGCTTCTCTTTATATATTTCATTAATTACGTAATATTGCGTCTGTTAACAGAACGCGTTTCCATAACTATCTTCAATTCAATGCACTTAGGCTGACAAGCACAAATCAATATTTTTAAAAGTATCCAAAACCCCTACTATTTTAACAATAACAATACAATTTGTGATGAAAGAAACGTAGTATTAATTAAAGCACATGAGTCAATGTATAATAAAAATGATATGCAATAGGAGAGTGAATGCTCCATATAGATATATTTTCAAGCCTTACTTCTACTGGCCTAACCTTCCTCTCCTATAATTGTCTTAACTTTGTTTTGTCAAGATAAGTTAGCTTGGTTGAAGTTCCCTTTGTGTGTCATATATTCAGGAATTTGGGGGAATCTAAGAAGTTATATTATTCACCTTAGCTCTCTTAGGCATTCCCTGGATATTTGGCTTCTAAAAAAATTATAATGAACACCCAAAGATTATCCTCTTTGTTACTGATACACTTTATTGTACTTAATTGTTCAGATTATAAGCAATTTTTAAAAACAATGCGAATATAACTGTCAATGTCTGTCAAATAATTTGTTATACTGTGATAGTAAATTTGTGTAAGCAAATGGTTATAAATACTCGGATTTGCATACGTATGAATCAATTTTTGAGACCAGTTTGATTTACACGTAAAATACTCTAGACACTTATTTAATACACATTTTAACAAACAAAAATTTTTAACGTGAAACAAAACCATGTAATTTTGTCTATTACATTGAAAAGAGTTCTAGATTCTTTGCTTGAACAGTTACAGAACTGTATAAATACATTTTCTGGAAGTTTCGAGAATGTTTTACGCCCTTCTGGAATGATCGATTTCGGACTAAACATAACAAGCTATGGACAATGGGTTTATTCTTGCTCTGTACATCGAAATTGTGTCGCAGTATTTTCACTAGTAGTTACTTTTTGTAACTTTATTAAATATTTGAGCTTTTATTGTTTGTTTGGCATTGCGAATTATAATTTGTGTAAATAAAAATTATTTAAACACATAAAATGTTTAAAGAAAAAATTTGGAGGTAGGGAGAAAATACTGAACCTTCAAAACTGAACTTTGATGCGGGTAGTGTAGCCCACCTCGCTTCAGGCGCTCCAGGATTCAACTGAAAATATCACAAAACCATATCGTAGCTAAAATCATTCCTTTCGCCAGAATAGATAATCGACAATTTTTATCAATTCGTTTGAAATATAAATGAAATTTTTGTTCCAACTCCTTCAAATCGAAAAGCTCTGGTCCTAATAAACAATATTACGGAGCATGGAATTCTGCACATAACGAACTCCTTAATTTTAGCCGTGTTTAACAAGTTCTTAAAAACATCTTTTACACGACTATTAGAGAATTAACATATTTTTCGTACACATTTTACCTGCACTATATGTAACAAGGAAAAAAATACGATCTACTGCGCCAAATTTTGATATTAAATTATTTTAATCAGAAATTTGGCTAAGTACTTTCTTATTGCCCCTTATAGCAGTGGTTAAATGTCCATGAAAAATTTGAATAAAATAAGAAAAGATTTTTATAAATAAAATAACCTGTTTCCATTACCCTACAATGAAGAAAATATGCGTTTTCGTTACAATGCATTTAAAACATGTGTTTTTGTTACGTGATTAGAGTTCAGAAAGTGATTCTTTTGCTTATTAGCTATGGAAGCAGCAGTTGTTCAAAATACCGGTTAAGTTTTCCGGACAAGGACTGAAAAATTAAGCTTTAATTAAAACCAGCGCCTTTTAATTGTGACCTTGCTCTGGATAGTCGAATAATAACCTACGACAGGTTATTATTTATATAAGTTGAGATATTAACACTTTTTTATATATATATTTATATAAAAACTACAAACCTTACAAAAACTACAAACCTTCAAAACCAAAATTTTACGACTAGTAACAAAACACTACATACAGACTTACAACTACCAACTATTGACGAACAAATAAGGACTCTCTATTCTGGCTTCCATATCAAATTGCACGGACATAACAATAGAGTTATTAATGACATGGCCACAACTGACATGCCTTTTATGAGGCGACTAAAAAGGAGTTGGATGAGAGACCTCCTCTTCTAAAACAAGACCTGGATGATGTGCCCTCATGCCTTAAAATGCCAACATAAAGCAATTCTCACCACATTTGCTGATTGTCGCTTATTATTTGCGACAGGTGCAAATAAAAGTACCTATGCAGTGAAAAAAAAATATATTGAATATATATTCAATAAATATAACAAAAACAATGTTCATGACGCGGATGGAAAGCTCTTTTCCAGTACTCGAAGTCCAAAACTAGGCGTCGTATCTAAAACACTCATTAGTGAACATAACAATTTTTTAAAATAAATATGATGGGAAAGATTAGACAAAAAAATCGAAACATTTAGGGAACAGAGTAATAACCGAAAATCAAAAGATATTTTTTATATTTAATATCTCAAATATCAAATATCAAATTTCTAAATTTATTGTCTTGAATAAAAAATGAATGCGACAGGAGAAGAATACATTGAACAATGATGACTACAGGCGAAGCTGGTGCTGATCTAATGTTTCCGATGTCAACAAGAGAGAGAGAACATCCCGTGCCACAGTGACGGCAAACACGGTGCAACCAGCTCCCGTACAAGCAGTGCCTATTTGCAATGCACCGAATCTCTCATGATAGGTCAATGAAGAAATTTTACATTCTTATAAACGTTGTTAAATTATATTTTTTATACATTTATGTAACATAAAATCTAAAATATTTAGCAAAACTCCGACAATAGTCCGGTAAAATTAAGAATTATCCCGAACCTCCAGAATAAAAAAAACCGAAACTTGTCATTAATTATTCATTAACCTTCCTGCAATAACTGGAAAAAAGTCACAGAAAGAAATCCCGCATGGGAAGGGGGGAGAAAAAAAGATTCATTTATTTTTTCAGTTTTTGACTTATACCTCGAAAACTATTCATCACAAAATAAAATTATTTTTATCTCCAAAAAACTGATGCATAAATAATGCCGCAATGGGTACCTCATTTGAAGTTAAAATAGCATTTGTCGTTTTAAATATTTTTACCATTTCATCGGAAAAATGAATCACGCTCCAATTATGTTTTATTATATATTAATGTTCTACCGCCTGCAACCAGAAAACTTCTATCTCCTTAATTTTAAAATTTATTACTCTTTACATATAAATAAAAATCTTAGAATATACTTATATATTTACTAATACTGGTGTCATTTCCTGTTCATAATATCTTGCTTTTTTAGCGCTTAACATTTTCTAATTTTTTTATTTTTTTTTTAATGCTGCTAATTTTGTAAATGAAATCAATTTATATCATTCTAGAAGTGGAGCTATGATCTTTTAAAAATGCTATCATAAGCGGTTCAATTGTTCTCTTTCTTGCCTTTGATAGAAAAACATAATTCTAAGCTAAATAACTAAAATTTCGGAGAAAGGAAACTATCGAGTCAATCCATATCAAGTGGTTCAAAGGTGATTGCTCAACCATTATAGAAAAAAATTATATTTTTACAACCAATTACATATGGAATCAGTACAGTTTTCAAGTATTGGATTTCAAAATATTCAAATATTGAAGAGAACACAAAAGGCAGAGCAGACTGTAAGGACAACAATCGTGTTTGAATTATTAGTCTATGACTAAGTCATAGAGTATTGAGAAAATGAGTTTTCCGTAAGAGCTTACAAACTCAAAAATCGACCTGCGCGATGAAACAAAGATGGCTGCCATTTTGAAACGGTTGACCCTAAATCTTATTTAAAACTTGTTTTGAACTACTGATTCCATACATGATTGGTGGTAAAAATATAATTTACCGGGAAATTAGCTTTCTTATTTTCTTTCTTAATTCTCTCGTCGCGATCTCCACAATTAAACCAAAACTGAAGGTTTGCTTGAAGTCAATGTACGTATCCACAGTATGTTTGGATGGAATAATTTAAAATATTTCGCGACTTCTACTTCTAAAGACGCTGATTCGCAATTTGTTGTCATATTTTGCCTAATTTAATTTAATGTAGTCAATAAGCATTGCGAAATTTAAAAAATAGACAAAGGTGAAATAACTAGAATGAAATCATCAGTAATTTTTACTAATCTCGTTTTGTAACTGTTAGTGCCCCAAACAATGTTTATTGGCCCACTTTTTGTATTCTTAATATTTATATGATTTATTCCTATTTTCTATGCATATTGTCGTCGATCTCATTGTAAATCGTATAACGTGAGAGTAATTTGTTTATTCCCACTTCCAGCTTTGTTTGCAATGCATAGGAACATTCCTGCCATTTGCAGAATTTTGTTCGATCTAATCATTCGAAGTTAATATTATTATTAGGGTTAGCGGTTCTCAAGAAGATATATTCTGAATAAGAGTAAACAAAGCATACAAGAGCATCGACCGATCACCTGATCCTACGAAGCTCAGTATTGCCAGAACGAGGACTGTAAGACGGCGGTTGTTATGATAATACTAGCTAGGAGCTGGAAGGGGGTTCCAGACTGGAGGCTGGAGATGAAAGACTCCTGGAGGATTTGTTGGCTTTGTCTCGTTGGGAAAGAAGCAAGATTGGTTTTATCCGTGGCTCGGGCTCAAACAGAACTTCTTCACAAATGCTAATCTCGGCCTTCTTATTGCCCAACCTTCCTTCATCTCCTCCTTCCTCTCTTTTGTTCTGACTTACCCCCCCCCCCCCCCGACCTGGGCTAACTTGCCTTTTGTCTCCCCACTTATTTAATCTTGTCCCAACATCCACCCGTCTCCCATATGAGCTTATAATTCAACTGATTTGTAGACGTATCGGTTCACATATACATACATCTATCGGTGATCAAATTTCGTTTGTAGTATTTTTTTTTTTTTTTGTTTTCTTCTTATCTAGTAATTGTTTTCCAATGTAAACAATGATTTTATTAAAATATTATAATACAAAGAAACAAGTGGTCAACTTTACCGATTATTCACCTGTAAACAGTGAAAACGATTTTGAAACCCTTACATAAACGGTGTGTAAAACACAATTGAATTAACCAACTTTCAAATGCTATTGAATTTTATGTGAATTAAAACAGATGACCTAATCCACAGATTTATACGTGTTATTTTGACTATCATCCAGTTTATATAAACAATGAACCAATCCAACAGACTAATACCGTTCATTACTTAGGACTTACTTTCGACGAAAGAATGACATGGGGCCCACATGTAAAAAACTAGAAGACTAAAATTACTGTACCCCATTCTTCACAAGCGATCGAAAATGAAGATCAGACAAAGACTGAACACTTATACATACCTTTTAAAACCCTTATGGGCATATGCATCGCAAATTTTCGGGACAGCGAAAAAGACTCACATACAGAAAATACAAACATTTCAATCAAAAACACTAAGACTAATTACACGTTTACCATGGTACGTCAGCAACAAAACCATTCACACAGACATACAAATACCTATTGTCCAAGAATATATTCATACATCATACAAAAGATTTCACGACAAACTCAAAGGACATTACAACAAACTAATACAAAATATGGCGACATCGGATATGCCCGAGAACACCAGAAGAAGGCTAAAAAGGAGCTGGCTAAGAGATCTTCTAGTATAAAATCTTATAGAATTTCATGTCAGGAGAAGGTGCCGATGGGTGCCGAACTCCCTCATGCCTGACATGCCTGTTTTTTTTTTTTGTGTGCTATATATCGATCACATCCGCTTATTGTCGCGTTTTTGTTTGTGACAGGTGTGGATATACTCGTATAAATAAAGTTATTAAAAAAAAAAAAAATTTTGACTATCAAGAAGTCTCAACAAAGCTCTAGAAATAAAATAGTTTAAACTCTAGAACATGAAATTGGTTATCCCAGTAGCTACGGAAAATGGAGTGACACTTCATCAGTCCAGCAACTGGAGATTTCATTAAGCTCATTAGAAAGTATTTAATTTTACTAAGCGAAAATTTTAATTTCCACATTAATAGTTACATAATAATAATAGTTACATGTCATAGACGTGGAGAAATTGAACAATTTTATTAACTGATTATTTAATGATGGACAAAACAAAAACAGGCTATAAGTTAAACAAGAGGTGTTTTATTAGCTAGATATTTGGCTAGATAGTTAGTGAGAGGTTTAGTGTGTCATAATTTCTATCTAACTACTACCGTTCTAGCTGATAAATAGTAAACTAACCTCCTGCAATCTAAGCTATAGTAAACAAAGTGCCAAACCATTTTATTAATTAATAAATTCAAAAAATAATATCTATTTTTTTCAATTATGCTTCTTCCTATTCGGATAATATAAGATGCAAAGTAAAATAATTGTTTCAGAATTGGTAGAACTAAAAATAACCCTATTTTTCAAAACTCCAACTTTAACCTGATTTTCACAAAATATGTAGTTTGGCGCATGGTTCACTTTGGCATTATACCGAGCATATAATCTTCAAATGGATCAATTACAGTATGACCTGTACCGACCGTTTAATACATTTAAAACCGTCTATTCAACGGAAAAAAACGGTTTCGACATCCATAATTGTCTTTCGAAAACCGGTTTTGAGTACTCGACAAACCCTATTCCTCAGTTATTGAAAATTTTGACTCAGAATAGAGCCTTTCTACGTCCAATGGTGTTAATACCAAAGTTTACAAACCGACATAAAAAAAAACCTCAGTAATTTATTTAATATTTTTTATGCCAATTCAAAATTTACCTCTCATGACAACATTAATTTTGTCATGAAGAAATAAATAAATTTTTTCCTGTTTTATCACCCACAGACGCAATGTGACCGATTTTTTCGATGATACCGAAACATATGACTTCATTTTTACACATAATTCAATTCGGTTTGGTCATAAAATACTCCAGAACCATAAATAATATACTTGCTGAAAACTTTATTTTAATCTAAACGAATAAACGATTTTAATTAGTTAAAACATATTAATCCATGATATTGTCATCGTTAAGTTACATGATGAAATAAAATAACTAAGGATTCTGTGATATGATGTCATTACTTACGTTTCAGTTATTCTTTCAGAATTACTCGGAGAGGAAAAATAAAATGTGTTATTTTCGTATTATAAACCCAGCTACCTGGAACCTCGGCTCTTTGATTAAAGGCTTAATCTCTTAATGAGAAATGCCAACTCCACGGAAACATCATGCCAAGTTTAAGTTCATTGTGAAGTAAACATTCAGAGGAATCTTGGAGGAACTTCCCCAGGCTTCCAACTTGACACCTTCGCCCAATATAATCTGTTATTTTGTTTTATTCGGCCATTCCTAATTCATACCTTTGATATAGCCGACGCCTAAATCAGAATTTAATGATAATAATATTGTTGGTTTATTTGGCAATATATTTCAATATTTTGTTACTACAAGTTACTAAAATGCTCATTAACCCTATACTACAAACGTTCTCCAACAAACTTTAGACATAAACATTGGTAAATTAAAATAATTTAATGTATAATTCGTTTTTCCAAAGAAATAAAACGAAATAAATTAAAACTAATTGTTCATTAAATAAATTTATAAAAAATGTATACGAATAAACATAAATATAGTCTCTTACATAGCTGTAAGATAAACCACTTTGTTACATCCTGGAAGTGGAATACTCCTCCGAGATTCGAGTAACATGTAATCAAGTAAATTCGTTTAAAAAATAAAATAGATTCAAAGAGAAAAAATATCAGAAATTCGTCAGTGGTCATAATAAGGGCGTAGAATTTTATTGAGAAAATAAATAATAAAACACACACGTTTTTCATAAAAATGGAGGAGATACGACGCCAGGCATACATCGGTCTTACAACAATGAGGTGACAATAGAAGTTGTATTGTATTATTTAATTCTATTTTAATACTTATGTGGGTTTAAATTATTTTTATCAAACGAAAATAATAATGCAAATTGTCAGACAAAGAATACAAACACAAATTATTAACAAGGTTACGAAAAGTATCAACTTGTAACGACACTGTAACACAAACGTATGATATGAGCTATACAACTCTCCAGTCCATCGTTCATTAAATTTAGTCTGAGTTAGAAGAATGTAGAAGGTTCGCGACAAGCCTAGAAGATTCTCAAACGTATTAGAACAGTTTGTTCCAACGAACAAAGTCTAGAACTCTTTTCAATCATATTATTTTATTTTTTTACGTTGCAATGTGTATGTGACAAATCTAAAACAGTTAAAAAGTTTTGGTAATGGAGGTTTATCCCACATTCAGACATTTTCCTCCGACCTAAAAAGAACGTCAGACGCACACAATTCCCAAAAAAATAATTATTCCAGTCCGTAGTTCTGCTGGACAAGCTGAGCTCGTTATAACGAAATTTGGTGAAACTGTACTTTTATACCAGACATGAAAGAATAATAAAATGTTTTAGATAAGCAAGTTACGATAATTTATTCTCGTTTTTATGTAGATGATAATCTTTTGACTGCGAATCTTAGGTTACACTTCCAAATGGTTATCTTTATCCTTTTCGGAAATGTAATATATAACGATAATTTTTTATCTTTTTCGAAAATAATCTTTAATGAACTAGAGAACATTATCATTTTCTGTGTAATATTCCATCCTTTGTCATCATTTTGGCAGCTATAATTTGTGATGAAACATTATAATTTTTAATTATAACAAGTTCATTTATAATGGTATATCCATCAAATCAGTGCAACATCCAACTTATGCTGAAACCAGTTTGCCAATGAGGCAAGGTAGGGCAGCAAAATAAATAAATAATAATAACAAGTTCGTTTTTATTTTTATTTTAAACTCTCTACCCAGTTAGTTAGTTAAAATAGAATAACCTCATTAATAAAATCCTATTTAAGTATATTGTCACTTTTATATAAAATCTAAAACCGTACTAAAACTGGCGATACTTAAGAAAAACAAAATTCATGGGGTAGGATGGGTCAGGAATTCTTCATCTCGAACCGTTGTCCAACCAGGTACGAGCTATTTCCAACATCTTGCTTCAGTAATGCGATCGCTGTTGGCACCCAAAACAACAGACAAATAAATAGGAAAAATCGGATCAAGATAATATTTGTACTAATCTGGTAGATAAGCAGAAGGACCGCTACTAACTCTAATTGGAACAATCATACATGGAGCCCTTCTTTAGTTTACGAGTTTATTTAAATGTGTGAGTGTGCGTGTAAATTGCGTATGCAACTTTGAAGACTCAAGTGTATTAATCTTCCCCCCTCAGAAGCGCATGTTAAGGACCCTCCCTTCAACTCGATCTTATATCGATTCCTCGAATCGTATTTGGGACAGTAATCTCTGTTAATTAAGTAGGCTTAGTCATTGGGTAGCCTCAGTAACACGAGGGGGGAGTAAATAGTAGCCTGGAGTAGTCCCAACTGATAGCTAGTACTACTAATATTGGCTTAAATGTAAACTAATTATTTAATTTTTTTTTTATACCAAATATTAATTTTCACCAATTAACAAAATTTTTAAAAATGATGGACTGGATGACTGATATATAAATTGTGTTTTTACATAATTCTCTCAATCCCTGTATCACAACTACCATTTTAAAATTAGAAACGATCAATATTTTTTTGGGTCTGCTTACCTTGGACCTAAGAATGCCTAGAATAGCTTACCTTGAAACGGGTATACTTCATAATGAATGTGACCAGGTAATTGAATTAGAGAATTTGAAAATATAATTTTCTTTTTTTATACAACTATGGTTTGGTCATTAACCGAGTAACATTCAAATCTAGATATTGACAGACAACCATGTGCTTTGTTGTATATTATTATTGCATTAAGTTGAAAGATATAAATGAGCAAACCATTCAATTTTCTGTCAAATTCATCATGTTTTTAGTCCAGACGAAATCATATTCTTTAGCCCACCAATGGGTTCTCTTTCCGAATTTTAAATTATTTAATTAAGAGCCCCCTGCGCATACCTTTGAAATTCAATCAGCATTGTGTAAGGATGGATCTGGTCGGTTATTTTCAGTTTATATTTGAAGTTATTAATGTTTCTCTCCTATTCTTGAGAATCTTAAGTTTGATTCAACATGAGCATTAAGGCGACCATTAATTAAGTCTCAAAACATTTTATTCACTTCATTCCAGCACACGTTTCGGCTATTCGGCCATCATCAGTGCTGCAAGGAACTTCAAGGTCATTTATTAGTTACTGATATTTGAAGTGAAGTTAATATTTCTTTATAGAGTAGATAAACATTTTTTTTAGAAAAAAAGTAAAATTACACTGCAACGTTTCGCTCATTTTTCATTTAAATTAATTTTATAGCTCATAGGTGCCTAGAGGCAGAGGTTATCACTTTTACCCATCAAAAACAAAGTTTTCGATAGTCTAAATAGTTTAAAACTATCGATATTATCAAATAGTACTATCGATAGTTTTGCATCACTATAGTTTATATTTGCCGATACTGATATGTATATAATAGTAATCGGTCGATCTCTCATCCATTACTTACTCGACTATTAATTCAAAAACGAATAATTACTAACGCTATCCAAAATATATTAGTTTGTTAAAGAAATATTTTGCTCTAATATTGTTTCGGCCATATAAAATTTACACTACCCTTGATTTCATCGCACCATTCTCTCTAATTAGACTAATTATTTCTTCCTTCGAGGTCTTTTCTTCTACAAATCTATGAGAATTATTGTAGTAATCTTGCAACATTCACCTTTTATGAGTCCAGGCCATTGTAATCTCCTCGTCTCAATATTATATGATATATCCGTTGTAAGTCATAGTTTCGAGTAATCATTTTTATCTAATAACACAATTAATAATATGCTGAACCATGGAAACGCAACAGCTTCTTAAAAATCCATATTTAATAATAAAGAATAAAAAAAAATAAAGGGCTTATTTTCAATAGAACTTGTAAGGAAACAACAGCTTAAAATATTAAGAAAACTTTTCTCAGGGCCTTATACACTTATTACAAACACCAAACCCCTCAAATTAACTTGAAAGACCGCATATACCACAAAGGGTGGTGGCACGTTAAACCGAGTTCTTAACCGCGGCGGTCTCCTAAGATTATCTTCTGACATCATTGTTACCCCTAATTTTTTGTTTTAAATTTTATTTTTCTAGTAATTAGAGGTAAAATAAGTTCTAAGTATTAATCAAGCTATTAGATTTTGAATAGATTTTTTTTTTTTACTAACTTGATAAAATTTAATGTTTGTTGCAGCACAAGGATATTGTTAAAAAAAAAACCAAAAACACCAACTGAAAACAGGACAAGAAGAGACATAGAAACTTCCGTCGTTACTTGGGGAACAGCCCTGTATCAGCTAAGTCCACAAATGAACCTCCTCTTTGGTTCCTCTCCCTTCAAAATCCTTCATGCCTCTTTCTTTGGTGAGTGCTGCTAATTTTTAGTAGGTATGAGGTAAAAGAGATAAGAAATGCAAAATGTTATGCAAGATGATACAACTTGTTGCAATTATCGAACGGTAATATTATAAAAGTTTAAATTTAATAATTAAAAAAATTAAGAAATATCAACAAAAGTACTAAGTATGAGTCTTTATTTGTTTTATTGAAATAAACCACAAGATGAAACTATGTTGCATAATAAAATTTTTAAAAATAAAAACCATAACGTCAGTGTTATGGTGTGAAGCAATCATGTCAAACAGCTATATGTTATCAATAGCTAAAAACTTGTCAATCCATCATGAATAAAGTAATAGTAAAATATAAAACAAATAATAGTTAAAAGTAAAGCAAAATAAGAATGTAAGAAAATTCATTGCATGCAAGAGAAGATAATTTTTTTTTCTTGACTCAAGTTTCAGTTGGGCCTCCGAATGGTCCGTGTACAGAAGCAGGTGCAAGCAAACTGATAAAACTAGCGTGCCGGTCATACCTCCCTTTGCCTAATCGGTAAGGTGTTTACACGACAACGGGGATATGAAACGTTATTGTCTACACCAATGGCTACAACGATTGAAGATAATGAATACTGCAAAATATTAATTTTTTTCCTATAAACAATGCATTCTTACAGTCAAAATAAAGAAAAATACTAATTTGTAACTGGGTTAACCTCATATTTTTAATATTCTCAATAAGCCCAAATCGATCAATAGAACCAAGATATCTGAAATTTAGCAGAATATCTATTTATAAAATGTCTATCTTAGATCTTATACGGTCATCAACGTCGGGTCTGGAAATTAAAAAGTTAAAATATCTTATTTCAGTTAAATTCTTATAATAGTGAGGGGTGTGATTTTGGACAGAAGAGGGTGGATTTAGTCGATTTAGCATTAGCTCATTAGGTTTTCGAATGCACTTTTAAAGTTGAAATAACTTAAAATTACTTCGAATAAATATTATTGTTGAAATTTAACTTACGCATCAACGTACAACGTTTGAATTGTAACAGCACAATATTACAATGCAAAGTATGGCGAGTTTGCTGATATAACGAGGGGTCTCAGACAAAAAGATTTAATACCTTCCTTAACTTCCCTATTATGAGATTCCATCTATAATCTCATTCTCCGATCACCAAATTGGTGAAGCGGAAAAGTGTCAGAGAAATACTAGAAAATTACTAAATGAAAAAAGTTTGCATTATACTTTAAATAAATTAAGATGAATAATATTAAATAATGGGCTTTTAAAAACTGATTTTTCGAGTATTCATGTCTTTTTGTGTCCTAAGAGTAAAATAAATAAATACTAATCGACAGGTTATTAATTTTGGACCCACATAGCATTGTATCAACTCCTATATATATAATAATTTATATTTAACTAAAATGCCAAATTCCTGCTACAGGTGTGACACTGATGCTCCCAAGAAGTTGAGGTCAAGTGTCGAATAAGTTATGCATTGAACAGAGTGGAGTGTCAGATTCAAGATGACGTCAATATTCAGATCTGAATTATATATGGTGAGTATGTGTATACACGTGTGTGTCCGCACGTATACAGTAAGCTTCCGAATATCTGTCTGTGGATTATCCACATCAAACGGATGTATTAAATTCGCTAATTTAAAATGCAAGTAATTCAGATTATGGATTATATTTAAAGTTAACATAGATCAAAAACTTTTAAGACCCTTAAGCGAGACTGGCTAGAAAAAACATACTGTTTTTAAAAACGATTTTTTTTCTTTTGCAGTAGTTATAATTAGAACTAAGCCTATGCTAGCCCTCGAAAAGAGAATATAAACACGCTACATTAATCTTCATACTAAAATTTAAATAGTTTTCCATTTTAGGCTACTAAAAAAAAAAAAAATTCTCTCTTCAAAAATTGATTCCCACCTGTCAGCAATCTGCAGCAATCAGCGATTGTGATGGCAGTAACGCATTACTATGTTATGCATTTTGGGTACGAGAAAATTTCAAATTTTAAGGCATAAGGAAAATTTTAAGTTGAATAATAATAAATAATGTCTTTTTAAAAATTGAATTTTCGAGTATTTATTCCATTTTGCGGATTATAGAGAGGGGAACCTTTAATGTATTTTTTTTCTTTATTATCTTTCATTGCCCTTTTGTTTTTCACTATAATTCATGTATAATATTATCCTTTATTCTCTTCCCAACTTATTCATTTATAATATTATCCTTTATTCTCTTCCCAAACAACACTTAAATTTTTTTAGCGTTACTACCTTCTTTATTGTTTTCATTCCTTATTGTCACCCATAATTTTTATGTTACTATTGTATTTATAACTGTACTCTTTTCTTTTCTTTTGCAAATGTTGTATGGGAGCTAAAATGACCCAAGTGATTGAAAATTCCATTTTGCTATAAATAAATAAATAAATAGAGAGGGGAAGGGTAAGAGAGAAATTTAAAGTAGTTGATTGGGATGCATTTAAATTTAAACAGACGCATGAAATTATTCCCAAATATAAAGATTATTATATCTTAAATGCTTTATTTTGATTAAATACGGCTTATTATTTTAAAACGAGTTATTGGACCACTTTAAAACGAGTAAGAGAATTGTCTCATCTTCCAAGAGCCATTAATCAAAACAAAATATAGATGCTATTTTTAACATTAAAGCTAAACACCCCACCTCACCCCAGTTAACGTAGGGTGAAATTGTTTCTCAAGAATTATCATATTGATAAGAACAGTTTTGGGCAGTGGAGTAATTTATTATTCGCTCTTTACATGCGCCCGGTAAGATTCTTCCAGTAGAGGAGAGGATACTAAAATATAAAAATCTTTTTTTATAATTTTGAACTAAATTTATAGTTTCACTTAAAGTGTAAGAATTTTTATATCCTTCCAGCCACATTGAACCCCTCTGTAAATATTGGTCAGCACTCAAACATCGCAGTTTCCACCACCTGTTGAGGTCAGTAAACTACTGATATAAGTTATACCTTTTTGTAATAGCAAAAGTATTTTTATAAAAAAAATTAGGATAGAATAAAAAACAGGAATTTATAATTATTTATTAATAGGGACAGTATTTCACATAGTCGAAATGACCAATAAAATAAGTACAAAACACTACTGGCATTGTGATAGTTTTCTAAGGAGATACTATGGCATGCCAAATATTACTGTTAGAAACATAATAAGTTTGGAGAAAAATAAAATAAAATCTTATATATAAAATTCTCATGTCACAATGTTAGTTACCATACTCCTCCGAAACGGCTTGACCGATTTTTATAAAATTTCATATTCATATTCAGCAGGTCTGAAAATCGGCTAATATCTATTTTTCATACCCCTAAGTGATAAGGGTTGTCCACACCTAACATTTATTTTTTTTGGACAAAATTTTTTTTTTCTCGATCATGTGGCATTACATAAAATCCAAAATTTTCACCCTTCTATCACCAACCCCTATTTTTTAATAATCATTTTAGTAAGACGTTGAGTGCCAAGCGGTAGGATCGTACCGCTTTAGGACTATTGGCTGGGGTTCTGGTAAGCGTTGTTCAGGGGCCCTACGCCGAGTGTGATTTCAAAGCGTATGGGACCGCTCTGGCCCCGAACAATTCGCCAATGTAATTGGCCGTCTTTTTTTGTTTTGCTTTTTTAATCTGGAGGGTGCATGGAGAAGAAGAAAAGGTCTGAACGCCAAGTAGCCAATAACAAAACTGATGGATGGAGATGCAAGGTACAGGAGAGGTATAACCGGACATCCCCTAATACTTAGGTAGCGGGCTGTTACCCTGGAGCCGGGCGGTACGTACGTACGTACCGCTCTCAAAATTATTGTTAATGGCCAAAATTAAATTTTTTATTTATTGATTTTGCAATTTATGTATCATTCTAAACATATTAAAGTTATAAATTAGGAAAGAATGATTCGGTCCCAGGCAAAAATACATCATCTTTTCCATGGCGCTCAGCGTGTTAATCAATTTTTATCCTGCTCGATAACTGATCAATTATCACTTGGTACGTTATCCCCCTCCAGTTGAGCCTAACATTTAATTGAAAATTTTTATATGGTAACATTCTATGAATGTCATTTTGTCACCCGTCATAAAAAATTGTAAACAATTCGTATACGCTTATAAAGGAGTTTATCATTTAAAATGAATAAAACTATAAAAAGCGATGTGCGGAATTTACTATACACTATGATGAGTAAGTTTGAAGAAAAACAAAAGGAGCAGCAAGATCTCTTAGACAAAAAGCAGCAATGTTTACTTGCGATAACGAGCTTTATAGGTCAGTTTACCAGAAGAGTTTTGGTACAAATACATCTTCATGACATTAAAGCACGTATGTTCATACAAAAGTTGAAGTCTTTAATGAGTTTCATTACTAAATTACATGTATTCGGTCCCATACGTCGCTGGTGGTATTCGGTTGAGTGGCAAAAGAGAGGATTACCTCATTTGCCCATTTTGGTTTGGTTAATCGAAAAAATCCGTCCTGAAGAAATCGATAATATAATTTCTGCGGAAATTTCAGATCCGTCTACTGACCGATTGCTGTTTGATATTGTTACAGCAAACATGATTCATAGCCCATACGGTACTCTTAATCGTTTATCGCCTTGCATGGCAGATGGAAAATGTACTAAAATTACCCTACATATTTCACTAACAATACGATCACAAATGTCGACGAATATCCAATATATCGTCGAAGAAATTCCGATAATGCGGACGATCATTTATTAAAAACATCAGCAACACAGACATTGACATTGACAATCGTTGGATGGTGCCATATTCGTCTCTGCTGAGCAAGCCATAAAATGCTCATATTAATGTTGAGTTCTGTGAAGAGCATCAAATAAATCTTCTAGTATGTCCTTAAAGGCAGCGATATGATTGTGTTTAAAGTGGAAAATACCAATGTGAATGCTCCTCCAGTGAATAAAAACGATGAAATAACGCTCTACCAAATTGGTCGGTCATCAGCCCCAATGAAGCTGCTTGGCGTATCTTTGTTTTTCTAATTCATGAACGGGATCCAGCAGTTGTTCAGTTAGCCGTCCATCTTGAAAACGGTCAGCGTATATTTTTCACGAACGAGACAGCGATTGATCGTGCTATAATTCCACAAAAAATTACACCCACTGAATTTTTTTTTTAATCTTTATTAAACGTACAACGATCTAAAGATAGCATTCAGCAACGCTATGTACAATGAACCATTGATTTCTATTGAGGATCGTTGCATTATCATTGCCAACTTACCACTCAGTCATTTCGGCATGAATTCGCCAAATCGAAATGCATCTGATTTAATGATCACTGAAATGAATCTTGAACGGCAGTTCAACAGTGTAGAAATAGCGGCGATTGTTCCTCGCAATATCCCACTTAAGGATGAGGAACAAATAACCATTTACGACCGCATTATGCTAGCAGTTTTCAGTAGGACAAGGTGGGTTCTTCTTTTTGGATGAACCAGGTAGAACAGGCAAAACATTCCTTATTTTGATAATTCTCGCCGAAATACGATCAAATAATGGTATCGCATTGGTTGTTGCATTATCAATTAATTCAACACACGCTGATGAGATCAACGCTTGCTTAAAATCATCGCCATTCTGGCGTAATGTTAAAAAAGTACAGCTGAAAGTAATATGCGCGTTCAAATGCTTCAAGGTACTTCCGCCGAAACATTCTCAAAACAACTCTTAGATGGAAAAGTTACTATAGATGAAACGGGATGCGTAGAATTACCAACCGATTTCTGCACAATCATTGATTCGCAAGATGCTCTCATTGAACAAATATTTCCCGATGTACACACACTGTATATAAATCATGAGTGGCTTGCAGAAAGAGCGATTTTAGCGGCAAAAAATGAGAACATTGACGATTTAAATCTGAAGACACAAAAGTTGTTGCCAGGGAACTTATCATACGTATCATACGTACAAATCTATTGATAAAGTTTGCGATGCCCGCGAAGCTGTAAATTTTCCAACAGAGTTTTTGAACTCACTGGATTTTATATTAAAAATTAATTAAAAAAAAGTAATTTTACGAACGTCAAGAGATGCCCAAAATTGGACAAAACTTTTCCACCTCCCGCAAATACTCGCAAAAATTTGCGAGATCGTGGGAGAGGTGTCAGTGAAGATGAAGGATTTTGCACGGTTTGGAAGCGAGCTCCGTGGTGCAATAGTTAGCATACCGCGCATGTCACGCGGAAAACCCGGGTTCGATTCCCGGCGAAGCCAAATCATTTCTCTTCAAAAATAAATTATTTAAAATAATTTAAAAACAAGGTGGTTACCCACAATAATGATTAAATTAATCAAAAAAATTAATGTTTTGTGTTTTTTTTATTTTTATATTCCCTCATCGTTCACAGCGCTCCATGCCTCATTCACTCTTATATGCACATCCTTATTCACTTAAAATAATTCAGTGATTTTTTTTCTACACTAGAAATTCCCTAGAAATAATTTATATGGCAAAACAAAGTTTGCCGGGTCAGCTAGTTATAAATATAATAAAATAAAATTCAATATTAAAACAAGGAAATTTCCCAGTAGGATTGATGCAAAGTTTTCAAAGGAGGATTTTTTTTATCGGCAAAGACTACGAGGCCAAGGAAGACATTGCTCGTTGATGTTAAAGAAATAATAGCAGCTAAAACTAAAAAAACGATTGATCTAACAAATGGATACAATAATAATTGTGCTAATCCGTAAATAAATAAAAAGTAAGAAAAAATATTTATAATACGTAATTGAAATTGGTGAATATGATAATTGACAAAGCTTAATTTTATTTTTAATTATAAAGAGTGAAGTGGTATATTTTTGCATTGTTTCTTTTCTTTTATTCACAACAATTCTATATTTGGTTATAAGCAACTTGGCAGATGTATCGTCAATTATATAAGCCTGCCTATTAGCGAATAGAGGTAATTCAAATTTAGTTTTACCTCAAATATATCACCTATCACTTTCGTCAACCCTTCAATGGACAAACTAGTTTCATTGAGAATATTGTGGGTATGAATAATTTTCTTTAAGTAAAATTATTATACAAACATGTCACACAAACAATTACAACTCAAAGTAGTAACACCGTTAAAAAACATTAACTAATAGTGACAAAAAATGACTTAAAACTAAGTTTAAAGTTGGAATGTAATATGGCTGAAGGAAATCGGTGTAATAAAAGCACTAAATAAGAAATAACAAACAATATATATGGTGTTTAATATACCCGACCAGTTTACAAATATGTCAAAGAAATAATTAGAGTTCAAATTAGTACCAACGTTACAACCATTACTTACAAGTGGTGGAACAGTGTCTCGAAAGTAGCCTTATGCTTCGATGTTCAAGACAAGACATACCTCCTATATACCTATATATATTAATATATATAACTATATCCTATATACCTATGCACCTACTAATATTAAGCCCGGAATGAAACATTAAGGCCTAGATAATTCTACAAACATCAGGTCATGTACTAATGCATGAATGTAGCAGTCCAGAAAGTTTGGAACTCTCTTCCAAGGAAACAGAATTAATCATATGATTCTGTTTCATGTTACTGAATTAGTAACAGTATCTGAAGTAGTATTTCAACAGTATCTGAATTAGTTGGTTCAAAAAACTAAACTGAAACACTATTTTTCAATTAAGAATCGTTTTTCCTTTTCAGTATTTTGGCGCCCGAATAGACGTGATTATCATTGTTCTTTGCCAGCTGACCCTTAGCGTTCTTCTTGAGCCCCTAGATATGGATTCGGTACCGATTCTCGGCTCCCGACCTCGTTAAAGAACGATGACACGCTCGACAGGACCGCCATGGGAGGTCTTTTGATGTGGAGGATCTGGTATTTAAGGACGTTATTAAGAAGACAGGAGGCACCTCATTATATCGGTGACCCCGACCGGTGATTACTGAGGTCTCTCTCCATACAGCTGCAGCTCTCTCGCACTTGTTAAAAATTCCTCGCCTTCCCCTGGTCGTTATTTCCAGGTGTGGACCCTCAGTTTCTCCTTCACGGACCGCGCCTTTCCTTTGTAAAGCTGTTTATATTTAAAGCTCATGGTCTCGAGTAACATTAATAGTGCGATGTAGGATTAGTGTTGTGTGTGATTTAGATCTCAAACGAAAATTTAAACCTCTTTTATTTCGTATTACATCAGGGGATAAGCTGCCGGAAGTAATGATTTCTACATAAAACCAACCCCGTTGAAAAATTCAGCTATTCTTTGAAAAATATGCTCAAGTTTGAGATTTTTTTTGTATACTTCCCTGTCATAAAACCTCGCCTACATCATTAATAAGTAACCAAATGCTAATAGAAAATGAAATAAATAAACCATATTATACGAAGACGATTTAATTTTTCGCCAATATAACTTTTATAAAATTTAAATTCGCTGTAATTTTGTCACAAATGATCCGATATTCATATTTTTTCACTATTTAGAGATTAGAGAGACTTTTCACTTTTGCACTTTCATAATAGTCAATAGTTTCTGAGTTGAGAGCAAATAGTTTTCGTTTCCTCTTAGCGTTTTCAGGGATCAGACTAATTGCTAGACTGGAAAATAAAGGACTGAAGGAAATGATGTCCCAATCATTGAATTAAGCGAAGCAACCAGAAGGTTATGGCCTACAGACAAATAACAGCTTTTAGAAATAATATATAAGATTGATTTGTTATTCTGCCCACAAGCCATTTAAAAATTAATGATTGGTGTAATTTGTTAGTAAAGTTTCGGTGATCCTGTCACTTCCGCCTCATCTATAACTAATTAGTTACAATACTAAACCCAACTAACTTTGGTCAAGGGTCGTGGGAATATAATCCTAGACCTAAATTGGAACTAAATCAATTTTTAAAAAAAGTCGATTACTTGACCTACCAAATAATTCTTTATTAAATAATTACATCATTATTTGTCACAGGATTATTTTCAGTTCATATGCAATTTATAATATTTAAAATTATTGAATAAATTTAAAATGTGATAACCTACAAGAAAATAATTAAATTTATATATAAATATAAAAAATGAACAAAATGTTAACAGATCTTGTTATTCGGGCGTATAGTTCATTCTCCAAATAAATTCCCAAAAAATATTGTTGATCAGGGTTGTGGGATTAGTGAAGAGAGGATGACTCGGCTTAGATGGGATCTCTGCGGCGCAGAGGCAGCGTACCACGTATGTTACGCGGAGACCCAATTATATCTCAATCAATCATATAAAATCTAAATACCCGGCCTAGACTTTTTCCCTTCAAAAATAAATATGTACATATTTTTTCTTCTCTAATATGTTCATATGATAAAACGGAAACTCAAATTTCTAATATTTTACGCTCCTACGTAGAACTAATTGTGTCACTTATCAATGAAAACTTCAACTAATCTGAAAAAAAAAGAACATATTTTGTGAAGTTGAAAGTATCTAATAATTTTTTAGGAAACACTTAAGTGTTATTATATAGATACGAGTATTTATAACAAAACTAAAAGGCGATGATTATTTCTTAAACTTTAGAGGAATAATGTTTTAAGTATGTAAACTGCAGCATGTTAATGACACCAAATTTTTCATATTTTATATTTTTTAATAGCAGAGTACAACTATTTTTGTTATACTATTTTATTTATAGGTACCTGACTGTCTAAAACTTTAAAAATCATTTTTTTTTTTCATAATCAGTAAAAAATATTATTTATTCAAAAGTTTCAAATCAAAGCGTGATCTAATAACAGTCGCGGCATTACTATGTATAAGATTCTTTCCCTAGAGCGAGGGAAATAGAAGCAATTCAAAATCCTACCCCAGGGACGCGAATCCCATTCCAGATTACTTGCGTACAGCCGCAGCACATATCATCCCATGATGTATTGCTCCTCTCAACAATATTGATACAACACTTTTTTATCTTCAACAATCCGGCAGCGCCTTTATTTCAAAGTCAGGAAAGCATTTCTGATCAGACCTTCCGAGAATACGTGATATTGCTCAATATGGGGCGATTTGGAAAAGCTCCTTTGTCAAAACTTTTATAAATTTTAGTCTTGTGTGTGTGTATGTGTGTTTGGATCTGTTTGAGTCGGATATACATTCCCAACATCACCAAAAATTTTCTAGATATTTTCCAGTACGATAACTGTAAAAGTTCCGTACGCCACCATTTAGTTGCATGGTACACCTGACTCGATACTACTATTTTTAAAAATAAAAATTGAATTAATATGCTTTTAATTTATTTATGAATCCCAAATAGGCCCCACCATTTAAACGACCTTTAGCGTATGCAAATAAATTGAAGTGGAGAAGTAGGTCATATGGAGTGCAAAATTAAATTTCAATTGAACATTTAAAAAACAGCTATTAATTCTATTTTATGTTTTTGAATGAATTTTAAATCAAATACATTAAGTTCTATAATTTACAGCACTATAGGTTATTTTTCAATATCCTAAAAATAGGTATCAGAATGATAAAAAAGTTGCTTTAAGTACTATTTCGCACTATACTCACCAAAAATTGTTCTAAAATCCATTATCTATAAATGAATATTTATCGGGGTAGGAGCGAAAGTAAAAAAACTCCAACCACTTATTTCGCCCCTTGAATGAAAGAAAACGTGTTTACGGAGGCGATGAACTTTGATAATATTCAACCCTTTCAAAGTTAAACCAAACCTAAATCGACAATGAAGCATCCCAGTGAAATTAAATCTTTGAGCAGCATTTGAATACTATAGTAGTTTAACACGCTCATGCCGGCACTGTAATTCATACTCCTCGCCCATTGGCTGCTGAGCTTAATGACTTTCGCTACATCGGACGGGAGTTATTCAAGGGTATTATGCAGTATTGACAATCTAACAATAATTAAATAAACAGTACAATCATACCTAATACCAAACCGTCGTGGAAAGTTTTCTGATAGACTAAGGTGTCCGATGAGGCAGTCTAGTGCGGCTCACCGGTGGTACACGCCGGCGTGAACGTGCTGAAGTTGGTAGATATGAATTTCGCACTTCATACCGCAGAAGGAAATTAGAATAATTAGAACTCAAATTAGTACCCGTTACAAACAGTAGTTACAAGTGACGGAACAGTGTTCAAAAGTAACCCTTTGCCTCGATGTTCAAGGCCAGACCAAGCCTTGTCCATCTCTTCTAATATAGTCGATAGTCTGGAATGGAACATCCCCTTACGGCCTAGATCATTTCAAAACATCAGGTCATGTACTAATACATGAATGTAACAGTTCCAGAAAGTCTAGAATTCTCTTCCAAAGGAAAAGAATTAATCATATGATTTTGTTACATGTTACAACATTATTCTAACAGTATATGAATTAGTTGGTTCAAAAAACTAAACACTATTTTTCAATTAAGAATCTTGTCTTCTTTTTAGGATTTTGGCGCCCGATTAGACATAATTACCATAGTTCTTTAGCAGTTGACCCTTAGAGTTCTTCTTGAGCCCCTACTCCTCATGAGACGCTTTTGTCTGTGAAAGATACCAATATAGGTTTCAATTCACTTGTGAATCTTACTGCAATGTATTATGCAAATGATACTGAATTGATAAATACAGTTCTATATTTATTCATGACCAGAAAGTTCTAAAATGAACACCACATCGAAAAGGGTACTCACTTTTTTTTATGATTTAGTTGCAACAGAAATGGGCTTAGAGACATCCATAAATATTTATTCGCTCTCATTGGCAGTTTGCAGTAAGTGAGTGAGCAAGCGACCTGTTGCGCACATGTTTACTTTCCTTCCGTCTCAATTCCGGCTAAAGAAAATTTAATAGCCCTGGCAACAAGGCGTGGCCTCACACCAAATTAAAGTTTATTTTCAAGATAAAATAGGTATACGATAATTGTCACGTTTCTTAGATTATTTAGTGTTTTGCTTTTCATCTAACTAATCAGGCCATGCTATAAAAAAAAAAAGAAGAAAAAATCAACATTAATTATAAATCGGACGTAAAAACTGGATTTGTTAGGAGACCAAGAAAATCATCATATAGGCAATAAATGAAAAGAAGAATGATAATCTAAAAAAAATATGCATACAAATTTATTTTAATTTTTATGCTAAATATGGTTTTAAGTTACGATTTCATAATAAAACCTCGTGAATTGGGTAATAATTTTTTTTTTTTTTTTTGCCAAGGAAAATATTTTATTTTTATATAATGTATAAAGGTAAAATATATTAAAGGTAATTATCATTTAACTTTAATAAGCAGGTAACGCCAGAGGTCCGTCATACAGTAAATAATATTATTCAATAATATTAATTAGACAGGGTTTCCCAAATTGTTTCAGGTTTTTTCTGACGCCTCAAGTCAAATTCTCAGATAATTTACAGTTTAGACATGAAAATAATTAATGGGATGAGTGGGGGTTGTTGTTCCCTACAGATTTTATAAATTAATAATGTAATAATTTTCATAGGAAGACTTTTACGGTCCCCTAAGAGAACATCCGCGGTACACAGTTTGGGAAAGGCACAATAGCCAATAGGATAAAATAAAAGAAGTCATCATTTAAAAAAAAAAAGAGTATTTATAACTCAGAAAGCTTAGATAAACGATAAAAAGTTGAAATTAAAGTCCTCTTAGCCAATAGATTTGACATTTAACCATAGTTTTTTTCTTTATTCCCTTCGTTGCCGTTTAGGCTATACGGGGTTTCCCGGTCCAGGAGAGAGGGTAGGGGATTAATGCCGAGTATTAATAAATTTCCCCATGGGGCTCCGGGTTTGAACAGGTTATTTTCGGGTTCCTGGTCATATTTTGCTACGGGCAACGCGTAATTCCTAAAGCGTTTGCCCATCGGTCATCTAACCATAGCTATAAGGAATTAGTAGTAGTGTAGATATTAGTAATTACCTATTAGTTAGTAATTACTAATTACTGAAGAAAATTCGTTTCCCCCGCAATTTTTATCGGTACATATTTATTTATTTTTTTATGGATTGTAACCTCAAACATTTGGCGACTCGGAGCAAGACACTAGCAATCGCCTTAAACTTCTAGTAACGGCCGAACTACTACTTTACAAGCTACTATTAAAACAAACCATTTGCCCCTCTGGTATTAAAACTCAGTTTTATTAGTCTTTACATGGTTTATACTTTTCTACATCCTACAACGATCATGGAAGAAAAATTGAAAAGAAGAAATTATAGCTTGCTCTTTTAATAGTTTTTTTTTTTTCGATAAGAATCCTGAAATTAAATATCTACTAACTCCGTTTCTTTATTTTGATTTAATTTCAATCATTATTTCATTCATTCTATCGATGTGAGACCAGTTGATGGAATAATAATAAAAAATTGATAAATCATTCCGCTAACGATGAGAGCGACATTATTTAATCGACATCATTCGAGTAACTGCAGCCGAAGAGAGGAGACGCCTTGGGGTCACTGCCGGCCAATCAACTGACCGGATATTGCAGTCCTCCCCCCCCCCTCCAGTGATAAACATATGGAAAGGCCCTACAGATCTGATTATACCCACCGAAGGGTCCGGTATTTCCCCTAGGCAAATTTTAATCGGGAAATTGCTAGAAAAAAAAAGCATAACTGGGAAATATAAAACGATGCAGCGACGATATATTTTCTTTACGAGTTCAATCATATTACTATGGACGGATTCTACTTCTGCTATACTGTCCTTAACAAACATCTACTCCAACAATTCTGTTTCTATTCGGCAATGGTAAGAAACCTTATAATAGAATGGACATAACCAACATCCGGATCCCATCATAGAAGGGAATTAAGGGGAACAAAGCAACTAAGGGAGCAGGAGCAGCAACTACGACATTGGAAGTAAAAAATGTCCACACCACCAGTTCTGAAAATGCTCTGAGTTAAATCATCTAATGAGTTTATATATATTAAAACATGTACTAGAACCTAGAAAAGTTAGAATAAGCATTGGTGCTTTTGCACAGTGCGAAAATGTGATAGATACAAGAGACAGCTGAAAATTGTACATATTTTGGAAAACTGCCCGTTGCTAGGAAGTTATTTTCGAAATGCGATAAAAGAAAGAATAATTCAAGGAGTAGTGGGTAATAACAGAAAGGTTGAAAAAATTATCGATTCCTTAGAAAAAATAACTGTTTAACATGTTTTTTAAAAAAAATAATTAAATAAATAAAGCTTAAAATAATTTTAGAAAAGGATAATAAATATCTAGTTGTTGAGTGCCTAAAACAAATAACTAATAAAAAGAAGCTAAGAACTGGCGAGTCACTCTAAACTCGACGAGTTGCATTAGTAAATGCATCTCATGGCTATTGTCCTGTTTTAAATCCTCTTTGTAAATTAATAATAGCCACTTAAATGTGACGAGGAGTGAACAACAAAGGTTATGTACCTTCTGCAATTTGAGTAAAGTCGAGGATGTCTATCTAGTTTTACGTTTTCCTATATTTCACATGAATATTGCGTATATTATTTTTTTAAAAAAAGATACCATAAGCCGGAATGACCTCATAAGCTTATTGGAGGGTAAAAATTGGTTTGGGTTATAAATTTGCCGAATGTTTCTAATAATTCATTCATAATTCTATGATTTGTTTATGTTTTTAAATAAAACGTTTAGCGATACAATACTAACTAGCCTATAACATTCTAAATTACTCAATCATAATTCACTAACAAAGCAGTTATATATATATATATATATATATATATATATATATATATATATATATATATATATATATATATATATATATATATATATATATATATATGGTCTGTGGGTGTATTTTGTTTCAGGAATTTTTTATTCAAATATTTTTATTAAGGATATGTAAAAAAAAAAAATACTGTAAAATATATGAATTTTAGCTTATTGTATGATGGATTTTATCGTGTAAGTTAATTGTATGTATTTCATTTTACTGTACACAGTTATTTCATTGACGTTGATGCAAATGATCTTAGTAGAGCATGCCATCAAAAAAAATAAATAAAAAAAATTCCGTTATTAAGAAAAATTATCTATAATCTTTGTGAGTAAACCATCTATCTACCCCTATCTAATTGCCTCTAAAAAAGAAATAATTTAGAGCCTTAAATATAAATATCTGATATTTTCAAAACCAAATTCGACTTTTCTCCTACCGATCCATTGTATGACCAATTTTGTTATGTTACACCCAGATCCAAATTTTGTTATTTCTTACTTTTTTCAACGACTTTTATCAAATTTGTGATAGGCACTTAATAATCGAATATGAGATTCGTCACTCTATGTCCGAGTGAAATTTCCTTTTTAATCAGGAAAAAACCAAATAAACTGGAATTGATGTGGAGGACTAAACCAAACGGGTAATGCCCCTTCCAATTAGCGAAGGGCCAAGGGCTACTGAGAGCCAATTAGCATATAGCTCCTTAATTATACATAAACACATTGAACGAGTTAACCAACCGGCAGCGTTAACTGCATTGCGATCTACACCAAAATACACCATTGCTTTTTGTTTAGCTCCGAGTCGAACAAATAAACATTTAATTTATTAGTGAAAAATGTAACGAGGGGGAAGCTTTTTCGGACATCCAATCTTTGAGTTCATATGAATGTATTTTTTTTTTTTTTTTATAATAATTATTTTCCGCTAAATCCTCACGCGAAATTCTGTTAAAATCAGGTTACACCATAATGACGGCCAAAAATAAAAGGAGTACTTGAGTGATGTGTACGAGGTCTAAGGGCAACAAAGCGTGCTGGTGCTACACAAGATCTGATATAAATAATACGTCAGCCACAACCACGCCCCCTCGTAGCTACAGTGAAAGATTGTCCCCACTCTACAAGATCTTAATATCAAATTTATATTCAAGATCTTTAGTACAAAATATTTAATAATCATCAAATTTTATGCATCAGTATGTATACAATTTTTTTTAATTAGTTTGTTTTTCCTATTATGAAAGCCCGCCTCTACCCCAAAGGGTTAAAAGCGTCCAGTGGTAGTTAATATTCTATAATTTTTCCCTACATTTTTCTTGATGAAATTATTCTCACAGTAATCGTTCGAGAAATTGTTGGACTTTACAGACCTTAAAAAAAGTAGCCATGTGTGAACTTGCTGTGTAAAATCCTCAGTTCACACAACATTAATCCCCCCACTCTCTCATTGATTTTCTACAGCATGAAAATTATTTTTAAAACTTTAAATTTTATAAAAAAAATGAAATCATCTGTCATTAAATACATTTTTGTTAATTATTTATTAATTTCGAAATTGTCTACATTGACAACAAAAAGATTCGTAAGACAGACATAGGCCTTACCTTCGACAGAAGGATGACATGGGCTCAGCATTTTAACATTAAACAAAAAATATGTTTAAAAATACTTAAATTGCTTATTCCTTTTTTAACCGACTTCGAAAGAGGAGGTTACTCAATTCGAAACGTATGTGCCTTTCTTTTTTTTTTCTATGTATGTCCACCGATTACTCCGAGATGGGTGGACCAATTGGAACGAAACCTTTTACATTTTGTAGAGTATTTTCCCAAGGTGGTCCCATTAAAATCATTTTGGGTTCTTAATTTATTTAAGAAGTTATTGGGAAAAAACATGAAAATAATTATTTAATTATCAGTCAAAATATTAACTTATTTGAAAAACATATGGCATATATATCATAAGGTATGCTCCAACAAACTATTAAAACACGTTGATAACTAAAAAAATGATCACGTACTATCCCCGCTTATTTTATTCTAAATTTGATTGGTTGATTCTAAGCAATGCTCAATAATGTTTTAATGGTCGATGAATCGGTTGGGAAAACCAAACAATCAAATTCAGAATTAAAAGAGTATAGGCAGTGTTACTTATTGACATGAAATTACATGAGCAGTGTGTTAGTTATTGACGTGGTTTAACTGTTTGTTGGAACATTATGGATATGTACATAATATGGACTTATTATTATTCAAGTCATGAAATAAATACGCCCCATTAAAAAATTTCAATATTATTTTCTTCCATCTCCAATTCCATCTATGATGGTGAATTAACTCATTTTTTTTCTTTAAGTTACGATAACGTCCCTAGCTGGTGGCACTCCATAAGAGAGCCTAGAGACGAAAATCTTAAAGATAGTCATTTATCAAGAATTGTTTCCTTTACGAGGCAGTCATATTCTCAGATACCGAAATAACTAACATATATGTTGTGTACTATATTTCCCAATAAAACTGGTCGAAAAACGGCCAAAATCTCAACTCTTCAGTGGCATACCTACGACATCTTGAAGTTGCCGGATTCATTTTACAGCCGAGCAAAACTGAACACCTCCTCTCGGAACACAGATGTATGTATGTAATTAACAAGTACCGAAGACAATATTCCGCAAAGGAAAAAGATTGTCATTGTGGAAAAAAAGTTTTATGTGTCTTCCCGATGGAACATTGGTCTTTACAAAAATCAAAGTAGACAGGGTGTTGAAAGGTGTGTACTGCACGTACCGCAAACGATTTTCAATTTTCTGTGCATATTCATAAGATTGATAATGTTACTATTATAATACAAAGTTGATTAAAATTGATATAATTATAATATAAAGACCCGGGATAGACGAACGTGGTATAGCGCTACCTGGGCGGATTGACTTTTATTTCGCGAGGGACCCACGGAATAGATCTCTTCCTTCCCACCATGGATAGAAGAACCAATAATGAACCAAACTCACTTGTAGTGTCTAAAGAGGGGTACCGAATAAAAAGCTAAATAAATATTAAAAAACGACTTCGAAAACCCGAAATCAGTTCAAAATGCACTTAAAATCTGTATACAAAAAAGCATATCAATTTTTTTTAGTAATCAACGCATTGCTTCCGCCACTAAAAAGTATGAAATAAAAAACATTTTATAAAAAAAAATTAAACCGCCTTCGAAAACGAGGAACCAGTAAAAATAAAGCACTGAAAAGTATGAAATAATTACCTTCTGATTTTTATGAATACGCAGCAAAATTGAAAATGGTATGTAAAGCAGAAAAATGCATTAAAATGGATAATTACTAATACATACTAACTGTTAATAAAAATTATTAAATTAAAATATTAAATACCATGTTAAATACTTAACAATCTTTTCGGAGGTGGCGCAAAATTTAAAATTGTTAACAATAAAAATTAGGAAAATCTTAAAATCCTTATATATATAAAAATCTCGTGTCCCGATGTTTGTCTCTCTATTTCTGAGAAACTACTCAACCGATTTTAATGAAATTTGGCTCAATGTATATAGTTTTGGCCAACTTACCGGACCGGATAGTTTTTAACTTGATTAGTGATCAAAATAATTCTTATATAGCGAATTATTGCAAATACAGTAGGTCGTGTTTCGATTTATTAACATGGCGTCATATGTCGATTTCATACAGGTTATCATTATTATAATTTTGTATTGCGTTATGTGAGTGCAGTTATTTTTCCTATATTATTATTTTCCACAGACAAATAGTAATACAAATTTGTATTTATTGTTAATTTTCATTAAAGAATAAATAAATCAAGAAAAGGTTACAATAAATACTCAAATGCGTAGGTACTTTTTCTTCCTTTTCCTTTTTTATTTGTATTTAAATTAAATTACTAGCTAAGCGCTGAAACGCTTTGCTGGGCCCACCCTGATATCAACTTTTAGTATAGTAAATGCATTTTAATAATTTAAATTAGGCTATTATTTGAAATAATACTCTATAAATGTTGTAACAGCACCTACTGTCATAGGTGTAACCTAATAGAAGCCTGACTTGGGGAGTCAGTGTTGCCAAAAATTAGTGAAAATTAGTCAATTGGCTACCACTGCGGGTAACCAGTCGTAAAAACTCCCTCACAAAAAGGGTGTGTTTTGATTAGGTGTTGTGGGATACTTTGTGATTTGCTAAAGAACTGCATAATTAAGACTTTAATATTATATTTTCAGTTAATTTATTTAACAGAAGTTTCTTTATTTTCATTATTCGTTTTGTTATTATTATTTAAATACAGTGTTCTTTTATTTTACCAAACCTTTTTATCATTTTTATCCCGAGATCCAAAATGTAAAATTTAAAATATGTCAGTGAAGATTTGTAATTCCTCCTTTATCAACAATAATTTAAAGTTGAGAAAATTTAATCCCAATCGAATAGAGGCTGTTACTTCCTAAGTTGTAATTATCTTTAAATGTAAAATTTAAGAAATGTTAGCGAAGATTTTAATCCTTTCTTTAATTTAAAGTAGGCTATTATTGGAAATTATATTTACTTATCTTTAAATGATTGTTGATTAAGAAAGGATTACAAATCGCGGCATTTTTTAAATTTTACATTTAATGATTATTACACCTCTACTGAACAGGAATAATTGTTATTTGGGTAACCTCAAGTTTCAGATTTATCCGCCATAAATATGAGAGTACTACTGCAAAATAATCCATCGGCAGATATATTTCCTAAGCAATTGCTCTATATTGGAAACGGAGAAATAGAGCAGCATCGAATTTCAAAATTTATCAAATTACCAGAAAATTTTTCCACTGTTGTAGAGACGAAAAATGAACTGTCTACGAAATATAAAGTGTATTTCCTGATATTTTGAACAATTATTTGGACTATAAGTGGCTGGGTAGTCGTGCTATTTTGGCAGCAAAAAATGTTGATTTCGATGAAATAAACTTCCAAAATCAATTGACAATGTTCTAGATGTAAACGAAGCCGTAAATTTCCCATCTGAATTTTTTAATTCCCTGGATATACACCCAAACAATCTCCAGTTGAATATTGGCTCACCGATCATTCTTCTCCGTAACTTAAATCCACCTCAATTGTGCAACGGTACACGTTTGGTCATTAAAAGGATCACAGGAAATGTTATTGAAGGAAAAATGTTGCCTGGAAGGTTTACAGGAGATATCGCCCTGTTGCCACCTATTCCCCTGGAACCGACAGAATTTTCAATAAAATTTAAAAGGCTCCAATATCCTATTCGTTTGGCTTTTGCCATGACCATAAAAAAATCCCAAGGGCAAACAATGTTCCCTTGGGCAATGGCATAACTCACGTGAGAAATGGGTATCGCCTGCTCATGTGTGTGGAAACCATCAAATCTTTGGTTTGTGTTCAAAAAAAAAAAACAGGTTAACCCAAAACATTTTGAACAAATTAGTACTTGAATAAATAAAAATTCTTAATTGTATTATGTAAAAACCTCTTTAAGAAGAGATTTATTATCACTCAAATATATTGCTAAATTAAAAGCTTCAACACACCACCCTCCTACCGAACACTTATTAGCCGAAGGGTTGGGAAATCGAGGTCTCAAAGAAATTGAGAAAAACGCCTATCAAAAGGACATATATGACGCGTTAACCAAGATTGGCATGACCCTGAGCAAAATTAAACCCGTTGTTAAACTAACAATACCAAGTTGAAGTAGTGTTAGGCCAATAATCAATAGATCAATGGGTGAGGTTATCAAAACTTACTTCAGTCATCCTTTTTAAAATTAGTGGAAAAATATAGCCATTTCGAGTTAGTTTATACCGATCCATAAAAAAAGGGCGATAGTGTTGGCAGCTGTGTGAGTTGTAAACACAACCAGCTCCTTTTTAATCAAACTACATTGAAGTATGAGATGTAAAAAATAAAAACTTTAACTTTCCTATATTCTTTACCAAATACTTTTAAATGGTGTAATGCTCTATTCTCAATCACGTTGGATTTTGATTAGCTATAAGGTTTTCATCTTTATCAATGAATATTGGTATTACTGTATTTGTTTAAAAATATTAGGATATAACTACTGAGCCACATCAACGCGTGGCCGGGTCTCCTAGTTCTCTATAGATTTTCTATTTTGTGCCGCCTCCGAAAAGATTGTTAAGTATTGAACATGGTATTTAATATTTTAATTTAATAATTTTTATTAACAGTTAGTATGTATTTGTACTAATCAAAATAATATTATCCATTTTAATGCATTTTTCTGATTTTCGTACCATTTTCAATTTTGCTGCGTAGTCATAAAAATCAGAAGGTAATTATTTCATACTTTTCAGTGCATCTATTTTTACTGGTTCCTAGTTTTCGAAGGCGGTTTAATTTTTTTTTTTATAAAATGTTTTTTATTTAAAAAATGAAACTAAAGCATAAATAAGCATATATAAGTATAAAACTTATAACATAACATATATAAGTATAAAACATATAAATAAACCTATATCAAAATAATTCTCACATCTATGGTACATTGATGGTGTTCACCAAAGCGGTAGGCTAAAGTTTCGATTAGTGTTCGACCCGTGGTGTTGTGGCTAACATAGCAGCTTACAATTCTAAAGATTGCGGGTCCCCACCCATAGAAATGTTTAAAGGGAGTAAAAATCTTTAGAGTGCCGTCCTTAAAATGGGATGTAAAATGGAGTTCTGGAGCAATTACAATGGTTAACGAGTACCAGGCAGGTACTCGTTAAAGATAGGTGTAGAGAAAACTTAGTACTCCCACTGTAGCATCGACCGATTAGCCTTAGTAGCCTAAAGTGGCGTTAAAGAAACAAGCAAGTTTCAATCGGAGATCACCTCTCCCGGAACAAAATAACGACAAAATAATTGTGACGCGATAGTGTTCAATCTTATATCTTCGATACCAATCTGAAATGGCTGCCGATTAGTGGTATAATAGATGGGGCACTTCGATACCTGGAAAATTTACCTAGAAATCAAAAAAGGAGAACATCCCATGTGCTAGATAGCTAACTGAAAGCCATGTCCATTGCTCCTATACTGTACTACAACGTATTTCTGCCTACATATGATTTTATATATAACGTTAATAAAGATGAGCCATCAGAATATATCGCTTTTGATCAGAACGCTATCTGGTATGCACATGTATGTTTAGCAGTGAATCTTGGATTAGGCCAACAAAATAAAACAGATAGAATTTAATAGAAGAGACCTCTTGCAAGAGTAAAGACGAAAAAGAATCATTCGGAAAGGAAATATTGAAAAACAAGATAACAGGGAAGTGGGTGCATCTTCTTGAGTTTAAATACTGAAAACTTTACCAAGTTTTTTATTTAATTACTTTTTCAACAAAAAAATTATAAAAAAAAAATAATATAAAACTATTTCCAGATGAAAACCTGTCTTATAATAAAATGTAAACACCTAGACCTATTGTTAGAGCCTAATGAAATGAAGAGGTTTGAGTTACATTCAACAAGATGTACACTGATGTTTACGACTGCTGCTTCACTTTGGGTAATGTTCGATAGGAACACCAAATTCTGTTTGAGGCAGGAAGCTTGAAGGACAGAGATAACGAACGCTATCTCCCCTCTCGCTCAGATACAGAGAGCTACATACGATAATAAGATTGGATTTACACCGGGCCAATCCACCAGCCCCTGACTGACAAGTTCAAAGGCCATCATCATCGAGGGATGGTGTCATCACCACTGCTACCTCCAGGATATGTATTAATTAGATACCAGAGGCCGCTCCTATATCTGTTTCAGCCAATATTAAGAACGGGCTACCAACAGATCGCCATAGTAATGTATAACTGAAGTCTAAGTACTCACAAAATAATATCAATGAGTTTTATAAGTAAAAATAAATATATATTCTGGTAAAGTTCTGTGAGGGGTCAGGTAGAATGCATTAATGCAGTACGACTGTTGCCCTTTATTGGGTGTCAAGCATTATTGGCTTCTGAAATCGCCCCTACCAACCCGAGAGAAAAAAAATATTAATATCGAACGACAATAAAAGATGGTCACAACTCTAAAAACTACATTTTTTTTTTTTTTTTTTTTTTTTGTGTGTTACTGGATATGAAGTTTCGACTGCATTCTCAATTTAAAGCAACTGGGAAAAATAGTATTTGACAAAAAAGATTTTACCGTTGGGGCAACTAACGTTAACACAAATTAATCCTATTAATACTTGGTGTAATCAAAATTAATACTTGGGGGTACTAACGTTAACTCAAAATTAATCCTCTAGCTACGTTAACACGATCATTTCCTTCATAAAAGAATATGGTATTTTGCGCCACACGAGAACGGAACTATAATAATATTGCGGATATATTCTGGCATTGTATGTTTTGTGATTCTGAAAATCTCAAATTTAATATATTTCGTTATTTAGTCATTAGTTATCGTTATATAAATAAGTTTTAATTTTAAACTATTTAATTACGTTTAGTCCCGTCCAGACAGACTGGATCTAGTTGACATACGACAATGATGTACATTGAATGTTGTTATGTAGTCATTAGTTATGTTTAGCCCCCCGGTACTCGTATACTATAAATAAATAAAATATAAGGGCTAAAATGATTTAAGTCGAAAATAATCTTTCATTGGTTTTTTTTTAGCCATATTAATCTATCCGTAATAGCTTTGTCTTTACAGTATAAATGCATTGAACTGTTATAAATTAATAGAATTATTATTAAATAAAATTTTATTTATATGAATATACAGTGATCTAATCAACTTAACTTGTAAAATATTTTGAAATTTAAATTTAATTATTTTGTATCCATTACTATTTTAATTTATTGATAAAGCATACATTTAGCAAGATTTTAAACTACTAATCATGCAAGACAACCGGGCACACTACCATTCCCACCCCCATAAAAAAGCAATCATGATCAATGAAAACCATTAAAAAAAGAGAAAAAAATACAGATGAATAGAAAATTTTCGATTCCTGTCCGTTCAGATTCAAGGCAAATTTTTCTTCCCATTCCTAATCTCATTTATTTACTCCCCCCTTTCCTCGAGGCTATCATTTTTCAGGCCTTTGTCTCGAGAAATGAAATTATACGAGATTAAAAGAATAAAATAAAAAAAATCAGTCTCCATAGATTATATCCACCCGCTTTGTTGATTAAAAAATAATAAACCCTTCCGAGTCGGGTGGAGACATTTCCATTACAAAGGCTACACTTACGAAGAAAAACTGGTCGTAGAAGATGGGGTACCTCGCGCTGTTGCCCCAAACTGAATTATATAAAATGAGGAAGATTAATTATTATTTCTGAATCCTAAATAAAAAAATTGTTTGTTAAGTCTCGAATCTCCAACAAGAAAGCACGGTAAGATACATCAACCTAATTTATGAATGTATTTAACTAACTAGGGAAAAAATTAGCTATCGGAAGAACATTAAAAGAAATCTAAAAGGCAACTAAATAACCAAAAAATATACTTAAAAAAAACTGAAATTGAAGAAATGTTAAAAGCTAGTTGAAAATGTAGATATTTTGTTGCCAATATTCCTGAAGGGTAGAGAAAAAAAAATGTTGTACATATTTGAGTAAAAATAAAGTATTTTGAAGATTTCAATTTTTTAAAATGGCATTATATTAAATATTTTTATGTTCTGTTGGATATTTGGGAAAAAATAATAAAATATGTGTTTTTTCCTATTCAGTTTTTTACCTCTTATTTTAACCAAAACCAACTTCCAAAATATATGTTTAATCAAAATGTCAATTTTTGAAATTGCCTGCATTTTTTTTTAATGTGTAGGTTCTAGGCGTTATTTTCTATGTTTATTAAATTATGGTTTTCATTCATATATTCCCAAATTATTTATTTAAGAAAAACCGGTTTAATGAGAAATATAATATTTAAAAAGTAAAAAAACCCAGTGATCCTTAAGGGTGTGGGCAAAACGCAATAAATAAATAATAAAAATGTGTATTGCTACTTTCCCTGACAGAACGAACCATATTAATATGTGGCCTTTTTTTATAGGTGCGCCATAACTTCCTTAATACTTCGTCCAATTTCATAAATGAGGCATCATTTTAAAGCTTTCTTTAACCGCTACACCGAAAAAAAAAATATACAAATCACTCATTTCGCTTCGAATGTGAGTTATAAGAGCAATGCCACGGTGTTTACAAGAAAATTGGTCGTAAAGTTTTCTAAATGGTGACAATCTTTTCAGGATTTCAAGGAGAACATTTTCAGTGGTATAAATTTCTTCGATTAACCCCTTCGTTTGCGAGTTCTCAGCGAAAATGGTCGCATGGCTTTTTCGAAGGTGTCATTTTTTTGAGTTTGTCAAGACGAACAGTTTTGGTTATATACACTTTTCCGATTGCCACCGTCATTTGCGAGTCATAAGCTAAAACCCGCTTAATGTAAACGGCATAAAAAAAAAATCGCTTTCAGCGGAACCAATATGTGTATTTACATAAGTACTTGCTGTTCTCCAGGGAGCGCTATTTCAGTGACATCTATGCCTGTGTAAAACATATCTACCAACACTAACTTCAATCATAGTGTTCAATGACGTCCCGTAAAAACGTAAATACTATGTAAATATGTAAATACCTTAAACTTATGTTTCAAAAAATTAATAATCTACAATTTAAACACATCTATTCTTTACTTCAACCCTCATTCTTTTTCTCATTCTTTTTTCATTCTTTACTTCAGACCTATGCCCATGACACGCTAAATACGAACTTTACACACTATATGATACTAAATATAAGCTGTAGGTACTTTAATTAAGTGGGATTTAAGCAGGTTAGAGTGCAAATACTTCGCATGTGTCAGCTAGTATATAAAAAATATAACAAACAATAAGTACCGTAAAACGGGGAGACATTGTGACTAATGGGGTGACTTTGTGACAAGCCTATTTTTCTACAGTTTTTGAATTTCCCTCCTTAAAATGAATCAGGTTAGGCAATTCAGAGTAACTTTCAGGTAGTCAGCAATGTGCTGCAACCTACTGGCCACATATAACCTTTTCGTTCCATTTACCATGGTGCTTTATTTCATATATGTTTGATTTTTGTCATTTAGTTGAAACCTTGAAATAAAGCACCATTGTAAATGGAATGAAAGAAGTTATATGTGGCCAGTAGGTTGCAGCACATTGCTGAATACCTGAAAGGTACACTGAATTGCCTAACCTGATTCATTTTAAGTAGGGAAATTCAAAAACTGTAGAAAAATAGGCTTGTCACAAAGTCACCCCATTAGTCACAATGTCACCCCGTTTTACGGTATGTAGAAAAGTATTTTTTTTTCTTTGAACTCACCCTAAACTTGTAAAAACTGATCATTGTAAATAATTATTTTCAGCACGTGTTTCAGGTGTTTCAAAAATGTTGTTTGTTTGTTTGTTTAACGTCACTTTATGCCACTAAGGCTAATCGGACGATGCTACAGTGGGAGTCCTAAATTTTGCCTATCCAAGTTTAATTAGGATAGGGATCTTTAACGAGTTCCTGACATCGTACAGGCTCGGGACCTCCATTTTACGTCCTTTCCGAGGGACAGCATAGCTAAGGATTTTTTACTCCCATTAAAAAATCCTAGGGCCACCACGGGACGCGAACTCGCGACCTTTAGCATTGTAGGTTGCAATGCTAACCACTATACCACAGGTGACTCCTCAAAAAATGTTGTGTGCATCGTCCCATTTCTTCAAAGCAGAATTAGAAGGATTGGACTTAATGAGGGTAAAAGATGTTGCTTCAAACAATGCAATTGTTGTCGGTCGAAATATGACGAACTCGTTCGGAAGTTAGTTGAATAAAGCTTCTGAAGCTGTTTCCTAGGTAACTCTTTCCCTAACATAACGACACGCCTACACGGTGCCCGGGGGCTAGCGAAACGAACAACAGGTGACGAGAACAGGTAACGGTGGGGTTGGGGGAGTTGCAGGGGAATTATTAATAGTGGGAAGTTGGTAGCGGGAGTTCTCTGATTAGGGAATGCCCGAGAGGAGAGTAAATCCAGATAAGGCCGTGGGCTATCGGGTCTATATCACAATTAGAAAGGTGGGTCAGCGCCCCATCAATCCAAACTCTATTACATAAGTTAATTGTTTCATCCGTTTTAGTTTACTCTTTAACTAACCCCGGGCCGGCTTTATCACCCCCTAGCTCACGGCTCTTAACCTGATTAGTCCTGAGTTACAACCTACCCACCGTCCTCCCGATAACTCCTTTTCTCTTAATAACTCCACACTGAGTATAAAACATGTTTTAATATTCATCCCTTACGCCAGTGCCACCCCTATGGGACCCGAGACATTACATCAGGATTATGTATTGGGGTTCGTAGAGCGGGGTGAAGGGTTTGTAAATGTTTATTTTACGACCCCTATATACATTTTGTAATAAATAAATGTTTGCAATGGTTCCCTACTTTGTTACTTAAAAAAATTATAAAACTAGAATCGATTAGAACAAAAATTAGTCATAGAAGTAGAGTTGTGAAGTTCTTACATGACATATTTAAGTCAGTATTAAGTAAATTGATGTATACCACTCTAGTTTATCTTCGATTTGATGCGAAAACTGTTTTGTTTTTTTTGTATGTTGTGACTTTGAAAAATCATTCGAGCCTCTCCTTGTGCACAGATTTGATGGGAGTTGCAGTGTTAAAATAAAACTTAAAACAAAAAAACAAAAAAAAAACATTCTTCCCTCAAACGCTTTAAAAGGTAACATTAAGTTTTTAATGCCTGAACGATAATAAATATCTTACCTCCTTTTGTTGACTCTAAGGAATTAGTTTAGGAATTAAAGTTAATTGCTTGCAATCCCAAAGAATCGAATTGAAAAACAAATTCTTATACCCTTTTCAATCGATTCTGACTACCAAACTGAAATTCTTTCCTTCGTGATATCTTCTTGATATAATTCCCCTAAGAATTTCTTATTGAATGTTTCATTGATTTCCTCCACATTTTGCTTGCAATATAAATACAATTCCTCTTACAATTGTAATATTGTATTCACTTAATTACGCAATTCTGTTAACAAATAGATGCGGGACAACCATACGCAATCAATGAGGAGAGGCAATACAATCATTTTAATTGATTCCATCATATTAGTCGCTTAGCAATGCATTCCATTGAAAGCATAATGTTGGGAGTCAATCAAGCACCCACGCAGAGCGCATTGTTAACGTACCTGCAGATAATCAACAATACTTGCTCAAGATTAAGAAATTCATTGTTGTGTTTGATTAATTTACTCAAACCCTACGACCAGCCTCGGCAAGTATTCGGTATTTAATACAATAGTATCCGATCATTTCTAAAACTAAGAGGTACCTCCTCAAACGAAGGCTCACTTACCATAGCTAATCAAAGAGTAATTGCTATTTTCAAATCCTTATAATCCTATATAAAAGTGATTTGAAACAGAGACATGTTATTATAGACCTGTTATATTCCTTTGTTATATCTGTCTGCCTAAACTGTGCCAAGTATTTATCTGATGGAATATAAGGAAGAAATATTTAAAAAAAAATTAGTTATGCTATCTATCCTAATATTTATTTAATTTATTATTATTATTTTTAAGCACATTAAATTCTGTTCAAGTATTTTTTGGCTTTATAGCTGTGATATTGATTGATATGATTCTTTAGATTTTAAAAATAAAATTCAAGTCTCATAGCGATTTGAGTATAAGGAGTTCTAGGAATTTTATTGCGAATTCTGAGCTGATTATACAACATCGGTTGGTAATAATATTATAGACAAATATTCTTTCCAAAGTTTCTTAGTTTTATATAGATTAAAAAAAAAAAAAAGGTATACGATAATGCATAAAACTGTAATTAATGTTCATTAACTATTCTCTGTTCAATAACGTGTCTCTAGGAACATCCTAAATGCAACTACACGAACGTATAAAAATATTTGTTGCTATGCATTAATCAAGTAAAAAAACAAAAAAAAAAAGTTTATTATTTTTGTTTACTCACTGTTAATCCACAGTGCGGCTGTTCAGCTGCGTAGAGTTGATATTCTTTACTTCATACTCTTTAGTCCTCTGAAAATATAAAATAAAGATATAGCGGTAAAACTTATGGGGAACATGAATAAAATGTTATAGATACTTTTTTCCCCTCTCAGTCCTGACAGGATTTCCCACTGTTAAACACTCTCGATCCTTTCAGATTTTAGTTCTTTTAAGGGATTTCACACTGATCACATCAGCATGTTAGTCGACACGATATTCTAAAAAAAAAAATATCTCCTGAAATCTAATATCAAATATTCAATATTTGAGCTTTGAGCCTCCCCAGTTGGCCCCACAACTTACAGGCCCCGCAGGAGGTGGGGAGGGGCACAATCCCGAGAGGGAGGAGGCCCCAGGGAGGAACTACAACTCCCAAGATCTGCATAAAACTGTTGTTCTCAGTACAGCCACTTCTTGCCACTTCGGAGAGCACCCCCTACCTCCTTCCTTCGTACTTGTCTAATAAAACGATTAGCTCTCGTGTCGAAGTTACCCCATTACGAGGATATCTCCAGCGTTCCAGGTTTCCACTTCGTCGCGGTCGTTCTTGCATTACCATTTCTACCGAGATGGAGGATTTAATGCAATTGTGCGGATGGTTGAAAAAGAAAATTAATCTAACTAGATATTCATGGAATATAGATCATTATTGTATAAGCTACTAAACTTCAAACAACCATCCCCCATCTAAACATATTTCTATGTGTAGCACTATAACGTATAAAAACAGGCGTGCGTTACAAGTAGCAAATTAGAATATTTCATGGGTATCGGGACAACGTTTATTTTCATTGTCTTGTTGTAGATAGTAAATAGTTATTTAGATTTTGTTTATTAACCTTTTGGATTGGTTATTTCACTTGAGATTATTATTTATTAATTCAATTTTATTTAAAAAAAAAACCACAGGTTCCAATTTGTGCGAAAAGTATTAGAAATGAATGTTTATTCAACTTTTCTAAAAACTGCTACATTTTTTTATGATTTTTATATTTTCTTTTAATGATTAATATAGTTTTATTTCCAACTTTATGTTATGTTATCCTTCAATGGTACTCAAATAAAAGCATCAATAATAGACGATACAAGTCAACCACGCAACCATTATTCGCCAGGCGGTTATATATAAATTTATAATAAATCATCTTTCGGGAATCCTTCTTCATTCCTTTTGAAAATTGATCCCTAAAAATGTTATGGATGTAATGTTATGATATTAAGGTTACTGAATTTACTTACTCTGATACAATCACTGAACATTGTTCGGTGGATGCGTATGTATACACAGTGTACAATAAATAATACTTTTTTTTTATAAAAATTAAAAACCAATATTTAAGCTCAGATATATTTTTTGTTAATTATTTATCAATCTTGAATTAAACATGTCAAAGAGTCATCTTAGGGCCGTAGTTATGTTAGCTGGTGTATATTCTCATCTTTTTCGGGCGAAAACACAGACTTAGATAAAGACTGCAAGTCAAATGTTGATGGCTAATTTTGTCGCCTCATTACGTTTTTTTTATTTCTCTTGATGAAGTGACGGTTACTATATACAAATATATTGCGAGGACAACCTCTAATTGTCTTCTTCCTGCTCCAAGCGGAACAGATAATACCTGTCCAAAGCCAAACATCGATTCTGCAACCCTTAGGCTAAAACGCTTCAGTGGACCAAATAATAGATACCTCCTCACCCCAATGGATCCAGTAATTTACTCAAATAAAATCGCTTTTGGAAGTGACAAACGTGATGGCTAACGAAAAGCATTTAATAGTAATAACATTTAGTAATAATAATAATGATGAAGGCTTAACGAACCCGAAGTTTCGATGTTGTACACCGCCTACCCCTCGGACGTTTCTTATAACTTTATTTTATATTTATACAACTATTTATTAAAAATTGTTTCCGTCCAACTTTCAAGTATTTTAATCCTTACGATAATAAAGAATATATATATTTTGTACAATTGATAAATTAATCTCTGACGTATACAATAATATTGGCACTCCTATAATTGAAAGGATAATAATTAAAATCTATTAACTATTATTTACGATTTGTCCAAGAATCCAATTTCTCTAATATGTAAATGTAATAGGTTGATGATTCAACATGATTAATATAAACCATCAGGTATAATTTCAATATTACAGGTTCCCTTAATACGATACATTATTCAGGGTTTGTTGCGTGTCAAATCAAATAAAATTTCAACTAATGTTTAATTAATTTTATCATAGGTTTCACTTGAAAGGGTCCCAATGATCAATTTCTAATTAAAACCGATGACGGGTGGTTTGAAGAGGTTATGGAAGATAAAGTAGGACAAGAAGAAAAGGGAAAAGAAGAAGAGAGAGGACGCTATAAGAAAACGATCGTAGGAAACAGCTTACATAAAAGAGAGACCCTAACTGCCCGCAATAATCATTTTCCAGTAACGTGTGGCGGAGGATGTAGGAGAACATCAAACTACAATCATCCCCTAAATCATAGAGAGCAGATGGCGCGAGTGGTATGGGGGAGGGGGGCGAGGAGGGGGAAGTTTGTTCTACTCCTAGGAGGCTAATGCCTCTTCGCCCCAAGTCCACAATTAAAACTCCAGGCGGCAGCACTGTCTAATGACGCCCCCGCCATAAAATGATCATTCCTCCTACCCTGCGTCGACTTTAATGAAACAGAAAGTTCACTGTCATGGGGGCAATATCCAGGGCCGATTAGTCACTCTAAATGAATTCTCCAATATTTTAATTCTTCATCTGTTCCGCCGGCCGTCGTTAACGCCTTCCTAATCACCGAAAAGGAACTTTTCAACTGGGTCATCCCCGATGTTTTACTTCGACTCATTACTGCCATTTTAATCTTAGTTTTCCATTTCGGACCTCTTGATGACTTTGACACTTCTTAGGAATTTCCGTAGATCGTTCCTAAATTATTAATCCCGGAAAATTTTCTTGAATTGCCGACTTTTGACAGTTAGTTTCACAGACTATTGGAGTAATGTCATGCCAATATTTTCGTTCCCAGTGGCGGTATTTACACAAATAATATTATTAATATTATTATTAAAAAATAATATTATTTATATTGTTGTTCTACCTTGCCTGATTGATATGTCGGGTTTTAGCATCAGTCGTGGTTCATCTACATTCTTGGGTGACATCCAACTGCTGCTAAAAAAAGAGCTACCTATAACACGAGGTTTTCTCAGGCGGTCTCCCATCCAATTACTTATCATCTCAACGTGATATGGCTGTTGACAAAACAAATGGATTTTCTTCTGAAAATAATTTTATAGGTATCAGGTGTCGAAGAAATCATTTCAAAGAGGAATATTTTTTATTGGTTGTATAACTGTCCCGAAACACAATCTTATTGCATTTAATCTATCTATCTATCAAAAACATATGTTCTATTCATTAAGGTTTCTAAAATATTTTAATAATAATTCGAGATTAACTATTTTTTTTAAAAGCAAGGATTGCATATAAAAAAATAACACAAAATTCTTCGAAAGTGACGTAACAATATACAATGACTAGAAGTTTCTGTTACCCACCCACAACTCTATTACTTCGCTAGTCGAGGTTAGACTGGCTCGCGTTCTAGATCTGTATAAATGTGATAGTTGAGCAACCCCCCTTCGAAACATACATACAATACAAAAAACTTAGTGTTTATTTTACTCAATATTCCTAACGAACATTTTTCAAATGGTTATAGCCTATAACAATCTTTCACAATCACCATTGGCGATATGGAAGGGGAAATCAAAATTTAGCACTATGCAGGAAAACATTATTTGTCCGCGACAACTACAGTGATTGGGCGAAGGGGGGGGGGGGGTGCGGTAATGTCATGCAAAGTGCCCCGCTCTTAGTCATTAGTACAAAATAATTTACATCCGAGCGCATGAATGTTAATATAAGGGATAGCAATCAAAGCGCATAGCAACAGCCACCACAATTTGATTCATTGCGGAGTCGAATCCCCAAGTTTGGGCGAGGCTAGTCATTATTTGGTCATGTTTATGTTGATGGGGCTGCCTTGGAGTGTTGGTGCGACAGTCGCCAATATGTGACGTGTTTATTTGGAATCGTCCCGACCGACTGGGGGTAACTATTAGCCATTCATTGGCCTTGTCCGGGGGGAGTTCAAAGGGACCCCCCCCCCCCCTCCCCTTCCTCACCCCCCTCACCCCCCACGGTCCCAGTAATTGAACAATAAATAATTAATGAGTTGGAGAAGAGTTGGTGAGAAAAAATAAAGTTTCACTCGCTGTGGATCAGGTTCAAAGGAAGCGGCCCCTTTGTGATAAACCGGCCATGGAGATCTCTAATTGAACTTCTTCCCTCCTTTACCTATATTTTTTTTACAAAGTTTAGCTCTTAAAGTGGAACAAATTTAAGGGAGGAAAATAAAAAATTGCAAGTTGCGCAAACTGTGATTACAGGCTTCGCCTGTTAAATATTTCCACTCCAAAAGGTAAATATTTAAAAAACAAGCGAAACATTTACAATCGAAGTCAAAATGAATCATTAGTTACATAATTAAATATTTTGTTGATATCCAAATAAAATAGATATTTTTAATTTTTGATAAATATAACATTGTGATGTGAAATGGAAATAGATTCTAAAGTTAAATAGATAGAATCACCAGAATATTCTTAAAGATAGATTATAGAAATTAAATAGTTTTCAGTTACATTGAACAAGTGAGGACTACTCTGGGAGGAGTATACACAGTATCGACTAGTACTTAGTTTAACAGCGAAGCTTGCAGTTACTTTTGAGTCACTGTTAGTTACTGTTTTGTAACATTGATAATAAGTTGAGTTCTAATTGTTTGTTTTTGACATATTGTGTTATTTAAACCCACATAGGTGTAACAATATAATTATTAGATGTTTGTTCGGACTGCAGTCTCTTCTTTCTATTTTAATTTCTATCTATACTTTCTATTTCTTTTCTATTCTATACTTTCTATCTATTTTAATGATGTCTTTCTATTTTAAAAGTTCAGAAATGGCTAATATTAATGTTCTTTCATTACTGGTAAGAAATAAATAAAACATGAAAACTTGTCATTCTCTTACAATATTCTTTGTTGATGACTAACGAGACAGTCATAGTCAATAAGAGGTTATCGATTATAGAAAATAAGATAATATAATGTAAAAATAGTAAAAGTAGACACTCTCGGAGGTTTAGCTCATATGAACGGTCAGTATAAGATGAAAAAATATAGCTTCAGTCCACTTCTTTGTCTTTAATGCCATCCATTTTTCATAGGTCTTTCACTTCATAGAAACCTTACCCGATGTTCCTTCTGGGCAGAGCCAACTTGAAACCGAATTCCACTGAAAAGGACCTGTTTGGAAGTATAACTATAAGTATAGAGTATCTGAAGAGCGAGCGGGAGTCGAATGCCGGGATCTAATGAAGTTAATCAAGGCACCTTCTAACTAAAAAGAACGCGATAAAAGTCCTATTGATTCACAGTAACATAACCTCCCGAAATATGCCACGCCCAGAAGTTACATCGGGACACTTCTGCCAAACCTAGTATGTTGGAGGATAGTTCACAGCCTCTTGGCCCTTATGTCATCGTTCGTTGGTATATGGGTAGCCTGCGAGTGCACTATTCAAAACAAAGCGATGCTATTCAAAACAACGTGAGGGATTGTATGCAAATAATATTAGTCAGTAAGTACATCATTGAGCTGAAGGATTCATCTTGGATGCAAATTGGATAGGAGTAGCAATATCGGAGAAGTAGATAAGACTATATAAATGATAGATATGAGGGTAGGGTAATAGACGCCCAGGCTGTTAGGTGGGCAATAAATCTGGGAGGGAGAAGACCAGCTAATCCGGAGAGGTAGAGCCCGAGGGTAACTGCTCGCCATGTCCGGCCTATTCCGCATTCAGTCAGGATCCTCCACCTTGTCTCATATCGCACCTTAGATCATCTCATAAGAAATTTATGTCTGGTCGGATGGGAGGCTAAAGGGATACGATTATGGTATACACAAATAGCGGAAATTCTTAAAGGCGCCAATCTCATCCATATTTCAGGCATGATAGGCATTCAAAGTAGAGGGATTGGGAATGTTCTGGTTTACGAGAAAACTTTGATTGATAAATGACCAGTAAAAAGCACCTATTATTAAGCGAATTATTCCACCTCGATTCTCGAAATTAATTGACGCCTAAATAATGAAAGGTTATATTAAATTTTAAGCTTATTAGGAATTGAATAATCATAGAAACTCGATCTTTAATACCCTTCGTTAATCTTCTTACTAATTTTATAGGACTATTTTTTAACTATCGCGTGAATCAATGGTCCCGAATTGGTATATCGCTTGGCTGGATATCTTAATTTATTCTCTTATTTTATCTTTAACTCTTATTTATCTTTATTATTTTCTCAGGGGTCCCCTCTGGAGCCGAGAGGTCCTCCTGGAGCTGACCCAGCCTCGAAGAAGTGAGTACTTTTAATTATAAATTGAGCGTGAAAGTCTTGCGTTTGCGCGAGATCATGGGCAAATCATCTCATTGCACGGCTGCTGATCTCTGTTTCTTAGCAGAACTTTCTTACATAACACTGCACCTTACAGGGAGTTTTTTTAAATATTAAGCTGTTCGCCAGTATTTTTCGCGTCTTTGTCAAAGACCACTTTGGACGTAATTATGTGTGAACTGAGAGAGTCAAATTTTATGATAACTCAAGAAAACGTCTTTTCTTGTCCATCCTATCTTCCATTCTAGTTAGCTTTATGAACTCAATCGACCAGAATAACATTTTGATTTACCCACCTCCCTTACATTCTCACTTGTAACTAGCGCATTGATTTTTCCCCATCTTTTGGCATTTGATGTTCAAGTTTTGTAAAATGTTGCAAAGAAAATATAACTGATAAACGCCAGAATTTCCTGACTGAGGATGTATGGCCAGTGTGGGAGAAACAGTGTTTGCAGAGTAATAACGAAACTATTTCTTTTTTATAAGTTAAAAACAATTTATAAATTTTAATTGAGATCAAAATTTTTGAACAAACAATATCATAATTCTTTTTTAGTTACCTATGAGGATTTCAAAATAGGAAATATTTCTTTTAGGTTTAAGGATTCATTGCAAACTCAATATGTTTAGAAATAACTAACTTCACAGGGTCATTTTCCCTGTTATAATTCGGGCTATATTTCCGCATTCCCTCTTTTACTTGGAACAAATAAGGCACCTTCCAAATAGAGGAACGATGATTGATGTTCTGTGCAAGACGGGGTTGGATATGAACTGGAATTGGAGTATAGAAAAGAACTGGAGGTATTGAAGGAAGAAGAAGACGATAGGATATGTTGGAATCAGGGAGCGGCTTATAAATAAGGTGGTACCGGAACATCACGTCTCGGGTACGTGAGGATCCCTGCGGAGGTGCTACTGGGTATGGGAATAGCGGCTGCTCCTCTGTAATGTCTCCTGTCTTCAAAGATCGACTGATTGCTATTGCTAGCTCTAAAATTTCCTAGGCCTCAATAGTTATCGCCAAGCGGAAAAATAGTTCAAATATTTATTAGTGAAAACAGGATGCATGGCATCAAACTAATCCCAATACTCATTAGGTAAATATGATAATATCTAATCATATTAATTTTTTTAATAGTTCAAAAATTTTAAGTAGCTTTTTAAACATACATCAGACCACAAAATCCGACCTGGATCGGGTGTTGTATATTCTCTCCCGCTTCAGACAAACAGTTTTTTGTCCGTGTTCAGGATAAATAAAAAGAAAAATTAATAATCATGTGAAGGTTCGATTGAGCTTGAGTTTATTCAGTAAATATTCAAAAACGATATCCTAAAATATCTAATTGATTTTTTTAATTGAATTTATACAGTGGTCACTCATTTTGTTACCAACCTAGTATGTTCCTTCCTTTGTTGTATGTGTCATATTACTAAGCCTAATCAGTACCAGGGATTATTATAAAAAATTACATTCAAGGAAAATATAACTGCATGCAATGATTTATAAATAAATAAATAAAGGTTGAGCGGACCCGAATGTTCGATGCCGACAACACCGTTGGCTCCCTATACACCTCCAACCAACGATCACCTTAATAGATGGATAGATCCGCCTTAACGCAATCCTCCCACCTACATCTAGGTCCATCCCGCGGACGTTTTCATATGGCACCGCGGTTATTAATCTTTTTGGAAGTCTTTTACTACTAAGTTTCCCAATTTCACCGGGTACAGCTCACTCTGTTCGGCGTTTTTTAAACGTCTAAATTCTCCGATTACTTTGTCTCACCTTGGTCTAAATATTCTACGCATTACCTTATTTTCAAAAACCATGTGCCGTTCCTCATCCCTCAATGTTAGCTGCCACGTCTGGCATCATTAAAGAACTATAAGAAGAAGAATAGTTTGTAAATTCGAATTTTTAAGTTTTGGGTAAGAAGGCGTTAGCTAAGTAGTATAGCTACGTACCTTGCATTCCCCACCTTTAATCTAACCTTGATTTCTTCCTCAATTTACATATTATCTTAATCGTCCATATTTCTGCTACTAACCATATATTTCGTCTTATCCATATTTATTCCTTACCGGCTGTCATCAACGTTGTATTCCGTTTTATAGTTTCCGCATCTTTACCCATCAGCTCTATATCATCGGCACAGCCGGTATAGTCCCAAGTAAAACTCCCTAATGACATATTCTAGCGCTAAATTAAATAAAACAGGTAAAAGAGGACCCCTTGTTTTAAATCCGAACAAATCTCAAACCTCTCGCAAAAATAATAACCGATCATAAGCTTATAAATTCAATAATAACAATATAATAAATATAAGTAAGAATAAAATACAATTTTAAAAACAATTTTAAGCCCGCATAGAAATTATATAATTTGACAAACACGTCGTCGAATAGTAGTAATTCGACTTATTCCTATTTTTAATTTTTGATGTCATTGTGTCTTCAATGTTTATTTCTTCCTACATTCCATAAAATACTGAATCATCTATAATTGAAAAAAAAAATTTCAACTATTCTATCTAGAAAAATTTCTCCGACAGGTTTACAGGAAGAAAAAACAAATAATATAATAATTAAACAAGAACAGTCGTCAAGAAAATAAAAGCACATCAATCATTGAACATCAGTCTAGTTTCAGACAAAGGATTCCTAAATCCGAAAGTGTTTCCATTCAGTGGAACTCGGAGAAATCCACTCCCCCGCCCATTCATCCTCTCCCTCACCCCTTAATGGCCAAACGATATGACAAGGAGATATAAGCGCCGGGAGCTCCTCGAAGGATCTCATGAAATATTAAAGGAACCCTTGATCAAGACGTGAACGGTGTTATCCTGGGAAAGAATGGATAGAAGGGAGAATCCTGCGGTTGTATAGTGTGTGTGAGAGAGAGAGAGAGAGAGAGAGAGAGAGAGAGAGAGAGAGAGAGAGAGAGAGAGAGAGGCGGGAGCGAGAGAAAGAGAGAGGGCATCAAAGGCTCACATTAGGCCCTCGGAATAATTTAGTGGGAAAGCTACAGATTACACTGATCCGTTCCCAACTCAGCGCCGCCGGATGATGGAATTTTTACACTCAATTTCCTCCCCGGATTTATACAGTTTCATTTTGATTACACCGGGATCTTGGGGCTTCCTCACAAATGGCGATTAAGGATCCAATAGCCTTATTTCCCGAGGCATAAACTCCAAATGGAAAACGACCACCTTCCACCTTCCGGCCGATTATTATTGCTGAGAATATAGTTAAAAATGTAAAGAGATGTGGGAAAATGACAAACGGATGAAGGACTAAACTTTTATTATTCATAGTGAAAAAAACAAAAACAGTTATTGTAACCTAATCTAGGCCTTGAAAATATTTAGTTATACGATAACGTGTCAGTGATGAAGATCCCAATTGAAGTCAATGAAAGGAATCAGAGTTTTTCACACAATAAGATGTCTATCAAATCCTTTTGTTTTGTTTTTTAATTTTGAAGGCGTCAAGCAGTAGTATAATAATAACCTTTTCTTCTCCGTTTTGGGCCATATCTTATGCAAAAAGTTTGAAACCTTTGATGAAGTCGAAAAGCTTTTCTATGTAGTACGTGATTATAGTATAATAAAAATAATAATAAGGTCTTTACTTGAAAACAAAAAATAATTAGACACATACTCTTGGCATTAGTGCATTGGAAGAGAGTAGTAGCTTGTTTAAAAAAGAAATACATTTAAATCTTCAGCATTACATTAGTAAACTATTGTTTATTTACGTATCTCGCTCCTTGTAAATTATATTACACCTTTACAAATAGAACAAAGTATAAGAAAAATTATTTAGGAATATAATTATAAATGCATAATGACAGAAAAAAAAGTTGATTATCGTACGTTATTCTATAAAATTTGATATATACCAGAAGCATTTTTCTAAAAGTGGCCGTCATCCTGTGTGTTATGCTCTACACTTTGTCAAGAACCATTAGTGGACTTCCGCAAGGTCTGAAAATCAGGTGGGGGATCGTGAGCTTTAACATAGTCATGGGTGAGGCGAATATGACTTTCGCTTTCACGTAAACTCCCTAAGATGTATTCTTCCTTACATTTTTTATTCTTAAATGGACGAGTTCCATGTGATGACAACATTTTTGGTTTCTTTTAACTTATTTTCGGTTAAACTAGTCCACCTTCGTTCCTATCTCTTCTTTATTTTCTGTTTTATGAGGGAAATATCTTTGATGCGCGGTCATAAGGGTTTAAGTCAATTTTTTTAATTTTTCAGGAGAGCAACAGCAAAGTTTAAAACATTATGTAAAATCTAATATTTGATATTATTTGTGATAGTAATTTTTATAAAACAATATAATAGTAATTCTATCTGAAGCATACATTTGTTTGTAAACTGATCGTTTGTGATTAGGTACTTTGGACTTATTTTGACAGAAGATCATTTTTGACCGCAAACCTCTTCACTTTGATGCGCGGTGTTTAGCAAGGGCTTAAGCCATAAATTTGAATTTTTCAGGAAAGCAACAGCAAAGCTTAAAACATTATGTAAAGTCCAATTGTTTATATTATTTGTTATTTTTATAAAACAATATAAGTAGTAAGTAGTAAATCTATCTGACATATACACTATTAATATCTGACGCTTACATTTACTTCATGTCTGATCATTGACTGACTGCACACCTCCCTCTTCATGAAGTACTTTGACTTTAGTTGTGCGTTATGTTACACAAAATAAGTTCAGTAAAATTTCAATCGCAATGATAATAAATTTATTATAAGAAATAAATTAAATAGTACTTACAAAAATGATAGCAACTCATTTCTTTTTTAATTTGGGAAAAAATAAATCAGAATACAAAATTAGAAAATTGTATTAAAGTTGTTTATTAACCAAGTCAAAATTACCATTAGGGAATTAACAAGGATTTCATTTGTTTAACATTTTACCCTTTATAATCGCTTAAGCATGTTAGGACATACATAAACCATAGTTGTGGTATAGAAAATTTTTATTAATTTTACATTACAAAATATACTAATGGCATACATGAAGAAATACAAAATTAACAAATCTCAAAATTCTATTCCTTTTATTTGAGACTTTTCCGGCTCAACTTCCGGAAGGTCAGGATCCTCCGCTTGGATAGCAGAATTGTCTATAAAAATTGTGAAATACTGGTGGTATCAGAGGAAGTAAATCCATGAGATCTTTTTTCTTTACCTCAGGTATAGGAACCATGGACTTGTACTTTTGTTGAACCTGTCCTATGGAAGGCCTCTCTCTTTTTCTAAAACTCATTGTCTTGAAGGGTTCTTCTTCTGTTAATTATTTCTTGTACAACAGAGTACCGTAGTCTTGAGTGTACTGAACATTATGTGCCAGAAAAATAAGTCCACATCCGAATTCTTCTTCCTTAATACTAAATATGTCTTGAGAAGCTCTGAAAAAACCAAGAAAATCTTCTTGTTTCATTTCAATTACTTGAAATGGCATTTTCTTTCCGATTCCCCTAACTAGCTGAAACCAATCGTGAGAATGATAAATTGGGATTTTTATGTGTTTTTTTTTCTATCATTGAGTGGTCAACAACACCCCACGATGTACGTCATCTCCATTCATACCAGCTTTACCACTGTTGGAGTAGTCGAATAAGACTATAGTGCCAATAAAATTTATTTAGGTAGTGAACGGTATTAAGGCCATATGTTGACTTAAGACCTTAATACCGGGAAGGAATTGATAAACTTGACTTAAGGCTGTAATATCAATTGGTACAGCTAATAGATTTTTAAAGTTTGACTTAAGACTTTAATACTAACCGGTAGCTCTGATTTCGTGCTATAATATTTCGACATAATCTCCATTTCCTCAAAAAGTGACTTAAGCCCTTATGACCGCGCATCAAAGATATAATCCTCGACAGGAAACCAACGATATGGAATGCGATTAGTTATTGCTTTTTTGGTTTCTTGATGAGCTAATTCATTCGGATATCTACCGTGGCCAACGACCTAGACAAATACAACTGACATATTCTTTCTTTTTTTCATGCTGATAAGATATTTTTTATGACATTGTTTTAAGAAAATATATTTCTCAAGCTGAGTAGTGTCAGTAACTGGAGTATTGTTAATACGAATATGAGATAATAATAATAAAAAATGGTTTTCGTGATGGCACACACCGATGCTACACAGTGGAGCTCTTGGAGCCGTCTGTGTAGCATCATCGAATCTGGTTTGTTGTAATCCATTATACACATTGCGTATATGCATGGCAAGGTATTGTTATTCAATAGTTTTGTAAGGGAGAGATAAATAATGTCTTTGTTTCAGCTCCATACTGGTGGGTGGCGGGATGGCCGAGTGGGCAAACGCGTCAGAAAATAAGCGTTGCCCATGGCATCAACATATGATTGATAACCGAAACATAGCAAGTTCAAAACCCGGAGCCAGGGGAAATTTAATAATACTCTGCATCAATCCCCCACCCTCTCCCCTGGCCAGGGAAACCCCGTATAGCCTAACAGGCGAGGATGGGGAGGACCAAGAAAAAAAAAAAAAGTTTCAGCTCCACATTTTTTATTATTTTTTATATTCAAGCAAGTTTAATCTGTTAAAAATTAAAATCACAATTGTTATCGAATATTCGTAATTATCATCGTTTTCCGACTTTTAGAATAGATTTTAATATGATTTCAAGATTCATTATTCAGTATTACCATTGTTAACATTAGTCAACAAAAATATAAATATTACATTTTTAAGAACTTTTTTGCAATTTTAAACAACGATTAAAAAAGTTGTCTAGTTAAATATTAATTATTTGAAGAAGACATAGAGGTTATAGGAACATTAAAAAATGAATAAGTAATTAACGGAACTGAAAAGTAACAAGGGATTAAACAGGGTTCCACAAAGTCCCTAACTTCTGGAACGGACAGTTGATGCTGAATGAATCAACAGATTGGTTTTAATACTTATGAATAAATGAGAGGAGATCACTCACTTCAGGCTGAGGGAACAAGTTTCGGAATTACAAAACAGTTCATCACCGATTTCATCTAATCTTACTTTAGAGCACGCGTTAGTTAAATACCTCTTAGTGGATAGGTCTTTTTAATTTTAATGTGTTCTCAACTGGCTCGAAAACACCCAAATGTGGTAACGAGTCATTCAATTTTGTTATTGCAAAGCAAGGATTAATTATTAAACCTCTGTTTAACATCATACACAGATACGACACACTAGTCAACTCTAGCATTTTATTAAGAGCCTAAGTCAATATAACACAAGCCATTTCCTTATAATCTAACTCAGTTATCACCTATACCCTTCAAAATTATTTTATTTACAGGAATAAATCAATCAAAAAATACATATTACTTTATTATAATTATTATAATAATATAACTTTATAATACGAGCTCAATAATTATAATGCGTTGAATTAATTAAAATTTATAACTTTTCATAATAATAATTAATTATTATAATTCATAATTTCTATTTGCTTAAGTGCTATAAGGTGCACAATGCTTTTGATAAACCTATCTTTTGCTAAAACAAATAGATTTTATGTTTTCCCGGCACGCGAAAAGACGACACATAATTGGCCCTGCGAAATACACGGATTTTCCTAGTCCAACCGAAAAAAATAGCTTTGGCTACTGGATGCTTAACCACCTTAAATATCGCAAGAATATTATGTTATGTCAATAAATCAACTTAAACCGCCATCAGTTGGAAATTTGTAGAACTTATAATTAATCACACTCAATTGTAGAATAATAATTTAATTTGCAATAAAAGGAAATATTGAAGTCAATAATCGAGATAAAAAATATCCTATCTTTTAAGTATGACAAAACTACACGCAATGAGCCAAATTTTATAACGATCGGTTAAGTAGTTTCTGATTTGACACTGACAAACATCATGACACGAGATTTTTATGTATATAAAGATATTACAGGAATAAACCAATTAAATAACAGAGCCAGACTAAATACATCAATTCCACACTCCGATATGACACCTGTTTTCCACTTTACATAAACTTCGTTCCCATACCACATACATATGTTTTTTATACAAAGTATATTTGAAGGGGTCGGGGCAAAATAGTGCCAAGCTACATTTTAAACAAAAATTAACTGTAGCTACCGTCTGTGGTATATTATGTAGTACTATATGTCTATGATGGAAATGCCACCTAAATATGACTGTAGAGTGCTCTATAGTCATATTTAGGTGGCATTTCCATCATAGACATATAGTACTACATAATATACCACAGACGGTAGCTACAGTTAATTTTTGTTTAAAATGTTGCTTGGCACTATTTTGCCCCAAACCCTTCATTTGTAATTTAGACACAGAAATTTGTAATAAAAGACTTGCCATAGGTGATTGTACCAAATATTAGCAGAGATTATGTAACATAAGGTTTATTACTGGATAAAAAAGTATATAAATGTAAATAAATAATAACCCTCATCTTACTATCATTGCATCTCTTCGAAAAATAAGCAATAGTTAAGTAAATGAGGAATGAACCAGTTAAAGAAAATTGGCTTTAGTTTGTTATTTGTTTATTGGTTAGTTATTATTGTTTATAGATTAGTTATTTGTTATTGGCATTAGTATGGGCATAATTTTCATATAACAGACCTTTGATATAATATTGTAACACTTCTGTGGGTTAACAAGGGAGCGGGGTAGCCCACTGGTAAGGCAGTGGATTGCTGCGCTCAAGGTCCCATAGTTCGAATCTGACATGGCTTATGATGATATCTTTATTATTCGCCACAGTTTGTCTCGTGGGCCGAGAGACCCTCCTGGGGCAAACCCAGCCTCTATGTAGTGAGTACCCTTAATTGAAAAATTAAGGGGAAAAAACCTGGCGGTTGAGCGTTATCACGGTCAAATCACCTCCTTGCACGTCCGCTGACTAAGAAAAAGTGCTCTTCCTTACATTTTACTGAACCCAAGACCCTTCATGGGTTGTAGTGGTAGAGGTTTTATTTTTTTTTTTTTTTTTTTTTTTTCTCCTGTGGATTAACAAATATTTATTCAACAAGAATTTACAATTATCAATGCCACACGAATTATAATAATATAAACATTCAGGAGGGTTGCACAAATTATAACTTTCTAGCACACAAATCAATGGCTTGAGTATCACAGTCAAGACACAGACCAGTCACTCGCTCCTTATACATAGTCGTAAAAGGAGAGGTCTGGAATTGTCCATACCCTCATGGAATCATTCAGGCCTTGAACCGGTAGTTCAACAAAAGATCTGGGATTTCAAACCATATGATTTTTTATGGTTTTATGTAACGATTTAACGTTACAATATGATACGAGTACAGTGAGAGTTTCATGATTTAGTGTTGGACTACTAGTTGTAATCTATCACGTGCAGGCAGGCAACAGAATCAAAATTTTTAATCCCTTTGTGGTTTTTATTTAGAAAAATATTTATTATAACCAACCAGTGAATATTTTGATTTCCCTGCAGTAGGAATTGTAAAAAGTTTTTCTCCTTAAGAGAAACTGCTACTGTTGAAAAAGTAAACCAGAACGATTACCGAGATAATAATTCTACTACCGCAAGAATAAATGTTTTGGGACATGATCGCAAGGGCCAAAGCCAGACCCCGAGGACCGTCCTAGTCACCTCCGGAGGATCTTGAGGACAAGAAGAAAAGAAGCTGGACGATGACAGGGATCGATCGACAGGACGAGGGCTGCAGAGTAAACGCGAGGGCTGAGCCCACCATTATGCTAATAGCTACTCACGGCCACTAATACCCCGAGCATTACAATTGCAAAACCCCCCATCGCCACCTAGTGTATAATTCAATCCCTAGCCGAGGGAGCACTATCTAGATCCCCGGCGGTTCATTTCCTCCACTTCTTATCGCCGCGGTTGCCTATCATTTCATCGACGGGGCCCGGACAGGACGGCCTCGCAGCGTCCTCCTTCGGCGACCGCTTCCTGTCGTGCGTCCACTTCCTAAATTAGAGCAGTCCTTCAAGATAAAGCCTGCAATAACCGTGTCTCTAATGCTTTTATTAAAACAGTTCCAAAACGCGATCTGGTGACATAAGACCTAGCTTACATGCATTAAATAAAAAATACTACTTCCTTTCCGTTGAGGCCTAAGTGGTTTTTAAACAATACTCCTGAAATAATTAAAGCTGTTCCACTTCATACATCACAGGTCTCTCGCTACTTTCAAAAGGGACAAATCCAATTCCATTATTAGGTAAAATCAGGACTTAAGTCATCACGTAAACTTCCTCCATATCTGAAGTAGAAATTCCTTAAAATTTAAAACAAAAAACCTAGTGATATTTACAGTCTCTTATCTGTATATCCACCAGATTTACTATAACCCTTAAGGCATAATTTATAATGCACGGTTATAATTTCGGAATCAAACGTTGCTTCGTTTTTTTGATCGGCATCGGCGTTTACAATGTACAAAGTAGACCTGCTTACAAGATTAGGTTTTTTATCAATCTTAGGATGAAAATTTTTTATTTCACTTATTAACCGGTGAATGCCTTTAAACAGGCCTATTTGATCTATTGTAATCGCCCCTGGTGGTCAAAAAACAAAGCAAAGTTTGGTTCCAAAAATAGGTAAAGCAACGTGTAAACAGTCATATTCGCTACACTATACCTTCCCAACTCCGTGAAACACGTATGCATATAAGTATTTCAAATTATATAAAGATCAATGGCCGATATTCCTGTCGAATTATTTGGATGGAACAACTAGTTTACTAATAATGCAGATATATTAAATTCAGGAATAAGAACGGAATCTTTTTTTCTTTCCTCCCCTTTTTTTCTTTTTTTCCCACGCAAACGAGCATAGGCGGAGGATTAATGCCGAGTTAGTTAGGAGACCTTCAGTTAAACTTAGAACTCACGAGCTTCTATAATCTTCTCAGGCATCCCGTTGAAACTTTGCCGGTATAACTTTTTAGTCATAATCTGTATTAATTGCACGATTTAAAAAACTCTCAACATAGACTTTATACGTACATGTAACATGTAACGTAAGCCGAAACATGTCACGAAATCCTAAATTGAGAAATGTTGTCTCAAATCATTAATATCAAATTATTAGCCTTCTGAAATTTGTTCATGTTATAGTCTACGTCAAAAAAATGTATGTTTTCTCATCATAAAATGAATATTTGTTCACTGATTAGTGCTTTAAGCGAATTATTAGCACGTATCAACTATGTAGTTACATATTAACTATTTGTATATTATAAAATATGATAAAATAATTATCGGACAACCTATAAACCAAAAGACATGGGGTTCGAATCCCACCAGGTAGCCTCAGGATTCAGCGAAGAGAGTAAAAAATCCTTGTTTATGAGGTCCTCCTTCGAATGGAATGTCAAATAGAGAACCCGAGCCTGTGCGATGTCAGTTACTCGTTAAAGAACACTCCTATCCTAATTATACCTTGATAGCCAAGTGTAGACTACCACTGCATCATCGTCCGATTAGCCTTAGCAGCATAAATGTACGTTAGATAAATAAACGAAGAAACAAACACCTAATTATCTTATGATAATTATTTCATATAAGTTTGTCTTCTGTTATATGAGATATATGAAAGATACCATATGTTGATAAATATCATTCATTATTACTTGAATAACATGTAGTAAATAAAGAGCTTTCCAATTTAAGTTTTTCTGAATACATAAAAGTGGCGACGAGGATGGTTAAACCAAAGGAAAGCGATGTCAAAGGAAATGAAGAAGACCAATTTTGCAAGAGAGAATGGTCTTGCGATAAGTTGGATGTGGCTTGCGATGACATCGAAGTCTGGTATGTCATGTTTACTAACCAAGTGTTACGGCCTATTTGCTTCTCAATTACTCCTGTAGTCCAAGATGAGGGGTTTTTCCCAAAACTGGGGGCCACATTTACGGAAAACCTGTCGTTTCAAAGAACTTATATGCCATAAATGTGGTCGAAAAGGGCACATTAAAAAAGTATGTAAAGGTAAAATACAAATTGTGGAATGTAAAGATGATTCAACATGTATAGAAACGATAGATCTTTTGAATATTTCGAATAAATACGATTTGGTTTCTCCAATATTTGTCGAATTAGTCGTAAATGGAAAGGATTTTAAGTTCCAACTGGATACGGGAAGTGCAGTTACTGTGATTTCAGAAAAATCTTGGAAATATCTTAATGAATTCAAGCTTTGCACTTCGGAACATAAATTTTGCTCATATACTGGTCATGTGATCGAAATATTAGGAAAAGGTGAAGTTCAAGTCAAGACACCTTTCATGAAGAAAAACCTAACCGTTTTTGTAGTAAAAGGTTATGAAGTTAACGATCTATTAGGTAGAGATTGGTTAACGCAGTTGCAGTTGGATACCGTTCCCATTAGCGAATGGTGGAAAAGATCAAATCTTAAAAAATCATGTGTTTCCAATGTAAATAAAAGTAGTAATTTTGAATTAAATAAAATGTTGGAACAATATTCTTGCGTTTTTGAAACAAAAAACGAACCCAGTTCTAAGGCGGTGGCGCATTTATTTCTTAAACCCAACAGCAAGCCTGTTTTTAAAAAAGCTAGGCCCGTGCCGTATGCACTAATTGAAAAGGTCAATGATGAGATAGATCGGCTTTTAAAAAGTAATATAATTGAACCTATCGAATACAGTCAATGGGCGGCACCATGTGTCATTGTTAGGAAACCTGGAGGGAAAATTAGGTTATGTGCAGATTTCTCAACAGGACTTAATCAAGCGTTAGAATTACAAACTTTTCCCTTACCGACCGCAGAAGAACTATTTTCTAAGTTAAACGGAGGGCAAAAATTTACAGTTTTAGATATCACTGATGCGTATTTATCGATTCCAATCGATGAAGATTCTCAAAAATTATTGGTGATTAATACAATTAGAGGACTTTTCAGATATAAACGGTTATGTTTTGGGGTCGCTCCAGCTCCAGCTATTTTTCAAAAGGTTATGCATACAATGCTCAGTGGAATCAAAGGCGTGGGATTTTTTTTAGATGATATAATCGTTACCGGTAAAAACGATGAGGAGCATTTTCGAAATTTACAAAATGTACTGCAACGTGTAAAAGAATTTGGATTCAGGCTGAATCGGGCAAAGTGTCAGTTTTTCTTAGCGTCTGTAAATTATTTGGGGTTCAATATTTCAGTTGATGGTATCCGCACTGGGGAGGATAAAGTTCAAGCTGTTATAGATATGCCAAAACCTACCGATTTGAAAAAATTGGAATCGTATATTGGAATGATAACATACTATTCCAAATTTATTCCACACTTTGCTGAAATCTGCAACCCTCTAAATCGTTTACGCCGCAAAGGAGTTCCTTGGAATTGGACTCAGGACTGCGATGCTGCTTTCGAAACTTTTAAAAAATTCCTAAAATCTACTCAGGTATTAGCTCACTACGATCCAAACTTACCATTAGTTTTAGCAGCTGATGCTTCTTCGGTCGGAATAGGTTGTAGCCTATCGCATCGGTATTCGGATGGATCTGAGCGTCCCATCGCATATGCATCCAAAACACTGACGTCGGCTGAAGTTAAATATTCACAAATTGAACGCGAAGCCCTGGCTATTATTTATGCTGTAAAAAAATTCCGACAATACCTACTGGCAAGGAACTTTATTCTTCAAACAGACCACAGACCACTTGTCACAATATTTGGCTCTAAAAAAGGGATTCCCACGATGACGTCTGCAAGAATTCAACGTTGGGCACTTTTACTTTCATGCTATACATTTACTGTTGAATACGTGCCTACGAAAAATTTTGGAAAAGTTGATGGACTAAGTCGTCTGACAGTAACTCAAGATGTACAATTCGATAAGGATGAAGAAAGGTTCCAGAACGTAATTATTGCGGCTATTAACAACGATTCATTAAATTCAATGCCGGTAACATTTTCAGAAATTGCGGAAGAAACTCATAACGACTCAGTACTAAAATTAGTTTCACAGTGGATTGTTTCTGGGTGGCCAGATTTGAATAAAGAAGGTGATCCTGAAGTTAAGGAATATTTTAAAATAAAGAACGCCTTATCATTTCACGAAGGATGCGTGATGTTTGGTATTCGGGTAGTAATCCCGCACAAGTTTCGGAGATACGTGTTACAATGTCTTCATGAGGTTCACGATGGTATTGTACGCATGAAATCACGGGCAAGGGAAGCTGTTTGGTGGCCAGGTCTTGCTAAAGACATTGAAGAACTGGTATATAATTGCACTTCTTGCAATACCTACGCGCGAGCAGAACCACAAGAAAGGTATTTGAATTCTTGGCCAGAAGAAAGCGAAGCGTGGGCTCGAATTCACGTTGATTTCGCCGGCCCTTTTCAAGATAAAATGTTCTTATTAGTGGTCGACGCTTGTTCTAAATGGATAGAAATAATTTCGAAGTCGAGGATCACCACGACTAATACTGTTGTGGCATTAAATCAACTATTTTACAGATATGGCCCGCCCATAAAATTAGTTTCAGACAATGCAACCACATTCACGTCAAAGGAATTTGCGGATTTTTGTCGGAAGTGGGGAGTACAGCATATCACAACACCTACCTATCATCCCCAATCGAACGGACAAGTCGAGCGTTATGTGGGTACATTCAAGAGAGCTATATATAAGATTCGCGATGCTATGAGAGGGGGAAAGTTATCGGAACAAATTCAAAAATTTTTGTTGAACTACAGGACTACGATACACCCAGCAACCAAAACAACCCCGGCCGAAAAATTTTTAGGAAGGAAATTACGGAACAAATTGGATATACTACGTCCATACAATTCAAGAGAGAAGGTGGAGAAGGACAGAACTGTATTTAAAAAATTTAGTACAGGGGAAGAGGTTCTGGCTAGGAGTTTTGGGAAAAACCCCTCATCTTGGACTACAGGAGTAATTGAGAAGCAAATAGGCCGTAACACTTGGTTAGTAAATATAGGTGGAAGAACCATGAAGAAACATGCTGACCAGTTACGAAAGAAAAACAAAAACAGTAATTCTTCGCGATGGAAACCTAATTAAGTGAAGAGGTGTTATATGAGATATATGAAAGATACCATATGTTGATAAATATCATTCATTATTACTTGAATAACCTGTAGTAAATAAAGAGCTTTCCAATTTAAGTTTTTCTGAATACATAAAATCTTCCTTAACGGTTGAACTAATTACATATAAATAACTTCGGAGAACCAAGAACAATCAATAGCGACGCAGCCGAGCACCCCTCCATTTAAATTTAAACTCGTAACGAACTGGAATTAAATTTCTATATTCCAACGACAGTTGGCGGGAATTGGAGCTGGGGAAATGTAAAGAGTGGTTTTGAAAAGGCCCGTAAAGGCAGCAGCTGGGCCTCTCATCTCCTTCATTATTCAATGGACCACCTCGTAACCTCAACTTGCCCACTTTTATCCTTCGCCCCTCCTCCTCCAATCCAATGGGGGACGGCGAGGGAACTTGCAGGGTTCCGGGAGAGAAAACTTTGATACAGATGGTATGGGCATTCCCTCGTAGAACTGGAAATGAAGATATCAGGAGTTTCAAAGCATTAAAAAAACACTGAAACGTATCGTATGTTTTCTCTCAACTGGTCTGTAAACACAGCGTCTGTATATAGTGGACCCTCGTTGAACGGGAAAGAAATCGGAAAGAGAGTACAACTGTAATTAAATTCGGGCGTATTCACAACATCAACGTCACAGCATCAAGGGAAAATGCTAATAACGCTTATAGCGATAAAAATTGGAAATACCAAAAATAGAGCGGTGAGTGCGTGGTTTAAATATGGGTACGAGGTCCACTCCGAGCTATGATAACCGAAAGGTAATTAGCAATTTTTAGACTGCTTCCTAGTCCATTTTCGTCGAATAATATAGCATTCCAGGTATGATAGCTGAAGTTGTTTGTTTGTTTATTTAGGTTTAAATGCTTAGCACCCATGAGGTCATCTACGCCTGCACACAAAATTCATTTATATAATAAATATTCATTTAAAAGAGAGAGAGGAAAAAATATAAAATAAAAAGAGTAATAACGATTAAAAAAAAAATTAAGATTTTCACCGATACATACATATAAACAAATATGTATACATTAACTATCAACACAAACTAATCAACATGTGGGACCGGGACACCCCCTTTGCTCCGGCTGGCCCCCATCGGCCTGGGTGCCGCTCTCGTCGTGTGTTGTCCGGCGGGATTCGGGTCGATGGTTTCCTTTAAGATAGATAAAAGAAGAAACCAATGGGCGTTGATGACCGCTGCAGTTTTTCGCCCCTGAACAACAACAAACAAACAAACAACACAAACTAAAGATCAGATTCTGTTTTATAAATTATTTTCTTTCATGAACCTTAATACCGCTTTTATTTTCATCATCACCCCAAAATGTCTATTACATGTGGTGTTATACCAGAACTATTTAAAAGTGATATGTAAGACAGGTGTGTGTGGCCTATCCTCAGTCTGGCCAAGACGACTTTCTCTCTACGGATATGACGGTTCCAGGTGGACCATGGTCTTACTCATCTTTTGATATCTTTCAACTTACTAAGTGGGCTCTCGCTCCACATGGGTTGCTAGATGATAGCTGTGATGATAAGTGTCTTTAAAGGGTTTTAAAGCTCAGCTCCGATTACACCTAACTCTCGATTTTCGAATTTTCTAATTTTTATCGCTAATAGTGAGCATCTACCCTTCGAGCTATGATTAAGCTCGAAATTAATTAATTTCTTACTTTTTCCGACTTCATTCCACCTTCTGCATTACAATATTGATTTCTATATAGTATATTTTGTTCACATAAGTCAGATTGGCCCATGAAGATAAAACCTACCATATCGGTTGATGATTATTAATTATACAAGTTACATTTATGGGTATATGGTAATTTTAATAGAAAAATAAAAAATAAAACCAAGAAAGTGGTTAGAACAATTTAAAAAATAAAATATTAAAATGGCATAAATTATTAAATGGCAGCAGGCAATCTCGTAACCCCATCAACAAACCTGTCTCATTGTGCCACATAGGCATCAATTGTGAACACTTTTCCGCGAAAATTTTGAACATGAACTAATTATTAACTTTAATCACTAAAACTCCCATGGAAATTGAAATAAAAACGAGATTTAAAAAAGCCTACTATACGAAGATAAATAGATAGATCAAAAGTAATTTTATACTTCATGTTGTCCAATATTAAGCCAATATTAAGCCAGCCATGCAGATTCAGGCCTGCCTCTCATTTATTCACGAACATTCATAACTGAAAAGCCGGCCGGCTGTTAGGTAAAATATGTTTAAAAAATAAATTGAAATTTAATCTGAATTGAATAAATTGAAATCCAAAAATTCATCACCTACCTAATTAATCACAATAATTATTTTCCGCTATATATAATTTTTAAATTTTCTTTCATCGACTTTTCTTACATTTCTGTCCTCTAACTGCACACATGCATACATCTCCTTCATTCATGATTCAATTATAGTCCTCCTGATGAACTAAAAGTTAACACGAAACGTTGACATGAATAAAAACAAATTAATGAGTAGGGAGATAAATATATGCTTAATTTTAACTCACGTTGACGATATCTCCTGATATAATGATACCATATATCTTGATAAATCATGAAGAATAATCCACTTGTTTCAAACAGCTTTATGTTCTATTTCTGAAAGTCGCCCAAGGCGTCTGAAATTAATATGGCCCCATAGCAATATAATTTGAAGTTATTAGAGTATTTATTAGTAGTTTCTAACCAGCCTATAAAATAATTACTTCAGTTTTCTGATAAGCTTTAAGCACTTCATATATTTTTATTTGTTAAACAGTTGTAAGTTTCGAAAAGTATAAATATTTGTTTTAAATATTATATCAGGGGATCCCTGAGACCACACTACGACGTGAAATGATGACAAGGTAGGGTAAATGTTAGATAGAGCAAAGAAGAGGGCTAACAGAGAAGAGTACACAAGAGGCGAACAGAGAAAACTGGTTCCTAATACCTCGCACCATTGCCCACCACAACACCTGGTCACTTTCAAAATTGCCAATTCCCCGACCGAATTCTTACCAAATACAGTCCCTCGTCCTTTTCTGATTCAATTTAAATTCTTTTCAAGGTTGGCACTGAAAGCCTTTTTTGAGTTTCGAAAACTGAGATTGCTCCCACATTCAATAACGTCGCATTCTTCACGAATATTTTTTTTTTCACGCCCTTAAAGAACCGAAAATTACACCAGTTACCCATTAATAGAGAGAGATAGAAATACTTATTTAAAAAAAGAAATGCTGCCCAACTACATTGGATTGCTATTACACAGCAGACTGTTTGTCTACAATAGACAATTTGTAAAATATTATTATAAAATTGTAATCATAATATTTACATATAAAAGCAATAGTAGTTAAAAAAAAAAAAAAAAAAATCCTCCTTTTTCTCTTTTAACCCTTTCTTAGAGATTCTCTTTTAAATTAATAAAAATACACTACCAATATATTCATACTGCAATTACCTGAATACTAATTCAAAGAATTACATAACAAATATCAGCTAATTATACCTGGATGGACCAAATTTAGGACTCCCACTGTAGCATAAAGAGCATGTTAAGAAAAAACAAACAACCAAAAGATATCAGCAACAGTATTAAAGTCATAATCAAATATATCAATCAAAACCAATCAATATCTAGCAAGTATATTAAATCAGAAATAAAATTCAAATTTTACATATTTAATTTAATAAATTAAATATAAATGTAAAATCATAACATTAAATGAAAGGGTTAGAATGACTAATATGTAACTGGCAGTAAATATTTCGTAAAAATACTCACACACACACATTTCAATAATGCATGTATATCATACGATTATACTTAAATTAATAAAATGTACTTAAGTACAGTAACTTCAAGATCATCCGCGGAGATCGGGTAAAACGGTAGCCGTGGATAATCAGATTTCACGGGTAATCCACACATTTACAAAAAAAAGGCAGAAATACTTTAAAATTTTAATAAGGATTCAATACTTAATGTTAAACCATTATCTATTTTAGATTTAAGCCCCAATTATTATAAGTTGATTCACTTTAACCTTAATTCACTTAACCCATTGGATTAATATTTAAACTGAGCACTATGATATATAAAATCTGAAATATATTAGTTAACTCTAAATTATATATAACAAATCTAATTACTATAAAATAAAGAATACATCTGATCAATTAAAGCCCATTTATAACCTCAGTAATTAGAGGTTTAGGGCATTCAATTTTACTGATATATGAATATATATAATTAAAATTTAATGCATCAATTAACTGATTGATTTTCATTTTCAAAGGTTAAAAAAAATATTAATAATTATAATATCCCATTACCGCCTATATTTTGTCAATCGTTTGCTGCATAAAGTAAATCTAATTTCAATAAGTAATTTGAAATAAATTTTCTAAATGGAGGTAATATAATTTTTCGTTCCAGCTTTCTGTTTTTTTTTTAAAGGAATTTTACACAATGCAATAATTTATTGAATATGGAAAAGCAACATTCCTAGTACACAACGTTGCTACTAACCACTGTGTGAAGGACTATGGTGGTAACCACATTCCAATAGAATACACAAAAACATTGATGATCGAGGGAAAAAGTTTTGTGGTTCCTTTACGATACCACTTAAATACACCATTCACAAAAAATAATTTCTATCTTTATTGAATGAATTATTACACCAAGGATATCACAGACGAGTTTTGGGAAGTTATCAGTTACGATTTTGTCAGCTTTGATCAATTTATAAAAGAACTGATAACTTTATCAAAAGATATCCAAGGTTCATGTGGGACTGGTTCGGCTATCACAAGATAAATAAAAGGCTTCAGTTGGCTGCTTGTCCGAATCAAGACCCTCTCGAAGCAACCATAGAATTGTTCTAAAATAACTGAAAATTAATTATAAAATTAATACGGCACCAATTTTTTTCTTTTTTCTATTTAGTTCAAACTCTGTTATTTTTACCCAACGAAAGGACTGAAGATTAATCTGAAAAATCGGCCTGATGCAAAAAGACTAATTACCCTCGAAAATACATTATCTCTCAAGAATAAAATAATGATGCTTATCTCTTTTTCATTTTTTATTTTATGGATACTGAAATGGCACGATCTGGAAGGTTCTTAGGGAGAAACAAGTTCGTTGTGGCTGAAGGAACTTTGCTACCTGGACGGTAGCCCAGGATTGTTGTCCCAACACTCTTTCTACACTCCCACATACGGCTGTACACTCATATACACATATTGCTCGAATGGTTGGAGATAGAGGAGCTAAGAGTATAGGCATTAGGGCTAGGGCTTAGGGAGGGAGACACTTAGCCACTATCTGGGAGCGGGACATTGCTCCCTTTGTCCCTTATCTTATCTCTCCCGGTTCCTCTCGAGTCGGCCCATTAGTGCTCCAGTCCCGCGCGCCTGTCTTCCCTCAATCAGATTCCCTAACTCATTTATTGTAAACAAGCAGTGTGGCAATATCTACCGGCTCGTTCTCCCTTTTACCTATTTCTTGAGCCTTATAATGTCATACATTTAACTCATATCTTCAAAAGTCGTGTATCCTCATACGCCCTTAAAGTTTCTTAAAATAGTACTTATTTACTCTTTCCAAGGGGAAAAAACGTTCACGTAACACCCAAATTCATAACAGCGATACTACCTTATTTATTGTTTTCTGTCATCCAAAATTTTTAAGTTACCATTGTTTTATTTTATTTTATCTTTAATATTTCTCTTCAGAGTCAATTTGCGAATGTTCTATAGAGACTAAAATGACCCAAGTGGTTGAAGAGCCCATTTTATTGCGAATAAATAAATAAATAAGTAGTATGACAGAAAAATTAAAACATGTCAATTTACTAAAATAAACATAAAAATCTATATTTTTACAAATTTTAATATTCTAAAAGTCTATTTGCCCTGCAAAAAGCTCTCCGATACAAAAGCCTATCTAGGAAAGCAAAGCTAATGCTATAAAAAACAATAATTAGACCAGTGGTAATGTGTGGCAGTGAGATGTGGACTCTGACCAAGGAAAACAGAAGAGCTCTCCTGGTTTGGGAGAGAAGAGTCCTGAGGAAGATCTTTGGAGCCTTCAAAGAAGAGCACAGGTGGAGAATCAGAAGCAACGCCGAACTAACAGAATCGTATGGGGAGCCTGATATCCTATGATATGCTGTCAAGAAGGGCAGACTAAGATGGCTGGGACACGTTGAAAGAATGGAGCCCTGTAGGCTGCCTAAAATGTTGCTAAATGGTACACCAGGAGGGAAGAGGAAAAGGGGCAGACCCAGGCGTAGGTGGATTGACGACCAAGAGGAAGACTTAAGAAAACTGGGAATCAGAAATTGGAGGAGCCTCGCTGGAGACCGCGAGGAATGGGGGCAGAGGCCCAGGTCCTACAAGGTCTGTAGCGCATAGCAGTGAGTGAGTGAGATACATAAAAATAAAAAAGTACGCAAGGTACTGAGAAATATTAAAGGTGCTTTCCTGTTCATCCTCCAGTGCTGAAGTTGGAGTCATTCTGCCAACGAAAGGAAATAATGTAAAAAGGTATATAAGAAGTACGTTCTAGTCTTAAAGTTCCTACCATAACTACACTTTTCTCTTTCTCTATTTTTCCCCTCTTAATATATTTTAAAAGTTATTTTGTTTTGCTTATTATTTATAGACATAAAATGCAAATATGTTATACTTTCACTACTGTAATCGATGTAATATTTGTTATTCATAAAGGAATTAGTCCCAGAATTAAGTTCAATTGCTCTAAAAAAGGTCATGTATGTAAAATGAATTTCTATACTCAGAAAAAAAAAAAAAAAAAAAAAAAACCTTACGTGTAGCTTCAAAAAACAAACAGATGTACTGCAAAAATCGAATGATCCATTATATTCAACAAGTTATGACTAACTTCCGTATAACTCTTTATTCATTTCCATCTGCTTTCGTGGTCCTTTTTATTTCAAACAGGTTTTATTTCATTATCCATGCTCCGTAAAGGGTTGTTCATTCTAGTAACGGGAGTTTAAACAAACGATTACCTACGCACTTACCCGCATCACCATACTTTGTTTGAGCATTAAAGTAGCCACTTAAGTGTTACTAAATTGTGTACTTTTATAAATCTTAAAACAGCACCAAAATTCCTTTTCGTTTTGTAAATAAATAGGCGTTGAAGAGCTTTTCAAAACGGTCGTTCTATTATTCTCCCTGATACATTAGTAATGTGCTCAATGTAAGAGAAACACTAGTGAGTCTGAATAATTTATGGTAATGATGAAATTTTCTTCCCTTACTAGAAAATATCCATTCAGTTAAAAAATTAAGCAAAGATTTAGATGTTATTGATAGAAATCCAAAGCTTCGAATATATGAAGTACTTGGACAAAGATCTTTGGGCTGTAGAATTTTATAGAAAATGATATGCGGATTAAGAATATATATTATATAGGGGATGGGAATAACATTTTCTTTTTCTTTAACTAAACAATTTATTTGCACCTGTATAATTACAATAAGCAAATGTGCTAAAATAAGTTATAAATTGCATTGGTAGGCATGAGGGAGACCGCACCCAGTGGTGCATCCTCCTGGCATTCAAAAGATTTACGTTGTCAGACTAAATCTATAGACTAGAGGTCGCTCATCCAACTCCTCTTCAGCCTTCGCCGAGGTATATCAGGAATGTCACGTCTTGCCATATCTTGTACAAATTTGTTGGCATGTCCATGTAATTTGTCGTAAAACCGTTTGTAATTCATACCTATATGATTTGTCACAGTCGAAACTCCTAAGTCATTGGGAAGGGTCTCGTTTGAAATTTAGGGTGGTGAGGAGTTCGTAATTAATCTTAAGTATTAGGATTGAAAGGTTTTTATTTTTTTAATATATGTCTTTTTTGCGGGTGCGTAAATTTGGCTGGCATAGGTCCATATAGGTTTTAGTAAATCTCTGTATAGGTAAAGTTTTTGTCTGAGTGGTAATTTAAAACGTCTATGTACGATGGAGTACAATAGTCTCATTCTGAAATTTAACATTTTTCATTTCATCTTAACGTGTGGGCCCCACGTCATCCTTCTTTCGGGAGTAAGTCTCAAGTATAAGGGAATAACATTGGAAACAAACACATAAAATCGCGGCAGACTATATTAGGTTTAAGGGGGAACTTATCTTACAAGTAAAAGTTAAATCTACTCAAAATTTAAATAAGAAAGCTCAATTTACGCTCGCTTTTGCCTCTCTAATCTCCATTAAAAGAATCAGGCACTTCATAAATAGTTCATAGGGCATAATCTTCCAATCCTGCTGGTGTTTGAGTTGGTGCTTATCCCACCGGATAAAATCTTTTTGCAGTGATCAGTGGTCAGCCATATCTGCTTCGAGGCTGTCTTATTTTTCAGATAGATGAAACTACCAGAGCTCAGTATGAATTCGAAGGTTCTCTACTGTTGTAGCGTGACGCCTGAATTTAAGCTTATAGGCAAATCCTCACAACACCTGTGATGTGACTTCTTGTTTACACACGATTCAGTGTATGAACCAGAGGAATATTTTATTTGCAACCCCAAGAATTGTTTTCAATTTTTTCCGCAGGTCAACAAAACATTGAATTTGTCTGAGACATTTTATGCTAAGTCTTGTTATCCGCGTCGAGATCATTAAAACAGTTTTGACCCATCTAGATCCGTTAAATTACCGCTATCAGAGTTTTGAAAACATACTTTTTACAACTTTTAAAATTTTTCTGAATTAAAGGATGGAAATTTCAGAAAGTTTTAGCAAAAGATGTGCTAAATTTCAAAGTAGGAACCAATGGATTCTCAAGATAAAAAAATTGAGTGTGTTTTTTAAATACTTTTCGGGCTAGATCTAAAAAATTATTTATGCCAGAAAGTTAAAACAGGTGTCGTCTTTTTCAGTTTTCTATGTTCTTTCTTCTGATATACTACATGTCCATGTCCTAGAAATATAATATGTTTAAAAAATCAGTCTTCTTTTTTAAATTTTGAAAAAGAATTCCTTGATGTTATTATTTTATATTATTCAACTGTAAAGTGGCTAAGGGTGTGCTAAATTTCAAAGTGGATGAAAATGAGTTCTTAAGATATGTTGACAAATAATACGTCATTTCTTATAGGTTATTAGATTTCATTTTTTTTTTTTTAATCTTGTGACCCATTGTTGCTACACTCAGAAATTTAGTAAACCTTTAGCTAAAAATTGCTAGAATATTTTTTTTTAATCAAAGGGTTTTTTTTCATTCGCATAAGAATTTTTTTCCCAATTAATATTTATTTAGGGTACGGTCATGTATTATGTTAAAACAACGAGCACAGAATACTGCAAAATATGTCACCTTTTTCACCTTTTTAACTCAAATAGTTTTTGGGATACCTATATACCGAAAACTAGAGATAAAAAGCACCATTTTTAATGATTATTTTTATTACTTTAAAATTTATACCTCAAAAACCGTTGTATTTTTCTTTACGTTGATGGAGGCAACAAATAACAAAAAAATTATTAAAATATAAGACCTAAAGGTCCTCGTTGATTTGATATAGAATGACCCCTATACTACAGTACTATATCCAGCATCACAATTGATTATTTATTTTTTTATTATTATTTTAAAAATTTATACCTCAAAAACCGTGAGGCTGAAACTTCCGAAATTTCGTATTTTTCTTAACGTTGATGAATGCAACAAATGACAAAAAAAATAATAAAATCTAAGCTCTAAAGGTTCAGACCCTCGTTGTTTTAATATGAATGTGGCATGGAACTATTTTCCTACGTACTAATATGTACTGTATATTTTCTTTTGGAGGAGACGCGATAAGTTGTGCAGAGAAGCTATTGAAGAAGAGCTATAACAGGTAGGAGGGACTAGTGACACTAACTAAGCTACAAATCTTGTCTCGTGTTTCGCGAAGCTATTTGTCTCCCCCCGAGCTCCTCACATATTTAATTAAGCTCCCTTGACAAATGGCTGGGTACAGGAACCTGCTTTTATAACGGGTCACCTCCCCCCCCCCCAACACCCCTGCCATGCCCCCCACCCCTGCTTTGCCCCCCCTACCACGGGTAATATCCTCCGCTCGGCCTTCTTTATCCCTTCGCCCATAATCGCGCCTAATTGTTCTGTCGTATTAGGCACGAGAAATTCGTCCCTGCCTAAGCATCTCTTTAATACTTGCAAGTTCTACGGAGTAGGGATGGCTCCTTTTTAGAGAAAGGTCCGTAACACTTCTAAATATCACAAAAACAGTGTGATCGAACTAAAATAATCATGAAAAACAAGATACTGGAAGTCAACAAGAAAATTTAAGCGATATTTAATATTTCTGTAGCTGCTTAGTAAGGAGTGTTAGGTCCAAATTAAAAAAAAAAAAATTTGCTTGCCCATGCACATTTTTAAAAAATTCATAAATTTATTTAGCGCCTTACACGGTAAGCAACTTCCTTAATGTTTAAATTTAATTCATCAAGGTGTCGCTTACAATTGACAGCCAGTTCAATTCATCTGCAAAGTCATGTGCAAACAAATTAAAAATTATTTTTTAAGTTTGGACTTAACATTCTTTACAAACTTCAAATAATAATAAGAAAATGAAAAATATGAATAAAAATATAATAAAACTAGCTCACCTGACGAATTGCTACAGTTAAAAAAAAAAAAAAAATAAAAAAATAAAAAGTAAAGATGTTATGATAACAATGACATTAAACGATTTAATTTGTATTGAAAGTTATTTATTTAGAACTGTAAAGTATTTAAATATACTCTTACCAGCTTTTATAGATGCACGAAATATTTTGTTTCTCGTCAGGTGCGTATCTTCACGATTAAATTAGGTTTTCCGACGCGTTAGCAGGCACATACGATTGTAGATGTGAGAACACGAATTCTCCCAAACACCTACGGCGATTATCCTTCTGCTTTGATGATTGTCAATGAAAAATGCGAGCCGCAAAAAGAAATCTAAGCTTTCAATTTCAAATGTTATATCGACATCATTAGATTATTTGGCCACAGTACATCTTCTCTCATGAATTTTCCATTGAACATTGGAGCTTTGATGGCTTCGTTCTTCCACGTTTCACCGAAGGTAGTGTTTTTTGTGGCTTTGCAAAGTTTTGGTATAGAAAAGTAATAGACACGCCAATTTTTATACCTAGGCATACTATGACTTAAAGGCATACCAATTAAAAAGCAAATTAATTAAAAAAATTAATGATTAGTTATTAATTTTTTCCTACTTCGTTTTTCTACTCCTAAGCGTGAAAAAGAAAAGTACCCAAATAGAAAAAAGAAAAATAATAATAAAAAAATATGTTAAATTAACATACATCAAAGGATTGGCAGAAAATATTCAAAAAACCTTCAAGGAATATGATGTAGAAGATTACAACTTTGCATTCAGACCCACAAATAAAGTAAAAAACACATACAATAACTTAAAGGACATAATTAATAAGGATTTGCAGTCAAACATAGTCTATAAAATAGATTGTCTCAGATGCCCGGCGACATACATAGGAGAAACCAAACAATATTTAAAAGACCGGATTTATCAACTCAAAAATGATTATAAAAATGGCCAAAAAAATATTAACAAATCTGCATTAGCCAAACATTCAGGAGAACTCAACCATGAATTTTATTTTGAAAATGTGCAGATCTTAAACAAGGAAGAAAACAGTACAAGAAGAAAACTGCTGGAGGCAATACACATTTCTGAAAATATAAAAAATGCCATAAATTTCAAAACAGATTCGAGAAATATTAATCAGTTGTATGGAGAAATACTGGAAAAAATTAACAAATAAGATAGGGAAAGAGAGAAAAGGGAGAAAAAGGAGAATAGGACACGATTTGGAAAGAATGTAATGTGTGTGAGTGTCTATGTATATAATTTTTTTTTTTTTTTTTTTTTTTTTTTTTTTTTTTTTTTTTTCAAAACAGCAATGATTGGTTTGCAGTGTGGAGTCCATTTTCCCTTAATCCTCCCTGAACTTTGAACAATGACAATATAAAACAGGTAGTTGGACAAGGGTAGCAAATACCTATTTATTTTAATTATTAATTGACTAACCACTGATGGTGGATTTTTAGAAGACTATTTTTATCAATCAAATTTAGGTAATTGTTAATAATTTATTAATTTCATTGTTGACTTAGTAGTAAGTTATGAGAGAATTTAATTGTTATTGTTTTTAAATGAATTGTTATCAGAATAATAGATAATTGTTTGCAAATATGTGAATTTAAAAAAATAATTTGTATTATGTTGACTTACAGCACTGAAGAAGGCCGAACTGGCCGAAACGTTTGCAATAATAAAGCTCTAAAGAAAAACAGTGTTGAGACTTAATTGGTCGCCCTTATCCACAGTTATAAATAAAAAAAAAAAAAAAAAAAAAAAAAAAAAAAAAAAAAAAAAAAAAAAAAAAAAATTAATGTTCGCGTTCCATGAGATGTATCGCTCAAGTTCGATGCATTGAACTATCTATTGTTATGAAAAAGAATCGATATTGAATTCACTGGACAGTCCCCATTCCTGGACAGTCCCCATTAAGTTGGTGTTGAAGTCGGACATATTCTTTTCTTATATCTCCAGTGTTGTAAGATGAAGACCAGGGAGTAAAGATCAGAGCTCCCCGAGGTTAGAAGTGGAGCGGAGTGGCGTGCAGGCGAAGAGAAGAGGGGACACCGCAGACAGCCGCACATCGAGAAAAATATGCTGCCCATATGAGCAAATTTATCCAAAATCCATTGATATCAGGTTTATCCTTAATAAGACTATGTAAATTGCATAGATTTTGAACTACTAAATCTCTACATTGAAGATAAAAAGTTTCGAAACTCTCTCCGATTTTTTTTTTAAATTTTTGACTGGTTTTGTTTTTCCAAAAATGAGTAGAAATATTGTCAAAGACTTTTTTTTTCTGATTCCGGCGCAAGAGATATACAATACCGCTTAACAAACTCCGTTTCTCTGCCCCCGCTTTCCTCCGATCAAGGTTCAAGTAATGCTCTAACACTCTGGAATCATGAAATCCTATTTCTTTACGCAAGAAAGAAATAAAGAAATTATAGAACAAAATTGAGAAATTAACTTGATATCTTATAATTTTCTTTATAAAGAAACAATAATTAAGTTCAAGAAGAAGAAAGTCGTCAGTGATAAAGCAAAAAAATTAAAAAAATATGAAAAACCTGTCCTTTCTCGATACAATAAAATATAGTAATAAATAATGCATATTAGACAAAAAAAAAAAACAAGAGATTCCACAGTTAAATCGATGATAATGTTTAAATTAGTTTCTTTAATTTTAATAATGTTAATGTTTAAATTAATATCTCAATCAAGCACGATATTAATTCTAACTCACTCAGCTAGAGGAATATATAATTTCTCTCGTCGAATCATTTCGTATAATTATACTCAAAATTGCAATTCAGACTCGAATGGAAATAGCCTTGAGCATCTATTTCAAGTGTTAAGTTTAAGCCTTTCGTGGAATCTGTTTTAAGTATTGGTGATGGGTCCTGGAACTTAGTGAGAACCTATTCAATGCGCAGCTCTCTTTAGAACACGAACGGAAACTGAGTCAATTCACACCCCTCTGAAAGGATGAAACAATATTGACATTCAAAATCCTCGGAAAGCCGTTGAATAATGCATCTAACCTGTCATCTAACCCGAATTACTGAATACGTTAAAAGCAATATATCCTTACATTTACATTGAGCTGTTCGTGTGAATTGAAATAACCCAGAACGACTGACATGTCCTCGAAATGGTAAAACCACGAATGTATAAATTACAAAGTAAAAAACATTCCGTAATTTTTGTGAATATAAAAAAAAAATATTTGCCATAACATAAAATTTAAAATAAATAATCCATACAATTTTTCATTTTAATCTTAGGTATAAAGGGAAAATTTTTGTTCATACAACATGTTGAGTATATGTTAGTGGATTGCACCACCTTTTAAGCCACTGAGGGCCAAGCTGTCAAGGGAAACTGAGTCTGGGTCCTCACAGAGGACGATTTCCATCAGATGGTGAATCATGTACACTACACATGCTACAGCTATTTATTTTACTCGTGTAAAGCTACTGTACTATACTCTACCCCATTTCAATTTGGGAAGACCTTTATCTGGGCGATCGTGGTGAATCGATTACATTCAATTTCATCGGTACCATGAACCATTTTAAAGGCAACATGCTCTGCAAAATGGCCAAAACCACTACGACCGAATGGCAAGTTAGAGAGGCATAAACAAATTAAACCGCAAAGTAGATTGTCGTTTGTTTTAACGCCCATTTATGCTACCTAAGGCTAATCGGACTTTGCTGCAGTGGGAGTCCTAAATTTTGCCTTTCCAGGTATAATTAGGATAGGGAGTACCTGTCATCGTACAAGCTCGGGACCTCCATTTTACGTCCTATCCGAGGAATAACATATTTAAGGTTCTTGTACTTCCACTAAAAAATCTTAGGGCCACTGCGAGACACGAACTCAAGACCTTTAGTTTTGTAGGTTACCATGCTACACCTACTACACCATAGGTGGCCCCACCGCAATAGAGATACAGATACAGGGTCCGGCAGAAATAACTCCCCGATTAGAAAGTAACATTAAGCAAACGAGAGATGGAGTAGAGTAGTGGGGGGGCGTGTCTTTGAGTAGCTTTATACGTGCGGTATCAGTATACACCATGGCGTGGTCAGGTGAATATCGTTCATTCGCCGTGGAACAGTTTCTTAAAAATGGCGGATCTCAAATTAATACTCAACGCGCCTTTCATGTTCGCTTTGCGCTCGCGACCATGTTCCCGATAAGAAAACAATTTATTCTTGGGTTTCTAACTTTTCGTGAGACAGGTTCCGCATTAAAACGGAAATCCCCTATGTTCCGCGAGTTCCTCCAGCCTAAAAGTAAGGGAGCTTTTTGATGACATTGAGAACGTGTGGTTCCAACAAAATGGTGCTACAGCCCACACAGTACTGTACTGTACTGTACTGTACTTTTAGTTAATAAAAATAAAAACTTCCAACCTTATTTCATTTTGTTTTTATTAGGTTCCCTAATAGGGGAGGTTTTTCTGCCAGACCCTGTACAACCTTAGCATTCCTCGAGATGTTGCGATTCAATGTGTTGAACGGTGGAAGTAACATCAGTAACAAATGAATCCAAACAACTTTAGAATACTTCCATTACTCGCATCAGATATTTGGTCTCGCAAATAAATATTGTGAATCGTAATATGGGAAGCATGTATAAGTTTCTTCGAGCATACAAAAAGCATAGGGTGTAACTAAGGACTCATACGCACTAACCTCCCGACAGATATACAGAAAGAGGAGTCAAGTAAGGAGGGGAGAAAGGAGGGAGTATTAAAGGAGAGGTCCGAGGCGAGACAAAGGCTCACCCTTGATTACTGCAAACAAAGCCGCCCGGGGTGCAACAAACGAAAACTTATGGAAATCATTACCCCCTCCCACCCCGGCAGTTTTAATTACAATCGCCCCCAGAGTCCTAACTCTTCAGGTATTAACCACCTTTTCTTTGTAGGCCAGGTCATCTCCTTTAATAACGAAACCTCTCGCCCGGCTCGGATACTGCCAGATATTAAAAAAATTTCGGGAGTTTCGGGCCGTCTCGAATCTAGCGAACGATATTATAATTAGGTATGTATTAAGCAAGAACTCGTTTCTCACTTAATTATCTTAAAAATAAACATCGTTAAAAAACCACTTCAAATCCCATGTCCAGAATAATATGACACAAATCTAGAATGTTTTATGACATAACGAACTTTAAAAAGGCCTGTTTCCATGGAACCTTAAGTAGTTCTTTCGTTCCAAAAATTTAACCGTGTAAACAAGCTTTAAGACACGATATAAGGTCAAAACCGAAACCGTTGATGACTATTTCTCACACGTTGGTTTCATATTGCCCACAGACATTCGATGAGGATTCCCTTTGGAAAGATTACAGAGGAAGCCATTGGGGCCATCAGCGCCGGATTTTAAATGGATGCACGAGATTTTGCCGGCACGCCTCATTAATAATTTATTCTTGCTTTAATTTACACCAAAACTATTATGCAATAACTGCAAAGCTTGATGACTAAATATAATTAGATTAAATTTAAAGGTATTTCTTAAGAAGGCATTTCGATCCACCTCAAGCAGTCGCCTCCTATAAGCTCAATCCTACGCAGCAGCCGCCAGCTTCACACATTATGAAGGGTACCAGCATTCTCCGTAACGTAAACAGTACAAATTATATTTCATGCGGCAATTTATCATTCCTTCCAAAAACTTCCAACGAAGTTATAAGAAAAAAAACGAAATAAAGACTGAAATACCAACGCCTTCTCCCTTGCAAGAGTATATTTGTTATAAAATGACTACGAATTACGTTTAAATTTAGATTTTCTTCTTAATTGCCTGTTAGGGTTTAGATCACCGATATCTAACAATTCCCCATAAATTATTTTACAGTCGAAAATTCGCCCGCTCGGTGCCATTATCAGGAATTTTCAACTTTGCTTCCTTTTACTTATTTCATTATAATTCAAAGCCGTCATTATATTAAAAATCGGTATTTGTTAAATTCGGTGCAAGGTTGCTCAATGATAAGGCATTAAAAGCAGCTGTGTTCAAGGCCCTCAGCTCGAATCTGGCTTGGCAGGATATCTTTACTTTCTGCCACAAATACTCTTTGGGCCAAAAGGGCAGTCTCTACAAAGAGGGTACTCTTAAAGAAAAAGTATGGGGCAAAACTTTTTGAACGTGACCACAGTCGAGTCACCTCCTTGAATGACCACTGACCAAGAAATAGTACTTCCTTTTCTAATAGTGTAGTGAAATTGTAGGTTGAAGAGTGTAGTATAGTATTTTTTTATTTGTTTGATTAAGCTCTCGGGTCCTCGCCCCCTCCTTCAATATCTATATATCTGTTCAATAAGATAAAATAAAATTTAAATTCGAAACAACTCTAGGATTTTTAGATATAAACATATAAAATACAGTTACAAATCCGTTTTAAATTACTTGAGAGGGGATATAAAAGACGGTTCAGCAAAAGTGTGCTCATTTCTTATAGTAGGCAAACAATTTTAGTTCCAGCCGCAGAACATATTTTATACAAAACACATTAACAAATGCGGACTGGGACTGACCCCAAACAGCAAATAATGCTTTGGAAATCATAAAACATGCTTCTAGAAGGCATCAGGGTCAATTCATATCAAGTGGTCCAGAAAAAAATAATTTGGATGCTCCACCATTTTAGAAAAAAAATTATATTTTTATCCACCAATTATGTATGGAATCAATAGTTCGAAACCAGTTATAAAATTATTTTAGGGTCAACCGTTTCGAAATGGCTTGCCATCTTTGTTGAAATTCTCTACAATTTCTTTTTCCTGGAGAAAATAATTGTTTGTGATTTTTCAGTCTACCCCATTGTTCTATTTGGGATATTGTTGCCTGCATTATTTGTCTAGTGAGGTTTAGATCTTTTCCTTTGCAACACAACAATAAATCATCGGCATAAAGAAATCCTTTTACCGGTAAGTTAATGAGATCGGCTATGTCGTTTATAGAAATAAATAACTGAGCCTTACGGAACTGCATTTTCAAGTTCAACCTCGTCGAAAGAGACTTGATTTACTCTTACAGTAGGTTTCCAATTAACCGAGGTCCGGTCAACCGAGGTCTCTATTAACCGAGGTGCCAAGTCTGAGGGGAGGGGCGGGGGTGTGTGTATGTATATGAGTTCATTTAAACATACTACAATAAAAGATTTCTTTTTAAAAAAATAGTTTCATAATTTCAGTTATTATGCATTATTATTATTAAATATTTATCAGTTTTTTAAGCATATATGTAGGTTTTATCTTTAAAAAACCTAAATTTTCAGTTGGTATTGGTATGGTTCCGTTTAACCGATTATTTCAATTAACCGAGGTAACCTTGGTCCCCATCAGAGTTGGGCAATATTACAATTAATTACATTGCCAATTACAATTACATTGTAATTGTAATTATATGAATTAAAATTAAATAATAATTCGTGATTAAACTGTTAATTATCATTATAATTTGTAATTTTAATTTAATTGTAATTCGTAATTACGAATTATATTGTAATCTAATTTTAATTCGTAATTGGAAATTACATTGAAATTCATTTGTAATTGAACTGTAATCTAAGTTTTCAATTTGAATGTAGCTTATAATTAAGTTTTATTGGTAATGTAATTGTACTTTTTAATTAGTAATTATGTTGAAATTACAAGGCAATTGACGAATGTCAGTTGCTTGCTTTTGAGACTGATGGAATTTGGCTTGTCTGTCTTTTGCTATTGTCTGTCTTTTGCTTGAATTTTGGCTTGTCTGTCTATTGCTTTTGAAATGGGGGCAATTTCAACGAGAAATATCTAAAACTAATGATAGTTGTGGGCCAACCTTGAGACTAAAACAAATAAAATTAAAATCAATAAGCTTTTTAAACATAAACTGTAAAAAAAATCTGGCATTAATATATTTAAACAAAAATTTTTGATTATGAACAAGATAAATTCAAATGTATATGGAACAAGTGTGTAAAATTAAAAATTTAGAACTTTGTAAATTTAAATTAAATTATCACTTTTAAACATAATTGTATAACATATATAGTCTTCTCACTTTAACTTCTGATTTTTCTATATGATATTAATATTTGATTTTAAAATCACTCGTTTTTCAAAAGTTTTGTACGCCAGTATATTGCATTTTGGGAGGTTCGTCATTGTTGCGTAAGATGATGACGGACGTGTTTTTGATTTCAGGATATTTCTCAAGTAGTTGTAAACTCTGGTCATCTTCTTTGAAAAACTAAGAACCAGAAACTAAGAAAAACGATTGTCATGAGCTCGGCATCAATATAAGCAGAATCAACGCTTTTAATTTTTTGTGGTGAACCAAAATCAAAGAACGAACTATTTGGGAATTCACATGGTTGCTTTACCGATGATTTTATTTCTTTAATTTCCGAAGCGACAACTCTTCTAAATTCCATGAGAAGATGGTTGAATTTTGCATCTTCTACACATACCATCCATCTGTTTTTAAAAAAACGGATGTGAGAATGCAGTGATAGCTGCATTTTCTGATACACGGGTAGAAAAAGAAAAATATGGCTCAAATCTTTTGGTAACTGGTACCAAAAAGCATTCTGCAAGAGGTAAAAACATCCAAAAAATCAAAAATATTTTAAACTTTAGTACTTTTTAGGTAAGCCTTTATATTGTATTACCTCTTACAAACGATTGGGCATGAATTGGACAAGCTTTTTTGTGTAAGGTGGGCTTATCTTGTCCCATTCTTCTTGAAGCGCCTTTTTGAGATCTTCTGTTTGATATCTCATGTTTCATCACTTCTGTTTCTAATTTACTTCATGAATTCTCTATGAAGTTTAGGTCTGGTGATCTTGGCGTTGTTTATATATGTTTATATATGGCGTTTATTTTGGGGCAATTATACGAACACCATTCTCTTGCAAGATAAGAAGAATGCTTGGTATCGCTACCACTATAACAAGCAACATTATTTATTACCCCCAGATCGGTTACACTTGGTTTAAATTTTTTTTTCAGGGTGTGACAATTTAAATGTTTATCAATTGTTCCCTCAATAAAATGAAGATTTCCTAACCCCAAGTCAGTAATACACCCCCAAACCATGACATGACCACCTCCAAGTTTGATGGTCGGGCGAAGATTTTTTTCATGGCTCTTCATATGCCTTTCTCCAGATGAAACCTCTAACATCAGAGCCAAACAAATTAAATGTTTACACAATCGAATACAGAACACTTTTCCAGAAGTCCATGTATTTTGTTATATAATCCTTAGCAAAATTGATTCGAAGCTTTTTATTTTTGTCACTGATATAAGTTTTTTGCCATGCAACTTCACTGTTGTATTGATATTTTCTCAAGACCCTTCGAATGTTTACAGCACATACCATTGTATTTAAACTTATTATTTAACTTTGGAGAACTCAATTTTGGATTATTTCCAATTATTATTTCCTTCATCATTACCAGTAAAAAAATTTATTGCACTCACTCTAGCTTTTATTATTATTCTATTTTCGTTTTTAAAACTTTCAATAATGTTTTGAATGGTGGCATAACTCCTATTGATAATGGAGGCGATTTTTCGTTGTGTTTTGCCCATTTTAAAATCGTTAATAACTATTTCTGGTTCACGAATAGTTTTGTGCTCAACCGTTTTAAGCAAATGCCCGAACTAGACTGATTTCTTGTGTTCATATAGTTTTTTTTTTTTTTTTCAATGTAGGAATTGAAAGGCCAATAAACTCATTTACCCGATAATTGAAGAATACTTGTTACTTTCACTTTTTTCTAAACGGAAGTAAACATTGCATCTTTTTCATTGTGATCTTCAATTCCTACAAGTTTTAATAAAGATTTTTTTTTTCTCTTTCTATAATTGCTGTTGAGTTGATTTGATTATATAACTTTAATGTATGACAATGAATCATTATGGCCTCATGTGTATTGGTTTTTAAATTTTAACAAAGGGGCAGTAGCGGATCCAGCTGAGGGGCGCGCACCCCCCCCCCTCCTGAGGGGTGAGGACACTCATAAAATATTACTATTTCTATATGAAATGAGCGATATTTAGTCGCTTTTCAAGTCCACTAATTGAAAATGAATTGTATTTAAACATTTACTTACATTTTAATTTATAACGTCATTATGTACTAATATGGATTTTAAATTAGGGCCTTCGTTACTCATGAAATGTAAAAAAAAAAAAAGTGTGCCCCCTTTCAGAAATTTCTGGATCCGCCATTGCAAAGGGGAAGTAATTAGCATTTGAAATATAAATATTCGTTTGCATCATTTTGACTGTGAGCCACTGTATATAGGAAGAAAATACTCTAATTGTAATTATTATAATTTAATTAATTACATTATAATGAATTACATTATAGTGAATTACATTGTAATGAATTATATTGTAATGAATTAAAAGTAGAGAAGTAATTGTGAAATTACATTGTAATTAATTACAATGTAATGAATTACATTGTAATTAATTACGCAATTCAATTACAAAGTAATTAATTATGCCCAACTCTGGTCCCCATCAACTCGGTTAATCGGAACCCTACTGTACTTGCATAACCCTATTGTTTTGAAAATTCTTAATGAAATTGAGCATATTTCCTCTTACACTACTTTCGTATAGTTTTGCAATAATTCTGGGTCAGTAAACCATGTTGTACACTTTCTGTATGCCAAGACTAACCGCTATTAGGCTCATGTTCAAAACGCTGTTAGTATGTCGTTAGTGATGTTAGCTAGGTGGTCAGTTGTTGAGTAAGTAAGTCTGATTTTCACGGTTACCATAGGAGCTGTTTGTTTATTATTTCCACGAGCTTGCACATTGTGCATATCAACAATATTGGTCTATAGCTTTGAGGGTCTTGTTAATTTTTATTTGGTTTTAGCACTGGGATCACAATAGATTTTAGCAATTGGGTTACTATACTTTTTAAATCAAATGATTGTTGAATAATAATCTACATATTTTTATATTGAGTAACAATATTATACATTATATATCTACGATAATTAACTGTACTGATTCCATGGTATTGTTAAACATAATTTTATAGTTTAAAAATAATACACATACTTACAAAATATTAAAAATTGTAATCTACTAAAATAAATTTTTGCATTTCCGAAATTATTTTCTTTGACTAAAATCTTTTTATGAATAAGTTTCAGAATAACTTTTTGAAATGAACTTTTATGCAAAAAGTTATTTGGATAAAAGTTTTAAGATAACTTTATCAAAAAGTTTTCTTAATGAAAAAGTTAATGTTCAATAAAAACCTCAAGTAGGGTAAAAAAAAAAATATATAAGTTTCTTATAAACTTTTTTAAAATAAAAGATAACTACTTATTTTCAACCCCTGCTTAAAACTGCTTTAAATTATATCTGATATTCTTTCTCCTTTGAATATCCACAAACTTATTGAATATCCATCATACAATGTCGGAAGTAAAGCAAAATTTAAGGCATGAATCAGTTAGACAAAAATAAATAATAATTTTTAAATTTGCAGAAACAAAATATCTGAAGAAAACTAATATCAATAATTTAAAAAATAAATTTGGATTAAGTACTAAATCCTTAAGCCTCCGTGTTTTGCAGCAGTGGTACAGGTTTCATTTTCATCAACTAATATTAAACTACATTTATTCTACAGTAGTATTTAAAAAAATAAATAAATACTAACAATAAAGCTTTTGTAAATATTTTATAAGTTCAAATCATTTTTTATACCTCAGAATAAAAAAATACTACAGAAAGAATGAACTTTATTGTTTTACGAACATTTTAGTATAGGAACGAAGCAAAGTTAATCAGGCCTCCTTAGACCTTCCAAATGCGCTCCTAAAAGTCGCGCTCAATCTACGCCCCAGTGTATGGGACTTTGACTCTACATTGTCACTTCCTGGCTCTTTTTCACTTTCTTGCTTATTCTTCTTACCAAAAATCTTTCCAAAGGACTTTGTCGAGGTTCCCGTCTCTCCCTCACTATGGATCCTTGTAGCACTGAAGCTACTCCACACACGACCAAGACTTGAACTACCAAACACAAGAAATTAATCAAGGAATAGGTTTTTTACCTTCACTTACCTATATATGAAATATATAGTAAGGGAAACTATAGCGATTATGACTTCCGATTTTTTTTTAATCCGATTAATCAATAATTTCAAATTGCTTTGATTACTGCACAATTACCCGCTCTTAAGTCAATAAATGCTGGTAAGATTTAAAAAACAGTTTAATTCATTTTTATAATTATAAATAAATGAAATTATAAGAATAAAAGATATAAGGTAAACCATAGAAATCGCCCATTTAGTTTGACAGTCAATCCATATCCGAGCATGCTGCAATATTTCATGGTATATAAATTGCAAATGATACATATAAATGTTCCTTAAAAGGAATATAAAATCATGTGACTAAAAGATCCCAAAAAAAGAGGTTGCACAAATAATGGAGAATGGAACAAAAACTGAAAAGCTGAACGAAACGAGCTTCTATAAAAGCACATCAGTCAATAACATAAATTCAAAGAGTTAACACGTTAACTGCGACGAGGGGTTATTTGACCCTATGCGGTGGCTTCCGTTACTGCGAGCCATTAAACGTGTATTTGTCGTTAACTGCGATGCTTGTCACGCATCATGTTTTAATATTTTTCAGATTTTTTCTTTTTTCTTTTATAATGCACTACTTAATACTACTTATATATCGAAAAAAAATGTAAGGGGTCACTTGACCCCTTGTCGCATTATAGTTTAAATGTTTTCCTTAATGCGGCAAGAGGTCAAATGACCCCTTGGTCTTTTAATGCTCATTACACTTCATCTTACTATTGTTTTAGCATATTATATCAAATATTAATGAATATGTAAATAAAAAATATTTTTTCTATTTCTGTAAATGTTTGAAAGCTGTGAAAGCGACAGTAATTTACCGTGAATCACATTTATCTAAGGGTGAATCACAGATTCACCTTCCTTTCTTGTTCTTCGACTGATTCTACTTAGTACTGTTGACACCTGAGCTCTCGTTTATTTGTCTCGATTTAGTAAATAATTTTGATATGTATTCACGTGGTAAGAAACTTGCCGATTTAGCCCTTTCACAGCGGAATTCAACTTCAAGTGAAGATGAAGGAACTAGTTCAAGTTTTGAAGATAGTTATGATTCATATAACAAAGAAATGTTCGGGCTGTTATGAAAAGCTAAGAACAGCTATGAGCAGTGCAGAAGCCCAAAAAAAGGTGAAGAAGGTCTGGACATACTATGAAGACTGTGCCGACAACCGTCTCTTTGCTTGCAGTGCTTCAATGATAAACATTATGAAATGTAGTTTTTGCGTGTTATTTTTTTTTAATAATTTAATTTGTAATATTTAGGTTTATTTTTTTAAATACACAAAAGTTACACCTATGTTCATTTATAATAAAAACATACGTTTGGTTTTATTTTTGATATCTGAATTCTCCCTTTCATGAATTTATATATGCTGACAATTAAGTAAATTAAAACCATAAAAAACATTTTATGATTGAACGTAAAAGGAAAGAAAAAAATTACTGTTAGTATAACACAGATGTTGTGGAAAAAATAAGTAATAAAAAAATATATTCAGAAGCAACAGAATTCAACCCTGCTTCTGTTACGAATTCTTGTACGTCAGATATTTGTAAAAAAAAATGGATTTCACTTTAAAACATTCATCAATGTTTACAGAGAGTTAATTTTAATGTCTAAGGAACAAGGGGTCAATCAGCCCCTTGACGCAGTTTAGCGGTGTGGTAGCATGGGGTCATTCGACCCCTCGTCGCAGTTAACGAAAACCCCAGTTTATTTGCTTCGCAGCTAACGTGTTTATAGAAAAACGCAAGTGATAATGAATAGAAAATAGAATGCAGAGTTGACATTAGTAATAAATAAATAATAATGCAGGGTTACCATTAGCAATATCATTTTTGTCCCATGAGTCATTTCTGGACCAGCAGATGCTTCACTAACTGGTGAAAGAATAAGAGTGAGCAAATATATTTATAGTCCTACAAGCAGACCCGGTCATGCGTTGTTATGGCTCAGTAGCTATAATGCATTGAATTAATTATATCCTATTCTTTTTAATACCGTTAAATCAAATTTCACTGATGAAGATAAAAACCTTTCAGCAAATCTAAAAACCAACGGGATCTAAAATAGAACTTTACGCCAAATTTAAAATTTTTTGGTAAAGAATTTAGAAGGGTTAAAGTTTTTATTTTTTACATCTCATTTTTGACCATATAAGTATTAATGATCCATTCATTAAGCACTTACTGGATTATTTCAGCAGAGGCGAGATTAAATAAAAATAACACACATGTAAAAGGAACTAATAAAGAATATATATAATTGAAATAGAGTTTAGTACAATCACAATAGACTATTAGCAAAAATATACCAAATTAATCTTTTGCCGTAATACATATTAATTAAATTCAAAATATAACACATGATGAGATATTGTATCAGTAAGTTCTACCTGAAACAGGTTATCAAAACCGAGCACAGAGCAGGAAAATTTTGGTGTGGTCGTGGGAATGATTTTGGTTAACCTGTCTTTTGCGAAATTAAATATCTTACCCACCCTATATATCGAAAGAAAATGAAGTGTTGTGTCTATAATCAACTTACACCGATGGAAATTTATATAACTTACAAACAATCACTCTCAATTGTAGTATAATAAGTATTATAGTATAATGAGCTAAATTTTATAAAGATTGGTTGAGTAGTTTCTGATTTTACCTCTGACAAACATTAGGAAACGAGATTTTTATTTACGTATAAAGATTATAATGACAGATCCCCTTCCATCATTAAACAAATGTTTAATTTGCATATAAAATCCTGGTATAAATCTTTACATTTTTATCACATTATATTATATTTTTATATTATACTAGCTGTATATCCCGGTTTCACCCAGAGAATTTAATTTTTTAAATCTATAAAATCTATAAACTGAGACTTTTATCGACTCAAACGGTCGATTTTGTAAAAACCAATGTAAAGCGAGATCAAAACAATTATTATAACAATAAAGAATATATCCAGAGATCGGCTGAAGTTATGCAATTTTAATATGGACAGGTGTTCGCACCTGGTCTGAAAGAACCACTGAGTGAAATTTGGAGAATTTAGGACAAACGGTATGAATTTCTATAAAGAACAAACAGAATTTCATCTTTATATACACAGATTATAGCTGTATATCCCGGTTTCACACGGGGAATTTCATTTTTCTAAAGAAACGGCCGATTTCGTAAAAAAAACATTGTAAAATGAGTTCATTATGATTTTTATAACAATAAAGAATATCAGCTGAAGATTGGCTGAAGTTATGCAATTTTAATATGAACAGGTGTCCGCACCTGGTATCAAAGAACCACTGAGCGAAATTTGGAGTATTTAGGACAAACGGTATGGATTTCTATAAAGAACAAACAAACAAACAAAAAAAAATTCATCTTTATTTATATAGATTACTAGCTGTATGTCCCGGTTTCACCCGGGGAATTTCATTTTTCTAATCTAATTTTCTAACGTCTAATAATCTAATTTTGAAACGTTCGATTTCGTAAAAAAAACCATTGTAAAGCGAGATCATTACGATTTTTATAAGGATAAAGAATATCAGCTAAAGATCGGTTGAAGTTATGCAATTTTAATATGGACAGGTGTTCGCACCTGGTATGAAAGAACCACTGAGGGAAATTTGGAGAATTTAGGATAAACGGTATGGAATTCTATAAAGAACAAACAAACAAACAGAAATATTGCCCTGCAGTTTCAGCTTCACGCAAATCGGATTGCCTAAGCCTCTGTGGCGCAAGGCGGGCCTCGTATTCCTGGGCAGACTCAGTTTCCCGCGATTCTGCCTGTCTAAGCCTCTGTTGTTCAATCCTATTTTGATGTTCGTCGAGAGTTTCAGCTGCTCGTATTTGACGTTGTTTTTTAGCTTTTGAGCTCACTACTCCTATTGAAGCTCGCTTCTTTTGAGGCATTTTTAAAAAATAAATTCACCATACATGTAAATAAACGTATTGTAATGTTAAAAAAAAAACATATGGTTTAAAAATCCCAGAACGCGACACCTGCCAAGGAATGGTCTTACCGGGCCTTGTTGGCCTCTTCAAAATCTTTAAAATTCTTTTTAGGCCGTTTTTTCGACTCAAACGGTCGATTTTGTAAAAAAAACCATTGTAAAGCGAGATCATGACGAATTGTATAACAATAATGAATATATCCAGAGATTGGCTGAAGCTATGAAATTTTAATATAGACAGGTGTTCGCACCTGGTCTGAAAGAACCACTGAGCGAAATTTGGAGAATTTAGGACAAACGGTATGGATTTCTATAAAGAACAAACAAACAAACAGAATTTCAACTTTATTTATATAGATTATTATATTATATTTAATTTGACTTAACATACCTTGAAACTGAAAATACTCTGCTCAATGACTTCCTCAATGCTCTGGACGTGTGTGTCTTTTCTTCGTTTTTATCCTTCAAAAAGATTGAATTTTCTTATTTGTTTTAAAATATTAAAACGAAACAAATAATAAAATAAATAATTTACTTATTTACCTCTTCATTTTTTGGTTTCCCCTTTCCAACTACTAATCTCTTCAATGTTCGTATCTTAGATTCTTTTTGTTCTTCATCCTTCTGTTCTTCATCTTTCTGTTCTTCATCCTGGTTTGAAGTTCCACTCTCAGTTGTACTTATAGTTTCTGGCAACTCAGGTGCTATCGTTGACTGAAAATTAATATCACGTCACTTAACAGAAAGTGAATATGAAAAATACTGTGTTGGACCTAGGTATATGTTTGTCCACCATTTTTATATAATTTTATCCACAAATAATGATGAACCTTATTACACTTATATCAGTCATTTGAGAAATCCAATTTATTCACAAATTCAATTTTAAGGAAAAACAAGAAAAAAAGTTTCTACTTTTACTCCTAAGAGATTCCCTCAACTTTAATTCTTTATTCTGTCACATATATTTATTAGAATTTAGATTAAGAAATATGATTCTCTTGAATTATATTATTGCATGCAAGAAACACAAAAATAAAAATGATAACTGACTTTTTTGGACGTGTCAGGTTTCACAAATGGCTGAATAAATTTTGGTTAGAAATTAATCAAACTTTGTTACTTTTACTTATCTATATATGAAATATATAATAAGGGAAACTATTGCGATCGTGAAAAATTTCGACTTCCTGTTTTCAACGGAAATACACATTTTGGGATTCTCTGAGTCCAAAGAACCAAGTCCCTCGAAATAGTCTGTGTGTGTGTCTCTGTCTGAGTGAACCCAAAAACTAAAAACCGTACGAACATGAAATTGGGTATTTGGTTTATGTATATGCCTGCAATGAGACAGCAAAAATTCCATCAAAATTGGTAAAACGGAGGGGATACTTTATTTCATAACTTTTAATGATTTTTTTTACGGTTTTCTCAAAAACGGCTCGGACGATTTTGATAAACTAGGTATTTGAAGTATGTATATGTCCGCGATATGACCATAAAAATTTCATCAAAATTGATGAAACGGAGTGGGCTCTTTAGTTCATAACTCTTTTTTTTATTATTATTATTATTTTTTTTTTTTTTTATTTTCTCAAAAATAGCTTTAACGATTTTGATAAAATCATCATGTTTAATGAGAATCAAGTATTCTTTAATATCAGGTAAGCTTTATCATTTTTAAAATGTTCTGAGGGGCCGTAAATCGGAAAGGGGCCTTTTTTGTTTTCCTACCCCTTAACTGGTACGATACCATTCTACAACGTGAATGGTACCATGGATGAATTTTCACCCATATTTTTAACCTATTATAATTTTGTGTAGATTTATTTTATTTTTTTTAAATTTATGTGTTCAGTCTCAGACTGTTTGAATTTAAAAACAATGTTTCCCGCCATCCAATGCCTCCTAACTTATTGTAAGTGCGTAGCTTAAGTGCAAGTTAAGAAGGCCATGAAGATCAGCTGTCGGATGTCTACCGCCACGTGCGTCATCCCCACTCCGCCTCACTCTGCTGTCGACCGCCGTCACGTTAAGATCTCCATCTCTCAATCATCCTGCCACCGGCCGCCATCACGACGCAGGTGTTATCTTTGGTCAGATTGCGAGTCGACCACGTAAGTAAGATCTTACTATATGCAATTGCCATTTTTCTTCAAAGAATTGACTCAGAGCAGAAGAGAGGTCAACCTTGGAGATTGTGCAACCCAAGCATATCTCTATGAGTTTCAGTTCACCGGAAGTTAAGTTCGCCTTCAGAAACACTAGTGGGTTTGTTCGCCGTATTTAATAGCTATTTATTTTAATCACCAGGAGTGGATTAGAATACAGAGCTCTGTCAATTAGTCTGGTTTTCTTTATCTCTGTTTAATTTTCTTAAATGTTTCATGATCATTTCTTAACGTGCTCTAAGGCCTTAATTCATTGTAAAATTGTTAGTGCTAAGTTTCATTTAATTTCAAGAATTCTAGTTACTTTTTTTTTTCTTCATCTTTATTCATTCATAACCTTTTAAGTTATTGTTGTTATTAGAAGTGTCATATGGTTCAGCTTTATTTTATTTCATTTTATCTAATGCTCGAGCTGTTTATTAATTGTATTTTTCCTTAAGAATAAAAGTTTTGTTTTTCTCTCTCTGTAATTTCACCGCTCTTCTTTTTTTATTATTCTCCTTCATCATTATTTTTAATATTAACGCCCTATGGAACATTTTGGTGCCGAAACCCGGGAATTTAATTAATAAAATTAAATATTATTTAACCGCTGAGAGACTTGTTTACATTTCAGAAAACTTGTTTCGCCATTGTCTAGAGTCATTCCTGGTAAAGCTGAATCATCATTGTTGTTCTGTTTCTTTTGTGAGTCATTGTGTTCTGAGTATTAAGATAAGTTCTCACTCTTCTTAGCTCTATTATTTTCTATTGTTACTATTATTATCATTTTTATTACTTTAATTCTTATATTATCTCTAACATTGTAATTCTTTTCAGCACCCCGTTTTCTTTTGTATATTGTAATTGTAATCATGGGAAATCGCCGTAAATCAAATAATTTAGGGGTGAGTGCCCGTAAGGCCATTCTGATAAAATCATTAGAACAATTTTTTACCTTTTCCGAAAAATGTAAAGAGGCATTGGATCGCCGGGATTTCCAAGTATCAAAGGTTTTCATTAAAAAATTAAATCAATTAATAGAAGAGATGCGAGTAACTTTCAACTCCCTTGTCGAGGAATGTTTCAATTTAGATCAAGGGGTTCCCGAAGATGTGGAGGAACAATTCATACAAGCGCAATTAGATATCATAGAATTAGAGTCTAGAGTGCCTGACCGATCGGCATCCGCGTCACCAGTTCCTCCCTCAGCTCACCGGTTCACGGAAATGCGACTTCCCTTACTCAATTTGCCCACTTTTAACGGGGATATTTCTCAATTCCAAATTTTTAAAACTACTTACCTCCCTATCGTTCACCATAATGATAGTTTAAGTGATGGGATGAAGCTTACTTATTTAAAGAGTTGTCTATCGGGCGAGGCTCTATCCGTCATAGGTCATTTAGACAATTTAGATTCCAATTATGCTATTGCCTGGGACGCATTGACCAAGCGTTACGATAACGCATCGACTCTCGCCGCCCGTATCCTGACGGATATGTTGAATTTCCCGCCGATTTCACGCCCATCTCCCGAAGCTCTTGAGAAATATTTAAAGATCTATTCTGAATTGGGGCAACAATTAAAATCAATGGCTATTCCGAATCTAAGCGATTATTTATTATATTTCATGGCGTTCCGCAGTCTAGATCCGGTCACGCAGAAGGAATTCAAATTTCACCATCCCGAAGACTTTCCTACCCTCACCGATTTGTTGGGTTACATCAACCGTCTCCAAATAGCGTCCACTTCCGTTTCCGGATCACCTCCCCCTAGGAAACGGGAAGCTTCGCCTATTCGCCAACCACCGCGCCCTGTCAATCGCGTAGCGCGTGCCTTCGCCTCCAGTATTCAATGTCCTTACTGTCGAGAGGCCCATAACATCTACCACTGTCGTGAATTCAAGGAACTCTCCGGCCGGGACCGATTACAATTTATTCGCCGATCAGGGCTATGTTATAACTGTTTGGGGGCCCATTCACAACATCAATGTCAGTCTAGCCAGCGCTGTCATAACTGTCAGGAATTTCATCATACTTTGTTACATAGGGGGTTTTCGGAATCCTCGCGCCCAGAGGCGGGTCCGCGCTCTCCGCCTAGTTCACCCCGGCCAGCTTCTCCCATCGTCCGAACTTCTCAGCCGCGCCGCTATTCGGCCCAACGCCCCCCGGTCCGTTCGCAAGGACCTCGCTCCTCGCCGCCTCTACCGGTGTTCCACGCGGCACCGCCATCTCCTCCACGGGGCTCACAAAGACGTTCGCCTAATTCCCATGATCATGCCCGAAGGTCCTATGAAAATTCGCCGCCTTCGCCGTTCGCTGCCCCCGTTTCTTATCACCATCCGGGGGGGTCCTTCCGCCCCTATCACAATGAATCTTCGAGGGGGCCTTCTCCACCGCATGGAACCTCACCTGCTCGCCGATCACCTACATTAGGGGCCGCCGGTCACGATAATTGACTACCTACCGCCGCCGACACTCCCGTTCTCGCTCCTGCTCGCCCAGATGATCAACCCTCGCCGATAACCATTGCTAACCCTGTCCACCGCTCATCGAGTAGGAGTGACGCGCCATTCAACCACCATGCTTCTGCGCCGTCTCCCAGCCGCTGTCCTATTCGCCAGTGCCGCTCGCCGTCTCCTGATGTAAGCACCAAATCCTTTCCGCCGTTAACGTTATTAGGTTCCTTTGGGAATTTTTCGCCTGCTCTCCTTCCAACTGCGCAGATTGCGGTTCGACGTCCTATTTATCCTCCCAAGCTTCTCCGCGCCCTTCTTGACTCCGGAAGCCAGGTAAGCTTCATCACCGCCGATTCCGCCTCTCGCCTAGGGCTGCCTGTCGCACCCTCGCCCGTCGGAGTTAATGTTCTTGGGGGCCCTTCAAACATTTCTTGCCCAGGGTATACTACCGCCTCCCTAGAAGTCCCGAACTCCTTGTCACTTAGGGTACGGCTCTTTGTTATTAAGAAAATAACCGACACTCTTCCTACTTCGCACGTAGATTTGTCCCCTTGGCCGCATATTACCCAGTTGCCACTCGCCGACCCTTCCTTGTGTCAACCAGGGGAGATTGACCTCCTGTTAGGTATAGACGTCCTTCCCCTCATCATTCTGGGTATCGCTCCCGTATCTCAGGGCGGACCCATCGCCCTTGAAACTGTATTTGGCTGGTGTATCATGGGGAACTGTCGCCCCCCAGCCAATCAGCGCCGTATTACATGGTCGAAAGACGTGATCGACAACGAAGGTAAGACCTATCGCCCACCTCCTCGCCGCCGTTCTCATCATTTTCCGCCTGCACCCAAGGCTGATAGCCTGACTACTTCACTTGCCAAAGATCTCTCTCCTGCAATTCCCAGTCCTCCAGAAGCACTAAGAGCCTTTAATGCGCTCACCAACCTCCAACTCAATAAAGAGTTGAAAAAATTCTGGGATCTCGAAGAAGTGTCCGCCATTTCCCCCAAGTTCTCTGCTGAAGAACAGTTGTGTGAGGATCTATTTCTAAGATCCGTCTCCCGGAACCCTGAGGGTCGCTACATCATTCCTCTACCACTAAAATCTGTTGATATAGGGGAATCTTATTACCGAGCTCTAAAACAATTTCACCGTCTCGAAGCCCGCCTCCAACGCGAACCTATTCTCCGGGAGGCCTATGTCGCCTTTATGCGCGAATATCTTGACCTCGGCCATATGTCCTTAGTTCCGGATCCTGATGACGCCCGCGGTGCCACCTATTATCTTCCTCATCACCCTGTTCACCGACCTGATGACCCTCCGTCTAAAATTAGGGTGGTATTCAACGCTTCCTCACAATCATCTAATGGAAAATCCCTCAATGACATTTCTTACACCGGGCCCAAGCTTCAAACGGACATTGTTACCCTTATCACCCGCTCACGTACTCACCGATATATATTCACCGCGGACATTAGGCAAATGTATCGCCAAATTTTAGTTCCCCCGGAACACCAAGACCTTCAAAGAATCATATGGCGTTTTTCACCCGAAGAGCCTGTGCGCTCTTACCGCCTCCGCACGGTCACTTACGGGGTTAGTTCTTCTCCATACCTAGCCATTCGGACACTTCACCAATTAGCTCAAGATGAAGGGGACCGTTTCCCTAGTGCCGCCCCGGTTCTACGCGATGACACCTATGTGGACGATATAATCACCGGAGCCTCCTCACTCGCCGAAACCATTCAGTTAAGGGATAATTTAATAGCTCTTTTGCACGCCGGGGGATTTGAACTAAGAAAATGGGCCGCCAATCATCCCGATATCCTCGCCAATTTGCCCGCCGACCATTGTCGTATCGGACCCCACGCCTTTGATTTTGACACGACTGATGAGCCCACCATTAAAATTCTAGGGTTAATATGGTCTGCCGATACCGATGCCTTCTCTTACCGGTTCTGTTCCAATAAATTACCGGCTACCAAGCGGTTGATATTGTCTAAACTTGCTCGCATTTATGACCCGCCTGGATGGTTAGTGCCTGTTACATTCACCGCCAAGTTATTGATTCAACGCCTGTGGATTGGACACTCCGATTGGGATGAACCTGCCCCCGCCGATGTTACCCGCGATTGGGATATTTTTCAAAACGAACTTGAATCTGTATCTAAGATATCCATCCCTCGCCGTTTCCCCTTCTATCAGGAATCCCGCAGCAGTCAACGACTGGTCGCCTTCTGCGACGCTTCAGAATTAGGATACGCGGCCACCATTTACCTCCACTCTACCTCATCCGCCGGTGAAATCGCGGCTCATCTACTCATAGCTAAGTCCCGCGTAGCTCCCCTCAAAAAGGTATCCCTTCCTAGGTTAGAATTATGCGGAGCTCACCTTTTAGCAAAATTGACCACTAAGATTCTCGGTATGTTCCCTCAACCATTTGAAGATATTGTTGCTTTCTCGGATTCCGCGGTTGCCCTCACCTGGATTCGCGGCGAACCGCACCGATGGAAAACTTTCGTGGCCAATCGCGTCACTGAAATACAGGAAGTTATCTCCCCTTCTCAATGGCGTCACATTGACGGTAAGGAAAACCCCGCCGATTGTGCCTCTCGGGGGCTATTCCCCAATGAATTCACCCGTCATCCTCTGTGGTGGACAGGTCCCTCCTGGTTATCAAAACCGCCTAGTCAATGGCCAAAATCGCACATAGATTCCCCGCCTGACGCCGTTAACAAGGAGCGTCGAATCTCCAAAGAAATCATCACTTGTGTCGCCCTAACTTCCCTCGACTTGGAAAGTCGATATTCTTCCCTGACTCAACTCCAGAGAATCACCGCCTGGTGCCTCCGCTTCGCCCACAACTGTAGGAATCCTGATCGCCGATACACCGGGTTTCTTTCCGCCGTTGAACTAAACATGGCACTTGATACCCTAGTCCGCGGAGTCCAACAAGTCGCGCTAGCAGATGAATATAAAGCCGCGTCAGAACCCGCCTCCAAGTTGCGCATTAAACGCATTTTACAATTGTTCATCGATTCCCACGGCCTTTTGCGCGTAGGCGGTCGTCTTCATCTTGCTCCTCGCCCGTTTGATGCTAAACACCCGGCATTACTTCCTAAGGATCACCCCCTCACTCACTTAATAATCGATAATGCTCATCTTACCAACTTACACGCCGGTCCATCTGCTACTCATTCATTCATTCGCCAGAGATTTTGGATTTTAGACGGAAAGAACGTTGTTCGCCATCGCCTAGCAAAGTGTAACCGATGTTTTCAAGTCAACCCCCAACCACTCATTCCCACCATGGGTTCGCTCCCTAAAGACCGTGTTTCATCCACGTATGCTTTTCTTAAAGTAGGAGTCGACTACGCCGGTCCCTTCTCGGTTTCTTCTGCCCGCATTCGGGGATGCCGCGTCACTAAAGCCTATATCTGCGCCTTTGTCTGCTTTTCCACCAAAGCTGTGCATCTAGAACTCGCCTCCGAGCTCTCCATCCCCGCATTTCTTGCCGCTTTCGCTCGGTTCTGCAGTCGCCGCGGCGTTCCCTCTGACATCTATAGTGACAACGGTACTAATTTTGTAGGGGCTAGTCGCCAGCTGAACGAAATTGGGCGTTTCCTGCGACACGCTGATACCCGCGAGGCAATATCACAACGCTCATCCGCCCTGGGAATTCAATGGCATTTTATCCCGCCTAGTGCTCCCCATTTCGGAGGTCTTTGGGAGGCTGCAGTCAAATCCACCAAGCGACATCTCCGTACTGTTATGGGTTCCCAGATTCTGTCTTTCGAGGAATTTTCTACTCTCTTGACTCAAATAGAGGCCGTTCTCAATAGTCGCCCCTTGTGCGCTCTCTCTCCGGATCCTCAAGACTTAGAAGCCTTGACCCCTGGCCATTTTCTCATTCACCGACCTCTTAACGCCCCACCTAGTCGCGATGTTTCCGACACCCCGGTTAATCGGTTAACAAGATGGAAACTAGTCGATAAACTTCACCAATCATTCTGGAAACGGTGGACGATAGAGTATCTGCACACTCTTCAACAGCGTTCCCGCTGGACGGACTCCTCTCCTGAATTAGCTCCGGGTTCTCTCGTTCTGGTCAAAACCGACAATCAACCTCCCCTTAACTGGCCTCTCGCCCGTGTCGTCGAGCTGTTTCCAGGTACTGACAATGTAGCCCGAGTGGCCAGCATCTTAACCCCTTCAGGCTTGCTTAAACGTCCCGTTAACCGCCTATGCCCCTTACCCTCTCAATAATGCCGCATCCGCGCCATGGGGGGGGGGGATGTTCAGTCTCAGACTGTTTGAATTTAAAAACAATGTTTCCCGCCATCCAATGCCTCCTAACTTATTGTAAGTGCGTAGCTTAAGTGCAAGTTAAGAAGGCCATGAAGATCAGCTGTCGGATGTCTACCGCCACGTGCGTCATCCCCACTCCGCCTCACTCTGCTGTCGACCGCCGTCACGTTAAGATCTCCATCTCTCAATCATCCTGCCACCGGCCGCCATCACGACGCAGGTGTTATCTTTGGTCAGATTGCGAGTCGACCACGTAAGTAAGATCTTACTATATGCAATTGCCATTTTTCTTCAAAGAGTTGACTCAGAGCAGAAGAGAGGTCAACCTTGGAGATTGTGCAACCCAAGCATATCTCTATGAGTTTCAGTTCACCGGAAGTTAAGTTCGCCTTCAGAAACACTAGTGGGTTTGTTCGCCGTATTTAATAGCTATTTATTTTAATCACCAGGAGTGGATTAGAATACAGAGCTCTGTCAATTAGTCTGGTTTTCTTTATCTCTGTTTAATTTTCTTAAATGTTTCATGATCATTTCTTAACGTGCTCTAAGGCCTTAATTCATTGTAAAATTGTTAGTGCTAAGTTTCATTTAATTTCAAGAATTCTAGTTACTTTTTTTTTTCTTCATCTTTATTCATTCATAACCTTTTAAGTTATTGTTGTTATTAGAAGTGTCATATGGTTCAGCTTTATTTTATTTCATTTTATCTAATGCTCGAGCTGTTTATTAATTGTATTTTTCCTTAAGAATAAAAGTTTTGTTTTTCTCTCTCTGTAATTTCACCGCTCTTCTTTTTTTATTATTCTCCTTCATCATTATTTTTAATATTAACGCCCTATGGAACATTATGTTTTAAAAAGGAATACCTTTTAAATTTCAATAATAGGAACGGGAAAAAATACATTTAACATTTAAATTTTATTAAAATAAAATTAATCGATAATAGGAAAATTTTTGAAATTAAGTGGAAAAAAATTAAGTATATGGTTTTTTTTTTTTTTTTTTTTAAACAACTTTATATTTATGAAAAAGAATAGTTCCCTCATTTTTGTTGCATGTTATATCCCTGTGATTCCCACATACAAAATTTTGGCACACACTACACTTCACTGAATACTTCTTATCACTTTTCTTACAAAGTTTATACATCAAATCCAAGTTGGTGAAGAAACTCAAATCTGTTGATGGTTGACTTTCCTCTTGGTCACATAAGACCATATTATAAAAGCGTTAATTCCAGCTGCATTTAATAATCCATAGAAAATGGCTAATGGCCACCCTTTTTTTGAGGAACCAAAATGTGCTCACCTTGTCGACTAAACCAGGTAGAATCGTCTTTCCTGTCAGGACGGATCGAAGTAGGTCTCCATTTTAAAGTTGGATTTGCAGGTCCACTTACTAATACTTCGCTGACCCTCTCATTCAAAACCTTATCTTCTTCATTAGGATCATAATCCTAATCTAAGAATGACGATTCTCTGAATGGCCATAAATAACATCATCTTCTACCTCATCTTCGACACAAAAATCTTCTTCCTCTGAACCTTCATCATCACTAAACACATCATTACCTTCGTCTGTAACTAACCACTAAATTCACTAGCACTAGGTGAATTTTCACCCATGGTACCAATTAAGGGCTACATAGTACCTTTGTTTTTGTTTATATGGAGAATTTATCAGCCTCTCCTTTTGCCTAAAAATAAGCAATGGCAAAATATGTGTAATGATGTTTACGTTCTAATAATGTTTAAATACTGTAAGAATGTTTAAAGGCTATTTTATTTAAAAACCATATGTTCTTATTATTTAGATTAATTGTTTTAAAGTTAGAGGGTTAGATTTTAATTTTTGTAAACATTGTATAAAAGACTATAAAAACCGATTTTGTAGGTACGTATGTGTACATTTCAATTGTTAATTGTATTATCTTAAATTTCTATTATGTTAAATTTGTAATTATTTTGTTAAAAAAGTTTTATGTTTGTAGCAATCCAAAAGAAGTTTATAATCTTTTAAAATTGAAGATAACCAGATTATATATGAAATATGAAAAAAATCATGTAACTTATACAGGAGAAAAAAAGGAAAATATTCTGTCAACTCATAAAACACGTTGAGCCCAGTCATGTGCAGTATGCATATAATGACAGACGATTGTTCATAATTAAAGATGTTCTGTTCATTTAATAACAGTTATTTGTTTCATGGTAACTATATGAAGTTTTCAACAGCTACTTGGAGAATTATAAAATCAGATGGCTTGGAGTATTATGCTTGCAGTGCCGAATTATCATAAGTAAAACTTTTATTTAATAATAAAAATAAGTATAAATAATAAAACAAAATTAAGTAAATTAATGTGGAAAAATTTGAGACTTTGAGAAATGGGATTTAACAAAACACGTCAATTTCTAATCAAAAAGTAAGTTGGCATCACTCGAATTTCTTAAATTCTTAAATTAAATCTTAAAATTTATAATTTAAAATCTTAAATTAGTTTTATTATTCAATGTGAGAATGTATTAAAAGTTTTGATCCAGCTGCAGTAGAAGAAAATCTGTCTGGTGGTCATCAATAATTTGATGACAGTAGAAGAAAATCTGTCTGGTGGCCAACAATTTGTTGACACAATTATTTTTAAAATAAAACAAGTAACTCAAAACATTAAGTTAACGAGATTTTAAGATATAATAAAGTTTTTTGTTAGGAAATAAAAATTAAATTTAGTTAAAGATTGATGTAATAGAAATGCACCTTTTTTAAAATCTGTTCTTGTTTTTTGACCAAAGGGCTGAAACATTCTTATGAGCAAACAGAAATTTATGGATATATTTCTTTTCTCATCAATATAGTTCAACAGACTAGGTTACATGAAAAGACGACTTTTGTATTTTGACAAAAAAATTTTTCAATAATTTAACTTTTATTAACTGTATTATAAAATTATTTCCTTATTGTATTATTGTAGAAATAATGCTTCAAAATGTTTGAAACTTATTTTTATTACAAAAACAATTTAGAGGTGAAATTAAATTGAGCAATAAAAAGTGTGCCTGTTTGGTGCCAGAGCAGTCCCTAAATGATAAAATCGTGAAGTGCTACTGTACAAGGGGAAGTTTGTCTTGCAGAGCTGTCATTTTTAAAAAATATATATATTTTTTATTTATTTATAAAATATTATTTTTCTATGAAAAACAACTCCACAGAATTGCCAGCTAAGGCAATTATTAATAGAAAATAACAATTTTGTTATTGTTATTGTCGTTGAATTCAATGATTTGGTATGTTTTTGATTCTTTGTTTGTTTGTTTAACGTCACTTTATGCCACTAAGGCTAATCGGACGATGGTACAGTGGGAGTCCTAAATGTTGCCTATCAAGGTATAATTAGGATAGGGATCTTTAACGAGTACCTGCCATCGTACAGGCTCGGGACCTCGATTTTACGTGCTATCCGAGGGACGGCATGGCTAAGGATTTTTTACTCCCATTGAAAAATCCTAGGGCCATCGCTGGCCGCGAACCTGCGACCTTTAGTATTGTAGGTTGATCTGTTTTTGATTATGAGGAAATAAGTTATTTGATAAATAATTACATTTGAATTAGGGCATCAATTGCAGATATAAAATTTGTATTTATACTTTAGATAAAATTTATTAAATAGGTATGTGAAGGATATCTTGCGAATCATGTTTTTTTGGTTTCTGGTTGCCCTGTTTTTTGTTATTCCCAAGAGTAAACTCTCCTTCTGGGTCGATTTCTGAGCTGTGGTCAGTATCCGAAATAGCTGGAGCGATGCAATCGGTTCCAATGGGCCCTGTGCCGTCAAAGGAGAGGAGTGGTGGTATAGATTCTGCTCGTTGCACAGACCGAGACCTCGACTGCAGCGCGTTTTGGGATTTGGGAGGAGGGGGGCAATAAAAGAAAGGGACGGGGGGAGGTTCGTGGGGGGAGGGGGGATGAAAGGATTTAGGGGGGTGAAATTTCATTGGCTGTCGTTTGAATTTTTAATATTGTCTTTTTTGTTATTTATGTTTTCTCCAAAGTTGAACACTGTGTTTCATAACTATTATTTAATATTTAAAGCAAAGGAATTTGGCCAAACGTTTTTAAGACTGAAATTTTCAGAATAGGTACATAAAATAGAAAATTACTACTTATTTAATATGAAATAATTACATCAGGTGTTGGTAGTGAAATGTTTTCTCCTTCTGGTCCAATGGATGGTGGATCCTTTGAAATTACATCTCCTTCTTCGGCCTGTGGGCAACATTCTACATCCATAATTTACCAACACCCAACTCCTGAAAATAATTTATTTCGTGGAAAATGTTTGCTATTCATTGTTATAAAATTATTTATGCAAACAATCATAAACTATATTTCTTAAATAAATCGTCATGAAAATAATTTATTTCATTAACAAATTTCACCATCCTTGTTTACTCCTGCTAATACAGACTATCCAAAAGATAACCAACATGTTTTAATCAGAATGAAAAGGTCAAATTTTATTTTGCACCTCAACCCCAAATACAAGTCAGCGTTCTAAAAATGGATTTAACATACAAGCTGATGTTCTTCTTAAACTTGCTTGGCCACCTTGGCCTCTGTAATTTTTATCTCAGAAGTTATTGTGCCTGAATTAATAACATAAGCACTACCTTAACTTCTCCAACTTAAAGGGTGCTCAAAATGAAATGATAGAAGTTACAACTGAACTTGCTAAGACCAAAAATTGTTAAGCAGACCAAGGCTTAAAAAGATTCATATTTTATATATCATTACTTGAGTACAGAAACAGCCTACTCCACATTTAAACCAAAGTCCCAGTCCAATCTAGGTCATCACAGATGAATCTGAAGTCTATTGCAATAAGAATTATAATCACTTTTAATAAGCTAAAGCATTTTATTATTAATTTCTTCTAATATTTTTAAAATGCCTTTGTGAGTTGTTTTTTTTTAGCCTTATATTGAAAAGCAACAGAACTAAATTAAAGGTATTGATTCAAAAACCAATTCAAAACACATGTACAACAGAGTTTGTGATTCATTTGAATTTTTAAATATCAAATCATATACTAAAACCAATTTTTATTCATATTTTTGGATGAAGTTCATTCATTGTTAAAGAAAGAGCCAAGAAAAAATTTTAAAACAAGTACTCACTTATTATGTTACCAGTCTTCTCTTAAAAAGAAATACTTATTGTATACTGCCCTGCAAAATAAATACCTTTTATAGCATTATTCCTAAATAAATATGTAACCATGAGTACTAAAAACAAAAGAATAATAAACTTTCAATGCCTTTCTAATATGTTTTAAATTAAAAAAAAATTACAATAAATACAACAATGAGAAATGATACAGCCAAGGCCTTCGGAATAATGTTTTTTTCATTATAATTATGGATTTCTTTTTTGGATTAAAAATTAACAGTGACAAATGTTTCATAAATCCATTGAATGAAAATATATATGCATCCATATGATTTAGATCAAATAATTTGCATATTAAATAATAACTGTAACCTAATTTATCTAGTTAATTATTACATATTACAATGCTTAAAGATGAAAGTGTAATCATAATAGACAAGTAAAAAACTATATTAAACAATAAAACACTTCAAATTTTATATATTTTTACTTGCTATACTTACATTTTGAGATAATTATAAGACACCAAGGTATTTTAGACCGATGAACACCAACAAAACCCCAACTATTGTCCTTCCATTAACCATTTTTACGAGTATATATTACAAAACTACAAAAAGTTTAAAATAGTATTTAAAATTTAATATGTCACAAATTTCATTACAACTACATATGATAAATTTTATATGAAACTCTGTTTTTCTGCAAAACAAACTAAGCAAAATATAAAATATATAGAAACATAACTCTATGACAAAGGGTTCTTAAAACTGTTGAAATATAATTATTTCACACCATTCCATCTCCTAAAATATAAGAAGGAAAGAGGGTTGAAACTATAGGAGGTAAAGGAAGCATTGGTCCTGAGAAACAGATTTAGAAGTCCATAAACTTTGAGTGAAATTGAATTTTCGTTTGAGTAAAAAATATTTGTTTCTTTTTATATCTCTAATCCAAAATCTCAAGCTAGAACACTATTCACTTTGTCATCTTAATATCTCTTCATAACACTGAGGTATTGGTATCATTCAGTAAAATTTATAAAATGATATATCAAAGAGAAGATATTTAAAAACATTTAATTGTTACGTTAGATTAAACGATTATAAGTTTGTATTTAAAATTTTCGTAATAGAGTGAATTCATTTTATCTTTCATTTTTATTTTTATAACATGTTTTGATTTAAAATTTATTAAGCTCTGAGGTCATTATTCCATCTTCAGGGGTACAGTTGCATTTTCTAATATTCGACATATGTAAATCAGACATTTGATCACTGATTCTTAATCAGATGATATGAAGAGATATTATGATGAGAAAGTGAATACTGTTCTAGCTTGAGATTTTGGATTAGAGATAAAAAAAAAAATAAACATCTATAATTCACTACAAAAGCTAGTAATACTTATTATATTTAATATTATAATTAATTGTTCTGATATATAAACAATATAAAAATTAAGATTTCAGATTTAAATATGCCAAACATCAATAAATATTATAAGCAAGGTAATGTGGTACAAGGTAATGCCCCCAAAATGTTGAAATGAAACTTGAAAGAAATTGTAATAACAAAAAAGGGAAATTCAAAATTTTACCTAAATTTAAGAAATAAGTCTTTCAAAACACAGTAACTATTGCATTTTATAGTAAATAAAATCTAAAAAGGTATTTTAGGAATTACCACTCACATTTAACAGTTATTTTGCCTTTCTTTTATATCAAATCAAGACATTTCAATCCAATAACCACCAAAATAATGCCTACTGCATGTCTACTATTTAAATTCATTTTTATTACTAATTTTATTGCTATGATTCTTGAATTTTAAAAACATGTGTGATATGAGTCACTAAAATATTGGCAACATGTGTATAACCTCAATTTTTTTCTGTTTAAAATACATGTTCTGATCCTGACCTTCAAACCCAGGTTGAAATAGGATGATAACCAATAATATAGCACATTTTTCCTATCTTAGTCATTATAAGTGCGTAACGCCCTTAAGCCTAATATGTGTATTGCATTATCCTATTTTTATTTTGAATTCGGGGTTGAACCTATTAACATCCAGTAGCAGATCCAGGGAAGGGGCGCGGAGGGCGCGCAGGGCCCCCCCCCCTGAGAGATGAGGACACTTATAAAGTATTACTATTTCTATATAAAATGAGCTATATTTATTCATTTTTCAAGTCCATTAATTGAAAATAAATTGTATTTAAACATTTACAGTAATTTACATCGTCATTATGTACTAATATGTATTTTAAATTAGGGCCTTCATTACTCATGAAACAAAAAAAAGTACGCCGCCTCCTCAGAAAATTTCTGGATCGGCCACTGTTAACATCAATAAGTGAAATGCATTGAAAATTATATCACTCATTAGAATACTTCCACAATCCAAAAAACTGAGACTGCCACATTCAAAAATACTGAATTTTACAGGAGAAGCACACATTGTGATAATCATTGCTATCTCAAATCTTTGGAGGACTGCCTTGACTTCTCGCCAGCATTAAATATTGGTGTTAAAAGTTAGTCATTTTTATTAGTGGAAGTCTTTTAAACACTGCTAACAAATTGTGCGAGTCTTCTTCTAAACGAGCGAACCTTTATTTTATGATATCACTTTATGACACCATGGCTAATCCGAAAATATTGAGGAACTGCCGCCCATGTTCATAAAAACAGGTAAATAAGTGCAACAGGAACATAACATAGTTATTTGAGTTTTTTTATTAACAATGCTTATTTGTATGAACTATGATTAGAAAACTTATGAAAATGAAAATGAACAAATGAAAAAAACAAAAAAAGCCAATTTTATGGTTAGCACCAGCCCATGAGGCCTACCATTGAAAACTTCCTATACTATTCTTAATTATTTCTTATTCTTAATTTCCTGGGATTAAATGGTTTGTAGATCAAAACCATTGGGTAGGAGCATTCACCAGGACTTATTACTTTTTAAATTTCATTTATTTTACTGACATTTCAGCCATATGGCCACCTTCTAGTCTAACAATTATTTTATTATTTTTTCGATAATTTAAAACATAATTTAACAAAAAAATATAACAAGGAAGCACCTATCTAATTTTTTATATAATATATTCATCTGTTATGGATCCAACCAGTCCTTAATAATCTTTTTTTTTGTTCATTACACATCTAATGTTTGAAAAATAAATGCATCATTTTAATAAAATGTATATAAATATTTTTGTATATACACAGGTAAATTTATATAAATAATTTCCACACTAAATTGTCTTGATGAAGGGAAATTATAAGTTTTTAAATTGAACATGAAAGTTTTAAATTTTTTAAGGTTCAAAATAAATCAAGTTGGATTAGTTGTTTGCTTTCAACATTTTAAATATTATTACTAAAGGAATTTCAAATGATGTTAGAAACAATTAATGATTATAGTAATTGAAGCAATTAAATTGATTGTATCAAAAGAACATGTAATAATCAAATATTTAAAAACCAAACTTATGTAAAGCATCATATCAAATCAAATAATTAGTTTCATTATGAAATTACATCAACAACAAATCTTAGTGTAAAATAAAGTGAAATAATAAATAAAAGTATAGAGTAGTAATTATTTATATTCTCAATAACTTCACATAATTAACTGCAATGGATTATATACTTCTACAGAACAAAAAAGCATAATAGGGTTGCCCTCTACTCTCTCTCTTTAATACACCAGAGAGAGGTTACAAGTTGTAGATTAATAGGGAGAATTTATGATTTGTTAAATTATTATGGAGGTATCAATACATTTCACTGATTACTAAATTATAACTTAATTTTGATTTCAGTATTTCAAAAATTGTTGCCCAGTTATGATGTTATGATAGTTGGAATTTAGTAGAAATATATTACAAATCAGTTAAACAAATAGCTTAAGTTGTTTAAAACAAGTTATCTTAAAGTTTTAAAAACAAATCTTTAAACATTGCCGAACATCGAATGACTAGTGATTCCAAAAATCATTAGTGAAGTCTTAATGTACATAGTTAATTAATGTTTTAGTTGTAAAACTTTATACTTATAAACACCAGAACTTCAACTAATTATATTTTCAACTGCTCCTAAATTAAATTAATTACCTTTCAATGACTTCATTCCCTGCGAACTTTTAAGAAAGAGATCATTTTTTTTTTCTCACCAAACTAACAGTCATACCAACTCAATAATAAAAAAACTTTATTATGTTCGAAGTGATAAATGTTTAATAAAAAACATTTTATAAAAAAATTAAACCGACTTCGAAACCTAGGATCCAGTAAAAATATATGCACTGAAAAGTATGAAATAATGACCTTCTGATTTTTATGAATACATAGCAAATTTGAAAATGGTATAAAAAGATGAGAAATGTAATAAGACGAATAATTTTATTTTGATTTGTACAAATACACACTAATTGTTATTAACAATTGTGAAATTAAAATGTTAAATATTATGTTCAATACAACACAATCTTTTCGGAGGCGGCGCAAATATAAATGACATGTTACCGATACGATTCCATTAGTAGGCATTAAAATCAATAGATGAGAAGAGAAGATCCATTTTACGATTTTCCTAATGTCCAGTGTTAAAAATTTTAAATTTTGCGCCGCCTCCGAAAAGATTGTGTTGTATTGAACATAGTATTTAATTTTAATTTCACAATTGTTAATAACAATTAGTGTGTATTTGTACAAATCAAAATAAAATTATTCGTCTTATTACATTTCTCATCTTTTTATACCATTTTCAAATTTGCTATGTATTCATAAAAATCAGAAGGTCATTATTTCATACTTTTCAGTGCATTTATTTTTACTGGTTCCTAGGTTTCGAAGTCGGTTTAATTTTTTTTATAAAATGTTTTTTATTTCATACTTTTTAGTTGGAGAAGATAAAAAATGTAGAAAACCGTAAGTTGGCTAAAACACATTTCGAAATTCTTTAACGCTCTTCCACCTTTTCAATTTTATGAGTACACACGGAAAAGTTGAAAAGCGGTGCCTGTATAATACAACTTCTACACCCTAGCTTCTACGATTATAATTGGAATTTTTTCAATAAGATCAATGTTGAGTCAATTCGTAATTCCTTTAGATGAATTTTTGAATAAATTTAATAGCGAAGTACTAAGAATAATATCCTTCGTAATAAAAAATTATTCAGAAAATAAATTTATTCAATTCTAGTGGGGTAGCATTTATGATATTAAGTTTTTTCATGGCTGCCAAATTTTTGCTGCGGGGACTTTCATACAAAGAGATTGTTTCTAGGAGATATCAACTTTTATTTTGCATTTTTTATTGATGGATGCACATCAGCAAACATTGAAATTTTAATTTCTTTGTTAAATAATATAATGTCTGCATGGGTAAAGTGTCATTGGAAAATTTTCATTAATTTGGAAATACAATACACAATATTTGTGTTAGTTATTTCGGTACCTGAGAGATGACTACCTCGAACGCGAAAAACCCCTAAACACACTTAAGCTCATTTTCACTGTCTGTTTCAATAAAATTCATTCATTTATCATTGGACTTAGGCTCTCACGAACCGCAAACACGGAGATTATGACGGTTTGGCTTTTGAAAATTTCGGCAACCTTTAGAAAATCGAATATTTAAATTTCTTTCAATTTAATAAAGATAGATCGAAACCTCAAAATCAATGAAAATTGACTTAAGACAGTCTGGCTCTTTGTTAGCGCTTTATTCTACTACATTTCAGTTAATACACAGCAAAAAATTACAACTCACAAATCAGGCTAGTGGAAAAGTGTAAAAAATCGAAAAATCAACTGGGAAATGAATGATGGAAATAATTCCTATAAATGCCTATCTTAAAGATTTTTATATCTAGGCTCTCCTATCTAGACAATAGCAAAGCCTGTGTGCCACCAGCTAGCAACGTAAAAAAGAAATTAGACAAATAGCCATCATAGATGAAATTGGTGATGGAACAAACTAATGTTGAAATTATTTAGCAGAACGTAAATTATTTCATAACTGGACATGCCCCAAATATTTTTTCGAGCTACATTTGAGCTTAGATAGCAGATTTTCGTCTTCTCAAAATAAATGATTTGGCACTTACAGCCTTTCTAATTTATTCTAGTTGCAGAAACAAAATTATAAACCTATAGTAGTAATCCGGAAAACATAACAGAAGTGTCGCTCCATGAAGAATCGGCACAAGATTTCATGATAACATTGTATATTAATAAGACCGAGTGATTCCGGAAGAAGACAGAGGTGCCTGAATGTTAAGGCCCCCAAATCAACTGAAAATAAGTTTTTCCAGGAATTATTGTATTCCTTTTTAATGTGCATAGTGAGTGAAAGTCGGAAATCAAAATCTAATTTAAAGCAATAATGGCTACAATTTTAAATTTAAAAGAACCTTGGGAAACTTGAAGAAGTCTTATATTCTGCTTTAAAACGGTTATCAATACTCAGTCTTTCTTGGAATTCCACGAATTTCGTGGTCGTTTATGGTGTCCAACCGTCGACTAGATCTAAATTAAGAAGGTTTACTGTCATCGGTGAATATATTTATCTATCTAATATGTATACTAATAATGCTACAGAAAACGACAGCGATATTATATTTTGCGTATATTAAATATCTTTATTGAAATCTATTTTTGAAAAATTAGTTAAGGTTATGTATACGTTGGTTCCAACAAGCACTTGAAACACGTCGATAACTAATAGACTCATGTTCTCCCCCCACTCTTTTGATTCTAAATTTGATTGGTTAGTTTTCCCACATGATTCATCCAGCATTAAAACAATATTGAGATTTGTTAGTTACCAATGAGTTTAATAGCTTGTTGGAGCATACCTTATGTTATATATGCCAAATTTTTAGTGATAATTAAATATTTATTTTCATGTTTTTTCCCGATAACTTCTTAAATAAATTAAGAACCCAAAAAAGGTTTTAATGGGACCAACTTGGGAAAATACTCTACAAGATGCAAAAGGTTTCGTTCCAATTGGTCCATCCATATCGGAGTAATCGGTGGACATAAATAGAAAAAAAAAAAAAAAAAAAAAAAAAAAAAAAAAAAAAAAAAAAAAAGGCACATATCTATCGAATTGAGTAACCTCCTCTTTCGTTCGAAGTCGGTTAAATTAGTTTAAAGGTAAAATTTATTTTATTTAGATTATATGATGCAATAATCAATATGTAAAAAATATTTCGTATCATTTTTTTCGTACAAGATTTTTCTTATTTTAATGGGTTTTCTAGATGAAGAAATAAGTAAATAAATATGCAAACAATTAAACTTACAATCAATACTAATAGAAATATCCTATCATAATAAAACTTATTTAGTAATGTGGAGAGTTTTTATTTATTAATAATAGAAATCTTAATATATTAATTTTAGAGTTTTCATTAATTATTAAATAAAAATATTTAATATTTATTAAAGTTATTTATTGATTTCAATGAAATATTGGAAAAATTCTATTTTAGGTTTTTTTTTTATTATAAAAAAATGTCTTCATTACAAGCTAGTGATCATCAGATAGCATTCCAGTTACTGGTGGGCCAGACCCCCCTACCGTACACCCCCCCCCCCCCCACATCCCTATAAATTGCATATCATTGTGTTTTTCTGATAAAAGATTAAGAAAAAGCCAATGTTCCCAGAAAAAAGGTGGCGCACTAACCCTAAATGGCGTTTAAAAATGTTGGAACGACCAATTTGATTTTAGTTAGTTTTTTTATTACTGACATTCACCACTATGTTTAATTTCGCCATAACTGGTCTTTTATTAAAGCTAGATAGTTCTAGATTCAGAATAAATAAACAAACGTTCTAAAATAATTAGTCTAGTTTTATTTTTTATTTTTTTTTCTAGTTTTCTAGTTTTCTCAGTTATCAGAGAAATGTATTGATACCTCCATGATAACTTAACAAATCATACATTCTCCCCATTAATCTACAACTTGTAACTTCTCTCCCATCCAATGCAGTTAATTATGTGAAGTTATTAAGAATATAAATAGTTTCTACTCTATACTCCTAAGTCTACAGTCTACTAGACTAAGTCCTACAGACTAAACCACCTGCTCACTTCGCCAAACCTTTCCCTCCGCCGCAAATTGTTGATATACAAAGGCGTCTTAAAACCGGCCCTTCTTCATGGAGCTCCGATGCTTGCAAACATATCAAGGTCCATGGCAAAAAAGCTTAACAGTTTCAGAACGGCATACTGAGAAGTATTGTGAAACACACGGCATTACAAAGATCGAAAATTGACTTACTGCATACCACTCTTGGCGTTCCGAAAGTCACTGAATTTATTAGACGGAGGCACATCAAATTCTTTGACAGCCCACTGTTTCAAACGCTCACACCAACCGGACGGCCACAGAGGTGGCAAACTCATGTCGACAGCCTCAGATTAGGCTAACTCAACTCAGAAACTGATACTTAACCCAACTGACTTAACAAAACTGGTGAGCCCCATCACCAGAAACAGATTCGTGACTGACTGACTCAGATCTATCACACCAAACTGACACAAAACACTCTTAAAATGCACCATGTGCAGTAAAAGAGTTTTTTCTATAGGAATATAGAAGTCCTCATGTTCCTGCCATTCAACGAACAACAAAAACGAAGTAGGGGCTAAGAAGAAAAAAAAAAAAAAATCTACTCTATACTTTTATTTATTATTTCACTTTATTTTATACTAAGATTTGTTGTTGATGTAATTGCATAATGAAACTAATTGTTTGATTTGATATGATGCTTTACATAAGTTTGGTTTTAAATATTTGATTATTACATGTTCTTTTGATACAATCAATTTAATTGCTTCAATTACTATAATCATTAATTGTTTCTAACATCATTTGAAATTCCTTTAGTAATAATATTTAAAATGTTGAAAGCAAACAACTAATCCAACTTGATTTATTTTGAATCTTAAAAAATTTAAAACTTTCATGTTCACTTTAAAAACTTATAATTTCCCTTCATCAAGACAATTTAGTGTGGAAATTGTATATATAAATTTACCTGTGTATATACACAAATATTTATATACATTTTATTAAAATGATGCATTTATTTTTCAAAAATTAGATGTGTAATGAAAAAAAAAAAGATTATTATGGACTAGTTGGATCCATAACAGATGAATATATTATATAAAAAATTAGATAGGTGCTACCTTGTTATACTTTTTTTGTTAAATTATGTTTTTAAATTATCGAAAAAATAATAAAATAATTGTTAGACTAGAAGATGGCCATATGGCTGAAATGTCAGTTAAATAAATGAAATTTAAAAAGTAATAAGTCCTGGTGAATGCTCCTACCCAATGGTTTTGATCTACAAAAACAAAAAGAACAATTTAATCCCAGGAAATTAAGAATTGGAAATAATTAAGAATAGTATAGGAAGTTTTCAATGGTAGGCCTCATGGGCTGGTGCTAACCATAAAATTGGCTTTTTTTGTTTTTATCATTTGTTCATTTTCATTTTCATAAGTTTTCAAATCATAGTTCATACAAATAAGCATTGTTAATAAAAAAAACTAAAATAACTATGTTATGTTCCAGTTGCACTTATTTACCTATTTTTATGAACATGGGTGGCAGTTCCTCAATATTTTCCGATTAGCCATGGTGGCATAAAGTGACATCATAAAATAAAGGTTCGCTCGTTTAGAAGAAGACTCGCACAATTTGTTAGCAGTGTTTAAAAGACTTCCACTAATAAAAATGACTAACTTTTAACACCAATATTTAATGCTGGCGAGAAGTCAAGGCAGTCCTCCAAAGATTTGAGATAGCAATGATGATCACAATATGTGGTTCTGAAAAATTCAGTTTTTTTGAATGTGGCAGTCTCAGTTTTTGGATTGTGGAAGTATTCTAAAGAGTGATATAATTTTTAATGCATTTCACTTATTGATGTTAATAGGTTCAACCCCGAATTCAAATAAAAATAGGATAATGCAATACACATATTAGGCTTAAGGGCCTTATGTACTTAGACTAAGATATAAAAATGTGCTATATTATTAGTTATCATCCTATTTCAACCTGGGTTTGAAGGTCAGGATCAGAACATGTAAGTATTTTAAACAGAAAAAAATAAGGTTATACACATGTTGCCAATATTGTAGTGACTCATATCACACATGTTTTTAAAATTCAAGTATGTATAGCAAAAAAATTAGTAATAAAAATGAATTTGAGTAATAGACATGTATTAGGTATTATTATGGTGCTTATTGGATTGAAATGTCTTGATTTGATATAAAAGAAAGGCAAAATAACTGTTAAATGTGAGTGTTAATTCCTAAAATACCTTTTTAGATTTTATTTACTATTAAATGCAATAGTTACTGTGTTTTGAAAGACTTATTCTTAAATTTAAGTAAAATTTTGAACTTCCTTTTTTTGTTATTACAATTTCTTTCAAGTTTCATTTCAACATTTTGGGGGCATTACCTTGTACTAGAAGATACTTATGATATTTATTGATGTTTGGCATATTTAAATCTGACATCTTAAATTGTATATTATTTATATGTCAGAACAAATAATTATAAATATGAAATATAATAAGTATTACTAACTTTTGTAGTGAATGGTTAGTGGACTGATTAAGAATCCGTGATCAAATGTCAGATTTACATATGTCAAATATAAGAAAATGTAACTGTACTCCTGAAGATGGAACAATGACCTCAGAACTTAAGAAATGTAAGTTGAAACATGTTACAATAATAAAAATGAATTCACTCTATTACAAACATTATAAATACAAACTTGTAATCATTAATCTAACGTAACGATATCTTCTCTTTGATCTATCATTTTATAAATTTTACTGGATAGCAATACCTCAGTGTTATGAAGAGATATTATAGTGACAAAGTGAATACTGTTCTAGCTTGAGATTTGAATTAGAGATAAAAAAAAAACAAAAAAAAAAAAAACAAACATTTTTTAATCAACCGAAAAATCTATTTCACTCAAAGTTTATGGTCTTCTAAATCTGTTTCTCAGGACCAATGCATCCTTTACCTCTCCTAGTTACAACCCCATTTCCTTCTTATTTTTTATTTACATTTTTCAGGAGATAGAATGGTGTGAAATAATTACATTTTACCAGTTTTAAGGACCCTTTGTCACAGAGTTATGTTTCTATATATTTTATATTTTGCTTAGTTTGGTTTGCAGAAAAACAGAGTTTCATATAAAATTTGCTAGATGTAGTTGTAATGAAATTTGTGACACATTAAATTTTAAATACTATTTTAAACTTTTTGTAGTTTTGTAATATATACTCGTAAAAATGGTTAATGGAAGGACAATAGTTGGTGTTTTGTTGGTGTTCATCGGTCTAAAATACCTTGGTGTATTATAATTATCTCAAAATGTAAGTATAGCAAGTAAAAATATATAAAATTTGAAGTGTTTTATTGTTTAATATAGTTTTTTACTCGTCTATTATGATTACACTTTCATCTTTTAGCATTGTGATGTGTAATAATTTAATTTCATTAAAAAGTGTTTTTTTTTTTTTTTTTGTCCAAAAGTTTTGATCCTTGTTCATTTGAACATCTCTGAATTAACCTTTTTTGTATTAAATAGATAAATTAGGTTATAGGTATTATTTAATATGCCAATTATTTGCTCTAAATCATATGGATGAATATATATTTTCATTCAATGGATTTATGAAACATTTGTTACTGTTAATTTTTAATCCAATAAAGAAATCCATAATAATAGTGGAAAAAACATTATTCGGAAGGCCTAATTATTATTTTAATTTATTATCACTAATTTATTATACTAATTATTTATACATATATTTGTTTTTAATTTAAAACATATTAGAAAGGCATTGAAAGTTTATTATTATTATATTCTATAATTCTATCTGGGACTTTGGAATAGCTCTATATATATATATATATATAAGAGGCTTTGTCTTGACTGACAGAATCAATGCAGAGCAAAAACTACTAATGATAGAAACTTAAAGTTCAGAATTTAGATTTTAAACGCGATGTAGGTAACCACTAAGAAAGGAATTTCAAAAATGTAACCCCTAAAGGGTTTAAATGGCGAAATTGTCGTTTAACTGTAACGGACACCTATTTTTGTACTTCGAGAAAAAATGTCTAATTTGGACTCATTTTAAAAATCTTGATACGACGAGTTTAACTCGAATTACAGGGCGTCGGAAACCATGTTTTAATGCCGAAAGATGAAACGTTCGCGACGAGTTAGCAATTTTTTGTTTCGGCGGTTTTAGTGAACTTGATTTAATATAATATGTTATATATTGACAACATATGTTATATATTAACAACAGGGATCAGAGCTTCCGGTAGGTGGAATGTTGGAGGGGGAAGCTGCCGGCTCGGTGGAAGAGAGGGAGACGCGCAATGGAGAGAGTTACTAAAACCGCCGAAACTAAAAATTTCTTACCCGTCGTGAACGCTTCATTTTTCGGCTTTAAAACATGGTTTTCGACACCCCGTAGAACTCATCGTATCAAGATCTTTAACATGAGTCCAAATTAGATATTTTTTCTCGAAGTGCAAAAATAGGTGTCCGTTAGAGTTAAACGACACTTTCGCCATTTAAACCCCTAAGGGGTTACATTTTTTAAATTCCTTTCTTAGTGGTTGCCTACATCACGTTTAAAATCTAAATTCCGAACTTCAAGTTTCTATCATTAGTAGTTTTTGCTCTGCGTTGATTCTATCAGTCAGGACAAAGCCTCTTATACTAGGTTGTTACAAAAGTCCTTGTTCACAAAATTAATTTTATTCAAATGTAAGTACAAAATTTACAAATCAAATTTATTCTTCAAAATACAGGCCATCATTTTCAACTACTTTAACCCATCTTTCAGCCAAAAGTTGTATTTGATGTTGATACCACCCTGCAGTTTTCGAGGCAAAGAACTCCTCGCATCCAGATTTGACATCATCGAAGTTTTCGAAGCGCCGACCTTTCAAAAAATGCGCCATTGACCTGAAAAGTCCATAGTCAGACGGTGCGACGTCTGGGCTGTAAGGAGGGTGGGGCAAGACGCTAATCCCGTTCATTTCTGAAAATTTTTCTTTAACTAATCGTGAGCGATGAGCAGGAGCGTTGTCTTGCTGAAATAACGCTTGCTTCCTATTAATCAAAGCGGGGTATTTCACTTTTAAAACTTCATATACCCTATCGGGCTGTTCACAGTATAGCTCAGCGTTGATAGCCCTGCCCTGGAACCAGCTCGAAGTGATCTAGGACGATCTGATCTAGGTTCATCTTCAAGGCTTGTATTCCCAGAATTAAACCGCCTGAACCAAAATGCGGCCGTGTTTCGAAAATTCGACCACAATTTCCCCTTCCACTGCACAAATTTCCTCGGCTGAGGCCTTTGCACTAAAACCTTTTTTCCAATAATGCCTAAGAAGGCCGCGGATGACAAATTTTTCTTCCGACATTTCTAGTGAAATTTAATAAACTGAATGAAAGGCAGGGATAGTTGGCGTACATAGATAATTAGAGGATTAGTTAATGTAAACATTGACATAAGAATTGTATTCGTCAGAGATTAAATTAGAGACCTCAATGTAAACAACTTGATATGCACAAGGACTTTTGTAACAACCTAGTATATATAGAGATAATTCTATCTGGGACTTTGGTTTAAATGTGGAGTAGGGTGTTTCTGTACTCATGTGATGATAAATAAAAGATGAATCTCTTTAAGCCTTGGTCTGCTTAACAATTTTTTAACCGACTTCGAACGAAAGAGGAGGTTACTCAATTCGATACGTATGTGACTTTTTTTTTTTGTGCCTTTTTTTTTTTTTTTTTTTTTCTATGTATGTTCACCGATTACTCAGAGATGGGTGGACCAATTGGAACGAAACCTTTTGCATCTTGTAGAGTATTTTCCCAAGGTGGTCCCATTTAAACCTTTTTGGGGTTCCTAATTTATTTAAGAAGTTATCGGGAAAAAACATGAAAATAATTATTTAATTATCGCTCAAAATGTTTACTTATTGGAAAAACATATGGCATATATAACATAAGGTATGCTCCAACAAGCTATTAAAACTAATTGATAACTAACAAATCCAAATATTGTATTACTGCTGGATGAATCAAATGGGAAAACCAACCAATCAAATTCAGAATCAAAAGAGTGGGGGGAGAACATGAGCAGTATGTTAGTTATCGATGTGTTTTATGTGCTTGTTGGAACAAACCTATACATAACCTTAACTAATTTTTCAACATTAGATTTAAATGAAGATATAAATATCAGCAGAATATAATATCGCTGTCGTTTTCTGTAGTGATATTAGCATAAATAATAGATAGATGTATATTCACCGATAACAGTAAACCTTCTTAATTTAGATCTAATCGACAGTTGGACACCATAATCATAAGACAACAAAATTCGTGGAATTCCAAGAAAGACTGAGTATTGGTAATCGTTTTAAAGCAGAATTTAAGACTTCTTCAAGTTCCCGAAGGATCGTTTAAATTTAAAATCGTAGCTATTATTGATTTAAATTAGATTTTGATTTCTATCTTTTATTGACTATGCACATTAAAAAAGAATACAATAATTCCTGGAAAAGCTCATTTTCAGTTGACTTAATAAAGGATTCAGATACCTCTGTCTTCTTCCGGATACACTCGGTTACTGTTGAATATCTTGTCGGAGGTCTTGTGCCGATCCTTTATGGGTGACACTTCTGTTATGTTATCCGGATTACTAGTATCGGTTTTTAAATTTGTTTCTACAACTATAGAGGCTTTTGCTGGTGTTCATCCATCAATAAAAACTACAAAATAAAACTTGATAACTACCCGAAAACAACCTCATTGTATGAAAGTCCCCTCAGCAAAAATTTGGCAGTCATGGAAATTATTGTTAAAAATTATGATAAATGCTACGCCACTAGAATTGAAGCACCATTGTTTGGCAATTTATTTTCTGAATAATGTCTTATTACGAAGGATATAATTCATAGTACTTCGGTAATAAATTTAGTCAAAAATTTATCGAAAGGAATTACGAACATAATTGAAATAACCTTTGGAATTAAGTCAGTAGTCTAATACGGAGAATAATAATATCCTTCGTAATAATAAATTAACCATATGTGAGTCCCAAACCCTGTTATTTCTATCCTAGCGGGGCAGTCTTTTTGATATCGATAAATTTTATGGTTGCCCCTTTTTTTGCAGGGACTCCTTTCCAATGATGTAATCCTATGAAGTCGTGTATAATATCGCCATAGTTTTCAGAAGGATATTCAAGCAATCAAAATTTAAAAATAACTTTCAAATTTACTATAGGTCATATTAGCATCCTCATTGATTCTCCATTAACGATATCTTGTCTAAAACCGGCCAAAATCTTGACTGTTCAGTGACTTATCTACTTCATCTTGGAATGGCCGGATTTATGTATTTATGTATATTTAACTGAACACATCTCGGAACACTGATTCTCTACGTAAATGACAAGTACTGAGGACATTTAGCAAAGGAAAAATATTGTCATTGTAGAAAAACATTTTATGTGTTCCTTTCCCAATTGAACATTGATCTTTTTTTAAAAAAAAAATCCATTTATAATCATAAAACGTAGTGTGTTGGAAGTAGTATAATACACGCACCGCTTTCCCACTTTTCTGTGTTTATTCATAAAATTGAAAAGGTGACTGTTTATACAATTATTGTATAATAAAAAGGCCTGGGAAAGACAAACGTGGTAGAGCGTAAAAAGATTTCGAAATTTTTAAACCAACTAAAAATTGTGAAATAAAAAACATTTTATAAAAAAAATATTAAACCAACTTCGAAACCTAGAAACCAGTAAAAATAAATTCACTGAAAAGTATGAAATAATTACCTTCTGATTTTTATGAATACACAGCAAAATTGAAAATGGTATAAAAAGTGGAAAAATGCAATAAGACGAATAATTTTATTTTGATTTGTACAAATACACACAAATTATTAATAAAAATTATTAAATTTAAATATTAAATACTATATTCAATACAACACGATCTTTTCGGAGGCGGCGCAAAATTTAAAATTTTTTACACTAGACATTATGAAAATCTTCTAAATGGATCTTCTCTTCACATCTATTGATTCCAATGCCTACTATGTAATGGAATTGTATCAGTAACATGTCATTTCTATTTTGCGCCACCTCCGAAAAGATTGTGTTGTATTGAACATAGTATTTAATATTTAAATTTAATAATTTTTATTAACAATTTGTGTGTATTTGTACAAATTAAAATAAAATTATTCGTCTTATTGCACTTTTCCATTTTTTATACCATTTTCAATTTTGCTGTGTATTCATAAAAATCAGAAGGTAATTATTTCATACTTTTCAGTGAATTTATTTTTACTGGTTCCTAGGTTTCGAAGTTGGTTTAATATTTTTTTTATAAAATGTTTTTTATTTCACAATTTTTATTGGTCTTCACAAGTTCAGTTGTAACTTCTATTCATTTCTTTTTCATCATTTTAAGCACCCTTTAAGATGGAAAAGTTAAATCCATTCTTAGAACGCTGACTTATATTTGGGATTGAGGTGCAAGATAAAATTTGACCTTTTCATTCTGATTAAAACATGTTGGTTATCTTTAGGATAACCTGTATTATCAGGAGTAAAGGATGGTAAAGGATGTTAATGAAATAAATTATTTTCACGATGGTTTATTTAAGAAATATAGTTTATGACTGAAGTTAACATTTAGTTTTGTCTAAGATATCTACATATACTGTTTGGATAAATAATTTTATTACAATGAATAGCAAACATTTTCCACGAAATAAATTATTTTCAGGAGTTGGGTGTCGGTAAATTATGGATGTAGAATGTTGCCCACAGGCCGAAGAAGGAGATGTAATTTTTAAGGATCCACTATCCATTGGACCAGAAGGAGAAAGCATTTCGCTACCAACACCTGATGTAATTATTTAATATTAAATAAGTAGTAATTTTCTATTTTATGTACTTATTCTGAAAATTTCAGTCTTCAAAACGGTTGACCAAATTTCTTTGCTTTAACTATTAAATAATAGTTAGAAAACACAGTTTTCAACTTTGGAGAAAACATAAATAACACAAAAGACAATATTAAAAATTCAAACGACAACCAATCAAATTTCACCCCCCTATATCGTTTCATCCATATACTATAACAAATAAAATGAAATACTTGAAGTTGAAATCGGATAAGTTATTTAGCCAAATTCGGACATCAAAGATCGGTAATTTTTCATTTCGGTGGAAACTCATGTCCCAACGCCTGTATCTCGACAACATGTACTCAAAATAAAAAATGTTACAGATCAAAGTTTTAGGACATTACATTTAGCATAAGACAAGCCCATTTATTTTAAAATTAACTTATTACTACGTAGAGGTACAAATGAAAACGTGGAAGTATTTTAAGCGCTTACTTTGTTCTTTTTGGGAGGCCTAAGGAGATATGATAAAATATTCACAGAACTAACTAATTATGTGGGTAGATAGTTTGCAAAATCGATCATTGATTTAAAAAAGGGAAGAAGTAGGTATAAAGAATAAGGTTATATGCTTTATTTATTCTTCACAAAAATATTTTAGCAGGAAGTAAGCGCTACGAATACTTTTCCATTTGTATCTCTACGTAGGAATAAGTTAATTTTAAAATAAATGGGCTTGTCTTATGCTAAATTTAATGTTCTAAAATTTTTATCTGTAACATTTTTCATTTAGAGTACATGTTGTCGGATTATAGGCGTTGGAACATGAGTTTCCACCAAAATGGTAAAAATTACCGATCTTTAATGTTCGAATTTGGCTAAATAACTATTCCGATTTCAACTTCAAATATTTCATTTTATTTGTTACAGTATATGGATGAAACGATATAGAGGGGTGAAATTTGATTGGTTGTCGTTTGAAAAAAAGGAGAAAGTAAACTTTTTGATGTATAGTTATATGCAAGAAACCGAAAAAGGTCACAACTTTAAGGATTAGGTATAGACCATTAGATACTTACATGTTTTAATTGGTTTTCCTTCCCAGTAGTGGTTTAATTTTAAATTAATCACACACACATATATATATATACCTACATGGTGTAAATGTTAATTCATTAATTGTTGTGAGCTATTAAATTTTATTAGGTATATACTTCCTAAATTGTATTATGAATAATTTCTACATACCAACGAACAAACATTACTGTTTATCTATCTTTTTTATTTTGATTGGTTTTAAATCTGTAAATAATCAAAACTTTGCAAAAATGCATTTATTTCAAATTTCACGAATGATCAGAAGCCAGTGTCTGTAACCCAAATACTACTATGAGAGCACGATTATTACATTTCAAGATAACCAGTTTATGTCAATATAAGTGAGGTTTAAATAATGTGCAATCTGCGACTAATTAATTATTATTTATAATATTTATATCCTTTATTTATCAGATTTTTATAATAAAAAAGGGTTATACTATATTTTATTTTAATTAAATACTTGCAGTTAGATATGCTCGATTATACATTCAAAATAATATCCTAAACCCGCTGTAATTATATCATGTGTGAGAACTGAACGATGTGGCAGAGGACTGGATGCGCCTGAGTCACTGGTGCCTCTTCGCCGCTAAGGTCCGTTTTCTATAAAACTAGTTGATATATTTTAAAATTTGACCACTGATTTTTAAATAAGAATAATTTCTCCAGATATTTTATTTCATGGCGTTTTTCGTTAACGATGGCCGTTTAATCACAAATTAGCTTGGAATTTTAACTTTTACGCGAGTGACTTGAAAAAATTGAATTTAAAGGTATTTTATGTTGTCTAGACTAATTATTCTAGAACGTTTGTTTATTTATTCTGAATCTAGAACTATCTAGCCTCAATGAAAGACCACTTTTGGCGAAATTAAGCAAAATGTTGAATGTCAGTAATAAAAAAACTAACTAAAATCAAATTCGTCATTCCGCCATGTTTAAACGCCATTCGGGATTAGTGCGGCCATTTTTTTTTTCTGGGAACATTGGCTTTTTCTTAATTTTTTATCACAAGGAACACAACGAAATGCAATTTACAGGGATGTGGGGGGGGGGGGTGCACGGTAGGGGGGTCTGGCCCACGTACTAAATAAAGATTTTTCATGAAAAAATTCTGATAAGATTGTAGCTACTCACTGTTTCATGAAGGGGCTTGTTGCTTATTGTGGACTGCAATTAAGAGCGGATCTAGTTAGTGAAGGGCCCCCCCTTGCAGTCCTTTAGCGGGGCCGCAGGCCTCACAGTGCTTCCCCTAGATCTGCCCATGAGCTCTTTTACCGTTATGCTCCTTTCCCATAACTAACATTATACTTGGTCTGCGTATTATTTGTCCTTTAGTTTACTTCCTTATTCTTAGTATAGCTAAATCATTCTTTAAATTTCAGTTTTCTTTGCTGCTGGCATAAGAAGCAAGTTTCAAGATGAGAACTTAGTGTGTAACATCAAATGGATAGTTACCTCAGGCTATCAATGAATAAACATCAAACATGCATTCTCTCAAACATTGCAGAACTTATTTTTTTTTTCTCCAAACACAGTAGTGATAAACCAACAACAATTAAACAATCCCTAGTTTAAGTTGCTAGCATATAGCTTTTAGCTTACATTTATTAAGAGAGGAGGTAAGTATGGACTCTCCTGGTAACTTATGAATGCAAGAAACTGTTTCAGAGGATAGATACACGCATACTGAGCAGAGTTGGGCGTATTCGTATTCGCGAATAAGAATACGAATATCACCCGAAGCACTCCCAACCTGCGAATACGAATATTCGTATTCGCATATACGAATACCAATATATTCGTATTCGCAAATATAAATACGAATATTCGAATATTTCCAGGGAAAATCAGCGAATATTCGATTATTCGCAGGGAAAATCTGCGAATAATCAAATACGCGCAGCTGAAATAAACAAATACGTTCATATTTACTTGATAAAAATACAGTTACACTTGTATTCGCTACAAAAATATACGAATACATTTATTTTCGCAGGAATAAATATTAAAACAGCTATATTCTCAACTAATAACACTAATTAAGGTATTCCATGACTAAATATTATATTTTTTGTATTAAATTTTACGTTAATATTAAAAGTAATTATTTAATTGTTATTTATTTACTACTTTCACTTACCTACATACGAAATATATAGTCAGGGAAATTATTGCCATTGTGAAAATTTTTCGGTTTTCAACGGCACCGGACGTTTTGTGGTCTCCTGAGTCCAAATAACCAAGTCTCGCGAAAAGGTCTGTGTGTGTTTTTGTTTTTTTGTGTGTTTTTGTGTGTGTGTTTGTGTGTGTGTGTGTGTGTGTGTGTGTGTGTGTGTTTGTGTGTGTTTGTGTTTGTCTTTGTGTGTGTGTGTTTGTGAGTGTGTGTGTGTGTGTGTGTGTGTGTGTGTGTGTGTGTGTGTGTGTGTGTGTGTGTGTGTGTGTGTGTGTGTGTGTGTGTGTGTGTGTGTGTGTGTGTGTGTGTGTGTGTGTGTGTGTGTGTGTGTGTGTGTGTGTTTGTGTGTTTGTTTCGGATAATATTAATAGTAATGTGTATGTAAAATGTATCTTTCGAAAGATAAAGCGAAGAGCTTGTTCTTTAAAATTTTATCGGTCGGAAAAAAACATATGGTGATTCTTATTGAATCAAAGTTATGTTCCAACAAGCATTTGAAACACGATGGCAATATTCGCGTACGCAGTACATCTTTACTAACTGCTCATTATTAACAAGACAAGGCGTACTGAGCCTGCGAAAAGAGTCAACGTGTTTTAAGAGCTTGTTGTCATATCAGTAATATATTTTCTTTAATGAAGCATTATTACTTGTTACTGCCTTAGAGAGATAAAATATCGTTGTTATTTGAAAAATACTAATGTGCTAAAAATTAAAAATTTAGTTCCAATTAATATAGGCCGTTGTGATTAACCCTTTCTATCGATTCTTATTTACAATAGTTCTTCAAAAAAGATGATCGTTCAACTAAAACTCGATTATTTTTTCTATAATCTAAAAATATATTTATTTATAAAAAAGAATTCAAACTAAGTTCTAAAGTAGATGAGACCAACTTCATTCTTGGTAGAAAACTTATTGTTCAATTCCAAACTTTCGAACGATATATTATACATACACATTACTACTAATATTATCGGAAATTGAAATTTTTATTTTGGTAAATCATATATTTTATTTCTCTTATATTTAATTCTTAAATTCTTTCGTATTTTAATTTACGAAAAAATCTTCCTTTAAAGTAATTTTAAGAAAATGTTTTCTATTTCTTTTGTATTTTAATTTAAATTGAAATCTCCGTGTACTTATGTTTCCGGTTACGGAGATTTCAAAAATATTATTAAAAAAAATTTCTATGTGAGGTGGGGCACTCGCTTTACAAATAATTTAACATTTAGGGATTTCATTAAAATAAGTGTGCATCCTTATGTTTCCAGTTACGGAGATTTCAAAAATATTATAAAAAAAAAAAAATTTCTACATGAGGGGGGCGCTCGCTTTACAAATAATTTAACATTTACGGATCTAATGGTTTGTCAGATAAGATGTTCGAAGAACGGGTTACTCTAAAAACGAATATAAATTTAAAAATAATTAAAAATAAATCATTAAAAGGTAATATAGTATGATTCGTTTTCCATATTATTGTTTTCTTTTTTAAATTAAAATAATTTGTTAGTTACATTTTATTATTTCAAATAAACTGTTTCCGATTATTTTAAAAAAAATCGAAAAGAAAAAAATTATTTATTCATTGTAACCCTCCCTGTTAAATTTTAGATTTGTAACTATTTTTGATCTGCCTTTTTATCTCGGATAGTGCCCAACACGGCCTATAAGCTAATTTCAATGAAATCTGTAAATGTTAAATTGTTTGTAAAGCGAGCGCCCCCCCCCCCCCTGTCGAAATATTTTTGAAATCTCCATAACCGGAAACATAAGAATGCACCCTCATTGCAATGAAATCCGTAAATGTAAAATTACTGAAATCTGAGCCCCCCACCCCCACCCAACATGAGCCCAACTTTGCAATTTGTATTGAATACCCTTAAAATTTAAAAATATTACTTCATAAAACATAAAAAGTTACTCTAATGTGGAAGAAGTTTTCTCCTGTACTCAACTTAGATGCTGTACTTGATTACCGGAGTACTCATAATAAAAATAAGTTGAGTATTTTCGATAAATTCAATAATCAAGCTGTTGATTACTCCGTACTCATATTACATTTTTGCCCATCTCTATTTAAGAGTATCAGTATCATCTTGATATAGTTAACTATTAATAAAATAATTTGTGATAATTTTTGGAGTAAAGGAAATGATAGATAAAGGTAACACACTTGTATGGAATAAAATATTCTGTAACAAAATAAAAAATCCAAAAGTATATATAAAATTTATATTCACCAAAATAAAAATGTATTTTTGGTTAGATCATTTCTCTTTCTAGCTTTTGCTCTAAAAATATTGACAATACAATTTAACCTCTTAGGAACATATATATACAATTTCTAAATACAGATCGTAGTTCCTTTTATACTACAACTATGATATATCACATACATACATTGTTATTTTAATACAATATCACGTTACACAAGTAAACCATTAACAATGGCATTTTTATGCTAATTCAATATTGCAAATATACAAAAATATACATTTTGATAACAGATATAACAATTGACACAAAATCGTTTGATTCATTTTGCACTCTTAAATAGCAACGCTTTAAAAATGGTCGCTGTAAATAATTTACACCTTTAAACAAAATATTATCTGGTAACAACAACAATTTGTAAACAATTAATTTTTCCCTGGGTAACAATTTTTATTCTAGAGTGGTCAAAAAATATTAAATTTTAAAAATGTAAGACTTCAAAATTTTGAATATACTTCTTTACTTAAGAAATTATTTTCTAATAATACTTTAAAAACAATAAATAAAGAAATGAATATAATAAAAAATAATCATGGCAACATTTAAAATAACAGAGAAAACCTATTAAGGCATACAGCTAGAGTAATGATTAATCATTTTTACATAAATAACAATTCAGAGAAAACACAAAATTATTAAATGGTAAGAGCGTACATATTGATAATTCTAAAATTGGAGGAACTAAAGAGACCAGCGAATACTCAAAACATTTTATTTAGAGTACTATAAAAAGTAAAATAAATAAAAAATCAATGATTTTAAATTTTCTAGATGTATGCCTGACATTACAGAATATTGCAACATTCTGATAAATAACCTCGATGGTTTGAAAATATCAAATTTAGTGATGAAAAATACAGCCCCCATTTTTATACTTTGAACCAATAGTTACAGAATATAGAAAGCAAAGAAATTCGAGGCTATCCTCAAGTTTAGAGTAAAAAATAAAAATGAATTAGTGATAGTGAACCTATGGCACTTCAGTTAGAGTTAACAGTGACAGATGAAAACATGTTTGATAAAATTCATCGATCTGCTTCTGTACACCTCGTTCTAAATTGACAAGTTGCATGAATTAAAGAATAAGGTGCATTCATAGGATTTCCAAATACCCGAGTATAAACAGAACCAAATGACACAATTTGATGATTGAAGGAGTACTTGATTAGGCTTAAATTTTTAATCACTTTTGAAGATTCATTAATACCAGTGATATTCCCCTCAATATAAATAATCATTATTTTGTTTTTTTCCCATTTAATAAATAAATACCTCATATATATAATATAATTTATCTATAATTTGTTTTTTACCCGGTCTTACAAAGTCACAAAAAAGTAATTTTTTAACATATGACAAGGCATCCAAGCTATTTCCTCATTTTAGACTCATTTAACTCTAACGGTTCACCATCACTGCCCTAAATGTTTTATTCACATTTTTGACTTTGACTTTTTAATGCTTAAAATAAAAAAAAGATCTACAATGATCCATATTAACATAGTTGAAAGATAATTTATTAAACTAATTGTTAAAATTGTATTAAATTAGTTGCTGATTCATTTAATGCATTATATTTATATGAATTCCTTCAATCAAAAGCATAATTAAGTACAAATAAAAAAATATTGTAAAAATTAATCTGACCACTGAATTAAATTTTTTTTCCTCCAACATATTAAAAGAAACTTCAACAAATGTTTTATTTATGAAAAAAAAAGGTATGAAAGAAAATCATTAAATAAGATACCTAATAATATAATATAGGACGGATTAGCATTGAATACTAAATATTACTTAAAATTACTACATTCCAACTAATACAAATTATATTACTTACATATTTTTTTAAAATATTCCATAATGTATGCAATACTATTAATTTAAATTAATAGAACAATAAAAAACACAATACATCTAATGAAATAGATGTGTCTATTCTGTGCCTTGAAAGGAATTCATTTACATTATATATCAAGCATGCACAGGTCACATCACAAAAAACAAACATTTAATATGTCTTGTAAAGTTACACATATGTATTATATAAATAAACAACAAGATTACGCGTAGTTACAACAATGAACATTTCGAAGGAATTAAAGAAAAGTAAGCAAACAACTTCATAAAATACTTAAAATTAACAGCATGATGAAAATCGTTTACTTATTTTCCCTTAATTCCTGAGTTTTATATATTCCAATCACAAATTTAGCTTTTGAGAATTCTTAAAGTTCCTCAGACTTTTAAAAATGATTTCGTATATGGGTGAATCACATGCCTGATTCCGCAATGCCTTCATCATCTGAAATTGGAAAAAAAAATTAATAGCATCTAAATTAGGAATATCAATATTAATTGTGTTTTTAGATTAGAGATTCAGAAATGTATTTTACTAACATGAAAAAGTTAAAAATTGTTTAAGAATGGTTCAAAAGATTTAATTGCTGAAATTTGAATAGTGTCTTTATTTAAATCTTAGGTCCTCCATCTATTTTATTCATCAAGATCTTTTGTTAGACTATTTTTCTTTAATTTTTATTCAATCATTCAAAAGAAATCGTGCTCCTAAACAATATAACTGCTTAAATTGCTGAAAGTATGAATAAATATATATAATTTTGATTTTCTAAAGACCATCCGGACGGTTTTTGTTTTTAGGTATTTTTTTCAACATCAACTTGAGTCTTCATGGTTTTTCTTCTTTTTAGATTATGCGATCATTTCAGATATCAACAAGTTGATCAGAAACCACTATTAATCGAATCGTAAAAAGAATCAAGTAACCTCATTTTTCTACCAGGTATTTTAAGGTAATAAGAACATAGACAGGTTTAAGTCAATGTAAACAGAATCTCATTTTTATATTACAACTCCTTTTAATTGTATTAATTAAAAGTTTGCAACCAAACCAAACACTTGATGATGATAACCTATTTTTCCATAATTAAATTTCTTGGTAATGCCCCTTAATTAATGGGCTGGGATGATCATACAGATTTAACTAGTGTTCTCAAAGCATTTAATATGATTTTTAACAGTGTCAGCTAATATTTATTTTCCAGAAAGTCTCATTAAATAAATTTTGATAATGTCCCATAGGAGAGAAAAATGGATGATCACTGAGGAGTTTTAAATAATGATAATATAATTGAAATCAGCTTAGTATTAATTTTCTGCTAAATGAGTAGTCCTATTTAATATTTATTAATATAATATTGAAACACACATTCCTTATTAAATAATCATTATGAAATAGCTTTCACTTTCAGTAACCTGGAATCGAGGTTTTAGTAGGTACATTGAAAACCAAAAAGTGAAATTCATTGAGAACAATAAGTTATTAAAAACATGCAATGCCGGTAAATACAAGGATAAACATTAACTGTCAAGAAACATTATCTGAACAAAAGTATCTAATTTTTCAACATTCTAATTAACAGTCAAAGGTTCCACAACAATCTAATAATATGTAGGTCAAAGGTTCCACATTTGCACTCAACAAAATCTGCTTCTGAATTAAAAATATTTAAAATTAATAAAAAATTAAAATAACCCACTAAAAATGATTAAATTAATATAAAATATTTAAAAATTGAAGATGTCAAGAGACAATATATGTGCTAGGGACCATGTTGTTTTTTTGTTACATTATGAATTAAAATAAACATGCATGTCGACAAATACCATGCTTCAGTGAAATACATACATTCATGCAAGATTTAACTAAGAAATAAAAAAACTTTAAATTAATATGCAATGCAATTGGATAATAAATGTTCCACAGAAAAAATTGTTCTTGAGGAAAAAATTGAGAGGACCCGCATCTGAAATTTTCTTATTTAGGCATATGCATAAATAAAGAAATGCCTTGCAAAAGAATGCTAAATAATTATGCACCCCTTTTTGGTCAATGCTACAGACATGGTTAATTTAAACTAATCCTAGCCCATTCAGTGCATGAACTGCTGTCTTAATTTTGTTTATTTACTTGGTTTTGACTTATATCGAATTGAAGTAAAAATACCAGGAATAGCTTTTCTGTTACTGTTGCTACTGGCTGTTGCTACACCACAATAAATGTTAGTAATAACAACTAAACATAAAATGATGTGCCCCCTCAGCCGATCATGTAAAACATACATTTATTCATTTAATAAAAATTAAAAAAAAACAAACAATCTTCCCAAGACCTAAGATAAAAGGAAACATAGTTAATACATATGTGGACATGCATGAGTAGATCAAAACAGGCAGGAAGATTTAATATTTAAAAAAAGACAATAAAATGATCCTGACAAGAAATACGGACCATTTAAGTTTGATGGATATGAGAAAAACATACCAGTCAAATTAAATTTTTTTTTTTTTAAACTATAAGCTGATTTATATTGATATGAGATCGAATTGACTTGGAAAAACTACTTTTTTTCATATTGTTGTACTTGTTCAATGACTGTTTAAGAAATATCTTCTTTCCAACCAATTCCGATGATTATTAAAAATGAACTTATCTGTTTGAGAATACAGAGTTAGTAAGGAAATGAGAAGCAGAGTGAAATATTAAAAAGAGTTTTGCTCCTATGAGCTTTATCTGGAAGGGTGTGGACAACCAGAAACCAGTTTTTTAAGTATTTAATGAAAAAAATGTTAAACCCCTGGCTGGTACTAGTAACTTTAAGGAAATGAACATTGCAGGCAGGCTTAACGATTCTTGTTCATTCTTTATCTCTGGATTTATTTGATGAAAATAAATTATGCAATAATGATTGACCTGACCTCAAGACAAGCAATTTTATTAAATAAGAAGGAATTAATTATATTTCGTGGGGAACCCACAAAATGTGTTCCGACTTTCTCAACCTGGCTTGAATAGATAAGTTCCTCCTGTAAGATAACTTATCCATCCCTTCCCTCTCAGAGAATGTTAAAAAAAAAACTGGGTAGGGGGAGAAAAGTACATCAATGCTTATAGGAAATTATGTTTGCAAACCACACTCAAATCTTTAAAGATGGTGAAATACTTGCAATATTATTTAAGTCACTGGGATCAAAATCAAGATAAAAGAATTCTCAATTGTGAAGATGCATCAATCTTCTTACATACATCATGCGATGTGGGAGATAGCAGTGCAATTTAAGGTGAATTAAAATAAATTTCATCACAATTCCATACAAATCAATAAAAAAAAAAAAATATTACATTTATTGCAATCTGTACCTAGCTAATGCAAGCTATGAAGGGAAAAGTAGCAATTTCATAAATTGAAACAAAAATATATAATTAAGAAACAGAAGAGAGATAGCGAACAAATAAAATATTTGAGAAATGAAAAAAACAAGAAGGTGAATGCAGAAACAACCAGACGACAAGTTTATATACAAACTTTTACCCCATCACCGGTGTTTTTCTCCATTGTGCAAGTCTGGAGAGCTCACTCCACTGTCATTGTCTTTTTTCTTACCTAAAACCATCACCTCTGTCTAAATTTCAGAAACCTTTCGTTTTTATATAAATTCAATGAAAATCAAGATTTAAAGGAAGACTAAATATAATATTTTATACATAAAAAATATTTCTTTGTTTCATAACAAAGGATGGTATAGATTAACATGTTTCATAAATTACATAATATACAAAACATTAAACTTAATTCAATAAAGTAAATTATTAAGAAATGTTTGATTGATAATTTTTCCAATTTACGGAATTGTTAAGGAGAAATAAAATTATTTACTTCATAATTTTTAATTTTGACAATCCAATAAAGAGAAGGAATTTAGAAATTTGTAGCTGAACTGATTTATTAGTAGTTTGGCAGATACTTTGCTATTACAATTTTTTTTAAATTGTTTGTATAAATATATTATTTCAGGCTGGAAACACTTCATTAAAAAAATACATCAAAGGCATATTTTGCAAATGGTAATGAGAAATAAGACAAGGCCAGTTAAAAAAAAAAATTAAAAATATAACCCACTAAAGGTCTTGGGTTCGTTACTTCATTAGGAAGTAATATTTCTAAGGTGTTTAATGTACAATGAATTCATTTTCCAAAAATCTCATTTTACCTAATTTTTTTCAAAATTTTAGATTTCTTTTAAAGGGGCTGGGATACCACCTAGTTTTTTCTATACAACCTACACCACTGCAACCCGTGAAGGTCATACATAGGTACATTACTTAATAGAGGAGTTTTATGACCAGTTGTGCAAGGAGGTGATTTGAAAGAAATCACGTTCAAACATCAGGTTTTTTCCCCCTCAATTATAACTTAATTAAGAGTAACTGATTTATAAGACTCGGGTGGGTCTTAAGACTCGAAGGACAATCCTTGGAAGAAAAGAAAAGTATCCTGCCATAGACAGAGCAACCAACCTGCCATTTGAAACTGCAACCTTGATTAAAGTTACATACGCTATATATTTTTTATTATTAACATATCTGTTAGATTTGTTATTGAGCAATGGCTTTTGTTTCTGTGAGAGTCTTTACCGAAAGTAAAATTTTCAATAATTGTTCCTAAAAAATGTTTGCAAAACAGTCAATACTGTCATTTTTCATTTTTAATATAAAAACAACACGGACTGATATCAAAACACCTAATACTAGAGAAAAACCACTATCCATAAAATCCTTAAAATATTTAAGATCAAACAGTACAATTCCATTGAGGTTAGAAATATTTAGAAACATGTCATTAAGTATACCTTCAAATCCCTGATTATGATGAATCTCCCTTGGAGGGGAACTGTTGTCCTCGCCTTGGAGAACTGCAAGAAGGCACTGGTGGATGCAGATATACTGCTGTTCTGTCTGCACCATCCAAACCCTTTCCTTCCTCATTTGGCAGACAATACCAAAGATGTCAACATGGTCTGCCCCATGGTTCAAGGATTGAAGGATCCTGTCGAGAGCAATGAATGTCCCTGATCTTCCAACTCCAGCACTGAAATAAAGATAATTTAATTTATACTTAATTCCTATTGAAAACAAGTAAAACTTCTCAATCGAAGCAAGATTAAAACATGCAGATTGTAAGAAATTAAGTGTTTCTTTAAATAGACACTAATAAACAAAATTTCTTTTAAATCGGTAATAAGCCAATGATTATCATTAAGCTAATATCTTTAGTCATTGGCTTAATATCGTTAAGCCAATGATTAAAAATATGCAAACCATGGGCTTACACAAGGGAGGTAGTAGCTGCCCCCCTAGAAAATTTGAGAAACAAAAGCAATCATTAAATAAATTTGATATTCATTTATTAAGTTATTATATAAAAATTAATAGATATTAAATTTATAATATTTATTAATTTTATGTTTCATATAAAAACATTTCAATTTTCAAATACCAATAAATTTCCTTTGAACGATTAATTGACCCTTAAATAGTCAAGGGAGTACTTAAGACCCCCTACAGTCTTAAGAATTTTACAAGCCTGCCCCCCCCCCTCAAGATGACAATTTTACCAACATATCCCCCCTAGAAAAAATCCTGCAGATGCCCTTGATACTAACATTCACATTCAATTTCTATTTCATATCTAATTCATTCTCATTATTTTTTTACAAGCAAATTTTCATATAAATTATTTACCTGCAGTGAACAACAATCGGCCTCTGCTCGGGTGAAATCCTTTCCCTGAATGCTCTAACAAATCTAATTAGAGTTGTTGGAGGATTTGGAACACCAAAATCAGGCCATGTAGTGAAATGGAAATGACGAATAACCCTTTGTACATCTCCCTAAATAAAAGAACAATAAATAAAACATAATATATGCAATACAAAAGAAAGGGTAAAACATCACTAATGATAAATGATCACTAACCCTAGCCATTATAAATTCAGTAACAGACCAATCAGGATAATGACTGTCGTTGAGTATTGTTACATTTATGTCACCATAATAGACAGGCATCGTATCATATGGCCAATAATGATCGCATTTTTCCCTACCTGAAACAGATTCAAATATTGTTAATTGTTATTAGTTGTCAACAATTCAACCCTATCACCTTGAATCACCACAACAAATTATTTACATTCTCAAAAGAAAAAAATGAGCTGAAAGTTCTTACAATGTATCTTTGATAATGGAAATGAAAAAAGAAAGGGAGAAAATGAGCAAAGGGGAAATAATATTTATTGTTTAAAATTACAAAAATCCTTTGAAAAAGTTTTAAAAATACAGTAGAACCTCTCTTATCCGACCTCGCGATATCCGACTCCTTGGGATATCCGTCACCTTTCCTCCCTTCTGGGAAGAACGATTCTGTAAATCACAGTGTCAAGAGCGATATATATCCATTGGAGAACACGGCAGTTTTAAACCTAACTCACTCGTGACGCATTGCATATTGTTGTGCAAGTGTGTGTGAATTTTAAGTTTGTGTACATACACATATGTACATGTAGTTGTTGTTATTGTGAGTGTTACACAGTGATTATGGATTCACAACAAAAACGCAAACATATTGTATGCAAGCTACAGAAGTTGGAAGTTCGGAAGACAAAAAACAAGAGACTGAAAAGATCAGTCATACGGCAGCTAAAGAGGCTTTCGAAATCGCGATGAAGTACATCGAGCAGCATCCAAACACAACACCCAGGGATGTGATGTGCATTAAAAAGTGGAGGGATATCTCTGCTAAAGCAAGGCTAACTTTGTTAAGACAAAAAAATATAACTGATTTTTTAAAATGAATTTACTATGTATACAAATATTATACATTAAATATTCTAAATAATTTATTTTTTGAAGAGAAAAGATTTGGCTCCACCGGGAGTCGAACCCGGGTCTCCTGCGTTACATGCGCGGATGCTAACCACTGCACCACAGTTCGCACCACTCACCACTGCACCACTCCCGGGTTCGACTCCCGGTGGAGCCAAATCTTTTCTCTTCAAAAAATAATTATTTAAAAATAATTTAAAATGGTGGTCACCCACAAATTAAGATTAGATTAATATAAAATAATTAAACATTCTACATATAAATATGTAGAATTACTCGTTTCTGTGAGTTTTTGTCTGTGTTGTTCCTTGGGATATCCGACTTTTTTTGTTTACCGACCTTGCTCGGGTCCCGGGGGTGATGGATATGAGGGGTCCTACTGTACATAATTTTAGTACTAATAAATGATTTATTGCTCTTTATAAGTATATTAAAAATGAGAATACCTTTCTCAATACATCTAGTCAGCATTACAATAGCTCTTGAATTGCTTTCCCAGCACATTCTCCAAAAGTCTTCTTTTGTTGAGTGTAGAGGACCTTGGGTAACGATAAATTCTCTGGGAGAGTTGTAACCCTTAAATATGAAAAAAAAAACAATCTCAATGGAAATAACAATAAATAAAAACAAACAACACAATAAGTCAATGTAAATATGAACATACAGGAACGTAGTTAGCGTTGATGTAATCCGAACCTTCTTCATCATCTACAGGTTGCAATTTGAACCGGGAATGGTCATAAGGCAAAATATTTGTGAATCTGTTCTTAGGTCTGTTACAAGGAAGATCTGCAAAAGTACAAGGCTGTTCTCGCCCAACGAGTTTGAGCTCTTCAAATTCTTCCGAGAACCTGAAGTCTGAGTCGGCTGACATTATTCTGTAGTGGTCAGCAAAGTTTTCTAATCTGATTGGTCGGCTAATGACAAAGAATAAAAAAAGGTGAATTATAGAAAGTTATAAAATGCTATTAAATTTCTTCCAATAAAAATGCTTTCATAAAGATATTTATTAATATAGAATAATTCAACCAACTTATAAATTATTAAACTAATTTATTAAAAACAAAACTTCAATTTTTAAAAGTAAAAATGGATCTATTTTCTTAATAGATACACCTAAATCTCCGAAAGCAAAAAAGCACATTTAACAAAAACATATACTTTGATCATTATATTCATGTTAGCCAGAAAAAATTAATACCTTCTAAAATAAATAATGTTTATACCTTGTTTCTATTATACTGTCAGGTAAACTCAAATTATCAGCAGCCCTATTATCAGCTAATCTCCTTCCCAATAGCTTGTGTCTTCTCAAGACAAGTATACCAATAAAAAGGATTAATATTATGCCTGCCGATATAGTTACTCCAAGTATCAAAGGTGTCGTGTCTTGATCTGTAGACATAGAAGAGAGTTAAGAGAGTTAGATCATAAAGTTGAAACAATTTTAATTAATTAATGGAGATATATTTACCTGTTTGGATGGAAAAGGAATAAGAAGTGTCAGTAAATTTGTCTGGGGTAGTGAAAGCTCGTATTTTGACTTTGTAAGTAGTTCCACCTTTGAGTGGTCCGTTGCAATATCCAACTAATTTCTTCTCGCAATCTTCTGAGCCTATGGTGTAGTCTTCAACAGTTGAATTTTTGAATGGATAGTATGGTTCAAGTACCTGTAAAATAAAAATTATGAACTGAAATTATAAACACGAAAGAACAACCTTACTATCAGATACAGACAGTTAATTTTTATTCTTAAATAAGAACATGATCGCCAAGCGTGCATGAGAATGGGTTCCAGAGTACTGTACAGAATATTGTGGTCTCGACTGCCACCTTTGTCAGTTAATAGTATTTTATAGGCACCCCCAAAAATAATTCTTGACACTCACAATATCGTAAGTACATAGCACCGACTTTTGATTGCCCTTCACCAATAACAGCAGTTCTTTATTTAAAAAATACTTGTTCAACTTCATATTTCTTCCTATCTTTAAATTTTATACTTCTTTGTTAAGTCGAACTTTTCTAGTACATTTAAATTTTTCCCCTTCCACAAAGTTAAACTGAATTACAAATAAAATTTTCACTCTTCTTTAGGAAAATAATTGAAGAAATACCGCTCCTGTGGGCACATATACATTATATTGGGTCTATATTGCATATATTGAGTCCTATAATGCATATATTGGGTGCCACAATTTCATATTTGTAAACAAGGTTTTCCCAAAATTAGCAGATCATTCTAAAGCATACAATACAATCTTGATAATACAACGATAATAATGAGTTATAAAGAAAACTTTTATTTTCCAATATTATGTAAATTTTTACTTTAGAAAAGAATAATTTTTATGAAAAAAAGATGCGTCAAAACATTCTCATAACATTTTGTAGTACAAGGACTAACAGTCATTTCCTTGCATCCATTGAGTGCAAAATTTGAAAGCATTTAATTCATCGCTGTTGACCATAGTCGTCATTAAATTTTATCAACGGGGGATCATATTTCGCCAAAAATTCTTAGTCAGCTGGGACAGAAACTTTTCCTTGTTTCTTTCATGAAGTCAATCTTTTATATATTTGTTTGTTAGGGTATACCCAAGAAACTTTACTCCGACAACTCTTGTCAACTTGAGCTGTCAATTGCACAGTTGAGTTACATCTTACAGAATGATTAACAGATACAATAACATCTTCAGAATTGATAGTAGGGGGCATTGGACAAACATTGTGAGCTAAATTAAAAATGATGTCTTCAATGATGATTTAAAGAAAAAAATAAATACTCCATAATTCTGTTTTATTCATTGTTTATAAACATCCAGTGGTGGGTTTGGAAGACGGAAGTGCACCCCATGGCCACCATATCACCAAACGTTCCAAACTAACCCACTGCTGGATTATTAAGAGTGTATTATATCACATTGTTTTTCAATATTATGCAAAAAGAAAATAATCTAGAGTTCATGAAGTATATCACATCATGGATTGAGGCCAAGGTGGCCAATAGTGTTACTGCATTCCAACTTTAGCCTTCCTTAAGTCAGAAGTGATCTCAGATTGAATTCAGCTTTGTTGATTATTTAATCATATTAAATTCACAGAATAAAACTTGACCTTTCTAAGTTTATGTAACTCAGCTGCATTGCAGTTAAAAGCAATGATCGTAAAAGTAATGTTAACACAGTAAAGACCATGAAAATTTAGTCGAATTCCCTGCATATATTAAAATATAGCAATTACATCTACAAAAAATGCCATAGATAATGATCAAATTTATAAGATAAAATAATTAAAATTACCTGATAAGGAGGCCACACACCATAAGCCTGCACATCTCTCCAGCTAGGCATTTCGATTCCGGAAGCATTTTTGGTATCATCTTCAGCCACTATAATTGTATATGCAGTTATCTGGAAAAGTTAAATAATAGTTAAAGAAAAGATATTTATTAATTCCATTTAATGAACAGATTAAGCCTTCTGAATGAGATTTTTTAATTTTTTTTTTTCAATAAATAATGAGTTCAATTCTTCTGCACTTAAAGTATATGGTTACTATTTGAAAAAAAACAATTTTAATACATCTAATTTGGTTCATCATAAGCATATTTTGTTTCAATGACTTGAAAAAGATATATAATTCAAAAGATGTATTGTCTTTCCAAAATATTAAATAAATAAATAAATTCTTTATTTGATTGTTCCGGTACAAGTCCCTTCGGAACAAAATTATATTATACATTTTATGGGCTTAAGAGCCTTAGATCAATTTTAAAATAAAACTAAATGGAAGAATAATATAAACATAAATTATAAAGAAAACTTCTTGTGCTAAAATTAAACATAATAATACATAAAAATAATTGGCAAACATAACTGGCATTGTATTACTTAAATGTGCACCTATATACATAACTAGAATTAAATGAGCAGAGCTTAAATTGAAGAATAATTAAAATTTAAAAATTTGGATTCCGAATTGGAAGTTTCTATTCACAATTTTTCGGGAAACTGGATTGATAGGAAGTGATTGTACAGGCAGGATTTGAAGGTAGGGAGGGTGTTGGAATGACGAATGAAAGGGGGAATAGAATTCCATACGGATGAGGACCTGAATATGAAAGATCTTTCGAATGCTGACGTTCGGTGGGCCGGTATACATATATCCGAAGGCCTGGACCGGGTATTGCGGGTATGAATTGAGGATTTGGGCTGAAGGAGTTCGAACGTATATGAAGGACGGCGAGATCGAATAACTTGGTAAAGGAATGATGCTAGGAGGTATTTGCGGCGGTTGGATGGGTATAGCCACTTTAACTTTTCGTAAAAAGGTGAGATGGAGACGTCTCTTGGGATCCCCCAAAGATGAATCGTAGGAAACAATTAATCAGCCGTTTATTAAGGGTTTATCAATTAATTTTTTGTCAAACATGGAAGTTATTCACAACAGGAAAAAAAATTATATTTTTTTAAAATTAGGCTGTTGAGTCATACAATAATTACAATATGATTGATTAACCACAATCAAAAATACTAATATGATTTCCTACTTACTGGAACATATCATCTGGTGCATGGTAAACTAAGAAATCTGAAAAAAATCTGTTTTTATTTTTTTATTTGGCATGTAGGCTGCATTAAATGTGATTAATAAAATGTTAAATTTTCACGATTCAAATATATACTTAATTTTCAAATAAGTATATATTTTTTATATTAGCGATCGAGGTATTTTCAAGGCGTTACAAAAACCTAACATTTTTATAATACTAATGACTTCCCATCCAAAAAATCATACTTAAAAATCACAAAAGAGGGCATCAAAACTGTACTAAAAGTAGAAACTGTTTTTTGATTCGCCTGAAAAGCATAGTTTTTGTGAATTCGCTAGTTTACCATGAACCCAACGATATTAAATTATATACTGAAAAATTGCTTACTGGCCCATTGTCCTCTGAGAAGTAATTCTTCCTAAACCTTATCTGTATTGTACTAGATGTCTTACAAACTTCAGTTGGTACCACTTGACTACTGGGTTTAGGAGGAGCTGAAAATAAAAATCAAACAACATTCTATTATACTTTGTTTTTTGTAAACAAATAAAAAGAAATAAACAATTTATTTTTTTGAAGAGAAAAGATTTGGCTCCGCCGGGAGTCGAACCCGGGTCTCCTGCGTTACATGCGAGGATGCTAACCACTACACCACAGAGCTCGGCTCAAGGCAGAGCAAATCCTTCCTCTTCACTGATATCTGATACCGCGGGGTTCGACTCCCGGCGGAGCCAAATCTTTTCTCTTCAAAAAAATAAATTATTTAAAAATAATTTAAAATGGTGGTCAGCCACGAACTAAGATTAGATTAATTAAAAGAAATAAACATTTAAACTAAGCTTCTATCGATATCAAAAATGAATTATAACATTTAAAATGTCTTAAATACCTAATATTGGCAATTTTTCCTTCCAGATGGATTCGGGGCCATAACCAACTCTAGTTTCTGCCTGTATCCTGAAAACGTATGCCTTTCCGGGAAGAAGATTCTTTATTGAACCATTGAACTCAAAAGCACTAAAATCTTGAGTTTTGAATGTATTAGAACCCTGAAAACAAAAGTAATAACTAGAACACAAACAAGTGACCAATATTCAAATTTTAAAAACTTAGAACAAAATACATACCTCAAGTCCATAAGTTATGGTGAACTTAGTTATTACACCATTTTGCTCGTTTCCTGGTAGCGACCATTTGAAACTGATTTCTCTAGGTTTAATGTCAATTGGTAGAAAATCATTGACCTAAAATTTAAATGAATTTGTTATTAGAAAAATTGTGGCTTTTTTAATGATAAATTACTGCTTTTTGTTATCGATTAACGTTTTGGCTTCACAAATTTATTTGGCTAATTAATATTTAGTATTTTAAATTATTAAGTTTTTTTTTACTTTCACTTACCTATATATGATATATATAGTAAGGGAAAGTATTGCGATCGTGAAAAATTTCGATTTCCGGTTTTCAATGGAACTACACGTTTTGGGGTCCTCTGAGTCCAAATAACCAAGTCCCGAGAAAAGGTCTTTGTGTGTTTATGTCTCTGTGTGTGTCTGTGTGTGTGTGGGTGTGTGTGTGTGAACAGACTAGCACAAAACTGAAATTGGGTATTTGGTGTACGTATATTCCCGCGATGTAACATTAAAAATTTCATCAAAGTGGATCAATTAGAGGGGGCACTTTACTTAATAAATGTTGCCCTATTCTCACGTGTTTTTTTTTATTTACTCAACAACGGCTATAATGATTTTTATCAAACTTGGTATTTAGTGTATTTATAAACCCACGATGTGACAGTAAAAATTTCATCACTTTACTTAATAAATGTCCCATTTTCACGTGTTTTTTTTATTTACGCAAAAATGGCTATAACGATTTTGATAAAACTTGGTATTTAGTGTATTTATAAACCCGCGATGTGACAGTAAAAATTTCATCAAAATTGATCAATTAGAGGGGACACTTTACTTAATAAATGTTGTCCCATTTTCACATGTTTTTTTTATTTACGAAAAAATGGCTAAAACGATTTTGATAAAACTTGGTATTTAGTTTATTTATATGCCCACGATGTGACAGTAAAAATTTCATCAAAATTGATCAATTGGAGGGGGCACTTTACTCTATAAATGTAGTCCCATTTTCACGTGTTTTTTTATTTACTCAAAAAAAATATGCAACGATTTTGATCAAACTTAGTGTTAGGTGTATGTATATGCCCGCGATGCCACAGCCGAAATTTCATAACAATTGGTTCAACGGATGGGGCACTTTACTTAATAAATGTTCCAAATTTTGCTATACAGATACTCTATAGCTTATGAAGATTTACAAACATAAGTATATAAATGTGAAAAAATGTGTGAAGTTGAGGAATGGCGTTTACATATTATCAAAACAAGTCAATTTCTAATCTAAATAAGTTCGTAAGTGAAAGTTGTGTGTTACGCGCATCGCGCCAGATTTTTTTTTTTACAAATATAAATCATTTCATCAAAAGCATCTGAATATTACCGTGATTTAAAAATTAGGGGTTTGAATACAAATTAAAGTCTGTAAAAATATTATAAACAAAAATAAAATTTTGTAGCACAAGGAATACTCAAGTCTGATTTCAAGTGATTCAATTTCTTTATTAGATACATGATACTATTACATTTTGTTGTACAGATAACAAAATAGGTCAAAATCTTAGATATAATCCTATAATTATATGACTTTCCTATAATAAAATTCTTCATACCTTTCCTGGAACACTTTCTTGAGTCTGGAAGACAGCCGATACAGGGAGACTTCTCCTCAATACTGTTTCTTCCATACCTGACCTTACAATAACAGTGAAAGTATAATTGCGGTGTGGTTTTAAATCATTGATTGTAATGGTCTCTTCTTGTGTCAAATTTTGAATCAAAATGCCATCAGTGTTTAAATACTGAACCTACAAAACAAAAAATAAAATTATAAAGAAACAATCACTGAGGAAATTATTATCATTAATTATTATCACTGGGCAATAGTAATATAGGCTTAACAAACCTAAAGGTGACACCACCAATCCCTTTACCTTTATCAACCTTTACACAATCCTTTAGCTTCTCGGATGTTTCCCAGATGTTTATAGCGCTTATTAATCTTTGAGGGATTTGATCACTACTAAGCTTATCTTTTTTTCTCACCAATTGTAACCATGGAAATGCTACAACTTTGATTATATTTAATTTTACTCACTTGGTCCTAACCTTGTTTATTTATATTTAGTATGCTTCTGTTGAGGCTCATGAAAAACCATTTATGCAAAAAAAAAAATCAAGCGTTCATAGACACTTTTTAATTGTTGGTAACTGAGTGATTTAAAAATTCTTCATAAAGCTTTTTCTTATTTACACTTAAATAAGGTATAGTGTTAATAATTTTTTAAATCCCTTATGGACTGACCAGATATCCTAACAATTGAAATTCGGATTCTTATGACTCTACCCTATAAAAAACAATATTCAAGGTTCAAAATCTTTTGTTAAATCCAAGGCCACCTTATCATAGTGGATTTATGCTGACGCACTAATATTAGTCTTCGCATCTCAATTAAGATTTTCTAAACTGGACTGTTACTTCTCTATTTATAAAACTAGTCACAAATTTCCACTGAGCAGAGCATAGTGTATTTCTGACCTAAAAATTGTTGTATAGTAATTTGAAAAAAAATTGAGATCTCTCTGGTAATAATTCTTAGTCGAAGACTCATACCAACAATGCTATAAATTCGTAACAGGTGATTTAAAAATAATCTTTTAAGCAAATATTTAACAAACTTAGAGATTTATTTCTAATTTATATGTACTTTTATTTTATCAGTAGTTAAGGATAATTATAATAATCATGAAATACATAGACATTTAATAATAATCTGTTAAATATTTTTTAACAGATATAGACTTTTAAATAACATACCTCAAAGGCATTGTATTCTCCTTTTGGTTTATCCCAAATTAAAGTGATTGCTGAATCAGTAATTTGGGTGGCATTTATTCGCGTTATTGGCTCTGGATCTGTAAACAAAATAAATAATTAATCAAATAAATAAAATCTTATAAATAATACAAACAAAATGAATTAGCAGTTACTACATACATAGCCTATCTTGTCTGTGAAGAGGCTGGGATAAAACTTTATCTGCCACGGTCCAAACTGTAATATTGTACAATTTCCCAGGAGTGAGGTTTGTGAATGTTATCTTCCACTCAGTATCGTTAGCATCCTTCTCTCGAATCAGGCCTGGCTCGGAGAGTGTAAACCTGTACTTGTCAAAATGCGATGAAGCAAGAGGAGTAGGAGTGTATCTGATCGTCATGGTATTCGTTTCTTGTAAATTGCTCACAACTACCAGCTCAGAAAGGATTAATGGCACTGAAAAATATTTTTAAAAAATATAAATAATTAATCTAGAAACTTCTAGAGGCATAGGAAACCACTAGATAATTACAAAGAAAGAAATCAGGACATTCTTTAATTGGGTTTAAATTAGATAATTAAAAAGATTCTGTATTCAAATATCAAATTTTGAAAAAGATAGAATAAAATTCATTTTGGGGCCATTACTGCACCTATGCATAACAATTCAGTATATACCTATACTACAGAGGTAAATGACACCATGTCACATTTTTGTATTAGTTCAGAACTTTTAGCTATTAAAATTTGTTTTGTTTTTTTTCTTACTTACATAGACATCTTAATGAAGGTTTTTTTTTTTTTTTTTTTTTTACATTATTATTGACATTGATAAGTAATTGGACTTATTTTTCATGGTATTTAAACCTATAGTTTTAAATTTAATTAAAAAAAAAGATGGGCATGACTTTGTTTACCTCCAAGGTAAAAATATAAACAAAAAAGTGTTGTATCTACTTTAAGACAGGATAAATCCTTCCAATAAATAGAAAAATAATAGTCTTGAAATGTTAATAATGTAAGTCCTGCATTATTTTTGTAAAAAAAAAGATAAAAACTACTAAGTACCTTAATAAACAAACATTTTTTTAAATTAACAATAAGATTACTAATTACTATTTTATCAAAATTAAAATAAATTAATGATTACTTGTCCTGGCAGTAAGAGTAGTCACATCACTGTGAAGGCCATATGAAACAGTGTGGATATCAAAGCGATATTTTACTCCGGGCATCAAATCTTCAACTAATGCTCTCACCCTTCCTCCTTTAGCACCATTACCACTCATGTTGCGTGACCTGAAAGGATTTTAGAAATAATTCAATATTAAAAACCATTAATATTCAATTTCAAACTTTAATTAAAAAAAAAATTCAGGCAAGCTTGCGATTCAGCTTTAGCTAAGCATGCGGCTGCAAATGGAGTGGTCACAGGTATTCTACAAGCGTGTAAATCAGACAGCTGGGATAATAAGTGTCAGCTATATGAATCGCTATCCGAAAGTGTATTGTTATACATGTCTGAAATTTGGGGATGCCAGTATTCGGATTTTATTGAAAGAGGTCAATTAAAATTTATTAAATACTTATTAAAACTGCCTCGTAATACGCCTAATTTTTATATAAGAGTCGAAACCGGTAAAGTGCATGTTTTACTAAAAATATTTAAAAGGATGCTGTATTGGTGGTTAAAAATATTAGCTATGGAGAACCATCAACTTCCCAAAATTTGTTATGACCGACTTGCCGAGCTTAGTTTCCATCCGTCTTTACCTCATAATTGGGCAACTGAACTAATTAAACTCCTCTCCATGATTGGGGCAACTAATTTGTGGGCTTCCCAAAATATAAATTTCATAAAAAATCACACGATCGAAATTCAAGAATCAATGAAAAATCACTTAATAAGTTTGGATTTTGATAAAGTGGCCCAATCAGAATTTAATTTGTTTTATAGGAATATTGTTATTTTCGGAAATCCCCAAGAGTATCTTAACTTTAATATTCATGTAAATAAGCAAAGGATAGTAGCTCAATTGAGGAAGGCGGGTAAGAAGTATACACGGTTATCAATAAACAACATGCATAGAACTTTCAATAGTAATCAAGATTGTAAATATTGTGAAACCAGTTGTAGCGATGAAATCTCACATTTTTTATTAAATTGTTCAGCCTTTCATGATATGAGGCAAACCTTTTTGAAAAAGTATATTCAACCAAATAGTACAAAAGAATGGAATCTCCAGAATCTTTTGTTAATTAAAAATGAAAGTCAAATTAACAATATTTATTTATTTGTACTTAAATCACTTAGGAAAGAACGACAATAGAAAATAAAAATATTTAATACCCCATAATATTTAATTGCAGCTTATTAATAATATTCTGTAAGAATTGTATTTATTTTATTTTTTGTGTTTTTTTTTTTTTTTTTTGTTATCTATACATAATTTTATTCTATCTACAAAGAATTTTTATGTTTTATTTTCGCTGTTTGTAAATATTCTGTACGTGATTTAATTTTAACATTTTTCTTTACAAACATATTGTACTATCTGTCGATTGTTGGTATATTAATATTAATACTTTTCTTTTTATGTTATATTTTAGGATTTTATTTTATTATTTTTTTTTTATTTAATTTTTTTTTTCTTTATTTTTTTCGTTTGTTTTGTATGACCATTTTATTTTATTTTTTGTATATGGAGCCAGACCTCCTGTAATTGTAATTATTACAAAATACAGTATTTTATTCATTCATTCATTCATTCAATTAAAAAAAAAATATAAAACAAAGGAACATTAAATTATCAAAACTAACTATATTAAATCAAGCATAAATTATTTCATTTATTTTGAGAGAAAAAAGTACTAATGTAGCCTTTTGTTATAGTTCACATAATATTTATATTACTACTAAATAGTAAGTCAGTCATAAGGACATAATTGAACAGCTTAGAGAAGAACATGAGAAGTGACATTTTCAAAGAAATTTTTGTGAAGATGAACACGTTATTTTATCCTTTTAACACAGCTTTTCCTTTTATTTTGAATAACAATACTTTAGCACCAGATAAAAAAGCTGCTGGATATGTGAAACAGAAAGAGATGGCAAAGTAAAAACTTTAAATCTAAATAAATCTTAGTTATATAACATGTTTTTTCGCTAAGCTCTTCAATTAACACTAGTGATTATTCATAAATAAATAACAATAATAATAATAATAAAGTAATACTTTGGTTCCATCCTTTCATTTCCATCAAGAGCCTCCCAGTTAATAACGTAATATTCAATCCTGCCTTCTGGTCTAGGGAATTCCAATGTCACGTTAGTAGAATCGACCAGTGGTGCAATATTAGAGCATGGATTTGGCCCTAAATATGAAGGAAAAATAAGAAAAGTTACATTAGAATTAAGATTGACAAGAAATAGGTTTTTAACATTTTTAAATAATTTCAATTTAAATGATTAAGCCATATAATTGTCGATTAGAAAAAACAAGCACTTACGGACTGTATGGTTAAGAGTGAGGGGCCGAGCTGATTCAACTCCGAAGCTGACACTATTCACCTGAATAGTGTACTTCTCGCCAGGAGTAAGGTCGCCAACCTCAGCTTCAGTAGTAGTTCCCTTGACTAATGCTAGTTTGTACCAACGTGGTTCATCTTCTGTCCTATATCTGGTTCCAGAACACAAAACAAAAAAAGATATTAGCGTAATTATTAATATTTTAGACAAAATAATGATTATTTTATGGCAGAGTTGGGCAAAAATTGTATCTAGATACTATTTGAAAAATTTTTATTTGAATATAAAAACTATTCGAAGAAACAATTAAATTTATCGAATACAAAAAAGTATTCGAATAACTATTCGAATAGTTTTGTATTCGATAATGAAACTATTCAAAGACACAAGATAGTTTTTTATTTGATAAAAAAATATCTTATATTTCAAATAGAAATTTTATCTGTATCTGTAAACTATTCGATACTTTAATCGATATTTGAATAAATTTCGGTTTCTAAACTTCTAAAAAATTTCATTTAGTTATTTCATCGAATTGATGGTATATGGTATAGCTTTCCAAGTCAAATTCATCCACTTCCTCATGCTCGCCCGGTCTACCCCCTTACGCAATATAAAAAAAATAGATTTTCGGTTTTCTTTCACACGGGGGTACTATTTTATGTTATCGGGGGGGGGGGGGGTGTTTTTGAAAAAAATATTCGATTTGTATTTTAGTTATGGGGGGGGGGGGTCCACTATAAAAATAAAGATTTTCGAATATTTTTTTTTAAAAAACACCGCCCCTCATAACATAAAATTGCACCCCCGTGTGGAAGAAATCTGAAAATCTATTTTTTTATAGTGGGCTCCCCCCTCCACTAATATACAAATCGAATATCTTTTTAAAAAACACCACCCCCCGATAACATAAAATCTCACCCCCGTGTTAAAGAAATCCGAATATGTTACCATTTTTCAATATTATATGGTTGAATTTTCAATGTCATTGAAATATAATTTGGATTTAACGAGTCTTTCACCACTTTCTCTTTTTTTATGGTGATGGAAATGGAAATATTTTGTATTTATATAGTTCGGAAATGACATATAAAATACAAAACCATCTAAATTCGAAATTTCGAATACAGATTCAAATATAAGATAGTTTATTCGAATTATTATTCAAATAGAACTAAAAGTATTTGAAGAACTATCTTCTGGTTCGAATTCATCAAACATCGAATACAGATAGATTTCATTCGATATTCGAATAGTTTGAAAAGAATTCGATTTTCGAATAGTTATCTAGATAAATTAAAATACCATCTGTTTTTGAATCTAGATAGTTTTTTATTTAGATATTGCCCAACTCTGTTTTATGGTAACAAATTGGCATTACTGTAATAAATTATAAATAAATTTATAACAGTAATGCAGGGCCGGAACTAATAGGGGAATACAAAAGAGGCATTTGCCCTATTTACAGAATTCACCAGAGCGATACATTACAAATAAAACTCTGAATTTCTCTATAAAATACTTACCTAAAATGATTTTCTAAAATTGGCTGGGGTTAAAGAAGCGGCAACATAATGAGGCTTGCCTCAATGGAAAATTTCTAGTTCTAGTTCTGCATGAATGAATCAAACTGTTTTCACTAATATTAATTATGAATATGTAATACTTTAAGAAGTATTTATATTACCTTATTGAAAACTCAGAGAATAGAGACTCCTCAGGTTCTACCCATCTGACCACAACGGAATTACTTGTGACATTCTCCATCGTCAAGTTTTTAGGAGGTTTGGGATCTGAATTTGAATACGATAATGTTAATACATCTACAATAAGGGATTATACCAATTGAAAACTCAAAATGAAACTTACAAACTGCCTGAAAATAGTCATGTGGCTCACTGTGGAGACCATGGCTGATAGCGAATACTTTGATCTGATAGCCAGCTCCAGGATACAAGTTCGTTAACAATAAGTGAGGCTCTGTAGTAACTGTAACAACTGGTTCATAGCCTACAACACATTAAATAAAATACAATAAAATCATAATACAATAAAATTATAAAACGTCTAAAATTTTTTTGTAATTTTATAAAATCATGATATATAGATCATTTGTATATTTGTCAGCAAGAAGATGGTTATAATTAAATATACATGATTTTTTAGTTATACATACTGTTGAAATCTAATATATTAATAAATAAAGATAGTCGACTAAATCTAGGATGCCTTACAATGTGGTAGGCAACTGAGTAATTTCAGATAAATTAGTAGTTTTACTATACTCAGTTGCCTACCACATTGTAATGCATCCTATATTATTATATATATTCCCTTCTTACTGTAATTACAGAAACCCTGCAGTAGGTTCATCTGCTTATCAATTACGTATAATAATTAATATATCAACAAATAATCTTGAACCAATATAAGTTTTAATATTTAAAATTAGGAAATCAGGTCATTATTTTTTTTTACTTTCACTTACCTACGAAATATATAATAAGGGAAATTATTGTGATCGTGAAAAATTTCTACTTTTGGTTTTTATAATAAAAGAAAGGCTTGGCAAATTAGCATCTGTTTAGTATACACTACCATTCTGTGAAAATGAATGAAAATATTAGCCACTATTATTATATATATATATTTTTTTTTTCAAGAACTAAGTTAATCAAGTAGCAGATTCTATAAAAATTGAAAAGTAAAAAAAAATTATTTTCATGGCAATAATAGTTAAAATGTGTAAATAAAAAATAATTTGTATTGTGGCCTTTAGAATCAAAACCTGCTAAATCTAGTTTTAAAAAGTTTACTAATAATAATATTTATAATTCATCTACCAATATTAATTCGGTAATTGTTATGTCGTTTTAACTCATCGATTATTTGTTTAATTTGTTCTTTTCATCAATCCTTATCAACAGTTAAAAGATGATAAAAGTAAACAATTTTAAAGCGGGCTTTGATTCTAAAGGTCTCAATTGCTATATTTTTTCAACAAAAAAGTTGGAAAATCATAATAAATAAATATATAAAAATTAAAAAAATAATTAAATGCAATAATGGTTGCTGACATTTACCTGTATTATTTCGTTTATGCACAACCTCATATTTTTCTTGTCTAGAATTGACATCAGACTTCCAGGATATATTCAGCCCATACTCTATCGGTTTTAGATCTTCAATGACTGGGGCTGATGGTTCTGTGGGAACAAAGCAAATATTTATTAGAAAAAATATAGCTATTGTATATTTCATAGCACATTAATATAATTCAAATCAAATGAGCCATATTGGTCTTTATCTATTTTAATGTGGGCAATGAGATAAGCATAAAGTAAACTTACTTGTCGCTTGATATGTGATAACTGGGTTCGACCTGATCCCATTAGATACTGCCATGACAGTTATTGAGTAATTACGCCCAGGAAGCAAAGATTCCAGAAGGAATGAAGTACTTGTAGTTTCCATTGAATTCGTGTCTCCATTGAGTACCCCACTATAACTTACTTCTGTATAGCTGATCTAAGGAACAAAGTTAACAAAAAATGTTTTTTAGCTTCTATTTTTTTTTTTTTTTTTTTGATTATAGAAATCAATCAATTAGTTAATTTACAAAAAAAATCTTGGAGCTGTTTATATTTTCATACTCTGAACTAGGCTAATAATTTAACTTTTTATCTGTGATTGCCAAAAATAAATAAAATAAAAGACTATAACTAACTTTAATACCCCTCTTTATACAATTTTAAAGCTATCAAAATTTAAAAATCTTTAATTAGTTTCTAAACCCAGTTCACCAATTACACCAAAAAAGAAATTTCCTTTTTTTTTTTTTCTGTATTTTATAATTAATTAATTTAGTGAATACACCTCGACATTAAAATTTAAAATATTTTATGTAATTCATGGAAATGATGATGGTTTACACAACTTTTTCACTAATAACTTTTTTAAATAAACGGGTTAAGATACAAATTTTTTTTTTTTTTATTGACACTTAGAATATTGTAACAGTTTCAAGAAGAAATAACTATTAATTTAAATACATTATTCATATTGCGTTTTAATTTAAATCATTTAAACATAATTATATTATATTTTGTAAATAAAATATTACTTTATTTTTATCGTTTTACTAACTAATCATGCAGCATAATATATTATTTTAGTGAATGTAGAAACGGGGCCAACATGACAGTTAATTGTTTTGTAAATAATGAATTCCATGTATTAAAGATAAAATTTATGATTCCAAAAATACCTCAAAATGCTCTTGGTAGCTTGAATTATCTGGTTTCCATGATAACATGACATCACCTGTATCTTTTAGAACAGCTTTCAACTCTCTGACAGGCAGAGGCTCTAAAAAAAAAATAATGAATTTTTACCAAAACAAAATTTGATTTTAACATTATGACGGTTATATTATTCAAATTATCCTTCTGTATTATTAAATAACTTACTAAGCGTAACATTAACTGTTGCTGGCCAAGATGTTACTTTTCCTGAAACAGTTTTCACAGCTACTTGATACGTCCAACCAGGTTCCAATCCTTCAGTGAAAGTTATTCGAGTTGGTTCGCTTCTGTTCCTCGTCAAAGGAACCATCTGGCGATGAAGATTGATGTTGATTTGGTATTTGTCGTACTCACTGAAAAAGAAACCAAAAAAATTATAATTATAATTTGGATGATTTAAAAGCTTCATTTTAAAAATTGTTTTAGAATGTAAATTTATTTTAAATTCAATTATTGTATTAATTGAATTACAGAAATGTAAGCAGAAAGAAGCTAGTTCAGGTTTATATGATCAGTCTGCATTTTCATGAATTTGATTTTTTTTTTTTTTAATGAAGAAAAAGTGTTTGACCTTCTTGATCCAAACTTGATTTTTTAACATTCAAAAGAGATGTCCTTAACATCTCTTTGTGCAACAATATTACACCAAATTTTATTTTACGAATTAGGCTTAGCCGTAAGACTTCTGTCATTAGAAACGTAATTCAAAGGAGTCCAAATTACAGGCAAATTCACATAAAAGATAAAATAAATAAATAAAAAGACGATACAAAAGTTATTTCATAACTTCCAAGATTAGGTTTAAAAACAGAAACATAATTCATTCAAGAAAAATCTAAATATGCTGAGTAAAGAATATTAAAATCAAAACAAATAGTACTGAATAAGTCTGAAGACATGACAAGAAAACTTATCTTTATATTTTTAGTCCTTGAATTTCAAAGATCTTTGTGCCTTCATGCATATAATTTAAAAAAATTAATTACACCTCATTCTTTGTGATTTAATATCTATATAAATAAAGATGAAATTCTGTTTGTTTGTTCTTTATAGAAATCCATACTATTTGTCCTAAATTCTCTAAATTTCGCTCAGCGGTTCTTTCATACCAGGTGCGAAGACCTGTGTATATTAAAATTTCATAAATTCAGCTGATATTCTTTATTGTTATAAAAATCGTAATGATCTCGCTTTACAATGGTTTTTTATGAAATCGACCGTTTCATTAGAAAAATTCAATTCTCCTGGTGAAACCGGGATATACAGCTATAATCTTTGTAAATAAAGATGAAATTCTGTTTGTTCATTATAGAAATCCATACCTTTGTCCTAAATTCAGTGTTACTTTGATACCAGGTACGAACACCTGTCCATATTAAAATTGCATAACTTCAGCCAATCTCTGGGTATATTCTTTATTATTATAAAAATTGTTTTGATCTCGCTTTACATTGGTTTTTACGAATTCAACAGTTTGAGTCAATAAAATCTCACATTATATATTTTATAGATTTAAAAAATGAAATTCTCCGGGTGAAACCGGTATATACAGCTAGTATTAAATAAAACAGTAAAATTTGAACAAATAAGATTGGATTATTTACAAAAGTATTTTATATAAGCACAAATTAAAATTAGATACCTCGTCCCATTGGGTGGCTCCCAAGAAACTGTAAAACTATGCGATGTGACCGATGCAGGATCATATTTGAGATTTATGGGTCTAAGAGGAATGGTCCTATACTGAGCGACTGTAGGTGCTGATGTCTCATCTTCACTAACCGTCTGGACAGAAATGTTGTAAGCTCGACCTAGAGAAGAGATTGGTATATTATATTTGAAAAGCATCAATCTTTCACAATAATTATAATATCATATCTTGTCGGCAGAGTTTTCAATGAACATTAAAAAGTAATAGACACAACTAGAGACCATTCATGAATGTTTCAATGGGTGTGCCAATGGTTGAATTAGTGATATAGGTGTTATAAGGCATATATATGTACTACATTGCAGTTCATCTGATGTGTAGTTTGAAAATTAAGTATATTAGTAGGTAAACCACTCATTTATTGTATGTAGATTTATTCAAAGTATTAACTAATGCAGCTAAAAACTATGTGGAGCATAAAATGCATTCAAAATGATGAACGAAACCTTCACTTTATCATTGTAAATTTAGAAAAGAAGACAAATATTTCTTAAAATTTTATAAAAGTTAATCTTTATAATAATTATTTATAAGTTATAAAGAGCTATATAAGTTAATTATTTTTCAAACAAATAATAAAATGTTGGCAACAGCATTAAGACTAGAACAGGATGTACCTGGCACTAAAGCTTTGAACGCAGCCTGTGCAGGTCCAGGTGGCTCCCCTTCCTTCTCAACATATAACGAACTCTCCAAGGCATCTTCAGGTTCGATTGTTACCTGGAAATATCAGCAGTTAGAATAAGTAAGACAACTGACAAAAATACAAACTCATTAATCTAAAAAACAAAACAAAAAAACTTGTGCAATGATTCAACTTCTGACATATTGACACTCTCATATACCTTCTTACTGATTTTAATATATTATTATGAATTATGTCCTTAGGTGTAGCATATTAGCATGCATTTGACTTTAGGGGAGGATGATCATACATAGCAAAGAATTTCAGTTATGGATTACATCAAGGTTCCACAACCAAAGACACACTGTAAATGCTGAATTGTAAGGTATTCAGCTGGCCAAAAAATTTTTTTTATTCTTAAGTTTTAAGTTTAAGTCTAAAAATTTATAAATAAAAAGAGGAAAAATTTACTTAAAAAACAGACACCTGTCCTACAAAGCATAAGTGAAGAGTGGGATTATGTATTGGTGGAATTTATATTAATTCAGAAAACTGTGAAATACCTGATTTTAAAAATTTAAGCACCATTCTGTATATTTTTAAATAACTATTTCAATGCTAAAAAGATAATTGGGTGTTTCAGTTAAAAAATATATGGAAAAACAAACTAACTTATCAGTTTTCACACATGTTTCCGATTTTATTAGAACGTCTATTAATGTTTCTGGGTTAAATTTAATTTCGTTAGATACTCATGGAATATATCTCAACTGTCCCAACATGGTTAGAACTATTTTTTTAGTGGTTTGAACAGTCCAAAAAAAAGTTAGGTGGTGTACATGCTAACCTGCACTTTCTTACACATTTGATAATGTGTGACGGGATGCTGTAAGACTAAAATGATACAAAAAAAAAAAAAATTATAATTTAACCTTTTATATAGCGGCAACCTATCCAAGAAAGGTACCACCAATAAATTTAATCAAATTTTTTTATTTCTATATACAAACTAAATTTTATCATGAGCTGGTCATTTAGAATCTGATCAAATTTTCACATAACATGACACTAAGAAAAAAATTAGAATGCAATTAGTATTAATACCTTATAATGTGAATATATTGACGAAGGTATTGAAGGCTGCCAAAGAACCAGAAGAGTAGTTTCATTTCTGAACCAAACAATAAACTTGCCAGGAGTATTCGGTTCTGTATTAAAAAAAAAAAAATCATATAAATTTAAATTTTATTTTATTAGCATATTTCTGATTGATTTAATATATATAATGTATAAAAATAAATAAAAGATAAATAAACATAAAATTAATTACTTGTAGTGAAGTTTTTAGATGTGTAGGCAACGCTTTCTTTGTTGTCGTAGACAGTAAATAATTGGACTTGATAGGTTCCACCCGGAGTCAAGTCTTTAAGAAGATAGGGACTAGCACTTGTCAAGTTTATTGTCCTAGTTGGTTTGTTTTCCGCCAAACTCAAGAGCTAAAAAATAATATAATAAATTATTTTAGTCAACAACAAAACAATTTGTTGATTGTTTTAATAAACAATGACATTTTTATAGTTTACTTTTTAGGATGTAAACTTTTGTCACATATTCAAATGAAGTTCTACTGCTGGCAGTGTGATGTATTTGAAATTAAACATTCAATAGCAACTGATAAAAAAAAAATAATAATAATAAAAAAATGCATTTAGATAGATATATATGTTTATTTAGAAAACATTTACTATCTACTTATAATTTAATCTCTTATATAGAAAATGAACAAGAGTTCATCTGTTGAGGTTGAAATAAAATATTTATGGTAACAGGTGAATATTATAAAAGTGTTCATAAAAAAATTAAATAAATGCATTTTTTGACCTCTTCATATCTTTATTACAAAAAGAAAAGACATTTGCATTGTTGCAAAGCAAATTATATAGTTAAATATGAGTTGGTTATTTGGCCTATGTTATCATACTTTGATTCAAGCCAGGCAAAATGAGATACATAAGAGTGGGAATAAGATGACAAAAAAAAAAAAAAAAAAAAAAAAAAAACATAGTATAACATTTAAATATGAAAACTGAAATAATGAAAACAATTTTACTAACAAAAAACAGTGCAACTTATGATCACTTATTTATTCCGTAAAATTTATCTAATTTCTTTTCACTTTTTCCTGCACATCACTAATTCTTGACAATTTATCACTATGTCTTTATCATATACTACCTGACATACTTTTATTAAATAAAACCATTAGGTAAATGCAAACAAAATTTATGTAAAAAAAAAAATTAATAAGTAGGGTAAACTGTACAGTTATTGGCACCCTTAAGACTACATTTCTGTGGTTAAATTAAAAAAAAAATATTAATCTAATCTTAATCTGAGGGTGACCACCTTTTTTAAATTATTTGTAAATAATTTATTTTTTATTACCCGGGGAGACCCGGGTTCGACTCCCAGCGGAGCCAAATCTTTTCTCTTAAAAAAATAAATTATTTAAAAATAATTTAAAAAAGGTGGTCACCCACAGATTAAGATTAGATTAATATAAAATAATTTAAAATTGACGTACGTCAATAAATACCATAAATTGGACAAACTTTGTCCATCTCCCGTTACTCGCAAAATTTGCGTGATCGGGTAGTAGGTATCAGTGAAGAGGAAGGATTGACTCTACTTGGAGCCGAGCTCTGTGGTGTAGTGGTTAGCATCCGCGCATGTCACACGGGAGACCCGGGTTCGACTCCCGGCGGAGCCAAATCTTTTTTCTTCAAAAAATAAATTATTTTAAAAAAATACTTTTTATAAAGGGATCAAATAGAAACTTCTTATAGCTCCTCATTATCTATCCTCGTAAAGACTCAAGAGGTTTTTTTGGGTCAAAAGCTCATTAGTTTTACAATATGGCAATATTTATTGTTAAAAGTGCCAAATCTAGTTATTGGCACCCTGTGGATTTAATTGTGAAATCTTCCCTATGGTTAGTTTGTTAGAATGTAAGTAAGTCATAGATGACTTAGAGGACCCTTCAAACATTAGACTCATGTACCTATATCTTGAAATAAAATTAGGACTTGTTTACTTATTTCTTTAAGTTAAAGTTGGGGTCCCAATAACTGTACTGAGTGCTAATAACTGCATGGTTTACCCTATACTATATCTTATTATAGTGGGTAATAATAATCGAGTCGTCTCACCTTTATCTTGAAAGATGAAAAGCCTCCTTTAGTTGGTGGACTAAAATTAATAAGAGCAGACTTCCCATTTTTTACGTTCACAGTGAGATTCGAGGGTGGGTCAGGTGCTAAAAATAATAATACAACAATATTAATTACTAATTAAGTTGAATAAAAGTATATATTATGCATTACTTCATAAATAATGGATTCCATTCCCAGTTTATCTCTACAGGATTACTCCCTATACTTGGGAGATAATATTATTAAAAAATCTAATAGTACATTTGTATTAGAAGTAAAGTGATATAAAAAAATATAATAAAATTGAAAAACGGACCAGTTGTTATGGAGGCAGTCCAAGTGAGCCAGTCTTTATTCGTCGAGTTTGAATAATAAAGCCAGAACTCGTACTTGGTGCCAGGTAGCCCTCGAGAGAACTGTATCACATGACCGATGTCCCTGGAGGCGATGGTGGTGTTGGGTGCAGGGCTTCCATGGGGTGGCCAGTAGTCCAAGCGGTAGGTAGAATTGTCCTGGTTGAGGTTATCGGGGATTTGAATGACCAGTTCAGCTCCACCAGCATTCTGAAAAAAATTTAACAGTTAAGAAAATTTTTAACAAATGAACAGATTAATACAATGAAGCTAAACTACTATGATATTAGCTGTGATATAGTAGTGCTAACTGAGTATCTTGGATTATGAATTACAATAAATTAAACAAAAAAAAATGAATAAAAGAAATAGGTTCATAGAAATTTTCAGTTAAAAAATTAGATATTATACATTGATGGTTGAAAAAATGGTAAATCAGGAATAAGATGGTAAGGTAAAATATTTTTTAGTTTAAAAACATTTATAGTAAAATATTTTTTCGATTTTTAGTCTATAGCAAATAGTTACTAAACTATTTATTCATTGATAACATTTTGAACCATATTGTGGATATTCATCGGGGCTAAAAAGAAAGATTCAAAGAATGTCAATTTAATATAGAAGTACATATAAAAAATGGTGACTAGAATTACTGCCTAACAAGAATATAGAGCATTGACAAAACCATGACTAATTAAATTTGATGATTCCAAACAATGATATCTAATACAATAATTTAACAAAAGAAATAACTATATTTCCATGAATAAATATAATGAAAAATAATCACTGATAAAATATAATGAGTAAAAAAGCTTATTAGATCGAGATAGGTAAAGATGTAAACATAGAAGCAGAGATTATAGTCTGACTAAACAATGATTGCTGACTTGACAGAAAGGATATCTCTCCCTTTTTAATTTATACTCCATGCATTATTTTGGAAGAAATTCAAATATTTGTATATATCGAACGAGTTAAGCTTTAAGAGTGTGAGTAAAACCATATAATTTTAGTGTGTTCTAGAGTTTTTAAATAAGCATGTTTGTTTTAGAACAAGTCAAACAAATAAATTGAGAAATAATCAAATACTCATACAGCATCAAGAGATATGGACAAATTGAATAACAATCTACTTACAAACAGAAATGTTTGTTTGTAAGAAAGTAGTGAACATGAAACCTTCAACTTAGTCTCCTGAAAAGTTGGAATTTTTAGTATGCTCAAAAGGGCGAAAACGTTTGATATGTTATATTTATTTGTATGATATGGGTTATTTCTAAATAAATACATAGTCAGTTTCATATAAGTATATATTTTGGGACCTTCTGTACAGTATTTGGCTATGCTAATCACTACACCATGAGGTGACCCACCCGTAGGGAATTGATTTATTGGCTATTTGTATTGCTGTATTTTTTTTTTTTTTTTTTTTTTAAATATGGATAAATGGAATAGACTCGAACACGGAAAATCAGGTGCTGGTATTTAGTTGTTTAATTAGATTCTTCAATAAAGAGGACGTCTATTAGGCTAATTTTTATAAAATTTGGATTGCAACCATTTTCACATCAATACAAAATCCAAATTTCTAAGATTTTAATGTAATTTATGTTCTTATTATTACCTTGCAGTTTCCATTTGTAAACATACGGGACCATTCATTAAATGGGGTACGTAAACCTCCCCACCCCCACCGATTTGTTTAGACGAAAAAATGAATAAAGTCGAAAGTGCTTTATTAATAATCATCATTCATTGGGCGCTGTATCTCATCGGTAAGAGGGTGTCCAAAGATAGCCTTAAGACAACAACATTAGCGACAGAGTATAACACTCGAGGTAGAAAATTCTCAGACAAAAAAAGAAGCGATCTGATAAGAAACAGCCGAAGGTGAGAAGGAGATGCCAGAGCCGAGCGAAAGCAGACTCATCGAGTAAATATTGTTGGGCTAAGAAGGGAAGTAGGATATAATTAGTGAGCTGCGTACCTTGGAGCCAGGAAGCGGGGGCCCTCCTGCCCTACAGGAATAGGACTCCACTTTCACTCGGCAGCGTCTCGGCTCAGCTCAAAGACCAGAGTCGGCTAAGGTTAAAACCTATTAGTCAGGTCCGGATTTTTACGCAACATACAGACATTGAAACGTATGGTACCTAGTACAGAAATATGCAGTATCATCATTCTTCTATCATAAAACAATTGTGGTATCAGGAAATTATTCTTTTTATTGTTATCTTGAAGGCCCGTATGAATGATTCGCAGACTATTATTATTATTATTATTATATTAATCCATGACATCATAGCCTCAATTCGAGACTAAGTACAGAACGTAAGGAACTTTTTTTTTTTTTTTGCTAAACTGTAATGCGATGAGCGTTCAAAAGGCTATAAAATATAATGATCAATAAAAAAATTGTATATCAAGACACGGAAGCAAATATTAATGGTAAACAATAATTGTTGGACTTGACAGAAAGGATTTTCTCTCTCAATTAAATGGGGCCTCCCAATCTTTGTAAATATATATTTTTCCCTGCATTAATGCGGGAGAAATTTAAATATTTGTATATATCAAATAAGTTAGGCTATAACTTTCTAACCAGAGATCCCATTTTCATTATTCTTTTTTCATTAAGTTGAGAATGAGGATACCTTTCATTTTGACGTTAGCAAAATAACAGAAAATGTTTTTAAATTATTGAAAACAAAATTTAGACTAGAAGAGGGCCGTGTGGCCGCAACGTTTTCATTTAAGTAAATGAAATTATGAATGCCCAGTGTTTGCTCCTACCTAGTAGTTTAGATCTACAAAAACAAATTGAAAAAAAATATAATTTTGCTTAATGCTCAAACAAGGGCGTCCGCATGAATTTCGTGTAGGGGGGGGGGGGGGCGGCTAGTAAAATTTTCTTTTGGGAGGGGGCAGGCTGATAAGCGTTTTCTGGGAAATCTGAGTACTTTTTCCACCCGGAGGGGAAGGAAATCTTTAAAATGATGAATCAATCATTGAATATGATCAAGCAAAAATAAAATTATGGCGTACCGACAAAATAACAAGTTTTAGCAATATCTATCTGGTTGCCATAGTAAACAGTTCACATTTTCTAATTTTTTAACTTAAAAGAAAAATCTTACAAGTTTATTACTACAAAAAAAAAAAAAAAAAAAATGCAGTAGAATGTTGAAAAAAAAAATTCAGAGAATGTTTTGGAAGATAGTGCTTTTGGCTCCATTAAATATATTTTCGCAGGGATATATATTATAGTTAAAACGATGATGAGGCTGTTGTCTATGGAAAGACACGTTCGTTATTAACGATTTTTTTTTTTTTCATTTTTGTAGGGAATACATAGACTTTTCAGTTTGCCTGAAATTTTAATCCGGATTTCCGAATTTTACCTTGATATTTTAAACATTTGAGGGAATAAAGATGCTCAGCGAGTTAGGGTTGCACCACTGTGCTTAATGGAGCATACCGTGTTAGATTTCTTATCTAATTCAAGTCTACCAACCGTGTATCCATGCCCCACGGGGGACACCCGATTTCCATCTCGATTTAATAATTAATTTAGGGAGAAATACTGCGGGTTGAGCGTGATCGATCTTATCACCAACTGACCATAAAAAATCTGGTGCGTGCGCGCAACACACAACTTTCACTTACCAACTTACTTAGATTAGAAATTAATGCGTTGTTGTGGTCCCCTTCGTTAGACCAATTTTGATGAAATTTTGGCTATCACATCTTTGGCATATAAATACATCAAAAACCCAGTTTGATCAAAATAGTTAAAGCCGTTTTTGAGTAAAAAAAAACACACGTGAAAAAGATACAAAATTTATTAAGTAAAGTCCCCCCTCCGGTTGGTTAATTTTGGTGAAATGTTGGCTATCACATCTTTGGCTTATGCATACATCAAATACCCAGTTTGATCAAAATCGTGAAAGCCTTCTTTGAGTAAATAAAAAAAACACTTGAAAATGTTACAAAATTTATTAAGTAAAGTCCCCCCTCCGGTTAATCAATTTTGATGAAATGTTGGCTATCACATCTTTGGCTTATGCATACATCAAATACCCAGTTTGATCAAAATCGTTAAAGCCTTTTTTGAGTAAATAAAAAAAACACGTGAAAATGTTACAAAATTTATTAAGTAAAGTCCCCCCTCCGGTTAATCAATTTTGATGAAATTTTTACAGTCATATCTCGGGCATATAAATAGATCAAATACTCAGTTTAATCAAAATCGTTAGAGCCGTTTTTGAGAAAATCGAAAAAAACCTAAAAAGTTATTAAGTAAAGTACCCCCTCCCTTTAAGTAATTTTGATGAAATTTATGCTGTCACATCGCGGGCATATACTTACACTAAATACCCAATTTCAGGTTGGCACGGTTTATAGTTTTTGAGCTAGTCTGTTCACACACAGACACACAGACACACAGACACACAGACACACAGACACACAGACACACACACAGACCATTTCGCGGGACTTGGTCATTTCGACTCAGGGGACCCCAAAACGTGTATTTCCGTTGAAAACCGGAAGTCGAAATTTTTCACGATCGCAATACTTCCACTTACTATATATTTCATATATAGGTAAGTGAAAGTAAAAAGAGTAGTTCGTTACAACGTACTAAATCCAAAAACCTCCTTGGGTACCAAAGGTAAATTTTTTTTTTAATTTAAAGAAGGTATATGTTATCTTTGACAAAAACTGTAAACCAGCTTTTACCGGCGAGGTGCACTAAAAAAACAAATCAAAATTAAATACTATTCTGTTGATTTTTCGCTCATGATTCCGGAATTTCTTTTCGTATTTAGCCAGCAGGAGGGGTAGAAGCGTACAATAGGCTCTGGAAGAACAAAGCTGCAACCGAGATCAAAGCAACTTCTTTGTGGCATAATAGTGGGCATGGGAAATTACGCCTGAGCCACGGCGAAAACACCGGAGTTCAAAACATGTCTTCAAAATCTCTAGAATATTGGTGGATGGTCAACTATTTTTTTAATTTTATAACAGAATTTTTTTATTTAGTATTGCAATATATTGTCTTCGTATATGCTGAAAAATCATTATGTTTTAAAACGTTAAAATTAATTAGATGAATATATAAATGAGTGATTTTTAACATGAATTAAGGGGCTGGGGCTTAACATAAAATTAAAATCATTAATTTTAGTGAGGTTCTAAAAATATTGCTTTAGAAAGTAAACATATTGTTTTGCTTCAATGGACTACTTTGAATAGAAATATTATACTTCAATACTAAACAAATTGGTAAATGAAAATATGAAAAAAATCATTTAAGCATATCCATGTTACAAATTAGCATAAAAAATGGGTTTAGTCAATACTCATGGGTACAGATGTGGACTAGCGAAAATAACATTTAATGGAGAGAAATATAATATTTCATCGTGTAAAAATAAAATGCAATAAAGATAGAAAAAAAAATTAAACCAGAACGGGACTTCAACACTTGCCGGGATTACACGACTTTACACAAGGCGAAATTGAAAAGCGATTTATTGGAGCGAAACCCATTCAGAATAGGGCGTCACTTGAAGGTATGCATACTAAAATCCTATTAAAATTATTCAGTAGCGAGTAAATTGGGGTAATGAATAGAGAGGTTGGTAAATGATTCTTGAGAGTGTTTTAGAGATATATTTCTTTTTCCAGTTTTAAATTGCATTTATTAATCCACTATTCGAAATTCCTGATCCCGTTTACAGATAACAATGCCAGATAACAATCCGGCATTGTTAATAATAAACTGTCGCATTATTATTAAAAACTTTAAACAATTATTAGCCAAATTATGGCATTGGGCAATTAATGTATAATCTAAACTTATTTATTTGATACAGTTTATTCCAATTACACAGGTTTGGGGCAGAGTGTCGTCTATAGCATATCAACTAATCGAATCTGTAAATAAGAACTTTTATGAAGAGGAAAATAAAATCCTTTAATAATGAGTCCCAAATCAGCCTATTTCCAAAAGGGTAAGTTGTTATATTTTTTCTATCTGTATTAATATTTATTTAGATTTTATTAACATTTATCAGTTCCACTCGGTGCTGTTCAAAAGTTCAACAGTTTTACAATATGGCAATATTTATTGTTAAAAGTGCCAAATTTAGTTATTGGCACCCTGTGGATTTAATTGTGAAATCTTCCCTATGGTTAGTTTGTTAAAGTCTTACTTCATAGATGACTTAGAGGACCCTTCAAACTTTAGACTCATGTGTATCTTGTAATAAAATTAGGACTTGTTTACCTATTTCTTTAAGTTAAAGTTAGGGTGCCAATAACTGGACTGAGTGCCAATAACTATATCTATTGTATCTAAAAAACTCAACTTTTCACAAACGACATTTTAACGTGTTAGTGAAAAAAATTCAAGAAAATCAATCGGCTACTTTTCGAATTTTAAGTTAACAAATATACTGCCTTTGCATTTTATATATAAGTCAAATGGTTAAAAAAACATTCGAATTGAATTTTTTGGCTTCAAGACCTGCCACCCAGCTCCTATTTCGCAAAGAAAAACAATTTGATAAAAACTAATGTTTTTAAATTTGATAATAACCACTACTCTATTAATAGTGTTCCTTGTTACGAGGTTTCCTTTTCATTTTGAAGTAAATGAAGAAAACTATTATTTAGAAAAAAAAAAATGGATTTTTATATGAAAGCAAGTATTCTGCTCCCCCCCCCCCCTTAGCAAGAAGGCATTATCTTACCAAAAAATAAACTTCTTGCACTATTTAGAAAAAGTGAATTACACCAAAACAAATAATATTTTAGAAAATTAACAAACAACAAGCTAAATCGTTCTTTCTATGCACCACCTGTGTTTACCTATGCTACCAAATAATACGATAAATCTCGTAACAATAATCAAATAACGATGAAAACATTGTAAAATTTATATTTCATGTTATTTACATTTTATAATTTTGTATGAAATATAAAATTTCATCTACAAAAATACTTGAAACAAGAATTTTACGTCATGTAATAGTACTAAATAATATAAATAAAGCTGAAAAGACAGCGATCATTACTTATAAAAGAGAATGTACCTCAAGAAAGTAATGCCTGTTCCGAAGAGATTTCTCAATAAACAGTAGTCGTCCCAGTTCACAAGCCATAGCATAACTCTTATAATCCAACGGATTATATATTTTTTTTAAGTTATGCAAAAAACTTAAGAAAAAAATTCAGGTTCCTGTAACTCGCACGCACCATCGAACAATAGTTACCTCCATTTTAAATCGATTTCTAAAGAGAACTATTTTGCATATAATTTTGGCCCTCCCCTCCTCACCCGGTGACTGGAATTTCGTAAATTCTTACAAAATGATTAAGCAAGCGCTCAGTTAAAATTTTATTACGATGGTCGCGGGTTAGTAACCTGCCATGTGGCCCCTATGATTTTTGAAAGAGAGTAAAAAAAGTCCATGCGAGCGATGTTACATACTCGTTAAAAATCTTGATGATTTTTAATAGACAAAATTTAGGAATCCCACGTCCGATTAGCCATATAATCATAAAGTGACATTTATAAATAAACAAATAAAATGATCAAATGCATTCCAGCTCTTTACTAAGCTTTGTACAATAGATATTTAGAGATACCTACTCTTATTTCTATAACTCCTGGTTATTTCTTATCTTTGCATAACCACTATTCAAATTAATCAAGATTTATGAAAAATCTATATTAGCTTAGATTTATTTTAATATTCAAATCTGTCAGAGGAGCAATCATGATTTACATTCTTGGAACATTTTCATGCTTGCTGCCTTTTTACGACTAAAAAAGGTCTAAAAGTGGGTCAAACCTTGGCATGTGTAGAATCGTAATTGAATATTTTTTAGAATATGTGTTTTCTTTTTAAACCTATTCTCTGACCACATACTTCTAACCTCTCGACCAAATTTGTTTTAAACCACTCCACAAAAAAACGCAATCGAACATTTCGAGGATACTTTTGGTTTATAGTATTTATTGGGTATTTGGAGAAGAATGCACCTAGAAAAACACAGCATTTATATCTTGTACCTACTACTCTCTTTTCTCTCTAGTTCTTTTCATATATATATATATATATATATATATATATATATTTTTTTTTTTTTTTTTTTTATTTTATTTGTTTCCTTCTTATAGTAGCCCTATAAGAAGGGAGTTTATTTTTCCACAAGTGCCATACAATATATGTACATAACTTGTGCTTTATGTTAAACAAAACATTACATTGTAATGAGAATCAAAGATATTAAACAATAGTGTAAAAAACAAGAAACAGAAATTATATAAAGTTTTACATAAAATTATACACACAAAATATATAAAGTTATAGAATATATAACCTAAGAAAGAACTTTCAAAAAAGAAACTACCTTACAAAATAACAATAAACAAGAGGAAAATTACAATACAAGAAAAAATACATAATAACACTGAAACCCAGGATGATAACACACAAAATACCAATAAATAGGATACTTAGCAACTAACATTGACAAACACGTAATATAAATATAAACCTGTAAATAGAATTATGAACTATCTTTCACTGTGGTTAATATCTATCGATAGTGAGAATTTATGTTTCCCATTTTCTCATAAATTTGTTTTGCGAATAATTTTAGTGCTGAATTATGTTTATAGAATAATTATTCTCCCTCGACAGGCCAATTTTTGTTCTTCTTTGTTACTTCGTCTCGTAGTAGTTGTCGTTGAGCTGAGAGAAGTCTGCAGTCGTCAAGGAGATGCTGGTATGTTTGTTCGGTTATGAAATCACAAGGGCAATATGAGTTGTCTGTTAGTTTGAATCTATGTAAGTAGGATTTAATTGAGCCATGTCCTGTGAGTAATTGTGTGGTGTGGAAATCAGTGAGTGTACTCTTCGTGCATAAGTAATCGGTTACGTTCGGTATAAAGTTTTTTAGATGTAATCCAGTTGTTGAAGATGTCCAAGCAGTTTGCCATTTGTTTATTGTATCTGTTTCTAAAAGTTTCTTGAGATGTGTTTTTGATATTTTATTATAGCTTAGTGGTAAGTCAGTGCGTTTTGAAGCTTTTTTGGCTGCATTGTCGGCTAAGTCGTTTCCGACTTATATGTCATATACACATATGTATATATATATATGTGTGTGTGTGTGTGTGTTTTTAATATATTGTAATATGAAAGAAAAACATATAATTAATAATGAATCATTGAAAGAGAGTTCTAGATTATCTGGAGCAGATATCTTGGAATGATCTAGGCCATTCTAGGATAATCCATTCCGGGACTAAATATGAGACGCGAGACATTGGGGACTTAGTCTGGTCTTGAATATCAAAGAAGCAGGTTACTTTTCAGTCACTGTTCCTTAACTTGTAGTTACTGGTTGTAACGTTGCTACAACCATACAATCACGTTCTGATGGTTTGGTTGCCATTGTCTCGTTATTAGTTAACCCATATAGGTTTACAATATGGAAAAAAACAAAAAACAATTAAGTCGATTTAATTTAAAACATATTATATTAAACGATATTGAATAAATAATCTTGGATTCATATAAAAAATTCCAATTAAAACGCACATGGCAAATTTAATAATCGGACCGTGAAAAAGGTCCCGGTATGCTAATGCTTGGCATGTCGGCCAAGACAAATCGGAAGAGAAGACTATTTTGGTGAGGAATCTGCAAGCTAATTACCGAAGTAGTTGATCACATCCAGCTCATTTAACTTGTGCCGTCGTGGCCAAACGCAGAACAGTGCAAGCAGCGTGTCCTTCTACATTTTAGAGAGTCCGGAAGAGATTGGGCGAACAGTTCCGTAAGTAAAGTAATTAGACTATCGAAATATTGAATTAATTTGTGTTGAAAGTGGTAGAGCTTTTATTTTATGAAAAAAAGAAATCAATTATAATTAGTTCGATAATGGTAATTATTAATTGATTAATTAATGGTAATAAATATTGTAAAAAGGATATGAGACGAGGCTATTGTTAGTTAACGAACACTCTTCTTTGACCTACATAGGCCTCATCGAACTCACCAATTACCGCCAAGGACTTTCTCAATTACCGCGAAATACACACAAATTAGGTTTAGTTGTTCTGTTTAACGTCCCTTTCTGCTACTAAGGCAAATCGGACGATGCTACAGCGGGAGTCCTAAATTTTATCAATCCAGGTATAATAAGGGGACGAATTAAGAAAATTAAAAAAAAAAAAAAAAAAAAAAAAAAAAAAAAAAAAAAAAAATCGTTTAGGACGGGGTAACAAGCTGGAACCTGGAACAACCTGAAAATGAAACAAGAAAACCCATATTTTTGCTTTTGAGCCCATTCCTTATCTCTAAACTGTTTTTTTTTTTTTTAATTTCTATTGTTTCAATTTCCATAACATCCAGAAAAAACAATACAAATCGTTTCAATTTATTCTTATGGTTCAAAATCGATTGATACCTATTCCTAATTGACGGAAGTGGTTAGTATATTACATCGCGATCATGTTTTGTATTCCGAACCTTAAAATGGTTGAGTAAATTTCTCCCATTTTTGGTTCAAAATTAAAAATGGACACATGTTCCGCACGCTAGACACCCTACGTACATATAACCATATAAAAACGCATCTAATAACAACATATAGGTGTTTTTTCGTGACGTTATTTATATTCTGCATTATCATTTTCAAGTTTTCATCGGCTAAAAAACAGGTCAAGTTTATAGACAGCTAGTGCGCTTGTACAATTTCGATTCATCATTGGAATGGCGCGACCTTTCCTGTCGGTTCAAATGACACCCACACCCGACTGTTAGGCCAATATGGGTGATGTAAATCTCAGGAAATAATATCTGAGAGTGCGCTATGACAGGGGCCTGCGATGACTGATGCCTGTGGCTAATACTGTTTCGAACGCTTTGGCAATCCCGTTGGAGGAGCCCAAGCACTCGCTCGCTTGTCGAGGGCTCAGTTCCGGCTCTGCCAGAGTGTCTCGGATAACGCGAGTTAACGGTCTCTAGGAGCACACTCAGAGCTAGTTCAACATAGGATAACTCTAGTTACTGAAAAAAAAAACAGCAGTATTCTCGTTAACAATAATGGAATAATATAATAAATTAAAATAGATATCTGCATTTTTACGAAGAAGGAGGTAGAGTTGAGAATTTTCACCACACCAATTTTCCACCAGTTGATATTAAGAAAAAAGATAAAAATATAATTATCGTCCAAAATTATATTATCTTATATATAAAAATGCCAGGGCCGCATATTCGTTAGTTCTAAACTGAAGAGGCAGCGGTTGGTTAAATCTAAAACTTTTACAGAACGTTGCTGTAAGCCAAATAGCGGCACATCTACTTTTTATCTTAATAAATCTAATGGAATTTTTTTATAAAGGATAGAAAAACATGCTTTTTTCCTTTTTTCCCATTATTTTTGTGCAAAGTATAGTTTTCTATCTTCGCTGCTCAGGATCGGATCCAGCACGAAATTTTGGGAGTCATGAGTCTCTTGTCTCATAATCACTAGACTGACAGCACCGTTTTTTTAACGAGGTTATTACCTTGTATTAAAAAGGACTGCGATCTAATCAATCAGAAGTGTTATGTTTAGGCATTGTAGTAACTACCTAATTGCATTATTCGCTTTAACATACAAAAAGATTGAAAAGCCAAAATATTTGGAGGAGGTCATGAATCCTGTGACCCCCCTCTCCTGGATCCGCCCTGGTCGCTATTAAAAGAAAAAGAGATCTCAGACAAATATTAACGGAATAAAGGTATATTTTATCACTTTTTTTTTTTTTCTCCGGTATATTTTACACATACAAAGGCCGTATATTTGTAACCTCAAAACTCGAAAAGTAGCGGATGGATAAATTTAAAACTTTTACCAAACGTTGCAGTTTAGCAATTTGCCAATCCTACAAGTTTTTGTTAATAATAGGACAATTATTAACATAGTTAAGACCTATTTTATCATTTATTACATTTTTTTCTTCCGTTATATCCCTGAATATCCGCAATGGAAAAAATGATTCCCAATGGAATACACAATGTTCCTTCCTGGTCAGTCGAGGAATATAACTATCTTTCTGTATAAAATTCAAAAATTGCCAGTGGAAATTTATAATCCTTTCCTATTTCGCAATGATTTAAAATAGGCAAGCACATGTAATAATGTTTTTGGGTAAATTTCACCAGAATATAATTATTTATTTTCCTGAAAATTATTAGGTAGTAGAGTTAAGTCAAAGCGTGGCCGAGTTTAGCTAATAAAAAAATAACTGCAAAAGAGTTTTATAAATTGATATCTTTCATGTTAACGACTCGAGGAATTTGTATTTTCATCATCAGCGAGTTCCTTTTTACTTTCACTTACCTATATATGAAATATATAGTAAGTGGAAGTATTGCGATCATTAAAAATTTCGACTTCCGGTTTTCAACGGAAATACACGTTTTGGGGTCCCCTGAGTCGAAATGACCAAGTCCCGCGAAATGGTCTGTGTGTGTGTGTGTGTGTGTGTGTGTGTGTGTGTGTGTGTGTGTGTGTGTGTGTGTGTGTGTGTGTGTGTGTGTGTGTGTGTGTGTGTGTGTGTGTGTGTGTGTGTGTGTGTGTGTGTGTGTGTGTGTGTGTGTGTGTGTGTGTGTGTGTGTGTGTGTGTGTGTGTGTGTGTGTGTGTGTGTGTGTGTGTGTGTGTGTGTGTGTGTGTGTGTGTGTGTGTGTGTGTGTGTGTGTGTGTGTGTGTGTGTGTGTGTGTGTGTGTGTGTGTGTGTGTGTGTGTGTGTGTGTGTGTGTGTGTGTGTGTGTGTGTGTGTGTGTGTGTGTGTGTGTGTGTGTGTGTGTGTGTGTGTGTGTGTGTGTGTGTGTGTGTGTGTGTGTGTGTGTGTGTGTGTGTGTGTGTGTGTGTGTGTGTGTGTGTGTGTGTGTGTGTGTGTGTGTGTGTGTGTGTGTGTGTGTGTGTGTGTGTGTGTGTGTGTGTGTGTGTGTGTGTGTGTGTGTGTGTGTGTGTGTGTGTGTGTGTGTGTGTGTGTGTGTGTGTGTGTGTGTGTGTGTGTGTGTGTGTGTGTGTGTGTGTGTGTGTGTGTGTGTGTGTGTGTGTGTGTGTGTGTGTGTGTGTGTGTGTGTGTGTGTGTGTGTGTGTGTGTGTGTGTGTGTGTGTGTGTGTGTGTGTGTGTGTGTGTGTGTGTGTGTGTGTGTGTGTGTGTGTGTGTGTGTGTGTGTGTGTGTGTGTGTGTGTGTGTGTGTGTGTGTGTGTGTGTGTGTGTGTGTGTGTGTGTGTGTGTGTGTGTGTGTGTGTGTGTGTGTGTGTGTGTGTGTGTGTGTGTGTGTGTGTGTGTGTGTGTGTGTGTGTGTGTGTGTGTGTGTGTGTGTGTGTGTGTGTGTGTGTGTGTGTGTGTGTGTGTGTGTGTGTGTGTGTGTGTGTGTGTGTGTGTGTGTGTGTGTGTGTGTGTGTGTGTGTGTGTGTGTGTGTGTGTGTGTGTGTGTGTGTGTGTGTGTGTGTGTGTGTGTGTGTGTGTGTGTGTGTGTGTGTGTGTGTGTGTGTGTGTGTGTGTGTGTGTGTGTGTGTGTGTGTGTGTGTGTGTGTGTGTGTGTGTGTGTGTGTGTGTGTGTGTGTGTGTGTGTGTGTGTGTGTGTGTGTGTGTGTGTGTGTGTGTGTGTGAACAGACTAGCTCAAAAACTATAAACCGTGGGAGCCTGAAATTGGGTATTTAGTGTAGGTATATGCCCGCGATGTGACAGCAAAAATTTCATAAAAATTGCTCAAAGGGAGGGGGTACTTTATTTAATAACTTTTTACGTTTTTTTCGATTTTCTCAAAAACGGCTCTAACGATTTTGATTAAACCGAGTATTTGATCTATTTATATGCCCGAAATATGACTGTAAAAATTTCATCAAAATTGATTAACCGGAGGGGGGACTTTACTTAATAAATTTTTGTATCATTTTCACGTGTTTATTTATTTACTCAAAAACGGATTTAACAATTTTGATCAAACTGGGTATATGATGTACGTATATGCCCGAGATACGACTGTAAAAATTTCATCAAAATTGATCAACCGGAGGGGGGACTTTAATTAATAAATCTAGTACCAATTTCACGTGTACATATTTTTTATTTACTCAAAAACGGCTTTAACGATTTTGAAGAAACTGGGTATTTGATGTATGTATATATCAAATATGTAAAAGCCAACATTTCATTAAAATTGGTCCAACTGAGGGGGCACTTTATTTCATGACTTTTTTTTTCCAATTTTTACCTTTTTTTCGATTATCTCAAAAACGGCTTTAACGATTTTTATCAAATTCGTCATGTTAAATGAAAATTAGGTTTTCTTTAATATCAGGTAAGCTTTATCATTATTAAAATGTTCTGAGGGGGCTTTTTTTTTTTGTGGGGGGCTTTTTTGTTTGGTTGTTTGTTTCTTATAAAGTACCTTTGTTTTTGCTTACATGGAGAAATTAACTGTCCCTCGTTACGCCTAAAAATGGGCCTTGAAATGGCTAAATATGAGATATGATAAAAATATAGAAAACATAAAGAGGAGAAAAAAAGAAAAATATTCAGTCAACTCATAAAACTCGTTGAGCTGTCGCATGCGGAGTACGCCTTTAATGACAGACTATTGTTCATAATTAAAGCCGTTCTGTTAATTTGAGAAGTGGAAATTAACAAAACGCATTAATTTCTAATCTAAGTAAGTTGGTAAGTGAAAGTTGTATTTTTTCCACTTATTTTTGTTCTGGAAAAAAGATAAGGAGTAATAGTTTTGATTGCAGGATTTATCCTGCCTTTAATCATTTATCCTGCCTTCAATCATCCTCAGGCAAGCAAGCTTTTAAGCTTGCTTGCCTGAGGATGATTGAAATGCTGAATTTCTTTCAACAGCTTTGTTTTCGAAAATTGTATAATTTTATTTTCTGAGTTATTGTATCAAGACTATTGTCATGAAATTAAATTGTCTTAAGTACACCTGCGGTGTAGTGGTTAGCATAGTAACCTACAATACTAAAAGTCGCGGTTTCGAGCCCCGCGTCTCGCGTTATCGCTAGGATTTTTTAAAGGGAGGAAAAAATCCTTAGCTCTGTCGTCCCTCGGATAGGACGTACAGCCTGTACGAAGTCAGATACTCGTTAAAGAACCCTATCCTAATTATACTTGGATAAGCAAAAATTAGGACTCCCACTGAAGCATCGTCCGAATAGCCTTAGCATAAAGTGACTTAAAACATACAAAAGAAATTGTCTTAGAAATTAATGATCTTTGTCGGCAATATTAGCAAGAAACTATCAACATGGTTTTGAAATGAATTTTGTCGCTAATACTTAATGTCGATTCAAAGAAAAAATATAAGATGAGATTTCAGGGTTATACAACAAAATATAAAAATATATTGGATTTTTTAATAACTGGGTTAGTTGAATCTTTATCAAACGATTTGATACAGATTATTTTTCCTATTAAGTACAATAATTTACTTTTTCTCCCAATAAACAAAGGGGTTAAACCTAAATCACGAAATCACTTTGCTAAAACTAACGGCTTATATCTAAGAGGAAATTAAATGCCGCCTCGAGTTGGTCATGGTCTGTTGGAGTTTGAACCAGTTTAGCAGTTGTTCCAACTTCCCTCAACCAGAGCGGCACTTTCCGCTACCAACTCACGATAATGATACTAAATAGTCGCGAGTTCCATCCAGTTTCGTTGGAAAAAGGTCTAAAGGTGTAATGGCCGCGTCCGAGTCACGTAGTAGCAAGTCGATCTTCGAGTAGAAACTGGCACAGAGAGGTTTTCAAATAGTAAGCGAAAATTGAGAATAAGTAAGGAAACTATTTCTGGACTTTCTTCGGAACTGAATATCTGATGATAGAAGCTACCTAAACTTCAGAAAATGTTCCGGAATACATAATACTCTCAGGAGAATAGAGAACATATTATGCCGTCGACATAAATGTTAAGTTGATCTTGAACTTGAACTTTTTTTTTTTTAAAAGTTGCAACAGTGTGCATGTATGTCATTAATTAACAACCTTTTCTACTTGAGCGGGAAAACTGCGCTTATATCCTAAAAGACAAGGACAGTGTGCAGTAGGAAACGGAAAGTAGTGGGGATTCGGGATCCTTAACAGTTTAAATGAAAATAAAGTGATTAGGTCAGTATCAAAACTAGTTGAAGTCCATCGGGAGACAATCAGCCACAAAGGGTAGTTCGGTGATGCCGTTCCAAACCAGGTACTTAAGGAAAAATAAAATCCTATAACTCTTGTTTAAATAAAAATGGTAACAAAAATGTTGAAATTGAGCATTCTCTTACGAATTAATAAGAATATCAAACACATACAGATTCGAAAAATTCTATTGCTAAAACAAAACATATCCAGGACTATTGGAAACCTATTGTTCTTGTATATTTTAATACAAATTATAAAAATCAATCTCTCTCACTCTCTCTATGTGTATATATATATATATATATATATATATATATATATATATATATATATATATATATATATATATATATTTTAGATAGGATATAATTTCATTATAAGCGCTTGGCCACACTCTCTCCTATTTTGGATATCCCATAGGGACATCCAGCTGAGAACCTTGCACACCGAAGGCCGATCAAGGTGAGAATCTCCGCCTCCACTTCCTCATTATCCCGGAGCATCATATCCCACGGACGGCCTCTCTGTACGCCCCCACGTTCCGGCCCAGGGGGCGGCTTATCTAGATGGAGATACTGATGTCGTTATCATAATGATTCCTTGATAGCGGATCCATTTCTGCCATTTTATAAAAAATTTAAAAACAACCAGGCTAGAGTGCTGAAAGTAAATTAAGTAAATTAAGCACGGTTTATACCAAATCTATCTCTAACTATTATAATTAACAACACCTTCGCAAGAATTCTTTCTTTATTTAGACATATCTTAGATTTTATGCTGAGTCAATGACAGTATATGTTTTGCTGATTTCTTGGGATTTGTTCATGCATTTAATAACAGATAGTTGAGCTTTGGCAGACTGAATTCCACGCAGTTGCACCTACATTATACCGACGTTCCTACAGCTCATACATAGTCATACTGATGTATGTATGAGGGGGATGTGGTCATGCAATGCGATGTAGCAGTATATCAGATGAAGCAGCATAAGCTGCATTCAAATGAGAGTGGAGTACTAAATGTATGATATATAAACGGCAATAAAGCCTTCTTATACAGAACAAAGTAATAAAACCCTAGAAAAAACTTTGAGACCCCATATTTGGCAGGAAATGAGTCATCAGCGGCATTTGATGGCTAGTGATATTAAGTAGCAACACACTCGCCAATGGGAATAAAATATCAGTTCATCCAAAAAATCGATTTTAAAAATATGTAAAACATGTTGCATAGTAGGAGAAAGATAAAACTCCAGCATTTCAGAGGAAAAACGTGTTTCTATCCATTAGTAATTAATTAGTAAACAATGTGTATTATTCATACAATATTAAAAATTTGACTCTACCTTTCTGAAGTATTGATCAGGTCTGCCACAATTATTAAGCACCCATGATCAACTGTAACAGCTAAAACTGTAAATATGTAGATATCAAAGGTTTTATAGTTGTAATCGACAGTAAATAAATCGGCTATTAAGAGGGGAGTGGAAGATGGATTAATATGATGGGTCAAATACCTTCCCCTTTTTCCCACAACTTTGGAACAGGCTAAGAGGAAATGGTAATGTCGTCTTTCAAACTCGCCAAGCAATTCTGAATTTTTAATATTTAAAAGCTGATGTGAACTAGTTCCAGAACTGCAATTCTTTAATAAGCTCGCACATCACACCAAAATTTATATTTGTTATTTATTGAACAGATATTTTATGTTTGTTATAAACAAAAGTAAAAAAAAAAATAATTATTTTTTTAAAAACAGTATATCACCCATTCAGTTGAATAGCTCGAAGTGAGAGAAGACAGAGTACAATACTGACTGACACGTGACGAGAGAAACTGGATGCTGTGGCGTTCCGCTAGGAAAAGAAATGTCTCCGGTTCATTTTACGTAATTTCCGGAATCCAAACTAAAGGATGGTACCGGTTTGGGGAAAGAACCCGAGAAAAGGTTGTTACTTTCTTATGCCATTATTATACAAAAAAAAAAAGAAAAGTGAATTTGATTTGTGAATCAAATCATCCATGATATAGAGTATTGTTACTATTAAAGAGAAAACCTCTTCACTAAAATTACAGGAATGGTTTTTCATATAAGAAACTAATTACATAATCAATTTAGCATACATCGCTTAACAATTAATATATAATAACGAAAAATAAAAAAACACAAAAAAGGTTGTAAATTGAATGAGGCTAACATTTCAACAGGCGTTGCATTAATATTCCAAGACGAAAGAGGGATTTTTTTTTTTGGGTCCTCCCCTTCCTCGCCGTTTAGGCTATACGGGGTTTCCCTGGCCAGGGGAGAGAGTGGGGGATTAATTCCGAGTATTATTAAATTTCCCCTGGCTCCGTATATTGAACTTGCTATGTTCCGGTTCTCAGTCATCTGTCCGGTTGTCCGGCAACGCGTGGCAACGCGCACATCCGTGGCAACGCGCATTTTCAAACGCTTTTGCCCACTCGGCCATCCCACCACCCACGAAAGAGGGATCTACTACCAATCGGAAATTCTCAAGGCGTTCTCACTAGCATAATGGACAATATAACAGTGGTAAAGACGAACGCCAATTATGTTCCTATGAATTATCTCTCTGTATTTATATTACACCGAAAAAAATATATACATATATCTTATTTTTAGATAAGTAATTTATATCGGACCCCTCATAGAATGAAGGTATAACTCAAAAATGACTAGTTTTGGGTTAGCGAAAGTATTACAGCGACGAAGTTGCTTATTTTATAATTAAAACAGAAGTTACTATTTTGTAGACTCCCCACTACCTAAGTGAGGACGTTTCTTCTTGGTACTTGGGTATTCAGCAGTACAGAACTAGAACTTAGCTAATGATTAACCAACAAATTTAAGTTAGAGTTGTAATTTTTTTCTACGACGGATGCGAAATGAAAAGTTGGAACCGGGAAAATTATAAATGGGCTCAAGAGATCTAAGTTCACGTCAGATTTAAAATTCAAAGTCATCGAATGGATAGTAAAATGGCCGATTCGAATCCGAAACTGTCTAATAATCAAATCTCGACTGGAAAAAAATAAATAATGAATTTTCATCCGAATTATATTTTTTTTACTTTCACTTACCTATATATGAAATATATAGTAAGTGGAAGTATTGCGATCGTGAAAATTTTCGACTTCCGGTTTTCAACGGAAATACACGTTTTGGGGTCCCCTGAGTCAAAATAACCAAGTCCCGCGAAATGGTCTGTGTGTGTGTGTGTGTGTCTGTGTGTGTGTGTGTGTGTGTGTGTGTGAACAGACTAGCTCAAAAACTATAAACCGTGGGAACCTGAAATTGGGTATTTAGTGTAGGTATATGCCCGCGATGTGACAGCAAAAATTTCATCAAATTTGCTCAAAGGGAGGGGGTACTTTATTTAATAACTTTTTACGTTTTTTTCGATTTTCTCAAAAACGGCTCTAACGATTTTGATTAAACTGAGTATTTGATCTATTTATATGCCCGAAATATGACTGTATAAATTTCATCAAAATTGATTAACCGGAGGGGGGACTTTACTTAATAAATTTTATATCATTTTCACGTTTTTTTTTTTTATTTACTCAAAAACGGCTTTAACGATTTTGATCAAACTGGGCATATGATGTATGTATATGCCCGGGATACGACTGTAAAAATTTCATCAAAATTGATCAACCGGAGGGGGGACTTTACATAATAAATTTTGTACCAATTTCACGTGTACATATTTTTTATTTACTCAAAAACGGCTTTAACGATTTTGAAGAAACTAGGTATTTGATGTATGTATATACCAAATATGTAAAAGCCAACATTTCATCAAAATTAGTCCAACTGAGGGGGCACTTTAATTCATGACTTTTTTTCCAATTTTTACTTTTTTTTCGATTATCTCAAAAACGGTTTTAACGATTTTTATCAAATTCGTCATGTTTAATGAAAATTAGGTTTTCTTTAATATCAGGTAAGCTTTATCATTATTAAAATGTTCTGAGGGGGCTTTTTTTTTTTGAGGGGGGGCTTTTTTTGTTTGTTTGTTTCTTTCTTATAAAGTTCCTTTGTTTTTGTTTACATGGAGCAATTAACTGTCTCTCGTTACGCCTATAAATAAGAAATGACTAAAAATGAGATATGATAAAAATAAAGAAAACATAAAGAGGAGAAAAAAAGAAAAATATTCAGTCAACTCATAAAACTCGTTGAGCCCACGCATGCGGAGTACGCCTTTAATGACAGACCATTGTTCACAATTAAAGCCGTTCTGTTCATTTGAGAAGTGGCAATTAACAAAACGCATTAATTTCTAATCTAAGTAAGTTGGTAAGTGAAAGTTGTGTGATGCGAGCACGCACCAGATTTTTTTTCTAATGGGAGGTATTATTTTTATTACAATCGATTCCTTCCTCCCCAGCCTTTTAGGCAATACGGATTTTCATGAAATGAGATGATCCGTTTATAACAGGGGTTATCTGCTGGTGATAAAAATTGAATTTAAAAAAATAGAAATCTTCTACATAATTAATGAACGCCTTCACGTTTAATGCTTGACCCCGAATGGAATTGTTAGGCATCAACTTGGTTTCACATTTGATAACGTGACAGCAAATATGATTGAGTTGCCATGCATTATAGGAAGCTGAACTTTTTTTTTTTTTATGTTATGCCTTTTTATTGCATTATTTCACATCACTCTTTATTCTTTATAAAAAAAAAATACTAATATAAGAAGGTAATTCAAATGCAATTAAATTTATGCTTCGATTACACTACTACATTCTTTGTAGTGTAGACCATTGCTCATGCGTCTTGATGTTATTCAGAAGCTATTCTGATAGTTTTCCAATAGTTCTCTCTAGTTTATCTCACCTTGGCAGGCAGTGGGTGGGCTTAGTGTTGGGACCGTAATCCCAGATGTGTTGAAGGCTAGGACCCCAATAAGCTGAGGACTACAAGCAAATCCCGCTAGCGAACCTCGTAGTGGGATCCACAGTTGATTACCACTGCGCTCGCCTACATCTCGTCCTAGATCTACCCCTGGGTTTTGGAGGTTTTGTTTTGCGACTGAATGAGAATGGGAAAAAAAAGGCTGAGGAGTAAAGTAAGAAAACATTGGGTGTTGTAATATAAAAGGATGGAAAGATATTTACCATACAATTTTCAATAAAACTTAGAGCAAAGCATTTAAAAAACAAAATGAAATTTAATCAGGATTCTTGGTAGGCACATACGTGTAGAGATAAAAAGGAATAAAAATATCATACACGAGATTTCAAGGTGTAAAGCCATGATATTTTACCATGATGTATGCGTCTCTTTCTTATAAAAAAATAAAATAAAATAAATAAATAAAATGTAACAGTGGTAATATGCCACTATAATTTTTTTTTTTTTTTTACAATTAATCAATTAGGCAAGATGTTTTAACTTATTGATGACCAAATGGTAGACCTAAAGGAAACTAAAATTCTCAATAATGTATAATTTCGTTAATGTCACAATTTTTCGGAGATGAGCCACATTCAAAGATAGTGATAGAAACCAGTTGAATGTGGACCGAGCATAAAAGTCAAATGTTCGTTCAGATCAGGGATGTATAAAAGGGAGGTCCCCTTCCCCTACTGTCGAGATTGGTAATATAAAGTAAGTCAGAACACTAAGTTTGGAATCATGTTATACCTATTATAATAGCTAATAATTTTATTCCCTCGATCGTTTGAAAGTATGAGAGGTCGGGCACCTCAGTCATCCCCACTTGTCCTCCCCCCCTGAAATTTATTTCTATATACACCACTGATTCCAATAGACCCAAGGTAATCAAACAACCGCAAACTTTTAATGGGTGGGATGACCACGCCTACTCTATCCTAACAAATAGTCATAAGCAAGTTCCGTTTTTCATTTGATTCTGGAATGCGTAATTATGAAGATGAGAGATAGCAAAGAGGTTGAAATTCAACCAGTAAAAGGAACCCGTTGATTGTGCGGTCATATTTAGGAATACACCCGCTTCATAAGAAGAAACGGTGAAAGCGGAAAATTAATTGGAACGCTTTAGAGGATAAAAATTAAAAATAAATAAATAAAAACAAACTACAATAACAAAATAGGAACGTAAGGATAACATAAGATTGAATTTTAATTAATTCAGAAGAAACGTTATAATCAGACTTTTAATTACTGATGACTACTGAACACAATAAATTACATCAAAATACTGAATACAAACACTTACACATTTCAAAAATGATTTAGAGATATATTATCCCAAAACTATTTCCGTCAAAGACATCAGCAGGATTTCGTCAATGGAGGAGGGCTGGTGAGTTATTTTGAGTATGTAACGCTCAATTAATTTTTCAAATAAAACTTATTGACATTTGGAAATTAAAAAAATTGTTTTTATAATACTTATATAGAAATATAGAAAATAAATACGATGATACGCCCATAGAAAATTATACGATTATAATAACCCTTAAATACCTCAACAACACAAAATTAGTGCCCTACATTGAAGATCAGTCGTCGCTAATGGCCCGGACAGTCGAGGTGAACGTAAAACAACACCAAATAAAAAAATGCGGATTTATTTAATTTATATTTTTTATTTCTCATATTTCTAGGGGCAGCTCCCTCGTTCTACCGCCTCCACCCCACGGCGGACGTTAATGATTTCCGTCATTGATGATACGTAGAATACTGCACCAATCTCTTTTGATCAATGGTCCTCCAAATATTCCTTTAATCAAATTTTTTTTTTTCATTTACTCCATAGTCAAAATGCTGCCTCAATTTTAGATATAAAAATATTGCAAGTATACTTAAATAAAAAAAATATTCATTAATAATAAAAAAAATAATTATTCATATTGAGCATTTGTCAATTTTTTTTCATTTCGAAAGGGAAGCACCTAACAAGCTTTAATAGAAAAATCATGAATATATCAGATGATGTTTTAAGACGGTTGGTCGCGCGCATTGGTCAGCATGAATACGCAGAAACCCGGAATCGTTAAATGTCGCAACTGATGATTCAAAAGTTCGGCGAGACTGAAAGGTCATGGCAGCAGATAGGACCACCACCACGATGACTGGACCACCTTGAAGGTCTTCTATGTCTTCGACGGATTTGAAGGTCGTTGGGGTCATCTGATTCCTCCGAGGAGGAACATCCTCCCGGGAACCTGGACCGATCAATGACTTCAGTGGCAACACCCTTCGTGTAAGCCTATGTGAATCTCACGAATTAATTATAAATTCTAGTTCACACAATTACTGTTTGTTTTTTAACTCAGGATGGCGGAAATAATAAAAGAAGTATATTTTTATTTTTTAATTTAGGGAACTGTGAAAGAATCAGTTCACATAAAACGAGTAAGCTCCTGTAGGCCTTGGTTAGAAAAAATTGATTTCTAAGGAAGGGGCGTCCCCCCAGAGGGTTGAGGACAACAATCAACTATTACTATCTCCGTATAAAAAGTGCTATCTTTAGTAATTTTTTAACTCCTTAAATGCATAATGGATTGTATTAAAACATTTAATAAAAACTTAAAACTTAACTATGTACTAATATTTTAAATTAGGTCTTTCTGACACATAAAGATTTAAAGAATAAAAAGGGCGTCCCCATCAGAAAATTTCAGGATCGAGTACCGATAGAAATTAAAAACTACCTTTTGTAAAGTATGTGTTTTACATTGTGATTTGAAGTGTTGAATAAGATAATTTAACCAAGCCTCATAAAATGAAAAAAATAAATAAAATATTATATGTAAAATATATATGAAGCATAAGTATATAAGAATTTTACATATTTCACTCGTTGTATATTCACTTGATTTGAGGAAGGGTTGATATCGTCATCACCATGCTAAAGTAACGAATATGCATAGGTTTATAGTTGCAGATTCGTTACTTTAGCATGGTGACGACGATATAATCTGTTTTTGTTTTTTTTAAAAGAATGGACCTCTTACATTTATTGTGTTTTTTATTAATTTATTTTTTCTAACTTTTTGGAATTCCGGCCCATCTTCACGGGATTATCTGGAGTATCATATTAAACACTCCACAACTATCAATGTAAAAAATTTGAATGAAATAAACACATGTCATTCATTAAAATAATTAGCATTTAAAAACATTTTTTAGTTGGTTGTGGAACTACTTCCATTGAATAAGACTTAATTTAACGAAGCTCCTAAAATGAAAAATAAAAATAATTTAGGTTTAAAAAATATATAAACCATAACTATATAACCATTTTACATATAAGTAGGGCTAGTAACGCGTTATATCACACCTAAAGAGGACTTACATAGGCCTAAGCACCACTCAGCTGGGCTCAACTAAATTTATACTCTGCCACTTCATACCTCAGTAAATTCAAGAGAAGCTCTTTAATGTTTTAGCAGGCTAAAATAATTGCCCCACCAGGTGCTCATTACTGAATATTCCTTTATAAATACCTTCACTTTTAAAGAAAACTTAAAAATAAAATGGATAAATTTAATAAAGGAGATTGGTCAATATAAGAATAAAGAATGTAAGGATCGTTTTTATTTTTTAATATACCGTTTTTTTTTTTTATACACGGCGGATAAAATTAGCATCCGAAATTAATCAAGTTATAGCTAGAAATTGAATTGCCTTCTAGGATATTCTAGATTGAAAAAAATTCAGGCCTGTGGTAATCAAAAAAATAAAATGATTTATTAGGAGGGAATTATCGTTGCGATCGGTAAGATCATTAAGCTCTGGCAGCAAAGAACCGAAACTGTTTCCACTAACTGAGTTGGGGAATATTGTTCATCCAACTGAAAAATCTAGAACCCATCCGCCATGACCAAGCAGATATTATTGACAAAATGAGAGTTTACACCGTGGATGTCGGCCTGGCCTTTCCTTTCGCCATGGTGAAAACCGTGGAGCGACTCATCTGTGACGAAATAGAATTAATAGCTGATTCTAAGTAATATCAAACTGAATAAAACTTGTGCTCTGATATTAATGAACGTAGATAGCCTTTCGTCTTATCTATTAACGCCTAGATGAATACTTTATAATACCCTCTGTCGTTATGCGGACCACAGATTTAACGAACTACAAATCTGTCCATTTAATTGTACTCAAGCACAGGTAGTCATCATAGAAACTTACAATACTAAAGGTCGCAGGTTCGCGTCCCGAGGTGGCCCGCGACGATTTTTTTATGGGAGTAAAAAATCCTTGTCTATGCCGACCCTCGGATTGGACGTAAAATGGAGGTCCCGAGCCTGTACGATGTCAGGTTCTCGTTAAAAGTCCCTATCCTAATTATACCTGGATAGGCAAAATTTAGGACTCCGACTCTAGCATCGTACGATTAGCCTTAGTGGCATTAAAGTGACGTTAAAACAAACAATTAATCGGTTTATTACAATACATTGTAATGATATTTTATTAGGCAATAAAAAAAAGTATTAATCGATCACTTTAAGCTTTTTTTTTGTATTTAATAGAGTTTATAAGAAAAGAATCAAATATGGGGATAGAATGTACTTGTGTAAGTGGAATCTGGTCCTTATTTAGTTTCGTATAGTGCGTAATAGAGCGTCATGGGTATAGGTGAGGGTTACAGTAAAGAATAGATGTGTTTAAATTGTAGATTATTTTTATTGTAGATTTATTTTTATATCTTCAATATTCCTTTCCTTTGTTGTCAGGTTAGAAGACGGAATACTTAAATACACATATCTGTTTCGCGGAAAGCGAGTGCGCTGATTCTAATGACTGAAATCGCACGTTATTGCTTGTAACTCGCAAACGATTGCGATAATCGGAAAACTGTATATATCCAAAAATGTTCGTTTCAACAAACTGAAAAAAATGATACCTACAAAAAAGCCCTGCGACCTTTTCCGCTAAGAATTGCAGTTTTTCGCTTACAACTCGCAAACGTTTAATAACGGGTTAATCGAATAAATGTGTATGACCGAAAATGTTCTCCTTGAAAAGCTGAACATTAACGCAATTTAGAAACCTCTAAGATAATTTTCTCGCTAACACCGCGGTTTTGCGCTTATAACTCGCAATCGAAGGAGAAATGAGTGATTTGTATATTTTTCCGATGTAGCGGTTAAGGAAAGCTTTGAAATGATGCCTCATTCATGAAATTTTTTCAAGTATTAAGGAAGTTATGGCAAACCGACAAAAAAAAAATGCTTTGAGAAATAATAATTTATATCATGAAAATTAAAACAACAAAAAAGTAATTTGGAAAATTATGATGGGCTAGAGTCTTAAAAATGCAATCTTAAGAGATAAGTCAGGCATGAAAATAATCTATCATTTTCCGTCACGAATCATAGTGTAATTAGTGTAATATCTCTTATTTTGCTTTATTATGCACAGATTAAACCATTCAAGGTTAGAACAAGAAAAGAATTTCAGATAACTTATTGATCAGATAAACGAATAGGGGTGGATTGGTGGCGAAATAAATTAAAGAATAAAAGAAGCCAGCAGAGGTTTCCATTCCTCTAAGAAAGATTTTATATTTTTAAAAAAAGTGTACCACAAGAACCAAAACACAAGCAATGAAAATGCGGAACTTAAAAATTAAAATTTTTACTTAAAAATTGAAGAGATCGTCAATGAAAGATTGAATATATCAGCTAAAGCCCGTACTCTTTAATAAAGCTGTTATTGCAGGCTTTCGGTCGACATAACTTCCATGAATTAACTTTTATCCTAGTCCTAAGGCTATCAACTTCATCATAACTCAGTAACGTTAGCTAAATATGTATATCTAGGCAAGTGTTTAATCCGAAACTAATTTTACCAAGTATTTACAATTTCAGGACAAACATGTTGGTAATATAGTTCCAACAGGCGGACATGACCCAATCGGATAAAAAACAAACAAAGCCGAAAAGCAAATCTTTAGGGGAAAAGCATGGCAAATTAAAACATTAAACATGCAATGAATACAAACGTTATGGCTGGATAAGCTTAAAGAAATTAAGCAACATGGGCAACCAACCACATCAACACCGATAGTGAACAAGGCGTGGATAAAGAACCAAGGACCCCCGCCAGTATGTTGGCAAAGTCTGGGCACAGTTATGCTTTTCGAAAAAGTTATCATCTAAATATTAAGTTAACTCACTAATGGAAACTTACAGCTCCAAACTTACTTCATTATCGTCAATTCTGTAGGATTAAAGCTTATTTACAACCAGCAATATTATCTACTTGCCTTCGTAATGTACTAAGAGGTTGAATGAGAACTGAATAGAAAAAAAAAAAAAAATTACAATAAATTTATTTGAAGGTCTTCGCACATGAGTTCCACATAATGATTGGTACTTATGGAAGCACGAACTGAGATAATATCGGAAATATGAAATTATTGATGCTGTTAGACGAAGACCTTGGTTCATCTTACTCCTTGAAAAATGATCCGAGAATACGTAATCACCTCTTCTATCTTACACCTCTTGAATACGAATTCTTCCAGCACCGCATCAAGACCACTTTGGATGAATGATGCGATAGCCTTAGTATGGAACAAAGAGCATGTCAAAGCAACAGGAGCGGCATAAGATGATACCCCATAATGGTAAAAATTTACTTTCGATGGTATCAAATTTACTAAGACATGTTTTGGAAGGAATCTTCATGAATTGGAAGGCATCCATGAACAACGAACAAACAAGTCGTCTATTCTCGAATTGGTGAACTTTATTTTTACAAAGCCTAAAATAAATAATGGTAAATTAACGCCCTCAGGGAAACAAAAAGGTTCATTTCATCAGTATGATTATCGTAAGAGATATTAAATTTGATATAATTTTCATGAATAAAACATGTTTGTATCATTGATTATATTTTTCCTATTGGCTAATATCACACAGTCATATCATTGACAGATGACATACGTTGTCTTTAAGGATCCTACAACTATGATTTTCGATTAAAAATCTGATAAAGTCCCAAAATCGAAAATTTTTGACAATCGTTTTTATGTAGTATTAGCGACACTATGTTTGTTAATTTTTATCCATTTATTACAACTGTGTATATAGTAATAATTGTTTTAAATGAAAATGTATGATTGCTATAATAATACTTGTATTTCACAATATAACGTCTCTTCGTAGAATAAGTTCAAGTTAAAAAAAGCACGTTTAGAAAGTGTATGACTAATGCTGAAACAGATCAGTAGCGCTTACTCCCAACACCTGGAAGGTGAGGATTGAATCACAGGCTGAAGTCATCGAGGACAAAGTAGGTTGATGGATTTTTTTCTAATTCTTAGACTACTCTAAAAAGTTAATCTGGATCTTCAATAAATGACTAAACGTTGTATCAAATTTAAAACCTACCAATTAGCCGACTTGGTTTTTGGTTATATTTTATTTTGGCATTGATGTTTATTGAGGGCATTCGTGCAAGAACCGTTCATGTCCAAATCTTCTATACCCTCAAAAAAAAAAAAGAAAACAGTTTCAATGCATTTTTACCAAAGGAAATTATTTTTAAAGCTGCTACGATTGATAAAAAAGACAAATAACACAAAATTAACAACAACCTTTCCTTTTGATGAAATTATTTGTCTAAGTTTACATTCCTATCATCCGATTGAGGAAACATATAAATATATCTAAATAATCTTGGTTTTGATAGTACTTAGGTTAAATTTTTTGAAATGCTGATTCACATCAAGCCTAACAGAATAACCCAATATCTTCTTTATTTTTATGTGGGCCAAAAGTCTAATTTGTGAATCGGGATTAACCTGGTTCTTGCATGAAGGTCTTCGATTGTTCTTTGAAAGATAAGAAATATTAAGGTTACTTATCGGATCATCTCTCTACCCTTGACCTTTCAAAGTTATAAAAACATAATTGCGAGGTCTAGATGATAAAAAAAGATAAGGACCATTTTTCGAACTGTCTCGCATTACTTGTATCTGTTTGATATAGTATCTGAAGATTAGGGGTACAAACATTATGAGATAATAAACAGATTACAAGATCGTTTGGTTAAAGAAGGTAAATAATCTATTATTCACCAAAAAGATTCATTTGTTTTACTTGAATAAGTAATCAGGAAAATAAATATTAGAATTGGGTCAGCATAGCTATTAGGTACTTAGGTACTTACTCTTTAGACCAAGATCGTAAATCGGTACAATTACGTCAGATCTGCCAAGCTGAGACTAAATTCCAGATATCTGCACAGCCTGGAATTCCTTGGTTTGAGACCGATAATTATTTTTTTAAAAAATGATATAATAATTATTATTGAGAGCTTATGTGGGTTTAAATAATTTTTGTTTAACTAATTTACGTCACAAGAAAAACTGGTCAATTTGCCAATTATTTCTGCTGAAATATTATTACAGCAGCCTTTAAAGAGCTATCCTCAAACTCAACTGTTTCATGTTCTGCGCCTAATGTAACACGCACGTAACCGGGCCAATGAGATCGCTTTCGGACCAGTAGTGTCTAAATCAAGCTCTCCTAATTCCCTCCTTAGCTTCGCTACTAAATTCTCTCCAGTCCGTTTGCCTTTTTTTTTTTAAACACCACTTCTGACACTAGTTGTAACAACTAAATCAATTAAACTATTGTGGGTATCAATAATTTTTATTAGCCGAAATTAATAATTAACAATGCCAGACAAACCATAATTAAAAACGTTACAAAAAGTAAAAACATGTAACAAAACAGAAACACAAGAGGAACCATATAATTTAAAGACTAACTCTCCAGTCCCTCGCTCCTTATATTTGGTCTGAATTAGAACATTCTGGAGCGTTTTGACAGTCGTAGAAGATTCTAGAACAGCCACAAGCTAGACACACTAGAACAGTCTACACCTCTTTTCAATCATATGGTTTGTGTTTCACGTTACATTATATATTATTTTTAATTTAGAAATCATTCTTGATTAATATACATATTTTAAACCGATTTTTGATGTTTTTTGGCATGATTAAAAAAAAATATCACTCACTGTGTGATACGGTATAAAATAAATAATAATTAGTAAGAGGAGTTTTCCTGTTTGTGGTTCATTGATGCAATTTTGGAAAGTGGGGTGCTGGCTGCTAAACATTTGGTCAATGAAAAACGTATGTTAAGCTGTCTCTATATGTAATGGAAAAAAAAAATAACATAATATTTAAAACAATATGGTCTTTTTTTAATGTTATGCTATTATTGAGAATGACATTTATTTTAATACACGAGGACACTAGAATTATATTTCCTTTAAAATTTAGCACCATTAAAGAAACATGATCATACCCCACGAAACGAACTATTAAGAACAAGGAGGGACTTTAAATAAACTTAAAAGAGAAGTATTTGGAGAGGGACATGTACGAACGAGATTAAGTTCTTTGGCAAGGAATTAGGCTTACAAGGTTTTTTATTTTTTTTTATTATTTTTTTTTTAGGTTCAGTGCTGTGCAAGAAATTAAGCATATTGAGATCATGGCGGAAAATATTATTTTTGACTCATTAGAATTCTTTAGGACTAAATTTATTAATTACACCCTTATTAATAAATTTTCAATAACTTCATATTAAAGTCATATTTTTGAGCCTTAAGTAACTACATGTAGATAGCAGGTCAAAGGGACTTACCTCGCATTAAAAAAAATTCATGATTTTTTTAACATTAAAAATAAAATGTGGACTTCAATCAATATGAATTTTCTATTGTTTTGTTTTTTTATTGGAAAAAAATACGAATAAGAACGATATTTCTTTAGTATTTAAAGTGGTAAAAAGTCTAGGAAGGTTTTGGATACCGTGGTATTCGCTCGGATCCATCTCTGTTAAAGCCAGGGATACGGGACCAGAGTGCACTAGTCTCTCTTTGAGGCATCCATAGATACAGCTTCCAGACTTCAGTTGAGACATCATTGATTGCGTATAGCTTCTATTTTTTAATTCATATATTGATATGCTTCTGTTTTTTTTTGTTTTTTTGTTTTTTTCAATGTGGTATTAACTATTTTTTTGTTTTTAAATCAGAGATTCGAGCTCCTACTATATACAGTTGTATAGGCAGACAGTTAACAGTAGTAGATAGACTGGAGGGATAGTGATGGCCCACAGCCAGACTACACCGGGCCATTCATTACGCCCGTTAGTCAGTGTCCGTACTCCGGGCCACATCTCTCATTCCGTTCTGCTTCAAAGTCCTGCTCCGTTAGCTCATGACGCCTTTATACATAGAGGATAGCTAGCTACACAGCACATATACAGGCCGTTAGATTGACTAATCGTCGGTATCGTCCGTGAATGTGTGCTAAAATGAGGTACAACACATTGCTCACACCACCTTCAAAGAACGTCATATTTCAAACATCGGCTATTTTTAGTTCGGATATAGGTAGGAATTCGTTACTGAATTGAAAATCAGATATTAACAGAGATCCAATTTCAGTTTCCTTCGACAAATGGTTTCTGACCTAGTGTTCTCATACACACCCAAATCTTTTCTCGGCACTTTGGACCCAGCGGACCCCAAAAAGTTTATTTTCGTTGAAAACGGTTGAAATGATTTTGAAAGTCGAAATGATTCATGATATAAGTACTCTCCCTTACTACCTATTCCATGTATTATTTTACTATTCATAAAATTAAGATTACTTTAACTATCCTCACTATCGTCGGGAAAAATTGGAAAAACCAAAAATGGAAGCGTAGGTACATACTATAATACTTTGCGTTAGTGTGGAGGGAATCTATGTTCCATGTTCAAAAATAGGTTTAATGGGAGCTGACCTATCCCAAAAACCCAGTAGAGATACTTGAGTTATCGTACCTCGATGACTACCTGATTAAATAGGAATTATTTAGCCTTCAAGGTATATTCTTATACACATATATTCTTATAATCTATTCCAGAATAAGAAATAATCTAAAAATTGCTAAATTCGTATTTTTTATCTCTAGAGAAAAAAAATTATAAATCGTATATTTATAGCATACATGGTATAAGTATATATTATTTAATAGAAATCGACATATATATTATGTATGTTATGTAGATATATTTTATAAAATAATATACCTATATATATTCAAATATTCCTACTATATTTTTTATTTATTTTTAAATGTTCACCTTAGAATCGTTTGAAATTGTAATTGCTGGTATTCCATGTTTCTTGTTCAAAGATAGTTGTATTCGAGGCTCACCCGCCCCCAAACCCCAGTGGAGAAACTCTAATTATGATACCTCGAAGGCAACTACATTAAGTAGGAATGAAATAAGAAGGAGTAAAATATAAATAAATTTCGTGCGTTATTACTGCTCGAAGGGTAAAACACACTATTATCGATAAAAATTGGAAAATCCAAAAATACAGATGTTGTTGCGGGAGTTATTACACTTAGGTGTAGAGTAAAAAAATAGTGAATTTAGTGCGGAATCACAGATGAAAGGGTGGATGCTAGCTGTCCTTTATAAAAATTGGAAAATAAAAAAAAAAGAGATGAAGGTGTGGTTTCAAAAATGTTGATATTATGTTCGACTGTTAGTTGAAATGAGCCGACTGTTTTTGGAATGCACTTATATATTAGTATATCTCTTTTGGGAAGATCTTCGAATTTTTAACTCAATCAAAGAATTGTTTATGACATTATAAACAAGAACGTCATTTATCAGGAGTAACTGTTAGAAATTATGAAAATCTATATTTATTCTTCTTCATATATTGAAGAAGAAATAAGATCTGCGGAATAAAAAAATACAATTAATCCAGATTCCTCGAGTTCTAATAGAGAATTCTTTCACCCCACTAACAAAATTAGCTTATTGTGCTACAATTTTTTCTCTTTTCTAGATTTTTTCTTTTTTACAAGCATTGAACTTCACGAGAATTTCGCATTTTTCATTTAGGCAATGGGAATCTCATGAACTACCCATAAGAGGATTCGGTTAACTCTTTCGACATTCGAAACAAATTCTTTAACTATTTAATTAGAAGATGAAATATTTTTGACTCTTATTCTTGTTGATTTGAAAATCATAAAGGGTATTATTTTAGCATTATAGATTAACTTGTTTATAATTAATTTGTTCAGGCTCGTTTTAGTGCCATTCATTAACGAAAATTCAATCGGAGGTTTAATATCTATTCTGAATAAATTTTATACTTTTTTAGGATATCGTGTTTTTTAGAGATATGACGTTGTTGAAAGGAATGGGAGATATGAGTAATTGTCGATTTATGTGTAACTCAGCAAAAAACACTGCCAGATCCATTTTTAGCACAAAAATTTGAATATGGTATAAAAGTTCCGTTAGAACATTTTAAAATGAAAAACTAACTGGAAAAAAAAAGGAAGTGCTCTTTAACATTCCTTACATAGTAAAGCCGATATCTACAACATGGAAATACTGCAATTTTTAGAAAAAGAAAAAAAAACTAAAAGAAATAAATATCAAATAATTTTGTTTCTGTCGTATTAAATGGATAAAATAATAATATTTAAATGCAAAGATAAAAGTTATATATTCACATAAAAAATGCCTATTTAGGTAAAAAAACCAAATCCACTACATACAGTTCAGGTTGTTCAAATTTTCTTGGAGGAAAAAACAGTTAACACCATGAAATTCACCTGAAAAATAAAATAAAATTTATTATTATAAATTGTAATAGTATAATTTACACAATGTGAAAAAAAATGCATAACTATAAATAGTAAAATAATAAACAGGAATCTCATAGAATACATATTCCAATAGTATAAATATTATTTCCCTAATTTTGCTACCATTGGGTCACTGGCTAACATATAGGCAAAACATAACACTAGTTATAAATATTAATTTTCGTTAATGAATGGCACTAAAACGAGCCTGAACAAATTAATTATAAACAAGTTAATCTGTAATGCTAAAATAATACCCTTTATGATTTTCAAATCAACAAGAAAAATAGCAAAAATATTTTGAAGACTTTAATAGAGATAAAATGTACTTAAACCGTGAAATCCGACTTTTGGAATGTATTGAATTGAATAGACACAGCTTTCGACATAGGTATCAAAGAGGCAAACTGTGTTATAATTGTAGGTTTCCACGACTTCTTTTTTCTGTACTTTTCAATTCAATTGTTCAGTTCAGGGTCGGCGTATATGTTCTCTGGTAGTTCCGTGACTTACGGCATCCAGGAAACGAAAGTTGAGGAAACCACATAGTCAGAGGATTCTGCTTATTTAAAAAAATATAAATTAAATTACGATGATAAATAGTATTAAAGAAATGTATTTCCGTACCACCGATCCAGTACATTTCCTATTGGTTTCGGTTGTTCCGCAACACAGATGTCTGTCTACACATTGAATAGATTTCTCAACAAGGGCATACTTTCTATTTGTATCTATTATCCGCTAGAGAATGCCACAGTTCAGGGTGAGCTTTCAGGCCTGTCTCCAGTCAGATTTTTGCAATGAATAAAAGAACTTGAAAATAATTTACTTAAATCGATCAACACTTTGATAAAAAAAAAAAATATAATAATAAAGAAAAACAGGATTTTTTCCCTTTTGTATGGTGTTTTGAAAAGATTAGCTCAAAAAAGAAAAAAACAAAAAAACATTCAATGGGAGGGATAGAGTTGAGGCAAGAGAAGGTACTTCAACTTACATACATACATTTTTCTTTTTCGCATTAGGTATGTTTTTCTTCTTGTTTTTAAATTTTGTGTCAACCAATTGGTGTAAATACCTTATTATGTCGTTTACTCCCTTCTTTGGTTAAGTATGATTATTTTTATTATAATTATTTTACTTTTTTCAGTTACTTTTAAGAAAGGAGTAAATTATATTCAATTTATCGATACCGTATTTATATTTTCAAGGGGAGCCATTCGGGTAATCTTATATACAAATATGCAATGACCGTAGGTTTCTCATCTCGAAACTCGAGAAGTATGGGATGGATAAATCAGAAACTTTTACAGAACTATTGCTATGTAGCCAAATAACAGCCATATCTATTTTTTATACCAATATATCCAATGGAAAGATGTAATAAATAATGGAAAAATATTTTTTGAACAAATTGATAGTTTTCTTTCTTCGCATTAAAATAAAAAAGAAATCAAGGACAGTAATTAACAGAGTTATTTTAGTTTTTATCACGTGATAATGGAATGCACAAAGTTCCTTTATGTTCAGAAGTGTAATAATTCTGAACATTCGCTGACGTTATATTATTTATAAAATTTAATAACGTCAGCGAAAATTTATTCGCAACATTGTCCTTTCTAATTTGACAGTAATTTAAAATAGGTTACGCTGGGTAATGAGGTTTTTCGGTAAATTTCACATGAATACATTTGTTTATTTCCCTTAATGTTTCGATTACAGGAATAAAAAAAAATAACAGTAATATTACAATGTTATATTATAGCAATGCGCGGCTGGGTTTAGCAGGTTAAAAATTTTTTTATAAACATAAAAATTAAAAATATCAGATAAAGGTAGAGGGATCAACGTTTCAGAATGTATGGAAGGTTTGTGCAGCTGTAAAAAACAAATTTTTATGTAACATTACAATAAATAACAATTATTAATTGATTAACTAATATATAATGAAGTTTTGAAGGAGTAGAGAAGCGGACAGAGGGAGCTGTAATGGTTAGTGATTGGGTTAATATTAGAGTAAGGGCAAAGTTAGCTACAGTCCTCGGCATCACCCTCATTTAATTCCAAATTTAGTGAGGGGCACTCAGCTCCCCTCAATCTCAGAAATTATTCCTTCAGATAATTATCAATAAGGGAAGAAAAATATAAATTATTCTTAATGGCACATGTAAGAGACGTTATATTTAACCAAAGCCAAATTAAAATTTTCTATTGAACAGCGATAAAGGGGCTTAAATGTTTTATAATAGGAATAACAAAAAACCATCCGAATTCCACACTAAAATTTTCTACATTAGAGTGTCTAATTATTTAAGCATATGCTACTACTTCTAGTTATAGCAAGACTAAGACTATTTAAGCTAAGACTTCTTTCTATTTACAATTTAAATGTTGATCGAGTTTACTACTATAAAAAAGATCATTAGTTCCTGTTTCAAATATTATTTCTTTTTAAAGAAATAACTTTTTTTTTAATCAAGCAAAAGATTGAAACCATGAGTAATATAAAGGGAAATTGAAACTCTTCAACTGAAATTATGCTCAGCAGAAAAAGAATTTACATAAAAACATTCACAATAAATAAATATTGTATTGTATACCTACATATTTTTATATACCGCTTATTATTATAGTCACGTACATTGCTAAAGGGATATAAACTATCTATCCATCTATTTCGCTTATTTTTGTTAAACCAATGACTTATTGAAAAGTCGGACATGCTACAAAAACAAGGAATCAAAGTATGGATTAGTATTGTAAAGCAGGATACTTTAATAACCACAAAACAAAAATGCAAGCATCAAATATCATACAAGAGCTTGATTTCAAGAAATATAGTAAGGCTATCTAGATGTTCTTAGTTGGAGTTATTTTTTTTGTTCATGAAATTGCTCTTGTACCTAATTCAAACAATCCAAGTTTCATTAACAATGCAAAACTCAATAACTTTCGAAATAAGATCCATTGCCATTTTACGATTACTTTAACAATCAGTGTGCTCCGGACATATATTGACAAGTTCGGCAATTGATTTTTGTAGAGGTTGGGATGGTACAATTAAAAACCAATGTTTGCCAAACCTATCTACGCAAATATTACTTCAAGCTTTTGCAGCATTAATTACTTAATAATCAAGAAGCACGCATTCATATTCCTTCGAAATCTCGATGGCAGCTGCACATCCGCGTGCATCCTCCCATTATCACCTCGGTAGGTTAGGAAGTTGTTCCGATTTTAGTGAAGGTCCGCCCCTGAGGCGCTGATGTTAATAACACGGAGGGGAATATGATGAGCGGTGGTTGCGGTCTGAGGGGTGTAATTGTGCCACTGCCTATGTAATCCTAAGTGGCTCCTCCAATCACGAAGGACGTTGTGAACCAACTGTTGATGGCCAGCTGGGGAAAACCATCCTCGAATATCAGGGTAATTTACACGAGAGCATCATTGCAATGGCTATCCTTTGTCCTTTCTGCCATTTTATTCAATATCCAAACAGAGTCTGCAAGTTTTCCTCTCGTAGTATATATAGGAAAATTCCGCATATGAACAATTATCAATAGCGGTAACTTTGAAAATAGTATTGAGGACCTAATGGTGAGATTTCTATAAACATCGATATCTTTTCTTTCTGCAATGAAATAAATAAGCTGAAATTACATATGCAGAAAACTGAATGAGCAGGTTAATCACATGACATGGTTTCATTGGACATACGGTAACCGTTTTACGATTTCTGGTTTTGCTTTTTCTAAACATCCTCAACACTTTTTTTTTTTTTTTTTTACTAAGCCTTTGAGGATTAGGGTTAGAATCCGCCATTTGTCTTTAACGGGATAAAAAGTAAATCAGAGGCATTGGATTTTAAGTAATATTAATATCCGCTTTTCACACTTCATCAATTTATACTGGACAATTTTTAGTAGTATTCACATTTTCCCCATCTTCTTGGTTAAAGATCTAACTGGACGAGCCATTATTGACATATTGCTAGTTATAATTAATTATAACTAGTTATAATTTTATTTTTGCCCGGAGAATGTATATTTCTCCACAAGTTCAGGTTCATAACCCGATTAACGTTTTTTTTTTTCCGGATTTGGGAAGAAAGATGTTGTGTAACGAGATTACTGTAATTAATTTTATCTGAAGAGAAAATATTGAACACGACCAGGAATCAAACCTGGGTCTCTGCATTAACGTCGCAACACTGTTAACTATTGAGCTAACCGTGGGACCTATCTTAGCAATAACGTCCTTTTATCTTCTAAGATCCCTATCGCCCCTGGTGTTATATGGTTGTAATTTTATAAAAAACATAAAATATTTTTTTATAAAAATACAGGCATAAGTAGGTATAACGGAACATGAACCGTACAATCAATGAAACTGATACTTAACCCAACTGACTTAACAAAACTGGTGGGCCCCATCACCAGAGACAGATTTATGACTGACTGACACACATCACATTAAACTGACACAAAACACTCTTAAAATGCACCCTGTTCAATAAAAGAGTTTTTCTGTACGAATACAGAAGTTCCCTATTTTCCTGCCATTCAACGAACAACAAAAAAGAAGAAGGGGTTAAGAAAAAAAAAAGAAAAAACGTAACACAAGTAAAATTTTCATTTTTTCCCAACTTTGATTCTTGCCCGGGGAATGTGTATTTCTCCATAAGTTCACGTTAATAACCTTGAAATAATGAATGTTCAAAATGAATTCTTGGTTTTTTTTTTTTTTGTTTTTTCGGATTTGGAAAGAAAGATGTTGTGTAACGAGATTACCACTGTACCATTTTAAGAAAAAATAAACAATGATTAAATGGTAAGTTTGCGAAAAAAATTAAAATGCGATTTCATTTAATCCTTGGTAGCCAAACCAACTAAAATAAATTTGAAGGGGTACAACGATTAATTGAAGTGCAGTAGAAAAGCTAAACGGCGGACAAAAGCACGGGAACCAATTCCGAATACATCATGACGACACCTCACCGAATGCCAATTGGAACACAGCCATCTAGATTATGATGAGGCAAGCCTTGTAAATAGGCTCTATAGAAATGTTATAATGAGTCGTCGATAAATATAGCCGGGGTATTATGAATATAACAATTAGCCAGTCCATTTCTATCAGGGAGCGCTTGAGCAAGAGGTATAATTATTTATGATGTGATCGTTAATTGTCTCTGACGCGTAACAGCGTGTCTTAAAAACCACGGATATCCTTTTTAAAATATTAAATAAGTAACAAATATAGTAAAACAAGCATGAAAAATAAGAATCAAGGTGTAAGAAACCTGCCTCAAAGGTCAAGCGCAGAATAAATCAGTTTCTCAAAGCTATGTAACGACGACTTCGTATATATCCTTTGCCATTTCCAATGACATTCTTTTATAGGAACGGAAGGGGAAAAATATGTGATAAGAAAAATACATAACTACCACCCATGGAGAATTATAGTATCGCTTTATGCAAGTTTATGGCAAAAATTCAGCTCACTCTCAATAGCAGGTGTTTTCTTTTATCAAATATTTAAATATGAAATAGATTATAATTCACCAGTCCGGACTCTAACCCGGGACCTTGAGAAGTGCTTAGCTAACTAAGCCGGGTGACTCCATTGAAACACATGAGGAATAATTTACTCTGAAGGCAGTAAAGTGCAATATACTCCAATATATTTGAAGCTAACAAATAGTATTATTGATCTTTAATATTTGACCGAATTTCGGAACTTTTTTTTATTTATTTTATCTGACATGAATTTCCATTAAATTGAAATCAGTTGGAGAAGAACAATATTATATTTAAAAATGCTTATCCCTTGTAATTTTAAAACCTAAAATCAATTTTTTAAACTTCAGATTTAATGTTTTTAGTTTGTTTTTGAGACTCCATTGTATTAGTTGGAGGGCTCAGTATGGATGAAGAGATATTAGCTTTAAATGTTTAGGAATAAAAGACAACAGTAATATCGATGAAACTCCGTTACTGATATAAGGAAGAAGGAAAAAGAGAAACCGGAAAGTATTATTGGGTAAAGATTTTTGCCCGTGTGATTTTGGAACGTGATATAAAAATGATAACGTATGGCTTTCTAAATGTCTTTCAAGGACGTTTCCAGTTTAAGGCTCTTGAACATTAAATTTAAATACTAATTAATTTAAAAATAAGGGTTAGAGACTTTTAAATTATAAAGAAAAGTAATTTGGATCTTCGTCTCTACTACTGTTTATTATATTTTGTACATTACAAACGTTTCGACCTCCAGGGCCGTCTTCAGTGTTTCTTAAATTACTGCATCGTACTAATCATATTACTGCCTTCCCAGTAGTAGAACTAGTAGTACTGCTAACTGGGAAGGCAGTAATATGATTAGTATGATGCAGTAATTTAAGAAACACTGATGACGGCCCTGGAGGTCGAAACGTTTGTAATGTGCAAAATATAATAAACAGTAGTAGAGGCGAAGATCCAAATTACTCTTCTTTATTAAATTTAAAGTTTAAAAAATCAATTTCGGTACTGAAAATTACATTTACAGAGAAACAAGGATTTGTTAATATAATATTGTTCCGCGAACTGATTTCAATAGAATGGGAATTCAAGTCAGAGATAACTAACATGGATAAGTTCCGAAAGTAAAATATTAAAGATCAATAGAAACTGTTAATTAACGGCAAACATATTGAAATTTATAGTTAGTTAATTAATAGGACTTGTAACTATCATTTTACGACCTGGTGACGATATGACAATTTAGAATGAAGTTCGAAACGCTAAAAGGAAACTTAATTTACATTTAGTATTAAATATATATTTATACTTATTTTGTTAATTATTTCAAGGAGACTATCCACATTTCAACAACAGAATATCACCCACCTAGGGTCTATTGTTATTAAAGAGAGCGGTTACATGTCGCAGGCCGTTGGATCCGTTTCGAATGAGGTCCTGGCACGAAAACAAGGAGTCCAACAGAACGAGGTGGGCATACACAGCTGCTACGTGGGAACTGCTAACGGGATGGAAGTTTCGCTAAATACCTCGTCGCCGTCGTCAAGCGATCAACAGTGGGACTCCCATGTCGGCACTTCAAAGGCCGCTGTCCTCGCTAACGGGCTGTCCAGGAGTCGAGCGGTCCCAACGAGCTCAAAACAGTTGGAGGCTTTTCTACTGGGACAACTATAGGGGTCAACGCACTCAATTACGATTTTTTAAAATTGTAAAAATACAAAAAAAAAAAAAAAAAAAAATCGGAACGCTGCTTCTAGGCGATTGATTCAAAACTGAGTTAGACATCACGTTTTATTTTAAAATTAAAACTTTAACGAAAAACCGTATTATTAATTTTTATTTCGGGTACGAAACTAGGTTTTAAAGAAGAGTCTTGATTGGTTTTGTTTTTACAGATTTTTTAAAACATATATGTTTAACCCTAAGACATATAAAAATAAGTTACATCATGATAGTCCGACTGATACACTTGATATCCCGTATTACAATCTAATTTTCTTATTCAAACAAAGACGAAATAAAAAAAAAAAAAAAAAAAAAAAACTATGATTACTACAAAAAAAAAAACTATTATTTATGACATTTAGGCATTTATGACACTATTAAATTAACATTTCTAACCCTATTTTTTTTTTAAATTTAATAGGCTTTAATTTAAAAATAAATGTTCTTTTTAAAAAATATTAAAACTTATAATAGTCGAAAACACACCTATACTACTAAAGAGTGCAAGTTAAAATTTATGCTTTAAAATTACATTTAAAAATCTGGTTCGATTTGTGCGACACGCAACTTTCATTTACCATACTAGTAATAGAAACAGACATGTTTTGATAATTGTGTAAACTTTATTGTGGAAAATAGCTTAATCTACATTTATTTACTTTTTTTTTTTTTTTTTTTTTGGTTATTCTCCATCAGGTACATATTATCCATTATAATTATTCCAAAACTTATAAGTCTTCAATAAGTTTCAATAAATTATTATTTATTTCTTAAATTGTTTTCTTAAAATTTTAAAGTTAAAAAAAGTAGCTTTAAAACTTTAACCTGCATGCTTTAATATCATAGGTATGTATTTGACTATTATAAAATTTAATTTACAAGAGCATTTAGCCCATTTAATGGTAAACATCTTTGTATAAAAAACGTATAGAATTTCATATTGTGTAAAAAGTGCAGACTGACTCCCAATGAAACTCATTCGTTGTTTTGAAAACTCAAAAAGAAAAAAAATGCAAGGCTAAAATACATGTAGCAAACCTAAAGAACATTAATGCTATTAGAAAAGCAATTCGGTATAGCACGATCCTGACCTTATCGCCTACTGATTATTCACTTTTCTGTGTTATTGCTTTCGCCGTGAGTCATACAGGTACTATGGTTAAGATATTCTATAAAAATATATCTTTTATAAATATTATTGAATTTTTGAATTTAACTATTAGTAATAGTTATTCCACTATCATGAAATTATTAGAATTAATTTTAACTATAATTAAAATATTAATAGTTTATCATTGAAAAGGAAAATAAAAATAATGAGCTAGACAAAAACAGATAAAATAGATAATGCATTCATCATAAAAAAACAAAAACAAAAAAACAACAACTGAAATCTATTCATTAACAAAAAAATATATGTGTATATATATATATATATATATATATATATATATATATATATATATATACATATAGCATTTATAAAATTTCTTTATTTATTTCTAAGAATATTTCTTAGATATTTCGAATATCTATTGAGGTGTGTGATACATCTCATTCTACTTTACGAGGAAAAATTAGTTAACTCCTTTTAAAAACAGCATATCTCAAAAACAATGATTTTTCAGTAGAGGGAAGCTAAAGTTTAAAAGTACTCGTAGAATAAAATGTCTTCAGAATAGATATTAAGCTTCGGCTTGATCATTTTACTATGGTGCAGATCATTGAGTTTGTTTTTTCTTTTTTTGAGGAAAAAAATATGTTTCACAGATTATTTTGAGTTATGGCGGTCTTATTGAAATTTTTTATAGATGACGATTGGATTAGGTTAAAAATTTGACGATCCTTCAAGCATATATAAAATACTAATCATTCAACGTATGCAGAAAAAAGTTACAATCAAAGATATGTGATTTTTTAGATATGACGTTGTTGAAAGGAGTGAGGGATATGCATCACAAACAATGATAGATGACCAACAGGATTTTTTATTATTTAAGTGATATTATTGTCTATTATATTTCTTTCAATTTATTATAAAAACAAAATTTAAAACTAAAATATTATCTCGGCTGAAAAAAAAGAAAAAGTAAGTTGATATTTTATTTGGATAATTTCTATTAACAACCGAAAATTTATTAATAGAATCAAAGACAAATATTTACATAGTTAAAAATATCATAGTAAGTGAGTCATCAATGATAGTAAAAACAAATTAGTCCACTGAGAAAAAAATAAAATAAAAACATTAGAGACATAAATTCTAGCAATGGATGGGGGCCAACTCCACAATCTATTAAAAAACTGCTTTAATCAGTCCACTAATTCAAATAGATCATTATAAAGGAAAATAAGTAATGGTTCTAAGAAACAATTTGTGAAAACATTTATTTATAAGAGAAATAAATAATAATATATTTTGATCTTCTTTATATTAATAATTTAAAGATTTGATAATTTTTTTTATTTTAATGTTTACAGGCAATCCATTAATAGGGCGATGTTTGCCGACGTATAATGTTAAATTATAATTTGTTACTAATAATTGTTCAATATATTTTGGAACGTTTGCGATTGAAATTATTTTTACAAAAATCATTAATAATTTAGTGTTTGTGACCTAACATGATATTATTGGTAAATAAATAGTTGGTTTAATTAATACATCATATTCATGCATATTACTAATGTTTTTATTACTAACATACAATAGTAAACTGTTAGGTGTTTAATTAATGTATAAAACAGTGCAAACAGCAATACAAAAAAGTTTCGATTGCAATATTTTTTATATAATTTGCCCAATTACCAAATCAGGACGCAATGCTCGCAAATAGAATATAAAATAACAGAAATATTCATCCTACGTATTACTAGCTTTCATAAAATTTAAACATACCATTATAAGCTTTTTTTTGGTGTTTTCAGAGGAACCATTATTTTCAGGTACTGCCTTATTGACGGAATGAATATTTTAATTTGTAAAAAAACGAAATCCAAACTAATAATATAATTTTCAGGAGTAATTTAAAAAAATATATATAAATATAAAAAAGTTGAACCGGTAATGAGAATGAAAAGCATATTTTTTGCTTATAAATAATGAATACCCTCATGGCAAACAGATCCCGTTTCATAATAAATAAAAACAAGTCTGTGTTTTATTTGTAAAAGTTGTAAGCCACATGTGTCGCAGTGGTTTGCACATGCCTCCTTTTTTAACGATCGCGCTCAACAGAACTTTATCACAACAAAATGTTTTATGTAGTGTTTATTAGCGTTTCAATTAATATGTATTTATTATGCTTTGAACGGATCGCAATAGCTATGGTTGTTATACCCGTTCGTATGGCACTTTACATCGTAAGTACCCATGGTGGAATGTAACTTATTAGTAGAGAAGTAAGTTAACTAAAGTTTGAAAAACTTTAATATATATAAATATAAACTGCTTCTCAGTTATTCTGCGGAAGTTTATGACTAAGTTACTGTCTCACAACGTTTGACCTAGTTGTTAAGCAGTAGCTAAAGCTCGGTGGTTTTGAAATAAAATTACTTTTCTCTAGAGAAAGCACAAAATATTCTCTTTGTAGAGCTTCTCGCCAATGCATTTAAATATGACTTTAAAAAGACACGTTTTTTATTCCTAAAAAGATTCTATTAAACTGCTTCGAGGTTTTATATTAGTGGTATAACAGCAATTAGAATATCTTCTACAATTAATGCATGGCATTATAACAATACTGGATTATCACAGAATATCCGTACCTATCCAGTTCAGTACTATGGCCGATTGGTTTGACAACTAAGATATACGAACAAAACTATAAGAGGTATAAAATTGGATGCGATTTATTAATGCTGTTCGTGCTCTACGATTCGTTATAACCACTGCTATGTCTTTTCTAGGCGTGGTCTATTTATTTTAGTGTAGTCTTTCCATTTAGTGTACTCTATTTAGTTTAGTGCGGCCTGTATCTGAAAAGGTAACTGAACGAAAAGGGTCTATTTGGGGATTGTTTGTTTGTTCAAACTTTTGAGCGAGCGAAGCGAGATAAAGTCGAAAACTGCGATCTAATAAAGCTAGTAATTTTTGTTTGTTTGTTTAACATCCCTTTATGCTTCTAGGCTAATCGGATGATGCTAGAGTGGGAGTCCTCAATTTTGCCTATCCAGTTTTAATTAGGATAGGGATGTTTAGCGAATGCCTAACACGGCATAGCTAAGTGTATGGTTCATGCCTCCAACTTAATGGTGAGGCACAAGACCAATTTTTGTGAAATGCAGTGGACTGTATTTGGAGGTTAAAGATGTCAACAATAAAATAAAATTAACAAGTTAAGTGGATACATGGATTTTATCTTCTTCATATTCTTCTAGACGCTCCCTCTCTACTCTTCGTCACCTCCAGTCGGGGAAACGGGTCCACTCTTTACTCCCTTACGTCTTAGAGTAAATTTTTAGTGGAAGAAAAACAGAAACAAATGGGCTAGGCCTGGTCTCTTGCAGGAATCTATCTAGATCGACCTATTGCAGGCATCTCAAGATATTTACTATTACACAATATTTGGGAAATTTCTCAGCCAATTTAAATAACACAGTTTTGAAATATACTTTGGATGGGTCAATATAAGCATTTTAAAACAAAAATACTAAAAATCGAGATAAGCACGAATTTCAGTTTTTGCGATCATACTTTTGCAATTCTTATTTTAGTTTTAGACCCTTGGGTAGCCATGGCATATCAAAGAAAAACGTATCCCAAACATAAAAACTTCCCATACCAATGGACTGCCCAATCCTTATCAATATTTATCAGTGAGAGTTTTTTTTTTAGGTGTTTGCATAATACCTAATACGGCAAAGGTCAAACCCGTTGGGACACAGCACGGCCCCGCAGGTGGAACGGAAGGTAATATACAATAACTACCGTGTCTTATTACTTTCCTTCACTATAATATAATACTATATCAGGCCACCTTTTTGCCCCATTTTTTTATTCTTTTTTTTTGACAAAAAAGGTCGAATGCCAACTTCGGAAATGGACAACAGTCTCGGTGAAAGGGAATTCCAGCTATAATTTTAGAACAATAAAATGCCACTTTTTATATTATAATAATATTAAAATAATATTACAAAAAAATTAAAACATAATTAGAGTAGCAAATTTAGAGAGAATGATACGTGTTCTGAAAATAAATTATTATTAGGATTTATGGATGTCGGTATTAGCATAAATAGACTGAGTTTATCGATATAAATTTGAAATAGAACTACCCTTTAAATATTTATAATTTCACGTTATTTTATTTTTCTATCCCTGAAAGAACTAGAAAATCAATACATTGTCGAGACGTCAAAAGAAAGAATGTACAGAACATTTACTCTGGTAGTACTTCATGAGAAATTTACTAGAAAAGGATAAAAGGAGAATCGAGTAAGGGATGATCGTTTTACGTTCGTTTCGATTTGGCACATAGTTAAGTTCTTCTACTTTCAATTTCTTTTCCCTCAGTCTGAACCAACCCCCTTGTCATTTATTTCGAGCTTTTTGTTTTACTAATGCAATTAATTATGTGTTAAGTGTGTATGTAACAGGCATTCCTTCTTAAATGCGTTTTTCTGTCATAGTATCAGCGTGTTCATTGCCCTTGATACCGCAGTGACCCAGTAAAACGAAGCTTGTACCTTACATGCTGCAAAGCATTCATGCATATTGACATATCGAAACCCGAGGGAGCATAGATGAAGGATACCTTAAAATGGTTATCATAGAAAATGAATGCATCACCTGAGGGGTGCCTCTTGTTGCATATCCTCACTAAGTTCTATGCTTACAAAGCTGAACGGAACGATGTGTTAGTGGGAACGTAGGCGAGATACTAGTAAACAATATGAGGATGCCAAACAACTTGTGCTTTTTCATTAAAAAAATTAAACTTAATCACAAAAATTAATTTTATTTTCATATAATTTTTTATTGCATTATATTTTTTCTATCAATATTTTTTATTTCTTGATCTGATTAACTGTGATTTTTGCTTATTTATAACCTCCTTTATAACCTCCTTAACCTAAAAAAAAGTGCATCCATGAAGCGGCTAGTGAAGCCTTAGGAGAGGTAAAATCTAGACCTCCAAAAGAATGGTGGAACAAAGAAATAGAAGAAAGGGTAGCCAAGAAAAAAGTGATGTATAATAAATGGTTATCTACTCGAAGCCATGAAGATTGGAGAGAATACCGATCCCTTAACACGCAGGTAAAACGTTCTGTCGCAGAAAGCAAGAACCAATCATGGGAAGACTGCTGTAGAAGGATCGACAACACCCTAGGCTACAATAAGATCCGCGAATCATGGAGGGTACTGAAGACGCTCAGGACACAAGGAAAGGGAAATGTGATCCCTCTGATAAGTGAAAAGGCTTGGGGAGACTATTTCGAAAAACTGCTCACCGAAACAAGGCAAGAATGGTCTGGTCCATATCCAACTGAGGGTGATGCACAAGAAAGTATAACTATTAAAGAAGAAGAAGTTCTTGTTGCACTCAGAAATACAAAATGTGGAAAAGCCGCAGGACCTGGAGGTATTTCAGTGGAGCTCTTAAAGGCAGGAGGGAGTAGAATAGTAAAAGTCTTAACAAAGCTAATAAATCTCCTAATACAAGAGCAAGAGTTACCAAAGGACCTCAAGACAGGATTTATTATACCTATTTATAAGAAAGGTGACAGGAATGAATGCCGAAATTATAGAGGTATCTGTGTCCAGAGTTCTGTATCGAGAATAATTGGGAGAATTCTAAAGCAGAAGTTAGAAGAGGAGTTTATCACCCCGGAAGAGCAGTTTGGATTCACAGCAGCAAGATCCTGCACGGATAGTATATTTGTCCTAAGGCAGCTGATAGAAAAGCGAATGGAAAAAGGAAGGGGAGTACACCTAGCGTTTATAGATCTAGAACAGGCCTACGACAGTGTACCAAGGTATAAAATGTGGGAATCCCTAAAGAGCACAGGAATAAGCGATGCCCTAATAAATGCAGTTAAATATCTGTACAGTGAGGACGAGTACAGAGTGAAGCTAGGCTCTCGATTGTCTGAACCTTTCTCTGCTACTAAGGGCCTTAAACAGGGATGCAGTATGACGCCAACACTGTTTAAAATCTATATCCAACAAGCAGTTAAAGATTGGAGTGCAGGTTGGGAACGAAAAGGAATAGACATAAACGGTCATATGTTATTCTCCCTGTTCTTTGCTGATGATCAAGTAGTGGTCGCGTATAACAGAGATGGCCTGGAAGAAGCACTACGGAACCTAGAAAGGGAATACATCAGGTGGGGTCTACAAATAAATTTTGAAAAGACCGAATACCTGGCAGTGAACTGTAATGAGGCCGCGGACCTTCAGATTAATGGGAAAATCTGCAAGAGGGTAAACTCCTTCAAATACCTGGGGTCAATAATACATGAAAATGGCACATCAGAACCCGAAGTTAGGAGAAGAGTGGGCCTTGCAAGAAAGGTGACTAGAATGTTGCACCCAGTACTGTGGAACACGGTCATCTCGACAGAAAACAAAATAAGAATTTTTAGGAGTATTGTCGAACCATCCCTCAGCTACGCCGCAGAGACCTGGACGCTTAACCCAGGACTATACTCCAAATTACAGGCGGCAGAGATGGATTTCTGGAGGAGATGTCTTAGGACTACCCGCCTAGAAAGAGTCAGAAATGCAGAGATTCGGGGCAGGATGGGAGTGACCGAAGGAGTTCCAGAGAGGATTGGTAGGAGCAGACTACGATGGTACGGGCACTGCCAGCGGATGCCAGAACCTAGGTGGCCTAAGAGACTTCTGCTGTGGGAACAACCAGGAAGACGGAGAAGAGGAAGACCCCGAACCCGGTGGAGGGACTGCGAGGAGGAGGAGATGGCCGGCAGGGGACTTGAAGAAGGGGACTGGGTGGATAGAGAGAAGTGGAGGGACGCTCTGACTTAAACAGGCAACCCATTGAGGGACTAGACCTGCAAAAGTAAGTAAGTATAACCTCCTTTATTCCCCCTTTTTCATAATAATTTGTATGTTTTCTGATCTGATTACATGGTTTATAATTTTATTCACATTTATATACCTATTTCCATTGTAACATTTTGACAAGGTTATCTTCTGATATACTATAGAGACACCCAATTGGTTGAAGAGCCCATGTTAGTTATAAATAAATTAATAACGACTGATCTACTACAGTATATATATATATATATATATATATATATATATATATATATATATATATATATATGTGGTTTTACCATTATTCACGTCAATTTTTTTTGTTGTTAAATAAAGAACATAAGGATTAAACGAGGGGGATTTCCTGAACTTGTTCAGAACGGGAATAGGTAAGTAATGAACCGAAATGACCGGCGGAGCCTTATCTAACATTGATAGCCTCGCAAATCAAGATATTTTGCTTTCCATGTAAATTGCCGGGGAGAAAAGGTCAGGAGCCTAATAAAATATTGAAGCCACTGCCAATTCCCAAAAGTGGCACCGAGCCAACCTGTTATAGCTTCCACTTTCCCACATAAAATGGCTTCGTCTTGCTAAAAATTCAGTTCCTTCAGTTAATAAAAAAGGGTTTTATTACCCTTATTCAGTCAACTCTCTATCCATATTCAATAAGGCCGAATTTCATTTATTTATCCATGTTTTTTTGACAATTGCGATTTACATATTTAAGATTTGCATGGCTAAAAAATTAAAACATTAAATACTCTTTGTGAAAGCTTCATTTTTTGAATAATTTTCAGTGAGTAGTAATGATCAGGAAGTAGCAATAATGAGGAAAAATAAATATTGACAATGGCCTATGGAAACAACCATTGAAGACAACGATGTTATGTACTCGAGAACGGAGTTTAGTATTTAGACTACTTTGTAAGGTGTGAACTAACTTAAGACGTTCATCCCGTGTCTTATACCCGTTTGGGTCTAATAGCACTGCTGAGAGTTATCGACGTTTGAAAATGTTTAGTTGTATCAGTACGTATATATGTTGAAATAGGGTTCTTGAGGTTCAGTCAATAATAAACAACCATATTATATTATGGCGACGTTTTAGGACAATATTGTTTTTTTAATATTAAAAATATTTATTAATTTTTAAAAATCCTACATATCATAAGAGAGAGAAATACTTTATTGATAAGTAGTGCTGCCCTACTTCATAGGATTGCTAGACACACAGCATACTAATCAACCCGGACATTAAATTCATTTGTTATATTTTTGGTCTTCTTTTCTTTTTCTTTCTTTTTTTTAACTTATCACAACTCATTAGGGGCTTGATTACAATTTTTGTGATCTTTTTCAGAAACAAATAATTATTAAATAAATTCCATCACAAAAGTTAGTTGCCATACATATGATGGTGGTTAATGCCCAAGGAGTCAAGTATTATGCTCTCGGCCAAAATCCCTATGTCACCTATATCCACACCTAGGTCTTCTAGGAAGCAATTCGTTGGTCTCGGAATTGATCCGCGAGACCCGAACCAGACCCTATCACGGTGAAATCTCTCTCTCCGAAGGTTCCACGGAATTTTTCTTTTAATAAAGGGATGCACTTTTCATAGATCTCTTTTTTTCCCCTTTCAACTGCACCCGCCTGATCGAGGTCGTTGCCCTCATATCTTACCGTCGGATCGAGGATCAGAGCTGTCCTTCCTGTCCTGGGGAAGGCTACAATATCAGCATACCTTACTGATCCTTCGGAGTCAATGAAATGGACCTCGTCGAAGCATGTGTATTCCCTTCTTTTAAGGAACCTCATTAGTTCTTCTTTGACCCTAAGGTGTCGGCGGGTTATGAGGAGGGAGTTATTGGGTCATTTTCCCAGCACAAGGGCCGGTGTTTCAGACTCTCTTCTCTGAAGAGGGACCCAACTTCTCTTGACTCTCCGCTGACTCCAGGGACCCCACGCAGGGGCGCATAATTAATATGTATTAGGTTTTAGGGCATTGGACCATTCAGACCCTAAGAGTACTTGTTTTTGACACATAAATCTATTTGCTTTTGGCGTTTCCTTAAAATGCGTAATTCCAACGCCTTGCCATTTACACTTGGCCCATTCGTCAAAAGAACGTTCTCTCAGCGACTGCCGTAGAGCTCTCACGCTTCGGTTGCCCTGATCCACTCCAAGTCTTTCCGCACATTCAGCGATATCCGCTCTATAATCGAAAGTCATTAAAATCAATCATTACTTTTACTCAGAATTTCTGCGTAGTATTTATATAAACCTTTTGTATTGTTTTTGAAATTTACAATTTCATTTATAACATTTAACATTTATATTTTCTGAAAATGACATATCTTCAAGAATTTTTTGCACAAGCACATGCTTCATTTCTCATATATTATTTCAACCCTTTAAAGTCAAATTTTTATTGATGTGCTCTACTTAACCTGTTTTTCTTTATGTTCTCAATATTATTGTCCATATGGTATATTCAGTTCGAAATATATTGCCTTATTTAACCAATGAATTACTTGAATAATTTAAATTTACAATTAAATGTAATTTTTTCATAAGGATATCTCAAAGCTTCGTCATGTATCAATACCCTCCAAAACCAATTCTATTCTCCAAAACCTAAGCTAGAATATGTTATTAAGACTATATATATCTATCTAATACAATAAGTGAAACCTAAATAAAACGTAATACTCCTTATAAAAATATAATAGTTTGTTACCATACCCTCCATATACCAGTGCTTCATACTAAGACATTGAATAAAGTTTTTTACTCGGATTCTTCACATCAATCTCCTTCAGCACGATAGTTTTTTTTTTTCCTTCTCGCCATAATTACACAACTCGGAGTTGATTACAGGTGATTATGATCTGTCAACCCGCATTGAGCCGGTTCTTTATGCTCCCTTAATGCCTATCACTCAGGACAAAGGAATGCTAAGCGATTCATCAAAGTCATTTCTCTTCGGAAGGAGTCGACGGGAGAATTTCCAACCCTCGCACAGGGCTTCCCCTACATGGAGCTGTTCTTGGATAAAAAACTATTGACAATGGAAAAAGCTATGTTAGCAATAATGTTTGACATAGTCAAAACAAAAAAAAAAAAAAAATCAGAGTATTCACCTCCTTTGTAGAATAATTTAGATTTTAGGGGGGAAAAAAATAGGGAAAATATAAAAGATTTTAGATAGACAATTTTAGGGAAGCGCTATCAGTAAAGTGATGCATTATTTATCTTAAGTCTGAAAAAAATATAAATAAAAAATAGTACCTACATTGAATTTATATTTACATAATAAAAATAAATATTTGAAAACGCAGATGATTTCTCTGTTTTTTTTTTTTTTTATTATGACCTCATTTCAGATACTGCTTCAATTTGATTGAAATTGATTAAAATTGATATTGGTGAAGTTAAAACTAACATTTATAGAATAAATGTTTCCTCATTTTTTCTTTTAAAGTTAGTCTTTGTTGTTTCTGGAAGGATGTCATTTTTGTTTTGAGAAACAATAATAAAATAAAAAACTTAAAATTCAAAGAGTTAATTTTAATATTGTAACGCTTCAGAGGGTAAAAAAATCTGGTGCGAGCGCGCAACACACAACTTTCACTTACCAACTTACTTAGATTAGAAACTAATGCGTTTTGTTAATTGCCACTTCTTAAATTAATAGAACGGCTTTAATTATGAACAGTGGTCTGTCATTAAAGGCGAACTCCGCATGCGTGGGCTCAACGTGTTTTATGAGTTGACGGAATATTTTTCTTTTTTTCTCCTCTATATGTTTACTTGATTTTTTTCATATTTCATATCTAGCCATATCTTATTTTTAGGTGTAACGAGAGACAGTTAATTTCTCCGTATAATCAAAAACAAAGGTACTTAATAGGAAAACAAAAAAGCCCCTTACCCATTTAAACCCCCTCAGAAAATTTTAATAATGATAAATCTTACCTGATATTAAAGAGCACCCAACTTTCATTAAACACGATGAATTTGATAAAAATCATTTAAGCCGTTTTTGAGATCATCGAAAAAAAGGTAAAATTGGAAAATAATTATGAAATGAAGTGCCCACTCCGTTTGACCAATTTTTATGAAATGGTTGCTATCACATCTTTTGGCATATACATACATCAAACACCCAGTTTGATCAAAATCGTTAAAGCCTTTTTTGAGTAAATAAAAAAAAAACACGTGAAAATGATACAAAATTTATTAAGTAAAGTCCCCCCTACGGTTGATAAATTTTGATGAAATTTTTACAGTCATATCTTGGGCGTATAAATAGATCAAATACCCAGTTTGATCAAAATCTTTAAAACCGTTTTTGAGTAAATAAAAAAAACACGTGAAAATGATACAAAATTTATTAAGTAAAGTCCCCCCTCCGGTTGATCAATTTTGATGAAATTTTTACAGTCATATTTCGGGCATATAAGTAGATCAAATACGCAGTTTAATCAAAATCGTTAGAGCCGTTTTTGAGAAAATCGAAAAAAACTTAAAAAGTTATTAAATAAAGTACCCCCTCCCTTTGAGCAATTTTTATGAAATTTTTGCTGTCACATCGCGGGCATATACATACACTAAATACCCAATTTCAGGTTCACACGGTTTATAGTTTTTGAGCTAGTCTGTTCACACACACATACACACATACACACAGACACACACACACACACACACACACACACACACACACACACACACACACACACACAGACACACACAGACCATTTCGCGGGACTTGGTTAATTGGACTCAGGGGACCCCAAAACGTGTATTTCCGTTGAAAACCGGAAGTCGAAATTTTTCACGATCGCAATACTTCCACTTACTATATATTTCATATATAGGTAAGTGAAAGTAAAAATATTTATTAAACTAAAATATACAGTTATCAATCCCAACGAATTAATACAACTCAAATATCCGATCAGGTTACAAAAATGATGACTTTATAGCATACAAATCATATGAATTGAGCTTCACAGTCAAGACACAGACTTAGACTAACTGGCCCAGTCACTCCCTCCCTACATATAGTCGTAAAATGAACGTTCTGGAAGGTTCCAGGTCTTTGTGGAAGCTGGTGGAATGCCGCATATGGAGGTCGAACAATCTAGAATTAAACAGTTCGTTCAAACCACTTAGTTGTTCCAACTAACGGTCTGGGATATTAAACCATATGTTTTTATACTTGAAGATTTAACGTTACGATATGTAACCTTTCTATTAAATTTTAGATCACTTACATAGATTACACAGATAACAATTCAAATGCGCATATGCTTATATAAACATTCTGAAGATGGCACACAGAATTACTCTCTAGGTGTATAATTTAAATGATGACACAGATATAAAATCGGAGTTCGAGGAACTGTGTTGTAGGTTGCCAGAGACGCTCAGTCTCTGCCATGACTTAAGTACGAATTCCGTCATTAGATACTGGTTTAACATTATGCCAATTACAACCTAACAGCGGGATTTTAGTTTTATTTATGCCAGCAAAAAAAAAAAAAAAAAAAAAAAAAAAAAAAAAAAAAAAAAAAAAAAAAAAAAAAAAAAAGGAAACATTAAAGGAAGCACGGGAAATCAAAAATTGCGAACAATTCACATGCTCACAACATAGTCCCTCGATCCGGTTTCGCAAGGAGATATTTTTAACCTAACTTGATAACCTTGAGTTGAATGCATTCTAGATTGTATCAAAACGGTTATGTAGAAATATTTTTCTTCCTCTATAATGTGATGATGAAAGAATTTCTAAAAAAAAACAAACTATATGAAAATGATTAAGCCTACATGCCAAGAAAATTGTACAACGTAACTCAATTAAAATTTAACACGGTTTCTTATAACAGTTAAGACATTTATAAACCAGAGTTGCTATAAGGCGCTAAAAAATTGTTTTTCTTTTTTTTTTAATTTTAGGTAAACTTTAAATTTGACTACAAATATCACAAGTTCTTAGAACGTTTTACGTTGTATTTTATATAGGAATTCATTATAGAACTAGAAAGAAATTATAGTAATAATAATAATAGCCTTTTAATATGTACAATTAAAGATTAAATACAAATTAAAACTAACAAATTAAATGAACATTTTTCTGTTTGGTACATAGGTTTTCCCCATATCATTGGTTACAATAAATAAGAATTATAATATATTCTTTATTATTTAGGTGAGTAATGGTCTACGCTGTCCCAGGTATTGGGAAGCGGAGTTCATTACCTCTACCCACTTGTCTCGTTCATCCTTTCCATTACGGCAGGATAATTTCTGCGGGTCTCGTAAAGTCCAACAATATCCCAATTTATGTCATCCAGAGCCTATTCGAATTCTTCTAGTTGTTTTTCTCCCTGTAGTGTTCTCGCATTCCTAGTACAGATGCTGATGTCGTTAGCCTTTGCGACCAGCCGATGTTTCATTATCTGTTATGTTTTGACAGTATTAATAAACGCTTTAAAGCTTTTTGTGGGTCTGATTAGGTATCTGAAATTAGGTAAAACTTAAAAAAAAAAAATTCGAAATAAGTTCAACATGGCAATCATCTAAAAAAGATATTACAATAATTTTACGAAATAAAGCGGGCATATGAAGATGAAATAAAATTAAAGGCCATATAACGCACTTTTTATAGCTGTCATCCCAGTGAATAAGTGGTTAAGTCAAATTTCATTAATTTTCAATGAATGACTTTTAATGACTTCATGCATTACTTCAAGTTTGAATATTTTTGACATACAATCACGTTATCATTATAAAACATAGGCAATAATAAATATCAAAAATACCAAAATAGTGGCTGCTGATTAAGGCCATTAAACCTACTACATCTTATCAGCAATGAGATATTATAGTTCAATAATTATACAACGAACGAATAAAACAGATTTAACGCGAATTATAAGAATTTGCATTTGATATTAACGCCTGGAATGAGCCCTTATTCACTACGAAAGAAACTGCCTCAACGCAATTTATTCACATAACACATTCCGGGCTAAATAAGATTTAACCACTTATTTACTAGGATGAGATGTAAAAATAATTTATGATTGGATATAAGGATAAGGACGGTTAATATATAAATAACTTTAAAAAGTAGGAGGAAACGTTTCGTAAGAACGCATAGTGATAAAAGAAATAGAGGAAGAGCATCTAGAAGAGAGACAAAAAAAAAAAAAAATTAATATTTCAAATTTGTTTCGAGGAAAGAATACGATTTATGATTTGAGATTCGCCAGACCTAAAATAATTGCTACATTGTGCAATCTGATCGTTTTAACGCCTCCTCAACTGACATTTCTTGGGACAAAATTGATACATACTAATTACAAGTCACCTTGGCAGTGATTTACATGAAAGATCATGGTGAAGACTTCGGTTCAATCACAAATCGGTATAAATTGAGGTGTCAGAGATAAAATGAAATGTTGTAACAATGTTATCGCAATTCAGATTGGATACAATGACAGAATACCGAATTTCTAAGATCGGTAAGATGAGATATCGGTTTTGAATAAGAAAACGAGGGGGTATCGAAAGGCCAGGAGGGGTTTAGCTGCTTTCACTTTTTGATGATCAGTTCTGTTCCGATGCCCCTAAGCTTTTCTTCTGATAATTGCTTTCCCGCTGTGATCCCAGATAGCTATCGGGTTTGTTAACCTCTCACAATATTCCTATGACAAGACTGGATAAAACAACTAGAATTTATTCATTTTTCACAACTTGTTAGAGTCGATCATCTTTTAACACTAATGTGGTTTAATAATTATTATTAGAAGAAAATTATAATTCACAGCGCCATTCAAGCATTAAAGACTCAAATTGTAAACAAAAAGTGACTACTAGAGAAATAGAGGAACACACCAAGAATATGTTTATAGTTCACTGTTTCTAATATCTAGTCCGAATCGAACTTTCTAGAGGGACGTAGAATATTTTCAAAACATCTAGTAAAACAGTTATGTAACAGCTCCAAGAAAAAGTCTAGACCTCATTTTAATGTAACAGACAAAATCATACGATTTTGTTTCATGTAACATCATTACTTTCTTATAATTTATTTTATAACATGCAACTATCATCTATGTACCTCATCTTTCTACTGCATGCAGTCTGTAAAGTTACTTAAACTGCTTTTTTAAGACGAAGATTAATCAGCAAAATACACGTACCTTTCCCCATTACACTTGTTCAGTTGCTCTGGATTGTAATAATGTATTAATAATAATAATAGGGAAGATCTCGTATCCAGCGGCTTTTCCTGGGATGTCAACTGTTCCAAGAAAAAATTATTATTTTATTATGTCTGCAAAATCATTAGTACAAGATGTATTAGTCGATATTTTTTTTTGAAGTCTTTAGGCGTTGGTCATCTGCAGGCCGGTTAGAAGTATATACATACTAATGTGGCTTTGTTGAATTTTTTTTGGAAGATTTAAAGTATTTGTTAGTGGGACCTTTTGCTATGTAAACAACCTGTGATCAGTAAGTCTATATATCTTTAAGTAAATATTAGTATGTATTTATTTTCTGCTTTGTAGTATTATATTATTAGTTTTATTATTATGAATATCGTACACATAGGTTAAAAATAAGGTAAAGAAAAAAATGAATAAAAAGGTAGAGTTTTGGGTCTTTCATTTCATTTTAAGGGGTGAGTCCTATCCTTTCAAATTTTAATTAAAGGAATGCGATTTTTAGTATTAAATTAGTTTTATTTACATCTTATCAAACAAGAATAAACGTTTTAAGTGACAGAAAATTTGACAAACAACTGTAACTAATAGTTTTGAAATAACAACGATTACTGAGAAAACGAGCTATTTATCAAATTTAAATATATAAGAATACCCAATAGATAAGAATAGAGAAGATGCAAGAAATCTAAGAAACTGAGTATCGTATTGGATTTCTACAAGGAACACTTAAAGAGATTTCAGTTAGAAAAAATATTATACACTGCTTTGAGAAAACTTAAAATATTAAAAAAATGTACATGTTAAAAATTTTCATTACCGAGCACGTTACTATTTTTTTTTTTTTTTTTTTCAAGTGATAAAGACATAGTTTATTCGGATATATATCAGTATACCTAGGCAATATATTTTCGCAGAGACAGGATCGAAGCCGTGGGAGAGGCGGAGCCCAGCGCGAAGATAGCACTTATGTTCTGCCCCTTTCTCACGGCTATGTGGAAGAAAAAAGAAACAAATAAGAAATTGAAAACGAAGAAGCAAGTGGTTGACCTTCTCCAGCCGCCTCGTGTCCGCTTACACTATTTTTTATTTTATTTATTTTATCTAGATTTCCTTATTTATTGCATTATCCAATTATTGGGCCGATGGTTCGGGGGAAATTATATGAAATTTATCGGAGCACTTAATCGCGGCAGTGTTATATTTTAACGCTCTTAGAACTTCAATTACTTTCCTTCTAACGGACTTGCCCATTTTGTGGAAGAGAAACGCGCTGATGTCTGATTAGTAATTTATAATCCTACGATGTTGGGTATAGTTTAATCTTGTCTTTTAACGAACTTTCCATTTGTAATTGGCAATTATTAGCAAAATCGTACTCAAAGATTTATAAAAAATACAAACGTACTCGAAACGTTTAATAATAACGAATCCCACCCGTCGTAGAATAAAGGTAAAACTAAATAGCATATAATTTTTAAAGGTAAATAGCAAGTTTTGAGTTAGCAAGGATATATATATAGATAAGGAATTTGCCTATTTTTTTTACATAAAATATACGAGTAACTCTACTAGATTCCCCACCACCTAAGCATTGGTCCAAGGGTATATAAAAGCGCAGAGCAACAACCTTACAAACTATTTCCGAACAAATTAAATTTTTGAGTTGTACGTCTATTCTAAAGGGCCGCCTTAGAAGGCAATGGGTTAAGGTAAAAATTTCCAAAAAAAATAAAAAAATCAAGTTAGTTGGAAAATATGGTAGAAAAAATGCGATTCTTTTGTGTTATTTCTTATAATTGTTTCTTCTACCCTCCCCCCCCTCCCAACAAAAACCTTTTGAAAACCCTTGACTTACAGTTTTATTGGAAATTGAATATTTTAATGAAATTTTTTTTTTTTTAATGAAAATTATGTAACCGTAACTTTGTTGAGTATTATTGAGAAAGAAGTTTTTTTAGGCAAAACGCAGCAATATTAGAAGTAAAGTGTCTTTTATTTCGAAAATTTAAAAAAGTGTACTACATAGATAGTATTAAGGAGTAGTTAAAAATATTTAATTATTTTTTTTGTACTTTGATTCATCTTTCAGTTTAATTTATTTTTCGTTAATTTACTTTCTTATATTTTTTATACGTTAACCTGTGAATAATATATTGACTAATAAGAGGATCAATACTTGTTACCCCGAATTACGCTAGATTTTATATTTTCAATAATAATAGTAATAACGATCACGTAGTTTATTCGTTATTCTTCAGCTTTCAATTCAATTTAATATTTAGTCGATTTAGTTTAATTTATCTGTATAAATTTAGCGATACTAAACGATATGTCGCTTATAATAAAAAAAAACAATGGACTGTTTGTGTTTTTTAATCAAATTTGTTATTTTTATTTTGCTTTATGCTACTTTATTAAAATTATAATGAGAAATTTTAGATAAAATGCAATATATAAAAAATGAACAGAAAAATACAGATTATATTGATTATGGTAGGCGGTTGTGTATACCATTCCGCACAACACACTATCCAAGACCTCCCACTAGTTGGTTACTCAGCCCAATCTAAACAATATGTATAATTATTATTGGAAGACAAAAATATCCAACGATATCGTAGTTCAATGTTTTTTTAACCATATATTTCAGTCTGTTTTCATGAGGCTTTCGAGCCTACTAAAAAAGCTTTATCTAAACATATTTATATTTTTAATTATTAATAAAAAAAAATATGATAAATTTTCGATCTGCAAATTACTTTGGAATGAGCGGGTTTTTTAATACTGAAAGAGCGCTTCATGAAGAAACCAACAAGTCAACACAACGAACAAAAGAGATTTGGCAAATGCTTGCATAGGCGTCGGGGCGGACTGTACGCGTTCCGTGGGCATTTAAAAAGTTCTGTTGTAAATGTTTTAAGTTAATATTTGGTGAAAGTTATTATAACATTTTTGTGTAATAATATTTGCATATCTAAACTCTTGCGCAATTAAATCGTTGCTAACATAAAATAGTGCATCGACTATTTTTCGCAACACTTTCGACTATAAAGACTATTCTTTTTATGCTGGGCGTTTTTGCAGAGCCACTATCGCATAAGTCCATGTATGCTTAAATAAAACTATATTCAATTTGTAAAAAAAATGGATTTGGCCGAGTTTTTAACTCATTCAGCAAGAATGCATCATTCTTCAACATCAAAATTCAATTTTATATTATAATCATATCTATCATATTTATTATTATTTTATTAATAAGAATTTAATAATTATGAGTAAATAATCGCTTCATAACTGCTTTGAATCATGTTTTACACAAATGTTTATTTTACATGTAAAGGTATTTGTGCAATTGGAAACCTGCCCACCGCCTCCCTGTTTGCACATGCAGATTACCCAAACAGCAATTGATTGCACAGGCATTCCTATTGTCGTTTTGATATGCCTACTCAATGGCTTCTACAACGGCTGCTTGTTCTCTGAGGTGCCAACCGAGCCAAGCTGCCTACTGGATCCTCAATCTGATAAGATTTTAGTAAATGAAAAGAAAATGATTAATTGTTTTTAAATTGTTATTGTACATTATATTTTACATTACAAATTAAAGTCTATTTCATGGTTAATTTTTATTGTTGACTCCATCTTATTGCCCAATAACCAAGCCCTAAATTTTTCATAGAGTGTCATTAGATTATTATTGTGTTACGTGAAACACTAAACATATGATTTAAAAGAGTTCTAGACTGTTGTTGGAACGATTACCAACTGTTCTGATACATGTTTGTGACTGTCGCAGTACATGTTCGTGACTATACTTTCAACACTTGTCGGGGACCATCTGGAATGTTCTAATTCTGACTAAATATAAGGAGCGTTGGACTGGAGAGTCAATCTTGCTCTGAAGATCGAATCCCATGACTGAAGGTCATTTTTGTGTTATTGTGTTGTTGCAAGTTGATAATTTTTAGTTTGTCTGACATTATAAATTATAATTTTTCGTAAATGAAAATTATTTAAACCAACATAAGTAATAGTGTACATTCGGTTATATAAATATATGCTCAATTAAACGTAATTCATTCATCGGATAAGAAAAAAAAATCGCTACGAATCTTAACCGTGTAAAGAACCAATGTTTGTACAGATGCTCAATGACAGTATTGAGGCCCTCGGTTTTCATGCATTATAAAGTTTGCAGTCAAGATTTCAATTCTTACTTTAAAAACTAAGGAATAACTAACGTAAGAAAATAAAATTGAGTGCCACTGTACAAATGTTTTTTCACTGAAAATAAAATAAATAAAAAAAAAAAAAAAAGGAAAACGAATTTATTGCTGAATATGTTTATGAACGGTATACCTACAAACTTACGCCATATTTATTTTTTGCAACTATCGCAATAGCTAGCTGTCACGAGATATGATAGTGCAGTTTCGAATAAGTTGGTTCTGTTGCAACTTGGTAACTGGTTCTGCTTCTGATAGATTTCTTGGCACCGGATACTTTCACTAGTTTTTTTTTTATCGAGAGCAAATTTTATATATATATATATATATATATATATATATATATATATATATATATATATATATATATATTTGAAATAACAAAGAGAAGAGCTTCTTAAAAACACGTAGATTCTATCGACGCATCAAAAATAAAAAGCCCCGAAATCATTCTTCGACTCATCAGAACCATTGATACGAATTTTACCCTGAAAGATCACCACATTTTATAGATACCAATTTTTAAATATAGAATTGTGCTCATATTGGAATGGCAGGCCTATAGAACGCCAAAATATAACTTGTAAAGACCGATTAAAAAAGATACCAAGAACCAGGATATGAAACGAGATATGAAAAAAACACCTAAATATAAACAGCGGAAAGTATATTAGCAGTATTAAGCAGAAAAGTAATAACAAAATGGATGTACAGGAAGTTCAGGAACGGGCCATCTTGGCAAAACTAAGATTCAATGGCAAGAAAATTTTTGTAGCACTATTTATAATATTGTAACAGCAGCATTTTGCATGTTGGCAAGAATAGTGGCACAAGTCAAAATATTGGACATTAAAATGTAACAAAAGAAAGATTAAATTTTCATTAATAGCTAAATTTTTATTAATAGATAATGAACTGTATAAAAAAATGTAATTATGACACTGTATGTTCTGTAACATTATGATATTTTAGTAATATTGGAGGAATAATCGAAAACAATAAAGTTTCTAAAAGTTTAAATTTTATATACATATATAAGTAAAAGACATGGAAAAAATATTATTTATATAGCCGCTTATTTTATTATTGAAAATAATAAAACTCCAAAACTTTTTTTGGAATTAAGCTGTCCTAACGTGTAACTAACAATAAAAAAAACTATTCTAAAACTATCAACTAAAAATAAAATCTCTTTATCATTATTATTTTTTAAACAATCTATTAATTAGAGAGTCACCCGTGGTGTAGTGGTTAGCTTGTCCAACTACTACACCGAGGGTTGCGGGTTCGTAGCCAACCAGGTACCCCTAGGAATTTTTAAAGAGAGTAAAAAACCCTTGACAATGCATGTAGGCACTTTGGATTCCACGTAAAATAGAGATACAAAGCCTGTACGATGTCAGCTACTCGTTACAGACTATTCTAATGATACCTGGATTTCATTTCAATTATACCTGGATATACAATAATAGCATAGATTATAGTAAAATACGGAAAACAGTATTTTTTTCCCCACAGAACCCTTTTTTTTAAAGACATAAGACACACAATAAATAAGTCTTCTAATAAAGAAAAAACTAAACTAAAGCGATTAATATTTATTAACAAATTTTTAACCTTGAAACATAGCTTTGCCTTCCAACTGTCTGCTGCAAGGGTCGAATTTACGTTTTATTTATTATTATTAGGTTTTTTTTCTATGTACATTTGTATTTAGTTATTGCGTGAATGAGTGCTTACAGCTCTAATATTATTGCCCTTGATTTTGGCAGAATGTATTAATTCTTTCAATAAATAAAAATATAAAATCAACCTTGAAACAGAGTTTTCCAGTAGTGTAGATTTTTTTTTCTACCTGGTTCTCTCTTATAGAACATAAGCTGGACCTACCAACAGATAATTTTATAGAAAATAAATTTAGGGTTGAATTACTATCAGGATTTCAGAATGGGAGAATGGTTTCTATTACAAAGTTGATGTAAAATAAACAGCATGCGTAGCAGCGGCTCGGCCCTGTTGCCCTCCTAACTCACTTTTCCACCCGCAACGACCGGAAAAAATCTGTAATGCTGTCCTCCATCGGATCCTTTCTTCAGCGGGTCTTGTAACACCAAGTCGGGCGACAGCTCTGCAATACAAGAGCAAGAGTTACCAAAGGACCTCAAGACAGGATTTATTATACCTATTTATAAGAAAGGTGACAGGAATGAATGCCGAAATTATAGAGGTATCTGTGTCCAGAGTTCTGTATCGAGAATAATTGGGAGAATTCTAAAGCAGAAGTTAGAAGAGGAGTTTATCACCCCGGAAGAGCAGTTTGGATTCACAGCAGCAAGATCCTGCACGGATAGTATATTTGTCCTAAGGCAGCTGATAGAAAAGCGAATGGAAAAAGGAAGGGGAGTACACCTAGCGTTTATAGATCTAGAACAGGCCTACGACAGTGTACCAAGGTATAAAATGTGGGAATCCCTAAAGAGCACAGGAATAAGCGATGCCCTAATAAATGCAGTTAAATATCTGTACAGTGAGGACGAGTACAGAGTGAAGCTAGGCTCTCGATTGTCTGAACCTTTCTCTGCTACTAAGGGCCTTAAACAGGGATGCAGTATGACGCCAACACTGTTTAAAATCTATATCCAACAAGCAGTTAAAGATTGGAGTGCAGGTTGGGAACGAAAAGGAATAGACATAAACGGTCATATGTTATTCTCCCTGTTCTTTGCTGATGATCAAGTAGTGGTCGCGTATAACAGAGATGGCCTGGAAGAAGCACTACGGAACCTAGAAAGGGAATACATCAGGTGGGGTCTACAAATAAATTTTGAAAAGACCGAATACCTGGCAGTGAACTGTAATGAGGCCGCGGACCTTCAGATTAATGGGAAAATCTGCAAGAGGGTAAACTCCTTCAAATACCTGGGGTCAATAATACATGAAAATGGCACATCAGAACCCGAAGTTAGGAGAAGAGTGGGCCTTGCAAGAAAGGTGACTAGAATGTTGCACCCAGTACTGTGGAACACGGTCATCTCGACAGAAAACAAAATAAGAATTTTTAGGAGTATTGTCGAACCATCCCTCAGCTACGCCGCAGAGACCTGGACGCTTAACCCAGGACTATACTCCAAATTACAGGCGGCAGAGATGGATTTCTGGAGGAGATGTCTTAGGACTACCCGCCTAGAAAGAGTCAGAAATGCAGAGATTCGGGGCAGGATGGGAGTGACCGAAGGAGTTCCAGAGAGGATTGGTAGGAGCAGACTACGATGGTACGGGCACTGCCAGCGGATGCCAGAACCTAGGTGGCCTAAGAGACTTCTGCTGTGGGAACAACCAGGAAGACGGAGAAGAGGAAGACCCCGAACCCGGTGGAGGGACTGCGAGGAGGAGGAGATGGCCGGCAGGGGACTTGAAGAAGGGGACTGGGTGGATAGAGAGAAGTGGAGGGACGCTCTGACTTAAACAGGCAACCCATTGAGGGACTAGACCTGCAAAAGTAAGTAAGTATAACCTCCTTTATTCCCCCTTTTTCATAATAATTTGTATGTTTTCTGATCTGATTACATGGTTTATAATTTTATTCACATTTATATACCTATTTCCATTGTAACATTTTGACAAGGTTATCTTCTGATATACTATAGAGACACCCAATTGGTTGAAGAGCCCATGTTAGTTATAAATAAATTAATAACGACTGATCTACTACAGTATATATATATATATATATATATATATATATATATATATATATATATATATATATATGTGGTTTTACCATTATTCACGTCAATTTTTTTTGTTGTTAAATAAAGAACATAAGGATTAAACGAGGGGGATTTCCTGAACTTGTTCAGAACGGGAATAGGTAAGTAATGAACCGAAATGACCGGCGGAGCCTTATCTAACATTGATAGCCTCGCAAATCAAGATATTTTGCTTTCCATGTAAATTGCCGGGGAGAAAAGGTCAGGAGCCTAATAAAATATTGAAGCCACTGCCAATTCCCAAAAGTGGCACCGAGCCAACCTGTTATAGCTTCCACTTTCCCACATAAAATGGCTTCGTCTTGCTAAAAATTCAGTTCCTTCAGTTAATAAAAAAGGGTTTTATTACCCTTATTCAGTCAACTCTCTATCCATATTCAATAAGGCCGAATTTCATTTATTTATCCATGTTTTTTTGACAATTGCGATTTACATATTTAAGATTTGCATGGCTAAAAAATTAAAACATTAAATACTCTTTGTGAAAGCTTCATTTTTTGAATAATTTTCAGTGAGTAGTAATGATCAGGAAGTAGCAATAATGAGGAAAAATAAATATTGACAATGGCCTATGGAAACAACCATTGAAGACAACGATGTTATGTACTCGAGAACGGAGTTTAGTATTTAGACTACTTTGTAAGGTGTGAACTAACTTAAGACGTTCATCCCGTGTCTTATACCCGTTTGGGTCTAATAGCACTGCTGAGAGTTATCGACGTTTGAAAATGTTTAGTTGTATCAGTACGTATATATGTTGAAATAGGGTTCTTGAGGTTCAGTCAATAATAAACAACCATATTATATTATGGCGACGTTTTAGGACAATATTGTTTTTTTAATATTAAAAATATTTATTAATTTTTAAAAATCCTACATATCATAAGAGAGAGAAATACTTTATTGATAAGTAGTGCTGCCCTACTTCATAGGATTGCTAGACACACAGCATACTAATCAACCCGGACATTAAATTCATTTGTTATATTTTTGGTCTTCTTTTCTTTTTCTTTCTTTTTTTTAACTTATCACAACTCATTAGGGGCTTGATTACAATTTTTGTGATCTTTTTCAGAAACAAATAATTATTAAATAAATTCCATCACAAAAGTTAGTTGCCATACATATGATGGTGGTTAATGCCCAAGGAGTCAAGTATTATGCTCTCGGCCAAAATCCCTATGTCACCTATATCCACACCTAGGTCTTCTAGGAAGCAATTCGTTGGTCTCGGAATTGATCCGCGAGACCCGAACCAGACCCTATCACGGTGAAATCTCTCTCTCCGAAGGTTCCACGGAATTTTTCTTTTAATAAAGGGATGCACTTTTCATAGATCTCTTTTTTTCCCCTTTCAACTGCACCCGCCTGATCGAGGTCGTTGCCCTCATATCTTACCGTCGGATCGAGGATCAGAGCTGTCCTTCCTGTCCTGGGGAAGGCTACAATATCAGCATACCTTACTGATCCTTCGGAGTCAATGAAATGGACCTCGTCGAAGCATGTGTATTCCCTTCTTTTAAGGAACCTCATTAGTTCTTCTTTGACCCTAAGGTGTCGGCGGGTTATGAGGAGGGAGTTATTGGGTCATTTTCCCAGCACAAGGGCCGGTGTTTCAGACTCTCTTCTCTGAAGAGGGACCCAACTTCTCTTGACTCTCCGCTGACTCCAGGGACCCCACGCAGGGGCGCATAATTAATATGTATTAGGTTTTAGGGCATTGGACCATTCAGACCCTAAGAGTACTTGTTTTTGACACATAAATCTATTTGCTTTTGGCGTTTCCTTAAAATGCGTAATTCCAACGCCTTGCCATTTACACTTGGCCCATTCGTCAAAAGAACGTTCTCTCAGCGACTGCCGTAGAGCTCTCACGCTTCGGTTGCCCTGATCCACTCCAAGTCTTTCCGCACATTCAGCGATATCCGCTCTATAATCGAAAGTCATTAAAATCAATCATTACTTTTACTCAGAATTTCTGCGTAGTATTTATATAAACCTTTTGTATTGTTTTTGAAATTTACAATTTCATTTATAACATTTAACATTTATATTTTCTGAAAATGACATATCTTCAAGAATTTTTTGCACAAGCACATGCTTCATTTCTCATATATTATTTCAACCCTTTAAAGTCAAATTTTTATTGATGTGCTCTACTTAACCTGTTTTTCTTTATGTTCTCAATATTATTGTCCATATGGTATATTCAGTTCGAAATATATTGCCTTATTTAACCAATGAATTACTTGAATAATTTAAATTTACAATTAAATGTAATTTTTTCATAAGGATATCTCAAAGCTTCGTCATGTATCAATACCCTCCAAAACCAATTCTATTCTCCAAAACCTAAGCTAGAATATGTTATTAAGACTATATATATCTATCTAATACAATAAGTGAAACCTAAATAAAACGTAATACTCCTTATAAAAATATAATAGTTTGTTACCATACCCTCCATATACCAGTGCTTCATACTAAGACATTGAATAAAGTTTTTTACTCGGATTCTTCACATCAATCTCCTTCAGCACGATAGTTTTTTTTTTTCCTTCTCGCCATAATTACACAACTCGGAGTTGATTACAGGTGATTATGATCTGTCAACCCGCATTGAGCCGGTTCTTTATGCTCCCTTAATGCCTATCACTCAGGACAAAGGAATGCTAAGCGATTCATCAAAGTCATTTCTCTTCGGAAGGAGTCGACGGGAGAATTTCCAACCCTCGCACAGGGCTTCCCCTACATGGAGCTGTTCTTGGATAAAAAACTATTGACAATGGAAAAAGCTATGTTAGCAATAATGTTTGACATAGTCAAAACAAAAAAAAAAAAAAATCAGAGTATTCACCTCCTTTGTAGAATAATTTAGATTTTAGGGGGGAAAAAAATAGGGAAAATATAAAAGATTTTAGATAGACAATTTTAGGGAAGCGCTATCAGTAAAGTGATGCATTATTTATCTTAAGTCTGAAAAAAATATAAATAAAAAATAGTACCTACATTGAATTTATATTTACATAATAAAAATAAATATTTGAAAACGCAGATGATTTCTCTGTTTTTTTTTTTTTTTATTATGACCTCATTTCAGATACTGCTTCAATTTGATTGAAATTGATTAAAATTGATATTGGTGAAGTTAAAACTAACATTTATAGAATAAATGTTTCCTCATTTTTTCTTTTAAAGTTAGTCTTTGTTGTTTCTGGAAGGATGTCATTTTTGTTTTGAGAAACAATAATAAAATAAAAAACTTAAAATTCAAAGAGTTAATTTTAATATTGTAACGCTTCAGAGGGTAAAAAAATCTGGTGCGAGCGCGCAACACACAACTTTCACTTACCAACTTACTTAGATTAGAAACTAATGCGTTTTGTTAATTGCCACTTCTTAAATTAATAGAACGGCTTTAATTATGAACAGTGGTCTGTCATTAAAGGCGAACTCCGCATGCGTGGGCTCAACGTGTTTTATGAGTTGACGGAATATTTTTCTTTTTTTCTCCTCTATATGTTTACTTGATTTTTTTCATATTTCATATCTAGCCATATCTTATTTTTAGGTGTAACGAGAGACAGTTAATTTCTCCGTATAATCAAAAACAAAGGTACTTAATAGGAAAACAAAAAAGCCCCTTACCCATTTAAACCCCCTCAGAAAATTTTAATAATGATAAATCTTACCTGATATTAAAGAGCACCCAACTTTCATTAAACACGATGAATTTGATAAAAATCATTTAAGCCGTTTTTGAGATCATCGAAAAAAAGGTAAAATTGGAAAATAATTATGAAATGAAGTGCCCACTCCGTTTGACCAATTTTTATGAAATGGTTGCTATCACATCTTTTGGCATATACATACATCAAACACCCAGTTTGATCAAAATCGTTAAAGCCTTTTTTGAGTAAATAAAAAAAAAACACGTGAAAATGATACAAAATTTATTAAGTAAAGTCCCCCCTACGGTTGATAAATTTTGATGAAATTTTTACAGTCATATCTTGGGCGTATAAATAGATCAAATACCCAGTTTGATCAAAATCTTTAAAACCGTTTTTGAGTAAATAAAAAAAACACGTGAAAATGATACAAAATTTATTAAGTAAAGTCCCCCCTCCGGTTGATCAATTTTGATGAAATTTTTACAGTCATATTTCGGGCATATAAGTAGATCAAATACGCAGTTTAATCAAAATCGTTAGAGCCGTTTTTGAGAAAATCGAAAAAAACTTAAAAAGTTATTAAATAAAGTACCCCCTCCCTTTGAGCAATTTTTATGAAATTTTTGCTGTCACATCGCGGGCATATACATACACTAAATACCCAATTTCAGGTTCACACGGTTTATAGTTTTTGAGCTAGTCTGTTCACACACACATACACACATACACACAGACACACACACACACACACACACACACACACACACACACACACACACACACACACACACACAGACACACACAGACCATTTCGCGGGACTTGGTTAATTGGACTCAGGGGACCCCAAAACGTGTATTTCCGTTGAAAACCGGAAGTCGAAATTTTTCACGATCGCAATACTTCCACTTACTATATATTTCATATATAGGTAAGTGAAAGTAAAAATATTTATTAAACTAAAATATACAGTTATCAATCCCAACGAATTAATACAACTCAAATATCCGATCAGGTTACAAAAATGATGACTTTATAGCATACAAATCATATGAATTGAGCTTCACAGTCAAGACACAGACTTAGACTAACTGGCCCAGTCACTCCCTCCCTACATATAGTCGTAAAATGAACGTTCTGGAAGGTTCCAGGTCTTTGTGGAAGCTGGTGGAATGCCGCATATGGAGGTCGAACAATCTAGAATTAAACAGTTCGTTCAAACCACTTAGTTGTTCCAACTAACGGTCTGGGATATTAAACCATATGTTTTTATACTTGAAGATTTAACGTTACGATATGTAACCTTTCTATTAAATTTTAGATCACTTACATAGATTACACAGATAACAATTCAAATGCGCATATGCTTATATAAACATTCTGAAGATGGCACACAGAATTACTCTCTAGGTGTATAATTTAAATGATGACACAGATATAAAATCGGAGTTCGAGGAACTGTGTTGTAGGTTGCCAGAGACGCTCAGTCTCTGCCATGACTTAAGTACGAATTCCGTCATTAGATACTGGTTTAACATTATGCCAATTACAACCTAACAGCGGGATTTTAGTTTTATTTATGCCAGCAAAAAAAAAAAAAAAAAAAAAAAAAAAAAAAAAAAAAAAAAAAAAAAAAAATAAAAAAAGGAAACATTAAAGGAAGCACGGGAAATCAAAAATTGCGAACAATTCACATGCTCACAACATAGTCCCTCGATCCGGTTTCGCAAGGAGATATTTTTAACCTAACTTGATAACCTTGAGTTGAATGCATTCTAGATTGTATCAAAACGGTTATGTAGAAATATTTTTCTTCCTCTATAATGTGATGATGAAAGAATTTCTAAAAAAAAACAAACTATATGAAAATGATTAAGCCTACATGCCAAGAAAATTGTACAACGTAACTCAATTAAAATTTAACACGGTTTCTTATAACAGTTAAGACATTTATAAACCAGAGTTGCTATAAGGCGCTAAAAAATTGTTTTTCTTTTTTTTTTAATTTTAGGTAAACTTTAAATTTGACTACAAATATCACAAGTTCTTAGAACGTTTTACGTTGTATTTTATATAGGAATTCATTATAGAACTAGAAAGAAATTATAGTAATAATAATAATAGCCTTTTAATATGTACAATTAAAGATTAAATACAAATTAAAACTAACAAATTAAATGAACATTTTTCTGTTTGGTACATAGGTTTTCCCCATATCATTGGTTACAATAAATAAGAATTATAATATATTCTTTATTATTTAGGTGAGTAATGGTCTACGCTGTCCCAGGTATTGGGAAGCGGAGTTCATTACCTCTACCCACTTGTCTCGTTCATCCTTTCCATTACGGCAGGATAATTTCTGCGGGTCTCGTAAAGTCCAACAATATCCCAATTTATGTCATCCAGAGCCTATTCGAATTCTTCTAGTTGTTTTTCTCCCTGTAGTGTTCTCGCATTCCTAGTACAGATGCTGATGTCGTTAGCCTTTGCGACCAGCCGATGTTTCATTATCTGTTATGTTTTGACAGTATTAATAAACGCTTTAAAGCTTTTTGTGGGTCTGATTAGGTATCTGAAATTAGGTAAAACTTAAAAAAAAAAATTCGAAATAAGTTCAACATGGCAATCATCTAAAAAAGATATTACAATAATTTTACGAAATAAAGCGGGCATATGAAGATGAAATAAAATTAAAGGCCATATAACGCACTTTTTATAGCTGTCATCCCAGTGAATAAGTGGTTAAGTCAAATTTCATTAATTTTCAATGAATGACTTTTAATGACTTCATGCATTACTTCAAGTTTGAATATTTTTGACATACAATCACGTTATCATTATAAAACATAGGCAATAATAAATATCAAAAATACCAAAATAGTGGCTGCTGATTAAGGCCATTAAACCTACTACATCTTATCAGCAATGAGATATTATAGTTCAATAATTATACAACGAACGAATAAAACAGATTTAACGCGAATTATAAGAATTTGCATTTGATATTAACGCCTGGAATGAGCCCTTATTCACTACGAAAGAAACTGCCTCAACGCAATTTATTCACATAACACATTCCGGGCTAAATAAGATTTAACCACTTATTTACTAGGATGAGATGTAAAAATAATTTATGATTGGATATAAGGATAAGGACGGTTAATATATAAATAACTTTAAAAAGTAGGAGGAAACGTTTCGTAAGAACGCATAGTGATAAAAGAAATAGAGGAAGAGCATCTAGAAGAGAGACAAAAAAAAAAAAAAATTAATATTTCAAATTTGTTTCGAGGAAAGAATACGATTTATGATTTGAGATTCGCCAGACCTAAAATAATTGCTACATTGTGCAATCTGATCGTTTTAACGCCTCCTCAACTGACATTTCTTGGGACAAAATTGATACATACTAATTACAAGTCACCTTGGCAGTGATTTACATGAAAGATCATGGTGAAGACTTCGGTTCAATCACAAATCGGTATAAATTGAGGTGTCAGAGATAAAATGAAATGTTGTAACAATGTTATCGCAATTCAGATTGGATACAATGACAGAATACCGAATTTCTAAGATCGGTAAGATGAGATATCGGTTTTGAATAAGAAAACGAGGGGGTATCGAAAGGCCAGGAGGGGTTTAGCTGCTTTCACTTTTTGATGATCAGTTCTGTTCCGATGCCCCTAAGCTTTTCTTCTGATAATTGCTTTCCCGCTGTGATCCCAGATAGCTATCGGGTTTGTTAACCTCTCACAATATTCCTATGACAAGACTGGATAAAACAACTAGAATTTATTCATTTTTCACAACTTGTTAGAGTCGATCATCTTTTAACACTAATGTGGTTTAATAATTATTATTAGAAGAAAATTATAATTCACAGCGCCATTCAAGCATTAAAGACTCAAATTGTAAACAAAAAGTGACTACTAGAGAAATAGAGGAACACACCAAGAATATGTTTATAGTTCACTGTTTCTAATATCTAGTCCGAATCGAACTTTCTAGAGGGACGTAGAATATTTTCAAAACATCTAGTAAAACAGTTATGTAACAGCTCCAAGAAAAAGTCTAGACCTCATTTTAATGTAACAGACAAAATCATACGATTTTGTTTCATGTAACATCATTACTTTCTTATAATTTATTTTATAACATGCAACTATCATCTATGTACCTCATCTTTCTACTGCATGCAGTCTGTAAAGTTACTTAAACTGCTTTTTTAAGACGAAGATTAATCAGCAAAATACACGTACCTTTCCCCATTACACTTGTTCAGTTGCTCTGGATTGTAATAATGTATTAATAATAATAATAGGGAAGATCTCGTATCCAGCGGCTTTTCCTGGGATGTCAACTGTTCCAAGAAAAAATTATTATTTTATTATGTCTGCAAAATCATTAGTACAAGATGTATTAGTCGATATTTTTTTTTGAAGTCTTTAGGCGTTGGTCATCTGCAGGCCGGTTAGAAGTATATACATACTAATGTGGCTTTGTTGAATTTTTTTTGGAAGATTTAAAGTATTTGTTAGTGGGACCTTTTGCTATGTAAACAACCTGTGATCAGTAAGTCTATATATCTTTAAGTAAATATTAGTATGTATTTATTTTCTGCTTTGTAGTATTATATTATTAGTTTTATTATTATGAATATCGTACACATAGGTTAAAAATAAGGTAAAGAAAAAAATGAATAAAAAGGTAGAGTTTTGGGTCTTTCATTTCATTTTAAGGGGTGAGTCCTATCCTTTCAAATTTTAATTAAAGGAATGCGATTTTTAGTATTAAATTAGTTTTATTTACATCTTATCAAACAAGAATAAACGTTTTAAGTGACAGAAAATTTGACAAACAACTGTAACTAATAGTTTTGAAATAACAACGATTACTGAGAAAACGAGCTATTTATCAAATTTAAATATATAAGAATACCCAATAGATAAGAATAGAGAAGATGCAAGAAATCTAAGAAACTGAGTATCGTATTGGATTTCTACAAGGAACACTTAAAGAGATTTCAGTTAGAAAAAATATTATACACTGCTTTGAGAAAACTTAAAATATTAAAAAAATGTACATGTTAAAAATTTTCATTACCGAGCACGTTACTATTTTTTTTTTTTTTTTTTCAAGTGATAAAGACATAGTTTATTCGGATATATATCAGTATACCTAGGCAATATATTTTCGCAGAGACAGGATCGAAGCCGTGGGAGAGGCGGAGCCCAGCGCGAAGATAGCACTTATGTTCTGCCCCTTTCTTACGGCTATGTGGAAGAAAAAAGAAACAAATAAGAAATTGAAAACGAAGAAGCAAGTGGTTGACCTTCTCCAGCCGCCTCGTGTCCGCTTACACTATTTTTTATTTTATTTATTTTATCTAGATTTCCTTATTTATTGCATTATCCAATTATTGGGCCGATGGTTCGGGGGAAATTATATGAAATTTATCGGAGCACTTAATCGCGGCAGTGTTATATTTTAACGCTCTTAGAACTTCAATTACTTTCCTTCTAACGGACTTGCCCATTTTGTGGAAGAGAAACGCGCTGATGTCTGATTAGTAATTTATAATCCTACGATGTTGGGTATAGTTTAATCTTGTCTTTTAACGAACTTTCCATTTGTAATTGGCAATTATTAGCAAAATCGTACTCAAAGATTTATAAAAAATACAAACGTACTCGAAACGTTTAATAATAACGAATCCCACCCGTCGTAGAATAAAGGTAAAACTAAATAGCATATAATTTTTAAAGGTAAATAGCAAGTTTTGAGTTAGCAAGGATATATATATAGATAAGGAATTTGCCTATTTTTTTTACATAAAATATACGAGTAACTCTACTAGATTCCCCACCACCTAAGCATTGGTCCAAGGGTATATAAAAGCGCAGAGCAACAACCTTACAAACTATTTCCGAACAAATTAAATTTTTGAGTTGTACGTCTATTCTAAAGGGCCGCCTTAGAAGGCAATGGGTTAAGGTAAAAATTTCCAAAAAAAATAAAAAAATCAAGTTAGTTGGAAAATATGGTAGAAAAAATGCGATTCTTTTGTGTTATTTCTTATAATTGTTTCTTCTACCCTCCCCCCCCTCCCAACAAAAACCTTTTGAAAACCCTTGACTTACAGTTTTATTGGAAATTGAATATTTTAATGAAATTTTTTTTTTTTTAATGAAAATTATGTAACCGTAACTTTGTTGAGTATTATTGAGAAAGAAGTTTTTTTAGGCAAAACGCAGCAATATTAGAAGTAAAGTGTCTTTTATTTCGAAAATTTAAAAAAGTGTACTACATAGATAGTATTAAGGAGTAGTTAAAAATATTTAATTATTTTTTTTGTACTTTGATTCATCTTTCAGTTTAATTTATTTTTCGTTAATTTACTTTCTTATATTTTTTATACGTTAACCTGTGAATAATATATTGACTAATAAGAGGATCAATACTTGTTACCCCGAATTACGCTAGATTTTATATTTTCAATAATAATAGTAATAACGATCACGTAGTTTATTCGTTATTCTTCAGCTTTCAATTCAATTTAATATTTAGTCGATTTAGTTTAATTTATCTGTATAAATTTAGCGATACTAAACGATATGTCGCTTATAATAAAAAAAAACAATGGACTGTTTGTGTTTTTTAATCAAATTTGTTATTTTTATTTTGCTTTATGCTACTTTATTAAAATTATAATGAGAAATTTTAGATAAAATGCAATATATAAAAAATGAACAGAAAAATACAGATTATATTGATTATGGTAGGCGGTTGTGTATACCATTCCGCACAACACACTATCCAAGACCTCCCACTAGTTGGTTACTCAGCCCAATCTAAACAATATGTATAATTATTATTGGAAGACAAAAATATCCAACGATATCGTAGTTCAATGTTTTTTTAACCATATATTTCAGTCTGTTTTCATGAGGCTTTCGAGCCTACTAAAAAAGCTTTATCTAAACATATTTATATTTTTAATTATTAATAAAAAAAAATATGATAAATTTTCGATCTGCAAATTACTTTGGAATGAGCGGGTTTTTTAATACTGAAAGAGCGCTTCATGAAGAAACCAACAAGTCAACACAACGAACAAAAGAGATTTGGCAAATGCTTGCATAGGCGTCGGGGCGGACTGTACGCGTTCCGTGGGCATTTAAAAAGTTCTGTTGTAAATGTTTTAAGTTAATATTTGGTGAAAGTTATTATAACATTTTTGTGTAATAATATTTGCATATCTAAACTCTTGCGCAATTAAATCGTTGCTAACATAAAATAGTGCATCGACTATTTTTCGCAACACTTTCGACTATAAAGACTATTCTTTTTATGCTGGGCGTTTTTGCAGAGCCACTATCGCATAAGTCCATGTATGCTTAAATAAAACTATATTCAATTTGTAAAAAAAATGGATTTGGCCGAGTTTTTAACTCATTCAGCAAGAATGCATCATTCTTCAACATCAAAATTCAATTTTATATTATAATCATATCTATCATATTTATTATTATTTTATTAATAAGAATTTAATAATTATGAGTAAATAATCGCTTCATAACTGCTTTGAATCATGTTTTACACAAATGTTTATTTTACATGTAAAGGTATTTGTGCAATTGGAAACCTGCCCACCGCCTCCCTGTTTGCACATGCAGATTACCCAAACAGCAATTGATTGCACAGGCATTCCTATTGTCGTTTTGATATGCCTACTCAATGGCTTCTACAACGGCTGCTTGTTCTCTGAGGTGCCAACCGAGCCAAGCTGCCTACTGGATCCTCAATCTGATAAGATTTTAGTAAATGAAAAGAAAATGATTAATTGTTTTTAAATTGTTATTGTACATTATATTTTACATTACAAATTAAAGTCTATTTCATGGTTAATTTTTATTGTTGACTCCATCTTATTGCCCAATAACCAAGCCCTAAATTTTTCATAGAGTGTCATTAGATTATTATTGTGTTACGTGAAACACTAAACATATGATTTAAAAGAGTTCTAGACTGTTGTTGGAACGATTACCAACTGTTCTGATACATGTTTGTGACTGTCGCAGTACATGTTCGTGACTATACTTTCAACACTTGTCGGGGACCATCTGGAATGTTCTAATTCTGACTAAATATAAGGAGCGTTGGACTGGAGAGTCAATCTTGCTCTGAAGATCGAATCCCATGACTGAAGGTCATTTTTGTGTTATTGTGTTGTTGCAAGTTGATAATTTTTAGTTTGTCTGACATTATAAATTATAATTTTTCGTAAATGAAAATTATTTAAACCAACATAAGTAATAGTGTACATTCGGTTATATAAATATATGCTCAATTAAACGTAATTCATTCATCGGATAAGAAAAAAAAATCGCTACGAATCTTAACCGTGTAAAGAACCAATGTTTGTACAGATGCTCAATGACAGTATTGAGGCCCTCGGTTTTCATGCATTATAAAGTTTGCAGTCAAGATTTCAATTCTTACTTTAAAAACTAAGGAATAACTAACGTAAGAAAATAAAATTGAGTGCCACTGTACAAATGTTTTTTCACTGAAAATAAAATAAATAAAAAAAAAAAAAAAAGGAAAACGAATTTATTGCTGAATATGTTTATGAACGGTATACCTACAAACTTACGCCATATTTATTTTTTGCAACTATCGCAATAGCTAGCTGTCACGAGATATGATAGTGCAGTTTCGAATAAGTTGGTTCTGTTGCAACTTGGTAACTGGTTCTGCTTCTGATAGATTTCTTGGCACCGGATACTTTCACTAGTTTTTTTTTTATCGAGAGCAAATTTTATATATATATATATATATATATATATATATATATATATATATATATATATATATATATATATATATTTGAAATAACAAAGAGAAGAGCTTCTTAAAAACACGTAGATTCTATCGACGCATCAAAAATAAAAAGCCCCGAAATCATTCTTCGACTCATCAGAACCATTGATACGAATTTTACCCTGAAAGATCACCACATTTTATAGATACCAATTTTTAAATATAGAATTGTGCTCATATTGGAATGGCAGGCCTATAGAACGCCAAAATATAACTTGTAAAGACCGATTAAAAAAGATACCAAGAACCAGGATATGAAACGAGATATGAAAAAAACACCTAAATATAAACAGCGGAAAGTATATTAGCAGTATTAAGCAGAAAAGTAATAACAAAATGGATGTACAGGAAGTTCAGGAACGGGCCATCTTGGCAAAACTAAGATTCAATGGCAAGAAAATTTTTGTAGCACTATTTATAATATTGTAACAGCAGCATTTTGCATGTTGGCAAGAATAGTGGCACAAGTCAAAATATTGGACATTAAAATGTAACAAAAGAAAGATTAAATTTTCATTAATAGCTAAATTTTTATTAATAGATAATGAACTGTATAAAAAAATGTAATTATGACACTGTATGTTCTGTAACATTATGATATTTTAGTAATATTGGAGGAATAATCGAAAACAATAAAGTTTCTAAAAGTTTAAATTTTATATACATATATAAGTAAAAGACATGGAAAAAATATTATTTATATAGCCGCTTATTTTATTATTGAAAATAATAAAACTCCAAAACTTTTTTTGGAATTAAGCTGTCCTAACGTGTAACTAACAATAAAAAAAACTATTCTAAAACTATCAACTAAAAATAAAATCTCTTTATCATTATTATTTTTTAAACAATCTATTAATTAGAGAGTCACCCGTGGTGTAGTGGTTAGCTTGTCCAACTACTACACCGAGGGTTGCGGGTTCGTAGCCAACCAGGTACCCCTAGGAATTTTTAAAGAGAGTAAAAAACCCTTGACAATGCATGTAGGCACTTTGGATTCCACGTAAAATAGAGATACAAAGCCTGTACGATGTCAGCTACTCGTTACAGACTATTCTAATGATACCTGGATTTCATTTCAATTATACCTGGATATACAATAATAGCATAGATTATAGTAAAATACGGAAAACAGTATTTTTTTCCCCACAGAACCCTTTTTTTTAAAGACATAAGACACACAATAAATAAGTCTTCTAATAAAGAAAAAACTAAACTAAAGCGATTAATATTTATTAACAAATTTTTAACCTTGAAACATAGCTTTGCCTTCCAACTGTCTGCTGCAAGGGTCGAATTTACGTTTTATTTATTATTATTAGGTTTTTTTTCTATGTACATTTGTATTTAGTTATTGCGTGAATGAGTGCTTACAGCTCTAATATTATTGCCCTTGATTTTGGCAGAATGTATTAATTCTTTCAATAAATAAAAATATAAAATCAACCTTGAAACAGAGTTTTCCAGTAGTGTAGATTTTTTTTTCTACCTGGTTCTCTCTTATAGAACATAAGCTGGACCTACCAACAGATAATTTTATAGAAAATAAATTTAGGGTTGAATTACTATCAGGATTTCAGAATGGGAGAATGGTTTCTATTACAAAGTTGATGTAAAATAAACAGCATGCGTAGCAGCGGCTCGGCCCTGTTGCCCTCCTAACTCACTTTTCCACCCGCAACGACCGGAAAAAATCTGTAATGCTGTCCTCCATCGGATCCTTTCTTCAGCGGGTCTTGTAACACCAAGTCGGGCGACAGCTCTGCTCCCGCGCGATCCCGAAGGGCCAACAAGATTTTTTTTTATCGCCGTCTGTTGTCATCCCGGCTATTATTATAGATTAAAAGAAAAAAGAGGACTGTGCCTTGGGAAGCACAAACGAAAACTAGGGGACAGCTATACAATAACGGCGAAAGAAAATGACAAAAAAGAGAACTAAAAAGAAAATGAGTCAAGACAACTTGCTAAGAGATAACAGTCCTAACCAGTGTTTTCTTCATTGTGTTGCTGTCATTTACTTTTCAACCTAATTCATTAGGTGTAATAATAAATAAATTAATTAATTAATTTCGAACATCAAATTTGATTATAAGTGGAGATTTTATCATTTTAAACAATTTAAAGGGTCCGATTTCCGGCCATGGTCAAATCTTTTATCTTCTAATTAAATTGTTTATAAAATATGATTTCTTTAAGAGCATTTAAATTCACTTTCAAGTACACTATTGATGTCTTGGAGGAAATGGGTTTTTAAACTGGGAAATTTTTTGATTACCAAATCTTTCCTATTATGCCACATTTTGTAACTAAATAAAGATAGATAGTTAATTATTCCACATAAACGAAATCAAAGGTAACTAATAAGTAGAAAAATTTCCTTTACCATGTAAGCCATAGACTATTTCCATTTAAAAAACACACACACATACATATAGATTAGACATATATGTATATTTTTTATATTCCTACGATGAACGTGAAGAGGTAGGAAAGCCAAAGTCAGCCAAAAAAGAGATACATGCATAATGAATTGTTATAAGAGCAGATTGAATAACATAATTACTATTACCTAGAGACGAAAATCCGTTCAACGAAATTTTTTAGTTTTACAACACAAAACCGCACTTCTGCAAGTGGAGTCTGTCACACAAGTCGAAAGCGGACAAACAGCTGACTTAGTCTGGGCCACCCTTACCGCTCGCTGTCTGGTTTTGGTTGCACTAGACCTTTTGGTTCGCCCAGTGCAACGACTGTTTCATTATGACCCGTGTTTCATTGTGCCACACCCCCCTAAAATAAAAATGTTTCCCTAATATAGCTTATACTTTGAATGTATTAGGTTACTGATATGAGAGGTCTCCAAAGGGTATTATACAGGTATATATAGAATTCTGTTTACACATAAATTAAAGAAATAAATTACAAATGTCCCACTTATTCATTTAAGTTTCATTAATTTTTCTTTCAGAATAACAAGTATTATAACTTTTAAGTATTTCCACAAATATATTGGACGTAGTTTTTAATCCACTATTCTTATTAATTAGTGCATTCAACTTATACGCTAAAACTGCCAAATAAAGGAATTTCCAAGGAAAGAATCTTTAAACTTTGTACAAGCGACTTCATTCACATCAGCGTGTGAGCATTGCGCAGGCAGTACATTAGGGTCCGTGATTAACCGAATTGTTCCGAGGCCTTGTAACATTTCTGCAGGCGGGCTCGTACACCTGGCCTCAAGGTTGCCCCTCATTAAATCACATCTCCTTTATATCAGCTCATCATAACTATTCGTTTGTTCTGTTACGAATTTCGCGAAATAAGAACGGTTTTGACCGGCAATAGTCTCAAATAATTTGTTTGTTATCTGTTAGATTTAGTGTAATAATGTGAAATGAAAACGCATTATATTTTTTCAGCACTTTAATATTTGATACGGACCGTAATCAACGATAAAATGTTTGAAATACATTGCGTAAAACCAGTATGTGTAATGGCCTCATTAAATTGAAACAAGATTAAAAAAATCACCATTTCTTATAACTGTAAATATTTTCTTGAGAGAGTATCTTAGACTTTGATGAGTTGTTTGAATTAATGTAATTAATGCCTGTCATTATTAAAGGGATCAATGAGTCAAAGGATTCAAAGTGCTGACAACAATATCACAAAGAAAAGCAAAATCATGCACCGCTAGAGGAAGCTTCCCGCTAGGTGATTCGCGGGATAAGTTACTGACTGCAATTGAGTTTATTTTGTTTTACGGTCCCTGAATTCTTCTCAATGTATAGTTGGTTGTACTTAGCGTAATGGACTTCATAATTGTTGAGGAATTGTTTCTTATTCTCTCCCATGCTTGACACTTTTTTTCTTTCCAAAGCCACCCTTCGAAATTTTCCATTGTGCTTTTCCAGGGCCGAGGCAGGTCCATCTTCCATTCGGCATCATTTGGGACGACCCATTAACTATTTATTTTTTTTAATTATTCCATTTTTATTTATTTATTTTTTTGTTTAACACGCTCAGGGTGGTTACCTACGGATTTCCAGTCGAGATCGCATTTTCATAAATAATAAAAACATCATTTTTAAAACGTGTTATTTATTTATTTATTTATTGGACACAATATCTTCTTCTTAATACTTCTCTATGTGCTATAATTATCCATTAAGTTTAAAATCACTTTTTCCTCCAGAACCGAAAAAATATCACATCTCATCAGGATGTAGTCCAGGGCATTGTTATTGTTGCCTTACTAACCATCCGATTAAAGTTAGATTCTCTGGATGATCTCGTTAATAGTGGTTGTAATTTTCCATCGAAGTGAAATATTGGCAACCAATGCATTCAAAGTTCTAATCCATGAGAATAGTAGTGGAAGATACTTTGACTTGAATCTATCGAAAACTGCCCTGAGGTAGGCCTAAAACTTAGGGAAAGGAATGTATCTTTGCCTATCTCACTCTATCTTCCAACGTTAGTTGTATATAATAGATGAAATCTGAACAGACATGGATCGACATAATTTTTACATAGAATCCAGTTCCCTCCACTTTCACTACATGTTATAATTATACAAATATCATTTTATGCTGATCGCATAAAATAGCATATATATACGATCAGCATGATTCTCGCTCGCTATGTGTCAAGCCTTATTGAGAAAATCCGATGAGACAACATTTAATCCGCGTGCGAAAACTTTCACTCGACAATATCTTCATGAACCCCAGATGAACTTTCAAATGAGATATTGCCGCGGCAGATCCTTGACCCTCCAGACATTGCGAAACCTCGAGATGATCGCGACCCCGCTGGACGACCAATAAATCATCGCTATCGCTTCAAAAAATCAATTAATTAGCAATAAACAATTAAATAAAAATGATTAGCTTAGATAGGATAACTGGGGAGATATCAAACGACCCGTGTCATAGCCCCTTAATGTCGCTAGTTTCCTCAGCTTGTGAAAGGTCTCTTTGTTTTCAGAGTTGCCCATTTTACAGCCATTGGCAAAGGTTTCTCTCTCGATTGCTCACAACGGAATGGCTTAGGGCAATATTTAAAAAAAAAATCAGGTATGATTAAAGGAGATTCTTTAAATGATTCTATTGCTTACTATAGGTGGGTCCAAAAGTGCCATCCTCTCCAAGATGAAAAAAATATTGCTACAAACACTAACAATACATTGAATTTTAGTGCTTCAACGTTCTAGAAAAAAAAAAAAATACAAATAAGTACGCAATATATATTTCTTCTTTATTCTTAAATCAGCCGTCCGCTTCTGTTTGCTGTTTGGAAATATTAATGATAATTGGTTTTAAACATCTTTTTACCTTCTTAAAACTTCGTGGATTGAATTAAATAAATTGGATTATAATTCTATAATCCGCGTCTCTTCTATTTCAAAACTTTCTTTATCTTCGCCGGCACAGCTGCTTCAATGCGAGAAGCGATATCTTTATGTGTTATTCGATTTTTCAGCAAATAAAAAAATTTATGAAGATGCATAACAATTTTACAGTACCGTTTTATTATTTCGTTTAATCCGATACTCCGTCTTGAGGGTTTTTGCGTTAATAAGATTTCACCGTAATTATAACAAAAAAAGGAAAAGAAAAAACAACATAATATCCAATAGTATTGAGACATTAAAATTCCTAAAAAGTGGATCCAGTTCAGTTATTTACATATTTATTCATCAAATAATAACAAAACAATTAACATTGATAAATTTGCGGTCTGCGAATTACTTGCAATGAGCAAATTTTGCTGGCTGCTACATGAGCGTTTCTTCTGGAAATGACAAATTAGCTCAGCAGGTCTCTTGGCCACCACCTGCGTAGTCGACGTGGTGGGCTGTAAGGATAATGTGAGCATCTTAAATATTCCGTCAGAGGGTTTGTATTGCAGTCAGTCTTTGGTGAAGGCTTTATAATTTTCTTTGACTGTTTCCGAAATAGTTCGCATGTCTAAGTCCTTGTGTATTCTATAGTTACTAACGTAAAGTGCATCAACTATTCTTTGCAAGACTTTTGACTGAGAAGGCAGTATCGTATAGATGCTGGTCGATTTTGCAGAGTTCCACAATTCTATCCCGTAAGTCCATAGAGGTTTTAGTAAGATTTTGTATAATGTGAGTTTATTTGTTAAAGATAATTTTGAAAGTCTGTCAAGTAGTCTGGATAGACCGTGTCGTCTGTTTAATTCGTAACGTTTTAGTATAAAGTCAGTCTTTTGTCTAGATAAAAACCTAAATACCTAACCTCATCAGATGACGGAATAAAGATACTATGAGATATATGGGTAGCAGATCAAGAACAAACTTTGTAGTGGACAGTCCGAGAAACATGACGACAGATTACAAAAGTGGTAGACATGAACATGCCTAGTAGTCAAGAGAGGGGGATAAGTGAGGGAAAGTATATATCCTTTCGAAGTAGGGTACTTAAGAATTGTTAGCAGCCACGATATTTTGTATAATATTGAGGATTATTAGCGAGTCGCTTAGAAGGTTGGAGGTATCCCAACCTCTTGCTGCCAAAGGAAATTCGAAATTTCCTGTCCCCCCCTCCCCCCACTCCAACTCTAACAGCAATCATTACCACGAAATTCTGGGCACCAGAGAATTTACCGCTTGTCTGTTTCCTTAATTACGAGGATGCGTCATCACTTGCTGAGAGGGTGCAATATCTGCAAAGTAACAGATATTATATAAATTATTTTATTAGAAGATAAAAGATTCGACCACGGCCGGGAATCGAACCCAGGTCCTCCGCATATTATATTATTATAAAAGCAGATATGATATTATATAAAAGCAGATTCCAATTATATACATTGATTCCTTTTTTGAACCCGACATTGAGCATAATAAATAAAAATTATAACGTGATAAAATAAAAATTGCGAGGATTCATGTATGCATGAAGGATACCAGCAATCTACCGGCACGTCTTGACTTACTACAGAGTATTGCATATATGAAGGTTTTGATATGACTATAGAGGTGAGTAATCGCTGCAATATGCAATATCTTGCACTGGTGCAATATTTTGATACGGAACCTTGCAACTACTGGGGGCCAGAAGCTCAATATATGTCTAATAAATCAATAAATTCAATCTTATTTAATATTTAAAAAATATGTTAAGAAAATAAAAAATAAATAGATAGAAATAAAAAGTGATTCAACCTCAAATTTATCACCAAAAAGTGGTCTATAACTCTTTCCAATTAATTTCAATTTTGGTTATTTCTCTAATAGTAGTTGTTTTCTTAATTTTAAAACTGCTATAGAGTTTACTAAAAATATCAGGAACTATTTTGTAACGCCATTATTACTAATCATTGAATATACTCGTAATACAACTTAAATAAATTTAATTTATATTTTTACATACTAGTTTATGTAAAAAAAATAAATTATAGTTTCTAAATACCATCGTCCGAAAAAAAAAATAATGCCAATTTAGATTGGCAAGAAAGATAAAAATCATCTATTTCTTTTTATTTAAACTCGATTAAGAGTTTTTCAATAGAAAAGCTACTAGTTCTTTAAAAATCACAGGTGTGATTTTTTGTCAGAAATGTATTGGTAGTAAATTTGATGTAGAATTGATGTTTTTTTTTGTTTTGTTTTTTGTACTTATCCGAAATACACTGTTTGCATTGATACAATATTTGCATGTCAATTATTGTAATAAATTAATACATAAAAAAGCTTAATCAAAACGATATTTAATTAAAACAAATGAAGTAAAAATAACAATAAATCTTTGCTACTACGGGTTAACAAACAAATTACTTAAGACACCCGAAACCACAGAACAAATTAAGAAAACAGGAAATAGCCTACTTAAGGTAAAGAACAAATTCCGTTTGTTCTGGATTACGCAATTAATTGAGTTTTTTTTCCATGTCTTGCTCTTTTTCGTTCGTTCCTTTTACTGTGGTATTAAAAGGGGTGAATAGTGCTGAATACAAGCCGAATAGAAATTATAAACTCTAATTTAACATTAGAAAACCATTAAATATGTATTCTAAAATTTAATTAATATTTAAAATTCCTAAAGAGAAAATGGCAAAGCATTGAAAATATTATCAAAATTTATTGCATTTTTCCCTAGTACTATTACCATCCATTCCCTTTTCTTTTCAAAACCCAATTTTTTCGTATTAATTATTAAGTGTCTTGCAATATTTTAAAAGTTTTTTTACTGTTAAAAGAATATTTTACTATGTTTTTATATATCTTATTTTTTACTTATGATATGCTCTTTTTACAGCTTTTAAACTATTATAACTACTGTTAATTTTAAAATATATATATATTTATAAGAGAATAAAAAATGTATATACAAAAACCTGGTTACATGGAATACTTTTTTGTAATTTCATTATACGATACATATATTATTAAAGTTCTAGGGAATTATTATTTTAGTTTTTTATTTATTATGAATAGTCTTGTTTTTTCTTTCTTCAGTTTTTATAGGTTAAGATATTTTTAATTATGTATGTATAATTTAAATTAAATTGTTAATAGCATATTTTTATTTTGAATATGTTCATAAGAACTATATGATATTTATGCCATCTGTTGAAGCGAGTACATTAAAAACAACAGAACAACATACCTAACGTTAGATTTTTTTGTTCAAGGAGTTTGTTTAAAATCTCACCGGGGTAGGTTAGCGTTTTAATTACGAAACGCCCCTCACCCCAACATTAACAATTTTATTTTATATTTTTGAAAGTTGTATAACAATAAACTCTTAACGAAAGCAAATAAAGATCATTACTTAACAGGGGCAGATCTGCTTGTGATTTCAATCAGATCAACCACGGTTTTCCTAAGTTAATTATTTTATTTAGAATTTCCATTGACTTATCTTTTAACAATAACACAGAATAACAAAATAATAGAATAATACAAAACATTCTAGCCAATACAAAATAAAATCAATGTGACAAAACAGGACTGTAGACCCGTCAAAACATCTGGTTTGGTTTCTTCCGTCTCACTATCATATTAATGTGACATAATTAAATCATACTAAAAAATTATACTACTGATAAAACTCGATAGAAAAAAAATTGAACCTAATAAAATTTTGCATTTATCCGAAAATATGCAATTTTATCCCAAAATTGTATGTTTTGTGTTTCAATGAAGAGAGAGTTGTTAGAAAGGCTATGTTAAAATATCCGTGCCAACCGGGTCAGGCCCTCCCTATCCCTACGCAAACTACATAAGATTTCTCTCTTATATAAAAAATAAAATTTCCCCTAAATACTCAAAAAAATACAAAGCACATGTATGTGCGCACGATTTAAACATATTCAGCATTTGCTACTGTTTATGCAAAATATAGTAAAAAATCTAAAATCTAGCATTGTATTACATCCTAAAGTTTCTAATGCAAGAGTTTGTAGAAACAATAAAAATTTAATAGGCTCAATATACGGTAAAAATTACGAAAGAAATTTAATGGTAGGCAATAAAATAAATTAGCCATGAAACTTTACGAGTTCGGGCTAAATAATTTATATTTACTGTTATGCAATTATAGTTCCGTTAGAGTGATTTCTTGTGCTAGAATATTTATTAGAACCCGATGACTGTGAAATCAATGACGGGTAATACTTTATGCAATTATTTGATAAAAATAAATACGATAAAAATATCGTAGACGCGGCCGGCCAATTGATTTTTAATTATTTTAAATTGTGGATGATGAAGGAAATTTCAAGTTACATTTCTGATATGAAAGCATAATTTAGACTTGGGATGTGATCTAGGAAACAAAATTAAAATCCCGATAGCATAAATTTTAAAACAAATCGGAAGCACTTCATTTTTATTTTTATTTTTTTTTTTTGGTTAAATTATACTTAGAGCTTTCAATATGTAGGTGTATACAATTTAAAAACAAGAGCCTGTAGCAGATAGGAATAATTACTGTCAAGGGTAGAGTTTCAGGTGTGGGGGGGGGGGGGGGGGGGGGGGCACATTGTGGTACACCCCAATACAGGAAACCCTCGGTTTTGGCATGCGAAATTGTTTGGTACCCCGGCACAAAACAATTACATGCTTAACTTTTTTTTTTTTTTTTTTAATAACAGAAAATAGGACACTTATAAAACACAATGCAACCGTTTTAATCTTGGTGGAAAGATTTCAACATATATTTACATACTTCCTGAAAGTAAATTTTGAAAATAAATGTAAGCCCGAAGTAGTTAAAATATTACGAAATAAACAACAACAGAGATTGTAATAACATCTATTTATAGTTGGGGGCATTCTGACCCCTGTTTTCGGATATTATAACAACTTCTAGGAATAACATAAAGAAATAAATGTTTTAAATTTACATTAAAAATATTGATTAAACAATAATAGCCATTAAAACATTTGTATTAAAATATGAATAATTAAAGACATGAAAATTTAAAATCATTATTTTCTATACAATAGCAGAAAAAATAACATAGTATTTAGCTTAAATAATTGCAAATAAATTTAATTTTAATTAAAGAATTTCATATTTCATAAAGAATACTAATATTTATTCTCTAATCATCTTCTTCAAGTTTAGTGATTTATTTAATATGATGAAATAAATAAAAATAGGACCAAAATCGAACTGCGAAAGTTGCTCGACGTTAGCAGTGGGAGATATGACCAACTGTTTTTTAGATGACATTAGAATGACGACTCCAGCAACAAGTTTTTTAAATTGCAACAATAGTTTATTCCATAATATAACATAACAATTAATAACCAAGTATGATGCATAACTTGAAAATGGCTCCAGGAGCGGAAACTAAATAAACTTGTGACGTTTTCCTGGTGAAAATTGGCCTAATTTTATTTATTTAATCATAATATCACTAATAATTATTTATTGCATTTTGCCTCTACCATTAAGGGTCTAATATTATAATAATACTAAGGTTAGTATTATTACAATACTAATAATAAAACAAAAACGACATATTAAAAAGTTTGAAAATCATTTTCAAGACAAGGGGGGGAAACCATCAAAATAACCAAAAATTGTGTTAATGCTATAACACAGATCTAAAATAACAAACATAAAAATTATAAAGGTTTACAGTAACATTACTGCTTAGCGATTTTTATTATTCCTGTTTACTACAATCAAATATTACTATTTTAAAATAAATTCTATTTTACAATTTTTCTCTTTTTTAATTGCAACTACAATATAAGAGGTGCTAAGTACTACAATCATGTATGAGCGAAGAAAAGCTCAACTTCAATAGTGAGGTCTTTTAAAAACAAAGAGAAAGTCCTCGATACTTAAAGCTAAATATCGAAGGAAATGGAGCAGGAAAATAAGCCAACATTTGCTCAAGAACAAGGTCAGGGTTGCATGTGTTGTATATGAATATAAACTCTTAATACCTAATACTGCTAATACTTAAATAAAATATGCGATACGTTTCCAACCCATCACTTGATGTTTTCGGCAGGTAAAATAAATTTGTCGTTTATTGGAACTAATATTCAAATTGTGAATAAGATCGACCTTAACAATACCTTAACTCAGTTAGCACAATCCTAAGACCAATAGAATCTTGTAGCGAGGACCTGCTGCGTACAATTCAGGCAAAATTTTTGAAAAGAAATTTTAGCTTGAGGAATCTTATCCCGAAAATAATTAGTATTCCAAACGGAAATGCCATTTAAGTTTAAACTGCTCCAATTTCCGGTCCGAATAGAGTTTTTGATGGCAATAAACTAACCCGAAGACTTTCATTTTAACTGATTGGTTCAAATAACGTAAGAATAACTTAAGCAGCATGACTAATTTTTGTTAATATTAGCTTCACTAATTCAATATTTCTATTCATTATGAACTTTTATGTATTACTGTATTCGATATACCTACACATCGTGATAATACTATCCGTATTTGTTACCCCGTATAACATTATCCGTATAAGTTCCACATTTTTATCGAATAACTCCCAAAACAAATAAAATTCTTTTTTAAACTAGAATAGATAATAATAAAAAAAATAAAAAAAAGAAACATTTTTCGTACTTCGATTATGCATTAAATTCAGGCAGAAGAAATATTCTCTGAACCCCCTGAACCATTTTGCAACATCTCGTATAAGAATTGGGGTTCTTAAGAGTTTTACCTCATTGACCAGGCAGTGACTTCTGAAATATTCTACTTATTACGAATGCATATTATTACTAATATTCAAACATGATGGTTGGATCATTTCAGGACCTCAGTCAATTTGTCTTGCGTCTTGAAAATCAAAATCTAACTCAAATTTTCAAAACAGAAACGCTACCTAAGCTGCTGCTAAGCCTTAACTAATTAGCACTAGAAGGCAAGATCCCATGTCAACCACAGCCACCTTTATTACCTACAAAGCCGATTGAGGGTGTTGAACTGTGCTACATGCGGTATCTACTCTAAGGCTCTGATGAGAAGCTCGAGACACTAAAACTGCTCGCAATATGATACAATATTCAATATAAGCTATCACTCAGGGAAAGGATTGTCGAAGAAATATTAGTAAACGAAAATTTTTGTAAAAAATCTGGCAAGTACGGCAATGAAAGGCTGTGTTACATTAAAGTAAGTTAGTATAATGGAAAAAAAAACCAAAAAAAAACCTATGAAGGGTCTTAGGTTCAGTAAGACCCGGTAAGTACCGGAGCATAATGAAAAAAAAAATTAACAGTTTCAATTGGTTATTTCCAAATATAACATATTTAAGTCTACAAATAATTACTATCTAAGATACAATTTAACTAGATATATAAGGTATATTTGTATCCATTATTCGGCGGCATGCAAGATTCATAAAACAAAATCAAGAAAAATAAATTTCTGCATCCTTAAAGCCCATATACAGGAGAGAGGATTGTTAGGATTGATACATAATAATGAATTGTTTTTACAAACCTTTTTTTCTATAATATTGGGTCAAATCGAGCAAGCCGTTATTGAAATATTGCGTTATTGCGCATGTGAATGGAAAGAGGAGCTCTATGAAATGTATTTAGAATTTTTTTTTTTCACAAATCATCAGTTTCACTCTAATTTTTAGCCAAGTCGAACGAATTTATTTTGTGAATTAGGCTTGCAAAAGCAAATATATTGGAAACCTGCAAGGTAAAGAAGAATTTGAAATAGGCTAGAAATTATACTGGAACCCTAGGTATTACTAAAAACCGCACAATTAATAAAATAATTTTAAATTCTTAAATTAGTACGCGGGGGGAGATTTTTTCACTCAGGTAACATGATAATTTAATTAGTTTCATGTATCTATTAAAAAACATTCCATCAAGTAAAAGTTTTTGCATTATTCTTTCAATAAAAGATTAAAAATTAAATAAACTTTTTCCTGAGAGGAAATAAGTGAACATGATATAATAGTTTAATAAGAACCGGACAAAGCTGATGAGCATAAACATTGCTCCGGATGCAGGAGTTCCGGCGCGGGGCGGCACTCTACGCAGAGAATGTTAAAAAGCTCCAAGTGCGTCATCCCTATCTTAAGGGACAAAAAGAAAAAGTGTGTGTCAAAGTGCGTCAGAGCGATGGGATTAATTAATTTTAGACTATTAGTGTATTTTATACACTTGAAAAAGATAAACGATGATTGATTTCTTGGTATCCACATAAATTGAAAATTTTATAATTTAATTGTCGGATGTAATGCTTGAGATGGGTCTTGATTAGGGTTGCCAGACGTCCCGTATTTCCCTGGACGTCCCATATTTTAGGCTTAGTTCAAAATGTCCCGGCGGGACTTATTCTGTCCCGTATTCGATCTGTGCTTCGTTTTTTATTATTAAATCGATCGATCTACGCTAGACAAAAATACAACGTTCGCTTAATCGGATTAAGGAAGATCCAGAGAATTTATGGTTTAATTATTCACTTTAGTCTATATAAATAAAGATGAAATTCTGTTTGCTTGTATGTTCTTTATAGAAATCCACACCGTTTATCCTAAATTCTCCAAATTTCGCTCAGTGGTTCTTTCAGACCAGGTGCGAACACCTGTCCATATTAAAATTGCATAACTTCATCCTATCTCTGGGATATTCTTTATCGTTATAAAAATCGTTTTGATCTCACTTCACATTGGTTATTACGAAATCGAACGTTTGAGTCGATAAAAGCTTCACTTTATAGATTTAAAATATGAAATTCTCTTGGTAAAACCGGTATATAAATCTAGTTGTTAATAATTTTAAATATTGTTCAATAGCATAAACACTATGTTCCAAGAAACAGCCTGAATATTGTTAATACAACTTCTGATTGCAAGAGTATGGGAGCGATTGAAACTTGGAAGAAAGTCATCAAAGGGTTTGCCAGTACCGAAATCCCTAACATTTTCCGAATTTGATCCTTCGTTTTTAGTATACACAGCTCAAACTGTTTCGTTGAAAGGGTTTTTTTACAGGCACTTAAGTGGAAAATATGTTAAAAATGTTAAGAATATGTTAAAACTGACTTGCTCCTTGGAGAAATATAAAATTAAAATAAAAATAAGAATGTCGTTATATATATATATATATTTTTTTGTCCCGGGTAAAAAACTAAATTCCCGTTTTTTTTTTGCCTATTTCAACATTTGCTCCTTATAGATTGAAAAAAAATCTGGCAGCCTTAGTCTTGATAGTTACCGTTGTTTAAAAGCAAAACAACGAACGAACACGGCTAGCTTATTCTCGCATAAAAATCTTATGTAGCTATAAAAATAAAATACCAAGAATATTAATAAAGGCAGGTATTACTAAGGTAAAAAAGGATACTAACTCTCAATTTATTTTCTATGTAAAACTAGTCAAATATTGACTGCTATCATAAATAACTACATATATAATTAACTGAAGTTCATTTAGTGCGTCTAGTTAGAGCGTTTCTCGTTTTTATAGCGTTAATAAGGAAAATTCCTTAATAAGATAGAATAGAAGAAGGGCTTAACGAACCCGAACGCCGACACAATCAATCGCTCCCTACCACCTCCCCCGTCTAATCTCAACTCCACAAGATCAGCCTTCACCGAATCATCCCACCTTTGCCTAGACCTACCCCTCAGACGTTTTCCATTCGGCAAAGCGTTTATCAATCTTTTAGGTATTCGTTCGCAATTAAGACCTAATTCGCAATTTCGCACGTCCACTTTAACTGACGCGCAGCAATAACTTTGATGCATTTATCAGGTAAAGTTCACGCAATTCTGCGTTGTGTAGCCCTCTAAATTTTCCCTGTTAATCATCTTTCTTTGGCCCATATATTCTACGCAGTGGTTTATTTTCAAAGATGTTAAAGCGTTGCTCATTCTTTACTGTAAGTGGCCATGTTTCACATTCGTAAAGAACCGTCGGAAGAATTATAGTTTTGTAAATTCTAATTTTGAAATTTCAGGATAGAAGGCGTGGGCTAACGTCGATGATTAACGAGTACCACACATCGCAAAGGTCCTATCCGAGGGACTGCAAAGCTAAGGATTTTTTACTCCCGATAAAAAATCCTAGGGCCACCGCGTATTGTAGGTTGCCATGCTAACCACTACACCACAGGTGACCCCATTTTTTTTTTCCTAGTTACTTTCGATCCTAAATATCTAAATTTTTCCACGGCTTCAACACATTTTCTCTTCTACTTCAATATCGCCAAAATCGTCACCGTTTCTATAGCTAACCGTGTATTTTGTCTTTAATTCAGATAATTTTGTAAATTAAAAATATATCAAGAATAATATCAATTTTTGCGATTGCTACTAAACTTGAAATATTAAAGTTCGTCCTCTGCCGAATTAGAATTGGAATAGGAAATTGTGAATTTTCACATGCATATTTGCTAAAAGGTCTCGCACCTCTAACATGCAGAATATGCAGTGAGGAAATTACCATAGGTCATATCTTAATAGACTGCAAAGCTTTTAGGAATCAAAGAACAAATATAGCATTAAACGGAACACAGAACGAAATTTAAGGAGACGATGAAAAAACTGTAAAAAAACCTTTGGAATATTTAAAAGCAATCAATTACTATTCGAAAATCTAAAGTTCTACATGTTGCCAATGACCCTGCAGGGTAGAGTCTTAATACCAATTTATGAAGAGTGGCTATTAATATGAAATCGTACATAACTTTCACTACACGAGCGTATCATGGATGCTAAAATATCATGAGGTATATTGTTACTATAATTCTCGAGGGGAACAATAGTGGCGGAAGGATATTTAAACTTTAAATTGCCATAGAAAGGTATCCACGCCAGCGAGATCAAACGCCACACAGTGGTCCATGAGGCGAAAAAAATCAATTTTTTGACATTTTCGAAAAAACAAACAAAGTTCATATTTTGAAAGCTTAATAGTTGACTATTAAATCCCCATGAGTAGGAAAGGTGGTGGTGAATTTTACATCACAAAACAGACAAAAGTATTCGTCACATACGAACACATATTTTTTGAGTGTAATAATACCTCATCTATTTTCATTTTGAAAATACGTTGTAAAACAAAGTTATGATTTTCTATTATTTTTTTTCGGTTTTTACAACATACCTTAAATATAGAAAAGGCTATCTTAATTTGAAGATTTTGATTCACAATTGATTACAGATTTTTTAGATGGTCCAAAAATCAACTTCTACGAATGTTTAGTAATCCATAACTAATGAGCTCCATCATGCTCCGTTTTGAAACCTATCTGAGAACAGCACTTATAGTCTAGTCTAAAAGACTCAATAGGATTGACCTGCCCCAACTTGCCTCTGCGGTTTGTGTCTCAATAATTCCAACTCGAGTATTAAAAGACTGAACTGTTCAATAGTTAACAGAGGCACTAATTCCTCCAGTCGATAATATTTATTTATTTTTCTCAGTCTCTTGTTAATGTTTCAATAAAAGAAATAAAAATAAAGGTTCTCATCTACAATCCATTACTGGAAACCAAAATGGAGTGTTATCCTGAAAATATTGAAATCACTGAAAGTTTTGCCGAAGTTGGTTAACAATCACTGCTTGAACATGCCTTAAAAGAATTTTGATAACACACACGGAGACCGATCCGAATCCTGTATGCCAAGACCTTACTCTTGTCCCTAAATGGGAATGCGAAGGCTCTTCAGGACATAATGAATATAAACAGAAATTAGTAGATCAAATTATTACCGATGCAGATATGTTTCTCACATCTTTCGTCCCATCGCTCATTAATAATAGGGACAACACAAACATTTTTTGGAAAAACACAAGACCATCGCCTACAAGATGTTGCAGACATATTAAATTTGAATTTATGAAAGAAACACCAAACACAATTCGCGAAGAAGTTCAAAAAGGACACTCTAAATATCAACTTTAACTGGACCCACTGTTATTCTTCAAAATATACCTTTTAGAATTCATTATGAATTGGTTCTCCATGGCTTTATGTGCAATATGCAAAGCTAAACCTTCTCAGTAGAACGGGTTAGAAATATAAGGAAATCTACCAGAATCCGAAGAAGCAATTCAACTCGGCCTATCTCCTCTACTCGCAAGAATTATATTTATGGAGTAAGTTTTGAAAATTGTAAATAGATCACCGTATTAAGAATGGAGAACATCCAAGGACACCAAACAAGTAATTCAAAACAAGTTTAGAGTTATGTTGGGACTTAATGTTGACGTGGTGAAGCAAGGTAGGGGTGCAACCAATGGTGAGAGTATCTCACGACGATTTTTCCAGGATCCACCTACTACTGCTAATATAAATGGAGTTAATGAAGGACGGCTTTGGAGTTATCCCGGACGTTATCAGCAGTGGTACTGCTGTAGATCTATCAAAATTTGAAAATTATTGTCAGAAAACTGCTACTTTATTTGTAAATTTATATAGATGGCACAACATGTCTAATACTGCTCATAAGTTTCTTTGGCACGGAAGCAGAATACTTTCAGCTGGTATCATAGGGATGTTGACTGAAGAAGCACACTGAAAAGGCGTGCAACAAAGATTATCGTCACAGCAAATCAAGAAAATGTAGGAGAATTTCGAAAAACGAAGATGTCTTCCATGCGCTCCTTTTGACGTCGAATTCCCTACATTAGTAAATTTCGCAAGGAGCCTGCAACTAAAGGCAGATTGGATTTTTATCCAGAAGTAAAAAACTTTTATTATTAATTGAATAAAGTTTGTGAGGAATTACATTTGTTTTTAAGAGATCTATATTTAATTGTCTAATGTTTTTTAATCTTATATAGCAAAGAATTTTGCATTAATCTCGTAAATAAATCATGTATATATCAGATATTACTGTGTCTTTATTTATACATGACCGTTGAAAAATAAAAAATAATATATCGTGTGCTATGTATTTTTTTCGCCAAACCACCTATTTCGGACCACTGTGGGCCATCTTGAAGATAATGCTGGATCCTTCTTGACCGTCTTGTCTTGCCAGACAGTCTACTAAAAACCTTATTTGTGTACCGTTAAGAGTAACGCCGAGATAAGTTGTGATAAACTGTTTTTTTTTTGTTTGGAGGCTAGCTGAATATTGTAATTTACATTAATTAGCGAAAATAATAATTTTGTAAGTTATTATTAATTTTAGCCTTCTATTCATTAGGCAGTTGATATAATTGTAAATATTGGATTTAATAAACATTAGGTTTTAACAATTGGTTTTTATTTATTAGTAACCCGTAGCCCGAATATTATTCAGGTGTAGTCATCTAGGCCCGGCTGTCAACTTCGTAACTTTATAAAAATATGAAAAAAAAAACGACAACGTTGATCGAGGATATTGCAGTTAGAATTTACTAAAATCTACGAGAGGATAATAGAATAACTATTAACTATTAACATCTATTAACATTTTAGGGACTAATATAGCAAAACCTGATAGACCCTTATTCTATATAAATCATTATCCGTTTTCAAGTATTATAATAACCCCGTAATTCTTCGCAAGAATCACTTTTATAAGAAAATAATAATAAAATAAATTGAAAATAAATATCCATTACACGATAACAAAAAAAAAAAAAAAATTCGCACACAATAACAGAAGTTACTTCACAAACCCACGTGTTCTAGAGCACGAGTTACACGCTGTTGCACCGCAAATCGATCACAAATACAAGGGAACAGATTAATGTTTTCCGCCAACTTTAAGGCACAGCACCTTAGGAAACTAAACGCGTGATATGCTTGCGAAGAACAGAGTTCATAAGTTTTTTTTTTCAATTATAATGGAATCTGTTTTTAGGGCTTATTTGGGAATTTTCAGTATTACGTACTGCATATAATTTATTTTTCTGTATATTCATTATGAAAATATACCAACAAGGCTAAAATAAGATAATAATACTCGTTCAATGTTTTGTTTTTTATCAACTTAATAAATAAAAAATATATAAATTAAACAAATAACAAGGAAAAAAGGCATTAATACTGAGGTTGAAACAGCATACATATATTGTTTATTTGTATAAAATTAATTCATTTAAAGCATTATATTTTTATAACTAGGTATACCGGAGTAATTAATTTAATATTTTTTAAAAAGAGAAATATAATAAACCAGCAGCCTTTCCTTACAAAAAATGTTTGGCTTGAATCAAACAAATTAAGAAAAAAAATTACTTATATTTAGTCATTAAATCAGTTATTATTTATTTTGTTACTTCCGTGAACAGGACAAAAAAAATTAAGATGTTAAACGACTGATGTTAATAATATTATTTATCATGTAAAAATAAATAAATTTATACTATTTGTTCTTCGGTATTAATTCACTATTGCTAACAATATAGGACAGATAACTTAAATTAATTTTAATCTCCTTAACATTTTTTTCTTTACTCATAAGCTTTCATATTTTTTAACCTGATATGGATACAAGGAAATAATTGTTCGCTATGATTACATCAAGATAACCATGATTTTGCAGTTTAACGATACTATTTGAATCATTTAATAGCAATTTTCCTTTGAGATGATAGAAAGAGAATAATAGAAGCTGTTTAGGAATTGACAGAATAAAACTCGATCAAGTTCTTTTCGTACACCTACCTACCTTATACACGATATCTACATTACATTATATATATATATATATATATATATATATATATATATATATATATATATATTATAAAGTCTTATATAGAGGCATAAAATAAAATATATTTTAAGACATATGCTATATAAAATATTACGCTACATCTATTAAATGTATCTGGCCTCCAAGATATTGGTGAGTTGACTCCTTCAGGCATCATCCCATGATCAAAGGATTCAATTTCTCAAGGGATGATGATAGGTAGAGAGAGGTAACTAGTTCCATGTACAACAGACCCTACTATATCATCAAAGGTGATCTATTCTCGTAAAATACAGCATAAATATGATAAAAAAATTACATCTGTTACATATAAGGATTATAAAATAATTCGTAATATTGCGATCTAAAGAGTTTAAAAAAAAAAATTCTAAAAAGATCTCTTGTTTATTTATAATCATAGTCGTTTAGTCATACAGGGGAGAGTTACTACTGGCCTTACATATTTCCTACATATACCATATTTCCAAAAGCATGCAGCTAATTTGCTTTTTTGATTGTTGAAGAATAGTTGACAAGCCGAACATAGTATAATAAAATCTAATTTTATTATAAATAATTTTATAAAATTAACTAATAATGAATATTATAAATTTGATAATAAAAACTTTAAAATGTCATACAACAAACCGTGAACGATATTTTTATATTGTTTAAGGAAAAAACAAATATCAATCGCTGTCACCTAAAACATTTGTTCATATATTATGTATTATCTTAGGATCATAAACAATGTGGAAATGCATAACAATGTAAAACAGTGTGGAAATGCATAAGGGTATAAGTGCCTTTTTTTTTGCAGAAATGATGTGACTAATACCCTTTAGGCCCGGTGCACACGGACGACACTTTTCTGCGATGCGGACTATAAGCCAGGTCAGGGGTACCTGGAGTACAATGGACCGACTGGATTTACCATTATACTCCAGGTACCCCTGACCTGGCTTATAGTCCGCATCGCAGAAAAGTGTCGTCCGTGTGCATCGGGCCTTAGGGTGAACTAGGTTCAGTGCTTACACCCATGCAGTCTTTTATACGTTCAATGAACTCTTTTCTAACATCAAAACATTACTTATACCCATTTCTGAAGGCTTTGGCACATATAACAATTTGGCAAAAAAAAAAAAAACCTTGTTTTATTTTTTTGGCACTTAGGCCCAACTGTAGATTGTTTAAATTCTGATTATTTGTCATTCAAAATTAACATTTATAAACCGTTTATTTACAGATGTAAACCATAAAAACGTATAATTATATAACAAGTCATTAGCTATTATTTGAATAATTATTTTAAATTAACACCTTAACGACCCTTATTAGATAACATAGATGAGGTTAGTGTAACGACTTGTAATTACTTTTGTAACCCTTCTTCATTGAAATTGGAAAGTTGCACTCTCATTAATAAGTCAATTCTTGATCTAATACTGATGAATCATAAATGTAACTAGTAACTAATTACATTGAAACTTGTATAACCCATTGCAAGAAATCTCACATTATATCGTTACGTTTTTATCTCTAATATAACCAAAGCAAAAGCCATATCAGGTAAATATAAATAAACATTTAAATGAACAAAGTCTAGCCTCACAATAAGAACGATTCTGCTGTAAGAATTGATCAAAATATTATATTTTTTTATTAAAAACCGTTCTCAGTTAGCGCTTATGAAGAAAGAACTTCTAGCTTATACAATTATTAAAGAAAAGAAAATTCTGATTGTTATAGGAAAATGTTATAAAAATATTTCTTCAATGCCCTGTAGTTACGTTGAACCCATTTTTCCCAGTGTTATAATATTAATATTTGAACAGCCAACTTGTGGAAAAGTTAGTTTCATATAGAAAACATAAGGGATAAAGAGACCAAGAGCAACAACCAATCAGAGCGCTTGGAATGATTCCGGCGTAACTTTCTTGGGTTTTCTTTTATAAAGTGACGGGTATAAACGTGAGCTACGCGAAAGTATTTTCTTTTGTTTTCTATTTTTTTTTTTTTGTAAGTTTTTTAATTGTTTTTTAAATTTTCTATGAAGGTTTAAATTAATACTGAGATGCCTCAAAAATACAGTCCGGATATCTTTTTCAAGTTATTTTTTTTACAACGAAACTTTTGCATTTTCAAGGACAACTTAAAGATCCTTTTTTTTTGGGGGGGGGGGTTGATGCCGAGTATTATCAAATTTCCACTAGCTCTGAGTTTTGAACATGCTATCTTCGGGTTTCCAATCATATGTTGTCAGGGCAACGCGTATTCGTCAAAAGATATCTAAGTTAAAAAATTTCCTTTGATATTGTAAAATGGAAAAGATCCATCTTCAAACAAGACAAATCCTGCCAAAATTCATCATGGATTTAAATTACGAAAAAGCTCCCCCTATTGCCATAGTAAATAGCTTACATACTCATCACAGTAAATAGCTCAATAGTTATTGGCGATTTTAACTAAACGCGGTTTTATAATACTTAATTAATGTAGCTACTAATGAAATAATTTAAAAATATTCACCAAAAATACGTTCTTATGTCCCTAGCAGAGATGCAGATAATATCGATATAGCAGATAATATCGATATAGATTTATCGAAATAAATGTTTTGATTATTGAATATCGATTTTTCTCTGTAGATGTCGCATCCCTAATCTATACTGTATCATAAAACATGAAGTAAATACAATATAAACAAATTTAATACTTTTCATAAAACATGAAGTAAATATAATATAAACAAATTTAATATTTTTTCCTTAGCCCTTTATGATTATATAATTTCTTGATTCAATTTATTTCCTCCTTGAATAATAAGCCTTTAACTGCATTTTATGTGCATTTACTGTGTATTGAAAAAATGTAATTTTTGTGTACTGAATGTTTCGGCGAGTTAACGGTGATGGGGCTCACCTCTTCCTATTATTATTATAAATAATAATATCAACAGAATAAAGATGAGTTTTGCAACTAAAAATAACGATAACCGGGTCCCCGTGCACTTTGATATTTCGGAACACAGAGCACTAAACATTCCTAACTTTTTAGAAAGGTGTGGCAACCGTTTTAAAGCTAACCCTGGGCAACCATGAACCCTCACCCCAGTCTGCTTCGTAACATCTGATGATGAAAAAAAAAGATTGTATACTGGCAAGAAAATTCCTTAATATTTCTAAAAAAATTACTATCATCATTTCTTTTTTACGAAATATAATATTCTACTTTGAAACACCTCAGTCCACAAACTGTACCTAATAATTTACTGTGTAACGTTGCATGTTTATATAAGAAATACAAGAATTATTGGAAGGAATTCTGAAATTTTTATATATAATATAATATCACCAATAGAGCAACTGAAGAAATGTTAGTAAAGTTTTAATATTTTTCCGGCCTTTTTTCATGAAAATAAAATTAACAATACTAACTGCTATTCCTCTTGAGGATTTCGTCAAAAACTTGAAATTAGTGAAATGTTCAGACCAGTGGTCTGGTCAATCAAGATGCTGAACTAAAAATCATAAAGACGAACTCAATCAAGTGGACAACCTCAAACAGAATATCACGAAGGGAAGAAACCGTTCTCTGTCGAATACGAATTTGAAATTGTGAATTTTCACACGCATATTTATTAAAAGGTCTCGCACCCACAACATGCAGAATATGCAGTGAAGAAATCACCAGAAGTCACATCCTAACAGACTGTAATGCTTTTAAGAATCACAGGACAAATGGCACAAAAAAAGCTTTAAATGGTACATTGGAGGAAGTTCTAGGAGACGATGAAAAAACTGTGAAAAAAACTCTGAAATATTTTAAATGAATCAAATTTATATGTTGCCAATGACCCTGCAGGGTAGAGGCGGCACGAAAAATAAAATCATTAAATATATCCATATCACACCCTCAATGCAAGAATACCATTACTATAAGAAATAATTTTTTATTTTAAATTTTTATCTTGAAATGGTCTAAAAAATGGGAAAAATTTTACATTACAAAAGGTTAAAATGAAGAAATAAAAGTGAAAAAACTTATGAATATAACTTTTTCTTTTATTTTTACTTACTTTTTTTGTATTATGTCCATTGCAAAATATAATTTATTTATTTATTATTATTTTATTTTTATGAGGTTTTCACGTGGGCTGTACTTTAAAAATTTGATGCAATGTACGTATCTCACAACTTTCACTTACCACCTTCCTTTTATTAAATATAACCTTCTTCTTCTTTAAATAAATATTTAATACAAATGATCTACGTACGCTACTAAACAGTTGAGTTTTAGATAATTTTTCAGGCAAAAGTGAATGAATCGATGTAGGTGATTTAACGACATACACTAAATTGGAACTCCATTGTCTAACACTGAGCGCTCAAGTCTTATTCAGCGGTATTAAGTTCTACTTGAGCAGGGCCCTTTAATATGTCTTTAAAAATTAAACAGACTGGGACAATAATTATTAATATAAAATGCATTCGTCAAAGGTTACAAATTGCATTTTTTTTTTCCCCCGATCGGTAAACATTTAGATCAGCACGGACTTCTCGCCCTCTCTCACAAAATTATTCACTGAATGAATAAAATGAGTCTTCTCCTTCTTTTTTTCAATTGTAGTAAGAAATTATAAAATTCTCAATTAAATTTTCATTCTTAAAAAATCAGGTTTTTATTTCTTATACTTTAGTTATGTTTCGATGTCTTCTTTCCTTAGATAATATATCAATTTCAACGAATGACAACTAAATCAAATCAGAAGTAACTATAACGTGGAACTGGAAAACTGGAAGATGATTGTGACATATCCAATAGTCCAGGAAGTGGCAGCAGCTGATGTAACACTTCACGGGCCATTTTCTCATAGTAGCCAAAGAATGGGTCCCCGGACCATCCCGCTAATTAAATCTTTACGATACGTTACGTCTCGAACCCATTGCGTCAGCTTCGATTCCGGCGTGTTGCGTTGTGATGGAATGAAGAGGTTATTCGCTATCGGTGGGCTAGGACGGATGTGTGCGACACCGGTTTGTTCCACTTGCAGGACGACTTCGGCATTATGCCATCAACTGGATCAACCGCAATATCTTAGGAAATGGCCCGGGTTGATTGCCATAGATATGTTACTTGAAGGGTGCGGTCCAACGGGTTTCGTTAGTATGCCAGTTATAATCAACAGGCTGTTAAGATCAAAGGTGTTTTTATCTACAGAAATAATTTACATTTGCAATAGATGCAAGTGTAAAAATTTTAAGTAGTCATTTTCGAAGAACTACAAATTTGAAAAACGTCTGGCAAGCTAATCGGTTTAGCTTTCTATCCGTATATTGGAAGTTTAGTAGCCCCTTTTACCTCCGACTTAGTCACTACATAGGCTTGTCAAGGAAAATAAGTCGGAGCATTAAGAGTGAAGTATTTGACATAAAATTGGTGGGGACGTTGTAGAATTCCGAATACTACTGATTTCAGATACCATATATCGAAAGAATAGATATTATTTCACTTAGTTTTTACTAGAGTTAGTTTTTAATAAATCTATGGCATTTTTCTGTCAATGAGTTTTGTTTGATATTATTTTAATATTTTACGGGTACATGAGTGTTTTCATCACTCGTATGTACGACATGTATTCTTAAAATAATTTGTAGATCATATCACGAAAACAAACTTCTAGTTTTCGTATCAGTGTGTTTCCAGGGGGATTGAGTATGATGAATGTGTTCTTGAAATCGTTAAAATGAAATGAATCTATTGTCATACTATGTCAACTAATAAATACCATTATTTTTCTAGAATCGATATCAACAAATTTAAATATAAAAATATTTTACTTCCGATAGTATCTTTATATTTTAGGTAAAGTATCGTAACGTCAATAATCGCTCAATCCTTGAGATGTTAATCCAAACCCGATTAAAAGTAGAAAGGCTCGTGTCCGTTTTAAAGATATAGAAAAAGAATGGTGGATAGACAAATAAATATGCTATTTATTGTTTAAAACTTACATTGCGTATAGAAGTTTTCAAAACAATGAACGAGAAATATTAATTAATTATTCAATAATTAAAATATTATTAATTCCAACTTCATAAAATGCTTTCAATTTTCTAAGATTCCATTAAGATTAACCTCTAGCAAATTCAACATAAAAATGCTCTGAACAACATACGAAAAGCAAGAAGCAGAAGCTAAGTTCACTTTACTTTGTAAGGCTTGAATAACTTAAGTTCTAATTTCTTACAGAAACTATCTTCTCTAGAACGTTTAAACCCAAGTAGAGAGTGCAAGGATTAGAAGATATTAAAGCTTAGCACGATACAGTATGGTCAGAATTACTTCTGATCTTTCAACATACTTTATCCACAGCATTATTAGGTCTTATCCTGACTAAGAATAAAATTAATTCAAGACATGCAGAAAATATGTTTAACTTACAATTCAAGGCTCATTGTTGGGGGAAATAGGCATAAGTATTATCCTCTAAGTTACCTGAAACAAGAAAAAGACCTTATTGGGTAAAAAAAAATTATTACTAATGAAATTGAGCTTCAAGACAATAACATGAAAGATTTAAACCAAAAATTATTGATAGAACTTAGTAAAATAATGGTAGCTCAATCTAAAGTAAAAAAGAAATATTGTTTATTAATAATATACCGCTACTGCGATAGAAGAACCGATTATAATCACTGCTTAGGATGAAATTAGTTTAAGAAAATAATATGATATAACTATTGTATTTGTTATATAAGCAAAAGAAATGGCTTTTAGTTAATAAAATACGGCTAGCTATGACGTCTTAATAATAAAAACATTTGACATTTACATCTTGAAACCATTAATAACTCCTTCATCTAAAACGGAGATGATTAAAAATAGTCCGATGAATAAAAAAAAGACTGAAAAAAAAGTTTGAGGTCTAGATCTTAATTCCTTAATATAACAGTGTGGGGGGGGGGGGGGTGCAGCAAACAATTTCTCTTACTTGTAATTTACTTTTTATTCCAATTATTATTGCTTTAATGCTAAAGGAAATATAACATCCGAGGAAATAAGTATTGATTTGATTTCTTATATTTTATTTTTATTTTTAAAAAATTGTTTTGAAAAAACTTTATAGTATATCAAATTTTTTTTAAATTCTATATTTTGTCACTCACCACTATCGTTTGGTACAATCGATCATGCTCAATAGATCATTCGATAGGAAGAGTGAACCTGACGTAAACATATTCGGTAAGTACAATACTATGTGGAATACTTAAAATGTTTCATTTTGACATATTCAGGCCCAAACTTGAAAATTAGTAGGGGATTATTTTTCAACCAATTTTATCTCACATTTTATTTTTTCAGTTTATTGTTATGAGATTTTTGCCTTTAATTACATTTTAATCAATGTGCAGGGTGCTAAATTATTTTTGAAAAAATTAAATATAGTTTTATTCTTTTTAAACTAAGTTTCTGTAAAACTGATAACTTTAAATAAACATACTAAGCATAGTTGGGGATCAGTAAAAGATATGTTATAGAACTAATTATAATTTTGATTTTGTTAAAATTACATTCGAAAAAATTAAGTTTTTACACTTTTTTATATTTTAATGTTTGTTGATTTTTTTCCTTAGCCCATAAAAATGACGAGGAAGCTGTACTTATCTACTTGCTAGACTATTTTTTGTTCATTTGAAGTTTTAATTCATTAAAAAAGAAAATTATTTTAATTGTTCATAATTCGTATATGACTCTTGTTGAAGGCTATTTAGTTCAATTATCGCCAATAATTGAATATATAAATTATAACGACAGAAACTCATGCTACGAACGATCCTTTTTATGCACTGTTAATTATTATTATTTTTTTTTTTTTGTACCCTCAATTAAGATGTAGTGTGTTAGCATGTTATTGGCGAACACACTAATTAATTTAGCCACCGTAGGGAGTGTAGGGCTTGATAAATTTACTATGCAATCAGATGAAATTAGTTAAAAAGCCGACCCAGTTTGGATCTACCATGGGACCGAAGAATCTATTAGAGTAATGGAACCCCCTCGGCCCCTAGGGGTATCTTTATCTTTAATAAAGGAATGCTTTCATGTATATTTAGTACTTTTCCATCAAAAAGGGCTTTAACCGTCCCATTTTATCGCTATGCAAAGCGATTAGGAGTAATATAAGAAGACTGAAAAATGAGTCAGGTATTTAATTCAACATGCTAAATGATTTTATTTAATACAAAACAAATCAAAATATGTTTGAAAATCATTTAAATAAAGGAATGAGATGAATTCTACTGCCAGTCTTGAATTCGAGTCCCAGCTATGAAAGAAAATTAATCTTCTGTCACATTAGGTTTAGATCGACATTAACAAAATGGGAGACCGTACTGGAGCTTATTTTTCAAGTGGGTTCCAGGCAATTAATCGTGTAAGGAAAAAATTATGAGTGTGGACACTATACTCTAGTTATAAATGGTTGGGGGCTTCCTAGGCTCCAAAATGAAATAAAAAAATCAATTTGTTTTAATCGTAAAAATGTTTTAATAGTATTCTTTCGGAAGATTGATAAAAATGGCTACAAAAATGAAAATTATATAATAGAAAATATATGTATAATATAATGATAGAACTACCATAGCTTGTGTCGAGGCCGACATAGGTATTTTTTTTTTTTTTTGTTTATTTATTAAGTGCAAGTATTTTTGTTTTTGTAATTATTAACGTAATGTAAGATTAACGAGTTTTGCACCTCACCTCTTCATTTGTAAAAACAATTTAATGAAGATATACAATATAATTTTGAATGTAACAGAATAAAAGAATTATTCTTTAACAAATTTTTATTTTGATTTTATTACCTTTTGCAACCAGCAAACACTTTTGATATCAGACGACCAGGTACTCAACCTTTCAATAACGAAAGGCAGGTTGGCCCTCACAGCTTGTAAGGCAAATATTTAACATTTTTTTTTTTTTTCAAGGAAGAATATAAAATAAATATTGTCATTGATACAGCAAAAATTCATATGTCAAAATTTTCCGGGAGCCCCTAAAAGATGACGTATACCATCAGTCAATAGAAGAGAAGAATCGTAAATAGTAAAAATAATCCGATGTCAGGATTGGATTGTTCAGTTAATCCTGTGCGACACCAGCCTATATGGAAAATTTAAACCCTACCTCTTCCAAAAAATGTTTAACAAATTAAAACAATAAAAATTTTAATGTTTTTTAAAATAATCAAACACAAACAATAGAAAAATAAAACGAATAATAATGAACTGGAAAGAAAATGATTTTTTTGTTCTCTTGGTGAAAATCAGCTTTTAATTGACATACGACATTTTGTAGTATCAAAGACGATATGTCATTTAGAGTTAGAAAATATTCGGCTGGTTTTATTAAATTAGGGATGATTATTAGCCGGATTTTCAGTCATAATATCTTCAGGATATCGTGAACCAGTCTTTGTGGGTTTATATGCGTACAATCAATATAAATGATTTTATCAATTATGCCATTAAGATTTGAGTATTAATATGGTGTACCAAGATTATATTTTATTAAATTCGGGGCAGACGGAAGTCCATGTCATAAAATATTTTCTAAATTGTATTACTGTCAATTATATTGTATCATATTGATTTCATTGTGTTAATAACTACTACTACTACTATTACTTATTTAGACTATTAAACTAACTTTATATAAAACATGATTGATAGTCAAAAATGTCAGTCGGTGTGACTGAATTCCTGACTATCAATCATTCCTTAGAATCTTATAGAAAAACCGTCGACTAAACTCCACCTCATCCTATATACACCACTCGATATATACACAATTTTTATAAATGATTTTATAATTAAAAAATACAATTTGTTTTTATTTTTAATTATATTTCATTTCTTATGACTATTTTTGAATAGTCATGAAGCAAATTATTTGATTTTTTTTTTTTTTTTATAATCCTTCCAGCTATACATCTTTATATTTTTTAAACCACTTAGTGGAACAAAAGGAATGGACATTTTAAAAATAAGAAATAATATTTGGAAAAAAAATGGTAAAAAGGCATAATTGATTCTATTTTACAATGATAGTTTTATTTTTTCTGAATTTTATAAAAATAATCTCAAGGAGAAATGAGTTGGAATCAACGTTACCTTTGCTATTTTTTTCTATGAGATATGGAACACTACACTTTGGTACACCACTTAAACTATAATAAATTAATAAGGATTATTATATCGTTTTGATCACTTTTAGTAGCGTTTCAACGACTGTGAACAGATAAATAATTGTAAAACCCGGCATTAAACCAACCCATTTGGCACAGTTGTTGAAAGTAATGGTTCTGGCGGTAATCACCCGATGATTACAGCAACACTTGCGAAGTCTCGTTATTCTTGGTTATTTTTTTCGGTCGGATCCCAGGATATTGCGGCATAGTAGTAGTTCGGGCGGCCCGATGAATGAAAACTTCAAAGTCATGACTAAATTTAGAAACTGTATATAGATATCCTGGAAATTTCAGTTGAAATCCTTTTAAATATTCTAGAAATAAAGACCAAAATGGGTCAAAAAGCAAAAAGAAGCTTGGATACGGGTTCTTGACATTAATTAACTATTTAAATCAGGCGACTTTAATGTGGAATTAAACTTAATGAACAATTATGATTATAATTATAATTAGCGTTAAACCTGTTTTAATTTTTCGGTGAAGAAATAATGAAATGTAATATCTCATTATTGATAAGATCTAGTTAGTTAGTTTGGTGGCCGCAATAAGTAGCCGCTATTTATTGTAGTAATTTTGAAGTAATTTCAACGCGAGATGAAAACCTGATTATGATTCCATAAAAATAGTGTTCAAACTTAATAATTCATTCTCTGTAAAGTAAGGAAATTAGACTTATTCAATAAGATGACAGAATATCTTATGAAGAAAGTTATCACTAGCTAACTCCCTAACCTAGTTATAGCTTTATCTCAAAAATGATAAGGGCTATATTGCCGGAATGTCCAAAGGTGTTCATTCCTATGCTGTAAACGTAATTTAATGCTAGGTTTAAAAAAAAAAAATAAAACCTAGGAAAACATATAAAAAATCAAGTTTTTCTAGCAAATAGAAAGCTGTAAGTTACCTGAAAAGTTGATAAACTCATTTCAATAATAATTAAATTTACTTAAGTGCAAATACCTTACAAGATATAACATATAAACACCTTTAACGATATAAAATATGAACATATATTTTTTATAGAAAACATAAACTAAAGATGGCTCTGTACGGGCTTAAAATCGTGATGACATTTCATAAATAAATCGGTAATTATTTTTTCTTTTTTTTTTCTTATCTTAAGTACGAATTTATTTGTTCCTGGCTTTTTCATTTTCGTCTCATAAATATTTTTTATTAATTTCATTGTATTTTTTATGACTGGTAACTGAAGGTTGTAATTCATTTATTTGAAGACAATTTACCGTATCAGATGATTAAACTGCTTAAAATATGCTGTTATTCTTAAAGATTCTTACGTAATTTTATGCAATTTCAATTATAACCTTTGCAGCATCCCGTGCAACTCACATTTTCAATGGTCATGAGAAACACATAATTGCAACAAGATTGTGTAGGAAATTCACGTAGTTCATTCTTCACACATGAACAGCTGTAATATTGCGTCCAAAAACCCTTTGTTGGGACTGAGAATGAATTATTAAGTTTGATCACTATTTCTATGAAATCAGGTTTCCAGCTTGCGTTGAAATTGCCTTTAAACTATTGCAATAATTACTTGCAACTACTTGCAGCCATTAAACCAACAAACTAGCTCTTATCAGTAATGAGATATTACAGTTGACTACTTCTTCAAAGAAAGATTAAAACAGATATCACGCTAATCATAATTATTATAATAATTGTAATAAATTTCAAATTAACGCCGCCTGGCTTAAATAGTTTATTAATTTCAAGAACAAATGGAACAATTAATTCTATCGTCTGTTCAAAAGCACTTCAATTGAAACTAGAAAAAAAAATCAGTAGCAGTACATCAAATCGTCGTTGATACAGCAATAGTTCGTATGTCAGACATTTTCGATTTGGCGATTTTATTGGATTTTTAATCAAAAAGAGTACCTCAAGAGTCTTAAAAGACTTAAAGTGTGTCACCAGTAAATAGAAAATAAGTATCATGCACAGTAAAAAATATTCGAATCTCAGGATTCGCTTGGTCATTATAATCCTTGGTGACACCAGCCCATAAGTAAAATTTAAACTCTAACACAAAAAAAGTTTTAAAATAAAAAATATAATAACAATTTTAATGTTTTTCTGGATAATCAGACGCGCTCCATTGATGAATACGTGAATTAAGCACTGAGAACCAATAATATGAACTATTATCTATATACTAACTATATTAAAAGCTGAAATTCATCACTATTATATCAAACGAATCGCTCTTAAATTAATTATCATGATTGTTATTTTATGATCGAGTTTTGTAGATAACTTTATTGCAATGACAATACAAAAAAAGGCGTCATGACCCCTCACATATTAGTGGAAAAGGAAAGGTCAGATAAGCAATGAGATGACGGACAGTTTTTCGACCCAGTTCCGCCCCTGAATGTACTCTACAAGGTTCTCTTTTGTCCTAGCTCTTACGGGTTCGGTTTCTTTATCGTTTATAGAGCACTCGTAAAGGGTAAGGCACTAAGCAATGATGCAAGTAATTCAGCGAGCTCTAAGCCAATGGGGAAAAAAAAAGCTTGAAAAGGGATTATAAGAGAAAACTAACAAGAACAGAAAACTGTTAATTACAGACTATTTGCCCTATCACAAGTAGTGTCTTAGAGTCGCGAAATTTCATAAAAAAAAAAACAGACCTTACATTTGATTTCTTGTAATTAAAGCTTTATAATATTTTAGTCTTGTTCTGTTTTGAGCCTTTAAAACTTTAGATAGCGAACCTATAATCCAATGATATTATAGTAGTTTGTCTGAAGCTGTGCGCATAATAATTTAAATAATTTTTTTTTTAAATAATTGAATGTTTCAATAATTAGTTTGTTGTTTTGAGGTATCTAGAACTAAAAATTGGATAATATATTCAACAAAAAAATAGCTAATTTACAACAAAAAAAATACTAAAATAATAATAATCTATGATGAAATTCCGTTTGTTTGTTCGTTCTTTATAGAAATCCATGCCATTTGTCCTAAATTCTCCAAATTTCGCTCACAATCAGTGGTTCTTTCTACCAGGTACGAACACCTGTCCATATTAAAATTGCACAACTTCAGCCAATCTCTGGTTATAATATTTATTGTTATCAAAATCATTTTGATCTCGCCTTACATTGGTTTTTACGAAATAGACCGTTTGAGTCGATAAAAGACTCACTTTAGAGATTTTATAGATTTAAAAAATGAAATTCTCCGGGTGAAACCGGAGTATACAGCTAGGAATAAATATTATAATCTATATAAATAAAGATGAAATTCTCCGGGTGAAACCGGAGTATACAGCTAGGAATAAATACTATAATCTATACAAATAAAGATGAAATTCTGTTTTGTTTGTTTGTTTGTTCTTTATAGAAATCTATGGGTATATTCTTTATTGTTACAAAAATCGTTATGATTTCGCTTTACAATGGAGACGAGTCGAAATACTCCGGGTGAAACAGGGATATACAGCTAATATATAATAATAGTAGTATTAAGAAGTAGATAATAAACATAAATAAATAACAAGTAATAATTACCATTCTGAATAATGTTATAATGATTTAATTGATATCATTAGTTTTTCAATGAAAAATAAAATAATATTTTTCCTTACAATATATTTCATTATAGGTAAATGAAAGTAAAAATGTCTAAATAATAAACCTTTTAAACAATAGATTAAATATAACTCAAATCTACTTTATAAATTTAATTAATAAATATAAAAAAAGAGATTAAGTAATTTATATGAATATTTATAAAAGGCTTTGCTTTAGCTCTTCACGATAAGTGAATTGATAAGGGGCTATATATGGCTTATCTTGGCAATTAATTTTTCTTATGTATGGGGTGGAAATGAGAAGTGAATGTTAGTTAAAAAAAAAGTTGCGCAATCACATTTGTAATGTATAAATATTATCTAATCACAAAAGTTGAATTTATTACAAAACGCTTTGGTCCCTTTAAACCAATCAACACCAATCAATTTATTTTCGGATTAGACAATGATTAAAAATGTTTTCCTAGGCTCTATTTTGCGACTACTCTTATAATAAATACATTCAAAATAATTAAAGATAAAAGCCTGGGGTTGGAGCGTGAACTCAATCGAATCAAGCCCTTGTTAGTCTCCTCGTACGAAGATTAAGTAGTCTCGTACATTTAACGAAGTTTTGATCGGAAATGTAAATAATATAAGACCACATACAATGTATTAATTTTATCATAGTATTCATGTATCATTATTTATAATCTAATGCAGTACCTAATCATATATTTTGGCATGTATATATTTTGTCAATCATATATATTTGATTATATATGTTTTTTATCTATGGCAGTCTAAATGATAATATTTTAAGTAATATCCTGCCTCGCTTCCTTAGATTTTATATCCTCAATTTTATAATCAAAATTATAAATGAAATGCGAATATGATGCGACATCCGATGGATGTGGAATTGATAATAAATTTATTGTTTAGCGGACATTGATAATATCTTTCTATTGTTATTATCGAGAAAAAAAAAACGATAATTTTGATTATATATATGTAAAACATAAATATAATTAGTACATACAAAATGTGTAATTACAATGCAGACAAACAATGCTAATTTTACAAAAGTTAAAAAATGCAATAAACAGATATAACAGCAATGTTTAATAACTTAGAAAAAATAATTTCACATTTGTAAACCTTCTTATTAAGATAGTTACGAAAAGCAATTTTCGTAATATCACTATAATACTCGTAACTTCAAGTCGTCCATTACTAATTTTTTTTGTCATATTAGATCGCATTCATTATTAACCTGCTCCAAAACTACTTTTTAGTATTTTAAATTTTTTTTATTTATAATATTAGATTATTTTTTTTTTTGTTTGATAACTAATTATTTTGTTATCATTTACAAAAAGTTCTTTTATTTCGGATTTATTTAACGTCACTTTATGCATCTATGGCAAATCGGGCGATACTATAGTGTAAATCCTAAATGTTGCATATCCAGGTATAATTAGGATAGAAATCTTTAACGAGTACCTGGCATCGCACAGGCTCGCTAACTCGTTTTACCACAGGTGACCCCTTGTTGTTTCATAAAAATATTATTTTATCATTATAGTAATGGTCGATATCAATATCACTTGTGTTAGTTTTGAAATTTAACGAATTGCATTTAATTAAATCCATTTTCAAAACAAATCTTCGAGTAGAAAACTTTGAGAGCAATCGAGGATAAGTGTATGTTTAGGAGTGGATTCAAAAGCTACACTTAAACCACTTACAAACATATAAAACTAAACAAATATCATCAAGTGAATATTTTAAGTTTGTTTGCATATAATTAGGTGTATACTAATTCAGAATAGATAGAATTATACTACAAATGCTCGATATGAAGTAAGCCTCACATACAATTTCGTTAAGAATTACGATGAAGATCGCCTAGTTAACTAAAAAACGAATTTGACATAATAATAAATAAATTAATAACCAGTTGACCAGCACACAAGGACGAACAGGTTTTTCGTTAATCAGAGAGAACATAAAGAAGTTCAAGTCCAATGGCTTACAGACTCTAAAAAAAGAGAAGACTGAAAAAGCCTAATATGATGAGAGATCTAACTTAAACAACCAAGGAAACTGAATCATGCCATAATGAGGGTGTAATTGTTTCTATTTCATTTAATAACTTAGTAATCAAAGAACTATAATCATAAAAAATAATGTATAATAATTAAAGAAAATATAAAACGATTAATGAACTAGTTAAGTGAGAAGAATGTTACTTCTTAAATTCAGAAATCAACCTTTAAGCGTTGATAGTAGAAGTCAAGGATGATGTTGTCAGCAAGTTATACATTTTCATTTGTTACTCCTATTGTTACTAAAACATGCTGAACCAGAAAAGAAATAATCCAGTTATCTACCACAATTTTTTAAATGTAAAATGAGCTTATGACGACAATGAAGGGAAATCCTAAATAGCAATCACGTGGCTGAACCAACCACACGAAAGCGGTTCATCTGCATTACATTACTTACGTAAAGAGGAAAATGTTGAATCAAATTTTAAAACCGGCAAATCTAAATTGTAAATGGGAAGACTCACCTTTTGAAACGGGTTTTTAGTAAATAATTGCATCAATATAAAATGAAGACACCAATAATTTATCGTGGGCAATCCCACTCATTCGACGTAATTGCTTTTGCCACATCGAAAGGGAAAAGGTGAACATTAAATACAACATGATAACTAATTGATTTTTATTTTTTTTTTTTAATATATATTTTAAAGAAAACCTTCTGTCAACAATTATCATAAATTTTCTTATGAATATAAAAGAAATAAACAACGTTGCAGGATACACGAATTAAATGGCAAGAAGTAGGCATGAGGTCGCACTCCAAGCATACAGAAATAATGTTAGCAGTTGACGGAGCCGCCATTGTACCGCTCTATTTTTTCGGTTCAAAATTTCAACGATCACTTATTTAACTGAATCATTCAACGAAATACCTCTGAATTAGTCATCCCTAATTAGTGGCTCTAAGCCATTAATGTGCTCCTTACGAACATTATTAATACGGATTATAAAATATCTTTTATAATCTTACAAATATAAAATTCTATAAAATATCTTTTTTCTAATATCTTTGTTAATCTTTGCATCCAAAGAAATATTATCATTTTATTTTGTTTTTGAACTAAAATGTTTTATTGAACCATTTTATTTTATTTTTTCCCATTTTTACATCACTCCTTACTCATCCCAAACCTCTTGTTCCATCCTAGCTTCCTCCTCTAATCCTGATAATCCACGGAAGGGTCTGAAAAAAAGATGGCCTTGGGACCTTCTAATTTACAATTATTATTATTCAAGTTAAGTTTATTCATGTGATTTTTCTTTCCTTTTACTAGATTTATTATGTTATGATACAGTTGCAAATATCAATAAATGTTAGAACAAATATAAATTTTAACTTTTTACATTTTTACAGAATCATCATATTTTAGGACCATTTCCTTATGCACTAGTGTCCTGAAGATGGAGGACAAAGCTACTTCGAAACGTAAATAAATTATGCTGTAATATATTTTTATAATACGTAATAATAATGTTCATAAGGAGGGTATTAGTGGCTTAATCTTAGAGTTTAATTAAGTCAGAAGTATTTCGTTGAATGATTCAGTTGAATAAGTGATCATTGAAATTTTGAACAGAATATAGCCTGGTATAAAGTTTCATCAACGATTTTCTTTTCTCAGAAGTTTCCGCTAATATTTTTGAATTAAAAATTCTATTTTTATTTTTCAGAGCTCCTTTTTCCTTATTGGTGTCCGGTCACGTTTGCAGAGAACAAGCACACGTGTATAGTATCGACAATCGGACCGTATGTACATATTCAGAGAATGGCTCCAATCGAAAGCCATACAGAGTCGAAGGACGTCCGGTCCACGAGGCCCTATTAACTCCACAATATCTGCATTTTCAGCAATTCCGCTTTTGATGTCAGCTCCTTTGTCCAAACTCGTTTAATGTTTCCGGTTGATTTTTTTATGTTTAAAAGGTTTTTCTTTCTTTAATCAGGCAGCAAATGTATAGCTGTAAAAGAAGCATAAATTTATTATGCTTCTTTTACATATAAATTTATTATTAACCACAAAGTTCTGATTTCTGATTCTGATTCAAATGATTTAATTAACATGTTAGTATTTAAGGTTTGATTAGTCACGTACCAAGGTGCTTTTGAAATGATTCGTAATAATTTTGAGTGAAAGGCCTGGAATTTTTGTAAATGTATTTTTTTAGCAATGCCCTAAATCTGTGAACATTATATCCATATAGTTTTAAGTAAGTATGTGTACGTATTTAGTTTTTGTCTCAGTCTTAATTTTCAGGATTTAGAAAAAAGTGGGTAAAGTAGCTTTATTCGTTTGTTTAGAGTTTCCCTTTTCATTTTAACGTGCGGGCCCCATGTCATCCTTCTATCGAGGGTTAGTCCGAGGTACTGTACTGTGTCTGTTTGAGGGATTTTGATATTTTCGATATAAATTGGAGGATAAGTATTTTTCCGGAGAGTAAAAGTTATATGAAGTGATTTCTCGTGATTAAGTCTGATTTTCTACAATTTGCACCAGTCATTAGATTTATGTAAGTGGTTTTGTAAGGTTAGTGAAGCATGTGACGGATCTTGATGTTTCGTTAATATTGCTGTATCGTCTGCGAAAGTAGCGGACAATGTCATATTACTTTCTGGTATGTCATGGGTGTATACAATGTAAAGTAGGGGGGCCAGTTTTGACTTGCACATGCCAACAGTCGACCAGCTCATCAAGACTCTTTAAAAACGTTTTCATACTAACCTACAATAACATATAAACCTACTAATCAGAGATATGAGCACAGATGAAATGCCCATGAATGTGAGGAGGAGATTAAAAAGGCGTTGGATGAGAGATCTCCTGAATAACTGAATCAAGCCAGGGAAAAGGTACTCTTGGGTGCCATCCTTCCCCATGTCATCATTTGCAATTGTATACGGCCATCTCATCTGCTGATTGCCTATATATTGTTGATAGGCGCGGAAATACGAATGAAGTTTAAAAAAAAATACCATATGAAGCACGTAATTATACATGTATAATTACGTACAATATATGTATATTTGAAGTATTATAAGGAATCTACACACGCCCTCTGTAGTCATTATAGTCGTTGATTCTCATGTAGGTTTTTCGATTATTTTTCATGTTTAATTACATTAGTATATAATTGATCTACTTGTAGCAAAAGTATAATTAAAATAAATTATAATTAGAGGACTATAATTAGAATGTCATTCATTATATACACATACACAAGATAAGCATTTTTAAAAAAGTCAACATTTTTGTAACAATTCACCTACAAACTGCTTGTTTACAAAAATCATTTAATTTATAAATGATAAGTGTAATTCTACTTATAAATCGGAAAAATCTGAAGTTACCAAAAATTACAAAGAGAGAGTTGAAAAATAATAATAATTTATGTACTGGAAAAATGTCGTCAATTTGTTTTTTTATCAACCTCGGCTCGTTTATCTGTAATTTAAATGTTTACAAAAGTAACATAGATAAAATTAGTAACTTCAATTCAATGGAATAAGAACATGAAATTTCCATTTAGAAAAATCTACCTAGGGGGAAAACAAGTACCTAAGCTATCAATAAAACAATTAATAAAAAGAAATAAGTACTAACCACAAGCTCATTCATTTGCATATCTCGATAAACTGATTATGAAAGAATAACAAGTTGGAAATAGACCGTGATGCAAGGAAAACAAGAAAAAATATTGTTTCGTATTTTGCAAGTTCTTCTAAAATTACTGTAACGAAACTTGTTTGTGGATACTTAAAATGGAACATAAAATAAATAAATTTATGAAATAATAACCGTAAGAAAATTTATTAAAATGACCAAACTTATTTTAATAATATTTAAGCTAAATATCCACGGGATCCTGTTTACGATTTTATTGTAAAATGAATTAATCATTTATTATGTTCTTAGGATATGAGGTTTATTTTAAATAAACGGATAGTCGAGCCTGGCGTCATTTTTATTTCTATTTTATATTTATACTTTTAGATAATTGAAGCATGGAAATTCATAAGGGTTTAAGTGCCAAAAAAATAAAACAAAGATTTTTTTTGCCAAATTTTCATACGTGCCAAAGCCATTCTTCAGAAATGGGCATAAGAAATGTTTTGCTGCCAGAAAAGAGTTCATTGAATGTATGAAAGATAGCATGGGTGTGAGCACTTAACGTAGTTCACCCTAGAGGGTATAAGCCACATCATTTATAAATTTCCTTAGTAAATACTAATAAATACCGTTATGCATTTCCACGCTTCAGTTATAGATTGATATTAAAATTGAAATAGAAATAGTAGCAATCATGTGGATCAGAAATATTAGGTAATTGTTTTCTATTGCAATACCGAAAACCATCCTCTGTTTATCAGACTTAAACGGTTTTTAACTTTAAGTTTGGGTATCAATGGGTTAATGAAAGTTTACATGCATCATTGCTGAGGAATTTCAATTACTTAATTGATTTGTAATTGAACAACTTCCGTTGTTTGCAGGAATAGTTTAGCTTTGAGAACATGTACAAAAAAAATATTACTTAAGAGTCAACTAGGCTAGAAAGCTTAATCAAGGCATAAAAACATAAACATATACCTCCTAATCCCATGCCAAATTTGTATAGCTCATATCATGGCATCATAAAAGTATAGCTCATTAAAACGGTTGTGATTAATGTCGTGAGTTTTTTTTCACGTCAGATTATACCCGCCATTGGAAGGAGCGATACGTCACAACTTGGCCACACACAAGGAACTCGCTGCTTTTTATACGTCTCTTCGTTTTTTTTATTTCCCTTCGCGTCTGGAGACGATCCCCTTCGCCTCTCGAAAGCGAGACGTATGCGGGAATATAACCTAGATACCTCGAACCACCGTAGCAGAAGAGATAAGCACAGCGATTGTACGAAAGGATGCTGTGGTTCTTATCTGCTAGGGGGATATTGCTCGCGGTTTATGAATGGTGAGAGGATTGTATAATTCCTATTAGCTTAACAGCGGAATTTGTACAAGGACGGGCATGTTTTATTTATTGCATTACTATCTCCCATCTTCTTATAGACCCACTAAGGAAGGGGTCTGATTAAGATAGGCGACAGTGCAGCAGCAATAAAGATAAAACACACTCGTTAGGTTTAAGTGTCTCCTCGAGCAGAAATCTCTTGGGATAAGTATGGCTTAGTTAAAAAATAAATAAATATGTACACTATTTATATTGTAAATAATATAATGTGTATTTGTAGTGGAAATCTATCATAAACATTGTGACATGAAACACTCAAAAAAACAGATGGTAATTTCTCTTACAACTAAGAGATCCAGAATTTTGTTGGAACCGTTACACCGTTACATAATCACATGTTCTTGTAAGGACGTATATTCTAGGCCTTTCTGGGATGTTCAATTCCATACAATATAAGAAGCGATGGATAGGGGCTTAGTCTCGTATATCGAAGCAAACGATTACTTTTGATTAATTGTGCCACTGTATTGTCACTAGCAATTACTGCTTTTTAATTAGTAATTGTTTGTTTGACATTCTCGTTTTATAATTTTAAACCCACATTAGTGTTACATTATTATTTTGAAAACGTGTTTTTTTGTCGGTACGCCATGCGTTCTTGGATACTTGAACTTTGATAATGGAGGCATCATTTTGAATTTTTTTCTCTCTCTAGCACCGAAAATAGTAAAATATATGAAAACGCCGAGAAAATAGCTTTTAAGAAAAGAAAACTCAATCTGGGCATAACTCAAAAACTATTGAATTTTTTCGATTATGTAAATGCGAAAATGAAAGGTCTACGTATTCCCTAAAAAATGGACAAAATAAATCATGAAATTTGGACTGTTAAGTACGAAGCTAGAGATTCCTGAATCCTGTTAATGGTTCAGTTTACATAGCTAAAAGAAAAAAAAAAAACTCTTCTTTATAATATGGTGTTGCTTACTCTCAAATTAGTGCATATACTCATTGATCAATATGAAATGCAAATTATTGGCACTAACAAAGTATTTTTTTATAATTACTAATGAAATTATAACGTAACTATAATAATTAAATATAGCTGTAAAAAGAAGGAAAAAATGCATCATTGTGTTATCACTGTGTTATATTATCTATAATATTGTGTTATAATATCATTGTGTTATCACTGTCACAGCTTTCTCCTCATTATAATCAATTTGTTTTTAATATATATACATTTTTATTTGCATCCGCAATTGCAAGTTGTTGCCCTAATGGAATCGTATTAATTATTCAAATACCTTCGATCATGGGACAAAATTGTTCTACCCTTTTTCTATACTTCCTTCCACCCATTTTCTACAAAATAGCAGCTAGAACATTGTTCTGTAATTGATTGGATTACATATTATAATTTACAAGGTTTAAAATAACCAAATCATATTAGAAAAATCGGTTGTTAAAATCAATGCAAACAAAAAATATATATAAAATAACGAAATCCATAGGACAAATCTATCTTTACATGCTGATGGATGAACAAGGAATGAAAAAAAGGAGAAAAAAAAAGAAGATATTGAAAAGGTGAGAAAATCGTGAGAAGAATGCGGCCGAATACAAAAGGCGCGTTGAATAACACATTTACTGGAAGACGTAGCATTGAGATGCCCTCTTGACAATGGAGTACCAATGTTGTGCACTGCGTTCCCACATTGTTCGCCCCGGACGGAGACACTTGTTTCAAGTACTTCTTTCAGTTTCTGTAATTTCCCCCAACTGTTCCGAAGGTACATTAATATTCAAGGCATACACTGACCCGAGAGAGCGGTACTTGTGCGGTTAAGAGAATTTCAACTCGGGAGGGTTCTGTCCGCTTGGCTTTGGCTCCCACGGGGAATAACCGCAAAGGCGGTTTGATTATAAATGTACATAATTTTCAGAAATAAATATTTAAAACTATAATATACCAATGTATAGAAAGGATGATGTTCTCGTTAGAATGTATTATCAGAACTTTTAATCAACCGATTTAGAATGATTTTCAAGAATGAAGGTAATGCTTTGGGTAATAAATAACTTTATCTACTGCTTCGAAAGTCTTTTGCAAAATATTACACCAGAATATTACAAAAATCGACTAGTGTTTAATAAACAATATGCAACAATCATGCGAAATTTTATATGCAAGTAGCTAAAGATATTAAAAATTCAAATAGTTATAGCTATAGTTCTAACTATTGGTCTTATTCATTATGCATAAATCAACAATTTACAACAGTTTTATAATCAAAAGTGACCCTAGAGAGGGACTCAGAAAATAAGATAGGTTTTGTTTTGAAATGCACAGGCAACAATCCGACAATATGTGCAACAATGTTTTAAAAATAATATATTCAGATACAGTTACAACTAGAGGTCGGATGCCTGAATGGCGCTAATAATATTTCCGTTTCAAACGGAAACTACTAGAATCTGAAATACGATAGAAATATTATTTCAACACTGAAGGTAATTTTTTTTTATTTTACAACCCTATTAACTTATGTGAAAGTTTTTTGATGATTGTTCGGCCTCTACCCCACAGGGTCTATGCTATTTAATATTAATTTAAATGTTATTATAATAGTTTATGATTTTAAAGAATTAAGACACAGTGGAGACACGTTCTCTTGTTTCTCTTAAAGATTATGAAAGGGCTATTTTCTATATTAATCAAATTGGGTACTTTCTTGTAGCAAGTACCGAATGTGATAAATTCTTCACCATTCGTCAAAAGCTATATTATTCGGGATAGTTTTTCCAAGTCTACGAGAAGCCAACCTGCTTGATTATTCGATTTTTTAAATTAATCATGGCCCGTTGAACAAAATATACATGAAAGAAAATAATAGGCGTGTAAGCACGCCCAAGGAATCAATCACTGCGTGCCGGCATTGTTTGGAAATCGGTTTTCAGAGAAAAAAAAATACTGGTTTGAAGAAAAATTCTATCCTACGGATGGAAGTTGCATAAGATGGTAATAGGTTAGCTGTGGGAGCAGGAGGGCATTGTTACCGGAACACGGCCTAGTTTCTGTAGCAGTGTGGGGTAATACTCTGTGATGTACTGCCGGAGTAGCTCCTGTAAAGTTCGCAATTAGGATTTTTGCGTGGGCAGGGATACGATCTTTGCCAAACATTTTCTACCTCTGCCCAACACAACAAACCATAGCATTACATCTCTTAATGCATTGTTGATATACAATAAATAAAACAAAACTCAATAGAAAGAAACGGGCGCATTTGTCCTCACTGTAGAAATCCGCCGTTGACTAGAAAAATTCATCGCCACGGAGTAAGATTCAAGACCACGACAAGGAAAGCTTTTGGTAGATGTTACATGAGGATCATACAATTTAATATACAGATATAGCTGATTTATATTGTCCTTGTCCAATGTCCAGAGTCCAAAATATATGATTGGTAAATTTAAAAATCACTGTTCTTCATAACCCTATTTTTCAGAAACGGGGATATTAAGGTATAAAAAGTGAAAAAATGAATATATAAAAAGTGAAAAAATGAATAAACGACAATTTTTGTATATATTTTTTATGACATTTTTTCATGAATATTAGATATAAAAGACGTTTTAAAAGGGTTATATCTAACCCTACAACCAAGCTACGAAGTGAAATTGTTTGAACTGAAATCGTGATTCCGTTTGTTTGTTTTAACTTCACTTTATGCCACTAAGGCTAATCGGACGATGCTACAGTGGGAGTCCTAAATTTTAAATGATAGGGATCTTTAACGAGTACCTGACAGTACAGGCTCGGGACCTCCATTTTACGTCCTATCCGAGGGATGGCATAGACAACGATTTTTTACTCCCATTAAAAAATCCTAGGGCCACCTCGGGACGCGAACTCGCGACCTTTAGTTTTGTAGGTTTCTATGCTAATAAATACACCACAGGTGACCCCCGTGATTCCGTTTATAGATTGAACAGAAGTGACGCGACTAGACTGGATATTAATGTCGAAAGGAGATTAAGGCATAAATAGAGTGTATTATTTCTTTTGTTTAGCTGTATTTTTATGGTGTATTTTATCCTTGCCAGGAGAACTTAAGAAAATCGATCAATCTTCTGTAAATCACATTTCTGTAAAAATAAAAGTTAATTGAAGTTATTAGGACAAACATGATTAAGAATTTATTTTGGCTTCAGAACTTGTGTATTTTTTCAACCTTTTCCTTTTTCAGAGGCCACTCATAACCCAACGTACATCCATCCTCGATAAGAGATCAGGCGGTTATTCATCCTTGCGCCTGGGGGGAGGGTGAGCATACAACCGTTTTCCACCCTCTGTCGCAAGCTATCAACTCAATTCCATGGTAGGCCCATTAAAAATTAGGAGTGGCCTAGAGCACATTTCTTGGCTTTGAGGCCATTGAGTACAGAAGGACAAGTTGCGATGTAAGTCCCCTTCCTCACTCGTATATCAAACCATTTTGAAGGTCTAAGTATATAAGGTTATATTTTTATTCCTATGCTCTAATAATTATGTTTTTTACAATAAAAGTAACAATTTTATCCTAACAATATAAGCAAAAAAAAAAAAAAAAATTGCAGAATTTATTTTTATTGTTAAGGATAACACTTTCTATTTGAACATTATTAGTCGAGATAACTGTAATATTGATAAATGAACTCATTCACGCCCTGCTAAAGTGAATTTGATAAGATTAAAAAAAAAAAAAAAAAAATCATAAGCAGAAGAATACATTATTTACAATCGTACTGGAAAGCTAGGCTTCTTTCCACATCTATTTGTGGAGGTAAGAGCAACGACTATAGGAGATCCCCGCGCTACTGTGTCAACCACCTCAATGGTGTTAAAGCCAGAGGAAACTCAGCGAGGGTGCCGTAGCTAACAAACACAAATAAAATAAATGGTGAATCTAATCATTCCCCAATTTATAAGTATTTCCATGTGCCCGCGGCAGCTTTAACCTCTGAGGAGGGCTAGATGGAGTTGTGCAATGGGATTCGAATGGTGGGTTACTGGTTACAGGTTACTGTGAAATATTTGTAGAATAAAAACTGCAGTGATAGTTAGTAGTAGAACCAACCCGATATTGATGTATGATTTTGTTGGTCATCCCGACGTTTGATGCTGAAATATTTAGTTGCCCCCCCCCCCCCTCAACCTTCCCCAAGTTCGTGAAAACTATCAGAAATGTTTTCGAAAAGTACTTAGTTTTCGATTGAAAAGCGGTAACTAAGACTTGAAAAACCTTTACCTACTAATTTAAAAGGACGTAATGCCGTATTAATGAGAGGTATGGCAACAGTTGATATGCGTCAATACGAGTATGTGACGAATAAGACGCTGGATGGGAGATGTTTCTCAACAAAGCAGGGTAACACTAAATGAAGCATTGTTAGACGGACTGCTCGCCATACTTCCCTATCCAAGGCATCTCATTGATACAATAGACTTTCAACCGTTTATTGATATGGCTAGAATGATGTTTAAACCAAAAAATAAAACCAAAAAACCGATCTAATTTCGAAAATATTTCTAATATAAAACGAGCATTGTTCATTACCCGTACATATAGACTAGCAGGCTTAATAACTCAAAATTAAATACAAAAACAAATACGAACAATAAAAGAAATAAATGGACAACTGCATTGATTTTGCGATTATTTTTTGTAGGAACAAAGTTCCATTTGCTAATCAATCAACGGACGATTTTCGCAAAAGGTATTTTTTATTTTTTTTTTTTAATTGTCTGCTAGGCTCATCAGAGGGGAAAGAATAGGTCTCAAAAAAGGCAGTTCAGTAAATAAAAGTGGCTCAATTAAGCATGACATATAATGGAAATGACAAGAAAGCATTGCAAAATACATCCTTAACCTTGATATGTCTCTTGTTATTTCTAAACTCTCTATTGGCAATACGACGTTTTTCGCGTACGTAGCGATAAAGATAAGTGCACCTGAGGGGATCGAATTTTTTCGCAGGGTTATTGTGACTTATGCCCAAAAAAAGTGCTACATTTCCTATCGCTTGTTCTCGCCGATTTCGAGACCGTTACGACACTGATTATAGCACGAAGCAGTCATTGCGTATCCAAGATATAGTTCGCTGAGCTTACGGGTCGCCGACAAACTGCCATACTTGGTGAGAGAAAACCCTCTGCGGGTGTTCGTCAAACAAAAAAGATACACCTGTAATGGCATGACAAGCTTCCAAATAACAGCAATAGCCATGCATTAGCCTTGAAAAGGCGTGTTCAGTGTGAATAATAATATATTTTAAATAAATAAGTCATTAAATAATATGTTTTTTTGGACAATGCGTTGCCTTGTTTTTTTTTTTTGTTTTTTTTTAAGGAATCTTTGTTTTTTTTAATATTGCATCTAGTTATGATCGATGCAAGAATCAGGTAGCAGTAATATATCCTTCTCTCTTATATAGATAATAATGTGGAAAAGACTAAATAATCGGCTATTATTTTAAAGGCCTTATACCCATAAAATAAGTCATTATATCATTAAAAAAAAAAAGAATAGTAATTAGTTCTTACCTCTCTAATTTCTGTTTAATCACTTGGGAAAACGTTACATTACTATAGAGAATTTATTTACCTGAAAAAAAATAAATAAAATAATTAGAAAATATCTTAATAAAGAAAACAACAGAAAAATTTAAATGGCATAGAAAATACTTATTACAGTAATGTTAAACACACACACAAATATATATGTATATACATATATGTGTGTGTGTGTGTGTGTGTGTGTGTGTGTGTGTGTGTTTATCTAACACATTTATATTTATAAAAATAAAAAAAATTATTTATTGAACACTGATTTATATTATAAACGGGGACTAAAGGGTGAGAAATGATTTTATACAAGAAGTTGTGACTCTTGCAGAGAAGAAAATAAAAGTTACCTAATCTATACAAGTTCCGATTTTATTTATTATTTTCACTAATACCAAACCTGGCTAGACACAAAGAACCATTCTTGAAATACCCGAAATATCTAATTAGGAATACACTAGGCTAGATGGTTTAGAAAAAAAAAATTCACAATCAAGCTTTCCAAAATTTTGTTTAAAAATTGAAAAGATTATCTTCTAAGGTCAGAATAACTAAAGTCAAAACTAAGGTCAGAATAACAATGAAGATATTACAACATAAGCATTGGTTATTTATTATTTTTTTTTTTTTTTATGATAGAAATATCCTATAATAACACATCACCTATTTAAAACAATGGTCAATAAAAGATGTAATACGAGTCTCATCCAATAATAAATATTATAACTAGGAAACGGATTTTACATATTTTCCTAAGCTTATAATTTTCATTAGAAAGCTCAATTTAACCGTTGTATGTCATTTGGGATAGTTTAAAGACATTTTTATTTTACATATTTTTACACATCTTCACTATAAATACATGCGTTTACATATTTCCATTATAAATACATATTTTTACATATTGCGTCCATCTTTTTATTTTCATTTCACATCTTGTAATTTTAATGCTTCATAATTTAAAAAAAATAGGTTAAAGTATTCGAGCTCTTTACAGTTTTTGAGGTATTGTAAACCTAAAAAAATTTAGCAATGTTTTGAGGATGAAATTATTTAACCACTAAAAGAATTAGACTTTTCTTGCCCGAAATTTGCTGATTATTTCATACTGGAATCATTAAGATTCTGGGAAAGGGCTTTATAAAAACTGTAGAGTCTTCCTCAAGTATTAATAACCATCTAATCCTAAAGATGAACTTAAAGGAAGGGGCAAGTCATCTTTTAATACAATCATTAATTAGAGCATATATTACTATTTAAAAAATTAACTTTTCTGATGATAGAAAGGACTTTGAGATATAATTTAGTATATCAGTTTTAAATTATTGTCAATTTTATGATTTCCATTTATATACATACATATATATGCATATGAACTCAAAAAATATGCATACTATAAATAATATGTGTGAATAATCAATTTGATGATATCTGTTCTTGCATATTTACAATTTTGTTATCTATCTATATATATATTAAATTTTTAAAGGAGAGCACTTTAAATTTTAAATGTTCATATTTCTTGTGGTAAAAAAAAAATAATAATAATAATAGGTTATATAAAACATCATTCATCAGGAGTATAAATAAGAATACCTTTCGCTAGAAATATACACCTTTACAATTCAGTTACATCAATAATTGGAAACTCGAGAATTTTGTAGTTACAACAGTTTACCTCTCAGGTACAGATATTTAAATAAATATGTACATATTTGGATTTTCATTTTACATGAAAATCCGTGCCCTAGTTATAGCACTTAATAAATTTTAAATGGGTAATAATAATGCAATAAAAGACTAGTTGCAGAGTAGGAGAAAGCGGACAGCCGGCAAAATGGCAAAGTACAAAGACCGATGCACTCTTAATAAGAAGCGATTTTCCAGTCGTTGAGCATTCCGCCAGCATGGAGCCATTGTCACCCATCTTGCATCTTCCACACTGCATTAACACCATGAGGGCATCTGGCCTTACTTGGCGACCTTCTACTTCCGGCGGATGTATAATTCATGGCGCCCTTCCGAGACATCGATACCTAGCTGGTTACCTTGTGAATCCTGTTTTTGCCATTCTGGGGTTATAAGTAAAACTTGAAACGGTGTATGGTGGTGAATAATAGATTGACTATACCAAAGAACCATCATCATTACCGAAAGTCACCTTCGTTATATCAGTTATCAAGAGTAAATTCACAAAAGACTAATATATTTTTTTTCTTCATGCTGTAGAACAACCAGTGTTCCTGTACTCGCCGTATTTACATATATGCTCAGTTCAAACAGGCAATAAAAGCTTAACAAACATTTGTCACGAAGGCTACCCATCATTCGTATGCATTCCTTTAACATATTTAGCCATCTGGAAGACAAACACAAGGTTGGATGTGCGACAATTCCTAAGTCGTGTTCCGAACCTTAAATAGTCATGAAAATACAGAAAGAAGTTTTTGTCATAAAAAAAAGAAGAAAAAAAGATAGAATTCCAAAAGTTTAGACAAATGAAAAGAAACAATTCTAATTCAATAGCAAAATTTTCATTAAACTAATAAATTGGTACACCCAAAAGGGAATCCAATACTAAGTCTACATTTTCTTCATAATACAATCGAAAATCAATGTTATAAAAACAAGTTTATTACGATATCAAAATGTCTACCTATTTAAATGTTGTACGTAAATTAAACAATTCAATTAATAAAGAATACTACTGCGAGATATCCTTTCAATTAAATAGTTAAGCTTATAAAGGAAAACATGGAATCTAGGGAGTTGAAGATATAAAAAGCGTTAAATTGTAGTGACATGATATTCCCCTCTCAATATTTATGGCCCGACTTGTCCTGTTTCGATCCCCCAACTGATTACGGTCGCATTATTGACAACATTACTAAATTATTTATTTACTCGTTATACATTACCCATTATTATTATTATACATTACTCGTTGCTCAAAATCAATATTTCTATATTAATTAGCAGTGTTGTATATGTATTAAGTTTTCCACTATTAGTAGACTGTAATCAGTATTTATTTGAACAATATATATATATTATTAAAATTGCTTTATGGTATAAATATAAATGGTTTACATGTGAATAACGTTTTAAATAGGCCATTACATAACAGTACTTTCCCACTGTTAGTAGACTTTAATCATTACTTATTTTAATTAGATATATATATTGGCGTCCGCGACGGGGGCATAACTACCCCCTTTCAGAAAATATTAGTGAAAAAACTAAACATTAAATTAATACGTATTGATTATTATATTTATTAAGTGGTACATAAAAAATTGTAATTTTCAAATATTTAAAAAAATGTTTTATTAAAAAATTAAATCAGAAAGTCAGAAAACCTTGACCCCTCCCAGTACATAAGAATTTTATAAGCCTGCCCACTACACGAAATCGGACGTATGACAGTTCAATGCGTTAAAAAATCAATTCAAACTATTATAAACTATTTCTTCTTGTATACTGTTTGATAGACATTCATGGTATTTTTCAATTTAAAATCTTAAATAAATAAATCAGGTGGAGAAGGATCAGAAGAGAGTGAGTGAGCTCAAGATCGTGGAGATTAGTCGGTTGTTGTGGAGGAAGCCCGGGTATTTGCAGGACCGTGGAACCATGACAATTAAACAAAACTTTAACCACGACAATTTACAGATTGTAAGAATAAAGATTGTTGGTTCTTTTTAGTATGATAACCTACTTTACTTAAGTTCGCGTCCTGCGGGGGTCCTAGAGTTTTTAAAGAGAGTAAGAAATCCTTGTTGTCCCTCATGGCGATGTTGTCCATCGGATAGGGCAATAGTAAAATAGAGGTCCCAAGCATGTGCAATGCCAGGTACTCGTTAAAGAACCCTTTTCAAATAATAACTGGATTGGCCAAATTTAGGACTACCACTGTATCATCGTCCGATTAGCCTTAGTAGCATAAAGGGATGTTAGGCAAACAACAACTATGTTTTGTGTTTATGTGGCTATGTTGTACGTGGCTATTTTTTGTGTCCTTTGTGCTACAAAAATCAAAATCTGGCTACACTTAATTTTTGACTATCTGTGACATAAAATTCATTATTATTTTCATCGGTTACACCTGAATCAATAGAGTGGACGTTGTCAATAAAAATACTATAAGTTATATTTAGTGATAGAAATTTATAAACCAGTTTTTAGGCTCAACTGATTTTTCTTAAAAAGTGGAAAAGATCAGTTTTTATGTCACTACGCAATTAAATTACATTTTTAATATATTTAATATAATTAGATTGAAACGATTTCAGAAATATTGAAATTTCGTACATAAATACGGGGTTTCCCAGGGCAGGGGAGAGGGTGGGGGATTGATGCCGAGATTAATTAAATTTTCCCCTGGCTCCTGGTTTTGTACTTGCTATCTTCATGTTTCCAAACAGACGTTGCCATGGGCAACGCGTATTTTCTAACGCGTTAGCCCACTCGGCCATCCCGCCACCCACATTGCAGATGTTTGCTCTCCCAAACTGCATTTGCCTGCGAACGTTCCCATGTATCTCCAATGTATTAGCACCCGACACAGGATATTGATTGAAGCTACCCACTTCGTTTATCTTACGCACGTTTTCAACATAAAATCTAGTCCACATAAAATGGTTTATTAAAATTAATTGCGTTACTTTCCAATTGTAGAAAACGATCGGGCTACTGAATATCGGTAGAAGGGAATTGGACTTCCCGTTAGGAAATGGATTGCCCGTCTTACTTTCTACTGTCAGTGCACAAACGCTTTGAAGAAGAACTTTCATTTGGTTTTTTCTTCTTTTAAAGGCTGGGAGCAATGGAGACGTCGAGTTGCCATTGTCGTGCAGCCGAATAGAGTCGGATCTGGTTAAGGTCTCATGGAATAAATTCCATGGTAAACCACGCTTGTGATCGTTTGCTAAAAAATAAGAATTTATTTTATCCCTTAGACATGGATCCAGCACTATAATTTTACCGATCTTACGGATAATGACGATGCTTAAATTATCATAACATTGAACTCCTAATGATTAGTTCCTATTTGAGGGTGTTTGGGATCCGGTTCGGGATGATGCTTATTTTTTTACTTTTACAGAGATATTCATAAACCATTTAGGGTATTAAATTGATGTGTTGGATTCATATAATCATTTAGGGTGTTAAATTGATGTGTTGCATGTTCGATTTCATTTCAGTAAATATTCAATGTATTGTAGTATTTAAACCCAGGTCCAGTTTTGTGAAGAATTTAGAAATATGAAACAATGGAAAATGTGAGAAATGAAATGAAATAATAAATAAGACGCATTGAACTGTCATACGTCCGCAAGATTTCATGTAGGGGGCAGGCTTATAAAATTCTTATGTACTGGGAGGGGTCAAGGTTTTCTGACTTTTTGATTTAATTTTTTAATAAAACATTTTTTTAAATATTTGAAAATTACAATTTTTTATGTACCACTTAATAAATATAATAATGAATACGTATTCATTTAATTTTTAGTTTTTTTTTCTAATATTTTCTGAAAGGGGGTAATAGTTATGCCCCAGTCGCGGACGCCAATACATATATATCTAATTAAAAGAAGTAATGATTAAAGCCTACTAACAGTGGCAAGTACTGTTATTTAATGGCCTAAATTTAAACGTTATTCACATGTACTACTCATAGTTAATATTCAATGTATTGTAGTATTTAACTTTCTTCCTCAAACCCATACGTTATTCACATGTATTACTCAAAAGCAATGAAATTTATTTTGAAGTGAAGCATCCCTAATATAGATTTATCAATATTCAATCAGGTTTTAACCATTGCTTGAAAAATTATATCAATAAAAAACATATACAACGATATAAAGATTTCATTTTTCTATTCGACATCATAGAGGCCAATATTAAAGAATTTTTTTAAACTAATTATTACTAAATGAATTTAATCAGAATAATGTTTACGTGGTGCAAGGATTACATAAATATAGGCATACATTGTTTCTACATTTCACAAACTACATTTTAGTATAAAGACGCGAGAAAGGCGAGGGATTGACATTATTTCTTTCTTATATTTTTTATCTCAAGAAGTTCGCATAAAACGGACGAACGTGTGTTCAACCCATTAAAAAAAAAAAAACGATACCGTAAGATACTTTCTCCAGACCAGTTCAAGAAGCATAGCAAATATATAACTTTCTATTCTTAAGAGGGAATACAAAGACCTTACTTCAAGAATCTACATCCTACATACAAAAACTTTATTACTTTTATATACAGTGACTTCATTATCTCCTGTCTCGACCAATTTTTCATTTTTATTTATTTAATTATTTTATTTGAATCGTGTATAATATAATTCTATTAAATACATATATGATATATTTTGGTGATTTTTAATAATTTTATGTGAACATAAAAGATTGGCCATTGACGTTAGCAAATTTTCATGTATCAAATATTTTCGCTTCACATAAAATAATCCAAAAATATCATCTAACTCGGGTCCGAGCCCCGTACATGGCCATTTTTTCTCTCCCCACATTACAATATAACATAATTATTACATAATTACAAATACTTTTTTATTTTTTTTATTATTATTTTTTTTTGGAGAATTCATTCTTCTTTTTTTAATTAAACAAGCCAACAAGCTCCGCATCTTTACAATAAAAATATTATTAGATTACTGTTTTCCAGACGTCTTTACGTTTTCCTTATAAAGGTAAGGATATTCACTAGTAAGATACATTACAGTAAACACTGCAATAATAATTAATTAATTAATTAATTAACATAAATAGCTATTAACCTTGTTAATAATAATATTTTATAGTTATAGGTAGTCTTCTTTGTATAAATATATTTATTTTATTCAAGTATTTAAAAATAGAAAACCTTGGAGATTATTTGAACCTCAATCTATTCAATTCCTAACGGTCCGTAAAATAAATCTTATTATTTCATTTTTATTATGGCAAGAAGAGCCTTGAATTTTAACTCCGGGTAATAATAATTAATGTGAATTGTCTTATTAAGGGAGGATATTAATAAAAAAATAACTTTCGTTAACTCAATCGAATGTACCTTTCGAAAGAACTGGACCTTGATGACGAAAGCTTAAATTAATGATATTATGGAATTCAGTTAATGGGAAGACTGAAATAGCATTATAATTCAGAAAGATACAAACATCTATAATTATTATACCTGCAGTCAATAGTGACGGAATTGTTTTTTAATTTTTGAAATTTAAAGCTAGAAATTTCGTTTGTTTTTTGAAATTTAAGAGTTTGAAATTAGCTGTACCCTAATAATAATTTTAAGTCTAAAAACATAAAAAAAAAAAAAAACTTCTGACTTAAAATACTAAAAGAAGACAACAAAAATACCGCTTAGAACCCATTTTTTGTTGTTTTTTTAAACATAATAAATACCTATATTTTTTAAACAAAATAAATCTATATTCAATCGAATTTATGGTGTCATCTGTGGTGTAGTGGTTAGTATGGCAATCTACAATACTGGCAAGGTCGCAGTTTCGCGTCCCGTGGTGGTCCTGGGATATTTTAAACGGAGTAAAAAATCCTTGGCTATGCCGTCCCTCGGATAGGACGTAAAATGGAGGACCCGAGCCTGTACAATGTCAGTTGTGTTAAAAATCCCTACCCTAATTATACCTGGATAGGCAAAATTTAGGACTCCTACTGTGTATAGCATCGTCCGATTAGCCTTAGTGGCTTAATTAAGTGACGTTAAACAAACAAACAATAATAGAATTTATGAGTTTGTTTATTTATGTTTAACGGCGTAAAACCCAACTGGTCATCAACGCCGACGAGTGTGTGATTTATAAGTGTGTGAATAAAACAAACATTTTTTTTTAAATTAGACTTCAAAACAAAAACGGTAAACGAAGGTCAAAAGCAGAATTATATTTTTCGTATGTTTATTCATTTTCCACCAGCCACTTGTTAAGGAAACGAATCATATGTTTTTTTTTAAGTGGCGTGAAGAAGTTTTATCCTCAACTTCATGAAACGAACCTTGAAGTGGAATGCGCGACAGGATCCAGGAAGATGTTATTTAATTTCATTCCCGAATATTCTTCTCCCGAAAATTCTCTTTCTCTCTAGAATGTAGAAATCAAAACACGAGTGTCATATTGGAAATTATTAACACTCAATCACGTCAATAAAAGAAAAAATATTAAAACACTTATACAATATTTTATTTATGAGCTATAGATCCTATATGTCTGATAATATTTTTAATTTTTAAATATATTTATTGACATTTACAACTGAATAAATAACAATCAACAAAAAAAGTTTCTATTTCGTATCAAACAACATGATATGTGAACAGAGTTGGGCAAATTGTAATCTGAATAATCAATAAATGAATATGAATAATTGGTAATCATAAAACAAATGAAAAATGAATAACCATTATTCATAATCAGTACGGAGTATTTTTAATGATTATTGAGTGTTTATGGTATCATTTGAAATGAATAATGGATAACTAAATACCAGTTATTCATTATTCATTTCAAATGTATTCACATAAACACTCAATAATCATTAAAAATAATCCGTACTGATTATGAATAATGGTTATTCATTTTTCATTTGTTTTATGATTACCAATTATTCATATTCATTTATCATTATTCAGATTACAATTTGCCCAACTCTGTATGTGAAGCACTGGGCATATCATCCCACCATCGAGTGTTCGTTAAATTATTAAATATAATTCAATCAGTTAAAATTAAACTTTGCAGGAGAGCCAAAAAATTCTTGTTTACTTTTAATGTGATTCGTCTACAGCCCTTGTGATTTTCAGATACCATTTTATATAATTTTTTGGTGAGTAATCCTTAGTATATTTGTATTTACTTGTATACATAACATTATTATTACTTGTAAAAGAAATAATAAAAAAAAATCTGGTGCGTGCGCGCAACACACAACTTTCACTTACCAACTGACTTAGATAAGAAATTAATGCGTTTTGTTAATGCCACTCCTCAAAGTTACTCATTTTTCCAAGTTCATTTCTTATTTTTGTTTTCATTAGCTCAGAACATTTGAATAATGATAGCGCTTACCTGATATTAAATAACAACTAATTTTCATTAAACATGACGATTATGATGAAAATTGTTAAAGGCGTTTTTGAGATAATCGAAAAATTGTAAAAAAAAGTTATGAAATAAAGTCCCCCCTCCGGTTGTTCAATTTTGATGAAATGTTGGCTATCACATCTTTGGCATATACATACATCAAATACCTAGTTTGATCAAAATCGTGAAAGCCATTTTTGAGTAAATAAAAAAAAACACGTGAAAATGATACAAAATTTATTAAGTAAAGTTCACCCTCCGGTTGATCAATTTTGATGAAATGTTGGCTATCACCTCTTTGGCATATACATACATCAAATACCCAGTTTGATCAAAATCGTGAAAGCCGTTTTTGAGTAAAGAAAAAAGAAAATGTGAAAATAATACAAAATTTATAAGTAAAGTCCCCCCTCCAGTTAATCAATTTTGATGAAATTTTTACAGTCATATCTCGGGCATATAAATAGATCAAATACTCAGTTTAATCAAAATCGTTAGAGCCGTTTTTGAGAAAATCGAAAAAAAACTTAAAAAGTTACTAAATAAAGTACCCCCTCCCTTTGAGCAATTTTGATGAAATTTTTGCTGTCACATCGCTGGCATATACATACACTAAAAAGGTTCGCACGGTTTATAGTTTTTGAGCTAGTCTGTTCACATACACACAGACACATACACACACACACACACAGACCATTTCGCGGGACTTGGTTAATTGGACTCAGGGGACCCCAAAACGTGTATTTCCGTTGAAAACCGGAAGTCGAAATTTTTTACGATCGCAATACTTCCACTTACTATATATTTTATATATAGGTAAGTGAAAGTAAAAAAAAAAAAGAATGTATAGTCATAAAAAAATTGTTATTTAACTAGGAAGCAATAAAGATTAAATTGTAAAAATTTTACAGGTTGTAAAACACATAAAATGCAGCCCATGTGCAAAAGATTCTTCTTCTTATATTTCTTATAAATATCCTATTTTTTTTTATTTCAGATTCGATTGCTTACCCTAAAGTTATATACATTATGACTTCTTCTCAGACGCCTCAAAGCATTGTCTGGACTAGTTGGGATGAAGGGTTATGAACTTGAAGATTTGGATGACCAAGGAGATTTGAATTAAAAGAGGTATATTTATTTCGGTCCAAATCAACATCGAAAGGATGTATTTTATAGGTAACGTATTGAATTGGTAGGTTTCGAGAAGACCCGTAGCTTAGGTCATCATGCCTATAAATATTACAAGAGTTTTGTGGCGGTCAAAAGCCTTGCAAGCTCTATACCTCTGCATGCAGCGACACCGCCGCAGCCCATTCACTTTTGAGGCTGAGCCCGTGCCCAATGGCCCCATAGAGTCCTCCAGGTAAGATTCCTAATTGATAGGTTTCTCCAGTGGTCCAGCGGTCCACGTTTCTCCTTCCAGAGTCCAGGTAATTGGCCCTCTTCGAGGGGCACCATCTGCACGCCCATTCTTCGGGAGAGTGGAACGACCACCTGCCATTTGCATGTCATATTTGCCGCTCCGCTGCCAACTTGCATTCTTGACGTTTCTCCACGATTCTTATTCCCCTCGAGTCCATTTGCAAGTGAAATATCGGACACGGATGAAAACAGGAATGGAGAAAGTAGCAGGTAGAGGAATGTATATCTCATTATGGGGTTAGTAAGATTCATTAGAGGGTCCATCTACTCAAGGAGGCGTCAAATTTTTTCGAATGATAAACATGTTATGTAATTAAAACATACAGAAGTTTAATTAATATTCATTTTAATATTCGACTTATAGTAAGAGGGAGTGGATACGATTAGTGGAGCGACACCAATATTCTTTTACAATCTATTTAGGGTCATTTCTACAAGTTTTTAAATTATGATTTCTATAAATTGGCAGTTTTTAAATATAATATTATAATTAATCTAATCTTAGTTCGTGGCTGACCACCATTTTAAATTATTTTTAAATAATTTATTTTTTGAAGAGAAAAGATTCACTCACAAATCTTGTGAGATAGGGGAAGTAGGTATCAGTGAAGAGGAACGATTTGCTCTGCCTTGAGCCGAGCTCTGTGGTGTAGCGGTTAGCATCCTCGCATGTAACGCAGGAGACCCGGGTTCGACTCCCGGCGGAGCCAAATCTTTTCTCTTCAAAAAAAATAAATTATTTTAAATATAATAGTATATTATTTATACTAGTACCTTGTGTTTGTTGTCATCAACACAAAAATCATCACACAAATTGGTTTTGTGTTGATGATTTTTTTTGGTAATCCTGTAAAAAATTTTATATACTTATCACTGATTACCACAACGGTTAATAGAATGTTTTTAAGTATTATTGGAGAGTATTTTTAGTATGTTAATTTTTTTCAATAAAAAATTTAAGAAGTTCATTATGCCATTTAAAATTCAAGGTTTGTAAAAAAGCGGAATTGAGGAATATCTTCAAAAATCATTATTTTCTTATTAGAATTTTAATGTTGGAATGGTTTTATGACTTTATGAAATTTCAGAGGTGTTCGATTGTAGGGATAAATAAACTAAGAAATCATCGGTATTTATTATCTTACATATATTTAAAAAAGTACAAAAAAAAAAAAAAAATAGATCAATGGTTACTATGCACTAGTAATATTACTAGTATAATATGACTAAAGAAATATTAAAAACATTTAAGAGAGGTATTCATATTCATTACCATTTATAAGTTGAAATTTAGTCATTTATTATTTTTAAATAATTTCATTTGGAGAGAAAAAATTGACCCGAGTCGGGAATCGAACGAGGTCCTCTTCGGCAGTTAATAAGGAATCTTTTTTGCAGAAAAACTACCCTCTCTTTAGATCTGCATGCAGAAGGAGGAATGGAATTCTTATCAAGCCCTCTTGCATTCCAGGCTAGATGACTCTCTCAGGATAGGCTTTCCTAGACAAGTTCTTTTTTTCCCCCTTGCGATTTCTATGGAAGTAAACTTGGAAACGTCTGTAGTATAACTAACACGAACTACAACTGTAGTTACATAATAACAAAAGGAATCTCTAAAACTTTACGAAATAATTTACTTTATAATAATAATAATTATTTAACGTTCTATTGTATTTTCTTTTCTTTTCTAACCAAAGTTCTTAACTCTGGATGTATGTATTTTTCCAATCTCATAAAAAAAAAAAAAATAATAAATAAAAAAAAAAACCATTGTTCTACTCTTTTTCTTTTCCATTTTATCAATTAATTCATTTTTACATCAAAGTGGTTTGGGCCATCTGGCTTCTTTTCATCCTCAAATAACCATAATTAACTATCCTAAAAAATTATGTAATATCCAAATAAATTGTGACCTTACAATATTATTTAACCGTCCAAGATCTATGATTTATTTTGTAGTTACATTGAATGCCTATTACTCAGCCCTCTCCGTTGTCTTGTAATAAACGGGCAAACACTTGATTATGTTGAATTTCGCAGCAAGATATTTTTTTTTTACTTTCACTTACCTATATATGAAATATATAGTAAGTTAAAGTATTGCGATCGTGAAAAATTTCGACTTCCGGTTTTCATCGGAAATACACGTTTTATGACCCCCTGAGTCGAAATAATCAAGTCCCGCGAAATGGTCTGTTTGTGTGTGTGTGTGTGTGTGTGTGTGTGTGTGTGTGTGTGTGTGTGTGTGTGTGTGTTTGTGTGTGTGTGTGGGTGTGTGTGTGTTTGTGTGTGTTTGTGTTTGTGTGTGTGTGTGTGTGTGTGTGTGTGTGTGTGTGTGTGTGTGTGTGTGTGTGTGTGTGTGTGTGTGTGTGTGTGTGTGTGTGTGTGTGTGTGTGTGTGTGTGTGTGTGTGTGTGTGTGTGTGTGTGTGTGTGTGTGTGTGTGTGTGTGTGTGTGTGTGTGTGTGTATATTTAGTGTAGGCATATGCCCGCGATGTGAGAGTAAAAATTTTATCAAAATTGCTCAAAGGGAGGGGGTACTTTATTTAATAACTTTTTACGGTTTTTTCGATTTTCTCAAAAACGGCTCTAACGATTTTGATTAAACTGAGTATTTGATCTATTTATATGCCCGAGATATGATTGTAAAAATTTCATCAACATTTATTAACCGGAGGGGGGACTTTACTTAATAAATTTTGTATCATTTTCACGTGTTTTTTTTTATTTACTCAAAAACGGCTTTAACGATTTTGATCAAACTGGGTATATGATGTATGTATATGCCTGAGATATGACTGTAAAAATTTCATCAAAATTGATCAACCGAAAGGGGGGACTTTACTTAATAAATTTTGTATCATTTTCGCGTGTTTTTTTATTTACTCAAAAACTGCTTTCACAATTTTGATCAAACTGGGTATTTGATGTATGTTTATGCCAAAGATGTGATAGACAACATTTCATCAAAATTGATCAACCGGAGGGGGGACTTTACTTAATAAATTTTGTATTTTTTTCACGTGTTTTTTTTTTATTTACTCAAAAACGGTCCTAATGATTTTGATCAAACTGGGTAGTTGATGTATGTATATGCCAAAGATGTGATAGCCAACATTTTATCAAAATTGGTCAAACGGAGGGGGCACTTTATTTTATAATTTTTTTCCAATTACCTTTTTTTCTATGATTTCAAAAACGGCTTTAACGATTTTTATCAAATTCGTCATTTTTAATGAAAATGAGGTGTTCTTTAATATCAGGTAAGCCTTATCATTATTAAAATATTCTGAGGGGGCTTAAATGTGGTAGGGGCCTTTTTTGTTTGTTTGTTTCCTATAAAGTACCTTTGTTTTTGTTTGTATGGAAAAGTTCACCGTCTCTCGTTACGCCTAAAAAAAAGAAATGGCTAAATATGAGATATGATAAAAATAAAGAAAACATATAAAGGAAAAAAAGAAGAAAAATATTCAGTCATCTCATAAAACTCGTTGGGCCCACGCATGCGGAGTACGCCTTTAATGACAGACCAATGTTCATAATTAAAGACGTTCTATTCATTTGAGAAGTGGCATTTAACAAAACCCATCAATTTCTAATCTAAGTAAGTTGGTAAGTGAAAGTTGTGTGTTGCGAGCACGCACCAGATTTTTTTTTTTTTTTTTTTGGATGGACCATTCTGAAATTTCAATTTTATTACATAATAAAAGGGGGAAATTTCGATTGCTTACGAAACAAGATGGCCGGCTTTATATTTATATTTTCATGTTTTAGAACAATGGCATAAATTATTTTTATTAACATTAACAGCAGAAGACGTTTGAATTGAATTTGCAATCGGCAAAATTTATTCACTGCCTAGGTAGAATTCACGGGATTACGAATTAATTCAGGAGATACCTCGGCCACCGCCTACGCAGCAGTCGTGGGCTGAGCGCATTCTGCAAACATAAGTCAGTATTGATTTTAATTTATTGCTATTGTCATTTTTATGCATACTAAATTTTTGAAATTTCTGAATCTTTGAGAAATGTAAAATTCTTTTTAAATCATGCTAACGGGAAAGAACTTCGCGGTTATGCCAAAAAAAAAAGATAATAAAAATAATAAAAGAAAACTCCAAGTCACTCAGTACTTTCAGTCGAAATATATTCGACGGAGGATTTTCATTAAAAATCTAAGCAATCAGAAGGTTTTATTCCACCAATTGGCCCAATAAAATAAAGAAACTCCTATTTCCATTCCAATTACCATACTCATTATTCTGTATGATTTTTTTTTTTTTTTTTTTTTACTAACTAGCGGTTTAGGCCTCATCTTTCAAAACTAATATTTACCTCAATACATTTGCCTAATACAAGACAATTTAAAGTAAAACAGCCTAAAAGTATACTCAGAAAGTTAGAAAACTAAACCAATGAATTAAAAATACGACCTGACGTCATAAAAAGTTTATGTGGCGTAGAGCTAAATGTAGCGAATGCGCTTAATGTGTTCCAAGCAATTTCGTGAGCTCCATGAAGCTCTGTTTATCAAGTGGAGAGGCACATCTCTACGTTTCGTTCCCATTCACAACGTTTTAACTGTTAAACATGCAGTCGAATCATATTCGCATTTTTCTTAGAATACCAAGAAAATTGTTTGTATATAACTTATACTCTTTTTTTTTTTTTTTTTTTTTTTTTTTTTTTTTTTTTTTTAATGAATTTATACAAAAAGGAGAAATGTTATTCGTTGTCTTAAAGTATTTATTATAATGTTTCCAATAGGCCTGCTTTTTGCCTCTTTTTCCGTATTTGGGGCATTGTATTAGTACGTGTTTAACTGACTAGGACATTGTCGAGTTCTTTGCAGAAGGGCGCTGCGAGAACTCTTGAAACTTACTCGTTTGTGAATTGGGGGTGTCCGATTCTCAGTAAGCACAGCTTAATCTCTTCTTTCCTTGGCCTTCTGCAGCTTTTGGTCCGTTTTGTACAATCAGATTTTATTTTTTTCAATTATGATTTTAGTCTCGTCCAATCCTTCTCCCATTCTTTTGATTGCCTTCTCTTGAATAATAATATCCATTCTTCCAGTTTAACATTATTCAATTTAGTCCCATCTGTTTCACACCCTTGCTTAGCTAAATAGGCGACTTGAACTATTTTTTCGTTGCTTGAGATTCCTCAGTGAGCTATTACTCATATAACACTTGTTATTACTTTATTTTTTTAATTCCAACCATATATTCTAAATTTCTCTAATTAACAATTTTTTTGGGTTAATTATAGTAGCCAAAACGCTCCATGAGTCCGATACAATGGCCCGACAGTTATTGTCGGACTCTGCTATCAATCGTAGAGCTTTGACAATGGCTGTCGCTTCTCCGCTGAATATTTAGCTCTCTCCAGCTGGAGCATTTTGCATTTAATAAAATATTTTATGCGATTTTTATCTAAGAGGTTGAATTAAATAGAAAATAATGTCTCCTCAATAAGATGCCAGTAATCATCAAATCGATGTCATACGGATTTAGGATAAAGTTAGGACACCTTAGATCGCTAAAGATTATACGTTGCAATTTCAATATTCATTATTTATATCTATATTTCATAACTATCCCGAAACATCTCAGGGTAGCGACAATCGTAAAATGCGGTGAATACATTTTTATCTACGGCATTTCGGAAAAGAGAAAAAATAGTTCCCTGAGGCACGTCTCTTAATCACGTAATTCAAGAGAGGAGTTCCATCATCCAGCTTTTTTTGGTCACCTTCTAATAGGCGTGTCACCCATTTCTTGTATTATATGTTGTTATGCAGTTTGTTGTAAAAGCGGAAATAACGAGTTAGGATGGTGTTAGTCGCTAGTAAATTGTTTCATTGTATCAATATGTAGAATTTAGGTAAGAGCTTGCTCTAAGTCCTAAAATTTTGAACTGAAAAAATAATATGAAATTTGCAAGTGCGCCTTTCTGCTAGCCATAAATTTGTAGAGTATATTTGTTGGTTTATTTATCATTTATAAGGCTCGGGATCCTCATTTTACTTTTAATTATTACCTTTTAACGATTACAAAAAATATCAATATATTTCTTTTCATTTGACTAAATTATGTACGCTAAATTAATAAACGACTATATAGTAACAAACGATGACACATAGAGCGAGAAACAAGAATCAACAATGGGCGTCCTCTTAGCTCAAGACAAAATAAATAGAGAAAAAGGAAACGAGACAAAAAGTAAAATCAGGACAAGAAGTGGAAGACCTCGTGGGAGTAACAATGGAGAAGAGAACGTCACGACTTATGCAAATTCTTCCATGTAGGCGGCTACTTCAAGGGCTGTCGCTACCTGGCTCCAGCCACCTCCGCATCCACCATCCAGCTCTGGAATATTCCATCTAGATCAGGGGATTATGGGGTTGTCTGGAGCCTGTATGGAAATCACGTCTTGTTAGCCATAGACAAAGAAAAAAAGTTTAGGTTAAACCTAAGGTCAAGCATTGATTAATATCTACTGAATATATGGATCCAAGGTATTTAAAAAAAAAATGACCACAAATCATGCATTCTTCGTTTCTCTTTAAGATAGTGAAAGTAATTATTGATGATTATTACAGGATTAAAAAATCTTTTTTTAGGTTTTTTTTTTTACTTCAAATATGATCAGTAGGAGCAAATATGTACAATTTTTTAATATTCATAACTTTTCAAATATGTAGGAATTTCTTATGACTGCTGGATGATAGTCACAACTTGTAGTGGAACACAAGTATTGAACGATGTAGGATCTGTAAATCATTACATTAAACATTGTTAAGTTAATGGCAACTTTCGGCAAATTAGAAGGATATATGAAATGAATAGATGAACGAAAAAAAGTAGAAAAGTAAGACAGAAATCAAATTATTTGAGTAAGAACGAGGATTTCCGCTTGGCATTGAAAGGTACTAAATGATCTAAACTTAGTTTTAAGCAAAAAAAATTTTTTTAATTTAATTATTGAATCGCACCCAGCAGCACCCCCTTCCTGGCTTGATTCAATTACCTCGGCTCTCTAAGAGAGCAGATCTCTCATCCATTGCCTTTTTAGTCTTCTCGTATCCATGTGTATGCCAGCCATATTACAGATTAAACTATTTGGATGTCCGTTAAAATAAAAAAAATTCGTTTGTAAATATAGCGTCATTATTTTCTGGTCGACTGTTGCTATATGGAGGTCTGTATTTAAAGTTTTGTTAGTCACGTACCGGGTTGATTTTGTTATAGGTCGTAACAATTTTGATTAAAAAGTTTAAAGTTTTTGTAAGTGAGTTTTTATAGCAATGCCGAATATCTCTTAGGAATAGGTATAAGTAAGTGTACGTATGTAGTTTTTGTTTCAGTTTCAGTTTTGAAGATTTAGAAAATAGTGGTTAGAGAAGTTTGAGTCTTTTGTCAAGAGTCTTTTTTTTTTTTCATTTTAACATTTAAATGACAAAACTAATTTAGAAATTTGAGGGACACTCATTTTTATCAATATTGAAATTTGTCAATTTTTGCCATTTTATATAAAATAGATGGAATTGGTTCATATATAAATAAATATCATATGAAATGATATACGAAGAATAAAGATGTATCCACAACCACCATCAATAAAAATTAAATTGACAGGGATGAAAGGAAATTTACAACTAGTTTTATGGAAATATAACAAATGTCATGTAAAAGGTAGTTAAAAGCAACAAAAATGTCAGTAATAAACTTTAACACTGATTTATAGCCCATGCTAAAAACAACTGTTTCCTTATAAAGAATAAATGAGAAAAAAATATATGAAGTGATGGAATGGGAAAAAAATAGGACTACACGATATGATGGGCATATGTTTATAATCTTACTGAAGCAGCCCAACTGAGTCAAACAAATATAGAAACAAAAACGTTAAAACTAAATATCTAAGTCGATATAACACTTCTAGATATAAACTTCTAAAAAAACGATATAAAAAATCTATACAAATATACAAGAAAAGTTGCAACATAGAGGAACTGGAGGCTTCATAAAGTCCGCTGCCGACCCTGTCACTTCGCCCGAACTTCGTAAGCGGACTTCGAACGTCAATGTTTATGTCAAAGAGTTCTTCTCAGTTCGGATTCAAATATCTCCTCCGGAAGTCTTGCGCACGAAAAACAACTCATATTCCAAATCTAGAAGTTGAAAAAACTTGAGTTAAGGGATCAGTTCTCTAAGCACTAATATAAAAATCTCAAGACGATGTTTAAGTATGAAATGCTAGGGAATAAGAAAAACCAAAAAACTACAAAATCAATGTAAATGTTGCAATATCAAATATGGAGGTGGAGGGGACAAATGGATGGATAATGTAGGTGTCAAAAAGAATTAGGACGGGTAACAAACATCGATAAGGGAAAATACAAATTTCCCAGAGGTCTTTTTCTAGTACGAAAGAAATCGACACAAGTAATAATTATAATGCAAAAACTTATTCTTTTAGTAATCGGTATCTTAGATATTGCAATTTAATCAAATAAAAATGAGGAAAATAAGAAGGAAGGAACAACTCATAAAACAACTTTATCAGGATATTTATGGCTGTAAAACTGAAATAGTCTAAAATTTGTCTTTTCTTATCAATTAAATAGAAGGGTAAATAAAAGTAACATTAAAATTGGTTTGTAGATAAAAATCGAGTTTATGTTACGATCACAGTAAAGGGTTGATAGTAAAAAAATTCTAATTTTTAGAGAACATAATTTAATTTATCGGAATTAATTGGCACAGATATAAACGTTCGTATAATTTATACTTGGTTTGATTAAAAATATTCCTCTAGCTTTTGGGCCAGTGAAAAAATTAAAAATTAGAATCGTTCTCATGAGTCATACGGTTCGTGTCAAAACATTGAAATACAGAAAATAAATCTGCTGGGTATGATTTACATCGATTGTTACTAAGGCCAATGGTCTTCCATTCCATCAGAAGTTTCAATAGCTTCGTGCAAAGTACTTAAACTAAACTACTAACAAAACTGAACGCAGCAGTTTAAAACACTTACAGAAACAAAAACGCCAGACTGGAATACGGCATAGGTTCGTCTAGTTTCCCAAAACTCTCAAAAAGGTTTTAGAAATTGGGTATTTTCGCATCAAGGTTGAGATACGCAAGTGAATAAAACATATCCTGGATTAAATATACGTGATAAATGATTGTAAATAGATATGCAACATATCTACATTACAACTGACTTGCGTTATAGTGATTACCGGAGGAAGTGAAGGTATCGGCATAGAAAGATCGAGATGGCATGGCACCTAGAACATATGTATGTAACCATCGAATAGATATTCAGAGATACACATCGTTAACCTCTACTAAATGCAAATAATTACTTATCTACACAACCGCTTCCTTAATTTCTCGCTTTATGTAATACAGATTTAGTCACATAGATCTCACAACCGGAGGCTGCTCCAAAGATAAAATGAATTTCAGACTAATTTCAATGGATATATTAACATAATAACATCTAATGATGATCAGAATCAACGAGATAATGATAATAGCGGCGAATGAAGAATATGTAGAACTTACGATGAGGAGACTCCTTGGAGTGTGCACAATGAAGGGCCTGAAGATAAAAACCTAAGAAAAATCTAAAGAATATTTTAAAACTATAGAAATATATCATCAGAGGAATGGTGCAATGAGAACCAAGATGTACTTTTGTAATTGTGAAATAATTAATTATCTTCTACAATATTATGCTTTTTCGACTTTTTTTTTCTGGCAACAGGTGAGGATGGGGAATTAATGCCTATTTTAATTGCTCTGAATCTTAACTTTTTTTGTTCTCCTATACCTCACCTTTTAGGCTATACGGGGTTTTCCGTGTCATGGGAGAGGGTGGGGGATTAATGCCGAGTATTATTAAATTTCCCACACCACCGGGTTTGGAACTGGCTATCTTCGGGTTATCACCCATATGTTGTCGGGTGCGGCGCGTATTCCTTAACGCGTTTGCCCACTCGGCCATTACGCTACCAGAAGAAAAAATCTCTTAACTCGTAACGTTAAGATAAAGCTTATTGCAAACGCCCGCTGGGACACTCCACCCTCTCTAGAATTCAATACGACATTCCCTGAGATAAACTGTTAAGGTCAAGAAGACTAAGTTTGAAATGGAGTTAATAATCTTTAATAAACGCCTGTTTTCTTCCTAAGCCATTGAAAGATGAAATATCTGTATCAGGAAAGCTTAGATATACCATCGTAAGGTTTCCAAAACCAAGGGACACAATTCTGGCTTAAACAAACCGAAAATAAGTTTTTTTATTACATCCGGAAACAAATATAATTTAATGCCGGGGGTTAAAATAATGGTTTGTCAATATCCTTTAATGTAAAATTTAATAAAATGTACCACTAAAATATACGAAGGATCAGGGGTCGGGTAGCATTTATGAAAGGGTTCAAGACCGAAGACTAAGCAAAGGATTGGATCACGCTCAACCACCAAGTTCCCCCATTTATCAAATAAATAATATAACTTAACCAATTTCTAGAAGAACTGAGGGTTCGTGATCGGATGAAAGGTCCTTAGGTTACTGATTCAACACTATTCATATACTACTACCTATAAATTTTTATCAAAATCTGACGGGGGGAGGTAAAATTTTGAACTTTCATTTGTTAAATGAACGGAGAATTTTAATAAGATCCATTGAAGGTGAAATTTTTTTTTTAAATTTCTGACGTTCTGAAACGTGATACAACTATAGGGGGTCAGAAAATCAACACATACGATTAATGTAGTATAAATAATATACAATTTAAGAAATATCAAGAATCTAAAGACGCTAGATAAGTAATAGGAGTAATTCTTATACAACTTGCATGTCGAACTTGGTTGCTATCCTCTCGAATTGATCGATTCTAAGAAACCTTCGATTTATTTCGTTAAATAATAAATTAGACCTTTTTTCTTAAATGTTCAAGAAGCTCCGGTTCTTGACTTGAACGTAATACCAGGAAGTGAATGAGAGACTAATAGATAATAAGATAGAATAAAATTTGAGTTAGAGAGTGATTGATGGAAATATGAGGATACAATGATGATGGGGCGATTCATCCAAGCAGCTGCTGGTCGCTGAAGCCCCATCCGCCCGCCCGTCCACTTGTCGAATGTTCGAGTACGGGTAGCGAGTGCGTGGCAATGAGCTCAATTAAATTGTTACTGGTTCCTTTGGCACTTGAACCAATTGCCACCAGCCACTTGAACCCTTTAATCAAGTTCCCGCTGTTTACTCGAAAAGCCGTCATTTTTTTTTTTTTTGGATTGCTTCCCACGCGAATCCTCAGTTGGCGTTTGACCCATCACAATGACAAGGACATCAATCTTCTTCAACTGTGGATAGTGTTAGTTCGATATTCCTAAACGAGTGTTTAATACTTAGAAGAATATATTCTTGAAGTATTGTTGGGGCAAACATGGGTATCAAAAATATCAAGAATGACATATTGATTCCTTAATTAGTCAAGTATATTCGCATACAACATTCGAAGTTCTGGAAATCTATTGATAATGTTATAGAAAACTGAATAATGAACGATCCATTTAAAACCGTCATGTCAGTCAGTGGTAATTCGAATGATGGGAGACTTGATTTGTATCAATTATCAATAAAAAAAAATAATTTTCGGAACGCCCCTTCATTTATTTTAATATTATTTTTTGCCATATATTTATCGGTCATAATAACAATAAGAATGGGTTTCATCATATTGTAAAGTGGAACAAAACACAAAACATACGGTTTAGAATAGTCCTAGAGTTGTTGTTAGAACGAAGAAACAGTTGGAACAAACTGTCATAATACATTTTTGTATCGCAGTCACTGTATAGTAGTTCGAGTACCATCTACACTGTTCTGAACGTTCGAGGCTGTTCTCCTTACGACTAAATATAAGGAGAGACAGACTGGAGAGTTGGTCTTGTTCTGAAGCTCAAGTTACATGGTTATTTCTGCGTTAAAAATTGATAACTTTTGTAACCTGTTTAATTAGTGTTAAAACTTATATTTTTTTATTCCATGTTCCTCGATCCATTATAATATATTCAAATAACCAATAAAATAATTTCTGATTAAAGTAATAAGCTAAGTATAATTAAATATTTTCAAATTTCAAAATTTACCCTACATTTCAAATATATTCCATCAATACATTTTTTTTAATCATGAAAATATATTCCCCGTGCTTTCATAAATATTCATTATTTTAGCCTCTACCACGAACGGTCTAAAACTAATTATTTATTTCCTTTTCAAATAAGCCTAGGTACTCAGACGAGGAAACAATTGTAGCTTCTTAATCCTTCAACATCTCTTTTATAGTTTTTGCAAGTTCTTTTTTCGTGAATCAGGGAAAATTTAGTAACAGATGTCTATTATTTTTATTTATAAATAATCTAAAAATGAGTAGAACAAATAACCATTAATTACTTACTAAAGGTACGAAAATAAAAGAATATGCAGTATTTAGGCTGGATATTTTTTCAAAGTCGAATTTGTTTTCCAATTATGCATCTTTAAGCAATTTGCTTATCAATGAATTAATGCATTTGTTTTATTTTCCTTAAAACAAGAGCACGAATTCATTGACGTGGAAATCCATTTTGAAACTGATACAAAGCTACTATTCAGTTGTTAGTGAGCGCTTATTAGCAAGAGGGGGCAACTCAACCGACATATTTTAATTACGTAGTCTTAAACAATGCTAATGCGCGGCTATTCAAAGTTGTCATCGAACTTAGAACTAAATGAAATTTATTAAGATTAGATCGGTTTGAATTATTATAATTTTGATACAAGTTGATCCTGCAAGGACAAGGAATATTATATACCTTTATATATTTTCACCAACTAATACCGAAACGAAATAGGCGATAAAGGTTATCTGAACATTAGTAAGTAACATGACATCATTGAAAATTACTGTAACTTTGCAACTTATAGCATGAAAGAGAGTAATAAGCAGTAATTAAATCATTCTGAGAAGGAGATAAAAGATCCCTTAACTTTAGTCATAAAACCGACCTGATAACGAAATTGTGTAACGGTAATTAATATCCAACTAGAAAGTGATTGTTTTCAAAAATATAATACCGTCATCAGAAAAGAGAATAACTAACAAAATATGTTTAAGTGTTCCGGTCACATGCTACAACTAATTTTCTTAGCAAAAATACTAATACCTTTTTATCAAAAAAATTAAAAACATATTTAGCTCAAAAGAAGTATAAATTATTCATTCTTTCTTAACGAGATCCTATTTATTAAATGCGAAATAACAAAATCGACAGCCAGGCAATGCATAATATTTATGTAAACTAAAAAAATAGCTAAGAATTGTGTTTGGGCTACAATGAAAAAAATACGTTTCAACTTTTTTTTGTATATATTCAATATATTCATTTATGACATATTAAATGAAATCGATATTATCAGCAAAATATTAATCAAAAAAATCCTAAAAGGTACTTATGAATACCTAAAATATAAATATAAATTTTACGGAATTAGAATAATGTTATTCATTCAACGAAAGACGGTTAAGATGTAAATGAGATACATTTTTTTTTTAATATAAACAGTATTTTCAATATTAACTTCAAATTAATTCAATAGAAACTTAAATTATAATTTATAAAATGAATGAAAAATTATTGCAAAATTTCAATAGAGGTCTGTAAACATTATTTTAATTGAATTCCAAATGCATGTACAAACAAACCAGCATAAAAAGTACCAAGGAGAATTAATAAATAAGAAATAATAGGTTCTCTGACATTTTTTTTATTTAGGAAAGCCAACGTTTCGATCCCTGCGTGTGGATCTTCATCAGGGCTTCTGAGTCTAGAGTAATACAGAAACTGACATGAAATGTCAGTAAGATCAAACTGAAAATTCTTATTAGTTATCAACCAATCGTAAATAAAAAGAATGGATTATTACACACCTCTAAATTCTTTTTTTTTTACCGACAGAAAAAAACAATAGTTTGTAAAATATCAAAGGAAATAAATATACATATCAAGAAAATAAACGAAAATAAAAATTAAAAAGTCAAAATTACAAAAAATAAACTAAAAGCATTATGAACGAGATTATGTCAGTATAAAATAATTATATATTGACACGATCATTATGCAATTTTTAAAATTATAATGATAAAGTAAATATTATACTGGTTAGAGGTCACAGGGTTTAACAGTTGATGAACACGAATGCAAAAAGCTGCCTGCAGCTGCAACATTTGTGAAGGTAAGAATAAGTAGTAGTAAATTACTAATAGCTTTATAATAATAAAAAAAATGACTATGTTTTTATTTTTGGTTTGTTTGATTGGTTTGGTTTTACACGGTAACCATAATTTAGTGAAGTGATTTCTTCTTTCATTAGCATTCAACAAACATGATATTTTTTTTGTTTTAATTTTAATAGATTATTTTATCTTTGGTAATTTTTGGTCTTTTAAAATCTCTCGAACCGTGCCCGGAAAGGTATTGTTTTATTTTATCAAAGTTGGCTAAGTATTTTCCGATTTATCAGATTGCAGGGCACGTCTCTGGAATTGACTTGCTTTCAAACTCTTCAGCCGTTGATCGGATAAAACTGTTGGTAGTGGAAACGCTATCGACATTTTTAATGAACTTGCAACGAAATTAACTTTTCTGACCTGATTCAAAAGTGATTGTGTGACGGAGGTGGGGGGGGGGTGGAATTATTTTTATATATATTTTTTTTATTTTTTTTCTGCTATAATTTTTATTTTATTTCATTTTTTCTGAACTCAATAGAACTTATAATAACAATTTTAATCAGTAACTATCTATAAATGAAAGTATAAAAATATTAATATGTTAACTTTAAACAATATCGATCCCATAATTATGACAATTATTTCATGCGTTAGTTTTAATTATTTGAATAGTCATATTAATTCTACCCCTTTTGACAATGGGTAATCGGTTTGGGAAAATTATGGGAAGGAAAAATAAATGGCCATTAGGAAAAAAGGTCCAAACTGGCGGAGTACATTGACCCAGTAATGAAGCGGCCCGTTATAAGTCCACCCACTGGACCACTTCTATCCACCGGTGGAAACTTCTCGAGTGAAACAGTTGGGAAAGAAGATGAAAAGGATGACTTTCCACTAGTTTGAAAGATGCTTTTAAAATGACAAAAGTGAGTGGACTAGATCTGTGCAACTCATTCTATCATGCTTTCGAAAAAAATAATTCGGATAATGTTTGATATGACAAAAATGATAATTGACAAAAAATCATTATTGAATCATGTATTCAAATTTGGCATAGAAATTAACAACAGATTTAACTAACAAGGGGTTGACACGGTCACTGTAATATTAGAACAATGATTTTGAAAAATGTTTGGAGGTTCCTGGTAAAAAGATATTAGACACGTATTTTGCCGTTCGCAAGTACACACGTGCGCGGATCTAAGTACCCAAAAAACCAGGAAAATATATAAAAAACATTAAAATACTTAATTTTATATCTCGAGTTCACAGATATCGACATGATTATTGCAACGCAGTTATTACTTTTTGTCGCATATTTAAAGAAACATATAGATACAGATTCTGTTTTATTTCTTTTACAAATCATGAACAAATTTTTACACAAAAAATGACGTCAGTTTCAAATTTAGCACTCCCAAAACCATTGAAAAACTTTTATTTAACGATATTTTTGGTTTTGATTGAAAAAAAAAATTGTTTTTTTAGGTAGGTAATTTCAAATCAGAGGTAATTTTTCGTTTTGTCCCAAAAGTCAGTGAAACCGTTAGGTGTAGAGCACAGCAGACTTCATTGACTGCGATTCTATAGCGATCTTCTCACTTCTGCCCAGCTGTTTCATCAAGATCTTTTCATGTCCTCCCACATATTCATGGTAAATGAGTCTCAATTAAAAAATCTCACCATTTCAGCTAAAGTAATGTAATTTCAATCTTACACCTATGCCTTAGCTCCTTGAACTCACTTTCCAACATTTCCAAATAGGGCATATGCACAAGCTCACTTTGATAATTCCCAATAATCCTCGTCAGGAACCTCATCATCTTTGATAAAATTTTGGATATTTATGTCAACATATGGCCGTTCTTCAACCAGATCGATAAATTGAAATTGGAAAAAAATAAGAAAACTTAATGGACAAGATCTTAATTCTGGATATGTTGAGGATCGAATACATCTTAGATTGGACGGTACTTGGGAAAGTACAGCCGCCAATGATTCTGTTTTGTATTCCTATGTTGTTAAATTAATAAAATCCACTTTTACCTTTTTTTTATTCTAGGTTATTTGAATTTTAGGTAGTACGATAGTTCTGCATGGCTGATAGCACACGGATCAGCCAAAATACAATTTGACTAGATACCTCTCCAGAGGCCCGAAAATTTATAATTACCGCTGTCGTCTGGCAGGCTGTAAATCTATTATATAATTACATGTTTAACTAACAGGCTCTCTAGCAGTAAGGGTTTTAGAATTTCCTAATAATTCCCGCATGGCCCACAATTCACCCACCCCCCCAAATATTTACGTAAGAATTAATATATGAGAATAACAAAATATACAAGACAGTTTTATATTTTTAAAACAGGAATTAATTTGTATATTATGATTAACACGAGTATTTTTAAAAACATAGTAATGGATAAAATTATGAATCCGGTTTGAATTATTTATTTAAGGTATGTATGTGGTTACTAATAATTCCAAACTAGGTAAATTCTAGAATATTATTCAGCCCGTCCAAAAACATCGCTGTTAGACATTTCGATTATTTGTATTTTCAAAATTATTTACTGGACGAAATGAGAACATTAAGTAAAAAAAAAACTTGCAGAGGTCGGTAACAAGGCGGGATTCCTCGAAGATGTGATTAAAAGGGATTTTAGTAACAATACAATAAAACCTACATTTTTTTCTGTACATCTCATTCCTCATCTCTGAAACAGTCTGAAACATATTCAAATATTTTGAAACATCGATTTTTTCTTCTGATGCTTTGAATATTCACTTCTACTAGCGGAAAGCAGTTATTATATTACATCTCAGCATGGTCACTACAGGACTTCTTACTAAGAATTCCTAATATTAATACATTCACGCCGGCATGTACCACCGGTGGCCCGCACTAGACTGCCGCATTGGGCACTTTAATCGATTACAAAACTTTCCAAAATATTGGGTATTACGTAGGATTGCATTGTTTATTTTATTATTTTTGAATTAATGCACTGGAATATCTCCCGTCCGATAGAGCTAAAAACATTAAGCTCAGCCGCCAATGGGCGAGGAGGATGAATTACAATGAACCGTGAACATGTTAAAAAAATCAACTTAAAATGGGTGTTTTCCGGTGGCGTTTGAAAATGGAAATGGTTGAATTAAGAAAAAGTTGAAGAAAGAAAATGGTTTAATTAAATTCCCGCATATTTCTCGTTGACCGAAAGTAAAGTATAATTCCCGCAGTTCAAGCAATTCTCGCAGGATAGACACCCTGATTAATTATTCAAAAAAGTATCACTGTATAAGGTAATTATAGTAAGTATCATTGGCTGTTCAATGAATTCAATCGATGTAGAATGATCGATACCCGCGATATTGGACTTGCTGAATGGACCAGTGACCCGGTCAGCGAGTATTATTAGCTCGGCGCTAGTTGGCTCGTTTATAAATAAACGGAACGGGAGCCGCTACGTGAATGCAGCGCCGGCCGCATCAATATCGGCACTCCCTGACCCCGCCACCAATGCTACTACCAGCTGTAGTACTCTGATTAATTCATGTAGGCCACCGGGCTGCATCGAAGGCCTATCAGCCTCTAGCAGTCCAGCAGTCTGGCTCGACGGAAAGCAGCGGGAGGAAAAAAGCAAAGACCCCCAATAATCTGTAATAGAGCTTCAAAATAAAGAAAGTAAGAATCCTTAACTGTCCATGGTCGGTAGAATGATTGATTGTCATTATAGAAAAAAAAAATCAATAATAATAATTGTTTCACTCAAAAATCAGTTTTTCCATAATTTTATCAAGGACGAATCCTTCAAAATTGTTGTTGAAAAATCTCTGGAATTTAATATATCTATTGGAATTACAATACCTATTAACGTAATTATAGGGGGTCAATCGACAGTTCTAATCGCTATACTTAATTAAAAACCGTCATCTAACACCAATTTCAAAATTTAACTTCATCCCTCCTCTCTTAGACAGCCGAGGTAATTGTCTCAAGCCAGGAAGAGGGTACTGCTGGGTGCTTTCTCTCCTCATGCCTGACATGTCATTATTTCCTATTACGACCATCTATTCGCTGATTGTCAGCACCTTGCTGACAGATGCGAATCAATAATTAAATTTAATAAAAAAAAACTTTACCCAAGACAGATAAAAATTATTTCAAGAAAAATACGTTATAGAGGCCAAATCAGACAAAAATAATTTAATCGGAAAGATACATTGTACTTAATTAAAGCATCTTTTCTACATAAAATCCCAACTTAACATTTTTCTGCGCCTTCTCTGGTTTAGCGAAACATGCTCACACATACTATAAATAAATAAAAAATAAAAAACGCACAATCCAACAGCGAAATCCACTACAAACACTCAACATTTAATTCCGTAACTCATTATAAGCCATATCCTACTCGCGATTTTACTCTTACCTGCTACCAGTAAACCGGTCGACACAGGTATAAAAAAAAAGTGGGCAAGAGTCTGCTTTTCCTATAATTTATAGCTCAAAAAAGTGACCAAGTAATGCGAGGAAAAGAAACAAATGCAAAAATTTTCTAAATTTGCTGTACCTACAGTTACAAGTACCATAAAAGAATAAATAAACAAACTATATAATGTAATATAATATAATATATTATATTATATAACATCGAACATTGAATTTCTTTAATGCACACCTTAAATACCGAAATCAAACTATAAAATTAGTAAAGTAATACTGAAAGAAGAAGAATATTTTAACATTTATAAAACTTCAAAATTGGCATACCAAATACCTTATATGTATTAATATTCCATAAAATATGGACCAAAATTGTTACGTGAAAAATTTTAATTCTGAATATTTTTTGTAAATTCATTAGGATATTTAGTGAATACACTATACCTTTGAAACAAACTTAACCTAATACTCAGGACAGGAAAAATTAGTATGTGTATTTATAGGGTTAGTGATATGTATAGTTCAGTAAAAAAAATCATAATTTTGGAAATGTTTATCTTATCAGAATATTTCATTCCATAAAACTTTTTTTCCATATTAAATAATGCACTAAATCCAATCAATAATTTTTTTATAATTGCTTGAAGCATAAATAAAAACCATTAGTTATGAAACTAAAGGGAAAATGATACGACCTTTACGCCTTCACAGAGCTCAGCAGCGAGAAAAAAATTCACATACCTGGGGAAAAAAAAAATTAGTACTAATTTATTTCTTATAAAGTTTATAATGGATATAATTGGATAAGTAAATTAAAGTTAATCGGAAAATTCGAAGGAAAGATTTCGACATAAAACTCCAATTAGAACTTAATTTCTTAACCCACTTTTCAAGAAACTGTAATCCGATTAATGATACTTTTAAGACCCCGAAAGAAAATCCCTTCGATTTTAAATTTAAATTTCACAGGAAATCTGCTCCTTAGACAAATAAATATTTTAAAATAACATGTGGAAATTGTTAATCTTCATGATTAGGAAAAAGAATAACTAGAAAAATAAATTAAGGTGCTTGTTGTGTAAAAGAAGAAGAGATAAAGGGAAAAATAAACAGATGATAAAAGAGAGGGAGATGAGTAAGAAAAAAAAGAGAGAATATAACGAACGATACTGGAATTTCTTTATTTTCGGAAATGGTGGGGGTTCACTTTTTTTTTTTTTTTTTTTTTTAATTTTATGATTCATGAAGGCCCTAATTTAAGATAGGATATTAAGATAAGTCGTAAAAAAATAGATTTATTTAAAAAAATATAATTTTTAATAATTAGTAATAAAATTGTAATTTTTATAATTAGTGATAAATTTACTAACAAATTACCTTACTAAAAAATAAGTAACCTCATAAATCTTGATACTATTACAATTATATCACGCAGTTAGTTTTTCGTTTGTATAAATAATCTTTCATACCTATATAGTATAAATTATTATTAATTAGCTAATTTTCTTGTTTATATATGTTATGTTCTTCAGTTAAAATTTGTAGTTAGGTATAAAATCATTCAATAAATAGTTTATATAATAAACGGAACCATTTTTAATACATCAATGAGCATAAAAAAGGATACAAAAACATTATTACATTTCACAAATAATATGGCAATACTAAATTATATTGTAAAACATATGAGCAATTCGATCTTTAAATAAAAGGTCAAAATACAGTCAAAATAAAAAAAAATATTTATAATATTAAATATTAAGGATAATTTATAATCAACTGCTTTGTAATTTCCTCGCTTTTCTCTTCATCGGACATTGTCGATATTAATTAGAGCGTTACTTATATGTTCTTTACCTTACAAAATTGATTTAATGAATTCGATACTGTACCTTACGTAAAGTACTCTGAATAAAAAGAAGTTGGTGAAGCTAATAGCGAATGAAAATTTTACAAGTTAACGATCAAAGATATCTCGTAACATCAATAATAATATAATGATATATATAATAATAATAAATAATTGGTGTAATAAAATGATAAATAAATAAATAAAGCCTAATATACAAAAATATTATTTATGCTGATCTCTTTAAAATTATTCATAAACACCCTAATACATTTAGATATTTTCCATTGAATAAAATTAGCTTGTATAAAGAAGAAAATCGAAAACTCTAACGATATGAGATTTATATCTTACAGAATTTAAATGATTAGTTAAATTGCTAATTTTTTTTAAAAATTTTATCCACAGAGATATCTGCAAATATGATTATTTTTGCCTGAAAGATGTTTCCATTATTCCAAAATTTCCAGAAAAAAATTAGGTGGTCCGATCTCAACAAAATGCAAATTTCAAAAACGTGAAAAGTTAGAAAAAAAAAATGTTTGTCTGTTTAAAAAAAAAAAAAAAAATCAGGAAATTAAATAACTACTAAGAGAACTGATATCATTCTACTACTATTTTACAAGCACGAGACCCATCTAACTAGTACACACTGGTGGTACACACTTGAATGAGGAAAAATAATTGATTTGCAATGCCAATAAAAATTAATATTCATTAGGTTTAGATTCATTTATTTAACCTCATTTTATGTTATTATGGCAAAATGAAAGATGCTACAGTGGAAGTCCTAAATTTTGCTAATCCGTATATGGACTTGTAAAATTCATTACAAGCAATAATAAAAATATATCACTATGCTCGAAAAGCGGATAAGCGTTAAGCGGACGATCGGTATGTGCTTCGCCTACTTTACACACAGCGAGGGCCAAAACAGAAGTGAAAATGGCCTATTATGCGCTTGTCATACCCGGACCCGAGGGACTAAGGGTTTAATAATCCCTCATTTTGCTTTTAGTCTGCTCTAGTTCAGCTAATTCAATTATTAAGCAAGGGTAAAGATAAATTTTGCACTACTGACGTTACTTAAAATGAAATGCCTGGAGCTGATTTTTTAAATGCTTATAGGAGAAACTAATATGATATATTTTTGAATTTAATTTAATTCATTCAGATATTAAAAAATATTTTATTTAATATGGCTAGTGCCAATAAATAAATTAAACTAAAAAAAAAAAAAAGGCATGTTAATATATTTAATGTTAATTTTTGTGATTTGCAGCCCCCATTAAGATTAATTATTGTACATTCGGGGTACTAATGAGTTTTGATAGTTTTTTTATTTTTTTATTTGATGTTAAACGTCGCACAGTGGGAAAATTTTGTCATTTAGCGGCCAAAAATCTATAATTCCTGATTAAATGACGATAATAGAATAATTCTTTTTTCATTAAAGAGCATGGGATTCCTTTGTCAGTGAGAATAAAAAAAAAATAAAAATACCATCGCTCAAAGTATTTCAAATTAATTTTTAAATAAATTCTCTCTTCACTTAAATTTAAATAAAATAGTTTATTCGGTAAGGGTTAGACATAGGGAATGAAATGAGTCAGGATTATTATCAATTGAGCTTTCTGCTTATATACATATCTTTTTCAGGCATTTGCTCCTTTTGAAAGATTTTAAAATAATTATTATCTAAATAAGAAAAACTCCAAAAAATTAAATTAAAAATGCCCTATTTTTTAGGAATTTTAACGGAATAAAAAATTGTCATATACTTAATTCAACGAGAAGTATGTTTTATGATTTACTCTAATTCGAGGCCGAAAATATAATGAAAGTTGAAGTATAGGGATTTAAATCTTAAAATCGATATATCGCCGATCGATCGCATTTGATCGATCTGATTCTATTGTGGTATTTTAGCGTCTTTCACTCTTTACTAATATGAAAAAATTCAGAACCAACTATGGCCAATAAAAGAATTTATATCAATTTAAATACTTTTTTTTCATAAATTACATAGTCAATGTGGAAGAAATCAAAACCCATTTTTATCCAATCATTTTATAGCCATTCCTTTTATTTATAAAATATGTTTGGTGCAATAATATAAAAGATAGAGCTCTATAGAAAAAAAAATAATATCAGAGAAATGAGCATACATTTTTTTAAAATAAATTCAATTTTTTTCCCTATTGAGCTTTACTTTTTATATTAATGCACCAAACATATTTTATAAATAAGAAGAATGGCTGTAAAAGTATTGAAAATGAGTTTTAATTTCATCCAGATTGAGTATGTAATTTAAGAAAAGAAAGTATTTAAATTGATATAACTTCTATTATTGGCAATAGTTGGTTCTGATTTATTCCATACTGGTAGAGGGTGAAGAGTCTTAAAATACCATAATAGAATTAGACCGATCAAATGCGATCGATCGGCGATATATCGATTTTATGATTTTAATCCCTATATTTGAACTTTTAATATATTTTCGGACTCGAATTAGACTAAACCATAAAACATACTTATCGTTGAATTATATGACAATATTTTTTTCCGTTAAAATTCCTAAAAAATAGGGTATTTTATATTTAATATTTTGGATTTTTACTTGACCAGAAAATAACTTTTTTAAACACCTTTCAAATGGAGCTAGTGCCTGAAAAAGACATATAAACAAGCAGAAAGCTCAATAGATAATAATCCTGACTCATTTCATTCCGTATACCGAATAAACTATTTTATTTAAATTAAAGTGAAGAAAGAATTAATTTGAAATACTTTGAGCGATGGTATTTATATTTTTTTTTTTTATTCTCACTGACAAAGGAAATCCCATGCTCTTTAATGAAAAAAGAATTATTCGATTATCGTCATTTAATCAGGAGTTCTAGATTTTTTTTTGGCGGCTAAATGACAACATTTTCCTACTGTGCGTCGCTTCGACTGCCATTAGCGAGGACAGATCTTCAGATAGAAAATTTGAGCGATTTTCAGGTACATAAGCAAACATGTTAGAACTTTCAGTCTACAATCAGAGAAAACCTTATCATATCATCTAATTATATATATCTATTTCATAATAATAATTGGATTATGTAATTAAAATACATCTAACAAAATTAAAATTTTAGTATTTTGCATTGTAAAATATTCTTCAAAAAGGAATTCATACAAAAATATAAGGTACTTATACAGTAAATAGATAATAAATCTAGTGTTAGGATTTTTATATCTAAATTTTTTTTTTTACGAAATTATCGAAAATTCAGATGATTCTTGAAAGTGGGAAATTACGGGCATTTTGGGGTCGTTTTAAATGGGAGATATGGAAATAATTAAATAGGTATTACTAAAACAAGATAATTTTAGAAGATCTATAATACATATTTTCTATAATACATACACTATATATTTTAGAAGATCTATAAAATATTGTGGAATAGGCTATATTGTAAAATATTTTTTTTATGTATTAATATTATTCTTTAAAAGGTCCCATTTGTAACATTTTCTTTTTTTTATCCCATTAAAGGAAAGAGTTTATCAGCAGACCACCAGGCCATTCCTCTGTCCGAACAAAACTGTTTTGGACAATAGGCTGCAATATTGAAAAGATGATCAGTAATTAATAAAGCCCTCTAGACAATTAATTTTTTTTTATTAAATGATAGCCAATAAAGATGTATTTGTTTATTTAATATTACATCAATAAGTGTGTTGACTATGATATAAAGAAGAAACAACGTCATGAAAAGGATTAAGGTTATAAATAACTTGTTAGAATGTCATGAAGCAGTAAGCCTTTCTTGAAATAATAAAAGCGCTATTTATATTTTTATAGGAGTCTAATAAACATTCAGTCCTATTTTAAATCTTAAAATTAATGCTTAAAGGAAACTGAACCCACATTCATCTGAGGCTCAGGAAAATCGATGAAGTTTTTCATTTGCAAGAAAATCCACCAGTAATTTTAATAGATTACCTAACCAAAAATTAACCTAAATTAAATTATTAAAATATCACTTTGTTTCACAATATTTATTTATCGTCCATTTATGCTACTAAGGCAAATCGGAATTTCGCAATGTGTTACTATAAATAATATTCTTCTCGCAAAACTTTATGATAATCCATAGTTATTTATTGTTGACCTATGATTTATTTATTTATTTTGCCTCTACCCTTAAGGGTCATTGGCGTTTCATATTTTTTTTAATATTATATTTCTCGGTTTAAACCGTTTTTTCTTAAACATTTGAAAACCTTTTTAACGTTTTTTTCATAGTCTTTCAATGTATCAATCAAATTGTTTTGTTTTTCTAAAAATGTTCACCAGATTTCGTTACTTGATATCTATTATTATTGAGGAATTAGAAATTCTATTCAATGAATTATTATTAATTAAGTACTACAAATAATAAAATGTCAGTCTGCTGTAAAAAAAAATAAAGAAAGAAAGAAATAGAAGGTCAAAGAAAAACAAAATACAAATATCTTAAAAAAAATTGATAAAAAATCTATTTTTTTAATAATCAAATCACTTGAAATTAATGAAGACCTCAATCAAGTTATGAAGACATCCAGTTATCTTATAGTACCAGAAGCAAAATAGATCATTTTTTTTTTTAATCCATGTCATCACTGTCTCATCATGTATTCCTATATATCATACAGTTAAAATATAGAAGCATATCCAAAAAAATGCAGCTGATTTTTAATTGGTAGAAAAAGTGAAATAAAAAAAAAAAAAAACATGATAAATAAAGTTTTAAAATGTCATTGATAATAAGAAACCCTAACATTATAGTAATATAGCTAAATTTTGTGAAAAACATATAGTTGAAACCAATTTCGTTTAACATTGTATCAATGTTTTTGTAATAATTTTTCCTAGAAGTCGAGGAAAGTTATGACTTAAACATATAATTGTCTCTATTTGTTTCAATAAATAGATGGTAAACAGAAGTAAACCACGTAAAATGGATTCAATGTTAATTATGCCATTTTTAAATTAAAAAAACATCACGTCCAAGCTATTATACTGTATTCCCATAAAATATTCTTAAAATCTCTCAAACCAATTCATTTTGAATGTTTTAACTGGTGGAATTCTTTGCAAATATTGATGCTTTTATTAAATAAATTTTATAATAGGCTTAAATAAAATGATTAAATAATTAATAGCATTAAGAAATGATTAATTTTGTATTAAGGTAATCGAATTTATGTAAGTACAAGAGCCCTTGAATGACAAAGGAAAGGCGCATCATGCATTTTGTTCACGCTGATTTCATTAACATCTACTTTCTCCTTATTTTTTTAGGCTGATAGAACACTCTCTGATCAGCAATGTTTTTTTTTTTTTCCTTTTATCCTATAGGCAATATAATTTACTGAGATGGAAAAAATGATGATAAGTAAAAAAAAAAAACACTTCCTGAGAGACCTCGTTTCTCTCATTTTATGAGTCATATTTTCTCCGTACAGCTTGCGAGGGATGTAAAAATTTCAGGTTAATTTTTATTTATTTTATTTTATTACATCATATTGTATGATGATTTTTATTAAAGAAGCAGATTTTATGAACTTAACTACTCCTATTTTATGAAGTAAAATAAAAAAGAAGAAATCTTGTGAATTTTTTATATTCTTCATAAGCAGTACGAAAAGTTATGACACCTAACAATTAAAACAAGTTAAAGTTTAAACAAGTTAAAGTTAAGTAGATGTTTGACAATCAAAGTATCTCTTATAGACATTAAAGTTTTCAGAAATAACAACAAATCCTAGTAATGATTTTCATCAGAAAAAACCTTTCAGTGATCATGTCTAATCAGTTTAATAATATATTGTACATGCTTAAAAAAAAACAACAAAAAAAAAAACAGAATAGTGAAAGATACTTTGAAGAATAGTAAACGCTACATAGCAAATCACACTATCCATACAGACATTGACATTCCAACAATAAAATCATTCAGATACGATGAAGTTACAAAATTCCACTCTACACACAAAATCACCCGAATCCACTTTTTTCTTCCCTTTCCAATTCCCTGTCATCCAGTCACTGAAAAGAAAATGGTTGAGAGACCTGATACAATGACTTACATCAGAGAATAATGAAATTCAGTCAAAGAAAAAAGAAAACGTCAAATTTGCTAGAAGCGATAAAACGCAGTTAAAATCTAAAAATAAGTAACCTTATAAATAAGAAGGTAATTTAAATATGAACTACTATACAATCACTATTGTATCGTAATATACAGTATCGTAATACAGAGGTACAGCACGTGTTGTACTATCAGGTACAGCAGATGTTTTCTAAAAAGTATCAGCTCTATATAATGAAGCAACAAGATTATTTAGGTACAAGTGCCCAATCCTTGCGTACCACAGATGAGTAAAGACCACGAAAGAACATAACATAGTTGTTTCCAAACTAAACCGAGTGACCACATAAACCACCCGTTGCAGAACAGGCAGAAATGTAGAAGAAACATCTTATGTAAGAATGGAAATTGTCTGGACCTCATAACAATACTCGAACTATTCTAGTTAGAAACTAGAATGGTGATGGTAACAATTGTGATAGTCTTGTCTATGAATAATGTCATAATAGTAAAAGGAGGTAGAGATGTTACATAAAGTGCCAAAAGAAGTAACGCAGATGAAGACAAGTTAACATGCCACACACGGACATTTCGGTCACCTTAATTTTTTCTACTTAATAGTTCGTAGAACTCAGAATAAAATTTTTTAATGGAGGATGGGTGGCAGGAATAGGTTTTGTGACTTTAGACACCTGCGGGTACAATAAGCAAGGACTGTAGTGTTATCGTATAATGACGTTGTATAGTAAATCATAGTCCTAGTATGATGATGAAGAGGAATTTCCCTAAAGGAGGTTTATATAAGAAGCTTAAAAAAAAATTGAAACTAAAATGACCCCACAATAATGACTGAACCAATCCTTGCTAAGTATACAGAATTCTTTTTTTGTCAATCATATTCCATTGGTTTTTTTTTTTAAATATACCTTTCACAATTCTTTTCAGAATTACTAGATACAAATTTTCTGAGAAATCACTTGTTTTCATTACTCAAAAAAATACAATAACAATGTTAAGTATGGATTTTATGTCTCGGCTACTTTGAAAGCTTCACAAAACACAAAACTCTTTTCAAATCACAAATCACTTTGTTTCTGAACATAACCAACCATTCACAAGCTCCCATAAACTACAAGAAAGTAAAATACTAAAGAAGAATAAGGCACTAAAATGACAAATTATCTCGAAACGAGAGATTCACTCATATCTATGAATGTAAATCACCTTCTTAACCGGAGAGCCACAGGAACTAATAAGTCATTCTTTCACAGAAGCATGAAGCAGAGATTACTGTAAAACGTGATCTTGTACTCGTGCCTTCTGTCTTTCAGCCAACGGCCCTAAACATGTCAGCCTGCCAAGAGAACAATGGCCATTACTTGGGCCAAGGCTGGGGAAAAATAATGGAAACCGATAATAATGAAAATCCCACGGCTGGAAAAGAGGAAAATGAATAGAGAATGAATTACCCGGCGAGAGCCGGTGGGCACAAAGAGGTGGTATTCCTTAGAGATAGAATAATGTTATTCATAGAACGGGATGGTCAATACCGTGCAGGCTACGAGATACATAAAGCAGTGGCTACATCTATAGCAGACCCACAAAGGTCCTCTTGTTCGGATCAGCCGCTTCGATGCCTATCAAACGAACAAAGTCAAACACATTTTAAGTTCTTACAACTAGCCAGAGGTATGTCATATGTTTTAATTGAATCCCTACACGGGATCATAAAACACCTTTTCTTAAGTTGATTTGAAAGGAACTGTTATATTTATGAAAATATTATAGAAATATGAGAAATTTTTAAATTCCATTACATTGTTGGTTAAAGACATAACAACATATGGTCAAAAAGATAAGATTACAGGCTTCAGCACTCGCAGGAACATAATTCATACAAGGTCCAAACCTGTTCAAACTGTGTTCTTGATGTACTGTGGAGTAAAATGAAGCAAGAGGATGATTATGACGTCTTGCATTTGGTAATGAGGTTGTGATTTTGTTGGTCTTAAATTCTCCGTATTGATCCGTAGAATCTAAGGCCAATTAAAAGACAAACCGTTAACTCCATTATGATTAAAGCTCAACAGAAAATACTAAATAACCAGCAAAATAGGACTTGTGGCGTCTTGGAAATAAAAAAAAAATCTGAAGATACTAATGCAACCACTTTTATTAGAAGTAAATATTCCTTTTCGAGTTTTAGGTAGTCAATAATCTGTTACATGTACCAGCAGTGATGTTAAACATAACATTAATTGCTATCAACCAAACAAGCAATGTCTGAAGAACATTAATAGTTTATAAAAGGAAAAAGGCCAGTAAATAATTTCTTACTGAAACTGAAAAACCGATAACTCATGGTAAGAGGGAAATAGTCTAAGATAGTCGGTATATGTACACTTACTAACAAAAGTCTCTGCACACCCTCCAACTTTTTTTAATTTTACCTAAAGATAGGTTATGAGCCAGATATTGGCAATGAAACTCACACATTTTTTCCATTATTTAATCTATTTTAATTAACAATAATCAAATTTAGTAAAATTTATTTAACTTATAATTTATGAGGAAAATTACATAAAATGTCAGAATATTGATGCGCCAAAAGTCCCTGCACACATCATTTTTCTTCCACTTGAAGCTTAATTATTGATGCCAAATCAACTTTAATAGGTAGTCGTTCCTACCTTATTTCTTATCACTTCTCATAATCTATTCGGCATGGTGTGAACTTGTTTTTTGTAGTTTCTGGAGTAATTTTACCCCAAAATTCCTTTAGTACTCTTTTTAAGTGGTCTTTGTTCTTTATTTTAATTTTTACTTCCTGACGGCCTAGTTGATCCCACAGATGTTGTATTGGATTAAGATTAGGAGATTAGGGAGGTGTTTTAAGTTGCTGTGGAGAATTTTAGAGCAACTATTCTTGAACTTTCCGCGCTGTCGTTATCTTGTTGAAAAATGAATTTTTCCTGGAGATCAAACTTCATTAAACTTTCCGGTAAATTACTCCTCAAAATATTTATATAAACGTGTTGGTCCATTATTCCATCGATAAATTTCTAATTACCAACTCCAGCAGCACACTTACACCCCAAAACCAAAACACTCCCTCCACCATATTTCACAGTACCAACTATGTTTTTTTCCAGGGGCTCTTTGTTAGGTTTTTTCAAAACTTTCCACCTTCCATCTGATCCATGAATGTTAAATTTACTCTCGTCAATAAATAAAACACGTTCCCAGAACTGTAAGGGCTTGTTTACATGTTCCTTTGCGAACTGCAGTTTCAATATCCGGTTCGTTTACTAATGAATGGCTTACACCTAGGCCTACGCACATTATAGCCAGCTTTCTTGAGGGTTCTTCTAATCGTTTGTGCAGATACCCTAATCTTATAATTTTCTTACACCATACCTGCTAAATTTAGAGCACTTGTGAGAGATTCTTCGGCCAAAGTCCTTATGATAGCCCTCTTGTGGTGAGCTTGGAGTACGGGGGGCGGCCAGAGCGGTATCTATTTTCCATTGCACCCAGTTCTTCATACCGTTTAGAGGATACCTTACCGTATTATAGCCCCTGTTGACGATTTTTCCTATTTACCTGTATGAGTTTCCTCAAATTTACAATTTGGTCGGGAATCGGTGTTGGAACCTCCATTTTTTATCACACTCTTAACTGGTTGGGCACAAATTAACACTGGCAAGTTAGGATTAGCCGGAGGATGAATGGGATAACTGTGCAAACTGTATACATATCAGTATCTTGGCTAATTCCACTGCGTGCAGAGACTTTTGGCGCATCAATATTTTGACATTTTATGTAATTTTCCACATAAATTATAAGTTAAATAAATTATATTAAACGTAATTGTTGGTCATTAAAATAGATTAAATTATGTAAAAAATATGTGAGTTTCGTTGCCCTTATCTGGCTCTTAAGGTATCTTTAGGTAAAATTAAAAAAAAGCTTGAGGGTGTGCAGAGACTTTTGTTAGTAAGTGTACCTCGAATCAGTATATCAAGTGTCTACGTAAAGCAATAAAAGCCTCAATAGTAGGCAATAGACAACTTTTCTAGAAGGAAAGCTAAGATTAACTTAATGAAGTTACAATAGAGCTGTATGCAGCAAATATACATCCAGCTTTTGGACCCCACAGTTAAATTTAAAAACAAAATTTTGTGGATAGGTATGAATAATTTATATAATTTTGTGATTCATATAGGCAACTGTTGTTCATAAAACTTTTACGAAGCTAATAATTCACTGTTTGAGTGACTGGTGTGAATAGAAAGAAAAAGACCCCTTATCTACAACGATATAGCTTATTTATATAAATAAAAGATACCGTAATAAACTATCTTTACAACGGAGAATCTCTATAAAACTAGAATAAAATAAAATAATTCACTGATACATTTTTTACTGGGTTTCCTTTACGGCACACCGAATAAAACCCTTGCAATTAAATCGGATTGAAATACCACGGTAAAAATATTTTGTTTATCCCGTCATTTTCTTTTAATTGTTACTGCCATCCTCGTTTATCTTTCTTTGATAAGTACAAAGCTTATGACCCAGAAAAAAACATAAAAATGGTATTAAAAATATGGACATCTGTTGTTCTTTGATTACTTAGTACACTTGAACACTTGCAAGTAATTACTATATTTATGCACGTCAAGAAAATATATTTCTTAATTTATTTTTTTTTTTTTCGCTATGGACCTGATTGATAGAAATATCGCGGAAGCAGTTTATGTATTTATTAGATAAAACATGGACAAAGTGGTTCATAAAAAATTTCATTGGAAATATTGTTTCCTTTTGATTTGAAATGTTACTACTAGTTGAAATTATTGAAAATAAAACCTTTTTTTACAGAGCAACAATTAAAAGTTTATTCATTGAAATATCCTTATATACCTACTCACATTTAAGCTTAATAATTAAACAGATAACAGTACGAAACATATTCCAAGTGTAAAAATAATATACATAACATATAAATAAGATTTATACGAATTACACATTCAAGAAAGGACCATCAAAATTTCATTTTTCTCATTCATTTATTCTGTTAGCTTTTTTCTTTCATAAAATATAATATTTTCTTGGGAGTCGCATAACCAAAAATTAAAAAAAAAATATATGAGAGAATGAAAACTACTAACAGATAAGAGGTGACCAAATTCGATGAGCAGGACCAAATTCGGTACACCAAAAAATTTTGGTAGGAATACATATTTTGAAGCAATCAGAGTCTAAAATATTTAAAGAGAGTGATCTTTAATTTGGTAATGTATATAGATGATTTAAGGGTACCTATAACAAATGCACGTATAAGATAATCTAAAATAGTGCAATGTGAAAAAAAAAAAACACAAAATATATTATTTAAAATAGTTCTTGACTTGTTGGAACAATTCTAGTACACGTTTGCGACTACGATGTTCGAGTACCATCTAAGCTGGCCTAGAACCTTCCAGACAGTCAGTCATACGGTCACATTTGTTGTACAACCTATATCGTTATAAATTGATATATTGATTGTAGTACAGTGTTAATTATTTTTGTTTTCATTTTTTGGGTGGCATTATAAATTATTATTTTCGTTAATTAAAAATATGTAAGTGTTACAATATTAAAAAATAATGATAGTTTACTATGTTGTTTTTTAAATTCCATTTATGCTACTGTCTATAAATCCATAAATTAATTGTAGAGTGGCAAAGCTAAGTGATCTAAGTGCCAAAAAAAGATCACTTAGCTTTGCCACTCTACAATTCATAAAACAGTTCACCATCGAAAATCTATATTTAAGCGTTGAGGTTAAAAAGGCAATTATAAAAAAAAAAATCTGGTGCGTGCTCGCAACACACGACTTTCACTTACCAACTTACTTAGATTAGAAATTAATGCGTTTTATTAATTGCCACTTCTCAAATGAACAGAACGGCTTTAATTATGAACAATGGTCTGTCATTAAAGGCGTACTCCGCATGCGTGGGCTCAACGAGTTTTATGAGTTGACTGAATATTTTTCGTTTTTTCTCCTCTTTATTTTTATCATATCTCATATTTAGCCATTTCTTATTTTTAGGCGTAACGAGAGACTGTTAATTTGTCCATGTAAACAAAAACAATGGTACTTTATAAGAAAGAAACAAACAAACCAAAAAGGCCCCCCCCAAAAAAAAGCCCCCTCAGAACATTTTAATAATGATAAAGCTTACCTGATATTAAAGAAAATCTTATTTTCATTAAACATGACGAATTTGATAAAAATCGTTAAAGCCGTTTTCGAGATAATCGAAAAAAAAGGTAAAAATTGAAAAAAAAGTCATGAAATAAAGTGCCCCCTCCATTGGACCAATTTTTATGAAATGTTGGCTTTTACATATTTGGTACATCAAATACCCAGTTTCTTCAAAATCGTTAAAGCCGTTTTTGAGTAAATAAAAAATATGTACACGTGAAATTGGCACAAAATTTATTACGTAAAGTCCCCCCTCCGGTTGATCAATTTTGATGAAATTTTTACAGTCGTATCTCGGGCATAAACATACATCATATACCCAGTTTGATCAAAATTGTGAAAGCCATTTTTGAGTAAATAAAAAAAACACGTGAAAATGATACAAAATTTATTAAGTAAAGTCCACCCTCCGGTTGATCAATTTTGATGAAATGTTGGCTATCGCCTCTTTGGCATATACGTACATCAAATACCCAGTTTGATCAAAATCGTTAAAACCGTTTTTGAGTAAATAAAAAAAAACACGGGAAAATGATACAAAATTTATTAAGTAAAGTCCCCCCTCCGGTTAATAAATGTTGATGAAATTTTTACAATCATATCTCGGGCATATAAATAGATCAAACACTCAGTTTAATCAAAATCGTTAAAGCCGTTTTTGAGAAAATCGAAAAAAACGTAAAAAAATATTAAGTAAAGTACCCCCTCCCTTTGAGCAATTTCGATGAGATTTTCGCTGTCACATCGCGGGCATATACCTACACTAAATACCGAATTTCAGGTTCCCACGGTTTATAGTTTTTGAGCTAGTCTGTTCACACACACACACACACACACACACAGACCATTTCGCGGGACTTGGTTATTTCGACTTAGGGGGTCCCAAAACGTGTATTTCCGTTGAAAACCGGAAGTCGAAATTTTTCACGATCGAAATACTTCCACTTACTATATATTTCATATATAGGTAAGTGAAAGTAAAAAAAAAAAAAAAAAAAAAAAAAGGTAATTTTATGTAATTTATTCGATCGCTAGAAGAATTATTATGATAGAAAAATTACCGTGTTGCAATTAAGTAGAAAATAGGAAATTAAATGGAAATATCATAGGAAATAATAAAGAGAGAATAAAAAATCTGGTGCGTGCGCGCAACACACAACTTTCACTTACCAACTTTCTTAGATAAGAAATTAATGCGTTTTGTTAATGCCACTTCTCAAAGTTACACATTTTCCACATTCATTTCTTATTTTTGTTTTCATTTGCTCTACAAACCCCTCAGAACATTTTAATAAACGCTTACCTGATATTAAATAACACTCAATTTTCATTAAACATGACGAATATGAAGAAAATCGTTAAAGCCGTTTTTGAGATAATCTAAAAATTAGAAAAAAAGTTATGAAATAAAGTGTCCGCTTCGATTGATCAATTTTGATGACATTTTTACTGTCAAATCGCGGGCATATACATACACAAAATATCCAGTTTGATCAAAATCGTGAAAGCCGTTTTTGAGTAAATAAAAAAAAAAACACGTGAAAATGATACAAAATTTATTAAGTAAAGTCCCCCCTCCGGTTGATCAATTTTGATGAAATGTTGGCTATCACATCTTTGGCATATACATACATCAAATATCCAGTTTGATCAAAATCGTGAAAGCCGTTTTTGAGTAAATAAAAAAAAACACTTGAAAATGATACAAAATTTATTAAGTAAAGTCCCCCCTCCGGTTGATCAATTTTGATGAAATTTTTACATTCATATCTCGGGCATATAAATAGATCAAATACTCAGTTTAATCAAAATCGTTAGAGCCGTTTTTGAGAAAATCGAAAAAAATGTAAAAAGTTATTAAATAAAGTACCCCCTCCCTTTGAGCAATTTTGATGAAATTTTTGCTGTCACATCGCGGGCATATACATACACTAAATACCCAATCTCAGACTCGCACGGTTTATAGTTTTTGAGCTAATCTGTTCACACACACACACACACACACACACACACACACACACACACACACACACACACACACACACACACACACACACACACAGACACACACACACACACACACAGACCATTTCGCGGGACTTGGTTAATTGGACTCAGGGGACCCCAAAACGTGTATTTCCGTTGAAAACCGGAAGTCGAAATTTTTCACGATCGCAATACTTCCACTTACTATATATTTCATATATAGGTAAGTGAAAGTAAAAAATATAGGCATCGGAACCTTGACAAACATCATAACACCATATTAAAGATCGCAAGGTCGAGAAGTCGTCCGGAAATCAGGATCTTCAATGACCTTTCGGAGCTTCCTCTTTGAGGGAATTTAGCGGAACAATAAACGGAAGTGGGAGAGTGAATAATGAGGCCCACCATCCTTGGTAATGATTGCCTATCAATTACTGATATTATTTAATAATTTTGAATAACTATATACATATCATATTGGAACAGGATAAAAAAGATCAGATTTGTACAGATTATCTCAACACAAATTTAATTTTAACATCACCAAAATATTATATACACGATAGAAAACTAATCGAACCCATTACATTACACAACAAAATATAATAAAAGACTCTATTTTAAGATGATTATAATAAAATAATTAGTTATTACAATTATTTGCTTGAAAAAAAAAATGTTTTAATTTAGTTACACGGATTTTTTTTTGCTCTAAGGTGGGTTAATGTATATCATATGTATATATTAGAGGCCGTTTGGATTATCAGAACTGTTCTTAGCCACTTTAAGATGTATGTGTCTTTGCATTAACGAAGATTTATAGAACGAATAAATTATATCTTTAAATATTAAAATTATCGATTAAGACGGGTGAACTGGATGAGTAGGAAATGACGAGATGTGAGATTTTAACAAAGAGTTTTGAAGGAGTTATGCAGGAAGGCAAATGTCGGGCAGCCTCAATTCCATTCAACTTCATTAACCCATCAAAAATTAACCGATGAACATTATTCGGCATTCGGTGAAACACTTCTCGCATTGAATGGAAAATAATTCTGTTTTCTTTTTCTTTTATATATATTTTTTTATTAATCTTACTTCGATTCAATTGCAGACACCTCGAACGAGTCAGTGGGAGTGCCATGAGAATAAAAATGTGCCAAAGGAATTTCCAGGGAATAGTTAACCTGGTATCAGCGGAAGAAGCATCGCTAGAGATGACATTAAGGACGCAGGAGACAGCAAAAGAGCTGACACGGATGTCCTGGGAATACTAAGCGACTCCAACACAGAAACATACTTTCTCCAGGAGAGGAGCCGTCGGGACTCCAGGCAGTCTGTGCTCTTCTCAGGGAAGGTTGTCAGTATAGACTAGATAACGCTAATGGATAGATTGTATCTTCCAAGAAAGGATTCCAATAGCATAATAAGATTAAAATATTTTGCAAAAACTCACGTTATGTAATATTGGAACGATGTAAAGGCCTTGGGGAAAACATGCCAACAGCAATAACACACATACATCTGATATAACAGATCTTATCATGGATCGTAAATTCAAAACCCAAACACCATTGTACAGTGGTAATGACTTATAAACTCAAAGATTAATGAAACATATTCTTTTTTATTTACTACATGTACTAGTTTTTATTTACTAACAATATGTAAGTGGTTACTTATATATATTACTTATATATATAACTCTGAAAAAAAGATTACTAAAAATTGATTGTTAAAATACGTTAAATGAATAATTATTACTTATTTTATGACTATAAATAAATCATTTTTTGTTTAATTATCAGGCTGTTAATCCTCCATACAATAAAGTATAAGGATAAAACTATTTTTATGTTGACGTTTTAATATATGATCACCAAATTTATTATTAAATCGGGATAAATATTTCGCTTTATTCTTTATATATTCATTTATAAGATATCTGATAAAATTTACAAACCCAATAAACATGTAAAATAATTTTCTGATGAAAAAAGGATGCATAATAATCAAATTGATTACCACCATGAAGACGAGAATAGCTGGATTTCACAGGATCAAAATTATTTAAATAATTAAATGCCTTGAATGTGGAAACGCACCGCAAATGCGTCATGTGACGTAATTTGGAATCAGTTTTCTAAGACTCTAATATGTTTGTAGCTTGAAATATTTTCGCAATATTGCTTAATGGTTTTTTTTTTCGACCACTGCAAAACAGGTAAGTAGGTACCTAAACTGGTTTAAAGAATAAACATTGTGTATAATATTTCATTGATTTGGAAAGATTTTATTTTAAGAAGTCATTATTTATTACGTAAAAAAACCATTATATTTTGTTTAATTTATTTTAGGATAATTATTGAGAATTTCGTTCAAACACATTCTTGCTTAAATTATTAATAATCAATCAAAATGATCTTAATCCTACAGAATTTTTTTTCCTACAGAACACACATACGTCTTGAATTATTGTTAATCTTTTTTCACTTTAATTCGTTCGCTCTCTGATGACACTAACCCATCAAGTGCAGAATATCTATTAATTAAAGATCTATAATTTGTTAACTAAATATTTCATAGTGTTTAGCCCTTTATAGCCCTACACACTCGATAAATCATGTAGGTATTAAAACCTTATACTGCAAATAATGTAAAAAATAAATAAACGTCATGTATGATATTGTAAGAGTGGAAGTTTTGGGTAAAAATAAGTCTGATTCCGGATCAAAGATCTTGTAAAGTGTATTCCTGATGGTGGATTAGAGATCCAAAAACTTTAATGAGAACAAAAAAAAAATTTCGGATATAAATAATTTTATAATGTAAATAAGGTTGAATATAAAACGGATTGATTTTTAGAAGTGAAAATTCATACACAATTTCTTCAAAGTACAAAGATGTATAAATAAAAATAGTCGATATACAAAAGGATTACGTATAACACATAACAAAAAAAAAAAGAATGATGAAACATCCTCCTCCATTTCAAGAAAAACCTCCTAAGGAAACCGGAACCAAGCAGACTGCCAGATGGGACAGACGTATATTTGGCCCTTCCTGCTAGGCATGTGGTCCCCCAGGTGTCAACCAACTGCAAGCTGTGGTGCAATTGATACATCAAACCAGCACGATCCGCCCATTCCCACGATTACACGGCAATTACCACATCACAATGCAAGGTGGTATTCTTCTCAGCTCTGGTAATTATTTCCGGATGCCTGAATATGTCTGTGAATTAAGAACTCCTTCTAATTCAGGGTTATTTGTGACTAGTAGGGTCCGGATTTGAACGTCTAAGAATAAATTAAATATGCAATTATATATCCACAATTATGGCTGAAAAAGGACGAAATATATAAATTCTGATTAAAAAAAAATCATAGGGAAATATGTATGAAAATTTACAAAAATTTCTTTCAAATACATATAAATTGAAAATGGTAGTATTATACGGGATTCCATCTCACTGCAAATTACAAGGAATTAAAAATTCTGACAAGCCTGTCATTTACATAGAAATAGTAAGGCAGCAAATATTACTCGAATAAGGTTTGTCCCATTGGGGAATGGATATATTAGTTTTGTAAGAAAAATAAAAATTAAAAGCACGGATAAATAAAACAAGATTGAAACAAAAGGGCCATAAGCTCAAGATAGTCCAGAAAAAGAAGAAATAATATTATGTCGCATAAGAATAGTATACGCAAGTTAACACCTGGATAGGTATCCTTGATTGTAAAGAGTTCTTGAAGCACCAAACTGTGAAAAGTATAACAATACACCACTAGCAGTTAAGTACCTACAAGATTGCAAGAATGCCACCGATTCAATGCTATTAGACAAGAGTTAAAATTAGCCAAAAGTTTGAAAGAGTTGTTGGAAGATAGAGAAAAACCGTCCACTCCAATTGAATTCCTAAAAGAGGTAAAATATTATAATAGAAAATAAAAAGATCATGCCTATTATAGGTATAGACTCAAACACAAATTATACATTTAAACTGAAATTCAGAAAATTAATCATGTGAACTAATTATATGCCTTATAATAAGAGTATACCTCGGAGGTAAAGTAAAAAATGTCAAATTTTAGTATTTCATTAGAAGACCAAGTGTTTCAATTAGAAGAAAAAATTTTAAACTGCTGATTTTTTTTTTTGAACTATTAAAAGACACCTTAATATTTTTTTTTTTTTTACATTTTTATTGACATTGATAACTAATTGGAAGTATTAGTTATGATATTTAAATCCATAGTGGAAAATTTAAATAAATATAAAAATTGAATATTGATATAATAATAATTCTTTTGTTGGCTCAAACGCAACGATAACATATCTTTTTAAATTTAAATTTTTATTTGATATCTTCTTATTAGTTTTCAAGTTATTGGACAGGGGTCTTATCTTTATAATTTTCTGAAATAAATTCTACCTAATGAAAATAAAACATCAGGCTCAAATAAGAGGGGGGGACTTCTACATTCAAGGAATTTCTTTTTTACGTGTTAAGTAAAATAACTTCCAGTATAGATAACTATTTTTATATTTCTTGACTGCATATCGAATCATCTCCTAGATTATCGGACTTTCAAACTATATTATTATAGTAAACAAGACATTAAAAACCGATACTTAAGAAGGTTGGAAGTGATATTGAAGGTATACCTGGAAAGGTACCAAGAGAAAAACCCGAAGAATAATAACCACGAAATGACAGCTGAGGACCAAAGGAAAAAACCGGCATACGGTGCAGCCAGTTAGATAGCGGATCTCCTTCAACAGATCCCTGTCATCTAACCCAACAAGGGGGATTTTTTGTAAGGATACGACTCAGGATCAGGAATTTATTCCCGGAGGAATCACTAGATTTTTTTTTTCATCTGTGTCTCTATGGGATAAAGAGAACTTGTTCAAGAGCTATGTTAAAGTAAAATATCCAGAATGGAATTGATATTTAATAAACCCAACAAAATAAAAGGGAGAGGGACTCAGATGGATGAACGAGAATATTTTTTTTTCTTCTTTTTATGACAGGGCATTAAACTAACTTGTTCAAGTGGGTTAAAGTTTTCCAAACAGTCTGTCACCGAGTATGTCTCCTTGCTCAAGGATTGTTCAGAAGATGGTGGAAAGTAGGGACGGCCATCGATATTTGATAATAACGAGAAATCGATATTTTTCTACTAATCAATATATATTATAAAGCAAAGTGTTCAATGTGCGTGCCGAAAAGGCTCAGAAACGACTCCACATACGATTAAGGGATTTATGTCAGCGTGTAACTGTAGATCCCCTAACGGAGAAGAAGGTTTCCGTTTTTCTCTTAAGGGTGTGAAATTGAAGAGAAAAGGACTGGAATTTTAAGACTTGACAGAATGATGAATTGACTCCAAATATACATGTTTTCAATAAGATTTTATCACCGCTCATAGTTCAGGATAAAAAGAAATATGATAAAAAAATTGTGCCCTCATGATATTTTGGTTTTCACTTTGTAACAGTAGTAAGATTGGAGAAGTGCAGAGTTCGGCCAAATTAGGGTATGTGGGGGGGGGGGAGGATAAATTAAGGGAGGTTGAACTGGAAGAAAGGTCTTACAAAAAAAGTTTCTATGAATCTTCGGTATTTTCTAAAGTTCTGGATCTAATGGGACCATCACAGTAGTCGGCGCTTAAGTTGTACTCCAAATATAGTTTTTTTAACTAATAATCTAATAACTTATTATCTGCTGACTGCTTGGAATGGGCTTATAGGATTCATAATCACAGAAACCATCAAAAACGATGCATGACTCGACAAAGTTGCAGCAAAATGAATTGTTCATCCACCATTTTCAACACCCTATAAAGTATATAGGGTTCCTTATTTGGGCGGACACTGCAGATCTCGAATCTTAATATTGATACAATGTTAAAATTTTCAAGAAAGTGCTAATTTTGTTCTATATTTCCTTTAATTTTAAAGTTTTTCTGTTATTGAATCTGCCACACAACTACCGGAGCGAAGCCGGGCACACTAGCTAGTATTTGATATTTTACAATTGATTGTGTACTTCGTTACTATCGGCTGTTTATATCGCCCAATAGTATTTTGATATTCTAATTTAGAAATAAAAATAAACTACCGCTTTCAGAAAGTACTTTTGATTACTAATGGATATGATCGTAGAAAGAGAATATTTTCCCATCATACCTTTTCTCATTTAAAGTATAGTGCGTAGTTGTGGTAGAAAAGTAAGTTGTGGCCATATTCGACAAATTAGCCCCGCCTTCGGCTAAATGCCGTTCGTACCTTCTGTAAGTCTTAAGATCTCACGCAACAAAAACAATCTGGAAAGCCACATGTTTCCATTAAACATGAAAATCACACCTTATTATATGCGCCTATGTCCTATGGATTCGATATTTCAAAATTACTGATTAGGTATTCGATAGTATCGATATTTCAAGACAAATACTTATTGGTTATTAAAGGCCGATATTTCGATCGATGACAACATTGACATTATTCCGATATCTCATACCAATTGAAAATGAGCGAGTTGCGATATAATTTTATTAAAAGTTTTTCGACCTGAAGGAACTTTCAAACCAAGGAACTTCTTGCTCCACTCACGCTGTTTTTAAGGAGAAGAGTTTATTCAAAATTACGAAGAAGGGAGGGAAAGCCATCGCCATTATTGGAGGGGGAGGTGTTGGCGTTCCTGTACTGATCAAATTAGTGATTAAATTGTTATGTTACAATATATTTTATTGAATTTGAATTAAATACATTTATTAAAATTTTAATACTCTTTGACTTTAAAAATGGACAAATAATTACGGTTATCTCAGTTGATTTTTGAGTTTCATTCTCTTTGTTATAGGTATGTAATCAGCTTTTTTTAATCTATTTTTTAAAATAAAATTAAAACACTGAAACCTCACAAGGATTCAAGTAATCCCAAAATATAATAAAATATACGCCGGAATTAAAACGATTTTTATAATTATATTTTATCAATGTAGATAAGCTTTATAATTTTTAAATGTTTTCATAAATATTTATTCTTTCGTAATAAATCATTTGAACAAGGCAGATAATTTTATTCATTCTTCACTTTCTTTCCAGCCTTTCACCAGGTTACGAAGTATTATTTAATAATAAAATATTTTATATATACAACTATGCGGATATAAATAAATGCAAAGAAAGAGAGAGGCATGATTTTTATCGAGAGCAGCGGACCATGACTAATTACCAGGTGTATTAAGGTTAATGATTAGCAAGGAAGTTGGGATTTGTTTAATTCAAGATAAACTTTGATATTTCCAGCATTTGAATGGGTGCTTTAAAACTAATATAAAAAAAAAAATAAAAATAAAAAAAAAAAAATAAAAAAAAAAATGGACTTCCTTTAAAACACTTAAGCCTTTATTTATGAACATTTCTAAGAACCCAACAAACTGTTTCCTTTGCCCTCTTAAAAAAGGATGAAAAGTAAAGTTTGAAGTTATAAAAAAATGCTGAACGAATAGGAAGCATTTATATTAAACTTCCTTGGGCGCAATATGACGCCACACTTATATATACCTTATATATATACAACCATACATGAAGGGTATTGGGTTCAGTACTGTGTAAGGGTTCAGTAAAGTGTAAGGAAATTATAAAAATTATAATTTTTAAATTATAATTTAAAAATTATAAGTATCAAATTTATGATAACATTACACCCCCAAAACAGAATATAACTTAATTTTTTTCTTGAACTTGTATTATTTTATTATTATATTTTACCAAATACTTAGCTAATATTTGTTTGTTTGTTTAACGTCCATTTTTATGCTACTAAGGCTAATCGGACGATGCTAAAGAGGGAGTCCTAAATTTTGCCTATCCAGGTATAATTAGGATAGGGATCTTTAACGAGTACCTGACATCGTACAGGCTCGGGACCTCCATTTTACGTCCTATCCGAGGGACGGCATAGCTAAGGATTTTTTACTCCCATTAAAAAATCCTAGGGCCACCGCTGGAATTGAACCCGCGATCTTTAGTATTGTAGGTTGCCATGCTAACCACAACACCACAGGTGACCCCTCTTAGCTAATAAAATAAGTAAATTTAATTAAAATGTTACAAGTCTCGACGTCTTCACATATCCGCCAAGGATTTTCTTTCAGAAAGTATTACACTGATTTATTTTCAATACCAACTTATACTCATGGTGACATAAGTCCACCGCATGGATATTACATCATAGAAACTTAGATTAATAAATTGTATCGAGAAAAAAAACTTTGACAAGACAATGGGACATGAACCGTTTCGAAGAACCAAAGTGCAAGTCATAGTTATAAAAGAACTTTCTTTATCAAAGGAGAGAGATATTGCGTATCCGCCGCCTTGATGCAAGATAGCTCCGCAGAGAGGAAGTGCACTTTATAATCAAGTTAGGAATCTGCAGCGAACCCACGATCAGGAGGTCCAGCCCTGGAGTTCCAGACCTCCAGCAGAGTATACTCGTATGTCAACTCCAGAAACTGGAACTGGAACATATTGCCTAAGGTACCGGTTTTCGAGACCGGTCGCCCTTGAGTGGCCAATACGGTAGTTTCACCTTCTAATCTTCGGCGGTCCGGGATCTGATCGCAGTATTTGAAAAATCCAACATGCTAAAATTTGTTTTTATTTTAATTTTTGTAAGTGAATAGGGACATAATTTAATAATGAATTGAACAGATTGAAAATTAAGAACAAAAAAAAAAAAAAATGGTGACGTGAGAAAGATTTTCAATGCAAATAACACCGGTAAAAGTTACATAAGTACTTTCTAAACAACATGTATGGCGATTTGACCATTCTTTCATTTTTTTTTTTGTCGTAAATTCAAATTATTTCATCACACGATCTTTTCAATACATTTTTTTTTACCAATAACAGACGCTCGCTAGTACGAAGTTACCAAAAAAAGCTGCGGTTAAAAAGAATCTGGATGAGAAACCTCCTGCCCAGAGGTATCAATCAATCGATATTTTTATCATATATTCTTTATCGAAAATTTAACGATGTTCAGGAGGGGGGAGGGGACGAAATCCCGTCCCAAAAATAAAAACCAAATATAACACAAAAAACGTTTACTTCAACGTTTTTCTTTTTATATGAAATAAATAAAATAATAACTAGTTTCAGTTACTTTATTTACGAATTAATAGATTACTTTATAAAATTGTAGAAGTATTATTTTGTAGATAAAGGGGAATAGATAAAAGACAAATTTGTTTGTTTTGAAAAATAAAAAAGGAAAATTTACTTTTTCAGAACTTGCAAGTTTCCCAAGAGGGTTTAACTGAAAATTTTACTGAGAATTGACTAACTAAATTTAACAATGCGGTGTTTATTATTCTTCTTTTAAATAAAGTTTGTTTGTATGTGTGTGTGTGTTTTTTTTATTTACTTACATATTGAGTGCCTTGGGTTTACTGTATATAACACGAATTTAGCATTCCTTATCAATGGAATCGATTGATAGTTATTTCCTAAAAATCGGAGACTTAAGGTATAGTAAGGCATTGTTTATAAGTCAATAAACAATTAAAGATTAATTAATTACAGTAATTATGCCCGATAAACCCTAATAAAATACACCACCGGATTTAAATGTCCGATAAAAAGATTGACAGACTGGGAAGTGTACTCCACACACACCCCCTTTATGATTTCACGAAAGACTGAGCCCTGCAGGCTAACAGGCAAGCAGAAATTGTTCTAAAGATGTAATGGCCTGCATGTTCGCTTGGGCGACCACCCTTCAAAGACCCCTGCTGCTGCAAGAATTCCGGCATCAATTCGACTTCCTATAGTCATTGACCTCAACGGATAAAAAAAAACTAGCGCTTTGTTTCAAGCAGTTTATGAGTTAAACAATCGGGCGATAAGTGTTAAATGATTTTCTAGAAAAAAAGTCTTAAGACACGTTTCCGCCGGGACTGTTTAATGCTTTTCGCTCTATCGGGCTGGAGCTATTCCAGGGCATTACGCAGTATCGGCAATCCAACAATAATAAAATAAACAATAAAAAACACTATCCAACTAATTATGTCCATAATACTATATTAATTATAATTATTATTAAAAGATAAAATATGTATACGTTTATAAGTATCTGAATATAAATATAAATAAATACAAATAAATATAAAAATAAATGAATTTACGTTAGAGTTTTATTATTTTAATTTTCATCTTTATAGAAATGATTTCTGCTTTCTTAAAACTTTGGCTGCCATGTCACCTTCAATCGAGTAACTGTTCTCTTGTCAGAGAATTAAATATTAAAATTGTGTCGAAACGAGATCATGATTCTCAGGTATTCTTTTTCGAAGGTCAGAGTGTTAAAGATATAATTATTTGGCAGAGGCAACATTGTAGTGTGAGCCACGGTGGTACACGCCGCCCGATGTGTGAGTCAAGTGTGAGCCACCGGTGGTACACGCCGGCGTGAACGTGTTAAACTTTAAAAATATATTGTTAATAGATATAAAGGAAAATGTGAATGTTGTACAAATTAAAAATAAAATAATGATTTATAGTATTGATATAAAAAGTTTTTGGTATAAACGTAAGGCTAATATTAATCCAACTATTATCAACTACGGGACGGGAATTTCATTCAAACCACTTACGATTTTATTTTATTAACTTCTGAATTTTCGGTTAACATTTGTATTTTGCTGGATACATGAAGTATGAGACGCTTTTTACTAAATATGCATCGGCGTATGAGTTACGTAAGGAGAGAAGTGGCTAGAGCCTCCAGGAGCTTTTCTCCTCTGACCTTAATTATTCTGCTATTGTCAGCGCATTCTTTCTTTGGCTAGATGGGGCACCACGTGGACCGCTCCATTATCTCTTGTTCTACCCTATCTGTCGGTAAATAACAATCCTTCCTCTCATCTGGCTTGGCCGCCTCTGGAATGTCACGGGTCGTATGAAAACAGGAGTAGGAAGATGATGAAGGTAGGTAATAGTGCAATATGGGTAAATTGAATAGAAAAAGTGATAACAGGATTTCCTGAAGACTATGAATCTTCTTGAAAGAGGGAAATCATTAAAACACCATTCATTAAAATCAATGACACATCAAGAGAATTTTATGGCTGTTAACAATAAATTTCCATATAAAATAATTTTTTTCGTAAATGAGAATCTAGAAAAACAACTATAGGACTGATCCAAAACTCGAGTCTTATGGATTACATAAATACCATTTTAAGAATATGTAGGCATACTTCATGAATCCTAAATAAGAACACAACTGTCATCGCAGGTTTCCATAAGGGCTAAGAGTGGTGGAAAAAGATTCAGAGGAAGAACTCAGGTGATGCTTAGCTAATACAAGTTATGGTTGTGATAGAAGAAAGATCTTTTTGGTGTTGTTTTCAGCCGCTATTATTTAAGCATTCAGCTCATCTTCTTCAAAAAGAGAACAATGTGAAGAAACAATTTATGTTCCCCTAGCTCGATGTTCCTACTTATTCTTGGTTGCTAATGATGTTTCTTGATACCAGATAGTAAAACTACATTGACCTCCATCATCAACCTCCAAGTCAGTTTTGTCGCGTTTGCTAATATGGGAAGAGCTTCCATAATCTCAAGCTGTTAGCAATTATAAAAATATAGGCTTCGTGACATAACACCTGCCATAAAACCAGACTTCTAAAATATTATTTTAGAAGAGAAACTACTGATCACTGCCGGGAATCGAACTCAGCTCCTCTGCATCTCCGTAGCAGCGCTTTTACAACTGAACTAACCGGGGGGTAAATTCCAGGTGTGTCGCTCTTTGCTCTTCTGCGATCCTACCCACCAGATCTCGCCATATTATAGCGATATAGTTGATACCTGATAGTAAAACCCACTGACCTCCATTATCAACTTCCACGTAATTTTCATGACATTTGCTTGCAATTTTTCATGGGAACGTGTTTGCATTGTCGTTGGACTTCTCAACCTACAAAACACAGGTCATGCAAAATCTTCAGTACAGGTCACGAGGTAAGGCGTAATTCGAGTGATATACCAATAACCTAATACTGCTCATATGATTCCCCTATCAGACACCTCCCACATTAATAAACGTTTAAGGAGTTTAAAGTCTAACCGTTTATCTATAAGCATCTCATTTTACTAGTTTATTTTACTTGACTCATACATAAATTATTACATTTTTTCAATTTATATACAGTAATATTGTAACTATTCTTTGATCATAGATTTTTATACTTTTCACCATATCATAATAATTTTTTTATTAGAATATAGAAGACAAGTATATGGAATTACCAAATATGGCGGAGTAATTAATTTAAAACCAGATTTCACATGAAGAAATGAATGAATACAATTGGTATATATTTCATATTATTGTATTATAACTATATGCCGTTAATAAATATATATACATTTAAAAAATCGCATTGTGTTCAACTGTTTTATAAATAATTTGTGTATCATAATAAAATTTATAAGAAAAACTTACATAGCAGGGATTCAGAAGAATTATAGAAATACAGGCAAGCTGACATCTCTTACCTGAAAACCAAAATAAAAACATAGATTAAAGAACATTCAAAGGATAAACAATAATAATATAGAGAAATAATCAGTCTTAAACTGCTATAATATAGAAGACAAGTTTTTGCTTAAAAACAACTATACTGATTTCAACTCAAGTTGGTCATTCTACACGCAATTATTTTTAAGAATTCAATTTTCAGCACAATTCATTTTTGTGTTATTAGCAAAAACTGAAAAAAGTATTGGATTTTCTCCTTCCCCAAAAACCTTTAGGGAAATTTTGTTTTCTTGGTGATAGAAATCCAACTCTGTATAACTGTGAGAAACTGTTTATATGTAAAAATCAGAAATGCGTTTATTCCTTCATCGTATCCTTTAATCCTTCAGAATGAAATAAATCTCAATGAGACTTTTATCACGTTTTCTTAATTAATTCATTTTTGTGGGAAAATTTTTTTTTCAACTATCAGAATCGGTATCGAGAGGTATGGATAATTAAGTGTTATTCTTCCCAAGCCATAAAATGATACAACACAAATAGAAAAAAACACGAACTACTTTTATTAATCATCGATGAATAATTAAAATACCAACAAATCGTTATCGATTAAGTTAATCACTTTTTGTTATGAATAAGGTTTATAACAATCGCATTCATTTTAAAATTACATAAGTACATTTATTAAATATTTATCGAACCCAAAATATTTATATCATATTATAAAATTAAAATAAAAGGATTTGAGTATTTTTTTAACACGGTAACGATCAAAAACTAAGAAGATAAGGTACCTTACATAAACTACGTTCATATATTAGACTACATCTTGACAAAAGACTCGTGTGTAACATACATTCAAAGCTTAAGGATACGAGAAGTTACAAGAAGAGCTTGTCAACTTTCACGTCTAGTATATCAAAGGTTTCAACTCCACTTACGAAACAAACGAGTTCTGAACTAAAGACTGTTTTAGACATGTAGGGAATAATGGACTGCATTTATGAAAAACAAGTTTATAAACACCCAAGACACACCTCTAAATGCAATTTTCGATATGTAATACATCAAATTGCTAAACTACTTGCGAAAATCAGATAAATCAAATTTGCACTAACTTCAACCATAAAAAAAATTTAATATAGCATAAAAAATAAATATAAAAACCATTGTCATAACTTTGGATTTAAAAGCTTTAAAGGTACACACCGTTTTGGCTAAATTATACGATATAATTTTTAAATTGAAAATTATTTTGTTTGTGACAAAGGATGATATTTAATGATAGTGAATGAGCACTCATATTTAATAATATTTTAGGTTCTTTTAGTCTCTTTGATAAGTATATATAAAATACTTAAAATAAAATATAAATGTTTGGAGTCTGGATGAAAATAAAACTTAGAGAGTGAACATTTTTACGGTTTTAAGCAGTGGAAAATGGTTGAATATTGTTTTACTTCATATAGGATGTTAAATTGTAGGAATTTTCTTTATTTAATCTAGACTACGTTAGACCCAAGAAATTGAGTCCTCATCAGGCCTCGGTGAGTCTAAAAGGTGGATTAACACAGCGCCGAAACATGTACCCGAACAGCCTTCGGCTAATACAAGACTCATCGGGTACCTTCGGCTGTTCGGGTACGTGGTTCGACGCGATGTGCGAACACCTTAAAAATATGTTTTATTGAAACCCTTAACGAATCATAAACAGCATTAGTCGATTTATATAATGAATAATATTTCGAATTCATAAATTTTATTTTGAATACTTTCATCGTTTATCAACAAAAATAGTAGATAAAACTTTTATATTCTATGAAATCAAACTGAATAAATAGATAGATTAAGCTTTTATTATAAAAGAGTAACAAATTAAAATATATTAAATCACATATAGAACTAATTAATACAAGTTCACTAAATGTAAAGTAATACAAAACGCTGATAAGGTAAAGGTTTTAATTAACCTTTGTTAGAATATGAATTAAATACCTAATTTAATTAATAATTTAAAATATTTTTAATGTTTTCCTTGGATCAACAATGCAAGTTTAATGGTGTAAAAAAATAATAATCTTATTTATTAGTATGGCATTTATCTTTTCCAATATTCAAATAAATGAGAAATCAATGAGTTTATTTATTTATTCGAGCCTAAACAAACATTTACATCCGTTTTGCTTAGTTTTTGCTTGTCCATTGTGATGAGTTCAAAGCGCCAAACGGAAGTGACGAAAGAAACTATTTGGCAAGGAAGTATAATCACTGGCGATCTCTGGCTTAGTACATCCAATGCCAACTATATCATGTAATTGATCTATAGATTATTTTAAGATAAGATAATCACCAATAACTATAAATATAAAATTATACACAAATTATAGATAGAAAATGCATCCCTAGTCTTCGCTGCATAATTTCGATACTCAGCAATAAAATAAATAAAATTTAAATAATTAAAAAAGGACTCACTAAATATTCTTCGTAGAAGTAAGAAAAGAAAATTCTCAAGATTAAAAATAAGATCATGTTCACAAGCATGGGGGTCCACAGGGTGAAGGGGAGGGTATCTGCCCCCGAGAAATATTGAGAAACAAAAACTACGAATTAAATAAATCTATTATATTTTCTATAGTTATTAATTCCTTTTAATAAAATATTCAAAAATTAAAATAAATTTCAATATTAATAGGTATTATTTGAAAAATGAATCAAGCCTTATGAGGTCGTAATACCTCGAAACCTTCCCCTAAGAATTTTACACTTGGCATAAAATAAATTATAAAAATATGCAAATAAGAAATTTAAGTTTATAAAATCAACTGCAGGATGAGTAAGAAAGAAAACAGCATCATAAAATGCTAAAATCATAAACAGATGTTAAATCTATAATGGAAGGGTATCTATTATGAAGTTTTCGACTAACTAATTTATGTTCTTGTTAATAGAAAAGTACTTTGAATTAGATATTAGTTAGCTTAGTCATAGTTAATGAATTAGTTAGTTAGTCATAGTTAGCTACCCATTGATAGTTTATCAACAATGATGAAAATGGCACACACCACATCTGCATTAAACGTCTCAAATTTTAAGTGAATGCATGACGTTCACTTAGGCAACCTAAAACCATAAACACAGTAAGGAGAACAGATAAAGAGAAAAAAGCTCAGGTATGAAGGTACACACCTGTCAAGATGCCTGCAGAGATAACGCGTGAAAATTACTTGCATGCCTTACCAGTACTCACTTCTCTAACACCAGACCAATTTGACTTTGAACAATTTTCTTCTTTTTTTTTTTTTTTTTTTATAATGAGCAAAATTTCAGTAGTTAACCAGCAATTATCCGAGCCGCCATATTTTCTGTATTACCCATACCTCCGTTTATAAAATCAATCCAAAAAAAAGAAGGAAGGATCCATAATTTGTCCAGGATTAAAAAAAAAATAATCTATATAAACCGTATTCATAAGTTGCTAATTGATATTTGATTATTATTCATTTTACTGCTAGTAAATGAATATTAATAAAGGATGCCAGAGAAGAAAAATTTGAATGATGACAGCTATTTATACCTAAAGAAATATCCTTCAGAACCTAAGAGCGAATACAACAAAACAAATGGGGCTTTTGTTTTGTGGCCAAGGGCACGTTTCAATACTGCCTTTCGGGAAGAAAAAAAAGAAAAAGAAAAATGGCTGCAGCCGTTCCGGGATTGGGGTTACAGGGAACATCCATTTTCGTTAGGTAACCCTTCAAGCAATTCCACTCCCAACCACAATGCGATCATTGAACAGCTATTGTGTTTTTCGAGAAAAAAGTAAAGATATGCAATTTCTACCTATTCCATCCAGGAATTCTACCTATCCAATTCTACATCTAAGGGATCAGATCTTTCTTGTACTCCACATTATCCCATTTTATTATTTTAAATAGTAACTTTTCCTTTCAATAGTTCAAATGTTCGGACATAAAACTATCGATACTATCGATGGTACTTAGTGATGACCAGAGGGAGGGGGGTAGAATAGTTGAATTTTAATTGGGAATGATAGGATAATGCAGAATGCACTTTTCGATTAGCAGTGTAATTAGATAAACATTTCTGCAAATCGAGTGTGGGTTTCATTATACCTTGAGGTAATTTTTGTCAATTAACAAGCATGGTAATAACCGCGTAAAATAAAAACCTCAAAAAGTAAAGAAAACAAGATTTACAGAAAAGTTAAAACAAACCTCTAGAAATAACCATCAGTCAAATTTTTGTTTTAAGCCAAGAAGAATTCGTATGTCAGCCTACCAATGGGATATTCTTCATGATTTTTAATTATTTAATTAAGATTCCCGCAGCGCGGCAATTGTAAATTCAATTAGCATGGTATAAGGATGAATCTGATCAGTTAGTTTGAGTTTATATTTTTTTATGTGAAAACATTTTTTATAAAGTTTATTTTAAGAATTTTTTTTGTTAAAAAATAGCATTGTACCATTTTTTTTAAATTTTCATTAGAATGAATTACATAGCAGATGGGTGTGCATAAAGCAGAGGCTAACAACTTTCCCCTTTACAAACACAGTATTCGATAGCACTATCGATAGTTCAAACAACTATCGATAGTATCGATAGTTTTACATCAATATAGTATTTGTTAAAGAAGTGGATATTGTTTGTATTTCCATCATTATTTTTATCAAGTAATAAATGCAATGTATATACGATACATTAAAAATTACACTGAGAAACGGTGGTTTGGTTGAACTTAGTTTTGTTCAATTACCCTGAGTTTTCTTAAAACATAGATAAATTACCAGAGTGTATTTCCGATAAATGAATTTTAAATTATTGAAATCAAAACTTTAATTTTTTTCAAGCGGCGATGAGTATACATCCCAATAAGACGTCCACAGTGTGTACAAACCATATGAAAAGTTTTGTTGCCAACCTACTTTTAAAAGACAATACCTTACTTTGATACCATTAGTTAAAAACAGTAACAATACTTCTTTGCAATTTTCGGGCGTGGCCTATTTTGTGATATAGGTAAAACGTGGACAGATTTTTTGTTTATTGTGCAATCTGTCTGTGTAGTCTGATACTCTATGAAAATTTTGTGTTGATGAAACTATTAATGGAATTATCGTACGGTCGATACAGCCATTACAAACTTATTGTAATTGATACGCCTCCATTTTAAAAACGGCTCGTTCAATGTGCTTCTCAGTTAAATGGAAATTAGAGACGAATCGTATAAAAAAAAAAAAACTATTCCTGCATTCAGATTTTCCGAACTCTATTGCCTACACTTCAGAATGAGTGGACAGATTTTTCTTTCAACAGTTCGACGGGCTGCTGCATTCGGTTCGGTAATGGAGGCAAGGAATCTTCAACGAACTCAACGCAGATGCAGCAGTTTACTTTACTTGTTCATAAATCATCATAATATAGATAGAAGTCGTTACTGATTTTTTAAGCTCACTAAAAAAACTGTAAGTATCCAGAACATACGAAACTCTCCCTCATACACTCCTATCTAGCAACTTTGAAAGACGTACGTATAACAGACAAAAAATATGTTATATATCATTGTATTTAACTTCGTTCTTTACTATCTAAATCATATTAAGAACGAAGTTAGGATAATTATGTTAATTTTAATATTTTAGTATTATATTATATATATTAATTCAGGCACACAGTAGGCTTAAATTGGGCTCAGTACATCAATCACAAAAAAAAAAAAAAAAATATCAAGGACACCGTAAAAACCGTATGGAATTAGTCGTTGACGATTAGATTATATACAAGACTCACCAAGCCCTACCAATTTACAAAAAATAAAAAAATTCAATAACAAATAATTATTGCAATAACACTTGTACAATTAAGCACACTTTTCAGGAATGTCCTTATTTTACTTTAAACCTCAAAAGATATGGATTACAATTACATTGAATTAATTTAGTTTAATGTATTGTGAGGTGAAACAACTAATAAACTAATTTATTTTTTAATTTATTAGTTGTTTTGACTTAAACAACTACCTAATAATTTGACTTAAACCACATTCATAATTATAATCGCTCCATTGTAATACTAGTGGCTCAAAACACATAATTGAAATTGACATATATATATACATATATTCTATACTTCAGATGTTTTTTTTTTTTTTTTAAATACCATACATGGCGGGAAGAAAAAAATAAGATTAAAGTCTTAATCCCAGAATTTCAAATAGTACTTCTTTCAATGCGAAAGTGTAAAATTAAATATGACTCTAAAAAATTTGTATGTAATAGAAAGATGGTTATAGTAAAGTTTTACTTTATCTCCTAATTTAGTCAACAAAATAAAAATGTATGAAAATCACTGAGTAAAAAAAAGGAAGATGCATTGCTTACATTTCAATAATACAATTAGTTTTTTGACTTCTTAACTTCTTCTTCTTGAGTAATTGCTAAAAAACAAAAACACATTGTTTACCGATACCCGGGGCCAGATAGCTAGAAGCGGGCGCCGCCTCTTGGTTTATCCAATTAGAGCGGTTCCGACAATCTCATTGGTATTCGCGGTACTGCGGGGAGTACCCTAAAAGGGTATCTGTGCGATACCTGTGTTCTGGGTTCATGGTCCTTTGTCGTTCCGGATTTATAGCTGGCCTCTTGAGAATGCTAAACAGGGTCAACCGAATCAGATTCATTTCTTCTTCCTACGTCTCGAAGAATAAATTCGGAAACTGAAGGCAAACTTTCAATTAACAGGAAAAAACATTCTCGCCACTATATACCATAGATAAAGTTTTTCGTTCCGTATGTGTGCTATAGCCAACTTTTTTATTTTATTTTTTCCCTTTCATACAATACGTTTACTTTCTCTCGGCGAAATTTATTAAGAGAAAGTAGATTTAAAAAGAAGTTGTTAAAAGTGTCGAATTAGAAAAAAAAAAAGTATTCCATTATTGTTAATTCGGTACGGCGTCGTACGACGGGGGTATTTCTCATTAATTCTTTATACTCGCGACGCAAGCCCATGCCCGAGTGATTTTTTTTTTTTTTTTAATCCGAATTATTATTTATAATCAATCACCTTTATTTTTATTTAATCTTAAAAATAAAATAGGACACTTCTCGAAATATCAACTCTATACCCCATTTATTAATAATCAAATAGCACCCACCTCCGAGATTTAATTCCGGGTAGGAATCGAGTTAAGAACAGAATAATTCTATTATACAATTAGTTGTGAATTAAAAATATGTTAATATATAAATATTCTTACTTTTTATGGTATATTGCTTAAATTTTTTACTTAAATGAATGAAGCAAAAAATAATAATAATAATTTCAAAATGATGATTTAAGAGGAGTGTATATATGACTTTATTGTAAAATTAAAAAAATAAACATGTTAATTATGAAAAATTTGTTCATTATAAACAAGAGTTGTATCAAAGTTAATTCTAAAAGGTCTTAATCTCAGAGAGGATGAACGTATCTTTAGAGGCCCTTAAGGTCCGAAATAGATACCTTTACTTCCTAGATAAACCCAAACAAAAGTCAAAAGTTTCTAAACTTGCTTATAAACCAATAACAAAAATTACATCGAGATGAACGAGAAAAGACAGGTCCTCTTAAAATTTTGTATGAACAATAAGAAATATGGAAGGTCTGATCAGACGGTAAAATCAACTTTCACACCTCCTGGAAAACAGATCTACACCCTACTTAAAAATGAGTAAATCATCTGCACAAGTAAGTATACTAATTTTAAGACCTATTTCAAAGGGGCACGAAAAATATACCAGATATCATTTCGGAGTAGTTAATGTTTGGTCACATTTTTCACCCATGTTAGCGAATTATACGTCTATTGAACCTAATTTTTTCAACCTAGGGCAGGATCCTAGAAATCTATTGCTTCACTGTTAACCAAAAAGTTGTTATGTAAAGGTATTACGACGTAAATCAAAGAAAATAAAACCTACTATACTATACTTTTACATGATATGTAACCAACACCCTAGAGGCAAATATGTATTGGATAAGAGGTAAATTTAGCAACAAGGAATGGGATGGTGGGTCAGACCCCCCCCCCCCCCAGTGTCACACTCACTATTTGCCTTTTGTCAGACAACAGTTTTGTTTTCAGATTTATTTATGAGATTACTTCTTTGCTAAGGACGGAGTACAATCTGAACAACTAACAATGTTAAGTTCTGTTTACACGTTTAAAATCTCTAGAATTTTTTTTAGTTAAAAGTTAAAATTTTTACAAATTCCGAAGCAAATGGTGCTACGCTACATGACCCCCAGGGGTGATTACAACGAACAAAATAGTCCTGTTTAGAAGGTAAAGTTTTTTTGTCAATCTTGGGATCATTATTAATAAGTAGTGATTTTTTTTATTCCTGACCGGTTAATAACTGAACTACATCTTCATGCCAAGAATGATAAAGAAAAATAGCAAAGCAGAAAATTGCTTTATTCCTTTATAAGTACTTATATATAACATATAAATAGCTAAAATATTTTGGGGATCATGACCCGTGTTACCTCCTCACCCCTGAATCCGTCCTGTATTGGATTAGTATTATTATGAATGGATCGTACCACTGACCTTCGAAAACGTTTTTAGTTGATGGTGACTTGTATGCATGCCATATTTTAAAAATAAATATTCAATAAATTAATAACTCGAATTCAACACATTTACAAGCCCAACATCACTTAACACTAACAAATACCTTAACGAAACAATAAATCAATATTAAATTCATAGGTAAAGGCAAGTAATCACAGTAAAAACATAATAAAAAATATTTATAGTTTATTATACTCCTTAGGATTCTCACATTCCTAATCAGCAATACGTGTTATACCGAGGCTAGGGGATATAAGGTACTGTACTATGAGAGATATAAATATTTCATTTATGTCCCTTGTCATTGGTCGTTCCGACACAACACATAACAGTAAAACAACCATCTGAGGGAGTAATAAACTTTTAACCGCACTCTGGAGTTCGTGACGCCTTGGCCTTTAGACCTGGCATTACTTTAAAGCTGTTAAGAATCACGTACAACGAAACGTAGATGGGAATATCTTAATACTCATACAGCAATATAATACCTACTCTACAACTCGTATCATAACAATAAATAAGCGCCCACGAAAAATAATACACATACCAATACTAAAAACTAATAAATAAAAATATAATAACTGACAACTCCGCTCCATTGAAGAGCCGACAAATGGCTTCAGAAGGCTATTGACTTCTATTGAAGGTCTTCGGACAAGGTTAATAATAAAAACAGAACTATTCAATAAAGGTTTTCCTCAGCAGAGATTTAACGTTTAATATATGTTACGAAAACATATATATAAATAATATATATAAAGATTATATTATTATACTAAAAACGATGATACTATGTATAATGTAAATATATCGATTAAACACTTTCCTCGTCTTGAATTTCAATATAGAATAATGAGTATGGGATAGAGCTACAGAGGTATGTATGCAAACCCTTCGAATATTCGAATAATCGATATCTAATCAAATGTATGGAAATAAATAAAAATAAATAAAGAAAGCAACGGTTACTGACGGGTTATCCTTTCTATCACGCTTACAATAAAAATTTTGATTTGTGGTTACACTTAAGACTAAATTAGGATTGACCACCAGGAAACGGTCAGCAATTTCTCCAGACCGAAAGGGCTTATTAACTAACACTTTCGACTTTCCTCAAATATCGCCGCAGTACGATAACGAAAGTATGTAAAGGGAAACAGCTTCGGATTGCTACATCGTATCCTCCAAGATATTTAATATATTTCCCTTTTTTCAATAATATTAAAAAAAAAAAGAATAATAGTGGCCTGCTAACGCCATAGGAACTTGTAGCAATATTAGATTTGTTAACCCCTGGTTTAAGAAATAAAATGATAAAACCTATAACATAATAATTATATAAGGATTGAAAATCCGATAATACCATCCTTTACTTCTCCAAATAATGGAAATTTTGTTGTTGTTAGGTTAGGTTCATCTTTGGTATCCCTTGAGTTGGTATCGCTTTTAAATTTTTCCTTTATCTAATTTCAAATTTTCATTTTGTTTTAATTCTTAACTGTGAATCTTACGCTAGGAAGGAAGTGAAAAGACTAAAGTTGAACATTACGTCTTTTAGTACAGAAAGCTGTTTAATTGTTATCCAATTTTTCGTTTAATATATTTATTCATTTTAATTATTTAAAAATTCTTTTTATAATAAAAAAAAATGAATTATTAACAACTTTTGGCATATGGGACGTTCTTTTACAAACCGAACACCTTTCTGACCGACACATTTTAGATTTAACTGAAACTTTTTTTACGGGTTCTATATTGAAAAAAAAAGAGATACGTGTAAGAGGATTTTTTTTTTATTTTCGATATTTTAAAAAATAAACAAGATCGGAAATTCGTGAATTTGAAGATTTATCGATAATAGCCTATTTTTCAAAAATTCTTAACTCCGGTTCTATTTAAGCTAAAAAATCTATTTTTTTTTTATTTTGAAGGTAAAAAGACAAGCTTTAATCAAAACAAATTGTCGAAAAATTCAAATTGTTATTAACAATTTCAATGTTTAAATCGGTTTTTAACAGTGGCGCCACCCATGAATCAACTTTTTACTATTTTTATCGTATTCTGCGTCAAATTTTCTATCGAAAACGCTTTTAAAAACAATGGAGAAGTTATTTTTACTGTAAGAAAAAAATTAATTAATTTAGCATATGAATACGAATTAGAAGAAAAACAATTGTCCGAACGTTTCCAAAAAAAGAATGTCCCATATCATCTACAAAATATTTAAGTGGCTGTAATTATTTTTTTGGATATTGTTTGTTTTATTTTTGTTACGACTGTATGATTTTCCTAGAAACAGTTTGGCCCTGAAATAACCTATAAAAGATTTTGCTTCATGAAATCCATCAAATTTGATCCACAAGTAAAACCTACAAAAATCAATATATTTTTTGTCACGGTATTGAATATTTCTTCGTTGCGATATATTTCTCTAGTTTAGGAATTCGATACTTAGTAAAAATCTATCTGTTTCTTTCATGAACATGGAATTCGATGGTACCTACGTAAAGCAACTACTGATCTATAAAGTACCTCCTATAAATATTTTTGAAGACCTGTCTTTTATAAAAACTATTAAACCGTTTTTGCAGAAACTTTTTGATAAACTAAGTTAGGAAAGAATGTTATACGATTTCCAAAAGTATTATTATCAGAGTAAAATTCCATCATTTATGTTATTTGTAACTTCTGAATGTTATTTTATTCAACAATTTTTAAAGCTCTGTCTAAAAAAAAATATTGATTTAACTATTACGGAATATTAATTAGTAAGCGGAAGTTTAATGATCATGTTTTTCCATATTCAATATAAATATGTACCTCGAAATATAAAAAATGATCCACAATTTCAAAAAATATTCTATTCTGGAACAGGATATGAGTAAAAACATTGAAAAACCTAATTTGCATACTGAAAGAAACAGAGGCGGTCGTCATCGAACCCACAAGGAATAAACACAAATATTTACATAAAATAATAAAACAACTCTGTAAAATGTTAAATTTAAGGCCTCTAAATATTAGATTTTTTTTATTTTTCTGGAGTACCCACAATGTAAACTGTTGGGGGTTTTGCATTTTCTCTGATCCAAGATTTATTAAATAAATGTGTAAGGATAATTTCAGTTTTTTTTGTTTTTTTTTATAATTGATTCAAAAAAAGAAATAAATAATAACCGTTACAAAAATATAATTTAAAATAATAGATGAATTCGCTCCTGCGTTTCTTAAATTAGTAGTTTCAAAACAATAAGTTCTACTATCCTTGAGAAATGCGAGGGGATCGTCCTTCAGGTAGGGCAACCAGAATGAACAATGACAAAGCAAATTACGAGAAAATCAGACACAGTTATATTTATGGAAATTACTTAATAGAAAAAGGATGTAAAAATTAATTAATTTTAATTAATGAAATAAGAGTAAGAAAGTTTAATAGTACACTTGACATGGTTATATATTGCCATTTTTTTTTTTTTTTTTTTCATATCCTTTTAAAGTACGACAATCTTTCATAATATTTTTCTGGTTATTAAACTTAACCTATTTAGTTTAAGAGCATATTAAACCTATGGGTACACGATTTCAAAAACGTAGACAAGAAAAACTATTCTGTTTTTAAGTTGATAATTTATTTCCAAATAATTTAAGGTACTTACTTCATCTTAAAACTTTTAACCTTAAATATTCCTTGGCGTATGTTTTTGTGTACTATATTTGCGTCTGCCACCGAACTTTCTACAATTAACACATGATTCGGGTTATATGCTAATTTAATAATTACATCTCAGGATGGTATTCAGTAAATCAGTAGTACAATCATACAGGCGTATATAATACGATACATTTATTTAAGATGGGTTAAACCGAAAGTAAAACTAGTTGCCATTAGACTAATAAAAAAGTCTCTGTAGTTAATTCCTTGCAGTATGAACGATTTTAAGACTGTTTGATTTAATTTAAATTCTTCACTTAAAGTTAATTATTTCTTTTGCTTTTTAATTTTTCTCCATTTGTGATTACATATTTTTCTCAGTATACAAGGAATGAATGTTTCAGTTTTAGCTCTATTGCGTTATCTCCTTCAATACAATATTCCTAAATAAACAAAATACGAGTATGGTTGCTACTCTGTTTCTATGAGTCAGACTATGAATTCACAGAACCTTAATCAAACGTAATAATAATTCAACTAATGAAACAAGTAGTACTTGAGATAAACTCTGCAGCTATATTTAGTGGGTTGGATTGAACAAACAGATTCAAACTCTGAAGATGACTTTGTTCTTAAGTCGAAGATAAGCGAACAACAGTTTGTAGATGCTACTCGAACATGAAGCCTGGGTTCTGCCTGTTCAGCGCTGTGTTTTTATCTAGCGAAAGTGTCACCGGAATTCGAAGTTAGTTTAGCTTGAATAGTGGCATTAATGGTTTGTTTTGATTTCTCATTTTTAAATTTAGGAATGCGTGATTGGTCTTGAAATAAATACTAAAGCGAGAACTATTTGAACTATTTAAATATGTGAATAAATATTTGAACTTCAGTCATGATTGTTTGCGTAACTACATCATACAGCATAAACATTATACCTTGCTCTGTCCGTTGTTCACTTTGTTCGTCACTATTCGAGAGATTGTGGGATACGTGTAAATGCATCTTAAGGAGCAAAATAAAAAGACTCAATGAGGAAATTTCAGATTAATTTTAAAACGATAGTCTCTTTTTTAAAAGGTGTATAGAGAACTAAGAGTGAGAGAGAGAATAAGAGATCAGATCTACAACAAAAATATACAAAATGCCGGATATCGAGACTTATATAGTCAATATAATAAACAGTAGGACCAAGTTACACAACTGTATACACAGGCTAACACTGAAGGAACAGAGAGATCTAAGTAAACAAGAGCTTCCTCCCGGACCAAAGCCAAATCTTATCTTGGCAGGATTACTGCTTTCGTTACGGTACTCTACTTCTGGAATTTGTCTCATCTAATAAATATTTACGCACAAATATACATGGGTACGTATGCCTGTAAGTAATCTATATCGATGTAATTCGCTGTTGAAGTATCTCGTCCGCTGATCCTTCATATTTACTATACATATATGGCTTTAACCCTCCGTCAGTCGCAACTAATCTGTGAGATGAGGTCGGAACATTGTCAGCTCCTTCGCGTCTGTGAAAAACAGGGGAGGACTGTGCTTCACAGTAGCTTCCTCCCTCCCCACCACCTCTCTGACCCGCCCATCCATTTCTCCTCAGTTCACACTGGGCATTCACCGGAGCTGTGATAATCTGAGAGATTAAGTGCGACTGTTCGTGTAAGTTTTTATGACTTTATTATTTAACAACTAAATCTATTAAATCTGCCTAAATGCTTGCTTTATAGCTTATATTTAAGTTATTTCCTCTAATGTACAGAAAAACAATTTTTTTTTTGCAATAATCTGTCAGATTAATTGTGACCGTTCGCGTCCTAATTTTTTTCGTTTTCTTTTTTTCAGAATAAAATGGCTCGAATGCAAGATCGATTTGATTTAGATAACCCAAATCATATTGCCGAAATCCACAACCTTCTTTTTGACGGGGATGATGAAATTGAGGAAAATAATGGCGATGAATCAGATGGAGATGAAGAAGATGTTACTGAAGAAAGAGAGGAGGATTCTGAAACGGAGCAGGAAGGGGATAGTTCAGAAGAAGAGGATAATTTTGAAGGAGCATACTTGGGAAAAGATAAAACAACCAATTGGGCGAAGACGAAACCCAGCGCTCGAATAAGGAAAGGAAGCCACAATATTTTATTACGTTTACCTGGTGTGATTGGAGAAGCTCGGCATGCCAAATCTGCATACGAATGCTGGGAATGTTTTATGTCTCAGGATATGATTCAGAAAATTGTGACATACACAAATGTATGTATAGAAAATATTAAAAATAATTATAGTAGGGAGCGAGATGCTAAATATACAGATATTGTGGAATTCAAAGCGTTCATCGGCTTACTATACCTTGCAGGGGTGTACAGAAGTAATCGTCAATCATTAGAAGAATTGTGGGGTGAGGACGGGGAAGGCGTAGACCCTTTTCGACTAGTCATGAGTTTACCACGATTCAAATTCCTTATTAGATCCACTCGGTTTGATAACGTTAATTCAAGGGAAACAAGACTAGTGGAGGATAAATTAGCTGCTGTTCGAGAAATTTTTGAGCGTTTCGTTTCCAACTGCCAAAATAACTACTCAGTTGGACAGGATGTGACTGTAGACGAAAAATTGGAAGCGTTTCGAGGAAGGTGCAACTTCAAACAATACATTCCGTCGAAGCCAAATAAATACGGGGTAAAGATATATGCAGTTGTCGACGCTAAAATGTTTTATACGTTTAATTTAGAAATATATGCAGGCAAACAACCTGCAGGCCCCTATAATATAAGTAACAAGCCAACCGACGTTGTTATGAGACTCACGAAACCTTTATTTGGGACTGGTCGAAATATAACCTGCGATAATTGGTTTTCTAGTCTTGAATTATTGCAACTTTTGAAAGAAAATAAATTGTCGTTATTGGCAACTATAAGGAAAAATAAACCACAGCTTCCCCCGGAATTTGTGAACACTAAATCCAGAAAAGAAAAAAGCAATATCTTTTGTTTTTCCAAAGACTGCACACTTGTTTCGTATGTTCCTAGAAAAGGGAAAAATGTCGTTGCAATATCAAGTATGCACTACGATGACCAAGTGGATAAAGAGTCTGGAAAAGCACAAATAATTCTTGATTATAATGCTACCAAATCAGGTGTTGACGTAGTAGACAAACTCTGTGCAACGTATAACGTAGCGAGAAACATTCGAAGATGGCCAATGGTAATTTTTTTCTCATTACTAAATATGGCGGGCATAAATGCTCAAGTTATTTCAGTTGCAAATTCCAACATAACTACTTGCAAAGGAAATAAAAGGCGGCTTTTTTTGAAATCTTTAGCTAAGGAATTATATTTGGAGCAATTGCAAAAAAGAAGCATGCTGACTGTTGGTATGCCAATAGATCTACAACTAAAACTACGTAAGTATCGACCGGCCTCACAACATAATGACCTGGATGAGCAAGGATCAACATGTCACACAGGACAAAGGAAAAGATGCACTAAATGTAGGGATACGAAGAAAGTTCGCTATTCTAAATATAAATGTAAAAAGTGCGTAACGGAAGTGTTTTGCTTGGAACATGCAAATATGATTTGTGAACAGTGCTATCGTGATGCATTTATTTAGAAATGAAAACGATTTTGATTAACATTATGATGACCATGCTCTTATTTATTAAATATATGTATATGTTTTGTTTTTCTTGTTTGTATTATTCTTTTATATGTTATTTATAATCTAAAATACATTTTGTTGCATTATTAAGCTTAGTAATTCATTATAAACCAAATTAACTACATTTTAAAAACTTAATCTCACAGATGAGTTGCGAGTGTTCGAGTTCCATTATATATTGCGACTGACGGAGGGTTAATGAAAATTTACTGAACATTAACTTCTACAGAAATCACAGCTGCCGCATTAACTAAGAAACGTTTAGAAGACTAGTCGTCAACTGTCGTAGCTTATCTAACCCAATCAGGTTAAATGATGAAGTTTTAAAAAATTTCATAAATTTTATTTAAAAAAAAAAAAAACTGCCATTACAACCTATGAAAAGTCTTAGGTTCAGTAATGTGTAAGGAAGTACTGTTTTTTGGTAAACAGTCATGAAAGGAAATCAACTCCACCACCAGGGGACCAAGGGCGGATCTAGGGGGGGGGGTCAAAGGGGTCATGCCCCCCCCCCCCCAAATATTTTGGCTGATATAGAAAAGTTGGGACTATCCACAACATATTTTGTTTTGTTAATCCTGTTTCCGAAAACCGACAACATACATTGTTTTGTTAATATTGTTCATAAAAATCCATAACATGCCTATGTTGTTTTTTTTAATAGAGTTACTGAAAATCCAGAACATACATTATGTTTTAATATTTTAACCGGTTCCATCCTACGAGAACTAAATTCTTCAGTGGCGGGATAAATGATGTTCAGTTATTTCAATTAAAAATTTTATTCCCAGTAAAATAGTAATTAGGTACTTTTAAAAGATAGTAGGAAAAAAAATACTCTTGGGTTCCGGGGACGAACCCGAAGTTAGGACTGATTATACTTAACTAAACTATAAAACATTGTACATTGTCATTAACTTATATAAAAATACCATAAGCAATAGAACATTTATTTCGAGCGCTTATTTATTTAAAAAAAAAATAATTCGGACAGGAAGAACGATAAAATAAAATGAAAGTTTACCAACCTATAAATAAGGTTAATTTTATTTTAGGCTCGGATTTCGGAGAAACTTCAACTTCCGATGAAAGTGATTCCTTATCATCCTCTGATTTCATAGTATCAGCTCCTTCGGAAAAGGAAACCGAAGGGCGTTTCTAGTTATACACGAAACATGAATTAATCAAGATTCCCTGACATATTAACCAAGCCAAATACGGTATCTTGAGGTAAATATCTAAATTTTAAATACCTAATATTTTAAAAAGAGAAACGCGGTAAAAATGGAACATTTTAACATTTAAATAGGGAAAGTATGGCGAAACTGGACAAGGACCAATTTACTTTTCGTTGAGCAGGAAAATTAATGTTGGACATCAGGTGTGAGGCCCAATCTAGAAACGGCCCAGTTCACTAACTTTCTATTAAAACCAGTCTTTATATATATATATATATATATATATATATATATATATATATATATATATATATATATATACTACATATATAAATATATAAAATGGATTATTAACAAATAAAATATATTCAATTGACAATATAGATGTCTATATGACACCGCACATGAGCATCTAGATATTATATAGTATATTAAAAAAACTCAATAAAACTCGTTATTTTCTCAAGCTGTGAAACGATATATTACACAGGGGTCATGAACCCCCAAATATTGTAGCTATTTATATTTTTTTTTAATATCTAAAGGAATAATGCAAATACATGGCAACAAACCCTTAACATAACACTTTTGGTTGTTTAGATCGCAATACTTCCTGATGCAAGAAATAATGAATTTATTAAAAAAAACAAGCCAGTATGATACCTGTGGTCATGACCATCCCACCAAATTGTGTGCTTGTAATTTAATCCGCCCGACAATACCCAACTTGACCGGTATTAGAATTAGATATAGACAATATATCTTTAGTAGTAGGCTTTCAAAATTTGAAATTTCCCAACTTTTTTCATTTTTAAATTGTTAGGTATGGGTGCAGGATGCAGGATGAGAGGTATTGTAGCAACAATAATCTCTGCACCTCTCATTACGACATCCACGATAATGTAACTAATTGACGTTACTAACGCAACAAATTCACTTATTTTATTACCATGCAATCGCATCATATATTATGCACATAAATTAAATGTATAAAAAGATAATTATGTATCAATCTACCATACGATGATTTCACAATGAGTCGTAACACAATTAAGAGTAATTAACATTAAGTTGTTAAAAATATCGGTTAAGGTTAGGGTCCTTGCTGATAGGAGCGGGTGGTGGGGGAAGGAAGTCCTGAGTGGGCGCACCGGAAGCCAGCGAGCTGAGGGGCACAACAGGTGCCTCCTAAATACACCTGCCACTTCATCATCAATATGTCGGCTCATCATCCTTTCTTCTTCCGTTCACGACTTCTTCCATATTCTACCCGAATTTTTCAATGTTAAAATTAAATATATACGGAAAAATTAGATAATGGGTTTCTAAGAAAATAAGTATAAATTAATAATGATGATGTTAGTTATAGACAACGAGCAACAGGAATACTGGTCTCAACGTAAAAGATAAAATAGTCTCAGAGGAATCAAAGATAGATTGTTTCACTTAAAACAAAAAGCAAATACACTTAAGGCGGAATTTGATTTTAAAATCATAAGCATAGATACCTCCCCCCCCCCCCCCAACTACAAAATATGAGTAATGAAAATTACAAATTAAATAAATTCTTAGTCATTTACTATGTATATATATAAAGTTATTTTAAAAAAAAAATCTGGTGCGTGCGCGCAACACACAACTTTCACTTACCCACTTACTTAGATAAAAAATTAATGCATTTTGTCAATGCCACTTTTCAAAGTTACACATTTTCCACATTCATTTCTTATTTTTGTTTTCATTTGCTCTATAAACCCCTCAGAACATTTTAATAATGATAACGCTTACATGATATTAAATAACACTCAATTTTCATTAAACATGACGAATATGAAGAAAATCGTTAAAGCCGTTTTTGAGATAATCTAAAAATTAGAAAAAAAGTTATGAAATAAAGTGTCCCCTTCGGTTGATCAATCTTGATGAAATGTTGGCTATCACATCTTTGGCATATACATAAATAAATACCCAGTTTGATCAAAATCGTGAAAGCCGTTTTTGAGTAAATTAAAAAACACGTGAAATTGATACAAAATTTATTAAGTAAAGTCCCCCCTCCGGTTGATCAATTTTGATGAAATGTTGGCTATCACATCTTTGGCATATACATACATCAAATACCCAGTTTGATCAAAATCGTGAAAACCGTTTTTGAGTAAATAAAAAAAACACGTGAAAATGATACAAAATTTATTAAGTAAAGTCCCCCCTCCGGTTGATCAATTTTGATGAAATGTTGGCTATCACATATTTGGCATATACATACATAAAATACCCAGTTTGATCAAAATCGTGAAAGCCGTTTTTGAGTAAATAAAAAAAAACACTTGAAAATGATACAAAATTTATTAAGTAAAGACCTCCCTCCGGTTGATCAATTTTGATGAAATGTTGGCTATCAAATCTTTGGCATATACATACATCAAATACCCAGTTTGATCAAAATCTGAAAACCGTTTTTGAGTAAATAAAAAAAAACACGTGAAAATAATACAAAATTTATTAAGTAAAGTCCCCCCTCCGGTTGATCAATTTTGATGAAATTTTTACAGTCATATCTCGGGCATATAAATAGATCAAATACTCAGTTTAATCAAAATCGTTAGAGCCGTTTTTGAGAAAATCGAAAAAAACTTAAAAAGTTATTAAACAAAGTACCCCCTCCCTTTGAGCAATTTTGATGAAATTTTTGCTGTCACATCGCGGGCATATACATACACTAAATACCCAATCTCAGGTTCGCACGGTTTATAGTTTTTGAGCTAGTCTGTTCACACACACACACACACACAGACACACAGACCATTTCGCGGGACTTGGTTAATTGGACTCAGGGGACCCCAAAACGTGTATTTCCGTTGAAAACCGGAAGTCGAAATTTTTCACGATCGCAATACTTCCACTTACTATATATTTCATATATAGGTAAGTGAAAGTAATAATTAAATCCACCTTTTTTTGAAAAAATCAATATCATTAGGTCTGACCATTGATGATTCACTATTACAAAACAGTAACGGTTTTAACTGGGCAGTTAAAAGTGGCCAGATGGAAAACTCATTCTTCCATTGAATAGCTCATAACTGATCAGATAGGCCATATCTAGTGAAAGCAGCGGCATTAGGAAAACCAGAATTTTCCCTAAAACACATTTCAGATTGTTATATTTAAGGTCTCATAGACTATAAAACTGAAGCCTGTCGAGAAGAACGAATAGAGAAAGTTCGTACACCAAATAAATATTTTAGCATTTAAATAAATGAATGGTTAAAATAATCTTAAAATTTAAATAAAAACGATCTCCTTCGCCAAGCCTATTTGCAAGGAAAGAAAAAGGTCATGTTGCTAATTTAAACATTGGCGATTGTCTTTTGTGAGTGTTAACGTCTCCAATGGTAATAATATAAGGTAAAAACGCGATTAAAAATCGCCTATTATAAACAAAGTCGATCTCAATTACCATAATTTAAATAGTGCTTTCTGCTAGTGCCAATACCCCTGAAGCAAATTATTGTGGGATGAAATACGTCATCATACAAGCATTTAGCATTGGGAACTTAAAATTGAGACAAGTAACAAGATGAGTAAACTTTTACAATAGTATGTAAATACTTCATTGGCTAAACAGGAATAAAAAAAAAAATCAATGATAAATACGATCCAGATATGGTATTCAGCCAGCAGAGCGCAAGGAATACTTCAGTACTTTCACAGTTAGCGAGGTCAGAAGAAACCACAGCCTTCACGATTAATCTTTATTCGGAAAGACTCAGCTAGTTATACTCCATTCATTCTTAAATATCATCGCACACTATTTTATTATTATTATTTTTTTTTTTTTAACCCAGTTCTATCTAATTTTATCTCGCCTATTACTGTATCACATGAATAAAACTATTAAAGTAATAGAACAAAACGTAGGCATGCCTAGGTTACTCAGAAGTAAAATGTTAGCTAAATATGACTTCCAAATAAATATTTTAGAAGTGAGTTAGTCGAATTTTATTTCATTAATCATTTGATTCACCAGCTAATCAAATCACATGCATCTTTGTTTTTTTCCAAAAAATACTTATGATTGATTCGAATCAATCGCCAAGGACAGATTGAAACCGAAAATTATTTCTAAATAATATAGTTTCACACATCATAATTAGGATCATTAATACTATTTTCTTGTCTCATAAACTACCAAGTTTAATCAAATTCCTTGACAGCTACCTTTTTAGAACCCAAAATCCTGCCAGGACGTATTTTACAAAATAATAATAAAAACCACCAACAAAATTTATACAGGTTTACTTCGTACTCTGAAACTATGCTATTTTTTCATTATGGATTTTTCTTTGTTTATACATTTCTATTTATACATTTACTTATACATTATACATTTGTACATTTCTATAGTTTTTCATGACTAATGTCTGGATTAATAGTACCATCATATTGTTGTACAGGCACTATATGACATGGAGTCTGTTAAATTTAGAAATATGTACAGTAACACCAGTCGGTTACAAATGGAAATGAAGTAAATAAAAATGATAAAAACATAAGAAGGATTAGGAAAAGAAAATCTGTTTTGGAACAAATAAAAATTCATTCTTTTTTAAATCGAAATTTTTTAAATTTTATTCAAAAATATTTGAATATAGACAATTTTATGGAACTAAAATAAAATGACTGACAATTCCAAATCTATCTATATCAGGCGGGTGGTTAAGAACCTTTATAGATACAGTTTTTGCATTTTAAATGTAAAATTACGAAAAATTCAGTAAGGGTACCAGGAAAATTAAATTAATACAACTATAATAGAAAATTTGTAATAATTAGATGTGTACATTTATTCCGCTATTTTTTTTTCTTTTTCTTTTTCTGAGGGAGCGATCGAAGATATAAAAACATATCCCTTTACCTACCGTGCTGATAATGTAATTAGGTCTAGAAAATAAAACGGTTTCCTCCGGAATGTTTACACACTCATGCCAACTTAAGAGAACAATATGATCTTTTTAACAGGCGTTGGCTGAGAACAAAAGAACATTCATACTCCCAAACGGAACGCCTGTCCTTGGGAGAACACCAAGCTTAAGTTATCCGCCCGCAGGACAACGATAATTATACACTACAGATCTATGTAACTAAAACATTATTAGGATAATTTTATTCATATAAAAATCATTATCATTATAATTGTAAAATAGGTAATAGGATAATCATATACATAATAATTATTCCCCGCTAAACGATGAACCCTGAGATCGTATTCTTTCGTAACTACTTTTTATTTAAACTAAATTAATTTTACAAAACTTGAATTTCTAGTATGACAAAAGTTGATCAAATATTCTAATTTTAAAACTTTCAAATAAGTGAAAAATTAAAATTAAGCAAACTAAATATAAGTACACTGGCTGGTAACCGCAGTACATCACGGGAGTACCTTATTACTGCAATTCATCTTCATTTTAATTTAACCTGATAAGAATATCAAATGTATGTTAAGAATAAATGAAGAGTCCAAGGAAGAAAGGGGGGATGTCATTTGGAATGCTTTCCGAGAAAATCGAGTTTTTAGGTTTGGATCTTTAATTACTTAAGTATATTTTATCATTTTTCTCCAATTTTTTTATATGTCCTTTTCCTTTTTGATTTGCGTGTCAAAATAATAAATTTGCTCTAAACAGACATAACACGCTCTAAAAAAAATGTTTTAGTAAAAAAAAAAAACAATTTAAACGTAAAAGAAAGGGAGATTGTCCTGAACGCTCCCCCTTTCTTCCCTGTTTTATTGATGAAATGGTGATATTAATACACAATCCATATAACTTCTAACATGACTCTCCCCCATTCTAGGTTTTCCGCGAGGACATTCCCCCTTTCTTCCGAGTACGTGGTTCTTTCCATCGCTTGTAACCAACCGACTGTCATTTTTTCTGACTATTTCTTTTCACCAACATATTCTACTCAACTAGACGAACAATTATGTATATATATATGTATATATACATATATATATATATATAACTACAATTCGGAAAAAAGTTGACACTCCCCCTTTCTTCCGTGGACTCTTCAAATGTAAATGTTAGAAGACATAGGGCCTAAGTGGCATTTTTCCCATTTAGAGTAAATCAAAGTTAAAGTTTGAAAAAATAGTTTTAAGTGAAATAGTTTTATTCTAAAATCTCAATCAGGTCTTTGACTTTTATTTTAATATCACTTTTAAATAACATATTTCTCAGATTTTTCTAGTCTGCACCTCCCTTTGGAAAATTTATTGTCATTTAACTAAAAGTATGTAAGTAAGGTAAAAAAACAAATAATATGCAGAACAAGTAGAGTTTTGTTATGGGAAAGGAAAATAAAGGTAAAAAAGCTGATTGGCAGATCAAGGGATAGGGCTTTGAGCTTAATAATACTCGGAATAAATCCCCCACCCTCTCCACTGCCCCGGGAAACCCGGTATAGCTTGGACGGTGAGTAAGGGTAGGGCCAAAAAAATATTGTAAATTCTACATAAATATTATCGTAGGTTTGTTTGGATAGAGATTAATGTTTTACCGGTGCATCAGTTTTTAACGAATTTTGACACATTGTTTTTAACGCACTTATTATTTAAAATTCATCACTCATTAAATCCACTTCTCTACTTAACAAAATTCTGACATTTTCCCTATCATATTCCGCAATTAACTCGATTTTTTCAATAACGTCCCTTAGACCACTTGTCTTCTAAGGTACACTAATATACGACGAATAATACCTTGCTTTATAATTTTGAATTTATTAAGAATAATATTACTATATCCATAAAATGGAGAATACTTTAAATGTTTTGCCTCTTTATATTTTTATTGAATACAATGGGAACTATTTCTCTCTCAATTTAGAATTCAATCATCCTTCATTTCAATACCTATAGAATAAGAGTCTGTTAATTCGCTATGTTTTTATTATTCGCTATGTTTTTTATTATTCGTTATTTTATAACGCTATGTTTTTTATTATTCGAGGAACTTTTTTTTTTTTAATTTTAGGTAAAAAAAATACATTTTTAACTACTTAATGTATTTGTTACAAAAGTAACATGAATGCATGTCTACAGCATAAGAAAAACTACTATAAGAAATTTCAGCTGCATGGGATACACATTTTTTTTATATCCCTCACAAATATAATTATAATTAATTTATGACGGAAACATTAGTTTGAGAATTTTTAGAATTAATAGAGAATTTCACTGAAATACAAAAATCTGTTCTCAGAAGATACCTATTATAAATTTTATTAAAAACTCCATTATAAATTCCATTCACATTTATGATTTAAGAATGAATGCTTTAATAAAAATAAAAGGTAAAATTTAATAGGTAACGATATGACAACGCATAAATAAAGATATATTATGTTATGTTAAATTTTATTGATTCATTCAATTTAAACATAACCAACTAAAAAAAAAAATCTCAGATGTCTTTTTAAGAAGCTAAAAACTTAATTTTTAAATTACGCATTAACTTAAAACGTACCGATCTTAAAATATTGAAATGATTAGATTAATTAGACATTAAGGAAAGTAGAAGCAATCATTAAAAGTTTGCCAACTGACAGTTTTAAAATGTTTATTGATGAGTTGGCATTCAGCAAAGAAATACTATCAGCAAAAAACCTTAATAAGATGGAGTGAATTCAGCAACTTCTAAAGATACTCTGCAGAATTGCAGCTGTTTCAAATTGAGCTATTTATTTTCCTTTTATTTTATAGAAAATATTTATCTATTTGAATTTAACCAGATTTTTAAAAAATAGATAGGTAGGTAGATTTTAAGATATACAATATATATAATAGGTTTTAAAAATTTACAATATATACAATAGATTTTAAAAATATGCAATATGTATTTTTGAAATCTACAAGTACTCGTAGGTATATCTTTTTTCAATATTTGACCTAAATAAATTTATATATAAAAAAAATTAATAGTATTTTTTCTTATTATTACAACTGCAATAAAATATATGTTTATATCAATGATGTCAGATAAAAAATGATAGTTTTAAATTTATCTGAAAATATTTTTTTTAAATATTTTAATTATAGTTTTAATGAGAAAAATACGGCATAAATTTATTACACACTATTGATTAATGCCCTTAAATTTGGAAAATTCAGATATTAGGCAATTTTAAAAGAGATTTTAAAAAATAAACTCTAGTAAAATATTATAGATATAAATTTTCACTTCAAACCCTGGTCAAATAATCAAACATAATGTTTACATTATTATAAAAAATAAAGAGGGTCCAATAATTCAAAATGATTTATTTAATAATTTTATATTTCGGGATCTGCAACAGCAAATTAATGTTATCTGGCATGAAATTTCCCAAGACAATATTTTTCAAGTAACTCAGTTGAACTAAAGAAACACAAAGCCAAAACAGTCACCTCACTGAAGATATCTAGAATTCATCCCAAGCTTTCGTTTATCAATAAGATTAAGTCTTATCAGCGCATTAAAATCTGTCTAACAAATACAAACATTATGCTGATTCAACATTCATCTATGATAGAAGAAAAGAATGCAAATAGATAAAACAGATCTTTTGATAAGATAATAGTTTACTTAGAACGATCTCGAATATTTCAGTTTTATGTTACAATTTCGTCCTTGATAAACTGTAATAGCCTTTCCAAATTGTGGTGAAAATTTATATCAGGAAAAAATATATGAATAAGAATAGTTATCCTTCTTCCTAAATGTCAATTATCTATAAAATTTATTTCACATGTCAACATGGAAATAAATGCATCAGAAAAGGAAATTATTTTTGGTTTAATAAAGAATGAGCCTAAAAATTACAATTATGCACTTCAAAGAAATCAAATCAAATAAATTATGAGTGATGTAAAAGTGAAGGGAAATCGGTATTAGGGAGGTAAGTTTGTGACAACATCGTTTCCTAGAATGTTCACAATTATTTCATGTATATACATCATGATAAATGTAAAATCAAGTAAGCAATGGAAAATAATTTTAAAAAGAGGGAAGAACACAAGTACGACATAAAAAAATTGTACTAATGGTTCTATTTGATAACACATTTAATGTGTAAAGTTTTTTACTAATTTAAAAACTTGGAAACTAATTATATATTAAATGCCTATGAATAGAAGAAAAATTGTTAATCTGGTAATTATATGGAAGTCGGAACATCACTGTAATATCCGTTAACTTCCGGTTAAGATATATCTATCACAATTCGATTACATTTTATTCGAAATAGTCAAGAATGATAGCTTATCTAGTTAGGTAAATAGAGTTTACAAGGATGGAAAGAAAGTAATAGGTTAAATTTCGTATGTAAACAAAAACCATCACAATAGGAAACCGTTATCAGGTGAAAGAACTCGATAACAGTGTAATAATGATAGGAACTAAAATATCAATGATATAATATAGAATGATAATAACATGCAATTTAAGAAATTAAAAAAAAAAAAAAGGAAAATACCTTGAAACTAATTGTGCAGATAAATCCAACTAACAAGATCTTCAACTTCCACATTCTCCCGACGATGATTGGTTCCATTGGTAAAAGTATTGTTCGTGACACTAAAATACCGAAATGGATAATACCTGTTGATATGATTCGACAGCGATGAACAAACTAAACATCTTCGTGGCTGTTATAGAAAGGAATACGAAAACGATATTGTTACATGCCAATTTATGCGAGTTTTGCAAAAAAAAAAAGGCGTGAAAAAAATAAACGCTAAAACAAAAAAAAAAAATCACAGACAAACAGCCCACACTAACACCACGGCTTCTGGACACAGACTAACGAAAGCCGGAGGTGAAATGTGTTGACGCTTTAATTGCAAAGGATTCCCACCAGAGAGCGGCACCTGCTTCATTAGATTTGACCTGCAATTCCCAAGAATGAAATGTGAAATTTTAACCGAATAGTAATATTCTCAGTACAAAGCAAGCTCTATGATTTTCTTTGTCAAAAAACTAAATTTCAAAATTAAACAGAAATGATTTAAAAAAGCCTGGTTAGAGCGCAGCACTGCTAGTAGCATTACACAGCGCATTCTATTGGATTATGGGTCAACTAGTCCAAAGAATATTTCATTGTGCAAGTAAGATTTTTTATTTCTTCAACTAAAAAATTATTATTCTTACTAGAAAAATTATAATTCTTAAAAATTATTTTTAAATTTAAAAAAAATTTTTTTTGTCAATTGAGGCATGTTGAGATATATACAATATTCGTCATAATATTAATATTATTGATACATGTATTCAGTGATGTAAATATTAACTACACCACAACCCATAAATGTTTGTAATTAAAGAATAAAGGATCTATCCAATTCACAATCAATGGAATATTACTCATTTTGGGTGAAATTGGGGGATTTTTATTTCTTTTAAATAACAGCACATTTTGCCATCTTTGTTCAAAAGATGAATGTGATTTCATAAACATGCAACTGAACTTTTGACCTGAATTTTCAAAATCATGTACACTGAAATATACAAATATAAGGCTTATAACAGTCTATATTTGTGCACTAATGTTCCAGCCTTAATATTAGGTCTCTATCAAGACTGTAGAATGGAAAAAACAGATAAGTCTACTCATCAGTGATCTACCTACCTCCCAGTTTACTCGAATTTAATTTATGAAATGGTCTGAACATAGGATGTGAATGGATGAAAGAAGGAAAGCAAAAGGGTTTACCATGAGAATCCAGGAGGAATTAGATCTATGGGAAGACCGAAGGCAAGATATACATTCATATATATATATATATATATATATATATATATATATATATATATATATATATATGAATGTACAGAATGAACTAAATCAAAGGAATCATTTGATAAGAAAAATATTAAGAAAATACCCTAAAAGATATCGTCATCTAAAAGGGAGACTGTTGAAGAAGATCCACTTATGAAAAAAATTTCAATTTGGAAGGGTATCTCTTGTGGAAAAGCACAAATTTCAATATATATTTAAAATTATGATTAAAAATTTGTGTTCACCGCCCAAAGAAAAGAAAACATGAAACATGTCTGGTATATAAAGATAAGGTTATTATCCGAGATCAAAAATAAGAAATTTATAGAAAATAAAAATAGTTTCAATTATGAATCATTATATAAAAAGTGCTGGAAAAAAAAAAAAAAATCTGGTGCGTGCGCGCAACACACAACTTTCACTTACCAACTTACTTAGATTAGAAATTAATGCGTTTTGTTAATTGCCACTTCTTAAATGAACAGAACAGTTTAATTATAACGCATTGGTTTGTCATTAAAGGCGTACGGCGCATGCGTGAGCTCAAGGTGTTTTATGAGTTGACGGAATATTTTTCTTTTTTTCTCCTGTATATGTTTACTTGATTTTCTTCATATATCATATTTAGCCGTTTCTTATTTTTAAGCGTGATGAGAGACAGATAATTTCCCAATATAAACTAAAACAAAGGCACTTTATAGAAAAACAAAAAAAGCCCCTTCCCCATTTAAGCCCCCTCAGAACATTTTAATAATGATAAAGCTTACCTGATATTAAATAACAACTAATTTTCATTAAACATAACGAATTTGATAAAAATCGTTAAAGCCGTTTTTGAGATAATCGATCAAAAAGGTAAAAATTGGAAAAAATTTATTAAGTAAAGTCCCCCCTCCTGTTGATCAATTTTGATGAATTTTTTACAGTCATATCTCGGGCATATAAATACATCAAATACCAAGTTTGATCAAAATCGTTAAAACCGTTATTGAGTAAATAAAAAAAAACACGTGAAAATGATACAAAATTTATTAAGTAAAGTCCCCTCTCCGGTTGATCAATTTTGATGAAATTTTTACAGTCATATCTCGGGCATATCAATAGATCAAATACTCAGTTTAATCAAAATCGTTAGAGCCGTTTTTGAGAAAATCGAAAAAAACTTAAAAAGTTATTAAATAAAGTACCCCCTCCCTTTGAGCAAATTTGATGAAATTTTTGCTGTCACATCGCGGGCATATACATACTTCAAATACCCAATTTCAGGTTCGCACGGTTTATAGTTTTTGAGCTAGTCTGTTCACACACACACACACACACACACACACACACACACAGACACACACACACACACAGACCATTTCGCGGGAATTGGTTACTTTGACTCAGGGGACCCCAAAACGTGTATTTCCGTTGAAAACCGGAAGTCGAAAATTTTCACGATCGCAATACTTCCACTTACTATATATTTCATATATAGGTAAGTGAAAGTAAAAATCAATGCTGAAAATATGATAAAACTTTTATTTGTGCCTCCTTTAATTAAAAAAAATTAAATTCACCCTATATAGGAACAAAGGTGTTCTTAATAATTATCAAGTAGATAGTATACAATTGTGTGGTACAAAAAAAGGTTAGGGCTATGATATATACTTATATTCAACTTTACTTAATGTACATTGAGTAAAGTTGAGATAACATAAGAAATATTCCTGCTGTAAGTGGTAAGAAAGAGGTAGAATATTAGTGGAGGGAGCTGAAAATTTCAATCACAGGAGCAGCAGAGCAATACTGCCTAGCAGAGCGAAAACCTCCAAACAGAGCTTGCAGTGCAATGAAGTTATCAAGGCAAGCAATATACAAAGAGCCAAGTGGCTAGGCAGGGACACGCAGCAAGATAGGAAAGATTTCCATGATGCTAGGGCCCCACAGTGTTTCGATTAGTATAAGCTAGGTGGACAAAAGTCATGGTTGAAATTCTAAAAATTGGTATTATAATAATGTAAACAATACATCAAAACGTGGCATTCTAATATTTTTTTATGTCTCACACGCTCCACCTTGTTAGTAATAGAGTCCAAAGGTGTAAAATCGTGGTGTAATAGAATAAATCAGTTGAATTCCAAGCATCACTTCAATCATAAAAATTACGGTGTTCCTAAATGTTTATAGATTGATTGTTAAGGATTAATATTACTTGGAATAGTGAGTGCTAATTTACTCTAATTCAGTAAATTTATCTGTTAATCAAACCACAATAAAAAAATGTTTTTGAGATGATTGCAAGAGTTTTTCATTGTTTTGAAACTTCCAAATGATGTTAATGACTTGAACCCATTTGTACCCGGGCTGATTTTTCTGTATATTATAGGGGCACCTTTCAACTTAATAATAATATGTATTATAGCCTGCACACTCGAGTACAACATTCTTTTTTTTTTTTTGTACTTTCTTTCAAAAACCTATATTTTTTTAAATAATCGTTGAACCACTCTATGGGAGAAAAATCTGTTTTCCCTTAAAGTTTCTTTCGTCCAAACATAATTTTAAAAACCATCCAGAAGACAGAGGATGAGGTTGTCTAACTATGCCTCTCAAAAATGGGTTGCTGCGGCAAAATCAAAGCAGAATTTTTAGGCTCAACGCCAACTTCCACATTTCAAGGAACCACTATGATCCCCGGAAAAATTGGGTAAGAAATCACTTATTCCTTTAGGGAATGCAAAGTATTTAAGTGGAAACGAAGCATTAGCCTATTACATGGACTCTAAGCCTACAGCACATTCGTACAAGCAGACTAGGATGCGGTCTATGAAGGCAGGTCATGACTTCTTGCCATTACCGTCTCAGAAAATCTTTTACTAACAACTATTTAAGAAAATCCCTTCCCAATGGATTTCTTAGCATTTTGCAGAATCCTCTGACATAATCTATGACATCCGATCAAATTTATCTTTGCAGAGGTAAGCTCTCAAAAAATAAGTTTATTTTGGGGCTAAATCCCAGTACAGATATGCACATATAAAAATAGATATCTGACCATCATGTGAAAATATCAAATATTTATTAAAGGTGAACATAAAAAAAAAAGAAAAAAAAGGATGCTCTAAAAAGAAAGAAAAAGGAAAAATACATGTAAAGAGGATTAGAAAAAATAAAGAGTACAGAATTTTGTATAGATGGGCTTTATTTTTTTTTTTTTTCTTAATCTCCTGGCGATCGATTAAAATTCGATTTTTAATTAATAAAAATGTTTTATTTTATAATTAAATTACTTAATTGGTCGCAATTAATGAAAAAATGACGAAAAACAATTTTATAATTTAATATAATATATTTAATTTATGAAATATACATAATATCAAATATAATATATTCAATTTTATAATTAAATATAATCATTTTATAATTAAATATAATCATTTTATAAATAAATTACTTAAATGGTCAAAAGAGATGAAAAAATGACAAAAAATACTTTTGTCCACCTAACTCCAACTAAGCAAAACACTGCGGGCCCATGCTAAAAAAATCATCAGGGCTAAGACAAGAAATTGGATGAATGATAGGGTTAGGGAAATAGAAGAATCCAGATGCAACAATGAAATCAGGAAATTCTACAAGGAGGTCCAGCAGCAGAAAACAGGTAGGTATATGAAATGCTAACCCGACAATGAAGAGTGAAGATGGAAGACTACAGGTCGCAGACGTAGAGCTGCAAGAATATTGGAAGAAACACTTTTAGACACTCTTGAAATCAGAACATGATATAGAAGTCCCAAGCCCAGGAAATTATGCGAGTTTTGGAAATGACGATGACAATATACCACCAGATAAGGAGGACATCGAAGATATTCTGGAAAAGTTATAGTAATATGGCTCCTGGTCCAGACGGAATACCGGCAGAATTTCTAAAGGTATCAAGTAATTCATAGGCCAGCAAGATACATAGCCTAATTTCACGCATATGGCAAACAGAGAGGATGCCAAAAGAGTGGTCAGAATTCGTCCCACTTTAAGAACAAAAGGGAAACGACAATTTGCAAGGACTATAGAGGTATAAGCCTGTTAAACACATCATACAAGATTTTCCCTATAGCTCTCTGTAACCGCCTTATGCCGTATGTCGAGCGCAAGTTGGGAGATTGCCAAGGGGGTTTTAGGCCAAATAGATCAACAATTGACCAAATTTTCTCTCTGTGACAGATGTGTGAAAAAATGAAGGAGTATCGAAATTCTATATGGCTACTATTCATTGATTACACAAGGCAACATATGATTCAGTGGCGAGGAATGAACTGTTTCAGGCTATGAAGGAGATAATATCCCATTAAAAATTATTATTATTTTTTTTTTTAAATGAAAATTTGACTTTATTTGTACAATGTTTACAAAACGAAAACCTCAAAGCCGTATAATGGCTTGACCGAGGCTATAGTATACAATATTATAAAATTTTTGAGTTTAGAAATAAGTATACAATTGGTCTCAAGACAACTTAACTACAAATATTGCATCTCGAATTTATACAAAGTAATTACCATAAAACATTCAACATAAATTTATCCAAATTAGAACAAAAAAAAAAAACAGCACTATAAACATTGTAAATATTATATTAATAATTACATTATTTTAAAAAAGAAATATAAGATAATAATTCAGAGTTTGAAATAAAAGAACTCAACTTAGGAAAAAGTTTCTATCACATAAATTACTAAGTCTGGTTCAAGTTTACTATAGGATGCATGCGATAACAAACTTTGGGGAATTACATTAAAAGTACTAGGTATCAATACTCTCTTTGTTCGTCTACCATAATCATTAACGAATTTCGGTACTTCAAAAAATGTTTTTCTAGTCGAATAATGCTGATATTTTACTTTTTTACAGTCATTTGAAAAATAGTTTTTTAAAATAAGATTGTACATGAAAATTCCTTTTACCGGCAAAAACTTGGTGACATAAAAAATATTTTCCGGTTCAGCTACAATCGATCTAAGTTTATATGGTACAATACTACTTATTATTCTTTCTTGTATTTTTTGAACTTCATTTAACTTTGTTTTTCAAGCCGAGCCTCATGTATTTAATCCATATCTAATAATAGATTCACAAAAAGAAGTATAAATCAATTTCAAAATACTATACGGGAGAAAGTTTTTAATATAGTAGAATTTCAATAAAATAGATCTTAATCTACTACAAATGATCCTGATATGAGAGTTCCAAAGGAATTTGTGGTCAATCATAATGCCAAGGTATTTAAAAGAGGTTACATTTTCAATTAAAGGACAGTTGCAGACGTTGTTGATGTAATTGCCATTATGTAGACAGACATACGTATGATATTTCAGTGGACAAAATTGGCAGTTATAGACATATGAATGAACATGCATCAATTTCGTTTTTTGTTTATTAATGATCAAGCCATTATCGTGGGACCAAGACAAAAGAGTGTTAAAATCTTTTTGCATTTGAAAATTAGCAACGTTTATGTCCTTATTAGATACAACCATCCCAATATCATCGACATATATAAATAGTTTGGCATGACTTATATGCAATTTGATTTCATTAATATACAAAATGAAAAGCATGGGACCCAAGACACTTCCCTGTGGCACTCCCATACACATTGGTCTCAACCATTTCAGTTATACCATTGTGCAATTTCACAACTTTCCTATTAGTCAAATAACTAGTGAACCAATTTAACAAATTCCCTCTTCCCTCCTTCTCTGACCAATGTTTTGCAGAATTAATATCAATTTATCTATTCTTACAGTATCGAATGCCTTCGTGAAATCTATAAATGAAACTAGAATTTGCTCTCTTTCACCAAGCTTTTGGTTTACAAAATCTGAAAAAATTTCCAAGGCCTGCTCAGTACCTTTCCCAATTTGGTAAGCATATTGTTCTTCAACAATTACGTTGCAAGCTTTAAAATATTTCATCAGCCTATCACACAATACTTTTTCCATAATTTTATTTACTGAAGACAATATAGAAATAGGTCTATAGTTTTTAAAGTCAGTAAAAGATCCATTTTTATGTAGAGGTCTCAAAATCACGATTTTCAACTTATTTGGTACAATCCCCATTTTTACAGAGCGATTGATGATCTTTGTGATAATTCCTTTGAACAATTATTAATGTTATTTTTGATGTCTGAAATATCAATGCCATCAAAACCAGGACTTTTTTCTTTAATTTAGAAATTATATCAGTTATTTCGCCTTCAGATACAGGGGTAAAGTACATACTTTGATTCACTGGCAATAGACTTTCACCAGCACTTCTTAATAATTTAATGTCACAATCATGAACAGACTGAGTTATCTGTCTTGTAAAAATGTCGAGAAATTCAGATCTTACATCAGTTTCTTCTTTCGAAGACAGAAATCTGTCATATATGAATTCTATACTTTTATTATTAGGTTTTTGCCACACATTGTTAATAGCTAGCCATTTCTCTTTCACACAACCTTTATTATCGAAAACGCTTTTGTAAAATTTATTTTTTTGAATTAAGACTAATTTATTTATTTTATTTCTCAGTTGCTTATATTGATTGTATAATATTAGGTTGTTGCAATTCTTTTTATAATTCCTAAAGACCTTATCTCTTTCACTCATCAAAAGAAGCAAATCCTGACTCATCCATGGCTTTTTAATTTTTTTCCCATTAAAAGACTTCACAACCGTAGCTCTTTGCAGAGTATAAATCATTTACATTATCACTATTTGAACTCTACTATTAGGCACTATTAGGCTACATAATGTGTACAATGAGTGATACTAGCTGCTGATATAAAAGCTGTATGTGCAAAAATAGTCACCATTTCTTTAAATATAAATATTGAGAGCAATCGGGATTAAATAAACTATTAATTTAAATCAATTCCAAAGAAAAATTATGTAAGGTAGTGACTGACCATGAAAAAACTTGGGGTATGGTGGAAACTAAAGACTCCAAACTTATTTTAAAGCTTTAATAGAAGTTCAGGTATTGAGTTGTGAAGATTTGTTTGTTATAATATCTTTAATTTTAAAGGTCAAGATAATAATCAGATTCAGCCTTAACATTTATCAATGAATAAAAGCTTTGTGTACCATTCTGTACACAACATAGACCATTGTGTACCAAGTAAATAAACTGATTTCATAGAATTATCTCTTCTTTAATTTTTTTAATTCAATTTAATAAAAACAAGTGATTGTGAAATGAAATATAGAACTTTATTCTGGAACATCTTGTCCTTCCTACTCCCCTAAGAATAAAAAAAACAAAAAAACTACAGATTGTAATTAAATATCTGGCTAAATTAATGAAATAGTAAGCTAAATGAGATAGTAAACAAAAAATAGTATATTAGATCAAAAATAGTAAACATGATATCTATATTATACATATGCACACAGATATCTGTGAGTGAGACCTTGTGTTAAATAGGTGGCTAGACAAACATGGTGTAAGAAGGTAGAATGTGTAAAATTTTTTTTTTGTTATTAAGGATTGAAATATGAAGGTACCATTGAAACATGAAGGTACATAGAGATATTGGCGTTGGAAATCAGGAAAAAGAACCTCTAAAAAAAAAAATTAAAATTGGAGAGTATCTGGGTAAACTGAGAATAAATCTTATAAAACAGTTCATTAATCATTTTAATTCCACCTTTAGCTCAACAGACAGCCCTCCATACACTAAGTATCTGTAACCGAAGTGTTAAAAGATAAGAGGGGAAACTAGGAGATGATGAGAACTTCGGGGGAAAGACTTATGTACTCTTAGAAGCTGTTTAATGATTGTGATGGATATTCAGGTAATTTGGGATACTTGGTGATTCCAGGTATGATGATGATCAAGGGTGACTTTATACTTTACCTTTTATAATGCATTCAAAGAAAAATCAAGTAATAATCTAAATGAGTAAGATACATCCTAAAATTAGATAAGAATTTAACAATAGGTAAGAATATAAGATAATATTGATGAAAGAATACCAAAAATTCTTAAGTAATATATCAAATGCAGGGAATAATACTCGTAAATTTTCAAAATTAAAACTATTGGAAAATCGAGTTTAAAGATTTTTTGTGACTCACACGCCTGTTGCAGTTGCAACAATTTTCTTTTTTCCCTTTGTTCTTATGACTTTGAATTCTATAGTTTAATTTTATGCACCAACTAAAACCCTTTGTGTTTTTTTTCAATATTATAAATATTTCTAAATCGCATTTTTTTGAGACTTCTAACAGCATTCTTCCCAGTATGCGATATTATAAACCATAAGACATCAATGCACAACCAAGCCAATAAGTCAACAGTGAATGCAAAAAGAATGAATCAAATACTTATATAATATTGTTAAAAGTAGAAAATGTTTATTTTTAGTGAATTCTTAAAAAAAAAATAAAAAAAATTTGAATTTATTCTGTTTCACAGAGTATATTCATTAGAAGTATGAAAGAAAAATATATAGTATAAATAAATAGTAATAAACATAAATTGAGTTTTATGTTTGCTTAACTTGGAGGTATCATTTAGGCTGGGCCATGAATGCTCATGCCCACTTTATATTTATGCATGTCTGTAAGTCAATATTTCATACTAGGTTCTGTTTTACATAATGTAACTTATGATTTAATTTGAAATAAACGATAAAACTTTAAATATTAAATCCCTCTATTTTTACCAAGCCCTCTTGTTCATCAAGCATCAAGCTTTCTGGAAAATGGCTGTCTATTATTGAAAAATAAGAATAACAAGGTAAAATTTCAGGTTTTAGATCATCTGTATGGGTGAAACCTCTGTACCAGCCAATTGCGATAGAATAAATTATGCTGCAATGGTTAGCAGGATTATTGGAAATAATTTCTCAAAATGTATAAGTGATTCTGCGGATTGACCATGATAAAATGATGACCATGATGTCATAAATCTTTTTAATTTATTATAAATTTATTTTTAGGATAAACAAATCGTTCAAATTAGGTGCTTGTTAAGCAACTTTCCTAATCATGAAACATTATGTAATAAATAAATGTAACATAGCCCCAATAATAGGATTTAATAAATAAAAAGAAAACAAATATAATAATTGTTCAGTATTTTACCAATATTCATGTTGTATGTTTCAAGGAATTTGTGGACACTCTTGTAACCTTTACCCTTAGCATCCATTTGGCTTGACTCACTGTAGACGAATTGAAAAAAAAAAAAACAATATATAAATATGTTTTATTCAAGAGATTATAAAATTTTATTGAAACAATGATGAAGTCAAATAAATAAAGTTGTGGAACAACATATTTTTTCGATGTAATCAACATTATATTGATTTTCATAGTTATGATTTATAATGATTTATAATGAGATATGATTTAATTTGAAAAAGTTTCAGAACATTTCCAGCAATAGCCTTAATGAATACATTAAAAAAAGTGTAGAAGTATGAACTAAATACTTTTCATAGTTTTAGTAAAAAGTTACAGGAAAAATAACATAAAGTAATTACTTGATTGCTTTTTAATGAAAGAACAGACTTTTTTAGTTCATTTCATACAAGTATAATAAACAAAAGTCAGTTAAAATTACACAAAATTGGCCAATTAGTCATTTCAATTTGTTAAAACAATTTTAAATTTAATTTCAGTAATAATAACATTTAAAATCAGAACTTACAATATTTCAAATAACAACATAACATAATTAATTTCAGAGAAACCAAATGACCTACTCCTATTTTCCCTCCTTTTAAAATAAAATACAATACATTCCAAAAACATAACTCTTTCCTGTCTAATTGTATATTCAGGATATATAAGATTTTTATAATTCCATTTTACTAGTATTTCAATGATGAAAATTGATTAAAATAATTAAAAACAATATTTTATATATTTAAATATTGGGTTGATAATGTTAAGAAGTAATATGTTTATATCTTTAAAAGACACAGTTGTAAATGATAGTTCTGCCACTGCCACCAGAGTGATTTATGGCTCATTCTTGAATCAGGATAATTTCTATTTACTCATTTCTTTCTTTTTATTGACTTAATATTTAATTATGTCTACCTTTGATTCATTGCTTTGGTTTGTAATATTATCAAACTAAAATCTTTTAATTTAATTTCACAAAACATCTTACTAAATAAATATTATTTATTATGTGAAATATTTCTAATTAAGGTGGTTCTGCTTTTTTCTTAGAAAGATTAAATTTAATGGAAGCAGAGATTGTTTAAGCTTCATATTGAGTCCTAAACTCTATTTCAGTTGCTGCTCATGTTAAGATGTTTTATTTTAATTTAAAATACATAAACAGTAAGCATTACTATACACTTACTAATAAGTGAATATCTTCTTGAGTTTGAGCTTCTTTTTTTTTAACTTCTGATTAACGTTGAATTGGTACTTATATAATTTTTTGAACTTTTTTCAGAATTTTTTTTTCCTCATTAAAAATTCAAAATAAAATATTTCATTATAATGATATTGATTTTAAAACTTCTAACAAATTTGTATAGGATATATTTATTTTAAAATTTTATATGTTGATTTTTCAGGATTTTTCTATTCATGTGTCCATCCTACTACCAGAAAAATATTTGAAATAATTGATTATTACACTGCCACGGAATGCGATTGTGAATAAAATCTTTATCATGGTAAGATTATTGACTTTGATTAATTTGAAAATAGTTTAATGACTTTGATTAATTTTTTGAAACATTTAAGTTTTTGAAATATTTACATATTGATTCTTCAAAATATTTATGTTTTAATAGTATCCCATTTGCAATTTATTCAATTGGTATTTTATTAAGATGTTGCCTGCAGACATTTGATATGACTAGTAGCTTGTGTTATAACTAATGATGCCAACTAACACTTATCTCTTAATTTGTGTAATTACCACAATTTTATATATAGGCCAATCCATATTCAAGAGGTTCAGAAATAAATTAATTGGTTTTATTTTCTTTATATAAAACATTTTCTTTATTTTAAATACTTTTCCAATATAAAATAAAACACACCTGAAGAATGAAAATACAATTAGATTATTTTTTTTTATTTTTTTTTTTCACTGCCGACTGAAAGTCTATTTCCTGATAGTTAAGAGCTCTGTGTCAAATGAAATATCTCCTCTTCTATTCAGCCTAGAACATTCAAATAAAGACCAATCTCTTCAGAAAGAACTTTATTTAAATAAATGAAACTAAGTAGGGGAAAGTTGACTAAAGTGGGGTATCCGGTAAAGTGTGGTACCGATCTAATCGCGGTCTCTTTTGGTGCTACTTATCAACTGAATGCTGTATTTGTTTCCTTTGGTTGTGGCATTGGTTTAGCAAGGAGTTCTATATTGAAAAGTTAGAATTTGAAAATGAAATATATACTTTGAGTGCATTTTCTGTCATTTTGGTACTAACTTCAAAATAGTATAACTCAACCACATAGTCCTTGATTGCAACCTTTATTATTTCATTGGGTTGGTCATTCTATTCATGTGTGTTTCCGTTTGTTTTAACGTTTCTATCAATCTTTATTGACGTTTTATGGTAATTTTTTTCATTAAACTTTCTGTCAGGTAAAGAGGGGACATCAAACGGTGGGAATAGAGGGGATGTCCCCACTTCAGCCGACAATGACTTATTTAACCTAACTTTTACATTTACTAAATCATTTACATCATTGTTGTTACACTGTATGCCTAATATATATAACTATTATTTATATAATTAATAATATATTTATTATATATTAATTTTTACAATGTCAGTGAATAAAAATAGAAACAAAATAACTACAAGACGGATACAAGACGGATCATGCCATGTCAATAGCAAAACGCACGATCTGTTTCCTTTCTCACCATCCATCATTCCATCAAATTTTCTAGTTTTACCTGTCGTCAAATTGCAAGTTACTAGCTATAAAAGAAAATTAAATGATGGAAAACTTGGGGCAGTGGCCATTTTAACTTATTCAGCTTGCAAACAAAAACTCAAAAAAAAAAAAGAAAAACAACAAAAAAGAAAGACGTTAAAGAAAGAAAATTACCTGAAAAAGAAATCTACAGAAAAAATAATCAAGAACCTTATTTATTATTTATAAAACCGTTAGAAATAAATGAAAAATCGTTAGCAATGTATAATGGGGGAAAAAAAAATCACGAAGATAAAACTGAAAAGAACTAAAAAAATCATTTGAAGAAAACGATTTTTGCTTAGTGTGCTTATGTTGAGATGGAGGATTTCACAGCAAGTGTTCTGAGTTGTACGATTTCAAATCTGATAGTTTTCTTTTTCACCTCTGCAGAACTCTTAGAGATCAAAAAGTTATTTAGTTGTTAGTAAATAATTATCTTTTGATCAATTATATTAAAATGCATAATTTTGGTCATCGAATAATTATGGTTCAGATAAGGACATTTTAAATTAAGTAATAAACGACTTTACAATTTTTTTATTAATCCTATGCTGAAGTATTGTTATAATAGCAGGTTCTATACGAATTTTCCAACATTTTAATACATATAGTATGCTTATAGTATAAAACTCATAGCAATAATAAAGCATTTTTTATGCAATTCAAAAAGGACACCCTATATTGCCCGAAGGGGTACCCCACTTTCCCCGTACCTTTGGCTAAAGTGGGGATATTTTTTACTTTGTATTTTTATTAATTACAGCCTAACCGTTCCGATTTAATCCAAAACACTTAACAAACATAAAGATAAGTAGTCGAAGTTTAAAAATTATGAATCATATTAGATTTTTACTGAAAAATATAAAATTCACAAGAAAAAACAAAAAATGTCCCCACTTTACCCAATTCTCCCCTATAATAGCTTCTCAAAGTTCTAATAGGAAATTTTATAAAAATGTTTTTTTTTTATATATATGAGAAGGCAAATAAATACTTTTTGTTTATTTTTTATTAGACCGATAAAGGTGGGTGATCCAAATTTGCAATTTCTGAAGCTGTGGGGGTATTTTAGATATAAGTTTGTAGGGTATTTTAATTATAAAATTTTAAAATCTTGAAATGAAGGAAAGAGGAAGATGATAGTATTGCCATGATTTTGTCTAGAGGAGGTAGGCTGGCAAAAAAATATTCTAGGGAGGCAGGCTGATAAAATTATTATACTTGGGGGAGGGGATCGAGGTATTCTGACCTTGTAAGGCTCAATTATGCTTCAAATAAAACTTATTGATAATTAAAAGTTAAAATATTTGTTTATGTAATGCTTAATAAATATAGTGATGAATACGAATTTATTTAATTTGTAGTTTTTGTTTCCAAAAATAGTAGGGGCAGCTGCCCTCCCCTACCCCCCCTTGCGGACTCCCATGGTTGGTTTGGAAAAATAAATCAGTAAACCTTGACCAAAATGACTGCTTTGTTCATTTGTTTAAACAATCTAGACGAAGAAGAGAGATGAAACAGGAGTCCCTTTAAGTTCGAATTTGATAACATTTAATAAAAATTGATCTTATCATACATAAATAAATTAAAGAAAATGATAATCACTAGATAGTTGGCATGCAGCATGAACATTTTTTTATTTTGTAGAAAATTTGGAAACGTTTAACATTATCCAGGGTATAAAGTTTTCTATTATTCATATCTATTTTTTTCCCAATTTCTCTGGAGGCTTGATTTTTTTTTCAGCGCTGAAAGAAGATAAAATCTTTAAAATACATTTAATGAAGTACTAATGAGGATAAAACGTACCAAAAAAAGAAGAAAAAAAAAACATCTTTGAGGAATAATGCATAATTTCTTTAGTTTTCAAATATTCATGTCTTAATTCATATTTTATATGCCACATTGTTATAATTTAATTAATTACTTGTTTATTTAAACAATGTATAATAAAAATGGGACCTTGTAGCATTATTTGCAAAGTTAAAAGTAGATGCTATAGGTTAGTCTGGATTGAAAAAAACTAGTGTGATGAGCACAACATAAACTTTCACTTACCATCCCATCGACGTGTTTTGATAACTATTTAAATACCATTGCCCAGCTTCACACATTTTTCCATATTTATTTACTTATTTTTGTTTGAATCCATAAGCCATTGAGTAATATAATTTGTTTGCAAACATTGAAAGTTCTCAGTACTTTTCGATTTATTATTGCTTACTTCTTTTTTTAATGAGCCCAAAAAAAATCCTTAGTTCATCCATAGTGTAGTATTGTTTACTGCTTGTTTGCGTTTTACATTGAGTAGCTTTTTGTAAAACTGCGCCTGTGGTGTTAGCTTGCTAGACACCACTGCCGGTCCCAAGCCCGGATAAAGCAGGAGGGTTGAGCGAAGGGCTTCCACCCTTCCTCGTGAAACAACACGGTTTGCAGAAACCTTCAACTAGTTCTTATGGAAATGGCGCAGGATAATGATAACTACCCCAGAGGGACCCGATCGGATTTGGGGGGGCCCCCACCTACGTCAACCCAGAGGAAGCATAGTGATAGGCGTAAACAGATCAGAAATAGAGAACTGACACTAGCAACTTGGAATGTCCGCAGTATGTATCAGGCAGGAGCTAGTAGATGTGTGGAATCACAGCTCGAGAAATATAGGGTCGATGTGGCTGCCATTCAGGAGATTAGATGGGGTGACATGAAAATCATGGAGTTGAACAAGTATATCCTGGTCAATAGTGGGAATACACGAAATTTGCTGGGAACAGGCTTCATGATAAAGAAAAACCTGAAGCACACCATCTTAAATTTTAGAGCAGTTAATGAAAGAATTTGTACACTACGACTCAAAGGACGTTTTTTTAATATCTCAATAATAAGTGTCCATGCTCCAACCGAAGAAAAGGAGGAAGAGATGAAGGACGCATTCTATGGAATGTTAGAAACAACATATGACCGACTTCCTCATTACGATGTCAAAATAGTGATGGGAGATTTGAATGCCAAGATCGGTAAAGAAGAAGCCTTCGTACCAACAATTGGAAGACAAAGTAAACATGATGAGTCTAGTGAGAATGGTATGAGACTAATAGATTTCGCTATGACTAGAGGACTCAGAATAGTAAGCACAAAATTCCCTCACAAAAAAATCCACAAGGAAACTTGGGTATCTCCAGATGGCATGACTGCTAATCAAATAGACCACATCCTCATAGACCAAAGGCACGCATCACATGTCACAGATGTAAGAAGTTACCGTGGAGCAGAGTGCGGCAGTGACCACTACTTGGTAATCGGCAAGTATAATCAAAGACTGGCAATAGCCCAGAAGCGAAACATCCAAAAGACAAAAGCGACCTACAATGTGGAAACTTTTAAAGATGATGGTTTCAGGCAAAGATTTACAGAAATGCTTCAAAACCATATCCAGGAAACCGCACCGGAAGAAAAATCAAGTATAGAGAAGAAATGGAACTCTTTGAAGGAATCTTTGAAAAAAGCTTCCGAACCTCTATTAGCCACAACAAAGCCCAAGAGAAAGGATTGGTTCGACGAGGAGTGCCAAAAGGCAGTAAATAGTAGAATTGAAGCCAGAAAGAAATTACTACAAAGAAGAACCAGGAAAACATATGAGGAATATGCTAACCTGAGAACGACAGCAAAGAACCTTTGTAGGAAGAAAAGAAGAGCCGCGGAATACGAAAGGATGGAAGAGCTATGCAATGCATATGAGAAGAAAGAAAGCAGAAAGTTCTACAAAGGTATTAAGGATATCAGAACTAATTTCAAATCCCAATCGAACCACATCCTGGATGAGAAAGGAAACCTTATGGCGGATATAGGAAGAATCCTCGATAGATGGGCTCAATATTATGAAAAAGAATTCACCGGTTTTGGTTCTACCCTGTTGGTCCTGGAAGAAGAAGGAAATGGAGACGAAATAGTGGATCAAGAAGTCCCCCCAGATAGAGAAGAGATCGCAGAAATCATAATGCAATTATGAAATAATAAAGCGGCTGGCATTGATGGCATCCCCAGTGAACTACTTAAGTATGGTGGTGAAGTTCTTTGGGAAGAGCTGTACCAAATAATATGGGATATATGGATGGATGAAAAGATGCCAAGTGAGTGGTCGGAAGCTGTTATCTGTCCTATCCACAAAAAAGAAAGCAAACTCCACTGTGATAATTACCGAGCCATATCCATCTTGAACACTGCATATAAAATCTTATCGATAGCCTTATGCCGAAGAGTGAGTACCTGGGCCGAAGGAACGATTGGAGAATACCAAAGTGGTTTTAGGTCAGGAAGATCCACAACGGATCATCTTTTCTCACTTAGGCAAATGCTGGAAAAGTCATATGAGTATAATGTAACTCTTCACCATTTATTCATAGATTTTAAGCAAGCTTATGACAGCATTGATAGAAAACAACTGCTGTTGGCACTGAGCAAGATGCATATGCCCAAAAAACTCCTGAATCTGACAAAAATGACTCTGACAGACACAAGATGTAGAGTTAAAATCCAGTCGCACATGTCCTACAAATTCAAAGTGGAACGTGGCTTACGTCAAGGAGATCCTCTTTCCCCAGTTCTTTTTAATCTAGTATTGGAATATGCCATCAGAAACATAAGAACCAAACCAGGAGGCAACATTTTCAACAGATTGTCCCAGCATATGGCATATGCCGATGACGTTGTAATTTCAGCAAGATCGTTACCGGCATTGGCAGGTGCTCTGGAAGAGTTCGAAAGAGCAACTAAAGTGCTTGGTATGGTTATTAATGTGAAGAAAACCAAATACCTAAAGACCACAAGAGATGGCGCTTTTAAGAAAGAAGAGGTCAAGATAGGTGAGCACTTTTTCGCATCATGTAGGTCCTTTAAGTATCTTGGAGGGATTGTCACCCGAAATAATGACACAACTGAGGACATAAAGGCACGAATAGCAGCTGGTAATAGATGTCTTTATGCATTAAGTAAAGCTCTAACATTCAAAAACCTCTCCAGGAAAGCTAAGATGCTAATTTACAAGACGGTAATTAGACCTACGGTACTATATAGTAGTGAGACCTGGGTGATGACCTCGGCAAGTGAGAACAAGCTTAGAATATGGGAAAGAAAGGTACTACGGAAAATATTTGGACCCGTGCGAGAGGCTGATGAATACAGAGCAAGAACAAATCAAGAACTGAAAGAGTTATTCACCGAAGCGGACGTAGTGCAAGTTATTAAGAAAAGAAGACTGGGGTGGCTTGGACATGTGGAAAGGATGCATGCTTCGAGGTTACCCAAACAAATGTTGTATGGTCACCCTGGAGGTTCTCGAAGAAGAGGTAAGCCTCGTAAACGATGGCTGGACGATGTGGAAGAGGACCTACGCCAGCTTAACGTTAGACGATGGCGCAACAAGGCTATGGATAAAGCAGAGTGGAACAAAGTAATGGAGGAGGCTTTGGTCCTCAATGGACCGTAACGCCACGCAGTAAGTAAGTAAGTAAGTAAGCTTTTTGTAAATATATATCATGAAGTTTAATTGAAAGAAGGGGTATTTACAATTTGTAGTAAATTAAATCTTAATTTTCAAATGTTTACCTCTTATGCTTTTCAGAAAAACAACGATTACTGTTCCTCAAAAACAACTTTATATTTCGTTCAGAAATGCATTACGGGACTGGAACTAAGTTTGTAAACTAAAATATAATCATTAAAGATTATCTTGTACCACATTTTTTCCACAATGTTAACTGCTTTAAATAATTTGAGCATTATGTGTTTAGGTACTTGCTAAAGTACAACAAAAATTTTTATAGTTTAAATAAAAGTTTTTATTTTTATTTGTGATAATTCGGGAATGCAAACATAAGATTCCATCACATTTGATTTTAGAATTTCTATTTGGTTACCAGAAAACTTAAACTTGTAGAAAACTTCATTTAGTTACCATGAAAGCAAATCAGCTCTATTACATATGTATGTTCCAAAACACATTGACACTCTATTGCATGAGCACAACGTCTTCACTTATAAGCAATGGTATTTAAATTATGGCGTACTGGGCATGCGTAAGTGTGTTAAGAGTTGTCGGAATATTTTTCTTCTTTTCTCCTGTTTATGTTTATCAATTTTTTTTTCATAATTCATATTTAGCCAGTTCTTATTACTAGCCGTAATGAGAGTCAGTTGATTTATCTATTTAAACAAAATCAATTGTACTTGATTTGATGATTGAAAAAATAATTTTCCTTTGCCATTTAAGCCCCATTAGAACATTTCTATGGTGATAAAATCTACCTGATATTGCTTAATTATCATTTAACATGACAGGGGTTTAATCAAAATCATTAGAGCATTTTTTGAGAAAATGTAAAAAATGTGATAAAATTTATGAAATAAGTGCCCCTCCATTTATTCAATTTTGATAAAATCCTTATTGTCACAGCACGGGCATATACAAACATCATATACCTGATTTCAAGCTCGTACGGTTTATCAAGTATGAGCTGGTCTGTTCACACAAACAGACCATTTTGTGGGTCTTGGTTGTACCCTGAGTCCATACAACCAAGACTTACAAAATGGTGTGTGTTTGTGTGTGTGTGTGTGTGTGTGTGTGTGTGTGTGTGAACAGACAAGCTCATACATGATAAACCATATGAGCTTGAAATTAGACAAATTTGTCTAATATCTGATAATATAGGGCATACCGCAAAAAAATGAAAAGTATCTTTTACTTCATTCTGATTACAAAGTGAACAAATGAGTTTCTGTTCTGCACGATTTATTAATAATTTAAATAAATGGATTCAGTTCTGACTCTTATTATTGTTTATATATTCATCCTGTAGGTAACCTAATTACCTATCTTAACTCCTATGTCTAAGTAATCAGCTAAGTCATTGATGGATCAATCATTGAAGGATTGAAAACCTCGAGGATACTCTTTTTACTGGTCTCCATTATTGTTCAGTTTCTCATTTGGACTACCTAATTGTTTTTTGGTGGCTGCAGATGCTTGAGTACACAAAAAACATAAAATAATTTTGTAATCATAAAATATTTATAGCTGTAGCAACTTAAGCATTTAAATTCAGTAGTCAAGAAATAATATTAATTTGACTAGTATAAATATATACTAATTACGTATCGGGGTAAACTCACAGAGATGGCCAAAGACAGCTAGCTATATGTGTTTATTGTGGCTATAAGGGTTTAATATCGTTTCCCCTCCTCTCATGCCAACAATAATACATTATTCATTTATAAATACACTGTTAACAAAAGTTAATGAATTATTATTTTTTTTTTTCAATTAAGAATTTATTATTTCAGTTATCTTCAAAATTGTTTCTGAGTCTACATGATGAAGTTGTTGAAAGAAACTCTGCCAGCATCCTTCACCAAAACATATTTTGTACAGGAATATAATTTATCACATGGAATTAAGGTAGGAAAGTAAAAGTATTCAGATTTTATATATTTCTTTTCAAATTTATCATTACTAATATCTGAGCAATCCTGCATACCCTAGTACTGCTCAGCAACAACATTCCCCCAATGTTCTGCTTGACAATGGTTATTTCTAGCCTTTATGCACCACTTTGGCACCGAAAAAGAATCTAGCTTATCCTTTTCTTTTTTACTTTCACTTACCTATATATAAAATGTGTAAATTTAATATCATAAATTTTGTATCATTTTCACGTGATTTTTGTATACTCAAAATCGGCATGAACGATTTTGATCAAACTGTGTATTTGATTTATGTGTATGTCCGAGATTTGACTGTAAAAATTTCATCAAAATTGATTAACCGGAGGGGGGACTTTACTTAATAAATTTTGTATCATTTTCACGTGTTTTTTTTATTTACTCAAAAACGGCTTTAAATATTTTGATCAAACTGGGTATTTGATGTATGTATATGCCAAATATGTGATAGCCAATATTTCATCAAAATTGATCAACCGAAGGGGGCACTTTATTTAAATGGGGGGCTTAAATAGGGTAATGGCCTTTTTTGTTTCCTTTGAAGTATCTTTGTTTTTCTTTTTATGGAGAAATCACGTGTTTTTTTATTTAATCAAAAACGGCTTTCACGATTTTGATCAAACTGGGTATTTGATGTATCTATATATCAAAGATGTGATAGCCAACATTTCATCAAAATTGATCAACTGGAGGGGGGACTTTATTTCATAACTTTTTTTTCAATTTTTCGATTACCTCAAAAGCGGCTTTAACGATTTTCATCAAATTCGTCATGTTTAATGAAAATTAGCTGTTATTTAATATCAGGTAAGCGCTATCATTATTCAAATGTTTTGAGGGGATTATAGAGCAAATGAAAACAAAAATAAGAAGTGAATGTGGAAAAATGAGTAACTTTGAGAATTGGCATTAACAAAACGCATTAATTTCTTATCTAAGTAGTTGGTAAGTGAAAGTTGTGTGTTGCGCGCACGCACCAGATTTTTTTTTTTTGTGTTAGATAGATAGATAAAGTAATGTATTCTGTTTTATAACAATCAGAGGGGTCTGGTTGATTACAGAGGTATATTGAAATGGTAAATAAATATATATAATTCAAATGTAAAAAATATTTGTATCCCTGACTCGGTTCTTTTCAGAACTAATAATGAGTTTCTATGGGACAAGCCAGGCAATAATTAATCATAGCCAGGAAACAATTAATTTAAGTTATTTATTTCCATGTGAAATCTTAATAAAAATTGAAATCTATTAGTATTTTGGATCTTATTAATATTAACAGAATAATTAATTGATAATTTATTCATCAATTAATAGATAATAATTATTTTATGGATGCAAAAATGACCCAAGTGGTTGAAGAGCCCATTTTGTTATAAATAAATAAATAAATAGATAATAATAATATTAAAAATAATATTATAATAATTTATAATATTATATAATAAATAATAATATTAGATTGTAAAAGACAATAATAGATTAATTAATATTGATATATTATTGTATAAATATTTTTAAATAAAAATAATAATGCTAATATATATATAAATACATACTATTATTTAAATTAGGAGAAGAGAAAAAAAGGTCAAAAACAAAAGCCTTCTTTTAATGTGCAATTTAATAAACTACAAGCTAAAAGATTTTAAATGTACTGGCTACAATGTGTTAAAATGAAGATCTTCCTTCCATAACAGGAGTACCGGCGAATCTATATGGGGAAAAGAATCTCCTAAAAAATATTACTTTATCACAAGCGCTTTTGTATAGAAAAACATTGTGCTGTTAATTGAAGTCACAATATCAGCATGTTTTACGTATTTCCTGTCCTAACATTGAATATGCTCTAGGATTATTTTAGGTCTGCCTTATGGTCTCCTGCCTGCATACCAGTCTTGCATTTACACACTTCCTCAATAAGTGTATGAATATGATAGCATGTAGAATTGAATAGCAGTACATTCAATTCGAAGAATACGGACTACACTAAGCTATCATTTGACTTATCTACATGTTAAGGAAAAAATTAACTCAAGATTGGAGTTAAAATCGTCCAAGTATTTCTTACACAAATACATGTTGATTGTAAAATTGTGCTGGAAATTTGAGAGCCAGCCGCTAGTCGCATGCATATTTTTATTTAATTTAAAGAAGTATCAAAATTTATTTGTTTTTTTTTCTTGAACAAGAAGCCTGTGAACTGGAATGTTGTTTTTTCCAAACAGCATTAATGTATTTTGTAATCACTTAATTGCACAGCTTCAACCTATCTGCTCTTTTCTGTCTTCCACAGACACTACAATCTTTTCTTTGTTCTTTTAGATCAGGGGTTCCTAAACTGTTTTCGTACTTTTTATTACAAAAATTTTTGTACCACTCTTTTTTAATTTTCTAAAGATTATTGATATTCAAAATAATCTAAAGCTTGAATTTAGTTTTAATAAACTATTTACTGAAATTTTAACTAAATGAAAATTTATGTTATTTTCAATTGGTATCATGCCCCTTTATTCAGTTACGCAATGATAAAATTATTTTAAGTAACTTGATATTACATTTCTGTTAATTACTTTATTCTTAAAATTTTCAAAAAAGATTCAATAAGTTGTTTCTCATCATAATTTTACTCCAATTTTTAAAATATTATCAATTTTAAGTTCACAGGCAACAGTTTGAAGTTAAAAAGTCAATTAAATAACGTCTTCAATTAACATTTCTATGTATTAAGTATTTTAAGTTGGTTGGTATTATTTCGCAACTACTAAAAATTACTTAATTGGCAGGGTCTTTTCAATGGTAACAAATGTTAGAAGCTAACAGTTTTATCTTTTTGCAATAATTTTCTAGCATCACGTTGATTCTTAACATGACATGGAGGCTCGGCTATGATTTGCTGTAGCAAACGACACCAGTTGCTCCTCATCTGTTCCTTTAAAAAGGCCGAAACTTTTCGCGTGCCTACCCGGAGCAAAAAAATAAAAGAGAGCTTGGCGAAAGAGGACCCATTGCCGAAGAGGAAGAAGGCGAAGGCCAAGGCAATACGGGAGGAAGATAATAAGGGAAAAAAAATCAGCCGAAGAATCGGAGGGTCTTTAAGGCGAAGGTAGAGCTATCATTAGCAGAACAGATGGCAAGGGTTGCGCCACCTGACACAGCCTTTGCAACTCTAGGACGCAACAGGAAACTGCGTGTGTTTTTTTTATTTAACTCGGGAGGTGCTCTATTGTAATGGATCATGGACGTTTCTTGGACGTATCACCATCAATGTACTCTACTCGGGCTTTGTGCAAGGTCTGTTATTATCCCGTACTAGCTGGTATTGATTGAGCAAGTGTCTGAGGTCCTTTAACAAGTAGGTAGGTATATATGCGCATCAAACTTAGCGTTCCCGACCAAATATTAAGGCAAAAATAAAATTTCCATTTTGATTCATTTAATATAAACGTATACATAGCAAAAGAATCCCGTAGTATATGACTGATGGTATTGTGTACTTTTCTTGTACTATTCGTTGATGGATCCAGGAATTCAGTGAAAGGGCTCACTCTGTGATCTTCTCTCCCAGAGAATTGCCTGTGAACTGCGCGTTGTTAAAAGAACTTTCAGCTAAGGCTTCAGATATCTTTGGAAGATTTTAATCCCCATAGAACGATTATTTAGGGAAAATTGTTTATTTTTCGTATGGACTTATTTTTTACAGATTATAGAACATTTAATCCTACAAATTAAATTAATAAATGCGCTAAATTAAAATAAGACAGTTTAGTAAATGAGAAAATTAGTAATATAATAAAAGAAATGATTCACAATTAAATTTTCAAATAGAACCATGTACTTAAATAGAGCCTATATAAGTCTAAATTAGTAATATTAACAAAAAATCATACGAAAACGAGAATAAATGTTAAAATTGAAAATTTATTTATTCCGTTGTCCATAGCATTACCAAAATTCCATCCGGTTATCAATATGACATGTCAGACCCCCCCCCCTTGGTAGCATACCTCCCCCTCCCCTTGGATATTCCATACACGCCACTAAAATATATATTGTGACTTCAATTAACGGCACAATGTTTTTCTATACGAAAGTGCTTGTGGTAAAGTAGTATTTTTTAGGAGATTCTTTTCCCCATGTGGATTTGCCTGTACTCCTGTTAGGGAAGGGAGATCTGCATTTTACTAACAGCAGTTTATTGTAAAAAGTTCATTGTATCGTCGTTTATTGTAAAAAGTTCAATTACCGAAATTTTATATATTACTAATCAAGAAATAAGTGTTTCATACAGATACTGCCTTCCTCTCTAATCTCACTCCCCAAAAGTTATTTTTTCATAATCAGTACTTAATGTAGGTAAAATCAATATTAAAATTATGTGTGCCTTAATGAGATATTCTACACAATAAATAATTCGTTGTATTCTAAAAGTTTTATTTCCTAAAATTTCACTTCCAGAAAATTTGGTACTTAAAACCATTAATTCCTTTTGTACTGTAATCTGCGCTCGTCCTTTGATTGTTTACAAATCATTACTTTATTTTTTCCGCAACAAATAAAGTAAGCGTTCTTGATTCGCATTAATAAAAATAAACTCGTTTGTCATCATCTACTTCAAGGTGACTGGGTTTAAACAGCGTTGATGCGTGTTGTTATGTGGAGAAAACAGGTTTTATATTAGTTATTCTTCTTCAAAGTTCAGAATTTTCTCTATTATTTCCAGATTAAATATCAAATCGTTCATTGATTATATTTTCTACTCATCACATCCCGTCCACCATTCAAGTGTATAAAACATCTTCAAAACACATTTTCTGGTATAATGAAACCTATGTCTTTAAGAACTAAATCACGAAGCAATAGAAACAATTTTCATATAGGGTTAAATCGATTTTATTTCTAGATTCTCGAAAGAATTGAGTCATCGTGTCAATTAATCTCGGAGGTAGGTAGTTATATTTCTGAGTACTAACCACTTTATTTAAATTTGATGCAGGAAATCCATTCTCATAAACATAATGGGAATAATTCTTAAGTATCCATTTTAAACCCTGTTCGTCAATACTATCTATCCCATTGTTGTGTTTTGCAAATCTACTGTAGCTAAGTCAAAACAGACAGTCAAGAATAACTTGAATAAGATTAACAATTTTCATTGATAAATAGTCGTTAATGATACAGTTTAATTTTTGTTTCATATTCTCTATATAAACTGAAAATTAGCGTTTTAGTCTATTGTTTAAATCAATATTTTCTTTAATCTATTGTAGTCTATATGCCTTAGCTAATCTATATATTTGCGACAGGTGAAAATAAAAGTATGCAGTGAAAAAAAAATCTATCGTAGTGAATTTTTGTCATAGGTTTTGTGTAATTTTTATTATAATTTTTTTGTAGTTATTTTATTTTAAATTATTTTATTATGAAGGGTCTTGGGTTCAGTACTATGTAAGGAAGAGCACTGTTTCTTGGTCAGCGGTCGTGCAAGAAGGTGATTTGACCGTGATCACGCTCAACCGCCAGGTTTTTTCCCCTTAATTTTCAATTAAGGGTACCCACTTTATAGAGGCTGGGTTTGCCCCAGGAGGGTCTCTCGGCCCACGAGACGAACTGTGGCGAATAATAAAGATATCATAAGCCATGTCAAATTCGAATTGGGGACCTTAATTTAATTTAATGATCAATAATCTATTCTTTACACCTATGAAAAAAGTGGTTTCCCTCAATCAAAAAATGAATTAAATCTCAATAATAACTTAACACATCAATTATTTTGATATATTTTTTCCTTTTATACGTTGTTTATACTTATAAGTTGCAGAAATTCATTCCTAAACAAGAATACCGTATCAATTTACTCATAACAAAACTATAATGAAATAAAAAGAATCATAGAAAATTTTTAATAAAATTGAATTTTAATAAAATGCCCTATCGATAACCTATCAATATCGATCAATCATTAAATTTTAATCAATAGGAAATTTTCAATTCCTATTACCTGGCTTTGTTAGCCGAAGCTTTTAGAAATTGAACAAGTAACTAAATTTTTTACTCAAAAATACACAATAGTATATTTTATAACGTCTCAATCTGTACAGTTCAAAGAATCGTTTTTCACGATTCCTGACCAGCCTACTGTCATCTGACCATTTCTTTGAGAACCGTATAATTCCACTCAGGTAAACCCGCCGGGCTTAAGAATAAAGGTGCAAAATAAGTTTTCGGCCTTAAAAAACCATCTAGTCTCGCGAGGGGGAGTCCTATTGTATAACTTTTTTTTGGCTCCACTTCGGATCCCTAGAGACAAAATGGACCGCGATCAGCCGAAGATTCAGTTTCCCTGCGACCCGACGCTTTTTTACGCAACGTGGTGCACCTGGCCAACCCTAGACCTGTCTGCGCACCTCCGAGCACATACTTTATGTAACTTCCTGTCCTTCAATGGGACTCCCACACTACGCGTTCCTCCCGGATAGGAAGTGATGAAAAAAAAAACAATGAGTGGTGTTGGAAAAAAAGCGCACTCGGTGCCATTTTTTGTCCCTTTTTTGAAGTAGCTCGGGAGGAAGGGGTTTCTGTTTTCATATGGAAAATGTAGCTTCCTCTTTACAAGCTGTGAAATCTCGATGGGAACTAAGCCCAGGTGCTTACAAGGTGCGAAGCTACTGACGGCTCATCTCACGCCTATAACATCCAACTTGAAAGATAAGATAGATTAATAGGAGTAATATTCGTTAAGGTTTGGAGCTATTTTTTCCAAATATATTGGTGCTTTATTTTTTATTTTAGTTAATTTCTGTGGAAACAATTGAATGACTCCAAAACATGATTAAATGTAATCTGTTCCATTACACGGTCAATATTCGGTTCGGTTTTTTTTTTTTTTTTTTTTTTTTTTTTTTTTTTTTTTTTTTTTTTTTTTTTTTTTTTTTTTATATATATATATATATAAAACGACCCTCTTCCATTTTTTTTATTAGTTTATTTTATTACATTACATTTCGACAAAGTTTTATCGGGTCCAATATTTTTATCTGTTCGTATCGTCATGTAGATAAACTAAAGAATCTGAAAAAAAAAAAAAAATATGCGGTTTTTAAGATATTGTTACAATCTATCTTTATTAGTTTTTTACTTGTTTAGCTACTGACACTTATTTAACTTCGTATATTCCTATATATCCGAAAAAATAAATCAGTGTTGATAAAATCTACTGGTCCGGCACGTCAACTCTTTCTCAAAGTCCTGTAAAATGGCGCTCCTGATTAGGCGAAGAGAGATTTTTATTGAGTATTAGGAAGAATCTCTTTAAGAAAGAATAGACTTTTGGTTTTTTTAATGTTTAATTTTACTTAATGAATAAAAATTTAAGATATAATATTTAAATAAGTCCTGCGGCTCATTATCATGCAATCCGCTAAGCATTCCTGTCATGCGGTATTGCCTATCATTGCCATGTTAGGATCTTTTTGTTTTATGTTTCGATATGGAAATTTTATCAACATCTTCCAGGACATAAGGAACAATAACTAATATATCTTCTGTTATTAAATACAACATTTGCAAACATATTATATATTTTTAAATAATACAATTTTTTTTAGGCTTCCATAATGCAAGTAATAATAGGTGATACTTATTCGACTATCTTCTACAAGGTAGTTTTTTTTTAAGTGTAAACGCACCTTACACACATTGCAGGATAGAACAAATTTTATTGAAAATACATTTTTTGTGGCCCCTGGGTCCAAATAACCAAGTCGCGTGAAAAGGTTTGTGTGTGTGTTCGTATCAGAACAAACTTGCTCAAAAGAAAATTAAATTAGGTTTTTATCGTAATAAAGTTTTTAAGTATAATTATAAAACAATGGTTTAATTGGTGATTATTAATAAGTGTCTTAAGATGTGATTATTATTACCCGTCTTAAAAACTTCTTGAACTACAAAGAATCTTTTTAATTTCTTTTTACTATTGAAAAGAAAGAAAATTGATACTATGGAAATATAGAAAATTGTTTAGGGAGAATACGAGAGTATGTTGTAAGAAAAGGCGAATTGCATGCTGCGCAAAATATCGATATGAAAAAAACATATGCCTATCTGCAAACGTTAAAGAATAAAATTTACTTTAATTTACAACAAACTAGTAGTAGATTTATGTGGGAATATTTTGCTAAAGAAATTCATTTCTTTTTTTTCAGCTTACTTATATTAAGTCCAGCCATATGCTGTCCTTTTTATCCTTAAAAGATCTATGTCCTATAATCAATCTCTTACCTGCATTATTATTTTTAGATTAAATTATTACATATAGATTTTATAATGTTTAGTTTTATAATATTGAAATAATAAAGTATATGGGTCATTTCAAAATTTTGGTCACATTTATGTCACAGAACAATAATTGGGCCAAATCTCAGTTGAATCCATTTTGATGATTTTTTCCTAAAATCTATCTGTTTGAAAGCTTACTTATCATTAAACATTAATTGTGATTTGTAATTTACGGCCCAGGAAAAAAAAATGCAAAATATTGATTTCTCACTCCCTAGTGATGTCACAACCCAGAGGTACTCCACAAGTTAGCTGAATATTGTGAAACTTCTGGGTGTAAGTCCATAAATCTAGGGTTTTTTAGAAAGGTTATTATGTCTAAGTTCAATATTCAACTGATGAATAAAAATTAATTAATTCAATTCACCTAATTAGTTCATTTCATGAGTGTCACTGGTGTTGATCCTCACTCCCTAGAAATTTTTTATAAGTTCCGCTAAACTGGAGGAACAGGGAAATTTTGTTTTTCCAACCTATGCGATAACACTGCTTCAACATGGAGTACACATGATTTTTCCCGCTAAGAACAATCCCGAGACTAGGAAGGTTAATTTGTGTTCAAGTTTTGAAACTCATAGGGTATTTTTATTCATCCTCACTTCCTAGTGAATAAGTTTTCCAATAAAGGTAAGTGGATTTTAATCATCCTTTTCACATTGATTGTAGTTTGATGGTAATTTGTAGAAAATATTTTTGAATAGCTTACTTACTTACTCTACTAACCGCCTGTGCCATTTAATGGTGGAAACCTCACTCCCTAGTCTCTCACTCCCTAGAAAATCTTAAAATCTAGGGGTCTAGGGAGTGAGGTTAACATCTAGTGATTGAGTGTTTTCCTTGCTCACAAAAGAAGTGCAGCGAGGAGCTATTGCACAGAATGAAAAAGGTAAATGCTCAGGTCCGTCAAGATGTTATAAATTTTCTTGAGGATGACGAATATTCAAAATTGTGTCCAGGACAAAAGGAATGTATCACAAGAAATTAAGAAACAAAAAAGGATTTTATCAGGGTCCCTAAAAAAACTTCATGCTCTCTTCAGTAAGCAGGTAGATTACAATATAAGCTATACCACATTCACAAAATTAAAACCTTTCTGGGTCCTAGCGCTTAAAAGTTTGTGTAATATTTTATATTTTGATATTTTCTAACTGCTTCTTATTTTCTTAAAATAAAAATGTTAAAATAAAAAACTTTTCTCACTTCCTAGACACCTACCTCACTCCCTGGAATTATATTTTTTTCAATATGGCGTATGTATGGTTTGACTGGTAATTATGTATGCTCACATCAGTGACTTGCTCATACAACCTTAAAGATTGATAAGGAGCAAAAAAACACACATATTATTCTTTTTTTTTTTGTTTAATTTGATGCCTGAATGTGACCGAAATTTTGAAATTACCCATATATTAACCTTAATAGTTAATGTAATTATCACAAAAATGAACTTGATCGTTAGAATAATATACAGTAATGAGGTCTAATTTAATGATAGCTCTTGATTCGGTACCTAAAAGGTCATCATTAGAAGACTGAGAATAATAAGCGCGTGTAGCTGCCCAGGTGGTTTGTGGGTTTTGTGATGTGGGTTAGAGCGGTCTGGATTTGCATCTATTAACATATTGTGAGGGCCCATTCAGGTATAATTGCCATTATAATGCCAATAATGGAACTCAACTTATAGCCATCGGTTAGATAATGGCATTATAATCTCCAATGCTACAGTTCCTGGATCAATTATATCCCATTGCAATGGTATATTATAAAGGAATTGTAAAGGTAGAATATTCAAGTATAAGCGATCAGCGGAAGATAAATATTATAATGAGGCATCAAAGGAATTGTAAGAAAAATATTACTTTGTACAAAGGACAATTACAAAGGATTACTTTGTATGGCAAAATTTTTTTAAATCCAAATCTCCTTGAATTGGGAGTTTTGGTGCTCTTTAATGAAAACTAACTGAAACACTGTTTCGACTAAAAAGACTAAATTCGGCTAACGATTTGGACCTACAATATGTTTGTTTATTTTTTATGGAGTTTGAGTGCGAAAAGCAGCTTGGTCAAATGTTAATTTTTATGTAAATTTGATTAATTTTTATATTTAATTGATGTTAATGAGTACTGATTATCAGTTTGAAAAATTATGTCTATTAAATTTTAGATAGAAATTTACAATTTCAAAACAATTAAGTTATTGAAAAAAAAAAAAATGTGCACGCTTTTTATAACTTACGAATTATATCCCTGCATAAAATCAGACCAATCAACGTTTTCGTAATTCGGCAAGATAAATATAAAGATTCCTAATTCTTAATAACACATCTTGAAAAATTTTCACGATTCAAGGCCCTAATAAGTAAAAATTCAGTCCTGTTTGTGGGCCAATTCTAAAAATCGTGACAAATCCTAAAAAGATATAAATTCTTCTTTCCTTAAAACCGGTAGGTTGTATTCATGCAATCCAAGTGAATTCTTGTCATCTTTGGACTTTTGTGAAAAGGCGGTAGTTTAATTACTACTATTCTTTAGAACACTTTTGTCCTCTTTCCTGACATAACGATCAGACTGTATAGATGTCTCATATCTTTTTAATACTATACTGTCTTCGTACTACTATACTATACATACTATACTGTATGTTTAATACTGTACTCTTTTTAATACTGTAGACTTTCACTATATCAAGTATTTTTGAAGTATATCTTATCAGGTATTTTTATATAACTTATTAATAAATGAAATGGTTAGGATCGATGTTAAAAGGTTATACATTGACACAACTGCAAATATTGAAACGTTATAGTACAACCTAAAGAATTCCAATTTTTCAGAAGTGAATGGGACCATAGATTCAAGGACGAATTTCCTAAGTACACATGTGCCGATTTGTGATTATCAATTAAATACATTTTAGAGGTAACCAACTCATAAAAACTCATTTTTACAAAATCGTAAAGTAAAAATTTAATTTTTCTAGTTGAAACGCTTCTGTAGCTGCGATATAATGTTTATAATGCTGTATTTAGGAAGTCAAACTTATGCAAACATGAATATAGTAAGTAAGGAAGCTAATATAATTTTTGTCTACGATTTATTTATTGGCGAATAAAACATTTTATACCTGTTGCTCATATTTTAAATTGAAATTGCAATAAATATATATTTTTCCGCATTTGATGTAACTTTTGTGGAATATCCCAAGCTCAATTATGATAAAAATATATTTCCTTGTTCCTGATATTTTCTTATTTTCGAACGCAGGATTGTTCAAACTGAAGAACGGGGTATACAAACTCATATGGTAACCTTTCCCATGAACAAGAGCTGGGAACCTCATGTTCCATACCCGCACCTCATAACCTCACAATACTCGTACTAAATAGACTCTTCCTACTTTGGATAACTGAACCGCGAACAGTTGATGTGGGGTTCTTGAACTACGATGCTGTGGAAAACCGCAAGTTTTATGTTGGCATTCGCTCACAACATGTGCGGGGTGGAAAGCATAGCATGTAATGTGCTCAACTGAACTTCGACGTTTTCTCCTACTAACCTTCCAGTTTATTTTGATCCATAAATAAACCCCTACAACCTCTAATACTGTGTTCTCAGCTTGTTAAACTTAACTCTATGATTTGTTGTTTCAGTTCATTAATTTCATTATTGGCCAGTACATCGAACTATTTTAAACTAAAATATTTTTCAATATATAGGTGTATAGCTATATAGGTATTCGTCAGTACAAAAATGAATAATACAAATATTTTCTCTAGTTCTGTGCTTATTCTCCTGAGATTAAATTATTCTGTTCAAAAGAAACAACAGAAAGGGTGTTACTATTTCTTTTTCCTATTTTAATTGGTGGATATGCTCTTGTCGCAGATAAACAACTAAGTATCAGCAAATAACTGTAAAACAACATGTTTTATCTTTGTCTTTGTAAAAGTATGGGTACGACTTCTGGGTATAGCAAGTCTTTTCTCGTCAGATAAAATGATTTAAATAGTTATTTAAATAATTACTGAATGGGATTTAAAAGTTAATTATACTTATACATCGATTTCAATGAGGAGCAAACATTTTTATTCACCTTTTATTTTTTACAACGTGGTATCCTACTCTATTGCTTTTTAAATAAACAACAGCTACAAAAATAACGTACGGTGGCTTTTGTAATATCCACTCATTGAAGTATTATCAATGCTGGTGATATCAATCGATTTAAAAAATAAATATCGATAAATTATAGTTTTATGCAAAAATCGAAAATGAAAAATCGAGAATAGTATGTGATTTCATGTTAAAATGTGACGATGTTGATCGATTTTGAGTTAAAGTGTACTATAATATTTAAAAATCACCAATCTTTATATTATCTAAATTATGTATTTTTTCATCCAAAGGCACGATTTTTCCTATTCAAATAAAGCACGTAGAAAGTATATTATTTTTTTTTTTTTCTTAAATCACATAATTTCCTCGAAAATACAGAACTTAAAGACCTATATGTATATATATGTAAGTCAGACATAGTTTCTTGTTTGAACAAGACAGTTGGGTCATGTACATCGTATGAATCATTAAAAGATTCCCAAAACAGATTATGGAAGGACGTCAGGATCGAGTAAGAAAAAGACGCAGGCTTGGGCTGCCGAATGCCTCAACAATGTAGAAGAGGCTGTTCCTGGATGCTTGGATGCGTTGCTAGTAGTATACATGTCTTAATGGAGGAGCATTGTTGACGAAGCCATCTTACTCCGTGGACCTTAGCGCCAGAAGAGTTAGTTGTTAATATTTTAAAATTGTTACAAAAATGGCTGTTCACTATTGCTTGTCTTCGGGTTTTCTATTTGCTGGGAAAGAGCTTTTTCGTTTGAGGAGTTGGTCGGGTTTGGATTTATTGTTATGATTTAATAAGCCTTGTTTAGACCAGACTTGATATATAATAATAAAAGTGTTTTTGATTTTTTTATGAAACGGCTATCGTATGAATAAGTATTGATATAATATAAATGATGACAGACCGATTATTGAAAAGAACCTATTTGATTCCTTTTTTTTGGAAATGAAACCATCTGGTGGACGATATGTCCAAATTAACTTTAGATAAAAACAAACTTGGCCGTGTTTGCAAGTAAAGTACTGACTATTGTGCGGTAGAGGAACAGGTCGATGCCTGGATTTCGGGGGTGATGAACGCGGAAATGCTGAAGACGCAGATTGTCCTGAAGCGTCTCTACATGCCGTGAAGACACGGTGCTCTGCGTAGGGTTCACCGAGCCGTGTCCAGTGTTCGTTATAACAGCCTCTGTATGTCGATGCCATTTGGTACAATCATATCACTTCCTATTTTTCTTGCTGGGTGGGATGCCAGTGGGTGTTTGGCTGAAATGTTTATAGAAGGAATCCTGATATCATGTTCACGTTTACTTATTAAATCATTTGTTCTGTAATTCATGGATGTCGGCATTCGCTTATGATTCCTAACTGCGAAAAAAATATCAAAAGGCCGTTTAGAAAACAAGGACTAGAAATCATACGGGGTGAATATTTTTTTTATTTTTTTTTATTTTATCATAATTTGCTTTCAGGGAAACACCCTATGCAAATAGAGTCTATCGATTATACAAATTATAGACATATACATTACACATTACATTTACATACAAACATTAAAAATACATTATTAATTATTAATATACATGAATATAAATAAAAATAGAAAAATTCAAATGTAAAAAAACAAAGTTTAAAAACTTAATTAAAATTGAACATCTAAAAATTAGTCATAAAATTAAAAAATTTAAACATTGAAATGCTTATTACTTACATAGATCAATCAACAACCAATAAATTAACAATTTCTATTACTGATGACATGTAATATGGCTATTGTTATGAGAAATCATCCTACCAAGTCTCTATAGTTTAAAATATTGGTAAAAAAATAAAACAAATTTCGTAGATCTTTTACGCTTTGTGGCTTAAAAATTTTAATTCCATTAACATTTTCCATCCCTTGGTAATACCTTTCCCTCAGATTGGAATAAATAGGGCAAACAAACAATATATGATATAGTGTTTCATTATTTTTCATATTGCACATTTTGCACTCTTGCTGAGGATTAATAATTATAATTTTATTGTTAACAGAAATTTTTATACTGTATCTACCTGAAAGTCTGATCTGCATTAACAGCCTAGTAAATTTAAAGTTAGCTGGGAGTAGTAAATAATCAGCCATTTGGAATCTATTCAAGAAAAGGTTTATATGCTCGCTATAGGTAGAATGCTGCAATCGTTCAGTGTCTTTATCTAATAAGTAGCATTTATATTTATTCAAAATTTTATTACTATTTGCTTTTATCTTAGCTGCATTATTTTCAAATATTAATCTACCCTCTTCTATGGTATCAAGCACATTTATGAATATATTAATCAAACATTATTAAAAGTATAAAAGCCTGCAAAAAAGAATATTATTGTCTACATTGAATGACTTTGAATTATTTACTATTTAATTCTTAACAAGTTGTAGGTTAAAACGTGGCCTAACTGGCTGCCAGTTCCTCCCCTCCTGATCTATCCATTGGTTATTATGGCTTATAAAACAGATAGTAATTAAAATACATAAAAGTTTCGCCCTGATTTTATGTTACCTATCATTATTATAAGAATGATGTATTTTTTGCTTTAGGTGTTTTTGCCGCATTGTTTATTATTTTTTTAACTTTTTAATTTCCTTTCAAATTCGGCTTACATCCCAGGCACCTTTGCCAACATTCTTATCACTCTTATTGGTAAAGACTACTACGACATTATATTTTTTTAAATAGTTTCATATAAACCAAACAAACAATAAATGAAATAAAAAGTCAATTAAAGGAAGCCTAGGACAGCTAGAGAGTGAATATGAAACTGAAACTGGTGGGGGTAACAGTTAGCCGGGGGCAATGCCCCTACCCTCCCTGGCCCCGTTTCCTTCTATAGCAAACTGTTGTTTTTTATTTTACTTTTTTTTATATTTTTTATTATTTTATTTTATAATGATTTTGAATATCATTTTTTATATTTTATTTACTTGTACGCCACTTTTAAACATTTATTAAAGTAAATTATACTCCAGTTCATTCTTCAGACAAGATATTTTTACTCCAAAAAGATGTACAGTTTTGTATAGGCAAAACCCTAAATTAATCTAGGGAATAATTAGGATTAGTTATTCAATAATTAATATCACAATTTCATGATTTTGATTTTTGAAACCCTTAGTAGGAAGATATATTTTTCTGTAGGAAGGGCTCAGTATTCCTTTTTTTCCCCTCTATTGAATTCCTTCCATTAGAAACTTGACACCTCTTTACTCATTGAAAGGATTGGGTTGTAGGAATCTTAATTTTAGAAATAAAATTAGTGTATAGACGTTTGGTGACAATATGAACGGGGGATGATCCATGAAGAACCTTATTTAACTCAATTCTCACTCCTTTCAACTATGTCATATTTCAAAAGATATATCAGAGGAGTGAATTTAATGTTAAATAAAAAGTGTTGTGAATAGAACGTAAGCCTCCTGTTTATCTTTTAATATGCAGTAGACAACTTTGAAAAAGAACAAATTTGATTAACTGTTAAAATTTAATAGTCCCTTTTGATTGGTGACATTCTTGTTACAAATATCATGGATGTTGCTTGGATTAAGTTGAAAAATTTGACATGCAAGGATATACAAATTTTTGAGCGCATTCAGAAAACATTCATAACTAAAAACAGCCGATTTTTGAGATATGACGTTCTTGAAAGGAGTGAGGGATATGAGTAAAAAAAAAAAAAAAAAAAAAAAAAAAAAAAAAAAAAAAAAAAAAAAAAAAAAAAAAAAAAAAAACAGTTATAAATCATAATTACATGTTTAAATGGAATAAATTTTCAACCGAAAGACATAAGCTAAAACTATAAATAATACATATCATAAATATAATTTTCTTTAATTTAATTCTAGCATTGTAACACTTCTTACAAATATTTATTTAACAAAAATGCCAAACGAATTATAACAACATAAATATTCGAGCAGGTTACAAAAACTATAACTTTATAGCACACAAATCATATGGCTTGAGCTTAACAGTCAAGGCAAAGACTAATACTCAAGAATGTTCAGTCAATCGCTCCTTATCTACATATAGTTGTAAGGAGGGTCTAGAACGTTGTAGAATCTTGTGGAAGCTGGTGGAACGGCGTAGATGGAGCTCGAACAATATCGATCCAAACAGTTCGCTCCGACCGCTTAGTTTGTGCCAACAAACGGTCTGGTATTTCAAAACCTATGTTTTTTTATTTAACGTTACACTATAATTTTATATTAATTCATGAATATATATAATTAAATATGTAAGTAATTATATATGTATTTTTCATAAGCGCAGGCAGGTGTGTCTTTTAAATAAAGAAGTTTTCAATTTAAAAATTCGTTTTTTAGTAAGATGTGGTCCATCATTGAAGTCATTTTAAAATTTGTAAAGTTATAGCCAGAAAGTGATCTCTTTTTTTTTCTCCATAATTTCTTTAAGATGTATTATTATTATTTATAGTAAGTGGATCCCAAAAACAAAGACATTACTTATTTTTATTCGATTTTTTTTATTTAATGTTGTTTAACGCCGCTTCTACTTCTCAGGCCATTTATTTTTAATGAATGATAATTTTCTTTTGAAATACTTTATATTTTTTTAATACATCTCTCCCGAGCATCAATAGTCTACGATCCAGGGGTTTGTGTAATTAAAGATTAAAACCAATATTGGGTTACTAACTGTTCAAAAAATAAAAACATTAAAAAAATCATAGTAATAATGAGTTTTTTTTCTTTCAAAAATAAACATATTTGTCTAATAAAAATGTCGAAAATAGCAAAAATGTCAGGCAAAAATAAATAACCGGAGCAATAAAAAATAATAATGGTGTCCAAGTACGATTCCTTTTAAATATCTAACTAATATTATTGAAAATTCATCACTGATTAAACATTACCTGTCTCATCTGAATAAATTAACAAATCACGAACAGGAATAGTTCATACCCCTTAAAGAAACACACTCAGGATGAGTAACAGATATGCAGATAGTTTATTATAAGAATTTGAAACGTGAATAGTTAGTCAGGGATAAAATTTGGACTTGTTTAGATGGCTCTTATAAATAATTAATAAAATTTTAATTAACACTCAGTGAAAATTTATACAGCTAAACTGTGAATTAACTTAAAATTTAAATTCATAATTTATTCATAATAATTTAAAATTTAAATCCTTCCCTCATGTCTTAATGCCTTACGTTTTAATGCGTTGCTGCAGACCACGGATTCGCTGATTGTCGCCGATCGCTGACAGGTATCGGTAATCAATGTATGAAGAGAAAAAAAAATTCATAATTGATAATCTTCAATGAATTCTAGTAATTTTTTGCCTTCTATAATAACTGGTATCACAAATTGGTTTTTATCAAATCCAAATTAATAATCATAAATAAACAGCTGCATCTACTACTACTATTATATTACTCTTTCTTGATCCTCGTACATACTATATTTACGATAATATACTATTTCATCATTTCCGTAGCTTTTTCTATTCGAAACACACAGGCTTCTGGTTACTTCGTTGATATTTCCCCACTTAGAGTACTGTTGTACGGCTTCTCTGTGTATCTCGAATCATAACCAACGTGTTTAATAAATTGTTTTATACAAATCTACTTTCGATCCCACTTTTACGAAAAAAAAAATAAAGTCGCTTTATTCTCCCTAATTTCGTATTTCCTGGCATCTTCTCTTCAAATTATTCGATCCATACATCATACTCCAAACTTGTTTAGTTAAAACCCTTGGCTCATCATCGCAATACCCGGAATAGTTCTTCAGATCTACATTTGTACTTCGGCCCACCGAACGCCAATTTTTGAAAATTCTTTTATTATTTGGTCCTCATTCCTATGGAATTTTATTCCTGCTTAATCCATCATTCCATCGCCCTCCTTACCATCATTAACGCCTGTTTATTCACTTACTATCCATCCATCCATCCCCTTAACAGTTTAATCGAATACTTCTATTCTGGATTAAAATTGCAAACTGATAGAAACTTTTATTTAATAGTCGTGTATAGAGGTGGGCGCTAAAATTTATTTTCACCTAATATTAATTGTTATATTTTTTTTTTAAATGCTATAAGTTTTCCTTATTATTAATCTTTATTAGAAAGTTTTATTTGTTCATTTTAATTGTCTTTATTTAAATCTAATTACACGGCTTTAAAGCCCCCTAGGTGTATAATATAATCGTTTTTTCAGAGACATATCGCTGGAAAATATAAATAAGAATTTTTTTATTTATATTTATCATTCAATATTTGTGCCACGCGTCAATGATATTTTCATTACTTTTTGTCATGGAGCATCCAAAGTGTTTAACAATTTATTGACTTATTTATGACTCTTGAATACTTAAGTAGAGGTACTTATGTACTTATAATGTAATTATAATGTAAATACTTAAGTAGCAGTAATTAAAGGTGAAAAAGACTGAATAGGCTATCAATCTAAGCAATTTATTTTTTATATTTATTTTTTTTACTGAAGGCTAACTAAAGAAAATAATGTGAAGATTATTTAAATATAATTTATCCTTAAATCTTACTGTACATCCGCCTAATGACTATTGAATGCCTAAGCACTATTTTATGTTACAATTATGGGGTATGAACATTTAAGGAGAATTGCATAGGATCGCGGAATCATTAAGTCACAAAGATTAAATTAATGTTTGTGTTTAACTAATAAAATTATTTTAATTAGACTATAGTTTTCTTTTTATGTCTAATTACCTGACATTTATTTATTAAATTTAATTATTTTTCTTGTGGATAACCACTTATACTTTTTAAATATTTGTATTTTGAAGAGGAAGGATTGGTCATGGGCAATTTTTTTCTCTTCAAAATAAGATTTCCTGTCTTAGTAACGTCATTAATTAAATAAGCATTTTTTTAAGAACTTTTGCATTAAAACTATTAGATTTTTTAATGAGCGGAAGAGACTATTAATTTTATTAATTCGTCGATTATCTTATTTGTTTCATCAGATTGAATTAGGTATATGATATTTGAACTGGATTAATATGTTATTTATTCTACAACTGAACCACTCCTTTGATAAATCCGATATAGCTACGAATTTGTAAAGAAGCGAAGAAACGTTTCTAGCGCTCTGATAGGCACACATATATAAATATAAATACATACATATATATATATATATATATATATATATATATATATATATATAAATAAACTAGTTTTTTTTTTGTTCGGTACCCCTACCTGGCCATGAGTGGCCTAAGGGGGGTTACTCAAGAGGTGTAACCAACCTATTCTAAGCATGGGTAGGTGGGTAGTTCGAGATTATGTCCATTTATTTAAAAAATAAGTTTTATTTCATAATAAAATTACCTATCTTTCAAAAAAAATAAGGTATTCAGCAGAATACCTATCAAAATAGGTAGTCTGCTCCCGCTACCCTCTGTGTAGTCCTCGGAAGTGGCGGTCCCAGAAAAAAATTACCACACTTCTTTAATTTACAAAAGCGAAAATAATTTAATCAAATTCTTATATATAAATAGTTCTGTAAGTAAAAATGAATTCCCTAAATGTTTTTTTTTTTCGAAATTTCGGAGGGGAGGTCTTTCGCTATACCCTACCCTTCTGCTATTCTGCTGCTACATTAACTGAACAGCAACTTACCAAGTTTTCCATAGTTGTCAACTTCTGATGAGAAGAAGCCTTGAGCGGAGTAATGACTTGATTTTGACCTTAGATCTTAGAGACATAAGTATATTATTTTTTGGAATGTTCGTTCTAGATTATATACCTTCTTGGAACTGAATGTTTTTGTTCTATCTAACAATTGGGCCTGCAAAATCAGCTCTTAACAAAACCGCACTGACTTACTGATGGAAGTAATATACGACACAAGGATGAGGAAGAGCAATAACCGCCAGCATCCTTTCCGTGACGTGCATACGTTCGAGAAGATCGCCAACATCGTTTAGCCAAGTACTTTCCTCGTGGAAGAAGCTATGAATGTAGTGTCCAAGCATTTGTATGTAGTCGCTATCTTTAATGGCCATTTAAATTTGTTGTGTTCCTTGTATTAACCGGGCTCTTACACATAATGCTTTTCTATTTATTTTGAGAAGCAAAACGGTGCGGAGAAAAACGTTATCTCTGAAATATAAGTGTTTTTTTTCATTAAAGTAAGTAATGCTAATTAATCAGTTGGAACTACAAAGCAAATCTACAGAAGGTCGATCAATTTAGTGATACTTTTTCTCGTATGTTACTTCTAGCTGTTTAGTAAGGTAAACAAATTGAAATGGAATAATAACAAAATACTTATATGAATTTAATAATTTTATATTGAACTGGATAAATTTTCCACTGGAAGTCGAGCGGGAGTCGAAAATCTGATGAAGATGATCTTAAAAATTTTTGAAAAAAAGTTTTAACTGTAAAAGCCGAGCAGTAGCATTACCGATTTGTCTTCCGTTGTGTAAAAGCTGGGATAACAATAGGAAGGCCTTGCTGATATTCGTATTTTTATCATGTAGGGATTAACTACTTAATAAGAAACACGGAACAAGAAAATTATCTGTTATGAATCACATAAATAATTTTTGAGATCTTATTTTAGATCTTTTAATCGAAAATGGGATTCGTGATATTTTATATTTGAAATATATACAGAACTGATGAATCACTGGGCCGATCGATAAGCAAATATAAGAGTCTATTGAATCATAGAAGTGATTGTCTGAGGGAGCACAGAACAATTAGTGACTTCTTAAATATTCAAATTGTATAAATTTGATATTAATATCAAATTATAAATATAGAAATTCAAAAATAATTCCTTGGATTTCGAACTCGAAGGCGAGTTTAGTTACCACTCCTTTCACAAAATTATGAATTTCGCCTTCAAGTGCTTGAAGGACATAGAAAACTTCGTAAAATGAGTATTGTCATTAAAGCTAGCTGCTCCTCATGCAATGGGGATGCAGCTAATATGATAATTTCCAATATAGCTAATAATATGATTATTTCATATTCAAATATGAAATAAGATAGACCTAGGAGAACGGCAGTGCCCCTATAACAAAAGTTTTATTCTGTCATAAAGTTTTCCCTCTTTTACACTTTAGATGTTTGCTATGATGCTTATTACTTTTGTATTCAATATATGGGAGAAGAAAGGGGGGGAGTAAGGATAAAGAATATTATATAGTTAAGTCTTTAAACTTATAAACATATGTTAACTCCACACTACCGAATCCATAATATACTATAAACTATAAACTAAACAACTATATACATTTCTTTACATATAGTACATACTGCGTTCATCTATTTACTATAAGTGAGGCCAATCACTATTTAATTTCACAATTTATTTTATTTTCATAATAAAAAAAATGACCTAAAATTAACGACTGTTACAGTTTCATCAAGGTTTTTTTTGTTTTTGTTTTTTTCACTTTTTGTCCTCAGTTATAATTCCTAACCATAAGAGAGAAATGCTTTATTTCAATAATAAGCCATGCTGCCCAAATACAACAGGTTGCTACATTACTCAGCGTACCAATTAATACTTGAGTACATGTATACTTATAGGCGGGCGCAATCGACTATAGGGGTGCGCTAGTAGTTTTGCAAAATGTCGGAAAGAACGGGGATAGACATAGTTGATGTGATAGAGATAATTGGTAATTTTAAAAGATCATTAATTGAAGGGCAGGCTATCCTTGATGCAAACCACATAATTACATGTGGAATAATATCTAGAAGTAAAAAAACAGTTAATTTACAAGCCTTGTGCCTTCAAACTAGCAATCTTAAAGGACTGTCCCATCAAATAAAAGGGGAAATCGAATTTGTTAATAATAATAAGCAATTTTCTTGTCATTGTATGTGTAAAGCTGGTAGTTCTGGTAAATGCAAACACATTATTGTAACTTTACTCAATGTTTTTCGGTTAGGAATAACATTAATTACCAATTCATAAAATCATTGTTATGACAGCTTAGTTTCTTTGTCATATTATTTATTTATTTTTCAAAACTTTGAGGCATCGCATTGAAAACTCGGAACAATTAAGCACAACGGATGTAATACAAAAATGGGGAAAATTAAAAAAGAAAAACAAATCTATGACACTATGGTCCCAATGTTATTTGCATAAAACTAGCATTTTGGAATAATAAAATGTCAAATACTAATATTTACCTGGATAAATATAGTCACTTTAATTAAAATGAAGACTACATATCGTCATATATTTCAAAACAGGCTTATCTATTCTCAATTTTACAACCCACTCTTTAAGAAGCTTTTGTTTTTTTGGAAATAAATGGAATGTCACGTCATTTGATTTTCTATTTCAACACTGAGGGACCGAGCAATACCTATTAGACATTTTTCAAATGATTTTTTGCTCAATCGGGTTTTCATTATGGAAAAATAAATTAAAAACGCCAAAAAACCCTATGAATGACCCGGCTTTTATCCCCGTTTCTCTAGTTCCTGTAAAGAAGCAGCACCGTCTCTTGCGCCCGCCTATAAATAAGATACATTTTTACATTTTATTTTATAATTATAATATTTATCTTACTTTAAGATTACTTTCATTGGCCTTTGATTATTTTTATGGGCCTTTGTTTAAGATTATTTTCATGATCTTCTTTTTTATCGTATGCTGACTTTTGTTTGATATTAATATTTACCTCAGGATAAGCTTTGTTTTTTGTATTGTATTATCTAAATGTTGTGCTGGGGGCTGTTCCAGAAAGCAAATATACGAATAACACTGTCGTAAAATAACATAGCAGTGGCTTTCATGGTTGCAGACCATGACATCAATCGCCGTGAAGACGAAACCTAAGCGGAATTAGATTATAGGTGATGTTTTTATTTTCTGTAGTTAATACTGTAGATGGCCTACGCTGCCTTAGTGGAGCATTACCGGACCTTACCACCGGAGGGCGGGCACACTGACTCACATCCAGCGCGACCACAATGAAAGGAAATGCTAAATAATATTCCGACCGACTCACTCTCGAACGGACGGAATGAGGTTGACTGATTGCTCAGTCGGGGCGGGGAACTTAGGACGTGTCCGGGCGTACCAAAACGCCCCTCATTAGAATATCTGTTCCTCCCGGCTTCTCCAGCCCACGCTCTTCGGTGCTCCTCCGGAACAGTTGATAGAGACCCCTGACTCACCATAATAGGAGAGTGTGGACTTCTTATAAGTCCCTGAGTTGTTTACTTTGCAGATGATCTCTTATTTAGCATTGAACTGCATTGAAATACATTTATTAAAGAAATTATGATATAATAATTGGCGAATAACATATCTTCCAGTACATTAGTTTATTAAAACTTCACAATTTAAAAAAAGGCCTAATCCCAACGTTTCGGACCTTACACGTCCATCTTCAGGGCATTTTCCTTGTATTACATAAACTCCTTTCCTTAATAAAATGTTTATATAAGTCTCTACATAATTTAGCTTTAAATCATTGATAAGAATTTGGCAAAGAACCGCTTTTGCCCGTTGTCACAATTGCCTTTGATAAATACCTAAAATACGCTAACCTTTTTTTTTATCGTCATTTTTTGAGACTTTTTTTTCGACTTATAATGTAATTGCACCTAGATATAATAAGCTTTCTTCTTTTGTTTAAAGGTACCGATATCTAGAAAATCTTTAGTAATGTTAAATTAAGGGTTAAAAATTCAATAAAAGTCAGATGTAGTATGCAGCTGGACAGTAAGCAGAGCCTTTGACAGAAGTAGGAATGATCGAAGTCCCAATAGGTGGTCTGGGATTTGAATGCTAAATCGTGGAGTAATCCCTATACAAATAAGAAACTGTTCACCGAAACTGGTCAGTTAATTTCTCTTAATATTAAGATAAGGTGGTTATGATGGATGGGATCTTTAGTTAGGATCTTTAGAAGCAATGCATCGAGTAGCCTTTCCAAAAAAAAAAGAATGTTACAATAGTTGGCCTAGAAGATTACGGAAGGCTGATAAATCAAACGGAAATTTGGTTTCAACAAAGATATCGAATAGCTGCAACTGTTGTATCTAGTCCACTAGCCCAAGATGGCTGACCAGGAAGCATGATTTTTTCTAAAGGATTAAAAATATGGCTTCATCAAAAGTTATTAGAGCAAGAGTAAATTATTAAGGTCTCAAATACATGGTAAAACAATGATAATTACTATTTACGCGCAAATTTCCAAATGTTGGTTCTACCTGTTCAATGAGCAATTATTTGTGATGATATTTATACAATTATTTTACTTATGATTATCTTAAAGTTCAAAATATCGCTGTTAAATGGACTGTTTCAAATTAATCAACTAATTTCTTCATTGCTCTCAGAAATCAATGAACCTTGATTCAACCCTTTTGTTCTGGCGATTCTTCCCGTACAAATCTATCTAAAGGATTTTCCGATTCAGCTAGAACAGTTACGCTCATCGCTTAACAAATTTTAACTCAGTTGAATTTTAGAAAAAATTAACAGTCTTACTGTCGACTAGATGAGGTAAAAGAAGTACGGATACCCATGAATACACTTTGTAAACCTACCACACAAATCCCTTTAAATCTGATACCGTCTGAATCGAGGGGCCTATCATAATGAATTCAAAATATAACAATATTCTGTCGTTAGAAAATGTTAAGAAAGAAAACTTATAGAATAAATCGCATAAATATAAGTTTCAAAAACTATTTTATCAAGGGAAAATTTATTACTAAAAATAAATCAGCTTTAAAATAGAACTAAAACCACGCATTTATATATTTATTATGACTACATTCAAAATTTTATTTTATTTTTATTTTTTTATAATCGCTTTATAATAACCCTACTGCAACATTTGAAGCAAATACTTTTTCTTTGTTTACATATCCTTGGCATGATAATGTTCATTTTATCCCTACGTTTCATTGATAAATTGTTCATTTAATTATGTAAATATAGTTTTGTTATTAGTAAAAATATATATTTTAATAAACATATAAATTTATAATCAATGAAACATTATTATTAAATCTCTCACCTGCAAACATATCTATATTAACTATTATGTAGTAATTAGTTATCGTTAGATAATTAATTTATAATTTTTAAACTATTTTATAAGAAGATAAAAGATTCGACCAGGGCCGGGAATCGAGCCCAGGTCCTCTGCATCTACGTTGGGGAGGGATGCACGAGGGAGGGATCAAAGAAGAGAAAGATTCGATCACTATCAGAAAGGACTCACGGTTAGCTCAGTGGTAAGAGCGCTGCGACGTAGATGGAGAGGACCTGGGTTCGATTCCCGGTCGTGGTCGAATCTTTTATCTTCTTATAAAATAGTTTAATATATTAACTATTAGTTTAATTATATAGCTATTAACTATTACTTTAGTGTGCCTTGCATCAATATTAATTGTTTTTCTTCAAAATTTTAATAGCTCCAAAAAATAAAAGAAGAGGGTGTCTAAAAATCTGAAAAATAATTCTTATGTATCTAAATTTATTTTTTATGACTACTGCAGCATGGAAGATTTTTTTTCGGTTCTTAGTCGTACGTAACATCTGATGAATTGAAAACCCCGAAAAGGTGTGCACCTTTAAAAAAAAAAGTCCTGACCTAATGTTTAACAACCATTAGGTCCCTAATTTCTGTGAAGCCTTAAGTTTGTTTGGGCCCTTTGTCCAGTTAGAAAGCGGCCGAGTGTTGGTGGCTTCGGTGAGAAAACAAACAGGCCTCATCGCTAAACAAACTGGCCACCTCCTATTATCCTTTTCAAATAGAAATAAAATGTGAGTTTTAAGAGCTAATTTCTTTTTCATATAATAAAAATTCTTAAAAATTGTTTGATAATATTACAATGTTAGAGTTTTTACGACATTTTGAATTTGGGGCATTGAAACAAACAGAACTTCTGTTCTTAACATTCTTAAAAACAAAAATATAAATAATTAAAGGATCTATGAAAATGTATAGTCTTATAATATTGAATTCAAACCAAAACTTACTTATTTTTGAATAAAAATGTTTCATTTGAAATATGGATAGTTATATTTTAAGATAGCTCACAATATTTTAATAATTATTCAGCTCAAGGATACCGTATATCTGTAGGATGTGTTGTTGATTATTTGTTATTATTATAATCTGATAGTTTTGGCTGAAGGAACCAAAGGAACTGGCTGATAAAAGAGCTTGTCAGTTCCCATATATTTTTTAATAAAACCATACGAACTGAATTTTAATTAAACCAGAACTGCATACATTACGATTGACTCTAACCATACTGAATTTAATCATATTAAATTAAAAAAAAATTGTAAAATAAACCCTTTGACGATAAATACTCTGAATTATGGAAGAAACTGAGTATGTTATTATCGACATCTATTATTTTTTTTTCCTTTTTTTTTCATTCACAAATCTGACCATTCTGTCCTCGTTCAGAACTGTCTTCCTCCATTGACTCAGATCCAGTGTCCCACGAAGTAGCGGATTCGCTCCGATACCCAGCCAAATGTTGCGGAATAAACCAGACCGACCATTGACTAGAGTCCAAAGTAAGAGATGAAAATATTACGGTAGAATATCTTCCAGAGGATGGACGACAATGGGCCGATGTACGGTCCTACCTGGAGTACGACAGCACCTGTTCGTCGATGGAAAAAAAAAGTGAAACGCCCGGTTTCCCACACGCAGGGCTCCCGAGCTACCTGGCCCTTGAGAAAGGGAGAGGGTTAGCTCATATAGGTCTTTCTCCAGAGATTTTTTATACTTTCTTGTTTGATCTGGAGCTGGAGAGGGCCCTTCCCGTTTGTTCACCTTGACGGTTGGGTAATCTCAGGCCGATTAAATCCCTGTTTCTTTGTTTTTCCGCAGAGCATAGTACCGTATGGGGTCCCCTCAATTAGTTCTCGAATTTCAAGTTTAATCGCTGTGAAACAGAGGCCCTGGCCATATATATAACGAAATATTTATATTTCGTTTAAATATTCAATTTATGTTACACTGTTATTGTTATATTTATTATTAATACATTATTTGTAATACACTATTTATATTGCATTTATATTTAATCTATGAAAGATATGCTCCTGCAAAAAAATAGAGAAAAAATTATGATAACATTTTAAAAATGTAAATGAAACTTCTTTATGAAGCTCTAATTACAAACAACACTTGTCTTAGTTAATTAAAAAAAAAAAGGAGTATTTAATAAATTCTATTTGGATAGATTTGAGGTAATTTTTTTATTTATTTATTATTATTATATATATATATATATATATATATATATATTTTTTTTTTTTTTTTTTATGACAAATGAGAAATGCAAGAATTTTCGGTTGGTGATCATATCAAAAATTGTGACTCTATTTTGTATGTTTATGAACAATATTTTTACAAGCGAAATCCGATTAGAAAGAAAATCAGATAAAATATATGTCTTTCTGTTATTTATAAAAACACACACAAAAAAAAAAAAAAAAAAAAAAAAAAAAAAAGCAGTGGCTAAATGTCAGAAAGTGGTTTTTGGCTCTCATGAAAAGTTGGGTTTATGCAGATTCGCTAGTTAACCGTGAACCCGATAATAATGCAGGCTAAGATGAATAACTTTATAGGTCACAAAAAATGTTTTTAAGAATTATTTACTCTATTGTTAACCGCTCGAAGTAGGGGAGAGCGAGGTTGGTTGGCATAGGGGGTATGTTGGCCATTGGCTTATAGTTTCCGTCACACCTGTTGTGAAGACTCCACCATTGTACCATGTCACCCGCTCGACCTCGGGAGTCTTGTCCTGAGTTTTCAATCCGATGCTAACAGTATAGCGAAGAGTGTGCTTCATTGATTGATTTTACGACATTTAAGTAAATTTTTATATTTTCAGTAAATTTGGTTTAAAGGCATGGAAAAACATTTGACTCCGATTCTGTTCACATAGCCCCAAACTCCTTTAAAAAACTAACCTTTCGATTAACCAGTTTCTTGTTTGATTGTTCTCTCCTGTTCTGGCAGCCATCTTTCATATGATCTCTCCTGTGGGGTTAGTTGGCTCTCTTCAACTTTTTTTTTTGGCGCAGTAGCAATTCACAAAAGCAAGGTAAACAAAATCAAAGATGAAACTTCCAATTGTCTTTAGTTCCAGCGAGGAAGATGAGAGCAATTTTTCTTATGCAAAAAATGACGACAGTCTAAGCTTCTATCTTCTTCTATAGTCATTCTATTTTCCATTAAAAAGCTGTTAAAAACCGATTCAAAATTATTATGCCATTATAGTGCAGCTTTTAATAACAATAATATGTGTCAGAAAGTACTTGATGAATGAGATGGCTAAACAACCCCACCTTCTAGGCCAACCTGTCCCACCTTGGGGGTTAATTGGCATACTCTGGATTGACGAATTCTTCAATTTTCTATGATCTTAGTATTAAATATTATGTGGTGAAAAAAATGCTTGTAGTACTCTAATATTTCGAGTTTACAGAGGTATCATCCATATTGGGATTATATTAACAGGAATGACTCAACAATCAAAAAAGTGAAAACTGTTGCCAACCAACCCGGCTCTTCCCTACTATAGTAGCTGATGCATAAATTAGAGATACAGAATTCAAGTTCATTAAAATGAAGAGACAAATCAAAGAAAATAAATGCAACTTCAATAGCCGGGAAGCTTAAAACAATCTTTAAGCTCGATTTCTCAAAATTGTTTTTATCATTCAATCATTCTTCCCAACGTGTGATTTCCAAAAGTAAAAAAAGAAAGTAGGCCTATACTCCTTCAGGCCATATTGTTTTAAATATAAGTAAATGAAGTTTAGGTGTGGGTATAAAAACGTATTTATATTTTACAAGAAATATCTACTTCCATTGTTTTCACCTCTATTAAGGCCTCTATTAGTAAGGCATAGTATAGCAACTTGGCTTGATTTATCTTAGAAAGAACTTTTTTATAAACTAACTTATATAAAACAAAGAATTTTCTTCCCAATTTTATAATCTCAGTTTCCAACATCGCTAGGGTATTTAATCACCTTTCAGAAGGTGTAGGGTATTGAAAGCTTTTCAGAAGTTTATCAAATCATAAAAGTTCACAAAATACTATGTTTTACTTTTCTTTTATAGATTGAGAGCTATGATTTTTTGACTGAATTTCGTATGCCTACCTAATACTTACTAAATCATCGACAAGAACATTCATTTGGCTCAATTCAAACATCCTTGGTATATTTTATTTTCTATTACCGAATAAATTGTTCAAGAAACCGCATATTCTTGAGGCGCATTGATGGTGCATATGATGATTCTGTAGACAATACTTCATCAGGTTTGACGTGTCCTCAACTTCGTAGAACTACCCCGCAGGCTCCAGGAGATGAGACCAGTTCCGGCAGGAATACCCAGAAGCCGAGGACAGTGACCATTGCAAGGAATAGTGAGCCGTTAAAATTCCTGCCCCTGGACAGCTGACCAAATCGGACCGTGGAAGGGAGAGCCACCAGAATGTAAAGGACATTCTGCAGGACTGGTTCGGTTCATGAGCGGAATAAGGTTCCCATCCTGGGGAATCAATTAAGCGGCTCTACAGGGGATCTCGGCTCCTTAGCCAACGCGGACATGGAGCCACCTGTTGTTATCTTAAGTTTTTACACCTCCGTGTCGACCGAGGAACGGGTCATCATTCGCTTTATCAGATGGAGCGAAACTAGTTTTATTGCATATTGAAGTCGATTCCTTTTTTTGTGCCCAACTTTGTAAAATGGACTCTTTTGGCATACATGTTACCACTATACATTATTATGAAAGAAATGTTCATTTTTAATATTATCGTATATATGAAAATGCAACTGACGGCCCTAGGTACCTTAAAACTAAAAGGAAATACCAAAATAATAGCAAACTAAATTATAAAATTCTCTCCATTTTATATATACAACAAACATAGAGGATATCAAATCCATTGATCATTAAAACAAAACCAAAAACTATTATTGTTTTTTTACATAAATTTTGTTGAAGTCCTAATCATTGGGAAATAGGGTCATATTAACAAACAAACAAAAAATTGGAAAGTTTACAGCTTCCATAAACTGAGACAATTATTCCCTTTACGAACATCTATCGCGATTCTTAGCTGTAACCTGTGTTTATTGTTAGTTTAACAACAAACAATTTCCAAGTTAAGTTGGACCATGACGGAGTGACTGTAATCACCAGGTTTATTGGTCGGTTCTGCTTCACTGCTATCCATAAGAGGTTCCAATATTGGGCTATTCGTTCATAAATGACAAGGCTATAAGAGCAGTGAAAAAAATAAATAAAAAATAGTGGAAATAAATTAGGAAGCCGATATGAGGATATTTTATAAATAATAAATATAGATTTGAAAATTAAAACTCAATCCACCATGAAGAATAAATAGTGAAACGAGTTAATTTTTTATTTTAAGTAATCTAAATAAAATTATTTCTCTTGACTAAGACGGTAGTTGTTCTGATCAACGCTATAAATTCTCTTTTTTTTTCGTTTTTAAATAAATTTATTAATCACACTGATACTATTTTGCAAATATTTACTTAACTTTTCAGTTCTAAGGCATGCATTTTATTCTTGGAAAGTTTTGGGCTACTGTCTGTTTTCTATCACTATTTTAAAAAAATACATTTTTGTTTGTACTCGTTAAAAATATTCACTAATAATGAATATTATTTATATAAAATAACTGTTTTACCATAATTAATGGTTTCTTTTTTTCGATAAACTACCACTGCTTTTAAATTCACTATTTAATAGCCTCAGTCCAGCAAATGTCCCAAGACGATTGCAACAAGTATACGAATGTTAAGATTAAGTATTAACATTTAAGTTTATTCAAGAAAGAGGTGAGCCCCATCACCGATAACTTAGCAGAACACTCATTCCTCAAAATGACATTTTTTCAATACACCTTAAAATGCAGTAAAAGGCTTATTATTCAAGGAGGGGATAAATTGACGGAAGAAATTATACAATCATGAAGGGCTTAACTTGCAAACTGCAACTCATTGGTAGATATTTATTTGGTACATTTATAAATTTTTTTATTCTTCAGCTCATAATAATTTTCTCACAAGAGAATTTTCATGTTTGCTATGTCACTGAATTCAAATAAAAAATAAAAAAAAGTTAAAACAATAATCAATGCTTATATATTCATTCATTCATTATATAAACAAACATTTATTCTCGATGATCTATATCGTATCAGTATCTTATGATTGAAAAATTATGATTCATTATTTGAAAAATTCAACTTTTTAATGTAATGTAATATATAAGGAGTCTTAATTCCAAAATGGCATAACTAATATTTTTAGTACCATTTTTTAAAAAGCTTTTGATATGGCTAAAATAAATATTTTGTAAAAAGTTAGCTTACTTTATAAAAACCCAGAGTTAAAAAGAATGCTGAATTACTTTTCAAATATTAAGTAAATCAACTACAAACTTTTTTTAAAGGGTTTTTACTCCATTGTTTGTAACCATGGCAGTAACCAGTTATTGTTTTTACATTTTAAAAAAGAAACATTTATTTTGATTTATTCGTTTTCACCACTAGTTGAGAAAATGAAATAAACAATTAATGATGTTGAACTATAATTAATAAATAATTGAATAATAATTAATTATTACATCCATTATCACTATACATCCATTATGAAGTAAGTAATGCTATTAAAAATGATAATCATAATAAGTAGTAAACATGAGAAGTTTAATTTTTTTTTAATCTAAAAATTCTTATTTATTCTAAAAATAAGAAAATATTCAAAGAAATAATTTCAGTTTGATAAGTAGTAAACAAAATTATAATCGTTTAGTCGAACTTTCGAACAACGATATTTTATACTCAAAAGGACAAAAAAATATTAACTCGAACAGAACATTATTTAAATTTGGGAGAAAAAACTAAACAAACCTCTTTAGCGCATTGAGAGTTTTGCAAATGCGAATCTCGAGTGTATTTCAACAATAAAAGGGAAACAAACAAAAGACTTGAAGAAGTGACTATGAATTTCTAAATATTGAGTACAACGAACTCTGCAAATTAACATTTAATTATCATATGAACAAGTGAAACATGGCGGGTGAGGCGATCGGAGCAAGAACCCTTGAGAACTCATCGCTGCAGGAGGTTTTTTTTTTGTAACTTTTTTCATTTGCGTTATCTAAATCTGTGGTAGCCAGTTCTTTTACCTGGAGCAGTTCTTTGTAGCAGCACCACCTGTTTCGGCCTCAATCACTGTTCTTGTCGGGCCTTCTTTACGGGGGAGGATCTAATCATCTTGAAGATTGTATGTGGGATAAATCGTATCAATTCTATAATCAATTTCGATCTCGTTATAGTTTTCTTTTCTACTCCTTTGCTGAGTATTATTATGTATCTTTAGGAAAGATAAGAAACAGCTGTTCGGGTTGGTCGTGTCTTTCTTAGCTCACTTGTCCATTTTTACCTTCCTCTGCTGGGATAAATGTCAGAGTCACGTAATAAAACGTTTTCGACAAGGTGAGCAGGACTATAAGATACTGCAAGCAAAACTCTGACATAAGAATTTTAGAATGTGGAAGCTATTGTAAAGATTGACAAATTAATCACATTTAATGATTACCTTAACTGACTTTTTCAAATTTTCCTTAAAAGAATATACTGTTGCATTGGATCTTAATAATGCCATTGGAAAAGGGATGGGTTGATTTAATGTGTGTTTAAGAATCCCTGGAGCACTGTAAGGTTCTAAATTGTAAACTTACCATAGCTTGAGTTGGTTTGTTTTCTTTGTAAAACAGTGTCATTAAGGAATAGGGATTCTAGTCCTAATTTCGTAATTTTCACGTGGCTTTTGAACACTTCTCTTTCCTCCATTTTGACCGATAATGATTCTCTGTACCCTGATGCCTTCAAATTTTAAAACAACTGGAATCTGTACATTTTTATATAAATTAAGCTTCTAAAAAGATATTTTGTAAATCTGCAAGGGTTCTGGCCTTACTCGATGATATATAGTATATCATTTGAAGAGCTGAACGTATATCAGTAGCGCCATCATCGACTAGTTAGTATATTTTTTCATCTATATGATACAAATTTTTAAAAACCAGGAATTTTGAAAATATAAATATCAAAAGGAATATTGATTCTCTACCCCGTAGACGCATCTAAAAAAATTAAATTTTCGCTGATGTCTTTAAAATTTTAATGCATGTGTTACATTTAACCGTAAACACCTATGATCTTGACCGGAATAAGTCACTACCTATTTTTTGGTGACATCACTCGTCCCTTTCGCTCATAAAAACCATTATTCTGAAGCCTGAAAACGTTCGAGTTTGCAACTATAACAAAATAATACACAACAAGTAACAAATATTCTATCTAGATTACTACGTAAAACCAGAAGAGGAGTAGCAAGATAAAACAAAACCTAGTCTACATGATTTTAATCCATCGCTATCCAGGCTACTTAACACCGCATTTTACGTGAGAACAGGATAATTTTCCTGATAAACTAGTGAATACAATTTTTTTTAAATGAGCATATTCATACATAATCCCAATAGGTTCCGAAAGCGTTAGTTTTGATTCTATTTTATATGTTTTTTGTGTGGAGGTATTTAAATAACTAAGAACTTCAATTTTTAATAATTTTATTTAACGATGTTTTGGAAAAATATTTTCCCATACTTCAAAACATAAATTCAACACCAAAATGATGAACACTATCATACTAAAAATCATATCATATCAGCCAATCAGAAATCTGATACAAAGTACCTTACGGCACACGATTGAGACATCATAAACAGAATCAAAACCTATTTTTTTATTTTTTTTTAATAATGTCAAAAACAAAATTTTATAAATTTTACCATAACATACAAAATATAGCAATAGCAAATCCCCATACATCAACAACCATAAGTTCACTCCGCGGTAATAATAATCCAGTTATTGGATAATAACAAAGACAAATATTATATATCATTGTATGTATATATAATGTGATATATATATAAATATAGTTTGCCCAGTAATTTTACCACATGAGTAGTAAATAAGTAATTTATCTATATATTTTACATTAATTAACATATACTCGTAGCTCCCCAAACCGTCAACTACTCGTGTAATAAATGTTTAATTACATAAAAATGATAGTTTAAATGTTTATATTTAAATCAAAATATTAAAATTTCGTTGGGCGGTATCTTTCTCCATTCCTGAGATTCATCACATTGCTAATTGAAGGAAATATAAATTTCAGCCCTTTCTGAACCCTGAGGGTTTGAGACTTATGTAAGTGATTGATAAAACACTTGATGATTAATGAAGAAGAATTTTTCAGCAAATTAAAAAATTAAAAAAAGCCGCAAAACATTAAGGATGGCAGTCATTGATTGCGGCGGACAGATGTTGCACAACTATTCGTCCCAAAAGATACGGTAAAAAAACGGAGGGCTTCCGATCCTTGATTACCTATATCCACTTTCACTGAATTTCCCACGAACTCCTCAGCCAGGCCGAGGGATTCCTCAGGTATAAACATCATTTTTTAACAACTTCGAAAAAGGTTACACGCTTTCATGATCAGCGTTAGCTGATACTGATCAAATATCGATAAGGGCTGATCTTATCTAGAGGGGATGGGTGCTTTTCACTTCACCACCTTCCGGCGTGATTTATGTTTATGAATTAAAAAAAAAATATAGTTATTATTATAATGAAATTAAAAAATATTAATTATTCACCGCTTTATCTGATTAAAAAAAAATATCAGAATATTTTTTAATACAATTATTTTTTTAAACCCATCATTGTCATTAGAAACATTCCAGGCTCATTAGCTCTCGAAATGATGGCATTTTCAAAAACACGTTCAGGCATTGAACTCGATTCTTTTTCGTAATTTCACTTAGTTCCTCTGTCTTCTAAGGTCATCATATCATTAATTAACTCTTTTTTTATTACGATATAATATATTGGTCTGATCGGAAAATACGTACATAAAATGGATGGGAATCAAATGTACAATTTATTTATTTTAATTTAATATTTTATTCCACCCAGAAGGAATCGTTTCTTATACTCAACTGAAGGTTTCTTTGTCTATTTTCAAAAATATATTCGCCGCTAAGACCCCATTTTATCCTTGTCATTTCGGACGGAGAATATCCCCTAGGTTCCGAACTTGCTATCTCCCCCCTGACTGATGATGTCTCTCAACTTACACCGAGGACGATGGATTAATACACCGCCTCCAAGCCCCCATCCTCAGGGATATATGTCCGTCGCGATATACTTTATCGCCGGGTCGCGCCTCGAATACATTATCCGAAGTCTTCCATTTTCCTCCGGTCGGTGAGGGTGCCGTCCAAAAAGAAGAAGCCCGAGTATCCCCCCTCAAAAGGAAATGCTGTCTAGCGCATTCGGCTTTCGTTACTTTATCGCTTCGTCACCTATAACGCCCAAGAGTACACTGGTGCAAAAGGAGAAGTAGGCTTCTAAATTGGTACCTGGTGCCTTTAAAGAAAATACGATACCGGAGGGAGCAAGAGCCCATTACTCAGGGATAAATATTACAAGTCATTTTCCGACCCCTTTTTTTCTTATTCTTCGTTACCCTAAGCCGGCACTCGGATTCGCCCCCGTACTCCTACACCCTTCCCTTATTTATACTATCGCACCCATCTCCCTCCACGCCTGTTATAGGCCATTCATTAGTGGACATATTCGCAACTCTTCCATTTCTTCCATAAGCAGTAGTGGTATAATGCTGAGTGGGATTTGTCTCATTCTCACCCTTCAATTTCTTTTTTATACATGAAAATCAATCTTATATTAACATATTATTTTGAACTGAATGAATCTTACCTTTATATACTACAATCCCCAATACAATGGGAAACTTTATCCTTCTAGAGGAATGTATTAATTTAGGCATAATCATTCTTAGTCTCTATTATAATTACGTATCACCGGTGATTTATTAAATATTGCACCATCTATAGCAGGTGTGATCGGTGAACATTCATTTATAATATTTTCCTACATATGTTTTATTATTTAATACCACTAACCCTTTTTTAGAAATATCCCGTACCCGAGTCAGTGTTTGGCGTTTATATTTCAAACTTCTATTTGTTTAAATATTAATGGTTAATTATTTATTAACCATAAATAATTTCATATGAAGATTGGTTATACGAACCCGGGTCTCTGCATTATAGTTGCTAAGGAACGTGAAATCCTTAAGTTGCAATGATGATATATTTACAAAATAAATAAATTTGTTATATTACAATGTAAATATCCTTTTCATGTGCATATTATATAAATATTACTTGCTATTAAATATGAAAATAGAGAAATAAAAAAAATTTAAAAACACAATCTTATAAAATAAAAATTTTGTAAATACTGAATTTATTGCAAATACACTAAAAATAGTTATGTTTATATCAATTTTAAAAGTACAATTACGAATATGTTCAAGTAAGATAAAACAAAATGTTATATGTTGAAATTTAATCATTTATTAATTTTAGATAATTAATTTCATGTTTAAAAATTATAAAAAAAAAAAAAAAAAAATGTAATATATAGCTGTACCCAAGCGTATGGTGTCACATTTTTACGTTTCTTCAGATGAGTCGATTTTTCATAACTTTGAACTATGAATTTTTTTTTCTTTACTTATTGAAGTAGCTAAGTGGAAGGTGTCCACAATTTTAATGTAATGAAAGTAATTGGATGTATTTATCATTTCTTTATTGGAAGTATTTATCATAACATTTAATGATGTTAATTTTGATTCAATGAAAAATCGACATGTATAGGTAAACGTATATGAATAAATTTAGTAGTGACGCCAAACCGGAAAGCGGATTCTAAAGTTATAGCTTTATCGTTAATGTGAATTCGCGTTAAACGAGGCGTGCTACACGTAAACTTAGCATATATATGTATGTTACAATAGGTTTCTTGTAGAATTATAGAGACAAACCAACTATAATACTCTGATATTTATCAATATTGTCTCAAGGTTCTTGCGGTTGCCACTAATAAACAACATACTCGTATTATGGTGACGTTTCGAGGCAATATTTTTCTCTAAACTATAGCCGGTGGATCATGCTTCATAATTCACATAGATGTACTAAGACTAACTATTATACTTTCTTCTGAACTTCAAGAAACCTATTATAACATTTTATATCGACAATCAAGAAAACTTTATATATATAATGTTTCAATTTATATATAATGTCGACAACTACTACGAGACGGAGGAACAAAGAAGAAGAAAAATTGGCCTGTCGAGGGAGAGAAATTATTCTATAAACATAATTTAGCATTAAATTTATTCACAAAACAAATGTATGAGAAAATGGGATACAAAAATTCTTATTATCGATAGGCTTTAATGATGATTAATGACACGATGAAAGATAGTTCAGAATGCTATTTACAGATTTATATTTATATATTAATATTATGCTGTTTTTCAAGGTTAGTTTGTAAGTATCGTGTCTTCACAGGTATTTTGTGAGTTATCACCCAGGTTTTCAGTGTTATTATATATTTCCTCTTGTTTAATTGTTCATTTAATGTACTAAGACTAACTATAATACTTTCTTCTGAACTTCAAGAAACCTATTATAACATTTTATATCGACAATCAAGAAAACTATATATATAAAATGTTTCAATTTATATATAATGTCGACAACAACTACGAGACGGAGGAACAAAGAAGAAGAAAAATTGGCCTGTCGAGGGAGAGAAATTATTCTATAAACATAATTTAGCATTAAATTTATTCACAAAACAAATGTATGAGAAAATGGGATACAAAAATTCTTATTATCGATAGGCTATAATGATGATTAATGACACGATGAAAGATAGTTCAGAATGCTATTTACAGATTTATATTTATATATTTATATTATGCTGTTTTTCAAGGTTAGTTTGTAAGTATCGTGTCTTCACAGGTATTTTGTGAGTTATCATCCTGGTTTTCAGTGTTATTATATATTTCCTCTTGTTTAATGTTATTTTGTAAGATATTATCATGTTTTTCAACGTTATTTTTGTAGGCTATATATTCTATAACTTTATATATTTTGTAACTTCAGTTTGGTTTTGTAAACTATTGTTTATTTATCTTTGAATTTCATTACAATGTAATATATTGTACAACATAAAGCACAAGTAATTTACATATATTGTATGGCACTTGTGGAAAATAAACTCCCTTCTTATGGGGCTACTATAAGAAGAAAAAAAAAAAAAAAAAAAAAAAAATATATATATATATATATATATATATATATATATATATATATATATAGTTAATTATTAAATATTACATTATTGTATTAAGATTATTTACATAACTATTACCAATTAACGTCAACGAGGACCTCCACATAAATACAGCAGTTTTTCCATTTTCCCGGTGTCCATTCTTCCCAGAGTGGACAACGCCTAACGGTCTCCCCATTGAAAGTAGATTCTTGAAAATTCGTAACGTTCCCTCGGGCAGTAATTCAGTCCTTTATGAAGAAACTGATGGGAGCTGTTCTCCTCCAGAACGAAACATCAACCAGCAAGAAAGGAATAGTTCTTCTGCTGGTGGTTTTGTATTTTCTCGACTGGAACATGTTTCAGATGCATGGAATTTACCAGCGTTCCTTGCGCTCTTGATAAGCCATATTTACTGGTTAACGGGCAACGAAGAAAGGAAGAATGTGTTGAAAATAATAATGATAATAAAAATACATTTTTTCATTGTTCGAATAAAAAGAAATCGGAAATGTTTGAAAGAACCTATTAAAATTAATTTAATAAAAATAAAGATGCCTATGCATTGCTTACAAGAAACAAGTTTTGTAATTGCTCTTAAAAAAAAAAAAAAAAACTTTTTTTTTCTATTGACTCGCATTTTAGATCTAGATAAACAAATAAGTACAGAAATATATATATTCTATCGTTTAACTAAATTTTCTTATTTTAAGAAAATTAAAATCTTTAAATATTTTTTATGAATGTGGTATGATGTAGGAAAAAAATTGGGCAGCTCTGTTCTTTTGTATCTTTTAAAATTTTGTATCCCGAAGGTAAAGGACATGGTATCACATTTTTCTGTTCGTTCAGCAGATCTAATTTTCCCTCACTTACAGATAATAAAATTGTATTCTTTGTAGTTTAATTTTTAAATATAATTCATTACAAAAATGGACTTGTTTCTTTTAGGGTCCTTCTCTCTCTGGAGCTCAGATTTCTTTGCTTAATTTAACAGTTTTATTTAATGAGATAAAATATGGGACTCGGGGTACTTTTTGACTTGCCATGATGTTTATAACCTGACCCAACACACACTGATAAGGCGCAATTCCAACTCAAATAAATACGTACAAAGTACATTCGATTTAGGCCTCACTATTATAACTCTTATAACCTATTGTTTGAAGCAACACAACCCTTATAATAAATTAACCTTCTTTATTCCATCTCATCGAAGTTTCGGGCTACCTGCTGCCCATCTTCAAAATTCCTACAACACATCCAAAATCAATCATTATATTTTAAAAAATTATTCATTTCAATTTATAAACCTTTTTTTACTTATTTGAGGCAAGCTAAATATATGTTTAAAATTTATATCTTATTATCATATAATTACATCAATATTCGTATTATTCAAAAATATAACTAAAAGAAGGAATAAAGAGAGTTAATTTAATATATTAGAGTTTTGTTGCTTCAAAAACAGGTTGTAAGAGTAAATATTATTAATATTCTAATAATAAATAAGTATTAGAAACAATAACGGTTTTATTTAAGTAATGAAAATAAAAATTTGAGCCGTTCGCAAAACAGTTTTATACATATAGTATGGCCCCGATCTCTACTGAAATTGATCCGTAGGGGGTTCGTTTATCGTTTTGAGCAAGCGTAGCGAGGAAACGTCGAAAGCTTGGGTCTAATAAACCTAATTAAGCCCCATTTTTAACTGAATAAGATGAGATGATGGTTTGCTGACGTAGTAACAGGCCTATAATGGTTTAATAAATTTTTCGATTAGGACGGAAAAAGACAATTTCTAAATCCTGATAATTTTAAAATACAAACAGAAAAATTAAGCGAAAGTAATAAAGGCTAGTTAAAGACGAAAGTGAGGTAGGTTGCAAAGGTAGATAAATAGGGGGTAGGTTATAGAAGCTATACGAAGAACCGCAAGTACCGAACTGGGTACTAAAGCTGTCCATTGGACCTGATATAAAAAATAAGACGAAATGAGACTATCTTACGTTATCCCCCAAAATAAATAAAAAACTAATTTGGTTTTTGCGTAACATTGCGATTTTTAGGAATATCGGGCTAGGAATTTTAGGAATACTAAATAATCGTCAGGATTTCAAGACAAATGGTTGATTCCCATACAAGCATATATACTATTTTAACCATTAGTTATATAATATGTATTACGAATAACAACACTTTTAATATGAGTAATTTTATTATTACTCATATTACCGAAATAATATTTGTTGAGAATACACCGGACGACCTGCCAAAACTCCTGAACCGCTGTTTGGCCCAGACACGCGATACTATCCCCGAAGAACAAACATCTAATGACCATTGTCCAGCCCAACTGGCCTTCGGCTTCCGCACAGATGCTGTGTTTTCGCTACCTGTATTGTTTGTCCAAACAGCACGAGCCTTCTTGTCGAGCTGTCTGGGTTCTCGCAGTGAGCGGTCAGCACAAAAGGCTGGTTCATCATATAGAATTTCAACTGCTATTTGCGCAGTTCTATGATCCTTCATGTGATTGTGTTGTTTCGATTAATTCTCGTAGCCTTAGATTTCATCAAAAAATCTGTAATAGCTTGTTCGATAATCTATGAAAATACCGATGTTACATATTATTGGCAATGACGTGCCAAGGCGCTTATGTGACTCGCAAATGTATATACTAAACCTCCCCAATCCCGCGTTTTCAGAAATGTATTTATGTTTATTATAGCCGGTTGATTTCTAAAGTACACTCCCTATAATAGAATTTTTGAGAGTTTAACTACAAACCGGAAATAGTTAATAATTGAATGGCTCCGCGCAACAACAGCGTAGCCGACAAAAGCAAAGCTTTTCAACAGAGCCTAAAATGTGCTGATAATTCTGAGCTATTCCTTTTTCAGTTTGCACCTACTTTAGCATCCATGTAAATTTTCTTTGCCGAAATTTTCAGTACATTTTAGGCTCTGCTTGCTTTTGTGGTTACGCCGTTGTTTAGGTGAGCCATTCAATTATTATTCATAAGATAAAATTCATATACTGAATTTAAATCAATAGCAAGCATTCCTAATCTGAAATTGTGTTTAATTCCATGAAGATTTTTTTTAAACTAAAAATAAGTACCTATATAACCACTCCAACCCGAATTAGTGCTACAAAAATAAAATTGGTACAAGGTTTGCTACTTGTGATACATGCTGTAGATTCAAATGTTGCATATGATTCCCATCAACCCCTTATTTTTATGTCTTTAAATTTTTATTAAATAAAATAAAAGTAAAAAGGTGAACTCGATAAATTGCGAAAGGAATGTTCACTGAATGTAAAAGGGAGATGTAGCATTTTTCATAGTTGATAATTTGGTATTTTAAATAATATTAGAGGGCATTTTGCATAAAGTAAATAATTCATAAGATATGTAAAAGTTATATATATAAATGCAAAAAAACATCTATTGGTTCAGGAAATAAAGTAAAAAAAAGAAATGAGGCTCATTCTTGACTAATCTTTAAACACTACCCCCTTAATTTAGTATAAATTAAATTGTAAATTGTATAAAATTAGAGTATATTTATTTAGTGGATTAATTTTAATTTTAAAAAGACATGTAAATGAATTTAGTTAAAAAATATAGATTAGTTCACTTCAGTTGAATGTTCTCGAAGTTTACGGTGTTTTTAATTTATTTATTTAGTGAAATTAAAAAAATTAATAAACAATAAAACACTAAATTGCTAAAAACACTAAATTATAAAGCTTAAGAAGCCAGGCTCAAATTATCATTATTAGTTTATTTTTTAAATTTTTATTTTCTGTGAATTATCTTTTTACTAGATTATATCATAGAATGAGTTCAATAACTAAGTAACTAAATATTCAGCAAAAGATGGTGTATTGCAAATAAAAATTCCACTATGTTAGGTACACTGCATACTACAACTAGTTAATTGTTATTGTAGGCAATCCAGGTGTTTCAGTACGAGTAGTAAGTGAATAAATAAATATTAGAATAAATATTAAATACACCAAATAAATAATACACCAAATAAATATTAAAATTTAGATTAAAAACTATTATTATATCTTTGCTTATCGTTTTCATGTTACAAATATATATTTACTCATTGCATTCCAACAGTTTAATTGTGAAAAAATTCTTTACCCATTAACCTATAAATTTCAAACATGCTGTAGTACTAGTTACTATCAGATAATAGATAGAAATAATTTATTTATTTTATTTTTATTATTGATATGTATCTTGGCATTTTACATTAGTTAAAATATTTTTCATTATTTTTAATAACTTATCAGTTATTAAATAATGTTTTACTTGTTAGAGTTCAAAGAGAATTTTTATTAGATTTCCAAACAATAGTTATCTAAAATATGGCAATTACTCCAAGCTGAAAAAAAAAAAGTACGTAAATGTTTTCAGGGGTCTTCGGGTGTGACTTGGATCGGTTAGATTCAAATTGCCTGATTCCAATTTGGAAGTTCAACTAACTGTTTGTATGGCCGCCGGAAATTACGTTTATTTTAGAATACAATATGCAATCCTCTTATTGTGTTGAAGAACAAAATAAGATTTTTATTTTCTTTGATTATAGTGAACACGATTCGCATTTCTCGAAGAACGATTTTGTTGATAACAAGAAAAAAAATGTTATTTTGTCACGTTTTTATCCATTCTTTATAACTGAATTTATAAAATTCATTGCTAAAATGGCTTCATTCATATATTAACTCTCTCTCCAAGCTTACATGTTGAAATAATACCGATTAAAAAAATAGTTACAGACAAGCGTATAAATTAAAACGTATTGGTATTTATTCCAGTCTTAATTTATTAATTTACACAACCCTGACTCGTATAATCGTACCCACTTCCCCTGTATTTTTGGTATTCAGGGAAGTGGACCATCCCCCCACATTAAGGCACCTCTGGTGTGCATATTGCCACTTTTAAATAGTCTGTTTGAAGTATACGGGAAAGTTTGTGACTATACGTATCGTGATATTTTAATATTAACTTTCAATATTGAAGAAGTAGCTGCTATTTGTTTATATTAGAAGATTTTGTTTATTTCCTCATGTAATAAAATAATTATTTAATATTTGTTATCCTAAAAACAAAATCTCGACATAATCTCCCCCATCGATGATAATAACTGTTTCGCATGGAATGTTAGATGTAGACAAGACTGTTAGATATTGATAAGAAGGTTGGGTTCCCAAGGCGGCATGGACCTCGCCCAAGGACTGCCCGGGGCCTTGAGAGTTAGTGCAATTCCATTGTGTCGGGCAAGCAGTGATTTGTCAAAAAGTTGGCAGGCCCTATACTGAACCATAATCGTTAAAAACAAAAAAATATGAGCAAAAAAGCAATGATGTAAGAGGATGGGTTCGGTGAAGTCGAAATGCCGCCCATGCAAACCGATGATTAGCACCATATGGTCCCAATAAGGAATGCTTGCTACTAGGCATCTGCTATGTCTTTTCGCTACTGCTAAAGAAAACCTATTTTCATATATATATTTTTTTAATTATCTGTACCCCGTCGGGGAACAACACCGGTTCAATATTTTCATTGAATTATATTCAACACTATATATTTAAATACTTTGTTAAATTTGTTTTTAGTTTCTTTAACTCCTTAAGGATCATTTTACTCATTGTCATTGACGTAATTAACTGGAAGGCTTATCATAGAACATATTTAAAAATTTTATCCAATATATAATTTTCATGATGTTTTTACCTACAGATAATTATACCTTAATAATTAAATTAGGGTAAAATAACATTACGGCGCTACGGTTTATAATATAAGGCAGACTACTTCTCTATGTTACTCAGGACTCAGAAGCCCGGGTGAAGATCCACGTTTAGCGCTCGAAACGTTGGCTTTCCTAGAGAGAAACACTTTATTCATCAAATAAGTGATGCTGCCCAAATACATTGGGTTGCTAATACACAGCATACTATACATCTTATCTTAGACTATTTGTAACATCTTATTGTAATAATATATAATAATAATAGTAACACCCATGCATATTTTTTTATGTATACATGTATTTACATATATTTTATACATATGTATACCTACAGGGTTATATTTTTTTTATATAACTTTTTATTTTTTCTTATTTTTTATTTTTTTTCCTATTTTTATTCTTTCTCTCTTTTGCTCAAACCATGAAACAAATTAAAACTTTTGAATAAAATATATCTATCACGCAACAATGTAATCAATATATATTAAAAAGCAAAGTGTACAATGTGCGTGGCGATTAGGCTAAAAAACGACTCCACGTACGATTAAGAAAGTTATGTCGTCCCTAACTGTATAACCCCTAACAGAGAAGAAGGTTTCCGTTTTTCTCTTAAGCGTGTAAAATTGAAGAGAAAAGGACTGGATTTTTAAGCCTCTCGCAACATGGAATTAGCCTACCTGATAATGAAATACGAGTTTATGAATGAAAAATTTAGTTCGAGCTCCAGGCTACATGGAAGCGCTAGGGTGCGTTTCACTCAATGTTTATTGTTCATTCATCCAGTTCAATTTGTAAAGGTTATATATTTTTTCAGATGTTATTTTTAAATTACTAAAAAATTATGCGATAGTTTATCCTTTGCTTTCAAAATAACACAATGATACTACATCTCTGCAATCTATTAAAAAACCAACTATATTCCTAATTGATGAGGGCTAATTGATTAACCCATTGCATTTAATCAATATATAATACATTCTTAAGTAAATTTAATGCAATATGATTGAACATTTCTTAATAGTACTGTGAGTGAATAAAAATAGACATAGAAAAGAAGAGATGAATTGACTGAATATATATAAATCGAAAATAAAAATTTTGAAGTGTTCTTATGGTATGTAATTATGAAAAAGAAGTAGGTTTTCACTTTGTAATAGTAGTAAGATTCGAGATCTACAGAGTCCGCTCAATTTACGGGGGGATATCTTAAGGGAGATTGAAATGGAAAAAATGTCTTAAAAAACGAGTTTCTATGAATCTTCGGTAGTTTCTATCCTTCTGCATCTAATAGGACCACCTAATCACAGTAGTCGGCGCTTAAGTTGTACTCGAAATATAGTATTTTTAACTGAGATATCAGATTCTTCAACTATAATCTAATAACTTATTATCTGCTGACTGCTTGGAATGGGCTTATACGCTTCAGAATCACAGAAACCATCAAAAACAATGCATAACTTGACAACGTTGCATTAAAATTAATTGTTCATTTACCATTTTCAACCCCCAATAGAGTATATAGGGTTCCTTATTTGGGCGGACTCGGCAGTTCTCGAATCTTAACATTGATATTAAGTTAAAACCGAAGTTTCAAGAAGGTGCTAACTTTGTTCTATATTTCCTTTAATTTTAAAGTTTTTCTGTTATTAAAACTACCGCACAACTTCCGGAGCGAAGCCGGGCACCCTAGCTAGTTAAGAATAAAACCAAATCAACACACTACCAGGCATATTAAATCAGAAATAAAAAAATATATTAAAATTTAACAAATCTTTACATAACTAATTATTGCATGAACTAAATATATAAAAACACTAATAAATAAACATTATAAAAAAGGATCAAACAGAAAATCCTGATTATTTATCAACCTATCGTAAAGAAAAACAGTTGACTATTACACACCTCTAAAAAAATATTATGTATATTTCCCCATCCGTGGAATATATCAAGTCCATTTTCGGACTATGGTATATTTATTTTTGAAGTCTCAAAAGATATAAACTACTATAAAATTAATGCTTTAATCTCTCATTTCCATTATACAACTGCCGAGTTATTACGAAAGATAATTAATCTGCACTTATGCGGCTTTTAAAATTTTATTTATGGTGATATCTATATGAGTAGTATAAATTTTGGTGCGTTTCGATTGATTCTTTGTAAACTAAATTCAAATGATCTAAGTATAATACGTTATTTTTTTTATAGCATCAAACGTTGGATATATTATGTATCTTTTTGTTGTATTAAGGTAATTATATTTAAAAATTATAAAAAATATCATCTTTATCTCACTTGGTTGTAGTTTTAAACGATGAATTATAGTAACCGATAGTTCGCCGAAATTACTTATTATTCAATAGTTTGAATTACCATTGTGAACTATGGCAAAACTGTATCCGATCGATTACTTGAAGACAAACACTCAACTTTCTCGGAGACCTTAAGTTAACAGAAAAATAGCTAAGAACGCTCTAGTAAACAGTGGCCATAACAATTAATATTGGATAGCTACTCTAACTAGCCGACCACTCCTCTACTTCTCCCTGACCATGAAGGAGGTAAACATCGACTCGAGGTACTTCAGGGCCATCGGCCTCTGGCAGTTCGTGGTGGGCTACGAGGCCACCTCCTGGGTGCTCTTCAACTTCTTCCTCGGCTGCGTGTTCCTCGTCAACATCTCCGTTCAGCTGATGAACACCCTCACCGGCGGTTACGAGTTCTCCCTCTTCACGGAGAAGCTTGCCGTCAACCTGACGGTGATGGAGTCAGTCATCAAGATAATCTACTACTGCGCTAAACGGCGCAAGCTCTACTTCTTGTCGCAGTGCTTCAGGCGGGACCTCCTGGTCTGCAGGCGCCACGACCCGGAGGCCGGGGACGAGGTGTTGAACGCCGGCTTCTCCAACGTCAACGCGGTCACCAAGGGCTTCGTGGTGATGATCTTCACGACAGTCGGTTTGTGGAACAGCTTCCCCTTCCTCAGGTGCCTCACGGGCGACTGCTCCAAATGGAACATCATGCCTTCCTGGTACCCTGAGGCCATCGACGGATTGTCAGCTATCGTTTACATATTCGAATTTTTCATCATGGTATTTTGCGCTGCTCTGCTGTACAATGTCAACTGCTTCTTCTCTGCTCTTGCCTTATCCTTGTCGTCACAATTTCAGCTTTTGACTAAATGTTTCTCCACTCTAGAGACGAATGCAAAACGTAGGAAGGGTTGTAAAACGGAAAACATGGACGTATTGCTAAGAGAATGTCTCATTGACCACCAAAGGCTGTTGAGGTACAAACAGTATTCTGAAATCATATATATTATACTCAGCGTCTCATAAAATCATGCTAGAACTTAATCAAGCTGTCGAAATTAGATTTTCTTGTTATGAACTCAATCCCTACAACCTTAGGGGCTGAAGATTATAGTGCATTAGGTTCTTATGAACCCATAAGTGCTAAATATTAGTTCAAATTTACATAAAAATTCAGCTCCCTCATTAAGTTCAACATCGGAATACACATTCATAATGGAAAAATATGAAGTAATATATACTAATTTCTAGTTGAAAATATTTTAAGTAACCGCTCAATAAAATAAATTGTAGGATTTTATAGATTTTTTTGTTATTCAATTATGGTCATAATGATGATTACCTTGTTTTTATAATATCGACTTCTTCAGAGTGAATTTTCGACTTCTATTCATCCCTTCTAAGTATAAATAAAATGTCTAAATTACGGTCACCGCAAACAAATTATGTTCTTCATTAGATTTTAATTTATTTTTTTTTAAATTAATCTTTGTTCTATTTAGTTCTTCTCCAAGACATCGAAATTAAAAATAAACCAAAGTTATAAAGCCAGTTAAATGAATCGATAATGATCGAATTCATGAAATTCGATCTCATTCACAAATTTACTTTCTTACTGTATATAAGAACGAAAGTATTTGAGTCTACAAAGCAATATTAGGACCGACTTTGTAGCTAAGAAATTTTTAATGGTTAAAACTATCTTATTCTTATAGTTTTCACAATACTCGAGGTTAGAAAGCCTATGAATCTATATGACGTAATACAAAATTTGATTTCTTAAAAATTAAAAATGATGCATGAGTTCAATCATGAAAGCTTTAAAATATTTCTGTGTAAGCCAAGTAAAACAAGGTATTATAATATGATATATTATAATAATGATATAAGATATTATTATGACGACGATATAAGATATTATTATGTTCTCATAATCATGTCTCACAATGTACAAACATGTTGGAATACAATTATATCACTTACATAGGTGAAATTACACTAACGTTAACAGTGTAAAAATGTTTTCTTCATTTACTTTGATGTCCTGGGCAAACTTAGAAAATTTTAATGTGGTGTACACAGACTTTTTTTACTAACTGTAGGTATAAATATGCATAGGTTGTATGACTGTATATAATTGAAATGATAAAAGTGTATGAGTTCATTATATAATTTACTCATTATTATCATTTTATGTTTAGCCCATGTCTTCATGGCATCATACAATGCCTTACTTATCCCAAGTTGAATATGATTCTCGCAAAAGTTGCAATGAATGTGGCCTACTATATCTCCCTGCATTTTACGTCTGTTTGATAGCAATCTGCAATCTGAGCTGTGTATCTGTCTCCATTTCAGGCTGGCAAAAGAAATGGAAGACATGTACAACCCAATATTTCTCTTTCAAATGCTTACTAGTACATTCACGATATGCCTTGTCCTCGTCCAACTGAATGTAAGTTCTCTTATTCCTAATATATAAACTGCAATTAATTATCCGTATTTTTTAAATATTTAAATCATTCAGGTTTCGATTATTTTTTTTTTTTAATTTTGCAAATGGTCCCTTTTTTTATGACCCTGAGGCAGTGAATCATGTTATATTTTTATCCATTTTCAGTTTGAGATAAATCAACTTTGAGAATAGCTTTATTGGTTTTTTTGTTTTTTTTTCTAATAATATTTTTAAATATTGTTTCACTTATTGTTATTTTTAATTTTAACTTTTAAAATTAAAAAAAATTAAAAATATGAAATGGATAAAGAATGTTTCTACAGGACCGCTCATCTTCGAGCGGTGAGATGCCAGTGGCTATGGTCTGCAAGTTCTTCATGTACCTCATGTTCGGTTCGATGGAGCTTTTGGTCTACAGCTGGGGAGGGCAGATTGTTTACGACGAGGTGAGTCCTCCGCAACCAAGAATTTTATTTTAGCTTCGAAAGTGTGTCAATGGTCGTGAAGGGGTTGTATTTTTATCCTCCAGATTACTGGAACCAGTTTTGGACGCATTTATCCCACTTTTGGGTCGCCACTACATCACGTGGGCTGGGGACTATATATTCAATCTTATCTATATTGAATTTCGGGCTTTAGCAATAAATAGAGTTAAACATCGCATTTACCATGAAAGTAGATCAGTTCCATGCTTTCACATGTTAGATTTAACTTTCTCTGATATTTAAAAAACAAAGGAAAAAAATGCTTGCCCTTGAATTATATAATATAAATGGTTATCAAGGGTTTCGAATTGTAATGCTTATGAACTAGAATTTTTTTAGTCTATCTAAAGTCAATTCTTAGCTATTTCATAAAGCATACACAAATGTGGCATATTACACAGACATAATACCATCTCAACGAAGATTAAACTCACAAAAAAGTTACCCTATAGGGGTTTACCATTATTGGGTTTCTTACTCTTCCAGAAGTACCATTTTTCAAATATAAAGATAGGTTTAACGTGGCAAGGCTTGCAATATACATACCACAGGGAAATTCAGCTGTGTCCACTCACTGTTCATTTTTAGGTCTCGTTCGTGTTCTAACTTATATCTTCACGTTTGGTCTGAAATGTAAATAAATTTTCATTTTTAATAAACAATGTAATTTACTACGATAGCTAACTAAAATTAATCTTCGATCCAATGAATAACAAAGGTTATGAATAATATTATTGTTAAATATTCGTCATTAGTCACGCTCTGCTTTCTATTCATGAAGGATTAAATAAGGAATTATTATCCTGATATCCCTTGGTTTTCTGGCCTTACGTATATGAAGTTCAATGATTTCTTAGTATTAGTTACCATTTTATTTAATTTTCTATACTATCGAATATTAATTATCAAGTATTAGTTATTTTATGTCATTTTTTATATTATTGAATATTAACTATACGATTCCATATTGAAGCACAATCACGGCCCTAAGATTATCTTATTTATTTATTTACTTTATTAGTCAGTGATTTTATATTTCTGGAATCCTAACTTTTTTTTTTAAGCTTGGTTTACAACATATTTATAGGAAATTTTTAAACTTAACGTAACTAAATAATTAAATAAAAATATGTCCATAATGCTGAAATAGGTTCAATTTTAAATGAGAGATTTAATATTTTATATTTCATTAAAAAAAATCTTCTTATGTTGTGTTTTTATAATCTTTTATAAAATTACACCTACATTAATTTGGAATAGTATGTACTAATAATTCCATAAATAGAAAGTTGCGAATGTTGTGAGGAACAGTATTTCTGGTAGTAGCTTTTCTATTAAGATCAGAAAATGAACTTGTCTCTAGCAATAGAAAGCTTCATTTTTTACTATAAAAAAAAATATATTTTAAAAAATCTGGTGTATTAATTTATAATATAAACGAGATTTCCGGTGGGTTTCCCTCATTAATTTCTTATTAGACATTTTACAATTAATTAATATTAATTGTTTTATGAGAAACACAGAATTATTTTTATGGGCTTTTGGTAAAACACTTCTCATGTCGTGATTTAACCATACCAGCGGAAACGATAGCAATAGCTCAATACAATATAACATAGCAATATAAATTAAATTACAATCAAAATTGAACGAACGTTATAACCGTGATTCCTCCCCTTTATGCCATCACACTAAAATAATAATTACGGAACATTAGAAGAACCGCGGGGTTTAATGATAAATTGCAGGCCGTAAAGTTAACAAGGCACTAAGCGAATGATAATAAGCTTTTGATAAGTTAGATGGGCCAGGAAAGCTTTTAAACGAACCTTATCCGCATCACGAGCCTGATGCAGCAACTTTAACCGAATCCGAAAGGTTGAAGGTGAAGGACAGGGGTAGATCATGAAGCCTATAACCGGGTTCCTTGTAGCTTCTCTTGCATACTTTTCCCATTATGCTTATTTCCTATAGTTTCTATTTTTATCCAGTTATCCATGTTATACTATTCCCAACAGATCAATGCCTATTCAACATTAACAAAGAAAAGTACATAAAATATTTTTCTTCCTTCAAAATCTTATATGGAAATATTTGTCGAATTATAAAATAATTCATATTATTATTTTTTAATAAAATTCATATAAAATATTATATTATTATTATATTTTTAAAAAATAAAATTTATACTCTTACAAAGTACATACAAGGTTTGTAGCGTGATATTTGGGCATTTCGTTGGCAGGAAATATACGGAAATTTTTAATCTTGAACCAAAAATTCGTGATCTTTTTTTGACATACACATATTTTCAAATAAATCTATTAAATATTGCTGCCAACGGTCAATGCACTTTTGTAATTTTTTAAGGTTTGTAATACGAAGTTTGATTGCTACCTTTTTGTAACGTAATATACTAGCCGTTAACCGTTTTATAGGGTTGGGTATCAATGCCCAAAATATCAGAAGTAAAAAAATGAATGTTTTCAATAAATTATATAATAAAATATAAGGGCAAAACATTAATAAAAAATTGGAAATGAAAATCAATTCATAGATAATGACTTCGACAACAAAAATATAAGTTTTCTTGTTTCGTTAAAAAAATGCATCTTATGAGGAATTCCACCTTCTTGCACCGTCTTAAACATTTTTTTTTGTTCAGTGACTTTATTCAATTTTTTCATCTGGCAATAATTTTGAATATATAAAAATCGAAATAACTAAAAGTGTGAGGTTTTTGAACGGCCTTTATAATATTCTAGGTTGAACCAAGTTCAGAATTAAAATAAGCCTAACATGCATTAAATAAATAAAACAGCAGTCACGACTTTATCAATTAATATTTTTTTTTAAATCCGGGCCTTAGTTATAATATACAAATTTATAAGATAACTTTATATGAATAAATTGTTGCTACTATATTGAATTTTTGTTATCTCTCATGATACTAATTCTTAAGTGAATCTTTTTTTTTTTTTCACTTGGAGAGGAGTGCGACTGCGAGACACATTTAAAATAGCTTTAAGCTAGTTTTAACATGTTACCAAAACTCGCGCTGGACCCATAAATAATACGAAAAAAAAATGATAAAGAATATTGAAAAACAATTATAAAATATGGAATATTGTAGCCAGCTTGACTTTCAAGATTGTCATTATTAAAACCATTCATTATTTTTAATCTTCTTTATGAATGAACAGCTGCGATTCGAATTATCTAACCATTCGTCGTTGTGAATCATTTTTTTTTCTATTCGATAATAGCGTTAATTATTATTCAGTAAAGGCCACAGTGGCTACTACAAAGACCTACGCCCCGAATATCTTACCCGGTGCCATTAATGTGTTGACTGAATAATAACCGATGGAAGAGGAAGTACTTCCTTCCATTCTGCTTCGTTATTCGGTCTCTGTGTCATTTTTATTCGCAGCGGCAGTGAAAATGTTATTCTTATTTTTGGTGCGTTGTCGAATATGGCGCCTCGTATCGTATGTATCGCTCCTCTTCCCGTCTCTTTAGGAAGTGGGCGAGCTGGGGACGGTTAGGAACCATTGGATACAAATTGGTAAGGAATACATTTACATAGAATGTTAACCTTTTATTATCCGTGAAGATGCACTTTGAAACAACAGGAAAATATTAGAGTTACATATTATTACTGGAAAAATATTTTAAGTCTTTACCCAAGCATTTTATTCTTACTTTTTTTCGCAAAGTGCAAGCGTTTGAAATAAAATATTCACGATCTCTAATATATAGAGTATAATATATCTATTGAAAAAAGTAAATTCATTTCTATAAACTTGCATAAGCAGCATAATAGATGAGTAGATAAATTTATCTTCTGTTCCTGTACCTCCTATCCTAAATTAAGTGTTGGTTGTTGTCAATCAAGTCTAGTTTTGGTAGATGACTACTGATTCTGTTTTCCATTTGGGAATCGACTCTGGATTCAGGAAACCATCCTTGGGCACACCTAGCCTCAATAAAAAAAAAAATACTTTTGATAATTAAATATTTAATTAAGTGGAACGAAAATGAGGTTGAGCGTGATATTTTTCTAATAATATCTATCTTTACACCAAGGCAATATATTTTCTAACAATGTTCTGAGCTCGGGACCCTACATGTTATTGGTTTTTTTTTAATATTTGCCATTTATTTTATTTAGCAATTTTTATTCATATGCCATGGTTAATTTTTTTTGTTGTATATGCAGATTAAAAATAAGAGGAAATCTATCGCTATGCTCCTTGTGGGCGTGGCCTATTTCGGGTGGTTGTATGGCCAAAATAGAAGCTTACTCACATCTCGTCCTTTTAAGTTAAAAAGTGCCGTGATAAGCTTTAATAGATCCCTGCTTTTGGCGCTCACTTTTCAGAAATACGTAAACGCCAAAAAGGGACCTTATCATTCAAGATGGGGAGTCTCACAAAACGGCGCCATATTGACCGCGACTAGAAGTGGCATTGCGATACTAGACTAAAATAACTTACTCCATGTGTGGGTATTATTAAGCTCAGGATCCACTTACAGAAGTGAAATTCACATTCAATTTTATGAGCGATCTGTTCTATTGAAAAGATATTTATCTAGAATTTATCTATTAATTTTTATTTAAATTTTCCGCAGTATGTGTTTGTCATATGATTTCATCTAATGTCATTATCATTAGAATCGTATAAACAGCTTATAGTTTTATAGTTTATGTTCTTAGTTTTTCTTTTTGTTTTTCTAGTTATTCTTTTCTTAGTTCTTCTATTGAAATATCATTGTCATATTTGCCCGGATGTAAAATTTCTAAGCTGTAGTTATAATACATATTTAGAATTTCTTAATAATGTTGGTGGTTATGGTGATTTTGGTGGTTTGGATGTTACGAAAAATAAATCAGTAAACCAGTTGATTTACTATCTTAATTCAACATTTGTTTTAGTTATATACTGACGAAGAATATGTAATTAATTCATGATTTCCAAGTAACTTGTTTTTTTTTTACATTGTATTCTTTTAATCGAATAAAGAACACCTCGAGTACAGTTAAGTATGGGCTTATATCGTATTAATAGCCTTTGTTTTATGCTTTGTATCGGGAGCACTTACTAATGGAATTTTAGGACGCTACTTTTTGGTTTATTTTATTTTTCCTTCCTAAGGCCGGTACCAAATTAATAGATTTGGGATGTCGTTGTCCCGGCTTAACCCTAAATCCCCCGAGGGTCGCTCTAGTGTTACATAGAACTAACGGTCCCCTTTGGAGACAAACATTGAATAAGGTAATTAAGATCTGATCCGTTTGATGGACTGAAACATGAGCTGATACCTGAGGTTAATGTTCCCTATGGACCTTTTGTTTCTAATAGTCCTCCGGTGCCTGTCTGGGCCGGGTACCTGGGTGGAGAGCTCCCAAAGAGTGGTTGCTCTTATCATCGTCGGTACTTTGTTAATGAATTAAAAATAAAACATATGAAAATTTGGCACCCGTAGGGCTGTTCAATCCGATTGAAGAAAACCTGACGAATAAATACTAATTAAGTACATTGCTTTAGTTGGCAGTATATTCTACAATTTCCGGCTGAGTTAAGGCAAAAATATTTTTATTTATTTTAATTTTTGGGAACGTTCCATTTTTTATTTCAGGACTCAGCTTTACAATAACGAGTATTCGTGACTGCTACTGCCTCTCCAGTGTATATGGAGCACTCACCATGTAACTTAAATAAAAGCTGTTTTTTTTTTTTCAGTGAAAAACGAGTAGGTAACACAACCTTTATTTTTGGAAATTTCGTAGGAAATATAATCTCATAGTTTTTGTATTTTTTTAGTATCATTAAAAATATTGTTGAAATTCTAAGGGGCTTCCTCATATATCTACGAAGTGTCTAAAACTACTCAGGTCCATGTTCAACCGTTGTAAGGGTGTACGATTTTTTTAACGTGATATCTTCGGGATTCACAATTCCGCCCGTTTCAGACTCCTCTCCAAATAATGTTATTTTTACTGGATGTCGAAAATTTATCTTTAGCTTAGAAACGTATTCAAGCAATAGACATTTCTGCCTGTTAATCAAGGATTGCTCTCCTGACTCAGGATGAAGAAGCTACAAACCCTAACTTTCTTGATTCTACTACCTAAGAGCAGTGAGGTACTACAATAAAATATGAAGAGGAAAAAAATAAATCCAATTACCCTTAGGAATAGAGGCTAAATAATAAATAAATATATTTTTGGGAATTCTTATATATGTTCCGGTGAATGGTAATTTAAATCATAGCAATGGGATTTTTCTCTCTGAATATGGAACATTCACTGTTTATAATTTGGACCGAGTCACCTTACCCCTTAAATTTAAAATCATCCAGACCCAATCATATTTTGGAAACTATTACAAATCATATTATGAGATTCAGGGAGACATTTGAAATTAAGGAATAAGACTTTTTTAAGATTTTATCTTAAATTACGAAAAACCTTTCTTTATAGAACTATAAAAAAAATGTGGTTCATTTATTGATTTTTTGACTGATTAATGTTATGAGGCTTCCAAATGGGTGTTTTTAATATGTATCGTTTATTAGGGCTGCCACGGGTTTGGAAGCAGATATTTCAAGACCATCATTAGATCATTCATATAGCGTTGAAAAACATTTTTTTTCTTGTAAATTTCAAAATAAAAACAAAAAAAATTCATTTTTTTTTCTTCAAGGACAGAATTATAATATATGTAACAAAAATGATACAGTCGCACATATAGTATAAAAATTATTTATTACTAGTTAGTATGATCATTTAGCTTCTGGTTAATAAAAATTATGCTGTTTTGATATTCGGTTTTTTTTTTAACATAGATTTTTATTTATACACTCCGACTTTATTAGAAACTATATTTATTGTACTTATTAAATAGGAGACATTTGAAATTAATAAGACTTTTTTAAGATTTTATCTTAAATTACGAAAAACCTTTCTTTATAGAACTATTAAAAAAATGTGGTTCATTTATTCATTTTTTGACTGATTAATGTTATGAGGCTTCCAAATGGGTGTTTTTAATATGTATCATTTATTAGGGCTGCCACGGGTTTGGAAGTAGATATTTAATCTCAAATAGATAAAGACCATCATTAGATTATTCATACAGCGTTGAAAAACATTTTTTTTCTTGTAAATTCAAAATAAAAACAAAAAAAATTCATTTTTTTTTCTTCAAGGACAGAATTATAATATAGGTGACAAAAATGATACAGTCGCTCATATAGTATAAAAATTATTTATTACTAGTTAGTATGATCATTATGCTGTTTTGATATTCGGTTTTTTTTTTTTTTAACATAGATTTTTATTTATACACTCCGACTTTATTAGAAACTATATCTATTGTACTTATTAAATAAATACATAAATCTTTAGATACGCTGAATTGTTCCCCTTATAAAATATTTTAACACTTATGAGGATTAATCAATTTTTATTGAACCAAAATAAGATTTTACAATGCCACACAAGAGAGAGAAACACTTTATTCATCATAAAAGCGATGCTGCTCAACTACATTGGGTTGCTAATACACAGCATAGTATACATCTTATCTTAGAGTATTTTTAACACCTTATTTAATAATATATAATAATAATAACATCCATGCTTATATATATAGTTATACCTATATGGTTATATTTTTTTTTATATAAGTTTTTTTTTAATTTTTATTTTTTCTCTCTTTTGCTCAAACCCTTGAGTGCTCTCTTGAATGCGAATAATATATACATTTATACACAAATAATTCAGAAGGTTACAAAAAGTGTCACTTTGTAACAAGACTAAAGACTAACTCAGCTGTCCATAGCTCCTTAAATATAGTCTATATACAGAAGAACTGCCTGGAAGGTTCTGGGCCAGAGTAGATGGTACTCGAACATTGTAGTCACAAACATGCACTAGAACAGTTTGTTCCAATTGTTTCAATAAAAATTCTAGAACTATTTAAAATAATACGTTTTGTTTTGTTTCACAACACAAACAAAATTAATGAGGGAATAAGGTAATAGAATCAAACTTATATTTAGCACCAACCTAGGACATTCTCTTATTTCTTGTTCAACATAATACAATTATGTTCTCTCTATCTCGGTATCAGAGAAAAGATATCATTTATAATTGTTAGTTTGAGAAATTCGGTTGCTTCCGTAATGTCGATCCCATTCAGAACAGTGAATCATGTTTAATGTACTGGTGCTGAAAATAGTTTCTTCTGGTTTTGAGGGTTCGATAAGTGTGAAGTGGTCTGAGTACCGCTAACTCCGGAGATGGAAATTGTATTGCAATTGTTTTGATACACCTTGGAGGAAATTGAATGATCCCAGGTATAGGATAAAAAATGTTAGTGTTAAAATGATTACGTATCCGTTTGATGTATGTTATAAATGTCTTAAGTAAATTAATTACACAATCATAGTTTAGATGCATTGTCAAGATTGTGTTTTAACATCCAATTTTATAATTAATGTTTAAAAAATTATTTTCTTTCCGATATTCAACCAATTGGGGATTCTCTGTTGTGCTGATGTTGTTAAATAAATCAATAATAAACTTTTCTTCAATAAGGGAAAAAAAAATTAAAACTTCTGAAAAGGAAATTATAATACTGTCATATTACATTGATTTTAAATTTAGGATTTCCTAGATATTTCGGAAATGAATGATGTTGAATATATATAGGATTTTTAATTATTTAATGGTGGTTGTGACCAGTTTCATTTTTCTAATAACCTCTGAATCTTTTTACTAAAATTAATTAATTAGTGATAAGAAAATAATAGAGATTTCTTTAAAATAAAATTGTTATCTGACTCATAATATATAACAAATAACTTGCGATCTCATTTCATTTTTCATTTTAGTTTTATTAATATTTATTGTTATATGATTAACTGTAATTTCGGTGATGCATATTTTAGACCGGTGAGGTCCACAGAAGCCTTTACGAAAGCGGATGGCCCAGCGGTAGCCATTATTTCAAAAAGAATGTGTTGATCGCCCAGATCAGAACTCTTAGACCTGAGTACCTTTCCGCGGGCAAGTTCTACTCTGTAAACCTAGCATCCTTCACTCAAGTAAATATAATTTATTAATTGCTATTATTTTATCATTAATTTTAATATATTGTATTTTGGTACACTGCATGAGCATATATAATATGTTCTCCATAATTGTTAAAACTTTAAAAATTTTATTAATTAGAAAATAGGTTAAGAAAAAAAGAAAAAAAAGCTAAAAACAGAAGCATGGAGGCGGTTTCTTCGTAATGATTAACCCAGGATTTCATTTGAAATGTAGTTATTATAATTTGCATCAAATCTGTTGTAATCTATCGTTGAGCAATTAGTCAAATCTATTATTTCATTACTCGTAAGATCTATTCCGTTGGTTTGATGGCCGTGAACAGTAGCCACCACTTTGATATTTTTGACGAAATATCAACTTTTGATAATGAAATCTCTTACACCAATATAGTTCAGGCATTAAAAGTATTAGTGCTTTGAAAAGTAATAAACTTTGGCTTTTTCACTGAGATGATAGAATAATGGACAACTGCATTTCACCAAACTGTCAGGGGCAAGAACTTTAACACAAGTTTTGAGTGAGGCAGATATGTGGCTTATACTTTGATGATTGTAAAAAGTTCACATAAGCTGACACTACAAAGCGTGCTTAACATCAACCTAAGACCGTTCTAACCCAAATCTGACGGATCAGCCTTATCGCAATCTACCCACCTCCGTCTCGGCCCAGCCCTCGGTCAGTATGAATTGAGTAAAAATTAAAAAAAAAGAAAGTTATATTTGAAATAAGAAATATACCTTCAACATTTAAAATGCAGTAATGTATTTATTTATCATCAATAAATGGTTATAGGTGTTAAAGTATACTTAACCGAGTTCCTATCCTCTTATGAATTTTTTCCTGCATTCCGTCAAACGTCCTTCATTTATTTACTATCATTTTTTTTTCATTTTTTTTTCTCATAATCCTTTAAAGTAAACCTATTCATTTCTTCTGCTGGTCATCAAAACCTCTACCTTCTTATTTTTTGAAGGTCAATATCATCCATGCTAATGATGTATTATATTTATGAAGTGTTTTATGAGATTTAGGCTTAGCTGCTAAGTGCTAAGCCCGACTTAGACTAAGCCTAGGACACAATAGCTCAGGAATAAAGCTTATCCTCTCTGTCGCAGATTATCAAGGCATCTTACTCCTACTTCACCTTCCTCCACGGATCCGGCGGTGCCAGCCGTTGACTCCTCAGGTTCCTCGGCTGTTAGTCATCGAGGTATATAATGCCACTTACCGAGTAAATTTATATTTTTATAGCGCATGGGTTAACGTTATTTTTTTCTTTTCAAGTATGTGATCTTCAGCAATCACGTGTAGTAATTAGAATGGATCGTAGTTTATTATTAACAAATGAAATATATAATAAGCGTAACGTTTTTATTTATTTCTTATACTACATCGTATAGAAACCTAACTTACACCAAGGTATCTTACGCACTATAATGTTTATTATAGAGACCCCAAATAGCGCACCATTATATGGGATGATTTTGCTATAAATTTTTATTTGGTGACAACTAGCCATTTTTAGAAAATTTTTTTTAGAATTAGTCAATATTTGAAAGAATTTGTAAAATTTTGCATTATTTCCGTAATGGATCCATCAGAAAAATTGTGAGAGGAACTTGTAAGCAGATGATTAAGACCAAAGAAATTCAAGAAACTCTTGAGCTACAGAAAACCAGAGAATTTTGATAAAGCCAAACTACCTTTCAGCATTCCTACAAAAACGTAACATAAAGTTGGTAACATCTGATTCTACATTTATTGCTTCGTTCTTTTAGTTTAAATATTCGTTCTTACATTCAGCAGTTTGTTCATTTCAAGCCGAGCTGACCCCCTTCTCCAGGGATTTCCAAATGAAATCAAAAAGTTTCGTTATAACTTAATATGCATGGATGGAGTAAAAGCCTTAAGATACAAATGATAATATTTTTCAGAACTCAAGAGGATATTTATTTTTTTTTTTTGTATTTAAACAAATACTTTAAATTTTTATTTTAATCATGTATAAATATGTATTACGTTGTTATTAAGAAATTTATAAGGTATAGCTATTTATTCACATGATAGCAAGTATTTAATAACTTCTATTTGATGGTCGTACAACCTCTAAGCATATTTTAAAAACACATCATACAATGAAAAGAATCCTATCCTGATCCTTATTTTTGAGTAAAAATTTTACTAATAATAATTCGTAATTAATTTTTAAATCAGAAATATAATTTTAAAACATATTTTGGCCTATCCCATCTGTTGCCTAGTATTGAGGCATCAATTGTCATATTGATGCTTTCTGATGGAATGCTTCCATCAACATGCCTTGTCCACCTTAACCTTCTCGTCCTCTTTTCTATTATGAATACATGGAAATATAAATGCATTTTAAATATATATTTAAGAGATTCACTTAATATGTATGCAGTAAACGATTCATTTGTAAATTTATTTCGTGTATCTCTTAAGTTACAACTATTGATTTACTGTTAGGCAATTAGCTAAGCCTTGAACTTTTCAGCTAAGGGATGACTTGGAAGTTAATTCTTGTTTATTTTTTTTCCTTTTCGTACTGTAGATGAAACTTCTAAATACGACAAAATTGTTATTTTATTAAATGAAAATATGCATTAAGATTTTCTTTATTTTTCTAGGTGCTACAAGTTGTTGTTATTTATTTAACGTCACTTTATGCAACTAAGGCTAATCGGACGATGCTATAGTGGGAGTCCTAAATTTTGCCTATCCAGGTATAATTAGGATAGGGATCTTGAACGAGTACCTGACTCAGTACAGGCTCGGGACCTCCATTTTACGTCCTATCCGAGGGACGGCATACCTAAGGATTTTTTACTCCCATTAAAAAATTCCTAGAGCCACCACGGTGCGCGAACCCGCGACCTTTAGTATAGTAGGTTGCCTACTACACCACAGGTGACCCCTAAATACGACATATATAATTGATCAAAATTGGAATGATATAGGTTCAGTAATTGATGTCTCATATATTTTAATTTAATTCTCATATATTTTAAATTAATCTAATTTTTTTCTTGTTTGTTATTATGGAAAAATCATGAAGCAGTTCCACTATACAGTTTCGTTGTTAAAAACGTTCTTTGTTGAAATACGCTTGATCCGGTTCACTAAAATGTTAAACATTAGTTGTACACCATCATAGGACCTCTTCTTCACCTCGTTGTTAAGAGTCATTATATAGTATGGCATTTTCGTCCGCACGACACTTAAGGAAGTTTACCCAATTGTTTTTTTTTTTTTTTTTAGAAGGTAATGGCTTGAAATGCTATCGGAGTTAGCTGAATTTTGTTACTATGTTACCTATCTTGATGCTATAAAAGAAAATTATTTATTATAAAAAAATTATAAAATAATTATGAATTTTTAAAGGATGATATAAATTGACGGATAAGATTTGAAAAATTGACCTAGGAGTGTTTTTTACCAGTGTCATGAAATCTTTTGGTAGAAATTTAAAACTGCAGAATATTCCTTCGATTCGTAAAAAATTTATATTATGTGTAATATTAATCACTATTTCTTGTAGGAATTAGAGGGAATCGTACAACGTATTATTAATTTAACGAAATCTAATGTTTTTGTTTATTTCTTACATTGCATTGCGCACAAACCCATCATATACCATTCTATATTACCCATTATAATTTAGTTAGTAATGTGCTTAGTGCAGAGATCCCAACCATTTCGTCATATGGGATGTTTATGCTATAGATCTTTCTTTGGTAAGAAATAGCTTTTTTCCCGTTCGTATTTTTAGAAAAAAGCTTAGAATTAGTGAAATTTTACAACTGGGAACAGATTGCAGTATTTTTACTAAGAATCTGTCAAAAAATTAATCCATCAGCAATATTTTGCTATTAATTTATATCTTTGGAATACTCATTCGATTCGTAGAAATATACATGTAATACTATTCGGACTGATATATCACATATACGAAGCTATTCACTTTAATTGCAGATTACTAACCCTTCCTTCAGTTGAGAAGTACCTTTCAAAGAGCACCGACGGTAAGTACCTAAAATGGCCTGATGGTACTACATCGTGAGATGGGTACGTTACACGTCCTAGGGCCAGCTTTCTCCGGACTCTTCCACGCCCTTGGCCTTTCTCCACTCTCCATCTCCTGGAGCTTGCACTTCTCCAGCGATCCCGGTTCTACTGGAAGGGCTTTATTGCCTCAGGGACTGTTACAGGACCGGCGCCTTTGAGGCCGTGCAGTATAACTTCAAAAGGCCTTTATTTCATAATGTGAATTCACACCATAGATGTAACTTCGCAATACAAACATTCAGAAATTTTTTTAGAGCGCTTATAAAAAGTAAAGAATTGTTTTTTTTTTGTGGTATAGACATTTTTTATTTGTATTTTCCTCGATGAAATATATAGCAGCTATAATTGTGAGGAACTAATACTTCTATACTAGTAAATATCTTTGTTTAATTCATTAGCGTCATTCTGGGGAAAAAAAAAAAAAAAATGAAAATCCCTGTAATATGACGTTATAAAAAGATTACAAATATTACTTATTGATATTATAGAAAGATGTAAGGTATTACTTATTGATTCTTTGTGTTTCACACCCTTCCTTACAGAACTTACAATAAGCTTGTTGCAATATTAATGTTTTTATTATTATTATTATTATTATTATTATTTAAATGATCATTGGCATAAGGAACGAAACTTCATTTTTGCAGCTTTTCCAACTGCAAAAATCTATTAAAATAAAAACAAAACAAATCCATCCCTCCACCTTCTACAGACTTTATTTCGGAGTAGAGGCCTCTTTTAATTATTAATTTCGTTAATGAGGATAATTTTAGTTAAAATTTAGGGCAATTTTTTAGATTTTGTTTTCTATAGTAAATAACCAAAATTTAAACCATCAATTAGCATTTTTATTAGGAATATATAATTATTTTTCGATATATTCGTTATTTACATATTTAGGTGAAAAAGATTTGTAGTAGAAATCATTCTTCAGGAATGTTGATAAACGCTTTTTTTTTTTTTTTAAGTTAACAACATAGATAACTCATATTCATATATTACTAATTGATAAAAATATAGATTAGTTATAGTTAAAAGTAACTGCAAGTTCTATGATTTCTTAGGCCGGAGAGGGTAAAACAGTTTGGATATCAATTTCCAACGTTTTCTTATTTATTTAACAACACTTTGTGCTACTATGGCTAATTGGACGAAGCTATATTGGGTCCTAAATTTCTCCTACCTTGGTATAATAAGGATATGGACCTGACATAGCACAGGCTCAATTTTACTTCACTTCCGAACGGCAGGATGAAAATTGGAATTTTAAAAATCAATTAAGAAACCCATAAAAAAAAGTATAAATCTAAATTAAATATAACACAATGGGAAAGTGATTACTGAATTTATACAATATCTATTCACCATCCCAAAACGCTATCGAAATAATATGTAACTTGTAAGTTCTATAGCGATATTCCTCGAAGATATGTTTGACACTTTGAAACCTTGGAAAGATTGAGATGTGACCTTCCTCTAGATATTTAAGTCAGCAATTGGCATTAAAAATAAAAAACGAAATGTATGACTCGGTTTTTGCACATAATGAGATTTAAAGAACCTCAAGCTTTTTTATTAGAGCTCTTAAACAGATGTGCAAACAAATGCTAAGACGCAACTGTCTCTGCACACCTACGTTCCTGTTAATTGCAATTACGCCTCTCAGATTTTCGGCACAATACACACATTAAAAGTCTTTTTTTTTTTTTTGGTATTACTCAAGGACCACGATGTAAATGTATGTCCAATATACAGTTTTCAAATGGAAAACAAATAGTTCTTGTAGCATCGTAAGTGGATAAAGTATTTATTTATTGTGCTAGCATATAATATTAATAATAATTTTTATTAAAAAAGTTATTGTAAATTAACTTCGAAACGCAAGATCTTAAAAAAACGATGAACATGAAGATAAATATTACAATGAAGGCGAAACAAGATGGAGCTCAGCGATGCATTGAACGATACGCTCTGAATAAACTAATCTTGGAGGAGGGTATAATTTCCACGGAACAAGGCAGTCTCATCATTATTACTTATGCGTGAGAAATACATTATATGTTGATTAGCATAAAGTTATAATTATTATTCCAATGCATCTCAAGACGTTGATACTAAGTACTATTTTTTAAAAATATTTCGTGATTATACAATACGTTGCTTATTATTTTTCTTTTGTTCTTATCGCCCTGTGCGGGTCTGTTGTGTTGCATGAATACTTTTTGATTTCTGGGTGTGCTTTTTAAATTATTATAACTCATTAAAAATATTGAAAGCCAAACCAAGCTTTTATAAAGATTTCCCGTCAGCAATAACCTGTATCAAGACGAGCAGGTTACCAAAACTATGAGTTCATTTGATACAGGATAAGAAAATGTTAAATCTACTCATTTTAATAATGTTCAGATTGTTAAAACCTCTTTCTAAAATATAGCAACATTAGAAACACCATTTTTAAGTGGACATCATGTTATAATTGCAAGTTTGTACAACCAACCCCATTTATTTCATTGTTAAAATATTTACAAAAAAACTGATAGGAGTAAGTTGCTTTTTCGATGAAACAACAAACACCATTTTATAATTTGGAAGTCATTCTTAAGATATTTTTTACGAGAAAAAAGTAAAAGAAAAAAACACCCTATACATCCAGAGTATGCTGTATGGAAGACGTACATACGTTTCCCACTACTTAATCTTATATATATTTTGTCTTGGGAAAAAGTAAGCCCCTAAGGCTTAGGCTTGATATCATTACAAGTTTAAGCAAAATGGTTTGGACCATTTTTGAGAAATCCTAAAAACAGTGGGGATAAAGTGCCCTCTCCTTTCACTTAATTTTGAGGAAAGTTTTGATGTTACATCTGTGACATATACATACCTCATTTCGATTTCGTAGGCTGTATAGTTTTTGAGTTACTCTGTTAGTAAACAACCGCACGCACAGAGCCTTTCGCGAGACTGGTAATTGGAATGGGGGACTCAGGGAACCCCAAAACTTGGTTTTCTGTAGAAACCGGGAAGTCGAATTTTTCAAGATTGCAATACTTTCTCTTACTGTATATTTCATAGGTAGGTAAGTGAGAGAAAAAATAGTGAAATTAAGAATACAGTAAAACTGATGAATGATAAAGAAAAAAATTACACAAGTTGATGTTAAGGAATTAGAAATTCATTGCCGTTGGAAAGTATTAAACAAGAACCACTTTTATCTTTTTTTTGTCCCACAGCTAGAGGATAGTAGAAATGAAGACATTCCTTACATATTAAAAATATGTGAATATCAATAAAAAACAAATTTATAACTTATAAGCTTAGGTACAAAAGGTGAATTACGACCCATTTAAATATTTTTAACTCCAAACCTTGAATTGTTGATAAGGGTTTATAGGTAATTATTCTACGAATCCTTTTTTGTTTACATGAAGTTCACTGTACTTATAAATATTAATAATAATAAAAATATATAAATAATATATAAATAAAAAATATAAATAATAAAAAATGGCTTCATTATTTTGCGACTAACATCCAGAGAAGTTGTAATAAGTTACAGACATTATTTCAGCTTCAAGTCGCCAATAAAGTTCAGCATTCATATATAAATAAAATCATTCATAAATAATTTAAAAAAAAATAACATTGTTTTGCAAACGGAAAGATACTTAAAAATTACATCCCAAAGTATTTAATTGCAGGATTTGGAATAATAATATGTATTATTTTTAAAACAAATATTAAATTTAGCTGGGTAAGGAGTAGATCATACAACTTCCTGAAGAAGAGCAAAAAGATGTCCATTATTTTACTAAATTACTAAATACTATGCTTCTTCCTATTACCTACTTACCAACGTCATCGAAGCCAAACTCAAACGGCTAATGAATTCCACAATACGTTTTGTCTTTGGGATCTTTTTTCTCCTGAGATACGCATATGACCCAGCACTACGTCGAGTTGAAGTGGCTCTACCCCTCCTATCGCCGCTAGTATCTACTGGCTTCCTTTATTAAGCTGTCTCTATTGTAAAAAAACAAAAACAAATTTAGCAATGTATTCATCCCGGTATTTAAATCCGAAGTGTACAATTTAATTCAATGAAATAAGTAAACACGGTGTTGTTCACATCTGGTAAAAATATTAATGTTAGCAGTAGTTTAGTAATTCACAATGCTTGTAGATAGATTCTAGTAGTAAGATTTAAAAAAAATAAATAATAATAATAACAACATTATCAAGATAAGTACTGTGGAAATGCCCGTGTCAAGTCAGCATTAAGAAATACTTATCAACCACCAATTGCTAAATAATTGAAAGTCACTGCTGATCACGGTCAAGGGATAAAAGCTTTTCCTTATAGAGCTTTGAATTCGTGATGATGCATTTTGTTGATTTATCAAATCTTTTTATCAATTATAACTTCACTTTTTGTTTTCGTGGAGTAGTTTATTTTTGTAATGATTCGCAGGCTTGCTAGAGTTTCTATTTCTTTTGTTTCTCTTGCTAAAATATTGAGGTGTTACTGTGTTGGTATTTTAATGAGGTGTCAGAAGAGTTTTTTGTTGTTGATTTTTAATATTTCCGTTCTGGTTTTTTATTAATCTGATTGCTTTGTCTTTTAAGAGAAAAATAATAATTGGCGTGCTGGTTTGGATGTGATCTATAAATTAATACATGCAGAAATATAAAAAAAAAAATAAAAAAAATGACAAACTAATCTGAAAGGAAGAAAATGACACAACAAAGCCCAAGATCTCTCAAATTTCAATTATAAATCTTCACATGTTTTGTTATATGTCCGATCAATTCCAATAAACTCTATAGAGTCAATGGGTCGGCTTTGTGAGCTGCGTTGTAGTGGAGGTACAATCACTATTTGGTGAGTTTTATTGTTATTTCTAATTTGTACTTGCTTTCATGTTTTTCATTTCTGTTTTAGTCAGATTCGAATTGAGAAAACTTAGACAACAGACACTTGTTCTCGAACTTCTTGTTTTCCTGCATGACATAACATCCTTATGCATGCCCTAACATAATATAAGTCAAGTACCTATTGTCTCAATGCGATTACTCGTAATATAGATTTATGGTGTATTTAGGGATCTTTAATCAATGAATTGAGGTTAAAATTTGCCATCAATTATCCGAACGAAATAGCAGAAAGTGTTAGCGACATTGAGCAATTTTTCTTCTTATACTCTTGGATTTTTTTTAGAATTGTATTTATTTATCTGTGTATTCAGCTAGAGCAAATATTCAATTTTTAACAGGGTTTTAATTTTTAATCAATACTTAACTTGAAATTTGAACACATATAATTTTTTTTTTTTAGGTCCTCCCCTTTCTAGTATTTTAGGCTATACGTGGATTTCTCGGGAAAGGGGAGAGGCTGGGGGGAATTATGCAGATTATTATTAAATGTCCCCTAGTTCCGGGTTTTGAGCATGTTATCTTCTGGTTATCAAAAATGCATTGATTGCCAGGTGCAACGCGTTAGCAACCCGCCAACCCATTCATATTATATCAAATGTATTTTCTATTCACACTTAAAAATTCGCAATTTTGAAACACCTCTTCGGTTTTTCCTCTGTATTTCCTCTGTACCGCAATCGTGGTGTACCTCATGATCATTTAAGATTGGTCTACGATCTTTTGAAAATATTTATGATTTCGTACCGACTCCGGCAGATGCAAGATTCACATCTGTTATGAGGTAAAGAGAGCTGTTATATTTAAAGAGCGGTAAAGCGCTATTGTGGTATATGAACATGAACACTTGTTGTCCCTAACCTTAGGTAATACCCGCTCAGGGAGCTACTGTGCCTTAGGGAGATGTATGATTACCCGACCGTAATCCTATACAGCAAGTGTTCGGACAATGTCCACAAACAGCAGATGGTATATGCTCTTCCAGGGTGTGCAGCCTCAGGTGGTGGTCAAGGGTCTTCCTTTTTTTTTCTTTTTAAGCTTTTGTTGTATATTTCTTCCATCAACTAAAGAATATTTCTTCCGTAAATGTTTTTAATTTTTAATTCAGGTCTTTGGAAGAATAAAAAGGCGATTTTTATTCAGCATGCCTTTGACATACCTACTTATTCATTTATGTGTGTGTGATATATTAATTTATTTTATTTCTGATGCACCAGAGCAGTTTATCCTGAATTGCATTTTTCCTTAATATTGATTTCCTTAATCTAATTTATTTAAGGGGCTGGATAAAAACAGTAGGAATAAGTTTACGGTTTAAACACTATAATTATACATCAAGATATTTATAATAGAAAATTTGTAAAATCTTCTACTCGAAAGTTTAAGCTTACATTAAAAAGAAGAAAAATCTGGTGCGTGCGCGCAACACACAACTTTCACTTACCAACTTACTTAGATTAGAAATTGACGTGTTTTGCTAATTATCATTTCCCAAAGTCACACATTTTTCTACATTCATATCTTATTTTTGTTAATCGTTAAAGCCGTTTTTGAGTAAATAAAAAAACCCGTGAAAATGATACAAAATTTATTAAGTTAAGTCCCCCCTTCGGTTGATCAATTTTGATGAAATGTTGGCTATCACATATTTGGCATATCAATAGATCAAATACTAAGTTTAATCAAAATCGTTAAAGCCGTTTTTGAGAAAATAAAAAAAAACACGTAAAAATGTTACAAAATTTATTAAGTAAAGTCCCTCCTCCGGTTAATCAATTTTGATGAAATTTTTACAGTCATATCTCGGGCATATAAATAGATGAAATACTCAGTTTAATCAAAATCGTTAAAGCCGTTTTTGAGAAAATCGAAAAAAACCTAAAAAGTTATTAAGTAAAGTACCCCCTCCTTTCAAGTAATTTTGATGAAATTTATGCTGTCACATCGCGGGCATATACCTACACTAAATACCCAATTTCAGGATCGCACGGTTTAGTGTTTTTGAGCTAGTCTGTTCACACACACACACACACACACACACACACACACACACACACACACACACACACACACACACACACACACACACACACACACACACACACACACACACACACACACACACACACACACACACACACACACACACACACACAGACACACACACACACACACAGACCATTTCGCGGGACTTGGTCATTTCGACTCAGGGGACCCCAAAACGTGTATTTCCGTTGAAAACCGGAAGTCGAATTTTTTCACGATCGCAATACTTCCCCTTACTATATAGTTCATATATAGGTAAGTGAAAGTAAAAATCAATTGATCTCTTCTAACCGGAGAAAAAGGCGGTTGCGCCTAAGGACGATCAAATTAGAAGAATTAATCATTTTTGCTCTTTATATACATATCAATTAAATATATTCATCGCAAAATTTCCTTCTTAAAAATATAAAAAAATATCAATATTTGATTTCATAAATTGACAAAAATCCAGCAGTAACACTAAACTTAATTAAAAATACTTATATCATACTTTTATTCTCAAAATGCATCTTCCTGTTTTAAATACTAATAATATGGAAATGTAAAACTCGCTTTTGTATTTCAATTTTTTAGCATCTAATATTTCTTTTTAGCACAATAATATGTTAGATTATTACAATTACATTATCATCTATGTTAGATAAAATTATATTAATTAATATACAAATATATTAATTGCATGATTATTATTATAATTGTATTATATATGGATAGCTTTACTTGCCAAGTAGAAAAGCACAAACTCAAAACTGTGAGACAAAGGTATCATTGTGTGAAATTTTCGCTACATCATAGAAAAGTAGAAAACAGATTATTTTAGTTTACGCTTTTCATGTAGACATATTAATTTTTTTCTGTGAAGCATCGGATGAAAAATTTTAGAAAGAATCCAACTATATCATTCCATGACAACTGTTTTTGAAATGAAATGAAAAATAATTTTATTATCCTGGGACTATGTCCCTTTAGAATAAATTATACATTCATAATACATAGTTCAAGCCAGTGTGGCCGTATATGAACAATAATAAATATTTACAAATGATATTTACAAAAGTGGAAAACAAAACAAAACAGAAGACAGAAACAAAAATAATGCATTCCTACATGACAGTAATCTATAAGTTTAATAGGCGGAAGAGAAATAAGGGGAGGAGAGAGTGCCGATACATGGAGACAACGAAATAAAATGAAACAACTTGAATAAATAACATATTTTCTAGTGGGAATAATGATTAACAGAGTTGCTTCTAAGGCTCCATTGTGTCCCTTCAGAGATCAGTTGGATTGGGAGTTGAAAAGGAACTCGAAGAGGAGGGATTTAAAAGTGGAAGTCGATGGAGCGTGTCGGATGTTGGAGGGGATAGAGTTCCAGAGGGATATGGCTTGCATTATGAAGGATTTTTCAAAACTGTCAGTTCGATGGGGTGGGGGATAGAGATCAGATGTACGGGATCTAGTTGGGCGGGATGGGATGGCGGATTTGAATTGCAGGCTCTGTAGGGTATAGGAAGGTCGTTTAGTTCTGATGGCTTGGTATAAAAAGGAAGCCAGTAGATACTGGCGGCGATAGGAGGGGTAGAGCCACTTCAACTCAACGTAGTACTAGGTTATATGCGTATCTCAGGAGACAAAAGATCCCAAAGACAAAACGTATTGTGGAATTCATTAGCCGTTTGAGTTTGGCTTCGAGTTGACCTGAAAGTCCGCCGTACACAACACAGCCGTAGTCAAAGTGGGGAAAGATAAGGGAGGAGGCTAGAAGTTGGTGGATTTTGAATGGGAGAAGATATCGTAGACGGTCGAACTGTTTCAGGATAGAGATTGTATGACGGGAAATGTGTGGTTTCAAAGAGAGGGATTGATCAAAGGTAACGCTTAGGTTTTTAAGGGTGCGAGGGAGATCCAATTAAGATGTCTTTTGTCTTCTCGGCGTTCAACGTGAGTTCGTTAAGTTTTGCCCAGACACATATTGTGTCGATATCTTCCTGGAGTTTTAGGATGGCGCCGGAGGAATCATTGTGGTCAAATGATAGGTAAATCTGGACGTCATCGGCATACATATAGTATTGACAGTGTAGGATGGAGGATGGGAGGTCATTGATATAGATCGAAAAAAGGGTGGAGGATAAAGAGGAACCCTGAGGTATGCCTCTAGGCAATGGTAGAGGCTTTGACGGAGGTTTGTTAGGGACTATAACATATTGGGAGCGGCTCGTGAGGAATGATTGGAACCATAGAAGGACATTAGTGGACATATGGAACTTTTTAAGTTTGCTTAAAAGGATATTGTGGTCCACTGAGTCAAAGGCTTTGGTGAAGTTGAGGAGAATAAGGATGGTGAGTTTCTTTTGGTCTATTGCTGGGTGGAAGTCTTGGGAAATGTTAATGAGGGCGGAGTGAGTGGAATGCTCAGGCCTGAAACCAGACGGAAGATGGTTCAGGAGGTTGTTTTGCTCCAGATAATGGGATAGTCGTGCCTGAACTAGACGCTCGAAAGGTTTGGATAGGTTGGATGATAGGGAGATGGGACGGAAATCATTGAGGGTTTCTGGATTGTTGGTTTTTTTTCATCGGGCGTACAAGAGCGGTTTTCCAGGTACTGGGAAAAGAGGTATTTTGCAGCGAAGAGTTGTAAATATGATACAGGATGGGGAGGATGAAAAGAAGTGAGGATTTAATCAATTTAACTGGGATGTTATCTGGTCCGAAATCATTTGTTTGAAATTATCGAATGGATTTCAGCAGGTCGTCATGGGTAATATGGGAGAAATAAAATTTTTTGGGGTTAAAGAGGGCGGAAACAGGAACCGGTGTTGGTGCTTGGAGAGGATGGGAGGTGTTGGAGACAAAATGAGAGTTGAGTTCATCGGCTGAAATAGATATTGATTGGGTTTGAGTGGGTTTACCTAAGGTCAGTTTACGGAGAATTGCTCATTTTGCTTTGTTGGAGTCGTGGGCACTGGATAAGGATTGCTGGAAGTAGTTGGATTTGGCTTGGCGTATTAAGGATTGCGTGCAATTTAGAAGGAGCTTGAAGGTGGTATAATCTTCAGGAAGTCGGGTGCGCTTGAATCTTCGTCTCGCTGCGTCTCTTTGTTTCATAGAATTCCTTATCGTTGGTGTTAGCCAGGGTGCTGGAGAATGCTTAAAGGTCTTGGATTTAAGAGGAGCGTGACGGACTAGGATGGTATGAAGTTGAGTGAGGGCGGAGTGAGTTTTTTCAGGGTTTCCACCATAGAGTCAATGGAGTTTGAGGTGTATATGGGGTCCCATTGGATCATCTCAAGATCAGGCGCTAGGATTGCAGGTGTTAGGGAGTCCAGGTTTCGAAAGGATACAGTTTTGGGAGAAAAAAGTTGGATGTGAAGGTTATAAGATATTTGTATGAGGTCGTGAGAAGACAGAAAAGGTACTGGATGCTGTGATGAGGCGAGGAATTTTTTAGATGAATTCATGACATAAAGATCAAGCCGGAGTCGGGCTGTATGGGACTATAAATAAATTAAGGGAGTAGAGGAGGTTTGATGGATAGGCTTGGTCAGGAGAGGGTATTTGGAGATTAGTGTTGAGATCTCTGGAGAGAACAATGTTGGAATATGAAGAGATCAGGTTGTAAAGGATGGATTCCAATGTTTCATCGAAGGTAACTTTCGGAGGCCGGTAGATTACACCAGAGAGTAACGGATGTGTGGAGGTGGATATTTCAGCGAACAGATATTCAATGTGTGGAGAAAGGAAAGTGGGGGAAAGTTTTTCCTCTTGGCAGGGCAGAATAGTCTCAGCCACCATTATGGGTGGATCCAGCCGACTTTAAAGGGGGGAGTTGCAGTCCTAAAGGAGGGCTGCAGCCCCACAGCCCTTCATCTGGATCTGCCAATCAGCTTTTTTACTTGTATTACTTTCCCACGACTAAAATTCTAATTATTCTGCGTATTATTTGTTCTTTAACTTATTTCCTTACATTAAGGAAAGTCATATTCTATCTTTTGATGACTAATTTCATTTTTCAGTCTTAATCTAAATCCTTCGACAGTATAAATAATTTTCTTATTAATAATCGTTTAAATATTAGTCCTTCTAGCGGAGGAAATTCAGTAGAGGTAAAATTATATAATGAGAGCTCCCTCAGATAATTTTTAGGTCCGCCATTGCTAAATAGTTGCATTTGCAACTCAACAGAATATCTTCTCCCTTCAATGCTTCCACTTTTATAAAGGCTTTAAATGATTTCGAACCTTATTTCCAAATAGGGTTTTTACGTTATACAACATTAGAAAACTCCTGATGTTCTCTTTAACAAGTATAATATATATAAAAACCAAAGAAAATAGAAAAAAAACTAGTTCAAAGAGACTATAATGATGAAACATTCCTCCTCTAGGAAAGATAAGATAGGAAGGAGCCAGCCAAGTTACGCAATTAGCTCACACCCCTGGACCCGGGCCAACTGCCTCATGTGTGAGAACTTGGCATCAGGTCGTGGCACTTGCAACCCTGATATTTCTTCCACGTTCCTTCCAGGACCGAGAGGTTCATCGGGAGAATGTCCTCCGGCGCCGAAGAGAACGGCCAGGGAACTCCGCGAACACGTAGGCCGTGAAGAAGAGGTAATGGTGGGAGGCTGTCCACGTAGCCGGGACGTGTTGCCATGATAACTGTTCCTCCGGATCGAACTCTTCGATTCGGATGTTTCTCTATCATCTATCCGTCATTAGAAAAACGGAACGCACTAATTCCGGGTGCCAATCCTAATACATGCATATAAATATATATACACGTTGGTCTTTGTAAATGATTCGCTCACAGCACTAATCTGTAACCTTATATTAGATTAAAAAAACCTGTACCAGTACAACCCATAAAGGGTCTTGGGTTCAGTACTATGTAAGGAAGAATACGGTTTCTTGGTCAGTGGTCGTGCAAGGAGGTGATTCGACCGTGATCACGCTCGACCGCCAGGTTCTTTCCCCTTAATTTTTCAATTAAGGGTACCCACTTTATAGAGGCTGGGTTTGCCCCAGGAGGGTCTCTTGGCCTCTATAAAGTGGCGTCGAGACGAACTGTGGCGAATAATAAAGATATCATAAGCCATATCAGATTCGAACTCGGGACCTTAAGCACAGAGGTCCACTGCCTTACCAGTGGGCTACCCCGCTCCCCAATATAAGAATAAATAGAATTAAAATAAATACAGAAGTGATTTTATTTAATCTAAACCTCGAACAAAAGGCTGTAAATTTGTTACTGTAATGATCCGATTTTCTTGGTTTTCCTTCCTTTTTCTAGTAAATACAGATAATTTTCATGTTTTTATTTCTATAAAAGACAAAACTTCCATAGTTCTTTAGTTACATAGCACTTCTGACAGAGTTTTCTTGTCTATTTTCTGGATGGATGGTAAAGAAATCTTAATATTAAGAAAGATACGCGCTAGGACGAAAAAACAGCTTTTAGAATAAATGTATAAAATAGATTAAATGATAAAAAAAATTTTTATCATTTAGGTACTTAATACAAGGAATTTTAGTTAAACAGTATTTTATATAGGGTAAACCTTACAGTTATTGGCACCCCTAAGACTAAATTTCAGTGGTGACATTAAAAAACAATACTTCTTATGAAGGGATCTAATTGAAACTTCCTATAAATCTTCTTTATCTATCCAAACAAAGACTCACGAGGTTTTTTTTTTGGGTCAAAAGTGCAATAGTTTTCCAATACGGTAATATTTATTGTTAAAAGTAACAAATCTAGTTATTGGCACCCTGTGAATTTAATTGTGAAATCTTCCCTATGGTAGGTTTGTTAAAGTCTTACTTCATAGATGACTTAGAGGACCCTTCAAACATTAGACTCATGTATATCTTGGATTAACATTAGGACTTGCTCAACTATTTCTTTAAGTTTAAAGTTGGGGTGCCAATAACTGTACTGAGTGCCAATAACTTTATGGTTTACCCTACCTACAGAAAACGTATTTAAAATCCAACAAAATGTATTTTATTTAAAGTAATACCGATGTCTCCTTCAGACTTTCCTTTAAGATTAAATTAGTTTTTTTAATAAATTATCTCTAAATTTATAGTTTAATTAGGGTAAACCCGGGAGAGTTGCCGCGTCCGGTATAGACGCCGCACCCCTGTTAGTTTTGATAGCAGCCACTAGAATGCGCCCGGCTCAGTTCGTGGTAGGTAGCAGCAGTGCCCAGTGAAGACGTATTGTGTTTTAGTTTATGTTGCTGTTGTTTTTATTAGTTTTATACTTGATGAAAGTGAGTTGAGTACATTTTTTTACCCCAGAAATATATTTTACCTATCCTTAACCTTGTAACTGTTACGAAACCTTTCAATGGATTAGAGTTTTTAACATTTGTAGCAACAGGTTACTTCACTAGCTACATTTTCTGACCAGCCACACCATCTTGGCTTTCTAGACGAGAGAGCTATGCGGTGCGGCGTCTCACCCTGACAGAATGGGATAGATGCCGCGATGAAATCCGGTATACATGCCACACCTTTTTTCATAAGGGACACAAGCCGCACACTGAATGTTTTTATTAATATGGCTTGTAATACAATTATTTGGGTCCTAAATTTTGTTTGTATCAAATCAGCAAAAACTTAATACCAAGTGCAAACCTAAAAATCTAACTTTGAAAAAGAAACTTGATTTCAGTTCTTGACGATGATGACGAAGACGAACCTGTTTCGAAGAAAAATAAAAAATAAAATAAAAAGGGATCATTGGATTCATGTAAAGAATGTGAAGAGTTCTACCATAAAACAAAAAAAAAGTTTCACTGGTTGTGTTGTGCAATCTGCAAATCGTGGGTTCACGAAGATTGTACCATTTTTGATACTTTTTGCATGACTGTGGTCGAAAAAATCGAAAAAAGGAAACAATGTAAATATGTTATAATTCGAGCTATAATAAATGTTTTGTTCATATATACTTTTTGTATTACTTAACGTCCTAAATAAATAAGTTTAAGACAATTTTACTACATGCGGCATAACACCCTTATGGGTGCGGCATATCACCCGCAACATACGGGAGAGTTGCCGCTTTGTAGTAATTTACAAAAATATTTTTAAAACCCAAACCTGTGTTTTATGAATTGTTTATGCTTATTGCATATGTTAAAATATGTTACTATGGACTTTACTAAATGCTTAATTTAGTTTTACGTGCATTATGGGACTGTGAAATTTAGTTTTAGAAAATGTGCGGCATCTCTCCCGGAATTACTATACATCTTTTAAGTATAAAGATTTTTTTATAACTCAATATTAATCTACGATAATGTTTTGACCATAGTATTTGACGTGTTGCATAAAATTAATGGTAAACTTTTTTTTTTTTTTGAAAAAATTCACTGTTAAATTAATACTACGTTAAGATATATTCAAAAAGTTGGTATATTTTATAAATGAAGACAATCCTTGTTGCTAAAATTGAGGTTTAGAGCATTTAACCCTATATTAAACCGAGATGTTTTTATATTTTAAAAGCGACTGTATACAGAGCATAATTAAACTCATTTAAATGGAATGATATAATTATATCAATTCATTGCCACTTTAATTATTTGTATTTGTTTAAAGGGAATATTAAGATTGGTATTTTACAGTAACTTGAATTAGTTTTTAATGTTTATTTTTATTTTATCGGGTCGTTTGGGATCAATGGCTGTGGTTTGCTTTAATTTGATTCGGGTACATTTTTTTAATTCCGACAACAATTACATTAATTTTCCCAATTGATATAATGATATAATGAAAAACTCTTTTGCCTTCTAAAAATATTTTGCTCCCATTCTCAGCATTTTCTAATCAGTCTTTATTTCTGCTTTTCTTTTTTATTTTGTTCTATATATTTAAAATTCATAAATTTATATTAAGTTTAAGTATATACGATAACGTTAAAATTTCAAAAAAAAAAAAAAAAATAAATCAACATATGATATAGCACAAGTAAATGTCAGCTGTTTCTTTCAAACATTTGTTCCATCTGTATTTCTTGGTTATAAGATTATTAGTTTGTCAGTATTTGTAAATGTAAATTGGTCAATTTGAAAATATGGCTCATTTTGTAAGTCAGTATGACATGCTCATGGCATTAGGACGATGTGAAGGAAACTTTAGAGCAGCTGCAGAGCATTATCCACAGCGGCACCATCCCAAGTATCAAGAATTCTTACGCATTGCTGACAGGATAAGAAGAACAGGTCCAATTAAGCCTTACAGTAAATATTGTCACCGTGTCCGTCCAGTTTTGAATAATGCTAATACAGATGTAGTATTAGCTTTAGTTGAAGAGGATCCGCAGATGAGTGTAAGGGATATTAGTAGGAAACTGACATATCCCGAAGTTCGGTACATAGGCTTTTAAAAGATGAAAAAGACCTTACCATTTTTCAGTGCACCAAGCATTGTCCGAAAGTGACTTGGACCAGCGATTGAGGTTTTGCCATTGGGCACAAAAAATTATAGCTGAAAATCCTAATTTCTTTTCTAATGTGCTTTGGACAGATGAAGCTACGTTTTGTAGCACTGGCTTAATAACATGCACAACGCACATTATTGGTCCAGAGAAAATCCTCACTGGATGTTACAACGTGACCAGCAACACAGGTGGAAAGTAAACGTCTGGTGCGGCATTATAGGGAACCAGATCATTGGACCACATTTCTTCGAAACATCATTAAATTCCATCAGCTATTCGAAGTTCATTGAACAAGATCTTCCGATTTTACTGGAAGAGGTGCCGCTTGAAAAACGTATGGTGATGTGGTTCCAACAGGATGGGTGTCCGGCCTCTCTACTCCATTAGAGCCAGGAACGTTATAAATCACATGTTTTCCAATAGATGCATTGGAAGGGGTCTGCATATTAATTGGCCAGCAAGATCTCCGGTCTTAACAATTTTAGATTATTTCTTTCGGGGAAGATTGAAAGATCTCGTCTACACGAATAGACCGTCGACAGTAGAAGAAATGACGACAGAAATACAAAATGTGATTCTTTCGATTCCACCGGAAGAAATACAGCAAGCTCAGCGAGACTTCTGTTCTAGACTTTTGTTATGCATAAATGAAGAAGGGTGTCACTTTGAACACATAAAATAGTATTTTTATGTAAATAAACAAATATTTGTTGATAATATTATTAACCCAATTGCATTTTCAAATAATGTAACATTTACTTAATTAATAAAATTCAATTTCCTACTGAATCCATAATTAACTTGTAATCTAACAAACCAGTAGTTCCAAGGTTCCTTTCAAATAAAAGGATTAAGCTGTTATCGATGTAAGGGTGCATCTGATTGAAAAAGTAACCGATACAAAACAGTTTTAGAATTCGACTCACCATCAGAATCCTTCATAAAAACCAGTCACTTATGGTGAAATTTCCAGTACTGGAGCCATTCCAGAGAAATTCTACCCTACCCCCATCCCTGATTTTCGCCATGAAATTCCAAAGACTCTGGGTTTTATTAGCCTGACTATAATCTTATTTTTTTTATTTTTTTTTTTTATAATGATCTTTTAAATGACGCATTCGACTCTGATTACTGCATAGAACTTACGGGAGCTATGAAATATATTTTCACTGTGAAAATAGCACTGATACATATTTACATCCATACATGTTCAGTTTACTGATTCACTTCTTGGCTAAATGCCAGATTAAGCATTCTATTAAATTTATTATTGAAAATATCAACAAATTTTTATTGATTATAAATTATATCTATATTATGGCGTAATAATTAACAATGTGATTTCAAAAACTGACTAACGCTTAATGGCTGTGAAGTTGTCTGATGTAACATCGCAAAGGACAAAGGTGAAGTGAATGTAATTGTGAATAAAAATTTGCAAAGACGCAATCTCCTTCCGAGACCTTAAACTTCAGCAACTGCAAGAGCGTGTGGACGCTTACAGAATTTCCTACTTCAGAAGTACCTGGTACCTTGTGTCTACTGTTTTATTTATTACCTGTGCACTCCGCAAAACAACACGTCTACGTCATGTTCTTATAAAAGATGTTGTAGATGGTTTAAATCACTCAAATACAACTCAATTTAATGTTTGTTCTTCCCTCCAGAAAATTGAATTCATTTGATTTTCTTAGAGTAGTTTCTTTTATTAATTAATTTTTTTTTCAAAACACCTGCTATCGTAAAATTGGAAAAATATTTAGAAACATTAAAAATACAGAGGTTTTTTTTACCGAATAGCTGATGCAAAAAAGAATGGTAATATTAATTTTATCTTTAGAAGAAATGCCTAGATATGTAACTTTATAATCAACTTAAGAAAAAAATTTAGAGGTGTGAACTAGTCATAAGTTTTTCTTAACTGGTTGATTAATAGTCAGATATAGATAGCTCAGTAGGTGATAGATTGCTCAGTCCCTGTATTATTCTGGCCAATCCTTATATTACTCTGGAGTCAGAAGCCCTGATGAAGATCAGCAAATAGGGATCGAAACGTTGGCTTATCGAAATAAAAATAAAAAGATGGAACTGAAATTCTTGCCTATCTGTCAACCTTAACAAGGACTATCTTAAAAAAAAAAGTATTTTTTTATGAAAAATAAAGGGAGCTTGCTAAATAATATTATAAAATATTACGTCAAGAAATCACAGTTCAATGAAATCCTAAAAATACACTTCAATGAGTGTTTATAAAAAATGATCAAAATTATTAAATTTTACATTCAGATATTAATATCAAAATATATACCTTATTAAATACATGCATTTATTTTTAAAATTGGCACTTTAATATTAAATAGAGTAAAATCTCGTTTACCTGGACTCACTGGGACCAAAAGCAATTCAGTTTCAAAATCATTTATCATCCTTGGCGCTTCCTTTTGTAATTCCTTATCACCTGCATCCATCCGTAAATATCCATCCCTTACTTCGTTTAAAACCTAATTATTTCTCCACCTTCTATTTCAACGCAGATACTTAAAATAGTAAAATTTGTATTATTATTGTATGTACCAAAATGTAAAAATAATACATTTTCTCATTTATTGGTTTTTAATTCAAAAGTTTGGAAACTTACCAACTTACATTTAAATTTATTTTATATCAATTGTTTATTTTTTTTTAGGCTTACTGTTATTTTTAATAATTATTACTAATTTCCTATTCTATATATAATAACCGGACAAATGACCCTGGATTTGTCCATCAATGATTATTCTTAAGGAACTAGATGTTCCAGAATAAATTATTTTCTTTCAATGGTTTGAAAAAAATGCGTAAAAAAATTTCACATAACTAACGCTCCCAAGAAATGGTCCATTATCTTTTATTCCAAACACTTGTAGCATTTGAATTAAGCATGGTCATGTATTTATATGCTTTGTAACTATATCCGGTTACGTCGGCCTTATAAATAAAAACAAAAAACTTTTCGATGAAATTATAATTACGTTATAGCTAACAGTGCTGAAATTGATTATCCATGTGAGCATTTGATAAAATAAAAATGTCTAAAATTTGTCCTGGATACTCCGTAGATCTGGATAAACGCCGGCCGTATACACTAGGTTTTGCTATACTGCTGTCAAGTCTCATACTGCTACTTCTTATCTTATAAAGTAACGGGTTCAGGCGCGCAAAAAAAAAAAAAATTAAAACCTGATTAAAATATCAAAACCAAGCTGGAAACCATTAACCTAGAACTTTTAGATCTTTAACGCTTTTATACTTTTTCAGAAATAAAGACGAAAGATTTTTTTTTAAATATTGTAATCAACTCATGAATTTTAATTGTTATTAGTGAGGAAAAACTCATTAATCACAATGTGAAAATTAAAGAATAATTCGACCTAAAAATATTCTGTAAAAGGAGGATTCGTTAAGTTTTTTAAAAAAGAGTAATTCTAAAAAACAACTTTAATAGATTTTTTGAAGACAGATGAAAATGTCGCTCAAAGTCCGAGCGCACGCACAGTGGTTGAAAATCGACTATTTTCGGAAAAAAATCAGTCAAACCTGATCTGTAAGCCGCAAAAAAATAAAGTTGATATTATCATAACCACAATTGAATTTCCTATAAAATGTATAGGTCGGAGCCCCGCTTAACCGGCTATTCGGATTAACCGGCGGTGTTAGGAAATAAAAAAACAAATCATACATCAATTTTCGACTCGATATCGGTTAGTTTAAGCACTTTTGCTGTTTCATGCTGTTAATATCCTTGATAGTACTTGCAGTATCATTTTATTTCATGAAAACACCCAAGTTAGGTGAAGAAAAAAAAAATCATACATTATTTTTTTCGCTACATTTTTATTTTTAACTATTAAATGTATTATCATATTAAAATATTAGATTGGGGTTATCTGACTTTAATATAAATTCGAGAGGAGATGGACTGTTCAGTATAGGTTTAGTAACTAAAACTCTATCAGAGAAAACTCAATTCCCTAATTCATACTAATAACAGCTGAACTTTTTTCAATACCAATTTTTTTAAATTAAATGAATTCACAAAATATGTAGACCTGGTTTTTGGAACGAACTTTGTACTATGCGACACACTCACCAAAATAGACAAACTCTAAATGATTCTAAATCCACAACTAATCCTTCATATTACCGTCCTTTCGCACTCTACCTATAAAGCCGAAAGTATTTGAAAAACTTTCCTTGAACCGAATTTAAGCCTTTACTTGAAAGTAGTGAAGTGATACCGAGTCATCAGTTTGGTTCTGTGCAAGCCATTCTTCATTTTATTATTTTTTTAAATTGTTTTTCTTTCTACGAGCTTCCTGCCACTTACTGTTAAAACGAGGCTAGACTATTTTTCATGAGAAATCGGTTTATTTCCATCAAGTTATCCGAGGTAATGTTAATATACTTAATATTAATAATTTCCAAACACATAGTAACATCACGGTAGGTGAACATTTTTTTTTTTTTTTTATCATCGACCTAATAATGATTCAGACTGACTTTATAAATGATGCTACAGAGCTAGTAAGTAAGGAATGATGTTTTACTTAACGATTAGTAATAACCTAATTCGAATCACAAGCTCCATAGCGAATAAACTGCATGGAATAGCACAGGTAATTCAATAAAAAAAAATCACACATCTACAGACGCAGGTGGACGCAGCTAGAATATGATTTAATATTTCCTTGGAGGTATCTTCTTCTTAAAAAAATGGATTTTAAAACTGCGCTCGGCTGCGCTTGAAAAATATGGATTACCAAAAAAAAATTTGTCTTATTTTTATTGCATTTATTCGGGATTTTATTTCTGGGTTAAAACATAGGCAAAATAGCATAATTTTTATGGTCGTGTAATATGTGAGATCGCTCTTCATGATTTTGAAGGAAAATCGCACCAACAAACAAAAATACGAGTAGCAATAATAATTATAGTATAATAATTTTTTTGTTGAAAAATAAGCTTTTTCAATGATCGATTTTCAAAGGGTCGTAATAAGTGTAAAAATCTGAAGATCTCCGAATAAATTGATGGAATGTGTCAGATAACTATTCTATTTATTAATAATGAAAAGAAAAAGAATATTCCGATACCTTCAAAAAATAGGTTTTTTCCGCCTTTCAACCACTGTGCGCACGTTGAGACGCAGGCGACGCAGAGCAGTTTTTGTGAAACATGTACCTACTAGATAGGAAATCACGATTATCCTAAATTAGAACTAAAATATTTAAAGCAATATGGAATTTTATGCAAATTATGTACAAACACGTACATAGACTATCTTGGTTAGCATATAAGTATCGTTCGTGAGCAGTTGACTCCTGACCTGGTCGCATATCATAAAACCCATTAATAATAACCAATTCTAAAACATTTTTTATAAAAAACTACTTTATAAAAAAATATGAATTTTCGTTTATTTTTTATTTCGGGTGGTAAAAATTGTGTACTTCTTATATTTTGAGAAAAAAAATTTACTTCCGCCGCCTGTGATATTGTCACCTACTGGGATATCCGCACTTAATAGATAATTTTGGCATTAAAATCATGATTTTAGTTAGTGGAATATGCTTAACACTGATTTTTTCTCGAACAGAGAAGATAAGTTGTTATTATATTTAAAGAAACACATATAATTACGATATACAAGCTATGTTGAACAACTCCTATCTTTTTATATACTTCAAACCGGCTTATTTAAAACCGATAATCAAGTCATCAAATGCGAATTAACTAACCTGCAGACTTAGTAAGCTTAAACCCTGAGGTCGTCCTTGGAATAAATAAGCCCCCGTGGCTGTTTGTTAAGCCACGAGTGTGGAATCGCCACCTTATCAGATAGCAGGTGTGTCGGGATGGATGTTGCATAGCTTTACTGCAGCCAGCATACAAATATCCCTGGGACAGGCTCTCACACGGTAGCATAGATTCGTGAAAAATATTTCAATTGTGCAGAATAGATTCGTCAAGCCCGACGATCTTGCAGTCATTAGACTTAATTTTTAGTAAAAACAGTGTAAGCAGGTCTCACCGTATAATTTGAAAAGGTCGGACTAGCAATTTATTCTTTAATTTGATGATATGGCCACCATAATTAAATAAAATTTGTATTATCTGGTGTTCGTCACATTCTCATGCTCCTCAGAAAAGCATATATGCAATCATTTGTCCCACAACATTCCACAATACATCATCTCAGCGAACAACAAAACCATTCATCCTCCCCGTGTTATTATAAATATATTCAATATTCCTCGCCATATTCGTGCACGGCGTGTTCCAAAGGTGAAGGCCGCCTTTTTACATAATTAATCCACGCCCGGAGGTTCCCACGTTGGTCTTCTGCAGTCAGAGTCCTGAAGCAGGAGGTGTTGGGTCAAGGAGCGCCCTCCGATGGCCCTTTACCATCGTCTTGCGGGGTAGCATCATCTTCACACATACATGCATACCTCCAACAGAACAGCAAGTTACAAATGGAATAATTATAAATGAAATAATTTCATTTTTTTAATGTAATTTCTGATCAAAATTGTATGTATGCTTCAAATATCGTCATGAAATGAGAAGGTTTTTTCCACATTATCCCCCCACCAAAAAAAGAAAAGAAAGTAATTTGCTGTTATACAATTTTTAACAAAATAAGAACCCTGTTTCAGATATTTTTATTTATTTTTTCTACTAATCATTAAAAATGACGTTTTGGAATGGTTAGTCGTGTTATGTCGAGTATTACTTATGTGTGTTTTATATCAGCCTCTAGTTTGGCGTGATCAAAATAATAATGCAAATTATATAGTAAACTTAAGTAAGTATTTTTTTTAAATGAATGCTGATTTTTTTTTTAATATTGAAATTAATTCTTTAGTAAAAAGGTAAGGATTATAAAATAAAAATGCGCAAATGACTCGTGAATAAAAAAAAAATTATAATCATTAGCTGATATTAGAAAGAACATGAGCGTACAAAACGAGTTTCTTTCATTCTCTTTTTTCTCATTTTTTTATTTATTTTTTTAAGTGACTGTTTCCAAAGCTATCATTTAGTCCGGACGTTTCAACATAACCCGTATTTGGAAAACTGGTTCCTGTATCTATGGAAGAAAAATAATTATAGAAAGAAATCTCTATTCAGATATTTCTTTACTTTGCTGTGCCTCACACTAACAGCATCGCATCTTTCTTGGTTATTAAAGTATTTGGTAATTATTACTCATTAAAGTATTTTGCATCTGTCAAAAATTGTATTTCATTATTTGGAAATACTCTTTAATAATTTGGTCATGCTTAGAGAAATTGCACGTTCATTAGTTCTATTGTTTCGATTTGGTTATTTTTTAATTATAAAATTTTATTAAACGAGTAGTTATTAAAATATTTCAACAAGTAATGATAGTCCTCCTATAAACCCAGATTAAACGCGGTAGTCTTATACGCGGTTTATGAATAATAAAGAATTTAATGAAAATTGTCTGCCTTTCTTAATAAGTAATAAAAATGCCTCCTAATTTTATTACTGAAATGATATAGTTGACTAAACTGAATTTTTTGTTGTAATCGTTAACATTTTCAAGACTTTTTTATGTTAAAAACTGCTAATATTTTTTTAGCCTGTTATAGAATTGGGACAATTAAGTTATTTAGTTGTAAAGTGTAAAGACAAGATGAATTAAAGTCATCAGTTGCTAAATATCGAAGATCTGAATTTCTATTTTGCGTGTATATAGGAGCGAAATTAAATACAAGACATAATTAAGTGATGATATCTGTACCACGATGGTAAAATCTCACACGTTCGTAGTCGTTTTTAAGAAATGAATAAATTAAATGAAAAGAAAGAAAATCTAATTTATGTTAATTAATATTCGTATTGTTATGATAGCTTATGCGTCCGATGGGTTTCTATATAATATTATAGAATTATATACTACTATTTGGAACCTGAGGCCGATTACAGTTGATGTCACCTTAAAATTTAAACCCCCCCCCACACAACTAGTTTCAAGTCTGATTGAAAAAAATAGTTTATTACGCAGTAACAATTTCTTGTTTGTCCTCCCTTCCTCACCGTTAAAGCTATACGGGGAAAACCCCCGTGCTAGAGGAGAGGATATGGGATTAATGCCGAGTATTAGTAAATGTCCTCGGGCTCCGGGGGACTGGTTATCTTCAATTGTCTAATAATCTGACGGTTGTTAGGGGCAACGCGTTTTTTCTAATGCGTTTGCCCACTCGGCTATTCCATCACTAGAGAAGTAACAATATAATTTAATTAAGAAATAGTGTAATCATTAAAAGAGTAACAGGACTTCTTTTACGAGGACCGGAGCCTCCTATCCCCGCAATAGATAAAGTAATTATCTATGTCAGCCATTTTGGCTTGTGAACTATTTATTGAATTTGTTGTTTGACAGGGTTTCTAGAACCATAAACTTATTATGCATACCTGAGCTGTTACTACCTTATGAATCCTCAATAAGTTATCCAAGCCACAGGAAGAAGAAGAGGACCAGGTGAGATTTGGGTGGTCCGGGAGAAAGGAGGGTCAAGGGCGAGCTGACGCAAGTGGAGAAATTGCTTACACAAGATGTGCACTCGGTGGCTGTTATGTCATCCCCTTTCCCCGGTGGTACCGTTCTGTAGCGGCCGAAGAGCTGGCTGGGTCGTCCGTTGTTCTTGTCGAGAGTGGACGGGCTCTCGTAGGCTTGGTCTGTTCGGCTAGCTAACTGTAGGAAGGTCGAAATGATAAAACTGCTGGTTTAAGCTACTGCAAGCAGGAATCCTAAAGCTGTAAAACTAAGTTAAAATAATAAAAAATAACAAATCTTACAAAATAAATATACCTAGCAGTAAGTATTATAGAAGTTTATATTTCAAATTTATTTATTATTGAATTATTCTGAAAACGATGTGGGAAATAGCTTTTTTTAAACTCTCACGTAGGCTGATTAGTTTTAATTTTTATCCTCCGAATGTTAAAATATTTTATGTAATGCTGGACTCATGTTTACTTTGCTTCCAATCGATGGAAAACTATCTTTATAGCACAACATTTAATGCAGGTAGGTGGGTGTACGCGTCTCCTGAAGGAAAATTTATAGTTACCAATTTTGAGCCCGTACAACAATATTTCTTTCTTCCCAATTTTCTGCAGCTTATTGTCCCTATTGTTCAATCTGCAAAAACCTGCAGCATTTCATTCCATTGCGCACTTATCAAGGGATTCTTATGTCTCAAGCAAATATTTTTTTTTTTTTTTTTGGTCCACGCCTTCCTCGCCGTTAAAGCTATACGGGGTTTTCCGGGCCAGGGGAGAGGGTGGGGGATTAATGCCGAGTTTTATTATTAATTATTAGTTCTCAAATCATCCGTCTGGTTGTCAGTGGCAACGCGTATTTTCTATCGCGTTTAGCCACTCGGCCATCCCGCCACCCATGTCTCAAACAGACTTCTCGGGAAATATTGTCTATAGATTTAAACCGGCTATTATCTCGTGTTCGAGCCAATTTGGATGAAGTATTTGCCTTTTCATCCCCTTCAATGCCAAATCAGGAAGAAGCTTAAATAAAAAATATTATTTTGCCCCCCCCCCCTTTGGACATACAATTTTTTCCAATGGTTGCGTGCGCAGAACTTCTAAAGATCAGTAGAGCACCCATTGTATGAGTAATAACTGATTTTTGATATTTAGTTACTTGGCAACAGAGCTGAGCTCCCTTCTTTTGTATAATAAATTATACGGTTGGAAAATATTTTCTCAGCGTAGCTCCCTTTGGTGTCGCTATCCATCTCTGATTCCATTGGTCCAGGGTGTATTCGTGAATGATATTCTTCCATCTGCGTGGTTCCTCATTGATCCTTGCACGAAGACACTCCGGTAAAACCGCCGACCCTTCCCTCATCATTGTGTATCTAAAAATGTCTTCCTGCAGGAGGAGGTCGATAGGTACTGCTCCCGCAAGGACATGTGCCGCTTCATGAGACAGAGACTTATAGGCCCTAGTTACTCGCAGCAGAGCTATCCGTTGAATCGTAGCCAACCTGCTCTTTTGCCGGTGCGAGAGATTCCTATTCCAGCCAGGGGAAGCATACCTCAGTATACCCAGGACTACACCTTTATAGATGGCCATAGTCGCTGGGTATTTCAACTTGGATATATGATTGAAAACGTTGGTAGCGGTAGCGAGGAGGGGGGGTTTTAGTCGATTAAAACATAATCGACTAAAATTGTAAAAATGAATAACAAATTAAATGTAAATAAATAAATCTTGTCAGTGGGGTAACTTTGTGCAAAAATTGATTAATACATTTTTTCTGAAGAAAAATGGTCAGACAATATAAAAAAAAAGCCTGGAACAAGGAACTACAAGAACTACTCCTCAGAAACGCTGGAAATCTGAACGATCAATCCGAAAACGATTATTGTGTTTTTAATTTTTAATTGTTTGCTATAGTCTTGGTTTGCAAGGTTGCGGAGATCGCATTGAAAACGTTGGTCGCGGTAGCCAGGAGGGGGTGGGGGGGTAAACTACTGTTTCCAAACGTCTTCATACGAATTTATAGGGACACACTAGAGTTCTAATAATACCAGATATGCAACAGCTGGCATACCCACGAGTGGGAGGATAAGATTAAAAATGTATTTGATGAGAGATCTCCTTTATTAGCAATCCATGGTATCTGGATCTATTAATGAAATTGGTTAAGCTAGGTACTATCCATCCTAATGCCAGATGAGTGATTTTACACTAATCAGCCAGACATTTTGCGGAATGATGACAGTTTCTTGACAGTTGAAAATTAATGTATGAAGACACAAAATAAAATAAACGAAAAAATGCACGTTTTTAAAATAATAAACCCTAATTGAATTCGATAAAAAGAAGTTGAAGAGCGGTTTAAAAATAAATTTAAAGATGTTTTTCTCCAAGCTGGAGCCCGCCTTCTTTAATCGTCTCTTGAAACCCAGCCCTGGTAAGACCAAAACCAGTCATTTCTCTGCAATTAAAATACAATTCCCCTATTACAGCCTAAAGGTTTCCAGGATGGTGCATTGGCAGAATTGCAGGAAGAAAAACAAGCTTGTCCCAGTTTAGAAGTTGCCCCTCCAGACGTTGAACTCAATGCTGGAATATTTTTCCAGTTTCGCGCCACCTACTCTCTTAGTCTTCAGAATTGAGTATATAAAGTGTTCACCTACTAATCGAAACGTAGATCTTTTAAGTATTATGAAATTATGTCCGAAAAAAATGAATTAACTCCGTCACAGATACAAGTTTGACAACTAATGCTCATCAAAAATTATGTTCCATTTGAAAATAATAATAATGACCTATATATTAATAATATGGTCTGTTATTAATAATAATTTCTGCAGTATGAGGTCCCTCTGAAGCTGAAATATTTTAGTGTTTTCAAAAGACAACTTTTAGGTGATTAAGTAAAGCTCAGACTTTTCTGATGTTTGGAAATCTTATATCTGGTTATTTTAATTGCAATCACCTAAATCATTTCTAACGTTACAATCTGATTTCAACTTGTTCAGAAATCGATTTTTTTCGCACTAAATTGAATACATTTTCTAAAAGTCACTGCATTATTTATACATTCGATTTAAATTTTATTTATGTATCTGAGCAGAATAGCTTTTTTTCCACTTCAGAAAACGGTATCCTTTTTTTATGCACCCTGCAGATTAATATCCTTACCCCTTTAATTTCAAAAAACAATTTTTTCTGTTTAATTTTAATTTGGTATATCAATTTGTTCCATTTCTCAAATACGGTAAGTTGACTTTTAAAATACCTAAGTCAGAAAGATGTTCGATGTCCAATAGATTGATCGATTATAACAGAGGATCGACAATCGGACATCCTAAGCTCCCATTCTACCTACCATATTTCGAATACATCCCTATTTATTTATATTATATATAATTGGTGTGATACATATAATACAGAGTTTGATATTTTTCGGATGATCATTAAAAATATCTTAATATAAGCTTCGAAATAATATCAGATACCCAAGAGAAGAGAGCCAGTTGCAAGAAGCTATTCCTTTCTCAGGAGAATCCACTTGTGATGCAGCCGTAGCACTCGCTGGGAGGGCAGCATTGAACTTGCCTGCTTAGCTTCCCGCTGCGGAATCAGGTCAGACGTGAAAGGTAATAGCGAAGAATACCAAAGTCCCTCTGGGCCAACAGCCTCGAGTTCCTCAACTTCTACTCTTCAACGCTAAGTAAATAGAGTTCTTAAACGTCGATCTTTGAGGAAGAAAATGGTGTATAACCGTGAACTTGGCCGATAGTGATGTAAGGCATCGAGGGTAGATTTCACCAATTCTTGTATAACAGGCTATTGGCCTCCTTTCTCGTCTGGTCAATGGCACTGGGTGAACAATTTCATATTTTTTCCCTTTATTTTCAGTTGCTGCTAACTTTGTATATTTCAAGATAATTTTGCTTCGTCACAACTAAATATAGGGAATACTTTGATGGTGGGATGGTCGAGTAAGCAAACGCGTTAGAAAATGCGCGTTGTCCTGACAACATATGATTGGGAACCCGAATATAGCCAGTTCGAAACCCGGAGACCAGGGTAAATTCAATAACACTCAGCATTAATGCCCAAACCTCTCCCCTGGCCCGGGAAACCCCGTTAAGCCTAAAAAGCGTGGAAGAAGGGAACCAAGATTTAAGAACAATCTTGAAGATTTAAGAAAAATCTTTTAAACGCGAGGTTAAGAAATTGTATTTGAACTTATCACTAGCGTTTTGCGTTAAATCGAAGGAAAAAAAAAAAAAAAAATGGTTTCATCTCGATCGGTTTATCTGTATTAAAATCCACGTGATTTCTGATAAATGTTTATAAATCCTGGGAATCATTCACTGCCTTTTTGGTTACGTATCAATTTCACTATTTATTTTCTCAGTTCCATTTTATTCCACTCTTAACAAAAGCACATAAGCAAATCCATTTTCTTAGAAACAAACAGCCCGTTTGATTTGGCTTAAATTTTAAGAGTTATTAAAAATATTTTTAATATTGTAACACTTATGTGGGTTAAACAATTTTTATTAAAAACAAAATAACAATTTCCAATGCCATACAAATTATGAGACCACAATTATTTTAACAGGTTACAAAAATTATCACTCTGTAACATAGAAATAACCATATGACTTCAGCTTCAAAACAAAACTTACCCTCCAGTCCACCGATCATTATATTTAGTCTTATGAGGACGGGTCTCGAAGTTTCTGGGCCAGCGTAGATGGTACTCGAACATCGTAGATTCAAACATGTACTATCACAGTTTGTTCCAACTGTTAGTTCGTTCAAACAACAGTTCTAGAACAATTATAAACCATATGTTTTTGTGATTTGTTTCACTTTACACTATTTTATTTTATTTTTTTAATATGTTAAAAAAGTAGGGTGATTCAATGTAAAGAAGAAAATAAGTTTGAAGAAAATAAGTTGGTATCTCGGAGAATTTAACTTAAAACAAAGAAGATTCAAAAAGCAAAGGATTTTTGAAAAAAAAAAAAAGTTTACAAGTAGATAAACAATTCCAGTAAAACTTAAGTTAGACGCTGGAGGGTAAACGAAACATTGAGGCATATTTTCTATAGTAGAAATTTGAGTGAGAAACATGATTAGGTGTATTAATGGGCAAAGTAATATTGGAGTAAAGTACTGACAGTAAAACAAGGACTTATAAGCAGACATTGAAGACCTAAAGATGTTGATTTGAAAAAGTATGTTGCAATTTTATGACCACTCGATGAGGATGGGCGAGGGAATATACTGAACAAGCTGATCTTTGACAAACGTAAACAAATTTAAAACATCAAGATAAAAGAGATAGAAATAGCATAGATCACGGTGAAGGGCTGACTGTAAATTCAGTAACAAACTGAGGATAGTAAATGAAAATTAGGTCTTAGTGGGAGAAAAAAGAATGAGGGATTGAGGTGGCCAGAGGAGCAAAGAAGGGAGATGGAGGAGAGGATGAAGATGAAAAAGAGTTTTGGTTGTTTTAGTAGAACCTCTATGTTTACTCCCTGAGCCCAAATTGATTTTTACAAGATTAAAAAATATTACCACCAAATGTGAAGTATAGATATGTAAATTGATATTTACCAAAACGTTCATTGGAACTGGTTAATTTATAACGTCTGTAGGTAAATCTATTGGGAACACATATATGGAACCTATATTATCAACAGATGGCGTGAAAGTCGCCCTAGACATTGAACTTGCAGGATGACATAATGCCTGAACCAGAGCAGATAGTTGTGTAAGAGTGAAATCTCCTCTTGCGTCAACCGTTAGCAGTGTCAGCCTCTTCACCTTGTCTCGAGGAGATTACTGTTGTTACGGACTTAAGAAGCTGGGAGCTCTGAGGCCTAGGCTATCCAATTTATTCCTCAGACCTCTCGTTAAGTATCCAAGTTTACAGTTTATAGAGGCTCATTTGAAATTCAAAACACCACTTCATAAAAATCAAACTGCTTCATAGCTTCGGATGTAAGCCTCAAGGAAATGATCGTTATTATCTATATTTATTAAACTTTGTTAACGTTGCTATTAGCCTAAGATCCTAAGTTATGGTGCATAGGTAGGTAAGTCTTAACATACGCTTAAGATTGACTCAGACGTACTCGAAAGAGTTTACGTAGCTATATTTACCTTAGTGATTTCTTCCTGGTTCATTTCAAGTGATGTAAAAAAACAATGATTTATTAAATAGGTGTATAATTAGTTCCTTAATCTAGGTTACAAACATAAAGTTGTAGGCACAAGAAGCAGAAGGTTTTGGGGGACACTGAGAATATTTGTTTTCATTTTATAAATGTTTGCTTTCATTTCAGAAGTATCCTTTGCATTTATAATAATAGTTTACGTCATTAGACAACTAAAAAAGTGTTTAAGTAGTAAAGAAGAATCAATTCGTTGGTATAAAGCCAAACTGAACTAAGCGCCAACTTACCAAAATAGGTTTACTTCAAATTTTTTTAACTAAAACTTTTGAGCCAAAACAAACCAAAAATAAGTAATTTTTGAAAATGCATTAAAATGGATCATCCTTTATTTCACTTTGGCACTACCCGACCAATTAATGAATGAAATTATTTGGATTTTTTTAAAAAAAAATAAAAGCTATTTTCTAGGACTACATTTCAAAATTGACCATAATAGAGAATTAAATACGCATCATCAATAACTTAAGTTTAGATTCGGTTATATAAATCATTTTCTTTCAAGAACTTTAATACCGATTTTATTAGGCTCATATTCTGTCATATAATTGTCCGGTTCATATTAGGCATCATCATGTGCCTTTGTTTTTATTTTATTTTATTGTAAGAAATATTTTTTCTTCCATATTTACACTTACTAACAAAAGTCTCTGCACACCCTCCAGCTTTTTTTTTATTTTATCTAAACATAGGTTATGAGCCAGATATTGGCAATGAAACTTACACATTTTTTACATAATTTAATCGTAAAATTTATTTAACTTATAATTTATGAGGAAAATTACATAAAATGTCAGAATATTGATGCGCCAAAAGTCCCTGCACACATCATTTTTCTTCAACTTGAAGCTTAATTATTGATACCAAATCAACTTTAATAGGTAGTCGTTCCTACCTCATGTCTTATCACTTCTCATAATCTATTTGGCATGGTGTGAACTAGTTTTTTGTAGTTTCTGGAGTAATTTTACCCCACAATTCCTTTAGTACTCTTTTTAAGTGGTCTTTGTTCTTTATTTTAATTTTTACTTTCTGACGGCCTAGTTGATCCCACAGATGTTGTATTGGATTAAGATTAGGAGATTGGGGAGGTGTTTTAAGTTGCTGTGGAGCATTGTAGAGCAACTATTCTTGAATTTTCCGCGCTGTCGTTATCTTGTTGAAAAATGAATTCTTCCTGGAGATCAAACTTCAATAAACTTTCCGGTAAATTACTCCTCAAAATATTTATATAAACGTGTTGGTCCATAATTCCGTCGATAAATTTCAAATTACCAACTCCAGCAGCACACATACACCCCCAAACCAAACCACTCCCTCTACCATGTTTCACAGTACCAACTATGTTTTTTTCCAGGGGCTCTTTGTTAGGTTTTCTCATAACTTTCCCCCTTCCATCTGATCCATGAATGTTAAATTTACTCTTGTCAATAAATAAAACACGTTCCCAGAACTATAAGGGCTTGTTTACATGTTCCCTTGCGAACTGCTGTTTCAATATCCGGTTCGTTTACTGATGAATGGCTTACACCTAGGCTTACGCACATTATAGCCAGCTTTCTTTAGGGTCCTTCTAATCGTTTGTGCAGATACCCCAATCTTGTAATTTTCCTACACCATACCTGCTAAATTTAGAGCACTTGTGTGGGGTTCTTCGGCCAAAGTCCTTATGATAGCCCTCTTGTGGTGAGCTTGGAGTACGGGGGGCGACCAGAGCGGTATCTACTTTCCATTGTACCCAGCTTTTCATACCGTTTTAGGAGGACATACCTTACCGTATTATAGCCCCTGTTGACGATTTGTCCTATTTACCTGTTTGAGTTGTATGAGTTTCCTCAAATTTACAATTTGGTCGGGAATCAGTGTTGGAACCTCCATTTTTTATCACAGTCTTAACTGTTTGGGCCCAAATTAACACTGGCAAGTTAGGATTAGCCGGAGGATGAATGGGATAATGTGCAAACGGTATACATATCAGTATCTTGGCTAATTCCACTGCGTGCAGAGACTTTTGGCGCATCAATATTTTGACATTTTATGTAATTTTCCTCATAATTTATAAGTTAAATAAATTATATTAAATGTAATTGTTGGTCATTAAAATAGATTAAATTATGTAAAAAATATCTGAGTTCCGTTGCCTATATCTGGCTCATAAGGTATCTTTAGTTAAAATAAAAAAAAACCTTGAGGGTGTGCAGAGACTTTTGTTAGTAAGTGTTTATAAATAATAAATATGATCGCAATGTGGGTTATTTGGGGTTGTCTTCTCACTAACAGAAACGATTTTTTGATTTTATAGTTAAAACCTGTTCTCATTTTCCTGTTGATAGATATTAACAAGCTTTTCATTTTATTATACAAAGCCAGTATCATTTTATTTTTTTTATTTTTTTGTTATTCAACAAGTACCCTGTGGTATAAAATAGTATCTTTCTGTGTTGTCTGCTGTTGATTGGTGATGGTGTGTATGACTAATCGTATATAGCATGCTTTTGGTATGAGCTTAATATTTATGTTTAAAATTTGCATCCATTTTTGCTCTCAACGATTATGCTGATCAAATAAAATTAATAATTAATAACGTGTTTCGTTTTAATTAGCTAGTATCTCATATGAAACTATTTTATACACAATGGGTGTTAGCAAGTGAAAAAAACAATCATTTTAAATGTTTCCACTTAATCTCAACATGTGATCTTGATTTATAAATTAAAAGATTCAGACTGGTCAACCTAATATAGTTAACTCGGTGAATATCAAACAGGCAATAATCAGGGTTCGAAAAATATGTATCAGACGACGGTTATTACCAAGGCACGAACGGACCTGATAATTGTGATTTCGGTCCCACGATCCGCTGTGTGTCACGCAGTGACTTAATCGACGGACCTAAATGTTAATTTATTAATGTTATTGATTTTTACAAATGGCAATCAATGGCTGACTTTTATTTTCGTGATTTATTGCTTGAGCAAGTATTTGAATAAATAAATAGGAAACAAGAAAGCTGCCAAAATGTCGTTTTTTGTTCTGAATATAAACATATATATTTTTTAATCTTTGATTATGATAGTTAACTATAGATAATCATTACATTTATTTTTTATAAGTATAAACCAAATTAATCATTGCCTTTAATAGACATGAGCAGTTAACAATACGATTAGGCCACGCTTTCTCTTTAAAAATTTAGAAATTTATTGTATTAAATTATAAATTTATTGATATTCGAAAAAACAAAATCGTACAAAAAACAGTAATTAAACCAGAAGATTTTTAATCATAAGTCCTAAAAATTAATGCGAATGCCTAGTTAAAAAAGCTTGAGCTATAACAAAGGTATATACTAAAAAATATGATAGGGCCGAAATTTGATTATGAAAGTCCGTTGAAGAAAATTAAAAAGAAAAAAACGAAGAACAACATATAGTTTCATCTTATCAGACTAATCTCTCATAGATTAACTAAACAAATATTTGACTTCTTCTGTATCTGTAATAACAAAATTTTTAAGAACATGGTCTTATTAAAAATTACAGAAATGACGATACTCGAACAAAAAGCAAATTAATGATCAAGATAAACACACAAATCTATAAGTACAACTCCAAAGTACGTTAACGGAAACCTAGCAAATATTGCTTTTTCTATCGAGGACTCATATTAAATCAAAGGATTTGGATTGCTAGAAAACGTGTTCAGGGAATTTCAAAAATTAAAAAAATTAGTTTTTTATTCCTTCTTATTCTTTCTTGGTTTTAATTTGTAATCTCAAGAACTGTCACACACACACAAGCCACAAGAATTGTTCACACTATTTTTACAAAACCAGATCACACATTGAAGGATCTTTTGCCGATTGTTTTTACCAATGACATAACCTAGGATAATATTAATAGTGCCGAAAGATGGTATGTTTTTAAATTACTTGTTAAAATATTAATACCCAGTGTACAGTACAATTCCTATTTAATTACAGTAACAATTAATATTTCATAAAACATAAATAATATTACCGAAATATATTAATTTATAATTGCTATTTAATGAATTTTACAATAGCATGGGTATTTATGGTATTTTATGTGAAATAAAGTATTAAATGAGAATATTATTACGCTGGTAATCATAAATAAATTGTAAAACCGACGAGTACATTTCAAACCATAAATCGTTTGAAATGTACTCGTCGGTTTTACAATCGTTTCTGCGAGTCAGCCAATTATCGTGATTTAAGAGCTTTTAATAGTGGAAATAAAAGAAAAATACCCAAATAAAAGCAAAAAAGAAAAGGAAAAAAACCAATACAGCTTAGTTCACTTTGCCCTTTTTGCCACTGACGGTCATTAAAGACCCGACTCTTGCTCGTTTAGCCTCGGTGCTGGTAAGATATGTCTCCCTGCTGCATGTGCAGTTAGATCTCTAAGGAGAGGAGGCTAACGCGATTTGCTCGATTAAGATGCTAAATAAAACTCTCGGGGTATTTATGAACATGTTTTCCTTGAATGTTAGAACTGTTAAAGTAAGGCTTCATAGACTCATGTCTAAGTTTTATCTTATTTTTTAATAAATTTCCGATTAGATAATACATTATGGTAGATGTAAGGGCCGATGTTGCATTGCAATTTTATTTTCATGTTTATGCGACCTACATTATCCGAGATTTAATTGAACTTACGTACCATCACACAATGTCCTCTTTCACCCAATTTAAAATGTTTCTTTATACAAAACTTGATGAAAATAATATACGAATTTATTGAATTTGTAGTTGTTTCTCATATTTTCTAAGGGGGGGGCGGTCAGCTGCTCTCCACTCCCCACCTGAAGACGCATATGGAAGCAGATATTCCAACTCATTTCAACCTTTAGAACAAATGAAACTAGGGATACGGCGTCGACAGAAAAACAACATTGGTAATAAAACATCGACAATCAAACTGCGATGTTTTTAATATCGGTTTTTTAAATGTTAACATGTCGGCTCCCACTTTATTAAAAAACCTTGTGCGATGCCCGCAACACACAACTTTCACTCATCAACTTACTTTGCTTAGAAATTGGCGTGTTTTGTTAAGTGCCATTTCTCAAAGTCACACAATTTTCCACATTAATTTACTTATTTTTCTTTGTATTTGCTCTTTAAATCAGTTTTTACTTGTGATAATTCGGCAATGCAAGCATAATAGTCCAAATAGTCTGATTTTATAATTCTCGGTGTGTTTGTTGAAAACTTCATGTAGTTACCATGAAACAAATAATTTCCATTAAATGGCAGAACATATTTAATTATAAAGCATCTGTCATTAAAAGCGTACTGCGCATGCGTGAGCTCAACTTGTTTTATGAGTTGACGGAATATTTTTCTTTTTTTCTCATGTACCTATATGTTTACTTGATTTTTTTCATATTTCATATTTAGCTATTTCTTGTATTTAGGCGAAACGGGAGACATATTTTCTCCATATAAATAAAAACAAAGGTACTTTATAGGAAAACAAAAAGGCCCCTTCCTCATTTATGCCCTTTCAAAAAGTTTTAATAAGGATAAAGCTTATCTGATATTAAAGAATACCTGATTCTCATTAAACAGGACGAGTTTAATCAAAATCGTTAAAGGTATTTTTGAGAAAATCGAAAAAACGTAAAAATTAGAAAAAAAAGGTATGAAATAAAGTGCCACCTCCTGTTGATCAATATTGTTGAAATTTTTGTAGTCATTTCTCAGGCATATACATACATTAAATACTTACCAAGTTTTAATCAAAATCTAAAAAAAAAACCGTAAAAAGTTATTAAATAAATTTGACCAATTTTGATGAAATTTTTGCTGTCGCATCATGGTTAGAATGGCAGCCTACAATACTAATGGCGGAGGGTTCGCGTCTCGCGGTGGCCATTGGATTTTTTAGAGGGGACCCCCGGATAGGATGTAAATTGGAGGTCTCGAGCCTGTCCGACGTCATGTACCCTATCCTTAGGATCCCTAAAGTTAAAGATCCCTATCCTAATTATACCTGGAAAGTCAAAATTTAGGACTCTTAGGAAACATTTAAATATTTTAATCTCAATAAAGGACTAAGATTTCTCCTGGAAGTCAAATCATTAGGAAGTATTCTAGCTTATAGTGTGGCAACATTAGTTGCAGACCATTCAACTCTGAAATGAAATATAGAAAGAGGAAAAGATAAGGATTTCTCTAAGTAAATAAATATATAATAACTAGCTGTCATGAAAATGGCATCATGGTCGAAGGAATCATCATATTAAATTTATTTTTTTCATGCAATAGACATGAATAACTCCCCAAGGACAAATCGGCCATCTTGCGGAGAAGACCCTGATGATGTACCAGAGAGAGACATCGAGAAAGGTGCGACCTTGACCTCCGGAGGTTCGCACAAGGCCACAACGGGATAAACAACCCTCGGTCCAAGCCGTTCCTAATCCCTTAGTCTTTTTGCAGGGCCTGACATCACCGCCTGGCTTTGCTTAGCTATCTCTCATCAATTCCCCTCCATGACATATCCTATATTCGATCGGCAAGTGATTTCATCTCTCCATATCTGACTCGAATACAAAAATAAAAAAGGTATTCGTGCTTGTTGTTAAAGACTTATTCGTTATTTTTAAAAAGATATTTGTAATACTGACGTAATACGCCAATTACGAAAGTTGTTCAATATTCCTGACCATCACACTCCGCTAAACAAAGGAAATCACAGATGTCGTACTTTTATTTTGGTGTCAAATTTATTTGATATTGAAAGAGACAGTTTCATGGAAACCATGTTTATAATTTTACAAAATAAAGCTCAGAAAAAATGTAAAGTATAATTCAAATATGCGAAATCAATTTTCATTATTTTAAGTTGAAATTTCATTATGAATTTAATTTTAATTGGAAACACTTCCTAAATTTGTTTATACATATTTCTTCATTTAAGCCTTTCTTTGTTTGTGTTTGGGGTAGTGCTTTTTAGATTTTATAGTTAAAAGCTGTTCTCATATTTTAAAAGTATATTAAGTATTTTAATTTTTTTAGTTAATCAAGAAGATTTAATTAATAACCACTTATAATAAAACAAGCTTTCAACCACCACCCTGCGTATCAGCGATATATATTATTTTTTTACTTGAATTTTTTAAAAAATAGTATAAAATTGTTGCGTAGCTTCATGTGGCTACGCAACAGCTAGTCTGCTGTTGGTAGGCGATGCTATGTATGATAATCAGATATCAGGGCGCTTTTGTTAGATGCTTACTATTTTTTGTTGAAATCTTCATGTATTAAAATTTGCATCATTGATAGCGTTTTTTTTTTTATTTTAAAATAAATATTTTGACGTAGACACTCACGCAAAAACTTCAACTGCAACGTACTCAGAAGACAAACCATAACCTCAAACTAGCTTACCTAATTTTACAAAATTACGTTTATAAAAATGACAGTTAGTTTACAAAATGAATCTAAACTATGATAAATAACAACATATAACATTCATACTTCGGCAAGACGCGTCCCGCCATCGGCTACTATATAAGTCCTTAGACGGATTCATTACACTACTAGAGACTAATATTCGACAGAAGGATGACTGGTGAAGAAGGCCCACAACTCAAATGAAAAAAGAGACTCTTAAAAACAGCCTGAAAAATTTTTCTCAGTTTTTCCAAATAATCGAATTTGAAAGCGAAATATGAATACATACCTATTTTAACCGATGTAGGCACATGGCTCATAAATTTTGGAAACTGAAAAATAACGCAATTACTAAGACTACAAACATTTTAGTAACTAATTTTTGGCTTATTAAATATATCCTTCTGTAAATAATACAAGTCTACAAAACAACGTCAGGTACTCGTTAAAGATCCCTATCCTAGAAATACCTGGATTGGCAATAATTAGGACTCTCAGTGTAGCATCGTCCGATTTGTCGTCCGAGTGGCATAAATAGACGTTAAAGAAACAAACAAAAAATTCTACAAAGCAACTTAAGCCAACCGGCTATTAATCAACGGTCAAAAGGAAACTTTAATAGTATGATCTATAAGCTGAGCATACGCAATAGTTACCTTATCGTGTTGTCACTATTTAACTAAGTCCTAAATATTATTTAGGATTAAATATAAAATATATTAGTGATAAACATGCCAGTTAATATATCACTGCTTCAAGCAGATTACTTTAGATTTTTTACTGTATGAGCATAAAAGCATACTACTTCTTATTCGTCACTTCCTCGCCTCCTCCGTCCGGCGGCCTCCCTGGAGCTTCTTCTCTTCTACCCAATGAGAAGTGGGCTGACCCAAAGCTTCCTTCCACCCGCACGCAAAATTTTTGAAGTGTGTATTGTTTTGTTTAGTCATCAGCTGAGGAAGTTCTTCTTTTTTTTTTTTTCATATATTCTTTTTAGAATCAGTGAAATGAGGTCCGATGTCTTCCGTCTATTTCATTGCTCTATGGTAATGTGTCCTCTCCTCGGAGGATCTTTCATTTGCTGGGGTCTTCATAGATTCTCTCCCCTAGGTTTGCTGAAATATTCGCCAAGCCATCAATTTTGCACCGAAAAGATTTTTTTATAGGAGGGGTCGAGAGGAACGGACCCTTTTAAGACCTGCGCCGCTTCACGAGGCACCTTCGTGCATGGGCTGGTCACTTGAAGCAGGGCCATCAGTTGGATTGTTACCAATCTACTGTTTTGTCTGTGTGAGGGATCTCTTAGGGGATCCAACTATTGACCAACACATACGCTACCGTTTATTTCTTTAACTTATTTATAATAAACTCAGCAGACTTAACAACGTACTGATTAATTACTTGGCCAGACATGATATGCCCATTACGACTACGAAGACCTGAGCGATATTTGGTACTGAAATAATGGATACCAAGTTCGGAAAGAGGTGTTGCTGGAAACTTTTCTGATGCTTATAATGCGGTGTTGACACATGATACATACATATATGATTTTCTGATTAGCAGACAGGTACTAATCAAAACGTCAAGAGAGAAAAACTATTAGCTCAATTATGTTTTAATCAAGTCTAATAATGTTCTAATGATCATTGAATTCTGCTATGAAATATGTAGCTCATTAATTTGATCATTAACTTAACTCCCTTTCAAATGATTTACATATCTCTATAAGCATTTCATTTTTCGTCTAATCAGCTTCAGGTGTCCCCACTCCCGTCGTAAGTATTTAAATCAGATAGTAACGAATGGGCGAGGCTTATTGCCAATCTTAATGACTCCTAATGACAACCATTAATCAATAAGTTGATTACACCTTGTCACTCTTAAGCAGTCGGATGCATGGATCATTGACACTGATCAATTGTATTTTTCGAAACATTCATTGCCATTACCTATCCCATCATTCATTGTTCTGCATTGAATGGGAAGCTTTAATTTTGTATGACTTCGTAAAAGTATTAAATATTTTATTAACAATATATCATTATTAATATAAGCTCTTGCTAAATGAATTTTAAAATTGATATTATAAATTGTTTATGACTTTTTTTTCAAGGATATTCATTATTAATTACAGTGCTGACAATTTTTCATTTGATCATAAATAAAAAATCTAAAATGATAAAATTATATTTTTTCTGGTTAATAAGGAATGACAGTAATAATTTATAATCATAATACTATAATATTATAATTATAGAACTCACAATTTCATACTGATTTTAACGTTAAACATATAGAGTTACACATTTTATTTTCCACAATTACACAATTTTACTCAAAACACTTTAGCTTCTGAAGCTAAATAAATGATCGCTGATCTTCGATACTTTGTAAGATGAATGAATGCTAACAGTATAGTTTGTAGGTTCATGATCATGTTTCCTTGCTAGTTTTAATGGCCAACCCCATCCCCTCACTAATTCAATATAACCCTCCCCCCTCTCGAAGAGTTCGGCCTTCTGTAATCTGCTCATAGCATAATTAAAGACTAATATAGACTAAACTGTATAATTTATACCCTATTGTATCTTCTCGCTAGATTTTCAAGTTTCAATCTATTTGAGATACTAATAAAATAGATTGAAACTTACAGTATACTAGTAAATATTTTCTTTTCAATATGTCCAATTCTTTCTTATTATAAAAAATTCTCATCAATCATTCAAGGGGAATATTTATATTAGTTCTAAAATGATTATATCTATTAAAGTTTTTTTGTTTTTTTAAGTCAATGCCATTGTTCCAAACACATTGTTATAAAGCTAATGCGAAAAAATCAGTAATTGAATCCTATAATTAATGACTGCAATTATTTACGTAATTTAATATTAATAGCATAATAAAATATATTTATTATAGTAATCAAGAGTTGTATCGGAATACGACTGTAGAGATCATAAAGACGATGGATGTTATTTAGTGCTTACCTGTTCAGTCAGGTACCTTCTGATCTTACCGACTCATAATAACTGCTATAAACACCTGCAAACAGTCTGCCCATTTCATGTCTTCTCAGCCTTTCTTCAAGCCGAACCAATATTCAACATTAACTTTTTCATGAGTTCTCTCTCGAAATAATAAAACCTAACATGATTTAGCATTGGTTGAGCTACCGAAAGAAAATGAAACGTTTTTATTTCACATCTTGAAGTTACTGGGTGTCAAGCGTGCGGGAAATGCGTGAATTATACGGTTTTTTTCATAGTAGCGGTAAATTAAACTAAACTTATTTTAGTTTTTTTTTCAGTAAATTTTCTCAATTCGTCTTGCATTATTTTGAAAATACAAAGTGTCGAAATGAATAGAACAGAGATGTTTTTGGGAGGCCTGGGTAATATTCTCGCCCTTACTAAGTTCAAAATTAAAAAAAAAATCATTACATACGTTAAATACAACTGGATCCATAATTCCATCCATCAATATTTATATTAGTATTATGAGATGGTAAGAATTGTCTATCAGTACTAGCTTCTAAAATTCCCTGTATCAGTAATAACTTCTAATTCCGGATTATCCCCTCCCCCCATGAGGAGATACAAAAACATCTATTTCAGAATTAAAATAATGGGAGGCATATAGGTATATGGGACATTCTTTTACAAACCTAACAGATTTGGACAAAAATTGACCGACACATTTTAGATTTAACTGAAACTTTTTTTACGGGTTCTATATCGAAAAAAAAGAGATACGTGTAAGAGGATTTTTTTTTATTTTCGATATTTTGAAAAATAAACAAGATCGATAATTCGTGAATTTGATGATTTATGGATAATTGCCTATTTTTCAAAAATTCATAACTCCGGTTCTGTTTAATCTAAAAAATCTATTTTTTTTTTTATTTTGAAGGTAAGAAGACAAGCTTTAAGAAAAAAATACTTTCAAAAGAGATTGTCGAAAAATTCAAATTGTTATTAACAATTTCAATGTTTAAATAGGTTTTTAACAGTGGCCCAACCCATGAATCAACTTTTTACTATTTTTATCGTATTCTGCGTCAAATTTTCTATCGAAAACGCTTTTTAAAACGATGGAGAAGTTATTTTTACTGTAAGAAAAAATTAATTAATTTAGAGCGGTACGTTACATCGACAAGTGGGTCACATTTTACGGCTCATATTCTTGTTTTACACCGTTTATCTCTTAAATACAAATAATTGTTTCATTGTTTTAATTAAAAAACATATTTTAGTAGCCAAGAAGATGGGAAAAAATATAAAAAAATACATAAATAAAAAACATTGTTGCAAATGAATTTTTTTTATTAAGATTTCGATAATGCATTAGTTAATAAGAACAACATTTAAAATATGATAATAAATACAATACTTAAAAATAAGACAATGTTTACATTTTCTGTTTAAAATTTTTTACAATATCCTTTTTTTCGCAAGATGAAAACCGTTTTGCTTCCAATTGCTGTAAAGAAATCGGATTAATACAATGATATTTAAAAATATAAAAAAATACATAAATAAAAAACATTGTTGCAAATGAAATTTTTTTATTAAGATTTCGATAATGCATTAGTTAATAAGAACAACATTTAAAATATGATAATAAATACAATACTTAAAAATAAGACAATGTTTACATTTTCTGTTTAAAATTTTTTACAATATCCTTTTTTTCGCAAGATGAAAACCGTTTTGCTTCCAATTGCTGTAAAGAAATCGGATTAATACAATGATATTTAAAAGTTTCTTTTATTGTTAAAGCTTTTTGGAAACGTTCGGACAATTGTTTTTCTTCTAATTTGTATTCTTATGCTAAATCAATTAATTTTTTACCGGAGTTCTGAATTTTTAAACAAATAGGCTATTACCGATAAATCATCAAATTGTCCGAACGTTTCCAAAAAGCTTTAACAACAACAACAATTATTTGTATTTAAGAGATAAACGGTGTAAAACAAGAATATGAGCCGTAAAATGTGACCCACTTGTCGATGTGACGTACCACTCTAAATTAATTAATTTTTTTCTTAACCGTTAATTAACAGTTTCTAACATTCTTAATTTTTTTCTTAACAGAACCGGAGTTATGAATTTTTGAAAAAAAGGCAATTACTGATAAATCATCAAATTCACGAATTTTCTATCTTGTTTATTTTTCAATATATCGAAAATAAAAAAAAACCTCTTACACGTATCTCTTTTTTTTTCGATATAGAACCCGTAAAAAAAGTTTCAGTTAAATCTAAAATGTGTCGGTCAGAAAGGTGTTCGGTTTGTAAAAGAACGTCCCATATACGGTAAAAATTAAAAAAAAACATACAAGTCCTTAAATTTCTTATCAGTATGTGAAAAAAAATCGGACATAAATTATAATATACAAATTAATATGAGGTCATTTTATGAGAATTGCTTTTTACCGCTATATTTATTATTAATTTTTACGGTGTATACCTATATGCTTCCCATTATTTTAATTCTGAAATAGATTTTTTTGTATCTCCTCATGGGTGGGGAAGGGATAATCGGGAATTGTGTGGGAATTATTGAAGCTAGAACTGATAGACACTCTGAGTTATATTTTTACAATGGAAGTTACTCAATCATTGTTGCTTTGTAAAAGAATGACCACTTCAGACATTTTATTGTAGCACACTTCATTTTGCGAGATATGAAGTAATTCTGAACTACATGAAAAATGGTATCCATCGACCTGATTCAAAGAAGGAATTTCGAAATTAATAAATAAACCTAAATTTATTACTAACAGAGTATGTTTCAAGCCATAAAATTTCTAAGGAGTTGAGTCAGTATTTGCTAAAATCAATGACTTGTGAATATCATATTGCCACTTGTTTAAAGTTGTAGGCATCACTAGTGGTTTTTAAATTTTCGATTCCTTTTTCTAGTAACCCCACATAAGGGCCGTTTACTAGACTCATGTCATGTTCCATCCCTCAAAGGCCTGGAAAATACTTCGAGACTTATTTCAAGATTACGGTTTACAAGTTATTAAATAGAAAACATAACACACATAATAAACACATTATTTATTTAATAATAGCTTTATTTTATTAAATAATTTTCGCCACTTGAGACATTTTAATTTATCACACTTCATTTAGTGTGATATTTAGAATATCACGTAGTACGTGGGCCAGACCCCCCTACCGTGCACCCCCCCCCCCCACATCCCTATAAATTGCATATCGTTGTGTTCCTTGTGATGAAAGATTAAGAAAAAGCCAATGTTCCCAGAAAAAAAAGTTGCCGCACTAACCGAAAATGGCGTTCAAACATGGCGGAATGACGACTTTGATTTTAGTTAGTTTTATTATTACTGACATTCACCATTCTGCTTAATTTCGCCATAACTGGTATTTTATTAAAGCTAGATAGTTCTAGATTCAGAATAAATAAACAAACGTTCTAAAATAATTAGTCTTGACAACATAAAATACATTTAAAGTCAATTTTTTCAAGTCTCTCGTGTAAAAGTTAAAATTCCAAGTTAATTTGTGATTAAACGGCCATCGTTAACGAAAAACACCTTGAAATAAAACATCTGGAGCAATTATTCTTCTTTAAAAATCAGTGATCAAATTTTAAAAAATATCAACCAGTTTCATAGAAAACGGACCTACAAGGCGAAAAGGCGCCGGTGACTCGGGCGCATCCAGTCCTCTGCCACATCGTTCAGTTCTCATACATCATATAATTACAGCGGGTTTAGGATATTATTTTGAATGTATAATCAAGCCTATGTAACTGCAAGTTTTTAATTTACAGAAATAATTAATATAACCTTTATTTTTTTTTTATTTTTTTATTTTTTATTTTTTATTTTTTAAATCTTATAAATAAAGGATATATATCTGATCAATAATAATGAATTAGTCGCAGATTGCACATTATCTAAACCTCACTTATATTGACATAAACTGGTTATCTTGAAACTAAATAATAATGTTCTCATGGTAGTAGTTGGGTTACTGACACTGGCTTCTGATCATTCGTGAAATTTGAAATAAATGCATTTTTGCAAAGTATTGATTATTTACAGATTTAAAAACAACCCAAATAAAAATGATAAATAAAAAGTTCTGTTTGTTCGTTGATATGTAGAAATTATTCGTAATACAATTTAGGAAGTATATACATAACACTATTTAATAGCTCACAACAATTAATGAATTAATAGTTACACGATGAGTGTTTGTGTATATATATATATAAATGTATATATATATATATAAATATATATATATATACATACATACATACATACATACATATTATGATTAATTTAAAATTAAACCACTACTGTAGAGGAAAACCAATTAAAACATGTAAGTATTCATGCATCTAATGATCTATAATCCACGAAGTTGTGGCCTTTTTCAGTTTCTGGCATATAACTACACATCAAAAAGTTTACTTTCTCTTTTTTTCTAAAAAAGGGTATACTAATACAAATAAAATGAAATATTTTGAGTGGTAATCGGATTAGTTATTTAACCAAATTCGAACATGAAAGATCGGTAATTTTTATCATTTTGATGAAAACTCATGTTCCAACGCCTATTACTCGACAATATGTGCTCTAAATGAAAAATGTCACAGATAAAAGTTTTAGGACATTAAATTTAGCATAAAATAAGCCCATCTATTTTAAAATTAATTTATTCCTGCGTAGAGATACAAATGAAAAATTGAAAGTATTTGTAGCGCTTTCTTCATTCTTTTAACTACATCTTCATTCCTTCATACATCTACATGTCAAAAAGTGTACTTTCTCCTTTTTTCGAAAAAAGGGTATACTAATACAAATAAAATGAAATATTTGGAGTGGAAATCGGATTAGTTATTTAGCCAAATTCGAACTTGAAAGATCGGTAATTTTTACCATTTTGGTAGAAACTCATGTTCCAACGCCTACAACTTGATAATGTGTACTCTAAATGAAAAATGTTACAGATAAAAGTTTTAGAACATTAAATTTAGCATAAAATAAGCCCACCTAAATAGTTAGTTCTGTCAATATTATATCATATCCCCTTAGTTTTCACAAAAAGAAGGAATCAAGCGCTACGAATACTTTCACGTTTTCAATTGTATCTCTACTTAGTAATAAGTTAATTTAAAAATAAATGGGCATGTTTTATACTAAATTTAATGTTATAAAACTTTTATCTGTAACATTTTTCAGTTGTAGGCGTTGGAACATGAGTTTCTACCAAAATGGTAAAAATTACCGATCTTTCAAGTTCGAATTTGGCTAAATAACTAATCCGATTTCCACTCCAAATATTTCATTTTATTTGTATTAGTATACCCTTTTTTCGAAAAAAGGAGAAAGTACACTTTTTGACATGTAGATGTATGAAGGAATGAAGATGTAGTTAAAAGAATGAAGAAAGCGCTACAAATACTTTCAATTTTTCATTTGTATCTCTACGCAGGAATAAATTAATTTTAAAATAGATGGGCTTATTTTATGCTAAATTTAATGTCCTAAAACTTTTATCTGTGACATTTTTCATTTAGAGCACATATTGTCGAGTTATAGGCGTTGGAACATGAGTTTTCATCAAAATGATAAAAATTACCGATCTTTCATGTTCGAATTTGGTTAAATAACTAATCCGATTACCACTCAAAATATTTCATTTTATTTGTATTAGTATACCCTTTTTTAGAAAAAGAAGAAAGTAAACTTTTTGATGTGTAGTTATATGCCAGAAACCGAAAAAGGCCACAACTTCGTGGATTATAGATCATTAGATGCATGAATACTTACATGTTTTAATTGGTTTTCCTCTACAGGAGTGGTTTAATTTTAAATTAATCATAATATGTATGTATGTATGTATGTATGTATATATATATATATATATATATTTATATATATATATATACACAAACACACATCGTGTAACTATTAATTCATTAATTGTTGTGAGCTATTAAATAGTGTTATGTATATACTTCCTAAATTGTATTACGAATAATTTCTACATATCAACGAACAAACAGAACTTTTTATTTATCATTTTTATTTGGGTTGTTTTTAAATCTGTAAATAATCAATACTTTGCAAAAATGCATTTATTTCAAATTTCACGAATGATCAGAAGCCAGTGTCAGTAACCCAACTACTACCATGAGAACATTATTATTTAGTTTCAAGATAACCAGTTTATGTCAATATAAGTGAGGTTTAGATAATGTGCAATCTGCGACTAATTCATTATTATTGATCAGATATATATCCTTTATTTATCAGATTAAAAAAAAATAAAATAAAAAAAAAAAAATAAAAAAAAATAAAGGTTATATTAATTATTTCTGTAAATTAAAAACTTGCAGTTACATTGGCTTGATTATACATTCAAAATAATATCCTAAACCCGTTGTAATTATATGATGTATGAGAACTGAACGATGTGGCAGAGGACTGGATGCGCCCGAGTCACCGGCGCCTTTTCGCCTTGTAGGTCCGTTTTCTATGAAACTGGTTGATATTTTTTAAAATTTGATCACTGATTTTTAAAGAAGAATAATTGCTCCAGATGTTTTATTTCAGGGTGTTTTTCGTTAACGATGGCCGTTTAATCACAAATTAACTTGGAATTTTAACTTTTACGCGAGAGACTTGAAAAAATTGACTTTAAATGTATTTTATGTTGTCAAGACTAATTATTTTAGAACGTTTGTTTATTTATTCTGAATCTAGAACTATCTAGTTTTAATACAATACCAGTTATGGCGAAATTAAGCAGAATGGTGAATGTCAGTAATAAAAAAACTAACTAAAATAAAAGTCGTCATTCCGCCATGTTTGAACGCCATTTTCGGTTAGTGCGGCCACTTTTTTTTCTGGGAACATTGGCTTTTTCTTAATCTTTCATCACAAGGAACACAACGATATGCAATTTATAGGGATGTGGGGGGGGGGTGCACGGTAGGGGGGTCTGGCCCACCGTGTAACGGATTTGTATGCAATAGCATGTTTTTTCTGCTTGAAGTTTTTCAATGTTTGATCGCAGATCAACACGAACCATGTCAAATGTAACGTATATAACAAATTTTATTTTGCATATTTGGGAGATAAATGCATGTATTTGCATATTTTAATATAAATCGTAATTTGGGAAATTTTTCTTATTTTATAAATTACGTTTTCAAAAACTTTAATATTGCAGTGATATTTGTCAAAACTAGAAAGCGAGGGCTTTTGTTTTCTTAGTATCTGATGAGTTGTTGGTCTTTTGATGGAAGACTTGGGAGTTCTGGGAAACCTTATCCTACAGTATAAATTTGATTATCGTTCTACATTGAAAAACAAGTCAGTACAGTCCCGTTTAGCCTAGGGGAAACGTCGTTATTACCATGCCAAAAGTTTCATCTTCTTTGAAGCAATAATTAAGTGAATGGATCGCACCATTTAACTCCGAAAGGCAAGTGTTCACGTCAGACGGAAAAATTGTGTTTTGTAACGCCTGTGGAAAGCAAATTATGAGTGAAAAAATTTTCAAATAGTTCAGCATGCTAATACAGGTATTTATTTCTTTTTTTAAATTTAATTCGTTATTCTAAAAAATATTAATTAATCTGAATGGCGTTTCAGGTTCCCATGTAAATGCTGTAAAGTCAAAATTTTCTACACAAATTTTATTGCTGGCTACTTCTAAACGCACAAAAAATACTTTTTTTTGAAAATTTGTGTTTCGCAATGGTCTCATCTCACATACCTTTTAATAAATTAAAACTCCTGCCTTTTAAACGCTTTTTTGAAAAATACACTTCACGTCAAATTCCCGATGAGAGTACATTGCGTAAAAATTATCTGTCAGAATGCTACAATAAGGCCATGGAAAACATAAAGAATACTGTTCAGCAAAATTGCATATTACAAGGTATATGTTAATTAATTAATTAATATTAATTAGTTGATGAAACCACTGATGCAAGAGGCATTTATATCAAGGCAAATTTATTAGTGGGTGTTTTAAGTACAGGCAGTCCAGGACAGCTATTTTTACTGGCATCAAAGCACCTAGAAAAAATTAACGCTGAAACAAGTAATCGTTTCGTTAATGACAGTCTGAAACTGCCAAAAGATCAGATGCTGGGTTTGAGATGAGAATACTACTTCTAGTGACTGACGCAGCACCATATATGAACAAAGCTGCAAAAAACCCAAGTGTGTTTTATAGCAACATGATACACGTCACCTGTGTGGCACACGCACTAAATCATTTCACTGAAAAAATAAGAGAAACATTTTCAGACGTTAATGAGCTGATAAGCAACGGCAAGAATTTTTTTTTGAAATCTTACTTAATTATTGAAAGCTTATTAATTATCCATCCGTGTAATTAATTACAGAGAAGAGATGGACGACATACCGTTTTTGAATAACCTTTTTTCGTTCTTGTAATGTATAGAAAAACTTATTCTTATCAATTATTCTTGAAATTAAAGGAAATTTAATTGCATATTTCCCACTTTTTTCTTGCATATTATATGGCATATTTGAGGAGTTTTTAATGCATATAAATCCGGCGTCTAGTGATATGAAGTAATTCTGAGCTATTGGAAAGTCCCTTGAATACAACCGAATTTCGGTATCCATCATGATCCTAAGAGGGAATTTGAAATTATTTTGACGTGGACTTTGTATTTCTGAAATAGCCCTTTTCGACGTTAAAATATTTAAAAAAATAATGATCTTATGTATGTTAATGTGTTATAATAGGAACCTAGGATTAACTACAGATGTAATATTACTTTAAGGTAGAATTATTACCCAGAGGTACATAGTAAATTAGGGACGTTTATCGTTCGTTATTCAATCTGCAATTTTTATTACAACTTATTTCTATTTTTTGGATAATTCCTGATTTAAACAATCGGTTTTCAAAGAGGCGGCTAACTTCAGTTAAACAGTAACACCACTATTTGTTTTACAGCTTCATAAATCTCAGATTATTTTATGGTCCAAATTAGCCTCAGGTAGAAATAAGGTGAATCTGTTCAAATTTCGGGTCCGAAAACTGTTGCCTGGCTCCATGGGAATGACCTGGATTGGTTTAAAGGGTCCGTAAAGGGCGGTGCTCCATAATTATAAAAGGGATATAGGCATATTTTATGGTGATATTCGTTCCGCTTTTAATTTTACTAAAATTATTCGGACTTTAGATGCAATCGTAAACAAAATTAAAAATAATTTACAACTGATAAGGTTTCATTTCCTTTGATCTTTACGATAATTGCTTTCTAACTTTTGATTTACTTAAATTTTGCCTGGAATGTGTTAAAATTTTTGACGGATATGATTTTTCAACATATCTAGAAAACTGTCATAATTACAAATTAAAATTAAATTAAATTGTCATAATTATTTTTTAGACAACGTGAGCATTTTTTGTTTCTACCTGATTTTTTTGGAGTGTTTCTATAATTTGAATCGTTTATGATTTTTTTAAAAAACAAATTTAAAGTAAATCTCTATAACACTACTGCGTTTTTGTAAATCTTCCTCTAAAACATAGTTGGTGGTTTTCATCCGTAATAATAGTAAAATATATTTCATAAATAATTGTGGATCATAAACTCAACAGCAAAAAAAACCGGACACTCTTCCTCATAATTCCAGTAAATTATGTTTGATTTTTAATTTTTGGTAAGGGTTACTTTCTTTATAGGTCACTTCAACAAAATCTACCAGGAATTAAAAAGAAATTATTAATACTTGCGTACAATTTACAAAAATAATTTTTTTTCACTTTTTCAGAAACTCATGTGTTCATTTTTTAACTTTTATTAAAGGTACGGCCTCCTAATATTTCGTATTGCCCCCTCTTGCACGGGTGAGTGCTCTCATCCTGTTAGGCTTAAAAGAAATCAAATTTTGGATTAGTTCCTCTGGCACAGCATTCCATTCTTCTTGAAGAACAATTTTTAGCTCATTTACATTACTAGGGGATGGATGAGGATTCCTAACACGTCTCCCTCAATTATCCCACAAGTGTTCTATTGGATTCATATCAGGAGATTGTGCAGGCCAGTCCAAAACTGAAATTCCCATCTGTTCCAAGTATTCGCTGACTATGCTTGCAGTATGCGGGCGAGCATTATCCTGCATTAAAATGAAGTGATCACCAATAAATGGGGCGAATGGGATAACAGCCTCGATGAGTACTTCCTCAATGTACTTGTGTCAGGTACACCATTCAGGTGCCCCATTTTCAATAAAAAACAGTGCAGTACGGGCATGGAAATTTATTCCTCCCCAAACCATACCTGATTGCCTTTAGAAAGGCTGTGACTCGCGAAGAGTGCATTGAGCAAATTGCTCCCTTGGTCATCTCCACACTCTGTCACGACCCTCTGAGCGGTACAGATCAAACCGAGAACAAAATAGCCCCCCATTGCTCGAAAGACCAATTTAGATGCCGGCCTGCGAATAATCGGCGTTCTCTCCCATGTCTTTCCAGGAGTAGGCACCCTACCTCAGGGCGCCTTGCTGCAAGCCCTTGCTCCCTCAGCCCCCGCCGTACAGTATCTGTATTAATATGGGTATTCCACACCATTTCAAGTCTATCCTTGACTTCGGAAGCAGTCAAATGACGATTTCTCAATACTGAGAGGGTGGGAATTTCAGTTTTGGACTGGCCTGCACGATTTCATTCATTCACCGATATGAATCCAATAGAACATTTGTGGGATAATTTAGGGAGACGTGTTAGGAATCGTCATCCACCCCCTAGTAATGTAAATGAGTTCAAAACTGTTCTTTAAGAAGAATGAGATGCTGTGCCAGAGGAACTAATCCAAAATTTGATTTTTTCTATGCCTAACAGGATGAGAGCACTCACCCGTGCAAGAGGGGGCAATACGAGTAATTAGGAGGCCGTACCTTTAATAAAAGTTTTAAAAAATGGATACTTATGAGCTTCTGAAAAAGTGAAAAAAATTTATTTTCGTACACTGTACACAATTATTAATACATTTTTTTAAAAATTTTTGGTAGATTTTGTTGAAGTGACCTATAAAGAAAGTAACCTTAACCACAAATTAAAAATCAAATAGAATTTAATGGAATTATGAGGGATAATGTGAGTGTCCGGTTTACTTTGCTGTTGAGTTTAGATTCATATATAGATTACAGTTGGTGTTTCTACGTTAAATTTTATTAGTATAAAGGTACCAGTATTTTTCGTGCTACTTGATATGTAATAAATAATTAGAATGATTGATAAACAGGATTTCTAATCAAAACGTTTTCTTAGTTTTTACATCCTTGGTGTCGATGCAAACATGTTGATCTTCGTCAGGGCTAAAATAAAGACCAATATATGAGCAACATACCTATAAGGTATAACTACAGATAAAATTTGAAACATCTGTACTATACAGAACAGAGGAAATGTTTATGCTAGAAGATGGCAAGTTGGTATGGGCAATTGTTATTTTTACTTTCATAGGTTGATTCGTTATCAGTAATTTCAGTTAAAACATTATTTTATTTCGAAAAGCCAACGTTTCGATCCAACTTGTGGATCTTCATCAGGACTTCTGAGTCCAGAGTAATACAAAGACTCCTTTGTATTAATCATAGTCTTTGTATTACTCTGGAGTCAGAAGCCCTGATGAAGATACACAAGTTGGATCGAAACGTTGGCATTTCAAAATATAAAATTTCTTTTTAACTGAAATTCCTGATTATCAATAAACCTATCATAAAGAATAACAGTTGACTACTTCTCAACTCTACTTTTACTCTATCTTTTATATAATTATTTTACTTTTATACATGTAATTTTACTCTGAAAGGCTCAATAGGGAGAGGCGAAAGAAGATAGTTATTAGATTCCATAATATGCCCATGCCATGTAAACATACCATCAGCTGAATATTTTATTGATTCTTTGTCAATTCTTACAGTATGTGATTAATCTCAATTCAACTCTTCTCTCATTGTTTTCTCTATACCTCACAAGTTTCTCATATATTTGTTTCCATTTTAGCCCAGACAGAGATAAACATTTTTGCATCGAAACGTTGGGTGTCTAAATAGATAAAAAGATGACTAAAAATTCTGTTTATCAACCACCATAATCTTAAAGAAAACACTCGACCATTTCGCACCTCTATAATAAATAATAAGTTTAATCATAAATAAGAAATAAGGGTAATATATTCTCTTTTTTTTTTCCTCGTAATTTATATTAAATGATGCCTCCGATTTGGGCAGTTGTTTTTTGCGACTTCCATACTTGGAGGATTACACCGGAGGCCCATAACGAGAACGCCGATTTGGTCAGGCCCACCCCAAGCAAGTCGTGCCTGCCCTCGGCTCGCGTTTTAATTGGGTTCGCCAACTGAAGAGAGGTAAAAAACTCGAAAAATAAACGAGTGCATTCTTAGGATACTTCAGCGGAATATTTTATAAAGTAAAATATTTCAGTATAACAGTAACATTATTCTCAAGTGAGACTGCAGGATTAGAAGGATATTAATATCTTATTGATTTTCGGTTGATTTCAGTAAACTATCATTTAAAATCATATAACAAATACCGCAAGCCCTTCCTATTAAACAGCTTGAACTAGAGGTATTCAAAAATCGGTATGATGAATGAAAAATCAATTGGGTTTTTTTTACTTTACTGAAACCAGTTACTTTTTTATATTATAAGTGATTAATCATGCTATTATTTAATAACGTATGTTTATTTAAAAAAATATATATATATGTATATATATACATTAAGAAGGTTACCTACCTATTACCTCGTTAAATTTGTTTTTGTTAATAATGAATTTGATAAAACTGAGTAAGGTTCTTAAATCAGAAGAAATGGTGTTTAAGACATTTTAAAGGTTAGGAATATTACATAAAACACGTAAATATAGAAAAGGACGCCCTCTAACGAATGTCATGTGAGTTTGTTTACAGAAGAAGATAAAAGAACGAGGATATATTTGATTGTATTTTAAAATCATTAAAAGCATATTGGCCCCCTAAAAGAATAATTCAACGAATCGTATATTAAATTATCAATTGGTTTAGGGCGTAATAATCGCGATACTTATCGCCCTAAAACCCCTATCCTATCCTCAATTGGTTTACATTTCAGGCTTTTTAAATACATTTAAAATAAACATATGTTATTAAATAACGTAAATTATTAAATAAAAAAATAACTAGTGTGAGTAAAGTAAAAAATACCCAATCAATTATTTGAGTTTGTAGGAACTCGAGATATCGATTAATGTTATATTATAATTAATGTTAGGATATAACAGTTTGTAACCCATATATTTGAATAAAAAAAGTATTATTGTAATTTCATATTTGTAAAATTTATTGCCTATAAGTTAAATTCGGCCTACAGTTTGCTCATCTCTTTACTTTAAAATAAAGCAATAAAGTTCATTAAAATAAAGCAATGAAGTGTATTAATATTTTTTGGTTTTTCAGTAGATATCATATAGGTGTGAATAAAAGTTATCAGTTAGAAAAAAAAAAAAAATTATTTAGAAAATTTAAATCCGGCCCAATGCATTTTTGCCTACAAGCGCCACATTAAATTTTAAAAATCAATAGACATTCACTTTGTTCCATTTTGTTGTGACGGGATATCATAAATTTCGTTCTTCAAGAAAAGGGCTCGACTCCAAGGAGATGAAGAAAAGCTAAGCTTACATTTTTTTTTCAAAAATTTTTGGAGCTCAATTTGTGAAATTTTAATAATAAGCTTCTATATGTATATATATTAAATAAATATTGTTGTGATTATTGAATAGGGTATGAGATTCATCTTTGACAGTTCTTTTGTTTTGTTTTTTTGACAAAGTGACAAAATAATCAACTATAGGAGAAAGCATAAAACGTTGTACATGGCAAGGAACATAACCTAGATTGTAGATGTTCCCAAGCGTGATTTATCCTTAATACACTGGAACATTTTTTTTTTCGCTTCTACTTTATTTTAAATAGTCCTTGTACTAAAATTTCTAAAAAAATGTATTTCTTTTTTTTGCTATAAAAAATAAGTTATTAGTTGATAAAACTTGTTGATTGAACATTGAGAGAGTTGTTGATGAAGGATCAAAATTATATATTTCGTTAGAACAGGGAGTTGAAATTTTCGAGTGAAGTCAGTTATTTTTTTTTCTGAAAAGATTTTTTTCAATTGAATAAATTCCTTTCTTCATAACACAGTTCAATCAATACACGCTACATCTTTAGAAACTATTGGACGTTTGACAGTAAAACGACTTCGTGCTTCATCTTTGCAATAGCGTCATAAAAATGTTTTACGACGAAGTGTCTTTGTAAGACCAAAGCACCGGTCATTAGAATTCCCCTAGGATGATTCAGCCGTCCATTGACACATATTCATCGTAAATTATCTAATCGGCAAATCTAACGGACAATGATGTCACTTAGCGCTGAAGTCATGAACGAGCGGCTATCAGTAATTGATATTCATCTTCGTGACTTCATTCGTCGAACAGCCTTCTCCTATTTTTTCGCTCCCTCCGTTTATGTTTTTACTGCCCTCTCGTGCCTGCCTCGTCCGTGATGTGGATGATACTCTTGCGTCAGAGGATCACGTTCGGACCGTCCTCGGGAACTCTTGCTAGAGCTCTTGACTAGAAGGACGAGCTAGAGAAGGAAATCGCCATGGAAAACGTTGATACGTTTCATTAAAGGTTGCCGAAGCAGTTTATCAGTCGGGAGGAAAATATTGGCCGTAGTCCTTGACTGCATTTCATCTTCCTCTATGACGGCTGAGGGTCGAATGGGAAATTGAGGGAAGAGTCTCGAGCGGATCATGAGACTCATTATGGTGAACACCGATCGCCGGAGAAGTGTCGTTGTTAGTATCGTATTCAAGGATTCGTTATGATAATGGTAGCTGTAAGGAACTCATTGATGTTTCACTATTACCAATGAATAAACTTTCGTTATTTTTTTAGGAATGGCTTATTGTCAGTTATATGGCTGCATCCTTTTGAAATCTATGACACCACTTGCATCGGTCGGAATTAAGGCAAATTTAATAAAGAAAATATATGCTAACCATTAATTATCCCAGATTAACTGAAAAACCATCAACTTAACTTTTACCTGATATTCCATATTTAACCAATGAAGGCATTTTCTTCGAAATTATCAGGAATCGTTTTTGTCCCTACGGTAACTTAATTAAAAAATAAAAATCAAAACTATTGTTTCGGAAAACTCATGGGATTTTCTGTGGATCTGATATATAGAAAAAATATATACTCATCTTGCCTATTCTCATGTAGAGCGTATAGCACCGTTATTTGTATTCGTAATTTGTTCACAATTTTCCATACCTTGCATCAAACAAATAAAATTTCCCAGGAGTAATAAACAACGTTATTGTTTGTTGCTCATCCGCCCAGAATTTATTATTTTTTTTTAACTTGCTTTCTTTTTAGTAAGCATCATTGATTAATAAAAAATATTCGTTCGTTATGTCAATACATCGCTTATTAACTTCTAGCCTTCTGATCTCATACTGATTGCTTGGGAGCTTAGGGCTGATAGAGTTGTCCGATTTTTCGGAACAGGTACAAATGTACCTTGTATTAAAAAATGCCAATATTAAACACTTATGAAATAATACCAATATTATAATAAAATTATAAAAAACTGCTAAATTAAATTTAGTTATGAAAAAAACAAAGAAAATCTTTAAAAAAAAATATAAATCGATATGTGATAGATAAATATCAATATTAGTAATGTTTTCCAAATATAAGAAATAGCCTCCCTTGCTCGCAATACAAAGAATTATAATAAAAACACCAGGAAACTTCGAAAATAAATCTGATAAATCTTTTAATATCAAACAGCTGTGACAGAACAATTAATTATTATTTTCCAATCAACTACAAATACACCGAAGTAGTTAACAATCGATACAGAGAAGTTTGATTTATTGAGGTTAAAGCGAATTCTCAGAACCAGATTTTCCTGTTGTGAATAGCTTTCTTCAATTATAACTAGGGAAATTTTAATATCTTTATTAGTCATTCATGTATGCTGAATTTTAGGATATAAAGTGTGGACTTCAATTTACATACACACATACACATACAGCCAACAGATCCGTAGAAGCGTCCCTCTTCCCATCCCCGAGAGAGAAGAACACACCATGAACTATTCCGATATAAAAGTCCCCTTTAGTCATGTTTTTAGTGTCCTTAGAAGGAAAATGAATTGTATTTAAACATTCACCATAACGTTGCTATATACTAAAATTTTCATAACTAACTAACTAAAATATACATGACTCATGGAATTAAAAAAATAAAAAAGTGAACCCCCTAGTTAGTGAAACCTTAGAACATCTTCATCCGCTGATAATATGTAATATTGAAGTATCCTAAATCACTCTTTAATTAACCCATTTTTACACGATTGTTTTAAACTGCATTTTCTTCCCATTTATTTATTGCTATTGTTTCAAAAAGGTTTTAGTTTAAATTTTGTAATTTTGATTATAAGAAATTACTTACTAATTATATTTCTTAATTAGCCATTTTTGGTTAAACCGAGCAATAATTTTGATGTTTGATTGAATCATGACTTTTTGCGAAGTAATTACGTTTTTTTGTTGTATTTAGAAGAGATAAAAATACAACATTCATTTATAAATTTTGTTTTATTAACTACTATTTATAAGAAGATAAAAGATTCACCTTGGGTTTTTATTAAAAAGAAATTATTAATATAATTTTTTTTTTTTTTTACTTCAAACTTTTATTCGCACCTGTCCCAAATAATATGTGACAATCAGCAAATGAGTTGAAAACTGCTGTGTGTTGGCATTTTAGGGCATGAGGGATCAGAGTGCCCAGCAGCACATCATCCCGGTCTTGTTTTAGGAGAGGAGGTCTCTCATCCAACTCCTTATTAGTCGCCTCATAAAAGGCATTTTAGTCGTGGCCATGTCATTAATAAGTCTTGTTATGTCCGTGCAATTTGTTTTCGACCCTCACCCTCTACTACCACTATTGTGTAGAAAGCTCTCGCACATCTAAACAGTATTTATTATGTTTTTTTTTTTTTTTTCCTAGCTATTTAACTCTCGCATAGACAAATATTCAAAAAATCTTTATTAAATAGGTCTAATGGTGGGAGTAATTTCATACTTAACACGTTAATTTAAAAATTAAAATTTATATCAGGTAAATTGAAAATGGGCACGAGACCTCACGTAATGGACAAATTGTCCACTCCCTCGTTTAATTCGCAAAAATTGCGAGATCGGTGAGAAAGATGTCAGTGAAGAGAAGGGATTGACTTGACCGAGATATGTGCCTGGTGGCTCAAGTGACAAGAGCGCTTTTCTCGTGATAAGGTAATCAGGGTTCAAATCCCGGCCAATGCCAATCTTTTCTTTTCTTATAAAAAATATTTAAATATTATATTAAGAATTTTAATGTCATCATGACTTAATAATTTTATACAAATAGTTTAGACGCTCCGTCTTGCCCTCTGTTCTATATTGTCACAATTAAGTTTATTATAGTATAGCAATGCAAAATAAAATCATATTTTAAAACTGATTTTAAATATACATAGATGAAAAAATTGAAAACAAAATCACTAGGCTATATATATATTTATATTATCACAATTTATAATTATATGGATGGAACTTATATGTACTTATTTCTACAAAGTTATTTTTTTTTTTTCGCACTGATCTCGTAAATCAATAACTGCTCCTTTAGTTAAAAAAACAAAATGTAAAGTGTTTTCATCTTCAATCCAGTCGTAAATCCTCTCTAATCACTACTATCTGAACCACTCTTAGAGAAGTACCCGGGGTGAAATTGATATCCTAGCTAAGCCCAACATAGTTCAGAAGGCCTTGATTTAGCACGACTTGCCTCACCTCCAAGTACGGCTATCGATTCAATAAACCATTTCGATTATACTCGTTCCTTGACGAGCCGTTCTTGACACGGTGCATCCTTGCCATATCCTTTTCATCTCCAGCTCATCATCGCCCTGCCCGAGCTGTGTCTTTACTCCGAGCCCGCTCACCCTCAAGGTGAGAACTGCAGTTTCATGGCAAACTTGTTAGCAGTAAATGCATTTATGACCCACCGGCATCTGCCTGCTTATTGCTAATAAATAATGGAAAATAAAATGAATGTCCTGTGAAATAATCAAACAACAAAATATACTTGAATTTTACAACTTGTTTGTTCTATGGATTTCTAATGACTAGGGACGGGATTTTCATGTAGTTACTGTACAAGCGCTGAAGCATATTCGTTCTAAATGGTTTTTACTATGATATGAACCATTTTAATCCATTTTTATTTTCCATATTTTGCGGTTTTTAAATATTTTTACATATATTTCGATAAATACATATTTTTGTCCATATCTTACAACTTTTAGGGAATTGACTTTAAAATTATTGTTACTTATTTACTTGTTTTACGTATATTCAATTTCATAAAAATCACACGATCGAAATTCAAGAATCAATGAAAAATCACTTAATAAGTTTGGATTTTGATAAAGTGGCCCAATCAGAATTTAATTTGTTTTATAGGAATATTGTTATTTTCGGAAATCCCCAAGAGTATCTTAACTTTAATATTCATGTAAATAAGCAAAGGATAGTAGCTCAACTGAGGACGGCGGGTAAGAAGTATACACGGTTATCAATAAACAACATGCATAGAACTTTCAATAGTGATCAAGATTGTAAATATTGTGAAACCAGTTGTAGCGATGAAATCTCACATTTTTTATTAAATTGTTCAGCCTTTCATGATATGAGACAAACCTTTTTGAAAAAGTATATCCAACCAAATAATACAAAAGAATGGAATCTCCAGAATCTTTTGTTAATTAAAAATGAAAGTCAAATTAACAATATTTATTTATTTGTACTTAAATCACTTAGGAAAGAACGACAATAGAAAATAAAAATATTTAATACTCCATAATACTTAATTGCAGCTTATTAATAATATTTTGTAAGAATTGTATTTATTTTATTTTTTACGAGTTTTTTTTTTTTTTGTTATCTAAACATAATTTTATTCTATCAACAAAGAATTTTTATATTTTATTTTCGCAATTTGTAAATATTCTGTACGTGATTTAATTTTAACATTTTTCATTACAAACATATTGTACTATCTGTCTATCATTGTTATATTAATATTACTACTTTCTTTTATGTTATATTTTAGGATTTTATTTTATTATTTTTTTATTTAATTTTTTTTTCTTTCTTTTTTTCGTTTGTTTTGTATGACCATTTTATTTTTTTTTTTGTATATGGAGCCAGACCTCCTGTAATTGTAATTATTACAAAATACAGTATTTTATTCATTCATTCATTCATTCATTGTTTTACGTATATTCAATCGATACCTAGAATAAATAAAGTGTAAAGCAGAGAGTGAACGTAGGGATTAAAAAATGTCTTGGAAAATGAAATGACACAAAGTGCATCTTATTTGCAACATTTTTGATAGCGAAGGTGGGGAAGTTTAATAAGTGTTCTTACATTTCCAAAAATTTTGTTAACATTTGCTATTTTATATGTATATTTATTTTTTATGTGAATCCTGAACTATTTAAGCATTTTAATTTTCAGTCCATATTTTAATTTCTTTTTTTTTCGTTCATATTTTCATATTATTATTAGGTATATATAATTGCAAATATACGTCCATATTTATGTACATATTTTGAAATTTTTATTACATAAAAATCCTAGTCCTGCTAATTACATAAATACTTACAGTGGAAGGAATTTCGTCGAGGCCTTCTGAGAAATAATAAAACTGTACAATAAAAATTTTAGTGAATGAGAAATATTCTTTGGTGGGTTCATTTTACAATTAGTAAGAAATAAAAATCGTTCTTAAAAACTCCAACAGCTCTTGATGAGCAAGCCCAATAATATTCATAAAATTCTCTCCTTTGATTATACTTTTCTTACTCTACAGTACCTATTTCGAAATAGAATGCATGATGTATCTACTTGAGAATACTTGATCAAGTTCGCTCCAGGATTTCGTCTTCGTTCATATGTTTTGCGGATATACCTACCGAGTTAGTTAGGTGTTTATTTTCGACTGAAAATACCTCTAGTGACATTCTGTTCTTTTCCTAAAAAGCAAGTTAATCTTCATTGTAAAAAAAATCAATGAAACGGATGATGTTTGACAAGCTCTCGTAGTTTCGCTACCACGTCAAATTGTAGAATGATAAAAAGTCTTTCCTCAACTACGGTACTTTGATATTGTGCTGAACAAGAAACTAAACTGATAAATTTCGTTATCATCTGAAAGGAGATAAGACATAGACAAAAAAATTAAAGTTGCTGGTAGCGTTAATATATACATACATACCTATATAGGTACATAGACTTTCCCTTTTGGAAATAGGTAGATTTTGGTTTTACCATTATAGTGTAACGATTTTCATATTCGATAGTTTTACGTAGTAGTAATCAAATCGATTGGTGTATGGTGGTTTTGAGATATTTGGAACATAAGCTGCATTTTATTTGTTTAACAACCATTCAATTATTTTTACGATGTTATATTTATTTTTCCTAGTTTAATAAAAAATTTCATTTTTGAATACATCTAAGTATAAATCTTGGCATTCTTGCATGCGATTAAAAACCAAATAATATCTAAAAATCATAAAGGCAGGAGCCGGATTGCACAGAACCTGAGAAACTTTTGTTTGGTTCTCCTGAAAAATTGGGTTTTGCAAATTCGCTAGTTTATCGTGCACCCGACGATATACGAGTATGCTTCACTCTGCTTTAATAATTGTTGATATAGCGAATATTTATTTCTCATTAATCAAAATAGCTCTTTTCTGACTAGGTAAGGGATATTTGCTGCATTTAAAAAAAAAAATTTAAAAATATAATAAAGGAAAAAACATTTAAAAAATAGTCTTTAATTAAAGCAATGAATACATAAAATTAAAAATTATTAGTTTTTTATTATATATAATTACGCAAAAGGGTAAAATAAAATAAAAAATGTTTTTTCCTTCCTTTAATATCGCAGTATCATTTGCGTGTTATGCTATCATATGGCCTAATAAATGGCCATAAGCAATTATTTGATTAAAACCAACACCTGACTAAAAACTTTAATTGAATTGATCACTTTGCAAGCTTTCATTTGGTAATTTAAAATTTTCTCCAATGACTGCTGTCAGAAAGTAGATAATGGCTAGAAGATTAAAGGCGGCCCACTATAACAGAAGTGTGTCAATTGAAATGAACGGAAATCATCGCCCTCTTTTCCGTGTGTTATCGTTTTTATTTCTGCTAGAACTTTAACAACTATACATTGACAACAATTACTTGTTCAAATTGTGACTATTTCAAATAACTTCAACAATTACGCAAATACAGGGTGTTTTGGATGAGCAAGGATAAAAAAAAAAAAAAAAAAAAAAAAAAAAAAAAAAAAAAAAAAAAAAAAAAAAAAAAAAAAAAAAAATGTCCCATAAAGACATGGTTTATTGCCCACCTTATTCGATTAACGGCATTTTTTGCTATTTTTCAGCAAGAAGTTGTTTTTTGTTTTTTTAAAATTTTATCTATTGCGATTCAAAACAGCACTAAATTTTCATTCAAACTAAGTAACTAGTTTGTGAAAAAAAAAAAAAACAAACAGGTACGCTTATATGTCTCCAATAATAATAATTGGCGTTATGCAATTTTTATTATGAAAAAAAAACGCAGTCTAAAATTGTTCCCTAAAATACTTTTTATGCCTTCGTTATGTTTTTCTGTCTTCTCATGTTATGTTTTGCGTACCTTAATTTGTTACGTTAAAGTAAAAAAAATGCAAATTTATTTCTGTTATATATTTTTTAATTAATAATTTAAAATTAGTCCTTTAATTGCTGAATGCTGGTAAGGGAATATTGGTATTTAAATACTGAGTGAAAAAAAATGAATTACGAAATTTATTAAAAAAAAAATCTGGTGCGTGCTCGCAACACACAACTTTCACTTTCCAACTTACTTAGATTAGAAATTAATGCGTTTTGTTAATTGCCACTTCTCAAATGAACAGAACGGCTTTAATTATGAACACTTGGTCTGTCATTAAAGGCGTACTCCGCATGCTTGGGCTCAACGAGTTTTATGAGTTGACTAAATATTTTTCTTTTTTTCTCCTCTATTTTTTGTTTTCTTTATTTTTATCATATCTCATATTTAGCCATTTCTTATTTTTAGGCGTAACAAGAGACAGTTAATTTCTCCATATGAACAAAAACAAAGGTACATTATGGTAAACAAAAAAACAAATAAAAAAGGCCCCTACCCCATTTAAGCCCCCTCAGAACATTTTAATGATGATAAAGCTTACCTGATATTAAAGAACACCTAATTTTCATTGAACATGACGAATTTGATAAAAATCGTTAAAGCCGTTTTTGAGATCAACGAAAAAAGGTAAAAATTGGAAAAAAATTATGAAATAAAGTGCCCCCTCCGTTTGACCAATTTTGATGAAATGTTGGCCATCACATCTTTGGCATATACATATATCAAATACCTAGTTTGATCAAAATCGATAAAGCCTTTTTTGAGTAAATAAAAAAAACACGTAAAAATGATACAAAATTTATTAAGTAAAGTCCCCCCTTCAGTTGATCAATTTTTATGAGATTTTTACAGTCATATCTCGGGCATATTAATACATCAAATACTCAGTTTAATCAAAATCGTTAGAGCCGTTTTTAAGAAAATTGAAAAAAAACGTAAAAAGTTATTAAATAAAGTACCCCCTCCCTTTGAGGAATTTTGATGAAATTTTTGCTGTTGCATCGCGGGCATATACATACACTAAATACCCAATTTCAGGTTCGCACGGTTTATAGTTTTTAAGATAGTCTGTTCACACACACACACTTACACACACACACATACACACACACACACACACACACACACACACAAACACACACACACACACACACACACACACACACACACACACACACACACACACAGACCATTTCGCGAGACTTGGTTATTTGAACTCAGGGGACCCCAAAACGTGTATTTCCGTTGAAAACCGGAAGTCGAAATTTTTCACGATCGCAATACTTCCACTTACTATATATTTCATATACATGTAAGTGAAAGTAAAAATATATTTTTATTTAAATCGAAAAGATACAGACGTGAGGAAATGTAGATGAGCTCTCTATTCCACCATTTTATTTTAATTTAATATTTTTTCCTCCTTCTACCATACGATGGAAATTTGGAAGGTATGACGAAGGAATGTAATGGGAATTCAATAAGGACCCAAAGTTTGAGAAACACCCATAAATGGACTTGAAAGTTTGGAGTAATGTTTCTCTAAATATTTTTATATTCTGGAGGTAGTAACCTTAATTAGTTAACGCGTTACATTTTTGCTTCAAATTCTTCATCCTGGCTACCCCCATATTGAGATTTATCCCGTAATATACCTGAGAACCTGCTGTGGACCCTAGGATAAGAATTTGCCGTATCTAAGAGGCTTCTTCACGACGTTTCGGCACGCCAACCTCGGTGTTTGCGGTGTTTGACCCCATCTGTCCTTTCCCTTTCCCTCTTAGGGCTGGGGCCCAACTAGGATTTTTTTCCTTGGGGGGGGGGAGGCATTAACACTAAATTAAGCCTTTGATCAATTAATTCATGAAGGTTTTGGCCTCATGTCTGGTGTGTAAGTTCTTATTTATTAAATCTTATTTAAACATTAAAACATATTCCTATTCAGAGACCTTTTGGGCTTTCTTATATATAGATAGATATTATGGGTTAAAAATCATTTATCTGAAAATTAACAGAAATGAGTATTTAATTGTAAGAAATAAATATCAATAACATTTCGGACGAAGGAATTATGTTTGCATTGATGGATGATCTGTAAAACTGAAAATAATTATTAATATTTGTTTATTTTTTACTTTCACTTACCTATATATGAGATATATAGTAAGTGGAAGCATTGCGATCGTGAAAATTTTCGACTTCCGGTTTTCAACGGAAATACACGTTTTGGGACCCCCTGAGTCGAAATAACCAAGTCCCGCGAAATGGTCTGCGTGTGTGTCTGTGTGTGTGTGTGTGTATGTGAACAGACTAGCTCAAAAACTATAAACCGTGGGAACCTGAAATTGGGTATTTAGTGTAGGTATATGCCCGCGATGTGACAGCAAAAATTTCATCAAAATTGCTCAAAGGGAGGGGGTACTTTATTTAATAACTTTTTACGTTTTTTTCGATTTTCTCAAAAACGGCTCTAACGATTTTGATTAAACTGAGTATTTGATCGATTTATATGCCCGAAATATGACTGTAAAAATTTCATCAAAATTGATTAACCGGAGGGGGGACTTTACTTAATAAATTTTGTATCATTTTCACGTGTTTTTTTTTTTTTTTTTTACTCAAAAACGGTTTTAACGATTTTGATCAAACTTGGTATTTGATGTATTTATATGCCCGAGATGTGACTGTAAAAATTTCATCAAAATTGATCTACGGGAGGGGGGACTTTACTTAGTAAATTTTGTACCCTTTTCACATGTTTTTTTTTATTTACTCAAAAACGGTTTTAACGATTTTGATCAAACTTGGTATTTGATGTATTTATATGCCCGAGATTTGACTGTAAAAATTTCATCAAAATTGATCTACGGGAGGGGGGACTTTACTTAATAAATTTTGTACCATTTTCACATGTTTTTTTTTATTTACTCAAAAACGGTTTTAACGATTTTGATCAAACTTGCTATTTGATGTATTTATATGCCCGAGATATGACTGTAAAAATTTCATCAAAATTGATCTACGGGAGGGGGGACTTTACTTAATAAATTTTGTATCATTTTCACGGGTTTTTTTATTTACTCAAAAACGGCTTTAACGATTAACAAAAATAAGATATGAATGTAGAAAAATGTGTGACTTTGGGAAATGATAATTAGCAAAACACGTCAATTTCTAATCTAAGTAAGTTGGTAAGTGAAAGTTGTGTGTTGCGCGCACGCACCAGATTTTTTATATTAGCGTTGAATTAAATTCCCTTAAGGTTGGTACTGATATTCGGGTCTGCCATAATAAACCTATGTGCATCAAAGCTTTTAAGATGACTTTATAGGTGAAAATTTGGCTGTTTTAATGTAATATACTAAGCAAGAAGTTTATAAGAGACTTGTGAGACGGAAACATTGAGAATATCAACATTCTCTTTAGAAATACATTCATCATCTCATAAATTTTGATTTAATCGCTTTCCAAATTATGAAGTAGAACAATTTTTATTTTTAGCACGCATTAACTACAGAATTACAAACTCGACTCTGACTAAGAACTTTGTGATTTAAAATCTACTCTGAAATAACTCACTGTTATAAAATTGTCTCGCCATATTATGGTTTACTGCAAATGGACATGACAGTCGACGTTAAATAAAAGGAAATTATTATTATTATTTTTTAAATAATTTTAATATTCAATTTACTTACACCACACTAATGCTTGATTAAACCATTGATATTTTTTATTTTAAGACGACATCTAATATTAAATAAGAGCGAAATAATTCTAATCAAGTTTTTTAAATAATCGCTCCTAGGTTCCGTTAACTCAGGTTTAATAACGCAAATTTAAGTTCTTACCAATGATTCCTGATTGGAGAAATAAATAAAAAATTGCTATGGAACATTAGAATTTTATCAGTAATTGGGTAGCTGATTATCATTAGCGTGATCTTCCATTTCATCTTGAAATTAATTTTACCGTTTTAATTAGAATTTTTATCTTATGTTTGAACAGTACATATTGTTATATTCATAGAGAAAGATTATAAATAGTTGGTAACTATGTATAATTATAATCAGTTCTCTTCAACTCCCTATTTATTCGTCATGCGGTATGGTATACTCATTGCGCCTAAGCGAATCTTGTTATAATTTTGAATTAAAAAAAAAAAAAGATTACCACAAAAAATTAATGTTAATTTAATTATGTATTTATCATTTATGATGGATCTAAATTTACAATCAACCGATTTCATGAATTATTTACTTACTCGAAAATGATCATCCAAGTATGGGGAAGGATGGCACTGCTCAGTACCTCAGTTATTAATAGCAATACCAATGGTTTATTAAGGAAGGAGATCTTTCACCCAATGCCTTTTTAATCTCTTCCTCAAGTCCATGGGAATGTTAACATTAGCTACATCAAGGTATACTTATAAAACGTTTGTAAAGAGGTTTTGTGTGCAGGTTCACTGTTGTATTAAGAAACACTGTTGTATTTTATGTTTGATTATTCACAACCATGGTGCATTAATGGTTGTAATAATTAGAGTTGTGATATTTTTGGTTGAAAGATTTAAAGTATTTGAAGGTTCATTATTTTTTTTTATTTTTTTTTTCCAATGCCGTATTTATGTGAAGAGAATTAGTAAGTAAGGGTAACTATTTAGTTTTTGTTTCAGTTTTATTTTTCAGGATTTCAAAAGAAGTTTGATGTGATGAGTTAGTTTTAGGTCTAATGCGTTTGGAAATTCTATTCCAATTCCTATCAAATATAATTAGAATTTTTACTTTCTACTTTCTATATATAAAATATATAGTAAAGGAAAGTATTGCAATTTCGACTTCCGTTTTCAATGGAAATACACGTTTTGGGGTCTCCTGAGTCCAAATAACCAAGTCCCGCGAAATGGTCTGTGTGTGCGCGCGTGCGTGTGTGCGTGTGTGTATTTGTGTGTGTGTGTGTGTGTTTGTGTGAGTGTGTGTGTGTGCGTGCGTGTGCGTGTGTGTGAACAGACTAGCTCAAAAACTATAAATCGTACGAACATGAAATTAGGTATTTGGTGTTTGTATATGCCCGCGATATGACTGCAAAAATTTCATCAACATTGGTCAACCGGAGGGGGGACTTTACTTAAGACATGTTTTCTCATTATCACGTGTTTGTTTTATTTACTCAGAAACGGCTTTAACGATTTTGATCAAACTTGGTATTTGATGTATGTATAAGCCCGCGATGAACAGCCGAAATTTCATCAAAATTGGTCAAACGGAAGGGACACATTGTTTAGTAAATTTTCTCTAATTTTAAGGGTTTTTTTTTTCTCAAAAACGGCTGTAACTATTTTGATCAAACTGGGTATTTGTATATATATGTATATATGCCCGCGATGTGACAGCCAAGATATAATTAACCGTATTATGAAAATAATTTTTTTTATTTATTAATGAAAAAAATTAATTGACTTTAGAGAGTGCTTAACGTGTTGCTCAATTTTTTTATAATAAAAAATAAATGTGTTGAGGAATGGCGTTTGCATATTATCGAAACACATCGATTTCTAATCTAAGTAAGTTCGTAAGTGAAAGTTGTGTGTTGCGCGCATCGCACCAGATTTTTTTTAAATGAACGATATCAAAATAATCAAAGTGTATAATTTTATTTTAAAGGTAAGATGGATAAATGATTATGGCCATGATGATAGCATAGGTATGAACATTAATAGTCATCACTCTCTTCAGTTGACACGTGACATAAAAAAGACTGTTCACAAGATAAGGAAGATTACAAGGAAGGCGACGAACTTGATGAGGCTGATTCCATTCATTTTCTCCTTGACCTGATCCAGGCCCCTTTATGCGATATATCCTGGCAGATAGCATCGCATCGGGCTAAGCCGAGCGTTTTCCCGGACACGCTCTGCATTACCTTTCTCCGAACTAGTCTTCCCTTTTCTTCGTCAGATCCCTATTTAAGTACATCCTTTTAAGAGAGAAATAAAAAGCGTTCCGTTAAGTTGGGGTCTCTTCCTTGATGGACGATTTGATAATGAACATGATATTTGGAGCACAATGAAGTAACCGCATTTTATCCCAATATGACTGATTTGGTTCCTGGGACCACTAAATTCGAATTATGCTAATCTGAAATTACTTCTAGCACCCGGTGCTGTAGCTTATATGTATGTTATTATAACCCATTTTTTGCCGCTTAGCACAATGTCTTGTCACATTACCTGCTGTTCTTAGTTCTTCCACTCTAAATATGTCGCACGACTTTCTATGTTAATGAAACACGTATCCATGATGAGACATATCGAATTTGAATTCCTGTATGGTCTAAAATAGCATTTATTTCCTTCTTGATTCTTGATTTTTTTTTCATCTGTATTTTGTCATACCTAATATGTAATTGTGGCTGTTTTCTGAATACGCTGTAAGAGCAATATATTCTAAGAGGATCATCACCTTTTTAACTCAGTCTAAGCAACATCTATGAAGTTTTTACAAGAAAATCAGAAATTTAAAATTTACTATACGACTATATTTATTTTTCTTCAAATAGAGTAAATGAGTCAGTTGTTATCTAAAGCGATTTAGTGCATAGTACAAAGTCAGTCGAGAGTTTAATATACATACTCAATTTTAAACTTTAGATTCACTTTACTGAAAAATCGTGTTTTTTTTTTAGACTAAACACCTATGAATTTTTTAACAAGAACGCCATAAATCAATAAGCGCTGTTTAAAATTTAAACATTTTATGATTATATTTTGCGAGATGGAAAACTAGTTTAGACACCTATACTTTATTTTAACTAAACAATATTATAAGTAGATTAGTAAAAATTTATTCTCTACCACGTTAAAGAGTCGAACGCGAATTTTTTTTGTAGATAACTACTTTACTATTGCATAGACCAAGAAACGAAAAATAATGGTTTTGGTTTATTTTCAGATTCGACTTGGTAGCAGTAATATAATCTATAAATAATATAGATTAACCTAGGTAACTGCTTTTATTTTTTAAAAGGCAGATTGTTAAAGATTTATTATTTAAAAAAAAAAGATTGATTTTATTGTTTCTGCTGATTAGCATTGTTGTTCTATTTTATTACATCTATTAATTTATTTATTTTTTGGTGATATTTTCAAAGAACAAATATGGTCTATAATTAAGAAATAATAGAAGAGTTATATTTCAAAAATCAATTTTCACTTAAGAAATGTTTCCACCCTTCTAAAAAAATAAAATAAATACATAAAAAAAGTGGGGGCATTTCTTGGGGATGCAATTCTATGTGGAAAATTAATGCATATGGGAATAACCTGCTCATAGATTTAACAGATTATTAGTTTGTAATAAAGCTTTGTATTGATTAAGGTGACATTTTATTTAAAAAAGAAAATGTGGGTTCTTAAGGCGAACATCTATTCTGAGTCCAATCCGAATAAAAGGAATAAATTGGCGATTAAAAGCAATATATTCGGCTTGATACCTGTTCAATTTGAGGGGCATCTGTTCCAAAATGTTATAAATTATATTTCATAAGTATATTACAAAATATAGTTATGATGAGGGAGAAGATGGGAGGTAGGCCGTAGAGTGGCGCCGCCTACGAGACAGAATGCGAAGGAACTAACGGTACTGCGGTTCAGTGACCCCGGCCGCTGGGGCCTGGCTATTTTTGTACAGTTGGCAAATGTCATCGGCTGACCCGCTAACACACCGCCTCTTATCGCTCCTCTTATCTAATTATTATACACACTTTATTTTTACTATTCCCTTCTTCGGGATCCTCTTCCTTCACGCCCTGAGTGTTCCTCCGCCGGACGTCTTTTACGACCGTGGCACTCCTTATCTCAAATGGCGAGAGATGGCTGTAGCCGTGATGATCCGACTTCATGGGGTATCGGAAAAACTTTTGGCTACTTTGAGAGAATGTTTGAATATTTTAATTCACATCTATAAAATATTCCAAATAATGTAAAGTTATAGATTAAATCGGCGAGTACCTAACTACACAGGTACCCTGTACTAAGTACTTTTTCATTTAGATGATTCTTTTTTTACTATGTTAATTAACAAAAAAAAATCATTTAATGTTTATAAAGAAAATTCAAGACCTTTATGTTTTTTTTTTTACCATTAAACTCAGAAAGTAGTTGATTGTTTTGTTTTTTTTTTTTCTATAATTTTTACAATAAGTTAAATTTTAGACGAATCACTGGCGAACCAAGTGTTGGAGAACGAATGAAATAAAAAATCAAAATAAAACAAAGAAAAATTCGTTTATGTATTTTAACTGGTTTTTAACTGATTTTGTTGGATTTTAACTTATTTTGTTGATTTTTTTCGATTATTTTTAAATCATTGATTTGTAGACAATTAGTTGTTCGATATTAAAAAGTCCCTAATTCTAAAAGGAAAATACCTGTCAGCTAGTTTTTGGATCAGAATCTACTCAATCGGGTGGGTTCTGAAAAGAAAAATTGGAACGTAATAAATCTAAGAATTTTGAAATCAAAGGTAGCTAAACGTAAATGTATATGCAGATGAACAGATAAAAAACTTGTCTGAATTAGTTTATTCTATCAACATACTATATTAATTATCGTAAACAGGGATGAATTAGCTCTTTGGGCTCTTTCGGGGACTGCCCGAATTTTGTAAAAATAGATAATTTCTTCTATATAAGTTACTAAATCTGTCACAACAAACAAAAAAGAAGGACAAGAGTCAGAAGAAAAAGGAAAAAATTAACCAGATCATTCTGTGGAACTGTTCTTACTCACTTACAACTTGATTTAATTGTTATTTAATTACTTGGGAAAAACTCAGTTAAACATTAAGTATATGGTAAAATTGAAAAAAAAAAATGGATGTATAAAGATTTACATAATTGTTACCCGCGAACAAGAGATTGAGGAAAACTATTCAAATTTCCTTGATAGGCTGGAAGAGGCTAGTGGGTTAAGTCAGGACATAGTCAGACATAGTCATCCTACACATCATAGGAGGGAGTTTTCCGCTTTTTTGAAACAATTTCTTTATTTTTTGAGTAAATTTGTTTTTTAAAATATTCTTGGATTAATAAAATTAGCTGTTAAAACGTTTTGCTAAAAAAAAAAAAAAAAAAAGGACTATTGTGATAAATATACTTCACTCGCCGGTAATAATTCTTCACATTTATAATTCTTCCGTCAATAATATATTAAATTTTTCGTTGATAAATTATATATTTAAACTTATTAGTAATTTAATAAAATAGAATTTCATATTATCTATTTGAAATTAACCAAATATTCTTAAAATATTAACTTTTATAAGTGGAATCAGGATTCCTTAGAGGCTTTAATATATATCCGTTAATGAAAACTAATAACTATTATAGCTGTTCACTATACATAAATTATTTCCCTTTTTAAATCTTACAAATCAATAAAACCTTTAATTAGAAATATATTGTAATAGAATTCTATTATAGAATTATTTAGTAACAGAATTACAGTAATCTACTTTACATAATTTTTGTATCGCACAACATTGTCACCAAACTAATAAAAATTTAAAATCAGTAATAAATAATTGCTTAATACATGGAAATAATGCTATGCGGTAAATTGCATTTTTCAAAATATAATACCTTCAATCCTTGCTCCCACAAATAAAATTAACGATACAACTTAGCTATTATTCGATCCCGTATACTATATCTAGGTGTTCTCAATGCTCATCCTTCAACCAAAATCACTTAAGGAGTCCCAAAACCCTATTATCTTTGTATTTTTTTTTAAAGTTTCCGCAATGAAAGGGTTCGGAAACATGTTAATCTAAAATAACGACAAGTAATAGTTATGCAATGTAATACAATTTATGTATGTAATATTATATGTATTAATCCTCCAACCAATCTATCTGTAGATATGATTTATACCATCACATCTGTGCCCCGTGGAAAAAGAACAAGGGAGAGATAAAGATAAAAAAGAAATAAAAAAAACCACAAAGCACGGAGTGAAAGGTGTGAGACCGGAGGAATCACGTTTTCAAGAATAAATTTTCCGTAATTCCCCGAGCTGTATAGCCTGCGATGAGGGCTCTCCTTGGAGGGAACACTTCTTGCAGATCCCTGCAAAGACTTGGAAGACCTTGGCTCCACAATCACTGGCTATCGTGAATGCTATGTCTGTCCTCCTTCATTGCTGCTCTCGATAACGCTAAGCTGTTACAATAAACGATTTATTATGGCCGTAAATCATGTGAGTGGGGAGAAAAGCTACACCATTGCATATTAATCAAAGAAAGGCTTACCTTTTACAGGAAGGAATTTGAGTTACCTTGAAACAATCTGTAACATGGAGCTTATGGGTGATTCTAAAACTACGGGCAAGTTTAAGCTGCTAAAATATACCATTATTAAGAAAGGTGGAAAATTAAATACATTTAGTGATTCGTAAGATAAAAGTAATTGGTTAAGAAAATGCATCATTTCTAATCAATAAGCATCTTTACTTCAAAAAATAGAATCTTTTAAATAAAGGACCTTTATTTAGGTAATTAGATAGTTTGCCATGGTAATCAAGGGCGGATCCAGGTGGGGGGTCACAGAGCTTATTTTGGTTTTTCAATTTTTTTGTGTTTTTAAGCAAATACTGCAATAAGCTGGTTACTACGACATTGAACATACGTTTAAAAATACTTTACTCACTTTTTTCTAAATCTTCTAAATTGAAAATCAGACAAAAACTGAATTCATTCACCTACTTACTTAAACCCATTTGGACTTACGCCTCACTAATTTTCGGCTCAGCTAAAAAGACGCACTTACAAAAATTGCAAACGTTCCAATCAAATATTTTGAGACTAATTACGGACGCTCCCAGATACGTAAGTAACCAAACATAACACTTTAGGTTGTTTAGAATACAGTCCTTCTTAATACAAGGTAATAACCTCATTAAAAAAGGGTACTGTCAGCCAAGTGATTATGAGGCCGGGGGATCATGCATGATCCACCCAATTTTTTTGCTGGATTCGCCCCTGAGGGTAATTACACATTTTCTGGTATGGTTGTTACGTCTTCCAATTTTAATTCAAATATTTGGACCACCCTAAATCTTAACGAAATCCTAATTACATATTTCTAAACAGCTGGTCACACTGAATGAAAAAAAGAACATTACGAAGTGACAAATATTGTCCTTCAACTCCCTTTCTTCCAATTTTTTTATCATTCTACTCATTCTCTTCTGAATGATGAAACTCTTAAAACCATGAGCTTGGTTTTGAATTTAGGATTACGTTTGACGAAGAATCTGATATCTGTCCAGATTGAGATTCACTTTTAATATGAAAAAACTTCTAGTTATATCTCTTTCTTATTAGGCATGGTCATGCATAAACAAATTGTTCTACCAGCTTCTTGCAACAACTGTGAACGTTACCTTGGACTTCTGTTCGACAGAAGGATGACTTGGGGCCCACATGTCAAAATGAAGAAAAAGACATTGAACATACGTTTAAAAATACTTTACTCACTTTTTTCTAAATCTTCTAAATTGAAAATCAGACAAAAACTGAATTCATTCACCTACTTACTTAAACCCATTTGGACTTACGCCTCACTAATTTTCGGCTCAGCTAAAAAGACGCACTTACAAAAATTGCAAACGTTCCAATCAAATATTTTGAGACTAATTACGGACGCTCCCAGATACGTAAGTAACCAAACTCTACATACAGACTTACAACAACCGACTATCCTACAACACATACGAACGCTTTACTCACGCTTTTTTGTTAAATTGGAAGGACACAACAACAGATTGATTAACCGCATGGCCACGGCTGACATGCCTGTTCGAAGGCGGCTAAAAAGAAGCTGGATGAGAGACCTCCTCACCTGAATTAGTATCAAGCCCGGAAAGAGGTGCTGCTGAGCACCTTCCTTCCCTCATGTCTTAATGCCATACGTTTAAATGCGTTGCTGCGGACCACGAATTCGCTGATTGTCGCCGATCGCTGACAGGTGCGAATCAATGTAAGAAGAGAAAAAAAAAAAATATTATTTAATTGAAAATGTACTATCAAATCAACTTAAATTAATATTTATTACTTTTTTGTAAACTATTATATTAATTTTTTTCTTTTCAACGAAATAAGAAAAAACTACCATTTTATTTTGAAGTAGGGAACAGAAACATCCTATAGGAAGGAACATCATGTTCCTTTAGTTTATTTATAACATATGCGTATTCCATGCGATAAGGCATATTATACGTATTGTAAACATAAGAAAATCAGATATGTTATTGAAATTGGAAGATGTAGTAAGAAGATAAATACAAAAAAACCAAAAATTTTTACAATGCCTTAAGATTATAGTAAACAAAATTTCAAAAGCTATTATAAAATTGAAAAGTACTATTTAAATAGTTAGGTAATAGTTAGGAAAACTATTATATATGGTTTTATACATACTATGTTTAAATAAACTGCAAGAGTTGAGCATTAATGAAATTAAAACATTGATGTTTAATACATTGCTAATGACCTGGGGATTGTTTAATAGTGGAATAGTATAGAATACAAAACAAAATAAAATATAGGAAATATTAATAATAATTAATTAATAAAAGAATAGTATTAATAGGAATAAAAGGAACCAGTACTTATGAAAACTAAATCATGCCTGAATAAAATCGTGTAATGTCGGACAACTACCCAGCACTTCTATGTGTAGCATAGTCATTAAAGAATGTCACTGCAAAAAGGTTAAAAAGTTTACAAGCCTGCCAGAATGGAATGGAATTTTGTTTGAAATTAATCATATGGGAAATTCATAAAAAGTTTGATGTACCAATTTTGATTGAATTTATTAACAAGCTACCTTTAGGAAATATTCCTAACAATAAAAATCTGGTGCGTGCGCGCAACACACAACTTTCACTTACCAACTTACTTAGATTAGTAATTGACGTGTTTTGCTAAATATCATTTCCCAAAGTCACACATTTTTCTACATTCATATCTTATTTTTGTTAATCGGTAAAACCGTTTTTGAGTAAATAAAAAAACCCGGTGAAAATGATACAAAATTTATTAAGTAAAGTCCCCCCTCCCGTAGATCAATTTTGATGAAATTTTTACAGTCATATCTCGGGCATATAAGTACATCAAATACCAAGTTTGATCAAAATCGTTAAAACCGTTTTTGAGTAAATAAATAAAACACGTGAAAATGATACATAACTTATTAAGTAAAGTCCCCCCCTCCAGTAGATCAATTTTGATGAAATTTTTACAGTCATATCTCGGGCATATAGATACATCAAATACCAAGTTTGATCAAAATCGTTAAAACCGTTTTTGAGTAAATAAAAAAAAACACGTGAAAATGATACAAAATTTATTAAGTAAAGTCCCCCCTCCGGTTGATCAATTGTGATGAAATGTTAGTTATCACATCTCTGGCATATAAATACATCAAATACCAAGTTTGATCAAAATCGTTAAAACCGTTATTGAGTAAATAAAAAAAAACATGTGAAAATGATACAAAATTTATTAAGTAAAGTCCCCCCTCCGGTTGATCAATTTTGATGAAATTTTTACAGTCATATTTCAGGCATATAAATAGATCAAATACTCAGTTTAATCAAAATCGTTAGAGCCGTTTTTGAGAAAATCGAAAAAAACTTAAAAAGTTATTAAATAAAGTACCCCCTCCCTTTGAGCAAATTTGATGAAATTTTTGCTGTCACATCGCGGGCTTATACGTACTCTAAATACCCAATTTCAGGTTCGCACGGTTTATAGTTTTTGAGCTAGTCTGTTCACACACACACACACACACACAGACACACAGACACACACACACACACAGACCATTTCGCGGGACTTGGTTATTTTGACTCAGGGGATCCCAAAACGTGTATTTCCGTTGAAAACCGGAAGTCGAAAATTTTCACGATCGCAATACTTCCACTTACTATATATTTCATATATAGGTAAGTGAAAGTAAAAATCAAATTTACAACAATAACAACCAAGCCCCGTGCATCACCCTCTTGGAGAGGTCAAAATAGTTTTAATTCATAAGTTAAGTAATTGTGATAAGGAAATATACAAAGAGATGGTATGCCCCACTACAATGAAAATAATAAATTATGAATAAGAAGAGGATACCATTGAAATAGTTTAAGAATACCTACGCCAATGTTAAAATACTTATTACTTAATTTAGATTAGTAGAAATTTAGATGAGCAGGAACTTTAAATTGGAGTAAAAACAAAACATATTCACCAATTATCGTGGCCATAAGTAGCAATGGATTACAAGGGCAGAGGTAGCCGTGGGGTGAAGGCTAGGGGTCGCTGGGTCAGTAGGCCCCTTCATCACATTGACACCAATATTGAGCCACATTGAGCCCCTCTGTCGAAACTCTTCAAGGGGTGGATTAAGCGGTAGGCTGCAGGCTGGGACCCCGACAGCAATGGGATTAAACGTTTGTAATAAATCTAAAAAGAACAAGTAATTATTGAGTAAAAAAAAAAAAAGTAGTGAAAATTAGATTTATGGCCAGGCTTAAAAGAAATATTGTACTACATTTTCTTCATTGCTACATTCAATCACGCAGTGTTGAAATAAAATTGAAAATATTCGGATATTTTCAATTTTATCGAAAATATCCGACCATAGACACGCACAGGTCTACTTTGAAAAATGTTTAAAATCGTGCAAGGCTTGCAAAAATGTTTTTAGTTGGTTTTCGATACGTTAGGAAACTTTTCTTCTTTTTAAAGCAATTTGTAATTATAATGTAAGGTGTGGTTTCGAATAGTACTCAGTACTGTCATACGAAAAATTCTTCCTATCTAATACATAAAGAAAGAAATTTATGTTTTGGGAATTTTAATTTTTTTAAATATTATATCTTAAAAATATATAAGTATGTTTTCGGAATTAATGTTACAGAGAAGTCCTGATGATCTTGAGTATATTAACAGTCAATGTACAGATAATACTAACATTAATGGTTGTAATAAATATAACTTATTTTCATTTTTATGTGGATAGTTTTTAATTTGATTGAAAAACGAAAAACGTATAAGTAATATCGTATAGTAATATCTTACTATATATATATATATATATATATATATATATATATATATATATATATATATATATATATATATATATATATATATATATATTTAAAATCTTATTAGAAAATTAATCGAAAAAAAGAAAAAAAATATGCATCGGCCGGGAATCGAACCCGGGCCGCCCGCGTGGCAGGCGAGCATTCTACCACTGAACCACCGATGCTTGAGTGAAATTGCCAAATAAGTGCAATTAATACTAAATATTATTTCGTCATTGAGTGTGATTTTAAATAATTACATCTTTTTATTATTATTTATATACATACAATTATACTTTATCAGAATGAATATCTCGTAAATTAATAATTATAATTATAAACTTCGGCAATTACGAGTTATCATACCTATTGTTATTGAAACTCAAAGCTAAGTACATTAAGGCTTAGTTTATTTTAAGCAAAATTTATGCTTATCCCTTGAAAAAAAATATTACATTAGGCTTTTTTTTTTATCATTTTATTGTACCAGATATACATTACTCATAAGAAAAAAATTTATAAACATTTTTTGGCAATAGTTGGTTCTAATTCAGTTATAATTTTCCATCGGTATTGTATTGGTACCGCTACTGGTAATTTCAATGGATTATTTATTATCACTGTAATGGCGAAGATTGTCAAAAATAATAAAAATCTAAAAATGTTTACATATTACAAATAATGTATACACAACTTCGGTGGCAACATTATGTAATGTATACAATATGCAAAATATATATGATGTTATTTATTTATGGTCTTTGGTTTAATAATTTTTAAATTATCTTCTAATAAAATAATTTCAAAATATATATGTATACAAGGAAAAATTCAAAGAAAAAATTATTTCTTTGTTTGAAAATTTTCGCAGCTACTTAGCAAAACAGTTTTGTACACTGTGTGTAAAAAACTCGATGAATTTTCAACCTATTTTTTTCCATATTATCAATGAAAAATAATATATTCAGTTACCTATTTAAAATAGTCTATTTAATTTTTACTCAAATATTTCAATTTCAATTTCTTGAAATCTGCACTGATGCTTGATAATTGGATTAATAAGGTACTATTTCTATTCCAATCATTTAGAAAGATGAGAGGAAATATGGAATATAGTATTTATAATGGAATATATTATTCATTCCTGTCTAGGATGACCATTATAATTTTTAAACTATATGAGGAAAATTATGATAATTATTAATTTTAAGATTATTTTACTTATTTATCATGATAAGGTTTTTACAGTTTATCGGATGAATAGTTTCAACAGTTGTTGAGCTTCGTATCCCTTCCCTAAGATGATTTTCTTCATGCCTCTCTCGCCCCAAAAATTTTTAGTGTCCCACCCTTTTTTAAGGTAGAACTGTATTAATTTTAGCTCCTATAAGACTGTCATTGATTTTTACTTTTTCTCTTTATCGAAAGTTCATCCTCAAATATATTTATATAAAATCCACAAAAGTATTTCATTCATCCTTATTCCTTTTCCAAAAATTCCTGTATTCCTTTTCCAAATTCATAGCCCCATGACATTAAGGCGTTGCCGCAAAATTTGTGCAGTCCGTATGAGTGAATGGGCTCATTGCAATGAATAATGCTATTATCCTGAACTAGTGTAATAAATACCAATTAAATGAACTGTTTTTACGAAAATTCGTAACCGCTTCAAGATGTGTATCCCTGAGTATAAAGGGGAACAAAAAAATACCAAATTATCTATATAAATTGACACCTATGGAATAGACGCACATCAACAGTCATGTTCCATATCTTTAAGGAATATTAACGGATATAAAATAAATATATGAAATAAATAAATAGACGCTCTGATAATATAGCGTATGCTTTTTCATTTCAAGTGGTTGCAATCCAACGCTTACTATGTGTCGTTTATTAAAGCTCTAGTGCAAAGTACAATTTTAATTATAGCGGTATTGTACTTAACACGAATTTATGTGGTGATGATAGTATTTTTTTAGGTTTAATAATATAATTAAATACAAATTAATAATATAATTAAATAGTATTGTATAGTATATAATTAAGGTCTAATAATAGTAATATAATTGGTTTAATAATACAATTAAATAGTATTGTATAGTATATAATTAAGTACAATATATCCCTACAATTATGGAATGGTTTAGACAGAAAATAAATTCATAAATTCAATAGATTTTTTTTTTTTTAGATAAATGTGCTTTATTAGAGTATTTCTTATATTATATTTCACATTACATAAATAACACTCTATTCCGGCATTTATATATCGCCTACCAGGAATCTACTTAATAGTCACAAACATTAAATACAACTTTTGTGTGAATGTTTAAGTTTATCAAAATAAACTATTAAAATTTGGTTTTAAAAAAAACAATAAACAAATAACAAAAAATAACATTTCATGTAAGTCAAAATTAGAATAATTAGGTAATACCAAATAATATAAAAAACCTAAAATGAACCTTATTTTGTCCCAAATTAATTAAAATCAATAAATAATTGATATGTATTTGCAATTAATAATTAATATTATGTACATAATTAATATGAATGTAAGTACAGATACATTTAGTTTATCTGGATGAGAATAACATTTTTATAGGAATTAATAAGAGAAGTTAAAATGTTATTGATTTCTGAAATTCAGCATGTTTGTCACATCCATTCCTGTTGAAAGATATAATGGGCGCAGTAAAACTGTTTTCCCAACGGCCTTTTGGTACCTCCCTACCCTCTCCCTCGAGGAAATATCTTTCTGACAGTTTCACAAATGGTTTACTGCCGGATCTGTTTTTGAAATATTGACTTAGGTTCACCGACCCTGCTCACTTTTACTTTCGTTCGAAGGGAAAGGGTTACTTACCTAAACAGGGAGCTACCTGCACTGTAAGCGTTTTTTTTTCCCAATTTCATTACGTATAATAAAAAAATATATATAAAGTAAGTAAACATAGTAAACTTCCAAAAATGATCAATACAGTGTAAGTTAGGTTTCCTCCTAACGATTTATACTCATTGTCTTAGATTTAGATGCGTTTCCAAAATGGAACTGAAGACTCACTAGGCAGGCACCTTCCACTTAAAATGAGAAAATAAATAAAAGTGACAATAAATATAAAAACCCAAATAGCTAAAAAAACAAAAACAAGATATTACTTAACTCGATTATGATTGTTACTTAGGTTTGTTTTAGGTTTCAGTGTAAGAGAATTTCATCAACGCCTGATGTTTGGATTTTTTTCTTTTTATAACCTTTTTACATACATATAAAATATATAGTAATAATAGCAAAAAATTAATAAGCGACAAGTTTAATCGAATAAAATTGCTTGTATCCATCAAATAACTGCTGAAAGTACTAAAATTTAGAAATAAGGTTATATGAATTTTCAAAAACTATGTTGCAGCTGGCATTAACTGCAATGACGATAATTTTTTTACTTAATTTACGGTTATTAGTTTAGTGTAGAACACATATAATACATAATTTAAATACCGTGTGTAATTATTAATCTTATTTTTAATTATCAGGTTTAAGATGTTTCGCTAAAGTATCTATTCATTTTTTTGAACAGAAATTATATTTTTCATCGTTTGGTTTATTTTCTATAGGTACTTTTTATAGCCATGGAGGAATTGATATATCTATCACCTTATTATTATATGTTACTGTAACGGTATATTTATTATTTATTTACTTATTAACAGATTGTTTATTTTTGTTATTTTGTACAAGATTTACAATTGCCTGGAACGGTTGCAGTCATGTATCGATACGCGATCACATGTTGGCATTGTATTTATTTCTTTCTGGGTGGGTCCACAGCGGACCATATATAATTGTAGATTGTTTAGTGTCTTAGTCCTTTGTCAAACAGCGAGGCCCAAAGTTACATTAGAGTCACTGTTTTGTCACTAGTAGTTACAATTTTGTAACGTTCCTACAAGTTCCAGTTTTTATTGTTTGTGTGAGAACTTTGTACAATTTTTTAATATCAACAAAAATTATTCAAATCCATTTTGGTGTTACAATATTACTCCTTAGAGACTCAGTTCCGTAATAAACTTGCCTTTTCTATTCAGTTCTTTACATATTTATTCTTGAATGTGCCATAAAAGTAGCAATTAAGAAATAGTTCTTGTCCTATTGGATAATAATTATTGTGTAGATTCTCAGTATGTAGCATTATTTACAATATGTTTGTTTTTCTTCCTTCTTCTGGCACCAACAATCACATCTAAAATTTATTTTTGATTAATACAGATGGTTGATAAAGTAATTAATTTCGAAATCATATCGGCAACTTACATGAATTTCGGTAATAGTTAACTCAAACCGAAAATGCTTGAATTATTATAATTCATTGAATTTTGAAGTCAAAATATTTTTTGTTAGTTTTAGATTAGTTACTTTCACAGCATTAAATTAAATTCAGGAGCTATCATATTAGAATAAAATCATGCCAAATGAAAAATTCTCTTCATCCAATAAGAACAATGTTTAGTAGATAGGACTTAAAATTCGCTTTGCGGCCTTGTGCAAACAAATATCAAATACTTCTTAAAATTATTAGGTGCGATAGTGAAAGACTGGCCGAGACTTCGGGAGTGAACGTCAGTAGTCGCCTCAATTCCCAAATCGAGGGCAAACAACTATTTACATTCTTCATGTTAATTGGCAGAGCTGTGGTAAGTGACTTAAAGTGAGTTTGGTGAGTGCCTTTGTAAATAACGTTTAACAATCGCTAACAACCTCTTCCTTGTTAATAGCACAGAGGGAAACTTTTTTTTTTGTAAACTAATCATTATCTAATCATCATAGTTCTTAAAAATTTAGTGAAGTATGAATGATGTATTTTAGTTGAGTGAGTCAGTTATTTTTAAATGGGTGCAACAGAGCCTAAACCAAACCATATCTTAAATGTGAACCTTTCAGTTGACGTAATGGATTAACTCCAATTTCAAAATTTTTCAGAAAAGTACTTTAAATAATATTCCTTCTTTGAAAATTCGTACCTTTTTATTTTGATTGTATATTATAGTAAACTATTATATTTTAATATTTCTGACCTACTGTTACAATATAAAAATCCATGCGTTTTCCTCAGAGAAATATTGTCAAAAATGATTTCCTGAAAAATGTTGAAATGGAAAGGCCCATGCAGTAAACTTTGCAAGCCATATAGAAATCATGTCACCATCACTCGTAAATATAATATTTAAATATTATATTTTATATAAAAATGCCTAGATAAATTTGAAATGATGACTAATATAAATATAAATAAATTATTTGTAAGGTTGGTAAGTATAATCGGTAGATGACTTTATACTTCTTCATATTTTTTCGGATCGACTAAAGACAGCATCAATATCGGACAAATGACTTGCAAAACTTCATGCAAGAAAAATACATAGTACTTTTGGTCCGTACATACTAAACTGGCCTTTGGGTCCGTCAGCGTTAATAGCTAAAAATCAAGAGAATTAAATCTGATAACGAAATATCTTTTTAAATAAAAAAAAAGGATAATAATAATAAATTACTATTAAATTCTTCAAATCCCATAATTAAGCATGGAGTACCACTTGGATATTTCTACATAAATTATTATGTATATATATTTTTGCTGTAATATAAACGTCTGTAAGTAATTGTTGAAGTTAAGAATAAAATTGATAAAAATTTGAATACAGCCAAAAGAACGTCATTGGGTTCCATGTTTCCTCAATGTTAATTAATATTCATTTAAAGATTTTAATGAAACTATTGAGTATATGACATTTACCAAAGATCCTATTAGGCTAGATTAAGTAGATGGAGAGGAGTTAATTGGTGATTTAAGTTAAACAAAATTTGTGTGAACGCTGATAGATTAGCACTACTTTGTCAACAGTAGTTGTTTTTCAAAAGAAGTCCCAAGGTTGTCGATGGGATACAAGTGATGGAATCAAATTTGTATATTTATTTGCAAAATCACATTATGATAAAAGTTATTTATTTTTATTTATTATAAAGGGACTATTCAAAATATGAAGGACGATTCATTATGTTCCAAGGTGGATAAATCTTTAAGAAATCAAGATCATACCAGGTAGTATGATTTCATCTAAGCGAATGATGATTCTAACCTCGGTAATCGTTCTGCTACCGTTGTATTAGAGTCAGCATTATCATCCAGGTGCGGAGAAAAATATTATCGCATGAATTAATTTTGCATGTCAATGAGGTTAGTGAAGGAAAGGTCGCGGTTGGGGGTACGTCACCTTTCGAAGATGCGGATCGTGGACGGAGGCTTTGTTATGATAATCCCGAGGAAGAGTGATGATGGATCAAGATCAAGGCCCTGCGCAGGGGATGACAGCTTCGGCCTCGAAGACTCGGTGGACAGCGCTCATGGGGTTCGGGGTGTGGTCCTGCTTTAACAGATATCCTGGTCCCACCTCGTTCAGCCTATTTGGAAGGTAGGTGGCGGGCTGTCGTCTATTTGGACTGCATGCAATTCATCATACAGGCGCAACATGGTATGATCAGAGGAGCTTTATTTAGTTCTGCTCGTATCAATCGTTGAGGGGCGAACTCATGTCTGTGGGTGAGATACCTTATGTAAACAGCGCTCTGATACTTCCTACCAACCAGAATGGTAAGCGATAGAGGCGTACCGCCATAGCTTGAAGAATCGATTGATAATGAATTTTATCTCAATGTAGTAATCGGAAACTAAAAGCAGTTTAATTTCGTTTTTCACTTGCGTAAGGGTAATTATGACGCTTATCAAGATGCTGTCCATGGCAGCCCATCTGCTCAAAAGGGATATGTGGATAATTATTAAGTGATATAGTTGGGCAGGATGTTGTTGGTTCAAACGACTTGATAGGCATTTAATAGTCTAGTTTAGACACCATTCTTCAATGGGTGTGATGAGTAACTACAAAGATTGGGAGACTTATTTAATGTCGTTATTGAAAAACAGCACTCACGTGGTCAACTAGTGGATAAATGAAAAACAAAAATATATTTATAAATTAAGTTACATTCTCAGAGAAATTTAGTTTTGTGCGTCAAACGTTTTGGTTGAATATTGTCTTTTCGTTTCATACAAAGGAGGAATAATAAGATCTGATATCTTTATAAGGCATCAAAAATAGTTTATATTAATCAGAAGTAAACAAAGCATTTGTAATCTAAAAACAAAAATGCAATCTCTTTATATTATTTCAAGGAATACTTCTGCAGAGTAATGATGCAGGGCAAAATTACTCCTGGGTTTAACAGTAGTGTAGTGGTTAGCGTAGCCAATTAATGTAATACACAGAAGCTAGCGGGTTTCATAGAAGCCAGGTGACCATTATCATTTTTTGAAGGGGTAAAAAATCCGTAATTTTTGTAATGGGAAATTTAGATTTTATAGAGCCGATAAAACTTAAAAATCGACTTACATACTTATTCACGATTGTTACAGAAATAATCTTTGTAAAAATTAAACAATTACCTTGTTTATATAGTTAAAAATAGTTTATATTAATCAGAAGTAAACAAAGCATTTGTAATCTAAAAACAAAAATGCAATCTCTTTATATTATTTCAAGGAATACTTCTGCAGAGTAATGATGCAGGGCAAAATTACTCCTGGGTTTAACTGTAGTGTAGTGGTTAGCGTAGCCAATTAATGTAATACACAGAAGCTAGCGGGTTTCATAGAAGCCAGGTGACCATTATCATTTTTTGAAGGGGTAAAAAATCCGTAATTTTTGTAATGGGAAATTTAGATTTTATAGAGCCGATAAAACTTAAAAATCGACTTACATACTTATTCACGATTGTTACAGAAATAATCTTTGTAAAAATTAAACAATTACCTTAGCGGAAAAGTCGTACGACAGCCTTCCTTCGATGAATTTTCGTACAAATATTTTATAATCATCAAATTTCACCTACATTCTAGGTTACTTCATCGCATATAGAAAACTGGAGAGATTTATTTTGGATAAGGTTGTTTATTTCTGGATCATTCGCCTTGTTACGGTGAATATATTACAGTTTTTAAAATAAAATAATGTTTTATCTAAATTATTTTATTATCTTGTTTCATAAAACTTTGTTGTCCATCAGGCATAGTCTGTTGTCCATCTAGTTTATGTGTTTTGTTTGTTTGTTTGTTATTACCATTTTAACATTGATAATTTGAATATTCAAGCTCAACAGGATTTAGATTTTTTAAATTTAAATATTATTTCTCTATCACTAGCTAAGGTCAAGAGTTCGTTGATGTACCACTGTTTTAATACTTTCAAGTATTGTGGTATTTGGTCTCACCTCAATAGCTTTGGCTAAACCGTTCCAAATTTCAAGAATTCGCCTCTGCAAAAGGGGTTTGACTTTTCTGAAAGTATTCTCTTAATATCCTTCCTGTTCTCCGCCGATGCACAGGTATTTTACGCTCGGAATAATTCGATGGAGAAAAACTAGAGCTTAGAATTCCCAGCATTGAACCTGAAATATTCTCAATAAGGCCTTTCCCATGATTCACAGGAATAAATTATCTTATTATTTCTGCTCTGGAATGATGTTTGGTGCTGCGGTCAACTGTTAAGCATTTCGCTCCTACTCTAATTTATTACTATTCTTAAATGTTCGCAATACTAAGTTATCCTTTAAAATAAATTCTTTAACTACCTACAGTTATCCGAATATTATTAAGTACATAATGGTGAATCCCTATGTCGTCAGCTTAAATATAAAGTTTGGAAAAATATAGAGGAATAAAAAATTGAAAAATAAATAAATTGGGAACTCGTAAATGGCAATAATTATTTTATTCCAAAATTGAAGGAATTGAAAAGGTACATCTTAGCCTAGGGATGTGATATCGAAATCCCAATTATATATATTATTATTAGATATTGTCGTATATTATCAAAATATCAATACTGTAACACTATTGAATGATAATTCACAAATATAAAAACTGAAATAATCAATAAGGTTACAAAAAGTATCAACTTGTAACGATACAGTAACACAAAAATAACCATATGATTAGATCATCAGAGCAAGACTAACTCTGCAGTCCATCGCTCCTTATATCTGAATTAGAATAATCTAGCATGTTCCCGACAAGTGTAGACGATAATCAGTCAGTAACATGTACTATAAATCAATCACAAGCGTGTAGGGGAGAGCGGGGTTGGTTGGCATAGGGGGTAGGTTGGCCATTGGCTTATAGTTTCCGTCACATCTGTTGTGAAGGCCCAACCATTGTACCATGTGACCCGCTCTACCTCGGGAGTCTTGTCCTGAGTTTTCAATCCGATGCTAACAGTGTAGATAAGAGTGTGCTTCATTGATTGATTTTACAACATGTAAGTAAATTTTTATATTTTCAGTAAAGTTGGTTTAAAGGCATGGAAAAACATTTGACTCCGATTCTGTTCACATAGCCCCAAACTCCTTTGAAAAACCTAACCTCTTGACTAACCAGTTTCTTGTTTGATTGTTCTCCCCTGTCCTGGCAGTCATCTTTCATATGATCTCTCTTGTGGGGTTAGTTGGCTCTCTTCAACTTTTTTTTGGGGGTAGTAGCAATTCACAAAAGCAAGGTAAACATAATCAAAGGTGAAACTATCAATTGTCTTTAGTTCCAGTGAGGAAGATGAGAGCAATTTCTTCTTATGCAAAAAGTGACGAAAGTATAAATTTTAATCTTCTTCTATTGTCATTCTATTTTCCCTTAAAAGCTGTTAAAAACCGATTCAAAATTATTATACCTAAGTAGTAGGTAGATCGTTAAAAATGTTGTTCAAAGTATATCCACCAAGACGATCTCTAATATAAATTTATTTATTTATTATGGAGAATGACAAAACCATATTATGTTAACATGTTATTTTTATAAATCTTTTAATACTGTTTTTGAATGTTTGTTCATTATATTTTAGATGAATATGGCGCAGGACGCCGAAAGCTCCTTGTATTATACAAAATAAATAAATTTATATTAGAGATCGTCTTGGTGGATATACTTTGAACAACATTTTTAACGATCTACCTACTACTTAGAGACAAGATGGAGGGTGCACCGAGTAGACCCTATCTACCTCACAAGGAATGTTCTGCTTTGAAAAGGAATCTTTCGTCATTGAAGACAGACATCAAACAAAAACTTTCTGATTTTGTTAGTCATTCTATGGATAAACAATCGCATGCTTTCCATAATTATATGTATAAACTCTTAGATGCTAGAAGTAAATTATTTTATCTCAAATACTGCAAAAATAACAATGTCTTTCCTATCCATCTCCTCGATGGACTTAAACTCGAGAATTCTTTCAACAAAAAATTCCTGCTATATCGACATCACAACTTTTTCAATACCATAAATCTGAAACTCATCAACCTAGATATAAAGCAAGCCTATTGGCTCTGCCATTATTACACTAACAAATATAACATTTTAATAGAAAAAAAAATGGATAATAATATACATTTATTCCTGATAAATATTTACAATGAGTACTTTGAGAAGCTGCTTGATATTAAGAAAGTATTGCTAACCGTTAAGGCCAATAGGAAAATAAACACTACTTTTATTAATCCATATAGTGATGGCAACGTTATTTCTCCAAGCACAAACTTTAAAACCATAATCATCTCACAGAATATTAATTCAAATTTACAAGTTAAACACCATTGTAGCAAAATAGTTGAAAAATATAAAGCACTACACCTAGAAAACAGAATTATAAATATGTCCGATCGCAACATCCCACTCTATATCATTAATTTTCTCAGCTTGGGTGAATCTTTTAATTTTTTCCCTTCGAATCAACAAAAAGATATTATAGAACTTATAGCAGACGTAGAACATATTCTATATGACCTTGATACGTCTGACAGTCACAAAAACGCCCTTAGGAACATCAATAAATGCATACTCAATTTTATGAATCTAGGCAACAATAATAACAATAGTCCGAAATCACACCATCTTGCACCTTTTAAAAAATTAATCAAGTCCGATTGTAATAGTACAAAAATCTTTTTAAAAAACAACCCCGAATTATATTTAGTCAAGTCAGACAAAACTAAACAATTAGTAATTATCCTTAAAGAACAATATAATAATAATATGATGGATTTACTGAATGATAAATCGGTATACAAAACAATTAGGCATGACCCGGGTAAGGATATCAACAAATCAGTGATTGATTATATCAACATATTAGAAAAATATAAGTTTATTAATAAACAGATTAAGCCTAAACTTATTAATAACTATTACAATTCACCAAAAATATATGGCCTTATAAAAACACATAAAGCAGGCGCCCCGTGCCGATCCATGGTAGATGCCACCAACGGCCCTACATACCTTCTGTCAAAATTCCTAAATCCAAGCCTGAAGTATTTTTGTCAAGATAACACATATGACGTCAAAAACTCCTTAGAACTAAAAAACATAATTAAAAAATTTGATCATATTAATGATGACTACTCGATGATCAGTTATGACGTCAAATGCTTATTTACTAACACACCCCTCAAATTGGCTTTTAAACTGATTTCTGATAACTGGGACAAAATAGAACCACATACGCCAATAAAAAGCAAAACTATGTTCCTTGAAGGAATCAGGCTATGCACAGATAATGGGTATTTTTCTTTTCATAACCAAACATATAAACAAATTTTCGGCCTTCCAATGGGCGATTGTTTAAGTGTTAATCTATCGGGAATTGTAATGAATCACATCATTAACAAGGCACTTAATCAATCCGGTATAAAGCCCCTATTAATTACTAAATACATTGACGACTTACTCGTTATCCATAAAACAGCAGATAATCAATTACTATTAGACAATCTTAACGCCATCCATCCCAGAATAGTTTTCACCTATGAAATTGAGAAAAACAATAGTATTAACTAATTAGATATGACAATAATCCGTGAAAAACATAAATTATATTCAAAATGGTACAAAAAGCCCATAACAACCAATAGTATACTAAACTACTACTCGAATCATCCAAAAACTCAAATTACTAACGTAGGTAATAATCTTATAAAAAAAGCCATACTCCTAACGGATGATGCATATATAAAAGATACAAAAAAAGAAATTTTTTCTATTTTAAATAACAGCTTCTACTCGTAGAGGCTAATATCAAAACTATGGTATGGGGCAATAAATAAATATAAAATCCCCCTTTCACAAATAGATGATAATTTAATAAACAAGGTTCAGGATAGTGACACAGCCGATAAATTAGACAACAACTTGCCACGTTCAACCGGGAATAACCATAAACCCCCTTCTCAAACCACGTTAACCCAATTTTTTAATACAGAAACACCAAAAATTACAATAGACGAAGAACCGGAAACCACAACAAAAGACACCATATCAAACCCCGACACCAATCACCAACATCACCACACACAAAAATTCAAATCCATCACATACATCGATCAACTAACACATAACATTATAAACACCTTCAAAAAACTAGATGTGGATGACTTCAAATTCGCTCTCAAACCCTCTCACCCAATACGTAAACTTCTCACAAAAACTAAAGACCCCACACCAATAGAAAACCAAAGAAACCTAATCTCGTACAACATTCCTTGCAAAAACTGTGACAAATCATACATAGGCACAACTTCAACCGATCTCAAAACCAGAATCTATAACCACAGAAGCACACTCAAACCAAATTCAAAAACAGCCTCATCATTATCTAACCACACTAAACAAACCAGACACGAAATAGATTTTGATAACGTAAAAATTCTACATAAATCCACCTCCCGGCCAAAACAAAAAATAATTGAATCCATATACATTGCAATAAATCAAGACATTATATTAAATACTAAACAGGAAGCAGCCCACATCCCTAAGCACTATTCGCACATAATACATTACAATAGAACGCGCTCGCGTCGACCTTAAGCCAGTAGGCCCGCAGTACCCTTCATAGACGATGGGCCAGACGACACGTTGTTCAAAATTGTTGAATTCCAATATGCACTGACGACCCTATTTCAGGGGAATTAAAGGGTAAGCATGCTATTGTTTTATTTTACATTATGGAGAATGACAAAACCATATTATGTTAACATGTTATTTTTATAAATCTTTTAATACTGTTTTTGAATGTTTGTTCATTATATTTTAGATGAATATGGCGCAGGATGCCGAAAGCTCCTTGTATTATACAAAATAAATAAATTTATATTAGAGATCGTCTTGGTGGATATACTTTGAACAATTATTATACCATTATACTGCAGCTTTTAATAACAATAATATGTTTCAGGCAGTACTTGAATGAGATGACTAAACAACCCCACCTTATAGGCCAACCTGCCCCACATAGAGGTTAACTGGCATACTCTGGATTGACGAAATCTTCAATTTTTTATGATCTTAGTATTAAATATTAAATATACTTGAAGTACTTTTATGCTTGGAGTTTACCGTGGTATCAGCCCCATAGGGATTATATTTACAGGAACGACTCAACAATCAAAAAAGTGAAAACGGTTGCCAACCAACCCCGCTCTCCCCTACTAAAAAATTTTGTTCCAGCAACAAGTCTTGAACTCTTTTAAATCACATGCTTTCTAGCTTTGTTCCAAAATTTTAACCATGTAATGTAAATAGGCCTTAAGTAAACAAATCTATTATTACATGATTTTAACCTCCGCGCGCTATTAAACAACCTACACTGATACATGAGAACGGGCAAGATAAGTATATTTTTTTTAACGATCAGATTCATGTACAATCCTAGGGTTTTCCGAAAGCAATAGTTTTGATTTTTATTTTTAATTTAAAGTATTGTAGAGGTAATATCGATATTCAATAAAATCGAAGCACATGCCGCCAATTGTAAAATATCGAATACCGAAAGGAAAATATCGATATCTTAATATTATCTACAATGATGACCATCCCATATCAGCCCTTCATCGAACAAGGGGTGGTTAACGTATGTATGTGATGCTTTTGGCGATTCTAGGTCAAATATTTCGGACATTTTAACAGCCTTAACTTTTAAATATTATGTTTTTATAAGGAAATATTATTATTACTGCTAAATAGTTTTTATTTATCATCTCAAGTTCCATTTGCGAAGCCCAAGGATTTGCCTATATTTTTTAATTCGCACATTAAATGCGATTCAATTAAATACCACAACCCTAAATATTAATCTAGTATTATTTCTTTGATATAATATTATAAGGCTGGGATGAAGAAAATATTGAAAGATTTTCGGAGGTGGATATCAACACCTGTAGACAGGTGTTTCGTTGGGAACTGATTATGGACCAGTTACCCGAGGAAGATTTGGAGCTACAAAGGCTGCCCACCAGTTCTGAGGCTCCTTATGGTAATGTGTCAGGAACAATACGTCTTTGGATTTTGTACCAATTGTACTGCTTTATTGTATTCCTTAGGAGAGACTGTTCGGAACAACAAGGTCCTTGGTAATGAGACCTGTGTCTTTCTTGTGGTGAATGGTACATAAACTGAACCTAGAGGAATGTAAACACCTGAATTCTATCTGAAATAAACTTAAAATATTGTAACGTGAAACCCAAAACGTATGATTTAAAAGAGTTGTAGAGTTTTGTTGGAACAGTTACAAACTGTTCTACTACATGTTCGTGACTGTTAGAGAATCTTCTACGCTTAGTCTTGCTCCGAAGATCGAATCATATGGTTAATTTTGTGTTATTGTGTCGTTACAAGTTGATACTTTTTGTAAGATTGTTGATTATTTGAGTTGTTATTGTTGGTTGACATTGCAAATTATTACTTTCGTCTAATATAAATCATTTAAGCCGACAATAGTGTTACAATATATTTAAACCATTTATAATTTTAACTAAAGATTTGCAGATTCTTTGCGTTCCCCATTTTTATTGATTTCACTGTCAGATATAAACTGATTATAATGAGTGTCCTATAAATAATGAGTATTAAAACCAAATTTTATATTTGATATCTCTTTTTATTTTCTCGGTTAGCTAATATTATAGAAGTAAAATAAAATACAGTAGACTATTACTTTGAGGTAGGAGGAAGATCTAGAAGTTGTAACAATCTATGAAGGATTAAAAAAAAAAAAAAGTCATGCTGTGTCTGAAGTACCCATTTAAATAGATGATCTGATCTCGGATAATAAATTGCTTCCTCAAAGAAGGTTAATTTATTCAACAAAAATATATAGGGAAATAAGGAATTCCTGGTAAGGACTTAACATAAAAAGAGTATCGGTAGGCGTTTATGACCTCTTGGTTTTACGCTCCTAAACAAAAAACAAATATGAATATTGGATCTTATTACAAGGCTTTCGATCTTTCAGAAATCAACTATTTATTGGCCATTATTTGGGAATTTAGGAATTTTTAAATAATTCTCAAATTTTAAAACTTGCTTCAAGTAATTACCTGTTTAAATTTAAAATCTCTTTACTCTAATTAATCTACTTACATAATCTTGTAAGAAATAAACCTAGAATAATCTCTGCGTGAATAGATTTTATTTATTTATTTATAATTTGATAATTTGCTTGAATATAATTAAAGAGACAAGAGTGTAGTGATTGTGTAATCAGTGGCGGACCTAAGGGAGGGAGACCCCATAGGACTACGCGTTCCTCGAATATTTTTGGTATTTATATTTTTATTCTATTTTTAAAGGAATAATATAATTTCATAGCTACTAAAGAAGGAAATAATCATATGAAAAATTCGAAAACAAAAGTGCTGTAAGGCAAAAGGCAAAACGTGATTACGAGACCGAGGGGGGGGGGGGGGTGTCGTAAACGCACCTCCAATTGGGTGCTGATTCCGCCCATGTGTATGATGTTAGTTAATTTCAAAATAATTGCTCTCTTTGATGCTCGCCACTTTACCGCTAACAGGGATCTTATTATTTCATCTAAGATCTTTAAAAATCACAATAAATTAAAAAGAACGATCAACTCTTATTAAATGTTAAATTCATTTTTTTCTTGTTTTGGATTAACTAAATTGAATTCGAATGTTTTCTTGTTTGTATGATTACTATCACAGCTTCACATATCGGAGAATTTACTTATTTAAAAAAAAAAAAAAACGCTGCCTAAAAGACCTACATGTCTCTTATTTCTAATGATGGACCTCCAACTGAACGTTTCAGAACAGTTTTGTTTCTTTTTCTTAATTGAGGCTATAGCGGCTTTGTCTTTGATGTCCAACTTGGAGGTAGATAGCTATTAAACGGAAGCAAACAGAGGCTAGTTAACTGCGGAACGAGTTTCTTCCTGTGGATGGACTTATTCAGAAAGCTCCTGACGCGGTGGTAGCCTGTTGTTTAGCTTTCAATGAAGATTTGAAGACTAAGTAATTCTAAGTTAGGCAAAGTTTTGTACATTTCTTTTAAATGTATAATATCTATCCTCTCATCTCATCAATATTCTACTATCGCATTCTTCACACTCAAAAACCATCTATTTGAACCAGAAAAGTGGTTCGAAAAATGGAGAATCAAAATTAAATCCACCAATTTAGTCTCGTCAGTTTTTCTTTACGAAAATCTACATGCCCACTCGTGACAATCTTGGACAAACGACTCACTTGGAAATGCATTCCAAATGAAAAAAAAAAACTAGAACTCAACAGACGGTACAAGCAGCTTTCACATCTTCTGGACTACAGATCATCACTCACCTAATGAAACAAGCGACTAATTTACACTACAATCTTAAGAGCTATTTGGACATACGAAGCAGAACTTTGGGGTTCCGCGAATAACGTCGACATTAAAAAAATAGAAATTTCATAATCCAAAATTCTTAGAAAACAATTCACAAAATTCCCAAATGCACCTTGGTTTATTTCAAACCATACACTGCACAATGACATGAACATACCGACAGTAAAATCTTAAGGAACAAGACAAATACCAAACATTTCATCCTTCAACGCTACATCACCCTAACCCTAATGGAGGAAATATCCATTCTCTTTCCTCCTCCCTGTTACCTGGTCAGCCTCCACGTCGACTGAAACAGGTTGCCAAGAGACTTCCTGCTACAATAAATTATAAGATTTTGTAGCATCAAGAAAGTAAAAGTCAATAACAACAGTTGCTTGAGGCGCCACTGCGCAGGTGCAAATATACAAACGGAAAAAAAAAAATTATTATACGTATATTTTGTATTGTCAATATTGTCTTCTCTTATCCCCTCATTTAAAGAAATCTTTGTAGATAAGCCAGCAAAATCAACCAATCTGTTGTTAGGCTTTGATTACAGGATTAGGTATGTCAGTACTTCAGGTAATCCTTTGAAGAGGAAATATGATTTTTAAGAAGAGTGATGGCATAAAGTGACATTAAAACAAACAAACAAGAAGAGTGAATTTGAAGCAGAATTAAATGTTTCCTGGATCGATATTAAGCCTCTTATTTAGGGTTTTGATATCCAATAGATCGTTTTAGATAACAACAGACTTTATATTTTCTACTTGAAGAAAAAAAGAAAAAAGAAATATGAAATATTGAAATTTATGACGTTACAGTTAAAAAAATCATAGATAACGCTTAGATTGAATTTAAAACTTTACTATCTAGCAAGGATATACTACTCTTACAGCCATAACTAAAAAAAAATCGATATTTGAGATAGGATGTTGTTAGAAAGAGTGAGCAATTTGTGTTAATGATGTAAAACAATTTACATTTGACGAAAAAAAAAGTCCTAAACTTACTGATTTATTTTTGGTAAATGGTGAATTGAACAAAAAAATTTCGAGTTTGAAATTCAATTTTGTGGAACAGCGGATCGAATTTATCAATGGTTTTTAAAATTCGTTAAAATTTTAGTTTTTAAAAAATAATTCTGTTATATTTTTTCGATTCTGTTTAGTAACAATATTTGTTATGTAAACTTGCATATTTTACACAAAAATATGTTAGATTTAATGGAACCATCACAGGTAATTTTAGTGAAAAATAATCCTTTGAGAGATTTTCTTCAATTTTTAGGGCTAATTTAGACATGGAAAAAAAAATTAAATCACCAACCTAAACATTCCCTATCTGTCATAAACCTATAATTAAAGTATACTCGTAAACTATACCTAAAATTTGATATTAAAACAAAATTCAAATTAATATGAAGAAGAATTATTATTATATTTTTTGCAGTTACAATTATTTCCAACGTTTCTGGATATGTCTATTAATATTTCGATTTAATTAGATGTTTTAATTTTTTTTTTAATTTTGCTTAATATAGTTTCTACATTTTTTTAAGGTTCTTGAAAAAAGAATACTTTGGATCCACTCTCAAAAAATTTCCCAGAGCATTGCTCGATTTATTTTTTTTTTTTTTTTTTTTTGGAGTGTGTCACAGATATACCGTGGTGCATTCTATAGAATCGTCCCTTGAAGTGCTGACAGTTTGAACCAGTGCATCCTCTTGATCCTGTATCGTTTCATATTTATTGGAATTAGGTCAACGTTCCTCCCTTTCTATCAGATTTTTTGCCAAAGTTTCGGAATTCCTTCGAGACAGTTGTGCAGTGTTTGTATATAAAGAGATTTGGGAAGAAGAAGGAAGGGTGGGAACCGAGGGCCACCCACCTGCTGTGTACTCCCGCACCACTAATAAGGGATGTGCCCCTCGCTTCCTTTCCCACAGATTTAGCTGATACCCCGGCCCTAAATGTGGGTCAGCATATTTAGCACTGATATAGCAGGCCCAAGTTCTCCAGTTCCAACAGTCAGGTAAAGGATTCAGCTTTTGTGGAGTTTATGGGAACCCTTTCGCGACCTCTACCACTGCCAGGCAGCTGAGTAATCAATCAGCCTATCAGATCAATGAAAACATCAATAATTAGTGAATTTTTTTGGATGAGTGGGCTAACGCATTGGAATAATATTTGTCTTTGATATCCAACGATAACCAGAAGTTTGTGAGTTAAATTCCCGAGTGCCCGGAATCTTCAAATATCTGAAATTAATTTTTTTCCACGGGCCAATTGCTGGTGAAGGTGGGATTTTACATCTGGCCTGTGGAAAAATCCGAATAACCATAAAGGGTCGGAAGGGGAGAAAGCAAAGAAAACAAATTTGTTTCTATAAAAATAAAAAAATAAACTTAATAATAATAAATCGATTGTCAAGCTTAACGTTTGCCACGGCGTTGAAACCTGGGTCATGTTATGTGTGTTTGAAAGGAAGATTCTAAGCCGTATAATCGGTCCCGTTTGCACCCAATCTGTATTCTATATAAGAATTATTTAAGGATTAGAAAATTTGATATTGTACGAGAATATAATAAGCTTCATAATATCACGAAAAATCAGCGGGTTCGGTATATCGGCAGGGAAAAGGAAAAGGGGAGCCGAAATAACGATAGCTGTACGACTTACAACAAAAGCATTCAAAACGAAAACATTATCGAGGCAACTTCTCCCGCTCCTAAACCCTGATTGACACTCCGGAACGACTTTACTTTTATCCGCCCGTAATGTGATTCTTTCAAGTATGATGTGAGTAAAAAGTTTTAAAGATCAGTTCGCCAAAGATATATTTCGATAATTATGAAGGTTTTGTCTATCTCCTTTCTTAAATAACATAACGCTTAAAATTTCAGACCAAGATCTAGGCATTTCTTCTTCGTCGAGGATTTTATTAAATAACCTCTCTATGTACATAAGCCAGGTAGGGGAAGATTCATAAGGGATACCATCCAGTCCTGTACTTTTACGATTCTTAACTTTATTGGTAGCTCTGTTGATTTCCTCAGTGGAAATGTAACCATCTAATAGGGGGTGACGATTATCAAAGAAGAGGTGATTGGATGCCAACCTAGGGGATGCAGCATTTCGAAAATGTTTTCCCACACCTCTATGGCAATTTTCGGCTCGGCAAATCCTTTTACCTCTAAATCGTTTTATAATACTCCAAAAAGAAGAACTGTCCTTGGTAGCGCCTAGAGCTTCAACCATATCTAATATGTACGTTTTCGTTTTCAACAAGTTTTTGAATTTATTTTTCATTTTTAAAAAGTTTAATAAAAATACACCCATAAATTTATTTTTCTTACATAAAACAAAACACCTTTTTAGTTCATTTTTAATGCTTTTTTTTTTTAATTAAATTGCTAATTCTAGAATTGAAGTCCCCTCCTAAATAAATCGGGACATTCTTATACAAATCTCTAATTTAATCTAAATTAGTTTCTAACTTTTCTAAGAATAAATCAATATCTAAGGTAGGATTGATATAAATAAGGCCAATAATTAATTTTAAACTATTTCTAGATACTAATAAAAAAAATCTGGTGCGTGCTCGCAACACACAACTTTCACTTACCAACTTACTTAGATTAGAATTTAATCCGTTTTGTTAATTGCCACTGCTCAAATGAACAGAACGGCTTTAATTATGAACAATGGTGTGCCATTAAAGGCGTACTCCGCATGCGTGGTCTCAACGAGTTTTATGAGTTGACTGAATAATTTTCTTTTTTTCTCCTGTATATGTTTTCTTTATTTTTATCATATCTCATATTTAGCCATTACTTATTTTTAGGCGTAACGAGAGGCAGTTAATTTCTCCATATAAACAAAAACAAAGGTACTTTATAGGAAACAAAAAAACAAACAAACAAAAAAGGTTTGTTTCGTATTGTCCCAACCCCATTTAAGCCCCCTCAGAACATTTTAATAATGATAAAGCTTACCTGATATTAAAGAACACCTAATTTTCATTAAACATGACGAATTTGATAAAAATCGTGAAAGCCGTTTTTGAGTAAATAAATAAACACGTAAGAATGATACAAAATTTATTAAGTAAAGCCCCCCCCTCCGGTTGATCAATTTCGACGAAATGTTGGCTATCACATCTTTGGCATATACATACATCAAATACCCAATTTGATCAAAATCGTTAAAGCCTTTTTTGAGTAAATAAAACAAAACACGTGAAAATGATACAAAATTTACTAAGTAAAGTCCCCCATCAGGTAAATCAATTTTGATGAAATTTTTACAGTCATATCTCAGGCATATAAATAGATCAAATACTGATTTTAATCAAAATCGTTAGAACCGTTTTTGAGAAAATCGAAAAAAACATAAAAAGCTATTAAATAAAGTAACCCCTCCCTTTGAGTAATTTCGATGAAATTTTTGCTGTCACATCGCGGGCATATACATACACTAAATACCTAATTTCAGGTTCGCACGGTTTATAGTTTTTGAGCTAGTCTGTTCACACACACACAGACCATTTCGCGGGTCTTGGTCATTGGAACTCAGGGGACCCCAAAACGTGTATTTCCGTTGAAAACCGGAAGTCGAAATTTTTCACGATCGCAATGCTTCCACTTACTATATATTTCATATATAGGTAGGTGAAAGTAAAAAAATTCGTGCATAAATTATAGCTACGTGGTTCGATTATTTTTACCGACGGCATGTTTAGCTAATCTAGTATTATTTTAGACTAATGGCGCCTAATGTCTGTAAATGAGTAGTAATATGTGCTTCTATTGTTAGTTAAATATTTTGGGGAATACTATTAATAATGAGTATGAGTTGTTTGAGAGTTTCAGCTGAATGTGTTGTACTTGCTTGCTCCAGTACCTTTCTTATTTCAAGATAACACCACTCGTTCGAACTACTAATTAAAATAAGTTCACTGTTCAGATAAATTCACTTTTATTTTATGTAATTACATAAAATAATTATGAAATACACTACTATGACAATTATGATGGCCCGATAACCAATTAAAAATCACCAAAATCACAACTTTAACAGAGACCCGATCCACACTCTATCATGGCTACCGATAGACTAAAAAATATATATATACACAGCGATTCCTGTATCTTTTTATTGGTAAGTGGACTGTTATACAGTTAAAATAATTATGTCCATTTATTCATTTAGTTATAGGCAAACGATATTTTTATTTGATTCTTCTGGATAATTGACTCGTAATAGTGAAGGATGGAAATCGATTTCCTAGTTTATTTTATGGCATACTCAGAGAGGCGAGGTAATAAGAATTTTATTAAATATAGCATTATCAGGTTTGAGTAATTAATTAACGAAGAATTCACGATAAAACCTAAATATCGATCTAATTTATCCCTTAATATATTCGGCAGGTGGCTCGATCGCCCTAGATTTAGGGCCCCTATCACCTGACTAACCCTAACATTAGGTGCACATGTACCTGTTCAACTGTTAGAGTTAGATAACTTCGTGATCCAGTTAATTTTAGAACAGGAAAGGTTGATGGAAGAATTAAATAAAGCCTAGTTAGGAATTGTAATTGAGAATTTTTATCAACGGAATCAAATCATATGATAAATAGCATTATAAGTCTTTAACCATATATTTTTCACACGTTATGTTTCCTTTATACCGTTAGTATAGGAGAACTGTACTCATACAGGCAGTGAAAAAATTTGGCCCTAGAAAGGATAAGTTTTTCGCAATATAAGAATTTGAATATGTGGAAATCAAACTGGTTAATGCTTCTCCATTGTCAAATCCTTGTTACAGACCAAAGTACAAAGTACTTTAAACTTGGAAATAGCATTTAAAAATGCTACAATAATTGGATTTTTTCTTCTTCCTTCTCCTTTTGTTAGCTTTGACGATGACACAATTCGGATCGAAAGTTTTGGAAATAATAGATTAATAATCATATTTTTTATTTATTTATTATACTTCACCCATTTCCTTTAAAGTGGCGTCTAACCTATCCAGCATTCGTACCGCTAGGCATCGCTCCAAAAGTTCACCCCAGAGTAAATACTCACGTTTCTTCTTACGTTCTATATGGCGTGGACGGTTGTAGTGGGACGATCGCCAATGAGCTCTATAAAATACCATCCAAGTTGGTTTATCTTTCTTAATTTCGTATAGTATTGATCCGAATTCGGGGTAATCTCGTTATAGCAGTCCTCTAGAATCGAATAGAAGCTTCATGAAGTTACATTTTATAGGCGATTGGCTTCTTTTGATCGTTTCAATCAAGCAGATGTTTACGGTATAGTTTATTGTGATCTATGCTTGCTATCAATCAAACGACAAATAAGTTAGATATAGGGTTCCTCATGCTAGGCCACTGTATTCCACAGTACTCACATATTTACTGCGGTCCCGATTTGGACATGTATCCCTTTAATAGGGGACGTAAAGGCTGTTATCCTATTTCAAGTTTCCTCATTTATAATAAAGTTACTCTAAATGTGGTAATTTTTAAGTAAAATACCACTCGGGGAAATTCCTGCGAGTGATGCTTTTTGTAGGATTCTAAAGGCATTGACAATAACTCGTCATTTACTGCTAAGATACTTAAGTGGTTAGACGGTAAACCATTAGTGATTTATGATTTTGTTTTCTTGACACCGCTTTCGTAATTTCTCTATCTTCTTGTGGCTAGATACATAATATGTCGAAAACGATAAATAGTCGTATTACATTAAGTATTTTTTTATTGAAAACAGTTATTTATAATTGATGACACCACCTCTTATGTTCTACTGTATATTTTCTTGTATTTCCCAGTTCAAAAAAAGCAAATTTTATTTCGAAGTAAGGTATTCTCTTTTCCACTTTTTCGTTGCCTCTGCATAGTTACCTCGTTTTGAGAATTATTGGTATAAGGTACTCATGATTCTATGAGTCAACAATTATAAAATTGTTGAGAATACTTCCAATTTTTTTGAAAATTGTCAAGAAATGCTTTCATCTGCTTAGATTATTTACGTAGTTTTAATCTTTAAAAAATACGAGTTATAATACATAATAATTGCAAATATTAAATTAAATTATTCAAAATATTCTAATATAAATTATTATGAACATTACAGACAAGCTCAAACGAAATATCTTACTAAAATGGAGAGGGTGAAAATCTCTTTTTGATTAATTTACTCCAATGAAAGGTTGTTTTTTTTCAGTAATTTCACATTATTCTCTTTCATTATGTTGAAGTATTAACAAGCAACTCCTTTTATAATTTTTGTTCTCAAAATTTTGTTTTAATTAAATAAAACTTTATTTTATTTTATTTTTTTACAATGTATGCCTAAAAAGGGTGCCCACTTTCTTTTAATAAATCGATTATTTTTAAAAGTTCCTACCACCAAATTATTAAAAGTTTCACTGCTGACAAAATAAACTATATGTTAACAATGTGTAAGTCTTACGGTACATACGCGTAATAAAAAATATCAGAGTAGCTTTTTCACCTTATCCGTATAGTTACGCAAATATATGCTAATTTATTTGATCTTAAAGATTAAGTTAATAACAAATTACACTCAACAAAACGCATTGCAGTAATTACTGCACCTGAATGTCAACTCGTGTCAGGCGGAAACATTATTTTAACCGTCATGAAAAAAATGTAGCCTTTTGTTCTCAATTTCCCTGCCAAAATGGATTAATTATTCATCACTGGAGCTCTTGAGTTCATTTTTTATCTTAAAAATTAAAAGATTGCATTTTGGTTGATTTAATAAAATACCTTAATGGGATTTAGGTTTAAATAAAATCGTATAACGTTAGTTATAAATAAATAAAGTTGATAACGTTAGAGTTGAGTTCTTAATCCGTGATTTTTATCTTAATTACGTTTATCGTGGAGCTTGTTAAACCTATGCTCTTGGTTGATAATTATGATTAAATTTTGAAAGTAATGGTCCAAGTACGCTTGTGGAATTCCCTCACATAAACGCTTTGTGCTGGATTTTCGTAATTCATAAAAAAATTACTTTTTCTGTATGGAGATAAAAGAATTTTGAGCTAATTAAGCAATCCTTCATGCTATTCTTTATCAAAAGTTTGGCTAATTTTTAGGAAAACACCGGGACAATATTCATTTTACTCTAACGCATTAATAATTTAGTCTACTTCCGATGAAATTGTTGTCAGTGGTTTGGATAGCATTTTTTCAAGGGAATTCAAACGGCGAAGAATAATTTTTAAAAATAAAAGGGGAAGTATGATAGGAGGATATACTAATTTCCCGGACGATAATAAAAAATATTTATCCATCGTTCAGGTTCGGTTATAAGTAAAGTGGGATTATTGGGTCTCGCAATTCATTGCAGGACATGGGTCCTTCCCAGGCAAGCTTCACTGCTTTGGGAAGGATGTTGGTCTCCTTTGCCCTTCTTGCAGAATACTGGAGACGGCTGAGCACATTGTTTTAAATCGAATTGTCTTAAACTGAACCGTCTTCTAGGCACTGTAAAGTTGCCACAAGTAAGTGAGTGAAACTAGAATCTATGTTCTTATAGATAGCAAGTTCCCTCAACTAAGGGAAGGAAGAAACTACCCTTACAGGAAATAACACCAGAGAGGACGCCGGCTGGAGTAACGGTTGAAGATGATGGGTGAACAGGAAGAGAAGGCTCAATAAAAATTAATTTAATATTGCTCTATAAGCAGCCATGAGTTGCTCCGTGCAACAACCATCTGATGTTAAAACCCATTTTGCCTATCAGGCAAGGTATGGCTGTTAAATACAAGAAAATAAATAAAAAAGGACTATATTAATTTTGTTTTTTAGTCTGAAGGTTTTTTGGTATATATTAACTGCTGGACAATATTTTATCATAAAAATCTGGTGCGTACGCGCAACACACAACTTTCACTTACAAACTTACTTAGATAAGAAATTAATGCGTTTTGTCAATTGCCACTTTTAAATGAACAGAACGGCTTTAATTATGAACAATGGTCTGTCATTAAAGGCGTACTCCGCATGCGCTCAACGAGTTTTATGAGTTGACTGAATATTTTTATTTTTTTCCCCTCTTTATGTTTTCTTTATATTTATAATATCTCATATTTAGCCATTTCTTATTTTTAGGCGTAACGAGAGACAGTTAACTTCTCCATATAAACTAAAACAAAGGTAATTTATTTTTTGAAGAGAAAAGATTTGGCTCCGCCGGGAGTCGAACCCTGGTCTCCTGCGTTACATGCGAGGATGCTAACCACTACACCACAAATAAATTATTTAAAAATAATTTAAAAATGGTGGTCAGCCACGAACTAAGATTAGATTAATTAAAACAAAGGTACTTTATTAAGGAACAAACAAAAAAGTCCCCCCCCCCAAAAGAAAGAGCCCCCTCAGAACATTTAAATAATGATAAAGCTTACCTGATATTAAAGAACACCTAATTTTCATTTAACATGACGAATTTAATAAAAATCGTTAAAACCTTTTTTGAGTAAATAAAAAATATACGTGAAAATGATACAAAATTTATTAAGTAAAGTCCCCCCCCCCCCCGGTTGATCAATATTGATGTAATGTTGGCGATCGCATCTTTGGCACACACATACATCAAATACCCAGTTTGATCAAAATCGTTAAAACCATTTTTGAGTAACTAAAAAAAAACACCTGAAAATTATACAAAATTTATTAAGTAAAGTCCCCCCTGCGGTTGATCAATTTTGATGAAATTTTTACAGTCATATCTCGGGCATATAAATAGATCAAATACTCAGTGTAATCAAAATCGTTAGAGCCGTTTTTGAGAAGATCGAAAAAAACTTAAAAAGTTATTAAATAAAGTACCCCCTCCCTTTGAGCAATTTTGATGAAATTTTTGTTGTCACATCGCGGGCATATACATACACTAAATACCCAATTTCAGATTCGCACGGCTTATAGTTTTTGAGCTAGTCTGTTCACACACACACACTCACACACAGACACACAGACACACAGACACACACACACACACAGACCATTTCGCGGGACTTGGTCATTTGGACTCAGGGGACCCCAAAACGTGTATTTCCGTTGAAAACCGGAAGTCGAAATTTTTAACGATCGCAATACTTCCACTTACTATATATTTCATTTATAGGTAAGTGAAAGTAAAAATGGAATCGTAGGAATTTCTTTGCAGGTAATTTTTTCTTCGCGAATAGATATTAAGTCATGAACTGGGGATTTTTCTTTTCTTAAGTTATCAATACAAATTTAACTTCGTAAAGATGGACTGCAGTTGGCTGTTACGTCATCAAGTTGGTGGTAAGGGTGAGTTAAGTTGGTATTTGGTGATAGTTTTAATATCGTTGATTCGGTCTGTAATTTCAGAGTGAAGTCGGAAAGTGTCTTGTAGGCAGGATGCAAAGAGTTCTGCTTTTTACAATTCTGATTTTGCCTAAGATCCTACAAATTAGCGAACAGTATGCGAGATGGACTTGTATGTGTGCGTTTCGACATGATCCAAATCGGTATGTCAGGGTTCGATGAACTGTTAAGTGGCATTTTATGTTTTTTAATCTTTGTATGTTACATTTCATCGTGTAAATAAGTCATGCTGATTTTCAACATAACAAATATTCAGTAATCTACGAAGTAGTATTCCTTTTTTTTTTCTTTCTTCGGTCGGATTGGAAACTCCTGTATTGTTAATCAGCGTATAAATATTGTTTACTGACAGGCAATACGCAGAAAATTATAGGTGCAAGATAATATGGATTAAAGGCAAGAAGTACTTTGTAAGCAAAGAACAATTTGCTCTACTGTGAGAACTCCTTGTTTGAGCTGTCAGTCATATGCAAATGTTCGATATCCTAGAACGCGGTAGTACTCGACTATTCAGTGAGGGAGGCCATTGCTGAAAGTGAACGTTATGCCCTCCGGTCTTCCATTATGGCACTTCATCTTCTTATAATATTTCTTCCTGGCCTGCAGCCGGTGGAAGAAGAATGGTAGGACCGCCGATCTAAGGTCACTAAAGTGCACAATCATCAAGAGCTTCATTCTAGACCGAAACTACTTCCGTAGCCTACTTATTTGCATTTCCGTGCATCCAAAGTAAGTGCAAAGCATTTTTTAGTTAATGCGTTATTAATCAACAGAAAAGCGTATCAAATATAGACTCTATTTATGTCCGTGTGAATTTGTATGGAATAGATGATAGGAATCCTTAAGTGCTAGTAATCTTTTAGTTTTCGGGAGTCAGAAGGTAGGTTATTTTTTTTTTTTTATTTTTTTTTTTTTAACTAAGGTGTTGTTCTTAGGAGTCATGTATAAAAACAACGTGTTTTTCAAGTTTTAAATTTAAAATCTGCAGCAAAATTTAAGTTTAAAGTAAAATAAAATCTATTCAAAATATAAACGAAGCCTCCGATTGACCTTTAAGCTATGCAACAGATCGTTTTAGATAGTAAATGCCTTATTTTTTTTATATCTGAGAAAGAATAAATTTAAATTTATTTGTATTTATTTATTGAAATTTACAACTGTATTTACATATAATAAATCCAGTAAATAAGATCACAATAAAAAAAGAAAATGGCTCGAATAAGCATGAAGAGAAGTTAACCATTAGTAGCACTTAAATTTATAAAATTGAAAACAGTTAATTTTAATGTAGAACTTTTTTTTTTTTTTTAAATCATAGATGCTGCTAAGATTGAGTTAAAAATTTGAGATTTTGCAAGGGTAAAGCACTTTGTCAGCGCATTCTGAAGACAGTCATAAATAAAAATAACTGATTGTTGTGATATGACACTGTTGATAGGGAACTGATTGAGCGGTATGGGAAGAGTATTTTGTGTGAGTTCAATTGTTTTTGTGTATATTTATATTTATGGAGATTATTGGAAAACAAATGTTAAGGTTTAAAACTTGTTGAAATTGTTTGCACCTCCTGAAGTAATACGAATTATTCACTAAAACAATGTTCATTCCTAACATAATAGGTTGTCTATCGGCTTTAACATCTGTAAACTTCCACTTGCGCAACATCACTTAATTTGTTTGTTCTTTATTCGTTTTAAATTCCTTTTGTAATTCATTTATAACTGTGATTAGACGAATCCTTGGGCCGCTGCCAGGAGCAGTTGCGAAATATTCTCTACCGCTTTCCTGCCATCAGGGACCGACCGCATTACTTGCTCGATCCAGGTAGCATTTTTAATTCTGGTTCAAAAGGAAAAATATGCAGTTTTAATTTATTAATAATTATACGAGGAAACTTCGTAATTGCTGTTATCAGCCATTTTGCTTTACATGGATAATTATGGGAACATTGAATGTATCAATTTTAAACACTTACCAACCTCAAGTAGAGGAAGTATGTTGTTGAATTATTATTTATTACTTAAGGAAATATGTTTATTACGACGACACGCTATGTAAAATCCTCTATCCCATATAAATCAAAGTAAATTTTAAATGACTTTTTTTTTTTATAAATTTTTTTTTACGTTCTTTTTGCTATTGTTAGTATGTCATTTACGGCGCCGATTACAACTGAAAACGGTTGGGGTTCACTTATCCATTTTAAGCGAGCGAAAACGAGGGGGAGTTGAAAGCTGCGATCTACCAAAAACTAATCAAGTCTCTTTTTAAGTGATTTGGACGCGATGGGAGTTCGTTAATTTCATGGTCACGTGACGACAAAATAGGCTACCCCCGTAAGTGACATAGCAATAGTGAAACAAGAAATATTTCATTTATTAGTTATAATCACCATGGTTTTCATTTTTTATTTATATTTGCTCAATTTCCTTTCATTGGCCAAAAAAAAAAAAAAAAAAAAAAAAAAAAAAAATAATAAAGTTTTGATAATTTGTAATTAGTGTCATGGCCGCTACTAATAATGTAACCTCACTTAGCTCTGTGATTATTCCTTTACAACAGCAGTATTAGAGTTCGTTTTGCAGCAAAAGTTTGCATAAAGTGGTTTTTATTGCTGGTGAACAATTTCATGTTACTCTTTGTGAGGTGAGTGAGAGCAAACAACAGTTACAGTGATAAATAGTGCTCGCGGGACCACCACGTGGCTAGCAGCTGGCTTGCTTGCTTGCTACAGGCCTCAAGCTAACATTGCGCAGGACTAGTTCTTATCTGATCTCTCGTATCGCAGTGGGCTAGGCGCTAGGAGCCTAGTTCCCGCTGATTCATATCGTCGGCAGTTCAATTCCAGACTTTTTTTTTTTTTTTTTTTTTTTTTTTTTTTTTTTTTTTTTTTTTTTTTTTTTTAATTAAATCAACAGTTATGTTTTCATTTTGTTTAAACTTATGTACATATTGCAAATATTCTAGAAGTTAAATTTTAATTTTAATATTATTATAATTTTTATTTATTTTTTTTTATCTCCAAAATGTCCACGGAAAAATTATCGGTCATGGACACGGATGAAGAAGTCTCCGAAATAAGCGAAACCGATTCGCAATATCTTTCAAGAAGATCGCTCCAAAAGCGCCAACGTAATGCTGCTCCAGGATCAGCTGGCAACTCCCCGAATAAGAAAAAAAAGAAAAAAGGAAAATCTAAACAAAAATTAGAGACCCCAGAAACCCGCAGTTTACCTGCATCCAGCAATATAGAATCTCAAACAACTCAAACTTCCATAACAACCAGCAACCAGTTTGCAGCCCTCAATAACTCGACAACTGATGTTCCACGCCCACATGTTTTCAAGGAACCAGAGCCACCCCCAATTTTTGTAGGCCACGTTCAAGACTTCATGGCGTTTGCAAATGAAATATCGCAATTAATTGGACAAACCAATTTCAAATGTTTTTCCCGGCTCAAAGACATCAAAATAAACACTAGCAATAAAGAGCATTATAAAAAACTGGTAGAATACCTAAAAGTGAAAAAATACGACTTTCATTGTTACCAGCTCAAGGAAGAAAAGCCATATCGAGTGGTCTTGAGAGGACTTCATTTCACCACCCCGACTACTGCTATAAAAAATGATATAGAGGAACTGGGATTTAGCGTCAGAAACGTCTCCAGTGTTCTCCACCCAATCGAAAAATATCCACTGCCTTTATTTTTCGTAGACCTCGAGCCAGCAACCAACAACTCTGAAATTTTCAGAATTAATCGACTTGTTTATTCCACCATACGTTTTGAAGAGCCCAGACAAAGGCCTGAAATAGTGCAGTGCACAAAATGCCAAAACCTCGGCCATACAAAGTCTTATTGCCATCATCAGGCCAGATGTGTAAAATGTGCCGGTCCGCATGCTTCCAATTTATGTCAGAAGCCTCGTGACACACCAGCAAAATGTGCATTATGTGGAGAACCACATCCTGCAAATTATAAAGGTTGCATTATTTATAAAAAGATGCTAAAGCAAAAATCGATGTATGCAGCAGCACAAGCACAAATCAATACAGCCACTACAGATCAAACAACTGGACCCTCCACGAGTGATGACCAACTTACGCAGTCAACAAGAGCAGAAAATACTCAGCGTGTACCTTCTAACTCTAGAAACACTTACTCGGATGCAATCAAAAGTCAAAATGAGGCGCCTCAAGATCCCTTACCTCAGTCTAACTCTTTCCATAGACAATCTCAGTCATCCCATTCTCAGCCTAAGACAGTCAAGGAAATCCCACCCAAAAAGGTGGGATTTTTGAAGGTGAAACTCCCACCACAGAATCCATCAAAAATCAAACCTAAACATCCAAATATTTCCCAATCTTCCTCCCAACTCCTTTCAGATCCTGAAAGTCAAATTACATTAGAAAATCATCATGAATCTCTTAAGAGAACCACTCCCATAACCCATCCGTCTGGCCAACATATCTCCTTCTATCCCTATCCTAACCAAACTCCATCAGATATAACGTCAATCCTTTCAACCTTTCTCCGCGATTTACAAGAAACAATCAAACCTTTAATATCACTCCTTACTAGAATCCTATCAGATATCCCGTTAAATATTCCGAGATGAACAAGAAATCCCTAAATATCCTTCTGTGGAACGCCAATGGCTTACAAAATCATAGAGACGAACTTGACATTTTTCTACATGACAATATCATAGATATTGCTCTTGTAACTGAAACCCATTTCACGACGCATTCTCACTTTTACATACGTGACTACATTACGTACAGATCTGATCACCCAGACAATACATCCCACGCTGGCTCCTGCATCCTTATCCACAAATCCTTACCACACTCCCTTATCCCTTCCACTCCAATTGACATCATTCAATCAACCTCTGTCACCTTATCCTCTCCTCCGTTTAACACAACGTTATCAGCTGTATATTGCCCTCCTGGTAACTCACTCTCCTATAATCACCTCGATTCCCTATTTCGTTCCTTTGGCCCACGCTTCATTGCTGGTGGAGATTACAACGCCAAAGATCAACAGTGGGGTTGTCGAACATCCAACACCCGTGGCAGGATTCTTTCTCGAGTCTCATCCTGCAATAACTACTCCATTCTTTCTCCTAAGAATCCTACCTATTGGCCCACATCCCTCAAAAAACGTCCTGATATCCTTGATATATTCATTGCTTCCCAGATACCTTCCTTCCAATGCACAGTCAAAGCCTTAGATGACCTCTCCTCAGATCATAGTCCGGTTCTGCTTGTCATGCATTCATATCCTGTTCCTAAACCTTCTTTTCCTGCACTGATTACTGGACCAATTAACTGGGACAACTTCCGATTTGATCTGGAAAACAAACTGGATTTGAAAATCCCGTTAAAAACCAAACAGCAAATCGACGAAGCTATCAATGACTTTACTTCATCAATAGGAACCACTATCAAAGACAACACAACGCATCACAAAAAACAAAATTTCCGTAAAACCAACTTACCACATCATATCCGTATCTTATTAGTAGAAAAACGAAGAGCAAGATCAAAGTGGCACAGAACCAGATATCCATCAGACAAAACTCATTACAATAGATTGACAAACAAACTGAAAATAGAAATCCGACAATTAAAAATTCAAAACTTTCAGAATATGACAGAAAACCTGACCACTTCCGACAAATCATTATGGATCACAACTAAAAAGCTTTTAAATTACAAATTCTTTAATCATCCTCTCCTTTCGGAAACTCAGACCTGGTCTAGATCTGACGAAGAGAAATCCCAGTTATTTGGTGAACACCTTTTCAAAACCTTCACTCCTCATCCTGATATAATTAACCCAATCCTTCATGAACATGTGAAAGTAGAACTAAACATTCCACTCCAAATGTCCCTTCCTCCTAAAGCTTTCCATCCTTCTGAAATAATAGATATTATCCAGAAATTACCCGCAAAAAAAGCTCCTGGACATGATCTCATCACTTCACGAATCCTAAAACAGCTCCCAAGAAAAGCTATCCTACTCCTCACCTATATATACAACGCTACCCTCCGCACCACTTACTTTCCCGACCCTTGGAAATTATCGATAATAAAAATGATTCCTAAACCTCAAAAACCTCCTGAGTATCCATCTTCCTATCGTCCTATCTCCTTATTACCAATAATGGGGAAAATACTGGAAAAACTACTCCTAAAACGTCTCTACCCGATCCTAAATCCTGTGATTCCTGACCATCAGTTTGGATTTCGGAAATCCCACTCCACTATTCAACAGTGTCATCGTGTGGTAGATGTCATATCCTCCACATTGGAGCGCGGTATGTATTGCACGGGAGTCTTTCTCGATGTGGAGCAGGCCTTCGATCGAGTCTGGCACCCGGGATTGCTTTACAAACTCCGTCAAATCCTCCCTTCTACGTACTTCCTTTTAATCCGTTCTTACCTCACCGATAGAACCTTCAAAGTAAACCACAATTTTGCCTATTCCTCTCTCTTTCTTCAATCAGCCGGTGTTCCTCAAGGCAGTATCCTAGGTCCCATCCTTTACACGGTATATACAGCTGATATCCCAACCCATCCTAGTACCATCCTCACCACTTATGCTGATGACACATGCGTGTTATCTGTGAATAATGACCCATCTGCTGCATCCCAGGCTTTACAATCACACCTCACATCCCTTGAAGAATGGTGTCAAAATTGGAGAATAAAGATAAATCCCAACAAATCCCATCAAATTACCTTTACCCTACGTCGTAAACCCACTACATCCTGTCCTACAGTATCCTTCAATAATATCCAACTTACACCCGTCGAACAGATCCGATACCTAGGACTCCACATAGACAAACGTCTCACGTGGAATCCTCACACAAGACTGAAAAGACAAGAAACTGCCCGCAGATTCCGACTACTACAACATTTACTAGACAAACGCTCCAAACTTCCAGTTTACTACAAAAGACTAATCTACATGACAATAATAAGACCTATCTGGACTTATGGTGTCGAACTTTGGGGTTCCACCAAACCATCCAATTCCTCTCGCATTCAATCCCTACAATCCAAAATCCTTCGTAAAATCCTGAATGCTCCTTACTTCGTCCCAAATAAAATTATCCATGAAGACCTTAATATTCCTTATGTCACCGATTTGGCCCGATCCAGATACCAAACCTTCCATAGTAAACTCCCTTCACATCCTAACCCTCTTGTCTCCAACCTTGCTTCCTCCTCTATCCCAGATAATCCTCCGAGGCGTCTGAAAAGAAGATGGCCTAGAGATCTTCTAAACTAAACAATAATTGAGTGCTACCGCTGGGTAGTTTCTCCACGCACCTTTCCATTCCAATTATGTACTTAAATCAAATTTACTTATTGTATTGTTATAATACAGTTGTAAATTTCAATAAATAAATTATATAAAAAAAAAAAAAAAAAAAAAAATAATTTGTAACCTGCTGGAAGACGAAGACAAGAAGAATTGATCTATATTATTCCATTTTTTTGTAAAATAATGAAATTCACATCTTCCTTTGATTATATATATATATATATATATATATATATATATATATATATATATATATATATATTTATATATTTGTCAATTCATTACAACTATCACAACTTTTCGAGTCCTAATTGCCCCATCTTTAGGTGTACTGCAACAATTGTTTACATAATACTTACAATTTGATAAAATTAATTTGCAATGATAATAAAATTGAAAACCATATACAATATTTAACTATTGACGAGATTATAAAAAATTGATGTATTGTTTTTAACCAAAACATTGTTAATTGAAATTAGTGACGAGGTAAGAAAAGCAAATGTATGTAATAAAATGTGTAATGCAATATATAATTTTAAATTGTATATGGTTTTCAATTTATAATCATTGTAAATTAATTTTATCAAATTGTAAATATTACGTAAAAAAATTGTTGCAGTACCTACACCTGAAGATGGGGCAATTAGAACGTTGTGATAGTTGTAATGAATTGACAAATATATTTATAGTGAAATTCACATCTTCCTGTGATATATATATATATATATATATATATATATATATATATATATATATATCAAAGGAAGATGTGAATTTCACTATTTTACGAAAAATTGGAAAAATAATAAATAAAAATCTTTAGAATGTGTCACATATTTATATCTATTCATTATATCGGAAAACTACTGTGTCAGTAAAACTGATACTGAAACTGAACAGTGGAGAAATTGTTTTTTTCACATTACTATGAATTTGAATTTTTCATTCTGATAGCGAATTTCCTAATTATTAAACTTGGGTAATAGTTTATGGTCACTTTATTTTGATAATTTAAACATTTGAGATTAGAACTGAATTAAAGATCGGCAAATATGCCACTGAAAAGTTTGTTTATATTTAACCCAACAAGATTATCTTGTGCTAATTTTTACCCAGAAGGACAGCAGGACCCCTTGCCTCTTGCCCAAAGCCAAAGCCACACGCTTACTTTTATGCGACATTTCTTCTTCAGCCATTTTTACGCTCCAAGAGTGCTCCTCGGTAGCAGACATAACGCGCTGACAGCCGCTCGCGGAGGACACGCACATCTCTTTGAGGTCCGTGAAGCTGTCTCGTGGCGTACCGTGTGAACCTGTCTCCAGGCAGATGTACTGCTCCGCTTCTTGATGGACGGCGGTTCTTCGCGGGCACAGTATCCTCTATGTCGGTCTCATATCTGCCAGTATATCATAGTCGAGGATGTCCTCTTCCCTGGGGCAGATAGATAACCGTAACTGGGCATACCTCTGCGTTATGGGTTGGCTGCGTATCTTGAATTGGAATGTGACAGCAGCCATAGGAGAAAATATGCATGTCCGTTTTTTACTATTTCCTTGAACTAGTGTTGTGAAGGATGTATCCTCTTCATGAAATAAACTATAGTTTCATTTCCATTCGAATAAAGCATCAACAAGAAAGATTAGTTGGTTTCTAGACTCTTTTATCCTTTCTAATCGAAGATCTTTCGCTTTTCGACCACCATGGGCTTTTTCAATGGACCGAATAGACATGTTAACAGGGTTGAGTTTTCCGATCAATCTTTGGATGAAAATCTTGTAGTTCATTCATTAACCAGATAAAAAGTTATTACAACATTTTCATCCCTAAATTGATCAAAAAACCTACCTGTCTATAAATAAATATTGTGTCCATTGTAAACTCCCCTAACTTAAAAAAGCGAAGCATTGTTTGTTTCCGAACTTCGTTTTTAGCTGTGTACACATGCTTTTTGAGTAACTTTCCTTCTTTACGTTGGAATAAACGAATATTGTCTATCGGTTAAGGAACCTATCTTGTTTTGTTTCGCCTTGTTAATTCAAATTTAAAACTTTTTGAATGCTAGTCATCTGTTTAAGTGCTAATTAGCCATTATTATTAATTCTTTATTCATGCTTAACAGTTTAGGCTAACTAACGTTGGAAAAATTCTGATGCTAAAATTTATTTCCATAGGTATATCTTTAGGTATTTTCACATGTTTATAGTAAATTATCACTTAAGAAGAAATAAAGACCAATATGTGATTTAGTAAACGTATTGATTAAGTGGTATAATGTCGGTAGTGATTTTTTTTAGGGTGTTAAAAATAATTTATTTTAAGGATAAGGTTTTGAGGAACAATCGCATACTAAGATTAAAATATGTTAACTCTGTATATTTACTAACATACATCAATTTTATTAAAGGATGTGCTTGTATTGAAGTGTGGAGCACACCCAATTATTGTTCAGATTCATCAAAACAGCCACGAGTATCAAAATTAAGTTTGTTATTTGTATTTCATGTTTTTCTTAATGAAATCATCCAATAATTCCCAAATTATCGTATGTTTTTCTTAAGTATAAAAGTTTCAAACGGGTACTAGCTTTGGTTCTTCGACTTCGAGCCGAGATAGAATTATGGGCTAAGCCCCTCAGCGAAGAAGTGACTAAGTTGGTGTATAAATCAAGTCCTCCTTCCTTCAGTTCTAAGAAGTCCCATTGTTTACTCGGCTCCTTTCTCATGGCAAAGGGAGTAAGTCCTAGCCATCCATGAATCTTCTATCCTCGTCCTCAGCCATAGAGTGTGCAACCAGATATTACTATGAAATTTTTCTTATAAATAAAGTAAAATATTTATAATAAATAGATAAATCAAATCCTTTTGAGACCATCTAGGCAGCAAATACTTCTGCTTTCTTATTTTTAAGACCAAATTATTGCCATTTTGAAATTACTAAATTATTTTGTTTAAAGTCACATTTAAAAATATACATATCAATTCCTAACTACAAAAAATAAAATCTTTTCTACAACTTTAGGCACATACTGAAATCCGTAAAATCACTACGAATCAATAATTAATGTCGAATGATGCTTCAAAAAAATATACCCTGTATCTGTGTCTCTAATCAGTACCTAGCACGCTTTCAAAAGAAAATTTGAAGGATGTGAGAAGAAGCAGACAAATTATTTCGTGGCTTTCCATCGAAAACTTTCCGAGTTTGATGTTTGAGCTAGCAGATATTGCAAGTTGATATTGGATTCAAAATCGTATCAACTGCCATAGTGTGTAAAAACCCATGAGATTTTCTTATGAACACCTTATAAGGGAAGATACAGTCTCCAGGTAGGCTATATGGAGACCTAACTCGCTACATCCGCCTTAGCTGCCTGCAGGATAAGGCCATTGGATAATGGATAATCCACAGCCTCGGTGAACCCCGATTATCCAGCAGGCTATCAACGGTAGCTACAACCCCTCCAGCTTATCCTTAACCAACCCTCCAGCTATTCCTTACCTCTCCTTTCCTGGATAAAGTTTCCGTCCTTCAACGACAATGGAGTCGCACATATGAACTTTACATCTGACCCATACCTTCACCCCGATTATCGATATTTCTCTCCGATAGCATCCTTCTTCACGTCAGTCAATTATATTATAATTACATGCGATGAGTAACATTATTATAATTATATGTGACATATATTTGATGGATGTAATCTCCTGTGAGTCATATATATATGATCTTTAGTGCTATAAATTATGTATATATATATATATATTTGAAATATTCATCTTTAGTGCTGTAAATTTAATAAAAATTACAAAAAAGATACCTATTGCGTAAGTATGACGTTATACCATGAATATAACGTCATACTTAATATGAAATAAGCCTAATACAACTTTAATATCTCTAATGCTTTTGGTATTCCATGGTTCAAAATAATGTTGTGGAAAAAAAAATATAAGTTGTTGATAGAATTATAAATCCCTAATAAAATGAAGGTATACTTGAAAATTATAAAAAGAATAATAAAAAGCAGCTAGTGTCAGTTTTCTTCGCGTTTTTGCAATATTTATATTAACGGTTAACTACATGATCTTTACATTTTGGTTTATACCGAATTCATGCAAGTAATACCAACGAAATAAAATTTGGTAATTACTGTAGTCTAACCATTTGACTTTCAAGCTTTAATACTGACTTAAAAGACTGAATTTGAGTTTATTTTTTTTTTTTATCTGAAAAGGGCAGTCAGCCTATAATTGAAAATATTTTTATGGTCACAGATATTGTTATTTTGATAACGGCGTAAATGCCGAAACATTGAACAAAAAATTAAAAAAGAGAGGCTTAAATAAAGGACCACAAAAATACTTGACTATAAATTTTCTTTTATTTCTATAATTTAAAGTTGTTTTCTCAATAGTTCTAAAACCATATTGAAAGCATAAAATTCCAAATTGACTGCAATGAAGCTATTTTACGACGTTGAGGCTAGCTATCCTATAAACATTATTGCGCACCTGATGCCCACATTCTTGGAGAAGTTCACACTGTTCCCATTTGGTATTGCGACTCAGTCCATATCTGGTCTTCGCTCAATTTCAAAATCCTTTCAATGCCACAAAATAAATGTTTCATTTAAGAAAATAAACTACATATGGCCATATTTAATGTCTAGTACCTCGTTGATGAAGGATTTTAACTTGGAAACATTTTTCATTAAAAAAAGAATATATTTAATATTGAAACACTATGTGGGTTTAAATTATTTTTATTTGACGGAAATAATAATTTGCAATGTCAAACAATAAAAACTGAAATAATCTGCAAGGTTACAAATAGTATCAACTTGTAACGACAAAGTAACAAAAAAGTAACCATATGATTAGATCTTCAGGTCAAGACTAACTCTCCAGTCTGTCGCTCCTTATATTTAGTCTGAATTAGAACAGTCTAGAAGGTTCCGGACTAGCGTAGAAGGTTCTAGAACTGTCATGATCAGGTACTAGGACCGTTTGTAACTGTTCCAACGAACAGACTAGAACTCTTTTCGGTTATATGTTTTGTGTTTCATGTTGTAATATATATCTCAGTTTTCCTTATATGTCTTATTTTTGCAAAAAAAAATATATATATTACGATATTCCTTGGAATCAAGCAGGCGCGGTCCCAGAAAAAAATATGGATCGGCTTAAAAAAAAGAAAGAAAAAACATACATAAAGCGAACACACACCGCATTTATTTATTTATAAAAATAATTGGAAATTTCATATACATCAATACTATTATACTTACTATACTAGAAATTTCGTTAGAATTAGATTAATCTACTGATCATATTTTACGAATTTCGGGAAGAGGAGTTTGCCCCCCCCCCTCCCTCTGGATGCCCCTTCTGGAACAAATGTCTGCTTCCTTTTAATAATAAAAATAAATAATAATTAATAATAAATTAAGTAATAAATAATCATGAATAAGTAATAAAAAGAAATAATTTAGTTTGTTAATTTAAACATTTGTTTAGAAAGCCACTGGTCTACTCTTAGAATTAATCTTAGTGTAGAACTCAGTGGCGATATAGAAAAAATCCGGAAATTGTGATTAAGGGATGATTTTGGGGTTCTTTACCAGCTACAAGGGCAACTGAATGATGTTATTAGCAATTTTAAACGCTTTTGAATGATTGAAAAAGATAATTGATTACGGTAGTCATTTTCTCCTTTATATTACTAATTCAGGGGGTTCCACTTTAGTCCCTGGCTCCGGGTAGAATTTACTTCCACTAATAATTTACTAATTAAGACGAATTTACTAACAAGGAAAATCATAAGTTTTTCAATTTACCTATATAATTTTGATTTTTTTCTTTTTATGTAATTTTTAATTCAAATCTTTTACTATATACTACTTAAACTGTTTCTGTCCACACAAAACGATACATAATTATGACTTCTAAGATCGATTGTTGACATCACCCGATAACAATAACCACCCGGAACCCTCCCGCTTCAAGGAAGTGCTCTTAGGACCCCCCGACCAAAAGGAAGTAGCGACCATTTCTCCAGAACTTCTTTCTATATCAGAGACATTTTCAGGTAAATTTGAGGGATTTACGACAGGGTCTACTGTTAGTGCTAACCAAGGGTCTAAGGTTGCTAACCCTTGCGGAGCACTCTCGCTTTTACCGGAACAGGAACCAACAATGTCGAAGGGCGGCGGAGGGTCAGTGCCGTGGGAGTGTCCACTCCAAGGGCAAACAACAATACAACCCTTTTTTTCTTCAAAGGATACGCCATAACAAACAAATGGGTAAGGAAAAAAAAAAACTTTCTCTAGTACTTACCGATTGTCCTCAACAAACACTGTTGCATAAACATGCCACCTCAATGTTGTCAAAGCTCTGATGGTATAACTTCCATGCCTTCTACATGTGAATGAAATATGAGCCATAAATTATTCCAGCGAGTTAAAGACTTCATTTTTTACCAGTGACAGCAATATTTAGCTATTATTTGAGTATTTGACACTACAGCCATTCAGAATCCTTTAAGAAGTTAGTTTCTTTTTAACCTCTACTGAAATTACTTCAAGTATTTCTAATCCGCACTAAGATTTATTCAGATCCAGTCCGGACCTAAACAAGTGTTATAGGGGTACTTCTCGCCAGGCAAATTCAGGATATGGGAAATTCATACTAAGTATTTCTTTTAGGTTGAGAAACATGTTATGATGGTATATTTAGAATAAATATTTAAATACAATAGATTTCAAAATATTTTACATTATATATTCTTACAAAATGGTGAATTTCATTGAGGACGGAGTGGTGGGAAGAAAGGTGGAAGATTGCACGACTTGCCACATTACCAACTTCGTAAATTATTTATTATTAAAAGATCAAGAAAGCTCTTAGGCATGAAACGCTCTCCTTTATTAGAGAAAAGGTATATATAATACTTCGTAGTACTTAGTTCGTTTTCAGTAAAACAGATGAATTATGAATTCATTACTTCGTAAACAAAATATTAACAAAGGTCGTAAGAAGCAATAGTTTATTAGTACTTTACAAAAATAATATATCTTAAAAACAGAATAGAAATAATATTGATGAATTAAATAATGGATGAAAATTATATTTTAGTACTTTGCATAAATCAGGAGATAAATTCACGAATAATGTATTTTTTTTTTTAACACTAGAAGTTTTCCTTATAATTTATCTTTATTTCCATTTTCATTTTAATCCGTTTTATTTAAATCTTATTCCTAAGACTCTAAAGCCCACTGTGTGTGTGACTTGTCCCGGAAAAAATTAATAAAGAATTTTTCTTGTTTCTCTTTACTTCAAGTTTCTAATAGGTATGATACAATACTTTATTCAAAATCTATATATATAAAAATATATTATTTATACATCCCTATATAACAATAGGATTATTAGTGTTACCGTACTATGCTTTTTAAACTATTTTTCTCCAAAAGAGGAGTTTTGGCATCATTATTATAAATATATTTCACCCATTAATATTTTTTTTAATGTCAAAGATAGTTGAAATTTTATTCATTTATATTTTTTTGAGAGATTCAAATATGCACTCTTCAGACATGTAAAATATGAAAATTCAACTCAAATGATTGGGTTTTTCAAGAATAATATTCTTTTATATAGGGTAAATCATACAGTTATTGCCACTCTGTACAGTTATTGACACCCCATCTTTAACCTGAAGAAATAAGTATACAAGACCTAATTTTATTTCAAGATATACATGACTCTAATCTTTGAAGGGTCCTCTAAGTCATCTATGAAGTAAGAGTTTAACAAACTAACCATAGGGAAGATTTAACAATGAAATCCACAGGGTGTCAATAACTAGTTTTTGCACTTTTAACAATTAATATTGCCATAAGGTAAAACTATTGAACTTTTGACCCAAAAAAACCTCTTGAGTCTTTAAAAGGATAGATAAAGAGGAGCTATAAGAACTTTCAATTTGATCCCTTCATAAAAAGTATTTTTTTAAAATTTCATCACAGAAATGTAGTCTTAAGGGTGTCGGTGACTGTATGGTTTACCCTATATATTAATTTTTAACAAATTTGAAAACGTATTTTATGTCTAATCTTGAATTTAATAAAGAAAAAAACATTGTCTAATTTAATAAAGAAATAGAGGCTATGCTAGTATGTGTTATATTGAGTGGAATTCTTCGCACAATAGTCGGGTAACTGCGGTTAATATTACCAAAACAAATGGTTTTCCCTTCGGTTCTAAAATCTTAGTGGATAATACAAACAGAAGCAGACAATCGTGCGATGTCGTTTTCGTTTGTTTCGGGAACACTATTATTACTGCCACATGGGCTATGGATCAGAGGGTTCTCGGCAAAAGTGGATGACTGTAATTATAGCAAGATATACCACACGCTAATCGCCTTCTTGGAGTATTCACCTTTAATTAATAGGCGAAGAGATTCCTCGAGAGGTTAGTGGCCGAGGGCTGTGTCATTAGGGGACAGGTGTGGAAGGAAATCAGGTGTCGGGGCATCTGCCCTGTTCCTCTATCGGCACTTATTTCTGGCAGGGTCATCCTCTTCTGTGGTTCTCTTGGTATCTTGGTATGATCAAGATGTTTCTTGAATCAGGTAATAGTTCTTCCCAGTGGCTTTTTTAAGTTAGTAAATAACTGACATTAAATGAAGTTATTTCAATTTCCAAGTCCGAACTTAAAAAAAAAATGCATTAACAGTGGCATTCTGGTTGGAAGTCATGCTTCAGTTTTAGAGGTTATTATGAATATATTTCTCTTCAGTTAATTACTTACTTGGAATGAATTTTAACATAAACATAAAAATTTGTTAGAACTGCTCTTTAGTGAAGAAATATGATTTGTATTCAAACCATGGGCGTCCGCAGGGTGGAGGGGGGCAAGGGGAGGGCAGCTGCCCCACCTTGAAATTCTGAGATACGAAAACTATCAATTAAAAAAAATCATATTCATTTAATATATATTAATTTAATCATTATTATGGGTAACGACCTTGTTTTTAAATTGTTTTAAATAATTTATTTTCGAAGAGAAAAGATTTGGCTCCTCCGGGAATCGAACCCGGGTCTTCCGCGTGTCATGCGCGGTATGCTAACCACCGCACCACGGAGCTCGCTTCCAAACGGTGCCGAACCCTTCCTCTTCACTGACACCTCTCCCACGATCTCGCAAGTTTTGCGAGTATTTACGGGAGATGGACAATTTTTGTCCAATTTTGGGCATCTCTTGACTTTCATCAATTTTTAAATTATTTTATATTAATTTAATCATTATTATCGTGGGAGAGGTGTCAGTGAAGAGGAAGGGTTTGGGACCGTTAGGAGGAAGCTCCGTGGTGCGATGGTTAGCATACCGCGCATGTCACGCGGATGACCCGGGTTCGATTCCCGGCGGAGCCAAATCTTTTCTCTCAAAAATAAAAAAAAACATTTAATATATATATATTAAATCCATTTTTTAACTTTTAAATATCAATAAGTTTTATAAGTCAGAATACCTCGACCCATTCGAGAATTTTACCAGCCCCACTAGACGAAAAATTTTACTAGCCTTCTTCCCCCCTAGACGACATCCTGTGGAAGCCCTTGATTTAGACTATATTAATTTCTATTATGATCAAAATTTTACCTCATAATTTTCTTTATATTTACAATACCTCACTCACGGTATTGCATTTCATGACTCTTACTAATTAATTAGAATTTCATATATAATTTAGTATGGTACAGATTAAATCTATATAGAATTGACAAGACGCATATTGTATTGTAACACTTCTGTGGGTCAAAGAATATTTATTAAACAAAAATATACAGTTATCAATGCCAACGAATTGATACAACTTAAATATTTGAGCAGGTTACAAAAATGATAACGTTATAACACACAAACATATGATTTGAGTTTCACAGTCATGAACAGACTAAGACTAACTCGTTCAGTCACTCGCTCCTTATATATAATCGTAAATGGTCAGGTCTGGAATGTTACAGAACAACGTGGACAGTTCTACGTCTTCGTGGACTAGGCTCGAAAGATCTGGACCCAAACAGTTCGTTCCAACCGCTTAGTTTGTTCCAACAAACGGTCTTTGATTTTACACCATATGTTTCTTTTATTTACTTATCGATTTAACGTTACATTATTATTCATAAATGTAAATAAATGTGAGATTTTCTCAAGCTTTATAAGCATTATAGTTTATTTTTGTTGTTTTTTTATGGTAGTGACATTTTTAACATTTTAAGTAAAATAAAGTTAGTTTAAAAAGATATTTGTATGTGAATTTGAGAGTTTATTTTTCATTCTGAAATCACAATGAGGTCTTTGACTTTCAATATCAGCTGTAACGTTCGTATTGCTTTTAGTTTTAGCTATTTTATAATCTACAAAAGATATAATACATAAAAGAATGTCGGGTTAGTTACAACATTAATAAAAATCACGAATAGCTGGACTGATTTTTGTAATCTTTGGTTTGTTTCAGCTCTCAGTAGCAGAATATTTGCTAAACATCGGGAAAATGGGGGAGGGGGAGGATAAGCATTTTAAACGATTCCGAAGAAATTTGAAACACACACACACTCATATTATATAATAGCATAAGAAGGTTAATTCAATATAAATGTAATCATCGAAAGTTTTTCTGTGGTGTGGAGGGGGGGGGGTTGAGCATTATTAATTTGTTGTCATCCAATTTCAACAAATTTTGTTTGTTTAACGTCCCTTTACGTTACCAAGGCTAATCGGACAATGCTACAGTGAGAATCCTAAATTTTGCATATCCAGGTATTATTATAATAATTAAACCTATTTATATAATAAGGTTAGGGATCTTAACGAGTACCTGACATCGTACAGACTGGAGACCTCCATTTTACGTCCTATCCAAGGGACGGCATAGCTAAGGGTTTTTTATTCCCATTAAAAAATCCTAGTGCCATCTCGGTACGCGAACCCTCGGCCTATAGTATTGTAGGTTGCCATGCTAACCACCACACTACAGGTGATCCACAACGAATTTTAATAAAATGTTGTTTAGTACACATATTTATTTAAACTCAACGCTGTCATAATATCCACATCGATATGTTTACCAATCAAAAGATTGATATTTTTAGTACCCTATTCCGCAACTAACTAGATTTTTTCAAAAAATTCACTTAGATCCCTTGTGTTCTAACGTCTACGTTTGATATCATCGTTTTAAAGGACATATGTGGATGTATATTTGATGTAGGTATATCATATATTGGAATGCGATGCTAATTTTATCGCTCACCGATATCAGTAAACAGTTTATGGCGACAGTCCAGTCATTACGTGCTATTCTATTTCCGCTGAACTGGGCTGAGGCTCTTTCACACGAAACGTTGAATAATGTAACGACTCCGTAATCCCGTGAGTCAAGTCGGAAACTTGTGCAAATCCTCGTCAAATGCCAAGGAAGCCCAAGAAGCCGATGCCTATTCCCGATGAAGTAGATCTCCTGGAATTGGCTTCTGTTGGAACTGCTTATTAAGCTATTATGGAAGCTCATCATTTCCGGGGCCAGGAAGATAACTGGAGCAAGAGGAACCTTATCGCTCCCCGATGAAGAGTATGGTACTCCAGAGGGGATGGGCGAGCGGTACCCATGGCTAAATATCGGCCTGAGCCGACCGGTCGAGCGCGGTACCAAGGGCACGCAGGGTTTTACTTTCTTTTACTGTTCCCGATCAGATCGTGGAGCGGCTGTTATTACAATAATTCACGAAGTGGGAGGGACCGCTGGGCAGTTCACGGTTGGCACTTATGGTCCCACATGCTCAGCTCCATCCAATAAGATCAGTGAAGATTTCTCACTTTTTCTTTTCTCAGCCAAGTACCGAAAAGTATCAGCAAAACTTATTTTTCTAAATTTAGGTATCAATTATTATAAAAATCAAATAAAAGCTGTAATGAAAGTAAAAAAATGGATTGAAAAAAACTGTTAGTGCTTGCTCTAAATTGCACCTTAGAATTAACTATTAATATTTTAGTTTTTTTGTAGTTCCTTCATAATAGTTAAGCTGATTGTGCCTATACAATTTAAAAAAACTGATTTATTTTTTTATTAGGGTTAAATATACTTATCATTGAAAAAAAACTATTCATGATTTTGTATGAAGGTTATAATTTCATACAAAATAATGTATATTTTTTTTTACTCGTGTTGATGATAATTTCAGCAATCCGTCTCATTTTGACTCATAAAGGTCCCTCACATCCGTTTTAATTTATTTGGGCTCCTTCCATACCGAGAATTATGATTCCAGCGAAAATGCTTTTCTATAAAATTGAATAGAATAGGTATGTGGGTTCTTAGATTATTTTATCTACTAACTAACAAAACATGTCTCCGTGGCAAACCTATTTTTTGATACGATTTTACTTTTAATTATCATATATGCATTTACGATATAGAAATAAAATTTACAGTGACGATGGTAGCAAATGTAAAAGATGAATTAGGGAAAAGATACGATAATTTTTTTATTTTTTTTTGCTGTGACTTGATTTGGATTGATGCAGGGACTAAAGAGAAATGTTTAATCAAGAGGAATCTTATCCAAGTAATTGGCTTGATCTAACCAGTATTCCAATGTATCTGTGTTAGGTACTATAGAAGTACACACAAACGTGTAAAAAATGATTTAAATTTATGTTTCTTCTAACCGACTAATTTACTTTAAAACGTCTGATAAATATCTGATATATATATATATATATATATATATATATATATATATATATATATATATATATATATTGCCAATCTTATTTAATTAGATGATTAGATACCTACTCATAACTAAAAATGTTCTAAATTATAATTAATTCCCGATAAATTAAAAAAATTATCGAGAATTAAGTAATTATTACTTAGAACATTTTTTAGCTATGAAATGAGTAGGTAGGGTAACTGTACCAATGGTTGACAGGTTAAGAAAAAAATATTTGATTATTGACACTGTTTACTAAAATATTGATGTTAGGTTAATCTTTGTTATGAATTTAGTTAGGCCAATCCCTCTTGAAAACTGGGAATACAATATCCTATGGTTTACATTTACGGTTTTTATAAAAAATGATTTCTTTGAACCTTCTAAATTGTGCCAATAGTTGACACATCAAAATGGAAAGGTTTGGAATGTTGACATTTATTGTGCCCATAGTTGACACTTACATTATTTTTGAATTTCCCAAGGAAAATATTAGGTAATAAGGACTGCAATAAAAGTTAATCATTTTTTATTTATAAACAATTCAAAATTGAAATGAAACATATAAAATTTCCACAATTTAATTACTTTGTAAACAAAAACTTAATAGACAAAAGAAAAAATATTAAACTGAAAAATGAGATCATCCACTGTGCAAAATGTATCGGTGTTAATAAAAGTTGTTTTCATCCGATGCATGGTTGTAAAAGTAAAACCAGAATCTCTAATTTATTGAAAACTTTAGTAACTTGAGCCAGACATTTTTTACGCTTAAATCTATTATTTCAGAACCCAACTATTATAAATTTTCCTTCATCAAAACTTAAACTACCTTGCTCCTCCTCTTGAAGAAATATTCCTTGATCAACATTAATACTCTGCTCCTGCTCTTGGGAATCTAAGCTTTTCTGATTTTCTTTCTCGTCCCAAATTTCTGGTTGGGATAGTATGGTCTCGTCTACTTCCAGTGCTGCAGCATTTTCGGGTATCTCCTGATTAACTGAATTTTTCTTAGGTTTCCTTTTGAATTATATTTACAAAAACTATTTACAACATCTATAATTATTATAAGTTTATAATAAGTTGTATTATTCAATCCATTCAACTATTTAACTTTACGATATATTTTATTCCCTAATAAAATAAAATTGTTTTAATTTCCGACTGTTACAATTGTTACTTAATTTTAAAAAAATAAACAAAACAAGATTATGTCAAATAAGGCTGAGGCTATGCATGGATGTAAACTATAAACACACACGATGTCAACTTTACAAACAGAATATTCCACTAGTTGATACGCTTGAACGGATAGTTGACACCCCTGTCGAACATTGGTTAGGATGGAGCTAGATCAGTGATTCTACCACCGATATTGAACCCAGATATTTTTCAAATCAAGCAAATTATTTTAAACTATCAGTTTCATCAGAGTAAAAAACACCAATAGTTGACATCGATGTCAACTATTGAAATTAATGATTAATTTTTGTTCTAATAGTTGACACCCACATTTAAGCCCTAAAACATGGTATAAATAAATCGAAAAGGATATCAAATGATTCCCATGAACTTAATGGATATCATGAAAGTAGTTAAAAAATAATTGAACACAAATAAACCAACCAAAAAACTTATTTATCTTGACTTCCACCTTAATGAAACAGGGTAGCAGGAACCAAGTTTTCAGGCCACTAGAATATTCGCCATTACAACCTCTCACAAATAAGCTTGAGTTTTCATCAAATTGATGTCGATGGCAGCACAGCTAATTAGTATAGCTTGGCAAATTTCCGCCAAATTTTGAACCAAAATAATCATCCCTGATTCTAATTTATAGTTCCAACCTCTACATTGCATCGCATCCTATCCTTAATAACATCCGAGAAATCGGAATGATTCAGCCGTCATTACCATAAGAAATAAACCAAGACTCTGAAAAGGAATGGACATTGGCTGCTATGATATACAGAACTGGGTAACTGTTGCAAGGACCTTCTGAATCACAACTGAATCACCCGTCCGCCGATTTGGACCCAACTGCCTCCGCACTTCCTATAAGTTCAAAACTGCCTGTCATTCCAACATGACGCCATTTAACGGTACGGGATTAAATATTTAAAAAGTATCATACAATTTAATGAATGCCATCATTTATCAAGCTGGAAAAAAACAGAAAGGTGTGGAAGAATCATATTAAATGTAATATACTAATTCAGTCGATTTATCATTTATTGAGATTCTATAGGTAGATCCGAAGTTTTGCTCACAAGCGATTTAAGGAAGTTGTGTAAAGTATTGCATTCGTTAATATTTTTATTTTCGGGCTGTGGGAAATTCACGTCTGTGTCCCATTAGCCTATAAAGAAAAGTTACAACAGTCTAAAAAAAAAAAATTACCAATGACATGGTCTGTTAACCACCTAAAATATCTATGTATTGAAAACAAAATTTCAATCTTATTCAAAAAACTAATAATACTTAAATGTTTTTAAAATTGAAAGTGGCGAAATGTAAATCAGGAATTTACGGAAGCGGAAACAGCTTTTCGCTTGCCATTTTTAAAGTCCCTACTCAGTTGTTATGATAATTCAATTTAGCTTTCATGCTGTTCGTTAACAGTTACCTGAGACAATATGAAGGTAGAAATTATTAGTTTTTGTCCATATCAATTACCTAAGTACCTTCCACCGCTTTATGAACTAAATATTATCCTTTGTACAATTTTTAGCTTTCCAGCTATATATCATAAAAATATATTACCAATCTGGTTTCCGGAATATTGACTTTTACCTTACGATTTTTTTTTATGTTCATCTAGAGAACGGAAGCAGGTAAAAAGAAGTTTGAAGTGGGAAACGTTTCTTCATTTTCTCATCATGTTTTTTTCTATCTCCTACTCGCATTGGGAGTATCGAGTTCACATTCTTTCATTACCAGAAAGGGATAACTGCTCCCCAAATCGGTTATTATTGCCGTTTGAATCATAGTAATACAATTGGAATAAGTGGGAAAACTCAAAAAAGTGGAAAATAGCGATGCCTGTCACAACCAAATTAAGGGTGCAATAAGTATTTTTTTGTTGTGTTAATATACATCAATTAAGAAAAAACAGATTGTTTTTTTTTTTTTTTTAATTTATACATAGATATTCAGAAATATATTGCAGAGACAAAAAAAAAAAAAAAAAAAAAAAAAAAAAAAAAAAAAAAAAAAAAAAAAAAAAAAAAAAGCAGTTTGCAGTGTTTTAATTGATGAAAAGAATAAACACTCAGGGATAACATAAGTAGTTTTCGTGACATATGATGATCTGGAGTTGGATATTATTCATTGCTCGTATGCCTAAAACAATATCCATCCATACCGTCAGCTACAGTTATTCTGAGGGAAGCACGAAATAGGGGCTGGCAACTACGAAGTTGGAGGATAGCACCTGTTTATTATCATTACCTGCCCGCATGTAGGCTATAACCTCGTGGCTCGGTAATGGCCTGGCATAATTCTGCTCAGTGCATTATTGACGGCTTCTCCTTTAAAGGTCAAAAAGGTGGCCTCGATATTTGTGGGGGGCGTCAAAATTATTTTTGTACTCAGTTAACTCTTAGTATTATTGTAGCTGATGCCCCTTCCTCAATCCGTTTCTTTAAGTCAATGACGCATTGGTTGCTAATAATGTTACATGTGCTTGACGTCCTTAGGCAATCAGTGGAGGAAGGCCTGTGACCATATCTCGCCAGACTGGTTCAGGAGTTCAAGATTTATTCCGTGGTTCCCTTTAGAATTGAGCTCCATCTTTCAAAATCCGAAATGATATATTTTACCATTAGTTCCCGATTAAATATGGATTATGTTTACACCCAGTTCCGTGGAATCTGACCTATATAGATATTTTATCACCCACTCATGTTAGAATCGCAACCTGGAACAGAGCAAACATTAATTTTGAAAGAATGGGCTAACTTTAAAAACAATGCTTGATTGTGCATTAATTTTCGAAATGTGTAAAAGGCCATATTATTTATTTATATTAAACCCGAACAATAGTATTCAGAAATATATACTGATCACTTCGTCTTAATGGGTGTCCGCAGGTAATAGCAGCTGCCCCTCTCCTAGAAAAATGGGAAATAAAGACTACCAATTAAATTAATTCATTCACACATTAATTCTATATGTATTAATTATTATATAAAAACATATTACAATTTTCAAATATCAATAACTATTTATTTAGTTCTGCGGACGGCCAGGTATTACTTTATTGTTTTACTTTCAGCTTCAGGTTATCAGTTGTACTAAAGGTGCGTTTACACTGTGCAAACCTCAGCCTCGAACAACCTGCTCGGAACAGTGTTCAGAAAGAGTACTGGCTTCATTTTGGATTTTAATAAAAATAAACAATTACCTAAAAATGGTTTAAGCTGTAGGATAGGATAGGATAAGGGTTTTAGGGCGATAAATATCGCGATTATTATGCCCGTTTTATGCTGTAGGAATATTTGTGATGAATGATGCACAATTTCGGTTTTAAATATGAGATAATTAACAGCAATTGGTTTACTAGCCAAAATGTTTTCAGACAGTCATGAAGACATTTTCCTAATTGGTCAAGTTCGGAGCGACCTAATCCAGACTGCTTTGCATTCGTCCTCGAAAGCGAGACCAAGAGTGTTTACACTGTTCTGAATTATTTGAGGCCCGAAAGGGGTTTTGTTTTCGATCCCCGCTAAATGTTAATGCGATACCCATTGTCACCATTACCCGGCTAAGGATATATTTAAATATTGTTTTGGGTACTTGACATTCTCTTTTCAAGGAGGCCCAGGCACTTCCTACGAGGAAATTGTCCGCCACGAATTTCCTTGTATCTTTAATAATGTCGTAGAGAATAATTTTGGTAAATTAATAAATTGCTAATTGTATAGGCCAATTCTTACATGAATAAAATTATGGGTATTAAGTAACGGGAATATTTTTCGAGCAATTAGTCTGCAAAACGCACCTTGATTCTATTCAAACTTTTCTAATAGTTTTTTTTTTTCAGTTGGTACTAATTATATTAAATACTGCGGTCATTTAAAAATGGGAACCCATTGTTGAACTAACATTATTAAATTATTATGTGAAATATTATTTTCTTAATTATCTCAGGTAATATTATTTTATACCATAGCATTCATATATATTTATGAATTGTTCTTATATGATATCAAGATTGATTAATTTATTTACTTGATTTACATTTGTTTGATTCCCATATTTGATTTGTTACAAAGAAATAACAATCCCTCTCTCCCCTTATATTTGATTTGTTATTTCTTTGTTATATAAGTAATACACCAAATAAATTACTAATGCATATGGTCCTTAACTGTAGGATGAACAGTTGGAACACGATATGAGAATAAGTCCTACAATAACCTTAAATTAAAAAAATAATTGACACAATGCATGCACATGACGTGTTTTTTACACAACATCTATTCTGATCTATCAAACAGTTATTCTGTACTTCAAAAGTTTAAAAATGTAAAAGCAGCACAATTTTTTATTGACAAAAATAATAGGAAATTTATTAAATTTTTATATAATCTAATACTTATGTGGGCTAAGAAATATTTATTCAACAAAAATATACAGTTATCAATGTCAACGAATTAATAAAACTTAAATTTCCGAGCAGGTTACAAAAATAACGTCATAACACACAAAAATATGACTGTGAAGCTTCATAGTCAAGACACAGACTTATCTAACTCGTTCAGTCACTCCCTCCTTATATATAATCGTAAATGGTCAGATCTGGAATATTCCAGAACAATGTGTACAGTTCTACGTCTTCGTGGACTAGGCGCGAAAGATCTAGACCCATACAGTTCGTTCCAGCCGCTTATTTTGTTCCAAATAATGTTTATATTTCACTGATTCCACTTTGGGTCCGGTAGTTTAGAGTCGGATTATCTAAAGAGGCATCGCAACAAATGCTACCAAATTAGGACCAGCGATGATACAAAATCTATAGAGGGATTGTTATAATCGAAAGGAGGGCGAGTACATGCTAACCACCCCGAAGGATATGGAAATGATAGGGCGGATAAACCGTGGCCGCATAATGAGGGCTGCAGCAGGGCCTGGTCACGACCTCTCCTCTTGTAGCTTTTACTTTTTTTCATTCTCCTTCTTCGTACTTATTGACCGTCTGTCCGTCTCTCCGGATCCTTATCTCTTTCTCGCTCTAAAAGAGGTATGGGGATAATTAAGAGCGTACGGCCGAGCAAGCCATGGCGTCGATGGGGAGATTACTTGAAATGTCGAGAAATGTATGCATGTAAGTTGTGGGGAGTGGGTTGGTGTTGTAGCTTCTAAACGTTTTTAAGATTGCAACAGGTTTCCTTATCCTTTCTTATAATGATTATGTGTCCCTACATTCACTCAAGTTGTTTCTAGTCATTTATTTCATATGAAGCATGCTCTGAATAAATATGGGTGAATTTTAGAAGAAACTTTTATATTGCTGTTTACAAAAAAAAAAAAAAAGACTGCAGCAATGGGATATGCGTGCTGAATATTCAGTAAATTTCAATTTTGAATGAGTACCAAAAAGCTCGAGGAATGAGTAGTTTGTTGTACCTGAATTATAATTTATTCAAACATAGTCAGTTTTTTTCTAAGGACTTTTTTCAGAGAAAGTGAAAAGGCACGATCTAAGTAAAGCTAATTATGGCCCCGATTTTAAGCGAAAATGACTGAAGAGTTGTGAGTCTGTATATAAATGAAAATAGTCTAGCTCCTGAGAATGTCAAACTTAAATCGGAAGACATCAGGGGAAGCCAAAAGAGGCGATCTGCGTCAAGCTAATTGTGGCCAAGATTTCAACTAAAAAGGTTTGATAAGTAATGAATATTAAGGTCCTTGTCAAGTACTGTATATCTTATTTAATAATGGTCTGTAAGATGATTAAATAATTGCTATCCAAGCTAGAAATTTAAGTAAGAAACAATTTTGTGTATGAAGTTCTGGTAACGCTACGAAGACAACTTCATTACGTTATGATACGTTTTAATAGGTTTTGCGTGATTCATTAAAATAATTCAGATTACTTAGCTTAATTTTATTCAATATAACACTAATTTCGAGGTGGGTGGGTCCGGACCCTATTGTATTCACCCTGAAAAGATTAATGAACTCGTACTCAGTGTTCGCGTTATTTATACACTAACGGATAATTAAGAGCTTACGGCCGAGCAAGCCGAGGCGTCGATGGGGAGATTACTTGAAATGCCGAGACATGCATGCATGTAAGTTGTGGGGAGTGGGTTGGTGTTGTAGCTTCTAAACGTTTTTAAGAATTTCCTTATCCTTTCTTATAACGAAAGCTTCTGTGTCCCCACATTCACTCAAGTTGTTTCTTGTTATTTATTAAAGGTTATTAAATAACAAGAAGAAATTCCTATTAAAGGTTTGCCATTATATTAGCATCTCAGGATTGTAATACATATTTGAAGACTACAAGATAGAGCATGAAAGTAGATAAGGAATGGGATCGGAATCTCCTTGCGGTCGGTGGCTGCGCTACGGCTGAGGAAACCCGACCTTACCTTCACCTTCGCCTGCTCCCACGTCTCGGGCTAGTTCCATCTGTCTCAATCACAGGCTTTATTCAAATCAGCTATCGTCTAGTGTCATTGAAATTCATTCTTCAGTCTTATATCAATAACACTGTCGTCTCATCTTCTATTTAATAGTAGTGTAATAGTTCTTCGGCATATATATGTGTGGTCTTCGCGAACCCGAAGGTCCTAATAGACCCCGATCACCTAAATCTCACTCTAATCATGGGATGTTTATCTGCTCCTATTTTTTACGAAAAACCGTAAAATTATATTTTCTATGCCCTATGTTCCGTAATTCTATGTCTTGTACTCTTCGTAATTACCCTATTTTTTTTATAAAAATATATCTGTATATTTGTAGTATTTTTGTATCTGTATTAAAGATGTGTAGATATGTTCTTTAGCCTCTTTACAGAGGCATTCATAATCCTAACTTTACAAAAATTGCGACTAAATTTCCCAGTATATCTTATATATAATAACAATAAATAAAATAGAGATTCTTTTTGATAATTTAGCTTTTCTTTTTTAATTATCTACAAGTGCCCAATTCTATTATGTAGAACGAAAATTTGAAAAACATGTTACTGTGTTTACCTCTTGTTGCATTGCACAAAAAGGCCGTTACTAATTTCTTGCCGTATTGCCATTTTTTTCCACATTTATCCACAAATCTCTTTTAAAATTGAATGATTGAACTGTAATTGGAGATTATAGATATTTTCTCAACAATAGCAACTGTTGCAAAACTCCTAGATCTGGAATCAAGCAAAAGATGATCTTCTTTCTTTGCTGAAGCACATAAAGAAATATTTCCTTGGCCATGATTTCGCTAAGGCAAACACAAACTCTCTCATGTACCTAGATAGATAGATTTTTCTGTTTATGTAATCACTTTTATATGTTTGGACCATTATGATGTGAAGAACAATAATTTCGGTATTTAACTTGGACATTCCTTATCTCATCTAAGGAGTATTCCCGATCCTTATGAATCAGCCTAATAAAATTAACCTTATCAAACTGCCGGTAAAACGTAAATAGAGCGGAGAGTGATGTGACATCTTTTAATCTGTTCTTCAAGCGATCGCTGGTACGGAACCCGCGACTAGGATGCAATGGCCTGGAGAAACCTGCTATATTTGTAGGAAGCACGGTGGCGTTTTTGGGATCTTGGCACAAAGAACAAGTGAACTGTAAATAAATTCTGTTCTTTGAAATAACTATATTTCGAAGAATTAACAAGTCACAAATACTATAATAGTTATCTCATGACAACAATATCTCATGCAAGCAGAGTTAATTTAAACGAGGCAAAACATTAAAATGAGTTATCAATGAAGGGTATTGAACACTAAGTATTTTGGTACCACAGGGAACAACTTCATATATTTTAAATTTTTTAACATACAGGTTTGGAAAAAAGATTATGTTTTTGATCAGCCCTTTTTTTCTTTACTTTTAGCAATTTTATCAATAAAACAAAAATAAAAGAGGGTTGGTGATCTACAAAAATATGCGTAGCATTGTCGCACTCGCTCCTTACATTCATCGAGAAAACAGATTAAAATACTTTTTTCTTACTTATTCGGTTAAATAAGCTTAGACTACTTAATAGATATTGTAATATGGATCGATTTTTAAAATCGATAGTAAAGCTTAATTTTTATTTCCTGACCTTGGCAAATTTAAAATTTAGCTCTTCAAAAAAATGGTTAGAGTGAGGAGGAAAAATAGACAAGTAGATAGTCCGAAATACACGTCTTTACCCGGAAGCCAATAAACACAATTTTCATATCATCAAAGGCTACAGAGTCACTAAATTACAACAAATTTAAGATGTAAAGAGGATAAAAAATCGAGACTCTTGAACATCACGATTTGCAAGTAAAAATTTTGCTAAGAACTATTTAGGTAGTTAGGTACATTGGTGTTATTAACCAATTTAGTGTTATTTATTTTAAAAAATGGAAGATGATTGATTATTTGCTATTAAAAAGTAATTTTATTTTACAAAAAAGCTCTTAGCTAGAAGTAAGCGCTAAGAATTCTTCCATTTTTTTTTTCTATCTGCACAGGAGTGGGCCAAGTTTAAAATTTGTTGCTCTAAACTTTTATCTGCAACATTTGGAGTGGCCGTTTTTTAGTCCTTGAAACCTGTTAGTTTTTGGAGTCATTGAAACCAGAGGGTTATTCAATTTCCTGGCTATGGTAAAAATGGCCGATCTTTGCCGATTTTGACGAAATCACTAAACCGATTTATACATAGAATAAATCATTCGAGGCCTAGTTTCTTTTTACCTATTGTTTAAATAGTAGAATTTGCTTTGCGAATTGCTGTAGAGTTATTTGTAAAACAATACAAGTGAAAAAAAAATCGTGATTTTTGGACGCTTAAAATTATCCCAAAAGAAATTTTGTTAGGAAACTTGATTTTTCCATGCTTGCCTGAATAAAAAACTTAATGGAAATAATAATTTTACCCAACGTTTTTCAAGTTTGAATATACATTTCCCCTGTACTATCAGCCTTTGTAAAGTAGTGTTTGACAGAGTGTGCTAACTTTTCACTAATTTGATTTTACCCCATTATAGGCCTTTTAAATATAGATACATAAAATAATAAATGAAAAAATATTCGGCCGAGTTACAAATTGCATAAAAAGTATACCGAATAATTATTGTTTGAGATTTCCATTGTTCGATTATCATTGACTTTTGGGTCGAAGCACTAGCTTGGACTTGAAAAATTTATTCCAAACAGTAAACAATTATTTATACCTATGGACCTTGGAAGACGAGTGTCTATCTAAAAATTTTGAAAAAATCGAGTTAAATGCGGATATGGTAGTGAAAATAGCACTTTTTTTATTGGTAAAAAGATGGAAGTCGATTTAATGACAGTGATAAGTGTGAATATATATGTGCTTCAAAATTCCTCGAAATTAATAAAAAATAGTTAATAGTTCATCATTACTCCTCTCCCACATATTTTTCCAAAATTTTGACACTTATTCTGCTGTTCGGTGCGGGGAAATATCTAATAAATCAAATATCATTAAAATAAGTTTAGCTATTCTAAAATTAAAAATGGAGTAACTAACGCGACTTATATATCGCTAACTCGTTTCGAGAAAGTCTTATCTAAAAAAAAAAAAAAAAATTATTCAAATTAGGTATTAAGTTTCTGAACGATTACATTACATAATTGCCCTTCTTACAATGCTGCTGATCATTTTGGGATAAACTTTTGTCTATGTTTCATGATGAACAAAACTTTATAAAACTAAACTAAAACGTGTTTAGTGCTGATGTTGAAGTTCCAAAACCTGATTTAGCTTTTAGAAAAAATTAATGAAAAAAACAAAACAAATCTTTCGAATCCACAGTTGATTTACTCAACAAATGCGAAAAATATCACTAAGACCCCTTGCCTTACTAGGTACTCATTTACTGTAATAAATAATAATATATATATATATATATATATATATATATATATATATATATATATATATAGTTATATAAGTTTAAAAACCCGTTGGTGCGGATGGATGGGGTAGAGGGGATACCGTTGGAGGGATTGGCCCGGGACTGGGTTCAACGACTGGCTCTGCCCTGGCGGAACTCCTTCCTTCTTCTGCCTTTTCTTCTTTCTTCTCTCACACCGCTTCTTCTTTTGCGGCTCCGCTAGCAGTCCTATTCCTCTTTTGCATCCTTATACCATTCTACAATGGCTTTTTTAAAGAAAAAATCTTTTATAAGAACCCATTGTCCAAGGAAAAAGTACTCGCTTCAAATGTTCCCTCAAAGGCACGCAGTGTGTTACTATAGTATGTCCCTGTTTGTAAAAAACGAATGCTCGAAGACTAAACTGATGATAGGATTAGAATTACACATCAAACACTTCCTAAAACCTTTTCCAATGCAAGACTGGCCTAACCAAAAATCGCATTTACTTTTATTCACGAATTAGCTAGTACAGAACCGCTTAGAGACCGTTATTTTATTGATCCGTGAAACGTTTTAACAATCGGATACAGCGGGCGACGGATATCCAGGAAAAGGAAAAATAGAAAATTTAATTGGTTCTTCTGAAAAAACGCTTTTTTTGAGTTAGACCAGTCTTGAGGCCATACTTATGGAAGTGGTCTAAGTCGAAATGAGTTTATTAATTATTTCCTACAAAATTACTTAGACTAAATGAACTCCTTATAATTTTGAAATAGAAACCGCTATCTTAGGGTTAGTTTTTATTATATCTTAAATATTAAATCGGCGTAATGTAGTTTAAATTCATGTGGTGTAATAAAAACAGAAAACAATTTTGCCTTAAATTTTGACTTGGGCCATTTTCATAATAAATGGCATATATATATACATATAAAACTACATGGGCGGATCCAACCGATCAGAAAGGGGGGGCTGCAGTCCTAAAGGGGGGGGCTGCAGCCCCATAGACCTTCATTTGGATCTGCTAATCAGCTTTTTTACCTTTTTGTTCCTTTCCCACACCTAAAATTCTACTTGTTTTTCAAATTATTTGTTCTTTAACTTGCTTCCTTACATTAAGGAAAGTCAAATTCTATCTTTAAATGGCGAAAAATTTTCCAAAGGGAGGGGCTGCAGCCCCCACAGCCTGGATCCGCCAATGCAAAACTATCACTATTATCATTTATATCAATATAAAAATTATATATTCTATGATAGAGGTTATAACTTGGAGAATTTTCATTATCCTCGATATATATACTTATATACCTAAATATAAATCTGAAGACAGAAATATTCAAGTGAAAACATGGCCTGATCTACTTTGCGAAATTATCTAAATAATTTATTTTTGGTTAAAAATCCAAAAAGAAACTTTTCTTCGCTTTTTTCATCATTATTGCTTAGTGAATTCATTTTGAAAATCCATGAAGCACTTGAAGTAGTTAACATCTTCTATTATAAGCGTTTTTTCAATACGCTGATGTTTGAACATAAAACCAAAAAAAGCTATTGAATTCGTTTTAACATAGCTCTCGCCGTTAAATAACTATGAATAGAGTATGGTACTACTGTACGAAAAATATTTCTAACTTATTTGGTTATTAAAATTGCCCTTCTGTGATTTATAACTCTGCTGTTATATTTATTATATAGGCATACAAAAAAAAAAATCCCTCGTATTATAGCATGAAAGTATTGGATGATATGTTCTATTGTGGGTTGGTCAGTTTGAAGTAATGAATTTTAGGTATTGCAATACTATTATATATTGCAACAAAAATGTTTTAATAATTTTGGTCTTATGTAATTATGAATAATTCGGACGATAATCAAATATTTTATGGGTCTTTAACCATTGTGGTATAATTTAAAAGTAATATATTCCTTACTTTTTTATTAATAAAAATTGTGGTTTCATCTTATTTATTTCATCGGTTTACTATTTTATTGTATTATATATTGAAGGTTTGATATTAAATTTTTTTTTAATATCAAATTTTATTAAGTTCTTTTCTCTTTTCTCTATTTCTTAATTGCAATCGTAACAGACATATATAAAAGCTAAATTTATTATTGCAGTTTTAAGGAGTATTTTTAAGTATAACCGATTAATTGCTTGGAAATCTAGATATTATCTCATAGAAATTTTCATCGTGTTTTAAAATTAAATCACCCGATTTAAGATGAAATTGACAGCAGTGATGTATTTTATATGTTATTTTATAATTATTATTTTTTAGGTTATTAATTCTACAATATTGCTCTTTTTTAAAAGAAAAAAAAACATGTCCGTAGTACACGAATAAATACAAGATATTCGCGAAATTCATTTACGCTAAGCAAACACTTATGTTATTTAAATCTACCTAAATTAACTAACTAAATTATCTCATATAATACTAAGGTGTTAATTATCAAACACTGAAAAAACGTTTTGATTTTTCGAATTGATTATTTTGATCAGTTTGCATATTTTGGATCCATAGTAGTAGGATCCCCGCCCATATATTGGATGTTTCTATACTTGTTGAAAATGTTGATCTGGTTCCCATTGAAAGGATGATTGATTGATTAATTAAGTAAATAAAGTCATCAAGCGATGAATTAGGAATGGCTTATGAAACTTAAAGCTGGTTGGCTGATTATGTTATGCAGTCCCGTGTGGCTTTGGAGGGGGCAACATTGGCCTACTTTAGCTCTGAGGTCAAAACACGTGGAGCAAGGGCAGGAAATCTCAGCTGTTGCCAATATCCTATAACGTATCGTTAGTAATGTTAATTAATAATAAATAAACTATTTATAATAATTATAATCTATAATCAGTAAAATAAGAAACGTAAGAAAAAAAAAATATTGCGCAACCTTCAAAAAAAAAAAAAAAAAAAAAAAAAAAAAAAAAAAAAAAAAAAAAAAAAAAAAAAAAAAAAAAAAAAAAAAAAAAAAAAAGAATTTTGCATCAAATGTCCTTATTCACTGCTTCGAAAACCAAACAAACATAACGATAACGATATAATTTACCTACAATAACCTAATAAAATACTTAACATATTAGATAATTATGTTATCAAAATAAAGGCTAAAAAGCAAATTTCCTGTGACTATTAATAAAAAAATATAAATAATTTTTTTCAACTAACATTGGATCAAAGATCAGTAAAATTATACATATTTTATTGCCTCATGTGATTCAATCTATCGATGCATAGTGATTCAATTGTGAAAAATGCAAAAATGGTAATTGTAAAATTTCATTAAAGTTGTGGAAAAAACAAAAACAAATTCAAAAAAAGTTTTCTGAAAATAACATAGTAGAAACGAAATAACATGTCAAACATGAGCTATTGCCGTACAAAGTAGTATTAGTGAATACAAATTAAACTATCAATTAGCAAAATGATAATGTAGGTCTACTTTTACATATTAAAATTGTATATTGCTGTCATATTGATAATTTTGATAATGATGAATTGAAGGAACGTGACAGGTTAAAGTGTCACCAAAAAATATGTATTGATTATCTCTACCAGCCCCCCTTACCCACGAAATAAATACGAAAAAAATTAACCCCTGTTTCATAAGTAAATAAAATATAAAAGCATATCCGTTGAGACAACTTTTTATAAACCTATTTAAAATGTTATTTTTTCTTATGTTTTCTGAATTCTTGGCACTTATCGCCAACTCCAACTTATATTATATATTAATATATATTAATGTTAAAATTGAATAATAAGCATTTTTTTATTTTTATTTTTTAAATAAGCACTAATTGGAATCAGTGTGCTTATTTATCCTCAAAACCTATGAAGATAATTTTAAAAATGATAGCTCATTTGTTTTTTATGAAGCATCAAGAGAGATATGCTGTCTAAAATTAATACGCCCTTGATCATGGCATATCCAACGATTATTTCAACAATTTAATTCTTCCTTTTATCATGAGTCTTTTCGAAATCCAATTTAGTTGGCCTTATGAAATCATATTTAAATCTATTTTTCCGATATATGCAATTAAGCCTATTTCTATAAACAAGACCTATCACTGATCGAAACACTACCAAATGACTTTTCGACCTGATGAAATAAAAAGAAATTATTTTTTTTACATTATGTTTTTAAAAATATTTTCAGGCTCAAAAAACGATCAGGCCCCCATTTTATACATGATTGATGTGCCATGGCTAAACAAACAACAGTGATCATAGAAGTGGGTACGGTACAACCTGTATACATATGTATTGTGTATATATGAACTTGTAGGCCCTGTACAATTTAATAAGGGTTTTATTTTATTTGAATTTATCCCGCAGCGGTTTGGCGAGGGCTAGATACTCCGCAGCAGAAGACTGGACGGGAGTGGGAGGGCCCGTGTGGGAGGAAGTGTGTTAGTGATGTTGGTTCGCCGACCCCACTGACACACTACGCTCCCCGCCTCGTCACTTACACTACCGTTCAAGTCACTGTCTCCAGCCGCTGGCCCGGGGGTATCTCAGTGACTTGGTTAGTTCAGGAGTTCAGCCAATTAACATATTGTCAAGAGGAAATAGAAGTGACAGCAGCCTCCCGCGAATAGATTCTGAAGAAGGAGGGGAAGGCAAAATATTTTCTTCCTGATTTCTGAAATCATTCACACCCAGAGCGCCAAACGAAATTTTGTTATTGTAGTAAGGACTTATATTGAAATAGAAATGGTAATATCAAAACCATCAGCATGCATTAGTAATATTAAAAATTATTTAATCTCGATTTGCTAAGGTTATTTATATCAAGATCGTTGGCCAAAATGTCTTGAGCACTGTAAAATGTGAGTGATTCTTCTGTTCATGGGGAATCCTTTAATTTCTAATCCTTAAGTCCAGAATGGTTTTATCATATTGGTCAACCAATCATTTAATTAAAAAAAATGTGACTATTGTTCATATCGTTTAACTATAAATATTATTAAAGTTAAAATTGAAAATAACAAAATGATGATATTAATGATTAATAACAATAAAGATAATAATATAGAGAATAATCTACTAAAATATATTAAAAAATTCAATCCGGCCCGTAGGACCAGCTTTCATTTGTTTACTAACTATTTTATACAGTAATAAAATAATGTCATATTTATTCTTCGTAATATGTGTATCCTATTATTCACTGCATGGTTATGATAGCCAATTTAAGTAGGCAAATTAATTTTACTAAATAAATTTTCATTTTAATTAAAGTTACATTAATTTATAGAACATATTGTTATAAAAAAACTCACACCATTGCTAAAGACATAATAAACTAACATATCAAAATAAAAATTTCAATCAAGAATGCCTTTAATGTTTTCCTGAAAAATTAGGTAATAACATTAAGCAATATGTTTATAAAATATTCAATTATAAATCTTATTAAATAGATTATTATTTTTTAACTCGTCTATATTTTATCAATTTGTTGCAATTTTAAGATTTTTTTTAAATTTAATTTCAGTAATAGGTATATTTATTTTATTACATAGGTACGTAATATGTCTAGATTGATATCTTCAAAATATTTTGTAATTTTCGAAATTAATACAGGAAATAGTAACAGAAAAGAAATCTCAATGATTTTATTGAACTGAAATAATGATAAAAATAGCTAAAATAAGTGTATCTGAAAACAACATAAAAGAAATTATGATGAATGGCATAGAATTATGCAATTAATTAATCATTTTCTTGCTCCACTAATGGATGTCATTATGCAAATTATAATCACTTTATGACCTTAAATAGCGGGTTCGTCATCTTGTTACTGCGAAAACAGTCATTAGACTGCGTAGGCATTGGACTAAATTGAATGCTTACAGGTGTTTAATTTTGTCATAAAAAAAAATATCTTAAGGTAAAACATTACCTCCATATGTTATTTTCTTCCTATCTTAAGTTTATATGATTAAAAGTTTTTGTCTGACTAAATTTAATTAACTATTACATTTGTTACTACTTTAAATTTTTCAAAATTTGACGGGTAGTGTAGCAACATATGTTGAACAGTAATAAATAATATATGTATTACAATACGATAAAACAAACTTCAATGACATGATTTTATTACATCGTACAACACATACTTATTATTTAATTACAAAGATATACAAGTTTCTTTACTTGTAATATTCATAAATAGTCTAAAAATAAACTATTTAACTTAGTAAAAATAATCAGAACAACCCAAAAAAAAAAAATACTTTTTTGAAAATTACTTTATTTTGCGTCATAATATTATTAATTCTATTTGATTTTTTACTTGAATATATTCAACCCTGTTTATATAAGATGTAAATACATTTTTTTTATAAGATATAATTTAAAATATTTGGTTTATCTTAGTTACATAAAGTTATAAATTTAAGACATAAATAAATAGAAATTCAGATGACAAAATTGTAGAATATAATGTAATGATGCTGATGTAATTAAAGGTATGCAAAAGGGTCCCAAAACGTTGACGAGGTAGATTAAAGGTAGATAGTATGAAATTGATTGAATATCTTAAGTAAGAAATGAAACTGAAATAATAAGTTTTAATCCTTCCTATGTACGATTTATAGCGACAATTCTCACTTTATTTATAATTGAAAATCATAGGCGTCAGCTGCATTTCATCTATGGGGGAAGGTCTGGTAAAATTTTCGTATAGGGGGGAGAAGGCAAGAGAAATTCTTATGCCTGGGAAGGGTTGGAGGTATTATTACTTTGAAAGGCTCAATTAATTTTTCAAATAATATTTATTGATATTTAAAAGTTAAAATATTTGATCAATTGTTTTAAACGATAGTAAATGAATACGAATAAATTTAATTAGTTTTTTGTTTCTCAGAATTCTCCAGCCCCCCACCCCCATTTATCAGAATTCTCCCATTGAGAAGATCCACTTTCAATTGCTCGTTTAAGATAGTTGTAAAAATATATATAAGTATGTATATATATATATATATTTTTTTTTTTTTTTATTATTATTTTTTTTTTTTATTTTTTTTTTTTTTTCTATTGGCCCATAAATTGCTAATCCTACATTTTTTCGTCAATAGAAGAAATCTCTATATTATACACCACTCCATTTTCAAATCAACGCAATGGGCTGCCCTAGCTGTTACTACTTACAGAGCGGGGTTGACTTGTAAATAGAAAATTTCATTTTCAACAAAAAAAATCATTTAGAGTTTCCCTTATTAGTGTGTAATGTGATTTTTTTTTTTAATTTTAGTTCAATTTGTTGTATAGTACTGCGAATTTATTTATTTTTTTAATCAGTCGAACAGCTGGAAGGGGCCAGTGCCTTTACTCGATAGCAATCTGATATACTTTTCCTCGGCCGTAATGAATTAAATAAATCTAAATTTATTTGTGAGTGCACTGCACAAAATTAAACATATTCAACTTTCAATCGGACTTTTTAGTTGAAAGAATATAAGATATGATTAAAATAATTCGATTATTGTCCTGTATTATTCGGTTATCGATAATTGACCTATATCCATAAGCGATTTGTTAATGAAAAAACAAATAAATTCGCTATTCATCCTTTAAATGGAACAAGGCCGATGGATCGTCGGTCGCCTTGTTTGTGGTTATCGTAATAAGAAGTCCAGTGGTAAACCTTACTCGTTCAATTCCTAATAACCATAATTTAGAATATCGAAACCGGCCCTAGATTGTTAAAGTAGCTAGTAGTTATTTTAATAAGTTCAAATAGACATTGTATAGTAACCCTCAAACCTATTTCGAAATTTTCTAGTTTTACTGGTATTGAGAGAACGCTGCCTGGAATATTCTTTCTTGTTTTTACTACTTCTGGTAGGTCTTAATAAATTTTAGGTTCTTAATTCACTATATTTCTTCGATTATTGAATATTTGATAAAACGTCGACGTTTTGCCTTGAAATCCACATTTGTAGTTTTTTCTTTTTTAGATTGGAAGTGATTCAATCTGATTACAATTATAACAAGAATGCATGGCAGCAATGAGAGCAATGTCTCTTTTGATTTTTTTTTTCTTAATTAGAATTAAATTGGTCCTAGCAACAATCTGAAGGAAAAGAAAAAAGACTATCGTTTAGAGGAGAAAAAAAAAAAAAAAAAAAAAGCTGCCACGACATGAGATAAATAGTGACTCAATATAACGGTATCAAGCTGTAATATATTGTAATATATGTATATGTATTATAAATAATTTATATAAATGTCTGTAACCAAGCTTTACAACATTGAAAGTCAACTACTAAGCTCAATCCTAGTTTTCTTCATTTCATTTTATTCTTTCCTTATTCAGTCTATTTATTTGAAAAATAATACTGTTCCATAAATTTTATAACATATAATTAGAGGGATTTGCAAAGATATTGAGAAAAGTAAAGTCAAAATATATTCATTGAAAAAACAGCTTCAATGGTTCCTTTATTTTTTTGAAACAAGGAGGTAAAAATAAGTAGGATGTATTTCTTTTTTTTTTTTTTTTTTTTTTTTTTTTTTTACGAATAGTTTGACATATATAAAAGTTTTTTGTTGAATATTAGTTTTTTATTAATTTTAAGTAATTTTTAAATAAATTTCAATTAGAATCTATCAATCGTCAAATGGACAATCGTACAGCCCTCGGTTATAACGCTGAAATGGGACGAGATCATGCGGGTTGGATCATTGAAGAGAGAAGGACGACACGGCTAGGATAGGGCTCAGGTTAGCTCAATGGCTTATAGCGCTGCGACGGGGATGCAGCGACTCGGGATCGATTCCTGGCCATGTCCAATCTTTTCTCTTTTAATAAAATTATAAAAGTTATGGTGTGCAATATGTTTTTTTTTTCTATTGTAAATTTTTGTTTCTTAAGAACAAACTTTATCTACGCCTGGACACAGAAGTAAATCCTTTTTTTTTTTGCTGGTCAAAGCCAGGGAATCCAATCAGAAAAATATTAAAAGCAATATCCCCCCTTCCTAAAATAGTCGTTTTCATAACTCTTACCTTTATAGGTAGGTATAGATAAACAATAAAGATTATTTACAAAGAAGGCTTTCATAAAAACTTTAAAAAAAAATTAAATAAATAAATATGAGGGAATATAAAAGTTCTTAATATTTTCTCTGGCATGTTAGACACGCTAGTATATTTTATCGTGGGACCATCAGCCTCTACTCAACTCAGGTCTTCTGGATACTTCCAGATTAGAGTATATGAGGCAGTCAGAAATGAGATTCAGAATTTTCGATCTATATCTATAAATAATATATCTTTATAGCTAGTTGGCAAGTGCGTGTAATTATCAGAGGATTTATTCACTGAGTAAATATTAATATCGCATAATAACGATTAAACAAACTATATTTTATGGACTGTTAATACAATAATCATATTTTTTGTTTTATTTCAATATTTCGCGATATTAAACAATAAACTGAAATGTTTCTACAAAATTCAATAGGCCGCAAATTTTCTGAACATGCTCCGATTTCCATGATTTTTTGTTTATTTTGAAAAAATAACTAATTAGTTAACCGGCGAATATACAATTATTCAAATATGGCTTTATTTTCTCAATAACTTTTTTCCTAATTCCTGTGATATGCATGTTTACCGCCACTAGAAGAAGAGGTAAGACTCTTACAGTCTGACAGTTATGTCAAAAAATGGAATATTAAAAAAAAAATACTGTCTACTAAAAGAATATATCGATTTACAGTAAAAATTAATACCTGATATTGGTAGCCTATCGACTAAGCTGTATTAGAAATAAATATCGGATTAATGACGGTAGAGTGGTTTCCTGTTGCATTCATGAATGCAGAAATTGCAGACATCATAGATCGCACCGGAGATAGCAACAACCGGTGGCTCTGAGTGACCGCTTCCTTTGTCAGTGATAATTCCATTCATTAGAATCTAATTCTCCCACTACTTCGACCATTCATATATGCCAATATATGCATATAATATTTTTTTTATATTTTAAGTTTCTTTATATGTATATATTTTTTTAGACAATACCTTTAGTATTGTAGGTTGCCATGATAAGGTCGCAGGTTCGCGTCCCACGGTGACCCCAGGATTTTTTGAAGGGAGTAAGAAATCCTTGGCTATGCGGTGTCCGAGCCTATACGAAATCAGATACTCGTTAAAGATCCCTATCCTAATTATACGTAAAATTTAGGACCCCCATTGAAGCATCGCCCGGTTAGCCTTAGTGGCATAAAGTGACGTTAAACAAACAAGGAAAAAAATGTTTCTTTTCAGCATTGCATCTAAATTAGTCAATCGCCTTGCCCAGATACAATTTTTTTTAAGCTATGAGCAATATGAATCTGGCTTCAACACTGGGAAAAAATTAAAAAAATTTCAACTTTGGAGGGCTTTTGACAAGTTGTACAGTATTAACCCCTACCAACCCCCTGGCCCTGGGAAAACCCCATATATCATATAAGGCGAGTAATGGGAGAAAAAAAAATGCACAATCCGATTACGGCAAAGCTATTCAGATAGTCCAGATATACACCTAAGAGTAGAAATCAACGATATCTATTTTTCCTTTAAACCCTTCATTATGACCCCAAAAACATGAAAAATTGAAGTTTTACGAAAAATAAGAAAAATCTTTTTTTAATTTCTCATTTTTATTAAAAACCGGATATTTCATCTCCGCAATCCATAAACGCCATCTTGTCCTGTGTAGCGCATTCACTGGTAGGTGTCACATCATTTCACGCGTGTCAGATTCGTTGATGAGGCTCTCCATTATATTTTTTTATGGCACTAAACACCCAAAATTGAATGAAATAAGCCATTATGCTATGTTGTAAGAGATACTATCTCTTATTAACGGTACTGATAATGACAGGCAAATACAAACATACAGACAGACAGGTTCAACAACTCCTCATAGAGCGAAGCTAGCGTAACCCGATCCGATCTAGAGCGCACTGCCCCCCTGCCCGAACTAATTGTTGCGGAAAACATCTCTTTTGCCCGGTTCCGCTCCTCTCTTTGTCGGCTGCATTATTTCGGAAGATATTCATTTGCTGTATCTCAAGTATTTGGGTAAACTAATAGCTAATCTAAGCTAGTTTATAGTTATAATGATCTGTTTCCAAAAAGTATTATAGAAATCACATACAACCATTAATAATTGTTTCGTTTAGATTTTATTGGAATAATTTTTAAAATTAAAAATAAATAAATGTGCATTATAAAAAAAAAAAAAAAAAAAAAAAAAAAACCTAAATCATATGAAAGTCAAGGGTCACAGTATAAAAAATGAAATATTAACCATACGAATATAAAATAAAAAATATTAAGTATATATATATATATTTTTTTCAATTACGAAAACTAACGAGATAAAATTTGAGCTTCTATTATCACGAATATTATATGCAAACATAACATCACATATCTTATTACTTGTTGCGAAATAACTGATCATTGAAATGCGCGGTATGTCAATACAAATTTAAAATTCAAATTTCTGCAAATGCGACGTCATTCGATTCTCCGTAGTACCCAATTATTCAGAGATAAGCCGAAAGATAGGCGCGCAGGAGTAAGTCGTGTGTATATATATACTTTCGTATTTCCAAGGACAATTCTTTCACACAGTATTTAGGTCCATTAAAGTCAACGCAGACTGCTATATACACTATTGAAAAACGTAAAAATCATAGAAACAATAAATATATAGCTTCCATGTCTTACAGTCATGACAGGTCTTTCAGAAGTTAAGAATGTTTAAAATAAATTAAGCTGAAATTATATTCGTTCGTAACTGTAAAATATCGGTTTTTTTTTTTACCCAAAATTATGATACAAGATTATAGTTTATTGAAGTTTCAGATAGGTCATATTTAAATCATTTTGAAAAATTGGTATCATTCTTCATTTATGCTTTTTGTTATTATTTTTGTGTTCAGAACCATCTGGAAAATAGAATATATTAACCGTTGTTTTGGCAACACCTTCTACACTATTGGGTCATTAGATTTTTTCATTTTCTGTACACTACTATAAAATCTCGTTTCTCCACAAGATTCTCCGTAACCTGTAATATTAACGTAATGATGGTCTCGTGATTAATTTTCATATGATTGGTGGATAAAATTTTTGGTCCAAAATTATATTTATGAACCGAATCCCCATGCTTTGTAAGCATATTTTATTTCGACAAATCACTGTCAAATTTGCAGATTGTAAATGAATATTTGAAGGGTTAAAATAAAAATTGGGAAGTAGCATTAAAAATTGTTTAAATTTAATACAGATTCTTCTTTTAATTCTCTATACAGTTTTTTTCAATATATCATTGAAATGGGTTTTATTTATATTTTTATATTCTACAATAAGTAGAATCAGTAGGGTGTTTTATATATACAGGGTGACATGCTACTCGTGCGACAAACTTTATATATAACAAACTGCGACAAACAGTAGATTCTCCACCATAAAATGGATAAAGAAGTTCATATTGACCATTGTCCGATTCTCAACCATTTCGGAATAATTTCGCTTTTTATCGATTTTGAAAGATATCACGACCTGGCATCGGTAAACCGTGATATCTTTAAATTTGAACATTTCTCCGAAAAGCTGATAGCACCGCTGAAATATACATTAATTGTTCAATATTAAAATGGTCATTTCAAAATTTTTGGGCCAATTTTTCGTGTTTTATTTCAGTCAGAACAACAAAATAAGTGAAAAATTTTATAAATCGGAAAGTGTTTAACATAATCCAGAGTTTCTAATTTTAGTTTCAGAGGGCAGCAAATTTGAGAGAAAATACCTCATTTAATAACGCTTCTAACGCACTCTTCGTTATTTAATTTGGTGTTTCTAAGACCAAGATATGGATGATACCTAGATATGGAGACACAGAGAAAAAATTATGGTTCATAGATTGTTAATGTTTGAGAATTTACATTTTAAATTTGAAAAAAAAAACTAATACAACTCCCCAATATCTTTTAAATAAATTTATTTTTAATAAAATAAATCATAAATCATTTTATTTATGTTCAAATTGGAAGCCGTTCTCTGCAATACACAAACGTGCCCGTTTTCTCATACTTCCAACTGTCACACCAAAAGTGAGAAAACGTCGAAGTTTTTCAGCATCGGCGAAGATCCTTGCTCTCAAATCGTCTATGTTAGTAACTTCAGTGCGATAGACCAGTTCCTTGAGGTAACCCCAGACGAAATATTCCATGGGGTTGAGACCAAGAGATCTTGGTGGCCACAGAACTGTCCCACCACGGCCGATCCACGTTTCGAATTTTCTATCAAATACGCCTGAACTATTCTAGAAGAGTGAGGAGGCGCACCATCCTGCTGAAAAATTATGTTTCTCCTCAATTGTAAAGGAATGTCCTCCAGCAATGTAGGCCTCGTGTTTTCGATAAAATTTAAATAAATTTGGCCAGTTAATCTCGCCAGAAAATCTAAGTAGGGACCGATGAGTACATCTCCAATAACTTCCGCCCAAACACTGATTGAAAAACGCCTTAGGGAATACAGTTTTTCTCTTTTTGTCATCGATATTGTGGTCTTAGAAACATCAAATTAAAAAATAAAGAGTGCGTTAGAAACGTTATTAAATGAGGTATTTTCCCTCAAATTTGCTGCCTTCAGAAGCTAAAATTAGAAACTCTGGATTATGTTAAACACTTCCCGATTTATAAAAATTTTCACTTATTTTGTTGTTCTGGCTGAAATAAGACACGAAACATTGGCCTGAAAATTTTGAAATGGCCATTTTATTATTGAACAATTAATGTATATTTCAACGGTGCTATCAGCTTTTCGGAGAAATTTTCAGATTTAAAGATATCGCAGTTTTCCGATGCCAGGTCGTGTTATCTTTCAAAATCGATACAAAGCGAAATTATTTAAGTAATTTTATTTCGATTATCCAATGTATTTTTCTTCAGCTTACCATACTAAACCACCATAATTTAAGCCTGGTTTTACACCTTCACATAAACAACAACCAACCAACCATAATTTAAGTTATTAAAATTTCTGAACAAAAAACATCGGGACACTTCGATAATCAAAGGTCCGGTATGCCATCTCTTAAAACGAATATCTGGAGAATTCGGTTCTGTAGACGATGAATGGGTTCTTTCTAACAGAACAGAACGCCGAACAAAAATGTTTCCTTCGGCACACACGTGAGGTCATGTTCGAGCACCGCAATTTATATAATGGAGACACTTAAATAAAAAAAACATCGGCTCAAGACTTCCTGACCAAAGGATTATATCGTCAAATGAACCTTGAGCTCCGTCAAAAAGAAGGATTTCGGAACCGACTTGAGGTGAGCCCAAAAGAAAGGTCGTGGTAGCCCGACCATTATCGTCCATTGTAGTCTGCAGTTCCTTCACTGGGATGACTGACCTCTCTTCGGGAGAAATTTTTTTTAAAAATACAAAAACGTATTCGATTCCAATTGAATGTCTAAAAATATTAGTGGCACAGTGGGCTGTCATTGAGCAACAATCCAAATAGTGGCTAAGTAAAATCGGCAGGCCATTAGAACATTAACCCATTTTTGCCAGAGTCATTTTTAACTGTTTTTCCCGTTTATTTTTTTGTATTATTTGATAAAGGTTAATATATATATTTTTAATACATAATTTAAAAAGCAGATGATTATTTCTGTTGCATTGAAAAGAGTTTTATGGAACTGTGACATTCATGTAAGTACGTAATTACATGTTCTGGAATGATCTAGACCTTTCTGGGTTGTTCAATTTCGGACTACATAAATACAAAAAGCGATGGGCTGGGGGCTTTATCTCGCCTTGGACATTGGAGAAGAATATGGTTACTTTTGAGACACTGTTCTTTCACTCGTAGTAACGGTTTGTAACGGTTATTTGAGTTCTAATTATTGTTATGAATGTAATAATTTTACGGAAATAAAATTTTTTATACCCACATTGGTGTTACAATATTATTCAACTTTTAAAAAATTGTTTCAGTTCATGAACTTTCTTCATTTGACTGATATTTTACTGTTCACGGTTCTAAATATCGTGGATACTCTCATATAAACTCATATAAAATATTTTCGGGTGAATAACTATGAATTTTGTACCATCACTAATTTATAAGATCTAGATACAACATATCTTCAAGGAATGCCCATAATACACATCAAAACGAAATAGATTATGATTGAAACCTGAAATAGCAGCAGGTTGATACTATAAACGGATGATAATAAGAAAATATAATTAGTTTTCCATTTTTTTAAATCAATCAACATTATCAGAAATATGATATATCAGATCACCAGGGAAAAATATTCATAAGAAAATAAAACAGAAAAAAAAAGTTCACTTGGCGTTGATGACCAGTTCGGTTTAAGCTCCAACAAACAATCCAGACTGGGTATTTGTTTAAAGTAAATTGCAATGCTGTATACTTTTCATTAAATAAATTTTTCGCTGTTTGGAATACATTATTACATTTCTGGCATAAAGGTGCTTCCAGACCCCTAAAAAGGTATCCAATTGTGAATTTATCCGATCCTAGTAAATCACGATATACGATATACAGTTCATCTTAATCATCTGTTTATTAAATATATTTATATTTTTTATAAAATTTTCGCTGTGATTTCATCTTCGCTAACTCTATTGCTTAATGTTGTTTTCATTTATTCATGTCGTTGTGGTATATGATTTTATAATGAGAAAGTTAGGATAAGAATGAAGAGGATAGACGTAAGCTAAGTGACTAATTATACAGAGCAGTAGGAGAGGATAGAAACGGAAAGGAGTTGGGATCACTGGCTGGCTGTTTTCCCCCTCGAGCGGGGACCCGTTAGCTAGTGGCTGCCACACCGACCCACAGCCCTCCCTCTACCCATCATTACTTATCTCTCACCGCCCTATTGTCGTCTCCTCCTTTCTCCCTTTTACTTCTATCATTTTTAAATATACATCAATAAATACCAAAGCAATCGGATTCCTATAGTATTCTGTAAAGAATACGAATAGGAGGGTTGCAAACTTTATAGTAGTAAGTGATTTCAATGCACATGGTGCTGCCTGGAGATCGGCACACCGTTCGGTTTAAAAGTGAAATTGTGGAAGAGAACTATATCGTCAATAACCTAAATTTCGTATTTTAATCATACTTGAATTCATGAGTTAAAATCGTTTAATGTTTGTATTAATTACCCTTTCTTTTTTTTTTTTATATATATTTTTATAGAATGAAGGTTATAAGTTTTATTATTAATTTTCCCATTTTCTTGTGAAAGTTGGTCCACTTAAGCTAGGCTAGACCAAGAATATCGGATTTAACAGGGATTCCTTAATTTTTTCGAGTTCCAGCGGCCTTTCCATTTCAGAATTTTCCTGCGGCGCCCCATTTAAATCTCAGGGCACACTCTATGGTACTAATGGTCTCATTTATAATGCTACAAACCCATGCTAAATATATTTATTACTTATGTTTGTAATTTTCGGTAATGAATAACTGAAACTTTTTTTTCTGCAATAATTTAAAATACACCGTTTTATGTTATAGGAACTTTAGGTATGTTCGAAAGTGATAATATAATATTTTGTATTGGAGAATTTTCAGGGTGCCCAAGGGAATAGCCGCAGCGCAAAGTTTGGGAAACATGGGATATATAAATTACTAAGTAGGTGATTCGATAATAACACGAAGAAGGGGTAAAGGCAATACCCGGAAGAATAAAACCAAAAAGATAATGTATTGGTGATAAGGGAAAAACTGATGATATGAAAATATTTAGAAATTAAGAAATCATTTAAAACTTAAATGCATACGCCGAAAAATCTTGAATTTAGTTAATAACATAAATAGCATAAAATGAGCGGTATTTCATTGCGGTCATTTTTAAAATATTCCAGCTATTTTCTGAGACACATGTTATGTAATATATTTTATACACAACGAGTAAAATAAAAGTCGATTTATTCATGTGTTTTAATACATTTCGAAAAATCAATCGTGAGTCTTTTTATAAATGTGTACTTTATTTTTAAAAATAAAAAAAAGTTGAAATTGTTTCAAGATTACAGGTATATTTCTGTAAATCTTAAAAAAAAAATAATTGAATTATTCTTAATTTTATCATCAAGTATAATGATGATCGATATTTTTATGTTTATAATTTAGCGTCACTAAAAACGAGCAAGGTTAAGATCATACTGTGTTGTATTGATGTTTTAAACACATTATATGAATATATTAAGTAGTGTCACAGAGAAGTACAATTTCAAAATTATTCACAGAGCATATCCACACAGTAATTAGAAAAATACTAATATTACTAAATATGGACGAAAAAAGAATAAACAAATATATAATGATTTAAAGAGAAAATTAAAAAAAAAACATGAGTATATGCCAAAGATGTGATAGCGAACATTTCATCAAAATTGGTCAAACGAAGGGGGCACTTTATTTCACAACTTTTTTTCCAATTTTTAACTTTCTTTCGATTATCTCAAAAACGGCTTCAACGATTTTCATCAAATTCGTCATGTTTAATAGCAGGTAAGCTTTATCATTATTAAAATGTTCTGAGGGGGCTTAAACGGAGTAGGGGCCTTTTTTGTTTGTTTGTTTTTTTGTTTCCTGTAAGGTACCTTTGTTTTTGTTTATATGGAGAAATTAACTGTCTCTCGTTACGCCTTAAAAATATGAGATATGATAAAAACCAAGTAAACATATAGAGGAGAAAAAAAGAAAAATATTCAGTCAACTCATAAAACTCGTTGAGCCCACGCATGCGTAGTACGCCTTTAATGACAGACCATTGTTCATAATCAAAGCCGTTCTGTTCATTTAATGGAAATTATTTGTTTCATGGTAACTAAATGAAATTTTCTACACGTATAAAGAGATTTATAAAATCAGTCGACTTGTTGAATTATGCTTGCATTGCCGAATTATCTCAAGTAAAAACTTTTATTGAATAATAAAAGAAATTAGTGTTTTTTATAGTACAAATGAAAACAAAAATGAGAAATGAATGTGAAAAAAATGAGTAACTTTGAGAAGTTGGCTTTAACGCAACGCATTTATTTCTAATCTAACTAAGTTGGTAAGTGAAAGTTGTGTGTTGCGCGCACGCACCAGATTTTTAAATTTTACAGGTCGCCACAATGCTTACATACTGATATATTAGCGATCATTATTATAAAATATTTTAAAGATAAATGGTTTATGTGGGAAGAGATGTTATTAATATTGAAACGGAATAATTTAATTATATTCTGATGATCGAATGATATTCTGGAAATAGAATTGCGGGAGTTTTAGCTTTGTGATCAAGAGGCGGACTAGAGCGGTTGTTAAGAATAAAATACATTCATTCAGCTCTGTCCTTGAATTCACTACAAACCTATTATCTGCCTAAATAAAAGACCCAACTCCAAGACAACATAGAATCTTTTTCCTTAAAAGGTCGCTAGCCCGAAATGGTATAGAAAAGTATAATAATCAACAGAGAGTGGAAACCAGGAGTTCACGAGGAAGGTTAAACTAAAAAGGGCTAAGAGAACAAAAAATATACAAAAAAGAAATAAAATAGAGAAAAATACAGAGAACAAAATGAACAAAGGAGGACACGCGATCCGACTTGCATGACGGTTGTCTTCAAGGGGTCTTCGCCATTCTGTTTTATTATTTACTACATCGGCAATTTTAATTTTATTCTTCGGGTGAAGGACACCTTTTACAGCTTGAGGTCCTAGCCTATTGTACCGCATCCTCTTGTATATCTTAAACTTTTACGATCCTTCTCTGTTTCTTGCACTTTTTATCTGTGCTAGCGTTTCCCCTCCGGTCGCCTTTAGAGTCTGCGGTGTGTCGAATCCGAAGCGATTGTTGATGGCTCAAAGTGAGTGTAGAAGGTCATGGCAGAATATTGGTATTTCTGTTTTATGCCTATGACAATTGCTATTTTCATGATATTGAAGCCGAAAGTTGGTATCTGATAACGCTAGAGATAAAACTAACAAAATTATTAAACATTTTATTAATAAAAATGGTTGAATTGTTATTGACCATTACGTTACCTAAACTGATACTTCGTAAGATTTTTTTTTTTTTTTTAATTTTGTTTTAGTGAATAAAATTAAGAAAACATATCCATCGATTTAGTGGTTCTGTGTGCATGACAAAAATAGAAAAGCATAATAATAACATTGAAGTTATATACACTAGATAACTAATTCTTCTTAATTTTATCCAAAAAAAAAAAAAAAAAAAAATCGCTTCTGATATATCAAGTTTAGGCCGAGGGTATACTACAATTTAACCAATAATCACTGTAAATACTTTTGCATCCGCAGTATACATGTAAATAGGACGCATCATACAAAACTTCAAAATCTTTACCAACTTAAATATGAACTCATTGGATTTTATTATCAGTTAAATTTAATAGGATCAGTAAAGAGTTAAAACATAAAAATATTACAAAACCAATCAAAAGTTATTCCGAGGATTTACGAAAACACGACATGGTTGAAAAAAAAAATTCAATAAATAATAGTAGAAGTGCGTCCCAATAATGTTCCACACTTACTATAAAGAAGGTGCTTTAAAAATAATTCAATTAAGACACTTAATTATACATAAATAATAAATTTTTGAATTGCAGTATTTTAAAACCTATTTTCAGTTTTATGTTATACTGTAATGCTCCCCCTCATGCCTCATGTTATAAATTCAATGTCAGCACATTTACTGATTGTTATTATTATATTAAAAGGTGTGAATAAAGATTAAGAGTTAAAAAAATATTATACTGTAAACCTTATTTAATATCATATACTAAAGGGGGAATTTATTTATAATTATTATCTAATTATCTCTTAAATATATCCCCACCATGGGCCTCAGATAGTCTAGTTATACAACTGGAACCTATCTATATCCAGCCAACGGATTTCCTTCATTAAAAAACAAAACATAAAATATAAATATTGTGATATTTCATCTCAGTTTTGTTAATTTACAGATATATTTTTTATTTTCAATTCGATCTCATTAATTTATCAAAGCTTAGACGGTGACGGAATAATAGTGTGCAGTAAATTGGCTCAAAAAATGAATATTAAAATAATTGCTATAAAAATATTAAACTTTTTATATGTACATATATTTTATATACACATATAACGCAATGTTTTATATTCTATATAAAACTTTTTTCATAATTATTTATACCATAAAGCGGTTGAAACCGGAAAAAGTATTGAAGAAGTTATAACTAATGTCAAAACAACACAGTATCCAGGGAAACATTGTAACGCACTTAACAAGCTTCCTCTGTAAAGTTCATGCACGCTTCTTCCACATTGTACCTGCTCGATGCAACTAATACTAACCAGAGTCGGTCGCAACCTGAAAGCCTAAACATTTTTTAGAACTTGCTAAACAAACATTTTTTTTTATTATCTGTTTACACTAAGCCTATTTTGTTTGTTTTGAACGTATCTCACGGTGGGTGGCCTGCCCAGAAATCCGTAGATAGGTTTCGGGAGTTGGTAATTTGCTTAGTTGCTTTTTAATTAATCAAATAAATCCAAATTATCATAACTTTGCTACCAATGGGTAGTTAGGGCTTATCTACAACATCACCCATGTCCTTTTTATTTATTATCATGATATTTGCACGATTTATTTATTTCAATACACTTGTGATTATCTATAAATGCAATATAAAAATAGATAGTTCCTTAAGGAAAATGTCAGGATATCTTTTTTTCCTTCCTGAATTTTAATTTTAAGGTCACCGTTGTTGACTAATTCCTTGTACTGCCTTCTGAAACCTGTTTTTCAACTACAATATAATTTTTATTTTATTTATAAATGAATTTAATCCGCAATTTTTTAAGATTGTTTTTCTTTTGCAATAAACTACCATAAGAAAGGTTTTTATTTTATTGGAAATCTAGCGGACATAGCCATTTAGACATCAGGGAAAACATTTTGTTTCATAACTAAGTCTTTTGACGAAACCTCGTAGGGACTTAAAACTAAAACTATTATGCTATACTGTTAATCCTGCTTTACTGAAGGGATTGTGCTTATTGATTTCCATCAAAGTGGATAGTAAAATGTTTCCTTTTTTAAAATTTAAAAAAATAATAATTTATTTATTTATTAATAAAATTTATTTATATATTTATTTTTTTTATATTTATTTTTTTATTATTTATTATTTTTATATTTATTAATAAAATTTATTTATATATTTATTTATTAATAAAATTTATTTAATTTTTTATTATTATTTTATTGATACGTCTCTGGGTCCATGACTGGTTTCAGTTTGACTAAAAAAAAAAAAAAAAAAATTCTGATGAGTTGATTAAAGTTTATTTCTTTGATATCCGTTGCCTGCTTTGTACGATTTTTAAAATGTTACGGCCTGTTTTGTCCGATTTTTAAAATGTTACTGTCTTGTGAAACCGCGATTCTGATGATTTAGTTCTATCAACAAGCAACCGACTTCTGAAAATCTGGTCAGCTGTACGTGAGGAAAATCCTTTTTGTTCCCCTTTTCCTTGCAAAAGAATTCCTAGACCGAATAAGGGCGATGTTCAAGCCTCGCGCGACCTTAAGGAAATGTCGGGACTCCTTTAAAGGAATCGCTGCTATCCTTCTGACCTCCCGCTGCTCCGCTTTATGTCGCCACAGATAAAAACCCGGAGTAAAAAAAAAAAAAAAAGAAATAATAAAAAAAATGTGTCAACTGAGGTTATGAAACTTATGATTTTTATAAAAATGAAGTATAGGCAATAACAGTTTATGATGGCCGGAATGTTCAAGAAAATATTACGAACAATAATAAAAAATATTTAAATGCTTTACCATGTTATATGATATTATCCTTTTCTGAAAAAGGAAAAGGAAAATTGCATTCACACTTTATAACAGTGATTATATGTATATGCATATAAGTGCTTAATATATGTTAATAAGAATTAAGTATAGAATAGAAAAATGTTTATTCATTAAAAAAAAATCTTGTACCCATTATTAATATACATCATTACAAAAGACTTAAATAGTTATCCTCGAGTCTGGTATTTTAGAAGAAATGAAGGGGTCGGGGCAAATAGAAAAAATATAGAAAAAATAAAAAATAATAGCAAAAATAGTGCCAAGCAACATTTTTAACAAAAATGAACTGTAGCTGCAGTCTGCTGTATATTACGGAGGACTATATGTCTATGAAGGAAATGCCACCTAAATATGTCTATAGAGCCTCTATAGTCATATTGAGGTGGAATTTCCATCATAGACATATAGTCCTACGTAATATACAGCAGACTGCAGCTACAGTTTATTTTTGTTAAAATTGTTGCTTGGCACTATTTTGCCCGGACCACTTCAAATGTTGGGAGTGATAACTACATAAAATAAAAATATTTCCTGATATTCAAATATACACTCAAGCTACGAGTAATATAAATTCATTTGGATTCCGATTGTTATTTAAAATAATGTTCAGTATATTCATTGTTGCCACGGTTGACTTACCCGTTCCAAGGCGGCTAAAAAGAAGCTGGATGAGGGACTTCCTCTCCTGAATTAGTGTCAAGCCCGGAAAGAGGTGCCGCTGGGCACTTTCGTTCCTTCATGTCATACATGCCTTACATATTATTGCGTTGCTGCAGCCACTGTCGCAGACCACTGACAGGTGCGAATTAATGTTTGAAGACAAAAATAATAATAATAATAATAATAATAATGCTACAGTATAATAAAAAAAAAAAAAATTATTAAAATGATCAATAGTTTCAACCAAAAGAATGTTTTGAATGTCATTCATATCGGATTTGCCAATTATGGTCTTCTTTAAGTAATAATTTCTTGATTCTTGGAGAGAGGACAATGAAGCAGTAGATGTTGAAGACTTCATTTGCTTTAAAGGAATAGGATTTGTATTTAGAAGCAAATTATTCTTTTCTGGTTAGGTGATCCTGATATGGCTTACAATTCTTTGCTTGTATGTTGGCTCTAAAAAGGACATAAGCCTTGGGTTTCTACAGTTAAAATTATCGATGGTTCTGCGAATTGGGTGTGATTTGGAATTTAGAACTCATTGATATTTTGCATCCTTTCCAAAATGCCCTCTTTTTGTCCTAGCCAAAACTCTCGGAAAATGGTTTAACCATTTGAAATATGTATGTAAAGGCGTAATTACTGGTAAACAGAGGATAAACTATTTTTTTTTCATAATAAGTTGAGCGCTTACTAAATTCATATATATATATATATATATATATATATATATATATATATATATATATATATATATATATATATATATATATATATAATGAAAGGAAAACTGTCCTGAAATGCTTATTTCCAATTATCAGTCATGCCCTTGTGCGAAAAAAACAAAAACAAATCCACCTTACCATGTTGCAAAAAGTGTTATTCCGATGGGAACTCCGATTTGAAACTTTTTAACTTCAATTAGCATTAATAATAAATAGTTGGTAATTCACATTAGGAATTATAGTCAGAAAAACGAGCGTGAAATATTCCATGTATTAAATATAAGGCTGGCTGGATCTGATGGCCGTGACATTATGCGCCTTCATAATTATTTGAAAATAAATCTAAGTCTAGAATCATATAGCTCTATGAATTGATTTAAAGCCAATTAAGTATGAATTGGAGTTATGATTTATAATCCTAATTAATGAATTTGCATCGGCTACGATAGCATTGAAATGAGATTCTCAGGGATAAGTCGAAACGGTTCCCTGAATTGGTATTAAAAAAAAAAAAAAAAAAAAAAAACCTTAAAACAAACGCGCTCTGTCTAGAGCCAGGGGTGCGCCCTCCCCCCCCCCTTAGAACGTTAGGTTTATATAGGCTATATTTTCTCATTTTCCAAGTCCTCGAATGGTTGAATGGCGGGATGGCTGAATGGGCAAACGCGTTAAAAATTACGCATTGCCCAAGGCAACGTATGATTGCGAACCCCAAGATGGCAAGTTCAAAACCCGGACCCGCGGGACATTTAATAATATTTGGTATCGATCCCCCACCAGGAGAACCCTACAAGGCGAGGAAGGAGAGAAAAAAAAAAAAAAATCCTCGAATTGAAAATGGATTTTATTTAAACATTTAATAGTAATTTGCAACTTTACCAATACATATTTTAAATTAGGTCCTTCATTACTCATGAAATGTAAAATAAAAAGTGCCCTTCTCCTCACAGAAAATTTCCATGCAAAATAAATTCCGCTTCACATTTGTTATTACTAAACTTAACACGGTCCCATCAATATGCATTGAAAAGTCTTAACCTCAGAAAATATACGATGGAAGAGTGAATGATAAACTTTAATAGAAAATGCTCTTGATTATTTGTGATTTTTTTTTTTTATTGTGTGCATTTACTGAATATGTTCATTGTGTTGTATCATTAGTTGATATGCATCAACACGATACTATGGGTAAATTGTGGTCTGATTCGATTAATGGTCGATAATGATTATTCCCAAACGCCTGCTGGAGGATCGCCCTAGTGGTAGTCGCATTAGAGGAAGACCACGTCTTTGGTGTCTGGACCAGGTGGTGGATACTTTGAAGAGGATGGGCATAAAAAGATGGAGGATGCTTGCCCGTGACAGAAGAGAGTGGAGAAAGATTCAAAGAGAAGCCAGGGTCCTTGTAGGACTGTAGCGCTAATAAATAAATAAATTATTAAATTGTTTAAGTAAGATATATTTATTTGTCTATATCATTATGTAATTGTATACACATTGAAAAAACACGAAAATAAATAATCTATTATATTCATTAATTTTTGTAACAGCGCTCGGAGAAGATCAGTTTGCATTGATTTTTTTTATTTCACTTTGCAATTTCGTTTTCACCTGAATTTTTAAATTTTGGTCGAGAACTACAAGCAGCATTGCGGTTTGACCTGGACAAAATAACATCAAGAATTTGCAGCATCCTTAAGGCTTCAGCGTTTTTTAATAATGATATTATAACAAAATATATAGTGAAATAAAGTAGTATTTTATTTAATGTAGAAACTTGAATTTGATGGTTTGCCCATTTGTTCAGAGGGCAGTCCAATGTAAGAGATGGTTAACCGATATGAGAAATATTATATGAAGGCAAAGAAGACCTGATAGAAAATATAAATAAGAGGATGGCGAGAGGAAAGTATGGGTGTCGTAGAAAGTGTAGGACACTTATTGTGCAAAGTCATATTCTGTATTCAAGGATTTTTTTATAATTTTGATAAATTGTACTTACGGTACTTTCGGAAATAAATAAACCCCTTTTACCCTGGAAGTAGGTGCGATACCTTTTATATATTTGATAAGCCAACCATATATTTCTCCTGGCTGAAGAACGGTAGCCCCAAGGCCCTGTCCCTAATGGAGCGGCGATCCACACACTGGAGCCAGTGCTCACTCTGCGATGACCCCGGGTAGGCGACATAGATAAAGCTAAGTGCCTGCTTACATCAAGCCTAAAGCCTTTTAACTTACGGAGCTTGGAGTAGGTGTCGGTTGTAATGCCCTGTGTATCCGCTCTCGGAATGTGCAAATGCGCCTTGTCCCAGTTACTTCATTCTGTTCATTCTTGTTTCGTCCTTTTACAATTCCTTACGACCTCCTTTTAATGCTTAAATCAACAAAATAAGTTTCAACTGTACTTCTATTCAGTTATTCTATTACTTTATACTTGGGAAAATGATATTAACCCTTTCCTCTCGAGGTTTCCGGAGCGGAACCATTTAAAATTTGTCTTCGAACTCGAGGGCTCCGCTATGGAGAAAATGCAAATAATTTTCAGTTTGTAACATATAAGGACATAAACAAATCTTAAAAACTATTTATAGGATATTTCGTTTTTGGTGATAAATGACGGGCCGGCTCGCGGTGTTTTTCATTATTTTTATAGTACGCTAATCTTTTAACATCGGCTATATTTTGTATTTTTAATTCATCTTTTATTTCCTCAATTGTACAATAATTTAGTTCGGGGCACCAAATTGATCCCTTTACTTTGATTTAGATTCCCATGTGCTTCTTCTTTAACCGGAAAGTTATTTAATAGATTATATTATATTTATATATTAGTAGATTATATTTATATATTGTATTGTAATGTACTGTACTGTACTGTACTGTACTTTACTGTACTGTACTGTACTGTACTGTACTGTATTGTATTGTATTGTATTGTATTATATTATATATTAGTAGATTATATTTATATATTATATTATATTTATTTAGTAGATTTTCACATTTTAGGAGCTTTTCTGATTGGATATCTGAGAAAACTTCTTAGGGAATCTTAGGGATTTCCATCGTTATCCTGTCAGGTTCTATTAATTATCAAAAATTTTACACAATTTTTAGATCTATTTTCAGTATTCCCAAAAAACGTCCCTTTAAATTTAGATTTAAAAAAAAATATAAAATTTAAAAAAATTAAGTTCTTTTTTGTAACTATGTGTTCTTAAAGCTTCACAAATACATATCACCTAAATTTCATTACTATTCCTTACTTGGTTCTAAAATTGTATTGTATAATATTACGATTTCAAGGTGTACGTTTTCGCAAATAAGTTGCGTCGAGTTGCCGGTAGGTAACATACGAAACGGTGCCGAGTGCAAAGTATCTGATTAAGGTTATGAATTATAACTCATAATTCATGGTTAACATTATTCTGACTGCGACCTGTCAGCAGCTGATGAACATATAATTATGAAAGTTGGTTATAGAGAAGATCTTTTATTTTTGGTACATGGAAGTCGTGCAAGTGTTGGGCATGTCGTGATATGTGATCAGTAAAGAGTTAGTCATGTGGCAAGTAAGAAAAAAAAATATGCACCAACCTAAATAACCTTGGACCTTAAAAGACAAGCGGTCTAATGTTTGATAAAATATTTTTATATGGGTTTGAAAGATTTAATTTTTACTTTCACTTACCTATTTATGAAATATATAGTAAGGAAAAGTATTGTAAGTAAAATTATCGTGACTTCCGGTTTTCAACGGGTATATACGTTTTGGGGTACCCTGAGTCCAAATAACCAATTCCCGCGAAATGGTCGATGTGTAAACAGACCAGCTCAAAAACTATAAACCGTACGAACCTGAAATTGGGTATAGGTGTATTTATATGCATCAAAATTGGTCAAATGGAGGAGGCACTTTATTAAAAAATGTTGTCTCATTTTCACGTTTTTTTAATATTTATTCAAAAATGGGTGTAACTATTTTGATCTAACTGGGTATTTGATGTATGTAAAAGGCCGCGAGGCGACAGCCACAATTTCATTTCCCATATTATCATTGATGAAAATTAAAACTTTTACTTAACAATTAAAAATTTTATTTTACTATAGAAAGTAAATACGAGATGCTTAAATTATTTAAAGCGTTAGTTGCGAAAAAATATGGTATAAGATAATCTTTAATTAATTATAGTTTAGTTCCATAATAGATTTATGAATGCAATAAAAAGTGATTTTAGAGGAACATTAATCGTTCTCGATTTCCAGAAATGCATACAGAAACACGTTCATATGTGAAACTTGTGTATTGCGCGCATCGCACCAGGTTTTTTTATTATACACTCCGTTCACGGCTTCGAAATACCAAATAAGTAATAACTTTTTAATTTTAAGTATGTTCAAATGTTATTAAGCCAAAGTTTAAAAACCTTGGTCGTTTTTCAAAAGTTTTCTTCTTCATCCTCTTCATTTTAAAGTATGGGCCCCATTTCATCCTTTTATCAAGAGGTAGTCCAAGGTACTATATCTGTTCGTATAATTTTGACTTTTTCTATATAAATTCTTCTGTATACATATAAAATGTAAGAATTTTTGCGGTGAGTAAAAGTTATGTGTTTTGATTTCTCCTAAGTCTAATTTTACATAATTTGGACCATTCATTTAATTTATGTAATTGGTTTTGTTAGGTTAATGAAGCTTGTGGCGGATCTTGATTTTTGTTAATATTGCTGTATCGTCTGAGTAAGTAGCGGTAAATGTTTAATTTAAATTTGTAACGGTAAATTTTATTTATTCTTAATTATACATTTATTGCTTATATAATAATTAGTATAGTATTAGTAATGATAAAGATATACAGCCGATATATTTTTTTTTTATATTTATCAATTTGAAATTATTATTGCGAAGTATATAAAAGAGTAGGAGTAAGAGAAGAGGAGAAGTAAACAAAGATATATCAAGTTCCTAACTGGGAAGCTACTTAATAAACATTATTCTTCAAATTGAACAGTACTGCCCACTCTGACTAGTTTTATCCAATATTTATCTTGTATTTCTTGAGATTTCTTTCTTCTATGTATATATATATATATATATATTGATATGGAAAGGTTTATTCTCGGTTACCTGGAGAATATTAACACCTGTAAAAATAAAGGTATAAACATGTCTATATAATCAAAAATAAGTGATGTTCGTTGGTAACTGCATCACTGCAGAACGGCTGATTTTTTTAAATGTTCGTAATAATCCGAGAAATTTTTAAAAGTTGCTTGGAAGGTGTGCAAATTGCGTTATTCGGGCATAACTTGAAAACTTCGATCCTAGAAAAAATAAAAACATAAAATAAATATCGAATTTAAATATGTTGCTATGTTCCAGCGAATTCTGTTATTAATTTTTTTTTTTTTTTTTTTGACAGTTAGTAGTCAGTTAGTTTCTTAAATTAATTATGATTCAAATGTTTGGTTTTCAAAATGGTAGCTCAAACCCTGAGTGGGTAGAGGGTTTCGCGGGGCGCAAATTTAAACTTAATAAATAATCTTTTTTGCAACTATAAATTTATCCTTATTTTAACATTGGTGGTCATAAGATTTCATCAGCTATAAAAGTAAATGTGTTATAAACAAAAAATGCACATCTAAAATTTAAGTTCGATTTAAAAAAATACTAGATACTATCATCAATCTTGTGCTTCCAAGTTATTTTTATTAGAGTTGTGAGCCTGAATTCCTGCACATACATTTTATGTTTTTCTGATTCACACTGAAATATCTGATATACACTGAAAGTAAAAAAAAATTGTGCCTCAAAACTTTGTGAAAAATAAGTGGGCAGATTGAATTAGCCAAAATTAATTTGTAGTTATATAAAGTCATCAGGATCGTTTATGGCTACAAAATTTATGAAAGAAAGTGCCTCATCCGTTGGATTAATTTAATTACTTCAAATAACAAACTTCTTCTTCAGGTTCTTCCGTTTTACAGTTTTTGAGCTAGTCTGTTTACACACACACTCGCATAAACAAATACACGCACTAGCAGACCATTTAATCGCGGGGCTAGGTTATTTAGGCTCATGGTACCCCAAAACGTTTATTTACGATGAAAAGCGGAAGTCAATTTTTTGTACGATTGCAATACTTTCCCTTACTGTATATTCCAAATATAGGTAAGTGAAAGTAAAAATGATTTTCCTGAAGCCAGCTTCTTTACTTTAATGTGGATCATAACTTTTTCAATTTGATTTTTTAATACTATTTCGAAATCTTTATGATTTATAGTGTTATAAACTATATTATAAAGTACAGTAAAAGAGGTTAAGAGAAGATTAAAAGAGGTGGAGAGAAGATGGTATAGTGTGGTTGTGCTCTCCTGTATCCTATTTCAATACATTCACCACAGGGTCATGGAACTCTGACAGTTCCCAAGCAGAGTCATTCCTTTCACGGCCCCCTGCGAAATTCTTTGAGCGCCAGTGTCTTCACACAATGGTCTGTTACAATTATTTTGGGCTGTTAAAAAAGGAAATATCATTAGAAACGTGGTATACTTGTTTCCACTTCTCCGGATTATTTCAAATAAATATTATACTGGAAATAGATATGTGTTTCTATTTTTTCTTCAAACCTTTGACAAGAAATATACATGTTTCTTACTTCAATTATTTTCAAATTTGGAATCTTTTCTGTAAATGATCCTTTGGGCTTTTAAATGTTGGTGCTGGTCTGTTTTCGATTTATCAACACTTGGTCGGGCCCATTACCCATTTCTTTTTAGACTATGTACCATCATTATTTAAAAATTATTTAATTTTTTTTGTACCTGTTTCGGGTGGCTATTTTAGGTATCTTGTAATTGTAGGTCTTTTATATATCTTTTAGTTATTGTAAATAAATATATAATAATACATTTTGTGAAGAAGGGTATAAAATTTCTATTATTTTTGGCACATTAAAAAAGTACATTTTAAAAAATTGACATCATCCGCATGACGTTAAAAAATATTCACCTATGTAGAAAAACTTAAATGAACAAAGAGTTTTCTAGTTATATGATTAGTGATATTACAATATTAGGGTAGTTAAGGAATTATTTCATGAAAAATTATCAAAGAACATCATACTATTCCTTATTTATTATTTATTTTTAGTATCTAACAGGGTCTTTTCAACCACTTGGGTCATTTCAGCCTTTATGCTACACAAGGAGATGACTATTTTGAAATGTTAAAATCGGAAAAAATGCGATAAAATAAAAAGGTCTGAAAAGTATGAAATTTAAAGGTATAGCGATCAAGAAAGCATAAAAATTATGAATAAAATCGTATATAAAAGGAGGCAATACATAAGCAAAATTTAATTTTAATGAGATAGGAAAAAGATTAAAATAATAAAAATTATATGACAAAAGATAATATGAAAAAAGCAATTAAATCATGGCCTAAAGTTTATTTTTTTAAATTATATTTAAGAAACATGCACAATTTTTCTGCATATATATATTCTTCGTGTAGTTGCTTTATATCTCGCCGAAGTTTGTTCCCTGTAATTCGTTCCGTTCAGCTTCGTAAGCATAGCACTCTATGAGGATATGCGACACCGTCAGAGGCACCACGCAGGTGATGTACTGAGGCGGTGCTTTCCTTGTCATAAAGTACGCATCTGTAATCCTGGTATATCCTCTCCGTAGGCGGCTGAGAAGTGTATCCTTTCTTTTCGATTTCATCCAAGCCATTTCACTATGTTTCCTCTATTTCACTATGTTTGTTTCCCCTAAGTCAGAACTAATCGCCTTGCCATTTATCTTATGACTATTGTTTTACTAATGCTATTACTTCTGTTTTAAGTGTGTGGGTAGTTGGCATACCTTCTTTAATGGTTTTTCCTGCCGTGGTATCAGCGATCTCATTGCCTCTGATACCACAGTGACCCGTTAACTACAAAAATTGTTCCTTTAACCCAGCCCTTATCAATAATTTTAAGTATATTTCCTTCTTGATTCAACATACACAACTTGAAAAGAACCATTCCTTATTGAATTAACTTAATTTTTTTTCTAAAGATTATACAGACAATTTAAAACCTCACAAAGTACTAAAAGATTTTGCCTTTGAAAAATCTGTTTCACTTTGCGTCTCCCAGAAATTCAGCCTGTTATAATTATATAAGTGTTAGAATACCGTGAAAATTTTCGGCGGAGTGGAGTTCTATTAACTGTGGGAAATAGTAATTATACTCCACCGCTACATCAGCACATCCTCTGACCTTCGGAGGTCGATTCTGCTACCTATTGCTAGCGCTATTGCGATAGATAACTATAGTAATAGATAATACACCTAGATACCAACTCACACTAACATACTTAGTATTCAAATATATTCCTCTGTGAACGTAATGAAGCTATTTTATTTATTTTTTTATAGTTGTAGTAATAAACTTTGTCGATCCTAGGTTATAATTTTTGACATAATAAACTGTTAATATATGGTACAATAAATTTGACTTAACCACTTATTCACTGGGATGACGGATCACATATCTAGACTTATACAAATTTTTCGCTTCCCTACTTTTGAACGATGTAAGATCTTTTTAAAAATACACCGCTCCTCTCTATTAACTAAATATTAACTATGATCCCTTTTGAATTATGTATGAATTGGAAGACCATGAATGGGGAAATACATCCGGAGATTTCCAAAACAACATAGAATCAGAAAAACGGCGGCAATGAACGGTCCAAGGTCTCAGTTGGAATACTCAGCTACTTGGTGGGAAATATAAATAGCCTCACTACTAGTTTTTATTTTTATTTTGGTTTCTTCTTTTATAATTTTGTTCTTATTGTATTAATGTAATTAAACCTTATTGCGTTTTCCATCCAATGCATGGAATGAAATTTCATTTTATCTACTCATCTCTAGTTTGTGAGGTGTGCCAGATTGATTTTTTTTTTCTAACAAGATAGTAAGAGCCGGAGGGATAACCTTAATATACGTATTGCAGTAACAATTATGATAGGCTGTTATTTGCTTGTTTACAGTTACATTGTTGCGGGGGATATGGTTATGATGAGGAGGGTCACGCCGAGTTTGAGTCACGCCTTCCAAATTATCTTTAATGTGAGGTTGCTAGAGGAAACCCGGGGAGGCAAAGTTTGTTCTAGCTCGGGGTGAGGATACTTAACAGCAATCACTTGTTTAAATTTTTTGAAAAAACCGGCAAGTGATTTAAATTTTTTAATCTCAATTGGCTGACAGAAAAAAATGAACCATATACACCACATAAATCAAAATCATTAATTTATTTCGACATATATTTTTCTCCATTAATTACGTGCAAATTAGTTATGTAAAACTATTGCGCTAGCTGCACAGAAATACCCTTATCAATGGTGATGACGGGAGGGGGGAATCCTGTGGAGCAGCCTTCTTATCAGTGTGAGCGAAAACTTATGATGTTATAGCCTTTATAGAGTTGATGTTTAATGTTGCGGCAATGAGTTGATTGTCAGAATCAACCGTAGGCAGGGTAGGGAGTTAAAATAAACAAATAAATAAAATAAATGCTTTACACATCAATTGTACCACATCTACAAATTCTTGAGAATGAGCAATATTTTCGATCGATCAGCAATACAGATCAGCAGCTTTACATGTCATGTGAGCGGAAATATCGCATCAAGCAGGAGCACTGAAATCTGTTTGTGATCGAATATTGCAACGCGGAAAAAAAAAAAAAAAATGTAATAAACTTATGATTGAAAAGAGTTCTAAACTTGTTGTTTAGAACACAACAAACGTTTATAGTACATGTTCGTGATTGTTCGAGAATAACCTAAGCTTGTCTGTAACCTTTTAGTCAGTTCTAATTCAGACTAAATGTATAAATATAAGGATCGATGGATTGGAGAGTTAGTCATGATCTGAAGCTCGAATCTTTATTCTTTATCGTTACAAGTTGATACTTTCTGAAACCATCTTTATTATTTAAGTTTATATTGTTTTTGGTGGCATTGTAAATGTTTATTTTCTTTGAATAAGATTATTTATTCTACCAGTTAAAAGATATATCGAATAACGAGCTTGACAGTTTTCATAAATTTATTTAAGTCCTATTCAAATAAGTCATAAAAGAGATAGCCAAGAAGGGCAATATACCTGGCCTTGGAAGGGTATTTTTCTTAAAACCTAGGATTGCCTTTTTTATAGAAAACTAGACCACACCTATAAGTGTCCTATAAGTTTGCCTCTCTTACATGTATTTCAAACACGCTTCCTCTTCAAGATATTTCAACTGTGGCCGTTTTATCAGGATCATGCTGCATATAAATAATCTATACTACTATTTTATAATAAATATTTTTTTCTGGATTTATAAAAATAATAACCTGAATAAAGGGCATCGACTAGAAAGTAAATCTGCATGAGGCATGGTAGATGGTACTGGTAGTGCTACGTGCTGCCGCTAGCCCATTGTCGGTCCTAATGGCGTCTCCTACGTGGGCCAAATCCCTTTGTCACTCCACTTCGAATTACTCTCCTCCATTGTCCACCAAAGGAGTCAATTTCCAATTTCTTAATCCATTATGTCCACTCGCTGCAGGTGGGTTGGCGGATCAGTCAGCGAGATGTGACTCATATACACCGTCATATAGTTTCAAACCGTCTAGTCTAGATCTTTTGTATGTCTAAAAATGCCTTCTTGAAGGTACAATGCAGGTATAATTAATAAGATATATTTATAGATATTGCAATTAATTATATTAAATTTTATTCCTAAAGTGATTTACCTAGTATGCCGTAATATGGTGAAAATGCTTATTGCTCTTGGGCGATCCTCTTTCGTCACCAATGCGACAGCTTTCGGAAATCTATTAAAGAGCCGACTCCTGAGGTCTCATCGCCCGAAGACCTTGAGAAGAAGAGGTTGCGTGCGCGCTGAGACGATTTGCATCCAGAGAAGACTAATTGCGAAGACTAATTAAAGAAGGAAGAAGGTTGAGTTCCCAGGGGGGCCTTCAACCCGGCTACCGTTGCCTCTCCACGCATCGCCTCCTCCTCCTCGCTCTGCCCCGCGCTTCCTTTCCCTCCGCCCTTTCCCTCTCTCTCTCTTCACTGAAGAGTAGGCGAAAGGGTTAGAAAAGGGAATGGAGTACTGGAGGCAGGGTGAAAACGGATCTAGCTGACTGGTAGGAAACGGAGAGTACTTGCAACCATTGAAAATTCTATTTCGAATTAATGAAAGAATCATATCAACAACATTTTTTTTATCATTGGTGATGCTTAAATTATCATACAATATAAAAATATCAATAAATCAAGTTCTAGAGTCTTGGATATCACTGACTGTCAGCAAAACCTGCTTGACTTCATTATTGAGAATGATTACGGACTTCAAAATTGATTCGAAATCAATTCGAAACGAGTTAAAAACTAACATCACTGACTAATCGCACAAGCTTTATTTGTTTTTTTTGCTGTCATTATTTAAATCAATCTTTTTAAATCGAACTCTTAAGCTAAAAATTGTTATTTCCTAATTCAAACTCCTTCAATTAAACATCTATTTAAAACGCATGAATATCTTATATTTTTTTGTATTATTACTCTATTAAAAGCATATAAAGGTTGGATCAAATATTAATAAATAGATTATGTTTATTTAATAAAGCTTATGAAATGTATGGGGAGTAACTACCTGAAGATTTTGCCAATATTTATTTGCTTTCACGTGTAATTTAATCATGTTTTTTTATTGTAAATATTCTCGCCCATCTCAACTGTAAAAGCAATTGATTAAAAAATTAATAAATTAGTATTATTACTAATGTTATTTACATTACAACAGTTTATACAAATTTTGACTTTATAAGTGGCAATGATTAAAATTTTCTAATTTAAGATTCTACTATTTATGTTTATATAAATGTATTTATATATTTTATATGAATTATAAAAAATAAAATTATTTAAATTATGCTTTTGCATTTATTTTTGTATTTATATTTTTTTCTTGATATATTGAACATATATTTTTTTCTGTTTGTAGTGGAGGACTAGACTCATGTCTTTGAAAGAGTATCGTTATTAAAATACTTACCAAACTCAATGTTTATCAACAAATATTGATTCCATTTCAAAATATTTAGATGTTTATATTATATTTTTCCTGGTATTCTTAAAGGCTTTATTTTTTAAGAATTCAACCCAAATAACGTCAACAATGTTGTTATTTTTTTTTTTTATTCCTCGATTATTTTATATTATTTTAAAAAATTAACTACTTTTGCTACGGTTTTCCTTATGTACTAATATATACCTACCCAATAATTTTTATTCGTTTCAGACTTTTATTTTCTTTGCTAAATTCCTGAGGGTGCTGGATCACAGTTTCCCAAGCCTCGGTGAAAATTAATTCAGGGCCGAAAGAAGGAAGGCATTAACTATTTAGAGGGAAGGATTTAAGTTAACATTAGCCAGTAAATGGTTTAGGCCTTGGCGGGTCAGGCGCGATAGTTGGCAAGCCAGCACGACCTCTCCGTACTTCTAGCTTTTAACCTTTTTTATCATTTCAATTAAGTATTTGTTTTATTTATATTATTTATTATACGTCATTTAAATTTACATACTAAGATAAAAAGACCACTTAAGCATTTAGAAAGCGTAATTAATATCGAATTCTTTTATAACTTACTAGCTTTCTTAAAGCAAAAGTGAAAAAATAGACAAGCGAACAATTATAAGAGAGTACAGTAGGCAGTTGATATTGAATATAGTTAAGTATTTTTATTATTTAAGTTGCTTGTATATAATTGCTTTACTAATGTAATTTTTTTGTATTATATACTCATACATATTAATTTTATATATTTTATATTTGAAGCGACGAGATTGGTCTCGTCAGGAAGTTGAACCCAGGTCTTACTCATATCAGGCTCGGTACGCTGCCACTGCCACACCGAGATCGCATCCAAGCCGAGTCACTTCTGTTCTCGAATCTTTTAAGTAGTCGATTCGCTGTCGGAACCATTCTTTTTTCTTCAAAAATGAAATATTTAAAAATACATATTACTAATTTTACAATTCGTAAGACATCTGTAAAGTTTCCTTTTGGTTTGTAACCTGCTCGAACAACCACTACTACTCTCTAACAGGGTAGAGTTGCAATGTTACATTCTACAATATGTGAGAGGCATACTTGACAATTTTATCATACAACATACCTACATTTTTCGAAATAGTATTTGCATATTACATACTTTCCAAATAACACATTACATTACAGATTATATACTTCCATATACCAACTGTCTAAATTTTCGTATTAATTTTTTTCAATTATATAAATATTTCATTTATGTTACACGGCACCTATTATTTTCTAATATACTTTTTTAGTACAATTAAAAACTTACTTAGAAATTCCAAGTCAAGTATTTATTTATACTTACAATAATTTAATTTAGGAGTTCAGCTGACTTATAAGGTATTTAAAAAGACAAGTAGAGTAAGAATATTTTAATTGAATGGGGATCTTGAGTGATAAATCAAGTAATACAATTTTTTAGCATGATTAATTTTTATTTTTGATATATAACTTAGTCCAAAAATATTTCATTTCAATGTAATTAATTTAATTTTCTAATTAATAAAATGTAATAAATAATTCTTAAATAACCGTTCATATCGAATAGTATAATAAATATAACTTATCTAATGATTATTTGTAGTATCTAATGATCATAAATAATAATATTAAGGGAAACATAAACATCATATACATTACGTTTTTCCATTAAAACTAAAATTATGTTCGTATTAGTTTTCATGTCAAGTTCATTTCCGCCACCATCATATTTGATGCATACCGGTCGGTTTCTTTTGCCCTGAAAGGAAGTACCCTGTTCTTGTAATGTAACTTCCATTACTGAAAGGCCTCAACGATATTTCCAACAGACACTAAGAAAATAAATAAAGGTTCTAACAAAATAAAAAATTAGGAGTCTTCTTTTATGGTGAGACTAGTTTCATCTAAAGTAGTTTAGAGTGTTAAAATATTCCGGTATTCGGATGGTTTTCTATAATCTCAAATGCTTTAAGACGATTAGCTCTGGAATCCTTAGTTAAGGTAATACTAATCGAATAAAAGCTTAATGCCTCAGGTTCTCTAAACACTAGATCTGTAGGTGAATAAATTGCTTTCGTTGCATTCATGAAAATAAATGAGGTATGCATAGTATTTTATTATTTATTACATATCTTAGATATAATTTTGATCGAGATTCCAGTTTTTACAATAATTCTTGTTTGAAAAATGAAATATAAAAAAATAATATTTTTTTCCTTAATTTAACATTTGTTGGAAATTAAAATATCAATATATGTTTTAATATGAATTATTCACACTCAATTCATTTAAAAAGAATTCTGTTACGATTTCCAACAAATGAATCTATTCACATCGAGCAGGAGACTGCTTTTGAGTATTCAAAGGAAGGTGTGATAAAAAAAATTCAAAACATGAGGAGAAATTTTAGAGGACTGGAATAGATTTTGTATTTTCAAAACTATTTGTATTACTAAGGGGTATAATTTATAAAAAAAAGGGAAGAAATTTTAGATATCAGTTAAAAAATTAACAAACCCCTTATTCACTCAATTAAGAATTCTCGACTACCTCTAAGATGTCAAAAGTTGTTTTTAAATTAAATTTTCATTACATTATTAATTTTAGTTCCTAACTTCTAACTATTTCGTTCAAAATAATAGGATGAATTTCACCCCTTAATCATTTATTGGAAACAAAGAAAATAAAAAATAATTTAATTATTTCATATGATTAAAATGATAGTACTGGCTCAGGACCTCCAGTTTACGCCTACGCCCTATCCTAGGGACGGAAGAGCCAAGGACTTTTTTCTCCCCTTTGAAAAATCTTAGGGCCATATCCTAGGGACGGAAGAGCCAAGGACTTTTTTCTCCCCTTTGAAAAATCTTAGGGCCACCACGGGACGGGATCCCGCGACTTTTAGTATTGTAGGCTGCTAATGCTAAAAAATATTCTCAAAAAGTTTACAAAAAAAGAAAAGTTTACAAGCCTTCCCCGCCTCTAAACGAAAACCTGCGGACGCCCTTTGTTGTATATTATGATTGTTTATTATTATTGGTGTTAAGTGCTATCGTATGTACCAGATTTCGCTCGATAGTCGACATTATGCGATCTGAACTGTGCTATGATTAAACGACGACGAAGGAAAAAGAAACCTTAGATTTACAATATGTGATTCTGTTTTGAAATTGATATTTCTATCATACCTGAAATTCGTTCGAGAATTTCATTTTTACGTTATTTGGTTCTTGCGTCACTAAGTTTAATGTAATCGTTAAAACGCGAACGCTTCTCTTATCCCGGTGCCTAGATAAATACTACTACGATAGGATTTATTATCTAGGAAATGAGAAGAAGGGTATGACGAATGAATGAAGTAAGGTATGGTATGAGGAGTAAGGAGAGAAGAAAATTGTGTTATCGACTGAAACCTCGAAGTCATTCGCAACCGAGTGACAGAAGAGGTTACGTTGTTGTAATTCTTTCACTATCTTGAAATATATTTAATAACGTACGTAGCAGTTCCATTGCGATGGCGAAGACTATTCCTGGAAGTTGTAAAAAGTTCTACCAATCCTCTGAAGAGAGAAATTATTTCACAAGGGTGTTCCAGTCGATGGCTGAGGAAGTGCTTCATATCTGTGTTTAGGGGCGCCCATGTCTCAGGCCACTGCTGGCTAAAGTTGTTATTTTCTCCGCTCAAGTGACTGTGATTAGTTTCTGCAAATGCTCCTTTCTTAAGGTTTTTAAACTAAATTAGATTTGGGTCAACTGTGATTACCTTTAGTGTAGTGGCTAAGATGACAACCGAATAAGTCCAAAGTCGTGGGACCGTCATAAGCCCTGCTGGTAGTTATAGTATTTTTTATATATTTTCGGGAGTTATATATTTTCGGCTATTCCATTGGAGGGGGGTGTAAAATGATGATCCCAAACTAATGCGTTAAAGATACCTGCCCTAATTATACAAGGAGAGGTAAAATTCAGGATTCCATCACATCAGTCGATTAGTAATTAGTATAAACTGACGTTAAATGAATAAACAAAGGAAGAAATTTATATTTAATTTATTCGAACCTTTTTCTTGCTTTATAATTACTTTTGGACCTGTCGCAGTTATAACTACAGTCTGCAAATATGAGAATATGTACTGATATTCTGCCGGCATTTTCAGGAATGAGGAAAGGTATTAAACATCAGCACACATTTCCAGTCTAGATCCATGAGAGGTCTTCATGAATCAAGCTCCTCTTCAGCTACATCCTATAAGGTATGTCAGTAGTGGCCAGTAGTCAGTAGAATATATTTAATTATACTTTTTAAAATTTCAATAGATTATAATTTCAAAATTTTTTAATTGTGCTTTATTTAAGTATGTTAATACGTGTGTTGTATATATGCATGTATAAAGGTGCGTCTGTTAGTAGACTTAAAATTTTGGATTGAAAAACTTTCAGTTTTTTCTCGTTTTAAAATTATAATCTGTTATCTACAACCAAGGTAATGAATACATCTGTATTCCTAAAATCCATGAACAGTCTTAGGCTCGGTATCTTGCAAGGAAGTATTGGCTTATTGGTCAATGGTCCTGCAAGGAAATATGGTTTGACGAAAATATGTTTTAATAATTTTATAGTTTAAAAATACATCATACAATATAATAAAATAAATACATCAAAATTCATTTGAAACATTGTCAAACAGAAACTCTAATGAGGAAATATGAAATACCCAAAATTTAAATGTCTTTGTAACTTTTTTCTAACAAGAAATGAATTGTACCATAAAGGAGAAAAAAAACCCCTCAGTTACAGCCTTTTAAAACCTAGGGAGATAAGTTTTGAGAAGAAAGGTATAAATATGTATGTAGTTATATTTGTAAAAATAATATGGAAGATCCCTGTGAATAATGGTTAAGTAAAATTACTTCATTTTATTTATTTATTACTAAAATTAAACAAATTGTATGAAATCAGGTTTTTAGCGTTGAAATTTCGTCGAAAATAGCAAAATAGTAGTTAATTAGTACGTCTATTAAACTAAATAAACAGTTCTTTTCAGTAATGAGATATAAGAGTCGACTGATTGTTCACCGACTGATTTTGCGTACATTATGATAACTAAGTATCAAATGAACGCCTGATTTAAACATTTTTAAGCTAATTAGACCTAACCAAATATTCACTATATGAATTTTAATCAATATGAAAAATAAATAGATTTTCCTACTTTAATAAAGTAAATACATAAGGATATAGGTTAGCAGTTTAGTTCTGTAAGCATTCTCAGTAATTAACTATACGAAATGACCAGCTCTGAGGAATCCACACGTGCCCATGGAACACTTCACCTCATCAAATGGCCTTTACCTGATTCCGTGTAGGCATCCGCCCAACACTTTAAGGTTAATATGAAAACTTCTAGCCAGGATTTTATTTTTTATTTTTTTTTTTTGTTCTCCGATTCGTAAAGCCTCTATACGATAATAACATAATGAACTTTCTAGAATGTAAAATTATTATAAAAACCTGAAAAACTGCAGCTGATAGAGAGTACTTAAAGTAAATAAGTGAATGGCAATCTAGATGTTAATCTGTCCATCATTTTTTTCCATAAATAAATATTTATTTAAAATTAAGCACATATAGAGGTAGGGTTTGTGCGAAAAAACAGATTAAAAAATTACTTGAAATACCCGGATTCAAACTTTTGAACTGGGCTAAAGATCGTAGCGTCTTTCTTACAGAGCTACGCGATTTTACAAAATAAATTAATCCTCTGATTTCATTATAGTTTATTGCGGATTAATGATTTAGTTTGCTATATTTATTGCTTTATTTTTTATTTAACGATTAAAGCTTTATTAGTTATTCGAAACCTGTGCTTCGCGAAGACTTCCCCCCCTTAATGGATTAATTAATACCGGCTAAAATATGTTATTGTGAACTTAGACGGCCATTATCGGATGTTACAAAGAGCACAATGAGCGCTATACAGACAGCTTTGTAGAGGTGACCCCTATACCTTAACCTACAACTTCTTCCATTGTCCCTTTTCCATCCTCATCGGCGGTCTTCATTCCTATATTCAACAGTTCATTTCTTCCTCAAAAAGCAAGCTAAGAATGATTCAGAATGACGAATGATATTCGGAGAGCCGAAACCATCGTTCTTTAAAAATATTTAACCTTTCAAATTTGACTGGTACTACATTATTCAATACTACAAACTTAATTACCAATTTTTGTAAAAAAAAAAAAAAAAAAAAAAAAATGAATCTTTCAAGATTAAATTGACAGCAAACAATATATACCATATAATTAAAAAACTGACGAAATCCTATTTCATTAGAAATCCACCGAGGATGCATAATTTACTTTACGTTATGTATTCAAAGTAAATTTAAAAAGCGCCTAACCTAAAATCTGTACCTACCTTTTTTTTTTAAAGAAATGCCAAGAGTTCGTTAGTTTTTAATTAGCAAAATGTAAATTAGTTTCAAATTTGATAAAAAAAAATTGATTATTCTAAGAGAATCTTTTCAATTCTAACTAAAGCAAAAAATTCGAGAACAGTTCTATCCCTCTTGGTGATATTCATGTTTTCTGAATATTATTATGGAAATTATACATTATGGGTATCTTATAATAATATAGGGTAACTATACCAATAGTTGACAGGTTAAGAAAAAAATATTAGATTAATTACACTGTTTACTAAAATATTGATTTTATTTCATTCTTTCTTATGAATTTAGTTAGGCCTACCTAGAAAACTGGGAATACAATATCCTATGGTCTTTATTTACGGTTTTTATAAAAAATGATTTCTTTGAACCTTCTAAAATGTGCCAATAGTTGACACATCAAAATGGAAACGTTTGGAATGTTGGCATTTATTGTGTCAATAGTTGACACTTACATTATTTTTTAATTTCCAAAGGAAAATATTAGGTAATAAGGACTGCAATAAAAGTTAATCATTTTTTATTTATAAACTATTCAAAATTGAAACGTAACATATAAAATTTCCACAATTTAATTACTTTATACACAAAAACTTAATAGACAAAAGAAAAAATTTTAACTGGAAAATGAGATCATCCAATTAGGAATAATACAGATAACATATAAAAACAATCATTTTAAATTAATCTACCTCAAGTGGGAAACTAAAATGGTACCTTTGCTGCCCATTAAAGGTAAAAACTTTGGGCATATGTATCGCAGATATAATATCACATGAGGGGACTGTGCATCATGTATCGGTGTTAGTAAAACTTGTTTTCATCCGATTGCATGGTGGTAAAAGTAAAACCAGAATCTCTAATTTACTGACAACTTTAGTAACTTGAGCCAGACATTTTTTATAATATAAATAATCTCTTATTTGAGAACCCAAATATTATAAATTTCCCTTCATCAACACTTAAACTACCTTGCTCCTCCTCTTGAAGAAATATTCCTTGATCAACATTAATTCTCTGCTCCTGCTCTTTGGAATCTAAGCTTTTCTTTCTCGTCCCAAGTTTCTGGTCCAAATATGGTTTCGTCTACTTCCAGTGCTGCAGCATTTTCTAGGTTCAGGTATCTCCTGATTAACTGAATTTTTCTTAGGTTTTTTTTGAATATCTATTTACAACAACTATTTACAACATCTATAATTATTATAAGTTTAGAATAAGTTATATTATTCAATCCATTCAACTATTTGACTTTACGATATATTTTATTCCGTAATAAAATAAAATTTGTATAATTTCCGACTCTTAAAATTGTTACTTAATTTAAAAATTAAACAAAACAAGATTACGTCAAATAAAGCTGAGGTTATGCATGGGTGTCAATTATAAACACACACGATGTCAACTTTACATACAGAATATTCCACTATTTGACACGTTGGAACGAGTTGACACCCCTGTCGAACATTGGTTAGGGTGGAGCTGGATCAGTGATGCCACTACCGATATTAGACTCAGATATTTTTCAAATCTAGCAAATTATTTTAAACTACCAGTTTCATCAGAGTATATAACACCAATAGTTGACATCGATGTCAACTATTGAAATTAAGGATTAATTTTTGTTCCAAATAGTTGACACCCTCATTTAAGCCCTAAAACATTATATAAATAAATCGAAAAGCATATCAAATGATTCCCACAAACTTACTGAATATCATGAAAGTAGTTAAAAAAATAATTGAACACAAATAAACGAACTAAAAAGCTTATTTAATGTGTCATACCACCTTAATGAAACAGGGAAGCAGAAATCACTTGTTGAGGCCACTAGAAAATTCTCCATTATAACCTCTCACAAATAAGTTTCAGTTTTCATCACACTAATGCAGATGACAGCAGAGCCAACTAGTAAAACTTGGTAAATTAGCGCCAAATTTTGAACCAAGAAAATCTACCATGAATCTTATTATTCACGCATTTTGTACGAAATGTCAACTATTGGAGCACTGTCAACTTATGATACGGTATTTCCCTAATAGCCATCTCGCTTTCTCATTTCAATTCATACCTTTTCATCCTTCCATTTTATCATTACTTTCAAAATAAGTAGATGTTTCAAGCGTCATGGCCGATAACTGTTGTTTTTTAAGTTTTTTAGTTGGTCATAGGTCCTGTTCTCAGATTTATAGAAAATAACTATAATAAAAGGAGAGCAATGAAGATTGGAAGCATAGTCGATTATAATAATTTCCCTGCTTTTACTTTCAAATTAATTAATAACTAAGTTAAGTCATATGTATTCACAACCTTAATTAATCATTAATCATATATTCACCTCTCGAGTCATACCTGTGTACCCATTTATTTCTTTTTACGAGTACCTCTCGTACCTCAATAACAGAATTGGAACTAGATATTTTCTTTTGTAGGGGTGTGCACTTATTTTTTTGAAACCAGAATTTCTTCCAATCTTAAAACACCTATTAAGAGAAAAGTGAATTATACAGAAAGATTTTTGTACAAATAAAATAAATGTAATGCAGTATTAATGGAATGTGAGCCATCGAAAAACGTAATTTAAATTTCCATAACAAAACGGATAAATTATATGTATGTTTAAATCAATACCTTTTTTTTTTTTAATTAGTAAATACAAAATGTTTTTTTGCACTGAAACAACGTTTATTCAGTAATAGTTTTCTAGATTTTTTCCTATGAATTCAGGGGAGGGGGCGGTATCACCTGTTGCTCAATAATTACTTACTGCTTCAAAAAACATTTTGGGTTTCCCATGTCCGAAAATTGTTCAACATATCTAATTATACTCCCGAAATGTCTTGGTTCAATATACTCGCATGTCATACCTGATAATCCTGACATCCTTACAGCGAATTGAGCAGACGACTCAGCATTACTCGACAAGAAAATTCTGCAGAGGCCACGCTGAAATTACATCATTTAAAAAAAAAACACAAGATGACTCGTGTGAGAAGACAAAGCATATCCGCGACATATGCCAACGCATCAAATCTACGCTCTCTCATGAATCACGCTGTCCAGCTCGCCTTAACAATATGCCAACGCCCAAGTATGATATATTCTAATATAGCAATATATCAAGCGCTAAGCCACATGGCGTTGTGTTCTCCACATGATGAGCCCAAAGTCCTCGTATTAAATGTGAAAATAGCATCATTCGGTACATTGTAATCACCCCTAGTGGCCAAAAGAAAAGAAACAAAGTTTTGTTTAAAACTTCGTTCTAATAATTAAACCGTATAAACAGACCTTTATTGTAAAAACAAAATCTATTTAACAAAAGTCATGGAAACCACCTTAGCCTATTGTTTTTAAAAAGCACTAATTCCTTATCTATTGATCATACTATATGTATGATCATACAAATTGTCCTTATCTATTGATAATACTATAGAAAAATTCTTTATTGATATTTTGGTAAGTCTCAATGTGTAAATTATAAAAAAAAAATGTTTTTATGTTAATGTTCGTATATAGAATACGATGGGTATATTGAGAGCTATGGGATGGGTTAACGCAGATGTTATAATCAATTCAAATATACATAAAAAGGCTTTGTTTTTTTTACATTCTTTACTATATAGTGATGAATTTATTGTTATATATACAGACTGGAGTTAGTTTCGTAACAGTTCTGTTGAAGTGAGTGTCCTGTAAGACCACCCACCTCTCCAACTGATAGGCGGTATCTTCAAGTTTTTTTCAATATTCAACTCTAAGATTACTATGATAAAAGTTAATACTATCAATATTTGATATCTAATTATTGATATTATCAACTGGTAACAATAACATTTTTTCTTCAAGTTTCACGCCATCTTCGTCCATCCACCAATTAATTGCAAGTTTTTAATCTACAGATTGGTGCATCCATTGCAACAGAACCGCCCCTATTAAAAAATTTCCTATTTTATTGTGTTTTGCATCAATATAGTTTACTTTTTAGTTGATTATTTCAATAAGTAGCTTCTGTAATTATTTGATACGCGGTCATAAGGGCTTAAGTCACTGTTTGAGCAGTTTATGTCATAATATTATAGCACGAAATCAGAGCTACCGGTTGGTATTAATGTCTTAAGTTAAACTATTTTGTTTTATAAAAGTTACAATTACAAATAATATCAATAATTAAATTTCACATAATGTTTTGAACTTTGCTGTTGCTCTCTGAAAAATTCAAAATTGTGGCTTAAGCCTTTATGACCGCGCATCAAAGAATTGATTCGTTTAGTTTTGAAAAAGCGAATGTTCCACTTTTCCTATTTTTACAGGTGAGCACAAGAACTGTTCCACATCTCAACAGTTTTTCAATTTGTTTTTCATGATTCATCTATCATTTACACACATGTTTTTCTATGTGTATTTAAATGATTAATTATACACAGGTATCTGTTTCTATTTAAGATATGCTGTTGACCATATTATCAAGAGGTTTTTAAAAAAACATTTTCTTCTTCAGGAATTTTTTTAAGTCCTTACTAACGGGATGTGTGCCTGGCTGGGTAAACGGACAAGAGCTCCTTGCTAATGATGGGGAAATCCGGGTTCTAATCCCGCCCAAAGCTAATCTTTTCTCTTCCTACAAGAAAAAGGTGTTTAAGATCTTTCTCTGTATCATATATTCTTAATACATTGATTTCATTCATCTTGAAGATGTTACATTTCAACAATCCAAAGCTCTGCAGTAGTATTTTTGTTAGTATTTCATTAGATATTGAGATTTTGACGCCAAATAGAGTCATAATTGACTCTAAAAAAATTGACATGTGCTCTTTCAAAACTGAACGATTCAAATATCTATTCTATAATTATTAGAGGAATAATTAAGAAGCAACTTATTTTGTCCAAGAATAAAGTCAATATTTTAAAGAATTTATTTGCGCCCAATGTGAGAGTGGTCAATATGGCGTTGACGTTTAAGAACAGAAACATAAAATATATTTGTCGGTTGACAGATTTTACTCACATTTTACAGATATTTCAAAGGAGCTGTAAGTTCCAAGATCATCAGTTAATTATATGCTAGAACAACCCGTCATGATTTGAATACGAATGTTTCGCATGCCAACAATGGCATAAATATTATGACAGTTAATCCAAACAAAAAATTGTTTGTGGATTAATAAATAGCGAATTTGGAGAGGAGGATTAATCATTTGGATCTTGTTCCATCATTCCTCACCAAGAGCTTTTCTACTGTGGAATGCTCTTTTCGAAATATCTCGAGGAATTTTCAGTCTGAACGTTGAAAAATGGCAGAAAGGCTGAGGTGAACTTTGAAGCGCGCGGTGGCATTCAGGAGTAAATGTCTCCAATTAACAGAATTTCTGGGTTAATGGCCTGCGAGGAAGTTGGCAGGAGACATTTCGCAGGGCAGCTCGGTAGAAGTCGTCAAGTTGAATCTTGTCATCTGCTTTGGCAATATATTTACATTTCAACAGTTCAGCGTTTTATGACGCTTCTGACTCATTGGGTGTCGTAATCTTTTTCCACTATTTATGGTTTCGGCCTTCTTCAGGAATATAATCTAAATTTATATTTAGAATAATATCATCAAAATTTAATATATATAAAAAGACCAATATGGTTTGCTGCAAATACTGTAATGTTGCCAAGGCCTCTTGGAAGTAAAACTTTAAGGTAAAGGGGCGGCAAAATTCGAAAATAAGAAAGACAAAAATTAAGAATTTTTTTAGACAATAAGGGACCGAACAAAGGCCTGCTGGCAAAACTCCCAGTTTTGGTATTAAATTGTAATTATAATACTTTTGTAAGAAATTGTGTGTGATGAATCTCCACGTTCATTCTTCAACTATATCCTACAACAAATAAAAATAGTATTATTACTGTAGCCTACTACAAGTCCAGAATGTCACAATAAAGCCATCTACCATCTAAAAAACCCAACATTTCCTACTATCTTGTCTTCCAATTATAAACATCATCATATTATACATAGAAACATAGAACATAAATCATAGAACTTTTTTGAATCACATGTTTCTTGTCTTCCAATTATAAACATCATAGTGTAACTTTGGACAGAACCATATGATTTTGTCTGTTGCATTGAAAAGAGGTCTATACTTATCGTTGGAACAGTTACCTAACTCTTCTGGCACATGTCCTGCATTATACGAGAATCTTTTCGGTTTTTCGAGAACCTTTGGCATGCTCCATTTCAGATTGATTGCTTTGATAATGATTTGATTGATTAAGAAGCAGTGGACTGGAGTCTAAGTCTAACTCGGTACATCGAAGCATAAGATTACTTTTGTGCTACTACTTTAGTTACTTTTTGTAAGATTGTTAATAATTTCAGTTTTTATTGTTTTTTTTTGTGTTCCGAATTATTATTCCCTTCTAATAAAAATTATTTAAAACCCAGATAGTGTTACAATACTTTTTATTTTTAAATTTTTTTAAAAATTATAAATTATAAATTATTCATTTAAGCACTTTTTTTCAATTTCACAAAAAAAAAAAAAAAAAAAAGAAAAGATTTATATAAAAAAATACATAGTATATTAAATTGAAATATCATTTAAATGTAATTAGTGTACAATTTAGCAAAAATCGAGAGTGTAAAAAAAGAAGAAAACTTAATTCCACCATAAATCTGATATTAAAAATGATGAAAATTAATCAGTTTTCAATTCTGTATGAGCTTTGCGATGGTTTTTTTTGGCTCTTGGGTCTTTTTTTAGAGAGGAAAAAAACAAACTAATAAATATTGTGACACTTATGAGGGTTTTAATAATTTTTATTAACGAAAAATTATGACTTACAATGCAGACAGTCAATAACAACAAGGTTAGGAAAAGTATCAACTTGTAACGACACAGTAACACAAAAGTAACCATATTATTTGTTCTTCAGAGCAAGACTAACTCTCCAGTCCATCGCTCCTTTTATATAGTCTGAATCAGAACAGTCCAGAAGGTTCCCAACAAGCGTAGAAGGTTCTCGAACAGTCACGAACATGTACTAAAGCAGTTTCTTCCTACAAAAAGACTAGAACTTTTTTAAATCACATGTTTTGTGTTTTTTTTTTTTTTTTTTTTTTTTTTTTTTTTTTTTTTTTTTTTTTTTGTTTCACGTTATAGTATTATCATATCTACACAAATACAATATTCTGTTCAATTCGGCTCTTGTTCCACAACTGTTTCTCTTTGTACCTCTGAGACATATGAAAGAATAGTTTGTTTAGCAAAAATCGAGTGTGTAAAAAAAAAAGGAGGCAATTTCACCATAAATCTGATAATAATAATGATGAAAATTTATGTATATTCATATTACTTTTGACATCGAACTGTCATTGGAATGAAGGACATCCTTAATTTATTTATAAGCCACATTCGAAAAGTCAAATGCTAACATATATATTAGCTGCTTCTAGATGTATTAACTTATCTCATGCGTTAACTTTTGTCACTTGATTTAACATTAATCTATGATAGCTTTTAATGCAAAAAATACATGATACAGACTCCTTTCTGTAATTTTTATATTCTTTGTCATTCATTCATCCTATTTCTATAGATAAACAATTGTTTCGGTCCTATTTTCTTGATAGCTAGCATTTTTACAGTTGCCTCCCTGTAATACCCGAGACGGATATTACAGTATATTATCGAAGACGGAGGAGCTAGGATGCAGGGGAGAGGAAGGACTGAGGAGAGAACCGGTCCGCTGAATCTATTTGGCTCTTGTTCTTTTAGGTCAAGGCCCCGAGCCACCAATGTACCATTCCAAGGGCTCCTGCGTATCTCTATTGTATACTATACTATATCTATAGTCTTCCTCTATTATATAATTTGTAGTCTCCCAATACTAAATATTATTTTATTTTTATCTAATCATAATTTGCACTCAGGGAATCTACCTATACAAAGACAGTCTATTGATTACATAAAACGTAACTACTACATATTATAACGTGGAGCAAAAAAATATATTATTGAAAAGCGTTCTAGACTTATTAGATATAGTTGTTAGTTGGAACAAACTGTTCTAGTACGTGTTCGAGACTTTTCGAGGATTATTCACGTTTGTCTGGAACCTTCGAGAATGTTCTATTTTAGACTAAATATAAGGAGCGATAGACTTGTTCTGAAGCCTCATGGTCCAGGAGGGATGTCTCTAAGGAGGGGTTAGTGTAGCGTGGAAAAAAAATGAATGAAAAGAGTTTTAGATTTGTTATTTGAACTGTTGGGACAAACTGTTCTGGTACATGTTCGTGACTGTAGGAGAATAATCTACGATTGTCTGGAACTTTCGAGACAGTTCTTCTTCAGACTAAATATAAGGGACGATCGATTGAAGGGCTAGTCTTGTTCTGAAGCTCGAATCATATGGTTATTTGTGTGTTACTGAGTCGTTACAAGTTGATAGTTTTTATAGTCTTGTTGATTATTTCAGTTTTTATTATATTAAGTGTTATTTTCTTCTAAAAAAAATATTCAAACCCCATAAGTGTTACAATATTATATAGTCTTCCTTTCAAATACATCCATAACACCTGTTTTGTGTATTTTTCATGAAACATAATGTGAAATATTTGCCTGGAATGAACAGAATAACTTGATTAATGGTTTTCAGAATGAAGAACAATTTGTTAAATAGACGTCAGGCGTGAGGTATATGTTAGGAAGTTACAGCCACGAATGTGCAACATTCGCTTGATAATGATAGTATTACTTTTATTTCGCTAGTATTATAATAATTCGCTGATTCTTTAATTTAGCTCAGTTTTGAAGTAATAATTTATTTTTTTTTAGAAACACTCAATTTTGAATTTTATACATCTGGGTCATTTTATCCCCCAAAATAGCAATTTCAAATTTGACATTTTGGCCTGAACAAAATTTTGCTGATCCCGGTATAATTTTTTTTTTCTTTCTGGAATCCTTCATAGGTTTGGACTAATGAACCAAGTTGCATTTGCATGTTTTCTGGCTCGTTTTACTGAATATTTTGCTTTGTAATGAAATTTCAGCAATTTTATTCATGTATGTATTTATTAAAAATCATTAGACTACTTAGTAAGGCTTATGATCTATTGGGTTACAACATTGCTTGGTAACCTTAAGCTGTTTTTCAGAATGACAATCTCACGCCTGTTACCATGTTTGTCGTGGTTGAACTTAATTTCACCTTACTGTCAGTTACAAGCACAATAGCACTTCTCACTACTATTTAATGCTACTTTAAATACATTTAATGCTATCAACTGCTACTTTAATTTAATTTTTTAAAGAATTTCTTGTACAGAACAATAAAATATTGTCTGCGGTCATATTTACGTAAAATAAAAACATAAATTTTCAATATGCATCATACGAAAATGGCACGCACTTCCTACTATTTTAAAGAAATAATGTGAAAATATTTATAAATATACTCTCACCATCAGTATTATACTACAAAAAAAAAAATAAATAAATAAATCGATTGCCTTGAGTTATTTATTGCATCTATTAAATTTATTTCATCATTAGTTACTGAGCGAAATTCAAAGTCTTTCGAAATTGAAAAAATGGACAAAAAAAAAGGTCGGAATCCTCTTCAAAAAGGATACCTATCAGAAAATCTATAATTATCGATAATTTATTTAATTTTAATGCATACTTTGGTATTAAATAAACCGAAATAAATTTCGAAACTGCTTTAATTTCATTAAAATGTTTTTTTTTTGTGGTGGCTTTTTTTTTTTTTTTTTTTGTTAAATAAAGCACCTGTTTTATCCTGACGATCGGACTGAAAAGTAGAGGTTCCTGTAAACTTTATTACTTTTATTCTACAATAAATAAAATATATAATAATTTTATATTACAATATGCATATGTAATGAACGTTAAGAATTATTTAGTAGTAAAAACCAAAACAAAAGAAGCGGAAAAATTCCATTTGTATATATACATAGTAGCAGGTATGCAATACGTACAATGTTTAAATTTTTTAAGCAAAGTATATATTTTGTTTAGTTCATTTCATTTTAAATAAAAATTATATTTCAAGTCCTGAGTGAAACGATATACTTTCCCGTTCCTAAATTAAAATAATTCAGTATGAAATCATTTTTTTTTTATTTATTATTTTTTATGCTTTATGTTGTTTCACGTTTTTCTCTCTGGTTAAAAAAAATATTGTAAACTATTTTATTTCACTTAAACGTTTTGAGCTTGTCATAAGGCAGAATACTTTTGGTCCCTCCTAACTTTGGTGAATGACTGCTCTCACTATATTGAGTATGTTTTATATTGTTTGTTTTGAGTAATGTAATTATAAACCATAACATAGGATATTGAAATGTAATTTAATATATAAAATATAATTTGAAAATATCATAACAAAAAGCACCGAGTATCAAACTTTCAAATAAATATTGTCACCAAAGAATTTTTTAATTATTTGTTCATAATTAATTTAATTCACTCTTTTCCGTCAATGTATTCAATTTTTTTTAGATGTATAGAATCGTTAATGTAGGAAATTTCTGAACCGTTTTTTTTCCGTCATGCATGTATTGCATATTGACATTGAGAGACTTGTCCACTATTCCATTATTATTCCACTGACAATACATATGGCACAACCGTAGTGCCCAGAAGAGGCCGAGAAGGAGGGGAAAGAGTTGATAACAAAGAAGAAGAGAGGATATGAAGGAGGAGTGGGGGGTACCGTTAGTGCGATGCGAACCTTCGCAATGACACGCTCCCTCCAGCCCCATCACAATAAAATACCTCCGCAAGTTCCTTCCTTCCTCAACTTCTTGTAGGAAGCGGTGTCCTCTGTCCCCTGGTCTCGGTGAACACTTGTAAGGATCGGTTGGACAACACTCTTTCTTGTTCTTGGGCTGGCATCCTGTCCGCTACAGGGCTTGCTACTCATTCCGTATCTCTATTCCGATGTGATATAATATTTCCTTTTAGTTTCTTAACTTCTCAAGTCAGAAAGGAAATGATAATTGAAAGCTGGAAATATTAAATTAGAGAACCGACTTCGATGATTTCATGTGGTAAAAATAAATTTACGAATGCTTAGAGAAAAGAAAAGAATAATTTTTAAACATATTATATTTATTGGTATTTACAAGTTTATTTTTAAAAAATGCAAAAACCATTAGGTTCTTCCAATAATAGTCCTTAATTAAAAGGTCGTAAAGCTTAAAACCCTCCAAGACACTTAAATAATGTATAGTGTCTTGGAGGATTAGTAGGAATCTGGGGTGGTGGGGGAGAAAGGGTAAACAAGTTGAAAACCATTGAGAACAAGTCTTCAGCAGTATACTATGAAATGTGGAGCATTAAAGGATTCTGGTTTGCAATGATTGGATGCTAAAGGCCATGCGAAGGCCTGTTTTTTAGTATTATAATACGACTAAAGTTAACAGTAACATAAATATTTGAAATACATGGGTAATTCAAAATTTTGAGGTGTATCAATATACTTATAATGTTGCTGATGGACGATGCTACAAGGGCGGATCAGCACGAAATTTGGAGGGTCATGACCCCCGTCTCATAATCACGTCGCTGAATGCTCCGTTTATCAATGAGATTATTACCTTGTATTAAGAACGACTGAGATCTAAACAACGTAGGACATAGTAACTACCTAATTGCATGATCCACTTAAAAATATAAAAAAAAAATTGAAAAACCAAAATATTTGGGCTGTAACCCCTCATCCCCCCCCCCTCCTGAATTCACCCTTGATGCTACATAATCCAAATAGATCTATAGTGACTAACAAACTCCAATATACACCGGGAAGTTGAGGACTGTGTACAGCACATTCATACACCTCTAGATTTTTAATAATATACATTTATATAATTCCATTCTTTAGTCATTCAACTTTAGTCTTAAAAAAAATCATCTATGCAACTCATATAATTTTATCCTAATCTATTTCTTCGTTATAGGGCATGATTATGAGAAAAAATTGTTCAAAAAGTCACCTTAATTTAATTGTTTATACCTCAAACCTCAAGAAACCTGTTATATAATTTAATATCACGACGTTGATGAGCAATAAGGTTTTTAATGTTTGCTTGGGACCGTTAAGCACAAACAAACATTTAATATCAACAGTCAAAAGAAATATATTACATATATTCATATATATGTCCGAAACGTCCATGATGTTGTTCTGGGATTCCGAAATGGATACATGCACTACATTTCTGGAAAACATTAATAAACATTGATCACAATATGAGTCCTCAAATTATTTCCCTCTATACTTTAAAGGATATACTGAAAGTACATATCTATATGTAGATAAATATTTATACAATCATTTGTGCACGAAATATTTATAAGAATAAGAAGAAACAGGGATAAAAAAAAGTAATCAGCATTCTTGGTAGGCGTGTGTTTGACGCATACATGGATTGATGGCTTAACAATCCTTCATTACTGGTTCTGGGCTTCCTCCAGTTGGCTCTATCTTCTGATGCAACTGTCCAACAACGGTTCTTATGAAGCTGCAACGCATCTACTGACGTTTCCTCTATTACATGTTAGGCAGCAAAGAAGGCTTCAAACGTTACAAGGTAATAGATGCTACTACAAACAATATTGGAAAAACATTCCTCAAAGAATGATATTGCCAGCAATAATAAAACAAGAGGCAATCTTGAAATTTAGATCATAAAAGGGGATACTATTGATCGAAGATATTAGGAGTCAATGGGAAACTACAACCATGTAGCTAATCTACCTGATGATTTATAGTCAAGCTTCAAAACTCGACTTTCATTACTGCTACCACTTAGAAGACACCCACCCATCCTCGAGACCGGATCAATTAAAATAAATGATGCTTAAATAGATATTAAAAAATAAAAATAGTGGTTAAAAAAAGAAATTTTTCCTCAAGCCCAGTACCTAATTGTTTATTACAGATACCAGGAATTCTTAGGGTTTCTAGGAAGAGGATGAATGCTATTTTTATTTTTTGTTTTTCGGAAGGATTGATTTACTCTAAAAAGAAAGATTTAAATCCTATATGAAAATGAAAAGATTGGCTGCCTTATAGTGGTTTAACGGCTGAAGCGGTTTTAACCCAAATTGTTTGGTAACAATGAATAAAAGAAATACTTATGTCAAAAAGATCAGCTTTGTCAATGAAAAACAAGCCGTAAATATTTTGGATGACACATTGGTATAATGTTCCTGAAGTGGAGTTGGAGACTGCAACGGATAAAAGAAACCATATCATTTAGCTTTTCTGGCGCCAAGATGGATTATCGGAATTATTAATGGCCAACGGGATAAAAGGAGCTGAGGAAGGATAAACATCTACTATTATTTATAAAACATGATGTAATGTCGAACAAAGGTTAAGCGCAACAACAGCGCCGAAGATGGCTGATCGGAGTACAGTAAGTCATGTCCGCGCTATATCGAGACCTTGATGGAGCAAAAAGACAGCAAAAGAAGGCGATTTGAGTAAATGCGCTGTTGAGGAAAGTTCCGACAATAAATTATAAAGACCGTTTGAATTGTTCAAGTTTCACGCTATGCAATTACCTCTGCGTGCTAATCGAAGTCGGCGATATGTCAGCATTAGGGTTACTTCGCGTTGACTTAATGTAAGCGTTGCAAAGACGTGTGCAATATTTATCTATAGAATGAGAGTATTACTTTAGTTACTCCTTACTGAGTAACAGTATTTGAATGCTACTGCAATGAATCATATTCTGATGTTGGGATAAATAGTTTCCAGCACATCCAAGGTTACATGGTGATTCCGCTTTGTTCTGCACCAAGCATGCTTAATCTACAAAAAAAAAAATCTTAGTTTTGATTAAATTTTCAATTAGTAATGTAATTTTATTTATTTATCCCACTTCTTCAGCTAATGGGAACGTACATTTTTTTTATTTTTAAAACGGAGGAGATATTGGCAATAGAACAAAAACGTAACATTGAACAACCTCACTATATGTTCATAGCCCTAAAACAATTATCTATATGTTACGAGTAAACATTTATGAATCGGTCTAAAAATTAAATATTTCATACCTGATATTTTTTTTTTGTTTATAATATCTTGTCTTGATTTATGTCTACTCCAGATTTTTCCTTTGTTACGTTAAAAGATGACTACAGTGGTGGAAGAACTGCAAGGAGAGTTCTTGAGGAGGCATATTTTTGCAGGGATGTGATCTTTTAAGGTTGGATCTGTTGATTTCGATGCACTCCTTTGTTAATAACTATTATAGTAAATGTTCAAAGATATAAAAAGGGTAAAATTTTTTCAAAACAGGTAAAACGTGGAACGGGCCTATTTTTAAGCCTCATTTTTAGGAAAATTGGGAAAACATTAGAGAGTTACTTTTTTGGGGAGATGGATGGTTGCACCTTTGTCCTTGGGATGGATGGACACACCCGGTTACTTTCATCCATTAATTATGTCAACTTTAGAAATATGACCTGTTGTTAGTAAGACATTAAATATTTTTATTATCGGTTATATGAAATCATTTTAATAATTGAATCCATTATTATTATTGAATTGAAAAATTATTATTATTATTGAAACAGCAAGCAAGCCTTTTGAAAATGTTCCCAGTGCTAGAAAAAAGTTGAGATTAAATAAACATTACAAATTATGACTAAGCATTTCAAAGGTAGGTTTCTCGGTGCTTCTATGGCTCATCGGAAGAAGTTACAGTGGAAGTCCAGTATCCAGGCCAATGTATGGTAGAGGCTTGTGACCTCCATTTTACGTAATTTAAGAAGGATAAGCAAGGATTTTTACCTAGCCTATCTTCCCGGCTACGAAATCTTGCATTGAGTAGGGTGTCCTGCTAACCACTACACAATAGGTGACCCCCTCCCGCGAATAAACTGCAGTTGATATACATTAAGGTAAACGTACCTATAGTGGACACTGTTCCAGTAGTGGCCACTTGGACAATTAAATTTTGAAACTAAAGCAGCTTGGCTTTGAATCAGCTTCAAACTTTGAGTGAATGTACCTACTACTATCCAGTATATTCACTCAAAGTTTGAAGCTGATTCAAAGCCAAGCTGCCTTAGTTTCAAAATTTAATTGTCCAAGTGGCCACTACTGGAACAGAGTCCACTATAGGTACTTTTACCTTATAGTAAAACGTTAAAAGGGCAGTTTGACCCTTCAAAAATGAGTAATTTTCTTTACAAATCCACAATAGTAGTCGAATACAAATTAGTTTGGACCTCCGAAGTTAAGCAATAAAACCTATCCTAAACAAATTAGTATGGAACTGCCGATAGAAGGTTGGTAAAATTTGATACATTAGAATTGGTATTCTCATTACACTCTTACCAACTGGATATTTTAAATCTTCGTCTCCATTGACGCAACTTTTTTTTTTTAGGGTTTTAACAGAATAAATACATTATCATGAGTAAATTAATAAAGCCAATAGCACTATGATAAATGGTTACAAGCGCAGCAGGGATGCGGGCAGGACTGCCCCGTACCCCAGCGCGGTCAGTGTGACGATATTAATTAATTCTGATGCAGTGCACAGCTGCAGTGTGGGCGCTGGTCCTGCATTTCCGTTACATAGTCCCTACTTCATCAGTCGATGACAGCTTCAAGTCTTTCTTCTCGCCATTACTTGGGCACACCAAAACTAACCGTGCAAGAAGTTTTAACTAAAATCCATGTAATCTATGGTAAATACCATTACTCGAAACAATAGAGTCATTTTTATATTTTTTGTAAATTTATAACTCTATTTTCTCATTTTTACCTTAAGAATATTGTTTAATGATCGGAGGAGAACTAAAAAAAAATAAATATAAATTTGATATAACATAAATATAAATGTGAGCAATAAAAGTGTGAATTAAAGGAACTTAAAACCTTAGTAAGTAGATATCAACTTTTTTTTTCTAATTCCCGTTTAATAGTAGAAAAAGATTAAGAAAACATATAAACGCTCATTAAAGGGGGAATAACGATTCGTTAATAGCTTTTAATGAACTAAATAACAAAAAATAAGGCCATTTGAAAATGTTGCTAATGCTTAGAAAAGAGATAGAGATAGGAAATTAATCAACATTACAAATTATGACTAAGCATTGCGAAGATAGGTTTCTGGTAATAATTAGTTTGGTTAATTAACGCCATTTCATGCTCCTATGGCTACAGTAAATAATATGCTACTAATCAGACGATGTTACAGTAGAAGTCCTAAATTTTGCATGTCCAGGTATAATTAGGATTGAGATCTTAAACGATACGAGTACCTGAAATCACACAGGCTCAGGACCTAAATCTTACGTCTCATCCAAAGAACGGCTTATCCAAGGATTTTTAACTATCTTATAACGATTGATATCTTATAAAGATATAACTTTCTAAAATTCTAGTACAACCTGCCGGTTATCCACCATTGACGTCGGGTTTAGTAGTTGACTATGCTACGTAAATTACATCAATTCTAAAACAGGGAATTTTTCCGAATTCCATTTTTAATGCAATGTTTGACACGTAGAGAATAGTATTCATTACCTTGATTGTAAAAAAAAAACATTTGTTTACTTTAATTCCTAAAATAAGAAACGAAACAATAATAAAACTCTAAAATACTTGCATTTTAGAGAACCCTACATGTCTAAAGAACCAAATTTGAGAGGATGATCTTACTTTTTTATCATGAGATTCCCTGGATATAAATTATTTTCTTCGGCATATATTCCATATTATAACTTAGAATTACAAATATAATTCTCTTTAAATATATGTTTTAACGTACTAAGAGCCTACATAATTTTTTTTTATTATTCGACAAGCGGTTTTTTTTTTTTGGCCTAATTTTCGTTTAAATATAAATTGAAAAAGTTTTAACATTTTTTAATAAATTGCTAAAAAAGTTGAAAGTTGTTAGTAAAAGAAAAGTAACATAGCGAACAAACGTTCCTGATGAATTATTAATAATTTTTTAATATATATAATGAACTTAAGGACTAAGGTATAGGCAATTTACGGTTAATTAGAGAATATTTAGCTTGAAAATAATCAATGGTCTTTTTCTTATCTCTTTTGAGCATGTGCCTTCTGCGCAGAACGTTTCTTCGTGCGTATGTTATTAAATTATTACATATTCGAATTACTGTACGTATATTTGTCTACTTTCTGCCAATTCCGAAAATCACATTGAAAGGTTAAAAACATATTTAATTTAGTTCCTATGAAATGAAGGTTTAACAGACACCGTCGGAAAAGCTAGTGACAGTTAAGCGAAGTTTTAATGTACTTAACTTCTTGATGAATCCATAAAATGTGAAGATTATTAATTTAAGCGTAAAGTACAAAGCAATGTGTTTATTATTGATTATTAATCCCTAACCTTCAAAAGATAGTTAAAACATTCTTCAGAGAACTATCACTTCACCCCGGGCAGTCGAAGATTCCTCTTACCATTGAGGTTATAGCTTCCCAATAATCATCTTCATTACCTCCAACCTCATCTCTATCCATTGATGCCCCTTAATTAGGTAGCTGTGAAGCGGGCCAAATTATATGTTAATGTGTCGGGAGGTTCGGGGGTCGTGTTGTCTAATAGTGCCTGCTGTTGTACTACTCCTCTCGGAGAACGGGTTTTGGAAGTCCCAAGGTCCCGAGCGGTGTTATTCATTCCCAAGAAGAGGATGGAGGAAAGGGTATTCACGCCTGGGACAGTCCTCCACCTCAGAGCTACAGCGATCGCTCCCATGGCGGAGGCCCGCGCTGCAAACGGTTGAGTTAACATTCCGGCGGTCTTGTGGTCGGACAGACCGTTAGCGGAATCTATCTAGCCAATATGGCATTCAATACTGGCATCGTCGTGATTGAGTTAATCGAAAAGCTTGATAGAGTAATTGCTTCGATGAAGGAAGAATACTCAGGGAGGTGTTTGAAATAAGATATATAGCTTCATGAGATCAATTCATACTGATCCATAATCACCAAAAATCTATTTCCTGATATGGGTAAGCATTTACGAAGTATAAAATACCAAATTGTCTAACTTCTATTAATTAAGAAGATGGCTCGTACGGATAATTCACAAACCATATAGATCAATGGCTTTATAGTCCTGAAATGAAAACATTATCACATTACGGACACCACATGAACATACTATAAATACACTATGCACAGGAGAGAAATTTTTTTTATTTTGCTATAAAAATATGAAGAGAATCAAGGCAATAACTTCTTAAGTAACAGTGAGCTTTTTTTTTTAAGCATATGAAAAAAAGAAGCAAAAACAATATGTAAGGCGTAATATGTATCTAAATTTCGGTCCAAGTTTTAGATCTTTATCAGGGCTAAAGACAGGATAATACAATATCCAATAAGAGAATAATTAAAAAAATGAATAATTATTTAAAAGAAAAATCAATTTCTCTGTAAAAGATGTTCTCTTTTTTAGAATAAAAATTCTTTATTTTGACTGTATAACATTATTTCTCAGTGAATGGTAATATTTATGATTTAACACATTCACACCCTTTTTACGAAAAACAGTAGTAAATATATATATATATATATATATATATATATATATATATATATATAACAGAAAAAAAGGATTAAGAAAAGTAAATTAAAACAAACATCTTAAAAAAATAAAAAAGCATAGACTATTTACATAGGGCTGGAGAAACCAAACCACGTTTTTTTTAATATAGTTAAAAAACTTTAAAAAATAAAACTTGATTTAATACGCATATGATTTGTATATGATATAATAATAATGAAGTCATAGAAAAGTTATGATAAATGATAAAGATCAAAGAACTACAGAGGGGTAGATATAACAACATGAGATGGTACTGATAAGCTGATAAAACAATTTGAGAATGTCTAAGGATATGGAAGTATCAGAAGAAGGAAAAAAATCATGGAAATTCGAATAAAATTAATTGAATAAGACAATGGTCAGTGTGAGGGAGAGCTTAAAGGGGGTAAGGGTTGGTTTGGAGTGGAATACAAGTAAGCAACGTCGATTTCGAGAGATATTTGAACAAGAAGAACTGAACGCGGTATGTGAACTTTAACCAATAAAGCATACAGAACCACCTGCGTTCAGTGGAACAAACTACCTCAGTTAAGACTCCTCTGTGCGTTTTCAGATGACAATTATCCGCAAATTAAGCGGCGTGGCAGACAATCTGTTTTCCTTAATGACGACCTTTACGTAGGCATCAAACGGTAATTTCTTGCTCGTAAAAGCTGCACAAAGGGACCCATCCAATAAAGGCTGGCCCCTAAACAATATTTATGGCCCCGCGACCTGAAGCAACAAATAAACACCCAGTCGCTAACAGCGCCATGTCCAAAACAGACTGGCATTTTATGGGGAGCCGTGGGATTGGCCTAGATTCTCGCCCTTTGCAGAACTCAAGATTTGGAGGATTATGAAGATCCCGAAATCTGTTTTTTCGAGTCTCCTGAAAAGCTGCAAAAAGTGGTTGCATGGACCGAAACGAAATATTAATAAGAATTTATCCTTCCTTCTTAAAGTCCTAAGTTCCCAACTGGTTATTTAAAATAAACGGCGGTAAAATTAAAATAAAAGGCGCTAAGCAAATAGCTGAAAACATTTGAAATGTTTTTTTTTCTTTTATATAAACTTTATCGATAAATAAAATACCTATTGTATTTATGTAAGGTGTGAAAATGCAAAAAGGGGTTAGTCCATTTTTTTCATTTTGAATATTTTCTAAACTGCTTAGAATCACATTTATTGTAATATTTGCATAACCACTCAAAACGCAAAAGAACCATTGTAATTTTAAGTTCGAAGTTATTGTTGAGTATAACGAGGAATCAAGGGGAAGTTTAGTTTATAGCATTTATTATTTATATTCTGTAAACTTAATTTTGTAAAACTAATGTTAAATTACAAATATAATAAAATGTGTTAAGTGTCATGAATTTTTCCGTTTCATTTTTACTTGCAGATAGGGATGGATCCTATTTATTTAAATTTTCTTAAAACTTAGTTTTGCTATTTAGTTTAAAAAACCTATCATGATAGTCTCAAAAAACAACATCCCCAACAATTTATTTTTTGTATTTCCTAAAAAAAAACTTGAAATTTTCATTTCTCCCTATGTCATCATAAAAATCTTTGAGCGATCAGTTTTAAAGTTGACTCCACCACTATTGATGATAAACCATTCCTTGTTGTCACAAAATAAATAACTAATGTTAACTTTAAAATTCCACATGATCATGCCCAGTTTGCATAGGTGCTCATCCTATCCGAGTCTGAAAATTGGACTGAATTTCTTCCGTATATAATATATTGAAAATGACGATGAAGAAAATTGTTTTATGATCTTGGTGGTCTTTGTGTTACTTGTGCCAAAGAGTAAACCATGATATCACTATGGTTTTCATGGTGGTGGAAGATAGTTAACCGTAGATATAATGAAGAAGAAATGGTTGAGGTTCCGGTCAAAATAAATAGCACTAATATTTAAGAATATTTGATTTTTGCCAACGTTTTGACCCAAATTCAGGTCACAATCAGAGCTTATTGAGAAAAGCCAGAAAATATCCAATCAGAGAAATCATATAAACACATTTGTTTATATTGTAACGTTAAATCGTTAAATAAAAAGTAAAAACATATGGTTTAAAATCCCAGACCTTTTGTTGGAACGAACTTGCGGTTGGAGCGAGCCGTCAGAACACGTGTTTGGGGCTTTATTGTTCGAGCTCGATCCACGCAGGCCTGGAAGGTTCCTTTTACGAATATAAGGAGGGAGTGACTGGACCAGTCAGTCTTAGTCTTTGTCTTCACTGTGAAGCTCAAGCCATATATTTTGTGCTGCAAAATAATAATTTTTGTAACCTGCTTTAATATTTGTGTTTTTATAATACGTGTGGCATTGACTATTGTAACATTTTCGTTTAATAAATATTTTTAACTCACAGAAGTGTTACAATATGATTTCTCTGATTGGTTGGTTTTCTGGTTTTTCTCATTTAGCTCTGATTGTGACCTGGGTCGAAACGTGGGCAAAAATACAATATATGATTTTTAAATGTTAGTGCTTTAGGGGTTTCATTATTACCAACCACAAATAATCAACTTATCACCAATCCATGCGACTATGCTACCTAGGTGTTGACGGAACATATATACTTTTATGTAAGACAATTTTTGACCAACTGGAAGGAGTTATCAAAGCAAGGATAGTTAAATGTTAAAGTCCTGGAACCTCCAGTTTTGCCTAAGATATTATTTTTTTTTATGTTTAATTTTGGAATTTTGATGTGCTACTGAAAATATTTCCCAGATTTGGTTCGCAATAATCTGGCCTCAGATCTTAACAAAGATAGTGGAAAAGGCGAACCGCAGCGTTCTTGATGAACATATGGCGGCTCTAACATGTCTTGTTTACGAGTAGCCTAAAAGGGGGCGGAGGAAGGCCATTGTTGCTCGCACCCATATGCTCGATGACCAGTGGCCATGTGGCGGGGCATATGGCTCGCTACCTGGCCAAGATTGTACCTGTGTAAGACACGGCCCAGCGTTTGTAGCCACCGTGTAATCTGGCTCCACAGGTGAGCATCGCGTAGCCTTGATAAGGGTTAGTGATTTAGATGATAACCTCTGTCCGTCCGCAGCATGGCGTCTCTACTTATATCCAAGGGATTCTACATCCTCGATTAATCTCTAATAGATCTCATTTCGGGATCATGGCAGCAAAAAATCGTAACATCTGTTGTACTCCCACGACCATACTGGCTATTAAGAAGGTGCTTGGACTGGTCGCGGCTTAAAGTACAGTGAACGAGGAAAAAACTCTAAACTTAAAGAAAATAATATCTGGTTGATAACTTATTTATAGTAGTTGATAGGCTGTGGAATACAACCGAAAATTCATTGAAGTAAGTTAAGCGACTTTTATTATACAATGCCACCAGTTACTTTTACTACTTTAGCCTTTGCATTTTATTATTTTTTTTTCAACTAATTTGCTTGGACTAATTTTCTTCAAACTATATTATCTCGAAAACGGTTCGTCTCATTACTTAAGTAATGCAGAGGATCGTTTTTACTAGGAATATTTCGTATACAACAGAGGTCCCTCTCTGTTAAACAAATAAAATCTTTATATATTATTGCTCTCCATTTGATGTTTTCATTCTTTTTTTTTTTTTTTTCTAAACTGTCTGGTCTATTGTTTTTCCAACTGGTTTATTTCAAGGTGCTCTCACTTGACACGTGCATAGGAATGTATTTAAGAAGAATTTCTCTAGGAGTATTTTTTATACAACAGATGTCTTGAAAATATTAACCTTTTTCTCTAAAAAATGGAAAAATGGGAAGTGAAGGGGTAAATAGGTGACGCCCTCTCCCATAGGGGTGGGAACTTTTCTGTTTCTTACTATCACTTCCGCATAACATTGAATACAGAAACACTTATTTGGGGGGCATTGTTGACAATTTTTTATTATTCCAAATTCGCGATTTTCAGCATAAATTTAATTGTTTTCTACTTTCTTGAATTTTAGAGATAAAAGTAAGATTTCAGGATTTTGAATACATCTCTCCACTTTACTGCAATCAATAATTTTTCTTATTGAGCGTAGGTACATTAGTGTGTAAATGAATATCAATATAAAGCTTTTTCTTTTACTGAAATTTTCGTTTACCAAAACGACCAAGAATAAAGTAATATGGTAATGTAACATTTCCTCTGTCGAATACTGAAACCAAAAAAAAATAAGGGTCTTTAAATTATTTAATGCATAAAATAATTAACAGTATTGTTGTATCAATTTATTTATCACAACTTTTTTTTTTATTAAATAAAAACCTTTTCAGTATGACATTTTCGTTTCTTACATTCTTGCATTTTGTGATGAAAAAAGTGTCAATTCAAATTCTGGTACATACAGTTGTATGATTTATAAAATGGGGGGTTGGTCCACCAATAGGCAGACAGGGCGTGTCCCACAGTCTTTATTTAAATGTGATTGCTAGCTATTATAACATTATTTGAGCATTTTAATCCTCAGTAAGTAGCTAATTTAGCAAACAATTTCAATTCCGTGTTTTTCTGCTTATTATTTTTTTCACAATGAAAACGCTCCATCTACGTTAATGTGCTGCGCGCCGTTTATATCCGAAATTCTTAATAAGTACAACATTCTGCCCACTATATCACATAAACAATTAAAATCACTTCTAATTATGTCTGGAAGAATTCTCTACAAACAGGAAGTAATAATTTCAAACCTTAGCTGCTTTGAGAATCCTGTTGATCCTTTTATTATTTATGAACCCGGAAGAAATAAAACTATTTTGGAAATAGTTGGCGTCTAAGAAATAAAAATGATAATCTTGTAATATATTTGTTTAAGGCACTGATTTATCTCCCTATTTTATGTTGCCTTATGTTTAAAAATACCTCACACTACGATTGAAAGATGGTGATTAAAATATTCTTACTGAATGCTTATCATATTAAACGCCTATAAACGCGTGAAGAATATTCCTATGAATGTATTCTTGACATTCATGAAAAAATATTATGAAGGTGGACAATAGAACAGAGATAGCGATGGTTAAAACACGAAGACATTGACCAAATAATGGCTCGTGAGGTGATTGTAAGGGATAGGTCAAGGTTTTGTTTGCTATTAGAAGTCATAAGGGTCTAACCCTCAAGTGCTCACAGTTCTTCCTATCTCGACTTGCTGTAGTCCCATTTTCTGTACAATTGTTCTATCATTTGTGTTATTATATGACCTTCTACTCAAATATTAGACATATTTAAAGTAAATCACGATTTCCCGCCTCTGATGATCATCAAGGAGTGTGATAAATCCGAAGGTTGGTAAACTGTGCGTTCTACGACCTTTGTATTTTAGTGACCTTTCCGTTCGAATATAATCAATGAATATCATCTTTTGTTTAATAAATTGCATAGACCTTAGGCATCAGAAGACAGCTGTTAAAGGTGTGAAATGCAACGATAACACTTTTGAGTTGGATACAGATGATGATTGCTCATGGTTCAAGGAGCTAATGAAGGCTTGAAGACATAGGTCTTAAACCGAGGAAGATGACGTAGAACAAGGGAAACCCTCAGGAGGACTAGAACACCTAATGTTCCACGTGAATGTAACAAACAATCCATGCATACATCCATTCTTAAGAGGAGAAAGATGTGTAATTAAAAAGAAATATTTTACGTTTTATCCTCTATTGATTGATAAACTCGGCATAGAAAAAAGGTATAATTTGTTTAAAAAAAAGAAAGAAAAAAAAACCAACTTCACATATAGAATCTTCGATCTCTCTTTACAAATGTCGACATACTCCCCAAGCGCTTAGTCTTAAAAGTGGAAAGGATCGAGATAAACTACGTCGAGTGGTATACGAACGAGAAGTCGAAAATGCTATATAAAACTACTAAACCCTTCTTTATGTATACGTGCAAGCAAAAATAACGTGTAGAGAGTAGAATTGAAAAATATTACTTACAAATGTGAGCCTGGCCATAATTACAATTGAGAGGCTCAAATGTGAATTATTTGCTTAAGTTTCAAATCATAATAACCAGGTATTAGGTAGGTTTAAAGTTGACAAAAAGATTTCTTTTTTAAATTCTTAATAAAAATTTATCTTTAATAAAATTCATTTTAAAAGATGTTAACTTTAAAATATTAAAGTAAGTTATTGAAAAAAAAAAAAATGACAAAACTGACTCATAGTTCCCAAGCTAGAGATTTATGTAACCTCAAACCGGGAGTGAAAAACCACAACAACAGTTTTAACGAAAGATAAAACGAATCATTTTTCGTATAATATGGAGAAAACCACTTATAAAACTATGTGTAGGTATATGTGATCCAACCTTACCACTACAACGTTACTGAATTGAACTTCCATAACGGGGTCTTTTATGAGCGAGGTGTAAGGTTTTTGGTTATATTTTTGAAAAACATAAGTAAAGAGCATTTTCATAAGAATTTTAAAGAATTAAGGGGATACGATTCATTATTCCTATTAAAAAAAAAAAAAAATCCATCGTAATTTTTTTTTTATCGAGCCTTCGACAATGCCATTATCTCAGTTAATGTTCGTTGGACCAATGATAAAACTAAATGTACTTCAGTAACTTGCTCATTACTTAGTAACTTTATTATTAAGCCTTCAATTAATTTTAATGCTTTATTTTAATATTCTAGTTAAACTCCCCTATATCCATTTAATTGCATACATTTATATACGATAACAGTTAATTTATTACTTAATGTTTTTATCTTCTTATTTAACTTTAGTATTTTTAGAATGGTTTAACATTAAATAAAAAATGTTTTTTAAAGATTAAATTTGAAATTAAAAAGTTTTTATATGTTGTTATTTTGTTTTTAAGAATGATGTAATTTTATATATTGTTTTTTAAATAGAATAAAAAATGTTTTTAGATACTTGAAAATGGACAAACAAAAGTCCGAAACGTTGTACTTATAAATGAAAAATAAAAAGGACAGTTGAATAGGTGTTGGGTGTATAAATAACCTGAAATAATAAAAAAAACACATAGTAATAAAAAATAGAACATCAAAGAGATTTGAAGGAGAAGAAAGAACAAGAAGAGTAAAAAAAAAAATATAACTTTAGTAAATTTCACCTGTAGCAGCTTATATTAAGAACAGAAAATTAAAGGGAGTAAGGAATATTTTCTTTACAAAATGCCTCAGAATAATTATTTTTACTTTAAAAATAGCCGAAATAAAAAATAAATTATTGAAAGAACTTTTGTATATTCATATTGTTTGTTCAAAAGAGAAAAAAAAAATTGAAGAAGAAAAAAAAGCCTGTTTGATAAAAGTTTCCTTTATTGAGTTTTCCTCAGATACTTCAGGAAACCTCCTGAAACCGCCACCATATCTCAAAAATTCTTCCAGTAGATTTTATTTTTATTTTCTAAAGATATTAATTAGGTTCATTATAATGAATATTATCGACTACTAGATATGATAGGAATTCATTGGTATTCGGATTTCCTTTTATTTACTTGAATACGAGGGACCGGTTGTGTTATATAATGGGATAGAAGAATCGTAGCCCTGACATGTGGCCAGGCTGAGGAATCTCTCCTGCCACACTCTTCTCATTCAACTAAACAACAATAGCTATTTAAAACAATTTATTGCTGCTATTAGCCAATGGCATGCAAGGTGATGAACCTTAGTATTTCTTCAACGGACCTTGCTAACACCTCTGTTGATATCTAGACATGCCTTTAGGACTATTTTGTAAAGTAGTGGATCGCCGAAAAGAATTATAGGAGTAGTATGAAAATATTAATTTCTATTTTGATATTATTTAACGGAAACAATTGGTTTCCTTGGCAACGAGTAGTAAATTTCTTAAAACTAAAGCAAGAATCGAAGAATTACAAACAATATTACTTTCACTTACCTATATATGAAATATATATATCGACTTCCGGTTTTCAACGGAAATACACGTTTTGGGGTTCCCTGGGTCAAATTAACCAAGTCCCGCGAAATGGTCTGTGTGTGTGTGTGTGTGTGTGTGTGTGTCTGTGTGTGTGTGTGTGTGTGTGTGAACAGACTAGCTCAAAAACTATAAACCATGCGAACCTGAAATTGGGTATTTAGAGTATGTATAAGCCCGCGATGTGACAGCAAAAATTTCATCAAATTTGCTCAAAGGAAGGGGGTACTTTATTGAATAACTTTTTACGTTTTTTTCGATTTTCTCAAAAACGGCTCTAACGATTTTGATTAAACTGAGTATTTGATCTATTTATATGCCTGAAATATGGCTGTAAAAATTTCATCAAAATTGATCAACCGGAGGGGGGACTTTACTTAATAAATTTTGAATCTTTTTCACATGTTTTTTTTATTTACTCAAAAACGGTTTTAACGATATCGATCAAACTTGGTATTTGATGTATTTATATGCCAAAGATGTGATAACCAACATTTCATCACAATTGATCAACCGGAAGGGGGACTTTACTTAATAAATTTTGTATCATTTTCACGTGTTTTTTTTATTTACTCAAAAACGGTTTTAACGATTTTGATCAAACTTGGTATTTGATGTATATATATACCCGAGATATGACTGTAAAAATTTCATCAAAATTGATCTACGGGAGGGGGGACTTTACTTAATAAATTTTGTATCATTTTCACGGTTTTTTTTTTTATTTACTCAAAAACGGCTTTAACGATTAACAAAAATAAGATATGAATGTAGAAAAATGTGTGACTTTGGGAAATGATATTTAGCAAAACACGTCAATTTCTAATCTAAGTAAGTTGGTAAGTGAAAGTTGTGTGTTGCGCGCACGCACCAGATTTTTTTTAATTGTGTTTTGCAATGGAAAGCTATGATAACCGTTTTGAGAGAAGCTGAGAGGATTGTTGTGAGAGAAGAAGTAGTAAGTTCAGTTCAAAATGTTTATCAATGTTAATGTTAACGTAAATGTTAAATTTACTTAGACGAGTGTTAGTATATTAATTATAAATACTTTTTTTCAAGAATATTTAAATTTAATTGCTTCTAAAATTAGGTATACCATTTCTGCTAAATACCATAGTTTGGCGTCGGTAATAGCTTGAAGTTATGATATGATGTTTAAAGTTACCTTTCGATAATAGTAACTCTAAACTTATGAGACCCAATAATTTTTCATATTTAAAAGCAATGATCAATGCATTCAGTGAATTACTCATGAAGGACAAACACCCGTACTATTAACTTTCAGTGTAGCTATAAATTGTTGGTAATGTCGACTAACATTGCTTATAGTAAGCTTTATTTAAACATAATATTATTATTTATAGCTCTCTAAGCCTTGAAATGAAATACTAATCCTTTATTACATAAGGCACGAATCGAAATGTATAGCTCTAAAATATCTATTATCGCTGAGTCGAATGGTTCTGCTACGTTACAGTTGAATATTCACACTGATCTGTATTGTCTTATATCCTTGATGTCCTTTGACCGAGGAAGAAATTGTCCTCAGAACTAATGAAGATCGTGATCCTGCGGACTTATTCTTGGGCCGTGTAGACTGCGGAGGACAAGAGTTGGCCTCGATAATAGGGCCGTGTAGGGTCCTCTATCGTTGCTGGAGATCAGCACATTGGCGGGAGTATCGTGGCAATTTCTTCGTTAGAGTACATGTTAGGGTAATGGGGAGGTATATGTGTCCAAAGTTAGAGTCCGATCACGTTAATTTTCAATATACCTAGATAGAAATACTCATATTTGGAAATTATCGTTGCCTTATTATTGAACTTGCACTATATAGACATAAAGTAATTATATATTACATACATTTTGTATGATTTATCACATTAAAGAATTCGGCCAGTCGAATCACGTTTAAATACTAAATCTCGATAAACGAGATGGATTATGTACGGCAATATGGCATTATCCACTTTTCTCTCTTCATATTTCATATACGCTATTCTAGTTAAGTCAGCTTTTTTTTTTTTTTTTTTTTTTTTTTTTTTTTTTTTTTTTTTTTTTTTTTTTTTTTTTTTTTTTTTTTTTTTTTTTTGCTTCAAGACTTGCCAATGCAAATCCTATTTTGCCAAAGTTAGTCATTATTAAACGAAAATGTTATTGGAATGATGAAAAGCTGTTGTAAATAAAAATCTTTACTGAAAAACTAAGAATAAATGATAAAATAAAAGGAAAATTACAATAAATATAATTAAATGTTCACGTTTATATAATGGGATTACAGTGCTCTACCGTCGCAACTACTATGTAGCAAATTTTATTTCTTTCAAAAGTTTGCTCAAATCGTGGGTCCTATCCTTATTAATACATGTTAAATACCCCGCCCTATCGTCTACAACGGGTCTCCCCAAGATTTCGCTTCTTTGTACCTCAAACCTATTACAGTGAGAAGCGATGTGCCTTGGATCTTGGCATGTTGGGCAGTTCGCGACCCTGACTAAATGAGTCAGCCTTTGTATATTGGAAATATATGTTCATTATACGATCCTGATTAGTTAGAAACCTTTACATAAATCGTTAAAAAAATGGAAAAGTAATCTTTTTTGATTTGCTTTTATATGTTTGATCGTTGCAACCTTTTTTCTTTAAAAGAGATTGATTCATCGACGTTATGAAAAGCCTTAGGTATAATATTAATATTAATATTACCTGAAGCATTGTGATGGAAATCGGTGACTTTAGTTGAGTTTATCTTGATGTTAATTTAAAAATAAATAAAAATTAAGTGAGGTTTTCAACTTAGTGAGTAAGCATACATATTGTAACTTCAGACAAACAAAAACAAAAAATCCTAAGGCTCAGAATAGTTCTAGACCTTTTTTTGGAACAAAGTGTCATAGTACCTGTTTGTGACTACGATGTTCTAGTGCTATCAACGCTGGCCCAGAAGGTTCGAGGCTAGTATTCTTACGACTAAATATAAGAAGCGATGGACTTGAGAGTTAATCTTGGTTTTGAAGCTCAAGTCATGTGGTTATTTCTGTGTTACAGAATAATAATTGTGTAAGCTGATCAAATATTTCTGTTTTCATAATTTTTGTGGCATTCTTGATTCATTTAAATAAAAATTGTTTAACACACATGAGTGTTAAAAAATAAAATTGAGATTTAAATCTTTTTATAGTAGGCATATCTTCATAAAACAATAAAATATTTCACATTCAAGAGCCCTACAAGAGTAAGTATCCTTTAATAATTATATAATTGTATCCACATTAAAGCATATCTTCGTTGTGCGATGAATAACTCCTAAGTCTAATAAAATATAGATTTTTGGGGTATTGGCATTTCTGGATCCATTTTTAAGAGAGGCAGAAGTGAATACCTCGTATTTAAAAAAATAATCCTTGAAACCAATGGCGATAAATGAATTAAATAAATTTGTATTGCCTAACATAGATGATTAAATATCAATATAAATTAGTGATTTCTATTTTAATTAAATTATGAACTAGTAATTAGTGTATTCGAGTAGGCAGGATTGATATAGGAAACTGTAAGATGATATCTAATTTATGAAAGAAAATATTAATAAGTATTTTGTAATGTTTTCGGTTCTGTTGTAAAATTGAACTTTGGAACAGTAGTAGTTTTCAGATAGCAAAAACGAGACGCATACATATGTTTGTTTTAAAGAACAACGTACTTACTTTTTCCTAACGACGTTATTTTTAATAGTTTAAATTTCAAGTTTTTTCTTTTTAAATTCCAGTTTCCCCTGGCTCCAGAGTGCACTGATGCATAGCCTGACCAATCGGATACAGTGTAAGTGGTGGCTGACGGTGTGATCCATATTAACTATAAGAAACCCGTAATCCGTGTCGGGTGCTGTATCCCCGAGGGGTTGCTAACCCTGGAGGGTTGTTATCATCCTTTCCTCTTATTGGCCATTTTCTTCAATTATCTTCCATCCGTTCCTCCCCGCGAATTCCGTCTCGTTTTCTTCTCCCCCACTACCTTTTTTGCCTCCTCGCCATATTGTTTTTATAAAGAAATAAGCGCTAGTAGATTGTTGTCTAGTTCTTTTGTTGAATAAGCGAGTTCTTTGAGCTTATGACCGCTCGGAAGTAAATATATTATTATTATAATTGATCATTATTTAAGGATTATATTGTATTATAATTATTCCAATTTTGTAAAACAGTGAAAATTCACATCTTCTATTTCGATATAATTATATTTTCAATTCATTACAACAATCAAAACGTTTCGAGGCTTTAATGACTCATCTTCAGGTACTTCTAACTAATCCCAATTAACAATAGTTTAGTTAATATTTTTGTTGAACAATACATTAATGCCTTAAAAATCTCGTCAATAGATAAATTTATTAATTACACCTCTCTCCTAGTAAGAGTGAGGTGGCCTAGGAGAGAAGTATAATTGACAAATTTATCTATTGACGAGATTTTTAAGGAATTGATGTGTTGTTTAACTAAAATATTGTTAATTGGGATAAGTAAGGAGTACACCTGAAGATGAGGCATTAAAGCCTCGAAACGTTGTGAATGTTGAAATGAATTGTAAAATTTAATTATTTTAATTAATCTAATCTTAATTTGTGGCTGACCACCATTTTTAAATTATTTTTAAATAATTTATTTTTTGAAGAGAAAAGATTTGGCTCCGCCGGGAGTCGAACCCGGGTCTCCTGCGTTACATGCGAGGATGCTAACCGCTACACCACAGAGCTCGGCTCAAGGCAAAGCAAATCCTTCCTCTTCACTGATACCTACTCACCCCTATCTCACAAGTTTTGCGAGTAGTAGCGGGAGGTGGACAAGTTTTGTCCAATTTATGGTATTTTATTGACTTAAGTCAATTTTTTAAATTATTTTAATTAATCTAATCTTAATTTGTGGCTGACCATCATTTTTAAATTATTTTTAAATAATTTATTTTTAGATGAGAAAAGATTTGGCTCCGCCAATCTTTTCCATTCCAATCTTTTCCGCCAAAACGCCGGGTACGACTCCCGGCGGAGCCAAATCTTTTCTCTTCAAAAAATAAATTATTTAAAAATAATTTAAAAATGGTGGTCAGCCACAAATTAAGATTAGATTAATTAAAATAATTTAAAAAATTGACTTAAGTCAATAAAATACCATAAATTGGACAAAACTTGTCCACCTCCCGCTACTACTCGCAAAACTTGTGAGATAGGGGTGAGTAGGTATCAGTGAAGAGGAAGGATTTGCTTTGCCTTGAGCCGAGCTCTGTGGTGTAGCGGTTAGCATCCTCGCATGTAACGCAGGAGACCCGGGTTCGACTCCCGGCGGAGCCAAATCTTTTCTCTTCAAAAAATAAATTATTTAAAAATAATTTAAAAATGGTGGTCAGCCACAAATTAAGATTAGATTAATTAAAATAATTTAAAAAATTGACTTAAGTCAATAAAATACCATAAATTGGACAAAACTTGTCCACCTCCTGCTACTACTCGCAAAACTTGTGAGATAGGGGTGAGTAGGTATCAGTGAAGAGGAAGGATTTGCTTTGCCTTGAGCCGAGCTCTGTGGTGTAGCGGTTAGCATCCTCGCATGTAACGCAGGAGACCCGGGTTCGACTCCCGGCGGAGCCAAATCTTTTCTCATCAAAAAATAAATTATTTAAAAATAATTTAAAAATGGTGGTCAGCCACAAATTAAGATTAGATTAATTAAAATAATTTAAAAAATTGACTTAAGTCAATAAAATACCATAAATTGGACAAAACTTGTCCACCTCCCGCTACTACTCGCAAAACTTGTGAGATAGGGGTGAGTAGGTATCAGTGAAGAGGAAGGATTTGCTTTGCCTTGAGCCGAGCTCTGTGGTGTAGCGGTTAGCATCCTCGCATGTAACGCAGGAGACCCGGGTTCGACTCCCGGCGGAGCCAAATCTTTTCTCTTCAAAAAATAAATTATTTAAAATTTAATTATATTAAAATGGAAGACGTAAATTTTCACTGTTTTACAAAATTGGAATAATGTAGACCAAGTCTTCCAGTAAGTTATAAAATATATATTATAATTATTTTTATATAATGATAATATTATTATTATTGATTTCATTTTTTTTTCAAATGACACTACCAAAATCTTGAAAATAAAATGCACTATATATAAGAGCAACTATAGAAAAATATAGCATTATCTTTTGATGAATTTCTACAGGATTATTTTAATAAATCATAAAGTCAAATTTGCTTAGTTCCCATTTCCATTTCATTTCATTAATCAATCGCACTTAATATGTTTATTATCTCATTAATTTAGGCAGTTTATTTCTAATATGTTAGAAACTAACATTAAGTATGTTATTAAGTATTTTGTTTTAAAAAATACTTTATCAGGAGCTATGTTAGAAATAATCTATTTAAAATAATTCCTGTAGAATGTGGCCCAGTACTTAATCCACTATTTTTGGATTTTCCAATTTGAATCGATAATAATCTGTATCTATCCTTCGAGCTATGATTCAGCACGAAATTTATTATACTTTTAAATACAATAAGGACATATGAACATTTTAATTAGGAATATTATATATGTCTTTAATAGGAGTTTATATAATCATGTATAGGTTAATGGTATCTTATTTCAATATAGGTATCTTATAATATAGGTTAATGGTATCTTATTTCAATGGGATAAGTCGTTTTCGATCCCAGTCACTATAAAAGATGAGAACAAATTAGAAGGAGCTGTGGACATTTTCACATCAAATATCCAAGAAATGGCATGTTCTTAATCAATTATAATTACTATAATCAATATCGCATGATTTATGGCTATACCATAACTCATTACGGCTCTAACTTAATGCCTCGTTAAAGAATGCATAAAATATTTAAAGCTAATAAATATGATTTTTTATTATTGTGTTACTGGTTATATGTCATAGTGTTATTGCCGTAATAGCTTCATTTCTTAATATACAAACTGGATTTTATAACTAATTATTATTAATAAAATGTCCATTTGGTCTAACTTTATCGTTTTGTAAATTTTATCATAAGTCTATTTTGTTTCACGCAATCCTTCACCATACCAATAAACATTCAAAACCTGTAAAATATTCTTGGATTTTTATTTTTATTTTCATGAAACATTGACAGTTATCTATCAAGCGTAAGATCTAAAAAGATCATATAAAGGTTAATAAAACTGTTATTTATTAGTTGGGGTCACCTGTGGTGGTATAGTGGTTAGCATGGCATCCTACCAGACTAAAGGTCGCAGGTTCGCGTTCCGAAGTGGCCCTAGGATTTTTTAAAGGAAGTAAAAGATCCTTGGCTCTGCCCTCCCTCGGAGAGGACGTGAAATAGAGCCTGTACGTCAGGTACTCTTTAAAGATCCCTATCCTAATTTAACCTGCATAGGTTTAATTTAGGGATGGGATAAAATTTAAAACTCCCATTGTAGCATCGTCCAATTAGCCTTAGAGGCATAAAGTGTCGGTAAAAGAACGAACGACAACAATAAAACTGTTATTTTATTTCTTAACATAGCAACCTTATAAGTACTAATGGATACTAATGTCTGTATAACAATATTTCAGTTCTATCACTTTTGGTATATCGATATTTGAGCTCCATGATTTTTATTATTTTGTGATATTTTGTTCATTGTATTTCACGACACCTTTTCTAAAATTCCATTTCTAAAATTTGTATCTCTAAATTTGTGACCAGACCTTAATTTTATCATTATTGATACGTATTCAGCTGTTATGTATTCAGAAGCATGACTAATGCCGGTAATACAAAATTTATTGAGTTAGAAAAGAATATCCGTAGGTGATACCTCATGCTGGAGAAGAAAGCGGTTGAAGATCCAGGTTGATCCTTAGGACTAGCATGCCTCTATAGATGTACGAAGTACACAGGTAGCCCCAGGTATGGGATGGTACATAGATCCATGGAGGTACCGCGATGGAGCAATTACTGACGGGAGATAGGGGTTCAGCGACCCCATCCTCATTAGAATTTGAACAAGGGCCAATTCTCAGGTGAGTGGCCGTTCTGCCAAGGTCGGGGATACTGTTAGCTCAGTGTTTTGTCAGGAAACCATACCGGTTATATTTTATTGTTATACTCTTTAAATGTCAACCCAAATAAATATTCATAAAAACATCCTTTCGAAAGACGATATTCCATCAATTTCCATCAGAAAGTCGTTTCGATAAAGGAACCGATCAACACACAACTACGTTTAATTAACGTAAGTTTGATGGTTTATCTTGGCAAGGCTGGTACGATGCTATCGGATGGTCTCAAGTACAATAATTAGCTTGCGAATGAACAGTAAATAATTAATAGGTATTATGAAATGAAATATGCCAGATCCGAAAATATGATAAACAATGAAAGAGAGCTACAATGAGATTCGTGTTGAAAAATTCCTGTGATCTTTGGCTTTAGGTTATTCAGTATATCAGACAGCAATTTGTAGAAAATTAAGATGTAGGGGCAAACATCAGAAAAATAAGCCAACTAATGCCTTTAAGGGTGATCAATCACTAACATAACACACTTGAAAGCACAATTAAAATTATATCCTACTGAAAAAGTAAAATAATCAAGTGTCACATCTTTTGAACTGCCTACAGAGTCATATTAACTTTTCAATCTTTTAACACATTAACGTTTCCCTCCAACACTATGTTCTCGCTTAACGACACTCTCGAAAAAAAATCTGGATCCCTAGGCTGAGTGAGACCTATCTCGAATTTTATGTTGCAACGAAACTCGAAAGCGATAAAAATGAGTTCTTTACAAATATCTGTGCCCTTTGGCTTTCAGGTTTTTCTAATATATCAGAAAGTCGTCTGCAAAAAATTAATATGTACCGGAAAGTATTGACACACTGACCGCTACATATGCTGATGATAATGCTATTCTAAATAAACACAAGGATCCTACACATGCCTCACAAATTTTACAACAACATTTACATATAATAAACGACTGGTGTAAACTATGGAAGATTCGACTTAATTATGACAAATCCAAACACATAACGTTCACTCTTCGAAAATATACCTGCCCTCCAATTTATATAGAAAATTTCCAAATTTCACAAACTGACACCGTACACTACCTCGGTCTTACCTTTGACAGAAGGATGACCTGGGGCCCGCATGTTAAGATGAAACGTAAGACCCTTAACAACCGACTCAACCGACTCAACCAACTCTACTCACTTTTCTCTAAAACTACAAAACTGGGACTCAGACAAAAATTAAATACATATTTATACTTAATAAAACCAATATGGACATGCTCTTCGCAGATATACGGAACAGCTAAAAAGACCCACTTACACCGACTTCAAACCTTTCAATCAAAACTGTTAAGACTCATAGTTAAAGCACCATGGTACGTCACTAACAAAACACTACATACTGACTTACAAAAAGAAACAGTAGACCAACATATAAAGACACTTTATAAACGTTTTCACACCCACTTACCAGGCCACTTCAACCGACTGATTAGAGACATGGCAACAGGTGATATACCAATAAATAGGAGATTAAAAAGGCGTTGGTTGAGGGATCTCCTTCGTTAACAAACCAGATTAACTGATACAAGCCAGGGAAGAGGTACCGCTGGGTGCCATCCTTCCCCATGCCTAACATGCCCTTATTTAAAGTTAGTGCAGCTCACAAATTTGCTGATTGTCAAAGTAGTTGACAGGCGCAAATGAAGTTATGAAGACAAAAAAAAAAAAAAAAAAAAAAAAATATGTAGGGGAATGTTGGCAAATATCAGATATATATTGTTCTCCGATATATTAGCTGGCATGTGTACCTACTAATGAATGCCTTCAACTACATTTGTGATCACTCTAATTTGTAAAATTTAACTTGATTCATAGGCCAAAACAAAAGATTTAAAGACCCAATGATATAAATTCAAATATTATATTCATCTTATTTCAATTCAATTTATTTGTTTCTTTCTAATTTAATCAAATTGCATTACCACATTGCATAACGTTGGTCAAGGACGTTAAGTTCTATGACCGAATGATTCCGGATTCCATTCTCGGGTTTGAAGTAATTTGCAGGTGCCTGCAGGCTGTGTGTCAGAATGCAGGGCTTACTCGTGAAGTTATGAAAGCCACAACTCTGTTTCCTCAATCAATGAATCTGTCTTTAACAAAGAAATTATAATTATATTTGTATAATAACGTAGTCTTAGGTTCCGCTATTAATTAATTTCTAGTGAAAGTACAGAATTTCAATTTCCAATTTTTCACATTTGTCTAGAAAATTACTACTTAGATACCTTCCATGATAATGTAAAAAAATTACTTTTCTGGAACTTTATAGCATTGATTAAAGGCGTAAACCAACAGTTAAACTTAGCTGACAAATAACATAAAAATGTTCGAAGTCGATCACTAATAGAACTTATAACGTTGAATATAATTAAAATGACAACATACTAACCAGAAGACATAATCGACTGGAAAACATCTTCATATTTTCTGGAAAACTTTAGTAAAGTGTCACTCAGAGTAATTATCCCTTTCTAATACTATATTTCCTTTACATCACACAACCCTGCATAAATACTCAAGACTCAATCAACTAATGAATTGAACTCAATAAAACACTTCCTTACAAACGCATTCGCATGAATTCGCAAAAGAATTAAAGTTTTGTTGATGCATCATTGGTCTTTAATACTAATTTTTTGTTCCTCACTTCCTCGCCTTTTAGGCTGTAAGAGTGTATTACTCGCCTGTCCTTTTAAGGGGAAAGGGAAGGGGATTAATACCGAGTATTATTAAATGCCCACTGCTATCTTCGGTTTATCACTCATATGTCGGATGTCAGGAGTAACGCGGATTTCCGCAGCATAATAAGGGATAGGCAGCATAAGCAGATAGGAAAAAGTGCAATCGGACAACAAAGTATCATTTCTCCAATCACCTCTTTTGTCATGCGTTTCCTATTGTTACAAGCAAAATCATTTCTTTTATTAAAGTAAAAATAAGAATCAAAGGTCTGTCGAATAACCAGGACATTAAAAACGTGGAACGTTTTTTACTATCGTAATAACCACCTTAGGTGCGGCATCGGTCCCCGGGGTCCGATGTCTTACATTCCCTTCATAACAGCCGATTTACACAAGAAAATGTCTGAAAGTCCGAACAATCAATTTAGTCGATTTTTAATGATATTATTTTATTTTAGTGCAGAAAATGTTGCTAACAGCTGAAATTCTGTTTTTTAGGATTGGCCTCCGAGAGCCGATTTTCGATAAAGAATGGCGTGAATTCTGTATCGGCCTGTCCAGCGCCTATTATGTCTAGTTCCAATCCTTAACAAGAGATAATGCCCTTGAGACGCTCATTTAATTCCCATTTAATCAAAAGAGAACGCTTTCGTCAAAGCATTCCCATCGGACCTCGACGCCCGTTATCGTCTGGGGCTCATCAATGACGGAATAACATCGCTTTAAATCTCTCAGCTACTTTATTCAGTCTAGGATTTTACACTTCTTTTTCAATTTTCAACTTCACCAGAAGAGCTTGAGGTAGCAATAGAGTCTCCAAGTGATAAATAGAGTTTCCGTTGGTACAACATCTGTCTTCCACTTTTTATAAATACTTCTTAGGGTATACCAAACAACCTAATCCAATTTTCAGGCTGAAATTATAATGGATGGGGATATTCGACGTGTTCCGTCTAAACTTTCTTAAATAAAAAATAAGTAGTAACATAACCTTTAGGGGTACAAGATGTAACAACTTGCTCAGGTGGGACCAAAATTACCAACCTTACAGCCAGTTCCTTATCTGCTCTCCTAGCTCTATTGTATCATCGGTCCTCTCTCTCTTACAGAGCTGAGAACCCCCCGACCGATTAGTTTCAGCCGAAATTTCCTCCGACAGAAGGGAATGGCGGCCGGGACACGTATGCTTCCCCCCAGTTCCTTTCACAGGGGTGGAGGAAATGGAAGAAGATAATAGCGCGGCGGAGGAGAAGATGCTAACGGTCCGCCGCCGCTTCGCACGCTCGCTGGGAACTCGGAGAGCCTATGCTATGCCCGCCTCTCTGTGTCTATGTAAATATCTCTCTATGTAGATTATTATAATCCAAGAATAGAAGTGCACTAATTTATTTTTAACTGACTATTCAACTTTTACTCGGCCTCATCAACATTTCGGTATAAGGTTCCATTCCCTTTCCCTACCTTGGTTTCACAAAATTCTAATCTTGTCACACTTTTTATTTAAGAAATGAAATATGCCAATGATTTAACCATAGAGAAGAAAAAGTATGAACGCTACAATGTAATTTGATTATTGAAATCACTTTTGTGATTCCACCCAGGATATCCAAATATAAGGTCTTATGATAAACAAAATCTCACAGTAATTACGGAAAACATATTGACATTAATGATGCGTAAGCGCATTTCTGGCACAAAAAGGGTAATTGAACGGATGCAAAATGGGAGATGGAATTGTTGTTTGTATGTTTTACATAACTCTATGCCACTAATGCTAATCGGACAATGCTACAGGGGAAGTCCTAAATTTTGCTTATCCAGGTATAATTAGGATAGGAATCTTTAACGAGTACCTGAAATCACACAGGCTCAGGACCTAAATCTTACGTCTCATCCAAGGATTTTTTTGTTTTTTACTCCCTTTAAAAATCCTGGGCCACGGTATGATGTGAATCCACTCTCATTAGTGTTGTAGGCTGAGGCGACCCCGGGAGATAGAATTGAGTAGCGTTGTTTCCACCCCATTCCAAGTCTTTCCAACAGTTTTGATTTGTAATTTGTGCAAAAATTGCTAAAGGAAAAATGATATGAAATAATAAAATAAGACACTATAAACATTTATGTATAACAGTCAAGTGATATACTCCCCTAAGGACTAAAGGCGGGCCGATCCCCATCTATCATTATCACTCTACTCCTTATTTTTTTTCTATAGCTCCCGGGTCTGTTTAGGACGCAATTCTTCAAATATTCTCTTCTTTCTGAATTTCAGTTTTAATTTAATGGAATTATAAGCAACGAAGGCAAAGTGGCGTACAGAATAGACATGTTAAATGGAATATAGTCCCTTCAACGTATTTTTGATGTAAAGTTATGGTATTGTTACTATCCAATCAGTATCCCGTTGTTTAGCAGGTAGCAGCAGGCTTGCAAAATAAAATATCACATGCCTTTCTAAAAAAAAAATTTATATAATAGATAGGTTTTTTTTTTTTTTTTTTTTTTTTTTTGGCTTCAAGACTTGCCAGCGCAAAAACAGAAAGATTATGATATATTTTATATTAGTTTAGTAATGGAGGACTGATTCCCTGTCTTCTTAACATCGTACTCACCCCAATTTACAAATTACGCAACAGTCAATCAAATTTAGAAGTAAATTGAAAGTTCTCTTCCTAGCATTTGAATTTGTACTTTTTTAACTACGGAAAATAAAATTATTACAATAAACACTTTTTTTTATAAGGGAAAATAAGATGTTGAAACGTTCTAGGTGTACACTATCTTCGACATCATTATTGTCTCTACTGAGGCACAATGTAATATTGTTCAATCATATTATAATTTAAAAAAACAAAACATTATAAACTGGAAAGCAGAACGCAATTAATTTTAGTTTTATATAAGCGCAGAGCATTTAGCAAGTGTGATTGGGCCTTCTTGTTGAGGCTGTAAGGCTTTTGCGCTGGTTGCCTTGCGGCCTTTTTATACTTAACAGCTCAGCACATTTCAAATTGATGCTGCACCTCCTAACAGTCTTCGTCCATGGTAGAAGAAGGTGCTAACTTAATTAGCTGTTAGTGAGGTTTTCTCACCGCTCAATCAGATTGTCTATGCCGCACCTATTCTAACTCTACGTCCAGTTCAACTTCTACCGTCTGATGGCTTTTTACAGAGATCCCTAGTCCATTTAATGTTTACCTCTATCGCTTTTGAAATAAAATATATATCACATTGTCTTATATATTATTCAAATATAAAGAAGCATGATTAAAAATGATTAAGAATTTATTACATTGGTTAAGCTCTTAGTTCACTATGGTTTTTTATCGACCATACAGTCTTGATATTTGTGTCTCCTGAAATTCGAATATCGATTTAACTTTCAGATGTTTTAAGGAAAAATAATTATTTTACAATGTTCCCAACTCTTATTTCGTTTTCTTCACTGGAACAAGAGAAAAAAAATAACTGGATAAAATAAAGCTGAAAATATTGAACGACACACACGTTAGGTGCGGCGGCCTAATTTATGGGTATCCTGAATTGAACGGTAGAGGTCCCCGGGGTCCGATTGCTGGGATGAGCCAGAGACGATATCGGGCGTCGGGTTCCGATGGGAATGCTTTGACGAAAGCGTTATCTTTTGACTAAAAAGTGAATTAAATGAGCTTCTCTAGGGCATTCAATCCTTACCTCTTGGTAAGGATTGGAACTAGACATAATAGGCGCAGGACAGGCCGATGCAGGATTTACGCCATACTTTATCGAAAATCGGGCCTCCGAGTCCGATTCTAAACAACATCCGAATTTCAGCTGTTAGCAACATATTCTGCACTAAAATTAAATAATCTCATTAAAAATCGACTAAATTGATTATTTGCACTTTCGGATATTTTCGTGTGAAAATCGGCTGTTAAGAGGGGAATGTAAGACATCGGACCCCGGGGACCGATGTCGCTCCTAACGTGTTAAATAATATTTGGGAAAAGGAACAACATTATATAATTTTATTGTATATTTCTGCAAACGAATTATTATATGAAAAGAATAGATCTCCATATATTATGCTATCTTACTATTTTTGTTGTGATTTATTGATCACTATATTTAACAATTTCCCCTTACCTTATTTTATTCTTTATTGATTTTTCAAAAGTAGATGAATTAAGAAACCTATAATTATTATGTTATTTCTTAATATAGGAAATTTATTTCGAAGTAAAATTATTAATTAAAGTACAAATAGACATTTAAGTAAGATTTCTTCGATTTAACTACCAAATACAAATTTTACAAATAATTACTGATTCTCCTTTTTATATGTTTGGAATGAAATTTCTACTTTAGTTGCATACACATTGCTCAAAAAAGGTCCTAGCAGAAATAAAATAACATTTACGTTATCTTTTCACTTTAGCTAAGCATATGGATAAAAAAGAAAAAAAAAATCTGGTGCCTGCGCGCAACACACAACTTTCACTTACTAACTTACTTAGATTAGAAATTAATGTGTTTTGTTAATTGCCACTTCTCAAAGTTATAAATTTTTCCAAATTCATTTCTTGTTTGTTTTCATTTGCTCAAAAAAAAAAACACTAATTTCTTTTATTATTAAAGAAAAGTTTTTACTTTTGATAATTCGGCAATGCATGCATAATACTCCAAGTCGTCTGATTTTATAATTCTCTATGTACTTGTTGAATATTTCATTTAGTTCCCATGAATCAAATAATTCTCATTAAATGAACAGAACATCTTTAATTATAACGCATTGGTTTGTCATTAAAGGCGTACGGCGCATGCCTGAGCTCAAGGTGTTTAATGAGTTGACGGAATATTTTTCTTTTTTTCTCCTGTATTTGTTTACATGATTTTTTTCATATATCATATTTAGCCATTTCTTATTTTTAGGTGTGATGAGGGACAGTTAATTTCTCAATATAAACTAAAACAAAGGTACTTTATAGGAAAACAAAAAAGGCCCCTTCCCCATTTAAGCCCCCTCCGAAAATTTTAATACTGATAAAACTTACCTGATATTATTGAACACCTAATTTCCATTAAACATAACGAATTTGATCAAAATCATTAAAGCCGTTTTTGAGATACTAGAAAAAAAGGTAAAAATTGGAAAATAAAGTTCCCCCTCCGTTTGACCAATTTTGATGAAATTTTTGCTGTCACATCGCGGGCATATATATACACTAAATACCCAATTTCAGGTTCGCACGGTTAATAGTTTTTGTGCTAGTCCGTTCACACACACACACACACACACACACACACACACACACACACACACACACACACACAGACCTTTTCGCGGGACTTGGTTATTTCGACTCAGGGGACCCCAAAACGTGTATTTCCGTTGAAAACCGGAAGTCGAAATTTTTTGAAAATACTTCCAGTTACTATATATTTCACATATAGGTAAGTGAAAGTAAAAAAATTCGTGCATAAATTATAGCTACGTGGTTCGATTATTTTTACCGACGGCATGTTTAGCTAATCTAGTATTATTTTAGAGTAATGGCGCCTAATGTCTGTAAATGAGTAGTAATATGTGCTAAAACAGCAGAACTAAAACGTAGCTTCATTTCATACTTAAAGCCATGTAGTATATGGTCATCTAATCGGTAATCATCTCTTAGCAGCATTGAAATCGCCAGGAATCAAACAGATATTGCTAATAGAAAACTAATCAACCTGAGTTCCAACCTATGTGATAAATTTCACGAGGTACCTAAAATATAGGAACCTGCCCTTTAGGACCCTATTATATCGTTAAAAAATGTTTTTAGAACGAGGTAACTCATTTTATGTATGGCCTTGCAGGGCCCGGGGTTAACGAGCTCCGGGTATATTACCCTTCATCCCCGCGCCTAATTTTTATGGCTCAGTAAATTTTAATTTTATTACCTTTTTCCGTGGGCCCGTGTTGTGTAACTCACCTTATTATTCGCCTTTATTGTTTTGGTTATAAAGTATAAATATTTGCCAAAGCCTGTTGAGCTTCACTGATATAACACAAATAATACGAGCATGCTGATCAGGCAGATACTATAATATAGGATGTATAATATTGTTGTCAATTTTAAGTAAAATACATTATGTGTAACATGTGGTTTAAAAAATTTTTATTGAACGAAAATTACAACTTTCAATGCCACATTAATATTTAAACAGGTAACAAAAATTATCACTTTGTAACACAGAAATAACCGTATGACTTGAACTTCAGAACAAGACCAACACTCCAGCCCATTGCTCCTTATATTTAGTCGTAAGGAGAACGACCTCGAAAGTTCTAGGCCAGCGTAGATGGTACTCGAACATCTTAGTCACAAACATGTACTATGATAGTTTGTTCCAACTGTTAGTTCGATCCAACAAGAAGTCTATAACTATTCTAAATATGTTTTGTATTTTGTTTCACGTTACACACGTTTTTAACATTGTTCTTAACAGTTTTTACTTAGTATATAAAGTAGCAGACGTTTTAAAATCAGAAAGGAGTTTTCACCATTGGATCAAATCAATGCAGCTAAGTTTTTAATTTATCATTATATATTAATTATTTTTTCAAATTATCATTTTTTTTTTTGCAGTCCATATTACTAATATAACCTTTTGATTTGATTTTGTTCTTTTTTTTTTTTTTTTGAATGATAAACACTATAATCATTATAAACTAACGTTAGTACTAACAGAACATGGTACAAAAAAAATAACATTCTTAAAGATTTAGCACATTTATTAACAGAGTTAAGCGACGATTATTCCAAATTTTTCAACATAAATTTTGTGACTGAATTATTTGATTTCTATTAACAAATAGCTATTTTAATTATCTTTTATCATTGTAATTTTTCTATCAAATTTTTTTTTTATTCCTGTTTTCCTCATCTCATTGCCTGTAAATTTTGTTAATTTTGCATATTACCTTCTTTATGGTAATTTTTCATTCATAATTTTTATGTTCTCCTTATCTCATTGCCTGATTCTTGTTCCATTTTTTTTTTCATAACATTCTTTTCAACATACTCTGCAAAATTTTTATCTTCTTTTGAACCATGGAGGCTAAAATTAACAAAGTGGTTGAAGTGCCTTTGATAGTTAAAAATAAATAAATTAACGAAAAGTGTAATTCTTAATAATGAAAAATGTACTGAGAATTAACATTATTTAATATTCTAATACAAGTACTTTATCTATATAAATAAAGATGAAATTCTGTTTATTTGTTCTTTATAGAAATCCATACAGTTTGTTCTAAATTCTCCAAATTTCGTTCAGTGGTTCTTTCATACCAGGTGCGAACACCTGTCCATATTAAAATAGCATAACTTCAGCCGATCTTCAGCAGATATTCTTAATGGTTATAAAAATCGTTTTGATCTCGATTTACATTGCTTTTTAGTAAATCGACCTTTTGAGTCTATAAAAGTCTCACTTTATAGATTTTATAGATTTAAAAAATGAAATTCTCCGGGTGAAACCGGTATATATAGCTAGTCTAATCAATATATATTATAAAGCAAAGTGTGCAATGTGCGTGCCGAAAAGGCCCAAAAACGACTACACGTACTATCAAGAATGCTATGTCGTCGTGTTGCCCTATTGCCCCTAACGATGAAGAAGGTTTTTGTTTTCATTTTAAGTGTGTAATGTTGAAGGGACAAGGGCTGTAATTTTAAGCCTCTCGCTACATGCAATTAGCCCCTCTAATAAGCCCAGGTGAGTTATGAATGAAAAAATTTAGTTCGACATTTGGAAGCCAGGAGCGCTAGCTAAACTCAATTCATAAGGTCATTTAATTCATTAGTTCGGTTTGTTATGGTTTTAGCTTCAGCTGTTTTCTTTAAATTAAACGAGATTATGTATAAATAATTATTTTTTCCTTTTTATTTTTAAATAAGGTCATTACATCTTTGCGATGAATTGAAATTAAAAATAAACAAAACCAACTGGATTCCTAAGCGAATTAAGTTTCACAGAAGAGGAAAGAATTGGTCGAAACATTGTCTTTAATCAATATACAATATAAGAGTAAATTTACAACAATAGAAAAATTGCTTATTAGTGTAGTGAGCGAATAAAAACTAACACTGAATAAAATAGATAACCTATAGATAATATGAATAAGAGATATAACCTAATGGAATATATATCGAAAATAAAGTTTTCATATAATATTTCTCTTCTGTTCGTAAATTTTCATCCGAATTCGAAAAAGGAGAAGTTACTCAACTTGATAAGGATGCGGTATCATCATGAGAATGGTCTCAATGGAATCGCAACATATAAACCATAAAAAATGCTACATACCAGGACATATTTGCTGCCAAAATAATTTTTCTTAATCTAGAAAAGGGAAGAAAACGCATTAAGAGGACCGCATTAATAGGGTCTCTGATACTCAAACCATATATGGGCGGACTCTGAGGTTTCGAAACTTACCACTAATACTAAACTGAAGTTTCAGGATGGTACAAATTTTGTTTTAACATGATTAATTTTGGTCTATTTTCCTGTACTATTACATTTTAAAGTTATTCTTTCATTCCACCTATTCCACAACTCCCTGAGCGAAGCCGGGCCCCACAGCTAGTATAATCTAAAGTATTCTATTTTTATTTATTTTTCGGTGAACTCCTTTTATTATAATTCTTAATTTTATTTTCTACTTTTTACCATAAACGTTACCAATAGAGTTTAAAATTTTCTTAATACAATTACATAATGTAAAAACTTATCTTGTAAAATGTCAGGTTATATACTTTGAGGCGGACTGAGGAATTTTCATGTATTTTAATCCATCTTTCATGTCACCATAAGCTGCCAACATTAATATAATTTTAATTCATTCTACTGTACTTACGATATCGTTGAGCTAAACTCACTCTCAAAATTGGTTTGTCATTTGCGTTCCTAATTTCAAATATTTGTAATCCCTCAAGGAAAAGTGTGATTGACAATACTTAAAAAAAAAAGTATATAACCTGACATTTTACAAGATAAGTTTTTACATTATATAATTGTATTAAGAAAATTTTAAACTGTAAACGTTTATGATATAAAATAGAAAATAAAATTTAGAATTATAATAAAAGGAATTCACCAAAAAATAAATAAAAATTATGTACTGTTTTAACTATAATATTGTTAATTAAAATTAGTGAGGAATACACCTGAAGATGGGGCAATTAGGCCTCGAAACGTTGTGAAAGTTGTAATGAAAAATATATAATTTATGACAAATATATGTATATATTAAAAGAAGTGAATTTCACTATTTTACAACAATTGGAATAATATAGAACAAGTCTTAAAGAAGGTTAAAAAATATCAAAAATTATCATTTTGTTCCTAATTTCAAAGATTTTCTGTGTTTTTTAGTAGTGTTTGTATTTGCATACTTTAATCGTTTCGAATTCTTGCTGAAAAAGGATTGAATAATCTTTTATTTTTAAAAATAATTAAATCAGTAATTAAGGAACGTAAAAAGTCTTCACTCTCCTGTTAATTCTATTAATCCATAAAAGGTTTAAATTGGTGGTATAGATTATGGAATAAATTGGGTAATTTAGGCCCACACACTCTTCACCTAAGCCTTTTTATTAAATAATTTTTTATTAAATATTAAATAAATATTATCCCCCAATTATAAGACAAATTGCTGCTAGCTCTTATATAATATATATTCCCAATTACAGGAGAGGATAGGAGGTGGAGGAACCCGAATAAGGGAAGCTAAATGGAAGCCAGGATGATGGGAGTATAAGTCAGAAATAATTATCGGAACAGGTTGGACCGGAACGGGTGCTCAGTATTCCCGGGCACAACTAGGCCGGGGAAATAACCTCTTCTCAGGGAATTTGGTGACGTCTCGTTCCGTAACAGGTTCCAATGCTCCTGGCAACCTTCCCAAAATATTTCCTATCAGCTCCGTCCTTTTCGGGGGTTTCTTTCCTGGCTTTGCATCTGCAGGTCGCATTTAGAGTAATACCCCAAGACCCAAGCATTTATATTTTTAAAATTCATCTCTTTTATTTAACTTTGAAACAGAAATAATAAGGTTAGTCTTGGTTTCCTAACTGTAACTCTTTGTTTTATTTTCTATTTGGATTTTTCTTAGCATTAATAAATATGTGTATACATTGTATACACAATTACACATACTATACAAGTTCAACAATATACTGATCCATACTTTTAGTGAATTGTTTTCTCAAAAACTGAGTTTATATGTGTTAAAATTATTAACGCTTGGATACACAGCCATGTCCGATTTTAGCGCTGGGATTTCCTTGAGTCCTGCTTTGCCCTCTACACATGAGTGCATGGCCTATTCCGGTAATCTAACCTGGTCATTTTGGTAGTTAACGTATAAATCTCGAATAAACCGTAAGTTATTTGGTATCAATGTGTTCATGGAGAATTATTTTACTGTATCTGTCTTTAATTTGAATTATTAATTTATTTTGTTTTTATTACCCGGTTTTTATTGCAATTTACCCCTCCTTAAAAAAGTGCCATAAGATTGAATCAATGTCTAGATTACAATGCCTGTCTTCCTTTTTAGATATCCAACTATTTATATTTAATTATTATTATTTACGAAATACATTCTTTTATTCTTTCAACATAATTAGCACTTTATCTTTGATTTGGGAGTTCGTAGAAAGTTTTTTTTTTTCTTTTATAAATATCGTAGTCACAAATTAACCAAAACATGACTGCATATTTTGCTGATTTTTATTATTATTATTATACTGATGATACACTTAAAACATACTACAATAACGCTACCGTACACTAGTAATTCGTTTATCTTCTAAAAAAAACATATATTTTTTTTTTTATAAACTACCTTAACAGGGCGTAATGTGCGTAGGAAAACTAGATGAAAAACACAATTTTATCAATTTATTTTTATTTATTTCTTTTTGGGGAATACTAAGTTATGTAAATTAGCTGAATCCTTGGGAACTTGCTTTTGATTATCAACATTTTATCAGCGCAGATCAACTTTGGAAGAGGAATGTATCTATAATGTGGGAAAATTTCCTTCACTGGATTAAGATATGAATGTATTGGTCAAGAATAAATGATTCTTGAAATACCAGAGTAATCAAGAAAAAAGATCTGATAATTGCAACAAAAACCATTGTGGTCTAAGTCTTTAATTTTTTTTAATAAGCTATTACTCTTAATTAACTTATACTTCATTATACTAACAAAAGCTAGATTTTTTTTTTCATTAATTGTCAGCTACAAGTTTTCATTGATAATTGTGATTCCTACTTCACTAACTAAACGGCTCTTCCTGCCGATAAACATAATCGTCGCGTGCATGTCCGATGCCTCCATGTAGCCGAGATGCCGATAAGAGAACCTTGAGGGTACGTCAAGAAGATGTAAATGGTCGTGGTATCTCCGTCGCTGATCTAATGAGTGGAGAGGATTCTCACATAATTCCAGTAGCCGGTATTTGGCCGTTAGTTAGTCGTAATTAGACAAGTCATGAGAATCTGTTAGTGAGTTCATCCAGGCCGGGTAGCGTTCCACGTGGGCAAGGATGTGGCAGCGGACACGTGGACTCTCGGCAACTTTCGGAGGTTCTCGAAGGTGGGGCAGGGTGAAGCGGAAATATAACTCGAAACGTTATAAGATATGATAAATTACTACAGAAGTACATTCAGTTGATATGTATTTAAAGGTATTTTTAATATTTTGATAGAGCTGAAACTTTTGTTTATGAATGTAATAACTCGATAAGGCTTATGAATAACCAATCCCCTAATGTGTCGAAAAGTAGTTTCAAGAACAATAGTTTACTCTCACGGAGATAAAATTCATCGAATTACTTAGACGTTATTTATCTAATACGTTATTAGAACTATGAACATAAATCTAAGTATTACGGTCCATGTACTCCTTCGAAGTTTCAAACAGTAATTTTAAAAAAAACGGGCTTTCAAAAATTATTTTTTACAAGAAGGCAAATGAATAAGAGTTGGTTATTTTTTTATTTGATAGATTAAGGTAGGCACTATAAATTCACAAAGTTTCAAGCTGTGGACGGTTTAATACAAATTATTGAAATCTTGAAATTTCCAAAATTTCAAAACTTTAAAGCTTGATATCTCTGTTCGACAAGAAAATAAAAAATTGAAATTTAGCCCAGATTTAGTCTCTGGGTAGAAGATTGAACTGTCGAAATTTCATTCTGTGGACTCAACTAATTGCAAGGATATAAAGTATTGAAGAGTACTAAAATACGTGTTATATCAAAAGCGCTAAAACTTGATACCTTCGTCTATCAAATAAAAAAATAACTAACACTTAGTCATTTGCCTTCTTGTAAAAAATAATTTTTGAAAACCCGTTTTTATAAAATTACCGCTTGAAACTTTGAAGGGGTAGATGCACCGTAATACTTAGTTTGAAGTTAAAGTTGTTTTTAAAAGCCCTTTCTAAAGAGATTGGTCTTTATTTGAATGTTCTAGGATGAATAAAAGAGGAGATATTTGATTTGAAGCAGAGCACTGAAATAGCTAAAAATACGCGATTTTTCGAAAATAACATGGCCGCCATTGGAAAAATAAAAATTAAACTAATTGCGCTTTTGTACTTCTGATGCATTGTTCTTTCTATGGTAGCAATATTTAAAAAAAAATAAAAATCTTGAAGCAACTAGACTGGACCACTTCATTTGGATTTACCCTTCTATAAGAACTGTTGTGTATATTGTGCTTAACATATGTTTATAAATACTATTATTTGTGTTTTAATCAGGTCTGTTTCAACTATTTTTTTTCCTAGTTAATTGATGATTGATACGAGGATCTTTCCTCGAAGATCCTACTTTTCATAGTTTACCTTACTTTGCTAATATAAATACTGCAGACCGCAATGACACCCGAGACTAGTTGCCTTGCACTAGTACTTGCTGTAGAGCAGAGCTGGGGTCTGTCCCGTTATCCAGAAGCCCAGCGGCAATACATTAGTCCTTCCCTCGCTAATAGGGTCACATCATTTCCTTCCTCCTCTGTCCTCTTGGTCACGGCCGTCTTTCTGTTTATCTTCATCGTCCACTGTCACAAGGTGGAGGAGGGGAGGGCTTTAGATGGAGAGCTGGTACCGTTGAGACTCTCTCAGCCCCACCCTGTCAGGGAATGTTAGTCATTATTACGCAATGGAACCTGGTTTTTGAACCCTCTACCTCGGAGAATTAGTATACTACCTAAATTTTTATGTACATATATTTTTATATTTTAACTTATTAATTCTTGTTACAAGTTCCTCTTTAATACTTATTAATTCAAGGGCTTCCGCCATCTTCTATCTTTCACACAGAGATATACATAGCTATGTCATATAGAAAATATAGAAATAGTGAGTGGCATTATGTGTTCGAGCTCTTCAAAAGGAATTATTTATAGTGGTTCCGCTCTATCAGACCATTGTTGAATATTATTCATTTGAAATTTAAACCTGTTAAGATTTAGTTTCACAATATAGAACTAAGAATGAAAATTGAACAACTACTCGTGAATTTTACCATGTCAGCCATTTCGATTTTTTTTAAACTGTACTTATTCCTTCTATCTATTTTTATTATTTGAAAAATACCTAAAACTTTAAAATTTTGTGATTTAATAAATACATTATACATAACGTTAAATAATACATAAACTCTAGGCATAGAGTATTCATTTTGTAATGTTTGATTTAATCATCATGATACGTAGCAAAGACATTAATGCCTTCATTCAAATTAAAAAGAAAGAAAAAAACCTTTCGTTTATTCAATAAGTTCAGATATCCCTTCAAGCCCAGTTTTCCAATACTGGAAGAGTTAAGTTTATAATTACATTTTGAAATGATTTGTGAATATTTATAGAGAGAAGATTTGAAACCTATATAAGGTTAATCTCATGAAATAAAGTAATTATAGATATAATTAATTTCATTCAATAAATATCAACACCTTATTTACACAAAAATACAAACATTATTCAGGAGAGATGTAATATTAACGAAAAAATATATGTTTAAATGAGTTAAAAGAAAAGACGAAAAGAAATAATGCAAACAGTTACAGGAAAAGAGTTATCTGAACATAATTAAAGGAAATAATAAACTAATATTTTTTCTTTTTCCTCCCCTACCTCGCAGGTTAGCCTTTACGGTGTTTCTTGGGCCAGGGGATTGGCTGGGGGATTAAAACTGGGTATTGTTAAATTTAAAATAAATCGGGTTTCCAATCATATGTTTGGTTGTCAAGGGCAACTTGTATTTCCTTATGCTTTTGCCCAATCGGCCATCCCACGACCCTAATTAATAAACTAACTGCAGTCATTGCATTTCCCGCAGCATGCACCCTACCAAACTCTCTGTTGGTACCTTGCTGACAAATACACTAAATTTGCTATCCAAAAAAATAAGTCGTGCGCCATGTGACTTGTTCCGGAACCTAACCCAGCTTCACTGCGAGGAGGTCTCTGAACACTATTATTTATGTTGAACTCTATAACTCTATAACTCTGAACACTATAACATATGTTGTGATGCTGCTGCATATTCAAAACAAAAATATAGGCTAAACAAATATTCATCGATATTATAAGTTTTTTATATTCGAACTATTTTTCCCAAAGTTAGCCTTTACTTAACCAATCAATCAAACGTTAACTGTCCCAATTTCGGTACATAGCTGACTTAATTATGTATTTCATAAAGGAAGTTTATAGGTAGTATTCTGTTGCATTAAAAATAAATACCACGTTTGAATATATTAAATACCACCCTGTATATATTTTTTCTCTATACTTTGATCATCGCTACTATCCCCAAGGAGAAAAAAAGGAGCAATTCAAATGATGAGATAGAAGAAATAAACTACTTAAACGGGTGCTTAGAGGATAGCTCTCCCATTGCCTGGATGTCAGAGGATGTGACAGTACTCTCTAGCTGACTGGGGTACTCAAGAGAAAAACTACCGGTAGGCCATAAGGAAATTACTGCTGAGGGAGGCCATTACTGGAAGAGGCGGAGGTCGCTTCTTTATCCACGGTGGTCGCACTTGATTTACGACTTCGCTTAACGTCTCAGCTCCTCAGTCCTCAGCCGTGTCTGCTAATCGCTGCGCTGACCTGCAAAGTCCATCAGTTCTCTGTAACGCCGTACAACGTATTCTTTGATGTTCTATTCCACTTCGTATAGTAGATTTCTTGGTTCAATCCAACAATTAAACTTTATTTAAACGTATGCCATATCGTTTGTTCGTAAGGTAGATGAATTGAATTGTATCGAAGAGAGAAGAAATGCAGAGAAGAAGACGGAGTGGAATGGTAACCAGCCCCATTGACCGCTTTAAAACCACTCATTTGAAGCTGTATCATTTGGAAGGGGCTGTAATCATCGGCAGCTTGTGGGAATGAGTCTTCCTGTCCTTGAGGTAGCACGGGTTCTCTGCCCGCCGAGTCAACGTGCTTTGACGGCGTTCAATTGGTTACAGTCTATTTGAGCAGGAATAAAAGTTTTTATTAAAGTAATAGATCATATAAGCACCTTATACAATGCATCTATGACAGTGATGAAAATAATGATAGACTAATTATGGTTATCACTTCCCAATAGAGCTGGCCACTCCGGGAAGTTATACCATGCTCTCTTCAGGGTAGGCCTGTAAAGAGTAAAAAGCTTTAAAAGTAAATTAGTTAATATTTATTTTTCAACAAGGACATTATTATTTCTTATTTATTTATTTGTAACAAAATGTATAACCCCTTACGATAGCCGAATGCTATAAACCTTAGTCGTCTGGCATAATATGTATTAAATTATTTCTTATTGTTATTGTTGTTACTATATTAGTTCACTTCTTAAGTACGTTTTTTAATCATTATAGTTAGCCTTTACTTAACTAAATTAACCAAACGTTAACTGCTCTAATTTGTTAACATTGATCATGTTGTATGGCACACTTTGGATAACAAGATTATTTCTGTTAAGTAAATGAAAGAATAGATATAGTGTTAATGGATGTAATTTTTATTTTTTCTAAAAACAAAACAATGTTTTAAAAATACGGGACATAAACATATGGAATACATAAGTGAAACAAAAATTAACAACAGAAGTTGATTGAAGGAATCGAGCCATCTTGAAGTTCACTCAAACCGGTTGAAGATGCCCTGGACGAGCTGCAACGTCTGTCAATGCGCACGGCCTGAATTAGCAACACACGTTCTGAGCATTTTCAATCATAGCTGTTGAGGACTCAAGGGATCGAAATTGTCTGTTTTTTTGTTGAGTTCTTACGCATAGGAATTTCTAACTTGGCTGCACAGGCATTCGTTATATTCATGCATATTTAACTTTATTGAGCTCAATTATTGAATGATTTAATAATCGATGGATTAGATGAGAAATTGGTTCCAGTAAGATTACATTTAATGGATTTTTACAATCCGGTTTTTGATGATCATGTTTTTTTACCTAAAACAATTTTATTTCAATTTCAACATTTTTTTTTCAATTTCCATGCCAAAATAAAAAAAAAAAACTGTGAATAGCAATTTATTTATTTAATTTTAGCTGATGCCTCTTCTTAGCGGATTTATAAGCTGCATCTATTTTATAGTAAACTTTTGACCCAACCGAACACCAGGTTTTCAACTTTCCTTCCTCCCTTATTCCTATAATCCCTCGAGGTTTCTAAAAAGAAGGTTTACCCATAAGCCTATTCATGTCATTGTTTTAGGTCATGGATCATATTAGCTTATTAATTTTATTTAGCTTAGAACATTCGTATATTTTAACAGATAGAATACAAAAATAAATTAAAAAAAAAACTTTCGGACATTCTATTATTACTAATAAATAAATAAAAAAATATTTGTTTATAACATATTTGGAGAATGGACATAGGTGCTTCAGAATTCTAAGCCTCAATATAATTTTTTTTTTTCGAAATGGCATTGATTCTTAAAATTTATTTTTTGGTTGATTGGCATTGATCTGGCAATCAAACCACTGACAATCAAATAAATTATTTATAAATGAAATTAGTGTCATTTATTTCATTTGTGTTTCAACTCATATCTGTCCAAACGTAATTCAAAAAGTTCGAGAATAAAAATGTATATATAAATAAAAATAAATTAGGTTATTTTATAATTTGTCCAGGTCTTGATTTGTTTGTTTGGAATACGGCGGGGGCATACTAATAGCCTGAGGGCTTCGACATTTTCAAGGTTGCTTTTCTGTGCTTAGCGTTTGCCATCATCAGTCAAAATATCGATTCTTTGTCAGTCGTATCTCGATATAGGAAATAATCAATCATACTAATCAGTCATGTGTGTAAAATACAAATGTTCTTTTTCAATTTCTTTCGTCTTTATTTTTTACCTCCATAAATATTAAACACAAATATTGCCCTACCCCTTAAGTTTTCTCTCTATATTTTAAAACAACAATCAATGATCAATCATTTGATCAATATTTCACATCAATTTCTTATACTAAACTATTTACTTTTCCTTTAGATCAATCATTTTACATGCCGTTTTACTAAAACATAGAAAAACGAAATTTATGGGATCCCTGTTTATAAAATAAAATAGAATCATACTTTTTTGTTACAAAAAGTTATCAAATATAAAATATTCGTAAAATAAAGTAAATTATGCATATATTTTACTATATAGACATGTGTTAATAAATCTGTAACAATTTATACAATATTGTAACACTATTGTGGGTTTAAATAATTTTAATAATTTAAAACAAGTAACCACCGAAACAACAATACTAACAAACAAGTAACCACCGAAACAACAACACTAACAAACAAGTAACCATATGATTCGATCCTCAGAGCATGACTAATTCTCCAGTCCATCGCTCCATAAATTTAGTCGCAGCTTGGAAGGTTCGAAGCCGGTGTAGATGGTAAATGAGCATCGTAGTCACAAACATGTACTACAACAGTTTGTACCAACTGTTTCAAGTCTTTAACTATTTTAAATCATATGTTTTGTGTTATGTTCCACTTTACAATAATATTGAAGAGAGGTTTCCTCCTGGACCATGAGGCTTCAGAACAAGACTAACCCTCCAGTCTATCGCTCTTTATATTTAGTCCGGATTAGAACATTCTGGAAGGTTTCCGACAAGCGTAGAAGATTCTCGAACAGTCACGAACTGGTACTAGAACAGTTTTTAACTGTTCCAACAAAAAGTCTAGAACTCTTTTCAATCATATGATTTTTGTTTTTACAATCAATATAATAAACATGAAACGTTAGTTTCCCCATCTACATTTATTAAAAAAGTTCATCTGCAAAATTAATTTTCCAAACACAATCAGTGATGACGTTTTAAATAATGAATGCATCATCACGAGATTGGTCTTATTCGATTCAACGACGCAAAAGTTATCGGAGACTTTATATTTATCTTTAAGCTTCATTGATTTTAAGCATTAATTTGTAGACCTTCCTTCCTTTCAAACCCCTAAAAGATGGTTGCCCCCATTGATTTGTTCGGACTCTGCAGATCTGGAATCTTACTACTAATATAAAGTTATTTACAAAGTTTCACGAATGTACAATTTTTATGGATTTTTTTTTCTAATACTAATATATATACAATATTAAATACTTGGCAATAGAAAACAAAAATAACCTCAGGGAAAAGATAATTAAAGCAAACTTGAGATTGCCAGGAAGTCGGAAACAAAGCCTTCCTCCCCCGCTAATGAACTTTTCGGGTTGGGACGCCTTAATGCTCTTCGGCCACCGCAGATTGCTCCGCGACCACGGTTTGCCATTAACCTTTCCCTCGCAACGCTCCGCTGCCTACGGTGGGCTGGTGGCTACCTCTGTCATCAGTTTCTATTCAAGAGAATAAAAGAAACAATGAATGAGTAACTCCTATGAACGAACAAGGATTCCGAGAATCAGCAGATAGTACCTGTGGCTAAACATATCCAAGAAATGACAATGCTTATGAGATCGGTTTAAGCAATACATCACTGCTTCCTTATGAGCTAAAAAATTGATTTTAAAACAACGAATTTGCCATGGCTGAAGAAAATTATTTTATTGAAAATATGTAACATTGCTACCGTAAACGTAAAGGTGCCTTTACACTTTACGAATTTTACCACCTTCGAACAGCCTTCACGTCGACTGTTCGGGTGTTCTAGGTACTTTATCTGTTCGCCTGTGTTCGGGGGTAGCGTTAGTGACACTTTTGATTTGGGTTTTTCCCAAGTGGCAGGAGTTGTTTGTGATATTAGTGCGCCGTTCTAATTCCTCTCCTATTTTTTTTATTTTTCAGATAATATAAAATATATTGATTATGGAGATTTTTTCTTCAACATAAGCTAGCGTTGGGTGTGTCAGCCATATTGGTTCGCTTAACTCATGAAGTTAAATATAAATGGCTGTTCGTTTAACGCCGGTAGGGCAAGGTTCGAGGGTGAGGTTCGTAGAGTGTAAAGGCACCTAAAGTTATTTTACCAATAATTCAGGGCTCCTTTCAAGGTCGCATTCAAGAACAAATTAAACATGTGAATAACAATACTGAAAGTCGGAGTAATTAACTAACGACTAATGAAAACGTAAATAAGGAATTTATAAAGAATTTAGGTTATATTCGTAAATTAAAAATATTTCTTTAAATTTTAGTAACTTGTGAAAGGAAAATATATAAATAGGGGTATTGCGAATCAGAATACTCCATCTTAATATTTCATCATCTTTACGATAAATTTATCTATAATATCATTATCATAGGATGGATTGAAATGTCTATTCCTAAAGGCAATACAGTATCTATATACTTTATAATCAATCTGATTGCCTACCGGTTATACTGTTTTCCTATCGCTTATCCAAGATTTACGACATACGTCAGATTCACTGTTCAATAGACTTGTTCTTTTTCGCATAATTGCGTTTCTCCCGGAAGAATTATAGTTGCAGGAGTGATTGTTAACGGGAGAATACCTCAGAAGTGCATTAACGCAGAGCGTTAAGAGAGATCCGATTGGTCATTACTCGTAAAAACATGGCAATGAGGATGACGAATGGTGTGATGTAAATTAAAGAATGAATGATTGTCATAAATTATGAGCGTAACTTCGAAGTCACAATGAGGCTTTTCCTAGATATTCACTTTTTTAATAGATAATTTTATAAATGCTCTAGAGCATTTTCAAGTAAATTAATGGAGCATTACGTTTTGTAATTATTTAAAAAAGGATTTCCTATTTATAAAATGTATGCAACGTAGTCATTATCTTTTACTGAGTGTGATAACCAATGGGTTTGATCTTATTTAGTAAAGGACGACCATCTCCATTTCCCATTCATATTTTACGTGGTATATCATTTCCACGAGTCAGTGAATAAAGCAGTGGGCTTATTATCTTGATTTTAGTGTTCTCTCTATTTTCCCATCATTGATTTCAATTGGAATAAACATTTAATTTTAACATAATAATAATAATAATGTAGATAATAGATAATGATAATGTTAATGAGTGGTCTGAATGATTGAGAAATTGGCTCTGTGAACTTAATGTAGCAATATAATGAACATGGGCGTCTCCACCGGAGGGAGGCAGGGGGACGTGTCCCCCCAATATTTCAGAAGGGGGCAACTAGCTACACTGTTACTGTAACATAAATTGGCAAGTTTTATAAATTCCTATAAAATAAATCGTTGGAGGAGGAATTAAATGTCCCAAAAGTTGTTTTTAGGCGTTGTCTGTTATTTCAACTTTTATCCTCTAGAATTTTTACCTATCTATGAAAATATTGAGTCGTCCCTCCATATAATTTGGCGCTAGTGACGCCAATGATAATGAATACGTTGGGAGTATTAACCATTTTTAATAATTTAGATGCTGATACAACAGCTGTATATCTGAGAGCTTTTTGTTTTACTAAAATCCTGAATTACATGTGTTTGGTTCGGAATCCAGAATGATACGAAACCCGCAAACCAGGCTCACTGTGGTATCGCCCTTTTGTAATGAGACACTGTTCCATATAAAAAATTCCGAGCTCTGGGAGAAAACAGTACCATTAGATGTGAAGATGATTGGAAAATAAGCCGCGATACTAAACAAAGGAGTTCTAAATATTTGGAAGTAAATTATAATTCACATCCAAGCAATGATAATATGGTTGTGCAATTAGTCCCAACTAGAAGTATTATAAGATTATTATTATATATTATAAGACGAGAAGACGGAAGTTAGAAGGATAGACCTCATCGTAATGGGGCTGACGATGCCATGACTATGTTAAATGCGTTGGGGGACAACCGATGGGAACCGCTTGTAGGTGAATATCTCGGCTCGCAATTAAATATCTCATTAGAACTATAAATTACACGGCACTCACCTTTCAACTTATCTCCGATTGTAAAACGCTGACATTAGTTATTTATAGGCTTTTGTTTCCTCGTCCATTAAACATAACAAAAATTATATAGCTTGCCACTAAGTTCGTTCTGTCCCTGCAAAGAATAGCCACGCCGAAATGTAAATGCGAAGCTATTATGGAAGGCTTGGCCACAGCTTAGAAAGTAATTTGGTCTCTAATATACTCTAAGATCAAGGCCTCAAGAGATGAAAGGTCCTGATGGATTGGATGAATGGATGAAATTCGGCAGGTATTAGGGGCAATCCTAGACCAAATGAACATCATAATAAAACTGATTCGTCACCATCATTCAAGTCTCTTCAGCTTCAGGTAGATTCAGGTAGATTCAGAATTAATAAAAATAGCTGTTAGTTCTTCCTTCTTTTATGCTTATGTTTTATTAAAGTCTCCATTTAAATCCTGATAAAAATCTTGGAAAATATAAAAAAAATCGTATTAGCTATATCATTCAAAAATCAAAAACGGCTGGATCGATTTTCTGCAGGCATTAAAGTCTCCATTTAAATTCTTCTAAAAATCTAGGTAATTAAACTTCTCCTTTTAAAATAATAATTAGAATACTTTTTGCCTTGATATATTATATGAAAAAAAATGAAATGAAATGTATTCTGTGACCAAGTCAAAGAACGGCTAGACCGATTTTAACGATCTTTAAATTATCGGATTTGTTTTGGCCCGAATAGCAGAATAAATATTAAAACAAAAGGTTAAAGAGGAGGGAGAGGAGAAATTATTAATTTTTCACCAGTTCTGGGATGTTATAGTAGTAAATGATGGTTAATCCCACACAAATCTTATCATGGATGGCTTTGGTTTAGGGGTGGGTGGAGGTAAATCTATTTATTTTTCCAGTCCATAAAAAAATGTTGATACACTGGTTTTTTTTATTTAAACTTACAACTGCCATAAGATAAACTTCGATCTTTTTAATCGTTTAGTTAAAAATGTTAAGGAGTGGCATTTTTACTACCACATTCCGCATCTAACTCGGTTTTTTTTTTTAAATTTACCCCGTATCTTCTAAGGTCCATATTTGTTGTCATAATATTTAATGACGTATCTTGATGTAAATTCGATGTTAAAATGAATGATATCAGAAAGGAAGATATAAAACTGGATTACTTATACCAATATAAAGTCTAGAACGGCTTGACCTATCTTTATTATCTCTGATTCGTTGGATTTGTCACCGTGGTGGGGAATTATCAACTTTTTTACCGCTTTTTCCGAAGGCGACAAACTTCGAAACATTCGTTTAAGGGAGTAACAATAGTACTACAAGTTTGATTCCAAAAAAATGTTATCATGGTTTTGGTTTTGGTTGAAGGGGTGGGAGAATGCATCATTAATGTTTTTACGTTTTTATTTGATTTCAAAAGAGTGGCATTTTTATTAACATATTCCGCATCTCATTCGATTTTTTTTTTTTTATTGTTACTTAAACCCCTTGTCTTCAAGTCGGAACGAGCTATTATGGAGGAACAGTGTCCATCCTGAACGTGAGAGCGGTGGCGCAGAGAGTTGGCGCAGTAATGGCTAACGGAATAGACCATCATCATCGAGCCTGTCATCGTCCCATCTTCCCGTGTCCTCATCCTCGGCCGTGGAGGGTAGGCTAGGGCTTATGGAATTGCGCTGTAAGACGGTTTGACAAATAGATTAAGCGTCAGGGCAGGGAAAGTACCTTGTGCCAGAGGGCTGCTGTAGTAATCCTCGACATATTGTTTGTCAGATTCAAAAAGAAATCGTTCGTTGGAAATCAATCTAGACGATCAAGGACAACCCATTAGTTGGAGATGTGTATTCGGCAGCTTGTTAACTTAGCTTATCATTTCATTTCGCGGAATCATTACCCAAAATTTTATTGGGTAATGAATCCATTCGCAAATGGATTCGGAGGATTTCATCATCATTCTTAGGATTTCACGGGTAAAATTCTTATGCCTGGGGGAAGGGGGTGGAACTATTTTGACCTAGTAACCTTGTAAATAAAAATTGTTGATCTTTAAAAGTTAAAATATGTGTTTATATAATGCTTTATAAATATAGTAAGTGAATACAAATTTATTTAACTAAAAATCTTAATTAAATACCTTCTTTTAAAATAACAATTAGAATCATTTTTTCCATATTGTATGAAACCAATAATAGGTAAAAATAAATGAATTATATGTTGATCAAATTAATGCTATTGTACATTAAATATGCTTATTCAATCAAACAAGAAAATACCAACTCATCGTAATCGACAGGATTTCCGACTAATGAATGAGTAAAAAAAAATTATAATAATTAACACTGAATCCACTTCTAATAGAAATATGAGTTAATGTATTTGACAATTAAATCCTTTAAACATAATTATGGCATTTACATATTTTAAAGTATAATACTTTCGTTGAAATAATCGACTAAAATACTTTCACAAAGACTTTTTTAACGAACAAGTGACTAAATTTTTGGTGAAAAAAAACTGTCAGTGTGATTTAAATAATTTTTATTATAAAAGCAGCCATTTATTAAACATACAATAATAAGGTATATTAAATTTCTTTTATATTATAATTTTATTTTTTTTAGAAAAATAAATCAATGAACTATAGTAACCATATGTATGGACAATGGAAGAAAAATTGGCTATGTTTTTCCCACTTTGAGCTAATCAAAGCTAACGTCTCAAAAAATATTTTGTGTGGATTTAAAGGATTTTTTTTTTTTTTTTTTTATCGAAAATCTGAAATAAAACAATCCAGAAAGGATAATTCTAACCTGTGATTACGTACTAATACATGAATGTAACGGTTCCAAAAGAGACTAGAGCCCTTTTGAAAGTAACGGAAATAGCCATCTGTTTTTATTTCACGTCACAATATTCACTCTTATTAATTATTCTCAAAACCATTATTTTTAAATTATAATCATTGCGTAACATGTTTTCATACATCCTTATTCCTACAACGTAGTCGTTTGCCACGATTAGTGTACGTTAATGAATAAAATAACGTATTTATTAACTAATTACAATATCTAATGACATGAGTTCTATTCATTATTCATTGAAGTATGAGAGAGAGAGGGAGTGGGCAGCGGTCAGTCACCTACCGAAAAGACCACACCCACCGCAGTTTCGCACTCCTTTCATCTTCTCCAAGGACCTTCTTCCTTTTGTAATTCCAACAAAGCGACAAACCGCAAGGTGCCGAGAGCGAGTCGAGGTGGATCGAAGTCGACCAAGCAGCCTTTTGACAGGAAACGCCAACAGGAAATATTTATATGATAATTAAAAAAAAAAAAACTAAATATCGTCGTAATTTCTTAGTAATATAGTCTTCCTTCCTGAACTACTATTTGAATTGCATTAATTGATGAATTATCATTATATAAAAATCTTTTTCCTATCCAAACCATTTACAAACTCCATTTGGCATTAGTGAATTCTGCTTAGTTATCCATTTTTTTTTTTAAATTTTTAAATTACTCATCCAACGGCATCTTACGAAGGCTAAACATGTATATGCATACATTTAGGTTCTCTTAAAAAACTAGTGAGGTTTCTTAGCATCACCTTATTTATTTATTTCATTTAATATAATATTTTATTTAATAAGTTTCAATTAGAAAAATTCCATGAACCTAATTTCATTCACGATATTTGTTCCATGAATCCATATGAAGGTATATTCCCTTCTATTCCTATAAATTAGTTAGGTTTCTTAGGATAGCCTTTTTATTTATTTCCTTTAAGATAATATTTTATTAATTAAGTTTCAATTGAAAAAATTCCTTGATATTTGTTCCATGTACTCGTATTCATATCTAGGAATATCCTCCATATCTATTTCTCAAAGTCCAAACTAAAATAAAAAAAATTATTTTTTTTACATGACTTTGCTGATGATTTATAACACTTTTTAGGCGAAACCTTGAACGTGGAAAATGCTAAATAAACGTGTTAAACAAATGAACGTTAAATGTGTTAAAAATCGTAGGAGAGGAGTATAAATAAAATATTTCTTAATCTGGACTTAGCACTCTTTATGTTAATGTTAAACAATTGCTTGGTGAATTTTCTTATTCAATTTCCATTCAATAGTCAACGTAACCTCCCAGACACAGAATACGTTAACATGTAAGTGGACAAAGTGAAATCACTTTTAGGTAATAATGATTCTTAAAATAATTTTAAATTAATTATTTTTTCTCTATTTGCCTTTAGTAGATATAAATTGCCCTATCTATATATTATCCGTTAAAGGTATTATGTCTATGCGGCTAGACGCATAGAGCTACGGCGTCTGGACATTTACTTATTGTCAAAATAACGATTATTCTGTAAACATATTGTTCTTAAATAAAAGAAAAGTCTTTAATAAGCAAAAGTAAATAGGAAAAAAAAGGAATAAAGGAAAAAGGATAAGAAAGAAAGAGGGTAGTTTGTACAAGTAAGAGAGTAGGTTGCCAGGTAGTCGTTATAAATAATAATTTATAATTATTAAATAATAATAATTAAAAAAAATCATCATTGATATTTTCCGTTGGCCTCCTAAATTTACAACCAGTTTCATCTTTTATTGGTGAAGCCACCAATTAAAAGCAATATACACTTCTCTATTGTCGATACCAATTGTTTTCTAAATAAGACCTGAAAATAAGATGAGGAAACATTTGCAATAGGAATAAAATTTAGTTCAAAAACAAATATTCTTTCATCTTGAATGTAGAATCATATTAAGTACATGTTGACAGGTCCGACTGTCATAAATTACTGTTTTTTACTTAAGTGTTCCGGTGGTTTCTTTTCCTTGAGACTTTTGTAAGAAAATCACACAGCAGTAAATATTGTATCTGAAAATGCAACAATGACTCAGTAGCCAGACCAAAAAACTGTAAACAATGGATTATTCCAACGTAAATCAAACTGAGATTTAATTTTAAAATAAATTGTAGCGTAAAATAAAAAAAAAAAGATTGGTATTTAGTGGTTTGTGACTGAAGGTGGTATATTTCACTTGCATTGCTAAATGTGCTGCTCGCCGTTCCTTGAGCCTGACTCACAAATATTAATAGCTTACAAATTCTAATGAGTTCCGTTCACCACTTGAGCAATCTTACTCAAAAAAAAAATCTGGTGCGTGCGCGCAACACACAACTTTCACTTACCAACTTACTTAGATAAGAAATTGACGTGTTTTGTTAAATATCATTTCCCAAAGTCACACATTTTTCTACATTCATATCTTATTTTTATTAATCGTTAAAGCCGTTTTTGAGTAAATAAAAAACCCCGTGAAAATGATACAAAATTTATTAAGTAAAGTCCCCCCTTCGGTTGATCAATTTTGATGAAATGTTGGCTATCACATATTTGGCATATACATACATCAAATACCCAGTTTGGTCACAATCGTGAAAGCCGTTTTTGAGTAAATAAAAAAAGCACGTAAAAATGATTCAAAATTTATTAAGTAAAGTGCCCCCTGCGGTTGATCAATTTTGATGAAATTTTTACAGACATATCTCGGGCATATAAATAGATCAAATACTAAGTTTAATCAAAATCGTTAGAGCCGTTTTTGAGAAAATCAAAAAAACACGTGAAAATGTTACAAAATTTATTAAGTAAAGTCCCCCCTCCGGTTAATCAATTTTGATGAAATTTTTACAGTCATATCTCGGGCATATAAATAGATGGAATACTCAGTTTAATCAAAATCGTTAGAGCCGTTTTTGAGAAAATAAAAAAAACACGTGAAAATGTTACAAAATTTATTAAGTAAAGTCCCCCCTCCGGGCAATCAATTTTGATGAAATTTTTACAGTCATATCTCGGGCATATAAATAGATGGAATACTCAGTTTAATCAAAATCGTTAGAGCCGTTTTTGAGAAAATCGATAAAAACCTAAAAAGTTATTAAGTAAAGTACCCCCTCCCTTTAAGTAATTTTGATGAAATTTATGCTGTCACATCGCGGGCATATACCTACACTAAATACCCAATTTTAGGATCGCACGGTTTATAATTTTTGAGCAAGTCTGTTCACATACACACACACACACACACAGACACACACACACACAGACCATTTCGCGGGACTTGGTCATTTCGACTCAGGGGACCCCAAAACGTGTATTTCCGTTGAAAACCGGAAGTCGAATTTTTTCACGATCGCAATACTTCCACTTACTATATATTTCATATATAGGTAAGTGAAAGTAATAAACAACTAAAGCTGAAGTCACAACTAACTGGCTGATATTTTACAGTTAGTATTCTTGCCTATAATAATGTTTAATATTTATATATTGTAAGTTTCAATTTGTTTTTTAAGTAAATATGCATTTAAGTATTTGCATCAATAAGCTGAAGAGATAGATATGATGGGATGCGATTTCACTCTTGTTCTCTCAGAGTTATGTGTCAGAACATCCAGGTCACATAACCTTAAATAGCTTAGGGTTTCAATTTTATATCCTTGGCATGATTTTATTTATCTATCTTAATCTTTGTCATCTTCTAACATAGATACTCATATATTTGTTTTCTTTTAGCTCTGATGAAGATCCACAAGTTGCATCGAAAAGTTGGCTTTTCAAAATAAAATTTTTTTTTCTGAAAATCCTGATTAGAATCTATCTATCATAAAGAATAACAGTTGACAATTTTTCACCTCTATTTATAATTTCCTTCAATTCATTAAATTTCGTTATAGTGCTCTCTTTGGGCTTTTCAGAATAAAAAATAAAAATAACTGGAAATCCTGATTATGAATCAACCTATCATAAAGAATAACAGTTGACTATTTCTCACTTAAAAAAAAGTAATCTAAGGAATTCTATTCTACCAAGTTTTCCTTGGTCTTTCTAGGTGAAATATTCCTAGTAAAAAGTGAAATATCTCTGATTCTTCAAGAAATGGAAATAAAATCGTTGAAATTGAATGTGCCTTTTTATTCGAACAGCTCCAAAAATCATGACCTGTCTCCATTTTGTCTACACTTACGACCTGCATAACTTGTACTCTTATTCTTTGTATTGGATTGTAGGCATGTTAACTTAAATGGTTTCGAATCCCCCATTAAAAAAATCTGTTCATTTGAGCCTTACAGATTGAAACGCTTAATTTCTTTCAATAATTTATAAATTTTTAAGTAGTTTGTTCCGAAACTATTTCACTTAAATGAAATTTTGGCTCTGTTATTCAAAAGATACTCGTTTTCTCATACCGCAATAACTTTTCGGAAGATCCAACTTCTTTCGAGTATGATATGTGTGATTTTATCTTTAAAAAGAAAAAGGAAACATGCCTAGAACTACATTCATTTACGGTACTACACTAAGATCAAATCGAGATTTCAACTATTTAAATTCATCTCTGCTGCTGAAGAGCTGTGTGGGAAGAAAAATAGTAAAAGAAAAGAGTCTTTTGTCGAGAGGAGCGCTCGTGATTTCGGTTTAAAGACTTCGATTTTTCACACTCGAGGTCTTTTATGTTGGCGATCGCTTGGTTGTCATGTTACACTTTTTGCCTTGGAGCATTTATTTGCGGGGGAGTGACGCTGAGATGGTAGAAGAATGCATCCTTCAACGTAATATTCTAGGAAAAAAGGACTTCACATGATGGGGTTTGGGTAATTTTTTTGCCATTTGTTCTTCCGATGACAAATTCATATATAAGAAAATTTCAAAAGCTATGAGCGGAAACTCTTCCCACACACACCTTTAGGATTATGTCTTCAAACTAAATGAATTTTTTAAGCATAAAAGCAGATTTTTTTTTCTTCTTTTTTTTTTAGCTGCTGTACAACCGCCATTGCTACCAGGTTTAGACAGAAACCGCCGGCTGTCTTATTGTCATGACGGTAAAGTATTACTTACTACTACAGAAATTTTCGCCATATAATTACTTACTCTTTAGAAAATTTTAAAGTATTTTACAGTATTATGCATCAAATAATTGTGATCAGTGGCAGTTCCAGGAAAAACATTTGAGGTTTAAATAAAAATAAAACCTACCTAAAGCGAAAAAAACAAAACAGCGCACTTATTATTTTAAATACATAATGTGAACTTTATTGAATTCTTATAATAAAACTATTAAATTTTATACTAGAAAACGTAAGAATTAGATCCTTACATTTATTCTGACCTTCTATAAATTTCGGGATGCGGAAATATCCCTCCTCTGTGACCGGCCTGTTTGTGCTTGTAACAATATATATACACCTACCTACTTCCTTTAAATCTCAACCCACTTCTTCTCGACGGCAGAAATAGCATGAAATTTCGTATTTTTTTCTTTTTTTCGATGTTGATGTATGTCAAAAATACACGATCGCTAAATTTAAAAATGATTGTCTTTCGGGAAACTTTTTTTTTTTTTTGGAAAATGCACCTCATTTATTTTATTTATTTATTATTATAATATTTTTTAAATTACAGTAATTACCTAAGAATTGTAATAGAAAACATTTTAAATAATTGAATCAGTAGTTTGAGAAACACGTCATCTCCAAAAAAATCTATTTTTTATTTTTGAACTCTTTCCGCGCCGAGACATCAAATACCAGAGATACCCGACAAGCCCAGCTGATCTATCGGCTTATAGACCATTCAAATAATCGACATTAAATGTTGTTATATAGTTTTTAGTTATCGTTAGATAATTAGCCGCTCGATTCCCGGCTTTCGAATCTTTTATCTTCTAGTTAAATAGATTGAAAATCGACATTAAATAATATCTTCCTTTAACCAAAGCACTAAGCACGTTTAAGAGTAAAATTTTGCTTGGTCTGTCACTGTCTAAGAAGGTATAGAAGATTTAAATGAAGAACCATAAATTTGAATCTGGCCCATTTCAGCCTTATATATTGACACTTTCAGTTATTTTCATTTATTAGAAAATTTGTGTAAGCTTTTAGTTAGTGCCAGGATGGCCGAGTGAACAAAGACGCTTGCAATAAGTAATCGAAGTTAAGAATCGCCGAGCGTTTTTAGTACTTGGATTGGGGACCACTCCATTCGGGTGACCACCCACCAATGAACGCCAGGTAGTCCAAGCCTAACCCCACCCCCGTGTATGTGAGGCCCGTCAGCATACTGGAGGCGACTTACACCGACCGAGCGTAGGAGTGATGATCCCTCCCCATGTATCTCATTGAGAATCGTAGTGTGGTTTTCCAGGATGTCAGTAACCACCTGACACATCCTTGAACCCGAGAGAGCTGACGCCATCAGTGGGAAGGACAGTGCCAAATTGGTCCCAATGGGATTGGTTATGGAGCTATGGGCAGTCTGCCGCTGCACCATGGTGACCATGGCTTGCAGCAACGTGAGGTTTGGGCTACCCCCTCCAGGCTGTCTGTACTCCCGCAAGCAACACAAATGTCTGTGTTAATTAAGCCTAATGCGCCAACCGGAAAAAAAAGTAAGTACACTTACAGTTTATACAGTATTTACAATATTGTTTATACAGGCATTTCCGAAATATATGGTTTCTAACAATCGTTTGTTTTCCATAATCAGGAGAACTCTTACAGGTCCAAAAAAAACATTTATTTTTCGGATCTATCGAATGAACGTATATTTATCAAATCATAAAAATGTATTCTAAGTAGGATTGTGTGTCAGAGAAAATAATTTCAGTTAAGGAAATCTCTTAATGCACAAGTTGAAACGTTTTTTTTTCACTTTACCAATCATTTGAGGGCATGTCGGATTTCTTAAATAATAAATAAATTATTATTTAAGATATTGATAAACCACTTATTATTTAATGGGATATTCTTCAAAATAATTTAATATCAATTTTTAAATTTCCTTAGTGTCCATATTTGGAGTTCACAAAAATCATACTGTCTTCGACATTTTAAAAATAAATTTTAACATTATACGTTAATAAAAAAAAAAAAATAAAAGCCTCAAAGAAATATACTGAAGGAAAATAATTATGATGCGTAAAAGCATCTCTGGAACAAAGTGGTTTGAGTTAAATGGGTTTATAACAATTCTCATTTTTCTATTAAACATATATCACAAGAATAAAATACCACAGTTAACCGAGTAGAAAAATTAAAAATGTTTTAAAGAAGAATTTGAAATTAATTTTACAATTGCAACGGCTAATGAAAATAATTAAATACGAAGGGGTTAAAACCCTTTTTTTGAATGCGTATTTATAACAACCTATGATATTGGATTTTCTTAAATGAAGAAGTGAGTGCTATTCACATGAGGCATAAAAAAAATATGTTTTTTAATATTGAAAGTAAAAAAAATGAGAAATAACCTCTTAAAGGCTTGATAAGGAAAAATATAGTTAAAATATGAATTATACTATAAATAATCGCAATCAGAAACGTTTCTTCCCCTGAGAAGATTTAGACTTGGACACGGCCTTCGACGCACAATGGTGGACTAGGGGATCCCCTCACCTTTCACAGTCTTCATCAATAATACATTTGCAGTAAATGTCTCTTCCCTCTGCATCATTCTCTGGCTCTTAAGGTATAAATTAAGGTAATGAGCTTTAATTGTCAGTTGCTGGAAGGAATCTGGTTTTTCCGCCGACTGGCTTCCAAGGTATCGGATCGTCTATCATAATTAATTTATTATTTTATAACAAAAAAGATGACATTTTCCATAATCGGCCTACCAAATTTTTTTTTAGTGTATTTTTGTGCAATCAAGGAGCCCTGAAATATACGAAATCGAAAATTAACTTTTTTTGGACCTATCTGGTATCTCAAATGATTTATTCGATTATTGAATAAATAATTTAAAAAAAAAATGTTTCACTTCAAGGCTATGGTTCGCTAAATAATTATTTCGAAAGAATTTAAATTGTCTACTTTCACTCTCATTCATTAATTCATTAATAAAATTTCACCCTAAAAAGTTGTCATTTAAAAAAAACAAATATGGTCATATAATATTAATTCTATTTCTAAAATAATTATACACAAAAGTACTTAGATTTTGTTTATTTTTATTACCATCCTATCGCTTGTGCAGATTTTTTTCTGTACATAATTTCTTTAGATAATCCTCTCTGAGTTGCGTTACATTTTAATAGACTTGTTTTATAGTGCGGTTTTGTTACATCAAGACGATCTAACATTGTACAACAATCTTCTATTTGACTTATGTTTTATTTAAATGAACCTATAAATCAATATAATGTTCACTAACTCTCCCAATAAAAGACATCTCAAAACCTTAAGTTTCGTACAATTTTATTTATTGCAGTTAGAATAGTTCACAATGGACTTTTTTTTAATAGTTTTTCTTTGATTTGAAGCATGGAAAGAATGCTCAAAGATCATACATCAACAAGTTTTTAAATTTAAAAAATCGTTGGGCCTAATATGATTGTGGCCGTTTCAAAACAAGTTTATAAATCATTAGTTCGATTCGGAGAGAGACAGGTTCTTGATCCCAAGAAATGTCGGAGCCGGTTTGTTTTTGTCCCAACTGCTTTTAGTTTTTTGCTTGAATGGATCTGAAAACTTATACGACTTTCTAATTGGCTTCATAAAATTCTTCATTTGAGATTTTGGTTTGTGCATCCGTTATGCTAAAGCAACATTTTCAGAAAAAAAATATATAAAGATACAGATAATTTTAAAAAATAAAGACAGTAACTTTTGAACATGTTTATTTTGGTTCAGTCACCTACATCACCATTCTTCTTATTATTATGCCACAAGTTCTGTTAAAAAATTTCCGTACACTATGGAGTGCTCGAGAGCATGTAAAGAGCCTACAACATTTCTATTTCCATAATTTGCTCCATTTTAACTCACGATTTACAAAAAATATTTAGTATTTTTATACTACAATACTATTGATTATGTTTTCTGTTAGAAATACTAAACTTCCTCCTTCTCAGTTATCTCACTGTTGAACTTTTATTATGTTTAATATTTTTATTTATAAGCAGATCCTAATATCCTTCTCATGTCTTTTCATTATCATGATGTCGAAACAGCTACGGAGATTACCCAAGATGAAACTGGATCCAACTACCGGGAATATGCTATTAACTAAGGACATTCCTTGTTTTATTATTGCTGTAAATTAATTAGCTCTGGAATTTCCGACCACAAATCACTATGTTTTGCCGTCATCATTGGAGAGTGTTAAGTGCATTGGAACCAAGGGGCAGGTTTTATTTATTTTTTTTTAATTTGTCATAATTATATCTACGTATAAATAGATTGAAACGATCGCCATTATAGAATTCGTATACTAATGTAATCGAAAATGATTTTTTTTTTATTTAACGAGAAAGTAATAAAGACTAGTAGTACAATTATATATGTACTTTCGTTGTCGTACATAGGGGATAACTGTCTAAACTTCGTGCTCAGTCGTGAAATCGTTCTTAGACGTGAAGTATAATTTGGTGATCATGAAGTACGAGGCACACGATATTAAAGAATAGGATAAGAAAAAAAAATCTATCTGGGCCACTGTTGGCCACGAAGGGTGAAGGGTTCGGGACTCATTTTTTTGTCTCATTGGAGTAGCCGCTACTCTTCAGGGATATGGCTAGTAGACCGAGGGATATTTATACGCTGAGATCACGCTACAATCACCCGGTATTCTACTTAAGCCTTTTTTTCAAGTGAATTATTATCAATTATACCTGCCTACTTACTAATTAACTGAATTGTTCAGAGTCGAACAACTTGGAAAATATAGTTATTATTAAAAGCCTAGAAAGCCCTTGTTTAACTATTATACTACCCCCCCCCCCTAAAAATATGCTCTTATTAATTATTAATATACTTTCTATTATTAATATTCTATTATGAAGTAATTATTTAAGATTGTTTTGCCTCTACCCTGCAGAGACATTGGCAGAATGTATTTTTTAGAATCACCAGCAATATTTTTTCAATTTTAAATATTTGTTATTTTTTTCAGTTTTCGCGTACTTCCTGAGAATTTCTTTTAATTTATTTATTATATTACCTACACAATTTCTTTTCTATATTTGTCGAAGATTTTGCAGTCCAGTAAGATATGTGGTACTATTGTTTCTACATAATATATTACGCATATAGGAGTAATTTGAAATAATTAGACCATATTGATGTTATAACTAAAATAGTTTGGATGAATTCTTAAACATTAAAACCTTTGACGTGAAACTATGTGAACCAGCTTGTCTCATCGGAAACAATAATGAAGAATTATTGATAATAAAACAAATCGTAGTACAGTCCGGAGATGTTTGAAAATATCTCATATATGTACGTTTATATCTTTAAAAAATATACCTATATGTACTTTGGAAATTTATATTTTGAAATATTATCAATATTTATAAGGTATAGAAACATTTTCTTTTTGTTTCAAATATGTACTTAAATATATTTAAAGAGCGTCCTTTAAATGCCACTCTCCTATAAGCCAATCACACCTTCTTTTTCCCACAGATTATAAAATATTATAATTTTAGAATGTTTTCCAGGAAAATCACGTCCACCCCTTATCAAAAAAGATATCTCGGATGCAACAGAAAAAAATCACCTTTAAGAATTCTATTTGTCTGAATGATCGTAAGAAATGAAATCATTTAAAACTGATGATCCCTCCCAAATATGATTTTAACAATGGATTTCATTTTCCTTTTCCTTTTATAGAGTAACTAGCAATAGTAAAATAATAAATGCTTGTAATTAATTCTTAAATATTAGAATCTTTGACGCGAATATAATGTTGCCGCAAATAAATTGATTGTACAAATAATTAATAAAACAAAATAATAATATTCTTATTTTGTTTTACATAAAATTGCTGGTTTAAATTTCTTCCACTTGTATGGTTTATATATATAAATATATAACGTTGTAAGTGCCGCGGGCTAGGGATGTTTTAATAGCGTTTATTAATAATGGTTTAAACTCCATAAGTTTAAAACTATTATTAATGTAAGATTTGGACTTAAGTACTTATTTATCTCAAAAAATTAATTAGGCACTTTTTAAATAGTAGATATGGCTTCCCCATAAAACTCAACGAATAACCGAGGTAATATTAAGAAATTATATGGATTAGTTATTAAGATCTAATGAAACAAAAAAAACAAATTACAAAAGAAATTTGAGAGAAAAATTTAGTGAGGTTTTTATTGTTTATTTTATTTATTTTTTTTTATATCATTAAGGTTAGAAGTATAAAAATTAACGACCAGCAAAGAAAAGAGGTGCGGTTGGTCACGCAATTTTCCCTCAACGGGAATTTATATAAATATTTGGGACAAAAATAAACTGTTTCTGTACTGAATACATAGTTACAGTATAAATCTCTCTCTCTCTCTCTCTCTCTCTCTCACTCCCTCTCTCTCTCTCTCTCTCTCTCTCTCTATATATATATATATATATATATATATATATATATATATATTACATTTTCATAAATTTTAAAATATATTTCTATTTAATCATATTATTAGATACTGATAGACCATAAGATAGGAAGGGATACGAGAGGAGACAGTGGTGAAGCGGTGAAGCCGATTTACCTACTGCTGGCTAGCGGGGCTGCTCAAGGCCGCCTACGTCACTTTTTGTTTTTTATATTTTTTAACGATGGTAGGGAGGGACCGCTCGCTCCTATCCCAGCGTTCAAGTCACCACTCCGCCGCCCGTTCAAGTCTCCTCCACCACCACCATCCTAATAACTTAGCCCCATTATTTCCCCTTAGTATTACGCCAATAAGTCAGATATACCAATAGGGAATTTACCGGCATGCATTATTGAAAATTGGATGCTCGGTTCTGATAAATGACCACCTCGTCATTTATAAATTTGATGTCAGTAAGAATAATTACTATCTTGACGAAGGTACTTCTTACTTGTACCAGAATAATTTATTTTTTTCATTCATTCATTTATACACTTCAGAAACACTTGGATGTTATTGCCCCCCAGGCAGAAAATAAAACAGAACCCCTAAAATAATACTGATGTAGTGGAACGCGTCCCAAAATATATTCCAATAACGTGTAACTTAACCAGCATACGAGAAAATTATTTAGGTATGTATGTTTTCGTTACATCTCTTAGCCAGATTACTTCACATATGGTAACAATTATAGTTAACAATTAAAATAACATTACCTAAATAGGTATATATATTTATCAAAACCAATATAGGCTTCCGGGATGGAACATATCAGTACATTTCTGCACCATCAATCAGTTGCCGATAATTACTTAGAAACATGCCGTTCCGTAAGAAAATTCATAACATACCGTTTGCTTTTTGTTTTTTTTTAAACGCGTTAGACAGACATGTTTCAACAAATTTATTCTAAAAGAAATTATAACCGCAGGGTATAATGCATATTTATCATAATGATTTATCTGTCACAAAATTCTGATCGCTTCAAAAGATTTCTATAAATTAACCGATTTTTCTTTCAAAGCGAATTCGTACTTCTTTACAGAAACTTAGCATTTTTTTTTTTTTTTTACTTTTGTGGTGGCTATTTTAAAATGTATCGGTGAATTATCATATTCCACAGGGATCGAAAATAAAAAAAAAATAAATACTAGTTATCTGGAATAGTAGCATAATATTCTTTGAATCATCATCACCAGAGTTTTTAACTTTCGTAGGCCAAGATGTTAAAAGTGAAAAATCACTCTCAGCCTTAAAGAGCGACCCTCTAACAGACCATGTAAGGAACTATCATTAATGGCCCTTTGATTGCGGTCATTCATCATGATCAAAATGAGAGGTCGCATTACTGCCTCATCGAAGTACTCACAGCCCTACATTTTAATTACCTTAATGATAAGTCTCCTTACCGTCTCCTCCTTAGCCGGCCTTCAAGTAATCGTCTTCGGCACTCCCCAGCTAATGGATACCATTGCTCTTCATATTCTGACCAGGCGTTACCGCTTTTGTTTTATTTTGACAATTAGTCCTCATTCTTCTTTCTTGGGCGAATGAGAAGAATACTTGTATGAGGTTATAGTCCGATATTTATAACCATAATTATTATTTTATCATTTTTTTTTCATTTGAATTTTCCCTATAAACTTTTAAATAAGATGGAACACAGTATCATTTTGAAGATAGTCTAGCATTAATAGCATTAATAATAGAATTGAAATTCCCCGTTTGCTTATTCAATGTTGTTGTTCATAATTAATATTATATTAGCTTCGTTGTTGCAAAACCTATACATCGGTTAAGCAAATCATCTTCCATGTATATTTTTTTATTTTCTTTGCAGTTTACTTTTGAATGAATTTTTTAATTCCTTAGAAGAAAAGTAGGTATATTATAGGAGATGGATAATAGCAATTAGCAAATGTGCAAGGAATCGTGAGACTTAAAATAAAAAATGTATTATAGGTACCTATAGAGCATAGAAAATGTTTTAACAATGGTGACACGTAGGGAACACAAACGTCAACAGTAAGGAAAATAAAAAAAAAAATATTTGGAGAATGAATTGCTTAACCTATGAATGAATTTTCGAATTTTTTTTTTTCAATAAAGTAAATAAGAACAGTTCAAATCTCTAATTTGACCAGACAGAAATAATCAGAATTTCAAATGCACCTGGTAAATGTGAACAAAATCTATGTATATAAAGCGATTTTGACGAATTTTAATTAATTGTATCTCTTTAATATCTCGCATACTTAGGGGATTTACGCGGAGGCACAGTGTTTCGCTTAGTAGGAGCTAGGTGGACAAAAGTGTTTTTCGTCATTTTTTCATCTGATGCGACCATTTAAGTAATTTAATTATAAAATTATTATATTCAATTATAAAATTATTATATTTAATTATAAAATGATTATATTTCATTATAAAATTGAATATATTATATTTAATATTATGTATATTTCATAAATTAAATATATTATACTAAATTATAAAATTGTTTTTCGTCATTTTTTCATTTATTGCGACCACATAAGTAATTTAATTATAAAATAAAACATTTTTATTAATTAAAAATCGAATTTAAAACGATTGCCGGGTGATTAAGAAGAAAAAATAAAAATAAAAGCCTATCTATATGGCCTATATTTTTATTTTTTCTAATCCTCTTTACATATATTTTTCTTTTTTCCTCCTTTTCCTTCTTTTTAGAGGTTTTTCTTTCTTTTTTTTTTTTTTTACGTTATTAAAATATTTGATATTTTCAAAGGTTTAGCATGATGGTCAGATATCTAGTTTTATATGTGCATATCGTTACAGGGATTTAACCCCGGAATAAAGTTATTTTTGGGAGCTTATCTGTGCAAAGATAATTTTGATCGGATATCATAGATTATGGCGGAGGATTCCGTCAAATGATAGTGCTGGTACTTCTAAAAAATCCAGTGGGGAAAAAGGAAAAGGCATTTTCTTAAATACTTGTTAGTAAAAGATTTTCTTGGGCGGTAATGGCAAGAAGTCATGACCTGCCTACATAGACCGCATCCTAGACTGCTTGTACGAATGCGCTTTAGGCTTATGAGTCTATGTAACAGGCTAATGCTTCATTTCCACTTAATTACTTAACATTCTCCAAAGGAATGTCATGTCTTACACAATTTTTCCGGGGATCATAGTGGTTCCTTGAAATGTGGAAGTTGGCGTTGAGCCTAAAAATGCTGCTTTGATTTTCCCGCAGCAACCCATTTATGAGAAACTTTGGTGGCATAGTTAGACCACCTCATCTTCTGTCCTCTGTATGGTTTTTAAAAATTATGTTTAGACGAAAGAAACTTTAAGAGAAAAGAGATTTTTCGCACATAGAGTGGTTCAACGATTATTAAAAAATATCCATTTTGGAAAGAAAGTGCTAAAACAAAGAATGTTGTACTCGAGTGTGCAGGCTATAATACATATTATTATTAAGTTGAAAGGTGCCCCTACTACATACAAAAAAATCAGCCCGGGTACAAAAGGGTACAAGTCATTAACATCATTTGGAAGTTTCAAAACGATGATAAAATCCTGCAATCATCTCAAAAACATTTTTTTATTGTGGTTTGATTAACAGATAAATTTACTGGATCAGAGTAATTTAGCACTCACTAGTCCAAGTAATATTAATCCCGAACAATCAATCTATAAAAATTTAGGAGCACTGTAATTTTTATGATTAAAGTGATGCCTGGAATTTAACTGATTTATTCTATTACACTACGATTTTACACATTTGGACCCTATTACCGACCAGGTGGAGTGGTTGAAACATAAACAAATATTAGAATGCTACGTTTTGATGTATTGTTTACATTATTATAATATCAATTTTTAAAATTTCAATCATGACTTTTGTCCACCTAGCTTATACTAATCGAAAAACTGTGGGAGGGGGTGAACTAGTTGTACACATATGTATTAATATGTCTAATATTAATGTAGAAAACGTTTAAAATTAGGAACTAGATCATTATTATCGTGGAAGGTTCTCTAATATTTATGTAACTTACTTATCTCTTTGATAAACTAGGAAAACATTATTTAAATAGTTTAAAAAAGTTAATAATATTTTATTATAAACCACAATAGTAAAAAGTCATTCTTTCATAAAAAAATAATTTCGTTCGTTATTTAGTTTAGATACCCATGATACCGGATGTTAAGTATTAATATTATTAAATATACTTATGATATATTACATTTTTTCTATATTATTATTTAAATATAGACAAGAAATAGGCACGCATAATTCATCTCAAAGCATTGAAATCACGGAAAAATGTCAAATAAAAGTAAATGAATTTTAATCAAAAAACGTTAAGTAACAAATGTTTTTTTAACACAAATATCTCATCAAGGCCAATTTGTTTTATAAATAATCAACTAATGGAGCATACTTTTTCATTTTACTTTTTTTCGTCACTCTTCGAAATGCATTATCTCTTTGGTTTTATTTTTTAGCAAATTAACACATTACGGGGTATTTTATCCAAGATTGCGTAACAAACGAGATGGCCAAACCGATATAGCTTCGGGAGGGGAAGGAATGCTGGAACGAGGACACGTTTGGTCATCCTTAATGGTCTTGGAACTTCCTGGATCTTCCATAAACCGTATCCTGGAGGTTTGTACCATGAACTGGCAATCCTTGGAAGAGTTCTAATGTGCTTTGTTTTATCCTCCGAGGTGCCGATGTTAAGCTATTCTCCGTATTCCTACAATGATAGTATCAATAAAAAAAATGTTACTGGTAGGAAATAACGATAGAGCATTATATACCTGATTGGTCAGCTGTGATCGGAGTGATGCATTAAAATTGTTCTTTTCCTTCGGTAAAGTTCTCATTATTTTAAGCTTATAATTTATATTACTAAATAATATCAAACGAATTCAAAGTTTAAACTTTCTTTTTTTAATTAACATAAGAAATCCATTATCAATATCAGATTAATTGGACTGAGTGAAAATAAATTGAAATATGAAAGATATAAACAAGTTCCCAAATAAAAAAAAAATAATAAAAACCTTACTTAAATTTTATTTGTACCACCCGTGCTTCCATTGATTGAAACGCCTTTTGTAGTTAGTTTTAGAATTATATGACGACCCCGCCTCATTTTTATTCTTGACCTATTTATTTTGCCTTATTGGTGGCCTTTAATGCCCGGTCCAAATGTTTTAACAAGAAAAAGCTGCCCTGAGCCAAGTGAGGCGAGTAGGCTGCGTAAGGAAGGGGCATCATTTACCAAAAACTGTCCACTCCTTCCTGCCAATAATCGGGCCTTTTTTTATTTACGAACACTAATTCTGACTGTTGATCAATTGTCTGTCGACTGTCTGTAAGCACAAGCTCTTGAATGTTTTCATGATAATAATAATAAAAAATCTGGTGCATGAGTGCAACACACAACTTTCACTTACCAACTTACTTAGATTAGAAATTGATGTATTTTGTTAATAGCCACTTCTCAAATTCACACATTTTTCCACATTCATTTTTTATTTTTGTTTTTATTTGCTCTATAAAAAACACTATTTTTTTTATTACTAGCTAAAACTTTTTACTTGCGATAATTCGGCAATGCAAGCATAATACTCCAAGTCGTCTGATTTAATAATTCTCTATGTAGTTGTTGAAAACTTCATTTAGTTACCATGTAACAAATAATTTCCATTAAAAGGGCTTTAATCATTAACAATGGTCTGTCATTAAAGGCGTACTCCGTATGCGTGGGCTCAACGTGTTTTATGAGTTGACGGTATATACTTTTTTTTTTCCTCTACTAGGTATATATTTCATATTTAGCGATTTCTTATTTTTAGGCATAACTAGAGACAGTTAATTTCTCCATACAAACACAAACAAAGGTACTTTATAGGAAAACAAAAAAGGCTCCTTCCCCATTTAAGCCCCTCCAGAACATTTCAAACATGTTAAATCTTACCTCATATTAAAGAACGGCTCTAACGATTTTGATTAAACTGAGTATTTGATGTATTAATATGCCGAAAAATTTCATCAAAATTGATCAGCCGGAGGGGGAACTTTACTTAATAAATTTTGTCTCATTTTCACGTTTTTTTTTTTATTTACTCATAAACGGCTTTAACAATTTTGATCAAACTGGGTATTTGATGTATGTATATGCCAAAGATATAACAGCCAACATTTTCATTAAACAAGACGAATTTGATCAAAATCATTAAAGCCGTTTTAGAGATTATCAATAAAAAGGTAAAAATTGGGAAAAAGTTATGAAATAAGGTGCTCCGTCCGTTCGACCAATTTTGATGAAATGTTGGCTGTTATATCTTTGGCGTATATATATACATCAAACACCCAGTTTGATCAAAATTGTTAAAGCCGTTTATGAGTAAATAAAAAACACGTGAAAATGAGACAAAATTTATTAAGTAAAGTTCCACCTCCGGCCGATCAATTTTGATGAAATTTTTCGGCATATTAATACATCAAATACTCAGTTTAATCAAAACCGTTAAAATCGTTAGAGCCGTTTTTGAAAAAATCGAAAAAAAACGTTAACAGTTATTAAATTAACTTCCCCTTCCGTTTGACAAATTTTTATCAAAATTTTGCTGTCAAAACGCAGGCATATACATACACTAAATACTCAATTTCAGATTCGCACGGTTTATAGTTTTTGAGCTAGTCGGTTCACATACATACGTGTATTTCCGTTGAAAACCGGAAGTCGAAATTTTTCACGATCGCAATACTTTCCCTTACTATATATTTCATATGTAGGTAAGTGAAAGTAAAAATATTTTTTAAAGATGCGTGAGACGGTGTAAACTTGATTTTGATGATTTTCTTGATTATAGTTTTAAAAAATATGGACATATTTAAGTGAATTACATGATTTACTACGGTTGTAAACATGCATTTCATAATCATTTATTAATTATACCTAGTTAAACTCATTAGGGTAATTAGGATAATTAATCAGCTCCATAAAAAATTGTTATTTAAGTAATCACGGAGATCCGTTGAGTGAATTACAAATCTGTCATCCCATTATGATTATTATCACTTAATAGCTATTTGTTGAATATCTTTTTAACCTCTTGGAATACAACCTTGATATTTCTAATACAGTATTTAAAATAATAGGTACTTAAGCAATCTGTATTATGCTCTATATCTGTTTATAGTACCTATTTGTTTTAGACAATAGATATCATTGCAGCAGGTGATACTGCGTTTATATTGTTACCTTAATTCATTCTCTATACTAAATTATCTTTACGCATCAACCTCCCAATGCACATATCATATATTAAATATTTAATAGTTTGTTTAATTCGAAGTTAGGATTATTCTTTGTAAACCACGAATCATACAATAATTTTAGTCTTATTGCAATATTCGAATGCATTAGTCGATTCCCCTACTATGAAAATCAATTAACCAGCATTTATTACCTTTGTTAATTGTTAAAGAGATACTAAATAATATTTCCTTTAACCTTGACATGCGTAGCTCCCGGAAACCTTCAAGATTCATCCACGTCAGTCTGGATGTAATAAATATATTATACATTCACTTCCTATTATTATTCCTATGGTGGATAGCTAACCTAAGCATAATCTCACATCATTCGAATGCGCCATTTAATATAATAATTATAATTTATTTCTATGGTTTTTATATCAAAAAGTTACTTAAAATTTATATTGAAATAACCCAGTATACGGTTAAAAATTCTAAAATATTAGGGTAGCGTTATAGAGTAATAGTCCAACTAAAGGAAAGCCAAATAGTCATAGAAAGTGTAATTGTACTTTATCGGCAAAACTTGTTCTTAATTCCACTTTAAGTAAAAGAATAACATTAAATTTATTCGGGTTAGGATCCAACGCCTATGTGCATATTTATAAACGAATGTGGTACTCAATTTTATGAAATAACGGCTCATTTGGCTAACATTTGTATTTCATACATTTGTTAATATTATAACAATTTGTGGGTTGAATTAATTTCTATTGAACGAAAATATGCCGTAAATATGAAAACGATTTTACAAAGCTACACAAACTATGAAAAAACAAATAATTAAACAGGTTACAAAAAGTATCACTTTAGAACTACAAAAAAATAACCATATGACTTAAACTTCAGAACAAAACTATCTCTGCTGTCCATCGTTCCTTCAAGCTAGTTTGAAGAACTGTCTGGAAGGTTCTAGGCCAGCGTAGATGGTACTCGAACATCGTAGTCATAAACATGTACTAGAACAGTTTGTTCCAACCCCGTTGTCCAAATCTTGAACTATTTTAAATCATATGTTTTGTGTTTTATTTTGTTTCACGTCATAATATTAATTTTCAACGGAGTATATCGAAATTTATTATTCATCAAACTCCAAGAGACAGGGAATGACATAGAAGTGCAATTCGCCACACGAATCAGTTAATAAGCGAATTATTTTTTTTAATTCAATAATTATAGATAAAGATTATTATATTGGGGTATAATAATGTATATTATATTACTGATACTGATACTGGGTATATAATAATACCCAATATATTACTGTATATTATATTGGGGTATAATATTGTATGGAAGATAATACCTATAATATTTTTTAATAGTTTTTGACATGCAGTTAAAATTGTTTAACACGAACGTGAGGGGATTGAAATATTTTTTCGTTTTAAAAGAACTTTTTGTTAAAGGATATTACAAAAAAGTTTATATATCTAATCTTGTAAGAAGTTGGAGATAATTTCATGCTAAAAACACCAATTGATTATTAATCCATTGTTAAATCTAGATAGGAAATCCATAGCAAAACTACAATGCAAATAAACAAAATTATCAACAAATTACACAACAATAGAAAAAAGTCCTCTAAAAACATATGGTTGGCAACCAGCTTATATGTATTCAACAAAAACACTTATATAAGAGTAATAGCATAGATATGCATGTAAGCAAGCATTAAATAAAAATCAATAAACGAAACTATATTGGGAGGATTGGGGTTAGGTAAACTAAACATTTTAGCTTAACTGGACCACCCATAGCGGCTATCTCGATGGAGCCAGTATTTCAAAGTCAAGTTAGCATTCTTTCATATGAAACATAATACTGCGTCTCTCAATTCAAACCACTCTAAATTCTCGCCAACATATTTAGTATTATGCGTATGTTGTTTATTCCAAGAAGCGAAATCGTTCCGTTTTAAAATAGGTACTTAGTATTTAGTCGGGAACCGTCTAATTTTTTTTTTTTTTTTTAGTATTATGTCTTGTCAACCCATATTTCGTTTAAGCATTTCCGCGTTAAACGTATTTCACTGTGTATCCAACTATACTTCCTCGTAACAAAAGAAGCCTCAGATACAGAAGAGTAGAGCTGACTACTCTTAGAGGAATCCTCAAAGAAGACCGATGAAGAGACCTTGAGTATGAGAGACCGCAAGTCTCCTCCGAGATTTTGGCCTTTTTGCCCGCCCAAGGCCCCTCGAGACAAATTGGCGTGATCTACCGCCCTCGATCTTACACACCTCCATCTGGGAAAAAAAGAACGAGACTGCCTTAACAGCCTATCCTTTCGGATTGAGCTAACTTCCTCATTGCCAGAATCTAGGCAGGTGTCGAAGTCTTGATCTAATGCCCTGTTCTTGGATTCAAGGGCGGATCCAGAGGGGCGGTTAGAGAAGTCATTACCTCTCCCCAAATATTTAAATGTTTTTTTTTTTTTTTCATTTTTAAAGGAATATTGCAAAAGCGTAGCTGTTAAACAATAGATGTAACATTTAAGCACACAGTCCTTCTTGCTACAAGGAAATTATTCATTAAATAAATTTAATGACCTAACCCCAAATTTCGTGCTAAATCCGCCACTGCTTCTATTACATATTTTTCTTGAATTAATTAGATAAGAATAACTTGATAGTTATCCTTGGATAGTTAAGCTTCTGCTTAGCAGGATACAGTTAGGAAAATTAAGTAAGTTTTACATATAAAAAACCCCAAAAAGCCCCAAGCTTCTCTCAAATGATTTGTGTTCGTTTTTGTCCCCGATTGATACTATAGTTAAGATTTGACTCTAAACTTCAAAGCACAAGAATTTAATCCAATATTATTTTGACAACCTCTTCTACTACGAAGACTTAGTAAAGATTTTTTTCATCCCTATCTTATAAAAAAAACAGTTAAAAAAGAAAAGGTGCACATTGAAATCAAACAGCATTTCCATTAGCAAGTAATCATGGGTACCCAAATTTCATTTACATCAAACTCCTGTGATAATAGCAATACGCTTTCAAGGGCCTTCTTTAATATAACCTACCAACTGAACTTATTTAATAATAATAAAAAGCCAGAAATGTTAAGGCTAATTGAAACAGATTAACATGAAACTTTATTATTCATTATTTATCTTTATATCTATTAACCGTGAATTCTAGAGCATTCATTATTTATTAATGAAATATAGTTTATTGACGAGCGCAAGGAAATGATGTGCTGAGGAAGTTTTTCTTCATCTTAAAGCTTTTCAAGTTCTTCATACCCTCGAATTGCTTCACTGCTCATATAAGAGAAAACCAAATACATCTATTGGATGTATTTGTAACCGAATCCACATAATATTATACTATAATTTTTGTTTTTATGATTCGCTTTATAATTTGTTCCGTTTCTTGTCTTTCTAAGGAAGTTTTTCATCTTTACCATGTTCACGAGATTATCAGGTTACTCCCGTGAGCTTCGCTAGTTGGTTGTGACTAGTATAAAAACTAGTCTTATCATGTATGAATTAAGAACTGGAAAAGCTTGGCGGCCGTAAAGTATGAAGCTACCTTGATATCTGCGGTGGTGCACCGCTCAAACTGGTTCCTGACACAGTGATGCAAGACGAACAGTCAACACAGTGGTGCAAGACGAACAAAATCCTTGAACTTGACTCGAGGAGGAAAACACTTAAGTGGAGAGGAGTGAGGAGGTACACCTTCCCTATGAATTAACTGGCAAAAATAAAAACAGCCTCAGCATGAACAACATTCCTCAACCGGGTCTTTTCGCAGCGTCTTTTTTTTTTTTTTATATATATATTTTTTGCATATAATTTAGGATCCGGCCAGTTTTTTAGTTGTTTTTAAACATCAGTTAGCAATCGTCGTATTTTTTTTTTTTTTTTTTTTTTTTTTTTTTTTTTTTTTTTTTTTTTTTTTTTTTTTTTTTTTTTTTTTTAGGTTTTTAAGTAAAATTCTATTTATATACTAAATAACCTGATACCTCGATAAAATTTATATATGCTTTCGTATAAAATCTGTATAACTAAACTCAGACATAACTTTCTTAATATTTTCTGCCAAGCACGGAATTGTTATGAACAGTAACAAAACCTATCTAAAAGTTATAAGCAATACAAAAGACATCTTGCCTAATAAAGTCTTATATTAACTAGATTTATTTTAATTAATAAGTTACATTATGTAAATGTTAATATTAAGCGAATAATTAATGAGAAAAGGTACAATGAACTCTAGTAGCCACTTTTTTTTATGTTTTAACCGATCTCGAAACATTCCTGGTGTGGATATTCTCTTAAATAATATGCAGATTTATACAGAAATAAATTAAATACCCTTGTTAATAAAATAAATTAAAAATCAATGAATTATGCTTAAAAGTTTTCGAGAAAAGTTATTTTGAAACAAAGAAGGTTAAGAAGTGGCTTCCGAATACATCGAACCCCTCAATACCATACCTATTAAATTATTTTGGTCTCTTTCAAAAGAATCTTCCTCTTCATAAATTTAAAATTATCCTATTCAAGCCAATTAGGCCACTTAAGTTACACGGATTTTTAGACGGGAAAACAAAATTACGAATTTCCCAATGAAAAATATGCTTTATGCAAATTATTATTTGCTTGCCTATAAAATTTTGAAATAGAAGTTAGTCATTCTGTCAACAGAAAGGCTCATATGTGTAATAGGAGTAGGCAACCATCAGGTTTTAGAAAACAACAAACCAAGGATAAACAAATCATTTCTAATAATAATAATTTAATTATGTGTACTGAATACTGTACGCCGCAGTTTATTTCTCTTTTAAAGCAAGGAAGATAAATTAGGATGTATCAACAGATGTCAGAGTGTTATAACAAGCCTTGGAGTTGTTGATGGGTAAGACTGGACGGTTATAGGAGGTCCTGAGCAGCCCTGAGCTGTCTGCATGACTTGCGGTTTGGATCAGGCGTCTCAGGCAATTAGACTCCGTACTGAATATGATGGTTATGTAACAGAACTAGGCGGTGGTACCGTCCACCGTCGGCATTCCAGGGCAATGAGGAAAAATGACTAACAGGTCGTGCCTTCTGGATCTCACAGTCGGAGTAGGCATATGAGTTGTGGGATCTATCTGTAGATGTGAGAGGAATGGATATTGATTGCAATAATTGAATAATGAAACCGATGTGAATCAACAAGATGAAAGGGAAATTACACGGAGTTGCGTCATATCTCTATTAATATGTTCTATTGAACGTAAACGATTCTTCTATAAAACATAGAAGATCCTTTTTGAAACGGGTTGGCTCGTGTGACTTATTTGATCGATATATTTAAAAGTCAGCAATCTATTACATAACAAGGAAATATTGATAATTAAGGTAGTTTTACAAACTATCCATCTTTGTTATAAAAAAAAAAAACACAAAAAAAATGTGGTAAAATTCGATTCTGGTTTTATGAAAATATATAGATGTTTCCGTTAGATAGTTTTGATTCGAAATGCCTCTGAACAATATTTTTAGAATTTAGTTTCTTAAACATCAGGTAAGTTTTATCACCAAGGAGATGTTCTAAGTGGGCTCCAATGGGGAACGAATAAATTATTTTTTCGTATGAAGTACTTTTTATTTTGTTATATGGACAAATCAGCTATCTCGCATTATGTGTAGTAATAAAAAATGGCTAAATATGAAATATGAAACAAAATCGATGAACATATACAGGAAAAAAAAAGAAAAAAGTTTCGACTCATAAAACAAGTTGAACATGCGCAGTAAGCCTCTGATGACAGACCATTGTCTATAATTAAAGCGTTTCGCTGATGAGAAGGAGTTGTTTAAGTGTTTTGAAACATACATATTTATTGAAAATTGTTCCTATATTAACTAAAATAACTTTTCAACAACTGAATGGAGAATTGAAATCAGGCGTGATGGATTATGCTTGTATTCTTGTATTATCACAAATAAAAATAAAAACATTGATTTAAAAATACACAATTGTATTTGCTGAATGATGTTTACATATTTATCGAAACTCGTCAATTTCTAATCTAAGCAGGTGGGTAAGTGGAAGTTGTGTGTTCCGCGCATCCCACCTCATTTTTATTATCGTTTTGTGATTTTTTTTTGCTTTGTTTTTAAATTGTAACTGTATTTACATTCTTAGTGTTTTTGAAGATTAAAAATATCTAACAACGACAGTTAAATCAAAGTATTAATATTTTCCAATTTATAGATCGAATGAAATGTAAAAATATCCGAGCAATAAACTAATCTATAAATTTTTCGATATTTATATCTATCCAGGTATAGATTCTTGTTCTCCGTGTTCAGGTTATGGTTATGGATTAGGATTTGAATATATAAATATTTTCGTGAACTTGAACATTTCAAATATGCACACTTCAAAACGTGAAACAACAAATTTCACATTAAATGCTTTGCTTTTCAGTAATATCATGAAAATAAAATTTTCAAAATGTTTTGGGGTGGCTGATTTATTATTCACTTTTGTCGCTTTTATGTCCTAGAGGTGCGTTTCCGAAAAATAGGATTCCATAAGGGCAATCATTTTTAAGGTTATCTATCATATATTTTTAACATATTTCAACACTTATGAGGGTTCAGATAATTTATATTAAACTAAAATAATATCTCAGAATGACTGACAAACAATAACAACTCAAGTTATTAAGAAGGTAAAAAAAGGTATCAACTTGTAGAGACACTGCAACAAAAACGTAACCATATGATTCCGTCTTCGCAACCAGACCAATTCTCCAGTCCATCGTTCCTAATATTTAGTAAAAATTAGGACATTCCAGGTGATTCCTGAGAAGCGTAGAAGGTTCTCGAATAGTTACGAACATGCCCTATAAAGTTGATAATTTTTCCAATAAAAAGTCTAGAACTCTTTTAAATCGTATGTTTTGTGTTTCAGGTTACAATATATTAGCATAGAAGTAGAAAGAAACTCGAAAAATTATTTCTAACCTTTGGACGAAATGGGTCTGAATCTATAAGATAGCATATATATACTTGAATTTATATTTTTATTTACATATATATGTTTATATAGCAAGTAATGGGATAGTTGGAAGACAGGAGAGATGATCTTAGCTATCTGCTAGCAGCTAGAGGGATTGCACAAGGGGCTCCCGTGGATCTCGTTTCGCAACGCGGGTAGCCTTGACATTGAGAATCTTCCAGCACTCACATTCCCACAGCCCGCTCCACACCCATCTTCTGCTCGCTTCACCTCTTCTTCATCCTCAGCATATCTTCTGTCATGTTATTCCTCTCTCAAAGGATGTTTTAATAAACATCGTTGCCTGAAGCTGGAATAAATGAATAATAAGACGCTTAAATGCACCGGCCCAAGCCGTGAGTGAAGTAGAGATTTAGTTTTATCATTAAAAAAATATCGAGATCATTTAGTAATGTTGCAAGCCAATTTTTCATAAACCTGAGCAAAAGTGTGGACGTGTAATTAATCTATTTATTCCTCTTTAATGGAACTTTTTAGTTTGAAAAAACTATATGAAGATTTTTTTTTTTATTTACTATCTGAAATAACGATGGAGTTTTTTGGCTGGATCCGATGTTTATCTCTGACACAAAGTGGAGGGTTATTATATGTTATATTGAAAACTCACGACTCGAAATTTATTCTCTGCGTATATACAAATTTCTTATGGTTTCAAATTAAAAATACCTGGTAATGATAACTATTACAGCTTTATGTACCATGCTAAATCCGAACATTATTCCCCAATAAAGAAAAAAAAACCTAGATGCAGTCAAAACACACAGTGCGGCGCATATTCGGATGAGGATTTTCTTGTTTGTTCTTGGTTGTTCTTGACGGCTTTTCAAAGAAAACTTTGATCATTTTTATCAAATTTATTAAATCACATGAGAACGTAATATTGAGTAACCGCTCGGTGACACAATCTCTACAGACGACGTATTTAGTTATAAGTTCAAAATCAAATGTTATTTAGTTATTATTTCTTCCTTCAAGCCAGTAACTATTTTTATAGCATTTATTTTGGTATTTATTCCCTTTCTGTTTCCATCGTTAAACAAACTAGACTCAGGCTTTGTTTTTTCTACATAGAACCTTAATGACGAATACCAGTTATTTATTCTAAAATATCAGGATTTTTTAAACTAATGATGTTTTGCATCGAAATCGAGGTATGTTGTTTTCAAGTTTTTTTTTTTTGTTATATAAAAAATATTAACAATTTTGTTTTAAATATATTGAATAAAAAATGGATAATGCTTGATTTCTTCAAGGCCTTCGATACTAAGAATTCAATTGTTGTTAATATTCCCGAAACATAACTGACGGCCAACTAAATTGAAATTGCATCGTAGAGGCAGATATGCTATCTTTCGTTTGTTCAAGCATTATTATTATAATACAGGACTTTTCATATGTTTTTTATTTGCTATTTGAAAATTTTGTATTGGTTTCACATAAACATTTTATAAAATTTAAATAAAATAAAAATGAAAATTATTGTTATAATGTGTGGTGGATTTAAATTTTTGTGCTAATGGGATCATCCTGAAAGTTAGTCTTTGGTGTATGTTTTTGTAGTATTGTGTGGACCTTATTCTGAGTAAAATTGGTGCGCTGAATCCAAATTTGCCACCAGTTTTCCTCCATCAGCTCTAGTTGTTGAGATATATAAATGGCGTGACTTACATCTTAAAACAAAATTACTCGAAAACATATGCAGCTTAATAGCAGGTGTTTCTCACTTCTCTGTTTCTCACTTCGGAAGCTTCTTATGCTTGACTTTCTTGAATTTTTCTTCAAACAGTCTCGTTTTAGGTTCCAGCAGTAATCTGCCATCATATGGATTTCCCACGATCCAGTTGAGCATTTCAAAAGTATACCATAACAAAAAGTAATTAAAATGATTTGCCGGTGGGTAAAATCATACTAGAACGCGTTGTTACAAGTTATTAATAGATGCTATTATTTTTTAATTCTTACAAACAATTATATACAGCTAGGTAATAGTATTATATTCTAAAATAAGAAGAAAGGCGTGCTAAAATAATTCATTCACTCATCTATTTCGGATTGTGTTATTTGTATCATAAGTATTTAAATTTAAATAAAACTAATGTTAGGGTATGCTGAAGCTAAAAAAGTAGAGCAGACAAAAAAAATCTGATTGCATTATTTCAATCAGCCCCCAAACATAGTTAAAATAAGCTAAAAGATTCTAGGCAGCAAAAAAAATGATTTTTCTTGTAGAGCTGTGTCATCTTCCTCAATACTTTTGAATGAAATGATTGGATCCTTATGATATCTGAGAGCTTTTCAGTGCACCATAACTCCATCCCGTATGCCCATGTGGATCTAATAAGCACTTTGTAAATTATAAGTCTCTTGGTAGAGGATAATTTAGAACGTCTGGCAAGTAATCTTGATAACCCCATATCGTTTGTTATAGTTGCTTTCTTATTAAAGTGATGTGGGTTCTCCTTGTATTTCTTTTGTCCAGGTGAATCCCAGGTTTCGTACATCCTGAGAAGTAGGTATTCGAACATCATTGAGTATATCTGAGAACACAACCGGTGATAGACAGTGAAGAATAACGTTCAAACATTATTTCTATTTTTTATTTTTTTTTAATAATATCGGATTAAAAACTCTTATTCCATATATACGACGTCACTGCGAAAGGATTGCCAAGCAAAGGAAGTTGAAAAAAATACCCCCTCCCCCCGCTGCCACACAGTGCGGCACTTGAGTGAGGAATATTCACAGTCAAAATATAATAGCAACTATTAAATTTTGCTTACATAATTAACTGTGCTGCCTCGATGTTTTCTAATCTAAATGAAATTTAAGAAGTCGTTGACCCTTATAAAAATATGGATATATTTATATTTTGTATATTACGATTTTTATACCACATATATTTATTTTTTACGCGGCCGTAAAATTTTTAAACTATAAAATTTAATCTTTCCAAAAAAAAAAAAAAAAGATCAAGGGGATTTACGGCAGATCAGGACATCATCTGGGTTTCAGAAAGGAGTCTAGTCTCGTTAATTTACTGCTTATTTTCGAGAAAGCCGCTAACCAGGTTCAGAGCTTAACCAGTGAACTGGAGGCTCGTAATGGTAACGATGGAGCTTAATGGCTTGTTCACGACATGAAAAGCAGTCTCCGAATTGATTGTACCTGCAAACTTAATTGGTCGGTACCGTTTTGTGAACGCGAGTCTATTATCTTACAGAATTCCATTAATTAATACAGGATGTTTTAATTACTTGAAATAATAAATTTTTTCTAAAGAAATTGTTCAAGGTACTGTTTCGGTAATCTGTGAATGGAATAGAATTATTCATCGTAAATCATTATTAAAATATTGATAACTGGTATAAGTAAATAATGCATGATCTTTAAGAATTATTGATTAAATGTTATTTGTATATCTTTATACACATTTCCTTATTATTAATGATACATTTGAAAGATGATATTGTTAATATAAGATTTACGATAAAGTCTTCAAGTAAAGTTATCATCACTCTTGATCGTTGAGAAACATGATCTAGTGTCAAGTTCAAAGGAAGAATCTGTTCGTAGGCGAGTGATATATCCTGTTAAGCTGGGTTTTTAGCTGTTAAGAAAGAGAATGAATTAGTTGATAAAACTTCTGATTGATTTCGAGTTATCCTTATTGTAGCTGTAGTCTATAAATCGAATTTGGAGGCATTTCATTATTGGAAAATCCCTCTTCCAATCGGAATATTACTTTTAGGACAAAAGGTGATATCGTCCAATATAAATGACACCCTCTTGTTCCCTGTCGAAATCATCGTTTCACTTCCTTTCTTGAAATCTTAAAACCATGACTCTACTTCATGCAGCAGTACTTTGGTCTGTCAGAAGCATATTTATCTAATATATAATAATCGAAATTTTTTTATATACTTTAAAAAAATTCTATCATATTTTATTTTTTCTTTACCATAGTCAGATTTAAATTAAGGAAAGTAGCGAAGATTGAGACATTTTACAAGCATTTAGAGAATAAAAATATATTAGATTAAATTAATGATTCCCACCATCCTCCTTTGTCGTTATACGAAATGACTTCGAGGTATCGCAAAGGGAATTAGATTAAAACACAAAATCGTAGTTTAAATATTGCTTTAAAAAGTTCATCACAGCTAAGGTTTCATTTCCATCACAGCTAAAATCGTCTCCTGCGTGAGACGATTTCCTCCCCTAATCGATTGTTAACCCTTGTATATATTTTATTATATAAAATATATAATTAAAGCTAACCATGTATAGCTTTAAGAAACCGTGCTGGAATAAATAAAGATATATTAAAAAAAAGAAAGGTCATTATTATCTAGGTGGGCGCTGACCGAGGCATTCAAGGAGTTTGGTTGCAGATTTCCATCAACCTCATGGAGTTTTTTGATGGTTCGAATCGATTCTTCAGAAACAAAAAAAAATATTACGATTTTTTTTTTTTTTTATCCTTAAAATGCCAAAAATTTGGCAAGCTATTCAATTCCATATCCAGCCAGTGTGATCTTCTAAGCTGTATATCATACTGCTTGAAGATAAACTTTATATCAAAGTAAGGTTTACAATGATCCCATTTACGATAAATGGGAATCATTCCTGCGAACGTTAAGGAGCTTGGTGGGAATCATTAATTTATTTTTTATTTATAATTATTGTTCTTAAAGTTCTGTCGAGGGTTAGACCTCTTAATCACCGTGTGATTAACTAAGACCGGTATGCTATCTATCTTACGTTTGGTTATTTATCAAATTACTATGTGAATGAAAAAGTGTGGTATGAAAAACACTGATATGAATTAATTTTAAATAAAAGCTCTATTTATAAACAGAAACATTATTGCATAGTTGCTTTTGAAACTTAATTATCATTAAAGGTCAGAATACACCATTTTCTGGCTATGCCATACCTTTTCTAAACTTAACTGAAAATTAGTTGAATCAATTAGTCTTACTTGTTAACGGTCAGTTAACTAACTACGATTTTCTTTATAAAAAAAACCGAAATGCGGCGAAGTGAACTCTCAAGACGATGGCGGAGAACCCGCATACCTCGGATGACCTTCAGAGCAGAAGATGGATTTCTGTGGGAAAAGGTGAAGTGCACACATCTGCAATAGCTACTCTTCCACTGGTGGATAACACGGGCTCTAATACCGGGATACTAACCAGCGGTTGAATAATTGTCATCATAACGGAGGCCCGTGTAGCAGTCATGAGAAACGTCCATAATACTTTGAGGGCATGAATATACGTGCCTCGCTAATGTATGTTGTCGAGGGTACATCCCATATGGGCAAAGTTGAACATGTGGTGTTATGATGGTAGCCTATACCTCTTATTTATTTCCATAATAATGTACAATTATAGATATTTCTTAGTTACAATCGAATTATAATTAATTCTAAACAATTGATCGTTGTTAGTAATGAAATTGTAATGGTCAGGGGTGAACCAATCATATTTAATTTCACATACCTATTGCCGTTTGGGAAAGAATAGTGACACATAAAAATTGAAAATTTTAGTTTTTTCGATTTATAAATGAAATTTAGTAAAGAAAAATGGTATTTGAATCCATAGAGTTAAATAATGGACATGGTGCTGCTTACCTACAACAAGGAATATTGATATCAATATAGATATTGAAATTTTATAAATTACTAGAACTTTGAGAGATTTTACCATCCTAAAAATATATTTTATCCTCTTACCAATTTATTTCATTAAAACTGTACCGTAAGGGAAAGCAAAATAAGTGCTTAGAGCCCTTGATGATCATAACCTGGTATCGTGTCCTAGAAATTTCGCTGGAAATTTACAATTTCATGTGGGTTCAATTACAAACTATACACAAAATAAGTCAAAAAGAGTTAGACACGTTCTTCAATATGATTAGGCTTATGATGATATGATGATATGATTAGGCTTTCAATATGATTAGACTAACTCACGGTTCGATGTTAATACTCAATCCATCTTCTGACACCGATTGAAGTATCCTTCTATTAGTATTAGTCCTCTGTGAGTCATATTGCAAATGTTAAACATTATCACGGAGAAAAATGATGAGATATTCCCCGCTAAGAAGACCTTGGATAATCTACTTTTAGGAAATGAAGCTAGATATACCGAACCGCGGCCTTCGGAATTCAGGAAGAAGATGATGGAAGCGTGTTGCATGCCCATCAGATATGATTACCTGCACCTACCGCCTTAAGGCTACCTCATCGTGAGCTTGCTTGAGATCTCTCTACCTTCTAAGATGCCTCTACACCGCGTCGAACAACGTACCCAAACAGCGGAAGCTGTCCGATTTTTCTATTTTGTATTGTAATAGGCGAAGGTGACCGAGACAGGCTGTTCGGGCAGGTGGTTCGAAGCTGCGTAAATCCACCTCTAGGAGTTGTTTCCTACTGCTCGGAACGTTAACAGGATATCAGCAAGGAGAAGAGTTGTATAGGTGATATTTAATTCATGTCTTTTGAATTCGTTTCTTTACGCCTGATTTATTAATATTTACATTGAACGATAATGAATTTGAAATTGACGATTGGAGTGCCTAGTAAACTGCTAAACATCAAAAATTATTAATATTGAAAAAATACGGTCACATTTCAAATCCGCCATGTCCAAAAGAGTCAATTTTCATTTTTAACGAGGCATAAAAAACAGGAATTTCCGATGTTTTTTCTTGGTTTGACTTAAGCGTCAATGTTTCGGAGTTCTCGAAGAGTTAAAATCTTTAGTTAAACCCGCCTACCTTTTTACTTACAAATGGCTAACTTACTTTTTTTTTTAAATTATGCTGACTTAGACTATCAGGAATATGCTGGAAGGTGAAACACTTGATCACCATGTTCCCTTAGCGGATTTTTTTTTTTTTGTTTTAATATTTAAATGTCACTTTTTTTTTTATTATCCTTTTTTAAGTAGCCGTACTTCACAGTCATCAATTAGAGCACGTTTTGCAATATAAGTTGTATTTTTTTTTTTCTTTTTTTGTTAAATGTATCTATAACTGGGTCATTTCAAAATTTTGGTCACATTTATGTCACAGAACAATAATTGGGCCAAATCACAGTTAAATCCATTTTGATAATTTTTTCCTGAAATCTATCTGTTTGAAAGCTTACTTATTATTAAACATTAATTGTGATTTGTAATTTACGGCCCAGGAAAAAAAAATGCAAAATATTGATTTCTCACTCCCTAGTGATGTCACAACCCAGAGGTACTCCACAAGTTAGCTGAATATTGTGAAACTTCTGGGTGTAAGTCCATAAATCTAGGGTTTTTTAGAAAGGTTATTATGTCTAAGTCCAATATTCAACTGATGAATAAAAATTAATTAATTCAATTCACCTAATTAGTTCATTTCATGAGTGTCACTGGTGTTGATCCTCACTCCCTAGAAATTTTTTATAAGTTCCGCTAAACTGGAGGAACAAGGAAATTTTGTTTTTCCAACCTATGCGATAACACTGCTTCAACATGGAGTACACATGATTTTTCCCGCTAAGAACAATCCCGAGACTAGGAAGTTAATTTGTGTTCAAGTTTTGAAACTCATAGGGTATTTTTATTCATCCTCACTCCCTAGTGAATAAGTTTTCCAATAAAGGTAAGTGGATTTTAATCATCCTTTTCACATTGATTGTAGTTTGATGGTAATTTGTGGAAAATATTTTTGAATAGCTTACTTACTTACTCTACTAACCGCCTGTGCCATTTAATGGTGGAAACCTCACTCCCTAGTCTCTCACTCCCTAGAAAATATTAAAATCTAGGGATCTAGGGAGTGAGGTTAACAGCTAGTGATTGAGTGTTTTCAAGTTTTTACAATTAATTTATAATACAAAAAGTCTATCACTGTGCATTATTACTTTCCTTGCTCATAAAAGAAGCGCAGCGAGGAGCTATTGCACAGAATGAAAAAGGTAAATGCTCAGGTCCGTCAAGATGTTATAAATTTTCTTGAGGATGACGAACATTCAAAATTGTGTCCAGGACAAAAGGAATGTATCACAAGAAATTAAGAAACAAAAAAGGATTTTATCAGGGTCCCTAAAAAAACTTCATGCTCTCTTCAGTAAGCAGGTAGATTACAATATAAGCTATACCACATTCACAAAATTAAAACCTTTCTGAGTCCTAGCGCTTAAAAGTTTGTGTAATATTTTGATATTTTCTAACTGCTTCTTATTTTCTTAAAATAAAAATGTTAAAATAAAAAACTTTTCTCACTTCCTAGACACCTACCTCACTCCCTGGAATTATATTTTTTTCAATATGGCGTATGTATGGTTTGACTGGTAATTATGTATGCTCACTTCAGTGACTTGCTCAGACAACCTTAAAGATTGATAAGGAGCAAAAAAACACACATATTATTCTTTTTTTTTTTTTGTTTAATTTGATACCTGAATGTGACCGAAATTTTGAAATTACCCAACTATATCTTTACCAAAATATTTTCCGCTCAGAATCATTATCTAAAATACAGTATCATTTAAAAAAGGCATTTATTTATTTCTTTTATATGAAAGACAGTTACAGTTAAAAGTAATTTAAAGTGTTTAAGTTTTGTTGTGTGTAAAGCTGTGTCTTTAACTTGTTTCTGATAAAATTTTGTTTATTGGATTTTTTTTATTTATTTATACTTATGTTTTTTTATTTATTGGGAGCAGTACTTAAATACTTTTTTTTTCTAAATTAAAATTAGAGATTGATTAATTGAATTGAACATGATTGATCGCTAGTCACTCTTCAAAATTACTCTGTTGAGAAAAGTTGGGTAATCACTCTGTACATTTTTTTTTTTGGCTTAACATATCGGTAAACATTAATATTTTTACATATTTAAAATTGCAATGTCATAAAAATTAAATAAATAGATGAAATAGTGTGTGTGATGTAGGCTATAGAATTTGTGTGATATGCAGGAGAGAAGAGGGCCTAAGCCACTACCACGAGGTATTCCCAAATTAATCATTCAGTAACATCTTTTTTAATGAAAGTTCTGAAAATGAAATAACGAAATAAAAGGGAAAAATTAGACATACATTCAGCAATATATAAAGATGGAAATCAAACGCACAACTGGAACATCTATCTTCCTAATGGCATGACTGCCTCCTATCGGTAACTAAATGCCGAAGGAACTGAGATGCAGATATTGAGAATAATCTCAGGACATGGGCCATTCTTCAAGTTTCCGAGATCTATAACTCGACCGGAACGTCGAGTGACTAACCACCAGCAGCCAGGTAGGTAATTACGAACGGTACCTGGCGGCCATAGCTCGACTATTTACATGGCGACCATTTACTGTGACCGCTGCGATCAATTGCTCTTATCTACGTGGACCATTAGGTCGAGAACTAACGGCCACGACTCACGTAAGCTGCCGCCTTTATCGGGTCCGTCCTAGCCTCGAGACCTCGGGTCTTAATGAGGATGGCACAAGAGGTCGGAGGTCTAGGCCGAAAGTGATGAGGAGCGTGCGTGGATCCGTAGGTTATGTAATGATATCTACCTCCAATAGTATTGTAATAATATTTGTATTCACTTATGTGTACGAGTATTTTCTGAAGTAGTTGCGATCCCTTGAGTTATTAAGAAGTTAATTACTCCCCTTTCAATCTTTTTGGACACATTATAGTTTATATTCGTTAGATTTCCCTTTCTTTCCCCAACTAACTATCTCCTCTATTTCCTTAACCCATGTTTAGGTGTCTTCACAATGTGCGAACCTCTCCTTCGAACAAGTAATCCCCCGAAACTCGCCACATTGGCGTACCACATACAGAAATTTACACTGAAACGTGAGGTCAACCGAACAATGATGACAGCACCTATGCACCTAAATACAATAATTTTCATTACAATGCCGGCTGACTTGAAACTAGCGTTTGTTCTGACTTTTGCTCTTACTTATTATGGATAAAAGCAACGTCAGAAAAACGCGAAAACAAGGTCTAGAAGCTTATCTGAACTAACTCATAAGCGATACTACCACTATCCCCGAACACACAAGCGAACAGATAAAGTACCTGTCATATAGATACAGTTCGTGTCTTTTTAGATTATCCGAACTCCGAACACTCCTGTTCCCTCCTCCATACCTCCTGTTCGAGGGTGAGGTTCGAACGGAATGTTCGCACAGTGTAAAGGCAACTATAGCCTTTGTACAGTTCCTTAAAAACATTTTATACATCAGCACTATGTAGGTCTGTCTATAAAGGGGTTATACTTGGAACATACATACAAAACTAAAAATAAAAGAACTGACAAGTTATACAATCAACTGTCACACCTTCTAAATCCACATTCACTTATATGTATTTTCTGAAGTAGTTGCGATCCCTTGAGTTATTAAGATAAGTTAATTACTTCCTCAACATTCAATCTTGTTGGAAAAATTCTACTTTATATTCGTTAGATTTCCCTTTCTTTCCCCAAATAACTATCTCCTCTGTTTCCTTATATGATATTTTACCTATAGAAGGCCGTCTTTGGTCATACTCTGCAATCACTCAAATCCCTTTATTTCTTCTCTTTCTTCCCCTCTGTGACCCGTTCGACGAAGAAGATCTGTTTAAACCACGATATATATAAAACATAAATGTTATAATCAAGCTAATTGAAGACAATAAAACTTACATTTACGAGAGATTTGCTAGATGCGACAGTGCACGTGGAAATGACGCACAAATTATTATTCCTAAGCGAAAAGTCAACGCCTGCTTTGTACCTCATCAGAGCTAAAGCCGTTTTAAATACATATGTATTGGAAAGTACATAGGAATTGAATATTCTGTATATAAACATCAAAACTAATCAAACTTACTGCTTTGATTTTCTCATATCTATCAGTATCCATAAAATATAATTCCTCGTGGTCGACTTAATAAAATGTCTTTTAGAAATCTAATAAAACTATACCAATGAAATAACATTAATTTACTGATGTTGAATTTTGAAAAGAAGGTACTTAGTTGCATTGCGATATTTTTCCGTTATTATCTCATTGGGCTTCTAATCAACACCATAGAAATACTAATGTAGATGAGCGTGACTATAACATATCAGGTTGAATGGTGTAAAATTCATGGATGATATTTAAAAATTGTAATATTTAAATGGTACTTAAAAAAGTCATAAGTAATGTAACAAACCAAAGAATATGTATCAATATTTTACAATAACGGTCTAAATCATCATGGGATTTGAACCCTATCAGGTAGCTGTGGAACGCGTGATTATCTCACGGCTTTAGGTTATGAAAGGGTTAAGGGTTCCACCCAAGGATGTTCTTTATCTAACAGATGAAGACTTCTCACAGTTTCGCTCTGCCATTTCCATACAAATTTACACCTTGTTGGGTGATAGCTTGTAGCCCGAAGGCAATCACGCTATCCGGGATAAGCTTGCAGCATCGATAATTTCGATTATCAATCGAATTATACTCGTTATATCAATCTCACTTTGGTACTGATCCATTCCAAAGACCTGGTTTCACAAAAGTCCTACTCTTTACGAGGCTCTATCATGGGTTTCCCTCTGTTCATTATTTTATTAAATCTTCGGCAAATTAATTACATTGAAGCTGTAATTAAATTAATTCAATTAAACCTTCTTCTGCAAAGCAGTTATCTCCAATAGTTTTACCCAGAAATAACAGACATTACTAGTTTGTAATAATTAGTTAATTTAAAAATAAAAGGTTATTTCTCTTTACTACTTATTAAATGGCCCAATTGCAAGTCATTAAACAATAACCTAAATAATTTTCTAGTAACCTTAATTAACTTTTATAAGGTTTTAAATTCTTTTTAAAATCTATTTTTGGTTAATATCAATATATTTCTGGAGTTTACTGAATAAATGTTTAACAAAATTACTCCATCTAAATAACACTCAATTTTTTCACGATTTCTGTAGTTCAAGTTTCTAGGCTTTTTTCTTTTTTTTTTTATTGTTAATTCCAGGAATCAAAGAGATATCCATCTTAAGTGTATCAAAATTAAAAAGGGGGGACATTAATTATAGGGGACATTAATTGTATGTACGTACTTATCTTCTTTTCGACCTCCCTTTTTAACAAAGCTAATTCGTTTTAAATGTTTTTAATTACATTAGCTTATTTTAATTTTTCGCTTCTATATAGCAGTGGAGAAATTTCAATTTTTAAATTCCCATTTCTTCGTTAGAAACCGATATAAAAAAATTTAAAAAAAAGTTAATACCATCTAAATAGCAATATTTTTTTATACCTTTTAAACGCTAGGATATGCTAAGATAATAGAATCCCAATTTCTTATAGTAAATAGTACAATTTCGCAGTTTGATTAAATTAAGTCCTCCAATAGTGCTAATATCGCAGTTGTTAGACATTATTCTGAAATTTTAGTATGAAGTGTGACGTGAAACGAAAACAGATGATTATTTCTGTTATAACTAAGAGTTCCAGACTTTTTTTGGAACCCTTAAATAACCGTATTATTAAATATTCACATGTTCTGGATTTGACTGGAATATTCTATGTTCCATTCCTGACTACATATAAAATGAATATGGCCTAGGGCTTAGTATCGCCTTGGAAACATCGTAGCAGAAGGTTACCTTTGAGTCACCGTTCCTTTACATGTCGTCACTATTGATAACGTTGTACTAATTTGAGCTTCTCGTGATTTATAATTTTATGTGAATAAAAATTATTTAAAACCAGGTTAGTGTAAAAATATGAAATGAATATACTACACATTACACATACAGTCATTGTCTTATAAAACTGGTTCTTAAAATTGCGATGTAGTAATTCGCAACCTCATCCGCCAAATCAGTACAAGACACATTCACATGGTGCCTTGTCATCATCTAATATTGTAATAAACACTTCGCACCTGAACATAAACTTTAACAAGCGACCATTTGAACATCGTTAACTGTTAATTATTGCATAGTTTCATTGCATAAACAAGCGGGCACAAGTGAAGTCAAGAATGTCTAAATCATCCACCATCGCTTGTTGAAGTGGTCTTCCTGGGCCCTTCCATTCTTCGAAGAGTACTCGACGGTCTATCGTAAATCCTCGTGAGTTGAGCAGTTACTGCCCGTGATGGTCCTATTACTGTGATTTAGCCGTCTCTGCGGTCCTCGAAAATATAGCCTCTTTAAACAGGCAGATGTTTTCCTGTTTTCTTCAGGCTCTCATTTATGTTCTTGAAGGAATGTAAAAGACAATTGTTCTTTGAATAATAATACAGCTTAAGCATAGAAACATATTATTTAGAGGGTACTAATGACCAGGGGATCCCAGGAGTTGTCACGTCGAACCATCGAATGCGTTCTGCTTAAGTCACACGAGCGTCAGGAAAATGAGATTTTTGAGAGAAAAGCTTATTTTTATGGTGTTTATTTTTATGGTAAGAAATCCCTAAGAAGAGGACAAGAGTAAAACGTGAAACAAAGCGTATTAGTTTATATGATTTCGATTATGTTACTTATATTTATTAAATTTAATAGTCTCTAATTGAAGAGTTTAGTAATTGAACAAGTTATGTAACAAAAAGTCGAGAAAATTAGCTTTAAAGTTTGCTATTTGTTTCTGCTACACTCATCCAGCAGTTTTTTTATCTTTTTTTTTTTTTATGATGCTGTAGTTTGGTTCCTAAAATAAAATAAACAAGTTATGTTTAAAAGAGAAAATGACATGTTCATCGTACAAAAATCTCAAGATTCGATTCACTGCATCGCATCCCACGACCATATTTCCTACAAATATGTGATTAATTATCCATTCGTCAATTGAAAAGATTCTCGAAGCCTGGAAGTTGAAACAAAAAACTGAGCATGAGGTACCGACTGTCGAGCCTATTCCCAAAGCGACCATTTCCATATCCGACCTTCTGCACATGTTTCCAATCTGGTCCCTGCCACAAGAGTGCCCCTTCATCCAGACACCGACGATCCCCTAAATCCCCAAGAGAACTAAGAATTGCTACGACTTCCTCCACCTGCGGATAGAATATCCTGTCTTTGTGTATCAGACAGTTATAAATCGGCAAAGCCATTCACGACACAGAAGAGGGTTACCTGACGTTCTTCCTACTCGTAATTTTTAATTTAATTACAAATACTAACTAAATTACGTACCTTACATTTTCTGTGAAATCTGCAGCAATGTTTCCATTAATAAAATAAATTATTTTATTATGGAATACTCTGAAACTGACCTAATGCAAATATAATTTGAATCATTAAGATAGTTGTACCATTAATGAGGAATAAAAGAACCTTGTTTCGAAATCAGTGCTCCTTGACAGTATATTGTAATGAACCAAAATCGTTCATCATAAAATACGAAAGAAAAATATTTATTGATGTTTTTAGACGCTCATCAACCAGAGCTAACATTGAAAATAAATTTACTTAAATGAATGTTAGTCATGCGCGAAACTGTCTGCACGCACGGTTTCAATTTTCAAGTAATATGGATCAAGACAAAATTACTAATTGTGTAATGGACGATGATTAAGGGATTTTTTAAATACTAATGTCCATTCGAACCAATGGCATTAAAAATATAATAAATATGAAATTTTAATATATAAAACTTCATTCGAAATTTCCATCGAATCCAACCTTATTTCAGTTTGTTATAGAAAGATAGAGCGGTAACGCTTTGTTTTAAAGATTATGGAGGAATCGTTCTTACCATTTCAATGCTACAAGTCAATTGATGCGTCCAATGTGCTCTCAACATGGACATCAATTCATTTCAATTTTTACCGCTTTGTTTCAGGTCTAGTAGTAGCATAATTATTCTAAACTTTACACCAAACACTTCTTCGTTTTACTATATCCAGAAATTAGTGTCATCATGCTGGTCTAATTTAAAAAACTGATGATGTTAATTATATAAAATATAATAAAAATATTAAAGTCAAGTTACAAGACAGTCCCGACGTGTTCAACAGCTAAAAATATTCTCTAAAAATGATCCAGCTTTGGTTTGAATCAATTCACAGAAACCTAAATAGAAACAATTTATTTTTTGAAGAGAAAAGATTTGGCTCCGCCGGGAGTCGAACCCGGGTCTCCTGCGTTACATGCGAGGATGCTAACCGCTACACCACAGAGCTCGGTTCAAAGCAGAGCAAATCCTTCCTCTTCACTGTAGCGGTTAGCATCCTCGCATGTAACGCAGGAGACCCGGGTTCGACTCCCGGCGGAGCCAAATCTTTTCTCTTCAAAAAATAAATTATTTAAAAATAATTTAAAATTGGTGGTCAGCCACAATTTAAGATAGGATTTACTAAATAGAAACAATTGAATTTAGACAACGTTTTGCTATATACGAGTAGTCTGAGTCGTATAAACTTCGGTGCTGCGGTCTCCCCAAAATATTCGAACCTTGAAATAAATAACCGTGATTTAAGGCAAAGATGTTACCAACCAAAAGGCGTTACAATTAACGTCGTTTCGTCTCCAGCAATTAACCGTTCCAGGGTCAACGGCTCTTGTGAGAAGGATCTAACGCGGCGAAACGGCAGCTTCTTCCTTCCCTCCCTTCGCCGCCATTTCGGATTCGACATGGAAACGTCGCCGCAACTCTACGGATGGCTTTTCCACTCTGTCGGAGGCCTCGTTCCATCCTCCCAGAACTACGCCACTACATAAGAACATCCTACGATTTACTGGAGTTGATCTCAAGTCATTTCTTTGTCCTTGAGTTTAGGAAAAACTCTATAATATTGAGTAGAATTTCAAACTAACAACTTACATTGAAAAACATTTGCGATTTGCAGGACTTACGTAGAGTTATTCCACTTATTATCTATAATAGTAAATCGGTCGACAGATTTAGAACGATCAATTTAGATTTGTTTTAATTCAATTTCCATTAATAATTTGCGTCATATGCACCAGCGCTTTAGAGTGAATGGCAAATCTGTTGAAAAATATAAATATTCATTATTTTCATAATTAACAACTGTATTTACAAACGATACATCAATTAAATTTAATAAAAGAAAAGAAAAATAATTTCATGAAAAAGCATGTAGAGAAACTATCCCCTCATAGCACTCAACTAATATTATCCAATTTATAAGATCTTGTATACACCCATACATACTCATTGGAGGGTTGTCTGGAATCGAGGAGCAAGCGAGAGTGGACAAAACTGGGTCTAGATGGTTCGTAAGTTTATTAAGAAAGTTATAATGTGAAACTTCGTATTACAGAATGAATAAGAAATAAAAAAGGCTGCGGTCTTGAGTACCTACTTAAAAATTTCTCTTATTCTCTTAAATTTTTTTAAAACAATCTGAACACAAGCGGAAAGCGAGCCAATCCATTTTATTATGCTTATTGCTAAAAAATGTGTACAAAATTTGAATAAGAATTTCTGAAGTGAAAATCTATTCCCGACCTTGTTCACGACAAATTAAATCTGATTAATTGTTGTTACATTGTACATAAATCATTGGCATCAATTTATTACGGCCTAGGATCAGAACCTATGGTTGCATAGAGCACCATTAGTTATCGAGGGGTCTTTCTCAGCACTAACCGTACGCTCTTTAATTAACCTTAGGTCCTTGACTCAGGATTCAGCGAGGACCTCTTCGGCAGTAGAGGGAGCAGTTGACATCTCAAGGATCCTTCTTAGCCAATAATAAAAAGGCCAAGCCTTGATTTGTTAATATATTTAATATCCTTTTATTTTAAATCATACATTATTAATATCCCAATGTCTGATGAATAAATCTGGAACTTGGGTCACCAGGATTCTATACCTCCAAGGATTGTGTTAGTTTTTACTTAAAGACAGTCCCCGCACTTAGGTCACCCTAGTAAACGTCGATTAGTAGTCGTGTCGTTAAAACATTTACAGCATTAATCGTTTAACGTCGAGGGACGAACAGGCGTTAGTATATACCATGAATATAACTCTAAGCCTGATTAATACAACCAGCAACAAAACAAAGAAAGCTTGTTGAAAGATTTTCTGAAAAACGGATTGTGACAGATTTGAAAAGTATCCCGCCTGAAAATGTTAAGGGCGTTAATGTTAATGTTACCAATATATTAAAAAAAACTCAACGTAGCATTTTATAATAATTTAGTTTTTACTTCTAAAATTGTAATATGCTGTTTCAATTCGTCAAAAGTAGTTTGTCGGTTTCTAGCTTCGGTGGACACGCAAAAATATATCCATAACTATTCTTCATTCGATAAGATTTAAATCACCTATCTGAGAACCTAAACTGACAAAAGTTCGGGGATTGCCAGCGCAGAATAATAATTTTTGGGACTATTTATTTATATTTTCTCTTCTACTATTTCTCGTCAATGGTTATGATATAGAGATAGCTATATAGATATGGACATATCTTTCTTCGATGAATCCCTTCGATCCGAAATGCGTCGGTTAAATAGATCTAAATTTAGTGTTGATACCTATTATTCAATCTAAATCTTGGACGATTTATCCTTGGTGTAGATATCTCTTAAAAATCTAATTTTAGGCATAATATTGAATCTAGTTTTTGGAAAGTCCAAGAAAGTGCATTAAAAATTCGAAGTAATCCCGGAATTATCTCATAATAACCTTAGCCAATTTCAGTATTTGTTTCTTTAGATCGTACCAGTGACACCCACCAGTAGTGTTCCACTGCAAAATTCCAACTCGTAAGCAACTAATCCTCAAGGACGAGTAATCCTGAAAGAAGCGAGCATTACCTTTTACTTTTAGAGGGAGGGCGTGAAGAAAGAGAAGCCTTTGTTTAAAGTGCGAAGAAGTGACTAATGGAAAAGTGGAATGGTGGGTCACAGCCGAGTGGTCCAGCGTACTGTTATGTAGGGCGGCCGGTGCAAGCCCAAGTTCCAGCGACAGTTCTCCAGGGGTCTTCAACCTCTTCCTCTTCCTTCCACCGTAATTACCCTTTCTTGCGTCTTTCTTCATTAGCCCGCCTTCGCCTTTCGTTCTGCCTCCAGTGATCTGCGTACCTCCCGGGATCGACAATTATTGCAGTCTGTGTAGGAATTTTTTAGATTATTGAGCTTCATCAAGCATTCACCACATCTGTCTGCACTCGATCTCTTTGCGGTTTTATATTTCTATCTTCCTTGGTTGCTTAGAGGTAATAACATAATTTGAATATAATCCATAATAATCACCTAATCCAAATAAATAAAAAACAATACAAAATAAATAAATTTGTGGAGCGAACAATCAGTGTTTTTTGTTTTTTAAAAGGAAAATATCCACTCTCTTGTGTTTACCGAAGATGCTAAATTTATGTGAAATTTGCCCTTTCTTACTCCTATAACACCCGAGAAAAATTTGTTTCAAGTTTCCTCGAAATCGGATAAAATTTTAAAATTCTAAAAATCACCTCATTTTAATACTTATACTGCTATCCGATACTAAAAATTGAGCCAGGCATTGAAAAAGGTCCCAAAATGTGGGGGTTTTCACGATGCCCCGGCCTGTACGCCTCACCTACAGAGCTACAAATTTATGATATTATTACGTGAAATCCATCCATTTCCAGCTTAATTTTCCCCTTAATTGCAGCTTAAGGGTCCCAGATTAATTCTCCGGAAGTGGATACATCACATTTTACACATAATCCTTATAAATTAAATAAAAACGAACATTAATATAAGGTTTAATAATGATATTAATTTCGAAATTTTGGGGGTGGGGGCTTCTGGTAAAGAAACTCATTCCCAAGAAGTTATTGCTCGTAAACTCGTTACCCTGGCGGAACCTTCAATCTCTTCGCATGCCTTTTCCCGAATTGTTTGATCAAGGATGGGCTCACCCTCACTGCGCTGAGGTTTTTACCCAAATTATCTTATTCAACAAGCTGATTATCCTGTTGTTCGGATCCTTGAAGCACCACCTTTCGGGACAGTAATCGCTCCAAGTATCATTGTACGCCGGTGTATCCAATTGTATCTAAGGAATCCGAGAGGAAAAAAACATACCTTTTCCAAGATCCTTTATCTTTAGCGTCATCTTTTCAACAGGTGTCTCAAGGATTTTGGAGCTAGTTGCCTATTGATACTTCTGTTTTTCTAGTTTGTTCCATCTGGAACTTTACTCGGACCCTTTCTAAATAAGTTCTCCCTCATCTACTCTATAAAAAAAAGATTTGGGACCGACAATCTATAACGCATATTAATCTTTAAAATCCATATTTAAAATACACCTATATGTATATTTAAAAATTATTCTTCTATGTATAAATAAAGCTTAAATCTATATATAAACGTTGAATAATTACATGCAGGGTTTGGAATTTATATTATATATGATATAATATATATATATATATATATATATATATATATATATATATATATATATATATTTTATTATATATAATATCAATATATATTTATATTTTTATAAACTTTTAACAATACCACAACTTTATTTATGGAATACATAATTAATTTTTGCTTACAAAAAAAAATATATATATATATATAAAGAAGAATTTAATCCCAAAATAGGAAATTTTAATCAGTGCTCAGGTAACCTAACAAATTAAAAGTAGAAACGTCAAACTAAAACAGAACAAAATAGTATAAATATTGATATTAATTCTCACTTGTGTTATAGTATTCACTACCATTGAGCGATTATTCGTAACATTCTTTTAAATAAAATTCTTGACAAATTTAACGTTTTGGTGAATTTCTAATACAAAAAAAATGTAGGTGCGAATATAAATATGAATTTAAATTGATTCGACAAATGGTTTATTCTACTGTTCCACGGTTTTTTGCCGTCATCATGTAATTTATTTAGCTAAGCGCGACATGTCTACTGAATGGTATTAAATTATGATCAATTTATTTAATTATTTGGAAATAATCTATATGAGATTTATATTAATTTAATCTATTTTTGTGGGTAACAACCTTGTTTTAAATTATTTAATATAAGATATTTAATTTAACAAGTAAGGTGACAAATACTCCTTTACTTTACCTAAGATTTATGCTACTGCTACTGATTTAGTTTTGAAAGGGCCAGTTAGACTAATCCCTTTACTTTTCTCCTAGAGAAAGAATTCACTGTCCCGCAGTGATTCGAATTAGTTCCCTAAAAAGTGAACTGTTCCTAATACTATACAATGATAAATCTCAAGAGTAACGGATTCGAGAAAAATACGGAAGACCTACAATCAATTCAAACTGGGTGATACATTGGTAAGAGACCCAACTCATAAATAAAGTGCTCAGTCCATGCTATGTAGCATGGAATGAAATGTAATTAGTAGATAATGGACCTAAGACAATATTTAATTTTACTTTTTGCTTTAGGGGAAGACCAACCACTCTTTTACTGTCAGCATTTCTATATCTGCTCCAATAAGGAGAGCAAGAGAATCTAATTCCGAAGCGAGGGCATTTCCTTTATTTTCTGTTTAAGTTGTAATTGGAACTTGAAATGGAAGCCTCCGTTGGCACTGAAATTGGATAGCCACTCTCCCAGTTAATTTTTTTTTTTTTTTTCTTCTTTTCTTCTTGACCTCAGTCGAACAGGGGAAGTGGAAACTCGTTCAGTAACTACAGAGCGCCTTCCGGCCATTGTAATGATTATTTACCCAATTAGGTTTATCGGAGATAAATTATTAGGATATCTTCGGAGACGTGGTCTAAATTAAAAGCCCTAATCGTTTTGATTAATACTATACTAAAAACGAGCCCTGGTTAGTTTCATGGTAAAAGGATTTACTCATTCATACCCTTTGAATTTCAAAGAAAGAATTGAGCATTTAATTGGACAATTGATGATTTTGAAATTGACAGCTAAAAAAGTGTAATAAAATTTTTATTCTATTTTATGTAATAAAATAAGACCAAGTCCCGCGAAATGGTCTGTGTGTGTGTGTGTGTGTGTGTGTGTGTGTGTGTGTGTGTGTGTGTGTGTGTGTGTGTGTGTGTGTGTGTGTGTGTGTGTGAACAGACTAGCTCAAAAACTATAAACCATGCGAACCTGAAATTGGGTATTTAGTGTATATATGTGCCCGCGATGTGACACCAAAAATTTCATTAAAATTGGTCAAAGGGAGGGGGTACTTTACCTAATAACTTTTTATGGTTTTTTAGATTTTATCAAAAACGGCTCTAACGATTTTGATTAAACTGAGTATTTGATGCATTAATATGCCCGAGATATGACTGTAAAAATTTCATCAAAATTGATTACCCGGGGGGGGGGGGGGCTTTACTTAATAAAATTTGTATCATTTTCATGTGTTTTTTTTATTTACTCAAAAACGGCTTTAACGGTTTTGATAAAACTGGGTATTTGATGTATCTATATACCCGAGATATGACTAAAAATTTCATCAAAATTGATCAACCGGAGGGGTGACTTTACTTAATAAATTTTGTATCATTTTCACGTGTTTCTTTATTTACTCAAAAACGGCTTTAACGATTTTGATCAAACTGGGTATTTGATGTATGTATATGCCTTGTTTTATACAATTTATTTATTTATAATTATTTGTTTCATGGTAACTAAATGAAATTTTCAAAAAGTACCTACATAGAGAATTATAAAATCAGTCGACTTGGAGTATTATGCTTGCATTGCCGAATTATCACAAGTAAAAACTTTTATTTAATAATAAAAGAAATTAATGTTTTTTATAGAGCAAATGAAAACAAAAATAAGAAATGAGTGTGGAAAAATGTGTAACTTTGAGAAGTGGCAATTAACAAAACACATTAATTTCTAATCTAAGTAAGTTGGTAAGTGAAAGTTGTGTGTTGCCCTCACGCACCAGATTTTTATTTTTATTCTCAATATAATTAACTTACGGTCCAAATTCATTCTCAAAAACTTTAATAACAATATAAAAGAATCAGATTGACTAATTTTTCTTGTTTTGACGATGAAATATTTCTGTGACCCGTGTTCAGCTTGAATATGCCATTATTTTCGGCCCATTCATAAAAATCGAAAACTAAGCTGTTGGGATGTAGCGACGCTAAAGGTCTCTCACCGAAACGGCAGCCTTGAAGGGATGAACCGAATAATCGGAGGATGCTGATCTGAAATTCAAAAAACTGCTTAGCAATGGAACGACGTTATGTCAGAAGCTGGTACCCGATCCAAAGGGAGTACCTTGGGTCTTTTTTATTTTACCCACACCAGTTACTTCAGTTATTTCCAGTTATTTCTAAAATGTGATTTATCTTAATATCAAATTAATACTAGTGAAGAACAGATGATTAAAGTAATGTATTTAACAAGCTTCAAATATAAACAAAAATGATAATTTAATATACAATTCGTTGAATAATTCATTTAGGGGTCCAGTATGCTTTTATTGTTGATTTTAAACTACAATCGAATATACCCTCGTTCTTGTATCCTTATTCTTTAAGCAAATTCACATAGGTAGGAGTCTAGAAGGGATTTCATGCAATATTCTGAACCTCTGAGATGTCTTAAATGCCACTTCTGATTTAAGAACACGACTCAGTTGTATGAGATTCTTTATTACAAAAACAACTTCAACGTTTCTTAATATCTAGGAGGTAATAGATTGGTAACCTCCTTCATGTATAATTGTTTTTCTTTTAAAACAGACATATGTTATTATATGACGGTACGATAAATCACTATTAATATCAAATAGTAACTGGTGTGGCTAAAGTAAAAAAGACCCCGTATCTTTCTTGGCGAGATCTTTTTTTTGTTACATTATGTTTAAAATTGGCTACAACACTTTATCAATTCATGGTGCAATAATTTTTAAATTACTGAAGTTCATCGAGAGTCTTAATACAATATTTCCCAAACTTCTTTCTTCTTCTTTCTTTCTTCTCAAAGTGTCGTCTTCTTACGAAGGTCGACGACCATCCTGACTGTTTGTATTTTTTTTTTTTTTTTTTAAAGCTACTCTAAATAATTGGTTCAATGTACAGTTAACTTTTCTTTTACGTTACGCAGCCATGATATTCATCGTTCCCCACACTCATCCTTTCCATAAGAGCACTTTATTTTTTACTCTGTTTCTACAACTTTCTTAGCATCCGCATGTTGTAAGCATTAAGTTATTTTATTTATTTTTTTTTTATCATTTTTTTTTATATGGTAGATGGTTCTATTCCATATAAGATAACCGAGCATAATTAAAAATTTATCTATCTCATTTTCAAATTTTTATAAAAGTATATGCAGGGGAATTGATTTTTTTTTTTTTTTTTAATGTGATTCGAATTATTTCATTTTTTATTTTTAGATCATCAGTGTTGTTTCGTATTACTATTCCCTCTTTGATAATTCAACAATCATTTTAAAAATGTCCCCAAGAAAAGTGGCAGAAAAAGATATGAAGGAAAGAAAACTTTATTTTAGATCAATTCAAACAGTTCTATTGTAAATTATATTAATGAAAAAATGAAACATTTCCTCCTCCAGCCTGTACTGCTTGTTGATGAAATTGAAAATTATAATAATTAATAGAACCGAGGTCACTCGAGCATTCCCTATTAGCCACACAACACATTCGTGTCCAACGTGTCCCACTATTGTTTATATATAATGTTTTAATAGTGTTCTTGAGTTTCAGTCAATAATAAACAACTATAAAGTCAGATTGTCTCCATACATCTATGTGGTTTATATTGCAATATCTATGCACTTTTATCATTTGAATTATATTGTCATACAACCCATGTAATTTTATATATTTATATTACGGTAAGCTTAAGTGTAATTTTACCTATGCAACTCATATAATTGTTTTCCAACCTGTTTGTTCATTGTAGAGCATGACATGATTATGAGAACAATATAGTCTCGAAACGTTGCAATGGTAAACCATAGTAGTTTATTATTGACTGAAACTCAAGATCCCTATTATAACATTTACTATTATTATTAATATTTACATTTTAAATGATATAATGATATAGGTGGGCTTTTGAGTTGGAAGTGTTTTATTACCATTTAAATCTAATAAATTCAATTCAACCCAGTGCGATATGTACATTTCTATAAGGCTAAAATCTCTCTCCAAGACTAATAAACTATTATATATCCCTGAAATTGGATGAAATTTTCTATCCAATGATGAAATAATATTAGTGGGTTATTGAGTCATAAGAGTTACATTTCGATTTGAATGTAATATAGTGAAATTAACTTTAAAAGTGGCGCATACAAATGTAAGAATTTTTGCGGGCTTTTAAGTTTAAAGAGTTGTTTTATAAGTAAAATTTAATAATATGAAATCAACTCACAACAATGATAGGGACAGATTGACTTTGTCGCACCAACTATTGTTTCTACGCAAACTCGAACGTTCTACGTTTTCATGAGAGAATTCAATAAAAAATTTATAAATTATAACTTTTCTTTGTAAATATTGAATTTTTATTAGAAGAGTTAAAATATTTGCCTACTCTACAAATAAATTTCATTCTATGAAATTCTCCCCGCTTCACGCCATAATTTCAATGGTTATAAGACTAACGGTTTATGCTATCTAACACGTCCATAACATTACACAATATTAACGAATATAACTAAAGTAAACGCAGTAAAAAATTTAGCACTTAACGAAAATCTTATTCTTGTATAAGATAAAAAGATGTTTGGAAATACTCTTCTTGTGAAAATTCAATAAGTACAAAAAAAGTGTGCTCAAGTAAATGGAGAACATTTGAGTTTGCGTAGAAACAATAGTTGGTGCGACAAAGACAATCTGTTCCTATCATTGTTGTGATTTGATTTCATATTATTAAATTTTACTTATAAAAAAACTCTTTAAACTTAAAAGCCCGCACAAAATCTTAAATTATATAAAAAGTGAGTACTTATTCTTTCAGCAAAATATGGTTCTACGAGGATATTTGGAAATATATTTTAGCTGTATTAATTTGTATGCGCCACTTTTAAATTAAATTTTACTATATTTGATTCAAATCGACATAAAATCCTTATAAGTCAAAGAGCCACTCATATTATTTCATCATTAGATAGAGAATTTCATCTACTTTTTAGCGATATATAATAGTTTATTAGGGTTGGAGAGAGATTTTAGCCATACAGAAATGTACATCACACTGAGTTTAATTAATTTTATTAGGCTTAAATGGTAATAAAACACTTCCAACTCAAAAGCCCACCTATATCATTATATCATTTAAAAGGAAATTAGATGAGGATATTTTAGAGATATTTCAACTGTATTAATTTGTATGCGCCACTTTTAAATTAAATTTTACTTTATTTGATTCAAATCGACATAAAATCCTTATAAGACAAAGAGCCACTCATATTATTTCATCATTAGATAGAGAATTTTATCCTCTTTCTATTGATATATAGTTTGTTAGACTGGTTGGAGAGAGATTTTTGCCCATGGCATTTTTTGATGACTGTTTTACAACTTGGGAAAAATCTAAATTTTAATGTTTAAGAGTTTTTTTTTCCATGATGGAAAATGATCTATAAATATATAAATGATCTATAATATAAATGATAATATTTATGGTATCACCCGATCCTGTATGAAATGCAGAATTAATGAATAAATTTTGAAACCTCCAGTTCAATTAATGCCCATTCTACAGAGGAAAGTATTAACACCTACAAGTTGGTTTTGAGCTCAAGTCGTCATCGGAACTTCAAATATCTCAAAAGTTCAAATGACCATAATTCTGAAACTACTTGTTGGAATTGGGTAAAATTTGGCATTTTTTCTTATTTCTGTATGTACTTAATACCTATAAATTTTTATCAAAATCTGAGGGGGGGGAGGTAAAATTTTGAACTTTGGCTGGATGATTTGACGTGGAATGGCCCAGCTTCATTTGTTGCTAGTTTAAACTAACGCATTACTAACCCTAAAAGCCAGAGCACTAGCCTTTTATTGATAGGCATGTGGCAATTAAGGTTTCTATGATTCCAGGAACAATATCTCGATTAATTTATTGAGTTTTGTAACCACTTTAAAGTCTTTTAATTTTTTTTTTTTTTTTTTTTATTCCTAGAAAATCATTGCCAAGGTAATCTTTTATCTTCGTTTGATTACACACTTACTTAAAGATTTAAACCACTCAGAACTCAGAATTGAAGACATGAGTAGATAAAGGTGTTATGCTACAAATTCAATGTTTTGATAAAAGACAAATAAAGATTTATTTGTGTAGTTTAAAAAGGCTTTAAAGTCTTTCCATGCCAAAATCATCTACATCATATACTATATTATTGTCAATATATTTATATAAAAGAGATTCGGATGGCCTGATAAAACAAATAGAAATCGTCTGCCATCACTTTAATTCGTCTGTCGTCCCTCCTTTGTGAATCGAAGAATCCATGACACAGCGATTCGACTTTTTAAGTTATTCTTGTGGGAGGCCCATTTGAAAGGATCGCCCACTACAACAAATACTGGTTTGGAATTTCGCAACATCATTATAGAAGCTAATCTTCCAAATTACTCGGTCGTCAAACTAGTAGCCTGGGAATCCGATTCAGTCATTAAAATATGAAAGAAGAGATTGGAATCTGCGGAGGGGAGGGAAGCGGAGAATTAGAGAATAAATAAAAATGAAACAATAAAAAAAGAGCTTCTCTTAATACCTACATACCGATTGAAGAAGAAATTCCGATCCCCTACCACGAATCACAATATAAAACGGTCATTTATTCTTTATCCGTTAGCTGATATTCTTCATTGTTATTATAGTTTATTTTAATAAATATTATTTTTCAGCTGGTGGGACTATTTCATTTAACATAGAAAAATCACTGATGATTTACCTTCAAATATAAAAAATGACTTTAAAATCTTCTAACACGAAGTTTTCCCCTGAAAATTAGACATATATATACACTGGGTAGAGTTTTTTTTTTTTTTTACTTTCACTTACCTATATATGAAATATATAGTAAGTGGAAGTATTGCGATCGTGAAAAATTTCGACTTCCGGTTTTCAACGGAAATACACGTTTTGGGACCCCCTGAGTCGAAATAACCAAGTCCCGCGAAATGGTCTGTGTGTGATTTTCTCAAAAACGGCTCTAACGATTTTGATTAAACTGAATATTTGATCTATTTATATGCCCGAGATATGACTGTAAAAATTTCATCAAAATTGATTAACCGGAGGGGGGACTTTATTTAATAACTTTTTAAGTTTTTTTCGATTTTCTCAAAAACGGCTCTAACGATTTTGATTAAACTGAGTATTTGATCTAGTTCTATGCCCGAGATATGACTGTAAAAAATTCATCAAAATTGAATAACCGGAGGGGGGACTTTACTTAATAAATTATGTATCATTTTCACGTGTTTTTTTTATTTACTCAAAAACGGCTTTAACGATTTTGATCAAACTGGGTATATGATGTATGTATATGCCCGAAATACGACTGTAAAAATTTCATCAAAATTGATCAACCGGAGGGGGGACTTTACTTAAAGAATTTTATCTAATGTTTACGATTTTTTTTTTTTCTAAAAAACGGCTATGATGATTTTGATGAAACTGGGTATTTGATGTATGTATATGCCCGCGATGCGACAGCCGAAATTTCATCAATATTGGTGAAACGGAGGGGGTACTTCATTTAATAAACTTTTTCTTATGTTACGTGTTTTTTTTATTTACTCAACAGCGGCTGTAATGATTTTTATCAGACTGGATATTTGGTGTATGTATATGCTCACAATGTGACAGACAACATTTCATCAAAATTGGTCAAATGCAGGGGGCTCTTTATTTCATAACTTTTTTTTCCAATTTTTACATTTTTTGGAATATCTCAAAAACGGCTTTAATGATTTTGATTAAATTAATCATTTTTAATCAAAATCAAGTCCTCTCTTTTATATTATTTATAAAAATGGCAATTAAAAAAACATGCCGATTTCTAATGTAAGTAAGTTGGTAAGTGAAAGTTGTGTGTTGTGCGCATCGCACCAGATTTTTTCATTATCTGAAAAAGACATTATACCTGATATCAGTCAGTGTATGAAAATCAAAGCTACATTATTATTATTATTACAAATATTTTAACGAAACCGATAAATACATATATTAATTACATGTTTATATGTTTGAAAGTTTTTTCAATATGTTGGTACCTTAGGGAGTGGAGACAGCAAAAATAAAACGAATAGTTTATATAACCTTGATAAAAAGTTAATTTTAATTGTTAATTAGCAGCAGGTCGGTTTATATGGTAACTAACCTTTTTTTTCTGTTTAAACAAGAAAAAAACTAAAAACTTTGGGGTCACCTGTGGTATAGTTGTTAGCATGGTAATATACAATACTAAAGGTCGCAGGTTAGCGTCCACGGCACTAGGATTTTTTAATGGGAGTAAAAATCCTTGGCTTTGACGTCCCTCGGATGGACGTATAGACGTATTGAGATCCCAAGCCTGTCCGATGTCAGGTACTCGTTAAAGATCCCTACGCTAATTATACCTGGATAGGCAAAATTTAGAACTCCCACTGTAGCAACACGTCCGATTAGCCTTAGTGGCATACAGTGACGTTAAACAAACAAACCAAAAACTTTAAAATTGTAAATTGGTCAAGGATTGAGTTAAAAAATTGACGATCTGTCAATTATATATTATCAATTCAGATACTGACAGCTTTCAGCACGTTCAAATACCGATTACAACGCACAATAACCGATTCTTGAGATATGATGTTTTTGAAAGGAGTTAATGATAGGTTTCATGATAGCTTTGTTAGTGAATTCGGTAAATTATTAGCTATTTGGAAATCTATATAATCTACTTAAAATTCGAAATACGAGAATAACGATTTACAATTATTATACTTTAAGGAATAACGATTAACAATTATTATAATTTAAAGAATAACGATTAACAATTATTATATGGAGGTTTGTAATGGTGAACTATTTTCTTTACGGAAGGATATTTATCAGGATTTTCAGCAGTCTCTATATTACTACCAGTCTCTGTATTACCCTGGACTCAACAAGCCTTGACGAAGAACCACATGTTTGGACGTAAACGTTGGATTTCCAAATAAAAAATGTTTTGAGTGAAAATCCTGACAATTAATCATCCTTTCAATTATTATTTATATATGATTTCCATTCATTATTATCATGAATATGAATGAAAATGCTCATTTTTTTTTAGTCTGCTTATTTCGCTATAAAGTGGAGACTATACAACCCAAAATATTGTGTTGAATAATTAAGACGTAGAATTCCAAAACCAGCCAAGTCCAATTTCCATATTTTTATTTATTTTTTTTACTTTCACTTACCTATATATGAAATATATAGTAAGTGGAAGTATTGCGATCGAGAAAAATTTCGACTTCCGGTTTTCAACGGAAATACACGTTTTGGGACCCCCTGAGTCGAAATAACCAAGTCCCGCGAAATGGTCTGTGTGTGTGTGTCTGTGTGTGTGAACAGACTAGCTCAAAAACTATAAACCTTTGGAATCTGAAATTGGGTATTTAGTGTAGGTATATGCCCGCGATGTGAAAGCAAAAATTTCATCAAAATTGCTCAAACGGAGGGGGTACTTTATTTAATAACTTTTTAAGTTTTTTTCGATTTTCTCAAAAACGGCTCTAACGATTTTGATTAAACTGAGTATTTGATCTAGTTCTATGCCCGAGATATGACTGTAAAAAATTCATCAAAATTGAATAACCGGAGGGGGGACTTTACTTAATAAATTATGTATCATTTTCACGTGTTTTTTTTATTTACTCAAAAACGGCTTTAAGGATTTTGATCAAACTGGGTATATGATGTATGTATATGCCCGAGATACGACTGTAAAAATTTCATAAAAATTGATCTACCGGAGGGGGAACTTTACTTAATAAATTTTGTACCAATTTCACGTGCACATATTTTTTATTTACTCAAAAACGATTTTGAAGAAACTGGGTATTTGATATAAGTATATACCAAATATGTAAAAGCCAACATTTCATCAAAATTGGTCCAACTGAGGGGGCACTTTATTTCATGACTTTTTTCCCAATTTTTACCTTTATATCGATTATCTCAAAAACGGCTTTAACGATTTTTATCAAATTCGTCATGTTTAATTAAAATTAGGTTTTCTTTGATATCAGGTAAGCTTTATCATTATTAAAATGTTCTGAGGGCGCTTTTTTTTTTTGTTTCTTTCTTTCTTATAAAGTACCATTGTTTTTGTTTACATGGAGAAATTAACTGTCTCTCGTTACGCCTAAAAATAAGACATGGCTAAATATGAGATATGATAAAAATAAAGAAAACATAAAGAGGAGAAAAAAAGAAAAATATTCAGTCAACTTATAAAACTCGTTGAGCCCACGCATGCTGAGTACGCCTTTAATGAAAGACCATTGTTCATAATTAAAGCCGTTCTGTTCATTTGAGAAGTAGCAATTAACAAAACGCATTAATTTCTAATCTAAGTAAGTTGGTATGTGAAAGTTGTGTGTTGCGAGCACGCACCAGATTTTTTTAAATAGTTTTTCTATTGATCATCTGGCTGGATTTGGAACAGACCTTATTTTTGTAGGGCCGTTTTCAATATGATTTAAGCTCTTTTGGAAGAAATCCTTCCACCTAATAATAATCTAAAAAAAAAACTATTTAAAAAAAAATAAAAAATAAAAATCTGGAAATGGATTCGGCTGGTTTTGGAATTCTACGCCTGAATTCCCTTATGAAGTGTGTTTGCTCTGTAAGTAAGGCTTCTTTTTAACTTATCCTTATTCTATTTAAGCGAATGTAAAATATTATCAATTTCAATATTATGAAGGATTTTTACCACAGTACTAAACTAAATCAAGCTCCAATATAATAATATTCATAGCTGTGCCATTGTAAGCGAATTATACGAAGTAAGTACTGGCGCAAAAAGTTGGCGTGTATAGAATATAAATAGGTACATACGCATCCTCAAGGGTAGGATTAAATCAGCCGAAATGACTGCATTCTGTCTTACGGTCAGATCTTGTTTTATTTTGGCTTTAGCATGATGTCATCCACGGACTTAGCGAAAATATATCAATTACGAAAATCCATTAAGGAATTCGAGAAAAAGACGAAATGAAATTGTAGAATTATCCTTCCCGATCCATCCTTGATGATCCCATCCGCTCCGTCAAGGCCAATTCTCTTTCCCACCGAAAATCGCCTTTCGCCGCTGACTAATACAGCAGTTCCTGGTCGCACTCCGGACTCCAGTATAATTTCCTCTAAGTATATGGTTTCTTAGCTTTGTACCGGGTAAGTATCTACAACACCTTCAAGGATTATTGGTATTTTATTCTGAACTTCGTTTCGAATGGAATAGTTGGAATTTTGATTTAGTTCTGATCGGTTTTTCTTATCTGTCATGTAGATCAGCTTTCCTCATCAAAACTTTATTAATGGTTCTTCCTATGTTATAGTATGTATTGGGTACTGTAAATTTTTATTTCATTCATTCAAGAATAAAAATTTTCATTCGTTTGTTAAGAGTCTGTCTTTTCATTTTTACGTGTGGGCCCCAAGTCATCCTTCTGTCGAACAGAAGTCCCAGGTAGCTCACTGAGTCCGTCTGAGGTATTCGATTGTCTCCGATGTAAACTGGTGGGCATGTGTCGCGTCGCAGTGTGAATGTTATATGTTGAGATTTGTTATGGTTTAATTTCATTTTCCAAAGTGAGTACCAATTTTGTAAATGTAATAAGTGATTTTGCAAATTTAGTGATGCCAATCTTGGGTTATTATGCATTGTTAAAATTGCAGTGTATCGGTGTAGGTTGCAGTTAAAGTTTCAGAGTTTGTCGGTATGTCATGTTTGTATATAATGTATAGTAATGAAGCAAGTATTGTCCCTTGTGGAACACCTGCCGAGATTGGTCTGACTGACGATGTCTCAATGCCTTGTCGGATAGAGAAAAATCTTTCACAGAGGTACGATTGAAGTGCCAGGTAACAAGTGTGGGGTAGAATGGTCTTGAGTTTGAAGAGAATACCTTGGTGCCAAACTTTATCAAACGCCTGGGCGACATCCTGAAATACACCAGTAGCGTACTTTTTCTGCTCTAGTGCCCCAGAAATGAAGTCAGTTACACTGTGTAGTTGATGTGTTGTTGAATGAAATGTGCGGAAACCAAATTGGTGGTCAGGAATATCGCTTAACGCTCAAGAGGGATAAGCAAAGACTTTTCATTTGAGATCGGAACACACGTAATAGTTCCAATTAGGCCGCACTCAAAAGTTACATAGCAGTAGAAGTACCCAAATTTTATTTCAATTTCCCCTACATAATTTATAAGAACAATTAAATATATTGTAACACTTATGAGCGTTAAAAAACTTTTATTAAACGAAAAAAAAATTCACAATGCCTCACAAAAATAACCAAATGACTTGAACTTCAGAACAAGACTACCTCTCCAGTCCATTGCTCCTTATATTTAGTCTCAAGAAGAACTGCCTGGAAGGTATTAGGCCACGAAGTACGAACATCGTAGTCATATGATAAATAAAAGATTATGTTGTTGCATATTAATCAGAATTAGTATCTACGAATTGTAAGACAATCGTCCATTCTAATAATTTTGTCCGGGAAAATCGTAAATTGTCTTTTCTTCACATATATCACAGAAAATTTCCAGCTCCTACCAATAATTTTGCTTTTTTCTTCAGTAATTATTCTGTTTTTTTTTTTTCAGTCTGTTTCTATTCGAAATTAACAATGTCATTGACATCTTCGAAAACTAAAAGGCCGCTTTCTCTTTAAGAAAAGATGGAAGTGATAAGAGATAGTGAAAATGTTTTGTGTCCTAATTTGATTATTAATTATTTTTGCATTTTACCCCCACTTAACTGAAATCTCTTTAGAACGAACGAAATCATCTAGAACATCGTTTTTCATTGCAGAGAGGTTTGACTGAATTAATTTTTGGTTACTCTCAACCTCCAGATATATTATCAATTAATTATTAAAGAGTCGATTAATTAATGACTACTTACGGACTACTTACGGACTACTACAATATATAATATACAAAATGAGATTTGATGTTAAACAATTAATATACAAAATGAAAATTAAAAAATAAATTGACATATTTGTGCAGGATCCACCAATACTCCGCGAGGATTATTTTGTTCTAAACTTGATAGACTATTAGTTCTCTATTTCTTTTACGAGATGAGAAGACCCACGATATTTTTTCCAGTTCAGAGTATACTTGTGATAGAAATAGACACGAAGGTCGTAAAAATATTAGCTCATCAGACTTTCTCACAGGCATAATTTTATTATAATACACCGTAAAATAGTATTGTCTTCGCAATGTATTTCCATGAATCCTCGCTATATATTTTTTTTTTTACGTTATTTTAAATTTATTATTTTTTTAATATGATAGTCCCCGCAGGATCCCGAGGAAAATGGAGTTTAAGGTTCATAAGAAACGGCTACAAAAGACTCGTTACGGTTGTTCAGAGAAGCTCCCTCATATTAATCATTTATTGTATATATAAATGTTTTAAAAAACAAAACAACAAAAAAGAAACATTGCAGGTGTCTTGAAGGTCTATTCTATTGTTTAGGTCCGCTTAACTTAAGCTTAACAGAAAAAAAATAAACCTCTTTATTGCTAACCACTATATGATCATTGCATAACAAATATATGATCTGACCCTTTTTCGGCTGAGCCCCTATAAGGATGATACAGCGGGGACTAATAGTATATAAATATTATGTAATTAATGAATAAATAATATGTGTAAGGAATGAGGGTCTGTTTTTATGGTACATGGTGGATCCTTTTTTTTTTTGTATTCCTTTTTGTGTTTTTATATTAATTTTCATAATTTTAGTAAATGGGTTTTTTCTGGTAATTATACATTTTTGTATTTAGCAACTGTGGTATACCTAAATAAAATACAATAAAACTACATGAATTCTGTCTACGTTAAATAACTTTTCATTCTATTTATAATGAAAAAAAAATAAATTATAATAAACTTAACTAGATTTTAGATTTCCTGTCAACTTAATTTCCTTACTAACAATTTATGAAAATAATAAATTATTTTTCAAGTAGTTTGGTTTTTTATTGCCTAAACTTATTAAATTTAATAAGTTTATAATTTGTATTCCTATAAATATAAATTTTCAACCCTTTTTTACTTAGTTGGAGCATAATTCATTCACCTGATAATTTTGGAAATATGTAAATAAAATTCATTCAATATTACACTTCAATAAGTCAAATATTTCAGAAAAAAAAAAAAAATCATGTAGGTACTTGAACCTTTATTAACCTACATTTTAAAAATTTCCAATATCTCACTTCCACTTCTTTCAAGTCTCGTGTTTTGCAAAACGAGAACCTAATCAGTAATAAAAAAAAAAAAAAAAAAAAAAAAAAAAAATTATTTGCTGTTTATCATTAAAGAATACTGAGCACCCTCCTTAGCAAAAGAATGCGAAATATCAATCTCCCTTAAAACTTTCCAGGTAGATCACTGACAAATGGACTAGTATGCAGGGAAGTCCGAAAATATCACAATATCGGTGATATTAAGTAGAATGGGATGCAAAATACCGTTTTTATTTTATTTTGTTGCTATCATCTTTTTAAATAGAGCCCCCAACGTTTTTTAAGTTTCTTATTTTTAAAAATCTTCTGATATGGCTAAAATTTTGAAGGACTTTAAAAGAATCCCTTCCAACGAGATACATAATTTAAATTTATAATAAATAAAATTTCTTGTTTTTACTTTGGTTATTTTCGGAAAACCAGGGCACTGCGGCCAATTAGTGTAAATGAGCTAATTATCAAGTTGGCCGAGTAAACATCTTTGTTAGCGACAGCCCTGCATTTGAATTAGTGAGTGAGTTTCCTCCATTTGTGTATGCGAATAAATAATTATTATTCGCCTCTCTCTCTCTCTCGCTCTCTCTCTCTCTCTCTCTCTATCTCCCTCTCTCTCTACGCAATAGCTCCATTGGAAACCATTTCTATGTTGAAATTTTTATGATCACTGCTTATAGCAAGGGCCCAATTAAGTTGGAAAATGGCCTCCATGGTATTATTCCTGTATAATTTTTCCATTATTGGAATAAGGAAAATTTCAATCTACGTTGGATATTAACACCAAATTTATACAAATACAAAAATAATCATTGATGATTTTTTCTAGTGAAATGAATATAATACTTAATATTCTCAGCCATCCCTCTATACATGCATTTGAATAATCAATCGTAGTCATCTCCATATTTTAAGTAAATCCACCTTATTTAGGAAGAATAAATATGTACAAAAATATATAAACATTTTTTTCTATTTAATACCTATGAATTTACATATAATTTCCATTTTGTAAATATATACTTAGGATTTTTTTTTTGCATGATGTGATGTGCTTATATAACAGAACCGTTAGATGTTGTGCAACAGAACTGCAGTGTTTTTCTCATAATGTAATTGCATCCTTGTGATTGTCAGTGACGTGATATGCTTAATAGTAATTAGCATAGTTTTCTTTTTTAATTATATGCTAATAAATAGGCGACAAAGAGATAAAAAAAAAATGATAATTTACACGGACTGAATCGTATCACCATATTAGATGTTAACCTTAACCTTATGAGATGCATGAAAAAAATAAATTATTGTGCATCAAAATCTAAACCAGATAATTTTAAATCGGTAAAGCAAATTTGAGAGTTTTTAAATAATATTAGGCAATTATCTCAATAAAATTTATTATAACATTTATATAATAAATATTCCAAAACAACAAACTTCATATAAAGAATTAGGCTACCTTCCATAACTTCGTCAAATGGATATTTTACTTTTTCATGCCGTTTCTTATTTTTATTTTATTTAAATAGATTTATGTATTATTCGTTTTAAATATTTAAAAACAAATTTAAAACAGCTGAAATAAAAAGATTTTTATGCAACAAGGAATCCTAAAATTTTTGCTTGGAAGTAACTTTTGGTAATTTTTTCATTTATTTGCTAACGATATGTAAAATTTAACTAACCGCCGGTTGGCAAGAATAACGACAAATTAAAAAAAAAAAAAAAAAAATTAATTGTTTTTTTTTTTTTTAATGCTGCAATATACCTGAAATATCGTTAATTTTAAGCTAAGGAAGTGTCATTATATTGCCTCTTTACCGATTACTATAGGTAAATAATATTGTGACAAAGTAAATTTAAAGACATGGAAGATGTATTTAAGTAAATAAATCATCTTTTTATGGAGTTCCAATAAAAGGAAAACATAAGAAAAAAATTAATATAATCATGAACATTTGGATTAATAGTTTTATTCCAAAACATTAAGCCTAGATTCTGAAAAATGAAAGCAAACCAACTACTTAATCTTGGTTTAGTAGCCTAATAAAGAATTTTGGCATTATTTCATTAAAAAATTTCTATTTGTTCCACAAAACAAAAATTAATTTGGAATTAATTCAATACATACTTTAATTTTAACTCTAGCCATAGTAATTTATTTATAGGTCCGTAATAAAGTATGCAGTGCTAATAATATTGTATTTAACACTAAAATTCTAAGCCATATGCCCAGTAAAATGAAGTATAATGATGCTTGTGGTATAATGAAAAAATATTTAAGAGTAGCTTTATAATATACAAATGAATGTCTTGGGCCGACAAAAAAAATATATATAATTAATTTTAAAATAACTTATGATAATCATTTTTTTTTTTTCAAATCATGCGAAAACAGATGGGACATGACGGACACAAGACTTCTCACAAGACAATCTTAGATGGGACATGAATGGGACCTCTATGTATGGATGGATATGGTGGTTCAGAGAAGGCATATCTACCCCGCACCGAATGTCATTGGCCCGAAAATCGATTTGACCACGCATGTGCCGCGATCCAAGCCCTGAGATCGCGAGTCCTATTATTGCAGGCATTGTTTGGATCGGTGCTGCATTGGAAGATTGGAGCAGCGACCTCCAATCCACCAACATTGAACCTGGCAAAGGGTACAACAAGGTTCCCCTTTGTCCCGGCTCCTTCCAGTTGCTAACAATACATCCACCATTGTACCCTCACCAGTCAATAGCACCGAGGACAAGGTGCCTCTGTTTGTGCCGGATCAAGGAAAGGGAAGGATATCGGCAGGATCAATCCACCGTACAGTTCTTGTTCCTCGATCCTGTTATGGGCTAATGTACCTATCAATTCTTTGGCACTTATCGCTCATCTTCTGCAATAGTTGGATCGAACTAAAAAGTTATAATTCGAACTCTGCAGGCAAGTGTATTTCCTTAAAGGTTCAATCATAGGACTAATTATTTTTTTTAGAACAAATAAGTTTCAAAATGAAACCCATCCAAGCGCTTCTATGTCAAAATAATAAATGAGAAATAATGGGACGATTCGGGAAAGAATAACAATTTACACAACTATTCAAAAGGAAAATATTATTATAGTAATAAGGTTTAAAAATTACGAGTATATTTAATAAATATAATCATACTAAAGATTGGCCTTGGGGCTAAGAAATTACGTTTTACCAGTTAAAGTAAATTAATGCATATAGGTGCATTGCAATTACAGTACTTGATTGCCTATTATGAATGAACTCATGAGTGAAAATCATTACTATGATGTCCACAAAGCAAGTGGGAGTATATGCGTTCACTTGTTTACAAATTTCGTTATATATATTAAAACCATTTCGATGCTTCTGATATTTTGTCAATACCAGGGTTCCCATTATAACTAAAATAAAACAGAATAAATTGTGAGAATATAACAAATTTACTGTGTAATGGTGGAATGACTGAAGCCAAACAGTTTGCCTGATGAGGGAATGAGATTGGGATGACGCAGAAGTCACTTGAAGTAATTTACTACTGGAAGGTAATCACTGCCAGGAATGGTGACGCGTCACTCCACCTGACCCCGCAATGTGGCTTTGTCCTATCCTTACATTCTGATATTGTCCTGTAAATGTTTTGGTGATAAGAGAACCCCGCACAGGGTATAGTATGACGCAGGATACTGCATCAAAATCTTTGAAAGGGCATATTTTTCAGGGGCTATGAATTTTTGTAGGCACAATAAGTTCTAAAATTTAGTGTGCTGCAGAGGAAAAGAAAGACAATTACTGGGGTTGTTTACGATGCCGGCATTCACAACATTTCCCAATCTTAAGTCAATTTTGCCAGGTATGCTTAAAGTACAATACTTTAAAGAATCTATAATTTATTTTAAATCAGCTCAAAAATTTTCAAAACCAAGCTGATGCAGAGATTTGGCATTATCGATCCATTAATCATTGTAATCAAATGTGAAGCAGGGAAAAGTTTAATTCCTTGATTTCTTTTTTATTTATTCATAGTCACTGCCATACATTGAATCTTGAAAATTCGATATTTGAGTAATTTTTAACATATCAAAATCATTATAAAAGGTCCCTCGGCCATTTCTTTTTCGACTTTGACTAGGTAACGAGAAGTGGGAAACGGAAGAGGCTAGTCGATTTGGTTGATTTTGAGTTTTAGAATGAAATATAGTATAAGATTTTACAGTTGGGATGTTCATGTCTTTGCGTATAGTGTTATTTGGGATGTGATAAGATGCGTTGAAACATTTTTTTTTTTTTTTTTTTTTTGTATGACTGCAAGTTTTGCTGAAACCAAAAGTCAAGGGTGGATCAGGTAATAACCTGAAAATTGTAATATTTGGATTTAAGTTGGTATGGTTCTGAGGTACAGCTATATGTTCAGATACAGCAGATTATGTTTTTTTTTTTTTATTTGGCAATAAATTTTGAAACCAAAATCTCCAATTTATACAATGTAATACATTTTAAAAAATAATAATTACTTTGTACTAATACTTCACACAATTAAGTATATAAGCCATTCTTTAATACAAAGCATATTAACCAAATAAGTGAACAAGGAAATAAAGAAGGAAAAGAAAACACAACCATATCTGTTATTGTGGCTGATAGTGCTTCTAGTTATTTCCGCTTATAACTATAATTGTATTAAATATTTCAACCCATAGATATGAAAACTCGTTGGAAATTTTTTTAAGCCTAATAACAACGTAAAATAAATAACACCGCAAACTTCCAATATAAACCTCCATTCTATTTTTAGTTTTATTACAACCCAATATATTTAATCAACATTTTTTTTAAAATAATAAAACGGAGCAGGATGACAGACCTCAACTGAATCTAGACCTGATAAGTACTACATATCTTCCTTCATGTCTGATTCAACATTCTGTCTGATTGAACACCTCAAAAGTGATTGTACCTGACATTGGATTGTATCTGAGATAAAGCCGATGAGTTAGAAATATAAGTTAAAAATATAAACAGGAAATTTTTATTTTGGCACAAGATCAAATGGGGAGTGGCCATAACCTTTAAAATTCCTTCCCCACGCCCAACTTCGTCTGACGGGCGTACTTCGTGACTTGAAAAAAAGGAAAACTTTCAGGAATTCTTATGAATCATTTAATTTTTTATTTTTACTTTTGGAGTCTTCAGTTCACCTATATAATATGTATGTATGAATGTGATAATAATAACAATCATATTCTATAAATTCATGATAAATTGTTGTTCTTTTGCCTATTCAAATGCTGATAAATGATTTATAAATAATTAATAACACATCTTCCTTGATGATACTTCGGAAATCATTTCAACTTGAGATTGCCAACATTTATCAGTTTACAAAAAAAAAAAAAAAAAAAAAAATCCTATTTAAATTGACTTAAATAGGTTTTTGAAAGCTTTTCATTGGTTACAAAATCGTATACCTTTTAATCCATTACAGGTTTATGAAAATTGTTAAAATAATAAAAACATTTTTGAAATCGGGGAAAATTTATTCATTACTTTGTATTACCTTTTCATTTCAAGCTACATTTTTCTATTCATATTGAAACATATTACATGATGATTTACTTTAAATTTATATGCATTCAATTTAAATCTATTGTATGTGTACATGTATTAAATGAAATAAATGCAAGAGAAATGTGCGTCGTCATCTCGGGTTCCGTGTCCCTTTTTCATTGCTTTGATACCCTTCCCACTGTCAAATCCCGTCTATTCAATCATACTTTCATGTCTATTAACCCATTCCCTTTAAAAATTTAAATGTATGTATCCTAATGTCATCATTAGAAAAGATTAATAAAACTGTCGAGTTATTTTCGCGTTACTTTACTGGCCCGTTCGTTAAAGGGAAATATCAAAAGTGATTCTATATTGTGTAAAGTTGGGTAAGATTTTTTTTTTTTTTTTTTTTTAAATTGGTTAGGAGGAAATTTTCAATTATATGGTATATATTATATTTAATTCAGCTTACAAAGACTAATGCAGTAAAATTTATTTGTCACATATACAATATCCTCGTACTACCTCCAATTGATGAGTAACATAAGAGTACATCGCAGAGGAATCAGGAGAAACCAATCAACTGTGAACATCAACAATGTTGATGATGAAAATTTTTTAATTATATTTACCTCTTATTTATTTGTGTTGTGCAATGGAAAGTAATAGTCGATAATAATATAATACAGTGGATGGCGTTCCCGGTTTAAACTCAATAATAGAAGCCTTACAAGGATGTTTACGGTTCTGTCGCATATAATCATCCATTATACGTTTTTTTTTATTTTCAACTTCATCGTTAGCTATAATTTAAAACTGTAATAGGATAGTAGAGGATGTTTTTCTTATCTTAAACAACAGAGTACTGAATATAAAACCGATTTACTCTGTCATTGAATGAATATAAACTAGTTAATATATAATCCTATCCATCTTCTGTGATAAATACATTAGTTACATTAACTGAAATTTTCACACTGAGAAAAGTATTAAAATCAGTTTAGTATCAGAGCTCTCTGACTTGAGGTTACGGCATACGGATCCATATATTAAATAAAGGACAAACTGATTTTATACATAAGAAAACAAGAAATTGAAAAAAAAAGTTCGAAATTTATAAACCAAAAATTTATTAGATTATTTATTATTATTAGATTTTATTAGACAATTTAACTCAAAAATTAGAGTAAGTATGCCGAATGAATACAAAAGGTATTTACATTTAAGGTAATCCATTTTCAGATATCCATGCTTTGTATGCAAAAATGTTCAATAATTTCAAATCGAAAGCATACTATTGCTGTATAAAGATAAATATTCCGTCAACTCATAAATTACGTTGAGCCCACAATACGCCTCTCATGGCGGATCAATGCTTTATAATTAAAGATGTTCTGCTCAATAAAACACGTCAATTTCTAATCAAAATAAGTTGGTAAGCGAAAGTTGTTTGTTGCGTGCATTTCACCAAATTTTTTTTTTTTTTTTTTTTTTTGTGTGTGTGTCCTTTAATGATCGATCGATAACCAATCTATCAATTTTTAAAATATTTATTTCGATAAAATGGATAACTTACCGTTGAGTGGTTCAGGATAACCATTTTTCTCTCACCTAAGGTACCTACTACACTATTACCATACTCTAGATCATTCATAGTATTTGTCAGGGTTCTAAATCACTAACAAATCATTCAACAAAAAAATTTTGATTCCATTTTGAACTGCTTGATATACATTTTCTAAAAAATTACACAACATATTATACTCAAACTCGAAGGTGCAACAACCTGACAATATGAGCAGTCCAAAATATTGCGATATTCCAATAATGGGAACGAAATTTGTGTGTGAAAAATTAACTGTAGTTGGTAATATTAAATGGTTATTTACCTTCTGTATTCTTGTTTAAATTTCAAGTCTTGATTTGTCCTTGAGTTTAATTTGGCATGAAATAATGGAACTAATGGGTTAAACTACAATCACAAACATCAGGATGTGGTCAGCAGTTCAATTAAAGTGTAAGTAGGAACATCAAACGAGTGAAGCATTACCGTTCGTTTGATTTTCCTTCGGTCCATAATAAATTCAGAAAAACCTTCTTCACAAATGATTATGTATAATATCAGGATATACATAGACTTGCTCTTCCGAGTAATGGTTGTCTTGTAGCATCATATCACGGTAATGCTTATCAAGACACCTACTGATATTAAAAAAAAAATTGTAATGGCATATTTAATAAATTTTCTGTTACCTTTGAAGCTAGCATGAAATAAAATTAGTTATTCCAATTTTTTTTTAAACATAATTACATAGTTATTTATCGGCGCTAAAATTTTTCATATTCTTTTGATATTATGAGGCCTATATATAACCCTCCCTCCTATTATTAAATGCAGGCACTTGTGTAACAGCTTCGTTTAGTCAACGATTCAAAAATAATTGATTAAAAATATAAAATAAAACAAAAAACTCTGGATCATATCATTATAGCGTCAGACACCCTTAAATATAGTTATTTTATTACAGTCAGATAATCATAAATAAAGGATTTGTTTGTTATTTTGTAGTTTCAGGCACTAAAAAGCATCTATAAAATTTTCTTAAAGTCGCTTAATATTAATTAGAAAGTTGTCACTTCAAGAACTAGAAATAATTTTTGTCGAACGGTATCAAAAAACAATATGTTTTATGAGCAAGCATTCTTCATCTTCTTAAGCTATTATTTAATTGATATCACAGAAAAAGCATTAACTTCATACTTTACAGTATTGTCCAAAATCAGTTACTGTATTCTCTAACAAGCAACTATCGTTATTTATCTAAAATTTAAGGAACTTTGACGAAATATCAGCTTAATTCAGTTTATTTCGTAGAGTAAAATTGAATTAAACCTCCGTTCTCGTGCGCCGCTGAATACTCGGCATTCAACGTTTAATCGATGTTGTTCTGAGTCCTCTACCGGTTCTTCCCATTATCATGGAGTTGTTTTGATGGAATCATACTGTAATTTACTCTCAGACGAGACTGATGGTTGGTCAGTTTCCGGCATCGAGAAGTGGCCTTTCTCATAGCAGAGGAACGCCTAGCTTCCCCCGGTATCTTGTTGGAAAAGTCCCACGAGAATGGTTTCATATGCAAACCGGTCGCTATAATATATTATAATTATTAATTAGATTACATTATCCTTCGGCGGTGTTATCAAGTTGAAATGGGAAATTCCTTTCGTGTTTTTATTTTGGCCAAGTGAAACAATAGCAATTAAAACAAATGGAGCATTCATTCCTGGATTAATATTCCCCCGATTTTTTTTTATCTCGAAAAGTTACGAGTTATGAAAAAACCTTCTAAAGTTCTTCATACCTTCCAAGTCCTTTGTCTTTATTCCATCCAAAAAGAACTTAACTTGTTTTCAATGATAGATTATTTGAAGATGAATTAATCCACCAAACAGGGAGAAATATATAACTTTGAATTATTTTGTATAATTTATTGGTTTGATTTTTACAGGATTGTAGATTGCATGCTGATCAAAAAATACATGTGTTTAAGAAATCATAAGATCACAAAAATATTTTTAATATGATATAGATATAGACTGAAGGATTTAGACGGGAATGATGTGTAGGCCTTACACATTGTAACAAACAATGGCAAAAAAGCATTTATTTTTTTATAATAAATTTTTAGCTCTGTCTGATTGTGTAACGTCGAATTCGTATTTTTGCAACTTCTAATTAGAAAACGGTGACAAAAAAATTGCTCTTAAAAAATAATATCCATTCTGTGGTTTCCCAGGAAACCTATCATTAGAGTCTGAAACTCATTCCAGTTAATATTCTGATCTTGACCGAGATATAACACAAACAGCCGTCCTTCCAGTATGTTTGTTTAATAACAAATGAATCGAGAATAACAATTTTAAAGTGCTGTATCTTTAAGGGACCGGTGACTGTTCAAGTTTAATCAAATTAAACTTAAACACTTATAAACTCCTTATAGTAAAACATTCCTTGTTCACCCTACCACCACCATGTGCGATCCACGATGAGGCTCTAAGTTCAAATCAATACAATTTAAATAACTTTATAGAAGATCAACACACCACCACCATTTATATTACCCTTAATACATAAAGTTTATTTAAACATTTTTATAACTTATTTAAAATGTAGCGAGAGGGAGAAATGCTTTATTTTTAACAAGCTTTGCTGCCCAAATACAATTGGGGTACTATAATACACAGCATACTTGTCAATAAATAATTAAATTTATTTAATAAAAATAAATTAACAAAATTAAGTTTTATCGTGCCAAAAAATTTTAAATTATAATTATTTTTGATCTTATTATTTTTTAAGGCATTGAGTTACTGAGCTGAAGGTCCTGAGTTCGAATTAGGCTATGGCAGGATATCTTTATTATTCTGTCGCAGAACGTCTCGAGAGACCCTTCTGGGGCCAACCTAGCCTCTATAAAGTTGGTACTCTTAATTGAAAAATTAAGGGGGGAACCTGACGGTTGAGCTTGATCACGGTCTAATCACCTCATTTCACGACCACTGACCAATAAACAGTACTTTCTTACACAGTACTACACCCAAGACCCTTCATGGTCTGTAGTGGTACGTGTTTATCATTTTTTATATCAATTTGTTTGCATTTTTTTTTTCATTCTGCATTATTTTTGGTTATGAATATTGAGTAATCAAACATATGAAAAAATAAATAAATATAACTCAAACAAGAGATATGAGTATTATAGATTTGAAGAAACATCGGAATCTTGCATGCTAATCTTTCCTGCATAACGCGATGTGGCGTCTCAATGAATGGTCGATTATTATCGAGTTCGGCGTGACAATAATTATTTTACAATTAATTCTCACATAATTGTAATCAAACTGAACAATTAATTTTTGACCTCATAGATACTGTACCGGATTAATTAATTTGCTTAAATTCTAGACACTATAGAAAATATTTCATAATTTTCCATAAAAAATAAAATTATGTATATAGAAGATGTATTTTGTTAAAGCTTCTTTCGCTGTTATTTATTTATGGTCATAGCCTATTTCGACAGGTTATGTTACCGCACTACAAGCGAACTGCGATCGCGTCCTATTAAGTTAAAAAGAGCCTTTATCATCTTTACTTGATCCCAGCTTTCCACTACGAACAGCACCGAACATTGTACCCACTCGCTGCAGGATTGCCACCATGCTCTTCATACTAAGCACAAGTACCCGCGGTTCTGAGCTTCCAAAGGAAAGCTAAGCCTTTGATCGGATGAAGGTACCGGCGTACCGTTGGCAGAGCACACTGACCAAGTGACCAAAGCAGCGGTGGCGGTGGACAAGTGAAACCTCTAGAATTAACGGAGCGGGCCCGGCCGGGGCCTTCCAGAACCGGTTCCGTCCTCCTTCGCCCTTCCTCTTCTCCTTCATCCGTCCTCATCCAGGTATTTACAGGCCTCCCTGCTCAACGTTCTCGCCATCCACGGCCATCAACGTTTTCTTTTCCGTTCAGAGTAGCGAGGGATCGCAGCTGAAACATAAAAATTATATTGAGATAATAACTGTATACAAGTTAAACACATTTAAATCAGAACAAAGGTTTTGAGTTCAGACATAGAATTTCTTTATTGCAAAATGAGCTGAGAGATTCACTCGGCAAAAAGATTTTTCCTATTACTTTTTCTTTTTTTTCAATCTGATTGTTACTTAGGTCTAAAATGCAAGATCTACTAAAAAGTGACATAATATATGTAAATATTCCCGATTTAACCCTTCTTAAGAGCTAAAGGCTAGATATCAAGTTCTAAGAAGACCGCAATCGTCTGGATGTTGTATCTTGTCTAAAGACTGGAGATAAGAGCGTGTTTACAAACATCCGTCTCAAACCGCAGAATTCTGTTATAATGTGGAGAATTTTTTTTTTCGTGTTATTATAATTTGGTGGGGAAAAAATGAATATTCTATAACAAAACTGCATTCACCACATTTTTTACAATCCTTCATAACCCAATATTTTTATATGACAAAAAATTATTCAAGTGTTAATATGAGATAAAGAGAAAAAATTAAGTATGACATTCAGGAGCTATGATAATGTTATTTATGCTTACAGATTTTGGCAATGAATAGTCTCAGATGAGTCTTCTGTAAGAGAAAATTTTACAGCAAATGTCGAGAGTTATTCTCCGATAGCAAGTACCTCATTTTGATTCTCGGATCAGCGATGCACAAGCCATTACTACTCTCGAAAATAGAAAGCCCTTAACCAGTAACACTTGCCCATGAAGACATTAATGTAACTATAATCAACAATATAATATTATAATATGATTCTTGGAAGCTGAAAGATCTAAAGAAGATCTCACGACAAACAATAAAGAACCGTGGAACTTTTCAGAGAATGAAGGCCCCAAGCACTCTAGTTTTTCAATTCTCATAGGATGGCAAAAAATTCCTGGCGATTATTTAATAATTCAGACAATATCGACATGGTATAAATATAGTGGCATATATAAATGATATATGTACATATATTTTGTCCAGATAAATAAAGTTTCTATAATTTTCTAAGTAATGTAAAGCCAAAAATGACTGAATTAAAAAAAAAAAAAAAAAAAAAAATCCATTACAAAAATAATATATTTTTAGTCAAAGAGGAAGAAGAATAACGAGAATGATAATGAAGATATTCGACCGATTTTTTCAGCTAAATCGTTTTGTTTTTTTTAATCCGTTTTGATTTACAATTCAAATCATACCCTTTTGAATACAAATTTTTACAATTTTCCTGATGAAATTTAATGTTAATACGACACAAGTACTTTAATATTAATACAACATGGAATCCCAGATAATCATCTTGGAGGAGTGCCGGATAATACAGGAAGGGATAAGACAGTTATGGTCCAACTTACTCTTTTAATTCTCTTAATAATTTAAAGAGTATATGGTTTATTTAGTTACCAGAGGAAGAGAGAGGCTTTATGCTACAACATAATGATCTATAATTCCGTTCTATGCGGGTTCGCTCAGCTTTGTAATTATAAGCGAAGAATTAAATTTCCGCTTCTGCTCTAAGTCTTGCCAATGATACATATAAATGGGACTCTATTCTTCCGGTTCCATAATCCCGTATATATTTAAAATCAAGTGATGAATACTTTGAATTAAAACTCTGTTAAAGATTTGGAGATCGTTGGCTTGCATATCCTCTCGGACACTCTCGGGTAGTTTCGGCATTCCATGATCAATTACTGAACGATCTACATACAGAGATTTTCGATCAACATACAAATAACAGAAGTGAAAATGTTCAACAGTTTATTAAAAATTTCGTATGGGATTATTTAGGATCGATAACAAGATATACAATTTCTTATTTTATTTATTGCATACTTTATTAAAAATTGTTTTATTTATGTCTTTAGATATATGTTTATTAGTTTATTTGGGTATATAAATAAACCCCTTTTTTGTTCAACTTTAATTAAACCTAGTCTTTCAGCATTTAATGATCCCTGATTTATCTAGTATTTAGTCATATTGTTTCCCACTCAGAATATTTTTTTTTATATTCTTATATTTATATCTTATCTTTTTATAGTAATTTATCATGCAATACAGTCTATTAAAACCTTTATGGTTTTTACAATAATTAGAATCAGTTTCTAACCATATTATTGTTTCCGAAAATATCATTACCGAACCTAGTATTTAGTGTAACTATTCAATCCAAAGTAACAGTTTTTTTTTTAATTGGCTAATTTTGTACTCTTATTTTAAATGAGTCATCTTATAAGCCTTCCATTTCAAATATCAGGTTTCAAATAAAAAATCACCTCCTATCCTAGGTCATAATTTTACCGCAGTCTCTGTTTAAACCCTTTCGACTCAAATAGTAAATAGATTTTATTTCACCATGTTTATCAGTTACTCCTTAATGTGATATTACTTATTTATGATATAAGTTGAACGATACTTAATATTATTTATTTGACTAAATAGTAATATATAGTAAATATATCACTTGGATCATTTTCCTATTATTTTTTGCATTCTTGCTAGCTGTAATAAATCTTCATATCATCATGAATTTGTATTCCCTCCGTTTTTTATATAGATTTCTAATTGTCTCTATACTCACAGTAATTTAATATTTTGCTCATGTATTTGATTCAGTTTAGCCTTCATTAAGACCCAAACGTTGGTTCGAAACGTAAGCAGATAAAATGCTTAAATAGTTTTTGATTGAAATACCTGAATTAATCATTCCATAAACATACTAGATTTTCTTCAGATTTATGATGAATACCTTTACGAATAGAGATACGGGGTCACCTGGGGTATAGTGGTTAGCATGGCAACCTAGGACGCAGGTTCGCAACACGAACAACAGGTTCCATTTACATTTCCAAGCATCATATGTAAATAGGTGCCAAAGTAAATGTACACTAACATTTCAGTGTGAAGGCTGAATCATCACTTCCACTGTATTACCATTGGTGGAGAAAGAGGAATTTGTAACTGAAGTTGGATGTACTGAACCCAAGATCCTTCATGGGTTATGTAGGTCCAGCAATATAAGCAAAAATAAAAAATAAAATGTTCCATTATAAAGTATTTGTATATAAGAAACTCAATGGGTAGAAGGATATTTAAATGTGAAATAATTTTCCTGAACCGTTCCATCGTACAAAAACGGTATCATGAATGGACGACAGAATGACCACAGTAAGTAGGGTGGGCTCATTAGATTAAGCCACAAAGAGGCTTACTGGTCACTTAAGGTTAGCTACTTAAGGATTCCTGAGCAGGCTGTTACAGGTAGAAACCGCCCTCAATGGGAGGATACCACGAATTAGAATTGGATAAGATTTCACCTGCAAGTATGGATACAAATCGATCCAATAATTAAACAATTTGAATCATCGGTGCTTCTTTACAAGTTTGTTATCTCTATTCGTTTGTTTGTTAAACGTCATTTTATGCCATTAAGGCTAATCGGATGAAGCTACAGTGGGAGTCCTAAATTTTGCCTATCCAGGTATAATTAGGATAGGCATTTCTAAAGAGTACCTGAGATCATACAGACTTGGGATCTCCATTTTACGTCCTATCTGAGGGATGTTTATATTTTTATTTATTTTTTCGATGTGGTGGACGTTTCGGACCAGTTTACAACACCATAAAACAGGTATATATATATTATTCCTTATAAAACACCAATTCAGCAATATTTGACAAATTCTCCATTAGAATGGCCAATTATTTAATATTCAAAAGAGAAGGTGATGAATATGGACACATTGGTCCGAAACGTCCACCAGATTGAAAAAAATAAAATAAACATATATAACATGAGACTGCAACGGGATGGTGTTAGTTCATTATTGTAATGTTATTGTAAATGATAAAGTAGTCTACCAAGATAATATGAACGTCAACCATATTTGTTCGCAGAACTACAGAATTCAATTTAAAAAGTACCAAATTCCCTGTTCGTTGTTCACTTGTTCGGCTTGTTTGGGGGAACATCTCTTCTGGAATTTTAACGTTATTAAAACTTGACCTTTCTTAAACAAAATTTAAACGTTGGTTGTCCTGCTCCCTTAGAAATATCTCATATCCAATCAAAATAAAAAGTTCATCGATTCTCAAGATCTGCCCCGTCCCCCAGCAATTTTCTTTCACTGATTTCATTTGGAATCTTCTGCAAACTAGATAGAGAACAACCAATTTTAACAGTCTTTAACATAAGTTAGAATAAAACTAGGTACTACTTCCTATATGTTACTTCTGGGTATTGTGCCGTTTAGTGGGGTGGCCTCATCTTTACTGAAAAGGACCCGTTTGGGGGTTTATTTATGTCTGAAGAGCGAGCGTAGCGAGCGAGAGTCAAAAGTTGGAATAATAAAACTAATCAAGGGCCTTTTTAACGTATAAGGGTGCGATGAGAGTTCCCTTAAATAACGGTAAATTTACCTCACAGAATAGGCAATGCTCAGAAGTAACATAGGTAAAGCTTAACCTGAAACTATAATGCCCCATTATTTGTTTTGTTTTTATGACCAGCATTTAGGGCACATCAACCGACCTCAAAAACATCTCCAGAATTGGCTCGGGGAAGAGCGACTCAGCCGTGGTGGCGTGGTGCTATGCTAATGCAGAGGTTACTAAACCTGCTAACAATCGCTAGCTGTTAGCTGTAAAAACACTTTAGCACTTTATGAATAAACATATCTTATTGTTGCCTTCAGCCGCCGCAGTCAGTTCTCAATGAAAAACATCTCGTACCATAGCAATTGCTGATTACTTTAATATTATATTCATTCAGAAATGAACCATTAAAAAAAATAATACTAAGCTTTAAAACTTTTATATCAATATATTTTTATAATTTAGGGTCCGTGGGTAACAAACGAGAGGAATATCGTGCAATCATTTAATTATGTTTTATTTAAATAATATGATTTTTCAGGAGAGTTAATCTAAAGTAATCAAGAATACCTTGAAATCTTCTCCAATCCTGCGGATACCCTTGGCTGTGTGTGATTATATTTACTCTCGCTTATTTTAATGATGCAGTTTACAATGTTTATAACTTACGGGAAAAGCGCGAACTTCAACTATTTCAACGTCAGCCTTGTTTGTTCGCACAGTACGATGTATGCCTAAATTTAATTCCAATAATGCATATTTTTTTTTTCAAACTTTCGGGAGGGGTTTAATTCCCAATATCCCTGGCCCCTCTCTGAGACCAACCCTGATGTGTATAATATGTCAAATAAAGAATTAAAATATACATAAGTTGGGTTTCATCAACAGAGTTGTTAATAAAAAAAGAAAAAAAAAGAAGAATATAGAAAATTAGTTGGCGTAAAATATGGGTTATCTTCTGGTCTATAACATAGATAAAAGAAATTTATGCATATGTAATGATGTATGATTAATTATTTAAAATTTAATATAGCCATAAATAGGTAAATCCACATTACGCAAAAGCATTATATAAAATATTTCCCCTATTCTCCGTAGAAAGAAATATAATAAATAAAATATATCTTCGGAAAAATGGTTTAATTCACTAGCTGAACTAAAACCAACACTTAATACACAAATCACAAAAAATATGGAACAAAAGGAGCGGAAATAGACAATATTTCCTAGGGGGTGGTATTAAAGGGTTGAATAGGGCCTCCCCTGCGGTGGAGTACCTCCGTACAAAGGGCTGCCAGACAAAGGGTCAACAAGTGTCTTCAATCTAATGCGGCTACAGGTGACATCACCAGCCCGGAACACCCAGTCGCTCGTGTGTTAACTTGCTAGTCTCTGGCTATTATAGAGACGTGCTCAAGCAAGAATAGATTTTTATGGTAAATTTAAGTTTAAATACATTATTACTTACTAACTTTGTCTAATTCATTTACTTAGACAATCTAACTGTAAAAAAATCTGGTGCGTGCGCGCAACACACAACTTTCACTTACCATCTTACTTAGATTAGAAATTGACGTGTTTTGCTAAATATCATTTACCAAAGTCACACATTTTTCTCCTTTCATATCTTATTTTTGTTAATCGTTCAAGCCGTTTTTGAGTAAATAAAAAAACCCCGTGAAAATGATACAAAATTTATTAAGTAAAGTCCCCCCTCCCGTAGATCAATTTTGATGAAATTTTTACTGTCATATCTCGGGCATATAAATACCTCAAATACCAAGTTTGATCAAAATAGTTAAAACCGTTTTTGAGTAAATAAAAAAAACATGTGAAAACGATACAAAATTTATTAAGTAAAGTCCCCCCTCCGGTTGATCAATTTTGATGAAATTTTTACAGTCATATTTCAGGCATATAAATAGATCAAATACTCAGTTTAATCAAAATCGTTAGAGCCGTTTTTGAGAAAATCGAAAAAAACTTAAAAAGTTATTAAGTAAAGTACCCCCTCCCGTTGAGAAAATTTGATGAAATTTTTGCTGTCACATCGCGGGCATATACATACTCTAAATACCCAATTTCAGGTTCGCACGGTTTATAGTTTTTGAGCTAGTCTGTTCACACACACACACACAGACACACAGACACACAGACACACAGACACACACACACACAGACCATTTCGCGGGACTTGGTTATTTTGACTCAGGGGACCCCAAAACGTGTATTTCCGTTGAAAACCGGAAGTCGAAAATTTTCACGATCGCAATACTTCCACTTACTATATATTTCATATATAGGTAAGTGAAAGTAAAAAAATATATACATTGGATATAATTTATAATAAAAGAAAGTATGTAAATCATCAAACACACTCAAAAAATAAGGTATTGATCAATCCTAATAACCATTTACCTCTTTCACCCTCAACAAAATCAAAAGCAGCTCGATTTTATTCAAAGCGAGGATATTGTATCCATTTTTTATTTTATTTTTTTAAATGTTATTAGAATTTTTTTTAAAAATAAAGTTATATATATGTTAAATGATTGTCATGATTTTCAGTTAAAACTTTTTTATTTCGAAAAGGCAACGTTTCGATCCCCCTAGTGGATCTTTATCAGGGCTTCTTAGTCCAGAGTAATACGAGGACTCTTATGTATTACTCTGTGATATAATGACTGTATATTTCATCAAAGTATTTAAGTGAATTATAAGTGGAATTTATAATTCACTTATAATTTATAAGTATAATCATTTTTAAAATGGAATTTACTGGCAAAATATATACACAATAAACACAATGCGGAGGTTAAACAAATAATACGATAACGGGGCTTAAATTTTTTATGGTCTTATTACACAAATTGCAAAAATATGGAGTAAAAAATACGGTTCTAATCAACTATTGTAATAAAATAAAAATATAACGAAAAAACGAAAGAAACAGGTGTAAAGGAAATTAATGTTAATGTCAGTAAAATGATAGTCTCAAATGTATAAGTAAATACATTGTCTATAACTTGATTCCACATACAAACGAAGCAAATTACTAACTATTACATTAATATAAATAAATAGCTTCTTTATTTGATATTAGAACCAATGCGATCATAAAGTGCTTGGTATAAAAAGGTAATTAATGTTTGAGGCAATTTCATCCATAAAAAAAAAAATTAAAAAGAACGCCTTTATTATCTGATAAATTAAAAGTATTTATTATTAAAGAAAATAATAAATTTAGATGCATCTTGTAAAGGGCGTTTTTTTAAAGATCTCTTAACCTATAGATACCTATATATATTCAATTTTGTATGGGGCAATCCATTTTATTCCTTGGTCATAAGGCTGAATAACTTTAAGAAAATCTATAACAATTGCACAGGTAGTCCATAATCGGTTGCGATTCTGAAAACATCTGCATGGATAACTTGCCTTGATTTGTTAAAAACATATATTAATAATTAAATGACTTTATATTGGATGTTGTCTTGGCTAGGAACGAAGATGAAATCTACGATTAAATATTCAGAAATGTGCCAGTTTTTCTTTCTTAAATATTGTATTCCTTCACAGTTATCCACCAGGGCTTTCGTCGACTAAATAAAAAATATCGGGTTCATATTATAAGTTGAAGAGGAGGATGCTCGAAATATTTGAAACAAAAAAGCTAAATACATTGTTTCTGTAGAGATTAGGTAGTTGGGGCTGAGGCGAAATTGTATAGAATTTATAATTAATTAATATGTTAATAATTAATATTTTCTGTTTAGGAAGCAATTAGCCAGCGAGTCGGAGAGGATGAATGGACCGAGATGGAAAATGGGTTGTGGATAAAAAGTGGGCTATGTTTATTTTCGACATTAGCTCTCGGCGAACGGTGATTGCAGCGAAAGGACAGATACACCTGTAGCCGGGGAGAGGGGGTGGGGGTAAAAGATGGCGACCGTGACTTTGAGCCCTCCCCCCCTCCTCCGCAGGCAACGGTCCTGCCCGGCTCAGTCTCTAGCTGTCAGAGGGCCGAGTTGGTATGTGATGTGTCCAGTGAGTGGTGTTGTCCGGTAGATCTTAGACTATAGCGGCTACAGCCAAAGACACAACACAGTGAGATCCCCTCATCATGCCTAAGATATTCCTCATCAAGAACCGGCTCCTTCAGCAGCAGTTGAAGCTCTTGGAAGCGCAGAAGTCCAGGGAGGAGCTAAGTCCGCCCGGCAGCCCCGAACCGCTGTCACTCATCGTATCTAAGCCACAGAACGGTAAGTCCTAGCTCTTAGGATGATGTCTTATACTATCTTGAACATATTTCCTCAATCTCATACTAGGTAACTTACCTCTTCGAAGAACGGTATGAATGCCACAAAATTTAAGAACTCCTGGGTCCACCACTTTTCATTAAATACCTCTCATAAAGTCCACAAATCCATCAACATTCGTTCGAAGTCACTCTGACCACCTTCCTATAACAAACACATTTAAGCCATAACCAATGTATGTGACCATCATGATACAAATTTATCCATTTCGTATTCTTCACTCCTTAAACCTCACATTCCATTTAAATTTTGCAAACCCATTACACGGATTTCTCCTTTGTCCAGAGATATGGTATATGGTTAGTAAATGAGAAACAACCTCGTTATGAGTTCCTAATGAGCCTTTCGCTTTCCAAATTATATTTTGTCTCTTGAATGGATAGTAGACATTAACTAAAGAGATTGTATAGAGGAACTGCTTAAAAATTTATTAGCATTAAGTATTTACTATTTTAGTTGAAAATTTAAACGAAACGTACAGGGAGTTCGTTTAAATTACCGAAAGTTGTTTACAAATGAATGTCAGCCCCGGACACAAAAAATAGCCGGAAGCACCTTAGTTCCGTTGTCAAGCCTTACAGACCTTGAAGTCTTCCTATAATGGAATGTAAATTGAGCCAAGAAGTTGCAAATTAAGAATAACGTTTTATTCATATTCTTATTTAGTTCTGGAAATGAGTTTACATACAAGAGTACAAGAGAATAGTTGATTAACACGAGGGTGAAGCAACTGGTGTGCCACCAGCATCTTGGACTGGACTTACTACTTTAAATTTATCATTTCAAATTCTCATGAACCTTACTTATTTTTAATCTAGCATTTCGGTATTTTTTTTTATCAAAATTTTTTTCTTTTTGCCAATTAATTAATTAATTAAGGTCTTGTGAGGTGCCATTTTACTGTTGAAAATTTGTTCAAATTTCCACGGAATGAGGATTTTCAGGCGGTTATTGTCTTTGTCGAAGAAATCTTTTCCAGCCCGGCCTCAGGTCATGGGTATAGTCTGGAGGAACCGTTTCCTCGTCTTTTTTTCTACCTGGTTACGCCCTAGCGTCTGGCATTGTATACAAACCAGCTTTTATACTCAACACACTGATTGACTAGGATAAACCCCACAAAAACATATTAAAAAAGAGTATTAGAACACAGCAGAAAATTCCTACAAAATATAAAAAAAATAAAGTTTGAAAAGTTACAATTATATTTTTTCTCCGTAAGTTGCATGGAACTGGTTTATGTAAATTTGATTATGAAAACCCTTAAAAATCAATCACACAATGCGCTTTGAAAATCAACTTATCGCCTTACTATTAATCGTTCATTTTAATATTCAACGATATATTACTATCTTAAAACAAGTTATTAGGTAGAAAATAGTCCGGGGAGGCGGTCAATAAAATACAAAATAGTATAAAACTATTTTATTGTTGCCGACGTTTCGACCCAACTATGCAGGTCTTCGTCAGGGCTTATGACAGGGATGGATGTCACAGCCAAAGTGATCTCACTTTGGCTGTGACATCCATCCCTGTCATAAGCCCTGACGAAGACCTGCATAGTTGGGTCGAAACGTCGGCAACAATAAAATAGTTTTATACTATTTTGTATTTTATTGACCGCCTCCCCGGACTATTTTCTACCTAATTCTATATCCGGTCAACTATCATCTATCCAATATAAAACAAGTTATGATTAAACGCCCAATATTAAATAAATAATATTTATTATCTTTTGTGACAAATAATTCAATAATTTAAGGCCTAGATTTCTAAAAGCAGATAACTTAATTTTCGATTCATTTTAATTTAACTGCAATTTTAGTACTGTATCACCATAGGATATATTAGGTTAAAAACAACTACATGTGCATTATATGTTAATAAGATATATAATGTTTATTGAAAAGTGATGATGATATCAGAGTAACTAAGCGAATTTTAATTGGAAAGATTAGAGAATGAAAATTGAGTTTAAAACCTCAGTTGATAATATTTCTTTTATTAAATTATGCTTCTTGATGCCATAAAAAATTAAAAACTAATTTTTTTAAAACCAAAAAACTCAGTTTGGCATCGACCAAAACCACAATAAATTCCTTTTTATTTTTGTTGTTTTATTTCCGTTTCTAGTCGGAATAAATTATTTCTATTAAAAAAAAAAAAAATCTCGTGTAGCATTGTTTTGAACAAGAATAAATTCATTTTTTTTTTTTTTTTTTTTGTTATTTTATTTCATCTTATCATCATATGTAGATAATATTCGCTGTATAAACTCCTTGCACACTTAAAAATTTTATTTAAAAATAATCACACCGTATCCGTATAGCTCACTGTATCGAGGAATTACACTTTGAATTCCTACATGATTGTTCAAAAAATATCCTCCTTACGAAGTGATAGTTATGCGAAGGTTGAACTTTTTAGATATTTATTTTAATAATAAAACTGGTGCTAAGAATATTTGTTCGTAACAACGCCACTATTCATAAATTATTCCTATTAAAAAAACAAAAAAAAAACCAATGTCTCGTGTAGCATTGTTTTCAAATAACATTAGAAGTTATTCATTTAAATTTAAATATCTATATTTCTGTTTACAATTCTGATGCTTTACATTTGAGCCAATGAATACAATCCACTTTGGCTTTAAAGTTCTGAGTAAATTTCCAGGAAAATGTCGTTGACTAAAAAAAAATAACAACAATAGCATTCATACAAAAAGGAATCATCTTGTTTTTGTAAATATTATTAATGTAATCCTTTGTCATACGTTCACTTAATGCAGTTCCCTTAAAGGTTAGCTTAGGCGCTTATTGATTGGTGTTTATTAAGGTAATTTATTTGTTAATTAACAGTTTTTAATTTTTCAAGATTAATTTTAATAAAACCATTGTTTATCGTTAAAAAAAAATATTTTTATTCATAGAATGTTTATGTTTTGATCTGTGACGGTCTTGATTAAGATTCGTCATATAAATTTATAATAATGATGTTATTCACTAAAAATACTTAAAAACTTAATGTTGATTCGTTTTAATTAATTCTGGATTCGAAATCATGCAAAATTTAACAACACTAAGACGTACAACTTATTTCATCAAGTGAACCACTTCCTGAACTTAGCGACGTTAAATCCATGTTTCGTATTTTTTATAATTTAAAGATATTATTTAAAAAATTTTGTTTAATATCCTGTACATTATTATATAATTTATTCGCAGTTTTATCGTGAAAATTAACCGAATAAACCGCCTGAAACCTGACTCCGCGAAAAGCGTGGTATGCTTTCAAGGGCAGTGGGGATTTTGTTGGGGGGTCGCAATTATTTCTGCTTCTACTCACGATCTCATTAAGCTCTTTTTTATTTTTCCTTTTGAAAAAGGTCCGTACCTTTTCCTAACCAAGGTTATTTCGGAATACTCTTTTCAAAACCTTAAACTCCTACCATTCCTAGACTCCCAATTAATGAGCTCCTCACGATATTGACCAATAAAATATTTTAATCACTTTCAATTGCCAAAAAACAATGTATTTATATAACGTACTAATGTTTTTTTTAATCGAGCCTTGTTCCACTAAGATTCCCAGTGAAATCCATTACCTATTATTTAAAACATAAATTGCATGAGATTACAATTTCTCATCACGAATGAAATGAAAAAATAAGTTACCTATACGAATATAGTCACCATCGTCTATTGAATATGGGGAAAATAATCTAAAATTTATAACTGACATTCTTTAATTTGAATGGAGTATGACCGTTATCAAAATTTCCTTTTCATTTTTTATTCATTAATATACCCTATATTTATTTTTAGAAAATATTTTTTTACAATTTTCTAATGTTCTGCTCTTACAAAAATTGAACTTTTAAAGTGAATGTATTATCGTACAATTAATTTTATTTTTAGCTTTATAATTTATTGATAATAGAATAGATACGTATGTATAAGTTATTTATCATTTTCACACGTATTAAAAACAAAAATTAGAAAGATCGTAGTTAATTTTTTTTTTTACTTTAAACTAGAAAATAGTGCCCTTTGTTATACAATAATATCTATCTTACTACGCCTTATAATAGAATCTAGGTTTTTAATTTAAATTTATTATTAGATGGTTTGTGATATAGTGTTAGTTATGTAATGTTTACACTGAAAATCATCTTTATTAGACCTGCTAAAATGAGGAATATTGAATGTTTCATAGACGAAACCCTTGAACTTCAGATAGATTAGAGTTCCAGTATGTTATGCAATACCCGAGCCAATGGCAAACACGTTTTCCAAGCCGGCAATCCTAATCGGCGTGCGCTTCCTCCCGAAGACCTCCACAAATCTAAAGTACGGCTAACAGTACCTTAGCCTGATTCCATTACTCAATGAGCCGCGGATGGTAGCTAGGGGCGGAAATGCGGGTGACGATAGATCGTACAACGAAGGATTTCAACGCCGCAAGAGTGGAGGTGTGGGCGGGCGTAGGTCTAATTCTTTCTTTTTTTTTTTTTTTTTTTTTTAAGTGGCATATGCACTGCGGCCCAGATGGGCCTATTGTGCGCCAAGTTGTCTGCCTGGGTTCTGCTTCACATTATATGCTTATTTTCAGTACCTCAGTATATTTAAGGAGGCTACTTGGGTTAATTAACTCATGCGCCTTAGGGTCAGTGATGCGGTCCAGGCCAAACATTCTGAACCTTAATACAGCGAGTCTGTCACTTATGCAGACTATATGATAAGCCGTCTCACTCTCTTTTTCGCAGTATCTGCATGTTGGCGATGCCGCGAGTTTGAGTTTGAACATGTGGCTTCTGAGCTTACAGTGTCCGGTGTATACTGCTGTAAGTCTTTTTAATGCGTTCCTGTCGAGATGTAGTAGTTCTCTACTTCTTTTGACAGAGGGATTGTCCAGGAACAATTTGGAGTGTTTGAGATTTTGCATCCTCCAAAGTTGTTTTCTTTTTGCTCCATATATTTCCTCTATCCTCCTTATGGCAGAGCTCTTGCTTATGCCACACACCGGTTCAGGGGTGATAGGTTTGATACTGGATCCTTTTCTGGCAAGAGTGTCTGCATTTTCGTTTCCTGTTATGCCAGTGTGACCTGGCACCCATTCTACGTTCACTCTGTTGTTATATGCTAGGCTGTTGAGTCTTGTTTTGCACTCCCATACAACCTTGGAATTTGTATCTATATGATTGAGGGCACCAAGTGCAGCTTGGCTGTCTGTGTAAATGGTGATTGTCTTCCTAGACATCTTTTCGTTCAGCAACTCATAGGCGCAGTGGCTAATTGCCAGCACCTCTGATTGAAATACCGTGGTGAATTTGCCCAATGCGGCATAAATTCCTTCATTGGGTTTATCCTTTCTCCAGATGCCCGCACCCGACCCTTTGCTGGTGAGTGAGCCATCAGTATAGCAGCAGATACCGTTGTTTGGTATGTGCGGTTCTTTATCGTTTATTTTTACGTTAAAGTTTGCTTCCAGTGAGCCCCTGATCTGGATGTCAGAGTGCATGGATAGTAGTCTATCCTTTTCGAGCTCCTGGAATATTTTCCAGTGTCCCCAATTTGTGGTAGCTTTAGAGGACAGATTAAGCTTGTTGATCCTGTAACAGGCCTTCATGGCATGCACCTCCGCTTCCATGTGCAGTGGTGCTAGGTTAAGCATCAATTCCATGGTGGCAGTAGGTGTGGTCTTCATTGCGCCTGTTATCATGAGGCAGGCTAGTCTTTGCAGTTTTTCCAGTCGAGCCTTGCTCCTGCCTATCCCTGATTTATGCCACCAAACCAGGGAGGAATATAGCACCATTGGCCTTATAACCATGGTGTAAAGCCAATGTACCATTTTGGGTTTAAGTCCCCAGTTTATGCCTATTGCTCTTTTACAGGCCCATAGACATTTCAGGGCTTTGTTGGTCGTGTTTTCCACGTGTTTAGCCCAATTGAGTTTATTGTCCAGTGTGACACCTAGATGTTTTACAGTTTTGCTTTGGTTCAACTGGACCCCCTCAATTGTTGGTAGTTTGATAGCTATCTTCCTTTTCGTGCTGAAGATGCAGATGCTTATTTTTTGTGGATTAATGTTCAATCCATTATTTTTGCACCAGTTCAATATGATTCTGGTTGCACTATTTAGGAGGTCCGATAAGACACTTTGGTGTTTACCTCTTACAAGGACTGCTATGTCGTCCGCATATCCCTGTGCATAGTAGCCTGTGGTGTTTAGCTTCGTCAGCAGTGTGTCCAGCACTAGGCACCACAGTAGCGGGGATATCACTCCTCCCTGGGGACATCCACCTTTGGGCTTGATCAGTATTTTGCTGAGTCCTAATTCGGACTGTATTTGTCTTTCCCTCAGCATGGTCATGATCCATCTGATGGAAATTTCATCAATTTTTCTCTCCAACAGGGTTTTCTCTACTACCCTGTGTGGTGTTCTGTCGAAGGCACCTTCAATATCGATGAATGTGGCAATCGTAATTTCTTGGTGGTCCATAGATTTTTCAATTCTAGAGACTAATTTATGTAATGCTACCTCGCAGGATTTTCCTGCTTGGTAGGCGAATTGATTTTCGTGTATTGGTTGTGAACCCGCTAATTGTTCCCTCACATGCCTATCCATCATCTTCTCTAGTACTTTCATTAGGAAAGATGTCAGGCATATGGGTCTGAACGCTTTGGGGTTGTCATAGGTCCCTTTACCGGGTTTTGGTATGTAGCAGACCTTGGATACCTTCCATTCGTGTGGTAGATATCCCAGCGCTAGGCTTCCTCTTAGCAATTCTACTAATTCTTTCTTTGTGTTGACGTAAAGATATTTTTCAAATTATTTTCATACGTTTTTTTTTTTCTAACAAGACATCAAAAAGAGCTCTGATATTTTGAAAAAAATCCGATAGTCTTCTACCTATTCACAAAAACATAACGAAAAAGGGGTGTTGAACCCATAAGTGTTGAACATTGTATAATGGTAATTTTATATTTATAGCATTGAATAAGATCGTTGTTTATATTTATTTTGCCCTTATATTTTGAAATACTCTTCAAAATGGCTAAAAATTATAATAATAAAAGAGGAAAGAAAAGGCTACTATTACTTTAACTAAGCATTTGAACTATAATATCTTTTAACTGCTGGTTAGTTAAATTGATACTTTTAGTACAATGGTTAGAAGGAAATAGTTATTTAAAGTAGTTTTATCTGAATTCATTCATACCATAACCCACTTATGTACCATTAGAGAAACCGACATTTTTTTAACCTTTATCCATCCGGTGGTATTTTTAATTTTACTGATTATTCTGATACTATTAACTTGTCATTAATACATTGTATTAAGTTTTATAATTTTTAGGTGTCTGTTTTTTTATCTTAAAAATTAATTACAGAAAATTAGCCGTTAACATTTTTTATAGCTATTTCCCACGACTATTAATCCTTTATTTCTGGTAATCGAATTAGTAGGGATTGCATTACTAGATCGAATGCAAGTAATAGGAGTCACTACGAGTCTTGGAACCGAACCTCCAGATCCCAAAAGAACAATCGGGCGAGCAGACACAACGAAGACCCCTTGCCAATTGTTCACTTGGTCCAGAAATGAATACAATCAAGAGGAGGATAATACAGAGCTGTGGCCAGATCCCGAATCAATTCTATACGGGACTGCGTTAAAAGACCTCCCCCCACCCCGCGGAGTATTACATAATGGCAGCTTTTCATCTCCTAGCGGAGCTCATCCGTATCTTCTGAGAACCCTCCCTCGAGGCGGAATGTCCCTCCGTGAAAATCCGAGACAGTTTCCACGTCAAGGCAGTTCTTTGAGACCATGGGAACGCCGTGACAAAAGAAAAACCCTCCTCCCAAGGGCGGGTCCACTATATCCAATTCTGTTTTTTACTTCTTGCAATGAGAAGAATAGTCGCTACTGTCCTCAACCTCTTCTTTTCTTATCTCTATACTTATTCTACGCTCTGATTGCATTCTTTAGCAGGTGGATCATGGTGGAGTATTATTGATTTCCTGCCAGGCTTTTGTACTGACTTATTATTAATACCTTTTAATATAAGGCATTGCATCCCTAAATACAAAAACTAGTCCAGGTCCATTTTAATATACTATAAGTCCGGAACCAATATTTTTTTCCCCACAAAAATGACATGCCCTTATTAAAATTGGCTTAGAATAATGTATGTACGGTGTTTACGGTTTTAAGTACTCTCCCTACTCCTAAAATTGTTTGCCCATTGTCAAAGAGCTAATGCAATTTATTTTTAGTTAATTTAGTAATCCAATTACTTGATTCTTGCATCAAGTCCCTCAATTCGCTGACAAGTGTCATTAATAAGATATGTATCAAAATTGGTGATTACTTCCTCTTTTACGCTACGTTGGGCACAGATAACATTAGCGGAAACATGAATCTCAGCTACGCGAATTCCCACTTCCACCATCGACAAATCGATAGACGCCTATCGAATTTATATGCCGTGACCCTCACGTATCGATCCATTGTTTCGATGTATCGTTGTCCCGCCTGAATCAGGATTTGCATTCAAAACGTGGTCGGTCCCTATCTCATGCTGGGATTGGATTATGCGTTGCGACCTATGCCCTTTCTCAAAGCGCATCTTCGGCCTGGGTATCTGGTCGTGATGTATTCACGTAGTCTCCAGCCAATGGAACTTACAGCTTCGTGTTGGATAACTTGGATAACTTCAGTATCCCAATTTAACCTATATATTTATTCTATATATTTTATAAATATAACAATGATAAAATATAAAATCCAGAAATATTATCTCATTACTACAGTAAAACGAACTCAGATAATTACAGTACTTTGGTCTTAACCGAAAATTAATTACTGAATTTTAATTACCTGTAACCAGTAAATGTATTTAATTTAAATGGCGGTTTATTCTACTATTCGACTTTTTTTCGAGTTTTTAGGTACATATACCTACCTATGTTTCCTAGCAACTACGATTCTAAAGTATTAGAAATTTTCAACAGAATATTCTCCTATTCAAATACAAAAAAGTATCATGTATCTATTTAATATGTTGGTTCTGTTCAAATATAAATTCTCCAAAAAAAAAAGAAATTTGTTCTTGATTTTATATTTATATGGTTTTTGTTATTAAAAAAAATTAAATAAATAAAATCGTCGTTTTAATTTATTATTTAAAATTATTAAAAGACGCCAGAGCGACGGGATATAGCACAATTATCTGTTTGCCTTTCAATATCGAAGGATCTTATTGTTTGCTAAGAGATATTCACTGTTTGTTTCGATCTAACAGTTATGAAATATTATAAATATCTCGTAATTTTTCCAGGATCGAAACGAATCAAAATGGATTTGAAACATTCCTTAAAACTTTCGGAAAAGCTGTCCCCATTTCGGAGCAGAGGGGTCAGAGACCCATTAAGTTGAGAACATTTCCTCTGCATCTCCGCACAGGTCCTGGTAAAGGTTTAAAAGGAGGATATGCACCTACCTGTTCCTTCTGCAATAAGCCGCTTAGGACCGGGTAGGTACGAAAATGGTAGTTGGCAGCGTCCTGGTTGTAAAACAGCAGCCGTGGTTTATGGTGGTACGTCTTGTTTCTGAGGTCCTTGTACTGCAGCGGGTACTTTGCAGGGGTGCCCTAAACCTGAAGGGTCATAAAAAACTGCGCCAAAGTCGCCCTTTTTGCAATAAAGATTTTAGTACACGTGGAGCAATATTTCGGAAGGTACATTTGGCAGTTTAGGGACCGGGTTGTTTGCAATAATTGATTACTCCTAAACGCTTTCATCCTGTACCGCCTTTCCTGTGACAAGAACCTTATAATAAAGTGATTCCCTAAAAGAACATAAAGAGAGTTAAAGGAAAATATTTTATAATAGAAATACAATAATAATAACATTATTTTATTTATAAGAATCCTTAGTTAAATCAACCTACCTACCTACGCTATGTTGATTACTAAATTAGTATTCATCCAACATTTAGGTAATTGTTTCCGTATTTAACTATATATAGTATAGATAGTATTTTATGTTCTTTCGGAAAGTTTTTATGTAGAAAAACTACCTACGGAAAAGAACTGAACTCCCACTTGCCCAATAGCCTTACCCTTTACTGTAAAAAAAAAAATCCCCTTGAACTGTATCTTCCTTTTTTTTGTTTATTTGTTCTTCATAAATTTATCTCCTCTCAAAACTTTATCATCTTCAGATATAATAATATATATAATCTCAGGATTGTACTTGGTTATGACAAATATTGGTTGAAGAAAATAAAAGTATTAAAGATAATGAATTTTATTTAACTTTATTCAATGTTTACTAAATTTTCACGCAAAATTTAAAAAAATCCTAGTTTCATTTTAAAATCTACATAAATAGTTTCCTTTGTAAATTATAGTAAGAGAATAAAATGAAATTGTATTTAAAAATATATAATCAGGATTTATAATGCAATATAAATTATTGATATTACTAAAATTCTTAATCATTTCTTCTTTTTATAGTCTTATTTATAACAATATATAAAATTACTTTTTTTTGCCCTTATTCTTTTTGTATCTACGAATTTATTATTAATAATACAAACGCAAAAGGTCTGATCTTTACAGCGATTTTTTTTTTACAGGATAACATGGGGCTGTTGTAAATTTAAAATCATTGCGGAAAACTGCGATTGTCCGAGTTTCGATTTCGCGATTAAAATTTATAAGCAATTTGTTGCAATAAGGTTACATTATTTTCATTTTTTCTAAATTACCAATTACCTACAAACATTTTAAAAATTTAAACTACTTATTATTTTAACATGAAATTATTACCTATTGAATCTATTATAATTTATATGGAATATGTGTTGAAATATACTTGATTGTAAAGTTCTCGGCCATTTTGAAAAGATTTTTAGGCCAGTGACTATTCGCAGGGTCTTTCTATAAGCTGCGGTGGGGGGAGGTCAATGAACTCTTAGCCCCTATAAGCCTTACCTCCTTCCAGCATCTCCTCAGCAGCTGACAAAGAAGTCCTGTCCATAATTGCCAGTTTGCCAATCAATTATGTTTTTTTATTATTAAAAAAAAACAATTATTTAAAGAAAAATAATGTTCATCATTTGCTAATTCATCGAAGATTTACTACTTTAAAATCAGTTATCATTTATCTCTTCTTTCTTTTGCAGAATTTGTATTTTCTTCGATAATTGATATGTTTTATAAAAGTTTTTTTGTTAATGTAGGTATATATGTACATATTACATTTTTATTCCTAAGTTGTCCATTAATGCTTTAGCTTGCTATGCATAAAACTTCAGCCGACTTTTCGGAATGTTGAATTTGATCTACTTTTTCAATTTATTTATCAATGTTTTGTAGTTGATATTGTGTTCAGTTGTGGTCTCATAACAAACATTCCAGGAAGGTTGGATTGTTCGGTATATATAAAAAAAAAAGAAATAAAAAAAACATACATAAAGCGAAAACAAGGAACACTTAATTTGTAAGAGTAAGATGCGTAAATTTATTCCACTAATCTTTTTCATTTCAAAATATTGGGGGGAGGGTCTCCCTGACTGTGCGCTCACCGCTTTGGTGCAAATGTATAACAAATATGTTACAACAAAAATATGAACTTTACCAAAAATATACGATTAATACAACATATTAAACATATATTGAGAAAATTACGAATTAACCTAATAGTGGCTCTGACTATTAATATAAAAAATATATAAAAGATTAAATAAGTTCATGCGAAAAGTTAAATAAATAAAGTAAAAAGTTTGTATATTATAATGCAATAAAAATTAAATACTATACTTAAAGAAAAATTGAGAAATAAAAATGGCTTTTTTAAATTAATGGCGCACAATGGATGACCTAAATACCTCGTATATTGAATAAGCTGCAAGTACCTTTTAAAATAGCTGATCCGCAAAGTATGGTAGGTATTTAATTAAAATAGTTCTAGTTATAACTACACTTTCAAGGCTTCCTTGATTTTATAGTGCTTTATATCTCTTTCAACACTCCAATATTACCACTTAATTTATAGAGGTATATATAATATTTCATTGGCCGACTCCCCTCCATAGAGAAGAATGGAGTATAAGAAATGCCCATATTGAGAGAATTGAATATGTGTCAAGTGCTAGGGAAGGTTATGGCGTCCTTCCTTCTGCCCCAGTTCCGCTTGGATCAGGCGGGCGGTGGATCCTTGGTCAGACATGGCATTGTCATTTGATAGCGACCATCCTCCGCAAGAGATAGCACCTTTTACAGCTATCCTCTACGTCTTTAATGTCCCTCCCAACAGGGGAAAGGGCATTCCTGGAGGCGTCTCTCCCTCTCCAGCGATACCCGATAAAAGCTCCTATAAATCTAGTCTTGTTTCTTCATTGAGCAACCCTCTGACAATGGATCGCTTCCTTTGGTTGAGATCCTTTTGTTTTTCTTTTTTAGTTTTAGAAGCAGATATTTATGTCCAAGCTCTTAAGTTCTTTACTATTCCATTCTTACACAAGTAGTTGGAATGCCGCGGCTCAATTATTTTATCTGTTGCCTCAAGTGCAATCTTGCGGAACGCTTTCAATGCCGTTTGGTCGTTCAGAGCTATTGGGAACATCATGTGGCTAAGAAGAATCAGAATTATTCTTCAGAGCCATTTTAATACGGACGGGTTTCACAATAAAATTTTTTGTTTCACTTGTTTCACACACTTATGGCTTAAAAGAAAATTCAAACGATTTAAGTAAATTTAGTACGAAGTCTTTAAAAATAAGCCTTGAAATAGTTTCAATTAAAAAAATTGTCTGACAAATAATGTATAGTTATTTACCACCTAGTTGATAGTTATAGAAATTTAACGAACTTGACCCAAATCTCTACCATAGTAACGGATTACGATGCAATTTGTTTTTGTTGATAGGGATTTATTGAACAAAAAGAAAATTTCGGAAAACTATAAAGGACCTTTAAGAGTTCACTCCTTTTCAACTGATATGATATACTTCGCTTTCAACATTTAACGTTAATAGAAGGCAGCAAGGGATCCCTTTCAACAGATGTAGATAGTTCTATGCTTAATAATCACTAAAAGAGAAAAATCGGAAATCACGCTCTTTCAAGGAAAAATGATCCCATGCGTTTTTAAAACAGGTTTAAATAATAATATATTATGAATATTATTATTGTTATTATTACGACAGTAAAAAAGCCTAAAGAAAATAGAAATTTTTTATTACATGATACTATTTTTTACTTTCACTTACCTATATATGAAATATATATTAAGTGGAAGTATTGCGATCGTGAAAAATTTCGACTTCCGGTTTTCAACGGAAATACACGTTTTGGGGTCCTCTGAGTCCAAATGACCAAGTCCCGCGAAATGGTCTGTGTGTGTGTGTCTATTCTCCAGTGTGTGTTCTCCAAAACGACTATAACGATTTTGACCAAACTCGGTATTTGGGGTATCTATATGCCCGCGATGTGACAGTCAAAATTTCATCAAAATTGATCAATTTTGGAGGGGGCACTTCCCTGAATCAATTGAATCGAAAAGTGCTCAGAACTACCATATTTTGCTATACAGATACTCTATAACATATGGAGATATACAAATATAAGTATATACTTAAATGTGGAAAAATGTGTGAAGTTGAGGAATAGCGTTTACACATTATCGAAACACCTCGATTCCTAATCTAATTAAGTTCGTAAGTGAAAGTTGTGTGTTGTGTTGCGCGCATCGCACCAGATTTTTTTTAAGAAAGGGTCCGAAATATATTGGGTTGAGAAGCACATAATTATTATTCTCTATACTTAATTTTCCCTATACTAATACCTATAATACTAGATACCAAATAAGGTAACTCCAATTTATGCCAAAGACATCTTATACTCTTCCCTATTCCCCTTTATTAAACTAAACATTTAAACTGGCTTTGAATAGTTATTTTATTTTTAGTAGGGCCGGTTTTTGTAATATAGGTAGATACAACAAAAGTAAAAATTTCGTCCTAAACATATAGTAGGGTAGAAAATTAATAGTGGTCACTAGGTTTTGTAGTTTTAACTGACGCTATATATTTATCGGCATACAGTAAATACGTATAAATTACCATGAATGTGGTAGTGAGCCCACCATTGCTTAATTACTACTGAAAGAACATTGTTTGAGAATTAATTATTTCAATTAAAACAGAAAAACAGAAAATTTCGCATGAATGAATCAAAGGATGCCGCCCCCCATCGCTATAATAAAATTCCCAAGAAAACTGCTCCCGAGAGTCATCAAACCTTCGCGTTCCCACCGGCAGCTCTGACCTAGAGATAGAACAATGAATATCAAATCGCCTTCTCAAAGAGCGGCCTTTACAGCGGTAAACTTCCGTTACGCTAGCGATGCCAACTCTATACTCCATACCATCTACACCAACTATTATCGTCGCGTTTTACTAGCAGGATCGCTCCCTTACAAGCGCAATATCCATCCAATCTCTTCTATGACCCATCGATTTCACTCTTGAGATATAGGTCGTCTACGCTTCGAGTTGTTATGCTTAATGTCGTGAAATATGTTCGGAGGTCCATGAAGGTCACCGGGGCGTTAAAGTATAATTGCTTTTTTATACCTCTTAATAATGTCATAGAAAAGATTAGTCCCAGTTTAGTGAAAACGTCCATGATATCTGCTTTGTATTATTGCTATCTATGTCCCTACATTGCGCAATATAAAATTTATACCTTGCGCAATAGCCAACTATTATTATTTAGTTTATTTCTCTATATCTTAATATCCTACCAAACCATTACACGGTAGGTATAAATGGATAATTAAGAGAGCCTGGAGAGATTCGCAATAAGACAGAGAAAGAGATTGGAGCATAATAGTGCCCACCCTGGTAGACAATAAACATCACCCACTATTAAGTCTTGACCCACTAATATGACGTCATGGTGTCGTTTTTTTGTGGCGGCCATGTTTGCGTTGGGAGGCCCACAAAGGATCCTCTTAACTGTCCGCCCCGACTGGGCCCGCTACATAACTTACCTTCTTGTCTTGTCTCTTAATCCTTCGGGGTTCGATTAAAGCTAGGCTTAAGGCTTTGGTTTCAGTTATTTAAAAAAAAAAAAAAAATCAATGGGTCTAATACCTTACAATATTCATCGCTCTTAGAGAGAATCCATATTAGATAAAGAATCCAAATTAGAATTCTTGAGCTTAAAGTTGAAATAATTCTTGAATGAATTGTCCGGTAGTCCTACTTTCTTGTATTTAAATCCTAATATTAGTGTAGGTATGTCTAAAAAATAAGATAAATAAAAACTTCTTAGTATCTGAAGTTTTGATACACTAATAACAGAAGAATCTTAACTTATGCTGAGTTCCATCTCTTATGCTTCGCGAGACATCTTAAAAAAATAATATTAGTAAAAAAAAATACTCATCAACTATAAAGGGTGTGGCAGCTGCAAATTAATTATGATTAATCCAAGCTCGATTAAGGAATGAACAATTGACTAAACCAGATAAAAATCAATACCTATTTAATAATTCTTCAGACATTGCACTTGAAATTTAAAGTCAGTAATCACACGAAATGAACTATTTTATAGTTATCGAACGGTAATAAACCATGTTCAGGCACGGCGTTAAAGTCTCCTACCCTCCAACTTTTTTTTATATGAACCTTTTCTTGGATGTCTGTTCTCATAAGGCTTTGTACATGCCAGTGGACTTCTATGCGATGTAGAAGAATGCGGTCTAGCTTTTTTTTTTCCCTACCATATTATGAATTAAAAATTCATGTAAAACTATTGTAACCTGTTGTCCAAGATTGGTAACAAATGGTCCCTAATAATAGAAGACTCCTGAGAGCTATTATCCTCTTAGGGAATGAATAATTCAACCCGTGCTAGGAATGTGGCTAACCTTTAGGACGCCTCCGAAGATAGCAGAGAAGAAGTCCTTCCATAAAACCTCGTCCTCAAGAGTTCAAAGATGGTCCTGATTGACTATCATAGCTTCTTTGTTGGAATGTAGCAAGGATGAGCCGCGTCACAATTATTATTTATTGCAGTCATTATCCCCTGTAGTAATCGGTATTAATTACTCTTTATGGGCTGAGGAAAGTGGCGACCTCTCCCTGCCTCTTCGGAACGGTTTAACTCCCTTAGTTCTGGTACAGTCACCCACCGCGCAATTATTCTCCGAGAACTATTATAATTTTAAATTGAGGTTTAATTATAAAATTAATATAAATAAAAAAATGTTGTAAACTATTTTATATAGATATGCTAGTCAATTTACTGGCTTTTTAACATTAACTGCATATTGCTATACAGAATTGTTTTTTTAAGTAGTCTTTGCAGAAGCTGTTCTTTCCTTTTTTTTTATCAGACGTTTAAGATTATTAAAGGATAAATTAGAAACAAGTTTAGTATAGGTAACGAATATGATACATTTAACCAAAATTAATTACATAATTTTATATATGAATAATACTCATCAAAATTATATTTATGTATATAAGGCAGATCATGAAGAATTTGGGGAAATATGCATTGTCCAAAGAACTTTAATTAGGAAAAAAACATAATTCAGTAGCCTTTTATTCCAAATTATAATTATGTTCTGAACAGCTTTTTTAAAGCAAATCATTAAAAGAATGTTGTTGTTTTTTTATGATTTTGCAATTGGAGACACTGTAGCCCTAAAATAAATGAATAAAATAAAAAAGAAATATTTAATCTTACTTCGTAGTATTATCCACAAACGTAATCCCCCCCCCCCACACCTGTTCCCAGAGCTATCATCTAGAATTCTTCACCCACCTCTTATTCCATAGTAACTGTAAAATTATTCGTCATTACCGCTCCAATTACGAGTTATTCATTATGCATTGCCTTCCGGTGGGACATTTGCATGATGACCGCTATCATGCGTTCCATTACGCCGGAGGGGCATCCTGCAGGTCTTTAGTGGTCCACCGAGAAGTTGAGGTCTCCGGCGATCCCACCAATTAGTAATTATAATTAGGCCTCTACGAGTCTTTTTTTGCCTGTTTCTCACAAGCAGAGCTAGTTATTTTTTTTGTTTTTTTTTAACAAAACCTGACAAAAAACTCTTAGGTCTTTAAAAAATTGACAATCTTTTGCATTTTTAGTTATTTGGGTATTATTATACATATAAAATACTAATAAATAAATCTGTATTTAACAGATCCCTGACTTGCGTATGTGCGAAGTAGTTTGGCATTGATCGTTAATTTGCATATAATTATTATTTCCTCGGAGGCGTGGCCTAAACATGACCAGAAGCAGGGATGGGCGTGGTCTCAGCTCAATATGACTTCCTAACCGCATTGATTTGCCTGATAATAATCAAATAATGAATATTAATGTATTTAAATGATTAGTTAATAAGTATTAAGAAAATTTATTCTTTATTTCATCTTATCATAGAAAGAAATTCTTATAACAAGCCTATAAAATAATAATATTCGTTACTTATCCAGTTATCTTGACCCTGGCCGTTTCAATTTGTTAATAAGAAAAAAACAAAATAAGAAAAAAAATAATGGTTAAAAAAATGCGCATCTAATTCATAATGACGGTGTTCGATTCTTCCTGCTCGACCGTAGCGCATTCTTTAGTACGTCGGGCAAACAGTTCCCTGTGAAGTTTTTAATTTTATTTATTCTTGTTTTTGGAAAATGTTTTTTGGATGTACCGCATATTTCAACGTACTTAATGACTGATTTATATTTTCTTCTAGCTTCTTAAAAGACCTTTTATCCAACAATAACATGACAAAAAAAAATCGAACAGGATAATATTATTATGTAAGAAGTTTTTTAATTATGAAACCACTGATAAAAATTATATTTTTAGAACTTTTTTTTTAAGACAAAAGTATCCAAATTTGATTTTATAACTAATATGTTCCTGATTTATATTCTTTCTAAATGGTTTTTTTTTAATTTTATAATATCTATAATAGAACTCGTTTTTTTTTTTAAAAAAACCATAAATAGTGTTATTTAAAAGATAGAATAATAATCGTAGTTGACCAAAAATATTTTTTAACAATTTAAATGGCATATTAATGTGTGACTATTATTATCTTTAATATATAATATTAATGATCAGGATAGTTCTATAGAACTAATATAGATTTTAAATTTTCTCTATACAATTTTTCTTTTATTGCCGAGAAATACAAAGAAACTACTACTATACTAATTCATATCATAGCTTTGTGTTTTGCATAGGGAGTTTTTTAGAAATATATGTTGGGCTTATTCCATTTTGAAACAAAATCTCTCACATATAAGTAATATCCATGAAATAAAAAATGTTTTGCTATAAAAACCTGTTTATGTTTTAAGAATTAAAAATATGATAATATTGTTTGATAATTGTTGTTTTTGTTTCTTTGATCGCAGATAATTTTTTTTTTTTACAACTCCGTTTTAAAATTTCAATTTGGATGTAAATGCCTTCCACAATATAACGCTATTCGCCCTTTTGCCAAAATCACGAATAAAATATAGACATTGACATTCTTTTTGGAACCTGTTTCGAAGGATATATTTATAACATCGCCACGCCTATTCTAGTCTTGAAAGTATTTCTACGTAGCAGATACAAGAAATATCCCTAAACGCAATTTCTGCGTTGTTGGTTGAAGTTTGCCGAGAACCGCAACGTATTTAGCATCATTTATAAACAACAATCCCTTTGGCTTGCTAATTTCCTCACTTGCCAAGGACGTCTGACAAACTTGTCGCCATATTTCAACGTTATGTTGTTTACTGTTATTCTACAGTAATATTCTATGGACCGTTGTATCCACCATTACTTTAAACAGATAGCTTATTTAAATTTTTAAAAAATAAATAAGCAAAACCAAATTAGTAATGAAGTATTAATGTATATTGCGTTTCTAACGTGATGTCCAAATCAACTGAACGTCCTAAGATATTTCGCTCTGTAATATGGAATGGATTTAATTTTTATGAATTTATAAATCTTACTTTAAAAATAATAATTATAGCATTTAATATTATTAGTTATTATGCCACGGCATTACTTAAAATAATAAGAATTTAAATTATTTGCACACGCTTTTTGTGTATACATTGTTTTTATATTCATTGCACTTACATGTAACTGTGTGATATTTTAAAATTAACAATGACTTCAACATTATTACGCAGTAGGAAATTACCATTGAAATAATAAAGCTTTGTTTTAGAAGAGTTCGTTAAGCTGTATTATTTTTTTTTCTGTGTGGATCAAACAATTATATACTAATGATTTAAAAAATTATAATTTTAATTTGTATTACCTGAAAATTTGGTAACTTATTATTGTAACATGAACATAAATTATCCTGAAATCTATTATGTATCCTATCACTCATGTAATGAAGTTTGATTGTAAAAATAGCTTCTGCTAATTTATGAGTTTTAGCCTAAAGTAGTATTTTCATAAATCAGATAAAGGTGAAATAATCCCTTGTAGGTATATATGTAGTTTTTATTTAGAGTGTTTACTAATATAATATTCACAAAGCAAACATGCAGAGTTCGATAATGTTTTGACAACTCAACGCAGTTTCGAAAAGATAAAGCATCTCCATTATATTTATAAAAAAATGAGGTCGACATTCATTTTTTTTTTTTTTTTTTTTTTTTTTTTTTTACCCAAGTTGCTTGCTTACAATGTTTACAGGAATCAGATCTAAACAACCGTAGACAAGCTCCCACGTGTCTCGGTCCAGAACATCTCCAAGGTTTCACGATCATTTTAATATGCAAGGAATGATCTGTTTTCTAGGAAAACCTTGTCGTGTATTTGTGGAGGGTAGGGAGTTTGTAAATAAATGTTGGGAATAATTGTCGTCTGTAGTTATTTTAATTTCTTATTTTTTTTATTTTGAGTTTGTCTGATGTTAAATCGAAGTAGGACAACTCTGAAAGTTGAAAGGTCCCATGTAGACGCAACTTTTATCGATGGGTGTGCTTAGGCTATCAAACCGTTGGAGATGATACAGTTGAGGAAGCGATAAGATAAAGACATTCGTAAGACCTATTTAACCCTTATCGGGATCGAACCCTTGGCATTCAGGGGTTGCTTCGATAAGGGATGAGCCTTCTTGTTTATATGATTAGTCATCTTACAATAATTTTGGTAGTACTTCCTTCGTGACATGTGCGCAGCCTTCTATTGTTCATCTCAAAATATACGTTCCTTTGTAATTATGAAAAAAAATTAACTGCGGAAAAGAATTAACTGTTCAGCTGGCATAATCAACCTCCTCGTAATAAATACAGTTATTAATAAACAGGTGACGCAATTCAGTATGCAATACGTAACTATATTATTAAACAGGCTGACCATGAACACGTCTCTTTTCGGAATTTCTTGTGGAATGCTAAGAGACAAGAGGAGGGAGGAGTTCAGTAAGAAACTATACACAGAGAAAGTTTTCTTTGTTTAAAAAAAATATTTAAAATTTCATCCCTCATAATTATCCTAAATATACCTATCAATGTAATACAAAATGTAAATAAATATATGAAATGAAACAATATGAAAATATATATATTATATAATTACTATTAGTTTCATCCGATATTGCAACTTTTTTTGATATTACCGTGTTTTATCCGTTATGAAAAATGTATTACTTAATTGTAATAAATATACCATTGAGTAAAATGTAGGATCGGGGTTTGAACACTTTATGTTAAGCTATTCACTCCTACAATTTTATTCAACGCTTCACATCATAGATCCTTATTTAGGTATTATACTAATTAAAACAAAGCATTTATCTTTGGTTTTTTTAGAAAAACTCGAACTCCTCTAAATTTTAAAATATCTCAAATGACAACCTAGTGATTCCTACGCCCTTCCCATAAATCATATCTTTTGTGCCACGTTGGACAAACCATTATTTGTACTAACCCTTCTAAAATTCCATATCTATTTCTGTTAGTAACTCTCCCTTATGCCCGATTCCCTTACATAACACACTTTAGGCTCATTAAACTAAGAATTTAATTTGACAGGTGTGCTTAAATTTAATAATCTTTTAAATAGCACTGGTTGATGTGCATTTGTACTTTAAAAATGTTGTGTTCCTGAAAGGAAATATGTTATTTAAAAGTATATAGGTTATTTAAAACATAATTATAGCTAATAACAATAAATTTTGCATTACGACATTACACCCATTTTATTGTATTATGATGATTTTTATTTTATTTATTTTAGTAAATAAGAATTTTTTGTCTTTAGTTACTGTTTATTTTTACCTGTCAATGTCACTGCAAGAGCCACCTGGAATACAGTTATTTACTTCTTTGTCTGTATGAAAAAAAAAAAAAAATTGTTTTCAGAGGATTTTTCTCTAAAATGGAATGCAATTTTTCTCCATTGCATACAATAATTGTAATGTGTTTGGCATACCTCTCACTTGAATCCTGAATGCCTAACCATTTCAACGGTAATTTGTGCCAATCGTACTTATGTCTGTACACTTAATTAAGATTCCTGAGACTCGCAACTCCGCCATAGCATTATAGAATATGACCTTACGCGTGGAGTATAGGCGCAGACAGGTAACGGACAAGTGGATTACATAATGCGCACAGGTGTATAGGGTGCGCACCCCCGACCTTGCTATTTAACACCCTCCCACCCTCGCATACCTCCCCTACTAGCCGTTCCACCTGTGTCGCTCCCCTTCTACTGTCCGTCCTGCAAACCTCCGCCATAACTGTACACTGCTGACCTTCCCGCCTCACTGTCAAGGCGCTCGCACACATGTTTATCTAACCCACTCTTTGTCTTCTTCCTTTATCGCCTCTGTCTTCTTCTCTTTGTTTTTAGGCTCTTTGGAGAGGATTATAGTCCTCAATGGGCCGCTCCCCCCCCCTTCACCAAGTTGCGAACCTACGCAACCTTGTGCAACAGACGATCGAACATAGTTTCGTAAAGATCATTTGCATTGACAGTTTCGAAATCACGTGCGACTATTGAGGATTTAAAGATGTTACTGGCCTACGGGGCATACTTGGGTTACTTGTTTAAAAAAACACACGAATAATGAAAATACAAATAAGTTTTGACATGATTATGAAGCCTATACAAATTAATTTGATTAAACTTCAATGTTATGGGGGAAGGGGTGGGAATAATAGAGGAAATAATGTTTAACTAATATTTTTTCAACTAGCATGTCCTCCGTGAAAATTTTAGTCTAAAGACTACTCATAGAGCCTTACATCAGTCAGTAGTACATTCAAGTTTCGTCCTCCAAGTCAAGATTTTGAATTAGCTAACACCGTTCTAACAAAATTACCCTTGAAAATATTTTATCCATGTTAGAGGATAACATGTTTGCGACGGGAGTGTTCTTTGCCTGCTTTGGTTTTTTGCACCCCACCTTCCGCCTTCCGGGGTGCGCCCTGATTAGATGGTCCCAGTAATCTCTACGAGGAAGCAGCCCCGGAGCCGACCACATAACTCAGAGGAAATGCCCAATTCCAGGGAGCTTCACGCCCTCCAGCAGATGCTCCAGCCAGGAAAACCGACTCCTGATTTCGGCAAGACGTCTGGTGCTCATCAGTTGCACCATATGGTTTTGTCATGTGTTTCCGTCTTTTTCCGAATCTCTGCACCATGAGGGAACGGTAAATTTTTAAACCCTTGTTTAAATATCTAAACACATTTCACACATATCTGTGGATAAAACATGTAATATTATGTAATAATATGAATCATAAAATTCATTGCCCTGAAGTCTTCTAAGTGGGAACTCACGATTTCGGTTTTTGTAATTATTATTAAATCAATATCTGTAAAATTAAATACAAATTTAATTTTGACAAAAAAGTCAAAATTTTCAATTCAAAGATTTTTGAGATCATAAATTCAAGATTTTTATTTTTTTGATGGAAATTACTTTATTATTTTTTATTGATACAAGTTAGGAATATAATAGTTACGTTAAAATTATAACGAAAAAATATAGTTAACGATTCAAATTACTTTTATATATGACACTAATATTTCTATTTTTATTTAATATAAAATTTGAGAAATTTTATAACGTAATATAATCCGTAAGATAGTAGACTCAATAAAAACCATATTTACGATTTAACGCTACTAAAAAAACGTTATGGAAACCGCCTCTGTAATTATCTGTCATATTCTGCCATTTTAATATCCCACTTAATTGCAGTGAATAGGGAGGATGCAGCCAGCGGAAAATTTATAATGTCTATTGTCTCTGCCTTGAATCTCAGTGTGGAAAGGTATTATCTAAGCTTCTGGTGTCACTGAAAGATTTACCGAGATTTTCTCATTTAAGTTTTGAACTGAATTAAATTGATATTATTATTTTTTTTTACTGTTGTATTCAGACCATCTTCGTAATTTTATTTTATTTGTTATTGCATAATAAACAACGAACAAGCTTCAGTATCCGTTCCCCCATCTTCATAAAATTGTATTTATCATTGTTTTATTATAAAGTCTTACCGTAACACTTCCATCCTTTTTCTGTAAACTATTTCTAGAAAATGTTCTCGTTTCAATGGCTGAAAATAATTTTAATTTATAAATAAAAGATGACCTCAGAAAATCTTATAGAATTTCTAATTCGCAGCAAAATAGTGCATATTTATAAATGCAAATGTCGGGTAACTGTTTATGAAATCCCAAGCCTAATCAATTTTAATTTTTAAATGACATTGGTTGTAAAAAGAGTTGAGTTAAATATATCGTCTAAAATTAATGTATCACACAATTCTATTTTATAACTACCAGAACGAAAAATAATAATAATAAAGCCTAAACAAATATTATTATTATTAGAACTGAAAAAAAAAAAAAAACAGTGTACCCATTGAAATATGTAAAAACAATGCTATGTTGAAAAATTTGAAAAATTTGCAAGGTCAGTTTTGTTATGTCGCTAGTAAATTATGAAAAACCGAAAATAATTCTTTTTTACTTTGATGAATTTTTGTGGTAACCAATCAACACTTTATATGTGAAATAAATATTACAAGCTTTTGGCCTCTTGCATTTATGTAAATTTAATAATACTTCATAGGAGACTTTAACGCCTTATTCTTCAACAAAAGGTTTTTTTTTTTCCTTTCTGCCTGAAGAAATGGGAATGACGGTAAATGGATCATGGAGATGGATGATGAAAAGCGTGGAAAAGCGGTCCGTTGCGCATGGCAAGGAAAATCCAAGTTCGTCCTGTCCTTGATCCAACAAGGATGAAACGGAACGATTGTTGCCATCTCTTCTGCTCCACCACCGTTTTAGAACATTATGATAAAATTACTCTAATTGACTTCATTTCTTGCTATTTACAATTATTTTATTAATAATTAAAAATATGTCTCTCGGGACAAATTTAATATTATAATTTTTTATCCTATTATAATATTACTTATCTGTGCTTCTTAACATAAGTGACCAAAATTCACTGTTTTTTGTTTTTTTAACTACACATAATCGATATAAACTGCCTATGTTAAATATAATATACCTACTACCTAACTATTAAATTTCGTGATTAAATCTTTTACCATCTGAACAAAGGCACGCAGGTCTTTTAGTCTGCCGTTCACTTGACCCGGCCGCTGTGTCAACATAACATGAAATTTTGTGCCTTATCTCGGAACAGGCATACAATAATAATTAGGTAATAAATCAACAGAGTTATCCCTATTAACCAACCATCAGATAAAACAACAAACCATTTAAATTATCCACGTTTCAAGGAAAAGCAAAAACCTTCCTTCACTAAAGACGCGGGAGATTTAATCTCTTACTGACCGCTTTATAAATAACCAGCTTGTAACGGTCTCTAATTTTAAGGAGACCTATCTGAACTCGTTCAAAAATAAAAAAATAAAAATCTTGAGAAAAACTCTAAGGGAAATTCCGAAAAGGTTTTGCCTAGGGCAGCGACCCCAATTGACACCCTCAAGTTTTGTGAGCCCCCTAACCAAATGTACCTGGCTAAGGCTGGGTTTGAAGTACCTTGCCAGATTTACAACCTGTGCATAAACTTCCAAAACTATATTATGTTTCTAGTTCTTCAAGCGTACAAAAACTAGTCTTGTAAATTTTCTTAAATTACATTCAGAACTTTTTTTTGTGTGCGAGAGTCAATCACATTGCTTGTACCGTCCTTCACAGGCGACTGCTCCATCTGACCAATCATTCAACCTCAGAACCATACTCCTTGGCGTGTGGTTGACCCGCTGAGGATGATGTGGTAGTCTGGTAGAAGAAGATGAGGTTCCTACTCCATCATTTATCTGTTTGCCTTTTGGGACGGAACGAGTTGTCTTTTTATTAGAGCCGGCGTCTCGGCGTTATCATTGCGATTCCTGCGTGGTTAGGGAAAAAAAAAATGTGTTCAAAACCGTAATGCGTCGAATTTGCTTTTTTTTTTTTTTTTTCTTTTTTTTTTGCGTTTTAAACCCTAAAAAAGTCATCATTCTACTTGGTAAGGTTAATCTCAAGTTCGTTTCAATTGAAACCGAATAAAACTGAATTCATTCTCCTCCTGCGTATTTAACCTACTCATATAACGAGCATTTCAATACAGCTTTTTATTCTAGATGGCTATTAACAAAAAGTTAAGTAAAACCATATGATTAAAAAAAAAAAAAGAGTTTTTATCCGAAGTTGCAGTTTACCTTTTAAAGACAGAAATGTTAGGACGACAATTACGCCCTTTTGTTGTAGCAAGTTCCATTAGCTGAGCATTTTCTCGAGTAGTTTGTTCTTACCAACTAGCTCGACTCGATTCCTGTATCTCCTAACTCAGCACTCGGGTGGTAACAGGTCTGACGAAAGAAACGCAGCAATGGCAGTTCGAAGAAGAGCGCCCAAGGCCTCTGAGCAATTACGGTTACCTAAGGGTAGAAGAAAAGAGAACTCTTCTTGTAAGAAATGATATCCTTCGCTTGTCTTTATTTGTTTTTATTTTCGGTTTTTTATAATTTTCGAAACGAATTCGTTGTACAGTTTAATGAACCTTTCGATCAAAAGATAAGGGACTTTAATAGCATCTGAGCGCTAATTATGGTTGTCTGATGAACCTTACCGATAGAGTTCGCTATTGTTTATAAGGGAAGTTCAATAAATACAAAATACTTCAAGTCATCGCTTTTTCATAGTGGGTTGTTACAAAAACCGTATCCCCAAGCTATAGACTCACGTTCGCTCCATAGTAAAATAAATACTCTAACTACTTTTTCCTTCCTCTTTTTCCAGCAATAGAATATTTTTCTTATCAATTATAAACGAGAATGATTTATCAAAACGTGTTTAACCGCTTTATTTATTCTCTTTTTTTTTAAATAATTATTAATAGAACATTGATATTAAGGCGACTTCTCAAGGCAACCAAGAATAATGATTTAAATCAACACCCGTAGCTATCGATTACAAGCAAAGCGTTTAACAAGTTAATATTTATGTCTATGAATATTCTAATGATGGAATTATGTAATGCATAAAAATCCTCAGGAATTCAGGCAAAACATAAAAAATATATAAAACCTTTCTCATTTGAGGAATTTTATTTACAATCATTGCTCCTTTGAAAGATTTTAGCCATTACCATACAAACAGTGACGAGTCCCTGAAATGTTTTATAAAACGCTTCGCTAAACTCCCCAAAACGGCTTATCAAAACCTTTTCAGAGATGTCGCTATCCATCAAGGCATACTCAATGACATTCCCGTCATTCCCTTTGTCTAGCGATAACAGCTGACCGTTGTGCCGATCTTCCGGGTTCATCAGGTGTCCCCGTTGCGACACTCCTCCACCTGAGATGTCGACATTCTCTGTCATCCTCGGCCGGCCTCTTCTGAGCGTTCCGTGTCCGACCGGCACGTCTGTCGTGGAATCCGGCTTTTATGGCGAGGCTCGCCCTTGGGAGTATTTGTCGTCGGCACGCCGCATCATCCTGCCGAAGGTTGAGCATTGTGGTAGAGTGGAAAAAAGCCAGAAGAAAAAAAAGTATAATCCCACAGAAGTGAGAAGTTAATAGACAGTGTGAAAGAAACGTAATAAGAGACATGGAAGAATTCCTTTTACTACTGATCCCGATAAAGTCATATTAATTTTTGGCTTGAATCCATATTCTTCGCTGGCATAGTTGTGATTCCAAGGGTGTCATAATTTTCGAAACTAGTTAAAGGTTATTTTCACCTTCTTCAATGTCATTAGTTGGTTTGTAAATAGCAAAGTGAACGTCATGTGGCCTAGCTTTATTTTAAACTTATCATATAAGAGTTAATGAGAAATCATTAGTCTAAAAGATTAATACAAATAATTTTTAATTTGGTTCACAAATATTTTCCAATCACAAATATTTAGGTATCTGATATATTTTTCTGAAATGTTCAGTTCAAAGTATGCCATTTCAATAACACTCAAGAGAACAAAATATCGAGCTATACCTATTCAGATTATTTTGAAGAATCGATTTCTTCACCTTGTCACTTATAGACCATCAACTATTTCCTGCTGCAAACTGCAAAAAGGTTCGCCATTGTTGTAATTTTGTTTTGGAATGATTTCCTTTAACAACCCCGGGCTGTAATGGATCTCGGCTGCTACAGGTGATAGCAATTGCTGGCGAATCATGATGACATTCTAATTTCCTAACGCATTACCTGGGTTCAATGACTTTATCGAAGTTAAAATTATCTTCACTCTGCTTCACAGTTCTTGGCAGATTTATGCTTTGATGCCTTTCAATGTAAGATTAATTTTCCTATCACCTTCTATCATTACTGGTAGATCAAATAATTTATTATATGCGAGAGATGCGGTCGTTGGTATTTAAATATCTAAAATATTAATCTAAACTCTGGGAAAAAACAAAACACTGACAAGTTCACAAGCTATCGGAACCGGAGATCTGCATCCATGAATAATGGTAGTAGGATTCGCCGAGCGATTGGTTCTTGACCGTCCTTCAACCCAAATAGTTCACAAAGGGTACTCCTACCCATCGCAATTAGTAAGCCCAGCAAGGACACTCGGCCCAACCTTAGGTAATCGCTCTCTTTTTATGATAACCATATGCAAATATTCCTATTCTTTTTCCTACTCCCAGGGATCGTTCCTCTTTATTTTTATTTTCTCTTTGTCCGAAAATAATTCAGATAAAAAAAAATGTATTTCTATTGAAACGTGACTTGCAAAACTCAACAGTGATTTTATGTTCTCTCTGTCCTGTTGGGTGGCTTTCTGGATTAGATATCTGATGGAAAATTAGACTGAGAACTCATTTAAAATCGTTGAAATATTTAAAAGTACCTACCTAACGTTATACGTCGAAAAACTCAATAATATTTAAAGTTTATTTTTGCACTCCTTGTTATAATTCATAAAATAAAAAATAAGACCAAATTAACAGTTTGTGCTGGATATGTTTAAGTAACTATTATTTAATAGAAAGCCAATTTGACGAGTATAGGATCACATCTCTTGATAAAATAGTCCTCGCTTTAGGATTCTCACTGTAGCATCGTCCGATTAGCCTTAGTAGCATAAAGAGACGTTAAACAAACAAACAAAATTGTTCTTTTTTTTTAAATCTAGAATTTTGGAATGCCTACCTGCTCATGGCTTGCTTACCTAAGCGGAACTGACTTGATTTACAGAATTCTAGCAAAAACATAAAGAACTAAACAAACAAAAAATAATCCATCTCCGCTCTTAATGAATGGAACTAATTCGAACAAAAAGCAAAACCAATGAACCGATTGCGTGGAACCGATGGCGGAGCACAAAGGATGCTACCTAAGGCTCAATATGCATCTTGAAGATGACAGCTGAGAGACAAAGGATTGTATTCATAGCCCGGCCCCATCTGCTCCAATTACCAAAATTTCAGCTGCCCATCCGATTTATTGTAATGGATTAAATCTTGGCAAAGAATAGAAGGCACCTGCTCCTGTGTCCTCCTCTTTTTTGAGGCAGGTGCTCCGAGTTCCTGTCTCCTCTTCCTTAGGGCGCCTATGTTAAAGGTCTTAATGACGAGGGGCGGGTATTTAAATCACCATCTCCCGCGGCCTATACTTAGGCTCATCTCCATTCTCTTAATTCCAGTTTTTAGGGAGACCTTCTCGGCTGAGGATTCCCGGCCTAATCGGTTTTATGATTATGAAGCATGTTAAATAATAATGAGATACAAGAGATGGTTATAAAAGCGATACACAAACCTGTTTGCATTCTGCGGTTCGTTAGTTGTTGGCCCTGAATCGGGTATGACTAAAAGTTTTAAAAATGAAAGAAAACCGCAAGTAACGAGAGAATTATAAAAAAAATTGTATCACGTTCGCTACTCAGAGCACGTGCAGCAGCGAGATGAAGTCCACACAATGGATCTGAATGACGTAATCCGACTAGAAAAATGGCCATTTGATTACTTGAGCGAATGAAATAACAACCTGAAGCATTGTGCTGTTTAAGTAGCCGTCGGAAAATATATGTTCACTCTGCCGACCTATGATTTTTCTTATGCTTGTATACCACCATTTGTATAATCATGAATCAATTCGATATAAACTGCGGCTTACTTGATATAATGACTATAGATGGTTTGACAAATAAGCCGACAAGCACTTATATGGAGGGTGCTATTACTGGCTCAGTTATGTACTTTGCAGTGCAGCTCGCCAGGGATGCAGTGAGAACCGTAATATGCGGCTGCTAATTGAGCGGATCACCTTGCCAACGATCGGGGACGGGTGGCGCTGCCGCGACAAAAGAGGGAATGAGGCCGCGTTCCGCAAACCTTGAAAGTCCGATGCGTTTTCACTCGATGCGTAGAAATCACGAGTACTCTCTCGATTCTAGCATTTGTATCATATATAAAAAATAAATAATGTTATATATGTCTTTTGTACACGGATTCTGACCTAGGGGTAACAAAAAGAAGAGACCTAGGGTCCTATATACTCTATAGGCTAAGAGGCCTATCTACGGTTTCCATCGGATGGTCTATCGATGATTCATCCTATCCGTGACCCTGAACCTCAGCCACCCACGATTGCTAAAAAACCCTTGGCTCAAGGTCTTGAGGTTAGCGCAGGTCCAATAGATCGCATCTCCAAGCTTGGTTTCTTCCGTCTCCGCTTCTCGGAAACCTCTTATGCTACAGAGGTTTCTGATTATTTTGCATTCTAAAATTGTTTTCCGAAACTACTTTAAACAATTCTTAAATCATATGTACTTATTTAAAATGTTTATGTTGGAAGGCATATAAACCTTCTATTTAGTTTTTATTTACAACTAACAGAATTTTCAGTTTTAATGATATGTGCCATTGTTAATATACTCCTTTACCGTATCACAAACTGTTTCATCCGTTTCCGAACTATTCGACATTTCTTCCTTTGATGTTAACAGTTTACGTCCTGGCTCCCTTTCATTTCCCAGATGGCTAAGAACACCCTGGGTATCCTGTAGGGATGAGCTGCGCGCAGCGGGCTACAAGATGTACCAGGGGCTCCGTTACCGTCCCGCTAGGAGTCCCGCAAGGCGCCGCACTGCCCCTCCAAGGTGACCCTTCCTCTTGTTTGTTTTATTCTTTGCTACTGGTCGCTACTCCTCAGCGATATATAGCTTTATTTAGCGCCTGTGTTCATCTTCAGGTACTTTCCCCACAACTTCAATAACTGGCTTGTTCGCCCATTATTCGATCAAATGTCTATTCAACGTTTAGCAAGTCAAGAGACATTTAGTCTTATTTCCCTTATTAGTCGATTCTTTTGGAAAGGATATACCTATTGGACAATCGGTATCGGATGGAATAGCCTTGGTGTAGAAAGTGTTCCGGCTGGAAGGGCACCTACTGTTCTGATCTTTTCAAGTTGTCCGGTCAGCCAAGGTTCCTCCGCGCTGAAGGCTCCGCCATTCAGTTCACGCTCTTGTACTGATCTTATCGAAAGAATAGCTCTATTTCAGATTAGACGATACGCTTTTATTTTTTATTCTTTTATTGAGTATTTCAGGGCTTAAAACAAATTTCTTATTACTTCTTAGATTAAGTATTGTAACGGAAATCCATCAATTTTATTTGAGTTTTAAAAAGATTTCAAGGGCTTCTTATAAGGAAGAGCTATTTAGTTAACATATTTCTTGAAATAAAAATTAGGAATAAAATACATAATTTAATTCCATTGAAGTCAGAATTTTATTTTAAATTGTTCCTTAAAAATCAATCGACAACCAAAAGGCCAATCCTTGTATAAATTTGAGTCTGAGCCTCTTAAAAATAATTGTTATTATTATACAAATTATTTGAGTATTCTTAAAGCTGTTAATATTTTTTATCCATTTTGTCTTCATCGAAGGCCGAATGATGCAATGTCTTCCAATGCCTTAGATAGTTTCAAATGGATGTTGGCGTCTTTTAATGAATTAAAGATGACTTATTCTTATCTTTGTGATGCTGTTTTCATAGTACGTTGAACTCGACATATATAGGAGTATCAAAGGCAAGGTTGAAGCCTCTATTCCATTTTCGATTGAAGGAGATTTTTTCTATTTTTTATTTCTTACCTTTCTGTTAGGGTACGATTAATCTTTTCTATATTGTCAGTTATATAAAACATTTTAATTTGAATGCTTTATTACTAGTACCTACCTAGTCACTATTTAAAAAATATAATTTTTTTTTTTTGATATTATCATAGTGTTGTTAGTTAAGACGAATCCCGTGGATAACGAGCAGTTACCATTCGAAAAGAACCAGAAAACCCGAAACTCTCAAGCAATAAACAAAGAATCATCTCTAAAAATAAGTCGCGCAGCTAAGGTCGGCGAAAACTCTATTTGATGGAGGTGAAATAAGGTAGAAAGGTATTGAGGTTAGAGTCAACGACCTCAACAGTGACGTGTAGGTTTTGCCAGAACTTGAAGAAAAGAAAAAAAAAAGCTGTTCCATTTCCCACTCCTAAAACAATTAAATTATTTAATACATTGCGGATGTAGGAAGTTAATGATTTAAATTTTATTCCTTTCAATTGTAAGAACGTTAAAATTCGCGACCTAGTTTGTATTATCTTTGGGAATCAGAACACTATTTAACAGTTCATTAAACTCTCCAACGTCTTTAATATAAGTTAGATTATTATTTATGAGTTAAGGAAACTATGTTAAACATAATTATATTTGTGTAATTCTGTTCAATGATGATTACCTCATTAAATTTCAAAGAGAGAGAGGAATTCAAATGAAAATATACCTAGGAGCAAGTTTTTATCATAATACATTTTTGATTCTTTAACGATATAGAATTTACATTTTTATAATTTTCGTCCAGTAAGAAACAAACAAAAGAATTTATATATTTTTTTCTAAATGTTAGTAGGTATCTTATGATACATTTTTATTTTGATGGTACGATTAAACTATGAAAGTATTTGTTATTTTTCAATATTTTAGTTTTTATTTTAAATCATATAGCACCTCAAGGTGTTTGCTGAAACTGACAGTTATCATTGGTTGCAGCCTTACCGACCGTTCAAGTCTTTAGTGACTTTAACGCTGGTATAAAAAAAACCAAAAAAAAAACCGCAGGGCCTATGAGATGGAATAAATTAACCGGAGCAATACTGCGATAAGATCTGTTCCACGTATGGTTCGTGCCATCTCCGCCCTTGACATCCTACCATCCTTGACTTGTCGCCCCCGCACGTACCAGCGACTTCTTTTATTGCCATCGCCCAGTTTTGCCATGAGTCGTGGAGTACCGAAATTACGGAGTCGCTTAATATTCATCCCTCCTCATTAGAATTGCTAAATATTCTAGGATCGCACAGAATATGATTATATTTTTATCAGAGAAAAAAAGTTACCTACCTGTTTTAGGTTCCTATACGTAATTTCGTTATGAACATTTAATTAACATAGTAGTAAAAAATCTTACATTGCCAAAAGTCATATTTTTCTCAGCATATAATCGATATGAAATATGCAAAAATGAATAACAATTATTTCTTCATGATCTATGTGGATTACAGTTTTGTTAAAGAACAAAAATAATAACCAAGCGAAGTTATAATTATCGAAGAGCTCACTAACTCACGAAATATTACCATACTCATAAACCTGCATAAATAATCAGTGCCCGCGATGGTTTACGACCTGCTAAGATCATTTATTAAAAGAAAATTACAGGACTCCGTTTGAAAGTCATTCTTGTAGGAAATGAGAATGCACCTTTTTTTTTTTTTTTATTATTTTTTTTTTCCTCTTCAACACCGAGGCAGTTAATCAAAGAGCCGAGAACTACCTGTTTCCTTCGTCCTTGCTCGATGTTGTCAACCTGTGAAAGAAAAGAACAAAAAGGATTGAGTATTGCCACATTTTTCTCGCTACATTTGTTCCGACATGTTTCCTTGTAAAGTCCGTTGGATCAATGCCTATCCTAGATAATGACTGTATTTTTTTTCTTCTCCGATTTCAATTGTTCTTGTTATAATCTGTTGTTTCATTGTGAATCACTCACGGGATATTCGTTTTATATCATGCCTTTTTTTTTACGCTGGTAACATTCTTACCTAATATGACGGTGAAATATGAAGAAGCCAAGTGTACGTTTGTAGGCCATTTTTTTTTAGAAAATAATGTTGAATCATTGTGAAACCTGCATCTTTTTCAATATAACGGCTCTGGTCCTGTCACTATTTCTAACAACCAAAAAAAAATATATTTTTTTTTAAAATGTTAATCATACAACAATGAAATAATGATATTTGTAGGTATACTTATAATTCAAACATTGTTTTTAACGTCAAATAAATAGAATTTTAATATTGACGAGGTATCATCATATTCGCTATCCTTTTTTATAGTTTCTGGTATATTAGTTATATATTTTTATGATAAAATTGTTATAATAATCTATTTCACTGACACATTGAAAATTATATTATTTTTTCTCCTTCCAAAAAAGAATTAATTTTCCTCGGAATGGGATGGAACTAGACAGAAATGATTCTACCTGCTTCTTCCCATCAAGGTGATGTAGGCTTGGATAGTAATTTAAGCCAATTTTCCCATTACTTGGAACCCTACTATGCTGGTTTCTTTTTTCGTTTAGTTTTTTCCCTTCCCACAATTTTCCATCTTTTCATAGAAGAATGTACCGTTTTTTCTTCTAGAATCCTGTGACATTTATTGCTTGCGAGCCTCTCACGGATGGTTCTCAGTCATAGCCAGTCTTTGAACTATTGATTCATTGGCATCAGATTTAATATTTATTTTGAGTTTTATTTATTTATTTTATTTTATTTATTTTTTTAAGTTTATTGATGGCTTCTCCTGGATTTAAACATTTCTAATGATAGGTAATATCCATTGGCTGCAGATTTTACTCTGAGTCTCACCTAGACTGTTATTTGTTTGGGGCAAACAAAACAACTACATTGATTGCTGAGTTTATATTGCGTTAAAAATCCATTTCTCCAAATCTAAGTGTAATATTTTTCCAATATCTTATCGGTTAATTGTTCAGATATATTTTTTTAAATGGTAATAAAGTTTTACGTCTTACAAATAGGCCGTGGAGGCAATAAGCCAAGACCAAAAGGCCTTTCTTCTATCCTTGGCCGATTTAACGATCTTTGCAATATATATTTATTGTAGAACATAGATAATTTTTTTAAATTTATTTATGGAGAATTCGATTTTATAACTCTTCATAGCTTTACCAGCGAGGTGTGAAATCAGAATAATAGAAGTTACATACCTATCATTTCATTTTGTCATAATGTAATCTGAAATATACAGTTCCTTTAAAAAATATATTCTGCAGCTTTGCAAAGAAGTACCTTTATCCCTATATTGAAAAATAAGTTTTTAAAGATTTCAACGACTATATTGACCATCTTTTCTTTTGCTTAAGTGCTTTTCGTTAGGCATTTTATCCTCTTGGTCGTTCGTTACGTAAACATTATCTGGTAATACAGACGGCTCTTGTCTTAAGTTTGGAAATATTGAACATACTTGTTTTGTTTTTTATTATTAATTATTATTGTTTCATTAATTATGTTCTCTCCAGTCAAATTTGGCTCTATAAATATTTTTATCTTAAACTTGTGAAAATAAAATCTAGATGCATACTTCACTTAATTTATCGCTCACTTATTTCAACAACGTCATATCTCAATATTCAACATGATTTTACGAGAGTGAATTTGATAGTGTTCAAAATAGATGTAATAAGCATCCGATTTAACTGTCTACTATGCAGCAAATGGTTTTAGAATCCAAGAAAAAAAAAATCAAAGATGTTACTTGGATTGACTTAAAAATTGGAAGATTTTGCAAGATAAACTCGTTCTTTAGCGCAATCGATATGACGTACGAAGTTGTTGAAAAGGGTTAGCGAAATGGCGACAGGCATTCTTAAATTGAAATGCTACGGACTAATTTATTTTATATGTGATAAATAAAAACAATATTTGAGGATCTTTCCTGACTTGAATACTTCAGTGGATTCCATTTTGAAGTCATGACTCAATTGCAGCAACTAATCCTTTTATTCCTTTTTTATAAGAAGTATTCTGACGAAGAGAGGTACACGCTACGTGGTAATGACAGAAGTTGAGGACAAGTGTTGTGGCACCTGCAGGTTGGGTTGCACAACTGCTCCCGATGACCCAGTGTACTCCCACGGTACCTTTGTAATCCAATCTCGGTGCAAAACGAGGAGTTGCTGGGAGCGGCATGGCCTTGCTTCGCCAAAATGGTGGATATTCCCTTCGGCATCCTTTAATCCTCGCTCGTGCCTCGTGTAGGGAACTCACGCCTCTTCATTTCGGAACGGCGTTCATTTATTCGGAACTGTTAACCTTTTCCTTATTACAAAATCGATCTAACTGTAGGTGTGTCGATATCTCTTTAGCTAAACGACGTTCCTCTGATTAAACGTAATAGTGATCTGTTATTCAAATGTTTGCTGGAAAAAAAGAAAAGAAAACAAAGACAAAACGAGCGTAGGTTGATGTACATATGAGCGCGACGCTGTTTTGACTGATTGAGTAGTTGTTGATGTTATCCCACGTTCCGGTTTTACTCCTTCTCATAAAAGTTTCGAAGCACAAAGACTACTCCGTAGGTACCTACATTGCGCCACATTACAACAACTAGATTTAAATTTTCATTCAATAACCTTTTCTTTTTTTATGGAATGGGTGCCAATACCTGTCACTATTATATTGATTTGCATATTTATCATATATGATTTGGAATTTAAAAAAAAAAAAGAAAAAAAAAACATTTCTTCACTTTAAATCAAAAATATTATTCGTATTTTGTAAATAAAAATAATAAGAGTCAAAATACCGATTTAAAAACATATTTAGTTATCGAAGTAAAACTCTTATGGTCTCCAATAAAACCTTAGAGATTAGGCCATACCAAGGTTTTTGGAACATTAACCCTAAAACCAGGTAACGTTGACCTAGGTAGAAGGATAATATACCCTATTTTGAATACAATCTAAACGACCTAAAGTGAGAGTGTTATTATTATCAAAGTATATCTATAGCTATGTTGTCTGTTTTTGTCCATTACATTCCATGCATCCAAACACAAATAATGTTTCTTTCCTTTTTTCTTTTTAAATTTTCTGTGTGTTTATTAGTTGCTTTTGCCCATCGTTTAAAAATTAAATTATATTTTTTAAAATTGAAAAATAAAAATTCTCTTATGGAATTGATGAGTAGTTTTGGAAATACCACAATTTACACAAATAGACCTGTTTGAATTAAATAATTTATTTTATAAAGTTTGTTTAAAAAAAAAAAAAAAAAAAAAAAAACTTGTCTATCGACTCTAGCGCCATTTTCTCTTAAGCGCGTTTCACGACTTAATTATATACAAAAAAATTAAAGTGTAGCAGAGGATAAGAAATGTTGTTAGACCTGTTTCAGTCCTTGACGAAGCCTCTAAAGTTTTACACATTTAAGCTCCGATCACGCCAACTTATTTTTTAAGTTGTTTATAAAAATGAAATGAAATAATCAATACTTTTTTATATTTTTAAAAATAAAACATATAATGTAATATACCTATCGATTATAGGTTTGTAATGGATACTTTTTAGGACCTCGACGACACGGTGAAGGTTAGCGACACACTTCCCGAACATAAGAATTACCCTGATTGTGTTCGAGGACGACTGCTTTAATCAATTCACACTCCGGAGTCAGGAAGCAGCGTATTTAATTATGCCCTTATAACGTTTCTTGTACTTCTCGTTTTTACACACAAAAAAATCTTTGTTTTCTAGAAAGTAAGTAGGTATATCTTTGAACGCTAGTTGGAATAATTTTTTCTTCAGAAAACAATTGATCGTTTTATTAATATACTTTCAAGATGGAAGAAACGGGTTGATTGATTTAAGAAAGTAGTGAATGTGACAGATGCCTATAAACATGTTTTATTTATTGTATTCAACCTGATGCCTACCCATCAGAATAAGACTTTGTGAAGAAAAATTCTGATTTCCTCAAGAGCTAAATATCGATTATTCTAACCAATCCCACAAGTATTCGCTACTAAAGGTCATTTCCCCAAGAATCTATCTTCCGGGTATTGATGTCCACTTCTTCAGGATGTTTTTCAGAGCGAAGAAGCCATCGAATAGAAAGAGAGTAACGGTTTCTCCGCTTCATTTCTCGAACGGCAACTGAATTCCCTCCGCCACCCTATTTCCACTGCCCAATGTCATCATTCCCAGACCAAGTGCCCGAATCGTGGTAGCATGCCTCACCGGGCTTATCTTTCCACATGAGATTTCTTGCTTTAATTTAGCCTCAAGTCCGAAATAATTCCGAGGATAAGTATCTTTGTCCTGTGCCGCGAGCGAATTCGTGGACGAGATGGTTCTTCCGACAAGAGCGTCGCGTAGGGTTACATTATCATTATCCTTGGCTTGACCCTAAACCTTGACCAGTTTACGTGAGCCATTTGCTGTCCCGAATAAACGAGCTTGTTTAAATTCACCCCTACTCCCCTCATCCTGATATGGCCGCCTTACGTGGATGCATGAGGGAATGAATATTTTATCAGCGAAAAATTTGCTTAAGTAGTAATAGGAACGTTTTCTTACAGTTGCACGCATTATTCGTTGCATACTGTTAAAATTAGATACCAGTACATTTTTTAAAGAAAAATATTCATAATTTTTATTAAAAATTACCGAGCAAAATCATTAAACTAAAAGACATCTATACAGTTGGTCAGGAAAGAAATCTATTGTTTATGCTCACTATCCAAAACTCTAAATCTCCATCCAAATGGAAAGGGTATAAAATTTACGATGTTCGGTGTGAATTTAACCCGCCTACGGAATCTTAAGTAATTAGCCTTCTTACATCTTAATCCATGAATCTATATATTAATTACAGCTCCATTCATATTAAGATAGACAATATTCATACAAAGTATATAAAATGGATCTAAATAACTATTATGATAGTAATATTTTTGGACATTCTTTTTGTTTTAATTAATTTTTCGACTATATATACCTACCTACATGTTAAAGCTCCATTTTACTAATTCAACCTCAATTTTACTAATAATAATGTACTTTTATTCATTTATTTTTAAATATCCCAGTTCCGATTATTCCATTGTCAAGATTTTAAAAGAATTGCTATTGCAACCCCCTGCTGCACTGAAAAGATTCTTAGCCGGATTATCGCAAAAGGTCTAGCACGGGTGTCAGTTTCTCTGTGCGCTAAGGAAACTCAACCATTGCGCAGAATGGTGCCGCAATGTTCCGCTCGTGTTACTTCCAAGAAGAGCTCCTTACAGGAGGAGGGTCAAAGGACCTTCTATGACAGGGCAAAGGACTAATTGTCCGTCCTTCCACAAACATCTTCAGTTCAAGAATGCTTGGGACTCTCCCCGCTCTGTCTGTGTGCATGTTCTCTTCTTTAAACTACCTCACTCAGTTTTGGTTATTTTAAAATAACTATGATTTGAATATAATATCTTATCAACATGGAGACCATCAACACCGCTCAAAGATGTTTATTGACTTGTTCTTGTCTTTTTATAGAACAAATCAATCCTTTATAACGCTCATCACAATAATATAATTTTCCTCGCGGAGTGATGCAAGATTTCCAGACCAGGTATCTGGTGTCCTTCCTATAGATGTAATGCAAGACTTTTTATGCAAAGCAAGGTTATGTGTTACATGTATATCTTAGAATTCCTTTTGTTAATATCGAATACCGCAAAAAGCTACATTATATCAACATAACTGTTTTATAATTCCAACATATGTTTATAATGAAATTATATAAGCTTACTCATTTTTTTAATCACTTCATATTTTACAGTTTTAACTGCTAAAATTTTTCTTTGTGCCACATCAAATGGAAAATAAAATAAAAACAGAACTCATCCTAATCCCTAAATGAATCCTCTTTGCTTTGGATTGATCTACAGATAAAAAATAATTTGGAGGAAAGGGGGACTGCCTAAACCATATTGCTGAAGATAAAGAGATAAAACGGGAGGGATCTTTTAAATAAAATTCACCACTAAGCTTACCTTAGTAGGTATCTATATCAAGATATCAACCAAGCAGTTTTTGTTACTTATTATGATAAATAAAAAAATAAAAATGGATAAATAAAATGTATAAACCTTACTGGCTAAATAGATAGGTACATAAATCAGTTATTAGTTTGCGGGGACGTAAATACTTATCCTGATGCCCTTGGTTGAATTATTTGCGAAATATCTAACTTTACAATAAAACGACCCTTGACATGCTTCCATACCTTTCCCTTATCTGGACAATATTCCGAGATAGATATCTTGGAATGATCTAGCGTCTGCGATGAGATGAGAGAGGACATCCTCATGGCCGGGATAGGATCAGTATTCATGCGATGAAAGACCTGCTCGCTAGTTTTCATACAATTCTACCGTTGGGCATTTGGATTCCAGCGTCGTGCCTGGACTCTAGGGGCGAACCCGCGTTTCTTCTTGTAGGTCACGGACTGTACGCTTACCGCTTCGCGCAGGGAATTAAATAAATGCTTTTTGTATATACCTAACAGTATAAATATATGTAGGTAATTATTACAAAATAAGTCTTATAATGTTTTGGCACTATTTTCTTTCCTTGATTTTTAAGTTTTGTGGGTTACGGGATTTTCCATCAAATAAAGACAAAATTAATTCTAGGATTAGGATTATTATTAATCAAAATTATTAGTAAAAACATTTTCTCTATTTTGGAAGTCTAAGTTTCGATCCAAACATGTGGAGCTTGATTAGTCAAGACTCCAAGAGACGTAAGCTGACCAAATAAAGAAGAAGTTTTGACTGGAAATCATCATCTAAAAATCCTAATCTTAAAGAAAACAGTTGACCATTACGCGGCTCTTAACAATTAATTCATTTTTCAGATATTAGGTTTTCATTTTAAAATACAAATATATAATGCTTTAAAATACTTTGGCATGCCCTTCACCAACCATAACAAACCATTTCTTTGCTGCTTGACGGTTTTTTTTTCTTCAATCTTTTCTATAAAAAAAATGAATCGATGATCCGGCGATGACTGGAGCTCCGAGCGGAAGATCTATTGTCTAAAGATGGGCAGATTTTTGGGGGGGCGTGGGAACGGGAAGGGTTGAGGAGCATCTGCTTCGGTTTCCCACAAATCTGTAAACTCGGTCGGTGTTTGCGGACCTCCAGGACCAACCCTTGCCGTGAGAAAGGGAGTCTCCTATACCTGCTCAGGCATTTGCATACAATAGTCCGATGATGGAAACCTCACGCGCCTCCTCCACTTCTTCCTTTTGGTATGGTATACTGTACCATCTCGCATCGGTGATCGCCTCCGAAGGATGGCTTCGTGGGCTGAGAAACGATTCCTTTTGGCATATCCGTATAAATAAAAGAGAACAAAGCCGTAAATATTTCGAATCGTAAAACAAAGGGGTTGTAAAGAATATTTCTTCCATTAAGTATAGGCGGCTTATTATAGTTTAATTGCATTCTCTGATCTTTATCTCGGCTTAGATTTATCTCCTGTATGTGTTATGGCCCTCGGTTTATATTCCTTCTTTTATTTAGAAGGCATTAATAACAGCAGAGGTTAAACAAAAAGTAGAAGACTATTAGATGGAAAAATTCGTTGGGTATTGTATGGTTGACAGGTAAATATGAGCCTGCATTGGACTCAGTACGGTCGCATTTATTTCATATATCTTGTCTGCTAGCTATTATTTCTCATTAAAACTGGTTCAATGCATGGTAAAGATATTAATGGATTTGCATGTCTTATCAATTACCAATTTATTTTTTTTATTTTTTACTCACACGCATTGAAAAATAAATGATCTGTTACGTTTACTGTCTATCACTAAACTGCGTTAGAGTCATTAATATTAATTTTTGTTTTTTTTACTATATTACTATGAACTTCTTCCTTTTATTTGATGTTTTAAGGTTTTGAATTGTTTAAAATGTGATATCTTGATTAAAATAATGTGATAATAAAAACATATTTTTTACCCCTCACTGTCAAAATGGTACGTTCAAGCCATATAAAAAAAATAAAAAATAAAATGGCATTACCAAAAAGCAATAATTTTTATATTTGCAAAACATATTTTTTAACGTATATTAGCATAGAATTGGAAAAAAAAAGTCTACAAATTCGCATTACTTCTACTACTTGGGCTAAATGGTTAAATTAATAAAGGTTAATAAGTGAAAAATTGAATTGAATTGACAGATTGATTGTTTAGTATTTTGACAATTGTAGAGAAAGTAATTACAGACACTATTAATAAAAAAAGTTTACATTACAAAAGCACCCCCTCTTTTTTTTTTTTTAGTTTTTGTTAAATGTATGTTTATTATAATAACTGTTGTCCAAAACGCAGAACAGTGCTTCAATGTTCCGCTCGTGTTAATTCCAAGTAGAGATCCTTGTATTTGAATTAAACTTCTCTATATTTAGATGTTTTTAAAAAAATATTTTATAGACTTCAATTTATTTTCTTTCACACATAAAATATAAGTAGGTGGTTGTACCTCTTATATTAATTTTCTGTATTTAATTTTTCAATGAATCGTCTGTTATACTTGTTAGTCTTTGTTTTTTCTTTCATTGTGGCACGTGGCACGTGTACTTGCGTTGTTTGGTCCCTCTCTACTAGTTAAGGAAATATTCCAGAACCAAGTGAATGTCCACCTAATTATAGATGGGGAAATTCGAGAAATTATTCTTAGTAACTCGGAGCAGTTTGGCTTTTAGTGTTCAGTCGCTTTGTGGATTTTGTACAAAATTAATGGTGGCCGTTGAGTCGTTTTGGTACCTGCGTGGTGTACAAACGGGTTCGGAACATCCCCCATCCTCAGGTACATTCTCTATTAATATAATCTATTTCGATTGTTGTAAAATACTTGCAAAACAATCTAGTTTTATTTAACTGTGGATCTTTGTGAGTTTGAAAAAAAAAAAAAATAATAATAATCTGTTTAAAAGATAATTCGAATTCATCTTTACAAACAATTACTAACGTATATATATGTAGCAATATTTAATTTACAGATGCCACTGTTTATTTTGTTACTATAATGTTAAAATCGATGTCAATATACAGTCGAAAATTATTTTAAATGAATTCGTTACTTATTAATATATTTTACATATGGCAGGAAGTAATATTTGGTACTTTAAAAACACAAAAACAAATTTTTGTCCTTAAACTTAGAAAGAGTAATTCTTTTATATTTATTGCTCACTTCAAACCAGGCATTGCTATATTGCTATGCAGGTCAGAATTCTGTTATTTCAACTCTTGTTTTATTTAGCTGCTCACCTTGAACCCAAGAGTTAGTGCCTTTTGTTTAAGAAATTATCTTAATATGTGATATTATATATAAATCCTGTCTCATATTAATATCTGAACTTACATTACTAATGAGTTATTGTAATTCGAAATGTCACCCTCATGACAATTAAATATTATTAATTACATTTTTCTTCTACACATATTTTTTTTCTCATCATATTCTGAAATTATTGAATTGCTTCGACATGGGAGTCTTTTTAATACCCATACGCCCGGGGAATAATGTCAATATAATAGGTATAATAGTATAAATCCATAAGTAAAACAAATACAAATTTTGTAATACATTTGCCGTTTATTTTAATTAAAATTATCAGTTCGGCCTGTTTATTGACAAAGATATGAAAAATAATGAAATAAAACGATAATTTTTTAGCACTGCGATAAAATATGAGTACCGAATTCGCTGAATTCAGGACAGTGAAAATTGAGACTCTTGTACCTGAATATAATCTTCCTTGGAAATAGCAAAATTTATGGCGCCCTAAATTTCGCCTAGGTCAAACAAGTAGTCCCAAGAGGCAGCGAGTGGGCCGATTGCTGCTATTTAGGTTAACTCACCATCACGTAACTTTCTGTTGTTGGCAGTTTTTCTTTTCAGGAACTGTCGCCCTAGAGAAGGCCCTAAAGAAAATACTTTACTTCTCCTACTTCTTATTTTTTTTTTTTTTCAAGAAGCTATAACAATCTGTTTTCCAACATTCTAAATTATTATTATTATTGCGATGCAAACTAACTTTATTTTTAAAACTCAGCCTTTAAATAACTTTTGGTGTTTGAATGGCCTAACCTTCGTTGGTATATTGCCTATCCCTCTGTTTAATATTTGGAGAACAGACTCCTCATTCCTCAAATCTCTTTTGACACCTTTTAAAAGCCATGTTCAAACATCAGCTCCTCGGTGGGTTCACGGACATAGCCAAGAGCCCCTTCGATAATTGATTAGCATAAGTTGATTTGTACACCACTGTCACGTGTGATGAAGAGGTACCGTGACGAAACGAGGATGACTCTATTTGAGATTGGGCTAAGGACTCTCGTGACATCCCAGTGACAAAAGTTAAGCAAGAATCGATATTACTTAACACCGCTGTCTATCTTCGATGCAAATCGGATTTTAATCGATATTGGCTTAACGAGATGGCATTTCCATGGCGTTCATAAGTATTCAATTATAGTAAATTCAAAATTACAAACAGAAAAGTCATTTTACATCCCAAGTGGAAAATCTAGAAACATATGAGTTCAAATTTTCGCCTCGCCAAAAGTCTATATAATTTTCTAGTTTTTTTTTAGTCGGTTTTTTAATGTAAAGTTATTATAAGGACTCCAATTTAATTTTATTGATACCCTATTGTCCTGATGATGTGAATACTATTTATCGAACTAATACCGCCGCGAGGTGTTTATCCGTAGCCCAGAACCTCCTTTCTTCCCTGGCATTCACTCGTGAGGAATGGGGGTCAGCTGCGATTGTTGTGGGTTGCGGGTCGCTGGCAAAACAATTCCTTGAGCCATTGTCAATCCTCTCCGTCGAATCCTAATTAAAAGCGGGGATCTATTAGAAAAGTTCATTATCTCCTATTGTTCGCCGTGGATGTAGGTTAGCTATCGGCTCAACGGGAACCAAGAGCCTGCAAGCAAGTCCTCCAAAGGAACCTTACAAGAGCAATAAATGTCGGTCACATTATCGTAAAACTCGGTAGAGGAAGGTCGAGAGTATTAAAGTAATCCATGAAAAGATTTCTCGTGGGCCCATTCAGAGTGGATCTATTATGACAGCTGCTATTGTCCATTTCATATTTGCATTGTGGACTTTGGTCCTGACTAGAAATACGGGTTCTCGCAACTTAAAATGGCTATACGAGTTTGCCGCTGAATGGCCGATATGAGGATATAAGGAGTTTAGGGTGTCAAGGATATTCACGACACGGCGACAATCGGCTAATGTATTGGTTTCTCCTTTACATAAACAGAAACTGGGTTACGTTCGATACTAGGATAATGTCTGTTGGACTGGGAAGAGAAATTGATTCAAATTTAATGTTTATTAAAGTTGTATTTAAATAAAGAATCGCCTTGAGAAAAAATGCAATCAATTCAACATGTGCTGCTATCTCTTAAGTTTTCAGAGATATCAATACTGAAATATCAATACGAATACCTCAATGTAACTTTTTAACACGTCTCATTCGTTACTTATTCTTGGATATATTCTAAAAACAATAAATGATACTAGGTGTTTTGCACCAGCACTTTATTGCTCAGCTCTTAGCGTTGCGACATTGATAGAATTGCCCTTATATGTAAACTAGAAATAGAACGGAAAAAACTGCGTCGCCCCGCAAGGTTACTATGGCGTGGCACAGGGAAATCGCTCATGTTTGGTTTGCGGTTTGACACGATTTCATCTGCATGGAATACGGGTTTCAACTGGTCAATTGTCGATTCGACCTCATATTAATACTGTTATATAGAAATATACCATTTGAGGGCATAAAAACAGCTGACAAAACAATTATTTTTTCTAACTCCAACTATGATTCTGTTAAAATGCACCGTTGCCGAAAATTTGGATGGCGCAATTTGCGCCTGAATATTACGAGTGGATTATACCTTTTCTTAATTCATCAGTTAATTCTTCTGAGAGCAGCATTCTGCATTAACTTATTTCCTTTAACTCTCAATTATGTCCAAGGAAATTTTATTGTATTTTTAAAAAATGAAAAAAACAATCAATCGTGGAATTGTATTTTACAGAAGTAGAAATAAACTGTGGACATTTAAAAAACGGGCAGCGGCCTAGGCAGGAAACCGGTAGTACACCCGTTACAGGAAACAACTGGCAATTATATAGAAGGCTGGGGTCAAGGATCTTTCCTGTCTCTAACCTAGCCCTTAGTTTGTCATTTAATACATGATTTGTTTTATTGTAGAAGGAGGGAGTGGGAGGTTTTTAAGGGGTGGGAGTTTTTGAGGGGGTGGGAGACATTGAAAAAAAAATAATCCTTTGTTTGCAACCCCAAGCTGCTGATATAAGTAATGAAATGTGCCATTATAGGATCCTCAAACTGATTTTTTTAATGCTTACAATATTTTTTTTTATTTTTTGGAAATTTTGTATGGAGTGATTTTACAAGATTTAATTTTTAAACTATTTTTCATTTCTTTTTTTTTTTTAGATGGAGAATCACTTCTGAAGGAGGAGGATGCTGAAAAACCTACAACTGCATTAGATCCACCGCAGTCTCCTGAAAGTGAAGAGCAGAAGAAAGACCCAGAGCGTCCTAAGACACCACCGAGAAGATTTATTTCCTCAATTCTCGGGGGAGATGCACCTTATGGAAGCAGCAGACACGTGCTGACTGTTGCTGAAAAGAAAGAATACGCCAGCACCGAAAAACCTGACGAACCACCTAAGTGTCAACAGGTTTCCGTCATTCAACGGACACCAGGCCTGCCTAGCAAACCGGGTTTGGCGGTAGAGCCAGAACAGGAGGCCCCAATTGACTATCACGTCCCCAAAAAAGAAGAGTCTGAAGAAGGCAAAAACAAATTAGCTTTAGCATTCAAGAGAGGTCAGATATTGATAGCAGGCAGGAGGATTAGTAGCAGTGGTCAAATTTTGATGGCGGCTGCTGGTCACAGCAGAAGTGGAGGAGGAGGAGGCCACAGTGGTGGCCAACAGAGTGGCAGTTCTGGAGGAGGGTCCAGGGGTTCGGGTGGAGGATCATCTTATTCACTCAGTGGTGGTGGCGGCATGTCTTCCGGCAACTCTGGTGGTGCTGTTGGTGGCACTGGAGGAGGCGGGGGACCGGGTAAGTCAAATTATGGCCCCAGTTCACCGCCCACTGGATCCTTGCCACCGTTCTATGAGAGCCTGAAAGGAGGTGGCCTGCATGGATATCAGCAATATGGATCCCAGTACCAGAATCTGGTCAATGACCCGCTTGCTATGGATTGCGACACTGGGCAAGAGCTACCCAACCACTATCCTCCGAATGGAGGCGATGGACCTCCTAAGCAATATTCGTTACTCCAGAATGTCTGTGCAACCTATGGCATATGCGTTAAAGAGGAGGAAGATCTATCAGCATATGTCAAGGATCAGAACTTTTTGCAATATGATGATGCTCTTATGGTTGATTCTGTGACAGGAGCAGTGGTCGACCCCCTGCAGTTTACTGCCACTCTTACATTCTCAAGTCCTGCTGACCACACAGCAGCTCTCTTTGAAAGTCTGTCTGATGCTGCTGATCTTTTTCTTCGAGAGGTAATTTGATTTTATATTTCACGTAGTTAATTTATTTTTCTTCTATTTATAATAGATATTAGATAAATTAATCTATAATTTCTTCAATATCATTTTTTGTATTGAATCGACAGCATTAAGGATCTTCTTTTTGTTTCTAGCAAACTTCTACTGAGACGATTCCTCCACCAGTTGAACCATCAGTGAACCCTTTTCCTGAACATAGGGTAGGGTTCCAAGAATCAGGACCAAGTTATCCAAGATTGCCTCCAGCTTATCAGGATGTTAAAGACAGGGAAATTGGTACCAATAATAACAGCATTACAGAATCAGAGAGACCACAGAACCTTCAACTACAGGTGCAAATACAACAGCCCACCAAACAACCAAAATGGGAACCTAATGTAAGAATAAATCATAGAGCTACTAGTTCTGATTCTGGATACATTATTATATAACCTATTTTCATTTTTTATTGTTCTCTTTCAGACGAATTCTGCCCAAGGTTCTCTTCTTTCTCCTGGTCTTTCTTCCCTAGAACTTGATTCAAGCACCTCCATGTCATTACCCTCACCTACAAGTTGCTCTCTGGATGGGACTGGTTCACTCTCTCCTCCACCCCAACCTCCAACTGATATTACATCCATCCCATCTCTCCAAGTCCGGGTCGGAGTTCTCCAGCACAGGGTGAGTAGCTATTGTTCATCTCCTTTGGAAGTAGTAATGAACTTGAGAAATTTTAAGCTAAGACTTCATCATTTTTTTAAACATTTATTTATTCACTGATTAGGCTTGTTTTCAAGAAAAACAAATCTTATTATGGAAAAATAAATAGATACACTTCAATTTTTTGAGAGCATCAATAATAGCTTTTCATCTTCTAATAACTATTTATTTTCTGTTAATTTATCTCAGAACCTCTACTGACTACTAGTTCTGTTCAAAACATTTCATCTTGATACTATTGGATGCTTATGAAGTCTGTTTAGTTTTCTATTTTTATTGCTACTTCAAAAAGGAAAGATGGCTTAACATTATAAATTTGAAAAAATATAAACAACTAACATGATTTTGATTTTTCGGTGAAGACCGCACGCCCAACAGGAATGCCTATAATGATGCAGTCTTCACCCAGCAGCCAAGTAAGTAATGTAAGCCATCTTTCTTTTGATCCCTAAGTGCTTAGTAAATCATTAAATAACAAATTGATTAACATTATTATAATTACATTTTAGCTTGGATTACCTGGTGATACTGCTTTGGAGTTTGTGAATGGTGGTCATGGAATAAAAAATCCTCTTGCCAACAGCGAGAATGCAACGATTCCTAGGCCACCAGAAGACAAAGATGATAAATCTGGAATAAATCACAATGGCAGATTCACATGCCATTTGTGTTCGAAGACATTCAGCCTTCAACGTCTTTTGAATAGACACATGAAATGCCACTCTGATGTTAAACGATACCTTTGCACATTTTGTGGAAAAGGCTTCAATGATACTTTTGACCTGAAAAGGCACACAAGGACTCATACAGGTAATTATAAGATAAATAATTTCAATGTGTTTTATGAATTCAGAAAATAACATGTTCTAAATATATGGGCACAGCATATTCTGCTAACTAAATAATTTAAAAGATGTATTTGTTCTTTAATTTTGAAATTATATATTTCAAATGTTTAATGCATAATGTTTAAACATTAAAGAAGAAAAAATATTGTATATTACAAAGATTAAGATTTACTCCTAAATAAATCAGCCTTTCTCATTTTTTATGATTTGAAATATTAACATATATTTATTTAGTCTTAATTTAAAAACGATCAGTATCTCTTTTGTAAATTTCTCAATTAAAATATTCATGATTTATTATTTTGCATATTAGCATAGTAACAACCAATTTATCTTTTACAGGTGTCCGACCTTACAAATGTAATTTATGTGAAAAATCATTTACACAAAGATGTTCCCTTGAATCACACTGCTTAAAAGTCCATGGAGTTCAGCACCAGTATGCATACAAGGAACGCAGAACAAAGGTTTGTATTGTTATTTTCTTCTTTAAGTAAAATGAATATGCAAAAGGGCAATTAATGGCAAAGGGCAATTTTTTTTAAGTTTAAGGGCAAGTTTTTATAGTTATTACTATTCACTTAATATGGTTATGTCCTCACCATATCCATCCATTTTGAGAATGGAATCTGCGTCTGTGAAATTTTTCCAAAGTATCATTAAAGAATAATTTTCAAATAAGTAATAACAAATCTTAATCTTTTTCTTTTTTCAGATGTATGTCTGTGAAGATTGTGGACACACTACGAATGAACCAGAAGTTCACTACCTGCATTTGAAGGAAAATCACCCCTACAGCCCTGCACTTCTAAAATTTTATGATAAAAGGCACTTTAAATTTACAAATTCAAATTTTGCCAATATGCTTCTTGTTCGATCTTAAACTTACATTTTGCATTAGACCTTACTTGCCAAAATTATGTACTTGATTATCATTAGGTTGTTTCTTCAATGATTATAAGATTTTATTTAATAAAGTCTTCTTTCATCCATAATATTGGTAACATAGGTCTGATTTGAAATGTTAGCATTAAGCAAGTTAGAATGTTAATACTTGTATAGTGAATTTTATTTATAAAGAAGTCCAATAATTTTTTATTATCATTTATCAAAACTTTTTCTTTTAAAGAATAAAATACAGTAACTATAATAATAATAATGAAGAAGTTGATGTATTTGATAACAACAAATTTTGGATTTCTGTTTCACAGTTTTATTGAAATGTTTTTAGTTTTAATAAATGTGTGGGGAAACCTTCATAATGTATTATTTTTATAAATAATTATTTAATTATTAGGTACCTGTGATATAAATTTGAAAATAAACTATTATTATTTAAGACAGTGTTGACAAATCAGCTGAATGGTAAATGGAGTGTAGTCTATGGATGGCGGTTTCTATAACTTTCTCGAAATATTTTTATTTAAAACTAGTTTTATCACTTACAAATATAAATAGGTCAATCTTCTTCCTTTTTTTTTTTTTTTTTTTTTTTTTTTTATAAAATAAACCATCTAAAACTCTTGGCTAGCTTACGGGTCGTTATTCGGTTTTGCCAGTATAAACACTGTTTCATTTTGTACATAAATGTTATATTTTTTATATTTTAAAATAATTCATATAAATATTACATTCTAATAATGAATGTTAATCATGCTACGACCTTAATGTAAATATTTTCTTTTTAAAGGGTAAGTGGCACTATTTTGTTTATCCAATAACTATTTAAAATGACTTTTTACTTTTAAAATGTCTTTTTACTTTCTAAACAAAGAAATATATACTCTTAAGTAACATCTAACTTTCAAAAATATGAACATCTTGCTGGTAATCGAATGAAAACTAGGTAATTCATTTTATTAGTTTTAAAAATAATCAATCAGCATATTTTCAAAAATCATGCATTTTTTATTATACATATGTGGTTTAGATATAAATTAAACTCGAGTACTTACAAAGTAATTAATCTCTATTGTGTAACAATAATACATCTTGAATGGCAGTTAAATATATTTAACTGAATTTGCTAATTTTTAGGTTATTTCCTATATTAAGCTTATTAGATTACTAAATAATTGATATAAGTTTTTTTTCTAAAAAACTGAAAAGTTTATTTAAGTATTATTTTTTCATCGGCCTGGTTTAAGGTTGCCGACAAATTGATATTTGGAAGGAAGAGATTAGGAACTAAATATTTGACAATGCATAGTATGTAATCATACCCATAAGTTTAGATACAAACACCCTGGCATTGAATGATCCTACATTATTTATTTTTGTTTCAATCCGAATAATATCATGCCTGCAGCATCTTACAGGAAATAAAATAAAAATTGTAAATTAAAAATTAATTCAGTACTTCATTTTAGTATCATTATTGGTTACTAAATTGTCTCTGTAATTTAAATGGAAATAAAACATAAATTTGGTAATATATTAGTAGATAGAAATCTGACTTTGAAGCCACATAGTTTTTTCTTAGCAACTCATAATCTGAAAAAAAAACTATTAGACTAGCTTCAAGTATCCCAGTTTTAGACTCATATATTTTTTATAAATTAATTAGAAAAGTTAAAAAAAGAGATTATCGGTAGCTACCTGCAAGCAGACTGTCAATCAATCGGCAACCTTACCTGATCTACCAGCAGAGATGTTATTCTGATTATTAGTCGTATTTTAAACATTGATGTAGACAAACATTGAGAAAGATTTAGATTTAGGCTTTTGTAAAGAACTTGTGCAATATATTATGGGTATTTTAGTTAGTAAAATAACAGAGCATTTGTGGTAGATGATTTGGAAGGACAAGACAATGATCGAACGAGCTGCTACAGGCACTATATGTATTTAAATTTTCCTCGTGTTTTAAACAGATTTAATCTGCTCTCATGCTTTCTTGTTTTACTAAAAACTTACTTGGCAGGGTAATTTGGGGAGTTTTCATTATGTATAAGTATGACTGAAATAAAAATAAGTTTGATATTTAAAAAAATAATTATTATTAATAAGAACACACAGAGGTAGATTCGATAGGCGTGTTGATATTTTATATTGAGAAGGTAACTTATTTATGAATTCACTTTTTAATTATTTAATATTGAAGCAGACTAGGAAAGCTGATTCGGATCTTTTATACCTCAGATTTCTCTCGTAAAGAACATCACAACTTAGACTTAAGTAACTCCACATTAGTTGACTTCAGTATTTTAATTGTTATCATGTAGTTATTAATTTATAGAACATTAGAACTATTGCATATTCATTCTGAAGATAGAATAGTGTGAATGAAAATTATTATATTGATTTTTTTAAAGTTGCATTTTATTGTTTGTAATGTTATTCTCATTTTACAAATAAATTAAAGTGGTAATAGAATGAATTTTCTTTGTTTTTAAACATACCCAATTTTTTTTTTTTTCAAGAACCTCATCATCCTTTAACTACTATTAAGAAATGCTGATAAGAAATAAACTGTAATCTTTACTTCTTTTTTTGAAACGTTAGCAATCTGTAAATTTCAAATGATTAAAACTATTTATAAAAATCACTATCAAATTTCAAATAATGAATAAACGTGAAATAATAATTTTGAAATAATAACTGGGAATGTTTAAATCAGAAGTTTTATTCAATTGATACTTGATTTAAAAATGAAGGTTGAGGGAAAGAAAGGGCTGAGAATTTAAAAATATATATTTTTTTTTATAAGATGTTAATTTTAAAGTAGACTAAAAAAATCTTCAATTTTAATGTAGTTACTTTTTTGCAGACTGATTTCACACGGGAAGCATCCACAGTACGAACCCTTCAAGCCCAACCATTCCATGTACAACATTAGCATACAAAATTATTAAATTATATAATGTTAAGCTCGGATTGTGAAATGGGCTTTTTCTATTTTTTTCAAAAAGTTATACACTAACTACAGATTATTCTTCGTACTACAAAAAATAGTAGAAATTAAACATGGTATAAGCACAGAAAATGGTTAATACTTTGAACTAACACACTATGACGAAAGAGTCCATTTAATGGGAAATGTTTGATTAGGCAGTTTACAAGCACAGTGCCTTACGAGTGGAAAAATATTCTTACTCTAAAAAAAATAATAATAATTCCATTAATGATAATTTGCCCAAAATAAATTATTTAAGAATATTATTATTTTTTTAATTCACATGAAAATGTAAAATAGGGCTGGATCAAAGTGCCAGTTTCACTATTATTTTTTTAAACTTCAATATTGTAATTATTATTCGTATTTTGTATTATTAAAGAATATGGCTTATTTATTTTATATACATTATTAAAAAAAAAAAAAAAAAAAAAGGATTGGAAGATTTCCAAAAAATATGTAAATACTTTCTGTACATATTACTTAGGGGAAGGACAAATATGATGTATCGTTTCCAATATGTATAGCTGGGATCAAGCTGGTTTTGTACTTCTGCTTCCTTTCTTTCTTTTATAGGATTTTCGAAATTATAATAAAGTATAATAAAAAATATCAGAGTATATAGCCCATTAATTTTGTATATGTAGAGTAAATAGAAGAACTTAGTTTTATATTTATATATTAAACCTAATTGAAATTTTAAACAATGTATAGAATTGTTGATTTGTGCAGTGATTGTACAACTATGATAAATTGTCTTATTGGTAAATTATCCTCAAATATCAGGGCAAGAGGACTGTTAAAAACTTTTTTATATGAGTGTATATACTAGTGACAAATGTAGTAAACAAATAAAGAATTGTTTAATCTCGTACATTTATACATTAATTCGGGATTATTTTCAATTATCCAAGCCCTCTCCTATACAATAAAAACCAAGCGAAATCAATTCGAATGGGCGAAGCAGTCTCCAGCCCAAAGATAATAATTAAAGCATTGACCTATAGATATCAAACCTGAAGGTCCATGGAAAAAAAAAATGGGATTAATTCTAATATATATAATAATTAAATTATGAATTTGTACTACACGATTAGTTAGTACTATAAATAATACTGACTGCTCCATATCTATCTATTTCTTCAAAACTTCTCAGTTCTTGGGATGCAGAATTAATTTTTTTCTTACTTTTAAAAGTACCAGCAAATACTTCTAAAAATGTTTTTTGGGACGTTTACTCCCATATTTTTAGTCAAAATTAGAGTTTGATCTAAAATATTATTATTTTGTTTTATGTCATCTACCATCCTTTATATTTATTAAGACCCATAACTTTTATCGGATTTGGTAATTTTTTAAAGAAATTGAGCATCATAAATTGTACAAAAAATAAGTTTTTCATAATGTTAACCCAATTTAGCAAACACTCTCACTAATCATCCTTATTATTTTAAAAATATTATTTTTTTTACATCTTGTATCCAATATTTGGAGAATGATTTATTTAAAAAATTAAATAAAAAGAATCCAGTCCAAAACTATTTTTGACTAATCTCTTTGATTGCTTCTTCACTAAAATTTCTAACATGTTAGATTCATGAACAGACGGGTAAACAATATAGAGCATAAATTGAGTTCTTTATGCTTATTTGAGTTAGTTTTTTACTTTTAAGGATTCCATATAACTATCCAATAGACAAGATGCTACTTGGATTTTTACTGACAGACATGATAGAATAATATTTCAAACATATGATAGTTGACATCAATCTCAATTCAACACAGAATAAATCTATAATTTCAACTAAACAAAAATAAAAATGATGTAGGATAGATAGAGAAAATGTGGTTCAGAAAAATGAAAATAGAAAAAAAAGCTAGAAACAAATTTCAAGTGAACCATTAATCACCGATGAATTACCAGGAACTAAATTTTCTCATACATATGTACTAAACCCTTCTTATCGCAATATTTCTAGAATCCCTCATCTTATTTAATAAATAATTACAACAGTAAACCAGGCCTGTTTATCAGTCTGCCTATAAATGTAAATTCAAAATTATTTATATTTAATATTTTTAATATAAAAAAAAAGGAGTAGGAAGTTGGTGGGGGCACCTGCTGACAAAAATTTCTCCTAAAGTGGACCAGAAACTTGTCAAGCAGGAGTAACATAAGAGAAATAGAACCATAAAAATGAACTTCAATATTTATATTCTTTGGACAATACAGATTTACATGTGTAGTAAAATATCCTTCTGCAATAACTAAGGGAATATGCAGTGAGAAAGAACCTACAAAAGCATGACAAAATTATCATTTTAAATAGGAATTCAACATCTAGCAACAATTTGTTTGTATAGAAGAGGATTAGCACTGTAAATCCACTCATGAGTAATTTATCATTAAAAAAATTTCAAGCAAGTTCAGGAATTCCTCAATCTTTACATTATTGGTTTCTGAAAATTTTACAAAAGTCAAAATGTGGAAAGTAGGGTAAACCAGACAGTTACTGACACCCGAAACTTTAAATTAAAGAAGTAAGTAAACAAGTCCTAATTTTATTTCAAGATTTACATGAATCTAATGTTTGAAGGGCCCTCTAAGCCATCTATTAAATAAGTGTTTAGCAAACTAACCATAGGGAAGATTTCACAATTAATACCTTCGTGAATTCAGTTGGTAGCCTGTTAATGGCTACAACCTTCTGATTTCCATAAGAATTCTTATCCAATTGTTTTGTTCCTACTCCCTTCCTACATTTTTTCAATAAAGATAAGCAGTTTAAGTTTATTTGTTTAATGTCACTTTATGCCATTAAGGCTAATCGGACGATGCTACAGTGGGAGTCCTAAATTTTGCCTATCCAGGTATAATTAGGATAGGGATCTATAACGAGTACCTGACATGGTACAGGCTCGGGACCTCCATTTTACATCCTATCCGAGGGACGGCATGGCTAAGGATTTTTTATTCCCATTAAAAAATCCTACGACCACCGCTGGAGATAAGCAGTTTATTTTATTTGCTAATCTATAATTGAATTGTCTAGAGTGATTTTAAATTAAAATAATCAATTTAAATATTATTATTTAGGGGTGACAATAACAGGTCAGTTTTTCCAATGCATTTTATTATTGACACCCCATGTCAATAACTAAATTTTGATTTTTTTTTTTTTTTTAATATTGATGGCTCTGTTTTAATTTTGATAGTTTAATCTTCCTGATAAATCTGTAATGTTTTTTTAACTTTAGTTCTAGTGTAACTAGTTATTGGCATGGGGTGTCAATTACTAGTTTTTGGGTTCAATGACTAGTTATTGACACTGTCAGTTCCTACAAGTAAATTGCTTTTTTGTGTGTGTATGTGTGTACAAGTGCTAGTATGCCTAAGAACATTTATACCTAGATTTAGCCAGAAGGATTTAGAGGATGCCTTGAAGGCCATAAAGGATGGCTTTTCCATTAAATCAATCTACAAAAGATTTAGGGTTCCTCGGGCAACTTCGGATTAAGTGATAAATTTGTAAAATCATCGTTTCGACCAGGGCCGATTCTTTCAGATAAAGACAAACTTACTCTAGCTGCTTGGGTAGAACATTGTGCGAAAAAAGGATTCCAACATCTTACAATCAATAAAAGAAATTATTGAATTAAAAAATATGAGCACACCCTTTAAAGATAATAGTCCTGGTGATGTCTGGTATAAGGCTTTCTTACGAAGGCACCCATCTATAGCAAAGAGGACTTCCTAGGGTGTACCAGTCTGGTACCAGCGCTTGTGCTTCTGAAGCCAATGTGGTTCATGAACGTCCAACAAATATAGAAGAAGAGGATTAATTTATAAATGCTTGCAAGTATTACTTCATCCTGAAAGCATTTTCATCCTACAAAAAGGATTATGCAATAAGGTCTAAAACAAAAAATGTTTAAAAGGATATGACCATATCCCTGAAAGTGACGAGTCTGATGAATTTGTTTGTCCTGCGCGTTACATCGTGGAGTCTGATCCAGATATAAATGAAGATGAAGATATGAATGAGGATGATGCCATCTAAATTAATTATTTTATGTTACATACACCTACCGAAATTTATAATATTTTTTTTTGTTATTTAAAGTAGTTTAATTTATAATGTTTAATAAAGAGGTTGAATATTTTAATTGCTTTTTATATTACATTAAAGTTTAATATGTGTATGTGGTGTTATTTCTTTATAATGATCTATAATAAATTTTTAAAAATAAAGGCTAAGGGGGCAGGGTGTGTCAATAACCTATCCACAAAGTGTCGATAACTAGTTTTTGCACTTTTTACCATAAATATTCTCATATGGTAAAACTATTAAATTTTTTACCCAAAAAAAACTCTTGAGTCTTTACAAGCATAAATAAGAGGTGCTATTCAATTTGATCCCTTCATAAAAAGTATACAATTTTTTTTAAATTTCACCACAGAAATTTAGTCTTGAGGACAGAGTGTCAATAACTGTCAGGTTTGCCCTATCAAGTTAATAATAATGTTGGTAATTTATTTTTTAAGAAATCAATTTTTAACTTTTATGACATCAAATGTTATTTATTTATTTTTTCAAATATTATTTTATTTATTTATTAAGGAGAACAAGAATGATATTTTCCCTTCAGTCTGATTAAAAGTTCCACACATGGTTTTCTCTCACATAGTTTTTCTTGATTGAAGGGTAACAAAATTAGAGAGATGCATTTAACAGTAATTGTGTTTAATGTTATTTTAACCTTAGTATATTTTAGGAGGGGGAAAATCATTTTCAAAATAAAAACAGCCATTTTAATGAATGTACAGAGTAAAAGTAAAATAAAAAGCAACTCTTATACAATGGGACGAAGGTAGGCAAACTGTTGTATTGTTGGGGGTAGTAAAAAAAAAAAAGTTGATTTATATAATTAACAACTTATATTAAATATCAACGATAACAAAGACATCACTATGCCCTTCCTTTTCATGTATTTGCATTGCTGAATAGGTAATAGCCTTTACTTCAGCTCCTTGAGGGTGCTTCCCAATCATGAAAGTTTCACCAAAACCTTGAGCTTTGATTTTGAGATTCTCTCTATCGAACTCTAATATCCTTATGAACTGAAAAAAAAAAAATATATATATAAATATACTGATGTTAAATACAGACTATCAAAAATCAATTAGTTGTGTTATATTATAGATCATCAATATTTATCAGTAATATTATAATGAGGTGTTCAAAATCATTGTGTCTTGTGCCTATTTTTATATTTATTTCAATTTGGAATTCAAAATTAATTTTGAAGTGAACGACTATGTTTTAAGACTTTACAGCTCGGTAGCAAGAAGAAGTATTTAAATATTTCATTTAAAAATTTAAAGAATGGATTTATTTTTACATGAAGCTCCTCAAAGTACTTAAAAATAAATGCCCTTTAATTTTTTTAAACCTTCCTTTCAATTAAATGCTTCTCCACTCCACATTCTTTTTTAGATGTGTATTAGTGGAGAGAAGAATAAAAGAAAATAATACAAGGTTTGAAATTGTTACACGATAGCCAACCTTCTCATATTTCAGTTTAGGTTGCATTATTTTTTCTGTGGCTGAGTTTATATTATAATCATTAAATAATATTGCATGGAAAGCTCATATGATACTACATCAATAAAACATGTTTTTATAACAACAAAAAAATTGAAAATGACAGTATCATTGTGTTTCTGCAGCATGTTATGAGATTAGATTTAATGTAGTGTAAATCTGTTATTCTTAATAAATATATAATCTGACCACAAGAAGTTTGCAGTCTATGCTAAAAATCCAACTAAAAACAAGACCTTACTTTAAACAAGGGAGGCAAGATAAAGAAAGTAACGGGTAACAATTAAACCAGTTATTATTTATTACCTTCAATATTAACCAGACGAAGCGATGAAAATTACCAGTTTAACTGGTGATTAAAATCGGGTGGATACCAGGGGGGGGGGAGGGTTAATCTGAAAAGCCCTTTTAATCAGTGTCAGCCAGTTATTTGTATTTTTAAACCGGATATAACCAATGCAGAAAATAACTGGTCATAACCAATTTTTCCATAAGAAGATACAGTTATCAGTCAAACTAGCTGGTTACTGACATTCCTACTTCAAGCATTTATTAAAACTAAGCATCTAAACATGTCTCTGAGATCCAGAATCCTTGTAAATAATTTCATAAAAAAAGAAGAAAAATAATTACTTTAGGTACAAAATAGGGTTCTGCAGAAAACAAAAATAAAAATTCATCTAAAAAGTGATATAATAGAGAAATTAAGTCATCAGTTCCTTCCGATTCAACTATATGTGTTTCCTTAACTTCAACATAATCCAATTCAGTCATATAGCCAAACATGGCAATAGCACATTGTTCAAAAGCTTCTTTCAGGGTATCTCCCCAAGCATGTAACCTGAAATTAAAAAAAAATATTTAATTTTAAATACAATAAACCACGGAACAATACCCAAATGTACCAAAGAGGTGTAACTAACTACTAGGTGTAACATATAGTAACTAACTATTCTAATCCTGGTGAGTAGGTCAAGATTTATGCCCTGTGGCCACAAAGATATAAAAGCCAACCTGCCAAGGGCGGATCCGTCGTTATTAGGCTCGAGAATGATAAAGCGGGTTGCACTCTAAGATCCTCGGCTATCATGACAGGCATGTCAACCATAGATGGCATCATTGGGTGGTTGCCAAGATCACCGATAAACCATGAAGTGGTCGAAGTAGAGAAGAAGTTATGCTCACCACTGCCTATGTCAACAATATAAAAACAGAAGCAGATCAAAGGTCAAAAGTCTTCATGGTTAGAACCTGTGCAATAAAAGTGTTTAGTTGTTGTTGTTCAGTTCTTACTTGCCATGGACTGAATTTGGAGTCCTCGAATTTCAGTACCCATGTACTGAATAGCCAGGGGTCCTTCATTCTTCACTGGCATTTGGCCTAATATCTCTGACTACAGTCTGTAGGGCTCGACTTGAGAATTTGTGAAGCAATATTAAAACTAGTGATGTGTACCTTCATTTTGGATATAAGAAGAGTATACAGCAAGAAAAAACAATTGCTAAATTCCTGTGACCTTTTCAATATAAAAAACTGATTTAATTTAAAAATAATCACTAAAATATATATATAACTTTATTTGGTGTAATCAAATGTCTTCAGCTACATCAAATTAGGCAGCCTGTGATATAAAGCATGTGTTCAGCGGGTGTGAGAGAAGAGAATGTCACATATCCAAAAAGCTGTGAAGGAAGATAAGTGTTGAAGATGTTAACCAATAAGGGGTAGGGATCATGATGCAGCAAAGATGGATTGAAACTGATGGAGGAAAGCTATCCATCATGGAACAGTCCAATACAATCGATTATATAGTTTCCTCTTCAGGGCCTCAGTAAAAATTTATTTCTGAGAGTTAAAGCAGTAAACCCTAAAATAATTAGATGAATTCTGGATAATGTAACCAAGGTTCCTAAAATACAAACTATACATAGATCAACAAGATAATTGTTTTTTATCGCATAATACTCACTGGACATCCGCTGTGTGATCCAAATCTGAAATAAAAAAAGATCCTTAGAATAAATGAAAAACAATTAACAAATAGGTAGTTGAGAGCCATGCATATTAATTTTGATTACTTACATTCATATTTGCACTCGGGTATCACGATTTCTTCATCTTCAAATACGAAACTACCCATAATAGATTTGACAATTCACTTCGGAAATCACCAAATGATAAGAATAAAACTAACACTGTTTACTACAAGATAAGCATGAGTTAAAACATTGTAGTAACCTCTTCCATCCAAAGCTGTTTAGATATTTACATACAGGTTATGAATCATTTAGGCAAATATTTACACTAATTACGAATACACTTTCAACAATTGCAGAACTACTCCTCTCATCCTGCCAATATGATATTATTCTGTTCAAATCAGCCCTTAAATAAGGATTTGAAAGGGAAAAACTCAATTCTGATTGTAGTGTTTTCGTGAGGGAACACCTAGCCCTGTTGGCAGCTCGCTGGCCACGCTACAGTTGTGCTTTGTGCCGGCTCTCAAGAGTCGTGATACTGTGGGTTAAATAGTTTTTGAATGTCAACAGTACTGTAGTTTTTATTTTTTTAAGATCCCTTCTAATATGGCACTCCTCAAGTCTAGAGGACTTCGTATGTCCCCTGAAAAACAAGAAACTTTATTGAAACTGTCTATTCTATCAATTACTGCAATTTTGTGTAAGTGTCATGTATTGTTTTTCTACTTAAGGGTTTATTTTTTTTGAGATTCATTCTCTCAGAGACACTATAGAATACAGATACATGTAATTTTAAGATTTAAGTGTTGCCACTTACCATCTTATATCATCATTTTAGTTAGTGTATACCATAATTATAATTGAAAAGAACTATGGTTTTTTTTTTTGTTTATCTTTTAATATTTTATTTTCTAATTTATCATGTTTGTGACATTAATTCCATTGATATTGTAACTTATATTAAATTTATTATATTGTTATTTGATTCATAGTATCCACCCTGCAAAGATTTATTTGAGCCCTGTTCAAGGGTTTTGATATTAGGAATTATCTAAAAGATGTTAATATTTGCTTTTATTTTTAATTTCAGCATTCGCTACAAGATTGTTTTCTGTACTGAGATTTGAAAGTGTTATTCATGAATTTGATCCTTACTTTAACTACAGGACTACGCGTTTCCTGGCAGAAGAAGGCTTCTATAAGTTTCATAATTGGTTTGATGACCGAGCATGGTATCCTTTGGGAAGAATTATTGGAGGTATTGTTTATATTCATTAATTATAATAAGACAACTAAGCCTTCTAATTTACTTGATTTGAATGAATTTTTACTTCTTGTAATGCCGATTTCCATGAGGAGTTGCTTTCTTTATAAAATATTAATAATGGTATCAGATAAATTTATTCTTACATTTTTACTTTTGAGGTTGAATTGAAATGATTAAGTCCGAGGACAAGGCTTACCAAAGGAAGTCACAATTTTATTTGTAATAATTTTAATTAAATAATTATTGCTCTATTCACACACATCTAAACAGTCCCCAGTGGTTCATCTGTATGTGGAAATTAATTATATCTATGGCTATTATTACTTGCTTTTCACCGTTAAGAACAATGTATTATTTATTTTAATTTAATTTTTCATATGTATATGTAATTTAAAGGATTAAATCTTTAATTATAAACCATACAACATTGTAGTTCTTGTCAGCATCAAATTAGATGCCATATTTATAGCCCATTTTAGCAGTTACATAAAAAAAATAAGATAACAATTAATCATTTAAGGAATATAAATTTTGATCTTAATTATGTTGAAACTTTGTAATATTTTGTTGAATTTAAACTGCTTATCAGTTCTCTCCAAAATGATCTTAAATTTATGCAACTTTTTCTGATAATCAATAAACCCTCTCTTAAATTATTTTTAAATTCCTTTATATATGAAAACTGTCATTTTATCTCTGATGCTTTTATCTACAGAACCCACCATATTCTACTCTAATCTATTAATATTGACTCAATAAATATTTAGTGAAACTGTTCAATATATATGAAATTAATTACTTATTTACTACTTCATTTAACAACAAAATAGATTTTGTTTATATATTAAGTTACAGTTGTTAATTAATTGTATTATATATATATATATATATATATATAAGTTGTTGTTAATACAATTTTTTCATTTTACATCATACAGAAACTTTTTGAAACAAAAATTTTAAATTTTCCATGTCTCGTAATAATATTATAGATAAATATTTAAAAATCCATATTGTAAGTAATATCTCTATAAAATTTATAATAGAAACCATCTTAGCAGTTGCCTTTCATTCATTTATTCATTTATATCTGTTATCAGTCAGAGACTATACAGAGGGAGTTGGCATATTAACATAAGCATAAAATAAAATAAAGTAACAGCCTTCTTTCCAAGGCTAAAAAAATATTGAAAATAGAAAAAGAAAAAAAAATGAAAAAGAAAAATATCATTTAAAAAATAAACAAAAGAACATCATGCGATAAAAAAAATAATAAGTACAATAGATAACATACTTAGGTACATAATTACAATAATAGCTATGAACATAACTAAAAATCAATACAATAGTAATCCTCCAACTGAGAATAGATTTAATTTTAAACCTTAAAAACAGAAATAAAAACAAAGCAAACAAAATATTTTGTAGATAGAATAAAATCTATTTTCTGTCCTCAACTAGCTTAATAAAAAATATATAAAAATCATTCAGTTTATTTAAATCCTCCGGCTCCGAGAAACTAAGTAAATCCGCTAATTGCTGTTCCTCATCAGCAGACTCTGATAAATATTTGTTTAAATATTTTATTCTAAATTCTAAGTTAAAGGGACAGATTAAAATACTGTGCTCTAAATTATCAGGCTCATTCAAAGCACAGAGCTTACAGGAATGACAGGAATCAAATTTTATTTTATTCCTATTTAAATAAATCGTGGAACATTTTTTATTAGCTACCCTTATTTGAGCCTCTAATCTTAATTTATTAATGTGAGCATTGAACATTAAATATGGTTCGCAGGAAAATGAGTAACTTGAAATCTTCAGAAAGATTGTGCTATAACGACTATTCAGAATAAAATTAATATCTTTGCTGAATAGATTATTTTCAAATGCATTTAACAAGCTATTGCGATTCCCTCTAAGTAATTGGAGATCTTGGGATTTAAAAACATGCTCGGCACCTATCACTTCGAAGTATTTTCTTAGTTCCGTCACCCAGTTATAGGGCATGGTGGAGCTGCTAAGCTCCAGCAATCTCAAATAACATATCATGGGTAAGCGGTGCGCTGGCATCTCCAACAAAGATTCCCACCAGCTTAACATTCGCTTGAATATTTTAAATTGAACGTGGTGCCTACCAGTTTCAAGTCTAACGAATGAGTCAGCAGTAGTTTTTGGTAAATGCAACAGAAACTTTAAAAATCTTAATTGCCCTCTCTCTAAAACATTAGTATAATTTAATACCCAAACTTCTGACAAATAGAGAAGTATACTCTCGCTAATGGAATCGTATAAGGTTGATTTAGTTTTCCAGTCATCACTCTTACATGACTTCAACAGGGAAATTACCACAGAGGTAGCAGAAGCGTTTTTGGCTAGGAAATGTTCGCTCGTTTTAAGAAATTTGGCGGAAGAAAAAAATGGAACACCTAGATAGATAAATTTAGAGCAGTACTCAATGGATTCTGATTTGAACATCAATCACTTAGCTTTAGAGAAATTTCCTCCTTTGGTGAAAATCAGAGCAAAAGTTTTATCAATATTCACTGTGAGGCTGTTGTAGGTACAGTATTCCTCAAGAATATTTAAATTTCTTTGGGCACCTATCCAGGAAGGTGAGAGTTATACCACATCGTCTGCGTATAGGAGCAAGTTCAAATCTCTGTTGTTATTCAAAGTAAGTCCAAGGGAGTTACGATCACTGAAGAACCTGACTATATCCGAGATGTACAGGGAAAAAAGAAGAGGACTCAAAATTTCTCCTTGTAAGACCCCTTCGGAAATAGGAATCACTCCAGAAGAAGAGGCTCCGTCCAAAATTAATATTGAGGCGTTTTTGTAAAGATTACCCACAATATTTAGAAACCTGCGGCTGACTCCCATACTGTATAGTTTATACCATAACTTATCGTGATTTATGGAATCAAATTCTCTATGGTAATCTACAAAAACCGCGAAAACTTTTGTCCTTTTAAATCTAAGATTGATGTTGAGTGCTCCTGAAAAGGCAAACACACAGTCACGACACCCCCTCCCTTTTCGAAACCCCATTTGCTCCTCAGGCACAATACTCCCTAATTCTACCCAGTCATACAGTCTCTTATGAAGAATATTTATGAATATTTTGGTGATCGTGTTAAAGATTGCAATGCCCCTGTAGTTGTAAGGGTCCATCGTCTCACCTTTTTTATGGATCAACTTCATCCTAATAACAGACCACGCGTTAGGAGGAGATTCAGCAGTTGCCTTTCATTTACTATTATCTCCATTCTACCTCCTCAAATATTATATTTTATTTGTGCTATCCAAAAATAAAAATTAAAAGTGTCTTCTAAATTTTATGAAAAAAAGTTAAATATTCATTTTTATTATCATTCTTGTTTTCTAAATAAGTTTAGAATCATAAACAAATATTTTGTTATTTATTTAAATACTAGATATAATTTAAAGTAGCGGCATAAAATGGATGAATTTTTTTCTCTAATTCTCATACTGTGATCAAAATGAACACAATGAAAAAATCTTTTTCCTTAAAGAAGTCTTTAAGGAAAAAGTTTTTACAATTTTAATATTGTTATTCATTATATTTGAAGTTTATTATTTAATAATGTTTAATGGATTAAAACTAATTTTTAGACTTGAAAATGGCGACATAGCCGAAACGTTGAAAATAAGCAATAAATGGTAAAGTTGAGATTGTCCTGGTGATTGCTCCAATAAGGTTAACAGCCACTATACCCATAATATTTTATTATTACAAAGGACTTAATCTTGAATTTTTAAATTACCTGTAAATTTAATTTCGAAATTGAATACAATCCTAGAAAATTTCTAAAAATTATATGCGTAAATGTTTCCACTTATGTTTGTTTTGTTTTTCCATTTTTTTTTTTTTTTTTTTTTGAAGGGTGGGTATCGACCACCAGTATCCCCCTCCCTTTGTGGCCACCCCTAACAGCAATAGCAAAAAGAATTTAAGGTTCTGCACAGGTATATAGGAATGTAGACAATTTTGTTCTATGAACGAAAATGGTTACAACTTTTCCTGGGAGCCAATTGATAGAGCTCTGGACAGAATGAAAAATAAATGTTGATACTTATAAAGCTAGAATGATTGCTAGATGAATCATAAATCAGTGTACCGTCCCTAAAAGGGTTTACCGTAGGTTGCATCCACAAAATTGATTTATTTTCCATTCATCGATTTTAATTTTAATTGTTTTTAAGAGCTCTTTTAGAATATTTTTATAAATTTTGCTACTGTTTCAAAAAATTTATTTATTTTTATAGGATTTTTTCAATGAGTGATATTCCTTATTTTTTTATATAAGTGAGGCATCATATGTTTTGAATTATATAGATGTATCAGATTATCAAGCCTTAAATTTTTTTATTTTTTTTTAATGATTTTATTCATAAAATCCTATAGTCAAGCTGAAAAAGGTAAATGCTACCTTTGTTTAAGAGTTGAAGATTTCCAGCTCAGTTAAAAATAAGTAATTCAGTAAACAAATAATAAATAAAATTAAAGAGCCTTAACTGTACATAAGGCATACATTCTGTTAACACTGTTATGTATTACCTTATTAGGAGTCAAGAATAAACTGAAAAATATATTAAAATTTACTATAACATTGAAAAGTATTAAAAAATAAATAAGCTGAATCATATTGTTATAAGGTGTTTCGTGAAAAAATTTTGTGAATGTAGCCAAGTGTGTAGGGAAGTTTATTTAGGGAAAGGTATTTAGAATTTAAAAATAAATAAATAAAACAGAAAGGCACAAATTGCACACTTGTTATAGAAACACTTCAAAATTTATGTGGCTCATCTTTTAAAACAAATAAAGGTCAAACTAGTGGTTATTATAATTATTAATTATTTAATTAGAACTCATCTCAGTTTTCTGCTTAATATACTTGATCAAGAGATAAGGTAATTGCTAATGAGTCTTTCTTTGGGGGGGGGGGGGGACACATTTTCAAAATTTGATCTATAGTGTAATCCTGTGACCATGCTCTCTGTAAGTGTCCATCTAAGTATTTTTGGTTGTAATTTAACACTATTTTATTATTATTATGATTATTGTTATTTTTATGATGTATTTATTTGCCCAATAGGTACTATTTACCCTGGCTTAATGGTGACATCTGCAGTTTTATATAATATTTTGCAGTTTGTCAACATCACCATTGAAATCAGGAATGTCTGCGTGTTCTTAGCACCATTTTTTTCTAGTCTTACCACGATTATTACATATTTATTGACAAAAGAATTAAAGGTAAATATATAATTTATGGGTTTAATAATTTATATTTATACATACATTAGGTGTGTTTTATGTGATCACTTCACTCAATTTTTCGTTATACATTATATACATTATGGTATGATTTTAACAATGATTTTTTTTTTTTTTTTTATTTATTTTTTTTTTTTACAGCAGCTCTAATAAATTCAACAAAACAACAAAAAATCTAGCCTGATTTTTCTTTATTTGTAATTATTGAAAAATAACAACAATTATACTTATGTTGGTTTTGTTCTTTGTATCCTCAAAATAATACAGTTTCCTGATAAGAAACTTAATTTGGTGTACATGAATGATGATAATTTGAAAGCTTCTAATTTATACGACCCTCACTCAAACGTAGCTGGTTTGTTTAATTGGAAATAATTTTCTAATGTTTCGAATTCTCAAAGAACTTTGCAAAAAGGATCATATAGGAGTTTGTTTACTGAATCCAATATTTAAGATCGACGATGATCTTTTTAGAACTATGGGTTCCCTGAGACTCACAAAAAAGGAAAGACATTCAATTCTGGCCCTAGTAATGATCATCCTTTGATTGCCTTTTTATTTCTTTTTTTTTTACAGAAAAAAAGTTATATTACAAATTAATGTAAAGTTGTAATAAAATTACTCAAGTCACCTTTTTATTACTTTTGTATTTTTGTTTTATTTGGAAATATCTTTTTAATAAGTGTTGCTTGTAATATTCATGTTAAATTTAACATTTTCAAACGGCAATTTTCCATTTTAGGATTCAGGTTCAGGCCTTGTAGCCGCTGCTATGATAGCCATCGTGCCTGGCTACATTTCCCGTTCCGTTGCTGGATCTTATGACAATGAAGGTTGGTATTAGTAAATTTGTACCATTTATATCTTTCCAAGTTAAATATATTTACTGTATTTTTTTCATTAAATTTGATTTTTGAATGTAGGTACATATAAATTATGAAATGTAGGTACATATAAATTTTTTATATCCTAAATTTATTTAAAAAATCGAATTTAATGAAAAAATCTACTAACAATTATTACACTGGTATAACATTGAAAAGAATGTGTTTCAGAATTATTTATACGATTTATACGATTGATTAAAGCTCGTAGCTAATTTTTATACTATCGGCTCTAGCTAGGTCATAAATTTGAGATATAGTACACTTAGTCGAGGCAAAGGGACAAAGGAAAAGAAAATTGGTGTGACTGCAATGGGTGAACGAGCCACAAACAATCTTTAAACTTGATTTTCTAAAAACATTTATTTGTGGAGATGTACCAGCATTCTTCCTAGCATCCAAATTGATCTAATTATAAAAATAACACAAAAATGTGAACTCAGTTTTGATAAACATTGAAATCTTAAACTTACCTTTGAAGAAAAACAAATTAAATGCTGTTTCTTGTTGTCGTTTTTTTTTTTTTTCATAAATATTTAATCATAATTACTTAAACAAGTTATAATTGAATTTGCCACTCAAAGTAATGTATCCCATCTTTTAATGATCATATTTCAATAAAATATAAGTCAATGAATCTATACATTTCTGAAAATGTTTAGTTTTCTGAAAACAGTTCTAAATTAGAGTATTTTATTGATGTATGCTAAGCAACATCCAAAAGAATTTAGTTAAATTATCTAATTTTTCTAATCACTGGATGACTGAAAACAACAATATATGATTTGGATTATTATCCTGGTTACTTGTCAGACACTCTAATTTGTCCTCAGCTAACAAACAACATTTATAAAGTACTTCAAAAAATTTATGGACAAATAGGATGTGTCACTTCCAAAATCTCAACGTCCGAAAAATTCAATCATTTGAGTCTAAATTATTGCAAATAATATTAGAGATACCTTTCAAACAACCAAAATATTCAATCATTCGAGTCTAAATTATTGCAAAGAATATTTGACATACCTTTCAAACAACATAAATATTCAATCATTCGAGTCTAAATTATTTCGAAGAATAGTAGATATACCTTTCTTGTGTGTGAGACACACCAATCACTTAACATCTCATCAGTCTCAGATACTGTAACAGAACAAACAAAAACTCGCTCTACAGACTGACTTACATCATTAATCTTTTAGCACAATAATTGAAATCAGCAATGAACAGTTACAGCCAGCCCTGAAGACTTTCAAGGTGGTGATTGAGATCCTTGCTTATATCACCAGTACACACACCAGTAAACACCTTCAGAAAATATGATTTAAGCGACATAAAATTTGGAACCAAAACAGTGAATAAGATCAATAAAGTATATTCAAACACTAAAGACAAGATTCCAAAAGAAAAATTGACGAACATAATATATAAAATAAATTGTAAACAATGTCCTGAAAAATCATATTACAGGCAAACATCGAAATGGTTTGAAAGAAGATTGCAGCAACATAAGCAAAATTGTCCCGCTAAAATGACAAAATCAAAATTGGCAACCGGTTTATCTCAACATGCCGTGAACCACAAACATATTTTTGATTTCGAGAATGCACAAATTGTACATCATGAAAAGTACACTAACAAAAGAAGAATAATAGAATCCATTTATATAACCAAAAACCTGACCAAAACCTTAAATCAAGAAACTGATGTTGATAATTTAAACATTTTTTACGCCAATACCATACACAAACTTAAAATAAACGTCAAATAAAACAGACAAATTTTTTTTTTTCCGTTGTAAGTGAGCTACATTAAAAAGCTTTATAAAAGATACTTTAAATTCTTCATACCCAATCAAGGAACACCTATAATAATTCCTGCTTAGCACCCCCACCCCTCTCATAGAATACAAAAGTAATCCAATCCAACTGAGATAGTTGCTCGGAGTTAGTGGTAGCAGTTATTACAATGTTTGACAGATTGGTTAATATAATTTTTTATCAATCTATTGCAAATAACCTCCAGCAACAAGTTTTTTATTTAAACTGTTAAAAATATTTTTATTCTAAATCACCGTAGGAACAATCCCAAATATGATGCATGGTAGGTACACGATACAAAAAAGCAAAATGTTATAAACGAAAAAAAATTTCTGTATATTATAAATTTATAAATTAATAATTTATGTAAATGTGCTGTTAGGCTTGAAAATGACTCTAGAAGCCGAAATGTTGCCAAAATAAATTTTACTATTGTTTTTTGGTGAACATTGGCCTTTTTTTATTTATCTGATTATTCTGTTTTTATAATTTATTTTTCAGCTATCGCTATATTTTGTATGTTGTTGACATACTATACTTGGATTAAGTCTGTTAAAACTGGAAGTATTTTGTGGGCTACACTTTCTGCTGTCGCCTACTTTTACATGGTAAGTGCTATCCATTATGATTATTGCTTAATTTGTCTATGATTTATTTTAAACTTATTTGTTATTATTTTCTAGGTCTCTTCTTGGGGAGGTTATGTCTTTTTAATTAATCTTATCCCGATGCACGTCCTCACATTAATGATAACAGGAAGGTTTTCGCACAGGATTTATGTAGCTTATTCCATATTGTATTGCATTGGTACTATGTTATCAATGCAGATTTCGTTTGTTGGTTTCCAGCCTGTACAGTCCTCCGAGCATATGTTGGTATGTTTACTCTTCTTGAATTTATGGAAAATATAATATTCTAATGATAGTTACTATATATAGTAAGTTAATTATGGGATTTTAAAAGAAAGAACTCCTAATATTTAGTTCAAACCTAGTGTCGTAAGAGTTTTTTGTGTGTATTTTCTTTTGGCAGAACTATACTGACAAGTTCATATTGAACATAAAAAAAGTAATTACACAATGTTGTATCATGTGCATCATTTCTAAGTGTACAAATTCTTTATAGGTATTTGGATCTATGAACTTCTATTAATGCCTCTTACTGCATGACTGGTAAATTATAATCATCGAACAATAAATCATAAGTGTTACTTTAAGTTATTCTGGCGTTCTTTTTTTATTCCTGGTACTAAAGATGTACCACATTTAATATATATGTAATTCTGTTTATTCTTCTTAAGAAGTATTAGGAATAAATCGTGTTCCACTGTAAGCAATGATTTTATTAAAATATTATATTACAATGAAATAACTATTTAATAACTTAACCGATTAGCTCACCTGTAAGCAATGAAAACGATTTTAAAGTCCTTATACAATTGATGCTCAAATCACAATAGAATTAACCAACCTGAATATTGAAGTTTATATGAATTGAAACACATGATATAAATCACAGATTTATACCACCCCTCCTCAAGTCACGAACAAGGTTAGAGAGAATTTGGCCTATGCTTGAAAAACATTAAAATTTAGAATTTATGACGGATTTAAAATGAATCGAATAAACAGGGAGCTAATTACTAAACGGTATTAACTTTCTGATGTGAAAGAAGTTTGCTTCTTTACGTCTTCTACCACAATTTACTTCATATATCGAATTCGAAACCCTCCTGATAATTCTGAATGGACCGCTTCTGACCTTATCTAGTTTATTTCTGTTGAATTTATTCCCATTTTCAACGTAGACCAGCTCGCCTTCTGCAAATTCATAATTTCTTCTGTAATGATCTATCCTATCCTTGTTCTTCTCAAATTTTTTTATAGTATTCAACAATGCTTCTTTTCTGTCTTCCTCAAGAACACATTCTTTCTGAAGACCTGCAGGTACAATCTCCGATCGTTCACCAAATAGTAAATAAGCAGGTGAGAACTTGGTCACACTATGGACTGTGCTATTATATTCTTGGACACACTCCGCTGCTATTACCAACCATGCTCTCTTATTAGTACCACTATTTATTTTACAGCGAATTCTATTTACTAAAGTCTGATTTAGTCTCTCATTTAAACCGTTCGATTCAGGGCAATCGACGCAAGTAAAGATCAAGTGTATACCATTTTTTTTTAAATAACTCTTTAGTTGTCTGGAGTTTATCCCTGTGTATTGGTCTGCTAGAATGGTTTTTATAGTGTTTTTGTGTGCCACCGAGTCAATTAATTTGATAAGGTCTTTTGCAGATTGACCTTTTGTAGTTGAAACAAAAGCATATCTCGAAAAATGATCAACTAGAATATGCATAAATCGTTTGGACGACCTATTGCCACCAAAACCCCCAACTGTGTCAATTGACATTATTTGATATGGCTCTGTAGCAGGCCCAAGTGTTGAGAGTGATCCCAACAGTCTACCTCTTCTTGTTTTATTTTCGTTGCATACAGAGCAACTTCTACAAAATTGATGGATCAGCCTATCCAGGTTTTTTATATAATAATGAGGTCTAATCTTTTGAATTAAATGACCTTCACCTATGTGACCATAAAAGTCATGAACCTTCTGTATCAACTGAAGACCAAAATTTTGGGATAAAAAAATTCTTTGACTATTTCTAATGTTTTTAAAACTAATACCTCCTTTCTGGATTACCATTTTGGAGTTCTGAATTTCATTTTGATTTCTTTTCTGATCATCCAATATGTCTTCCATTGTAACCATGTTCACAACCTGTAATACGTCTTCTCCATTTTCGAAATTTTCTAAAACTGGGTTTCTGGACAAAGAATCTGCTTCTACATTTTCTTTACCTGGGGAGTAAATAATCCTGAAATTATATTGGGATAAGTAAAACATAAGATCACCAAGAGGTTCGTCAGTTCTAGCCTTCAATCTTAAAGTTTCAAGAGGTTTATGGTCCGAAACAACCGTAAATGCTTTGCCAATCAACCAGTGCTGCCAATAAACTATTGCTTCCTTAATCGCAAGGCATTCTAAATAAATAGCTCTTTGCTTCTTTTGAGTGGGGCTCAGTTTTTTTGAAAAGTAAGCAACTGGATGAAGCATACCGTCTTCTTGAGGTTGTTTTAATACAGCTCCCAAACCAATGCCAGAAGCATCTGTGAAGATATAGACATCCTTATTGTGATCGAAAATAGCTAAAATCGGACTGGAACACAAATATTCTTTTATTTCGCTAAACGTTTCTTCGCATAAGTCACTCCATTCGAATTTAACATCATTTTTCAATAAGTTATACAGTGGTTGAAGCTTCTGTACAGCATTCTCAATATATTTGTAATAAAAATTTATCTTGCCCAAAAATTGCCTTACATTTTTTTTGTTCTGTGGTCTGTCAAAGTTCATAATAGCAACTAAATTATCTTTATATGGTCTAATTTTGTTTTTCTCAATGACATGGCCTAAATATTTGACTGAATTTTTCGCTAAAGTACATTTCATTAAGTTTAATTTAAATCCCTCGCCCTTAATTGTATTTAACAATAATTCTATATGCGCCAAATGTTCCTCAAAACTTTTAGAAAAAACCAGTATATCATCTATGTAATTGATACAAAATTGATTCAAACCAGTTCTTCTAAGAATGTTCGCTAGCACTCGCTGAAATATTGAAGACGACACCTTCAACCCGAAAGGTAAACGAGTCCATTCCCAATGGCCATTCTGAGTAACGAATGCTGTCTTCTTTCTATCTTTGACTCTAATTGGAATCGACCAAAATGCTGAGTTAATATCAAATGCTGAGAACCAATTGCAATTACCAGCTTTAACCATGATGTCTTCTATTCTAGGAAAAGGATGTGTTTCAGGAACCACTAATTTATTTAATTCCCTGAAATCTATGCACAGCCGTGTTCTGCGCCCATCTTCCTTTTTATACGCCATAGTGACTGGAGATGCAAATGGTGAGGTAGACTCCTGTATCAGTCCTGCTTCCAGCAATTTAGAGATCTGTGCTTCAATTTCTTTCTGGTCTGGAATGGAACACCTATATGGCTTTTTTGAAACATACCTATACTCTGTTAGTTTTATTTGAGCTTCACTTTTAACCTTACCGACATCGTACTTGTTCTTAGCGAATGCTGAGTCATATCGAATTAATAAATCAGTCACCATCTTCTGTTTATTACAATCCAAATGATTTAATTTACCTCTAAATTCTTCACTCTCAATTAATCTATTAAAATTAACATCTGTTTTATCTTTTTTGTCTTTATCATCATGAATAATCTTGTCTTGATTCTTATCTATCTTCTGAAATATTCTTAAATTTTCATCTTGAATCAGTTTAAATTTCTTGATCGCATCCAATCCAAGCAACAGCTCATAAGAAAATTACTATTCTTCACAACATAAACATCTAAAACATCTTCAATCTTATTTATCTTTAAATGTAGACGCGCCCGGCTATGAATGAAATTCACACCATTAATTGTTTTAAAAATGCTATTATTCTCCATCAATTTTGTCTTCAAATCTTTTATAATTTGATGATTTACTAACGTAACATTGGAGCCACTATCATACACTGCTTTCACTATCTTATCTTTATTAACCTGTACATTTAATGCAATTAATGGCGTAAATTTCTCCGGGTGAGCTAGTTTTTTGTAAGCTCAATTCTAGGAAGTTCTTCTATACTCTCCTCCATATTTTCTACCAAATTCACTCTATGTGATTCAAAACACTTTTGTTTATTTCTACACAAATCAACAGGGTGATAGCGGCCAGGTTTATCAAGCTTCTCACACATATAACATGGCCTCTTATCAACACTTACACTAGGATACCTGTTCTTTTCTATAATGGTTTTGTTTGTTGCTACTGGAATATTGCAAAATCTAAGATAATCGCTAGTTTTTGATTTTCTATAGCAGTCATCATACTTTCTGAGTAAATTCATTAACAGGTCTGTCGTTTTTAAGTTTTCTTTATCTATCCTATTTTGTATATCAATAGGTAGTCCTATAACTATATGATTGATTCTGGAAATTTCCGAGATCGAACTCTCAACTTCCAACAACAATCTCTCCTTCTTTAAAGCATAATCAATTAAGGAACCATTGATATACTTAAAATGATATGCAAAGCGGACATCCGACCAACCCTTGGTAGCATACACAGTTAAAAAAGACGCTGACCACTGATCCCAGTCATCCAATGGCAACTTGATTGAATTAGAGCAATACCATTCTTTAGCATTTCCTTCAAGAAATAACTTGAAGCATTGTACTTTTTTAATTTGATCTGTCACTTTATACCTTTCACACTCTTTTTCAAAGTTACCTAACCAATCCTTAGCGTTTTGCTGTTTTCCATAAAACTTATCAAGCATAAATTTCTTTTCAATATCAACCAAATCGATCTCCTTATTAGTCAACTTTTCTGTAAGACTAGCCACTAACCTAACTAATTCCTCATTATCCCTAGGCAGCTCAGTTGTTTCTAAGAAGCCTGGAGTTTCCCCCTTCAGCTCTTCTAAATAAAAATTGTTAAAAACGAAATTACCTTCTGTGTCCATGTGAGATTGGTGCAATGAAAAAATATATTTAAAATATTAAAAAAGAGAGACCGAAATTAATCATGATTAGAAAAAAAATGCCGGAAATAACTTGTATCCGGCAAGGATACCGTGAGGTTTCTAAAGTTCCCTTCGTTCAACATGCTTTTGCATCCATGGTTAACCGTACCTATTTCAAATAATGGTTTATGCCTACTTTCATGCTGCAAATTCTCGGGGAACACATATACAACTTCATCTTCTATACGCTTTATGTTTTGGACCATATTTACCAAACAGTCATTGATTTTCTTTTTCTGGAAACGAATTTTAACCTTGGCCGGCATCTTAGGACAAAATCGTTTTGTAATTCTGTTTATTCTTCTTAAGAAGTATTAGGAATAAATCGTGTTCCACTGTAAGCAATGATTTTATTAAAATATTATATTACAATGAAATAACTATTTAATAACTTAACCGATTAGCTCACCTGTAAGCAATGAAAACGATTTTAAAGTCCTTATACAATTGATGCTCAAATCACAATAGAATTAACCAACCTGAATATTGAAGTTTATATGAATTGAAACACATGATATAAATCACAGATTTATATATATATCTTTTTTTATTGCTTCAATAACGATGATATCCTTTCTTTTTATCTTTTAGGCTTTAGGTGTTTTTGGGCTATGCCAGTTACACAGCCTAGTTGATTACTTGAGATCTAAACTCACACCTGCAGATTTTGATGTTTTATTCAGATCCATGATTGTTGCGACCGCTGCTTTGTCTGTTCTCATTGGAACAATTTTAACTATTACAGGTGGGTTTAAAATTTTCTGCTTCATTAGATAATTTTCATATTTACAATGCAAATAAGAATTCATATCTTGAAATCTTGAATAGTAGTCCCGTATTAGAACCAATCATTTGTTGTGATACTTCATTTGAGCGTATACTTAACACGTTACCTTTTTTTATTTTATAGTTATTTAAGCTATGTTCCCAAATAAGAAGGAAAGCCATGTTGCAAGAATATTTTTATTTATAAATATAATTTATTATAACACTAGGCAATTGAAAAGGTAGTTTAAAGTTTATAGTATTTTTAATATATGAGGAACATTTAATGTATAACTGTCACATTAAAGATAAATTATGCTCTAATAGAATACATTAAATAATTTCCAGTAATATGTAAAAATGAAATCATATTACAAGGAACTATGTTAACTGTAATTGACTGGGATTAGAAAAAATAAAATAATATATTTTTACACACACTCAAATAAAGTATTTTATCTATTTTCAAAGATTTGAGTAGGATCATTTAAAAAAATTAATTTCCTTTTTATGGGGCTATAAGACTCTGCCTGCAAGCTTTATGGTTTATCAACAATGATGATCTTGGTGGATGATTATTAAATTTTGGATCAATCTAACAATCGAGGAAATGGTTTATCAAAAATTAATTATGGACCTTATTAGCAGCCACTGATTAGGCTTTAAGGTTTGCATCTCCTTTACCTATTGCCTATTCCATTTTTCTATCTCGTCTTTCAGGCAATATTTCATTCTATTTAATGGGTTTTCCTTTAGTTTTTATTTTCAAGATTAGGTTGTATTATATAATAGCAAAATAAAGAAAGTTTAAATAGTGAATATGAGAGTTAATAAAATCTGACTCTTTATCTTCATCACTTCTAAGTAAGTAAATGTTTTATCATAGTATATTTTGGCTTATATATCTTACAATTTACAGGTAAAATTGCTCCTTGGACCGGGCGTTTCTACACTCTATTGGATCCATCTTATGCCAAGAACCACATTCCCATCATCGCTTCCGTTTCTGAGCACCAGCCGACATCATGGTCTTCTTTTTATTTTGATTTGCAGATATTGGTGTTTTTATTTCCAGCAGGCCTTTATTTTTGTTTTGCACATTTGACTGATGCAAACATATTTTTAATTCTTTATGGAGTTACAAGTATTTACTTTGCAGTAAGTTTTAGTATTACGGCTTATTATAGAGAAAAAAATATTAAATTATTTACAGTTATGCTCTTGCTGTTGAATTTTTTTTTTAGATATGGTTTTTAGTTATGTTTTAAAGTTGCTCAGTGCTATACAGTCTTATGCCTGTTTAACAAGGTCTAAAAAAAAAAAAAAAAAAAAAAAAAAAAAAAAATCTAAAGTCTTTTATGAATTAATAAAAAATGTATTTTAATTTCTATTAAGAAAAGCTTAAAACCAATAAAAACTTTATTTTAAAAATTCGGTTTAGATCCGAATATTGGTTATTTTATGTATTTTAAATTTCATATATGTTTTTATCAAAACATATCCATTGGAGAATGGCAATTTGCTAGCCTAAAATACCTCATGTTGAAGTAAATTAGCTCCCAAAATCTTTGAGAATGATTGATTACCAAATTTTTTAATCTGATATTTTTTCTTTTCAGGGTGTGATGGTCCGTCTAATGCTTGTACTGGCACCTGTTATGTGTATTTTGTCTGGAATCGCTGTATCTTCCATGCTGCAGATATATATGAAGCAGATAGATCCAGAAAAAAATGTTGATAAGAAAAGAAACAAAATGGAATCCAATTTTGTTATGAAAAGTGAGGTATAAGAATGTTTTCATGTAACTAACTTTATAAGTTATTATTTAAATATTTCATTAGATTAAATTTAGTACTCATTTTATTTAAGTATGTGCAGAGGGGGGGGTGTAAGACATGTCACAGATTACTATTCTGGGTTTTAATTAGGGGGGCTTCTGCTTAACTAAACAGCAAAAAAAAGCGGGACACCTGGAATTTCATTTTTTTCCTCCTAGTGCAAATAATTTAATTTTTTCTGTATGTGCCAAGTAAAGTATACATCATATCAGATAACAGATTGAAAAGCAAGAAATATCTGGAAAGAAAAAAATGTCATTTAAAAAACTCCAAACTCCTCGTATAAATGAATAAAATATTCTTCAGCAATTTTTCTTCATTAAATTTTTTTTTTATTGTTATTATTTTTTTTCTAATAACGTGTGATTCCTCCCCTTGCTTTATATATTATAGATGTTCTATGGGATTAAGGTCGTGGCTTCGGGCTGGCCACTGTAGGGTGCGTATACTGACTTCATTAAGATAGTCGGTAACCACATTTGCAGCATATGGCTGTGCGTTGTCATACATTAACATGAAATCATCACCTATGAAAAGGGTGAATGGCACTACATACTTTTCCAGAATTCGGATATCTACCTGTGTGCAGTTAGATTCCCTCTCTAGAACACATGGAGATCAATCTTCGCCAATAAAGTGATCCCACCCCAAACCGTCACAGACCCATCAGGGCACTTAAGGCACTCTTTCAATGCTTCTTTCAAAGATGTTGCAAGGTGCAAATCACTGTCCTGGCCTTATCCACACTCTAACCCGATGATCTGAAGCAAATTGTGAAAATCTTAATTCGTCTGAAAACAGTACTTGAGCCCAGTCATTTACTGACCACGCAGACTGTTTCCGAACAAACATGAGACGAGATGCCCGATGTGCCGGGGTGATCTGAACTCCCGTAGCTGGGGCCCTTCATTGAAGGTGAACTTCATGAAGCCGCCTCTGTATCGTATCCACACTGATATTCACATTTCAGCAATTCGAAGCCTTTGATTTGTCTCCACGGCTGTTTGAAAGTGATTGCTTAACATCGGCATCACAATAAATCTATCGTCAGCGGGAACTGTCGCTCTGGGCCGACCTCAACCTGGCCTCCTGGTTAAATTACCAGTCTCCCTATAACTCTGGACTGCCCTGCGAACGTTGGTTTCTGGTAGCCCTAAGGACCTAACCACATAACGCTGGCTTCTCCCATCCTCCACCAACGCGATGGTCTTAGCAACCGTTTTGGGTAAAACCATTCTGAACAGCAAACAGGATAAGAAGAAAAAAAAAATGGCTTTAAAAAAAAAAAAAGGTGCGAAAATAAACATGAATTTAAAAATGAAACGTATCTATTCAATAACTGCAGATAACCTAATGGGGAAATTATTATTCCTAGGGCTATTAAGGACTTTGTTCGGGATTATTGATATGAAAGTCTTTCTAGCCGTTATCTAACCAGAACAAAACAAACATACTCTCTGATCGTACTTTAAATACATGTTTATCAACAAATGTACGGTACGCCGATTTTTTTCCTGTTTAGTTTATTAATTATTTACTCTGTTACTGTGAATCGACCCTAGGGTGAGAAAACTATCCTGTCACACCACATAGCCTCTATAAAGCCTTAATCAAAATACTAAAACAAAGACCCTTAATTAATTGTATTGGTAATGTTTCTATTTTATAAATTTTTATTGCTTACATGTTTTTAAAAATCTATTAATATCTATTAGCTTATTTGAAATGCAGATGTATTTTTCTTATAGATTGCTACCGTTTTTGTTGGCTTAATGACATTCCTGCTGATGACATACACTTTCCATTGCACCTGGGTTACTTCTGAAGCTTATAGCTCTCCGAGCATTGTTCTCTCAGCGAGAACACACGATGGCTCCCAGATAATTTTCGATGATTTCAGAGAGGCTTACTACTGGCTTAGAATGAACACTCCTGAAGTGAGTTAACATAATACTAAATTATGGTATATTTTAGTTTATTAGTGTCATATTCTGCTGTCATACATCCTTTTTCTTTTCTTTTTTTTCAGAACGCCAAAGTGATGTCCTGGTGGGATTATGGGTACCAAATTACTGCTATGGCTAATAGAACAATTCTTGTCGATAATAATACATGGAACAACACTCACATCTCGAGAGTTGGCCAAGCAATGGCATCTAATGAGGAACAGGCTTATGCAATTATGAGAGAATTAGATGTTGATTATGTTTTAGTCATATTTGGTGGTGTTGTTGGGTATTCATCTGATGGTAAATAACTTTTTTTCAATATTATTACAATTTAGATAAAATACTTATTCTTGCTATGTTTACAAATTATTTTTTCATGTTTGTATCGATGAGGTGACTTAAGAAAAAATGCTCTTAGCTATGGGCTACTACTAGACAACCAAATAACCATCAGTGGATCTTGGTTTGATGTATTACATCATTTAGTATATTCACTTTCTTGTGGCCATAAGAAAAAACCAATAATCTTATATTCTTATTTGTTATTATGAATCGGACACCACAGCTGGATGATGATTGGCCTTGAAGATCATACTTCCTTCTAACAACTCTATGTTGCAGTTGCTATGAGTCCTTTCTTGTTGAAATTTAGTCAATGAAGTAACTATGTCTATTATATAACTATAAATATATTATAGCGACATTTGAAGGCTATATTGTTCTCATAATCATGCCCTATATTGAAGAACAAGGGATACTACAGGAATACAATTGCTTTGATGACTAGAGATGTTTTATGCTCTTAAGCAACAAACAAACAAATAAATATAAAGGCTAAATAAAACGCTAAAGGTTTATGTAGCATTATCCATCAGAAACATTGGCATGATTATGAAAACAATATAGCCGCGAAACATCGCCATAATAAATAATATGGTTTTTACTTCATTGACTGAAGTTCCAGAATTTAATTAAATCTACATTCATAAAGAAAGAAAAAAATATATATACATATATTGCATTCTTAAAAGGTTGTTATTTTTGATCGGTTAGTTTGAAAAATAATGTTTTTTGGCATTGCCTTAGTGGATAGTTCTCAGGCCTATAGAATTAACCACACCTATATATTACAATTAGCACTCCTGATGTACTAGCTATTGATTTCAGTTTTGATAAAGAGGTAGTGATTATGTCCTCATTCTTACATAAACTTGTAAATTCATTAATTAAACTTATTTTGTCTAGATATAAACAAGTTCCTGTGGATGGTGCGTATTGGAGGTTCAACTGAGAGAGGGGCTCACATAAAGGAAACTGATTACTATTCTCCCAGCGGAGAGTTCAGGGTGGACAAGGAAGGCTCACCAACACTCCTGAATTCTCTCATGTACAAGATGTGCTATTATAGATTCGGACAGGTTTATTCTGAAGGAGGTAATATTGTACCTATACTTACTTTTTATCTTTGTGTATATTTTAAAACTCCTATTTATAAGTTAATATACCTAAGTATTTTCAAACTTAATCATAATTACTAAGCCTTTATTCACATAAAACCAATAAAGTTATTTGTTAAACTTATAAATTCCCTGAAATTCGAGTAAGGAAGATACAATTATTATTCATTACAAGCTAACAAATAAAAACCTCACTAATAAATATTTAAATTTTATTTACTTAACAAATTTTCTAATTTTTTTTTTTAAATATTCATTGCTCCTAAAAACAGAAAATGATCCTTATAAGAAAATGTGATACTAAGTATTACATGAATAATAGATATCCCTTTAATATTTGTTATTGTTGATTACTTTCATGTGGTAGTTATAATATTAGTACAGAGGCTATAGTTACTGTTATACTTTACCAATTGATCTACTGATCAATTAATTACTGATTGGTATACTATATTAATATTTGTTGTTCCGGTATTTTAGGAAAGCCGCCTGGGTATGACAGAGTTCGAGGAGCTGAAATAGGCAATAAAGACTTTGAGCTGGAAGTCCTCGAGGAGGCCTACACAACTGAACATTGGCTAGTCAGGATCTACAAGGTGAAAAATTTGAGGAACCGAGGCGTCTAGTCAGTTCTGTTCCATCGGTGCAATCATTCTCAGGAGATTGTAACATATTTTATATTGATTATAATTATCAATTGAGAACATGATCTCAAGTGGTAAAAAGTTAAAATGGCTCAAAATGTTTCAACATCACTGTTCAAATGGTTATAGTCAAGACTCAAATAACTTTTTAATTTTAAATCATGTGAAAATTATTGTTCGACAATTTAAAATAGTCTGTATATTTTTATAATTTATTGTTGTCGCTGTAATGCCAAAGTGGCGTAACTTAAAATTTCTAAAACTTATTAAACTAAAATTTTATTAACAGCTGGTTTCATTTTTAAGTTGGTTGTATCATGTTCAGTTTGAGCGCTACTTAATTATAGCAATTTCTAACATAAAATCACAAACCTAAAAATTTCAAAATTTATGGATATGCCACTTTGGCATCGGACTGATGCAGTGAATGCTTTAGAAAAAATTGAATCCTTAAAATAGAAAAAGATTATTTTAGAAAACATTCAACCAATCTTAAATTAGCAATAACTGATGGGAATCAAAATACCTTTTTAAAAATCAAAATTGTTTCCTAGAAAAAAGTCTGATTTAATTCAAGTAGATCCATTTTTGATAGATCATCAAATTTTTGTATATTTTCTGTTTTTCTACGATCACCATTTTTTTTTTTAAACTCTTAATTACTGCCTCAAAGTTTGTTATTAATGTGTGTATATATATAAAAGAAGTATGCATGAATTTTGCATGAACAAAACAATTAAAAAAAAAATTGATGTATCAAATAATTTTTATCAGTTCAATAAAAATCCCAAGTACAGTCATAATAAAATTTGTCTACTTATGAATCTATCCTATAGCTTAACCTTATTATTCAAAATTGGCTAGTTTGACATGTTGACTGTCTACCTCAAGACAACTTGAATTATATGTTTAGATTGGATTGGTTCATACTTTTTTATCAAATTCACTGACCTTCAAAGAATTTAAGGAGGTCAAAAATCAAATTGAGTTTTCTGTATAATAATTTATATTAGTGCTAAATATTGTCTGATTGAGCTAGGAATGAATAATATTGTATCATATGTTTGAATGGTTTATCATACTTAAAATTAAATGATTAGTAATGGCAAAATATTTTAAATTATAAATTACCATTACTGTGAAATAAATAAATCTGGTCAGCATCAGAGCACAGATTACTAAGTACAGTGAAAGTGATCATTTTTTTTTTATTGTTTGATTTCTATAATTGAAACGTGGAAATGCGTAAAGGTATAAGTGCCTTAGGAAATTTTTACAGATACGATGTGTCTTATACCCTCTAGGGTGAACTACGTTCAGTGCTTACACCCTTGCCATCTTTCATACATTCAATGAAATCTTTTCTAACAACAAAACATTACTTATACCCATTTCTGAAGAATTGCTTTGGCAAATATAACAATTTGACAAAAAAAAGTGTTCTATTTTGTTGGCACTTAGACCCTTATGCATTTCCATGCTTCAATTAATCATTTACTTGATTTCTTTTCATCCCAAATTATGTTATTTAAATACATACATTTTCATTCCTACATCCACACGAACATTAAAAGGAAGCCATTAGGTTGCTGAAGAGTGGATTTACATATTGCCTATTTATTTATTTTTTATTTTTTTATTAAGTCCACAGATCACTGCATAGACTGTAAATATTTTTATTTTAAGAAATGTAAAAACTGTGTTTTTCTAAACTAATTATTTTACCTATAACGGATAAATCAAAGAAATTTTTGTCAACATTCATTGGTAAACGCTCTGCATTTTTATCTTGGGCTACCAATAAGTTTAGTTATTCAATAATTATTTTGCTCGATTATTTATGCATGTTGGTTTATTTAGCATAATTTACTTTTTTTTTCTTATTATTTTATTATCAATGTGTGAACTATTTTCTCTGTATCTGTTCTATTATAACAAGATAGTGGGGACCATTGCTTGTACAAAGGTTAAGGTGGCTCGAAAATAAAGTTGTACATTAGTAGTATAAATTGATCGATCATATTGTTCATGACATTTAAATTATTTCGATTTATTCAACAGCAACAGTTATTTTGTAAATTAAAAACTTTTCTTTCTGATAAGGCGAGTCCATACGATTTGTTCATCTCATTATGTGTGCTGTTCAATGTCACATTGTTGATACAGTTTGCGTTTAAGATGGTTTTTTGCATATTTGTTAATTTTGTTTTGTTTTTAGAGTTTTATAATCAAATGTAAATAAAACTTGTGAATGGAATAAAATAAGTTCATAATTAATTGTAACTTTCATTCATACTTTATACCTTAGACTGAAATTAAAATTATTCAATCAATATTGAATTCATCTTATTCAGGCTCGCACTCAATGTGTTATTTTCTTTAAAAAAATTGAAAATTACATTTTTCCATCCTGATGTTCAGAACTTATGAGAAAGGAAAAAAAGAAAAAATAAAGAAAAGGTTTCATTAATTCATATCAACGCAAATATTTTTTTCATAGATAACATATGTTTTATTTTGATTTATGAATGTGGTATAAATGTAAACTACATGAATCCCTTGTGCACAATATTTTGACAAAAGAGATAAAATTATTCAATAATATTTGTCTTCCAAGAAAATATATAAAAAACTATTTCATTGTTTCTGTTATCATTTCTTTTTTTTTTTAGATTTTGGTGTTGAAATGATCACAAAAGATCTCATTTTTAAAAAAATAATAACAATTTAGTAATTAATAAAATATAACCAAATACAAAAGTGCGACTACTTGGCTTTCTACAAAAATATATACATATAATTTGAAAAAAATGCACCATTGATAAATCACACAAGTCACAAAAGTGCACACTTAATTTAATTAAAACAAAATACCTTATAAATAGAAAATAACTATTATACCAGATCTAACTTAAGCTAGGATATTTCCAAGAAAACCAAAAAAGGAAATACATAGATCCACGTATTTTTAATTTGTAAAATAACAATGGTTAAGGGATTGCATTAAGTGAATCAGGACAATGCCATAGTAATTTATTTTTTGAAGCCGTCGATTACATATTACAATTTGGGCTTAAAAATTGAAAACATGATGAAAAAATGAAAATATGATTTAGTAATGATAAAAAGATCACAGTATAATCTGCTTAAACACATCTACCATTGGCTAACAAAAAAAGAAATTATTGTAAGACTATATTCACATATTTATCTAAAAGCAAAATATACAATGTAACTAAAATGCTTGTAAAATTATAATTATCCCCGAAGATGGCGTTATTGCTTTCAAAAAGTAACGTACCAAAACGGCAGTCTGTCGGTCCTTATTTGTAAATGACGTCAACACTTGTGAAGTGGACGTTGTTTTGTCTAACTCTATTTTATAATTTATACCTTCTTTTTTTAGATTTGAGCTAACATTTATATTATTTAGCACTAGCTCGCACGGTTGCAAGCCGACTATATCTTTATTTAACAACTACAACCTAACAATCGACGAAAGATGGTATGACTTCCGATAAATATATATATATATATTTCTTTATTTATATAATTCATAATTTTCTAAAAAAAAAAAACGGTAGAAATCACCACATAAAACATGTATTCAATATTAACTAAAATTCTCTCTCGCCTTTGGTAGAAACTTGCAATATGCAAAAACATAAAAATATAGGAAAACAGATTGTTAAATTAGTTATATTTAATAATAATACTAATCAATTAAAAAATATCCTAGTTTTTAAAATATCGATACAAAAATAAACTAATAGTAATCAATACTCATGATGTCTTAAAACTTCTTAATAAAATTAGCGTAAATTCAATAAATAGTTTATAAATAACTTAAAAATACAATCTTAATCCCTTGCCTTCAGTAAGCATATTTATAAAAATAAATATCCGAGAAAAGTTGGTTTAATAAATATACAATATAAATATATGTATAAATATAACTTCTATATAATCGATAACAGATATCTTTTTTTCTTTTCTTTTCGCGTTCAGGTGTGCTGAGCAGGCACCTGCATCCACAAGCACAATGACACACTTACCAGTAGCACGGCAAGGCAAAGAGAGAAAGGGCGGGGACAAAACAAATTACTTTCTTCTTCTTCAATTAAATATAATTTGCTACAAAAAGGATAATCACATCAAGAAGAAACAAGACAGCGTTCAGAGCACCCTCAATTCGAAATCGAGTGGGCTATGTCCTCTTCGTCCTCGGTCAAGTCTCCATCAAATCGGCCAGCCTTGCATGGAGGTGGGCTGCAACGATTAACAACATAACTTTATTTATTTTTTTATTTTTTTACAAGGAATCATTATCTATACAATTATGGCAAAACAGTAATATGACACTGTGAATTTAACCCTTCCAGAATACAATTTATAAGCCAAAAATTAATTACTTTTTATTTACACAAGTCTATTTATATCAAGACATATTACAGTGGAACCTCGATGTAATGCAGGTCAGTGAAAAATATTAACACTAACTTCGCAACAACCTTAATAGCAGAAGAGTTTAAGAAAAACTAATTATGTAAACTATGAGTATGTTAAATAATTAGTTTAATATGTTAAAATATATAAATGACATAGAATCCTTCAAAACCAAAAAAACTATTGAGAAAACAAATTAATTTTTATTAATTCAGGAATGACTAATTTTTTTTTCCCTCCCCTTCTTCACCTTTTAGCCTATACTGGGTTTTCCTGGGCCAGGGGAGAGAATGGAGGATTACTACTAAGTATTATTAAATGTTCCCCGATTCTGGAATAGATCTGGCTATCTTTGGATTTTCAATCACATGTCATGGACAACACGTACTTCCTAACTCTAAGCAATGCCTACTTCCTTTTCCTAAACTATTATAGCAAGTAGCTACTTTTTTTTCTCACCTTATGGGTGGGGAATTAATTACAGGTTGTTACATTCCCCCTAGCGGCAGAGTCAGGACTCTAACTCACAAACTTCATGTTATCATCAGGAGTAACACGTATTCCAACGCATTAGCCTGCTTGGCCACCCCGCACCCACTAGCAAGTAGCTACAGCTACTTAATCCAGTATCTATTTTATCATCAATCATTTTATTGCAGAGAAAGAAGCATACAACTAGCAAACAATTATTAATTTTCCCTCAAATTTAAATGATAATTTCAAATATTTTGGATTCTTATGACCATATGTGAATAAACCTTTAAATAATAAATAATTTGTCTCCACTTTCAATTTATACATTAACATTTTCATTTGTCCTCAGAACAATGGTAATTTTTAAGTTCTAATTAAATAAAAATTTATTTAGGTGGAAAAATGACCAAAAGTTAAGACGTCATGAGAAATATCACTTTATAGATACATTGTGAGCTATATTTAAATTAGTGACCGACCAAAGTTTCGGTTTCGGCCAAAAAACCTGGTTTCGGCCGCAGTTTCGGTTTCGGCCAAAAATTGGCCGAATCTTCGGCCAGGCCGAAACTAGCTTTTGTGTCTGATATCTCCAAGAAGGAAGTAGGACTACACGATTTCAGCTTGAAAGCTCGATCTCTTTCATGCTTACTTAACACCCTTGAATTTATTAGTTGGAAGTATCTGTTATTTCAGTTAATTGCACTTGTATTGTATTTCGGTATAACATCGATTTTTCTCCTTTTGGTATCTTTAATTGATCGAAAACTTTTAGTTAGGTGCGGAGACAAACATTTGAGAGTGACAAACAGAAATGTTCTCGTAAATCACATCAAGTCTTAACATGTAATGAAAGCATGCTCTTCATACAGAATTCTTTACGTTAATTCTTCATTCTTTATATAATAGTATAAGAATAGTATTTATTCTTTACCTTGAGCGTTAAGAACCTTCTTGTGCTTTTAATCATCTCCTCATTAATAATGAAATTTGTTTTCAAAAAAAAGATTAAATTAAATTAGAATATATAATCTAATTTTTTTTTTTTTTTTTTTCGGTTGGCGCATTAGGCCTAATGAGACCTTTGGCCGCGCAGTGTGGTCCTCTTACAGACATTTGTTTTGCTTGCGGGAGTACAGACAGCCTGGAGGGGGTAGCCCAAACCTCACGTTGCTGCAAGCCATGGTCACCATGGTACAGCGGCAGACTGCCCATAGCTCCATAACCAATCCCATTGGGGCCAATTTGGCAGTGTCCTTCCCACCGATGGCGTCAGCTCTCTCGGGTTCAAGGACAGTGACAAACTGGTCTAGGTCCAAGGATAATGGTAGCACAGAGTCAGCAGGCCCCGAGGACCTATATTCCTTTCCCTGAAGCATACCGTCCCTGAACCAAACCTCCGGGCGGTTACTGACATCCTGGAAAACTCATACCACGATTCTCGATGAGATACACGGGGAAGGTTCATCACTCCTACGCCCGGTCGGTGATGTCGCCTCCAGTAGGCTGACGGGCCTCACATACCCGGGGGCGGGGGTAGACTTGGACTGCGTGGCTTTTATTGGTGGGCGGTCACCCGAATGGAGCGGTCACCCATCCAAGTACTGACCACGATGGACGTTGCTTAACTTTGATTATCTATTGCAAGCGCCCTTGTCCACTCGGCCATCCCGCCCCCTATATATTCTAAATACATACACTTAAATTAATCGACATGTCCACAGATTCAATTCAAAATTGAAAAATATATTTTAGTCAGTAACCTTCTCATTAAAGTTCATCAAATTGTGGTAGTAGGTTTTGGTCTTTGTTCTTGTATGGAATGGGAATCAGATTCAAAACTAATTTTTCAACCTTGGCAGCCCCCTTTCCCCCAGCGGTTCACCAATAACATCCCAAAAACTTGTCTCAATTTTTACCATGAAGAAGCACGTTTTCGACCAAAAACTATTCTATAAATTTTCAAACTAGATTAAATCCACTACCATTTTAGACCAAAACTGACTCAGTAGATTAAATAGCTTCTGACGTACAGCTTTACCTATTCAATAGGCCATCATTTTGTATTCTATCGGCATTATTATGGAAAGATTTACTATATTAATTATTATTTATACATAATAATATGATTTTTTTTTAATATCAGCATGTTATTTCAAGATTAATTCAACTTTTAGGGCTGTTCTAGATAAGGGAGTATGGTCTAACATCCCACGGGGACCAGCTCTACTTGGAAGGAGGGGGCCGGGATTGGATCCTATAATTTAACTAATACACCTGTTTTACCACTCTTATATACCAGCTCAATTATTAAATGAATAATTGAGTTAAATTACTGTTATTTTATAAGCTTTCATTGATATTATTGTTAAACTAGACTTATTACACACTTATATGTAGATATTATATATAACTTACGTAAATAAGTTTCGGTTTCGGTTTCGGTTTCGGCCCGAAACTAGGTCTATGGCCGAAATTCGGTTTCGGTTTCGGTTTCGGCTAAAATTTTGGTTTCGGTCGGACACTAATTTAAATAAAATAAAACCTATTGAATTACAGACACCAGACCTTATATTTTATGTATGGTAGCAACGAATTACTACTAAATGTTTTATAAAATCAACTTTTCGAGTTTCATTTATCATTAAACTTCATTTTTTATATTTGAAAAAACTATTAAACCAATACAAAGCCATGGTAGCCAAGCATGTTGCGACAGAACAATACAGTATAAGCGGGTTGACAGAAATGCATGACGATAGCAATTATAATATGTAATTGATTTATTACCAAACTTAGACTTGCAGAATAACGAGGATCCACTATATAAATACCACAAGTTCTCTTTGATGTTGATTAATTTTATTTCATAATCATTTTCATTCAAATTCCTGTACTAAAGTATTAAGCTCTCTCACTTACCATTATAATGCCAGAATCTGAAAAAATCACATGCCTTTTGAATATTATGTTCAGTTCCAGATTTTTAAAAAAATGAATTCAGTGCTTTATGATTGATTAATCTCAAAAAATATTCACTTTAAAGAAGATTGACACAAAAAATACCCATATGACATCAATAACCTCAAGTTTCAATCTTAAAAATTTCTTTGTAGTAATAATTAAAGTGAGGGAGCCATACTTTAATAGAAAATTTTCTAAAATTAATCTCACATTCCATAGACAAATTTATCCCCCCCCCCCTTAAGTAAGCCATATTTTAAAAACTAACAATAGTGTTAGAGTGTGCATTGGGTTGTGCACGAAAATGCATTGGGTTGGTTGAGAAAGTACAGCTTTTCTTGATCAACATTTACATAAAGTGATAGAATTATTTTTATGAACCTACCCAAAATATAAATCATCAAACTTCCATACATTGAAAATCCCAATAGAACGATCTTCTGTTAGAAACCTATCTAACTAAGTTAAGGCTATAAAGTAAAAGTAAAACTGTGATCATTTCAAGATTACTTACCTCGCTCTTCCTTCACTGTCGGATGGGCTTCCATCTCTTGGTGGGCTCGATGGCGGTGACAGTGCCTGCATCAGCCGTCCCTTGCTCTCACTCCAGATGTGAGACTACAATAAGATAACAAATTAAGGCAATTTGTACTTAAAACTAATGCGTTATAATGATTAGTTAGAGGGGCTGTCTAACAACTTTACGCTTATACAATTTTATTGTATTGTTGTTAAAGAAAGGCAACATGACACATTATTCTTATACCATAAAATTACTTTGAATATAAAAAATCAAATATCAACCAAGTGGAAACATAAATAAAAAATAACAGAACTCTGGGTTAAAAGGAGAGGAGAGTTAAAAAACAAAATATTAAAAATCAAGTTAATTTTAGCGAAATAGAAGTAGAAATGCAGAAGCCTTATTAATTAGATAGTTATATTTCAATTAATTTTAAGTTGTTTCTAAAAACTTATTTGATTACGAGAATATTAATGTAATACTAATTTTTTAAAAATTAAAATAAATATATTTTTTTTTTAACTTACAAGTCTTCCATCTCTGCCAAATAAAAGAAGAAAAGCATCAATAAAATCTCGGGATTTTTCTTCCCATTTCTGAAGCATGTCAAATCGTTTTTCTCCAAAGTTTTCCATCACTCGTTTACTCTTATCCTTTAATTCTTCCATCTTATTTTGAAGCCTGAATTTCTTTTCCTAGTGAAGATATAAAAAATTAATCAATTCTTGATAAAAACAAGTATAAAAAGTATATTAACATTTTCTAAAAAAAAAAAAAAAAAAAATTGATAAACTTTATTAAATTTTCTCATTAAATAAAATTTATTAATCATTTCATTTTTAGGGGGGCCATGAAATTTATGATTATCATTACTTAACTTAAGAAATAAATAACAAAAAATTCTTTGTTCTATCACTGTAATGATTTATTAAGATTTATAATGTATTGTTTTGTTTTTTTACTTTATTGCCTGATGTGGAGAAAGAACTATATTGAAATACATAACACCGCCAATGGCCTATATCACTGAAACGATACTCTGCTCTGGCTTGATCCATCATAGGTGATTTAAGAAATATGATTGCAGAAGGAAAGTTTTAAGTAAAATGACTGATAAAGATTAATTGAAGGTCATCATTGTCAAACAGTCCTTGAGATGAAACTTTTTTAGGAGTTAATAATAACCCTATTGTTATATTGATGACATAAGAATTTTTAAAAAATAACAATGTTTTCATTAACATATAAAAATATTCCCTTCAGGCTTCCAACTAATCACTAGCTGATAATTTACATGCCAAATTGCTTAAAGTGGGGGAAAATAATTATTTTCATATTCAACAGTTTTTTTGGTTTCTTTGTTGTAGGGACAATATAAAAACATAAACTTTTTCTTTGATTTTCAGATATTTTTAAATAATTCTTATTGCTCTTCATCTCCCTTTCATTAAGAATAAATTAAAAAGGTACTGTTAAACAAAATTAAGGCATATTAATTATTTAGATAATTTGAGTTGTCAATAAAATTTTGTATTGGTTTAGAACAATTTTTAAAATTATTTCTCATTATTAGGGGCTAAATAAATCGGCTTAAAGAAAAAATCATAATTAAAAAAGAAAATTTCTTACATTTAGGAAGGATACGTTAAGTTCCTTAGCACTGTATCCCCTAGCCAAATTCCTCCTGACATAGATGTCATAATCCCTTACTATCCTGGCCACGAGGTCTGAAGTGGAAACACCCTCAGTTCTTTCAGTTGCAGCGAACATACCCCTATCCTTAAGGTGAGCATATACATCATCGCTACTGCCGGTAGCGTAGGGGATCTCATCATGGGCCACAAAGTCGATCTGAAATCATCACGATTCAAATATTCTATTATTACAATTTAAAACCATTTAGGGCTTCAGTAAAAGAACAACTAAAACTAAAATAAATTACAGAAGTTGTATTTACTACTTACCTTGTGCTTGTTAAGGAATTCGTCATCTGTCTGCCATGGAGCGTCACGAACAACTTCATCAACATAGCGACAATGTCTCACTGCTTCATATCGCTCTTCTTCTGTCATAACAGTTCTGCCCTTCATAGAATGTGTCAGTTTGTCATTGCAGACTGGAAAACAATAACGTTTGTGAAATAATATTAAGCCAACATCAAAAATATATAACCATTACACTTATTTTATTATTCATTTGATTGTCTTTCATTTCTGTTCAAAGTTTTTCCTAATTTTGATTTACTTTTATTTTACCATGTTTTGAAGATTGATTAATCATTATTTATCAATAAAAAATAATGTAAATATAATTTACATATAAACTTTCTAACATTCCAGAAAAGCTGCCTCATTATCTTTAAATATGATTTATAACCCAACAGTAAACAATAAAAATAAAAATAAATTAAATTATGCTTTTAATTAAATTAAACTCACCACCAACAATTAAATGTACATTGGGAAAGATGTTTTTGGCCTGCATCAGCTGTCGAGCATGGCCTTGATGAAAGAGGTCGTAAATACCGTCTGCGTATACTCTTATCTTACGACCACCTAGAAAATCATCAGTATCCATTTTTTAATAATGTCATAAATTAAGAAAATTTTGATAACATCACAAAGGAAATAAAAGTGAAGAGAGAATAAATAAGATGGGGCAATAGTTCTCAAACTGGATTGCAGAGCTGACTAAATCGAATGTTAGGCCAGGACAACTCATCTTATCTAAAGTATTCTGCAAACAATTACAATCCAAATAAGTTATGCAATCATATTGGACAGCAATTATTACAGTTCTTTATTTCTTTCATTGAGTGATTGAGGAGGAAACAGTTTGAAACTAAGATCTTAATAATAGAATATACAAATATAAAAATGTATTTACTTACACCTCCCAGCTTTAGCCATTTTGTAAGTCACTCTTTGTGTGTAATCGCAATGATCTCGCTCGATAGCTGCATCTGGCTCATCACTGAAAGGTGCTGGTCTCACTTGAGACTGGAAATAAAAAAGGAAAAGATTTTGAGTAAAAAACGAATCAAAATGAACAATGAAAATATTAAGTATCCTAAATGTTTAATCCCACTTGATCAAGGTAAAAATACAAGACTAATATTGTATTTATTTTATATTTGAGTAAGGTTAAGTTCGTCTAGAAATTAAAATTTGTAGCGGTAGCAAATTTAAGATAATTTTGGGGGCCAAAGCCACACTTCTTGAGTCAGAAATACTTTGTTGTAACAGGGCCTCTTATATGAAATTTAAAGTTTAGAAACATGGATCCGGCATCTTTTCAAAATTAAACTTCTTTTTACATCATCTGAAGCAACTTGCCATATTTGGCTGTGATCATTAATGAACACAGAAATGGACCAATACTTCTTTTTTTTAAACCTGGGGTGGTGTGCACATCACACAACTTTCATTTATCGGCTTATGACTAAAAACAGACAATGTTTTCTTTATAATGGCCTACTTAAGTGCTACCGGAGAGGGAACACTAAACTTTTTTTTGCAATGAAAATTGTTTTCTTCATTATTGGGAAGTGGGGTCAGTGATTCATTCAGTGGTGTACCAAGAACAAAGTTGGTACCATTTAATCTAGAACTTCTTACTTTCCAGGGATTCATTTGAATTTTTTTAAATAAATATATTTTTAGAAGATTAGAGAAATAAGAATAGAGTTTTTGACTGAACGATCATGTTTTTCCACGATATATCGTAAATACGTAAGTGAAAGTAAAAATATTAGAGGTGAACTTCAGATTAATCACATAAGAAATAATTTTTAAATTGTTTTAATGATTCAAATTACCTAGCTAGTGGGAAGAGAATTATTAACACTATCATATTAATCAATTACAATTATAAATATATTAATCATGCTATACACTTTCATGAATGATATCTAATAAATTTATGGTCCATTATTAATTTACAAATCTACTAAAATTCCAAAACTGATAAAAGGGAAAACACTTCTTTATCTTTTAACACTATTTTTATCAAGGACTTGTAAAATAATAAAACATATAATTATAATGAAAACTTTGGTTTCTTCCAAGAATCTAATCAAGCCATGTCTCAAAGAGGCAAACATCACAGCAATATTAACAAGGTAACTTTTGTAACTGCTAATTTTATATTCTATCAATGTTTAAGAAAGAGAAACTCTTATGTTGGTAAAGAGAAACTAAAATGACAACTTAAGAGCAATAGAGATTAAGTTTACGGATTACTATTTAAAGGTACTACAGAGACAGGCCTCCTGAAGTTAGTATAAATTATGAGATTTAAGTATTTGATACTAAAAGAAGATTTAATAAATAAAAAATATATTCACAAAAAAGCTTTAATTAATTAATTAAAACTTGTGCTGCAAGTTTGAAGAATTTAACTATCATTTTTAATAATGGTAAAGCAGAAATTTCAAAACAAGTTTCAAATACTTCTTAATATGAATGACTAAAATATTTTATAAATCTATCAATGACATTATAATTTCCTAAACTGGTAAAATATACAATAACATTATATAAAAAATTTAAGCAATTAACTATCCATCCCCTTTGACCCTATTAGTTCCTAATTGGTATAACTTACAGTGATCCTTTTGAGAGTTATAACTGTATCGAGAGCCATCACAGGCAAGCCACATTTCAGTAAATCACATTTCAAAAATTGTTTCCAAATGATAACAAAGGAGTGAATGGAAAGTTAGAAGACCTTTCTGTGTAAAGATAACAGAGGTCTCGCCCCAAGGGGCAGAGCAACGCAGATAAGATATATATAAAAAATATCAAGATCGAAAGAGATCATTTCTCAAATTGTAAAAATTATGTAAAAAAAATTTTTTTTTTTTTATTCGGTGGGCCCATTAGGCCTAATGAGACCTTTTGGCCGCGCAGTAAAAAAATATATACTTATCTTGAAAAAAATTAGATTGATATATTGCTGTATTCATTATTACTATTGACCTTCAAATACACCCATTTGAATATTCTCTAGACGATAGATTTTTTCCTGGCAACAATTTGGAAAAAATAATTTCTTATAAATGTTAAATATGAAAATCAGCAAAATTATCAAGCCAGGGGTATGTTTCTACTTATCTATTTATTTATTTTCCCCTAAATAAGTGGCAAAAATAATTTTTGGAGTCTTCCAAAAAGTTAGCAAATCCACTGTTTAACAGCCTGGTACCAGCAAAAGTTCCAAAACATTTGCAACAATTAAATTAATATTAATTTATATATATTAATTTTACGTTTTAGAATGTAAGGTCTATTCAAGTCAGAGGTGAAGCCCATTATCGAGGAAAAAATCAACATCTGAACAAAGACAAAATAAATTAGTAAAACTTCAAGATACTTTACAATTTATTTTAGAAATAAAAGGATCATTTGAATACAGTAAATCCATATAAGATATTAAATGAAGTTGAAAGGGGATAAGAAAAAGATATATATTTGTGTAAACCAAGTAAACTGAAATGTAAATTCAAACTAAATTTGAGACAGTGGAGTTGGAAGAAGTTATTGTAATAAAACCATTTCTTATAAATATTTAATATGTAAATCATCAAAACTATTAACTAGTAGTGAGAATATTAACTTCGTATTTATTACAATTTTTATAAGGTTAAAATCTAAAAGAAAGCTTTAAATCTTTATCAAGAAATTCATCACATTATTCTATGCCTGCTTTCAGAGAGTTTTTATTTGCATAGGATATCTCAAAACTTAAGTTGTTAACTTCAGTTGCATTCAATGGTAAAATATTAAATAGTAATATGGATATTCTATGCTATTTGGCAGTTGCTAGCAAAAGACAAGATTAAAAAAAAATTAAATAATTAGAACATAAGAGAAGAGGTATGAGTAAGAGCGAAAGAAAAAAAAATGCAATTTTTTTATCAAAACAATTAATAATCTTACATAATAATATTTTAATTAATCAAATCATAACGAGCTTTGAAAATTTCGTATTTTTGGCCTAAAAAGTAAGAAGCATTTTTTAATTTTTTTTTTTAGTACCGAACAACTGTTTAGAATTTACCTAATCATTACAGGTCAGTCAGTACTAGCATTATTTATAGTTAGGTCACATCCGGAATTTTATTTTTATGTAACAGTCGACGATAATCGAAAATAGTTTAGATAAGAGTTTGACGAACCACTTTTTATTGATCAAAGCCTTGCTTCGAAAAGGTTAAAAGCGAAACTACAAATTACGGTGTATATGTATTTTTTATTTTTATTTTTTCCCCTACATCCCTGGAGATGAAATAAAAAAAAAAAAATGGTACGGGAACGAGATTGTGAACATAGAGAATTTTTGATGTAATCGTCAGGGATAAAATGATGGGCCCCGACTGCATAATTTACGACAGTTACAAATGGGCATCATTTAAATTTTAATACTGTCAGGTGACGCAGCACATGCCAATATCACACTAGAGCCAAGGACTGAATCAATCACATCTCCGGAATATCCAATCAGGATCAATGTACTGATATTAGTCGAAACATATTTCGCTGCAATAATAAAATGTAAAAAAAAGAAAGAAAAAAAAATCATAGATCAAAAAGTTACATGATTTCCAAGTATAGCCCCACCCCTTTATAGCTTTCTAATGATATAAATAGAAAACACTAAAATATTTATCAGTTATACAGTAAACACATTAGGAGTAAAATTATCAGTAATTTGATTTAATAGATAGATAAAAAAAATAAATAAAAAAATAAAGGGTATAATTTAGTCACACTTATCTACTTATGAATGGTATACATATAAAAAAAGGAAATAGAATTAAAAAAGATTGTTTCCGAAAATTAATGAATTCTGACCAAAAACAAAACGACAATTTAAATCATGAAAAATTTAGCACATTTGCACTAAGTAGAACTAAAACACTAAATTATTTTTTTATGTTCAATATTTTCATATTGGCCTAAAGTAAAATTACTTTAGTTTTAAAAATTTTTAAAACTCCAGAAATTAGAAGAAAATGTTTACTATGAGAAATGGTATTATTAATGCAGAGGGGTTTAGTTTTAAAGTTATGAACTTTTGATACGCGAAAATGGGGCAAGCGTGACAATTTTCATTGATGCTTTCTGTTCAAAATAAAAAAATTTTTTAGTAGCGTAATAATAATTTCATTCTCAACTCACATATATAATGTCAACTTTTTTGCACTTCATTAATAATCGGATCAATATTTTCGGTATAAAACCGTTTTTGCATTAAGAAAACAATAAAGAAATTCACTTTTTAAAAAAATGCGAAAGAGCATAACCGCGCTACAATATGCGCTCGGTTCAAAAAACGCTATGTTGGCAAGCCTCCAAGGACCAGAATAAGCGCAAGTGGTGTGACGTGTATTTTAGAACACACGGATACACAATTCCAACATAGCGGAATTCTTGAAACTTGTATTTTTTTCTGTATTTTTTCATGTAGAAAAAAAAGAAACAGAATGAGGGACAGTATACCTGATTCATAATACGGCACGAAGGAACGATGAAAAAAATGCGCCCTCGTAGGGAAGATAATTAACTTCCAGATACCGATGACATAATAAAACATTGCCGAACAAAAAAAAAAAAAATGACAGAACACAAATAAACATGCATGCTCACGTTGGTCTCTAGGGCGGAGAACCTGGGGTGATGGAGCTCGTAGAGGCTAGGAGACTTGTAGAGGACGGTCGGGGAGTGCGGCATCTTCTCCAAGTTCGTGTATACTCAAGATGCGTACAGAGGTGTGCGTGGCACGAACCGATCAACAAGACATCGACGACTGGAAGGAGGGGAGGCTAAGCGGCCCGAGATAAACTGCCCCCACTTCCAGGATACCCGCACCATCCGATAGCGATCGGGGACAAACTCCACATCGGCGGAATGTCGGGTGATCCTCTCCGTCCAATCCTGTCTCATGGCATTATCTCGGGGAAAGAAATCGCTAATCGCCTATTGTTTTCATATCTGATATACATACGGCCAAGTTCATTCACTGACACGTCGTCCGATATGACGAGAAGTACTATTTATTTATTATAAGTAATCTCATATCTGCAATAAAAGTAATAATCCCAAACAATATTTTAATACTCAAGTCAAAATATTTGTTTTCTTTATGATCTAATAATAGTAAGTAAAATAATCAATAACCTATGCCTCCCTAATTGATATAAGATTAAACTATTCTAATTTTACATTTGATTGTTCATTTGAATTTAATAAGAATGATTACATAGCGAGTGCCGTACCTAGATAAGTTAATTTCCAAGTTGATTTCGGTTTTGTTTTACAAAAACAAAACAAAAATGATAGGTTAAATGATAGTCAGGATTTTCAGTTTAGAATGATTTTATTGTGGTAAGCCAACGTTTTGATCCAACTTGTGGATCTTCATCAGGGCTAAAAGAAAACAAATATATGAGTATCTATACTAGAGGGTGACAATAAATGGATACATTACATTACATTTCTTTTAGCCCTGATGAAGATCCACAAGTTGGATCGAAACGTTGGCTTACCACAATAAAATCACTGTAAACTGAAAATCCTGTAGTCAGGATTTTCAGTATTATTCATACCATATCATTCAACCTATCGTAATTGAAGAACAGTTGACTATCTCTCACCTCTATCTTTGATTTTAATTTAAAATTTATTAAAAGCGCTGGGGGGTAAGGATACGAAAAACTTCTAAGTAGTATTAAATTATTAAAACATCAAAGATTCTAATGTTTTTTAAGGCCTAAAAAGGAAATAATAAAAAGATCATATAATCTTCCTTTTTTGCGAATTTCACCAAGCCCTTAAATGTTGATTAAGCTCAATTTTTTATTAAAAGTAAAAGTGACTTAAAATAGAGAAGGAATGTAAACGTTATTATATTTTCACCGCACGATATTGTGAGGTTCTATTTTTTTTTTTTTTTTTTTTTTTAAGGTCACACAAAAAACACTACTGAATAGTGACCCAATGAAATAACCTGCCTTAACCGTGGCTCTTAATATTAAGGCTCTAAATAATTTGAAAATCCAAAAGAACTGTGTGCATGCTGCAACCTAATTTTACCTCTTTTCGTTTATTTTGTTATTGTTTTTAATTATAATATGTTTTTAATTTATTTCCAATGTAAATTGCTCTAAGTCGCGGTCTTAGCTCCATCCATCCTTTAACAGGCACTAGTAAAAACAGAGAAGTGGAATAAAACTAGCTCGTGGATTAAACCTAGCTCGAATTCATAAATTATTGTTTTTATGACTTATGAATGATGCACGATCGTGTTTCTCACAATAAGCAGCCATTACAACGATTGTTATTTTAATAAATTAATTTAAAATATATATCAGTGAAAAACAGCTACCTACAGACAGTTCGCTATCTCGTAAAATGTTTCGTTATTTACAAATTGTATAGCGGACCTTACACTATCAATAATATTGACAATACAGTATGGTATTGACAATAGTATTGATCGTGTAAGGTGAAAATTTGAGTATTGATGGCGATATTGATGAAAATCTAATATCCAAAAGTGGAGGGGATTTATGGTGGGAGGGCGCGCATCTTGACTTCTCTCAATCGGGCGCACCATAAGGTCGGGGCAGCCTGCTTAAAACTTTAATTATATCTAGTGAAGATGTTCTGTACTATGCCATACTGATATAATATTTGGAAATTTATTTAAAACCGTTGTACCGTGAGATATAAGCAAGAAGTTCACACGTTCCAATTATGGCATCGCTGATAGTTGAAGGTGACATGATGACAGACAATTTCAAATCTACAAAATTTCTACCTGTAGCTAAGTACCTTCGGGTTAAGGCTAATCTCTCTTTAACAGGGAAGCATTCCCTCAAGTGTGTGTTCTGCCTTCTCAATAATGGTTCCTGCATTTTTAATAATTTTATGAACGTCCTTTTTCTTTTTCGGAAATAATTATGAAAATCTCCATCTGTCAATCTGATTTCCTTCAGCAATCTCATATGAGATTATTCTTCACGTTTTTTCAACCATTCTTTCATCCATCGATTGCTTTGAGGTAGTCGAATACGATAACCATAATTATGGCTACACAAGCTTTCTTTCGATTGTCCATGTTCAAACAATAAAAATGACTTCGAAATTCCTTATCTGAATGGTGGAAACATAGGCCCTGAGATAATGTATTGATATAATTATGGTCAATAATATTGACGGTCTAAGGTGTGGCGATATTGATCGTGGGTCCTGAAGGCTAAACGACAGTATTGACAATATATTGACAATTCAGATATTGATAACATTATGATATTGTTTGTTTTTCTTCCAATAAATATTAATAGTGCGTATGAAGCGTAATTCCAGAAGGCATGGGATAGAAAGAAAATAAGAAATCGTATTTAATTTCGCAAAGGATTTTTTTTTAAAATTAATAATAACAACAATAGACTGTCTTTGAAGATGTTGGTTAATCACGAAATCATTATTGATTTCAATATAAAGTTTTTGAGGTACTGATATAAAAACCGAAAGGAGCGCTTAGATAGGACAGATTCCACCTTTAGCCATCTGCCAATTCCCTTAAAAATATTATATATTAAACAATATCATAATTCGACCTCCACCTTATTATAGTCTGTTGCCAACGGAAAGAAGAACAATTCCTATGACAATAGTAAAATAAGATACTCTTTGCCCGACTTATCTCCAATGGAGTTGTAAACAGATATTGGAATCAACAAAAAAATAAAATATTAGTTTAAGGAGATATTCACGGAATTCATAAGAGAAAAATAACAAGTGGAAAAAATTGCAAATATGGAATATGTGACAAATAGAAATGATAACTAACAAATGATATGGTAACAAAATTTCTAAATACAAGTTGACCCATGCGAAGCATCCGCACACTAACCTACTTAATCCCACTTAATTAAAGTACACACTGTATATTTAGTATCGTATAGTGCGTATTTAGTACTTTACCGAATGCGAGTGCGCTGATTCTGTTATGAAATTGCATGTTTTTGCTCGTAAATCGCAAACGATAGCGACTATCGGAGAAGTGTATAACACCAAAAGTCTCAAAAAACTAAAAAAAAATGATACCTCCGAAAAAGCCCTGCGACCATTTTGAAATAAGTGATTTGCATATTTTTCCGGTGCAGCAGTTAAGAAAAGCTTTAAAATGAAGCCTCATTCACGAAATTTGATGAAGTGTTAAGGAAGTTAAGGCGTACCGACAAAAAAAAAGGCCTTCATGATCTTATAGCCATTAAGCTTTTTAAAATATATATTTGTTGTAAACAACTAGGCGGGTTTAAAAAAATGTATTTAACTAAAATTATAATGTATAAATGTCGCACAAACAATACAAGCTGTAATTAGTCACAGCTATGTTAGCTACGTTACATACCAGTAACTACAAGTGACAGAGAGTGAATCAGAAGTAACCTTATGCATCGATGTTCAAAGCCAGACTAAGCTCCTAGTCCATTGCTCCTTATATTTACTCCGAAACGGAACAATCCTGAAAGGTCTAGATCATTCCAACATGTGACTACGTGCTAATACATGAATGTAACGGTTACAGAAATGCCTAAAACTCTTTTCAATGTAACAGAAATAATCATATGTTTTTGTTTCAAGTCACAATAACAATTGCAATCCGTAGTAATTTTGACAGCAATCAACAAACAAATATGACAGAAGACAACAGTAGTGAACTTGAAAATGATCGCAGAGGAACCATCCATTGGTAATAATAATAAGAAATAACGCATCGTGTCTAATATATGTAGTCGAATTACCATACAATTATGTCATTTTTTATTGGTTATTTTAAATACGGCCCTCAGTAACTACTATTTTCAACAAGATAGATAAAAATAGCTCCAAATGATAGATCGCATTCTATTTTTGAGACTTCCAGGAAACGTCTTCCGACCCAGAGGAAAACAAACAGCTGAGGCCACAGATGGGGGACTACACTTTGACCTTAGCCAAGATATTCTCAGCAATAAAATTAGAAAATATATAAACAAGAAGAAATAAATATCAGTTTGAAAAAGTTAGCTTATTCCCTAACAATGGCCCCTTTATCTTTACAAGACTTCTAAAATAATGAACTGACTACCTGTAGGAGCATTGTCAAATAGATAACGTTCCGAGCCATAAAACTAGAAGAAGGTCCGGGATATCCTTTCTTATCTAAGATAAGGAGGGAGCAGGCATACTCTGAAAGGGAGTGGACGAATGAAGAGATGCCCAAGAGACATAATACACGAGAAAAGTTAAAATAGCTCATTTCGAGACTGGAGGAGGGGTAAGATCTAGAATTGAACTTTCCTGACCGCTACAGCTGAATCAAAGAGGTTTAGTTTAAGAGGAAAAAGCAAAAATTCTTCCTCTTTTATCTAAGGGATGGTAAACTTTTAAAATTATATTATTATGTTAAAACAAATTATGTTAACTTTTAAAATTTTGTTATAACAGGGTAAATATAATACGCGCCCCTGCATGCTTAAAAAAGGTAAATTTAAAAACACGTTAAGAGATAAAGCCACGAGCAAAGCTTCTGCTAAGAGATTACGATTTAATTTTGCAAAGTATACCATCTTGTTTTTTAATTGATTATATATACATTTTCTAAATGTACCGATTCGTAAATTGGTTTCCATTCAATAACAAATAATAAATGATAAATTAAGCTAAGTACTCTCAACTCGTCAAACTAAAATAAGACACCAGCGCATGGAAAAATTTTTTTTCCAGTGACAATTATAAATTTAAAAATGCGCATTAAATAATTTTCAAACTATTTCATACCTAAAACAATTCCTTAATTTATTTGTCTTATTCACTAATATTTTTCCTGATGGAAAGTCAACACTTTTGATTTCTTCGAAATTATCAAATTTAATAATTAAATTAAGATTAAAAGTAATTGAGAGCGTTCAACCCATTTTTTCCCAGTGTTCAAACATCGGAATAGCTGCATTTATGTGAAATAGCTAGATATATTCTTATAATATTTATATATATTTATTTGGCCTATTGATTTTTCAATTGAATAAGATATTTTTCAAATCATAAAATAGGAGTATAAAAGAAAAAAGTCTAAAAAACTTGGACAAAAATGGGTCAAGTTTTTTTTTTGTTCTTTTTTCAAATTTTACGGTCGGTTTAAGATTGCAAAGGAAATACCTATTATTTTAAAATGCAAATGATTTATCCTTGGTTTATACGAAGGCCAACTAACAGTATAACTCCACGAATATTCTATTTACTGAAATTATTAATCAAAGTTAATGGTTAACTGGGTAGTCGGAATACAAATTCAAAAACCAGTATCAATTTTTCATCAACTGTTGGTTTCTACATGGATCGAAGTTTCTACTTTCTGTTGCCAACTTCAATGAAAACGAAAAAAACGCTCCTCCAACTTTCACTACTTGCAGGAACGGAACTTCAAAACGTATTACAACCATAGCCGATTGAAATGGTAAGAGAGCTTAAGTAAAATACTAACACAATTATTAAGATCATACGTAATTCGAAGACTCAACCGTTTCGTAAAAAAGTTACTGCAAAAAATAATTCCATGAATACTCGATATCAATCAATAGATAGAGAAAATTGGCAAGCTTTTAGTACCTCATACCGGATCAAACAGACCGACAGGTATTTCCGCGATTAAGTAAGCTTCAGTAAACATTGATATTGTAGAGTGTAGAAGCGGTACCCCTACATATTATACATTTCCAACACCTCTAATGGAAATAAACATTTAAGCTTTTCTGAATTTAACGTACTTCAACAATATAAATAAGTGATAAGTTCAGTCTATGTCATTATCAGTCTTTATAAAACAGCAATTGAATTTAATATACGTAATAGGTATATTTGTGGCTTCAGCGTGAGAGTGTTCAAATTAAAAATAATTTTTTTATTTGTTTGCAGATTTTTAGCACATTTATTAGTTTATTTAGCACTTTTCACGATTAGCAACATCCTTAAAGTTTTAATTGCTACTCCTAATTGTTTTAATTGAATACATCAAGGTGTCGCCTACAAAGTTTTATAAATCTGCAAAGTCATGAGCAAACGAATTAAAAAAATATTTTTTAGTTTTGACTTCTGCTGCAGCCACAGACAGATATATATATAATTACATTTTTGCAAATATGAAGCTAAATAAGACATTTGCTTAAGAAAGGGCTGTATATATACTTATTATTGCGTTCCTGACGTTCAGTAAAAAATATGACAATTATATTATAGCGACACATAATCATGGCCTTAAGTGAAGAAAATGGGATAAAATAGAAATACAACAAAATATGTAAGCTACATAGGTATAAATAGTATAATTTTAATTTATTTTATTAATGTTAGTAAACGTTCAAGTATACAGCCCTAAACGTAATCCAGTCAATGTGAAGCCTGTTATACTCCGGGGAATAAAAAAAGCAAAAAAACATCCAAAGTTTAGAAAGTCTTTAACGTTCCAATAATAAAAATTTTAGAGGGAAAAAACAAAAGGAAAAAATATTTCTTTTTTAAACATCATTATAGCAATTAGTTTCAACAGTCAAACATTTGTTTTAGATATATTGATGATAGGAACGCGTAAATGGGTTCCACCCAGTTTGCAATAATTGAAGTATTTTTTACAATAAAAACTTACAAAGGGCAGATAAGAGATTAAAAGGTTTAAACCTAGACCTTTAGGAAATTTGTATACTCAAAGGTATAAAAATTCAGAAAAGAGGGGCTAATATTCAGTTGGTGACAGCAATGTTTAGTCTTACTTAAGCCGGAAAACTTTGAATACGAACTACAAATTCATGGATATTGCCAGATTAATAATCTATAAAGGAAAGTATCAATAGATCAGACCTATAGGTTAAACATAAAATATATCGTTTAGCTTTTCTCAATTAATAAGATCAATTTAGGCCCGGTTTATGCAGGGAGTTATTGGTAGTATCACTGGTATACCCTGAACTGTTTTTCCGTCATGTAAGTCGTATGGCAGAGAGACTAAAGTGATTCATTTGGAGCAAGAATCAATACAGAAAGGTAAATAGTCTATAAACTCGGAGAGTGAAAAAAATCACATATTTACACGCGATCGTAACAATGATAAAACATATTTGCGACGCAATTTTCTAAAACGGGAGTCAAGGCTATATTTTACTACGTTTCATTTCAATTTGGAACTATGAATGACTGGATGTAATTAGGTAAAGAATTTTCAGGAAGGGACTCTACCTGGTTGGGGGTACTGCAGATCGTCCCCCCCTAAACAAAAAACAAAAAAATCTGGTGCGTGCGCGCTACACATAACTTTCACTTACCAACTTACTTAGATTAGAAATTGTGTTAATGTCACATTTTTCAACATTCATTTTTTATTTTTGTTTTTATTTGCTCTACAACAACAAATAACAAACACTAATTTCTTTTATTATTAAATAAAAGTGTTTACTTGAGATAATTCGGCAATGCAAGCATAATACTCCAAATCGACTGATTTTATAATTCTCTATGTACTTTATTTTAGTTACCATGAAACATACTTGGAACATGGTAATAATTTCCATTAAATGAACAGAACGGCTTTAATTATGAACAATGGTCTGTCATTAAAGGCGTACTACGCATGCGTGGGCTCCACGTGTTTTATGAGTTGACTGAATATTTTTCTTTTTTTCTCCTCTATATGTTTACTTGGTTTTTATCATATCTCATATTTAGCCATTTCTTATTTTTAGGCGTTACGAGAGACAGCTATTTCTCCATATAAATAAAAACAAAGGTACTTTATAGGAAACAATAAAACAAACAAACAAAAAAGGCCCCTACCCCATTTAAGCCCCTTCAGAACATTTTAGTAATGATAAAGATTGCCTGATATTAAAGAACATCTAATTTTCATTAAACATGACGAATTTGATGAAAATCGTTAGAGCCGTTTTAGAGATAATCGAAAAAAAGGTAATAATTAGAAAAAAAGTTATGAAATAAAGTGCACCCTCCGTTAGACCAATTTAGATGAAATGTTGGCTATCACATTTTTGGCATATACATACATCAAATACCCAGTTTGATCAAAATCGTTAAAGCCGTTTTTGAGTAAATAAAAAAAACACGTGAAAACGATACAAAATTTATTAAGTAAAGTCCCCCCTCCGGTTAATCAATTTTGATGAAATGTTGGCTATCATATCTTTGGCATATACATACATCAAATACCCAGTTTGATCAAAATCGTGTAAGCCGTTTTCGAGTAAATAAAAAAAACACGTGAAAAAGATGCCAAATTTATTAAGTAAAGTCCCCCCTCCGGTTAATCAATTTTGATGAAATTTTTACACACACACACACACACACACACACACACACACACACACACAGACCATTTCGCGGGACTTGGTTATTTGGACTTAAGGGGCCACAAAACGTGTATTTCCGTTGAAAACCGGAAGTCGAAATTTTTCACGATCGCAATACTTCCACTTACTATATATTTCATATATAGGTAAGTGAAAGTAATATCAGTGGCAATTTTATAACAAGCAATTTTATAATAATAAAATAATGTTATAATTTTATAACAGCAATTTTATCCATATCATGACGAGCTTATCGAATCTAGAAAGAAAAATAATGCCAAAACTTATTAGAATAAAACATCATTTCATTAAATTCAATAAACATACAAATAATCAATCCACATATCATTCAGTCATTAAAAAATAAAATTAAAAACAAAAAACCCCGCTTACGCAAAAATTCTTTTTTTATTTTAAGACAATTAAAAAATGTAAAACTGGGACAGTATTATGATCGAGGTAATAACAAAAAACATCACATATTCAAACATGTACAATTTTATTTATTAATAACATTACACTATTGTGGGAATATTCTCTCTCCCACCCCAAAAACAAAAAATCTGGTGCGTGCGCGCAACACACAACTTTCAGTTACCAACTTACTTAGATTAGAAATTGGAGTGTTTTGCTAAATATCATTTCCCAAAGTCGCACATTTTTCTACCATACATTCATATCTTATTTTTGTTAATCGTTAAAGCCGTTTTTGAGTAAATAAAAAAACCCCGTGAAAATGATACAAAATTTATTAAGTAAAGTCCTTCCTCCCGTAGATCAATTTTGATGGTCCCCCCTCCGGTTGATCAATTTTGATGAAATTTTTACAGTCATATCTCGAGCATATACACACATCAAATACCGAGTTTGATCAAAATCTTTAATGCCGTTTTTGAGTAAATAAAAAAAACACGTGAAAATGATACAAAATTTATTAACTAAAGTCCCCCCTCCGGTTAATCAATTTTGATGAAATTTTTATAGTCGAATCTCGGGCATATAAATAGATCAAATACTCAGTTTAATCAAAATCGTTAGAGTCATTTTTGAGAAAATCGAAAAAAACTTAAAAAGTTATTAAATAAAGTACCCCTCCCTTTGAGCAATTTTGATAAAATTTTTGCTGTCACATCGCGGGCACATACCTACACTAAATACCCAATTTCATGTTCCCACGGTTTATAGTTTTTGAGCTAGTCTGTTCACACACGCACACCCACACACAGACACAGACACACAAACACACACAGACCATTTAGCGGGACTTGGTTATTTCGACTCAGGGGGTCCCAAAACGTGTATTTCCTTTGAAAACCGGAAGTCGAAATTTTTCACGATCGCAATACTTCCACTTACTATATATTTCATAAATAGGTAAGTGACAGTAAAAAATGAACGTTTTTCACCTACCAACGTTTAAAAATATGAATATTGATGTGTATTGTGAGTATAGATAATAGACCTTGATTATGAAAGTGGTTGAGTCAAAATTAAGAAAGAAAAAAAAAAAAAGCTAATTAGTTATTACAAACCATTTTACTTTAAAGGGTCACCTGTGGTGTAGTGGTTAGCATGGCAACCTATTATGCTGAAGGTCGCAGGTTCCCTCCCAGCGGTGGCCCTAGGATTTTTTAAGGGAGTAAAAAATCCTTGGCTATGCCGTCCCTCGGATAGGAAGTAAAATGGAGGTCCCGAGCCTGTACGATATCAGATACTCATTAAAGATTCTTATCCTAATTATACCTGGATAGGCAATCTTAATGAATTCCACGGTAGCATCGTCCGATTAGCCTAAGTAGCATAAAGGGAATTTCAACAAACAAACAATAAAGTCTTCTTTCTTTAATTTGGAAATTGCCACCTTAATAATTATGGGTTCATAATAATTCTATAATAATGTTGTTCCAGGCTGTAGATACTTATCTAACAATTATGATCAGGGTTTAAAATCGATAATTATTTTTTCCAAAATATCCTCTTTTAATTATTATTTCTGATTTTTAATTTAAAAATCATTCGTAATTTATAAATAAAAATTAAATCGATCTTTGATTTTTATTAATTGGATTAAAAATAATGATCACTCACCGAGTGATACGGTATTAAATAAATAATAATTATTAAATTGTGATCATAAAAATATTGATCAGAAAATAAAAATCACCTTTTAAAAGCAAATTAATTTATTATAACATGTGGATCCAAATCTGATTCTCTTTTGCTACTAACTTCAATAATGACCGAATTATGGCCCCAATTTGAATCAACATGGCGGATTACGATAAAGAGGTACTAGGATGAGCTTCGACCTTCGTGCAAAATTGTATTAAAATTGGCAAAGTAGTTTTGAATCGGCGTACAGAGTATCGACGAATTTTTTTATCCAATTTTCGGATTCTACGCACCTTCAAATGTAATGTCAAATTTTAAACGGTGTGGGCGGGGGGGCGGGTATTCTTCGGAACATCACAACAATAAACTAAAATTTTATATTTCTGATTTATAAAAGTATTAGTCAAAATTATTATTATTATTGTTAATCGAAAAAAAAAATTCAAAAATAATGATAAGGTTATGATTTTTTAAACTTTTGATCAAAAATAAAAATCATCAAATGATTTTTAAAAATTTTTATCGGATTTGATTTTTATTTTTATTTTAATAATTATCGATTTCAAACCCTGATTATGATAAATAATGTATAGATTGGAATGTATGTAATATGTGGTTTTTAACGCAAAATATATTTTGTTTCAATGCAAATACTCCCAATTCCCACATCAATACCAATAGCTCGAAGTCATGAAAAAAAAAATACAAAATACTCCGGAACAAATACAAAAATTTAACATGGTGTCGTTTATCTCCGCGGAATAGTTATTTAAAGTGCTGCAATGAAAACACTTCCTCAACAACAACAGATCAGGACGGGTACACATACATGATACTGATTGCACAGATAATTGGACAGTCAAGACAAACATCGATGTCTATTATGTTAATCTTGCGTCATTTTTTTATTCTATCTCTTTAAACAAGCCTTTTCTAATAAGCGAATAGATATTATTACTATTTCTCTTTCGAGTAATTTTCGTAAAAATGTATAGCTTAATTAAACAGGGCCCAGTAATTAAAACCAAAACTAAAATAAATATTAGTTTTTAATTAATTCTCAGCTAACCCGGATGATCTATACTGGTAACACACCTAGGTATGATTATTTTCTCCGGGTCGTAATAATTCAAGGTTTGACGGGGAGTGCCAATGGAATTTACTAGTAGGCGTACCAAAAACTGAGCTGCACTTACTAAAAGAGTTAATCACTAAACATAATTTATATATAATATCGGAATAAAAAGCTAGACGTATCAGCAACAATAAATAAAATTAAAGATTTTTTGACTGATATCTCAGAAGCTTTTTTAAATATTTTTATTTCAGGAACTAGACATATTTATAGATTTAATCAATATAAATAAAGATGAAATTCTGTTGGTTTGTTCTTTAGAGAAATCCATACCGTTTGTCCTAAATTCTCCAAATTTCGCTCAGTGGTTCTTTCATACCAGGTGCGAACACCTGACCATATTAAAATTGCATAACTTCAGCCGATCTCTGGGTATATTCTTTATTCTTGTAAGAATCGTTATGATCTCGCTTTACATTGTTTTTTAACGAAATCGACCGTAAAATAAAATTCCCCAGGTGAAACCGGGATATACATTGATGAAAGAGGACATATTTTCCGAATGATCTGACAGAGCAAACCAAACTGGAACTTACATAAGCTAGCAGAGATCCTCCTCAAACCGGTTTATTCGAAAATCCGTGCAGGAACACTACCGCGTTTCACGAAAGAAATTTGAATGGGTGGTAGTTAACCTTGGGGTATCTATTCTCGAGTAACAGTACCAGATAATTATCCTACCATTAGCGAATATCATACTTCCTAAACTATTAAATGTTTGCATGAACCCTATATGCATTGCCCCTGAATGAAGAAAAAAGTAAATACAAGACGCACTGAGTGGCGGAAATGAAATCTGATAAATAGGTCGAACAAAACTTCCTCACTATTAATGCCACTAATACACAAGAAAAGACAACTTTAATTTTTTAATGGCTTGTTTATAAACCTATCTGATATTAAAGAATACTTGATTTTCATTAAACATTACGAGTTTAATCAAAAACGTTATAGTTTTTGAGAAAAGGAGTACTGCCTCCGTTTGATCAATTTTGATAAATGTTTTGCTGTCATATCACGGTCATGTACATACATCAAATACCCAACCAATTTCTTTGTTTGTGTTGTCCCAAGTTCGTCCGGTTTATCGTTTTTCTGCAAGTAAGTTGGGAGTAGATGGAATTGATTATGTAATACATAATATTCCCCAAATTAAAGATTAAATTCGGCTAACGAAATGGACGGCATTTCTTACATAAGATAACGGAAGGTATAGCCCGGGAAGTCCTCGAGTGGAATACTTAGAGACCACATGGAGTCAGAAGGCCAAGGACGTAGTAGAGGAATTCTATCTTGGAAGAATCCAATCGGCAGAGTGAAACTTGGGCGACCCTCAAGAAAATAGCGATGAAGAGAGAAAAGTAGCAACTCATCGTTAAGGCCATAGAAGGGGGGGGGGGGGAGGAAATAACTAAGTAATTCCCAAATTTGATCGATATATCGTATAATTACCCACTTTTGAAATATGAAGAAGTGTACAAAACAGAGATAAAGAAGAGGAGAAGGGATTCGATAAAAATTATATCTGCTTCTCGAATCGAATACTTCCTATCCTCAAATTTTGGGGCAAATTGAACGAGCCGTTTTTAAATCATATAGAAGGAAATATAAGGCTGATAGAAATTTAAGAACATTCTTGGGAGGAATTAACATAATAAATAGAGTTTATTTATAGTTATCATGTATGCTTTCTTGACTTAATGGACACTTACTTATCAATAATGAAAAGCTAAAAACGTTTATCATAGTTGTTATTATAATTAACCGACATTAGTAAAGCAAAATAAATGAAGCCGTAACGCTTCATTTCTATTTGTGGCTCTTCTTCCAGAGCCCTCAAAAAGAGTTAAAGTCAAACACTCTCCTCTACCGTTCCAGCACACACTGCTTCAGAGACGTATATATCGCATCTGTTCAGCTATGCTTAATAATAGACATGCCTAACATTTCCAAGCACGCTCTTGAATAGAAACAAAAGTTATTTTGAATTTTAAAGCAATTAAGTAATTCTAATAATATATAAATTTTGAGAACTACAGGCTCGTTCTGAATCCATGCAAATTATTATAGGTTAAATGATAATCAGGATTTTCAGTTTGAAAAAATGTTTATTTTCGAAAGCCAACGTTTCGATCCAAGTTGTGGATATTCATCAGGGCTTCTGAGTTCAGGTAGATACAAACACTCTTTGTTAAGTCTCTCTCTTAAGTCTTTGTCTTTACCTGAACTCAGAAGCACTGATGAAGATCCACAAGTTGGATCGAAACGTTGGCTTTCGAAAATAAACATTTTTTCAAACTGAAAATCCTGATTATCATTTGAACTATCGTAAAGAATAACAGTTGACTATCTCTCACCTCATGCAAATTATTACTATGTTACCAGCAGGGATTGCTTCCCGTCATGACATATCAAAATAAACTTCAAAATAAACAAAACAAAATAAACATCGAATCAGTAAAACAGTTTCCAAAACAATTAAATTTTTGCATGCTCAAAAAACGAAAGCACTCATAATTTACAAACAATGCCTTATTACGTTTTGAAAATTTATAGCGTGATGTCGATGTTGGTTGGCAACATGAAATTATACTTTGCATTTTTTTAAATATGTTCGTGCTTGCATGTTCACGAGAGAAATAGGTTTAACTTGTTTTACTCTTTCTATCTATGCATACCAAATGCGTAGAAGATATTTAAAGAAATCAAACATTTTGGTATTTGTAATGAAAATAATACTTTTTGTGTACTTATCCAACATTTCTTGTTGCTCATATCGCCTGAAGACTGCTAAAGATTTCCCCAGATCTTCCTTCCACATTTCAACAATTATGGAATTCCTCTTATTACCCAAGTCAGAAAAAACTACACACCTAGGATTTTAAGTTACGATTAATAATAAGTTATTATTCTACTAAATGATAGGTATCCGTGAGTTCCATACAATGTTATTATTAGTTTATGGTTGGTGGAGTATTATTGCCAAACTATGAGAATGAAAGGGTATTTTCTAGTGGCGCAAGCTAATTCCTAACTAAACTGGAATATCAAAAATAAATGGAAAGCACAACTGCTTTTGACAAGTAAGTATGTTAGATAAAATTAATAACAATGAGTGATATTACTTTAATATCGAAATTATTGGAGGATTTCATATTATTTGTCTGATTTAATATCAATTTCTTAAAATTAATCAGAAATAGACAATGGAGAACGATAAATCACGCAGTCATAAGTATCGAAAAAAAATCTTTTCCAATGAAAAAAATAAAAAATACAGTAAAGCTCACCGACAAATAGTATGGAAAATATACAATATGATTTTTTCGGAGTATTTTTTAGGTCTAATATGTTTTTTTTAGGATTATTTTTTTGTGATGAAAGATAGTTTAAGAATAGCATATGCCAGTTGCTACAATTTTTTGAAGGTAAGAATGATGAAACATGAACCCGATATCGTTGGCTCAAATGAAGATGGAAAAAGAAAAAACGCAACATTTGTCTAGCCATTGGCAGTGAAATTAATTCGTAAACAATGTACGAAATGTTTGATCAAGTGATGATTCGTTAGCGGAACTGACATTGAACATCTACTACGCAAGAAGAATAATGAAATATCAATAATTTATTGTTTAAAAAATTATATATGAAAAATGAATTGAGAATGACTTAACTAATAAGATATCAATAATTATGTGACACACTTGTCATCGCGAACACAAAAATATACAATTCTTAAAAATAATAGAAGCAGAGGTGGATCAGAACACGCGATTATAACGTAGAGAAATTTCCTAACTGCCACGAAGAAATGTAATCCTCTAAGAACGTTTGAACCACACTTCTCAACTACGATACGCAGCTGCGTTATAATTCAATCAATGTTCTCCAAACGGTTCAAATCGGGAATAAGGTCAAGTCCAAAATCACTAGAACAACTAAATTAGGTTTGTAAAACTAAAAAATGTTCAAAGCCTAGGAAGGAGATAGCATAATTGACAACTATGAGACCAATATCGATTTGCAGAAATAAAAGCCTTTATTAGGTAATGGATAGATATATGACTGAAAAATCCTTGGAGGATATCTTGACCGATTCTGGATAACTATGCCCGAGGACAATTAGAAAAGAACTGGTGGAATGTGAATGGTACCTCCATATTTCAAGACATGGCAAGGACAGAATTAAGGGCATGAGTCAAACATCAAGAAGTAGTAATACACAAAGAAAGAAACTTAGGAAGATAGTGGGTACCTATATACGAATTATAAAGAGGCAGGTATTGGTAAGGTATTAATTATATACATGTATATATTAATAATGTATATATTAATTATTTATCTATTAAGTAGCATAGATTTTATACATCGCTCATGCAGTACAAGACAGGTTTAACTAATTAAAGAGGACTAACTCTAAATATCTTTTGATTTTATCAAAGAGGCTATTTAGAGGTTTATTCACGAATTATCTTCCAATTTTCCTCTACTATCTCAGGGCAAGACCGCTCATAGACCGTGATCATGATGATTCCTGAAACATTTTAACTATCGGGTGAAGCAGGCAAACAACGGATATCAAAGGATGGGAAGAAGAAATATTAATTGACTGAGACATGACTAGAGATATGTCACAACATTATTTATTCATAATAACAAGATATGTTTAGAAAAGTAGATGTATACATCGGTAATAGATGGATAAAGGACACTTTATAGGGTGTATGTACACGACACTTAAATAAAAAATTATGATGCTAAAAAATGATTAATTCAGGTTGTATATTTATGGTAATATACACACAATAAATAAAACGTAATGACTATACATTCCTATGTAATAATGTCAAGGCTATAATGTATGTAACAACGGAAAATACACGATGGACATTTTAGCTTGAAAAGTTTTAGAAAGTAATTGGCCGAAATATGTGTAGCGCCTGGTTTTATTAACAATCTTCAAAAAGGGGAAAAATTATGCATTTTAAGGTTCTAATGTTTAAAGATAATAATTTTCACAAACTTATTTATCGTTGCAAAAATAAAACAAAAAGTGCAATAAACGTGCAAAACATTCTAGCTATACAAAAAGAACATTAATCTAAGTACTATTTAGTAGTTTAATTTAATATTAGATTATGATTTTTCCAGTAGACGTATTAAACTCAAAAGAAAGATCTTGTATACGGCTTGAAGTACACTAAGGTGTAGCTAATTGTTCTCAGAATGCCATGCATTCCATTATATTTTCCTTCAGCTAATAATAGCTCGGTTTCCCCAGCCGATTATTACAACCTAGAGTTCAAGCATATTTCAACGTACGGGTACCTAGCGGCTGAAACACTGACATAACAATATCGATAAAAGTTATCATCCCATCTACTTTATGGTGAAACTTACCAATCCTCTTAAATATAGTTCAAACTATGTACGACTTGAAACAAATACTGTTATACCTTCATCAAGGTTTCTAATCAATATATTTTTAGAACTGCTAGGTGGTCCGTGCGAATAATTCGCATACAACATTAACCAGTGACCAAACAGTCCTTATAGGAGAATACTATCCTATGAAAACGAAAATCCTATGCAAAACATACTATACAAAAGGAAACTTTTCATTCTAGCTAGGTAAACTAAAACATGAACTAAGTTCAAAGACTGTAAACTTTGTTACTATTGATCCGATTTGCATGTTTTTTTATATTTTTCATTTTGTAGAAAATATAGCAACCTTTCAATTTTGGACGATTAATAGTCAGGATTTTCAATTTCATATTTTTTTATTTTGCAACGTTGGCCCACGTTTCGATCCCTACATGTGGTTCTTCATCAGGGCTTCTGAGTCCAGAGTAACACGAAGACACTTTGTATTACTCTGAACTCAGAAGCCTTGATGAAGATCGATACGTTGGCTTTCCAAAATAAAAAAAGGTAAAAACTGCAAATCCTGACATATAATCATCCTATCGTAACGAAAACAGTTGACTATTACACAGTTTTAAATCTTTCAATCATTACTGAATAGAGACAAAAATCGATGGTTTTAGAATATGCGCAAATAGTGTTTTTATTTTCATTATAGCACTTTTCTCAGAGTTTCTAGTGGTCTGAGGGTACTCTAGGCAATCTCCAAACTTATACCCCGATCATGGATGAAAGAAGTGCTGTAACGAAAAAACAACAAAAAACACTTGATAAATAACATATTGAGTATGTAGTGAAAAAAGTTCCCGTGTCTAAAAATAAAGTAGTTTTAATAAACTTGAGAAAGCCCTACCTACCCCCTATTCATTCCATTCCAAATCCTTCACCTATTTAAACTTAAAAACTGACTAGAAAAAGAGAATATAATATGCTAAATAAAAAGAGTATTAAATCGTAATTAATCCTACTAATTAAAAATTTGAAATGTGTTTTTTCCAAATCTAAATTTTTTGACTTGGGCACGCAAGATGTAAGAAACTAATAATTTTTACATGAATTATAGATGCATACCAAAGGTATCATTTTAATTTAAATATTAACCACGTGAAAGAAAAGTTTAATTAATTTTTAAGTTAATTATTAAAATACACTCTGATCCTAGAGCTATTTATGATTGTTATTTATTAATGTTATAATGAAAGTAACTAATTACTATAAACAATGCAATCAAATTGCGCAAAACAAAGGGAATGATAACATTTTTTAATAGAATGTAAGAAGGTTGACAAACAAATCTCAAGTCTAGACAATTTATCAATATCATATTTGAATAGTTTCGACAGACCCTCCACTTCCTTTATATCACTCAAATATGATGTTAAAATTTCGGGTTTGATAACAAAAGCTAAAATACCACACCATTTAGAAGGCTTTTGTTAACTTTTCGAGATAACATATCAACCAGGCGGTATCCTGCCGAATTCATAGTACTTACAGGCTATAATTTTATATAATATATACTTTACATATACAATTTAATTATGAAATGCCACAATAATAGTAAGAAACCGCGTTTCAATTTAAAATTGTATTATTACTTTTTGATTCAATGCGTCTTGCATTATTGTCTTAATCATAACTCCAAAAAACCTCTATCTGATAATAAAATGACGTTTCTAGATTTTCATCCAATCTTAAAAATCCACCAATAATCTCTTCTTTTATAATGCAATACCAACACAACACAAACTGTGTTGATATTGCACTACTAGCATTAGTTTTCGAACAAAATATTTTCAAATGGGTTACTTCAGCATTTAAATTTTATAAAAAATAACGAAAAGATAAAAATATGGGAATATTAATAAATACTTGAATTTAAAATATATTTCAAGTTTACATGTTTGTAGACCAAGATTTCAAGATAAAAAATAAAATAAAACAATTTTTTTTAATTATGGGAGACTTACATCAATGAAGCGAGATATAAACAAGGAAAGTCACTAAAATATATTAAAACATAGCTAAATAAAACAAATTTGTTTTGTGGTAGACATTTTTAAAAATTATAATAATAAGAGTTTATTTTTAAAAAAAATAATATGAACGTTTAAATTTTTTTTATTTAATTAGAACTCCAAAATTAGTAGTAATTTTTACTTTCACTTACCTATATATGAAATATATAGTAAGTGGAAGTATTGCGATCGTGAAAAAATTCGACTTCCGGTTTTCAACGGAAATACACGTTTTGGGGTCCCCTGAGTCGAAATGACCAAGTCCCGCGAAATGGTCTGTGTGTGTGTGTGTGTGTGTGTCTGTGTGTGTGTGTGTGTGTGTGAACAGACTAGCTCAAAAACTATAAACCGTGCGATCCTGAAATTGGGTATTTGGTGTAGGTATATGCCCGCGATGTGACAGCATAAATTTCATCAAAATTACATAAAGGGAGGGGGTACTTTACATAATAACTTTTTAGGTTTTTTTCGATTTTCTCAAAAACGGCTCTAACGATTTTGATTAAACTGAGTATTTCATCTATCTATATGCCCGAGATATGACTGTAAAAATTTCATCAAAATTGATTAACCGGAGGGGGGACTTTACTTAATAAATTTTGTAACATTTTCACGTGTTTTTTTTATTTACTCAAAAACGGCTTTCACGATTTTGATCAAACTGGGTATTTGATGTTTTTATATGCCCGAGATATGACTGTAACAATTTCATCAAAATTGATTAACCGGAGGGGGGACTTTACTTAATAAATTTTGTAACATTTTCACGTGTTTTTTTGATTTTCTCAAAAACGGCTCTAACGATTTTGATTAAACTTAGTATTTAATCTATTTATATGCCCGAGATATGTCTGTAAAAATTTCATCAAAATTTATCAACCGCAGGGGGCACTTTACTTAATACATTTTGTATCGTTTTTACGAGCTTTTTTTATTTACTCAAAAACGGCTTTCACGATTGTGACCAAACTGGGTATTTGATGTATGTATATACCAAATATGTGATAGCCAACATTTCATCAAAATTGATCAACCGAAGGGGGGACTTTACTTAATAAATTTTGTATCATTTTCACGGGGTTTTTTTATTTACTCAAAAACGGCTTTTACGATTAATAAAAATAAGATATGAATGTAGAAAAATGTGTGACTGTGGGAAATGATATTTAACAAAACACGTCAATTTCTTATCTAAGTAAGTTGGTAAGTGAAAGTTGTGTGTTGCGCGCACGCACCAGATTTTTTTCGTTTGTTTTTGAGAGGAATCGCAATTTATTTATTTTTATAATATTGGCCATGTTAAATTAATTAGAGGATTCGTTTTTCAAGCATATTAACTTGTTAAGAAATGTTAAGGAATTCTTCTGCGATTTAAAAATATTTGAATGGAGAAATAGTTAAAATCTTGAAGATCAAGAAATATTAATATGGGTCCCTATCATTCATAAGCCGTCTTAAGAAATTTAATCGCTCCCCTTCCTTAACAACTGTTGTTCATAATTGCGCAAGCTGCGGCCTGTTCTGTATTTTTAGTCAGAAATACTAAAAATATATTTAAAAAAATATGTATATGGCTTCCGAAAATTCATCATATTACCATGCATCAGGTTGCGTCATTCAACATTTAAACCCCTACGACCCTATTAGACACGAAACCTCAGTACACTGCTGTAAAAGCAGTTCTGTTTCCTTGGCTCGCCCCCTTCAAATTTACTATAAGATATATTATGTTTTTTGTTTTTTGGGGGTGGAAGACAAATTTATAACGAATTGATTTTTTTTTTTAATTTTCCCAGTTATAATCCTAACGCATTAGGCTATAACCATTCATTTTCAAATTATGAGACTGAATGGAAGATAATATCAGCAAATTTAAAAAAAGAAAGATGGAAACACGTTGGCAGTCATGTGAACGTCTATGATGTGGAAGTTCTAATCAGATAGATTGGGTGAAGAGCAAACAATTCTTTGACTAAGGGGAATTCTTTATCAGGCAACCAATTAAGGATATTTATAACTTGGGCGGCTGTTTTTAAAATGTGTTCACTATAGAAGGGTAACCCCATATGTCCCAATTTCAAAACAGATTATTTATTGATAAAGATTAACTTATTCCTAATTGGAAAATGAAGCAATAAACATAGAATTGTAATCATAAATTAGGTTAAATGGGGGAGAGAATACCAGATTTCACCATTTGAAAGTCAGACTTACTTTCAATCTTGGGGTCACTAAAAAAAAGTGTTCAAAATTCAAAAATTTCTGGTTGATTAAGTTGACTGAATGCCGTTAAATAAATAGGTGCTTTTAGCCCGCGTCGAACCCCGTCGAATACAGAAACTGGATGTTCGGTGCGGAGTTCGTCGCGGTCAAAACCCGCCTTCTAAATGTTATCTTAATCTTGTTAGCCATACTTCAATACTAAAGCCGCTATATCCCAGTAAATTTCCATTTCGTTAGTCCGACTCCGCTACCAAATTATTATGTAACAGTCATTATAACCATTATTTTCAATCGTTTAATAATAATATTTACAACAAAAAAAATTAAATAGAATATTATTCATGTAAATTAAAATAAAATTAATATTAAGAGGGTATTTATCCGCAATCTAAAAATAAAAAATTACATTAAAAATTGAAAACTTACATTAAAAGAATATACTGTGTCAGGTACTCGTTCAAGATCCCTATCCAAATTGTACCTGGATAGGCCAAATTTAGGGCTCACACTATAGCATCGTCCGATTAGCCTTATTGGCATAAAGTGACGTTAAACAAACAAACAATAAAAGAATATACCTAAAAATATATTATAGTTCCGTTGCTCGACAAAGCATTTGATTCATCGTGGCGTATGCTTCGAGTTGCAATCAGAAAAGATTTTTCTAGTGAGAAATAAGTCATGTATGCATAGCTTCTATCAATATTTCGTCCGAGATAAGCTGACTGCCCCTTAGAGTAGGCCAAAAAATGGTAATCAGGAGCTACAAGACCAGAGCTATATGGAGGATTATCCATAGATACAACCTGAACTTCAGTATCATTGGCTGCACTATGTAAACATTAGACCTAACGGCAAAAAGCCAGTGATCGTGTTCATGTACGTTTCCAATTTGTACTGCAATTAAATTCAATGCGTAATATTGACACCATCATATCATAATAAATCCAGTACGTAAATATAAGTAAAACAATAAATACAAATAATAATCATTAAAAAAAAAAAATATTATAACAGGAAATTTCCTAGATTTTATGGTTTAAACCTATGCTTATAGATTTTATGCTATTATTAGTTTCTTTCCTAAGGCGCGCCTAACAGTTAACACCAAGCTGTTTTCATGGTCAATTTCAAGGACGCTGAACAGTCTGGGTTAAAAAACTCCATGGGTTCCCCATAATTTTTTATAAACAATTTTTTGGAAGCAATAATGTACTTACTTTTTATTTTAAAATAGCTGACACCTAGCTGAGGCCAAACGATGCATTAAGGTCTAAATGAATAAGATAAGAAAATATTTGTTTTGTATGGAATAAATGCCTACATTACTCTTTTTTAGGTATCCCCCCTTTTTTGTTAGATATTTATTTTTAGTTATTGGGATAAAGTTTAATAAAATGACAATTCCCCTCACCTACCGAGATATGTAAGAAGATATCATCGGTATAACTTTGATATCTAATTTTTGCTTTTCTATTTTTATAAATATGAACTTGGATGACAAGGAGCGGGTTTTTCATCAAATGAAAGTTTTAGTTTAAAAAAATATGTTCGTGCGAAATCGGCAGATTAATATTTTTTTATTCTAATATCTCAATCATGCCTTTGACTCTCGATAACAGTTCCAACTTTTTCAGTTTTATAGTTTTGGCATTTTAAAATTTATTGTAGATTTATAAAACAAGAGTGGCAAGACCAATTTTCATGATCTTTGATTTGTTACTGTGTATTTATAGAGCGTCGAACCACGTCCCACGTCCCTGTGGGTTCTAGAAATGAAGTAAGAAAAAAAAAAAAATCTACACAACTTTCCACCTTTCTGAGGACTGGACATTTGGGAAATCGGAGAAATTTGCGAAGTTAATACAGTAAATTTTTGAGTACATACAAAATGATAATTCTATTGAGGCTCCCTTAAGGTAATTTTTGGCTGAATTAAAAAAAAAAAAAATAATAATTTGGGGGAATAATCTACAATTTATTGTAACATTCTATTTTTTTTTTTTTTTTTAATTAAAAGAGTATTTTTTTTTCTCGCCAGCAATGATAATGTTTTCTTTGGATGAAAAACTCAATTAGCCAGATATTTTTTTTAATAAACATTATATGTAGATATTAAATTCTAGATGCTATTATATAAGGCGGAATTTCCAGGACAAGTGGTTACTGAACACAAACAACGTTAAACCTACGTAATAGAGCATATGCACAAATATTTACTGCACGGTGATAATAACAAAACAATAGCAGATGTAATGAACCTAACATTCACTGAGAAGTAACCCAGGTAGGTATTTGTATAAGAATGGTCTAAAACATTTAAAAAATACTATAGTAATAATAATATTTGTGAGATTTTTTAAATATTAATCACCAAAAGAAAAAAAAAATAGGATAGGATTGATAAATTTTCAGTTCAGGCATTTTTAACTCCTCCATACATCATTATATAAAGATCTTTGAAAAAATCTATGGTCTACATCTTATGGTCGCAACATCTTTACCAGTCACTAAACTATATCACTTTATCTGTTTTATTTAAAAAAAACTTATAAAAATTGAAAATCTAATGCTTTTCATAAATTATTTTTTTTACTGACTAGAGTTACTGAATCCTAAATCTATTTGGTAGAAGAATGCAGTTTAATCATTTCTCATCACTTAATATTTTCAAAGAATAAATGTGAATTATACAAATCCATTCCCCAACCAAGATTAATATCAGGAGAAAGAATTCCTAATAAAAGTGAATATATGAGGTTTTAAAAAATGTGAGAAATCATTGGTCTAAAATCAAAATAACTGAGATTAATATGACAATATTCATACGCAAACTTACTAAGAAAAAACAAATTAATGTTAAGTAGATATATCCCTAAATCACTATGACGTTTTACAGGCATGTTTTAAGACAGATAATCATCGGATCAATAACATAATTACGAGTATTATACGAAAAAAATATAATCAGGAAATCAAATCAAGTAAAAATTAAGATTTCATCATATCGCTAGTCCAACACAAGATTAAAGTAAAATAAAGTGATTGTTCTGGAAAGACAATTAGTTTGTTATTCTTTTCCTTTCATCGACATCCGTTGCCTGCTTTATCCGACTGTAAAAATGTTCTTCACGATCGCGGTATACAAGCGGTTTGCACAGAGAGGAAAATTAGAAGATGAATTTTGAGTTCACACATCGATTAATTTTTCGGTTCAGTAAAATTAATTTTAGGCGACAAAAATTTTAGGGCAATTTGCTGTTGTGAGAAAGGTACAAACAAACAGATTCACTATTAAACACTTTAAAAAATTAATTATAACAAATTTATAATATTTTTAGTATAGTCGCCTTCGTCAAGTTTTCCATTCCATTGCTGTGTAATGCATTGCATTTATCTATTATTTCTCTCTCTCTTCTATACTCTCCTGTTTTTTATTATTAAATTCGAATAGAAAAATTATCTGTGTCGATGATGTCCAGTCGATAAGACAAATAAATAAAACTAAAAGTTTATATAAATATTTAGAAAGAGGAGAATAATAGATAAATACAATAAATAATATAAAAATAGCAACAGAATTGAAAACTTAAAAAACCAACTATACGAAAATTGGATAAGAAGGAAAGAAAATAGTTTATAAAAAATAACTTATTTTAAAGACTTTATCATAGGCAATTTGCCAGCCAGACTGACCACACAACCACAATCAAAAACATTTTGAAATTTTATAACAACTTGTTTCTAATATATTAAGAATCTTATAGGGTTTTCCCCAAGTCAGCTAGCTATTCAGTTGTTTAAACGCTGAGGCAAGATCTAATTTTAGAGTTGACTGTTCCTCAACACAAATTCAATTTTTCCCATCCCATACTGTACTTTGAAATTTACCAATGCAGTGATGTCATGGAAAACAAAATTAAAATCAACCATAAAAAGACCAATGATTTTAAAAACGTCCTTATTTTTACGAGAGCTTGTTCTATGAAAGCAGTTTAAGAGTACCTTAAGGTTCGGAATCCATTTCCAGATTTCAGTGTAAAAATTTCCATCTTTAATGGGATACGAGTTAAGATCTGAACATGACCAAATGAACTTCGACACAAAAGCTCCCAACAGAGTTAGTAAAGGATACAGGACCGTGAATGAAACCCTGATGAAAGAAAGTTGACTTTCTGAATCAAGCATTGAGGCTGTGGTATGGTGGTTGGCATGACAACTTACGCCGCACAAGGTAGCGAGTTCGCAGCCCGACAGTTGTCCCTTAGACTTTTGAAAGGAATTAAAAAATCGTTCGGAGGGGATCTAAACTAGTCATTACGAGCCTGTACGATGTTAACACAAAATTCCTATCCTGATTTTGCCTGGATAGGCAAAATTTAGGACTCCCATTGTAGCGTCGTCCGATTAGCCATAAAATTAAAGTAGCATAAAGTCAAGTTTCATAAATAATAAAACAAACCCAATAGAAACTAAGTCTTCTGATCTTAATTTATTTAAAACTTAGAAAATTAAATAAGTTAAAACGAAAACTTAATTATTAATCAAGGTTTGTAAAAAAAAAAATAATAAAATAAATGAAAAAAAAGGAGGCAGATAAATTGTTAATAAATAATCCTAAATCTGAATAAATAAAACGGTAATTACCGAACGGCAAGGTGAATCTTGAATACTTTTCCAATCATTTACCTGCAACAAAGAAAAGAACAAAACTTAAACTTGATTCTTCATTCATCACATATATAAATAAATAAATTTATCATTAAATGAAAAAAAAGTGGAAATATTCATTTTAAACACTTCGAATGGTAGATAATTTCATTTATTAACAACTGCATATGAAAAAAAATATAAATTAAATATATAAGAAGTAAATTAAATTACATTAAAGACAATAATAATAGGTAAGAGATAAGAAAGTTAACAAATAATTGAGATATGCAGAACTGCAAATGTCTAGATAAATAAAACCAATGAATTAATAATTAATACAGAAACATGTGATGTGTGAAACGGTCTTATTTAAAAATGAATCCAACTTAGAGATTCTCATAGCAAACAAATTACTTTCTTTTTTGGCGTCCAGCAGGATTAATTTCAAATTAGTCTATCATCATATTCATTTATTTCAATATTTAGTTGAATAATTAGCTAACCGAACATAAATATAAGTAAATAATGAGGAAAACAGATCAAGTAAAAATTATATTTTAATATTGCTTGTCCGATGTCTGAATGATCTAACTCCAATAATGTGATTTATTTTATTCCCTTCTTTTGATATCTGTTAGAAGAAAATTCGAGAGAAAAAAAAATTGATTTTGAAATAGACCAGTTTCGCATAAGAGTAGCTATATACAGAATATCTATGAATAGCCTTGGGTTATCATCGATCGAATTATAGGCAAGAACTATAGATGGAAATCAGTATAAATCAATTGGATTGAACTAACAGAAAATAGGGAAGCCAAATACATCACTTAAGGTAAACAAGCTGTAAATAACTGATCATGAGGTGCAAAAAGGTTTCATGACCGACTCGTGCTACAGCTGTTTTAGATGGCTTGATCACGAAAGCTTGAATAATCGACGACGAGGCCGAAAATAGCCTGCCTTCCATCTAAAAACCATAACCGGCGACCTATAGTAGTTCTAAAAGTAGCTGTGGTTAGAGGTCACGGTGCCAAACCTCAGGGTCAGGATGCTACTCAAGGCATGAAATATCTCCTCCCCCTCCGATCATACACTAAGCCACACACCAAAGAACAAAGTGATTAATTTCTAACTGCAATGGCTCTTAAAGGTTGCTGAGGTATTCAATGGTGCCCTTAGACTTCGGTTAATTACATCATAATAATCCCATAACATACCTCCTACCCAGGAACCAAATGTTTCATTTAAGAGGTTAAAAGGAGAGACATGCAAAGGGCAATGTATTTACTGTTTCATGCTAGCATGGTACAAGGAATTAATACCAGTTAGTAATTTCAAATTCGAGTTTATCTAACCTTATCGGAAATTACATTTAGTAAATACTTAATTGTCCTAAAAAGGGTTTTTAGCAATGAGGAATGATGCCGAGTTGTTACCGGCACCGGGACTCGAACTCACAATCTTCAGGTTATCAAATCTGCTGGTAGGAGCAACGCGTTACCCCGCTTTGTCACACCGCTATATAGGCCAACTTTCTCTTATCTTATGTGAGCACACTTAGCGTTCTAATTAGTATCTCTTTTCCTTGCCGTTAAGAGGAGAATATAATATGAAACCAAAAAGGATTTTCTTTAATGAAGGAATCTCTTCCATGGGTTATTTTATATTTAATTGTCCCAATGTTTCGGGCTATTGGCCCATCTTCTGGGGTTATCTATATTAGATTTCCTTAGTTCCATCGCCATTTGTCCTCGCATTAAATGGTTATATGTATGAAAAATATAACAGTCTCCTCCTTATTATATACATGATAAATTTATTGTTAACACTTTTTATGGCATTAAAGAAAATCCTTAAACAAACCACTCTTCCTCACAACAGTGAAATATACAACCAAGTAGAAACCAAATAATTATTTCTACCACGCTAATAACCGGTTTAGGACCGCAGTATCAGAACTATAGAACGATACCTGAATGCGCGATGTATTGATATGAAATCACAACTTGGATTTATTGCAAAACACACACTCGTAAATGTTAATAAACAAAATAGCGAAATTGAGATCAATTATGTTAACTCCAGCTCTCAGTAGTCATTTAACAACGTGTCAAAATAATAATTTTTAGTAAGTGGGCAATCAAGAGTTTTTAACTATTTACTACAATAAAAAACTAAATTAATAGTTTCTCACTCCTAACAATGCATTTAATAAAATTAGGGTTGATACCCTTTGTGATATCCATGACCTTAAGCACTGACCTCTAGTGGATATCCCCATAAAAAAAAAATAACAGCGAAATTTCCCTCCGATAAGGAAAGTAAATGAACAATATTGATTTCATTTTAGGCAAAATTAAATTATTAGCAGTCCTTATCGAGCAGCTACACCGTGGCCCTGATAAGACGACATCCATTCAACAGCCAAGATTTACCCAAGGGTTATCAACAAATTACACAACAATAGAGAAAAACCTTGTAACATGATACTTTTATTATAATTAATATCGTAAAAACAAGTCTTAAAAATAAAGATGCTGCAATAAAATATTTTTAAAAAAATGTGTATGTATTAATTATTAGTCAATGATCAGCAGTGATTTATTTTAAAATATGTGGTTTATTTGATTTAATGTCAGTTGATTAGTTGAAATTCGAATAATTAAAATCAAGTGAAGGGAAAAGCTGATTTTCTTCAAAAAATTTTATATGCTCAAGCAACCTATAAAAATAAAACACTTTTCATAAGAAAAAACATCCTCGCTGCAAATATGGATGTTCCGAATACGAATACAGCATTACACTGAAGGATAAAATTTAAATAAAGTACGCTAAATTTCTTTTCCTAATATTCGGTAGACATACAAGTGCCCTGAGAACTACAGAGCAGAGTTTTTAAATAGATTAATACCTTCAAGGATTTGATCATATATCAAGAAATTAAGAATAATAAAATAAAAAAAACGGCAATGCTTTATTTCTCAAGAAACCTGTCTTAACTAAAGGAAGAAAATTAAAACAAAAGTTATTCCCGCTATAATCCATATTCGGCCATGCTATAAGCCATATTCGGAAGTCGAAATATGAAAATAGTTGGACCATTAACGAGTCGCTAAGAAATCATACGGTAATATTTGACTATAATGGAAAAAAATTATAATATTGACAATTCCTTATGAAAACAGATACTGATTAGCACCAAAATGCAAAATCACCTCATCTTTATATTTCGTAATGGTACATCACCAAAAAAAAAAAAATCTGGTGCGTGCTCGCAACACACAACTTTCACTTACCAACTTACATAGATTAGAAATTAATGCGTTTTGTTAATTGCCACTTCTCAAATGAACAGAACGGCTTTAATTATGAACAATGGTCAGTCAATAAAGGTGTACTCTGCATGCGTTTGCTCAACGAGTTTTATGAGTTCACTAAATATTTTTATTTTTTTCTCCTCTTTATGTTTTCTTTATTTTTATCGTAGCTCATATTTAGCCATTTCTTATTTTTAGGCGTAAGAAGAAACAGTTAATTTCTCCATGTAAACAAAAAAGGTACTTTATAGGAAAGAAACAAACAAACAAAGAAGGCCCCCCCCCAAAAAAAAGCCCCCTCAGAACATTTTAATAATGATAAAGCTTACCTGATATTAAAGTAAAGCTAATTTTCATTAAAAATGACGAATTTGATAAAAATCGTTAAAGCCGTTTTTGAGATAATTATCTCAAAGTTCGATTATAATCGAAAAAAAGGTAAAAATTGGGAAAAAAAGTCATGAAATAAAGTGCCTCCTCAGTTGGACCAATTTTGATGAAATGTTGGCTGTTACATATTTGGTATATACATACATCAAATACCCAGTTTCTTCAAAATCGTTATAGCCGTTTTTGAGTAAATAAAAAATATGTACACGTGAAATTGGTACAAAATTTATTAAGTAAAGTCCCCCCTCCGGTTAATCAATTTTGATGAAATTTTTACGGTCATATCTCGGGCATCTAAATACATCAGATACTCAGTTTAATCAAAATCGTTAGAGCCGTTTTTGAGAAAATCGAAAAAAACGTAAAAAGTTATTAAATAAAGTGCCCCCTCCGTTTGAGCAATTTTGATGAAATTTTTGCTGTCACATCGCGGGCATATACCTACACTAAATACCAAATTTCAGGTTCCCACGGTTTATAGTTTTTGAGCTAGTCTGTTCACACACAGACACACAGACACACAGACCATTTTGCGTCGCGGGACGGGGGGGTTACTTCGACTCAGGGGGTCCCAAAACGTGTATTTCCGTTGAAAACCGGAAGTCGAAATTTTTCACGATCGCAATACTTCCACTTACTATATATTTCATATATAGGTAAGTGAAAGTAAAAAAAAAAAACACAATTGAGAAACGGCGCTATTCAAGTTAGAAATATTCTATTAATATCCCGAAAACCAGACAGTGTAGAAGTCTGGGCAGACTCGGTTGTTAACATCGTTCAATTATTTTTTAGTGACATTATTCAGGTAAACATTTTAGTAACATTATTTTTAACATTTTTCTATTATTAATTGTTTTTAGTTGATTTCGATATCTACAAAAACATATTGTACTTAATACCACATTTAAAAGCAATATTCTTGTTAGAAACCAATAGAAAAAGATAAAAAAGTGAACATTGTTCTTTTTTTATTAACTTTTTTTCTCTACATATATTTAGCTCCAACTGCATGGGACACAGTTTCCTCTAGCAAACATTGTGGAAATTATCTCCTAGATCGAGGTAATATTTAGGCCCGATGCACACGGACGACACTTTTCTGCGATCCGGACTATAAGCCAGGTTAGGTGTACCTGGAGTATAATGGTAAATCCGGTCGGTCCATTGTACTCCAGGTACCCCTGACCTGGCTTATAGTCCGCATCGCAGAAAAGTGTCGTTCGTGTGCACCGGGCCTAAATATTACCTCGATCTAGGAGATAATTTCCACAATGTTTGCTAGAGGAAACTGTGTCCCAGGATACAAATCTACTTGTCCAGGCAGGTAACCGAGCGGCCATGATCTTATCTGTTCCAGCTTGTGACCGCCCTTGAAGAGGATAGTCGCTGTCCCTATCTTAACTTAAATACCATAAAGGGGAACAGTACAAAACAGATATCTAAACCCTTTACTATCTATCTTCAACTTAGAAAACTTTGAAAGCAGGTAATTAGACAAGTAAAGATTTATTATTATTATCTCTAACACAAAATAAATCAAAAGAATTTTTTTTAAAAATTGTAACATCAAAATGTAGATACACTATCATACGTTCGATGGTACACTATCACACTCATATAGGTTCGATGGTGATGATGGTGACGCACATATGCAATTACAGGTTAGTCCTACACCTCCAGGATTCTACAGGCACGTCATTCTATTGATCATGACTAAAAAACTAGAAATGACATATTATTTAGAAAATTGAATGATAATTAATCAGGGTTTCCATTTCATTGTCATCTTTTAGCATAAATACTCTTATATTTGTCTTCTTTTTAGCCCTGATGAACTTTTTAGCCATGACCTTGGTTTTTCAAAATAAAAAAAAATGTTCAACTGAAAACACTGATTATTTATCATCCAATCGTAAAGAAAAACAGCCGACTATTACATACCTCTACATTCAGGAAATTCCTTCTGAGAAGAGTGAAAAATTTCACTAACCTCTTAAAAAAGAAATCGATAGAAGTTACGTTTTTTGTTCATTTTTACTTTCACATACCTATACATGAAAAATATAGTAAGTGGAAGTATTGCGATCGTGAAAAATTTCGACTTCCGGTTTTCAACGGAAATACACGTTTTGGGGTCCCCTGAGTCCAATTAACCAAGTCCCGCTAAATGGTCTGTGTGTCTGTGTGTGAACAGACTAGCTCAAAAACTATAAACCGTGCGAACCTGAAATTGGGTATTTAGTGTATGTATATGGCTGCGATGTGACAGCAAAAATTTCATCAAATTGCTCAAGGGGAGGGGGTACTTTATTTAATAACTTTTTAAGTTTTTTTCGATTTTCTCAAAAACGATTTTGATTAAACTAAATGCTCAGTATCTATTTATATGCCCGAGATATGACTGTAAAAATTTCATCAAAATTGACCAACCGGAGGGGGGACTTTACTTTATAAATTTTGTTTCATTTTTACGTGTTTTTTTTTTATTTACTCATAAACGGTTTTAAGTATTTTAATCAAACTCGGTATTTGATGTATGTATATACCTAAGATGCGACAGCCAACATTACATCAAAATTGATCAACAGGAGGGGGGACTTTACTTAATAAATTGTTTATCATTTTCACGTGTTTTTTTATTTACTCAAAAAAGGCTTTAACGATTTTAATCAAAATGGGAATTTGATGTATGTATATGCCAAAGATGTGATAGCCAACATTTCATAAAAATTGGTCAAAGGGACGGAGCGGGCACTTTATTTCATAATTTTTTTTCCAATTTTTACCTTTTTTTCGATGAGATCGAAAACGGCCTTAACGATTTTTATCAAATTCGTCATGTTTAATGAAAATTATGTGTTCTTTAATATGAGGTAAGCTTTATCATTATTAAAATGTTCTGAGGGGGCTTTTTTTTGGGGGGGGGGGGGCCTTTTTTGTTTGTTTTTTCCTATAAAGTACCTTTGTTTTTGTTTATATGGAGAAATTAACTGTCTCTCGTTACGCCTAAAAATAAGAAATGGCTAAATATGAGATATGATAATAACAAAGAAAATATATAGAGGAGAAAAAAAGAAAAATATTCAGTCAACTCATAAAACTCGTTGAGCCCACGCATGCGGAGTACGCCTTTAATGACAGACCATTTTTCATAATTAAAGCCGTTCTGTTGGAGAAGTGGCAATTAACAAAACGCATTAATTTCTAATCTATGTAAGTTGGTAAGTGAAAGTTGTGTGTTGCGAGCACGCACCAGATTTTTAATACATAGACTAGTTTCTTTCACTTACCTATATATGAAATATATAGTAAGTGGAAGTATTGCGATCGTGAAAAATTTCGACTTCCGGTTTTCAACGGAAATACACGTTTTGGGGTCCCTGAGTCCAAATAACCAAGTCCCGCGAAATGGTCTGTGTGTGTGTGAAATTAGGTATTTAGTGTACGTATAAGCCCGCGATGTGACAGCAAAAATTTCATCTAAATTGCTCAAAGGGAGGGGGTACTTTATTTAATAACTTTTTACGTTTTTTTCGATTTTCTCAAAAACGGCTCTAACGATTTTGAGTAAACTGAGTATTTGATGTATTAATATGCCTGAGATATGACCGTAAAAAATCCATCAAAATTCATCAACCGGAAGGGGGACTTTACTTAATAAATTTTGTATCATTTTCACGTGTTTTTTTTTATTTACTCAAAAACGGCTTTCACGATTTTGATCAAACTGGGTATTTGATGGATGTATATGCCAAAGATGTGATAGCCAACATTTCATCAAAATTGATCAACCGGATGGTGCACTTTATTTCATAACTTGTTTTCCAATTTTTCGATTATCTCAAAAACGGCTTTAACGATTTTCATCATATTCGTCATGTTTAATGGAAATTAGGTGTTATTTAATATCAGGTAAGCGTTATCATTATTAAAATGTTCTGAGGGGATTATAGAGCAAATGAAAACAAAAATAAGAAATGAATTTGGAAGAATGTGTAACTTTGAGAAGTGGCATTAACAAAACGCATTAATTTCTTATTTAAGTAAGTTGGTAAGTGAAAGTTGTGTGTTGCGCGCACGCACCAGATTTTTTTTTTAAGAATAATAAATGTTTTAAAAAAGATGGATCTGATATATCGAGTTAAATGTTTAAGTTTATCATGAATAATTCAAATGCGGCATCGTTGGGGCTAAATGAGTTCTAAGAGTTCTCGTTGAAACTAATACTGTAAGTCCTCTAAAAACTGAAGATTAGGCCAGCGCTGGAAGGACTCCGAAGGTGTCTTTACACCACATCGAACCACGTGACGAACAGATAATTCCCCGAACCTTACTGTAAAGGCTTGCTAGGTGACTATTTACACTGAAACGTGAAGTAAAGCGAAAAATGATATCTGTCTTCACCTATGCACTTTAATACAACTATTTAAATTACGAAGACGGCTGATGTGGAACAAGCGGCTATTCTGACTTCAGCTCAAACTTATTATAAATATAAGCAACGTCAAATGCTAAAAGAAGGTTGTTAAACCTAAACTAAATGAGTAAGTTATTACTCAAAAGCGAGACTAGCGCCGTATTCCCGATGAAGCGGCCAAAATTACAAAATAACAAGACAAAGTACATCTTCAAGTTCTTATCATATTTAGACTAGTCAAATAGTGCCCGGGAAAAGCTGTTCCAGGATGCGGTTCGACAGAGTGTAAAATCACCTCATAGACTAATGATTCTCCAGTTCTGGTAAGGACTCTAAAGACAATTCCAAATCTGGAAGGTCTCTGGAGACTACTCTGCTAGCCCTAACGAAATCTCACATGGATATAACGAAACTATGAATCATTAACAAGACATTCAGCTGAAAATCACAACTATCTATCATAAAAAAAAAAAAAAGTATTAAAACAAATTATGAGAATTGCAACCAGAGATTTAAAAAAAGAACACACTAACAGACATTGGCGGATCCAGGGCCTAGCTGTGGGGGCTGCAGCCCCTCCCTTTGGAAAATTTTTCGTCATTTAAAGATAGAATTTGACTTTCCTTAATGTAAGAAAACAAGTTAAAGAATAAATAATGTGCAGAACAAGCAGAACTTAAGTCGTGGGAAAGGAACATAAAGGTAAAAAAGCTGATTGGCAGATCCAAATGAAGGGCTGTGGGGCTGCAGCCCCCCCTTTACGTTCGGCTGGATCCGCCCATGCTAACAGAACAGACCATCAAAGATTCATACTCTCTATATTCGCTTATCAAGCGAAAATAGGCATGTATACAAGTAGTCGTTCGCTAAGTGTTTATTTCAGGTTTTGTACCCACGAACAAAATATACTCAATACATCTTTGGTGCAAAGATTCCGTTGAGGTATGAGAGAAAATATCTTTCAAGATATATCGTACTGCTGTTTTTTAATATAGTACAAGTAAATATTTATTTGTATATTGTTTTATACATAGTTTTTTATCAGTACAAAAAAAGTATGTATATTTTTCAAACCGTATGCCAACTGATACCGGTGTATATTTATATTCATGCATAAATATTACATCGGATATTATATGTATCAATTTAACATTAAATAATTTTCCAATTTCGAAAATTACTTAATGTTATCTTTATAAAATGATTCAGAGTTTTAAGAAAAATGATAATGAAAGAATTAAGAATTAGTTAGTTAATTGCTTATATAAGCGCCATATGGTGTGATCTATATATATCAAACAAAAAAAAAACTAATTGATAAAATAATTCTCAATATTGATTCCAAGGTTGCTATAGATTTATACCATTGACGTGTTTGCGGCTGATGCAATGTTACCTTTAAATATTTGATGAATGGAAAAAATTAAAATAAATCGTTTCCCAACATAATAAATCGTATACATAGTTGTATTAGCATATAGAATGAATTAAAAATGGGATAATCCAGAATAAAATTATCATCACACACATGATTCACGTGAAAGGTTAGAGGTTGGGCGGTCAATGGGCTCAACAAATATAAAATGTAAGGCATCACGCTTTGGCTACATCATCACACCACACAATAAGTGATGACTGACAATCAGTGCCATAGGGGTAATAACACTAATTATAACAGTCTTAGAACATTTTTCTTCCCCTGCTAGTGCTGTTGTGTGTAGCTCCACAGCACTTCTCCCCTGATAATACTGAAAATACTTATATAAAAAAAATCAGCTAGTTCAAGAATTAGACTTGTCAAAAAAGTGGACAATATTTGCTTCATATATGCAAACAAGTTCATTTCGCAAAGAACTTTATTGTCTTTGTTATGCACAGAATTCACATTGTAATTATGCACTAGGCAAATACCCTTACGTGCCGGTTCAAAATCAAATTCATCAAAAAAATTCTAATCGGTTTTTTAAATCATTCTTTCAATGAAGATTCTTTTTTTGGTTCCATATTATGATTCACTTCTGTCAACAAGCCTTGAAAATCGGCAAATGTTTTCGCTTGAATGCTAATCAAATAAGGGTATGTTAGGCATGGGGAATGAAGAGTTGATTCATGATACATATATGACAAAAGACGATAATGAAGCAAAGTTTTCCCATTCAGCATTCTTAGATAAAATTGATTTCAAAATATATTCCTACACTAAAATACTGAAAAGAGACGGAGGTAGGTGTCATAAAAAAAATATAATAAAACATATACCAACATATGAACATATAACTTGGATGAAGTACGTGTATTATTCTTTATTCACGCGGACATCAAAGAAATCGTTAATCTCGAAGGAACGTCAACTATAAGGAAAACAAATATTTTATCTAAAATAATTAATGAACCTTATCAAAATGCAAATAGAGAAAAAAATCTTTAACTAGCGGTCTCAAGAGCGTTACAAAACTGGTGTATGAGGTGATTATTTGAGTCAATACCGCTTCAGTGCAATTGAAAACCACGTTCACAATCATGAGACACAACTCAATAGACAAATAGATGATTCATAGCTATGTATTTTTTATAAAAAAAGTATACGAATTCGTTAGAGATGGCTAGCCAAACACCAGGCATAAAATAGGACTAACAAATTTTTGTTAACCGTAATTAATTTGTTTTTTTTTTCTTTTTTACACTAGAGGTTCCCTCATAATTGGTAGTTAATTGTTTGATTTTAATTTGTTTCATTAAACTTTAATCTTAGGCTCTAAAGCTCACATTGTATATTATTTAATTTTGTTCTTAAGGGACACGTCCCAGAACAAGTAAATAAAGAGTTTTTATTATTATCATCATTATATAGCATTGCGGTTCTTAAAATAAAATATAATATTGCTCCAATAACTACTAAAGTCTTTAATAAACAAATTGATACTGGTATGCTATTTTTTGTTTTTATTTAGAGAAGGCATTCGATTCTGTTTGGCATATTCTTATTCATACTTGATTCATAGCACATTAACCACTAGTCCAATAGTTAACTTCACTTTTGATTGAAGAAATCTACCTCCGACATGCTACCTAATATTAAAGGTCTTCCAATCCAACCAAACTGATGAGATCAGAAATACAAAACGCACTTTAATGTTATCCATCCATTATCCATGTTATCCGATATACACACACGATCGGCTTGGTATTCATATGCATGCGTGCGTGGTACAATGTGGGCAACATTTATTGATATGCGATCAGCCTGCAGGTTTTAAAATTTTTGATAAAGCATTATTGACAATACTCATGAAGGTTTATTATAAACATTGACAAAAGGGAAAACAATTTATAAAAAAAAATGCGATTTTATGAAATATATGTGATAAATTCAAATTAAAGAATCCTGAAGAGACGTGAAATTGAAGGTATAAGCACGCACAATACGCAACAATTATTGTTAATCGCCCTATTCAACTAAGAAGGACGGGCAGACGGGTAGGAGAGCTGATGAAGGCGGGTTAGCTGATCTTTTAAAACATGAGATTGTAATTGCAACAAAACAATGAAACATTCAACTTGGTGCATTATTCAACGCAATGAAAAATCAAATAGGTTGAAATTTCACTCTCTCTGTCATGCCGTACCTGCGTCAACAAAATTGCGTCAGTAGAGCTTCTCAACATCTGCCGATACAGCACTCGATTTACCTTCGAATTATATATAACTAGCTAGGGTGCCCGGCTTCGCTCCGGTAGTTGTGTGGTAGTTTTAATAGCAGAAAAAACTTTAAAATTAAAGGAAATATAGAACAAAATTAACACTTTCTTGAAACTTTTAACATTTTATCAATATTAAGATAGAGATCTGCAGAGTCCGCCCAAATAACTATATAGGGAGTTAAAAATGGTGAATGAACAAATAATTTTGCTGCAACTCTGTCGAGTATTGCATCGTTATTGATGGTTTCTGTGATTCTGAATCTTATAAGCCCATTCCAAGCAGTCAGCAGATAATAAGTCATTAGATTATAGTTAAAAAATCTATTAGTTAAAAAACTATATTTCGAGTACAACTTAAGAGCCGAATACTGTGATGGTCCTATTAGATCCAGAAGTTTAGAAACTACCGAAGATTCAGAGAAACTTTTTTTTAAGACCATTCTTCCAGTTCAACCTGCCTTTAGATATCTCCCACCCCCCCCCCCCCGTAATTTGGCCGGACTCTGCACCTACTATTACAAAGTAAAAACCAAAATATCATTAGGGCAAAATTTTTTCATCATATTTCTTTTTATCCTGAACTATGAGGGGTGATACAATCTTATTGAAAAAATGATGTAATTGGAGCTAGTCATTTTGTCAACTGGAATGCTCACCGTACATAGTAATAAAACCATTTTTCATAATTACATACAATAAGAACACTTCAAACTTTTTATTTTCGATTTATAATCAGTCAATTCAGCTCTTCTTTTTTGTTTTATGTCTGTTTTTATTCGCTCACTGTACTACTAAAAAATGTTCACTCATATTGCATTAAATTTACTTAAGTATATGTTATATATTGATTAAATGTAATGTGTTAATCAATCAGCCTTCTTATGATAAAACTATTTTTTTAAGGAATCCAGTTGGTTTTTTAATTGATTGCAGAGATGTAAAATCATTATTTTATTTTGAAAGAAAAGGTGAAACTAATTATTTTCGCTAGATTTTTTAGTAATTTAAAAAGAACAGCTGAAAAAATATATACCTAACCTTTACAAACTGAACAGGAATGAATGAACAATAAACATTGAGTGAAACACACCCTAGCGCTTCCTGGTAGCCTGGAGCTCGAACTAAATTTTTCATTCATAAACTCGTATGTCATTCTCAGGTACGCTAATTACATGGTGCGAGAGGCTTAAAATTCCAGTCCTTTTCTCTTCAATTTTGCACCCTTAAGAGAAAAACGGAAACCTTCTTCTCCGTTAGGGGTTATATAGCAACACGCTAACAAAACTTTCTTAAACGTACATTGAGTCGTTTTTGAGCCTTATCGGAACGCACATTGTACACTTTGCTTTATAATATATATTGATTATAAATTTCTGGAAATTTATAATAATGCTAATACTATAACTTAGTATAATTAATTATACAGTTCTAATACTATAAATAACATTAATATTAAAAAAAATTGTCATATAGACAATCCACAAACGGTTACTGTAGTGGGTAGAGTGGAATAACGCGTTTCCCTTAACAACCACCATATTACCTACTACATAAAAAATTGAAGTTAACAGTTCGAGTCCGGAATGCTTAATCCTTACTTACTTAATTAATACTACTTAATTAATTCATCCTTAATCCTTACCATCACCCACGGCCCGGATAAAACCCACGTGACGAGAAGGGAATAAAAAACCCAACAATAGTTGTAGATGGTTTAGTTACTGACCAGGACAATTTGTCATTAGAGAGTGGAGCTTACGGATCTAGCCATTTTTAAACATATATTTATCAAGGAGAATATGTTGCGCATAATTAAGCTAATTAGTTATGAGAATTTGATGAAATTGACATTTCACCATTAGCTTATTAATTCCGAACTTCCCTTCAGCTTAGAGCCAAATCGAACCGTCCGTCTCTGAAAGATAAGTAAATAAAGAAAAATATGTTACAGAAGGAGTGAATTGGGATAGAATCTTGTAGAGTTATTAATTCAAAATTTACACACAAGACAACAAATTTTCTTTGATACTGAGCTTATTGGAACGAGGTTTTCTGAAATTGAGATGATTTAGGAAAATCAAGATCACCCATATTCAATGAAAAGTAGTGTAGCCAATCCACTCGTGGGCAGATATTTTTTGAGGTCTCAAGGAATCCTCAAATCAAATGTGATTAACTAGCGGTAGGTTTTTTAAGCTCCCCTGACTAAGCCAGTGTATATGGGAAAACTATAGTAAATCTGAAGTAGTATATTCCAGCTAACGACGCACCTAATTTCTAAAAATTTCATTAAAACAGTAAGGTAGAGTATCTGAAAATTCGCATTTCGTTAGATGAAGGGGAGGAGAAGACAGGAAGATTTTGCAAAGAGACCAGAGGAACATTAAAGACGAGAGTGATATGAAGCATTTTCAATAGGGACACTCACATAATCGCTCTCAAATCTTATTATCTCACCTGATACAATTGATAATGATGCTGATAAAAAATTAAACAGTAAACACATTTAATCACACCACAAAATTAGTGCCTGCTTTAACTGTAGGTAAGAAACCAAATTATCTCAAGTTAGTAGAGTAGAGTTGTTTACAAAATCAAAAATATAATTATTTATTACTTGATACTTTTGGAGGCAATATCAATGTTCATAACTAATGGAAGTGCTAGCCCATTTTAGAAAAACTTACACTAAACTCTGAAATATGATAACCAAACAGATATGTATTTATTTATTGTGTTTTTGATATTTTTTTTTATACAATAGTGTTTTTTACTTTCACTTACCTATATATGAAATATATAGTAAGTGGAAGTATTGAGATCGTGAAAAATTTCGACTTCCGGTTTTCAACGGAAATACACGTTTTGGGGTCCCCTGAGTCCAATTAACCAAGTCCCGCGAAATGGTCTGTCTGTGTGTGTGTGTGTGTGTGTGTGTGTGTGTGTGTGTGTGTGTGTGTGTGTGTGTGTGTGTGTGTGTGTGTGTGTGTGTGTGTGTGTGTGTGTGTGTGTGTGTGTGTGTGTGTGTGTGTGTGTGTGTGTGTGTGTGTGTGTGTGTGTGTGTGTGTGTGTGTGTGTGTGTGTGTGTGTGTGTGTGTGTGTGTGTGTGTGTGTGTGAACAGACTAGCTCAAAAACTATAAACCTTGCGAACCTGAAATTGAGTATTTAGTGTATGTATTTGCCCGCGATGTGACAGCAAAAATTTCATCAAAATTGCTCAAAGGGAGGGGGTACTTTATTTAATAACTTTTTAAGTTTTTTTCAATTTTCTAAAAACGGCTCTAACGATTTTGATTAAACTGAGTATTTGATCTACTGATATACCCGAGATACGACTGTAAAAATTTCATCAAAATTGATCAATCGGAGGGGGGACTTTACTTAATAAATTTTGTATCATTTTCACGTGTTTTTTTTATTTACTCAAAAACGGTTTTAACGATTTTGATCAAACTGGGTATTTGATGTATGTATATGCCAAAGACGTGATAGCCAACATTACATCAAAATTGATCAACCGGAGGGGGGACTTTACTTAATAAATTTTGTATCATTTTCACGTGTTCAATTGAACTCAAAAACGGCTTTAACGATTTTGATCAAATTCGTCACGTTTAATAAAAAGTACTTGTTCTTTAATATCAGGTAAGCTTTATGATTATTAAAATGTTCTGAGGGGGCTTAAATGGGGTAAGGGCCTTTTTGTTGGTTTGTTTTTTTTTCTTATAAATCTTTTGTTTATATGGAGAAATTAACTGTCTCTCGTTACGCCTAAAAATAAGAAATGGCTAAATATGAGAAATGATCAAAATAAAGCAAACATATAGAGGAGAAAAAAAAGAAAAATATTCAGTCAACTCATAAAACTCGTTGAGCCCACGCATGCGGAGTACTCCTTTAATGACAGACCATTGTTTATAATTGAAGCCGTTCAGTTGAGAAGTGGCAATTAAAAAAAAGCATTAATTTCTAATCTAAGTAAGTTGGTAAGTGAAAGTTGTGTGTTGCGCGCACGCACCCGATTTTTTAATTTATAAATACCGATTTTTTTTTTATTTAATTGTATTATTTAAATGTTTTGACATTTTTCAATCAGCGAAAATAAAAAAAAGCAAAATTTAAAAAGTAAATATGATTAATTAAAAAAAACTTCATCCTTATTAAAACAATGAACTTGTTTGGGGATACTTTCTATTCAAGGATAATTCTGCTGGATGTTAATATTTAATTTTATGTTTTAGACCTTAATGCTGAATTAAAACAAAAATCTGGTGCGTGCGCGCAACATACAACTTTCACTTACCAACTTACTTAGATTAGAAATTAATGCGTTTTGTTAATTGCCACTTCTCAAATGAACAGAACAGTTTAATTATAACGCATTGGTTTGTCATTAAAGGCGTACGGCGCATCCGTGAGCTCAAGGTGTTTTATGAGTTGACGGAATATTTTTCTTTTTTTCTCCTGTATATGTTTACTTGATTTTCTTCATATATCATATTTAGCCATTTCTTATTTTTAAGCGTGATGAGAGACAGTTAATTTCTCAATATAAACTAAAACAAAGGTACTTTATAGAAAAACAAAAAAAGCCCCTTCCCCATTTAAGCCCCCTCAGAACATTTTAATAATGATAAAGCTTACCTGATATTAAAGAACACCTAATTTTCATTAAACATGACGAATTTGATAAAAATCGTTAAAGCCGTTTTTGAGATCATCGAAAAAAAAGGTAAAAAATGGACAAAATTTATTAAGTAAAGTCACCCCTCCTGTTGATCAATTTTGATGAAATTTTTACAGTCAAATCTCGGGCATATAAATACATCAAATACCAAGTTTGATCAAAATCGTTAAAACCGTTATTGAGTTAATAAAAAAAACACGCGAACATGATACAAAATTTATCAAGTAAAGTCCCCCCTCCGGTTGATCAATTTTGATGAAATGTTTACAGTCATATCTCGGGTATATCAGTAGATCAAATATTCAGTTTAATCAAAATCGTTAGAGCCGTTTTTGAGAAAATCGAAAAAAACTTAAAAAGTTATTAAATAAAGTACCCCCTCCCTTTGAGCAAATTTGATGAAATGTTTGCTGTCACATCGCGGGCATATACATACTCTAAATACCCAATTTCAGGTTCGCACGGTTTATAGTTTTTGAGCTAGTCTGTTCACACACACACAGACCATTTCGCGGGACTTGGTTATTTTGACTCAGGGGACCCCAAAACGTGTATTTCCGTTGAAAACCGGAAGTCGAAAATTTTCACGATCGCAATACTTCCACTTACTATATATTTCATATATAGGTAAGTGAAAGTAAAAAATAATTTTAAATTAGAAAAAAAAAAATCTGGTGCGTGCGCGCAACACACAACTTTCACTTACCAACTTACTTAGATTAGAAATTGACGTGTTTTGCTAAATATCATTTCCCAAAGTCACACATTTTTCTACATTCATATCTTATTTTAGTTGATCGTTAAAGCCGTTTTTGAGTAAATAAAAAAACACGTGAAAATGATACAAAATTTATTAAGTAAAGTCCCCTCTTCGATTGATCAATTTTGATGAAATGTTGGCTATCACATAGCATATCAGTCATATCTCGGGCATATAAATATATCAAATACCCAGTTTGATCAAAATGGTTAAAGCCGATTTAGAGTAAATTAAAAAAAAACACGTGAAAATGTTTTAAAAATTATTAAGTAAAGTCCCCCCTCCGGTTAATCAATTTTGATGAAATTTTTACAGTCATCATATTAATACATCAAATACTCAGTTTAATCAAAATCGTTAGAGCCGTTTTTGAGAAAATCGAAAAAAACCTAAAAAGTTATTAAGTAAAGTACCCCCTCCCTTTAAGTAATTTTGATGAAATTTATGCTGTCACATCGCGGGCATATACCTACACTAAATACCCAATTTCAGGATCGCACGGTTTATGGTTTTTGAGCTAGTCTGTTCACACAGACCATTTCGCGGGACTTGGTCATTTCGACTCAGTGGACCCCAAAACGTGTATATCCGTTGAAAACCGGAAGTCGAAATATTTCACGATCGCAATACTTCCACTTACTATATATTTCATATATAGGTAAGTGAAAGTAAAAAAATCCTCCATAGATAGATGAGAAACTTTCAGATGTTTTCTATAAGAAAGGTTCAGGGCTAACATAAATACATGACAGATAAAAATATTTCTAAATTTTGAAATCTGATATGGTATTAACAAACAATGTTTGTTCTCTTCTGAACATTTCGATAAACTTTTACTCACAATGAGGTCGTATGAATTCAATTCAATGTAAAAATGAGAACAGGCTTTTCATCCCCAAAAGGAACCTATATAAGTTTTTATACAATAAAAACTTAAATTGCTATGGCTTTGATAATGTATGGGTTTGAAACCTAAATGATGTCACATTTTCAAAGATATGGCTTAGATCCAGAAATCAAGAAAAATTTATTGTTGGAAGAAAAAGTGGAATCAATATTTTGACACTTTGTTGACAAAGTTTCAACATGTTTTATTTTGAAAAACCTTTGAAAACCTTTTTCAGAAGAGAACAGTTGAGAATGGACCCGCGGTTAGCTCAGTGATAAGAGCACTGCAAAGGAGATGCAGAGGGCCTGGGTTCGATTTCCAGCCGTGATCGAATCATTTCTCTTCTAATAAAATTGTTTAAAACATTTTTAAGTGACATTTGCATCTCTTACGGTAATCACATTAATTCAAACATCTATTCTTTTTTAATTGTTTTCAAATCTTATTTTAATTATTAAAATGAACAGATATTGTCTAATTGAATTCTCTAATATAATTTCAATTCTTTTGATTCTGAATTAAAAAGGAAATAAGCTTAATATTTAATATCTATTTATGCGAGTTTCTTATGACTTTACAAAATGAATTTTTATTGAGGTCGTAAGTCGCCTTTGTTTAGAATAATGATGCCTTTCATCATTCAAACAAAATCTATATTTTGGTCCCCAAAGAAGCTAGTACAGAAGAAGGAAGGACAAATGAAAATATACTAATTAGTATCCTAACTAGAAAAAAAAAAAATAGATCAATTCATCTAAAAACTATTTATATTTTATTGTCAGAAGTATACAAATAATTTTTTAATTGAATCTTGCATGAATTCCTAAATTAATCAAATAATATTAAGATGGCTAAAAGATTAGTATTATACGTAAACTATCTCAGAGCTTACCCATATCATACCCTCAAAAAAGCAAATCAACGTTGATACTGCAAAATTTTGTATATCACAAATTTTCGATTTTCCAATTTTATTGGATTTTTAATCAAAACGAGTAGCTCTAGGGTTCTAAAAGACGAAGTATGTCACCATTAAATGGAAAAAAAGAATCATACCCATTAAAAATACTCGAATTTCAGGATTCGCTAGGAAATTATTCCAACATGACACCAGCCTATGAGGAAAATTTAAAATCTAACACCAAAAACGTTTTACAAATGAATATAATAACAAATTTAATGTTACTTTCGATAATCAAACAGAAAACTAAAAAAATTAATTGCAAATAAAATGATTTTTTTGTTCTCCTGAAAATCAGCTGATAATTGACATACCTTTTGCAGTATCAAAGATGAAATGTTCCATTTTCCAATTCTCATAAAAACTTTATAACAGAAATAAAATTTATTGAAATATAAAATTATATCTATTTAAAATCCAACTATGTATTACAATTTCTACCGATTGTAAACTGGTTAAACCGAATCCATTTTTAATTAAAAACCATAAAAGTTTACTCATCATACCGACTTTTTTGAAATTTGTGTTTCTCTTTTTAGATTTAAATTTCTGAAAGATTTCAGAAAAATAAATCTAAGCCTCTTTAATGTTCAATGGATGAATGCAGACTAGACAAACAATTATCAGTTCAGATTATATTTTCAAAGCTCTAGTTAAAAAAAAAAAGCTTCAAAAGCTATTAGCAATTAATAGTGATAGTTTTGTTTTATACCAGCCATAGATTTATCTTAGTCAAATTGTTAATAATTCTTAACTAATTGTTAATAAAACTCAAACAGAAGGAGATAAAGCTTTTATTAATTTAATTACATTCCTAACCTACCTGGCCTATTGGCAAAAAGAGTTTTGACAGCAATGGAACTAATATAAAAAGCTCTTAATGTCATTTTAGGTCTCTTGGACAAACCTTCTTCTCTGAAGATACTTCTCACGGACAAATCTCATATTTTGGCAGTTTACCATTGCTGGGCTTTGTTAATCAGACTCCAATCGAAAGTCCATTTCAAATGGTCACAACTGCCGCTTTGCAATGTAGTTTTTCAACTTTGGCAATTTTTCGCACAAGCTACCTTAGAAAATTCTTTTCCAGTGAGGGCATAGATTCCCAAGGTTCTCATTTGTTTCTCCCTTAGACACAGTGCAGGTCTGATAACTACACACACTTCAATTTCCGGAACACCACATTTTGGTCATAGAGGGGGTCATTGATGCAAAGAATTAAGCATAAATCCCTACAATCGGTAAGATTTAATGAAACCCACATTCTCAGAGAGCAATTTTTTGTTAATTATAAGCAACAGATATGATACAGGTTTATTAAGGTGTTTTCTTCTTTCTAGAAATTTCTTTCAGCTTTCTTTGAAACTAGATATGTATATATGTACTAAAAACCAAATAAAGTTAATCATACATGATACCTAACTATTTAAGTCAGAATAGTAAAAATAAGAAGGGTTTTTACCGTGGAAATAAAAACTGAACAGAGTAAAATAAAGCTAAAAGTTCCAATTTTAGTATATATACCGCTGAAGCGAGTACAAAGCTAAAAGTGTTTTAATAAAATATGTTAAGTAATAATATATTTTATATTAATAATATCTGTATGTATGTATGTACCTAGCCCAAATATGAATTAAAAAAAAAAAAAATTTTACCAGACTATGATGAACTTTAAGAACATGTAGTCCAGCAAAACTGTAATGTTCATTAGAAAAAATGAAATTTAACACCAATCAGTGATTGGTCCATTTTTGTTTTATTTAATTTACTTTGTAAATAACTTAAAAATAAAATTTAACACTAGTTAAATTTTTAACTAAAATTTTAAATTTTAAAAAGTAGTAATTGATCCATTTTTGTTTTTTTAATGTAAATAACTCCTGAAACAGCAACTAATAAATATTCTGAACCGTACAAAATTTTCATAATCTAAAAAAATTTAAGGGGAAAACATCAAACACAAGTTTAAGTGATATAGACCTCAAATCTGTAATTGATGAATACCTAACAACCTTAATCAATAGCATATAGATTTCAAAACGCATGTCGACAAGAAGGTGGTTACAACTCGGAATATATCAATTTTTAGTTATGCATACTGTTGAAATCAGAATGACAAAACCTACAATGCCTGAATATAATTACAATAGTACTAACAGTTCTATTCGCGTAAGGCACAATTTACCATATTCTTTAATGGAAGAGATGATCTTGTTAACACCAGTTAAGTGCTGCTTTTGAGTTACAGTTAGTAGTAGTAGTAATGTTATCATAACTGCCCCAATTATAGACTATTTGTGATCAAAGATTATTTTCCCTAGTCGCTGTTTGTAGGTAGATAGTAAAATTGAGGATGCAGTTGACACTTCAAATGCAATTACCCTCAACAAAAAAGTTCTTCTTGCCGAAGTTAGAAAATTAAAAATAACATTTAAGTAACAATAAATAATAAGATTCTGATTAAAACTAAAATAATTACGACATTTGATAAATTAATATATAAAACATTATACCCAAATATATTATTAAAAAGTAAAATAACCCAATGAAACCTATCGAAAAACACTACATTCCTTTCTCTTAAAGTAAAATATACTATAAAGAAAAGATTATATATGTACCATTTTTTAAAAAACCTAAAAGTAATGTTTGTTTTTTTTCTGAACAAGATATCTACAATTTAGACAGAAATGGGTCAATTTATGGACAACATAACCAACTATATTCTTAGGCCAAATCGTTTTTAACAAGATAATGAAAATGTTATAAAGAAAAAGATAGAAATTACAAAATTGTGTCAATAGTAACTAATACTTATAGTAACTTTACTTAAACCCCATGGTCATATAGTAAGGTCAGACATGAGGAAGTGCCAAATATATGAATGTAAAAGAAGATACCAAGGAATATAGAATTCTTAACAAATACAACATGCAATTTTAACTAACCTGAGGTAGTGCCATCAGATCCAATGAATTTTTATTTTCGACCATTGTGTCTTCTCTACACCGTTTGCGGGACATTTCTATTTCATGCTGCAAACAAAATCAATTTAGATTATCCACAATTGAAATGAAACGCATTAAGTTAAATCATATCAACATAATGATGAAGAGAGCCATAATTATCAGAAAACATACATGTTATGAAAACAAATAATTTGTACAAATTACTCCATAAACAAATCAAAATGTTCTACAGTAATGTAAGCCTAAAGTCACATTAGAGCTGTTTTTGTCAATAATTAGGTGAATGAATCCTAAGAAACTCTTATTGCTTCATAAATAACTATAAATTAAAAAAAAAAAAAAAACACTTAGAAAACGTTATTAAAGATGCATCTTTTCAAATTAGAGCTTAGTGTCACTTATGAGAACACTGAAAGTTGAAGTTTAGCAATAACCCTAACCTGGTAATTCAAACATCAAATTTAAAAATGTAAATCATTATCAATACAACGATGTATCAATAAATAATTGAATAATTAGAAAAGAAAATGTAATCTTATGCAACACTTGAAAATGGTCTATTAACGTGTCACTGATAACGAAAACATACTTAACAAGGCCGGTAAAGAAAGTTATTCGAAATCATACACTTACCTAAAATCCGTTTTGATTGCTTTAATATCTTAAACAAACCAGGTAACTATAAGCATCCAGAAATATGCCGGAACCGTTAGTAGAATGATCAATATTCGAAAGTAGCCGGTTTAATGACGATTGGTTCAATAGGGAGACTATTCTTGATATCTTTTTGATGAAACTTTGGTTAACTGTTTTCCTACTAAGCGATCATGTGAGTTTTTGACAATAATCATTTCGAACTTAGTAGTAACCTAAGTAGGTTGAAGACTGAGATAGTCAGCTGATGCGTGGAGACCAATGGGAGTGGGTCTTTTCAAACCGGCTGGCGATGCCCGTTCTCTGACGTATCCTTCTGACTTTCTAATAAATTTCCTAAATCTATAAAATACTTGGAATTTTTGATAATTTTTTTTTTTTTATACAGTTTTCCTATTAGCTATACACCAGTCCATAACAAATACTGCTGTCTAATAATATGGACTCATCACCTTTTCCACGTGACTGACCATGAGATAATAAAATTGATTTCAACTTTATCTTTCAAAATGTGATAATTACATAAAAAATTTATAGAGCGGGCATAAATTAATAAATATCTTTAATGAAGAATATCATATATACCATTCACCGATATATACCGATCATCATAAATAAAAATAATTAATTGCATTCCATTTAAATACTTAATTTCTGATCAACGACCAAGTGATATAATATAAATTGTATATGTTATATTAATATATATAAGTGCGCCTCCCCCCAAAGGACATTGCTAGATCCACTACTGTACTAAATGCAGTTTCATAGTATAGATTATAAAAACTAGAACATTGATGCATTATAAAAACTATTGATTTTTCGAACTAAAAAATATTTATATCAATATATTATGCTTGTATCTATGCATAAATAAGTAAATTTTGAAAATATTTATTTTGTTTAAACAAAACTTTGTTAAATAAAACATTTAAATAGTGTGCCCCCCCCCGAAAAAAAATCTATGTTCCTTACTGTTATAGTAAAATCCATCCTACATTTCTTTTCCCTCTATTCCTGACAATAGGCGTCTGAAAATAAAATGGTCTCTGACTAATATTTAAGTAAAATATTAGATGAGTGCTACCAATGTTGCAGTTTCTCTTTATGCCCGTTCTTGACATTGTTTTTATGACAATTTCTTGAAGTATTTATTGTTAATAGAGTTTAAGTTTCAACTCTCAAAAGCTAACAAATTTAACTGTCATTAAAAATCATGATTTCTGAAATCCATTTCGTAAAAATACATTATTTTTTTAAAAAACACTTTTATGTATCACAAGAAATGGTAATAAACATCTATATCTCCATTTATAAAAATAGCTGAAGTTTGTAGAAATGGTTGGTTCTAATTTATTATGCCAAAATAGTATGTTGTACCTCGTATATGCCTATAAATTATAAATAAAAACAATGTTCAATAAATCAAAAATAACTAGGTACATACTTAGATAGAAAGATGACCTCTTATGATGACCCCATAAATGAAATTTTTTTTCTTTTATTTTTATTCTTTTTTCTTTTTTCATAATTTAAATAAAAAACCTTTTTTGTTTGACATCTGTGCGGCCGAAAACTGGCAGTAGTCCATATTGAAATTATATTTATGATTTCTACAAGGTGTAAGCATATATTTAATTATTCAGATGATTTACACTGTAATGTTAGCAAAAAATAAATTCAATAAATCAGATAAAATAAAACTCTCGTTTGGGTTACTAAATATTTTTTATTCACTTGTTATTCTTGTAATTTCGGCACATCCCCAGGATCTGATAAAATGAAATTTTAATAAAACCCTTCTTAAGTTTTTATTATTTATTTATCCATGTTCCGCATTTTTGTTATTTCCACGAAAACCCACAATATCGATTATTTAAAAAAAAAAATAGAGTAAAGAAAATATAATTTTATAATAAAGAAATTCTTATCACATCAGGGGCAGAAAGAGCCAATTACATAACAGGCCAACAACCAATCTAATTAGGATATAATACAGTATTATAATACTAATAATTCTTATAATAATATAGAATCATCATTGAATGGTAGTACCAAAAAAATTAATTAGGAATATTACAATAATAAAATATAACTACTAATAAACTAATAAAATATAACTGTAATAATATAACTAATAAATATAACTGTAATATAAAATAACTAATAAAATAAACTAATAAAATATAACTGATTATACTCTCATTATCAATTTTTAAGTAAATATTGAATAAAATAGTTATGATATGAAATTTGTTCTCATATTCCTACTAATTCAGTAGTACAAAGTTTATATAAGTCGTCGGTTTATCCAAACTTTTGTGTTGAATGTCGGTTTATCAACACTGTCGTATTAAATGTTTGTTTATAAAAACTGATTTGTTAAATTTTGGTAGGCTTAGTTTTTTTAGGGAATTATATCGCTAAAATGTACCACGAAGTATTATTCAATTAATGAAAAGCGCCTAGAACCCGTTTTATGTACTTTCCGGTATATATAATTCCTTCATTAATTTTATGGGGAACAAAAATTATTAGTCAGCTGATAAAAGCCACTTTTATACAAATTCTTATCTAAACCATCAAACATTTTTTCTTTAATAATTCAGAGAAGGGGGTCAAACATCTACATAAGATGGAGCAATGGATATTCGACATCAAAATTATTCCTAGAAACGTGAGATGTACTGACATTAATGGAAGAAACATAAATAATTTATAACTCACCGAGGAACAAATTCGTAGAGTGCTTGCCGGCTGTCACCTGAGAACTGGCATGAAAACATTGGCCGTCACCTGAATTTCCGTGCCAAGTTTAGAGGGCGTTCGCGGCTTAAAATATCTGCCTTCATAAAACAGTAAAGAGTCGACCTAACATGATACTTGCCCGTCGAGCATCAAGTGGATACGTCAGTATATATATATATATATATATATATATATATATATATATATATATATATATATATATACAGGGTGTTTCGGAATTGCACGGCACTATTTTAGGTACGTGTTCTCTAACACAAAATAAACAAGTTCATATTAACATGTATCTCAAACTCATTTATTAAACAGATATCAAAGGTTAAAGATTTATTATTACTATTTATTTATTATTATTACAACATTTAGAGTAAATGTTCAAAGGCGCCTCCGTTTTGTTGAATGCAACATTCAGCACGACGAATCCATGCTTCTCTGGCTCTTCGTATAGCATCAGGATGGTGGTTGATAGTTACTGCGGCTTCCACGATCCGATTTCTTAGCTCTTCTTGCGTGTCAACTGCCGCAGAATAAACCATAGACTTCATCCAGCCCCACACAAAATAATCTAATGGCGTTAAATCCGGAGATCGTGGTGGCCATTTAACAGGTCCGTTTCGACCAACCCATCGGTCTCCATAAGTTGCATTTAAATAATCAGTGACACTATGAGAAAAGTGAGCTGGAGCACCGTCATGCATAAACCACAGCCTTTGCCTAATGCCTAGCGGAATATCTTCTAGAATATCATGCAGATTATTTTGCAAAAAATGCAAGTAAGATATACCTGACAGCCTAGGTGGCAAAAAGAAGGGGCCGATGATTTTGTCGCTTAGAAGACCACACCAGACATTTAAAGAGAATGTATGTTGGTAATGTCCAACAGCAGTCGTATGAGGGTTTTCTTCGTCCCAAGTATGGGTATTTCGAAAATTAAGAATCCCGTTTCTTGTAAAGCAAGATTCATCAGTAACCAAAATGCAGTTCAGGAAGTTAGGATCTCGTGTGCATTGTCGAATTAACCACTGGGAGAAATTTCTGCGCTTGTTATAATCTTGTGGTAACAAATCTTGCCTACTTGATACGTGAAATGGATATAATTGTTGTTCGCGTAAAGTTCGCCATACGCTGGTAGAGGAAACATCGAAACGACGTGACAATCTTCTGGTACTAGTAGTAGGAGATAACTGAACAGCATCGAGTATTTCTTCTTCTACGTTTGCAGTTCGTCGAAATCGTTGTCGACCGGCGTTCACTCGTATAGGTTTTAGCGTACCATTATCCCTAAGACGTCTTTCAATGGCCTCAAACGTTTTACGATTTGGCATTCTTCGGTTAGGAAATTTTTCACGATATCTTCGAACAGCAGCAGCACCGTTTGTATGTACCTCGCCATAAGTTAAAAGCATGTCTGTTTGTTCATCAAAAGTGAATAAATTTGTGGTATCTCCCATGATAATCATAAATTGAACTGTGTCACAAGATTCACTCACACTAAAACACACAGAACTAGACAAACAGATGAGCAACTACTGTCATTGCTTATCGTTCATTTGTTTATCAGGTGATTAAAACCTTTTATTTAGTATTAAACACGTTAAACGTTGTACAGTCAGTCTTAATGCAGTAAATAAATAATAAATCTTTAACCTTTGATATCTGTTTAATAAATGAGTTTGAGATATATGTTAATATGAACTTTTTTGTTTATTTTGTGTTAGAGAACACGTACCTAAAATAGTGCCGTGCAATTCCGAAACACCCTGTATATATATGAGTATAAGAACACTTGGTTAACGTTGCGAACGGTCAGTGTTTAAGACTTCAAAGTTTACTTTTACTATAAAAAAAAAAAAGTTACATAAACATTTAAAGATATTTCTTACTAATTAAATCTCAAAGATGTCAATGCCATATCTAATGTAACATGATTGAGTTCTAGTTCCAGTTCGTTACTATGCAGCCTTTTGTAGAATCTATACCCTTTAGGCCCACCACAAAATATCTTGCCGACTATGCAGTCATTTATCAACGGCAATGCATGTCTCTAAATTTAAGGGTGTTAATATAACTCCAGAAACGAGGAGATGAATTGGCTTTGCTCAGGAAAAGGGGATGCTTAAATTCTCGGAGGATATTAGGTGTGTGGTCCAGCTCCCAGTAAATGAGTTACGTTTAGGTTTAAAGTATAAAATTGACAGAAAGAATAAAGAAGCAATAAACATTCAAATAGACAGAGGGAGGAAGCCACACATCAAAGTGGCGTAGTTTATCTATTTAATACATTTATACATTTTTTAATTAAAGTGTAAATTAAGGAAAAAAGCTGTTTCAACTTAGATGGGAAGGTTAGAGCCAGTAGGTCACCAATTTCTGACTGCGCGTGGGTGTTGAAGGGACAAACTGCCTTTATTGCATATTACATTCCATGCTGATTTCATCGTCTGGAGTAAAAATAAAATGTCCATCCATTCTCGGAACTAAGATGCTGACATAAGAATTAAGTAAAACTGACACTTTGCCAGAACGTATTTTTTATACAGCAAAGCAATTTATAAAAACTTGTTCCTATTTTTTTACTTTCACTTACCTATATATGAAATATATAGTAAGTGGAAGTATTGCGATCGTGAAAATTTTCGACTTCCGGTTTTCAACGGAAATACACGTTTTGGGATCCCCTGAGTCAAAATAACCAAGTCCCGCGAAATGGTCTGTGTGTGTGTGTGTGTGTCTGTGTGTGTCTGTGTGTGTGTGTGTGTGTGTGTGTGTGTGTGTGTGTGAACAGACTAGCTCAAAAACTAGAAACCGTGCGAACCTGAAATTGGGTATTTAGAGTATGTATAAGCCCGCGATGTGACAGCAAAAATTTCATCAAATTTGCTCAAAGGGAGGGGGTACTTTATTTAATAACTTTTTAAGTTTTTTTCGATTTTCTCAAAAACGGCTCTAACGATTTTGATTAAACTGAGTATTTGATCTATTTATATGCCTGAAATATTACTGTAAAAATTTCATCAAAATTGATCAACCGGAGGGGGGACTTTACTTAATAAATTTTGTATCATTTTCACATGTTTTTTTTATTTACTCAAAAACGGTTTTAATGATTTTGATCAAACTTGGTATTTGATGTATTTATATGTTTGAGATATGACTGTAAAAATTTCATCAAAATTGATCTACGGGAGGGGGGACTTTACTTAATAAATTTTGTATAATTTTCACGGGTTTTTTTTATTTACTCAAAAACGGCTTTAGCGATTAACAAAAATAAGATATGAATGTAGAAAAATGTGTGACTTTGGGAAATGATATTTAGCAAAACACTTCAATTTCTAATCTAAGTAAGTTGGTAAGTGAAAGTTGTGTGTTGCGCGCACGCACCAGATTTTTTTTTTTTTAAATTACCGTAAATTGGGACTTACCAGTTTTTAAAAAAAATATTTTAGGCTCCTGAGAAGAATGCACCCTATTCAACTGCTATCGGGGCTACCTTTTTCATTTCACATAGAAAAGACCAAAATAATCGATGGAATACCTCGCTTTTTGCTTTTTAGATTTTGATTATTGCTCTGTGCGACGTGCGAAAAGCTATCATTATATTATAATTAGCAAATAAATAATAATAATTAGCCGTTTTTATTCATTTGTAGTAATTTGTTAAGGAATATATCAATCAGAAAGGCAGGATCATCTGTAAAGGTTTACTGAACCACCATTTTTTCTTATGCCGGAATGAGATAGTGTATTTCATACTTGTTTTTTTATTCGTAAAAATTATTTTATTACTATTTCATTTTTTTATTGATTGTTGTATTTCTATCATAAGTTAATCTGTACTACTTAAAAAAGGCGATGTTTGCATAATCGGGTGCAGTTAGTTTTTGAATATTGTTAGTGTTTTATGCTCAACTATGCTTTAGGAAAATTTTGTATACCAAAATGCTATGTGAATGAAAGGATTTACTCATTCATCCATCCAACATCTCTTTCTACTCCTAGACCTTCCTTCGAAAAGAAATTCCTAAAGATATCGATTAAGTCACAAAACCGGTTTCAATGGAGTGAAGGATGTAACGCTAAAACCAACATTAAATCAAGTCCTAAGATATATATGTACGATCAGCGAAAGATGGCGTCATAAAAGGTTTAAAATCAAATAACGTTTTTGAATGTTTAGTTTGGCGAAGACGTTATGCAAACACGTTTATTTAAACCCTGATTCACAGTCTTGCGGTTTGTAAATATTTCATTTGTCTTGCATCAGTTGAAAATATCTGACTCATTTAAGAGCCTTTAGTTGACAGAATGATGAACTTTAATTTCAACACTTCGCGAAAAATCAATTTAAATCCGTACCTTTTTATTTAGAAATAATATGATTGAAATGTTAAAACATAACAATTTATTAAAATATATATATGGAATGAAAAGGTAGATATTTAGCAAAGAGAAATTTTATTTAAATTTCTTTTCTGCAAAATGTTAAAAGTAGAGTCAAGTCAGTCTGTCAAATAAAAGGCTCATACAATCATACACCATACACAACACTTATTTACTTACATGAAACAAAATGTGGCAGAAAACACGCCCTCCAGACGAAAAAGATGAATGCTGACTGAAAACTGAACTTTCACTTTGTCTGCTCTGGATAATATGCGAACTGGTACCACTGGAGTGGATGGATTTAATCCTGGCTCATACAAGAATGTAACGATTTACGTTGAATATATCTTTAATGTTCTTAAAAAATTTATGGCGCCGGAATCCAACGATTTTGAAAAAACCCACAGGAGGATTACGAGAAGAACTTCTGATAGTAACAACAACTTATTAGATGCAGAAGTTTCAAATCAATTTTTTGATCGCCATCAATTAGTTTCCAACCCAAACTTCAATATACTGTATGTAACATTTATAAATCTATGTAATGCCGTGGGCTTATGATTTCAACTATTGTTATCAAAGTCTGTCACGAGCTATAAGGAAAATGCACTGGCTTTAAAAGACTTTTTATAAAGTTGCTTCAGATATTTTGTTTTTTCTGGTTTCAAGGATTTCTTTATAGGAGGAATCACTTAAAATCAAAACTAGTGATTCTACAAATAGGCAAATAAAATTAGGGTATGTTCTACACATAATATAATTTCCTTTAAAAACAGGATATATTAATGCGTAAGACCTGATAAAGGCCTAATTGTTAGGAGGATACGTCTGCACCTAAAACAAAACGTGTATCTCCGTTGAAAACCGGAAGTCGAAATTTTTCACGATCGCAATACTTTCCTTACTATATATTTCATATATACGTAAGGGAAAGTAAAAAATAGGGTGTGTTGGAGATGTTCAGCCCCAGACTTCACTCTCCAGGGGGTCCCATATATCACATCATGTACCGAGGGTTAGAGACCACCCAGCCCCCTGGTCATCCTCGAGGGGAGTAAGAGGGGCCCCTTTAAGATGCCTTTACACTCTAAGAACCTCAACCTGGAACAAGTTCTCCTCGGAACCTTGCGATGCCTGCGTTCTACGAACAGCCATTTATACATAACGTGACATTGCGCGAACAAATATGGCTGACGCACCCAACTCTAGCGTATGATGAAGAAAAAATCTCCATTATCAATATATTTTATTTTATCTGAAAAATAAAAAAAATAGGAGACGAATTACAAAAGGCGCAATAGTATCAACAAACAACTCCTGTTACTTGGGAAAACCCAAATCAAAAGTGACACTATCACCGAACACAGGCGAACAGATGCAGTACCTAGAATACCCGAACAGCCTTCGGGAAGGCTGTTCGAGAGTGAGGTTCGAGGGTAAAGTTCGTAGAGTGTAAAGGCACCTTTACACGTTGTTGGTAGCCTCAAAAAGAGACCCAGAGAGGGCCCTGAGTGGTCTCGGTACGCCAATGGTAAGTTTTCTTAATCCTGTGTTCGTACAAAAAGGGCCACAACACCACACACAAAGTTCTCTTAAAAAATGTTACTGAGTATATGTATAAAAAAAAAAACGTTATAGTACCTGAAATTATTAAAAATTACTAAAAAGGTAATCATACATTTTTTTATATTGTAGGAATTACTGAATCTGCTTGAGAGCTTGAACAATGTATTCAACGGAACCCACAACAATTCGTTCATTTCTCATTATGTTCTTATAAAAAAAGTTTTATAGTAATCATCAATTTTTCATTAATGAATAATCAAAATAAAAAAATGTTTGTGTTTTCTTCTGAAGTTGAAAAAATAGCATCTGATGATATGTATTTCTGATATATATTTTCAATATCTTTTTCTTAAAACTAGATTTTACTAGAAACATTCACATGACCCTACTATCATGGTTATCGCAGTTTGGTAAAATATCTTGAAATTTATATTTTAATATATTATTTATTATTTCATTAAGTTTAATAGTTAGATTATTCCCTCGCGAAATATTTTAAAAAAAAAACCTAATAGTTCAGAATTTATTATCGATCCCCTCATCATTTTATATCATTTTTCAAGATTTGATATATTGGCCACAGTACTAAAAATAAAATTTTTATATAAATAAACAGACTTTAATGTCGCATTTATTAAACATTTAGCCGTAAAATAAAGCACTTATGTACTACTTATAAATAGTAAATAATTGTCACGCTATAATGCGCATTTAATTTGGCCAAAATATTAATATAATAATACTAAATAATTTTATTGATGTGTATTGTTTCAATATTACAGTTACAAGTGAAAACAAATTTTCGACTAGTAATTTCTTTGTAATATAAATATGAAAAATGAATATTGGTTACTTCGCGGTATTTCCTGTAGCTAATTCCTAAACGTTTTCCAGTACCGTTCTTTAGGTCTGGAAATGCAACAAGATGCCAAGATAAGAAGACTTTGCCACTATAAATAGGGCATACTAGAGAGACAGTGACGTCAAATGACCATTTCGCTTTCGTGCAAGGCTACGTAACAAGTTATTCTAGAGGCTGGCCAGGAAATCCGCAACTCAGCTCAAACCGATTTTTGGAAACCATCCATCAGCTACGAAGCACAGATATTTTTTTTTTATTCTCAGCAATGGTGTAGTCATAATCGGTATGTTTTATTTTAAATTTGGATATCACATTGGAATTAGCACTACATTCACAATATTTAGCACGCATTTCTAACCTCTAACCCCAAAACGAGAGTACGAAACACCCCCAAATCGATATAAAGTATGCATCAAATCATGCTGTTAGCATATTTTGCAAAATGTCGGGAAAATAGGCGTTTTATTTTAAGGCGGGGTGGGTTAATGATATTTACTTTATTTTCCATATACCTACATAACTTCATCCTATCTTTATATTTCAATAAGTATAATATATAGTATTCTACTATAATACTTATTCAATAAGTATAAGTTTCTACTTTATAAAGACCATTAAAAAGCGATTTCGCATATAAATTTTGGACGTCATATTTCGAGGGTACAGAAATATCGAAATATCGAAACGCTAATAGATCCTCAAAGAAATTAAAATCACCATTAACCATCATTAAAAAAAAACATTAATGAAACCTTGGAATATAGCTAATTAATTGAAAAATTTCCTTAAAAGAGGAAACAATAATACGTGTTTAAAAACCGCCATGAGAGATTTTTTTATCCAAATCTTTTCTAGTTTTGATATTTTTTCGTAGAATGGTTATTAGAATGGAATTAAAAAAATAATAATAAAAAAATATTTTTAATTGAACCATAACATGTATTATGACCTTCAAATAGATTTTAAGCATGATTTCGTTCATGATTTTGGTAAGTTTAAAAAAAAAATCTTGGAAATGATTTAATATATATATACATATACACACACACACACACATATATATATATATATATATATATATACATATATATATATATATATAAATTTATATATTTACTTTATTTTTGTTTGTTCATTTATTTAACTCCACTTTAAGCTAATATGGTTTATCGGACGATAAGTATAACAATTATAATTAAATAACTATATTTTGTAAGTGTCTTTAGAACGTGAAATTACGCCTGAATAATGTATTGATCCTATAAATATTTTAATCGTCATATTTAATGTTACAGAAATATCGAAACCATAAGGGCCTATTCACACTATCCGCTCCACTCTCGCTCCGCTCCCGGTCCGCTCCCGGTCCACTCTCGCTCTACCCCATTCACACTAGCGCTCCGCTCCCGCTCCACTCCCGGTCCGCTCTCCTAATGTCTTACCATATTCACAATATATAATTTTACACCGTTCAATTTTGAAAGGTTTAAGCTATTAAAGCCATTAATAATCGAAGTTGTCTGTATTCGGATTTTAATTAATGATTAACTTTCAGTTATTTAAGCATTAATTTATTCTTCAATTTTACGGCCAAAAAAAAAATCAATTTTTCGTTTGTAGAAATAGCTGGTAAGTGTACTTTTCTTGATGAAGAAGATGATATTATCATAAAATATAATAAGAAGAATATATTGCAACACAATGATAATTAATAATAATAATTATAAATTAATTTAATTAATGGTGAAGAAATAATTTAAATTTTTTTCGGAATGTATTCGAATACGCTTGAAAATTTCAAGTTGAAATCGGCAAATGCTACAAATTTACCGATTGTGTTCTCTTATTTTCCTGATTAATATTTTAATTATTTTTTGCTTTAATATATTTTTATGTTAATGATCTGACATTTTTCATAATATACTGCATTTTTATTCGTTTCAAATTAAACGTTATTTTATAATAGCAATGAGTATGTAGTCAATAAATAAATCGGTGACCATTTTTTACGAGTATATTAATTCATAGCAAAATATATCTCAAACATAACATGAATTTTTCACGTCGAAAAACCGCGCGTATTGTTGGTGATTTTTTTTTTTTTTTTATCATTTCAAGCGTATTCTAATACATTCGGAAAAAAAATTTAAATTATTTCTTCACCATTAATTAAATTAATTTATAATTATATATATATATATATATATATATATATATATTTTTTTTTTTTTAAATTTGAACTTTTTTGGCCGTAAAATTGATGAATAAATAAATACTTTAATAACTGAAAGTTAATTATTAATTAAAATCCAAATACAGACGGCTTCGATTATTAATGGCTTCAATCGTGAACGGTGTAAAATTATATAATGTGAATATGAAAAGACTTTAGGAGAGTGGAGCGGGAGTGGAGCGGGAGTGGAGCGAGAGTGGAGCGGGAGCGGAGCGAGGCCGGACCTGTGCCAATATTGTGATTAACCTCTCTCTATTCCTCTGTAGAATATTTTGCCAGTGAGACCGGACCTAGAGCGGAGCGGGAGCGGAGCGCTAGTGTGAATGGGGTAGAGCGAGAGCGGACCGGGAGTGGAGCGAGACCGGAGCGGTGCCGATAGTGGAATTCTCTGTCTATTTCTCTTTAGAATATTTGAGCGGACCGGGAGTGAAGCGGGAGCGGAGCGATAGTGTGAATCCGCCCTAATATATCCCTTCAAATAAAAACAGTCCATTGTTAACAATTAAATTACTAAAAACCATGAAAGGTAACTAACTGAAAAAAGTTACAGTCTAGGAGTTAGTTATAGGATAGGAGATAGGAGATAGAGATAGGAATATTAAGATGTTAAAAAACACACTACAAGGACTTCATATGAAAAAAAAAAATCTAAAACAAAGAATGTTGTGAAATTTTTCACATAATTATTCAAAAAAGCACAAAACAAGTAATGAATTTGGAGAATATTAATTGACCTAACCAAGAATTAAAACAAATTCTGTCTTTGGTACTATTGATAATGAACTCTCCCAATGATTATTTTTTTTCCTAATGAATTTATTCTATTTATTTGTTCAATTATATTCCAACATCCTAGTTCAATTTACCTTTCATTTCAATTTGAACTAACATGTTAACAGGTGTTATTCATAAAATACTTTCCATCTTTCAAAACCTAGCAATGAAATAGTAATTTTTATGGCGGTGCTACTTGACAAAAGTTTCTTTAGTGCTAACTTTTCTTTTAATATATTTTATAAAGTTATACTGAAAAAGTAAAAAATAAATTTTTAAAAATGTGTGGAATTTACCTTTACACGTTTCCTAAACATTCCTCCACACATCCGCAAGTAGTCAACCTACTTTCACCATTTTATCTCTTCCGGTGTTAAAGAATGAAAATTATCGTATTCTCTTCACTTCCTAAAGCATCCCTGTCGGAAAGAGTCTTAATGAAATAATTAAAACACTTTCGTTAATTAGTTAATTGTAATAAAAGAAAACCAGATAATGTGATATGAAAAAAAAGAAAGAGGGGAAATAAAAAAATAATATATTATTTTAAAATAAATTAACTACTAAAAAATAGGGATCCCCTCCTCTAAGGAAACGAAGTTATAGCAACACTCTACTTAAGATCTATGCAAGTAAAATTAAAAATTGTAATTTATGTTACAAAGAAGGCAGAATGAGAATTCAGGACTTATTAGTCCATCAATGATAAAATTTTTAAATATGTTTTAAAATATTATTATGGGAAGTAGGGGTGGGGGGTGCGCGCCACTATCAAAGAATTATTATTTAAAGTTATGAATAACTATATGTGAAAAAATCGATTGAGTCACTTCACTAATAATGACCCCTTTTCGATGATTTCTTTTTACGTTTTATAAGAGATTAAAAAAGATCTTGGTTATTTCGTATATAACTAATTAATTATTCTTCTATGATGATGTAAATTGATTGTACATTTAAATCATATTAAAATTGGGACGTTTCGAACCTCGTCAGCGGTTCATCTTCAGTCGAAATTCTACAAGATTTATTATAATCTAATACAAAGACATTTTCATTATTAATAGAGTTATAGATATAGAGAATATAGTTTTGTAGAAAATGATACCCAAATTATGTATCTGAAATTATAATTACAATGTTAATTGGGTCTTTTTCGTCTAAAGCACGACAACCGAATCTACAGTTACAAATAACACATCACATGTTTTTAAAAGTAACGATATTTAATAACTATTATTTTATTTGTCACTTTATTCTAACTTACAAAAATTACAGATGTCTTCCAACAGAACCTCGAATAAATCGTTGTTTTGATTTCTATGTCTCCACAGAAATTCAGCAAGATACGAACCTATTAAAGTTCTCCTAGTACCAGCTTCTACTTTATTTCGCCCTTTTATGAAGGCTGAATCTATTCTCTCTCTTGCTTAATTTTATTCTCAATGTACATTGCGGCATATCCTATCTTTATGAAGAAGACCTTTTTCCTGTAGAAAATCTACAGTTTTATCTTAATCTTTGAATTGGTCGTGTAACCTAAACAAAGCCATGTTTACAATCGTAACTAAATATTTTAGTCATATGTTGTAATTGTAAAGAACCGAGTATTACGTGACCAAGTAACGATATCGCAAATAGTAACGTAGTAGTTACCATATGCCACTTTTAATATTTGTACCTTAGGTTGGCGTGCTTTAAACGAAAAAGACCCTGTTAATTAATTAATTGACAATTGGCAAACAACAATAATGCTAATTAGAGACTTTAGAAATAAATAAATAGTATAGAGAATAAATAATAGTATATAGCATAGGTTAACTCGATATTATTACTTTTAACCCAATTAATGATAAAAATGGCTTTTTATTACATTAAAATAAATCTTGTAGATTTTTGCCTGAAGATGAATCGCTAGGTTCGAAACGTCGCATTTTAATAGTATGTTTAAAATCATTATTTAACAACAGATCTCCCCGCACTTTGACGCGTCATAATTATTCTTTTTTTTTTCCCCATCCAATATCTTGATCCAAAGTATTTTTAGCACCACTAATTGCAGGAAAATAACTGAGAGACCGCTCCGAAATCACATGCTTGTGAATCGATGGCAGGAGGGAAGTTGAACATTGAGATAAAATGTAAGTTTCGCGATGCCTTTCAAGGCCTCTCTGTAGTTTAAAATAAATTGCCAGCCCTATTGTATTTAATGGCGTGATAACCGTTTATTTTACGGGTGATGTCAATATCTTCATTGTAATGTCCTATCACAATAAAAAGATCGATTTATCAATTCTGACGAGAAAAATCGATTATTAATGATATACACGACACTTGAGAGCAATAAACGTTGGAAAATTTTGAATAAATGAATTACGGTGTCAGTATTTTTTTATGTTAGAATTTTAGGCTTACGTTTAACTCGATTGTTTAAGAAATCAAATCCGTGTGAGATGCACAATGATAAAATTGCAATATGTATTGAAGTTTATCTCAAGTTTTAAAAGTTTACTACAAATAGTTAAAGACCGACTTCTGTCTCGTGACCTATATTTTTACTATGATGGATAGTTCTCAGCATTTAAAACAACTGGTTCATCAGTGGACTTCGGCCGATAGCACCTGCTAAATCGATTCAGCGTTTCCTTATCAGCAGAAATGAATTATCATGCTGATATACAATGTTTATATCGATCTGGCTAAGCCATAAAATTTTATTGGTCAAATATAAGAACATAAAATTTTATAGCTATTATTACAAAATTTCGATTGAATTAAAATTGATTTGATTGTAAGTTATAGTTTTCAATTTTATATATCATCGCATCAGTATGAGACAATAAAGAAGTAATAATTTCAATACATAAATATATATTATTTATTTAAATTTGTTACAATAAACAGCGCTTTCAATATGTTATTTTATTTTTTTATCTTGGTGTCACCTGTGGTGTAGTGGTTAACGTGGCAACGTACAATACTAAAGGTCGTGGGTTCACGTCCCTAGGAATTTTTAAAGGGAGTAAAAAATCCTTGGTTATGCCGTCCCTCGGATAGGACGAAAAATGTCAGGTACTCGTTAAAGATCCCTATGCTAATAATACCTGGATTGGCAAAATTTAGGACTCCCACTGCAGCATCTTCCGATTAACATTGGGAGGATATAGACGTTAAACAAATTGACGTTAAACAATTTCATGTTTACGATTCTTCAAAATATTATATTAACTTTTTATTTTTATAAATATCAAAAAATTAAGATTATAATTAGGTAGTTAGAATTTACGAAATTTAAATATTAACTGATGGTTTTATATTAATTAATATTTATTTTAGGAAATTAGTCATTTTTCTTCAATAAGATTTTTTTTTAGAGAAAAGATTGGACTTGGTCCTGATTGGCCCGGGTCTCCCGCAAAACTAGTGCGGAGCGCTACCACTGCGCAACCAGAGGCGTAATCAAGCCGAGTCAATCTTCTCCCTTCACTGATCCCCTTTCCCAAATCTCGTAATTTTTTTGTGAATATAAACGGGGGAGGGGGAGTTTGATTATTCATCCAAACAGTGCGGGTTTGAATCCCGCCAACTAATTTTAACTAGCTAACTAACATCACAATATTTAATATTATTGAAAATAATAAAACGTGGATTCCCATATATAAGAAAATAATTAAATTTAATGTATACATTTATAAATAATATAAGACAGAGATACAGGATATATTCGTTCAGAAGAACAAATGCACCGTTTCATCGAGTCACACACTTGGTTTCTTCTTCTGTTCTTCGACAGGCTGGAATGGTCTAAAAATTGAGCTTAAATACTTTATAGCTAAGTTTAACATTTCACTACAATAAGGTATGAAGTAAGTGGATCAAACGACAATAAAACTAATCAAAGCAAAAAAAAAAAAATCAAAGAGACTTTTTTTCGCTTTCATTAATTTTTTCTTGTAACTCCACTTGCTTAATAGCATTAAAATTTCAACCTTTGCTTTAAAATATTTTAGCTAAATTTTCGACCTTTATTCGAATTTCTTATACTCCAATTTAAATTTAGAGAATATTTTTTATTTTGTAAAATCGTTCAGAAAATTCTAAGGAAAAAGTTGAATTCCTAACTCCGTGTTAGAATTTTCTTAGAAACCAAAAAGGCTATCGTATGATATTACCTAGTATCTCTGAACCTTGGCTGGCCCGCAAATCAGGGAACGTTAAAATGGGGTCATGGTGAGCGTATCAAGATTTTCATGAATGAAAAACTTTTATGAGCATAAAAATGCCATATTATATTTTCATCTGTAATGTAATATGATTCCCCATGAATTCGAACATTATATCCATTAAGTAAAGACGAGAATTGATTAATATGATTGATGCCAAGGTCGAAGAATTATTTGATATTATTTTGCGATTGATAAGCTTAAATCCAGGTTGCATAATAAATGACTGTGTATTTATAACGCCACGTGTCAGAACAGGCCACAAAGTCGGATTGCCTGAGATTATGAATAATTAATTATATATAACCAATCAATACATTAGATTGATTTTCTATTATTCATTATTATTTTTTTAGCGTTTAATGCAATGTGAGTGATAATGTGATAAATAATGATAATGTGAGTTGGGCTCTATCATCCAAACCCAGGATGGAGTCCGGTTTAGGTAGAAAATTCTATCAAATTAGTATCGGTTTAGTGTGTCTGATGACAAATTCGGTTAGTTCTAGAAGGCATCTTATACTGCAGAGTTTCCCAGATACTACGTCACATCCTACCTTTTTACACTATTCAAAAAACAAATCACGTGCGAAATTTATTTCAACTAAAGCAAAAACTTATGTTCTAAAATTCTCATGTCACCTTTTTGTTTTGTTTTTAAATAATTCAGATGTAAAAGATAATTATTGAAATAAATTACTAAAAACATTTTTTTTTTTGGGGGGGGGATAGAGAGGCACAACAGACGTGACAACTAAATTCACTTGCCTAACACAAATCCAGGGCTACGACAAGATCTTGTGATTTAAATGTTAAATATTCACCATTTACTTAATTATTATAAAAAATCAATAAAAAAATGAAAAAATCAGGAAATTAATAAAATTATATAAATATATATATATATATAAATCAGGGCGCTGTGATTGAATGTCACAATATTTTTCAATCGGTGCCATGATTTAATTTTTTAAGCCCTATTTAACTCATAGTGCTTTTATTTTTACATATATTTTAAAGTATTACTAATTATTGTAGAAAGTTGTTTGTTTGTTGTTGTTTAGAGGCGTAAATATTGTAGAAAGTTCTTATTTATCTACAAATTGATATTATGAATTATTATACTAATTATTAATTTTTATTGTTATCGTACCATCTGCAACCTTCTTGTATACCACCTTGGGTTGGGAACCAGTCCCTGAATTCATAACTTTGATCCATGATGCAATATTACTATAGTAGAATTGCTCATTCCCATTTTGAAAGTGTTATTAATATAATTTTCTTCTTTTGTTTATTATCTATCATATGAAACTATTATTATGTAGGTCATACGTGTATCTTCGTATTGTCAGTTTCAGTGGTTTTAGTCAAACAAATGATAACAATCTTGACGTGGTGACACTTAAATTCCAACCGCAATAAGGTCGGGAAAGGAAATGAATTATCAGTATATCAATCCTTGTCACAGCGGTTTAATATGAATTAAATTCATATATTTCTATATTATTTTAAAACGTTAAATATATATTTTATATGATGGAATTCAAATTTATAAATCACTTAACGAATTTCTACCCCGGAGGTAAACATCACATTATTTTTTTTATTTTTTTTTTTATTGGACACTATGGATTTATTGTTATGACAAATATATCATGTATATCATGACAAATACTTCAAATTACTTAAAAACGTGTATAACGATGAGAAAAACGTTAGCTAAGCTTGCTCGATAGCCAATGAAAAATAAAGTTTAACAAATCAAACTTCTGAACTATTAGCTATTCTGAACAAACACTAAAGAGTGATATGGCGTTGATTGCATCAGGTATAAAGAAATTTAGCTCCCATGATGACGCTGATATGTTCCATTATCGCTCATAAAACTATGATTTAGTGATCGTAAAGATTATTTATTCGATGTAGGATACAGTTAAATTTTATTATTATTAGCTCAATACCATGAAATATGAAATCTCAGTATTCAATACAGGCAAAATTATAAAAGAAATCAGGGAAATTATACTGAACTCAAATGTATAATGTTCGGAATCTTTATAGTTTATAATATATCGAGTAAAAATAAATATTGTAACGCGAAACAAAACCGTATGATTTTGTTCTGTTACATTGAAAAGAACTTTAGACTTTATGTTGGAACAATTACCTAACTCTTCTAATACAGGTTCTTGATCCTACGAGAATTTTCTACGGTTTTAGAGAACCTTCTTTCTGAATGTTTGATTTCAGACTAAATAGGTATAAGGAGCAATGTACTAGGGTCTTGTAGTCTTGCTCTGTACATTGAAGCATATGGTTATTTTTGTATTACTGTATTGTTACCAATAGTTACTTTTTGTAACGTTGTTAATAATTTGAGTTTTTATTTTTTGTCTGACATTGTGAATTCTAATTTTCTTGTAATAAGAAGTATTTAAACCCGCATAAGCGTAACAATATGAACAAAATTAATTTTTAATGATTATTACCATTGAATAAATTAATATAAAAGTTAGATCTTTATCTATATAAAAATCTCATGTCCCGATGTTTGTCGCAGGTAAAATCAGAAACTACTCAACCGATTTTGATGAAATTTGGCTCATTGTGTATAGTTTTGTCCAACTTAGAGGAATATATAGGATAGATTTTTTCTCGATTATTAGCCTAAATATTTCTTTTAATGCAAATTAAATGCGTATTATAATACTTTTGATTTTGATTATTTGTAGGTTCTATAAATTTCAAACAGATGGCGTTGTAAGTTGAGCTATTGAGACAACACATAATTTTCTTTCGATATTTAGAATGGGCAAGCATCAAAGTTGTATTGTATTGTCAAGAAACTGGTATTTTAAATTAGCTGAAACCTTTTTATCTTTATCAATGAATTTTGATTTGACTATGAAAAATAATAGGATATAATTGATTCAAGGCTTTATAGGGTATTGAGCCACAGCAACGCGTGGCCGGGATGGCTAAATTAAATAATTAATTTAATTATTTAAAATTCGCTAAGCCAAATATTGTTATTTTCTCTTATTGGTGTTCTTAAACTTTTAAGTGAGCCTGCAATTTAAGGATTAGTCAAGATGATATTGCAATAACAACAGCTTAGAAATGAAAAAATATTAAATATTAAAATATTAATAGATTAATAAGATTGGAAATAATAAAATATCTTGATACGTATTCGCTATCTTGTATACATTCCTCTTATTTATTTATATAGGTTTGACATTTTTTGTTAATCTTAATCTGATCGTATATAAATAAAACTTTCCAAAGATTACTTCGGTGTGAACAGCACCGCTGAAAAACATGTTTATTTATAGCCAAATAATTTAAAAATTTGGGATTTGCCGATACAATTTTAATTACAATTTATACCAGAAATAATTGTAATATAAAAAGAAACGGAAGTTAAAATAAATATGTATTCAATTGACGATCACGCTTCTCGGTAACAGAAACTGAATATTTATTTTTAGTGATTACCTAAAGCCAGTTGGAATAGATGATGACCAAAGCTGCTTGATGCCCTAAGCACGTCCTTGTTTCGCTTACAACTTAATCCATCACTGTACGCAATGTTTTTTTAATTTTAGTGGCAAATTTAGTTTTACTGCCAAAATAAAATTCTTGCAAAAAATGAACCAATATAATAATAATTAACTAAACAAAATATTATTAATGTTTCAATGTTTTATATTTATAGCCATTTCCTTTCCACATTGAGGTTGATCACCAGATATATTTTTAATAACATATATATCTTACAATCAATTTAATGATCATGATGTATTGTATTTATTTTATTTTTTAGGAAACTATTTGTTCACGATTATAAATTTTTATTATGAAATATGACCTTTTATTAACTAAACAGGAATACTGTTTCTTATTGCAGTACTATTTTATGCGAAATACCTAAATTGTAATGAATGATACTAAGATTGTATGCAGGTATATAATTAATGATAAAATGGAATCAGGAAAATTATCTCTTTTATATAAAAAATTATTGGAGCAAAAAATAAGAGAAATGTGGTTTATCTAATCTCAATAAAATGAATGCATTTCATGGGTATTGTTTAATATTTTTTAATTTTAATTATACATCCAATTCCCAATCCAAACTAGGTTGGAAGATGATTGACAAAAAAAAAAAAAAAAAAAAAACTATGCTAATTTCCGACCCTCCAATGATTGATGATTTGATTGATATTTTTTGCTGCCAAGGTGTTGACTCTCGGCCTCATCTTTTCTCACACCTTATTTAGCTTACCCTTTTTATAATGACTTGCTTATCTTTTAAAAGCAACTTCATCGCCCATTCTTAAAAATCGTAGGTTGATTTGTGAAAGAGCAAGAAGCTGGAAAAATGACAATTATGGTAATTTTCGAATCGATAATATCGATTATTATTAGGTTACCTATTGATATTTTTCTAACTTATATTAAAATAGTTATAAGGTTCGTCAAAGGCGAAAAAAATGTGCTCTAGCAAAGCTTCTCTCTAATTTCCTTTAAGAGGCACATAACCCAAGAATCTACAAAAAGAAAGAGATAAAATAAAATAAATGTATAAAAGGGTAATCTATCATTGCAGTCTCAACTTATGAACAAATAGAGAGTAAAGTTTATATTTATTACTTAGCGTTCCATAATAAATTAAAAAACCTGTCACCTAAATAAAGATTTAACAAACGTAGATAACAGGTTATCAACTAATTATAAACTGGAGAATGAATAGTAAGATAATTTATAATCGGGAAAAATTATAAACTAAAAGAAAAAAATAATAACACTTGAATTGTCTCGATACGAGCGATATTGAATAAATAATTGAAAACGGCGGCAAGTTTATTCTTTTAGTTTTCTTATTTAGATTAGTTTATTCTTCCTAGGCAGGAACAATTAGTAGTGTATTTTTTTTTAAAAAGTAGTTTAGGTATGCTACAACAAGTTCTTAAAACACGTTGACAACACTTTTCGCCGCGCCCAGCGGTGGCCCTAGGATTTTTTTAAGGGAGTAAAAAATCCTTAGCCATGCCGTCCCTCGGACGTAAAATGGAGGTCCCGAGCCTGTACGAAGTCAGGTACTCGTTAAAGATCCCTATCCTAATTATACCTGGATAGGCAAAATTTAGGAATCCCACTGTAGCATCGTCCGATTAGCCTTAGTAGCTTAAAGGGACGTTAAACAAACAAACAACACTTTTCGCTTGTTGGAACATAACTTTGATTCATTAGGAATCGCCTTATGTTTTTTCCGACCGATAACCTTTTGGGCAGCACGCCCTTCGCATTATGTCACAATCTCTTGTCTTCTCTCTAAACAGTTCTCTTGTCTCTCTAAAGGTTGTTTGTGATTCTTTTGGTTTTCTATTTAGACAGTCACGATTAGTACCATGGAAACCAATAGTTTCTGTTAAATAATATGAATGAAGAAATTATTATTTTCTTGAAACTCCAATATTTCGTTTCAGCGACCCTCTACCATATTATAAACTAAATATTATTATTTATAAAATTCTAAGCTTTCCAACGATATATTATACCTATATATTACTACTAATATTCCCGGAAATTGAAATTTTTGTTTTGGAAAATCATATACTTGTTTTTTCTTTTATTGGATTATTAAATCCTATCATATATTATATTTAGCCATTTCTTGTTATCAGGAAAATCTAGGCTGATAAAACTGACTTCATATTAAAGGATGGGTACTTCATTAGGATTAAACATGACAAGTTTAGTCAAAATCGCTTGAGCCGTTTTTGAGATATTGTAATGGGAAAAAACACGGCGGGATAAAGTACCTCCTATGTTTACCCAATTTTGACGAAATCTGTGCTGTCACATCACAGCATATACCTACATTTTTACATTAAATTACATTAATGTCATTTACGTACGACAAATCGTTTCTGCGCTAGTCTGTTCACACAGACCATTTTGCGGGTTTTGGTTACTTGGACTCAGGGGACCCCAAATCGTCTATTTCCGTTGATATGTTTCACAATCGCAAAACATTCCCTCACAATATAATTCATATATAGGTAAGTGAATGTAAAAATATATATTAACAAACATAAAATGTATTATTTAGAGACCCGCAAGCAATGAATCGATTGAGTCAGTTAATAATTTCTAAATCATATATTAATGCAGTGGCGCACCCAAGATTATTATCAAGAGGGGAGCTTAAATTATTTTATTTAATATAAAAAATATCCCACTTTATCTGTCAAACACAAAATGTACTATTATTTATTGACAATAAAGTGAATAGACAAAAACAACTGCTCGCACTATAAATTTAATTTTGTACGTAATTTTAGTGAGAAAAAAAAGTTTTTTTCTGTCGTCTAAGGTGGGGGGGGGGGGCTCATCCCCAAGACGCACCCACAGACGACAGCATTCACGTATCATATCGCAGTGATTGAAAACCGAGATGAAGACATGACTACACCATATAGAGTATGTTCCATGCTTTTAAATCAAGCACTGCTTTGAAATACACATTAAGACAACATAATGACGTGTTTACATACCAGAGAGCGGCAGGCAGAGGGGACGATGCAGTTGGCGGAGAGGCGAGAGATGACTGAGCGAACGAAGAGAAGAGGGGATCCCCGCGCCGATAATAGCCCGCGATCCTTCCCCGTAATATCTAACAGTCATCCTGTGACAGCTGTTATCGTTGTCAAGGGTATAGTTGTCAATTCCCTCATTAATGTTAATGAGCCGCTCTATAGGCTACGGCAAGCTCAGTTCCCCAGTACCGGCGACGTCGTGTGCAATCATCGGAATTACCCCAAGTTACTGTGCCGTACCCTGACCTTTCTGTTCGGAGGAGGTGGACGGGAACTCAGTCAAGGCCAGTTATCTAGAGTAGTAGCTCTCGACAGCGTGTGCTCCGCATGAATGGTATCATGGCTTCCTGTCAGCAAAAACGAACGTTATCAATCACAGGAAGAGAGGCGTAACGAAGAACTTTAGAATTGACAACAAAATATAAGCACACTAAATCATCTTAATACTTCACATAGAGCAAGAGTATTACGGACACCTCAAGGTAATATGGGTCTTTAATATTTAAAAAATAAGTAGAAACGCCTTCAACTTGAAGTAAATGTTCATAACAAGACGTGGGGCGAGGGGCATTTGTGTCGAAATCAGTTGCAGTTAGTGAGGTTACATGTGTTTGTATTGGTACAAAACATTTTATCCTGATTTTACAATTAGAGGATATTAACGCTCAATACCATCAACAGTAATTTAAACAAACCAAATTAAGTATAGTACGAGTAACGTTACGATTTTTAAATTCTGAGATAATTAGTCAAATATTTAAATTAGAAATAAAAAGAGATGTGGAATAACATTCTACTCATTCTACATTGAATTGAAAAAAATATAAGCATAATTTAGCTTGTACCTTTTAATAATTACATATTGTTATTAAATCACATAAGTAATTTACCTTTGCTTCATTTTTTTAAAATGTAAATTACTCAACAATTATAATCACCATCCTGAATACTTATTCTGTATTTATCAACAACAATGGTCCCACAAATGTGAAAAAAATGGGGGATATTAGTCGGTAAAAAATATTTACCGATTACCATTACCAGCATACATATTTATTCACAAAAAGAATAGGAACTGTATTATTTCCACTCACAGTAAAACTTCGATTAACCGTCGCGGTCGAGACCTGAGATGTGACGATTAAAGAAATGGACAACAGAAATACAATTAGAAAAATAATTCCTTAACCTATTAATGATTTTTAAATTACTCTTATATTGGTTTAAACATAAATTAAATACATTTTAAATTTCTAATTTTTTAAATTTTAATTAAATGAAAAAATATTATTTACATTTGAAAATTGATAGTTGAAGAAAAGTTACTCTCAACCAAATGTTACAGATGAATGATTAATGTTTTTATGGTATGTAAAATATTTAGTTATAACTTACTTTAGTTATAAATCCCGCGGTGGCCCTAGGATTTTTTAATGGGAGTCAAAAATCTTTGGCTATGCCGTCCCTCGGATAGGACGTAAAATGGAGGTCCCGAGCCTGTACGATGCCAGGCACTCGTTAACGATCCCTATCCTAATTATACCTGGACAGGCAAAATGTAGGACTCCCATTGTAGCATTGACCGATTAGCCTTAGTAGCATAAGTGGACGTTAAACAAACAACAACAACTAAATTGTAACAAGTGCTTATTTAGCTTGAAAATAATCTGTCACCTTTTTTTTTCTCTTTTGAGAGCGAGCATCCTGCGCGGCAATATATTTTGCGGAGTATAAGCGTCTGTGTTTTAGTACATTATTTTTGTTTTTCATTCCTCTCAATATACGAACCAATTTGAAATGTTCAAATTAATCTTATCTAATTACCGATAGTGAGCATTAATTATATTATTTTTCGAAATGTTGGGAAGGGAGAAATATGCACCCTCCCCTCCCCAACCTGGGTCGCCCTTCTGCTTAGGCATTTCGTTTATTTACCTATTTTTACTTGAGAAGACACAACCATTATCCATGGAATAGAACTAGCAGAGAACTAGATTCGCATTCTTTTTTTTATTTCCGTTAACCTTGAGATCTGAGAAAAACTGCTCATGATCGATGTGGAGTTTCGGTCAGTCTATCTTAAATCGAGGAAAACACCACCTATCTTACATTACTTACTTAATATATTAGATTACCTAATTAGTATTCCACCTCACATATTAATTTATTTTAAAAATTCTTAGGAACTATTCCTTATATATATTTATGACATCCATACAGAGTTAAATTACGGCAGGTATGGATGATAAAATTCTAATAGTTTTAATTTGTATGGAAGTTGACTGCTAGTTTTTAAAAAATAATTACTAATGATCGTTTACTAACCCGATCTACCTAGACTTTAGTTCAACTACAAAGTTAATTACGATTTCCCTAATTTTTTTTTCTCAATCCCCTGGCATCCCTCAAGGTGATCTTTCAAATACGTCATTTACACAGCTGACACCCATTTCAGTCTAACAAGGTCTACATACGTCGATGACACATATATGTTACATCAGAGTAGCAAACCAATGATCTTACACTACATTCATTAATGATTCTCTAAATCAAACATGTGAAGCACGAAAGTGCTTCGTTTTCGTGCTCTATTTTACTTTTAAATAATTTATTTTTGAAGAGAAAATATTTGGCTCCGCCGGGAATCGAACCCGGGTCTTCCGCGTGACATGCGTGGTATGCTAACCATTGCACCACGGAGCTCGCTTCCAAACGGTGCCAAATCCTTTCTCTTCACTGACACCTCTTCCACGATCTCGCTAGTTTTGCGAGTATTTACGGGAGGTGGACAATTTTTGTCCAATTTTGGGCATCTCTTGATGTTATACCTACCGCGTTACATCATACCGCGCATGTCACGCGGAAGACCCGGGTTCGATTCCCGGCGGAGTCAAATCTTTTCTCTTCAAAAATAAATTATTTAAAATAATTTAAATAATAGGTGGTTACCCGCAATAATGTTAAATTAATATTTTACTTTTGATTTCACACTTACATATTTTTAAATTTTAGGACTGGTCCTACATTTCTTGTAGAAATGTAGGATAAGAGAGTTGCCAGGTAAAAAAGAAGTATTACTGGAATGTATGGCTTACGCACCGTCATCACCATATACTGACACTTGGTCATGTTATCCTATTCTTATTCCAGTCTGTATGATGATATATGATTATAGCATTTGCAGTTGGAAGTAGAGTAGGCTTTATCTTCTTTATCGCTCGCTAGATGGACTTAGATGGAATCCTCATAAAAAATTGAAAATTTCCGATCACCATCCACATGTTTTATAATGAAGATGTTCAAGATAATCTTTGTGAAGTAGTTATAATCAACAATTATCTACAAAAAAAATCTGGTGCGATGCGCGCAACACACAACTTTCACTTACCAACTTACTTAAATTAGAAATTGGTGTGTTTTGTTAATTGCCACTTCTCAAAAACACATTTTTCCACATTGATTTCTTATTTTTTCTTTTTGTTTGCTCTACAAAAAACACTAGTTTTTTTTTTTATTAAATAAAAGCTTGTGGTAATTCGGCAATAATACTCCAAGTCGTCTGATTTTATAATTCTCTATGTAGTTGTTGAAAACTTCATTTACCTTATATTTAATCGAAAAAAAGGTACAAAGTTGTAAAAGAGTTATGAAATAAAGTGCCCCCTTCGTTTGACCAATTTTGATGAAATGTTGGGTATCAAATCTTTGGCATATACATACATCAAATACCCAGTTTGATCAAAATCGTCAAAGCCGTTTTTGAGTAAAAAAAAAAAAAACACGTGAAAATTATATACAATTTATTAAGTAAAGTCCCCCCTCCGGTTGATCAATTTTGATGAAATTTTTACAGTCATATCTCAGGCATATACATACATCAAATACCCAGTTTGATCAAAATCTTTAGAGCCGTTTTTGAGAAAATCGAAAAAAACACGTGAAAATGATACAAAATTTATTAAGTAAAGTCCCCCCTCCGGTTGATCAATTTTGATGAATTTTTTACAGTCATATCTCGGGCATATAAATAGATCAAATACTCAGTTTAATCAAAATCTTTAGAGCCGTTTTTGAGAAAATCGAAAAAAACGTAAAAACTTATTAAGTAAAGTACCCCCTCCCTTTGAGCAATTTTGATAGAATTTTTGCTGTCACATCGCGGGCATATACATACACTAAATACCCGATTTCAGGTTCACACGGTTTATAGTTTTTGAGCTAGTCTGTTCACACACACACACACACACAGACCATTTCGCGGGACTTGGCTAATTGGACTCAGGGGACCCCAAAACGTGTATTTCCGTTGAAAACCGGAAGTCGAAATTTTTCACGATCGCAATACTTCCACTTACTATATATTTCATATATAGGTAAGTGAAAGTAATAATAACAATTGCCTATCAACAATTATCAGGCAATGGACATTTTAGCACATTTACTTATCCTAGGTCTGCCAAAACTGATAATTAACTTTTGATAATTTATATCTTATTTTCATTAACTTCCTATCGGTTTCTTTAAGATAGAAGCAACCGACCTTCAGCGAATTTCCACTTTCTTTTTACTTTCACTTACCTATATATGAAATATGTAGTAAGTGGAAGTATTGCGATCGTGAAAAATTAGGACTTCCGGTTTTCAACGGAAATACACGTTTTGGGTTCCCCTGAGTCCAAATGACCAAGTCCCGCGAAATGGTCTGTGTGTGTGTGCGTGTCTGTGTGAACAGACTAGCTCAAAAACTATAAACCGTACGAACCTGAAATTAGGTATTTAGTGTAGATATATGCCCGCGATGTGACAGCGAACATTTCATCAAAAATGCTCAAAGGGAGGGGGTACTTTATTTATTTAGGGAAGTGATTGTAACTTAGAGAAAGCAGCCTTGGTTGTAGGTAATCTTATCTTCTTTCGATTAACGGCGAACATAGTCAATATAAATTTTCAAATCTTTTTATCTATTCTGTGTAAGATAATATTTGCATGTTATTTATCAGAACCCCAAACTAATTCTCTTACCTCTTATTACTTTATTACTCTTATTACTAACGTTCATTTGATACAGATTTATATACCATTAGTACTTACAATTTGGTTTTACAGAATTATTTAAATTGTCAAAAAATAAGATACAATAAGAGTTATAACGCTTGTTTACGATATATAAATACATCGATATTTTTTCATTTTTTACTTTCACTTACCTATATATGAAATATATAGTAAGTGGAAGTATTGCGATCGTGAAAATTTTCGACTTCCGGTTTTCAACGGAAATACACGTTTTGGGACCCCCTGAGTCGAAATAACCAAGTCCCGCGAAATGGTCTGTGTGTGTGTGTGTGTGTATGTGAACAGACTAGCTCAAAAACTATAAACCGCGGGAACCTGAAATTGGGTATTTAGTGTAGGTATATGCCCACGATGTGACAGCAAAAATTTCATCAAAATTGCTCAAAGGGAGGGGGTACTTTATTTAATAACTTTTTACGTTTTTTTCGATTTTCTCAAAAACGGCTCTAACGATTTTGACTAAACTGAGTATTTGATCGATTTATATGCCCGAAATATGACTGTAAAAATTTCATCAAAATTGATTAACCGGAGGGGGGACTTTACTTAATAAATTTTGTATCATTTTCACGTGTTTTTTTTATTTACTCAAAAAAGGTTTTAACGATTTTGATCAAACTTGGTATTTGATGTATTTATATGCCCGAGATGTGACTGTACAAATTTCATCAAAATTGATCAACCGGAGGGGGGACTTTACTTAATAAATTTTGTACCATTTTCACATGTTTTTTTTTTATTTACTCAAAAACGGTTATAACGATTTTGATCAAACTTGGTATTTGATGTATTTATATGACTGTAAAAATTTCATCAAAATTGATCTACGGGAGGGGGGACTTTACTTAATAAATTTTGTATCATTTTCACGGGGTTTTTTATTTACTCAAAAACGGCTTTAACGATTAACAAAAATAAGATATGAATGTAGAAAAATGTGTGACTTTGGGAAATGATAATTAGCAAAACACGTCAATTTCTAATCTAAGTAAGTTGGTAAGTGAAAGTTGTGTGTTGCGCGCACGCACCAGATTTTTTTAAAGAAATTTCGTATAATTTTATGAACAAATGCATTATTTTTTTAAAAAAATATTTTACCTAGCATAAGAAGAATTTATTGAGACAGCGTTGACAAACGTTAGTGACAACAATGAACATTTTATTTGTACAGATAAAAATCTGGGCGTTTCAATCGGTCCTCTAAACGTATATAATTGAAGATAAAGATCTGGGATCTACAAATACAATTAATATTTTTAATAATATTAATAAAACGCAACAGAATATTAGTTCTTTACCTTTAACTTTCACTGTTAACGTAAAAAAGAAAAAAAAATAGAACAAATTATGACTGCAATTATATTCTGGTTGCATCGCAGGTCACGCCACTTCCCCCACCCATTCTACCCGAAGCATACGTGGCATTGAGTCAGGCTGACGTAACACCAATTTCAACCCAGTATACCTTCCGTCACAAAGTATCTTGTTGGCATATAAATATACTGCTATGCAAAAATTATCTAGAGAAAAAAATGTTCACGAGTGCGGCGAATAAAACAATTGATTTCGTTAAGTCTAAATGTTTTTTAATTAAAAAATTATTTAGTATACAAAAATAACATTTCCGAAACGAATACATCTTGGAAATATTTAATTTAAGTTCCACCAACCATAATGGCTTAAGCAATGAAAGCTTTTCCATGAGCGCTCTGCCCCTCCCCCCACCCACCCTCTAGAAACAGTAATAAACATTTCCATCTCCATCTAAATATGTTTTCTTCACATAATTGTAAATACTAAATTACATTGTAGTAAACTATATTCGAAAAATATTAATTAGATGTTGAATAAGATCATTATTGACTGTATTTAAGAAAAAGAGGATCTAAAAGTCAAAATGAATTATTTAGACTTTTTTGATATAATATGAAGGAAAGAATACTTACTGTCACAATTATGTTTTTTTTCCATTAAGGTAGTAGAATATTTTACCATATATGCAAGGTACAAACATCATAAGAGATATATAAAAAGGGTTAGAATATTACTCCTGAAGAGATGCTTAAAACTAAATACAAAACTTTTTTTTTAATGAATCCATTTTGCCAGGATCAGATTCGTTTACTTAGCTGCTTGAAAAATGGTATCAGATGCTTGCAAAAAATGATAGCGACACTCTAAAGAGCAGGATTAATCAATCAATCATTTGCAGCTGACAGCATCAAATTATTAATACCAAGGGGAACACGCTTTTTCAAGTGCAATAATTTTATATTAAGAATCAAAACAATTAATTAATAAAAAAATCTTCAATTATTAATAAGGTAGTCTAATGAAGTTTACAAAAAAAATGGGGCATTCCCATGCAAAAAAAGCTTTCTCTTTTTTTAAAAACAGCTCAAATATAGGCACATACTTCACAACAATTTTATTCACAAGTTTGGTTAGCATTTCTAAACCAAATCTTTAATTTCTTTGAATATAGCCTCTAAAACTAGAGAGGAATTGGTAGGCTAAAGATAACCTTTTTATTTCACCGCTTCATAAGTTTATGAAGGGGAAGCCGGAGTGCTTTTTCAGCTCTCAGTTCTCTGTGTAGTGATAAAGTAGTGATGTTAAAGGGAAAAATAATGATATCATGTCCAAAACTAATCAGTAAAAGGCAAAGATTTGAATTAGACAATAATTAACAAATACAAGTTATCGATGATTTTCTATCTGAAACTATCATATTGGTGGAAGCTATTTAACAAGTTTCACAGACAATTAGTGCCCAATTAACATTAATACATTTTGGAAAACACATCACTGATGTTAGTTGGTTTTTTTCACACTCATTTTTCTTTTTATATTACTCAATTCTATAGACAATATTCATAATATAACTTTTTCAATTCAACCCACTGCTTTTCTACTTTATTTTATTTGTTTATCAAAAATTACACTGCATAAGCAAGTACCAGAAAATAGAATAAAACATAAAATGTTTTTGATTATGTCAATTTGAGGAGCCCCAAATACTTTGCAAGTATTTAGACTCACTATAAAATTGAATATTCAAATTAATTTTGACAGAGACAACATTCCTAATTATAAATAAAATATATTGGGACGTCTGCATTACCTTTCTGATGTGAAACCTCAGAAAGGCCACAATTTCACACCTAGCCCTGCTTAATCAAAAAAATTTTTGAAAGTAAAATTAGTTAAAGCCACTAATGTACTTGATTCCTTCAATTAATTTTAATTCTGCAATAATAGGCATCAGAAAACTATATCAATTTTGAGTTATGCATACTGTTGGAATCAGAATGACAACACCAACAGTGACAGAATATAATCACAATAGCATTAATAGTTCCTTTCGCGTAAGGTGCAAGTTACCATATTATTTTATGGAAGGGACGATCGTGTTAATGCAGGTAAAGGGCTACTGTTTAGTTGCAGTTAGTTCCAGGGGTACTAATAGCCCCAATAATAATCATTTGTGGTCAAAGACTATTATTTGTAGTTAGTAAAATTGAGAATGCAGTTGAAACTTCGAATACAGTTACCAAAAAAAAAAAGTTTTTTGAGTTATAACTATCTTCTTACCAATGTGCGATACAATCATCTCATTAAAAGACTAATCATTTATTGTAGCCTGTGCTTGTTGTAAGTTAAATTTAGACACATTAGGTTTCAGTACAACTTGCATACATCACAAATTATTTTGGCCAACAATAAAAAAGTATAATTTTATATGGTCATACTTTTGTAAAGAATTATTCTTTTTAGTTTAAAGAACTCAGTTTTAATTACCCCAAGTTTATATATTTTTTATAGTAAATGTTTTAATGTACCACACTGGATGCTTAGTAATAATATAATCAGAAACTAGGAATGTCACACTATTTAAAAAAGGCAAAAATAAATTATTGTATTTTATTTCTATAGAAAAAGAAGAAAGAAATAAATTATACAAAATATACAAATAAATGATAAAATTAGTGCCAAATCAGTACATGAGGGAGGTATGACCTACTATTAAATATATAATTACATTTATATTAATTATAAAATAAAAAGAGAAAAGAAAATAAACTATAATTATAAAATAGTTTGACATAAAAATAATTTCATAAAAAGCATTGTATTCAATCATACAAAATTTTAATATTTTCTCATAATTTATATTTTAAATGCTTTTGTCTTCTTAAATATCTATATAAATTGATCTTACAATTTAATTATACAGTTTATGTACAATTCAGTATAAAATTTGTTTCAAGTATTATCTAGATAAGGCACTACGCTTGAACTGATAAATTACAACTAGATTTCATGCACTAGAATATATTTTCTTAAATTAAAAATTTCATTTGGCTAAAGCTAAAGAACGGATTTATATGCAGCCAGTGAGACCAATGCCCAAGTTGGGATATAAACATTGAAAAGATTATTTTATTTTTTACTGAATTATCTATCATAGTTTAATTACATTCATATATTATAATTCAATGAATTAGCAAAAATAAAAAGTCAATTTAGTAAAAAAGTAAATGAGAAGAATACATAATAGTGTATCTGAGTCAATAGTATCTAAGAAGATGTTCGTCAGAAACATAAAGGGTAGTGAATGTTTTTATATCTTTTTTACCTTTTCAGAATATGCAAAAATATTTTAAATGTATAAACATATTAAGAAAGATTTTCCAAAGAACAAGTCAAATGTAAATTGTATATTTTCCTCATCAGTGTATCATTAAAAACCAAATCAATTATTCTTTTTATAAATTATTTATAAACAAACAACTGTGCCCCATACTGTTACCTGGTTAAAGAACTCGATCAAGTAAGTAAGAAAGAAAGAAATAACTAAGCTTCATATAAATCTGTTCAAGAGCTATTAAATTATACAATCATTCAACTTCCCTAAATGAATGATAGGTCTCATTTAACCTGAAACCGACCAAACATTCTGGTAACAGTTGTGTCCTTAATACATCATTCCTGGGTGGATTCCTCCCCGATGGAAGAACACGTTCGGGTTGGAAGACATTGTTCTTTCAACGCTCGTGTACATACTTGTGTCCAAGCCTCCACTTGTTGTTCCTGAAATTTCATAAAATACAGACAAAGCAAAAAGACTGTATTATTTATGTAAAATAAATAGTTCTATATGCTTTTTTCCTTTTTAAATTTACTCCCATTAATTAATTTTGATTAATGTAATTTACGTTACTACATAGTCAATTATTTTAAACAAGGAATGCAATTTATTAAATGGATAGGTTCTGGTAATCGGACTTTCGCATATTTTCCTGCTCCTATACCATTATGAATAGACTGAATAAATGAATCAGTCCAGCAACTCAATCAACTCATCATATAAATCGGCACAACTCTGGAACAGTGGCCTATTTTAATACACACCAACTCCCATCATGTCCTTTTTAGTTAAAAACGCCCTTGAATTATATAATTTAATCCAAGCTGAGACTTTTGTTCACTTTAGTAAACATTGGTATCTTGATTTCGGTAAAAAAATCGAAGTAACAAATTTAGTGGTACACATCCTCTTATACTAGATTATGAAGATATTAATTAAACAGCATCTAATTAATACTCCTAAGCTCTAAAATGTTATATTTTATGTTCCAAGCTACATAAAATTAAGGAATTATTAATAATTAGAAAAAACACTAAGATGAAAAAATAAAAAACTGAGTTGTTCATGAAAATAGAAAGAACAGAGTACTATCTGTTTTCCTTTTTCTGGACAATCTACAAGGATTTTTTTCTTTTTCCTTATGTAATTAATATTTATACTGGATTAAAAAATAAAATCGGCATGCTTCCTAATAAATCAGTCATTTGAAAAACCCGGCATGTCATTCCTCCATTATTCGAATTTATGGAAAATCCAAAGTCCCTAATTTTGCTATTAATAGAGAAATAATTATAAGAAATATAACTGTCATAAATTACATTTCTAGGCTGCATCCATAGGAGCCCGAAAATAACTTGAAACAGCTATGGAGTATTAGGGACAAGTAGGATTTCTCAAACGACTGATGAAATTATTTTAAATACCAGGTCTGCAAGTTTAAAATGTCGTTTATTTCTTAAAATATATACACAGTAATTTAAAAAAAAAGTATAATATATTTTATTCAAAGTACTGGCCCTCGCTTTCTACACATTTTGTCCATCTCTCGGGCAATTTATGGATACCATTCCAAAAGAATGCTTCATCTTTATTTGAAATCCATTCATCGAGCCATTTTCTTACATCCTCCAAATTGTTAAAGTGTTGCTCAGCCAATGAGTGTCCCATCGATGAGAAGAGATGATAATCAGAAGGCGCCAGGTCAGGTGAATACGGCGGGTGGGGTAGGAGTTCCCAACCAAGCGAAGAAATCGTTTCCTTAGTCAATCTGGCTGAATGTGCAGGAGCGTTATCATGCTGAAGAATGACTTTGGCGTGCCTGTGAGCCCATTCTGGGCGTTTTTCGATCAATGCGTGACTCAAAGTGATCATTTGTTGTCGGTAGCGGTCGGTATTGACTGTTTCGCCGGGTTTGAGAAGCTCCTAGTAGACTACTCCCTTCTGATCCCACCACACACACAGCATTGTCTTCTTCCCAAAACGATCCGGTCTTGCACTCGATGTGGATGGTTGTCCTGGCGTTACCCATGATTTTATTCGTTTGGGATTCTGAAAATAAATCCATTTTTCATCGCCAGTTACAACTCGATGCAAAAAACCCTTTCTTTCGTGGCGTAAAAGCAGCATTTCGCACACAGTTTTTCGTTTTTCCATCTGTCGTTCGTCCAATTCATGTGGAACCCATTTTCCAACCTTTTGAATTTTTCCCATAGCTCTCAGGCGATCGGAAATGGCTTGCCTAGTGACATTCAACTGTTCTGCCATCATTTGTTGGGTTTGGGTATTGTCTTCGTCTAATAAAGATTGCAATTCGACGTCCTCAAACTTTTTTGGTCGATTTTCTCGTTTTTTATCAGTAACATCAAAATCACCACGTTTGAAACTTTGAAACCAACGTTCACATGTCTTGACGGTTGGAGCAAGATCGCCATAAGTCTCAACAAGAATTCAATGACATTCAGATGCCTTTTTCTTTTGATTGAATAAGAAAATCATGACATGCCGCAAATGCTCTTTATTTGGCTTAAAATTAGACATTTTTAACACCAAAGAAAGGTATGATACGTCCACGTAAACGACTTAAAAACAACTGACTTTTGTAAACAAATGACTAACAAACAAAATAGCGTTTAGAGATAAGCAAATCCTTCAATAGGCTAAGAGCGCATTCTATTGGAATTAAAACGACATTTTAAACTTGCAGACCTGGTACTAGTCTCAATATTTGCAAAGAGTATAAATTACCTTGGATGTACTCGGTTCCATAGCAAGGAAACTTGGCACCGTGTACAGAACAGGACATGGAGTATTCTACATTAACAAAAACGAATCAGATTATAAGCAAATTCAATTAGCTAAGCATAAAAAACAAAATGAACAAATAATATCACAAATTTAACATATAAAATTAATTAAATTAACTAATCAAACTAAAAACTAATGAAATTCTTTATCTAATAAGTAAATAAGTTTTAATAATCTACTGAACAGCACTTATAATAATACATCTATAAAACGAATTTGATTTCAATCACAGAGGAATAAACTAAACTTTTAAAAATAACTATAGACATTTACAAGCAACTCTTTTTTCTTTGGTACGCAATATAAGTTAATGCACTTATAACATATCCCTTACCTTTTTATCATTAATGTTACTTAATAATATGTTGATTACTAAATAAACTATATGATAATAAATAATATAAAACAATCTTTTTATTTACCCAAATCAGCAACAATTTTTTAATATATAACTAATGCTGCTCATGGTTAAACAATTATTTTCCTCTTTAGGAACATTCATTTTTTTTTTTACTTCTAATATTTAATTCAACCTGTTAACATTCATCAACAATCAGCAAATATGCTTCATTAAATTAATGAAATGTAAATGTTCAAGAAATATTGGTATTGAAGGCATGGGCAAGGAAACCATTCAGCAGTATGTCCTCCCTATATTGCAATGATGAAGATTTTTTTTTTAATATTGAAGTATGACATACTTTTTTGAAAAATTGTAAACATTTTATGAAGGTTTTTATGTTGAAAGCGATGAGTGTGTTATTTAAAATAAAAAAATATATACAAAAAAAAACTGAAGAAGGTTAAAATTTCCAACAAAATTAACATAGATCTACAATGATTTACAAATTAAACTACCACTAGAAGAAATTTGGTACTTGTGATTTAGCAAACCGCCAAGAACTGCTATCCACCACTGTTTATAACCTGAATACTGATAATTCTGATACATTTTAGTTAATTAGGAGAACGAAATAGCTTAATGCTAAAAATCTGCTCCACTCGACCACACTTCTACTTAATAGTTACAGCTGCTTTTGCCCCATTGAACAGATGTTGAATTATTAAACCAGATTATAAATGATTATTAAATAATCATTTAAACTGTTAAAATTCTAGACTCTTCTAGCTACATTCCCTTTCTTAAAGAAATGCTTTTCCTGCAACTAGGACGAAAACATTTCCATTACTTCTTCTTTTCAAAGTCAATTGCAAGACCTTTTTCACGTAATTTGTTTTTTGGAATTATTCCAAACTTCTGGAAGTATTTCACAGCTTCTTCTTCCGAAAATGGTGATTCCTTATATTTTATTCTGAACATTTTTGATAGACAATAATGAAAGTAACAAGACAAAAACACCAAACTGAATTGGATAGACAATATAAGAAAACTAAGATGACAGAAAAAAATCGAATAATGTACACAAGAATAACACAGCAGAAACTAGATATATAAATATATCATCTTATATATAAATATAAATATAGAAGAGGTTACATGAGAAAAGAAAGTAGGTTCCATGGTGAAGCAGTAAATCACACAAGTACCAGAAATTTTAAAATATAATCATGTCAAATTTAAATATATACACAATAGACGAAAATGAAGATAAAAGCTAGGCTTCCTAATCATCTATCAGGTGCCTGGTGATCTCTGTATAAATTCCAAATAAATAATCCGAAAGCTGAATCACTTTGTTGTATCTTCAGTTTCATTTGTGAGCAGATCAGCAGATTGTAAGCAAGAGTATCTGACAAAGAGGTATTAATTTTGAAAGTGATCATTTTCTTTGACCTCCCAAAGAAGATGAATACAAAACATGTTACAAAGAGTCATCAGGGGTTTAGTAAATTAAAATTTAAACCTCAGATTATTTTTCCGTTTAACAATAATGAAATCACTAAATAACACCAATTCTCAACAATTTCCTTCTTAACAAAATAAACATAAGAAAATAGGAGTGTAATGAAGGAGTTAAATACCTTAAATTACATAAAATTATTGTAACCAAACCTTCTAAATACAAGAATGTGCAAACTTATAAACTACTGTGAAGATATGTACACATATATAAAAATTAAATAGAGAAGAAAGAAGTTGAAACTGACCTGGAACATGCCTTGGAAAGTAGCAGTATGGGTAGTAATGGTGACCATAGCTTGGAGGTGGGGCTACAAGAGCTACTCTATCTACAATTCACATCAGCTCATTAGTTACCATTTGTATAACGTAATTACAAACTGTTAATGAAGGAATTTTTAAAAAATGAAACAATTATCATGCAATATGTACATTTTTAGGAACAAAATCTCTTAAATCTAGGGAGGAAGGGTCAGAAAATGTAAATAATTAAAAAATCAGATAATTTCTGGCAATTATTTGTCTAAATATTGAAAACACGCTCATTAAAATAAAATATGCCAATTTTACTAATCATCCATGGACATAAGGCATAACGTAATAACCTTCGGGAGAGAAAAATTAATAAAAAGTTAACAATGGACGATTTTTTATTTATTAAAATGGGTATAAGAGAAGGGGAGTGACAGATTTAAAAGTGATTAGAAATACCCAAAATATAATAAAAAAATTAAATATAAATACAAATTTTGTTGATGGCCATAACAGCAAATAATTTTGTTACAAAATATAATGTTATGACTCGAAAGAAGAAAAATTGCTAAAAAATTTAGGCAGAAAATACATTTATATAGTATATTAAAAAAAAAAAACTAGGTAGTGTTTATAGCTGTGGCCTTAAAGCTGATTCTTGCTCCCATTACCCTTCTTGAATTCGAATCCACCATAAGTTGAAATATAATAACTTGAGTTACACCTCAAGGATAATAAATCAGACTAACCAAAAAATAGAAACATCTCTGACCTCATCCTATATTAGTAATTCACTACAGTAATTATATATTACAAACATTTACAAATTACTTTATACATTATGGTACATTATGCAGCTTATCAGGCATCCTTCTTAAAAGGTGATAGGAAAAAGGTTCATTGATATGAATTAAGAGGAATACAGATGGCTTTTTATTTAGAGGTAATAGGATTACTTCCCATCAGTTTCAATAAATAAATAAATAAATCCTGATCATACCAAAAGTATTAAGAGGATGATGCGGCTTGAAGTGAAAAAAGGAAGGAGACGCAGGCCTTGAAAGTGAGCTGAGCTTGTCTTCTCTATCACCGAGGTACATTCCTTCCTTCCCCATCGCAGCCAACTGCCTACCTTTTGGCATGAACATTACCAAGAACACAACAAGGGCAGAGGCTGATAGTCCAAAGGCCAGGCAAGCATCACGATTACGGTCAAGTACCACCTACAAAATAATTTATAAATATATTAATTCATTCATAATTTAAAAATACTTTAATCGAGCTTTTAGGATGATTGGATTCATAAAATATAAATATGTATACCTGTACTTACAAGTTAATATCAACCTAATTTAGATAAAAGTTGTCAAACTTAAATCTTCCGGTATGAGCTGCTTCATTTCATGCTATTCACGTTATCCAAGGAACATGATGTCCAGAAAGAGCCAATATAAATTGAGCAAATAAGTTATCTTTTATCAAACAAAATCAAATCATCATTGATATTTGTTCTATCATTTTTCTAAAGTAAAATAAATTACTGTTGTATAAAACATATTGAACTAAAATAGGAACTACAAGGAAAGACAAAATAGGTACGAAACTATGCCTGAGAAACAACAGTTTTTTTCTTTTGCGTATGATCGATGACAATATTAACTGATGCCTCACGGTTCTGAACAAATGAATAGCTATAGCCAAGAATATCACGACCTTTTAGAAATGAAGACACTTTCTTTTGGGCTAGGGCAACATTCAAAGCTTCCTCCTCACTGTATTTAGACAACTTGTGTACAGGAACTTTAACAGTACTTTTGACAGCATTGTTGACCTTACAAAGTAATTCTAGTGGGTAATCATCGTCCAACTGTGGCCATTTTTGTTTAAAGACAGGCAATTCCCAATTCACATAACTTCCAACATCTATTCTGTTAGGTGCTGACTGGAAACCTTCCCACAACTGACAGGAAAAATGTGGTGCTAGAGGATACAACATAATGATTAAAGAGGCCAAACACATTTCAAATTGAGCACTTTTAGCCATTACAGGTTTTTTACATTTTTTTAATGAATTGGTGAGTCCTTGAAGTTTAGATATAGCTACATTAAATTGATGGGCTTGTTCAAAATTGAACGAAGTTCCTTTTACATAAAAATTTCGTGCATCCCAAAGCTCATTTTCTTGTTCTGAATCATAATTGCCAAACTCCTTTTCTCTAGCATCAAGGAAATCAGCCATTAAGGACCATATCCTTTGCTGCCAGTAAAGAACACCAGCAAAACTTGATGAATCCCACTGCCTGGGCGATGTTGGAGCAGCCTGAGACAGAATAAGTAACCTGGTAGTATCAACTCCATACTCCTTAATTACACTTTCTGGCTCAACGCCATTAAATTTTGATTTTGACATTTTTTCCCAAGCTTCTATCACTTCTAAACCAGATGACTTTTCAATGATACTCGTGTCACTTTTTTCTACTTCTTCTTCTTTTAAAAATTTCCCAGAATCTTTTAAATAATATGTTTTACCCAAAATCATACCTTGAACTAAAAGTCGATTGAATGGCTCTGGTTCTTTCAGCAAATCAATAGAATGTAAAAAGTAACTCATGAAACGGGCATAATATAAATGAAGGACAGCATGTTCTTTACCACCAATATAAACATCAACAGGCATAAGTTCATTAGCTTTGGTTACAGAAAATGGCATCAAATCATTAGAAGGGTCGGTATATCGAAGGTAATACCAGGATGAATCAACAAATGTATCCATGGTATCAGTTTCAAATTCAGCAGGGCTTTTACATTTATGGCAAGTAGTTTTTGATTGTTTTGATACTAAAATAGGTAGATCTTCTTCCCTGGCTGGTAAAATGCCACATTTCTTGCAATGAACAATAGGAATTGGTGTTCCCCAGCGTCTTTGGCGAGAAATTAACCAGTCACGTAATTTGGAACTCACAAAATAACCCCCACGTTCTGCGTCAATGGCTAGCCGGCATATTTGAAGTCTTTTTTCATAGTCCTCAAAAAATTCTTCATCAGTAATATTTATATTATACTTCAAAGCAAATGATTTATCTGATTCAGATAAAGATGGAATCCCTAGTTTTACATCACATCCTTCATCATATTCTAACTCATCGGAAATAAAGACAGGAAGTGTAGTATTATTGAAAGGATTTGTGGCTTCATAATTTAATTTACCTGTGCATTTAGTTTTTAATGCTAAAATACTGGAAGTTGAAGCTGCAATAAACTTGGCTTTTGAAATGTGTTCTGGGTACCTCAACCATAAAGTGAGAGTTTCACATTTTTGGCCATCTTTATATAGATCAAAATCAATATTGGCTCCATTACATTCACCGATCCAATGTTTCTGAAGATCAATAATATCTCTCCAATCTTTCAATTTGGGATTGTTTAAACCATTTTTAAGGGCTAAAGCGAAACGAGTTGTACGAAAAAACCACTGTTCCATAATTTTTTTTTCCACAACAGCACCAGACCTCCAAGACTTGCCGGAGGAATCAATTTGTTCTTCTGCTAATACTGTTTTATCAACAGGGTCCCAATTGACTAAGGACTCTTTCCTGTAAACTAACCCTGCTTTTTGCAGCAATAAAAATAAATACTGAGTGTACTTGTAATAGTTTTCTGAACAAGTAATAACTTCCCTATCCCAATCAAAAGTGATTCCAAGTTGTTTAAGCTGCTTTTTCATTGTTGAAATATTGTTGTAAGTCCACTCGCTTGGATCAAGGTTATTTAATATAGCAGCATTTTCAGCTGGAAGTCCAAAAGCATCAAAACCGATGGGGTGTAAGACATTTTTACCTTTCATTCTATAATATCTGGCTAAAACATCACTAATCGTGTAGACTCGAACATGGCCCATGTGTAAATTTCCAGAAGGATACGGGAACATGGATAAGACATAAAACTTGTTGCCTTCATTTTCTTTGAATTGAATATCCGATGATTTATCCCACCACTTAGACTCAATCTTAAGTTTAGTAGATAGATCACATTTATCACTAAAGCTAATGTCTGAAAGCGACCTCGAAACTTGAAATAAACATTTGCCCAAGTCTTTAAACCTAATATTGACTGGAAACATTTTCAACGATTTAAACAAAATTATAATACCACCTAACACACCGACACCATAATAGCAACGAAGCCCGGCTCAGACTGAGTATAACAATGCTGCAACCTTCAATCTTTTGGCCTTGAGACGATTCAAAGCTACTATCGATAGAACTAAAGTATCGATGCCTACAGAGGAACGTGCTAGCTACAAACCGGCTGTTTTCAATTAATAAATGAACTCATTGGCTCCTTCGAATAATTCGCATACCATATTGATCAATGACCTTATAGCCCTAATTTGAGTGTAAGACACCAAGGTATTAAGAAGGGGATTACTTTCTCGATGTTAACTAAAACATGAACACGATTCAAAAGGCTGTAGCTTCATAACAATGTTCTTGATTTTTTTATTGTATTATATTGTAAGGAGACATGGGTAGGGACATACGATACCAACAAAGTATCGATACCAATACTCATTTGAGTACTTTGATCAAATATTCGATACCACCATAGTATCGATCGAAAGGAAAGTATCGATACTTATGTATCGATACTCATATAAAGTACTAACAATATTATAAATAAAAATATATTTAATAAAAAAATATATATAAAATATAGCACTAGGTACATTATACCATTAATTAAATTTCGGGTTTTTATAAGTTGTTAATTATAAGATTGGTTTTATGGTACTTAATGTCAAATGAAATTATATTTACTTACTACATTTATATTTTAATAAATACTCGGGGATGATTGATAGTCAGTAATTTTAGCCATAAAACATTTTCTTTATTTAACCGTTTCGATCCAAAATGGGGGTCTTCATCAGCGGTAAAACGAAACAAATATATGAGTATAAAATTTTACACTGTTAACTTCATGACTATCAGTCATTTCCGAGAATCTTATAAAAAAAACAGTCGACTCAGAACCGATATCGGTACTGATTCAAGTATTTTACATTAGAATATATTCAAGTAATTTATATTCGTCGCCTCGAAATCAAACTGAACTTAACGATATATTGGTTCCGATACGCATTACAAAAAAGTTATGAAAAAAATACGCAAATGTTCTGAATTAAAAAGAAAATAAGTTTTTCATATTATCTTGTCAGACTGCTTTGATTTATTCGTAATAATGAAACAATGGTATCCCATTACAGTCTCAATAATATATATTTTCAATATATATTTTTTAACATTTCTTAAATTTGGTGGACGTTTCGGACTGTCGTGTCCATACTCATCACCTGCATAATGTACAATTGATTTCTTATACAGTATATAAACAATAAAAGTTTTTTTTAAAATAAGTTTTTTCCACCACTGAATTTTAATTTCCTAACATTCAATCTTACTTTTCAATAAGTTGAGGCCTTATGTAGGAGTTTCGAAAGTTTGAGATGTATAAGTATGGTTTCATTTTGGCGCTTAATGGCAGTTCTGGTTACTAGTTCTGAACAGTGGCACCTGCGCCGTTCAGTAAGGGGCCCTTCAGAGTAAGGCCCGATCCTCTAAAAAGGACCCTTTTTAAGTTAACCTTTTTTAAGTACACCCCACTTATCTCGGAAGAGGCCACGCCCAAGAGTCACTCTTCAGAACTTGTACCAAACTGGGTACTAGTTCTGATTACAACTCTTACCGTAAACTGATGTCTTATATCCTAATCCGACAGTTCCTACATCTTCTGACTTTGATGAAAATACTTTTCGCCACTTAATATCCTTTCTTAATATTCCTATCCTGGTATCGATACTGACTTTCAGTATCGATACCAGTACTCATACTTGAATCCTTGGTATCGATACCAAAATACCCGGTATCGAAATGAAAGTATCGATACTTTACTCATATCGATCGGTATCGTACGTCCCTAGACATGGGCGGATCCAGCCGATCGTAAAGGGGGGGCTGCAGTCCTAAAGGGGGGGCTGCAACCCCACAACCCCTCATTTGGATCTGCTAATCAGCTTTTTTACCTTTATGTTCCTTTTCCACAACTAAAATTCTACTTGTTTTGCACATTATTTGTTCTTTAACTTGCTTCCTTTCATTAAAAAAAGTCAAATTCTATCTTTAAATGACGAAAAATTTTCCAAAGGGAGGGGCTACAGCCCCCCCCCCCTGGATCCGCCAATGTAAGGAGACCTTTCATTTTATTATTATTCGACTAAAATTATATAGTTTTTCAGTTATAGGCAAATAAAGTTTCCTTTTCTTAAGCTCTTTTCCCAGGGTTTTCTGGGGGATACGACTAATTCCTTCCTGACTGAAGGGGAAGGAAATCTTCAAAATGATACCTCAGTCATTTATTATAAATTACTGTCAAGATAATTCACTGGTGTTTGGTCAAAAGGGGTTAAGTCATCGAATGTGAAGCTGAAACAACCATTTACCAAGCTATTGAAAATAATTGTAAATTCTTTCTGACTGTGTTTCTTTATTCCAGAATAATAAATGAAACTATATTGATCTAATAAATCTAATAGATCTATAATAAATGAAACTTTCAACAGAGACTGTAATAAATTATGAATAACGAATAAATTATAGTAAATTATGAATTTTAAGAAGATGAGACAAAAACAATTTTTATGACTTCAGCCCTTTTGCCCAAACATGAATGAATTATAGCATGCTGACGAAAAAACACATTTGAGAAGATTATTTCAATTAAAATTCCAAACTTGGTTGAATATTAATATATTTATTGTGAGATTGCATGAAATATTTCAAATGCTTGCCTAAAACAAAAGGTTGCTGATCACAAAATTAGGCAACAAATGCTTTTGATTGTAAAACTTCAAACTTAATGGCTGCGTTTGAAGTTGATCTATTTATTACTCAAATTAGAACTGTTCAAGTTGTTACAATCCCTATTCTATTAAAGCATAATTTATAATTAAATAATATAAAACGTACACACCTGATGAATAAAATGATAAAGAACTCTTCTTTTCTTTTCTTTGGTTTGTACAAATATTTCAAATTTTATAAAAATATAAGAATACATCCATAAGATGGAAAGTTCTAGATCTAATTGGATGACATTTAACAGAAGGAAACCAATCCACAAAATATGCAAAATGAGTTTGAGATGGTTTTAAACTCATTTTAAGTTTTATGATGTGGATCAGGATTTCCCATCTGGCACACCCAATTTCTGAATAATGGTACTGGGGAAAGTAAAATTGTACTTTATTCACAATAACATGTGCTGCGGTATGTTACATATTCCCTTTCATCATTTTTGTTTGAATGTTCTCCCTCGGTCATCAAAAACTTTGATGACACAAGTTGGACCAGAAACACTCTTTTGGGCACCCCAGCTGTGACTGTTTTCTTCTGCTAAATATCATCCCATTAAAAAAAAATATATGGAAACAATTGCTTTAATATTTTCTAAATAATTAATTCATATGTGAAATTAATAATAAGTTTTAAGAGCGAAGAAACTAGAATAAAAGAGAAAAGTGGAGGATTTGTGGCCAACTGTAGTTTTTTGTAGGATTTTCCTTCTACATTTCAAAATAAATTTTTATTGCTGTGCAATTAAATTTTTTTATCAAGACTTAATCAATAGCCTATTTTGTTTAACATGTTTTTTAATTGCTATTAAGCTTTTTATTAGTTAATAAATTGAATAAGGTGATGCAGATTTGAAAGTTCGATAATATATGTATATATAAGTCACCTTTCTCTTCAATCACCTTAAATGTAATCCCATCTATATTTTTTATTATGGACTGAGACTATGCAAACTGTTAACTATTAAATTTTAAAGAAATTTATGTTGTCATAAGAACTAAGATTTTAATTTGATAAAAAGCAATATGATACAATAAAAAGGCTATTGATTATACAACTCAACAGGTCAGAAAAAATAAATATGTTTGCACCAATGTTATGGATATTGTCACGAATAATTTATAAACTGTTAGGGAAATAGGTACTTGGTTCATATTATGCCATATATTGAAAATTATTAATATTTTTTAAAACTTTATTTCTCTATTCATGGCTGTCTTATACTAAAGACAACCAGTGATTTGATATAAGTGCCAGAGGCACCTCTGATTTAATTTAAAAAAATAAATATTTAAAGCTAAATATTAAGTATATTTTTCTATTCTATTTTATTTACTCTGAAGTAGTATTCTCAAATTTTAATACAAGAAAATAATATATCTCTAATAGTTAATAAGGGTTTATATAATAAATTATATGTTTACACATTAAAAAATTAGTAAATTTTTAAAAAGTTTTTGATTTGAAAAAGCAAGCTATCAGTCACCAAGTTTTTAATCAGAACTTATCAATATCGTTTCTCATAATTTCATTTTCATAATTGATTATGAACCTACAGATAACAAATACATTTCTGAGTGGTTATTATTAGTACAGTCGACTCCGTTTTATTGGGACATAGAGGGAAAATTTATTTTGTCCCAATTAGGCGAAGGACCCAATAAAGCGTAGACCATGAATCCACGTGTGAATGCAAATTAAAATTCCTGAATACGCCTAATCACTGGTCAACCGTACATTTATGATAATTGATGTCATAAATTAGACATGTTTGGGGGAAAACCCAGTTAATAGGTGCATTTAGGTGTACTTATTCTCATCTCGATAAGGTCAAAATGATACCTTTAATTTAACTCTTAAAATGTATTTTTATTAAATATGTGTTTCAATATAAAAAATAGGCAAGATGAAAGAAATTAAAATAACTATTTGTTTACAATATAAATTATACTGATAAAGACAAAATAAGAAATGAATCAGAACATGTTTTTACGTTAATTTTTTTTAGCAGGTAAGAATCAAGTGTGCATTGTCACACTCATTGTAAACAACGACCAACATAATCAGCGCACTTCTTTAGGACACTAAGGACTTTTTTCATTCCCTTTTTGTGAAAAAAAAGCGGCTAACCTTTTAGATGTGGTTCCTTGCTTCTGGTTAAGAAACGAGCGTGGTTTCAGATACTTAGATTACAGTTTTCTACATCAAGTTGCAGAAAGTTTTGGCCCAATTAGCCGATGTTTTGTCCCAATAAAGTGGTGATATTTTACCTATATTTGATTGCATTTTATTAAAAATGGTTCAATTAAGCGATGGTCCCAATTATCCGATGGCCCAATTAAATGGAGTCGACTGTATTCCCAACTAAAATTAAAGATAATAGCTACTCACCAGACCACAAAGAGCCCATCCAAGCCAAACAGGTATGACACAGGCAGTGGCTAGGCCGATGAATGTGGCTTCCCTATAATTGTCTCTGATACCTCGAGACTTCAGTGCTAAGACCCCAACAACTGCTATCAGGAATACAGAATACACTAGGGAGAGGAGAAGGTGTTGGTAAGGTGTTCCACAAACATCTACACCTCCAACCTAGAAGTATAAAATATTTCATTAAATCTAATTGGATCAATTGGGTCATAAATCTGTAATTGGATCAACTTTCAATTTTACCTGAACAACTCTTGGAGGTGAGTTGATAAGCCATTGAACTCCAATAGCCAACTGTATAAGAACGGCAAAGAAAAGAAGAAGTGCTTGGTAGGGTGCCGGTAGGTAGACACCGCCATTGAGAGAGATCAAAAAGACACATTTAACAAGTAGCGTAGAGAAGACTAAAGTATAGGAGAGCCCTGCACCGAGCCGTACTGCAGCACAGGTGAGCACCGTAGGCTGAGCAGTAAGAAGAGCGGACACAGCCGAACAGAGGAACAAGCCCAGCAGGAGCATCTGCCCAAGGAACAGGTGTCTTCGGGAGGGGGTCGTCCTGTAAGTCTTCAGTACTACGAACACCTGCAAAATTTGAGGACATATGTTATCTCAAAGCTGCTAAACATGATTAATGAATTTGAATAAAACTTTAAAAGAAAACAAATAGAGCAATATGAAACATGATAATGTCTAAAATATAGTAAAAGTGTTGCCTTGTTGAGAGGAAATCTGATTCATCAGATATACATATACTTTATAATGTATTATAGGAAAATCAATCGGATATGTTCAATATGGTTAAGGTTAGGATCTCGACCTGGCCAATCAATCCACCTCGTTTAAGTGAATCAGAAAACAAATTCGACTCCAATTATTAAAATTTCAATAAAGGTGCTCCGTGGAAAATGGAAGACTCAGTTTTTGGTGCTCTTTGGTTTAAAGAGCACTTTTACTTCTTTTAATCTTTTCCTCAAAGCAGAAGCCATACTGGTTACACCACTGACAATTTGAATGAGATTACTGAGTTCAGAATATGTAACTTTGCCTTCTCTTGAGAGGATTTAGGTGCGAGGATCGACCATCCCTCTCTGCTGTAGGTTCTGGAAGTCCTTGTCCATGCATCTACATGTAAGTGGTGGTCTCTTGGAACTGTTGGACTGCTATTCTAATAGGTGTTTTAAAACTTTTGAGTTTATGGGCTACTTTACATTGGTTGTATCCTTCTCCGAGAAAAGTCGAAGCCTTGACAGCTTTGTACTTGGTTGAATTTCTTGGGTGAGCCATAAAATAAAAATTTACACTTGAGGCTTTTAGAAACAAAACCTGCTGAGTAAAAAAAATTAAAAACAAATTTTTTCAGCAATTTCATCTTCTGATCTGATGTTTTGCATCAAAATCAGTTAAATTCACTTCAAAATAGCATTTAAATATCAGATTTCAAATCAAAATCTGCTATTGTCAAATTCATTCCTGCAATTTATAACACAAGCCCACTAAGCTTCTGCGATGTAGATCTTTTCAAAAAAGTAAAGCCATAAAAATAAAATTTGGACATCGGTGAACTTGTAATAGATACTCATAGTCACATTTTAATCCAAACCTTGGGTGAGATCTAAGATTTAGATTAGAACACTATTCGCTATCCATCCAAAAAGATTGTGATAAGGAGAAAAAAAGGAATTTATTTTGGGAAAGAATTCTTTTATTTTTTATTTTTCTCAGTAATAAATTATGCTAATTTTATATGGAAAAGAGTGAATGTAATTTCTGAATTTTTATGTGTATAATTTTGTCATAATTATTTTGATAAAGCTTTTTTAAAAATCTTGGAATAAAAACCTACTATGCCCAATTTTCAAATGTCCATCACCAGATCAAATCTATTTTTTTTTAAATATCCAATTTTTCAAAAAATAAAAATTAGTTAAAGCTCCAATGGCTACATTTAATCATGCCAAAATGGTTTTAAAATATTTAACAATTATTATGGCTTAAAAACAAAAAAAATGGGCTAAGCAAGTTTTGTTTCTAAAAGCCTCACTCATTCAAATCTAAAACTTCAAAACTTTTGGAAAAAAGAACGTTTACTGGGAAAGGAATGAAACAAACTGATAAGGCTGAAAAAACGAACAATATTAGAAAATCATTGATATAATAAATCCCATTGGGTCATTCCATACCAAGTGGACCAAAGGTGGTTGGTCGATCATTATAAATTTTTTCTAATTTTACCACCAATTACGTATGGAATCAGTAGTTCAAATAAATTTTTTAAAACTTTTTAGGACCAACCGTTTCAAAATGGCAACAATTTTTGTTTAACCTTTCAGGCCGATTTGTGAGCTTTTAAGCTCTCACAGAAAACTCATTTTCTCAAGACTGGTAAGTCATATACTAATAACTCAAACATGATTGTTTTCCTTAAAGTCTGTTCTATATTTCGTGTTCTCTTTATTATTTGAAGTCCAATACTTGAAAAGTGCTATTGAAAAGAACTGTTTTGAATTCTCAAAACACCGTTTTTGAGGGTAAGTTTTGGGTATAAGAGCATGTACGCCAAAGCTGATTTTTGGCATGATAATAAACCTACCTAAGTAGCTTTCATTAAAAGTACTCTTAACCCGTATATTCTTTACCTTATTTTTTTATGAATTTTTAAACTTCACATCTTTTAACTTTAGGCTCAGATATCTCTGGTGGGCTTTTAACTTATAATAATCCTCATTAATTGTTTTGTTTTTTAATTTTATCTATGTCCAACGGAAAATATTTAAGTCTAAATTTTATGGTGGTGCCTCTGTATATTAAGCAAGTTCAGTGAATGCTTTATAATTTTAATTATTGAACTTCAACTAAGTTTTATCTTAACTAATAATTATATGTATGTATATTATGTATAATGGTTATAACTTGCTAATTACATATATGTATGTATTATGTTTTCAACATATCAATTGGTATTATATTAGTTTTCAACTATATATATTTTTGGTAGTGATTTAAGAAAATTGTTTGTACTTCTTAAACACTTCTTTATGAGAATTTATGCTGAAATTACAGGCAATTTGAATTTCTATTGATAGGTTAAGATATTTTTCAAAAGTATTTCTGTTAACCATTATTTGATCCATTCTTTTATTTAATGTTTTACAAGAAAGTCGTAAAAAGTATGACCTCTTTTTTTTTTTTCTGATTATTTTATAAAATCAAGGGATAGGAACCAATATCGTTACACAAATAAGATAACAAACTAGTAGGAGATAGATGGGTCAGTACTGTGATTTTCCACCAGTAGAGCTGCCATCAGTTAGACCTAATAAGCAGGGGATAGGCTAACCCTTCATAACAGGGCTGCGCTCTGTGTTTAGCCTACTTAAAGCGCCTTCGTGACTTATATCTATTTATGAGGTATATCTATTGAGAATTTTGAATATTCAGGCAAGGAACAGGCACCAATACCTTATACAAGCCAAATAAAAAAAATATATATTTTATAATATTTCTTAGCCGGATTTGCCTTTTACGTGACAAAATAATAATTTTAAGTTATTCTATTTGCACGTTTTGGAAATCCTCTTCCTCCTCACCCCCTTCCTCTTCAGCATAGAATAAGAAGCCGCTTCAGCATAGAATATTCTGAAAAAAAGAAGACTCCTTATAAATTTTAGGTCCCAACCTTTTTACAACCGGTGGCAAAGAGTCTCGTATGATGTGGCGTGTTATATCCAGCAGTACATGAAGGTATATTACGCCTCCATAATGACAGCAGTTAATTCCAATTATTTATATTAAAAAATAAAATTAAAAGAATATACATAACATAACCTCGCAAATTTCTTTTCTGCACTGCAATTTTCCCCTTATATTACTAAAGCGTATTTTAAGGAGTCTTGATGTTTTTGCAATTTTTTTGTGAATTTCAGGTTCTGAGTAATTCTTGGTGTTGGGGCTCACCTCTGACTTGAGTAATAGACCTTAAACTCTAAATATAATAAATAAAATTGTAAATTATCATTATTTGAATGTTGCCAAGGTTTTGGGGCATCTACCGGTGTAAGGCTGTATTGATTCAAAAATGAGTTTTGCTGCTTTTTTAGAAAGTTTATGATTTTTGGTAAATTTAGAGTTCCTTGTACTTCTATTGCCTTTTTCTTTGCATTGAAGTTCCTTTAACCATTTTTCTGAATATTCTATTTTGTAACCTCTTCTCTGATGTTTGACTTGCAATGTGCTAAAAGAGTGCTGCATTATACGAGAGTCAAGGTACTTATGTACAACTTACTTGCTCTTACACTTCTTTAAAATCAAAAAAATATTAAGGCTTTTACCTTAATGAAAATCCAAGTCTAAATAATACTTTCATACCAGAAATAGAACTCAAAAATTTCATTTTTAAAACTGAAAAATTGGGCATCATAATAAAAAAACTACTTTTCGGCTGCGTGCCAATTTCCTTGATCAAGGCACAAATTCTATAAGTCACAAAATGTACTAGGAGTAAGATTGAATATAAGTGAAAAAAAATGTTGATCTTATTATTTTATTTATTTTTACATTAAATAAAAGAAAACATTAATAATACAATGTTTGTAATTAATCCAATCTTAAATTGTGGCTCACCACCAATTTTAAATTATTTTTAAATAATTTATTTTTTGAAGAGAAAAGATTTGGCTCCGCCGGGAGTCGAATCCGGGTCTCCTGCGTTACATGCGAGGATGCTAACCGCTACACCACAGAGCTCGGCTCAAGGCAGAGCAAATCCTTCCTCTTCACTGATACCTACTCCCCCTATCTCACAAGTATTTGTGAGTAGTAGCGGGAGGTGGACAATTTTTGTCCAATTTATGATATTTTATTGACTTACGTCAATTTTTTAAATTATTTTAATTAATCCAATCTTAAATTGTGGCTCACCACCAATTTTAAATTATTTTTAAATAATTTATTTTTTGAAGAGAAAAGATTTGGCTCCGCCGGGAGTCGAACCCGGGTCTCCTGCGTTACATGCGAGGATACTAACCGCTACCAGCGGCCAAATCTTTTCTCTTCAAAAAATAAATTATTTAAAAATACAATGTTTGTAATATGTGTAATATATATATATATATATATATATGCGGAAAAAAAGTATATATATATTTATTTATTCATATATTTATTTATTTATGTATTTTTTTACGTGTACTGTTCTACCACTTAAGTACTATTTATCCGACTTATCTAAATTCATGCATTACACATATTACAAACATTGTATTTTTAAATAATGTATGTTACCTCGAAAATGGCTATGAGGAGCATGGTGACGAGCGAGAAGACGAGGAGCGGGAGGACCCACATGTCAGAGCGGAGGAAGCCCTGGGGGGGCCCGGTGGCAGGGGGGGCCGTGACCAGCCGCGGGGGGGCCGAGGTCGGGACCAGGAAGAACTCCGTGCTCATACCCCCTCCTCCTCCTCCCATCATCTCCTCCTCTCCGCTGCCATATCTGAAATCAATTCAAATCAAAAAACAATTATTAAAATTATATTACATTAATATTGTAGTATTAATATTAATAAAAATCAAACAATAATAAATCTACTATCTAGAGCTAGCTGTAGCGGATCCAGGGGAGGGGGGCAGGGGGCGCCCCCCCCCCCCCCCGAGAGGTGAAGACACTCATAAAGTATTACTATTTCTATATAAAATGAGCTATATTTAGTCATTTTTCAAGTCCATAAGTTGAAAATGAATTGTATATAAACATTTACAGTAATTTACAACGTCATTATGTACTAATATGTATTTTAAAATAGGGCCTTCATTACTTATGAAATGTAAAAAAAAAAAAGTGCGCCCCCCCTCAGAAAATTTCTGGATCCGCCACTGAGTAATTCATTATTTATAAATAACGTTTCATGCATTTACCTTTATTCGACGTGTCTTTAAATGTTATCACAAAGTAATTTTTTTTATTATGTAAAATGAATTTTACCAAATTTTGGTCCCAGGTGGACAGATAAAGACGCTCAAGGTATAACATTATTTCGTCTTTTCCTTTCATTTCATTCTTGGACACGTTTGTTCTCGACGTCGGTATCATGGAATACACTACCATTATTGGTACATATGTAGACAGTTGAAAATGTTCATTAAAATACAATACAGTTGTTAATTCCGATTCGTATATTTTTTAAAATAATTGATATAGAAAGATGAAAAGTGAAATTTTTTGACTTGATTAAATATCTAAAAGCAAGGTTGGTAAGAAGGAATGTTCTTGAAGTTTTAAATGTATAAAACTGTGTCGAATACATATAAACGAAAGGAGACAGAACAGTAAATTGAATCAGGGACGAATATAAGGGGACCAGAGAGCCTAATCTCAACGTCCTAAACATTAGAAAAATAAAGTAGTAATATAATATAACCCCTCCACACAGAATAACCTCAATATGACTGGAATAGAGATTTGATATAGATTTTGATATAGATATTGATATAGATATTGTTTAAAATAAATAGTAATTGAGATATTTTCATGATTTTTTTGTTATTAATAATAGTTAAGTATATATTCATCTTCTAAACGAAGCGTGATATCAGAAAAATAAAAGGAAATCAGCAGAAATTACCCTCCAAATAAAAGTGATAAAATGCATAAAAGTATAGAATGCATTAGATATATTCTATTCTATTTTACCTGTCGACCTAAATATACTACCAATATCAAGGAAGAAGAAAAAGGGCTATAATACATTATAAAAACAACTGTGTTAAACTTATCGCAAGTCGACAAGAAAATGGTTAAATTTAAAAACTGATATGGGGTAATCGCATTTGCAGTTTCAACTGCATTCTGAATTTTACTACGTACCTACAAACAGCGACTAGGGAAAATAGACTTTGATCACAAATACTCTATTATTGTGGAAGTTAGTACCACTGGTATTGACTGTAACTCAAATGTAGTCTTCCACATGTGTCAATAGTTATCCCCTCCACAAAAGAATCTAGTAGCTTGCGCATTAGGCGAACGGAACTATTAATACTGATCTGACTATACTGACATTCTAGATTTTTTTATTTTGATAATAACGGTATGCATAACTAAAAATTGATATTTTTAAAATTATAACCATCTCTTGCCGAAGTGTAAAAATATAACAATTATTTGTATTAAACATCGCAAAGGTAATAATAACCATTAACTATGTTAAAAATTATATATTTATGCTTATTATAAAGTTCTTATAAAATGTATTAACAATATATTGACTGAACCTCGAGAACTCTATAGTAACCATATCATATTAAAAAAATTCAAGAAAAAAATATATATTAATTTGCTATGAACTGATTTGAGAAGTAAACCTTTGCAACGTATTAAAGTTAATGAAAACACCTACATAAAATAAATAAACGTAGTTAAGCGATAATATAAGATAATCGGTCTGCGGCAATGAAAACAAAGCCTCCGTATCAAAGGGAATGGAATTTGATAACACAAATTATCTGGATGAGCGAGCCCCATTCGGTTTGGGAGTGCTCAGAAAAAAGAACAGGCAAACACTTGTACCCTTTCCAAATTATCCTCTAGGAATGCCTCTTACAATAATACACACTTCATTGATTCCGAGCTTTATATAATAATCGGGTATTAAGCTGTTATCAACAATGAAAGTATAGAGCTCCAAAGCTTTCTCTACTGTCTTTATCGGACAACTTTTTCTTTAAATGTCTGTCGTTTTTGTTTTACTTTTGATCAATGAATCTCATTTTTTCAGGAATTAATGATAGGGATTATTATGCCTGGTGTATCAGTCCTTCTTATGGATAACGGTCAATTATGATGTGAGAAACAGATAATTTAATAAATAATTAAATAAATAAAGAAACAGATAATTAATTCCACTCTTCTTGATTTCAAATATTTCTCTTTTCTGTTTATCTCTGTATTGGGTAAAAAATAAATCAAAAGAGAAAGTGCTTTATGGGATGTCGTTAGGACCGATCGATAGGACCAATGAACCGAGCTCCCCCTTGAATCACTAAATGTCTCTACCTACATACAAGATATTACCTTTAAAAGACAACTTAAAAATATAATGTCCTATGTCTAGTGTAATTCTATAGTTGGGCTTCAGCTATGATAAATCGACTGAATAACCGAAAGAGAGAGTTGCCCTAGTTGATAGTGCGCCATTTGGTGTAGTTGCAGCGTGGGCAGGACTATGCGTCATAGACCAATGCCTAGCAGCCGAAGTGCCCAGCAGTCCCCCAAGACAAATCGGCTGGGCAGTAAAAATTTACAGCCCATATTGTGATAAGACAGCCAGACTATAAAGCTTGAAGCGGTTTGAGTAATGCGTCTAAACTCCTCAGTCGGGCGGGGTAATGTAGGACCGAACCCTTGGCTATTTGTCACAGTTCTCTTTGTTGTGTCTATATGGCCTGATAGGAATGATAGCTCGGCGTATTTCTTCTGTCACCAGTATACTTTTATTTTCATTTCCATTCACGGAACTTAAAAATATAAAGATATGCTGGTGATAAATCTAGAATACCTATTATACCGTTTCGAAAAAAACTCGTTATGGTAATTCTTATGAAAAAATATGCCAAGGAAAAATCAAACTGGAATCATTTAGTAGTATTTTAATCAATCTAAAGAGAAATCACTGGTAAGTAATTTACTTAAGTATTTATAACTTTTGAAAATCATTATCTAAAGGGATGCTCTGATAGTAATGCAGAGCAGTTTCAGTTATACTTACTTAAGATGGCCAGGTCCGAAGTAAAAAATTGATTTTTCACCTTGAGGTATTCCAGACTTCCTCAGAGATTTCTTTGATTCTCAACCACAGAGGGCCGGATCAGCCTTAGGTGTTAAGAAAACACACTGAATATTCGTAGTATGTACTCAGCATTCTGTTCACCCTCTTCAAACCCGCAGAGCGGACCATGGAGCCTAGGTAGGACTTTCTGTATAGGCGAGCTCTGAGCATTTTGTGTCCCGGACTGCTCTCGTTATGTGAGTTTATGAATGGGATCCCGTTGATGAGCGCATTTTCAATTCGAATGAGTCCTGATTCAGTTACGATTACAATCGAATTGCGGATTCGAAGCTCTCCCAGGTAGTCTACCTTGTCGTACTAACAATTTTCAATTGTTCCAGGATTATGGAATCGTTCAGGTCTCCAAGTTATTTAAGAAAAACCACAATAAATTATTATAACTTAAACGCATGTGACAAATATCCACCCGCGTGAAACAGTACATTTTTATTTATAAATATATGTACCTGAAACGATAAGGGAAAAGTCCCTCGGGAAAAATAACATATATGATTGTTTCCGACGTTTCGGCCCGAATTTCAGGTCTATCAGGACTATATAGTCGATCAGGACTAGTTAGAAAGACGTTCTTATCCGAATACACATCCTCGTAGCCACATCTCGTTGCATCGAACAAGCCCTGATGAAGATTCGGAGTGAAACTTCGGACATAATTATAAATGTGATAACTACTTGTAAGGTGGTTCCTCTGACCGCATCCACTACATTATAAACGAAATAAATAATATAAATGCCGATTACGTAACACCATAGCTAATGTATCATATCAGAAATCACAACAATCAAAACACACTTCTGTACACCAAATAAATTTTAGTTATCGAAAACTTTTTTTTTTTATTATCTTGTATGTGCATTGACATACTTATATTTGTGCACTTGTCTACTTCATGTCTTTTATTTTTTCTTATTTTTAAGGCGAATTTCTTTAATATAAAAAGTACCATATACTAAACAAACACTGTCCTTTCATCAAAACATTTAATTTTCTTATCAATAAATGCATACTTATTAATATTAGGTGCATCGTTGACAGTCCTGCGCTTCAGGTACATTCCCTCCCTCCAGTCCACCTCTTCCATATTATTAAGAGTAAACACATGCTTGGATATAAAATAGCGACTAGCTGTTAAGAGAACTTGGGTATTGGTCACGCTTAACAGATTTACAGTTAGCCCTGCTAATAGGTCTCAGATAGCCATCGCCTTACAGTAAATGACCTTTCTAGTCTTTAAAATTCATTTTAAGTACATTTCAGCATAAGATTTTCATAAATAAAAACCAATGTCAAGGATAGAAATAAGAGTCAGATAAATTTCATTAATGATCATAAAAGTCTCAAACATTTCAGTTAAAAAATTAAGGTTAGAACCTGGTCAAATCAAGGCACTGATTGTGAAACTAAGCACCGAAATATTTTTCCTCTAATGAAAATAGTAAAAAAAATTTAATAGCCTTTATATTCAAAAGGAATAAAATTATAAAAAGGCGTTGAAAATTGAAGTAGCACTTCAGTTAAATTTTATTATGTCCGTATACGATATCTACTTCTAAGAAGCATCCCGTTTAAAGATGATCATAAAGTGTGACCAAGGAAGACGCTGAAGATATTGCAATGGCGATGGACTATGGACATTCCAACAGATAACAGTGCCATTAAATTCATTTTGAAATATACTCTAGAATTAGAAATACAATCCTAATGGAACCTATAGCTTCAGTCATATCAATTAATTGCAGGTGCTGAAAACTGAATTGAGGATCTCTCATTATTCTGAAGGCATTCTCATTATTCCTCAGCAGGGAAAGATTTAGTCGTTAAATTCTACCAATTATCATGCCAGTTATAATTAGCTATTCGCTCTATTTAGATTAGGTTGAGTAATACTTAATTTATTGGTTTACAGACAACTACTTATTTCTGGCTTTGCTAAGCATTTTTATTGACATAACTGCTTTTTTCTTCTTTTTTTTCCCTGTTAGTCTGTTGATTTTATGCCTTCTAAAATAAAATGGTATTACTTTTCAAAATGTCTGTATAAAATTCAATGGAAATAGTACGATCCGAAAAATTTGAAATTGAAATGTTTATTACTTATATTTTATTTTTCTTCTAAACATGCATTAACCACTCAAAATATTATTTTCTATCTTCGATATTTTCTTAATATTAAAAATGGATAAAAACTAACCTTTGGCAGAGCCCACAACTTGTAACGTTTGTTGAAAGGCAATGTTGTTGATATTTTAATTAAAAATTTCGTATATATTTTTTCATCATGTTGCAATGTATGAAGAATAAGTCGAAAAATGCATACAGCAGAATATAAATTAGATGCTGCAGTAATCACCAGCTCAAACTTAAATTTCATAAAATTACAATTGAAATAGGTTAATGTAATGAATAGGTTAAAAAGTGATTTAAAGTTTAACAGTATTACATCACCAAGACTACAGTAATGACAGAAAATATTAATATAATAAAATAAATGTTTGAATAATATCAATCGAATGATATTGCCTACATATTTAGATAAATATTGAATAATACTGTAACACTATTGTGGGTGTAAATAATTTTTACCAAACAAAAATAACAATTCGCAATGTCAGACAAACAATACAAAAGTTACAAAAATTATCAACTGGTAACGATACAGTGACACAAAAACAACCACCTGATTCCAGATTCAAAGCAAGACCAACTCTCCGGTCCGTCGCTCTTGAATTAGAACAGTCTAGAAGGCTCCAGACAAGCGTAGATTATTCTCGAACAGTCTCGAATAGTACTGAAACAGTTTGTTCCAAATTTTCCAACAACAAATTTTCAATCATATGTTTTTTTTTTTTTCCACGTTACAATAAAGATTAGCGGGTGAGGAGGCAGGTTAGCTTCGGTAATTTTTGATCATGATGAATAAATGTTAAGATCATACATATGTGTATATGCCACACCTACACCTATATTTTTGGACTTAACATATCTTAAGTATCTGAAGATAATTTTGTATGCTTAGTAGATAAGGCTAGCAAGTGGAATCAAAATACAAAATAAATCAATATTCTATTGGCTTGGGCAATCATACTTCCATCGCCATCCCTTTATTTTCCATAAGAGTAATATAGTAAATATAAAACAAAAACAGGTAGAGTAAAGCTAAATTTAAATTTAACGCAGTAAAAGTAACATATCCCACAGCTCTGAGGTGAAGACACATAAAAGATAATTGACCTGCTTACTGCCTCACTGTAATACGTAAAGTAGTCCGAACTTTATATAAATGGGAGGCTTTCTATTTTACTAAAGTCCATCTATTATTTCCAGCATTTCATCTTCGTGCCTAAAGACCGTTCAATTGAGGTCCTTTCTCTCAGTTATTTTCCTAGTTTATTGATAGTAAAATCATGAACATCTCAGAATGCTATACTATAATATTCCCAGTATACTTAAAAGCGTTCAAGAGTCGTTTCGCAGTAAATGGAGTAATTGCATGCATAATATGGGCACATTGATATACATTAGTATTAGTAGGGAAATAACATTATTGTTTCCCACTTACTTTAAATTAAAACTTTATCTCCGGTTTGGTCCAAATGAGATATGTCTCCTTTCACAATGAACTCTCCGAACACTGAAAAGTTCCACTTCGTTTCTTCCTCTGGCGATTTTGCAAGGCGTCTGAAAAGAAGATGGCCTCGGGCTTCTAATTTGGAACTATTATTTAAGTATGATTGATAGTTTTTCAATATTTGATGACAACGTTTTAGTGAATAATTCACTTGATATATTTATAGTTAATATAATAATTAATTTAAATTAAAATTACAATTATTTTTTCTATCACTTTTACGCTGTGGTTTTATTGGATGTATGTAAATTTGTATCTTATTGTGGACCATAGTGACAAATTTAGAAAAATCGAGTAGAATGCCACTAATTTGTGTGGTAAAGAGAGAGAAGTGGATTCAATAAGTGATTAGTCTAAATAAATCAGTGTGTTAAAAATCAATGGGATAAATTAGTTGAAATCGGATATATTAACTCCGCCTCTCCCACTCAATACCAACCCATGTTAAAATGTATTTACGATAAATAATCTTTCTTATACTACTATAGCGTCTGAAAACGAATTTGTTTTTCTAATTTTGCCAAAATCCGATAAAATGATAAAAAGATAAAAATCAACCCCTCCCCCCAATTTCCGGTGTTCTAATTCTTATGTTGCTCAAAATGAGACAAATCCATCCATTCAAGGATCATTTAAATCTGTCCGGCCGTTCTTGATTTATAAATGGTGTAACCAACGCGGCTTTATTTTAAACATATCTAAAATATATTATAATAATCCTAAAACTAAAATTATAAAATACGATATTTAAAGTCACAGATCTGATTGAAATTTTAGAATAAAAAAACAATATTTCCATATAAAAATATTATTTCAATCTTGAAACTTGATTTACTGAACAAATGCCATAAAGGTAACTAGGAATCCTAAACTTACAAGGTCCACACATGAGACTAGCTTGACAAAATATAAGCCATGTATCCAAAATCCATTAGGCTGGATCACACAAAATCATGACCGAAATCTACTAACACTGACATTCAGTTTAAAGGTTAATAAATATTTAAATGATAATAGTATGTATTATATTCACATGTTTCATTGCATGTTTTATGAGCGCTGAGTATATTTAATTTTTAATCATCAGGTTCGGGTAATCGGTTTTGTACGCAGGTTTAATCGGGTTTGTACGCAACCTTAAAAATCTTCTACATTCGAAATACTAAAAAAAAAAAAAAAAAAAAAAAAAAAAAAAAAAAAAAATTTGGTCCAACGCCACTCACGTTGAGGACAACGACCCCATGACTAGAAGCTAGGATCCTCTTATATATAAAAAAAGACGACGCTGTTGGTGAAGGACATAAATTATCGACCAGAAGATAATTAAAGAAACCTGCAATGACTATCCTTTCCAGGAACTAGGAGGATCAAGAGGAAACAGATTTATTGCCGAGGGGATGACACTACAATAGCGCAGGTGGCTAGCTGTAAAATTCAAATATGGCGAAGGATAATTTACGGAGCTGAGACGGTGACGTGTTTAGTGCTCCGCTCCGCATGCAACGCCTCGCCTCTCCGTCGATACGTTGCAGTTTTATTTAGGTCCCATTAAATGGCGAACACCTTTTGTACCGAGGAGTACAGAGACCTCCGGGTAAGAGAAGGCAGGTCGCCCCCAAGACAACATTCAACGAACTGGAGGAGTGGGTGATATTGACCACCCTTGGTGATCACGACTGGAAGTTCATACAAGAAACCGGGTCCCAATCAATCCGCTACTTCCCAATGGTTACTCGCTTCGTGTTGACACGAATGTATTTTACAGCTACTGAAGTTTTCATTTAATGTGGGTAAAAAGTCTAAGGGCTGAAATAATAGTTATTGAGATCAATGCTTACCTTTTGCGGTCCAATAAGAATACCTCATTTTCGAACAAGACCAAGGTACAATAGTTGATTCCGCTTGATCTTCGGAGAAGTTTTCTTTAAACATATTTTTAGCGACTTAGCGTCATTATTTTATAGTGCTTTTACTTCAGTGAAATATGAATGCCTTTTTAGCAAGTTTCTCGACTTTTATTTAAGTAAAGGTTTTAGGCATCGTTCTCTTTGTTCTAAAAATGGACGAGGCAGCATGAGCTACCCGACGTCTCCTCTAATCGTGTTTCACATAAAAGTTTATATAACAGTTAAACCTCTGAACAAGTGAATCATATCAAGTAGTCCATCTTTCTGGTTGTATCTGGTCTAGCAGAAATACTGGGTCTTTTTCGTTTAAAGCACGCCAACCGAATCTACAGTTACAAATAACATAACACCTGTTTTTAAAAGTAACGATATTTAATAACTATTATTTTATTTGTCACTTTATTCTAACTTCCAAAAATTACAGATGTCTTCCAACATAACCTCGAATAAATCTTTGTTTTGATTTCTATGTCACCACAGAAATTCAGCAAGATACGAATCTATTAAAGTTAAATAAAATAAATAAATAAATGAAAATCAATGCAGTATTTAATGGAAATTTAGAACCAGTAAACCACGTACCTTCTCTTAAGCCAATTTCCATACGACAGGATCTATTATTACATCTCCATCTGAATCTATTCTCTCTCTTGCTTAATTTCAAGTTATGTCCATTGCGGCATATCCTATCTTTATCAAGAAGACCTTTTTCCTGCAGAAAATCTACAGTTTTATCTAAATCTTTGAATTGGTCGTGTAACCTAAACAAAGCCATGTTTACAATCGTAACTAAATATTTTAGTCATGTGTTGTAATTGTAAAGAATCGAGTATTACGTAACCAAGTAACGATATCGCTAATAGTAACGTAGTAGTTACCATATGTTCATATTTGTACCTGTAAATTAGTTTGGCGTACTTTAAACGAAAAAGACCCGAAATCCTTAATTTTTATATAGCAACCTACCTTACAAACCAATAAGGTTCATTTATATGGTAATATTCCTTCACTATTACTCATTTTTTGTTTTCCAGCCAAAGTACCCGGGGCTGCGCGAGGTTATGAGACTTCATTTCGGTGCACGAGAGTAGTAAAATCCATTACGGAGATATTCTTGTTAGTAAAAAATGAATAGCTGATGAAACGCTGCACTCACCTGGTTCCAGGTAATGGTCAAAATTACTATCTTCTTTGGTAATTTTCGCGGTACCGTTGCTTCTTTCCTTCTCTGGTCGTATCTAGAATAAGTGAACACTTTGAGCGTTTAACGCTACTCGCAATGTTACGGGGCTTATAATAATCTGTTAATAACTATATCATTCTTTTTGTTTTTTCCCCATTTATTTAACATTTTAAATCAGAAAAACTAGAATGAATTCATAGGATAAAATCGAGGAGTTGTATAAGTACAAACCACTGAGTATTAACTTAAAGACTATCTTTTTGATGTCGTATAATCTTTAAATACGAACTTAATCGATTTCGCATAACATCTAAAAATGTTGAGAAGAAATAAATTGTTATTACATTTTGATCTGAACAAAGTTAAAATAAGAATGGTTGCGAGTTGTTTGATCTTTAATGTGGTAGAAGCAAGGACGGAGTGGCATCATGAAATACAAACATTTTCAAGATTTGAACTTTACATAAGAATAATAATAAACTACATAACAATCTTTATTTTGATTTTCTGGAATAATTTATTATTTTTCTATATTTAATGGCTTGTTGCATTCTGTGTGAATGGCTAAAAAAGATAGGAAAACAAACTTATGGATAATTAAAACGCAATATATAATAATATATAATCGGTCTTCAAGAGGAAGTGGGCTGGTGGAATGGGCTGGTACTAAGGAAAGAAGACAGAATTGTCAGAACGAAAAAAGACAGCTATGCCAAGTGGCTGATAAGAGGGGCTGTGTAGTATCGCCTCTGCCTCCCACAATAATTCAATCACTGACTACTATCACATTGAACATTGTGCACAAAAAATGTCATGATTTTAATTTTTCATTTTGTGTAGAATTTGAATAAAGTATTTTGTTTTACACTGAAATCCTCAACACATTGCTGAATTTGCAGTTTAATTAATATATTAATTTTTAGTTTACAGATGTTTACAAATAAACGATTATTATTATGCTGTATTTACTTATCTTAAATCTCAAGGCTGAATTTACATCATTAGATACATAACTAAAACTCGAGTCATATGGCAGTGGGAATTGGGTATTAGTAACAGACTCAATGAGTGCTCTGTTAGCAATAGAGAATACGAACCTAAGGAATATAGGAATAGGATAGGAAGACCTAAAAACGGATTAATAATAGCGATTAGAAACCGTTTGTGGGAATTAAAAGAGAAAGGGAGTGATATAGTTTTCTTATGGAGCCCCTCACACTGCGGAATCACGGGGAACGAACAAGCAGATACAGCAGCCCGCTCAGCAAGAATTCCCGGAACCAAAGAGGTAACAATATTAAATGCTATTCCTCAAGAGGACTTTGTAAAAAAAATAAAACTTGAAATCAGGGAAAAATGGAAGATCAGATGGAATAATCAAGACGCCAAACTAAAAATGATAAAGAGGAATCCAATGAAGTGGACAACCTCGAGCAGAATATCAAGGAGGGAAGAAACCGTCCTCTGCCGAATTAGAATTGGACACTGTGAATTTTCACATGCATATTTGCTAAAAGGTCTCGAACCTCCAACATGCAGAATATGCAGTGAGGAAATTACCATAATTCATATCTTGATAGTTTGCAAAGCTTTTAGGAATCAAAGAACAAATATAGCATTGAAACGGAACACTGAACGAAATTCAAGGAGATGATGAAAAAACTTTGGAATATTTAGCAATCAATTACTACTCGAGTAGTAGAGCATGGTAGAGGCAAAAAAAAAAAAAAAATAAATAAATAAAATTCAAACTTAGTCCTTCAAAAGGATCAATAGCATTTAGCTGAACCGTTGACCACAGGGGAATTCAGGAGTCTAACATTTAGAAGGGGGATATTAGAGACTGACCCCCCAAATTTCAAAAAAATTAATCATTGGAATTAATGTAAGAATATCAATTTATGTCATAGTAGCATCTATGAGTATGAATTTAATTCATATAACTATGCATATTTTTTCTTGTTTTGTCTATACTTCCCGATCCTCGTTGACCAGAATAATAATACCGTGCCCTCCTACAGATTGTTTTTGAAATTCGTCGACCCCAGAGGCATTCTCTTCCAGTTCTTGGAACGTAGTGCATTCTCAGTAAACTTGGCAGATTAGCCTATTGCCACGATGTGAGCTATTGGACCCCGAGATCTGTTTGCAGCTCACGTACGTCGCTGTTCTCACTGCCTCGCTAACCAGGTGATGGCGCCCCCGTAACCCTCAATGTTGACATTACGAGTTACATGGCAGTCCTGGCAGTAAACTGTTGGTGTATTATACAACCGTTCATTCCTTCTTCCTAATTACTAAGGTTATGATGACACAGCTTTGACGCATTATGCGTTACAACATCAAACTGTTATAAGGATGCGGTGCAAAGACGTTGAAACTAACCCGATTTCCTTAAGAGGGTTGCATATTTTAACCACTGGTCACTACCTCACTTTTTAAAAAAATAGCAGTTAATGTCAAAAGAAGGTATCTGAAATGCAACATGACTTTTTCAAACTGAATGAATGATTTATTGTTTAAGCAATTGCCTTTTACAATGGAGAATGGCCGATACATAATAACTATCTTAATAATTTTACAATAATTAAATTAAAATAATAATGTCAATTAATATTCTGATTACTTGTCATATTAAATTAGTTTTTGTTCAATATTTTACTAAAACCAAAAGTATCTTTAGTTATTAACATAAAATAAATAAATAAATAAAAACGATCTTTTCCATAATAAAAACTAAAACAATACCTTATGATCGAGCAATAATATATAAATGTAATAGGTTTAATAATAGCATACGTCTATATATTATTCCTTTTAAATTTAAAGATTACTTAAAACTCCTACTCTTTTACATTATTACTCATCCTCACTATAGTGAAAAAAAAAAGAAATAAAAGATTACTAATTAGTATAATGAATAAATACAGATCAAGAGTTTAATAGTTACCTTAGTATGAATCCCACCCCCTCCCATATTAGATTTGTCGCCGAAGAATTCGAGACATTATTTGTGTTAGCTATTACTTTAATTTTAAAATAAATCTTTTTTAAAAGATTTTATTAATTCCAGGACGGTCTTGATAAACGGATTATCAAAGGTTACATTTTAAGTGATGGGAAAATTGCAAAAACTAACGACATTACAGATATTAATACTTAATATAAAATCTGAAAATAGTTATTTTTTGGACGATATTGGCGTCATCCAAGATTTCTCAGCTTTCCTCTTCACCTAGATTATCATCCCAATCAAAATTTTTTTCCATGCACACTTATAGCTTCTGGGTTCAGCTATATCAGTTAGAATTTTCTTCTCATATTTGATCTCTTTTTCTTCCTCTTTATCTTTTTTTTTCCCAATTATCTATAAAATTTCTTAATTTAGTGTCAGATTTTGCGTAGTATGTTATATATTATAAGAAAGCTTACTGTAAAACAATGACAGTTAACTTAAATCTTTTTTTACTTTCTTGTTCAGATTACCGAAGATTTCGGTTTACTAGGTTTCGGTTTATCGAGACCGTCTGTAATAGAATACATTTTTCAGAATAATCTGCATTAGTATAGGATAATATGGGCGTAAAGCCCAGCAATTTATCGCTCAAAAACCTGATCCTGTCGGATAGTTGAGAAGAAACATTTATAACTTAAATCGAAATAAGTATGTTAAAAAATCAAGTTCGGATATTGCATTCGGCAATGGAGCTCCGAGTATTAGGTGATCTATCTGCACCTTTTAGATCTTACTATTCTTTTGATATAGTTCTTCGCTCTAAGTAATTTTTTCCATCTGATCTGAGATTCAAAGAATGATATTAGTTCTCTAAAAAATATTATTAATATTCGTTGGTATATTCCCATTATACATTAAATTAAATGTTCTTAATTTATGTACTTGTATTAAAATGGATAAAATATTACAAATTTAATGTAATATATTTTCTTCTTCCAGTGGATCTAAGAGTCCAGAAAACTCACTCTGTATCTGACTCACGCAGTCCAGTAGCCATACACCCAAGCCCCCTTTCAAAATTATTTATATCCCTTTCACCCTAATTTCCTTTCACTACTTTGAAAAATAAAGATCGTTTTCGTGAGGTAGCTGCGATTGTATCGGACAGTTTTGACAAGGTTTCCACTTTCAGCTCTTTCAGTAATCGTATCGGCGCAACGTAATACATACGGTAAGGGCATTCCAGATTGCATGATGACTTGGGAACTATCTAAGGGAAGGTAAAAGTGTCTTTTTATAAAGGTAAATTCTTATGTTTCTATAGAAAACCCTAATTCTATGGTGTACATACCACTGACTCATTAAATGACATGCGATTTCAATGAAGCTAAAATTTTCATTGTTAGCTCTCATCGAGCGGTTGATGTGCGGTAAGGCCGTGGTTTTTTGAATATATCCTACTGAGAATGTATGTACAACATTTTCTCGTTTTAACACAGTACCTACTAGTAATTAAATTATATTTAACGATTACTTTTATTTGACTTTTTCAAACATATTTTTGTATATTTTTACTACTGTATAATTTTCAACATAGTATTGTAATAATTTCATATACACGTTGTACCACTAAAGACGAGAAATAATGTTTGGACAAAACAGTGATTAGGATAATATAACGAAAAAATAAAAATAAACGTGGAGTGATTTAGGGTAGGATCGTCTAAGATTAAATCCAACATAACTAGGCATACGCTGTGTTAAATCAGTGGGTTCGCGCCCCCCTCCCTCAGTGGCCATTATTATCTATTCAGATAAAATTATTGGAAAAAAATAATTTCTTGTAATCAATTATTAGGACTAGTAACGTTATTAGGCCGAATTTTCGATGTGACGTTATATGAAATATACAGAGTATAGAGTTCTGGGAAAGAAAAAAAAAAACATTAAACATTAAATATGTCCTCTCCAAACGAGTGGGCTGATTTTCAAAATTCGAATATGGATTTATTGAGCTCCCGAAGTCCATAAGCTAATGGACTTTCATTTATGCATGCAATAGGGGCCGCGGAATCAATAAAATAGTGTGTTCTCTATAGACAGCGACACCAAGTGATTTAAAAATTTGAAACTCAAATGACTTATGCGAATGATGCGCATTTCATATAAATCAAATACCTTGTATCCTTAATTTGAGACTGTGTAAACATATCATAGCATAAATATAAAGGAGAGAAATTTATTTTCGTTACATAAAGTGAAACATGATAATTCTATAAAATTATATAAAAGGGAGTAATTCCGTAGCTAATAGTCCCATTTTCATGATTTTTTTATCATTTTGTAGGGTGTGTGAAAAACTTTCAATGTTGCGCCTGCATAATGTAGTGCATACAAAATTGATAGTTTCTTAGTAATGCACATCTCCAGGTGTTTTTTGGGGAATCTGACTATTTTTTCCACCTGTATATGATCAAAGATATAAAAAATCAGGTTTCAGAAATAACGTATAGAAGATAATTTAACTACTTTTTAAAATGAGTTTTACATTATTATGTGAGAAACCTGTTCAATTTTTCTTAATTGTCGCATAATGGATGTTTATGGATATCCAATTTTAATTTTATGTTATTATCGATTTTAATTTATTAGCTTGATATTGGAAATTTAGTGGCGTTTTCGACGTACGAGATAAACATTTTATTGCTTACGATAAAGACAAATACATTTTTATTAGATTTAAAAAGAAAAATTATTTAATTTTTTTCCAAATCGATAATAATGTTCGATATGAACGATCGATGATAGGACTATCTATAGATGGACGCTAGAGCTATTGCATAGATTGCGCCGCCCACTAAAGACCCCCTCCTAGCTACTTCACTAATTAGTAGCGCTGCGAGCTGTTACACAAAGCTGTGCCCACTAATTGGGGGGCCACCCAGGAGGGCAGTGTACTGTTTCCCCTTACTGCCACTTATCGCCCTCTCCTTGCCTAACTAATGTACCAGGAGGTGTAAGGCACGCGGATCGCCTTCTTGCTTTAATACTTGTATTCTTCTGCATTATTTTACAGGATGCAAACAGAAGAATATTCAACATACAACGATGTAATGCAATGTTTTAGGTTCAGATTTCTTTCTTCAACCCATAGAAGGTCATAAAATATTTAGGAATAGGATATAGGGGCTCTCCGTCAATCAGAGACGATCCAATGTTAGCATTAGTAAAGAAAATAAATTTTAAATAAAATGAATTCGAACACTGGAAGTTAGAGGATTTTTCTCATGATTCAATCAGAGTATCAACTTCTTAATAGACTGAAGACCAATTTTTTAGGCTCTTTCAAGCTTATATGAAAATCGAAATTCTTTATATGACAATTTATTTTTTAGGCTAAGATCCGTTATGTTAAATGATTTATTCTTGTACCTAAAAGAAGTGATTTGAATATTATTATATTATATACATGATGGTAAACTTCGGAGGGACTGACATCAATAAATTATGTTAATTTTATTATTTATCAAGTGTAATGAGGAATTTAAAGGTGTTTAACAGTCAACTGTTTTTCTTTACGATAGGGTGAATAGTAGTCAGGATTTTCTGTTACATATTTTTTTATTTTGAAAAGACATCATTTTGATTCCAACCTGTGGATTCCAGAGAAATCCACATTTGTAGACTACCTGCATTACTCTGGAGAACAATCCCTGATAAAGATCCACATGTTGGGATAGAAACGTCGGCTTTAAAAAAAATAAAATAAAATAAAATAAGAAATACTGAAAGCCTTGATCATCCTATAACAATGAGGAATATTCATGATACCTGAAACGAAATAACAGGAATCCATGTTATTTGTAATGTTTAATTTTGTTGCATATGTATTCAATTCAATTGTACTGAACAGGAGTTTCAGTATAAATAATTTTTGTATTTAGACAGCCTCGATCAAAACATGGGGGGGGGGGGGGGGAGTTAAAATGAAATAGATATATGAGAAAGATATAAAGTATCTATAAGTACAGGGAAAATTAGAAACACCTTTAAGACACAGAGGGAATACACACTCCAGGAGATAAATTTGATTACAGATTGTAAAAAATAATGTAAACAAAATCGAACTGATTGTAAGTTTACATGGCCTGGGCATGATGAAATCTAATGATTATATAAAAGATAGTAAAACTATATATGATTATTTGAATCAGTAACTGATCAACATGCTAAAATAAAATCTAAAAAATGTAGCATATGCCTTAATAAAACAAAAACAATTTAATTTTATTGTTTATCGTTTCCTTATGAAACTTCTTTTGATTTACTTAGGTACATATTAAGAGAAAGGGATAAGTTATCAGTTTACAAGTATTTTAACGAACGTTTATACATTTATACATGAAGTACATTATTTTAAAATGTTACTTTTTTTTTTAATAAATGCATAAACATAAATTTATTAAAAGAGATTTTTTTTCTTCATAATTTGATTTGCATGGGTCGCAACTAAGCGACATCGCAACTGTGATACAAACTTATATTAAATAAACAGTTTCTTTTTATTTATAACGTTATTATAAAAACATTCAAATATGATGCTTGGACAAACCTACAAGTTTGACTATTTGGTAAGTACATACTACTTTTCGCAACAGTCTACTGTATTGAGAAAACTAAAAATAACCGATTTTTGAAACATGGCGTTAATGAAAGGAGTCAGTGATATATACACAATTTATTTCATAAAACTTAAACATAATCCGAGTTTAATGAATATAATATTAAATGCAAAAATTCAAAGCATAACTCTTGAAAAAGTGAGTCCTGATAAGAAGTTACAGGAAAAAAGAGGGAAATATTTCCATTACAAAAATTCTCAATTCAATTGTATATCATATAGATATTAATCTGAGAATGCCATTTAATGTAGTCGTTTGTCGTTAATATTTTATTAAATATAAAATTTCGCGATATCCGAAATATAGCCCTCTAGATAAGCGGGGTTCCATGGCTATAGGTGTAGCATAGCGAAGAATGGCATCGGGCCCAGCTGAGTAGAAAGCAGATTGAAATCAGTTTCGAGATGCAACCATCATAAATCATAATTTTCTCTATAGGGAGTGATATAAGCGATGCAGATTGCACGAGCCATTGCCAAAAGACGTACGATAATATTGTGCATGAGGGAAGGCGTGGTCCAGGAACTTATTCAGCAGGGGAAGGGAGAAGAACGATATATCACAGAAGTGTAATATAGGTGATATTAGAGGCTGCGGTAAGGTACGCTGTTATGTAAGTGAGGTGCAATGTTGATGGGTCTTCTCTTTGGAGGCCAGGTCGGTCGGTACGGCAGGACGGCGAAGGCCGATCGGCTATTCATGTGGTTATTGTCATTCCCTTGATCGGCTGATATCGGTGGATAGGGGCCTCGCAACCTTGGCCGTTAAAACATGTGTATATCTCGATCTTCAGTTTCCAACAGCGGAGTATTCTCTAAAGTATATGCTCTCAGAAGGAAGCAAAATATATTTATACAGGCCTAGAGAAATACTTTATTCACAAGTAATGCTGCACTTACTATTATGGCTTGCTAAATACACAGAGTACCTACCAATCCATATCAGACAGAAGAAATGATGCTTTTACTTTTTTATTTACTTGTCTTACTACAGCGTAGCATCAAAAAAAAAGTTGGAAAGGTTGAGGAGGGGGTGGGATGCGTTCAAGATAAATAACACTCATATTTTTTGCAATGTAAGTTTTACATACTTAATTACGCCAAGTTTCTGCTCAAATTTTAGGTGCTCTTTGGATGACGGTGTTAAAGTGCCTTTATGTTAACCACACTCGCCAATCATTTCCACTTCATTATATCTACTGTCAAATGTCTTCCACTATCATTGCCAGAACAACAAAATACAATATTTTTATAAAATCGCTTATTAAAAATAATAATTTATTGAAATTAACAACCGTATTAAAAATAAATACATTAAGTGGATGTGATAACTAATAACAAAAATGAAGTCGTCAACGGGCATGTTTGAAAACTAACCATTAATTAACACTCAAATTATATTTATAACTAATAATGTTCCGAATCCATCTTCTTTTAAGAAACCTTAGAGGTTTGTCAAGAACAGAGGATGAAGCCAGGTTGGAAAACATTGGGTTCGGATGTGTGTAGAGTTAACTATGAAAGGTATCTGGATCTGGCTAACTTGGAGAAATGTAGAATATCAAGGTCTTTTTGGATTCACAAATTCCATTATGTGTCAAAATGAGCACCATTAAGGATTTTGCTTAGGGTTTGAATAGTACAGATTGGATGCGAGTGGGAGACCCAGAGCTCAACTTCGTAACTCCAAATAGGTCTTATTACATACATGTAAATGAGTAGGTCATGAAACCGCTTCTTGCCGTTTCAGTCTTGAATGAGGACTCCAACTAGCGGATCGGTTCAACAAGGATAAGGAGATCCTAGGTTAATGAAGAAATAGAAAGGTAATTAATTACTGATCCTTACGGTGTAGAATGAAATAAACATTAACTAATATTTATTTATTGATCATGTTAATAAATTATTTTGTTGTCATCTCTATCAGTTCGTAATATGCGTTGTCCATGAAAAGCTTATGCAACCATAGGATTACGAATTTGATTTCTGGAGTAGGGGACATATAATTAATCGCTATCAATTCCCCGGCTCGGCTAAAACCGTAGTATATTACGAAAAAGCGAGGTATGGAAGGTGGGGGAAAATAGGTGTAGAGCACCTATTTTATTTACTTCCCTTAATGAAATAAATATTTAAACCATGGTTAATTTTTAAGTGAAAACTTACTTTCACTGAGTAAGTCGATCCCATGAAGAACCTGTATACCTCAGGACCATAACCAGATCAGAAATACCTGGAGATGAAAGATGCGACTGACATAAATGCGAAACGTCCTCTAGAGATCACTAAGCTTGTATCATTGGAAAGCGAGAGAATCGATTTGCTTAAGAAAATAAACCGTTCCTATTTAGACACGTTCATTTCACACAATTTCTCTACTAAGCGATGCAACCGTGTCAACAAGGAAGTAAAATTTCTTTAAGATCCTTAAATTCATACTGAAAAGATTCATTCCTTCACCGGGTTAAATTTTCCTAATACTTTTCTAAATTAATGATATAGAAGCATCTAGATATTCTATAAAAATAAATTTCGGTTATAATTAGTAAACATTTTTTCTACAGATTTATCGTTACCGTGTTTGTGCCGCCGACAACACATCCGCCAATCAGCTCTAGCCTGCGCATCATCCCTCCAGCTACCATCTTAAAGAAGGATACGTGCATCATCCGCCACGGCTTTCATCCACCTCACGTTTGGTCTCCTCAATCTCCGTGTGCCTTGGTTTCCATCCGCGAGGTTCTCCTTGAGGATCCGAGTTTCATCCATTTTAGAAATGGGCCTTACTATCATAGTCAATCAAGTTTGAGTGTCTTATCAATATCTCAGGTCTTTATCCTTATTCAGCTATTGAAATGAAACAGTTCTTTTTTATTTAACTTCAAAACACAGTGTGAATAAGCGGAATAAACATACATCATAAACAGTTTTCTATTTCTTTTTAAGTTTGCAAGAGAATTCTTCTTAGTGCTCCAGATTTTAATTTCAGACATTTTTGTTGTTTTTCATTTTCCCCAATTATTTTCTGTATAAATGGGCATATTTTCTGTATGGCTGTACCCGTATATTTTTAATAAGGAAAGCCCATGTTATTCTTGGTTACAATCTTCGTCTGAATAAAACGATAAGCTAATCCAGGAATGCAAGACAGTTATGCAGTTACTAGTTACGAAGGTTATTTGAATTACGGGACATGTGATAGATAGAATTGCAGCGTAAGGTGGTTGACACTGCTTTCATTCATTCGCTTCGTGACTGAGGTAAAGGTCAATACAATGACGAGAAGCTTCGCCTCTATAGGCTTAATTGCAACTGTAACTGTTAGTCAATTGGCGATTCTGCACACACTGCCATATCCTCGTTTATACCTATGGTTCAATCTTAGTAGTTAACATTTTTTTCTTCTCAAAATATTTCAAACAAGAAAGCCTCTTCTTCACTTCAAGAACTAACATGGGATCTTGATTTATTAGGGATGGACAAGACGACCGAGCCGGTGGTTAGGGTTCAGGAAACCGCAGATTACCACTGATCACAAATGCAAATTGGAAGGTCCTCGTTAGATGGAGATGAGACTCGATGTTACGGTAGAGATCACGAAGCCAGCATCATTTCCCTATTAGTGAGGCCTGAGAGGAAGACCTCCGGTCATATATACATCCAGATGATGGACTAAGGGCTAAGGACCATCGGTCGGCATTAAGGGATGTGATGAGTAGCAAGTCAGATTAGGATAATTCAGTCTTATGAAAGCTTGATATAGGCATTTTAAGGATCAACAATTTTTCACAATATAGTTTATATTAAAAAAAAACGTTTTACAATTGAAGTATCAAGTAAATGGTAATTACACTTAATTATTTTTGCTTGCCTAAGAAAATTAAATAGAATAGTAAAACCAATGTACAACTGGTATTTTTCCTCTTATTGTTTTTTTTGACATGACGATTGGTTTAAAAATGTACGTAATCCGTAAGAATGGCGAATGAAATAAAGAATTGAAGGCTTCGAGTGGACTGCATTGGTATTGATATGTTTTAGTTCAGAGAAAAGTTAAGTTTAATCACGTCTATTCACTAAAAGACAGGTGTATGTCGTCAGTGGGTCCAGATTCAATTCGGAGGGATTGTGAAGCGAAGTGAGAATTTAGAAACTTGCTATTGAAATTTCAAATAATATGTTGTTTACTCAAAGCAATTATTTTTTAAAAAAAGTTATGTTATTGAAGCTGTAGTACTGAATTTCAGTTTGCTTGCCCTAAGGAAGGCTATGGAAGTATCGATTTTAGCGGGGGGGGGCCCTAAAGGAAACGTCTGTAATCCTGTTTTTAAAGCAGATATAAAATGTACCCTTCCTCAACCCCCACATATAACCTTTTCATCATACTGCTTCAAAAACACGTGTTTTCAATACTCGGTTTGAGTCCGTAAAATAGTACTTTTCGGGACCAGGACTGAAAAATCTTTTCGGTGCGCTAACCTTACCTGCTACTAATATATATTAATAAACGTGTGTTTGAAGGAGGTTACTTGTAGCTATAATGTGCTTCATTCTAATATAAGTAGTATGTTTTAAGTGCAAAATAACATGGATATACCAGAAGATGTTTTAGAAAAAGCCCAAGAAGCTTTAAACGAACTACTTCCAGCATTAAATACTAATTTAAGTATAGAAGTAATTTTCTTCTATTATAGGTTAATAAAAAGTTGTTTTATTTATAAAAAAAAAAGTGTCAATTTAATTTGTTATATTGTATCTGTAAGTTACTAGTAAAATATAAAAGTGTTTTAATGTACTCAACTATGAGCAGCATGATAAAAAGAATTGTTCATAACACGTACCAAAAGTGTGTTTACGGTGCTTGGTCTAATTTCCGCGCGAGGCGTAGCCGATGTTAAACTCGACCGCGCACCGAAAACAACCACTAGTGATGAAAATAACTATTGTACGGAAAAAAGTCTGTTAATTTCGAGAAAATGCTATCATAAGAATGAGAAACATCGGGATCTATTAAAAATAAACAGGCGGATGCAACTTCAACCAAAGGCTATCATTGTTGTATCCAGTGATCGGCAGCTACGAGACAGAAGAGCGAAAGTAACTTCAGATTTGGAAGAAAAAGTAACCCGAGGAAATCTAAAATAATGCAAAAATGGCAATCATAACTCTTGTGTAACTCGCGGAGAGGCAGTTACATTACTTTTCGGTGACTTGTAACGACCTGCTACCCGGCTTCCAGGGTTATATTCGAATCCTGTTCGTGATGTTAGAATTATAGGACTGACCAGAGAGACCTTATTGATTTCTTTCACTGAAACAATGAAGAAATTTTTATTGAATTGATATTTTCCTATCTGCCATTGGTCAAAAGTAATTAAGGAGAATTTATCAGTGTAAAACTATTAAAAATACAAATTATACATCCGTTAATACCTAATAATTTAAAGTGAAGAATAATTCATCGAAAGGTAAGAAATTATGTTTTTTTCTCATTTTGGTTTTCAGTTTTTAGGCAGGTTTAATGTTTTTAATGAGTCAAAAAAAAAAAAAAAAAATAATTTCTGTAGGCTTTTCGATTTTTCGATCTAGCCCTCTCAGCTTCAGTTGGGCTACATCTTCCCAAGTTTTTTATTACAGGTTATATCACTACAACTCATGAAGGGTCTTGGGTTCAGTACTATGCATGTATGTAAGGAAGCACTGTTTCTTGGTCAGGAGTCGTGCAAAGAGGTGATTAGACCGTGATCACGCTCAACCGCCAGGTTATTCCCCCTAATTTTTCAATTAAGGGTACCCACTTTATCGAGGCTGGGTTTGCCCCAGGAGGATCTCTAGGCCCCCGAGACGAACTGTGGCAGAATAATAAAGATATCCTGAGTCAAGATTCGAACTCGGGACCTTCAGCACAGCCTTACTAATGAGATAGCCCGCTCCCTGGATATGTAAAGAATGATATTATAATTATTATAAAGACATTTATTGCTCCGTTTAAAGGCTTTTAGATAGTTCAAATCGAGTTATATACCCCACCCATTATAATAGTCCTGTCTTAATATTATTAGATACTGATTTATCTACATCTGTAAGATGTACTTTATTGGTCCTTCACATCAATCCGACTTTTAAAAATATTAATACTTAACAATATTTTTAAAGAAATGGATTGAATTCTATCACACAGGTAAATTAACGTATTGCTAATTGTGACACTGACAAGGTAGTAAGTAAAAAAAAAAAAAGATTTTGAGGTTTTCATAGGAAAAATTAGTATGAAGTCATGCCTATAGAATAGGAAGATTAGTAAGTCCGTGTTTAAAATAGTTTAGTTGCTATAAACACCGGAAGATGCTTTTTATGAATAAACTGAATTCAGCAGTTCAAAATCAAAATGTAAAAATATAGATAAAAATGACTTACTACCTTATCCATGTAAGCGCATCAATTGTTATTTGCATATCTTACATAAGAAGATGACTTTATAACTATGAGCACTGAATAACGAAGCCACTTTCACGACACGCCGAAGGGTCATGGAAATAAAATTAATATTGAGGATGAACTTAAACCTAGTCTCCACCTTTCAATAACCGTTTTTCAGAAAATGAGCCAAGCAGATAATGCCTTTAAACCTAGTGAAATGTACCATCTTAATTTTTACAAAAAATCTATTAATGGTTTATTTCAATTTTTCAATATCGTGTTTTAATTCTTAACTTATAGATTAATACTTCAAGAACAAATGTTTGCGTACACACAATGAGGTTCTTCCTAGAATTGTTAACCTGTACTTCTTTACCCAATTATTGAATTAACCCAAAGTTGTAGCTGTACAGAGATTGTCATTTTTTTATAATAGTAATTAGTAGGAGCGACTTGTTTTTTTTTTAGAACTCTATTGCATGTCAATTAAATAATGAATTCATTAGCAAGCAATGACAATTAAAAAGTTGAATAATATCCCGGCCATTGAATTTTTAATTAAGGCGGAGAGTTACATAATTGGAGTTTGGGGCTGGACAAAGCACCACTTTCACGTGGCGGTAGCTTCTTTATTTTTGATATGATCTAATGCAGCTTACATTGTTAGGAGATATATAATAGAAATAGATTACATTGGACCTTCATAGGCAATCACTTGTATTTAAAATAAAATTTATTAAAAAAGAAGAGGCCTGATCTCAAAAATGATTTTTTCTATACTAAAAGGTGAAAAAAAAAAATGCAATTTGTGGGTGCAAAAATGGTTTAAATGAATTTGATGCTTTAGAGTGGTATCAATTAACTGCAGAAATCAAAACCAATAAACTTTTTCAAAATTAAATAATTGAATTATATAGGTACTTAATTCCTTGCGTAAGCATTGCTATTAAATATTTTTTATTTAATTCAGACATAATTCATTGTAATGAGAGGTCTGAAAAAAAAATAGTGACCGATTAAAATATATTTTTTAATATAGATTTGATTCAATTTACTTAAATATTTTCTACCCCTAAACTCAATTTGGAGGGACTTCGAATTTCGAGAAAAAACAAAACTGTTTGACATTAGGTACTGAATTTCATTTGATCCGCAGAATGTCGCTGTAGATAACAGATAATAAGAATGCTATCTTTGATCTCTATGCTAAAACTAGATTTCGGAAATGTAGTGATTTATTCTATTCCGAAACGCCCCCAAAACATTTTCTAGGTGCGTCAAACGAATATAAAAGATAGCACTTCGACTTCGAAAAAGTGCATAGTTAATAATTTTCTTATTTATCAGGAAAAAAAAATACTAAAAAATCTGCAAATTATGTAAAGTTTAAACGTTTTTGTACAAATTGGAAAGATTTTTTAAGATGAAAATGACATTCCTGAAGGAAGCTTATAAGCAATCCCTAAACGAATAATAGAGTATAGTAAATTTATAATTTAAAAGGTACAAAATTAAGGTTTGTAGTCAGATGGATTAGAATAAATCAGCAGATTGGAATAAAGTCTGGAAGAAATTCGACTTGAAAGCTTCATGTCCGATGGAATGTAGGATTATCACGCGAATTAACAACAATTCGAGATTGCACGTGGATTTAAGGAATCTTATTAATTATTCCATTAATGCTACAGTTGCTAATTAAATTAATTGGTACGTGTTTGTTCTTATTAATGAGAGAAAATATTAGATTTATATTCAAAGATTTTTATTTGAATGTTGGTCAATATTGCACTCCAAGTTGTGATACCTCTTGAAGATACTATCTCTGATTAAATTATGAAATCCCCTTTAGTCAAACCTGTATATATACCTATGTCCATAAGGAATAATTAAGGTGAATTGGAAAATAGTTTGACATGAGCCGTATCTCCCCATGAGTTAAGTATATTGATATCATTGCAAAAAGTTTCTGCACACTGTGAAGACGTAGATCTTACAGCTAAAGATGTTAAGCTGTTCATCAAGATTATTGCGTACTTTCGACTTCCTCATAGTGTACAGAAGGCTTCTGAAATAATCTCATTATACATGACTAATGTGGACTATTTTCCAACTTTCTTGGTTATTTCATGTGGTATAGATATATTAAATTCAAGGGTTATTAAAAAAAATATCGAACTATAGATATATTAAATTCTTTTTCCTTATACCGAAATCAATGACATATTTCATTAGGGTTTGAAAAAGTATGTAGGATAGACGTGGGACAGTGAACAATATCACGATTTTTGCCATTGTTGATTTGCAATTAGTCAACAAACATAAATTAAACTGGCAAAAAGTTAGTAAAATTCAACTTGGAAGACAAACTGAGTGACTCGACTACCTCAGAGGATGGCTGAAGACGACAGAAGACACCTCTCCCCCGGCAGATCCTGGACTGCCGGCGGACAGGGCCCACGATGAGTAGATGGCTGCTCTTTGTCCCATTGTCCTGGAGCTGATTGAAGACCGAATGGTCACAATAGCTAAGAGGACGATGACTCTGCACCTATGGTATTGTCAGGACAGGACCTGTTAATTACATCTGAGCCTCGTTAGTATTTGGCTTCCTGGAACCTCCTCCAGCAGCTCGGAACAATGAGGGTCGGGTAGCTGGTTCTCAGATCGGAGGAGGATAATGTGATTGGTTCGTCAGCTATGTCCTCCGACAGCTGATTAGAGTTCGGAGAAGGAGGTGGACGCATATGCCAGTGTTTCCGAACACGGTGGGGGAACTGGGGGAACACGATGGGGATAAGCCAGTTCTTTCCTCCGCAGTATCTCTCCTGATTGTGATTATTTAAAGAAGTATGAGATGCTAAACTAGGAATGCTGTAAAGATAAATAGGTGAAGAATTATTCCTTTAAATTCCTTATTGAATCACTTGAAAACATTTGCTAGCTTTGGTAGTAAGGTTGCCTGTGCACTGTGGCATAAAATGGAAAAGAGCTTGCCGATACAATGACAAAAAAAGCTCATGACATTAGGCAAACGTTTTGGTCGCATCAAGACAAAATAAATTAAGGATTGTCGAACCATATGTAGTTCATACTTGAGCAGACATACATTTTTTCAGAGAAGAGGAGGTAGTGTTGATTCGTTTAAAAAGAGGTCGCACAAGACTAACGCATCAATATCTGATGACGGAGAGGTGGACATCAACTCAATATCTCATGCTGACAGATATTAACAGTGTTGGTATATTCATCGTAACAGTGTAGCATATCCTGACTGATTGCTGAGAACATAGAACCATAAGGAACAAGGATTGGACTAGATGATGATTTGGCAACGACGTTGGGAAACTTAATGAAGTCGGCAAATAGTTTTTCACAACCTTAACTTTGTGCCTGTACTGCTGGAGTTGACATTCATTTGTTTTTTTGGATATAGGCATTTACCTTGAGATCCCGTTTTCTATGTTCCTAGTAATCAGTATATATTACGATTAATTTAGAATTTCTTGCATAACAATAAATATCAGAGGAAACATAATGAATACATAAGTCCCCTAACGAGTGATCGTGGCAGATCCCTTCGTGACTGAGATATATCCTAATCAAGAAGACAGCGCTAACTGAACCCTAAATGATAATACGAAGGAGAAAGTGACAATAACTTGGCCAGCTCCCACACCGCTCTTCTTTAACGACCCTTTGCTTAGTTGGTTCGTCCGGGATCTGGAATATCGACGCTTTCTATTCTTCGCTAACACCAACAAATGTCAATGTATTCGCTTGGTATAAGTTGTGAGGCGATTGACACTGTATCCATAATAAAGCACCATTTGTTTTGTATATTTATGACTGTGTATTCATATAAATAAAAATAAACGTTCCTCGAGGAACAAACAAATCAAACGAAAAAGAATCTTTCTTTTATTTTACGAGCTAGCGGGATACAAATATTTGAATTTGATTATGTAAAAATAAGCATTCGGCAGGAGGTAATCTATTAAAAAAAATTTAAAAATAATAGTATAATGTACGTGTGATTTATGATGTTTTATTAAACTCTTTTAACTAGTTTAGTTCAACTAATTTAATTGACTGGTAGAAGTAACTTACTTATATATTATGCCTTTTTTTTTCTTATAAGATTACTTTAATTTCATACTTAATTACTTTAACGAATATAACTTATACGCGCGGTCAGGAATAATATTTGACTTCGCGCAACTAGGAAAATAGGTTAGCAACGGTTTTGGCAAAATATGTCAGCTTTAAGGGAAACAGAATCATTAATGGATATAGTATTAAAATTTATCTTCAATAAGATAATTAACTAAACATTACATATCAAATACAAAAGATACATCCGTGAGCTATAGAAGATATATTTGTCTTACAAGAAAAATCTAAATAAAAAGCTGAATATTTTGGTTCAACGGCGAAAATTTCCAAGATAATTTTTTTATTTACATAACCGAGAACTGTATGTATGTCAAATTAAATAGATTACTAATTTAATTTCAAGAAGAAAATTATAACTAAAATAAGAAGTACATGAATAGGGGCCCGGTGTGGCTGTGCGGTAAAGCGCCGTACTCCCATGCCGGAGCTGCGGGTTCGAGTCCCGCCCTGGGTTCGTAGGAGAAGTATCACCCAGTGCCATGGGTGTTTGTATGGGCAATATAGGGCTTCAGTAGAAGCCTTAAAGTCCCAAAAAAAAAAAAAAAAAAAAGTACATGAATAACTTTAATATTCGCTGGCGGGATTATCTCATGACTAGTACATATTAGCCTAATAGTCATAAGATATAAAAAAATTTAGTTAGATGAGTACATTAAATTTAGAACTGAGACTTTTGTTTTTAATTGAAAAGAAGGAAGTAAAATTATAATAAGAAGGAAGGAAAATTAAATAAGTGCTTATATGTAAATAAAAAGATTAACGTACCAACATCAATTTCTTAATTATATTTTTTTAAGTATGTGCCTACTAATCTAAGACACTTTTTGAAATTATTGTTCGAGGCCAATTTATTGGACTTACAACTTTTCTATATTATTGTATGGAATAGAAAAATATTTTCTATGGACTTGAGCGTGAAAATTGATATCGTTACAACAGCTAATCTAATTGGTTGGGATGAGGGTTGCTTTTGAAGCATGCGCTAAGTTTGTCATTTCATTTGAAAAAAAAGTTGATTGAATTAAACATAGCCGAACCCGCAGATTACCGCAGATGGTCTATGTACATTTTATTCTAATATAGGTAGAATGTAAATATTCAAATTTTTTTGTAATATTTGACAATTGCATATCGAGCGAGCGAAAATTTGCTCCGACTTTTAGCCATATCTTCTAAAATAATTTCAACTTTCAGCTAAAATCAATTTCACTATATAAATTTTTTATACGGAAAGAGGACTTAATGAAAACATTACGATAAGGCCAATGGTTACATCTCGTATTTACCTTCGATTAAAGAACTCTACTGGACGAATGCGAGTAAGAGTTCACAAATTTTGTTTTTTTTTCGAAACATTTCTTGTTTTTTTTTCAGCAATAGCGTGAACAAATATGTTTAAACATTAAAATAATTATCATTTACATCACTAGAAACATTTTAATTGCAATTACAAGAAAAAAGTAAAAACTTAATTTCTTGATTTTGTCTTTTGATCGAAGCACTGTTCGTCGGGTTTAGGCAAATTCAATAAAAAATAAGTAATTTTTTTAGAACCATTTACCCTTATTTGCCCTCAACTTTTTATGTAATTGATAAATGTATTTAATTATTTGTCCAGTTGTAATTTTTTTTACGTATACATGTGTTTTCACGCCTTTGTCTCAGAATAATGTTTATTTTATGTAGTCAATATATGCTGATGATTTTAAGTAGGAAGAGAAATATTTAAAAAAAAGGTATACGTTGAAATTCAAAAATTAGAGTATATAAAGTGGCAACCGCTATCTCGCAAACGCATCGGCAAAAAAAATTACCACATGAAGGACTCTTGATGATATCTCGGCAAGTCCTTTCAGGAGCACCGAGGCCGCCAAACGGAAGACAAATTGTGCTTGCCACGGAGGTAGGACATCTCCTAATTAATGTATTCTATAGGAGTCATAAAGGTAGGGTAACAGGACCACGAAGGAGGGGGCCACCAATGAAGAAGTCGCTGACTGGACCGAAGAACAGGTCCTAAGATGACCGCGTTCGATACCCGCGGCGTCAGGTTATGGGGGAGGCTGCTATACGAGCGGGCGGGGGCTTAACGTATCGGTTCCGAGGGGGAATAAATAAGCGGGGAGATATGGTACCGTCCTTATCGGATCCAGAGAGCGCTCACCCAACTGTGTCATCTGGAATTGATAGCCCGGGGAAAATGTGCTTTATAGACTGTTGAAAATCCAAGTCTTCCAACCGTGTATTGGCGCGCTCCTTACGACATGACATTGCCAAAGGGTCATTGTTTATTGGAAAACCTAGTTTCGAAGTGTAGAGTCATGGGACAATCTTTATGGATTTCGTCGCAGGGCTCAAGTATGAACAACCACGCAAGAATGGCTTTGTCTTATCAGTGCAACTTTTCGATTTGATTCGAACTATATGTATTTCAAAAACAAAAATTTCGTCCTGCAAAATTAGTGTAGCTTTCTCGCTAATTTTCACAGAATCATACTTAAAAACGAAATAGAAACGAATAAAAGTCGTTCCATGAGGTCTTGGGATAAGATTTAAACTAATTGAGTTTAGCCACATATTCAGATCTCGATCATTTTGCCTACAAGAAACAAATAAAAATTGAAAAAAAGTAATTATTTTTGAGCTTAGATTTCAGTTAAAATGATTGTCTGAATTACATGCTGATCTTGCGCATTTCCTCATGATAAACATTACTAAACAACCGATAATTATCTCCACCTGACATAAGAGGAGCAATGTAATTTTTCAAAGTGGCCATTTATTGGTTCATTCTTTGATCTTTATTAAAGAAGGGGATTACAGTATGAGTAAACAGGCCAGGATCATGAGATAGGCCCTAATTGGCCTAATAGCCTGGAGGCGAAGAATTGATGGGATGATATCAAGGTGTTATATATTGTTATCGCCTGCGGTTAGTGTTTTCTTCAGACTATTAGTAGAAAAATGATGAGTAACTGTTGCCTCGAAGGAAACCAAAAATCATCATCAGTCTAACGGGACGGTACTATTCCCATACTGAAGTTCGGAGTATGGCACGAATGGTTATCAACTAGAGGATTTGGGTTTTTTCTTGCGAATGGGATATTGAGGACTGTATGGATAATTAATTTTGTGACACATTAAGTTGCAGTAAGGAATCTGTAACAAGCCGATGGTTTCGTTGACCCCAAAGCTTATTTCCATATAGTATGCTGAATTATATTGAATGTTAAGAGAGTATGGAATTTAATATTACATGTACACATTCTAGTAATCTGATCAACGATCAATATTTTTATAAGGATTAATACAAAACATTTTATAAAAAAAAGGAAGAATTTTTTTTCAATAAATTAAAAGGTGAAAATAGCTTACTTTCCTTGAATGATTAGCATAATATATACTATTGGCTATGTAATTTTATCATATACAAATGGTGCTCGTAGTTTATTACATAAAATTTCGGGATTTAATTTAAAATCGATGTAAAAATGATTTTGAACTAAACAGTTTCTATAAACAAATTTTCAGAAATGTGTCGTTCAGGAGTTAGAGCCTAGATCAAAAAAGCAGAACATTGTTTTTTTTGGCAATAAACATTGATTACTCCTCTGGAATTGACTTTTCGAGAAAATTTCAAAACTAAAAACTGCAGGCCATAAAATTCTTCAAAAACTGGAAAGATTTAATATAACATGGAGATATCTTAGTTGAACTCCTACACATCATGGTTTAATCCTGGATTTCTAAGCGTGTTGCTATTAATTAATTAGGATTAATGTCAAAATTATCTGGATATGTAATGTGAATAGGTATCAAAGTCATTTAAGAATTTAATAAGTAATCCAGCCACTCTTTTAGAGGATTATTCTCATTCAGAAAACATGGTAGATTCAATAAACCCCAAGGAAAAATATTACTTTTTTTTCTAAAGAAGAATAAAAATGTAATTGTTCCGAAAAATGATTACGGACGGATCTATGACTTATTTAGCTGGGCCTCAAACTATTAAAATCCTTAAGGAATGTAAAATACCTGCTTTAGGACAAAATTGGAGCAACATAATTGTTTGTAAAATAATAACGAATAACGTTAGGTAATGTGTATTTCTTTATTTCACTGTTATTGTTCGTAGATAAAGGGTAATGTGATGAAGGAGTTCCCGAGGGACTTGGCAAAGAGAGATGAATGGTCCGTTCTGTCTTTGAGTTCGTGCGCCGTGAAAGTAGCTTCAGCATTATCCAACACCTCCTCAACTCATTTGTAACGCCAATTTGTAAGTGTCAGCATTCTCGTCTCCTAAACGTATCAATTTTTTTTTTATGATCTTTTGTCGACCCTATTTGTTAGCGATCAAGTCCATAATTTAGATATATGAATAGAAAATAGGGAGAAATTTTATCTGATGCTCAGTGCCGCTATATAAACAAATCTGAAACAAGCGAAATCCTCTGATTTTGGGGAATGATTAAATTGATAAGAGCTAATTTCGAATAATGCATGGACCAAAAATAGAACGGATAACCTGGACCATAAAATAAAAATGTTAGATGGTTAGTCACTTTGGAAATAAGCCCAGAGACTAGCAGATGCAGATGCCTAAACCCCTGCTCGAGGTTCGACTCCAAGGCGAACTTTTCCAAGGCTCTGCACAAGGTGGAGGACATCCTGAAGAGGAAGGGAATACGAGGATGGTGAATGCATGGAATAGAAGGAAGTTGGAAATAGAACAAGAGAGGCTCAGGTTCATATAAGAGCGTTGAAACAAAAATAATTAAAGATAATGTATTACGATATAATTATTTTAATATATAATTATTAATTTTTTTTTTTATACTGTAATGTATGGTTCGGCATAATATATACATACACATATATAGAATAAAATAAAAGAAATAAAAAAAATAATATTATACATTGTAGAACATAAATTAATTTGGTTCCATAAGGCACAAAAAAAAAATAATTAAAAAGACAATAATTTAAAAATTAAGATAAGGAAGAGTAAACAATAATTTACGAAATAAAATAAAAAAAATGATTATAAAAATATTGACACTAAGATAAATATACTCAACTTTATAAGAAAAGTAGTTTCTATTTCTATTAGATCTTTCCTAAATTGTTTGAGAAAAACCTTTTAAGAATGAATAGATAATTACCATTCAAGTGTCAATACTATTCAAGATCTAGTATATAATCATTTAAAATATCAATAATAGAAACAATTATATTTTTTGTAATTAGAATAAATCGAACATGGAGAACAATAATTTAATTTTGTGATTAATTACTACTCTTGTGTACAACTAGGCCTTTTACAGTTTTTTTTCTCTTTTTTCTTTCAGGATACATAATTAGCCTCATTGTACTTTGCCATAACCAGAAGTTTCTTTTCGTATCAGGTGTGTTCAATATTTATTAAAAAAAAAAAAAAAACATACCAAGCCCACTTATTACAAAAAACTTAATTAAATAAAAATTGTATATATTATACCAGACGGACGCATTTTGTTCCTCGAACTTCTTTAGATTCCAACTTACCTGAAACATACAAATAATAATTATCTACATTATTTTTTGTTTGTGATGTTGATGATATTCAAGAGAGAATATTGAAAATTATGAGAAGAATTTAAGTCCATGTTAAAATTACTGAAAATTAGTAACAATAGTACATGATAATATAGAATTTCAGGATAGCCTCCAAAATGGTAAAAAAAAAATGTAACCTATGAATTTTTCTAAAAAACCGTTATTACACAAAAACGCAACTAATAGGTATATACCACAGGTGGATAAAGAAAAAAGATTTTCAGAGTTTTATCGGAGAAAACATAGCCAAAAAAGTGAGAAATATTGTTTGCCCATGTGCACCCCATCGCGGAGGGGGCTACTTCAAGGAGAGTATGAACTCAACTTATCTGGAAGAAAAGGAGTTGGAGAAAGAAAAATATCTGAAAGCAGAAACCACTTTAGTTGGCTCTACAGTATGAGAGATGGTTTGAGGAGAAGCTGGTGCGGCTGATAACTAGAGCAAGGATCACCCTCTCCCCTGGCCGGGAAACCCCGAAAACCTAAAAGGTGAAGGGAACAGGGGAGGGAAAAAAACAAACGAAAAAACTACGTATATAACTATGACTACGTATATATACAATGAGCCGAAAAATAAATGTCGTCGTTTCACAATTTTTATAAAATAATAACAGCGGTATACAGATGATGAATAAGTGATGGAAGAAATGGAAAGCTTTAATTAAAGAGATATACCGAGCATTAAAAAACAGCCATGCTAGATTAATGTATTTATTGCAATCGAAACCTTTAACACTATTCTTGTCTATATTGTAGTTGATTTTTTCTATATCCCGAAAATTGCTAACAGGGGGAAGGAAAAATTATTTGATTTCTGATTAACGCACTTGATCCAGGTATGTGTGGGGTGCAGTTTGAAACATATCGCTCTTCCGAAAGTAAAATGACGCATTGCAAAAAGTTTGTGAATTATTTCATTGAGTTGGCTGCCTTAAAAATCCAATTACTAGATGTTTGTAAATCGGCACAAGAGCACTTCTAATAATCGCAACTGAATCTATGATCTATTCTATTAAGACGAATTTAAATTAATTTTCTTTTGCTTGTTTTTATAAAAGTTCGATATTTGCAGTTGTGACATTATACTTCCGGAACAGCAATATGAACATATTCTCTTAATATCTGAAGTACCTTTTTCCAATTATCCGATTTTTTTTTTTTTTTTTTTTTTTTTTTTTGAGACTTTAAGGCTTTTGCTGAAGCCCTATACTGCCCATACTAACACCCATGGCACTGGGTGATACTTCTCCTACGAAAGAAAAGCACCACCCAGGGCGGGACTCGAACCCGCAGCTCCGGCATGGGAGTACGGCGCTTTACCGCACAGCCACACCGGGCCCCCCGATTATTTTACTAAACGAATTGGATCCGGTCCCAGTAAATTCCGAAAAACGGAGTTATACTGTGTTAATCAGCATTAAATTTGGAATCTCCCCATGAATTCTATATTTAACTATCGACAACTGTCTACCAAAATATTTTGACAAGCCTACAGATCAGATTACAAAGATGTTGTCGGGTATTTTGAAGATCATGCCATATTATTTACATCTGTTTTAATCTGTTCTTGAAATACATTCCTAAAAAAAAAAAAATTTAAAATAAATAAAATGTCATAAACAAAAGATTTTGAAGATAGCTTACGACTTTATATATCTTCTATATTTTTGTACAAGAGACAATTTGGAGAACGGAAAGAATTAAAAAAAAAAAAAATACGATTTTTAAAATACGTATGTAATCAAATAGAATCAATAGTTTTTGTTGGTTTTCAAACATCAAAATCCCATTTGAGAAAGAAGGAGGTTTAAAGTGAGAGCAATGCTCTGTGCTTAATAATCATTTCATTCAAACCATGATGAATCTCCCACACATTATGTAATTGTTTTAGGAAACGACCTTGATTCCTATTCATTATTTAATGGGCTTATTATCTAAATAAATATGATCCTTAAAATTGTTCTTACTTAAAATGTCATTTTAATTATTTTTTTAAGAGAGGATAAAATTTATTAATTTTATTGTTAATAAATGAGAATTAATTGTTAATATTGTAACGTTAAAAAAGAAAAAAAAGAAAAACATACGGTTTAAAAGTCCCAGACCTTTTGTTGAAACGAACTTACAGTTGGGAAAAACTGTCATAGCACGTGTATGTGACTACGATGATTAAGTACCATATATGCAGTTCCACGATTTTATAAGTTTTTATTCTTTGTAGTTACGACTAAGCTTGAGTCTGATAAAAATTATTTCAAGGTATAATGAATAATAATGAACCCATCCTCACAGAAATGTTCATCGTATTTTGTACTAAAAAAGGAAAGGAAAATTGCAAATGGTAACGTGCATTATAGCTCCTATCTTTCCAAATGAAAAGTTACACTATTCTACCACATCACCACATACTATAGATGATTTTACACCACTATTACTTTATCGCTAAAGTAACCTATGAAATGTTTTGTAAAAATGTGTGTATTGAGGAAGCTTCCTGAATAAACTTTTTTGAGTTTATTGATTGATTAATGCACTAAAATTTATTATTCTTTAATATTTGTAAGGCTTTCATATGCTATCTTTGTTACAAGTTTTCTATCAGTTCACCAACCAGCGGTCATAGCTCACTGTCCCTGCAGCATATAGGCCCAATAGAAGGATCCTTGATCCCCGAATCACAAGACCAGTAGACCCCAGTGGGCGGGGAATAGTTAGCGGATCGCAGTCGTGACCTAGGAGAAGAGCCAACCTTTCACTGGCATTTCCCTCAACGTCATCAGTCACTTGGAAGAGGACGAGAAGATTAATAACTCACAGCGAACACGGGACAGAGGCGACGCCTAATACGGCATGACTCCCAACTCAGCCCTCTTGCCAACTTTTGCTTATTTACATTTCCCACATTAAGGCTTCTTGTTGTCGCTCGTGTACCTTGCTCCCACCATAAATTCACTCACAACACGATTGTTGAGCCGAATTTCCATACAGTCGGCAACTATCTGTTTATGATAATCTCAGCGGAGCACTTAAAGGGAATCTCGTGTCTTTGTACCGCTTTGAAAAAAAGGACGCCCCGCGACAATGACTAATTCAAGCTGACTGCTTCATCCATCACATAGGGTGAATAAGCCGCTCTTTTAAGTAAGGATATATCATGTTAATATAAGGTTCCAAAAAATAAAGCCTAAATAATTTCAGAAAAAATAAAGGATCCTCCTTTATTATAACGAGAGATATGTTTGATGCTTCTTGTCTGCGCAGATAGCCTGAAGGTGGTCATCACACGTAGTGACTAGCCATGGTTTCCAAAACCATGCTAAGCTGGCTTATTTAAAGTCACATTTTTCCTTCCCGCCCAATCTGTCAGGTTTTAGGATTTTGAAAAGAAGGTTTATTATTGAAACATATACTGAACTGTATATTTTTCCTGAGAAGACGCTCGTCATTTTTGAACCAAACATAGTTCAGACAGATACAAATCTGCAAAACCACATCGCGATCCAATACAAGTGGACAAGATATGGTCATCAATAGGTGTCCATCACTCCAGCAGCTGACGAGCCATACGTACCTTGTGGGTGGTTTCACATTCAAGTAATTTCCATGCTTAACTTTTAATAAATTTTAGACCTATTTCAAGCGCCTTATTAAAGCAAACTCAAAGGAATTTATAATAAATGATCACGCATGAGCTATTGTTTTTATAGGTCTTCAGTGAAGATCGGATTCAGGAAGAAATGGAATATTGTATCCTAAAGTAGTTGCAATATTGCATTATCATTTGGTAACAAACGCCCGAAATTTGAATGGTAAGGATCAGGAATAGCTTTGAAAATGTTACATTTGGGCGGGATAACGTTTTCGGCGGAGTGGCATTTCTACACCAACATTCGACCGCTTTGTATGAAAATGAACAAATTGTTAAGACGCTTTTATATTTAAAGTAAGCCAGGTGCTACCTCTATTGGGAGATATGCAAAAAGAAGAGTTATGCAAATGTGATGATTTAGGAAATCTCGCGGATTCCGGTATATCCATTTGTTCCTCGTTTTTTGTTCGACAAAACGAAAAGAATTGGAACGAAGGTAATAGAAGCCATCACATTTCTTTGTGCGGATTCTTTTATGTAATTCGGCCGTATTATTACTAAAAAGTAACTGATATGGCAATTCTTTTAAGTTTACAATGTTATTGCAATGATCAAGTGGACAATCTAACCAGGTAAAAAATAAATAAAGATTTAAAAATAATGAATATTTCACTAGTAATTAAAGAAAATAGATACAAGGCATCAATTAAAAAATAAAAATTGAAAAATGTAAGCAGAAACTGAAATATAATATAAAAATTAAGCAGAAACATAATATGTTTCTTTTTTGTTTATTTATGTCTTTGTTGTTGTTGTTTATGTCTTTGTTTATTTATGCTGAAATATAATATAAAAATTAAGCAGAAACTGAAATAAATAAAACTCAGGAATAAAAGAAAATCAATGGCAGTCAAATTAGAAGAAAAATAGCATCAAAAGTTTCAAAAGAATGCAATTGATGAGTGGAGGCCTGAAACATTGGATTTCACGCGAAAACTAAAATGTAATTAATTCACATCTTCATTTTTCATTTTTAAAGTGTTTTCGTAAAATAGCCTAGAGCTAGTAGGCAGTTTTAATTTTTTTTCTTTTTTTGAGGCTGATTTTAAAGGTTTATTTTTTATAATAATAAGCCAATTACAAGTATATTTTTTTAAGGTGGTTAATTGGAACGTACTTATGGCTTACTTACGTACTTGTGGAACGGCTTTACTTTTTTTTACTTTCACTTACCTATATATGAAATATATAGTAAGTGGAAGTATTGCGATCGTGAAAAATTTCGACTTCCAGTTTTCAACGGAAATACACGTTTTGGGACCCCCTGAGTCGAAATAACCAAGTCCCGCGAAATGGTCTGTGTGTGTGTGTGTGTGTGTGTGTGTGTGTGCGTGCGTGCGTGCGTGTGTGTGTGTGTGTGTGTGTGTGTGTGTGTGTGTGTGTGTGTGTGTGTGAACAGACTAGCTCAAAAACTATAAACCGTGGGAACCTGAAATAGGGTATTTAGTGTAGGTATATGCCCGCGATGTGACAGCAAAAAATTCGAATCGAAATTGAAAAATCGAAATTGCTCAAAGGCTTATTTACTAATTTTTTACGTTTTTTTAGATTTTCTCAAAAACGGCTCTAACGATTTTGATTAAACTGAGTATTTGATCTATTTATATACCCGAGATATGACTGTAAAAATTTCATCAAAATTGATTTACCGGAGGGGGGACTTTACTTAATAAATTTTGTATCATTTTCACGTGTTTTTTTATTTACTCAAAAAAGGCTTTAACGATTTCGATCAAACTGGGTATATGTTGTATGTATATGCCCGAGATACGACTGTAAAAATTTAATCAAAGTTGATCAACCTTAGGGGGGACTTTACTTAATAAATTTTATATAATTTTCACGTGTTTTTTTTATTTACTCAAAAACGGCTTTAACGATTTTGATCAAACTGGGTATTTGATGTATGTATATGCCAAAGATGTGATACCCAACTTTTCTTCAAAATTGGTCAAACGAAGGGGGCACTTTATTTCATAACTCTTTTACAACTTTTTACCTTTTTTTCAATTATCTAAAAAACGGCTTTAACGATTTTCATCAAATTCGTTGTGTTTAATGACAATTAGGTGTTCTTTAATATCAGGTAAGCTTTATTATTATTAGAATGTTCTGAGGGAGCTTAAATGGGGGGGGGGTGTTGTGGCCTTTTTTTGTTTGTTTGTTTCCTATAAAGTACCTTTGCTTTTTGTTTATATGGAGAAATTAACTGTCTCTCGTTACGCCTAAAAATAAGAAATGGCTAAATATGAGATATGATAAATATAAAGAAAACATAAAGAGGAGAAAAAAAGAAAAATATACAGTCAAATCATAAAACTCGTTGAGCCCATGCATGCGGAGTACGCCTTTAATGACAGACCATTGTTCATAATTAAAGCCGTTCTGTTCATTTAATGGAATTTATTAAAGTGGCAATTAACAATAACGCATTAATTTTTAATATAAGTAAGTTGGTAAGTGATAGTTGTGTGTTGCGAGCACGCACCAGATTTTTTTTCTTTGATCTAGGAAGATTGATTTTCAGGATCCATTCAGTATTTTTTTATTTTAAACATGGGATCGTTTCGAACCAAGCATATAAGCTTTAGTTTAGAAATTAGAGACTGAAACTCCTGAAAATCAATGTTAGTAGAAGAAATTTATTATATTATATAGTTGTTCGGTTCGTACCACTTTAAGCAACAACCTTTGAAAATAATAATTATTTTTACTTAAATTTCATGGCCTTATATATCTTATTAAGGTTAGTTTGCTCATCAAAGAAATGTATGATACAGTAACAGTGGTGTGGGTTTAAATACTTTTTATCAAACGAAAATAATAATTCACAAGGTTACAAAAATTAGCAGCCAGACTAACTATCCAGTCCATCGCTCCTAATATTTACTTAGTCTGAATTAGAACATTCCATACTGTTTCTGACAAATAAATAAAAGAGATGATACTCGAACAATCAGAACATGAACTAGAACAGTCACAAACATGTACAAGAACAGTTCTTAATTCCTCCCAAAAAAGTCTAGAATTCTTTTAAATCGTAATTATTTTTATTTTCTTGTTTTCAGCCCTTATGAAGTTCTCAACGAGAGTATCAGTGCGACAGCATGAAACTATATATAGCTAGTTTTCATTTTTTTAGACGGTTGTATACATTTTAGTTTCTATTTTGTTTGTATATATTTTATTTTATATTTTGGTTGTATATATTTTAGTTTCTAATTTTTATTTATTTTGTGTGAATGTATCTTTTGAGCACTAATATAAAATGCCCTTAAGTGTGGCAGATTGTATTATTTCTATTTAAAAAAAAAAAGTTTTCATTTTATTATGCTTTGACTACCTCCACCTTCTTCCAACCGATTATTTGTTCTCCACATTGCGTATACATCATTGTAGTTATTCACATTGCATAATCGCTGTTGAAGTTTACTTCAGGAAGCACTCCCACTTCACAGGTAAAAAAATAAAAAATAAAAAAGACGTGAGGAGACGGATGAAACGAAACTGTCGCGTCAGTCCGTGTAACAGTTGCCACTATCCGGGACATGTAACACGGCAAAGGGCTTGGCTAGGAAATTTTCAGGATCTTTCAAAAGCACACAGTCACCCGAGCACGTGCTGTCTTACACAGAGGAAAGCCTTGTGTCATAAGAATATCCTTTGATAGCATATTATTATCCGGCTATTGTTGAAAGAAAATGCCGCAGAAGGGACCCTCAAGAATGTTTAAGGGGTGTCAACAGAACTCGAAGGACGGTGCTATTAAAGACAAGAATTAGAACATTAGGCCCGAACTTAATAATAGGTCTAATGTGCTCAATACATCTTTTTCTCTTAATAATCTATAATTATAGAATTGCGTTTAAACATAGACCACAAGAATGATTACAGATTGGTATTATTTACCAAGTAGCTCAATGTTACAGGTTAGCTTAACCGCGACACGAACATTTCAAAACATTTCTTCTTAATATACTCAAGGAAGAAAAATAAAATAAAAATCTGGTGCGTGCGCGCAACACACAACTTTCACTTACCAACTTACTTAGATAAGAAATTAATGCGTTTTGTTAATGCCACTTCTCAAAGTTACACATTTTCCACATTCATTTCTTATTTTTGTTTTCATTTGCTTTATAAACCCCTCAGAACATTTTAATAAACGCTTACCTGAAATTAAATAACACTCAATTTTCATTAAACATGACGAATATGAAGAAAATCGTTAAAGCCGTTTTTGAGATATTCTAAAAATTAGAAAAAAAGTTATGAAATAAAGTGTCCGCTTCGGTTGATCAATCTTGATGAAATGTTGGCTATCACATCTTTGGCATATACATACATAAATACCCAGTTTGATCAAATTCGTGAAAGCCGTTTTTGAGTAAATAAAAAAAACACGTGAAAATGATACAAAATTTATTAAGTAAAGTGCCCCCTCCGGTGAATCAATTTTGTTGAAATTTTTACAGTCATATCTCGGGCATATTAGTACATCAAATACTCAGTTTAATCAAAATCGTTAGAGCCGTTTTTGAGAAAATCGAAAAAAACCTAAAAAGTTATTAAGTAAAGTACCCCCTCCCTTTAAGTAATTTTGATGAAATTTATGCTGTCACATCGCGGGCATATACCTACACTAAATACCCAATTTCATGATCGCACGGTTTATAGTTTTTGAGCTAGTCTGTTCACACACACACACACACACACACACACACAGACACAGACACACACACACACACACAGACCATTTCGTGGGACTTGGTCATTTCGACTCAGGGGACCCCAAAACGTGTATTTCCGTTGAAAACCGGAAGTCGAAATTTTTCACGATCGCAATACTTCCACTTACTATATATTTCATATATAGGTAAGTGAAAGTAAAAATGAACGAATTTTTAATAAGATTTAAGGTTAAAACTAATTTATACAAAGGGAAGTCGTCAGAGACTAAAGTTGACAAGTAGTTTTAAATTTTTTTTCAAGTGGATCTAATATTCAGCAGTGCGTTCATTTATCCTACACGACTTGAAAATCTGGAGCGTTCTTCAATTTGGAAACGTTAATAAAATTTAATATACATGTATTTCAGTTTTTGGAGTTCTCACGAAATTGAAATTATTTATTCATATGCCCGTGGCATGAATTACTGGTAAGTGAAAGTTGTGCATCCATTGCACCATTTTTTTTATTTCTCCATTAGATCTCTTAATATTATCCTTATATAATCCATTAATTTACTATAACCTGTAGTATAGTACTGTTACAGTTATATTATCTTTTTATTTCTGTAAATAATGGGATATAAATATATATATATTTTGTCATTCCTTAATTTTTTCATCTATTCAGTTATCTCAAGATATTCTCATGGGTTCTGTATCTCTGATCTCGAGAATCAAGAGTTTGGATCAAGGCCGCAGACACAGATCGTGATTTTGAGTACCATTGGTGACGTAATTTAGATCATTGACCGTAGCTCCGATGAACGAAGAGATTGGAGCTTGATAGTCAAGTTCGAGGTTGTCTCTCCCAAAAACGTTTTGAATCGATTTTACGGAATGGAATAGAATATATGGAATTATTCTATTCTATTCCGTAAAGGAATATATGGAATATCCGTAACAAATTCCTAAAATTTTCACTTTACCTTAAAACATTCATTACTAATTACTTGATCCATAACCAAACTAAAAAAAAAATCAAGAATTTTTTAGTTAGTAAATAATAATTTGGAAAATCCAGGGGAGGGAATTAGATGGGGTGTGTTGATAAGATGCCATAGCAATTCATTTCTATAGCAGACAAAATTACATGCATTAGCTAATAAGTTGCTGTTCGAAATATTTCATAACTTCTTTTTTACTACTTGAAAACCTACAGAGTTCATTGCTTAACTTAATAAAGTTTAAATGTTAGAATATTAACTTAAGCTAACAACATATTGGGTAATGGTGGAAAATATAATAAATAGTAAACATAATTAAGTACCAGAGCACAATCATTAAATAAAACTCTATATACTAATTTAAATAAGATGGAAATGGAAGACACGCGCTGGTAAGCTGAAAAACTAATTACACTCAAGTTACAGTGACAACATTTTTTTTTTGTGCAAATCATGGTTGATAACTTGAAAAGCCAAAAAATTGTTCTCCACAATATGGTGTTTGTCTCATCTGATTATGACCTACCATATCTTTCCTTCATAGAAAAAACAAAACTGGCTAGTTATCTACTTCAATTCAACCTTTGTCTATCATAGCTTGCTTTAAATTAATATCTTACACTACACCAAGAAACCTCTTACTGTTTTTCTATCTTAATCTAGTATATGGGTCATTTCAAAATTTTGGTCACATTTATGTCACAGAACAATAATTGGGCCAAATCACAGTTGAATCCATTTTGATAATTTTTCCTGAAATCTATCTGTTTGAAAGCTTACTTATCATTAAACATTAATTGTGATTTGTAATTTACGGCCCAGGAAAAAAAAATGCAAAATATTGATTTCTCACTCCCTAGTGATGTCACAACCCAGAGGTACTCCACAAGTTAGCTGAATATTGTGAAACTTCTGGGTGTAAGTCCATAAATCTAGGGTTTTTTAGAAAGGTTATTATGTCTAAGTCCAATATTCAACTGATGAATAAAAATTAATTAATTCAATTCACCTAATTAGTTCATTTCATGAGTGTCACTGGTGTTGATCCTCACTCCCTAGAAATTTTTTATAAGTTCCGCTAAACTGGAGGAACAGGGAAATTTTGTTTTTCCAACCTATACGATAACACTGCTTCAACATGGAGTACACATGATTTTTCCCGCTAAGAACAATCCCGAGACTAGGAAGTTAATTTGTGTTCAAGTTTTGAAACTCATAGGGTATTTTTATTCATCCTCACTTCCTAGTGAATAAGTTTTCCAATAAAGGTAAGTGGATTTTAATCATCCTTTTCACATTGATTGTAGTTTGATGGTAATTTGTGGAAAATATTTTTGAATAGCTTACTTACTTACTCTACTAACCGCCTGTGCCATTTAATGGTGGAAACCTCACTCCCTAGTCTCTCACTCCCTAGAAAATCGTAATATCTAGGGATCTAGGGAGTGAGGTTAACATCTAGCGATTGAGTGTTTTCAAGTTTTTACAATAAATTTATAATACAAAAAGTCTATCACTGTGCATTATTACTTTCCTTGCTCACCAAAGAAGCGCAGCGAGGAGCTATTGCACAGAATGAAAAAGGTAAATGCTCAGGTCCGTCAAGATGTTATAAATTTTCTTGAGGATGACGAACATTCAAAATTGTGTCCAGGACAAAGGGAAGGTATCACAAGAAATTATAATAATAATAATAATAAAGGCTTAACGAACCCGAAGGTTCGATGCCGACACCACCACTCGCTCCCTGCACGCCTCCATCCATCGAACGTCTTCCAGACCCAACTTCGATAGATCCGCCCTAACGCAATCCTCCCACCTCCGTCTCGGCCTGCCCCTCGGACGTTTCCCATTCGGCACCGCGCTTATTAATCTTTTCGGAATACGTTCACAGCCAAGTTTTGCAATTTTACACGCCCATTTTATTCGTCTTGCTGCAATCACGTCAATTATATTTACTGGATAAAGTTCACTCAGTTCGGCGTTGTGTAAGCGTCTAAATTCTCCCGTTATTTCATCCCTCTTTGGTCCAAATATTCTACGCAGTACTTTATTTTCAAAAACTCTAAGCCGTTGCTCATCCCTCAATGTCAGCGGCCAAGTTTCGCATCCGTAAACGACCGTTGGAAGAATAATAGTTTTGTAAATCCTAATTTTTAAGTTTTGGGACAGAAGGCGGGAGCTAAGCAATTTCGCGAAGAAACAAAGAAACTACAACACAAGAAATTAAGAAACAAAAAAGGATTTTATCAGGATCCCTAAAAAAACTTCATGCTCTCTTCAGTAAGCAGGTAGATTACAATATAAGCTATACCACATTCACAAAATTAAAACCTTTCTGGGTCCTAGCGCTTAAAAGTTTGTGTAATATTTTATATTTTGATATTTTCTAACTGCTTCTTATTTTCTTAAAATAAAAATGTTAAAATAAAAAACTTTTCTCACTTCCTAGACACCTACCTCACTCCCTGGAATTATATTTTTTTCAATATGGCGTATGTATGGTTTGACTGGTAATTATGTATGCTCACATCAGTGACTTGCTCAGACAACCTTAAAGATTAATAAGGAGCAAAAAAACACACATATTATTCTTTTTTTTTTTTTTGTTTAATTTGATGCCTGAATGTGACCGAAATTTTGAAATTACCCATATTTCAATTTTTAAAATCATATATATTTTTTCTCTCATTCTAGTTTTCGTATTTATCTATTTTTTTCTTTGCTTCGACATAGTTCATAGCCGATATAGTCGTTGATACTGCAAAAGGTCGTATGTCAATTAACAGCTGATTTTCAGGATAACAAAAAAAATATTTTATTTGCAATTCCTTAGAATTGGTATAATTTTTAGATGAACACTAAACACCGCAAGTTGACACCTTTTTGTAACATCCTACATAAAAATAAAAAACATGTTACTGTTATTTTCATTTCTTACTCTACGGCGGGGGTGCAATAGCCTGATTAAGAAAATGTTAATCCTATAAGATTTGAGAAAAGAAAGTTATTTGATCCCAAAACTGAGTCAGAGAAATCATAGAAATACGTAGCCGCTTTAGAGAATAGAAGTCATACAAAGAAAGGAACTTTAATGCCAGCGTTTTAACAGGTGTTTAAAAGTAGATACCCAACACGTAGTAAAATGGCGTGCAAACTGTTGTGTCGACACGTCAGCCCAATAACACGGTTTAACGTGTGTTACTGATCTAATTACAGCTCAAATGTCAAATGTCAGAAAGGTTAGAGGGAGGGTTTTTTTTAATAGTAATTTTGTAAATTTTGAGCTTTCGGTATTTTTCATTTATCAAAATATCAAATTCTATAAGATATTTTGATAATTGAAAAACCAACATTATTAGAAGTCAAGGGTGTTTCTTAGATTGTAGATTAGGAAAATATTGGGTATAAAAAGAGAAATTAACATTCCACTACCTACAGCTTTTATTTTTTGGATATTACATTTTTAAATTTGGAACCAGTGTTAAATAACCGATATCACCCTTGCAGTCGCGATGAAGATCTATAAACTTGGGTTGAAATATCAAGACACTAAAATAAATCATTTATGGCTGTGTTATTTCATTAACCAGTCTAAGACTACTTCTCACCAGTAAAATTGAAAGTCTTACATACATTATACAAAAAGACATAAGTATTACAATTTTTTTTAAACTGCTTAGATGATTCTGCTTTTTTGGGGGTACTTTTTTATTATTTCGGGATTATAGAACGTTCTACAACATTCATCTTATTTCTTCCTAACCATTTCAGCTCCGTTGCTATGAGAAATGATCCACCCATAGAGGTATGGACATCTTAGCCTCCTTCAGCCGTCCAAACGTTATACCAGCCGATGACTAGGCAATCCGAAGCAATACTTCAAGATGGAGCGGTCCGATGCGAAGGGGCCAATAAGCGAAAGCTGTTAGAGCCGGAAAGGTGTGGCTGCCTCTTCTTTTCCAATTGTCTTTGTCAGGTTAGAAAGTAATCTCCAAGTGCTGCAATTACAGGACTGTTATCCCGACTTAGAGCACAATACTGCCCGAAGATATTAGGGCTTGGACCGCCAGTTTGCACAGCAGCTGTCAAGTTAGAGGATGACATATTGAAGAACATAAGGGACTACTAAACTTCTTCATGTACTTGTAATTCCAATTTTACATCTCCTTTTATTATTTGTGAGTTTTTTAAATTTAATTGCAAAAAAAAAAGTGTTTAATTTTGTAAATAGGAAATTAACAATAAATATCGTAAAATCAGAATGCATCCAGAGCCCTTAAAAAGTGTACCATAGTATCCTACAGCCAGTGGTCATAAAGAAGCTGATATTTAAGGTCGAAAGACTGAGAGAGAAAGCCCCTAGAAGAATCTTTGGCCCTAAAAATAGCCTAGGAGTCCACAACACTAAATTAGTCATGAAAGGTCTCCCAAAGTTCATAAATAAATTCGTCACTTCATTCAAAGGGGAACACGAAATGGCCCTGCTGCCATGGCTGGGACCAGTCAACACTAAAATAATAATAACAATAAAAAATATTTGTTTTTAATTTTCTGACACAATAAGTCTCCCTTATTCTGATTATTCCTCCAGACAGGGGAGGTGTAGGTGTATCTGAAAATGCAATGCTGCCAGTCCTCCTGAAAGGAGTATCGGTTGCTGGCGGGAGATAAGCGACTTCGCGCGCCGAGGTTTCTATCATCGTCGTACCCCACAGGAATTGATGATCTATCAGATAATTTTTGTTTTCTTATGGAAGTCGGTGCGACAGCAACTGATACGCCCTTTGGGGGGTGGGGGGCTGGCAACTCTGCATTTTCATATATTTCTACCCTTCCTTGCCTCTAAGAACAATCAGAATACGGGTGACTTATTGTGTCAGATAGAAATATATATATTTTTTATTATTATACATTTTTTTACCATTGACCGGCCCCAGCCATGGCAGCAGGGCCATTTCGTTTTCCAGTTTGAATGATATGATGAATAAAATGTATGGACTTTGGGAGACCTATCATGCAGGTTTAGTGTCGTGGGATCACTGGAAAGGAGAGGATCCATAGCGTATGAAGACAGATGTGGAACTGACGAGTCTCTTTGAAACACCAGATATTGTTTCTACCATTAAGAATGCCATGATAGGTGGGGCAAGTAACAAAAATGGAATGTATAAGGCTCCCAAAAATGGCATTGGAGGGACACCCTGGTGGAAGAAGAAGCAGAAGGAGGCCAAGACTTCGTCCTTTAAGGACGTAGAGGAGGACCTCCGGTGGCTATGTGTCTTTTCTTTATCATGATGAAAATTGAGTTTAGTACTGAAGTGGTTATAAATTAGTAATCTAAACTAATAAGTAGATTCATCAACCAGGTGTTTTTGGAGACATCTGGTCAATTTGTACCTAAGCACCAGATTAGCCAAAAAGGAAAACGATTGACCTTTTCAACAACTAAGTAATTCAGGAGGAGTTATGTCAGCTCCTTCCACTTTTTTTTTGTGCGTGAATTTCTAAATTGGCTTTTGTTAGGACACCGCTGGAACCGCTTGTGAAGCCGGTGACTTATAACAGTTACGAAACTGAGACAGCTAAATAAGAAGATCAAAGAGCTGCGATAAATAGGCGGTGAGATGTTGGAGTGCAGCTAAATCAGCATAATGCTGTCCGGGACGTGGGACGCTGAGATTGATAATGGCTTGTCTTCGGGCTTCGGTGTCGATCTCTTTACCTTCTTAGTTACCTGGAACCGCCTTCCACGCAATCTTCATCCGGAACATCAAGAATGCATAACAGAACTGAAAATATTTTTGATGGACAGGATTTACGAAGGAAAGTGAATGTGATGCATTTGGGTATGGATTAATTGAATCGTTGGGCCAACCATTACATTAGAGTTAAATATAAAGGCTTCATGATAGTGTTTTAGGATCTGCATTGGATTCTAGTTTTCGTGAGGAATATATTAGAAGCAAGAAATAGAGATAAATCAGCTGTAAAATAGATAGAGATAGAGATGAATCAGTATACCAGAATAGATAGAAATAGAGATGAATCAGCTGTAAAATATATAGTAAAAAGGAGGAGTTCCATAACCCCAAATTAGGTGGAAGTATCTTTATTAGTATTAAACGTTTAAAAAAAAACATAAATGAAGAGCAGGGACGGTCCCATGGGGATATTTGGTAAAGCTCCCCCCCCCCCTCAAAATTTCGTAAAAAGACATAAGTGGAATAATTTTACGAATCTAGTTTTCTTGTAATATTTATTTATATGAATATAATGGTTCTGATTATTTTAGTAAATAAATAAGTGTGCAGTTTTCACTCTAATTTTTTTTTCATACCATAAAATATCTCACATTCTCCCCCCCCCCTCCACCAATTTTATTTCCGACACCGCTACTGACCAAGAGCGTGATATTAATTATAACAGAATAATAGTGAATAAAACAACCTTAGAAGTACTGAGCCGGCAAATAAGCATTGAAGGAAGAAATGCCGGCGTTGCACTGGAGTAGGGTTCATTTCCGATCTGACACAGAGTACGGAGGGTGCAGTAAGGGGGGACAAAGAAACGTTGACATGGGAGTTACAAAGGCCCACCGTGACCAAATGCTAAACTGTACAACACCGGGGGCAAACACCCGGCTACATATATCTCCCGTATCTCGGATTCCGACTTAATACGAGTATATCCTCACAACTCACAGAACGGAGGCAGTAGCGGATCCAGGGGGGGGGGGCGATAGATTAGGACACTAGTAAAGTATTATTATTTCTACATAAAATACGCCATATTTAGTCATTTCTCTAAGTCTAAAAATTGAAAATGAATTGTATTTGAAATTTACGTATTTGTTATTTACAACGTCACTGTTTACACATAATACATATTTTAAATTAGGAACTTCATTACCCATAAAATAAAAAATTCACCCCCCTCAGAAAACAGGATCCCCTACTGCATAGAGGTTGCATTTGATGTGCTGCCTGATCTAACTATTTATTTGAAATCTAGGATATCAACCGAAAAGGTTATTTTAATGTAGCAAATATGCGGAAAAGTAGGAATTTCAAAACAGCAGGAACAAAATAAGTTTAGTGAAGAAGCTTAATGTGTTAATGAAGATATAGTAGCTGTTAAAATAAAAAATAAAAATTGACTGAAATACCTGATTATCAATCATCCTAGGGAAAAAATTTACTAAAAAATTAAAATTAACAAAATCAAAAAAGAATGGAGGATATCCTATCGTCTTGAATATTCATTCTTAACGTAAGGAAATATAAACTAAAATTAAACGATAATAAGCTCTTAAACCATAAATTTGAAAGGCATCTTTTGATAAAAGATGCTTATAATTTTTTTCTATACCTTATAATGGAAGATGTGAAACAAAAGAATAATGATAATTAAATAATAAAAAAATAATACCACTACGCACAGAGGGAAAATTTTGTGATTTCAGTGGCAAGAAATCTATAACTCTTCACCCAATGATGATAATCGAATAATTCTTTTTTCATTAATGAACATATAATTTCAATAATAAAAAAAATATATATCAACCAAAGTCTTATAGTATTCGACAAATGTTCAAATTGCATTGAAAATTCCAATTTTTCACGTGTGATTTGAGCAGCTTTTTATTCGTAGCTGGAAAACTTACCTTTATTTGCAAGTACTAGTACTCAATATTTAGAACTTATTGGAGCAGGAGACACAGATCAATAATTCATTTTCCACCTTGGCTTAGTACTTTCAAAACAAGATTATTCAATTATGTTTGAACCTTAAGAGCAGTTACACCGTTCTAGATAAACTACTCTCAACTGCAAAGATCATAAATCATTTTTCATACCTGAGATAAGACGAAACGCCCAGCTCAGTAATTATGTCTTTACCCGCCTATTTTGAAATGCATTCTTATTGCATTATGAAGTAATGCTATGATAATTGGATCATGTATTTATCATCTCCATAGTTTTTTAAAAAATGATTAAAGGTAATATAATATTAAAGAAACAACTATATTGAATTCTTTTGTTTAAACAATTCATATTGAAAATACTGATTTTGCTGGATCGCGTATTTCAGAGAGAAATTCCATTCTACTGATTCAATTGGAAAATACGTATTATTATAAAATGACTAACGTGATATACCAGTTTCTAAATGCACTAATCTATACGATCTTAACGACATATATAAACTATAATTTCAGTAAGAAATCCAGTTCGTAGATACCTACGTTTATGATATTGGTATTCCTTAGGAGATTGGTTTATGCAAATCTCCCAAAATAGTCAACTAACTCTACTCGGTAACAATATCTGGCTATTCTCATTTCGTCAGTATTACAAAAGAGTTAAACATAGGTAGGTTACTAAATTAATATAGGTAATATCAAGTGAATAATTAAAATAAGAGAATAAGAAACTATATGTTAAGGATAGATTCAAAAAAATGAATCGATTCATCATGCTTATACTGAGAAATGTTAAAAAGCACCACGCCTTTTTATGCGGATGTTTCAGTATGTCTAATATCGATGGCACGTTACTAAATAATCGATTGATTTAAGATTCGTTTCGCATGCTATTTATAATTCAGGTAGTTGTAATGTTGATTCTAAAAGGATTTATATGGTGTGGGAAATTCTTAACAGGTATAACTATAATCTTGCGTGTAGTTATAATTTATTAACGATTAGATACACCTAGTTAATCTGATACATGTTATCTACGTAGTTAATCAGCTTTTCGTTGCCACAGCCTCTTAAATTAATGATCATAAAATTATAAATCCATGTCCCCTCGCAAGCGTTGTTGGCCAACGGTTACAATACAGGTAAAACACAAAACAATTTACCTTCAAGATACTTTGGTATTAACATCATATAGTAGATTCCACATTAGTGCAGATTGTTGAATCCGCACAAATTAAAGGACTTTTTAGGATAGTTGAAAAGAACTGGAGGTGTGCAAATAAATTACGGTTGAGGATTCAAATGAGGTTTGCAAGTAGGTCGAGTTACGCATTTTCGTTCTCAGCTTACATACTTCTGATTATAGATGAAAAATCATATATAGCGGCTGAATGATATTACAGTTACCTAAATGATTATATAAGTGCATCAGTGGACCCTAAAATATAACAAGTATAAGAGTATGTTTTAAAAAAAAAAAAAAAAATCAAGTTAGTGCGGAATCTGGAAGAAAAATGTCACTCTTTTGAGAGGTAAAGAGATCAAAGTGGATGTAATAAGTTTTTAAAAATCTTATTTTTCGAATCTCACTAGTAACATGAAGTTATAACCAATGTTTCATAGAAGTACAAACTTTCTTCTGTAAATGGTGATCTACTTTTTCTGTTCTAATATATCCAGCCATTCGTTTTACTGAAATCACTAGATTTTGGAATCACCATAATTGTGATGTTATGGTTGAATTTTTGGTAAACGTAGAAATTTTGATGAACAAAAACTACAAACTAAATAAATTCGTATTCATTAACTGTAGTCATTAAGCATTGCATAAACTAAAATTTTAACTTTTAAATATCAATAAGTTTTATATAAAATACCTCGAAATCTTCCCCTAGCTCCTAGAATTGTTTAGAATGAGAATGTAACTGGTAATTTGGTCTGTGTACTGAATATCTGATAATTTATTATAATTTTTTCCGGACAAACGCGAGATTAACTTTATAGATATTATTACGTATTAAACGTTATTTAATTTATATATTCTGATTGAATAGAGCCCATAAAGATAAGTTCGAAGTCATTTGGGAAGAATTGTAATTAATTATATTCATAGGTTCTACGAAGAGGGGAGGGGTAAAGATCTTAGGAATTTCCTGTTGAATAAAAATGGTCCCCTGATCGCTGCAAGACGACACTTCAAACTGACTGGTGAAAAAAATACCTATACAAAATATGACTAAAATTATAGAGTTCAAATATAAATATAAAAATCTGCAACACTTTCACTTACCAACTTACTTTGATTAGAAATTGACGTGTTTTGTTAAATACCATTTCTCAAAGTCACATTTTTCCACATCCAATTACTTATTTTTGTTTGTATTTTTTCTTTAATGAACACTAATTTTTTTTATTATTGAATAAACGTTTTTACTTGTGATAATTTGGCAATGCAAGCATAATACTCCAAGTCGTCTGATTTTATAATGCTCTATGTAGTTGTTATTTATTAAACAACGTACTACCTCCGTTTGACCAATTTCAATGAAATTTTTGCTGTCACATCGCGGGCATATACATATACCAAATACCTACGCAATTTCAGGTTAGAACGGTTTATAGTTCTTGAGCAAGTCTGTTCACTCACACACAGAGCATTTCGCGGGACTTGGTTATTTGGATTCTGGGGACCCCAAAACGTTGAAAACCGGAAGTCGAAATTTTTCACAATCGTACTTTCTTTCCCTTATATCGTAATACTTTCCCTTACTGTATATTTCATATATAGGTAAATGAAAGTAAAAAAAAAAAATCAGATTTATAAATTTCTTTTAGTATTGATAATAAAATGATATAAATTTGTTTTAGATCGTTTTATTTATTTTTTAATGAATATAATAATTTGAATATTTATTAGTATGTTGAATAATACAATATATTTTGAAATGCCAAAAATTTATTGGAAACATTATGATCCATCGCGAAGTTCTGCACCAGTTTTCATCGTTGGTTTAATCAATGTGATACGACTTATGTTGATTGGCCAAATAGTATGGAAAGATGCATACCGTTCGATTATCCAAGAATTAAAAGCCTTAACGGTACTAGTACGAAAGATTTAACTACATTTAAATTGCTCGGACGAGCTGGAAACTGTTAATAAATTATTAAAACCCTTATATGAGAGTTATTTAAAGCGAATTATTTAAAATTGGCCCAAAACGTGCGCAATTACAGCTATTAGATCTATTTAGATCCAATTTCTTAGGCAACCGCTAATCCACGCACAGCCATTCTGATCATCGATACAAAGCTAAAATTTATTTATTTTCGGAACTAGTTAATATATTCTTTAAATAAATAGTTTAGAACGAAATGAAAAGAGGACAAAAAAAAAAAAAAAGAACTTCAGTTATACTCTTAGGAAATACACCTAGGATGATTCTATACCTTAATAAATTTGAACTGAAGTTCTATAGCACTTTGCTCGTGAAATGTTATAATTGTACCTTAAACCCTGTTTCCAACTTATAAGTCATTGATTACTTAGAAATTAGTGCCCCTTATTCTTCTCAATACTTTAATTGTTTGGATGCTTGATATTTTAAGTGGCCCATAACTTTATCTCATATGTCAATAAAGGTTTCAGAAGTATTTTATACATGAAAAAAATTTTAAGGGGTTATTTGAAGCGTCTGTCAAGATTTTGGTCAATGTTCCAAATCTTTATTTAAGCTGTTTTTTTTCCTTTCCGTCCGATGTTGTCGTTCATCTCAGTCTCTTGCCCCTGTGAAGTCCCAAATATCTTAATTATAGAGATTTAAAAATTGGGGTATTATCAAGTGGAATGCATAAACCCTGATTATCACGTAATGAATACACTATTTATCTCATTTATTTTTATCGTATACTGTTTGCCATCTAAAAATATCATCTAAGTGATACTGGAGGATAGAAGGTTTTGAAGGGTTTTTGGGTGACGTAAGAAGTGCATTGTCTTCGGCGAACGTTTTTATTAAAGTCTGATAGGTCTCGAATAAGTCAGCCGTGTAAACGCTGGATAGCAAAAGTCCTTGGAAAGCATGGAGCTTTGCGGAACTTCAGCCCTTGTATGTTTTATTTAGAAATTTGTAGCAAGAAATCTTGAGTTCGGATGGAGTCAACCTTAAAGGGTAGGTGTTACGTTGCCCTTTTCGAATATCGACGCATCTACAAAAATTTTACTAATGATCAGGCCAATATATCCAAGCATCTATGTTGTTAACCAAGCATCTAGTTTTTAACCGTCATATACAGTTACAAAGAAAAACTCACTTCAGCAGTCACACAGACTTTGACTTGATAACTTATTCAAATAAACCGTAATTAGAACTGTATTTCTATATATTTTATTCTATATAGTTTTTTTTTTCATAAAACAACAATCTATTTAAAATAGTTTATAAATGGCAAGTAGACACTAATTGCAGAAAAAAAGATGATAGCGATAATAATTCCTTCTCGAGATCTTACAATTATTGATTGTGTACAATTGTTAAATAAGAAATGATATTCCTTATTCAACAACCAGTCATAAACGTGCATAACGCCTAGCTAAAATAAGAAGCAGTTTTTTGGAGTCTTGATGACAATTATTGAAAATTCATGATAGATGTTTTATAATTATTTTTAATCCTTTGTGAGTTAAATATCCTTTTTTGTCCATTATTAAATAAGCGCTTTTAAAATTGTTTAAAATTTTACGTGCCGTATAACATTAAATACCGATTTTGGACGAAAATATATTCTATTAGCACAGATATTGTAGGGATTACTTTAATTTAATATCATCATTTCGAAAACTGTAATCCTATAATTATACCAATATTATTCTTCACGATGGTCCTAAATAAAATGTGACTCCTAGATACCGAACAAAATTATTGTCTATCTAAATATCCAATCCATCCATCCATAAATATTGTCAATGGAAATGGATGGGTCCTTTTTTTTATTCAGCAAAAATCAACGCTATAATTTTCTATGGCTTGAACTCTTTCTATGACTTTATGGGGCCATAAAGAATCAATGCGTTGAAGATGAAATCTCGAAAAACCTCCCTTGACGTGACTCACACAAATTATTCCACGAAGATATTCCAGCGACTTGTCTAAAGGTCAGATACATTCCAGAACATCAAATTATGCAAACCGGGTTTCCAAAAAGCTAACGGCTTTGTCAAATTATTTTGAGATAATAAATTGAGCTTGATAAGGGCTTAATGAAGATTAAGCGAGAGAGCTATGAGGCATCGGCGACACCCTGAATAGACTAATCCTTCCGAGCTAGAGCGTTACTGTAGCAGATCATCGAGAGATAGCTCGCCGTTCAAACGGCTCATTTGCATCTCAATGCGCGCCTGTCTTTACTTAAGGCGCGTTCTTAACACGCTCAATTTACATATCATCGATCATTCCGATGATACGCATTCGTATTTATAATAAATATTGTACCGCTGAGAGCAATTCAGTTAATGAATTGCCAGTTGAAAACAATTTCCTATACATAAATTTTAAAAAATATATTTAATTATTACTGTTTTTAGTGGTAAATGATTGAGCGAGGGTGAGATTTAAATCGAAATCACGCTCAATCTCAAATAATTGTTTAGTATAAACAATAGTAGAAACGTCGGCACAATATATATGTTATTTCACATATAGTGTTTTCATTTGACCGCACCCCCAACCATTTCCATCTCACGTTTAGTATAAACGACATAGCAACATAAATCTGTATAAATTATAGGAGGCCATTGAAAAATACTTTGTTAAGAGACCTTCTCTCCTGATTTAAGGACCAGGAAAATGCCTACAATTTTGGGTTTCGCACTTCAAAAAGGAAAAATTGAAATATGAAGTAAAAAAAAGAAAAACATTATTTACTTTGGAACAATTGACAATGCTATCTTGGTAGCTATCTCTAGGAAGCAAACACCTCCCTCCGCGGCTCCACGGTTGCAGGAAGGTACGCGGTACCAAGGCCTCCACCTCCATTAGAACACGCGTGGGAGGTTTGCCGCTCAACTCCACGCCCACACCTACCACCCGCTAAATAAAATATTGATAACCTAATTAATACTAAAACGAGAACGGAACGAGAAAAAATGCCGTACCACGCCCCTGCCCTCACAGCAGGATTAAGATAAGCCGTGTATTATTACAACTATATTAAAGGATTATTATTACAACTTTATTAAAGGATTATAAATCTTCAGAGCATAGAAGTCAAATGATTATATTAATTTTAGTTCTATTCGACATCTCAAGAGCTTTTCGACAGTATTTTCTTCGTCCGCCAGGGCCACCTTCACATCTGCTGGCACACCGTTTCGAGACAGTACTCTTATGTATGCAGCGCATTCCTCGATCATGTGCTTTATACTGATGTATATTTCACTGATGTAATATATTAACGGCAGAATTAAACGCAATAGCTCAAGCTCTTTACCACTCCATGACATCTTCAAATGAAAATTTCGTGATTTGTACCGATTCCTTGAGTTCATTACGCGGTCTTGACCTATTGTACTCTGGCAACTCTGTCGTTGTAAGAATCCAAGAATATAGAAGAGAAAAAGGAAAAAAATGTTGACTTTATATGGGTGGCCATCATCGGGAACGAGCTTGCGGACAAGGCAGCAAAAGAAGCTTGGAACCTACCGTGCCGAGGATGTGCCCTGTTGTCGCCCTCAGGTCTGGCGCGTCCCCTGAAAGATACGTTAATAGAGGATGGCAAACGATATGGGAAGAAAGTGCACCTAGTAAATTGAAAGTAATTAAAAATAGCGTGAAAGCATGGGATAGCTCTTGCCGCAGCAACAGTCGTGAGGATGTGGTCCTGACGCGCCTGCGGATCGGACACACAAGGTTTTCCTTTATGTTTTTAAAATATTCTGCTCGGTTATTTTAAATTTTAGTGGTAAGGATGGTTTTATGGGCACTAATTTCATTTTTCTACTATTTTTATACTAAATTTAAATAAATTCCAATGTTTACAGCCTAAGCCTACTACTTAACGCGTTAATAAATTTGTTTACTACTGTATACCTTTTCAGGCAATTTTCAGCTGTGCTGGTAATAACTACCTATATCATGGTGACTACTCATGATAAAAACAATCCAAATAAAATTTTACTGTATTAAACCCGGATTTTGTGGTAAAAAGAGAAAACTTGTGATTAATTACGTAAATGGTTTTATAATATGTTTTTTTTACAAAATGAAAATATATCTTTACGAGGAAAAATAATCATAGGTCCCAAAAATGTCCACCTTTGCAAAAAGTAGATTTAGATCTTACCGTAATAATTTGTCAAAAAACAAAAAATTAAATTACTGTTAAAAATTAAATTTGTACTGCACAAAGTACGTGTTGTTTTCAGAAAAAGAGACCTACGACTGGCAGATTACACAGGTTTAATCCTTATAATATGCAAAAAAAAAACAACTGTAGGACGTGTATCATGCCTCAATAACCACTAATAGTTGAAAAATCAGGATGAATACTCACATCTTTTGTTGTCTTTGTAATGATTTTGAAAATGAAACACGTGACAACTCACTAACTGCACCTAAGTAAGTAAGACAAAAATGTTAACTCATGCCTTCTTAAAAACTCTTACTTCATGTTCAGGGCGTTTCTACCATTATGTTTGTGCATATTTTTAAAATAACTAGGGTGCCCATGAGACCATCTTCGCACTTAATATCCATGCTAGGTTACATTGATCGGTTGAATCGTGTTTAATTAAATACAAAGGTTTATTGCTATCTGTAAAAAAAAAAAAAAAAAAACATTTTCTCATAATTATGGCCTTCAGTTTACTTGAAAACAAACAGAAATCCAAGTCCAATGTGAGTCAGAGCACTTTATCCAGATCTTTATGGTTTTTGTATTAAATGTTTGTACAAAAGGAATGGATTTTCCATACTTAGCCGAACACCAGCCCCATTAAGTTACAGGGAATATAATTAACATAACTAAGTTCTTATTTTTTAGAATGATAAAATAAAGGCAACATATAGTATTTAATTTTTTATGACCTAAATTCAATAAAATCTTACTATGCAGTAGTTTAGGCATGCAGAAATCATCCATTATCTTTTCCAGAACCAAAGATCCTAGCCGTACGACATTCAAGCAGAGCGTAGGTCATGAACCCCGGACCGAGAAGAAGAAGAAACTTCCCGAGAGCTTTCCTTAATCCTGATTAGCTCAGAGGGGCCAACGTGATTCCTAATTTCCACCGAGGATTATTCCTCCGTGACCGAGCCGTCCGTACGGCCTAGGAAGAGGGCTCCTTGTCTTGTTGCTCAACCGGAGAATCAGTCAGGATTAGCTAGCGTGATATTTGTCTGTATTAGGATCCTCCGCTGTGCTTAGTCACTTGGGGTGTTGCGACATCATCGTCAGGAGAGGAATCCGTCGGATCTGATAAGGGGCGCATTCCTATAGGCGGAAGGGTATTGTTGGTAGCTCCGGAAACCAAACACCGTTTATAAGCATTTATCTGTTTTGTTACAAATAAGAAACATGATAAAGTGAATTAGCTACTTGCCTTAACTTATATGAGGAATTATTTATAAATTCATTGATAACATGAGATTTTGTTCAGTTTTAAATAAAATTATATTTTTATAGGACTGTTTTATTTATAATTTTACATTCATACATCAGTACAATCGGTTCATTTTAAACATACGATTCAATAAAAAATTATGACGTGGGTAGGTTCTCCTATCCAGAGATATTGCTTTACTTATCATATCATTCTTCATATTACATATCTATTCTATTATAAAATATTGCATTCTACTTAAGATACACTCCTTCATCAAGAGGATTAATAACGGAAAAGGAAACTTTTTCTGCTTGACGCAAAATTAACAGCAGATACCTTGCTAAAACGGAACGAAGAGTTTTAAACCCATGCACAAATAGGCCAAAGTGACATTTATTATTAGAAGTGTTCCAGCGAAGGCAATCATCTCTGACCTTACACCAGGAACATCCGCGGTTTCTTTAATTAGAGGCTTTCCCGACGAAAGGGGAGTATCGGGAGCGGCAAATCGACACTCTCTGGAACTAAATACTCCGGATCCCAGTTCTCTGCAACTCACCTCATTACCGGGCCCCGGCCGAATTCTCCCTTACTTCGTTAGCCTAAGAGTTTTTGTGCAAATCAAAAGTAATAAGGTAACTGAAACAAAATTTTAAGAAGTGGTCATGAGAAAAAGATAAAAAGAAAGTAGGAGATTTCTCTTGGTGACTTATAGGGAAGTTTAAAGTTTGTTAAGGAGGACAAATAAGTGAAAATCACCGAGTCTAAGTAATTATTTCGAATACGACTTTCACCCACCCCCTCTTCTCCCAAATCTCAAAATAAAAATTCGAAGTTAATTTAAGGAATAAATAATATAAGTATTTACAATACTAAAAACAAATATACTAATAAAGGTATAAATATATACCTATAAAATATATATAACCAATAAAATAGAATAATAAATAAGCATCTATAAAATAAATGCATTTTTGGAAGTAGTATTGAAATTGACTAAGCGTGAAACTTTTATATAAGATTATGCCATAAAGAACTCAAAAGCTGAGATGATCAATTAAACAAATTGAGTCACATTTTTAAGCTAGTATTCCATAATGCACCAATTACTTGGTTGATAATTACATCTTTATAGAAATAGAAAAAAAATAGTTTGCAATTAAAAAGTATTGTTAAAATATTGTTAATAAATACCAATCAGTTATTTGAATTAAATTTTTGAATAAGAATAAACGCGAGTAAATTTGTACGATTAAAATATATATTTTTACTATTTATAATTAGAAATGCAAGATAACTTTCATATATCAAGTCATCCCATAAGTAAGTCGGCTTTTTATTGCGTGCTATAAGGTATAGGATAAAATCAATGAAAGACGTTCAATCAAAATTTATTGTAAAATGTATTTACCATCTTGTTGTATAACAGTTTAAAATCTTGAAACCAACTTTTGTATGCCTATTCTGAAAAAATCCTTTGGTTTTGAATTAAAGAAAGCTAACACCTCGTTTTTCACATCATGGACTGAATTCATGTTCTTGCCGCTTAATGAGTTTTGGAGACTGCGGAAAAGGTGATAATCCGAAGGCGCCTGGCCTGGGGAATACGGTGGGTGAGGAATTATTTCCTATCCAAGGTCCTTTAAATTTTTCAATGTTTGTTTTGCAACATGGGGCCTCGCATTGTCATGATGGAATAAAATTCCGCGTCTATTGATAAGTGATGGACGTTTCCCCTCAATTGCTCGCTTCAATCGGTCCAGCTGACAGTACAGATCTTTAGTGATAGTTTGGTTAAGATCAAGGAATTCATGATGAAGGATCCCTTCGATATCCCACCATACAGACATCATAACTTTTTTCGGATGAAGTCCTTCTCTCGCTTCTGTTCTAGGTGTTTCTGCAGGTCCTAACCACTACTGCAACCGTCTAACATTCCGATAGAAAACCCACTAATCATCTCCAGTTACTATCCTGTTCAGAAAAGGTTCTTGATTTAAACGGGAGAGGAGAGAAAAGCAAGTGTTCACCCGCTGTTGCAAATTACCGGGGCTTAATTCGTGAGGGACCTAATTATCCAATTTTGGTACCTTACCCATTATCGAAACAAAAATAAATTGAAAAAGAGGGATTAGTAATCTAAACATAAACAAATAGAATATTAATAACCGATATTACTTATGGGATGGCCTGATAAAATAGAATATTGACATTATTTGAAATTCATGTGTTTCAATAGATAAGTAACATAAAAATGATAAAAAAAAATCTGGTGCGTGCGCGCAACACACAACTTTCACTTACCAACTTACTTAGATAACAAATTAATGCGTTTTGTTAATGCCACTTCTCAAAGTTACACATTTTCCACATTCATTTCTTATTTTTGTTTTCATTTGCTCTATAAACCCCTCAGCACATTTTAATAATGATAACGCTTACCTGATATTAAACAACACTCAATTTTCATTAAACATGACGAATATGAAGAAAATCGTTAAAGCCGTTTTTGAGATAATCTAAAAATTAGAAAAGAAGTTATGAAATAAAGTGTTTCCTTCGGTTGATCAATCTTGATGAAATGTTGGCTATCACATCTTTGGCATATACATACATAAATACCCAGTTTGATCAAAATCGTGAAAGCCGTTTTTGAGTAAATTAAAAAAACACGTGAAATTGATACAAAATTTATTAAGTAAAGTCCCCCCTCCGGTTGATCAATTTTTATGAAATGTTGGCTATCACATCTTTGGCATATACATACATCAAATACCCAGTTTGATCAAAATCGTGAAAACCGTTTTTGAGTAAATAAAAAAAAAACACTTGAAAATGATACAAAATTTATTAAGTAAAGTCCCCCCTCCGGTTGATCAATTTTGATGAAATGTTGGCTATCAAATCTTTGGCATATACATACATCAAATACCCAGTTTGATCAAAATCGTGAAAACCGTTTTTGAGTAAATAAAAAAAAACACGTGAAAATAATACAAAATTTATTAAGTAAAGTCCCCCCTTCGGTTGATCAATTTTGATGAAATGTTGGCTATCACATCTTTGGCATATACATACATCAAATACTCAGTTTCATCAAAATCGTGAAAGCCGTTTTTGAGTAAATAAAAAAAAAACACTTGAAAATGATACAAAATTTATTAAGTAAAGTCCCCCCTCCGGTTGATCAATTTTGATGAAATTTTTACAGTCATATCTCGGGCATATAAATAGATCAAATACTCAGTTTCATCAAAATCGTTAGAGCCGTTTTTGAGAAAATCGAAAAAAACTTAAAAAGTTATTAAACAAAGAACCCCCTCCCTTTGAGCAATTTTGATGAAATTTTTGCTGTCACATCACGGGCATGTACATACACTAAATACCCAATCTCAGGTTCGCACGGTTTATAGTTTTTGAGCTAGTCTGTTCACACACACACACACACACACACACACACACAGACACACACACACACACACAGACCATTTCGCGGGACTTGGTTAATTGGACTCAGGGGACCCCAAAACGTGTATTTCCGTTGAAAACCGGAAGTCGAAATTTTTTACGATCGCAATACTTCCACTTACTATATATTTCATATATAGGTAAGTGAAAGTAAAAAATCAACAATTTACCTGATTTGTCAATAATATATTTATTTTATGTTGTTATTATTATTTCCATACTAAATTATTCCAGTAAATGTGCTAATATATTTATCGCCAATATCATTAAAATAATATACAAGCCAAAGTTTAATAATAATACATTAATATGATACAAAATTTACTAGAGTATTTATGATAATAAATCAGATGAAAAAAGAGTTGTAATTTATGGTCCATTCCTGAGAATCGTAAATTAATGAATTTCTGCTAAGTTTTGAAGGATTCTGGGAATAATAAGTAAAATGTCAAAAAAACTAAAACATGAATTTAATTTAAGTTCTACCCGATGGGAATGTACTTCCATATTTGATTGCATTTTCTAATTAACGGTCCAATTTTCTTCTTCTTCTTTTTCTAATTCAAAATTAATGAAAACGATTTCGGTCGGGACTTCCTTATAAGTTACTCTTCCTTTATAGGTTTGTAAAGTTTTATGGCTGCTTAAAAGCTATCTATTCCTAATCCCTAATCACTTCATTAACTTTATCGCATTCCATGCGATATTTACTGGTACTGAAAAAGACACTTTTATCAAGACTGATGTTTTTTTTAATGAACAAATTAATGACTTCTAGGTGGTGTAAATTAATTTTTTTTTCAATGTTTTTTAAGGAATAAAGACTATTGAAGGATGAATTAAAGCATCGACCCGAACGGTCCTGGCTTTGCCGAATAAATGGAAAAGTATTTTCCCACACCTGGAGTGCATGTCACAAAAGAAGACACCCACCCGCTACTCTGAGATTGTCACCCACAAGGCGAACCATAGCTCATCAAAAGGTTCAACTTGTTCCAATCCGGGCTATAAGTAGGTGATAGAGATTTTTTACAGTTGTGGCAGTCGTCTTTCAGGGTTCCTTTCGGGAATATCGAAAGATGGGAGTATAACAGGGGAACTAAATGCTTGGAGGAACTCGAATACAATTCCCTTCCATAAAGGTCTTTTATATTTGCAGTGGGTGGGTGTGCCACAGGGAAGGTCTCCTGACCCCAGGGACGATTCAAGGCAGAATAGATAAAAGAATCTTGCCATTGAAAGATTCGAACCACAGACCTTCAGCATAAAAGTATCCTGTCTTATCATTGAGCTCTACTAATTCCTCATAACTATTATTAAAAAAAGAAGGTATTCATTGCTTTGTGTAAAAGAGTGCTTACATATTTATTTTATTTAATCTTTAACACTAAACCTATCAAAGGGGGGAAACAACGCTTTTTAGACTTTAATCTAAATTGTTAAATTCCAGGTTTTTATTTTTCTTGAACTTACTGCACTATATTTTCTATAATATATAGCTGTTTAATTTTTCAATATATATTTCTCTTCTTCTTTCGTTATTCCTGATAATAATATGTACTCTTACCGTTGTCTACCCTGAGCGGTCTTTTGGCCGCTAGAATATATATGAAATCTTAAGTTATCTGCATTGAAATCTCCAACTTAATACAAAAACAGTAGCTTTCCAAGAAAATGTCATCCGATTGTGTTCTAGGAAAACGCCATGTGCTTACAGTTGTCTTATGATGGGTATAGAGCGACTGCTGGTAACTCACGAGGTGAGACAAAATGGCGATCATTCAAATTAGATTACTGGCTCTGTACGCGGCATTATAAATATTTGCGAGGTGATTAGTTCTATTTGTAACAGTACGGGATGAAAATAATAAAAACGTTTGATAAAATAAAAAAAACACTGTATTCAGATCAAATAATAATGAAGAAACTTTTGTTGAAAAAAATAAATAAACCACTTGAAAATATTATAGGTCTTAATATGCAGTTTTTTTAGCAAGTCACAGTATCCCACACACTTAATCAACAGACACTCTAAGAGAGTTTATATTCCTAGTTACCCGCAGTGTAGCCAGGTATAAATACATTTATATAATTTGTGGCAACACTGACAAAGGCAGGTTTCTATTAGAAGTAAGTGCTGCTACAATTCCAATCAACTGGAAAAGACTATAATGTTTATTTCAAAAGCGGTCATTTGACCGCCATCGGTAGAAATAGGTATATGTAGGTAGGTTTAGTGTTAACATTTTATTTCCGTTTCGGCTTCCCCAAAAGTATAGTGGTATGATGACCTATGGTACAAGGGGCAAATTAAATCGCGGGTCCGGAGCCTGTTTGGCATTGAATCGCTGCACCGCTGACCTCTGTTGGGGGTAGATAGATAAGAAGATACCGAACTGTCGGAGAGGTCAGAACAGTTATTACTGTCACTCACCTATCCATGAAATAGGTAAAAAGGGAAAGTATTGTGACGTGAAAATTTTTGACTATTTTTGGTTTTCAAAGGATAACGCGTCCAAATAACCAGGTTCCGCAAAATGGTTTGGGTGTGTGAGTATGAACAGACTAGCTCAAGAACCTGATATTGCGCATTTGATTTATGCATATGCCCGCGATGTGACAGCAAAAATTTGATTAAAACCCCGGGGGGTGGTTGGATTAGAGATTGGATTTATTACAACCCACTGCAGCATCGTCCGATATAATCTCAAAACATTATATTTTTAAAAAATTGATATATTGGCATAATTAAAATACACATTGTACATATGTGACATACATTCTGGAATCATGAAACCATATATATGAATAAAAACTATTTCACAGAGCGGACATTAACGAATGGTAATACAACCGCTTAGCAAACGACGATGCTCCAGCTAGGATGCGGGTAGCGATATTTTCTCCAGTATTCACTTACGACCCAGTAGTCAACTCGTGTTTGAGCGTGCGTGCATGTAAGAGCATCAAAAGAAAAAAAGAGAAAGTATAAGAAGCAGATGCATGTAGAAAAGAAATAATATCATTTTATTGCTTCTTTCTTTTCCTTTTTCCGATTTTATTAGCCCGCAGAAAGATATGAAACGAAACCGCAGCGCAGATGATGCTATGAAAATTATCGTCAGGAAAAAATATGTGCTAAGCGAAGTCAGGCTGTAAATTAGTATGCCTTAGTAATTGCTTCAATAACCAACTTTAAAGATTATAAGAAAAAAAAATCGCTTTTATCTTAAAGATTTACAAGCATATCTCATATCTCATTCTGAACAGAAAAAAAAAAAAAAAAAAATAACCTATTTTAAAGTACAAAAATATTATGAAATCTCAAAATTCCATGATAGAATAACATAGCGATAATTATAAACCCTTATATATACAAATTAGAGATATTTCCATTCCCCCAATTTCAGAATCAATTTGATTATTTTTTTTATCCATTACTAATGATATATTATGATGAATGATAAACGTAGAAAAAAATACTAAAGGTCGTGGATTCGCATCCGGCATGGCCCTAGGATGTTTTAAAGGGAGTATAAAATCCATGGCTATGCCGTCAGACGTATAATATAGGTCCCGAGCCTGTACGATGTCAGGTACTCGTTAAGGATCCCTATCCTAATTATAACTTAATAGGCAAAGTTTAGGACTCCCACTGTAGAATCGTCCATTAAGTGACGTTAATTAGCAAAAAATAAACAAACATTTGTTTAGGGTATTTATCCTTCTTCAGAGCACTGCTGGGAAAAAATGATTGTAAATTGATTTTCCGCTTTGTCAAAATCAAAATCGTAATGTTTTGTAAATATCAAGAACATAACTATTTGTCTATTATTAATTAAATAGTTAATACTTCTCCTTCTTTAAGACTAATTATTTCAAACGGGTCAAAAAGGTCACGTGAGGGTCGAAACCAAAAATATTCCGACATGGGACGAAGCGGTGATAGGTTTCTCCGACCCGAAAGCAGGTACCCTTGAGCCGCTATTACTTTCCGAGTTTCTGCACTGACGCGGCAGATTCCCGATCCGGCGTACCAGTGACCCACTGCTTAGGGGAAATCTGTCGTTCCCCACAGCTCTCATTCGAGAAATTGTTTTCGAATAGCGCACCGTTAATTTTCTCGTTTGTAGGCAGGTGAGCTTTTGGAAGCCGAGAAGAAAAGTCAGCACCCGACCGGGGGTTAAGTTAAATATAATGACTGCGCGAAACAATGATAGGGTTCCCCTTTCACCAAGCAAATCAGTCACCGTGTTTAGTAAATAGCTCAAACCTATTTTTTTCTTTAATTGACTTATTTAGACACGTTTCCCTGTAAGTCTCCACAAGATCAAATTAGGATATTTATTTCAAATATTCTGGTTCTATGTATGCTGACTTCGAAAACAGCCCAGAGGATCTATGATAACATTGACATAGTAGTGAGTCAAGAAAAATAGTTGTATAATAAGATCGATAAATTCGAAGCATTTATTTACGGGATCATATCATTAAAATTCTGGAAATAAGTTTTCCAGGGCATGAATTGATCGCAGTACCTAGCTCCAGATTTTTAAAGTTTTTGTAATCAAAATACGATGTGAACAAGAATACTAGCTAAAAGGCAGAGTGTAAAAAAGGTAACCTTAAAAGAGATTTGAAACCGATCAGGGTTCTCTGGGTTTTTTCTGAGTTTATTAGTTTTTCAGGGGACAGTAGTAATTATTTTTTTTTCTTTATTATTATTTATTTTTAATAATTGAAAATGAATTTTAACCGAACATTAGTTTATGTGAATTATTTCATAAGATAAAATTATGGCAATTTTTAATAGATGAATAATTAATACTGATTCAGACAATTGATGGTACATGATAGCAGCAGTTTGATTTATTTTATATTATCGTTCTTTATTTCCTTTTGTTATTCTTCCGTCTCCGTTATTGCTCGTTTGTTTACATAAATATGTATAATATTATTTATTTTGTGTTCATTTAAAATAGTTAAGAAGAAGGTAAGTTGCAGGTTATCGGATGATTAGATTTATTTTTATTTTTTTATGTTACAATCAATGAAGAACCTTTTTATTGTTTTCATTTATATACTATGATTTAGAAACAAACTTAGGTAATTTATGATATCTGTAATATGGGTCTATAATTTTATCATGTATTGCTAGAGGCTATTATTTTAATTTCTAAAATGGTGTATATATTGTAGGTATATAAGATATTTTCAATCATGCATATATATGTGAGACTGGATTTATGTGTATGTATGTATATTACAGATTTTCAATAATAATTCAATAATGGCCAACTCTATTTGTATGGGGAAAACCTCAAATGCAAATAAACTCTATTCTATTCTATTCATATGATAAAATATTTTTGTTAGGACAAATATACATCCTCCATGTTACTCTGTATTACAAACTATTATCCAAAAAGTCCAACCTTATTTTCTTCGCACTCAACGTCGATGGAAAGCCATCCGCCATGGCACTCAGTTCGCCAACAGCCGCGTTATCTTAGGACAGCTGAGGGGAAGGACCCTCCGCCCTAGGTGCGGCCATGGAGGCCTATATATCACAGTGTCCGCTCTAGAGGGGTTTGCTTTACATATATTTATGCTCACAAACGAGGAGGATTATATATTTCATTCCGACAGTCAATTTTTCTACGATTCTATTTTCGGTCCTAGGACACAAACCTTGGAGTGACTAGATCGCTAGCTAGATATTCCCAACCAACCAAAAAAGAAAAGAACATAACCAGTGGTTTGAATATGGAATTCTACAAACCAAGTCTGTGAGCAAAATAAAATAAATTTTTTCTGGAAAATAGATGCCATTAAATTTTATAGTTTGAACAAAGGAATAATAATAATAATAACCGAATTCGAAAGAGGAGGTTAATCAATTCGATACCTATGTGCCTTTTTTTTTTCTATGTATGTTCACCGATTAATCCGAGATGAATGGACCAATTGGAACGAAACCTTTTGCATCTTGTAAAGTATTTTCCAGAGGTGGTCCCATTATAACCTTTTTGGGTTCTTAATTTATTTAAGAAGTTATCGGGAAAAAAAATGCAAATAATTATTTAATTACCACTCAAAATATTTACTTATTAGCCAGGCACATCCATTTTCAACAATTTTTAAAGATTGGTCAAAAAAGGATCAATTGGAACCGCTTTTGATAAGAATTGGAATTTTTTAGTATTGATTTTCGAAGGATCTAGACGTTTTTGGAACAAACGCATTTAACACATTTTTTTTTAACATGAAAAACTTGAAAACAATGAAGAAAAAATTGTTTTAAAAAATGGATGTAACCGGTTTTGAAACCAAACGCTTCATATATAAGCCAAGCTCCAACGACTATTAAATTGTTGATAACTAACAAACTGTTCATCAACTTTCCCCATCTCTTTTATTCTAAATTTGATTGGTTGATTTTAAGCAATGCTCAATACTGTTTTAATGTCAATGAATCGCTTGGGAAAACCATCGCCAATGACCCAAGGTAGAGGCGAAGATTAAGGAAAAAAAACTACTATTTTTAAAAATAGATCTTTTCGACATTATATTAAATTCATCAAGGTCAGAATAAATAATTACTTGAAGGCCTATATCCATGCGATGTTAAGGTAATATGTCAAAAACGTGTAGGTACTTAAAACTAAAAAGTTACGAAAAATTGATAATCAAATATTTTCGATTTCGAATTATTTTAGTCTTCGAAAACCAGCCATATATCATATTGGGATACTTAATGGTGTAATTAAATGATTTAGTTAAAGGCAAGTTTCGTCAACAAGTTTTGAGGGGGCCATATTTGACATGGTATCCAGTATTTGAGGAAGGCATAGGGGGATTTAATTTGTGGGGAACCACGCGTTTCACCTTTTGTTAGCTGAGTATTTTTAAAAATGTACAAATGGACACGTTCAACCATCTAATCTCTATCTCTATTAGTGGATATTGCACTAAGGCATTCATTGCATTTTCTTGTATAAAATAAGGTATACATACGTGTGAACTGAATTACTCCTAAGAAGACTCACCTGCAATGAAAATGAAATACTTTAATTAACAGACAAGTAGAAACCTAAAAAAAATAAAATTCGTTGATCTATGTTTTATTATTAGCTAGGGTGCCCGACTTCGCTCCGGTAGTTGTGTGGTAGTTTTAATAACAGGAAAACTTAAAAATTAAAGGAAATATAGAACAAAATTAGCACTTTCTTGAAACTTTTAACATGATATCAACATTAAGATTCGAGATCTGCAGAGTCCGCCCAAATAAGGAACCCTATATACTTTAAAGGGGGTTGAAAATGGTGAATGAACAATTAATTTTGCTGTAACTTTGTCTAGTCATGCATCGTTTTTGATGGTTTCTGTGATTCTGAATCCTATAAGCCCATTCCAAGCAGTCAGCAGATAATAAGTTATTAGATTACAGTTGAAAAACCTATTAGTTAAAAAAACCTATATTTCGAGTACAACTTAAGCGCCGACTACTGTGATGGTCCTATTAGATCCAGAAGTTTAGAAACTACCGAAGATTCATAGAAACTTTTATTTGAAGACCTTTCTTCCAGTTCAACCTCCTTTAAGATATCCCCCCCCCCCCCCCGTAAATTCGCCGGACTCTGCACCTAATATTACAAAGTGAAAAGCAAAATATCATGAGGGCACAATTTTTTCATCATATTTCTTCTTTTTATCCTGAACTATGAGGGGTGATAAAATCTTATTGAAAAAATGTTGTAATTGGAGTTAGTCATTTTTTCAACTGGAATGCTCATCATTCATACTAATAAAACCATTTTTCATAATTACTTACAATAAGAACACTTCAAACTTTTTATTTTCGATTTATAATCAGTCAATTCAGCTCTTCTTTTTTGTTTTATTTCTGTTTTCATTCGCTCACTGTACTACTAAAAAATGTTCACTCATATTGCATTAAATATACTTAAGTATATGTTATATATTGATTAAATGTAATGTGTTTATCAATTAACCTTCTTATGAGAAAATTAATTTTGTAAGGTATCCAATCGTTTTCTAATTGATTGCAGATATGTAAAATCATTATTTTATTTTGAAAGAAAAGGTGAAACTAAAAAGGTTTTTAATAATTTAAAAAGAACAGCTGAAAAAATATCTACCTAACCTTTACTAACTGAACGGAATGAATGAACAATAAACATTGAGTGAAACGCACCCTAGCGCTTCCTAGTAGCCTAGAGCTCGAACTAAATTTTTCATTCATAAACTCTTATGTCTTTCTCAGGTAGGCTAATTACATTGTGCGAGAGGCTTAAAATTCCAGTCCTCTTCTCTTCAATTTAACATGCTTAAGAGAAAAACGGAAACCTTCTTCTCCGTTAGGGCTTATGTAGCAACACGCTGACATAACTTTCTTAAACGTACGTTGAGTCGTTTTTGAGCCTTATCGGCACGCACATTGTACACTTTATAATATATATTGATTTTTTAATAATAAAACTCAAATTATCTTATTCACACACATTAGTAAAATATAAATCATATTTAGATTTTAATCGGGGGACTACAGCTTACTATTGCCAACAAATATATCATAAGTTAACAAACACCATAGAAATAACATTTCTTTATGACAATTTTAAATAAAGATATATGGTGAATATTGTTTATAACAATTAAAATAATATAACTAATTATAATGCAAATATATCCGCATATAATGTTGGTCAGTTGTTTTAATATGAAGGCGTAAAACGACATATATTTTAGATACACATATCACCATATATATCTAAATTTACAAATCTTCATTTAAGTTGAAAGTTGCACTCGTGGAATTAGTATCAGCTTAACATTTTACTACAGCACTTAATATGGACTGAGGCACGAACCGTTGGCGGTATACGACGAAATAAAAATATGTTTTAATAAACAGTAGGCTCCCGCTTAAACGACTTTCCGGATTAACCGGCAGTAGCGGTAACAGGAAAAAAAACTTGTATCTTAAAATCATTTTAAGACATAAGTTTATAATACATTATCCTTAAAGACACATAGCTTTGTGAGACTCCCATCCACTGGTCACAAATTTAACTTTTTTGTGTCGCGGTTCAATAGACATTAAATAGATTGAAATGTTGGGAAAAAAGGTTTTTTGTCTATTTTTTTTTTTTTTTTTTTTACTATTACTCGAACAGATCTATTTAGATAAAACAAATCCATTAGAAGTTAAGTTTATTCATGAAACTAAATTCCTATCCTTCATTCATTTCATAATAAAATGAGGAGAAATGACTGCGTGTATTATTGCCGTTAGACGAGACCGATAAGAAGACATTAAGTCCTGAAAAAAAAAAAGTAACTGATTTTGGTAGGAGCTAAGTGACATGATCGTTAAAAATGTTTGTAAATCGTTGAATGGCCAAAAAATATTATCATCTTGAATTAATATGCATATAATCTTCTTAGCATTTTAATGTTTCCACAATATATGAGTTAAAATATTATTAGTGTTTTAATATTCATTTTATAGATTCCGTATTCATATATATATTCCAGCTTTCCCGCTTATGTGGCAATGTTTCGGTACGAAAAATACGGAAAATCGTGATTCTACATTGGGGGGTTATGTATTTTCTTTGAGTATCTACATTACACCTCAGCATGCAGCTTCGTTTATTCATGCACATCTGTAAATCTTAGGACTGGTACTAGCTGTTCGGATCGGTATTAGCGGAAGAAGATGAGGTCCATTAAAACAATAGGCGAAGCAAGGAAGATATTTTATGGCTCTGGCTCGGTAATAAAACTGACCGAAGAGTCTTCGGACGGACGCCTTCGGTTAATAGTGCCTCGGGATATGCGTCCACTATATCGGCTCTCCGTGAATATTGTTCAGCCTATCTCCTTCCGAGACCTGCTATGACTTTGGTTATAAAGTACCAGCAACAGGCTTTCTTCGAGAACTTGTAATAACAACGCTACTTAACTGAACTATCTTACGGGCGTAAATATTTGAAGTGCATATCTTTATTATGACTAATATTACGGTATAGGTTATAAAGAATAATCGAGGGAAGCGAAAATAGTAGAGAAGGTGTTCAGAAGTAACGCTTCAACGTTGTTGTTTTATGAAATACCTCCACTATTTACCTCTTGGAAAATAGGAAGAGGATTATAATGGAATTATCGGGAAGCAAAAGGGTTTTCAGTCTTGTACATTATTAACTATTTTAACTTCTATAGATATTTTCTATTCAAGGGAGAAAAGATTAATTCATGTTGCCACAGTTAACTTGATTAGAACTCACTATAATTTGTTGGAAAAGAAAAAGAATCCATTTTAAGTTGTTCAGTTTCTTGTATAAAATCGTAAAATATATAGCTCATTAGTTAACGAAAAACCTCCATAATATTATTCTAGTAAAAGAGACTGAACCATGATGATTCAAGACCCTTCTATTTTAGATCTGAAGTCTCGAAAATTTTTTTAATAAAGTGAATTATCATTCGAAAAAGTAGACTAAGACATAGACTGGAAGTCAAAGACCCAATAATATAAATAATAATAAAATTGTCAAAAATCATGATTAAAATTCCTTTCATCATCCTTCCAACATTTTGATATTCTATAAACAAACGTTTCACTATTATTCAATTTCTCAATTTGTTATTAATATTTAAATAATATTTTGTTGTATTTTGCCAACTTCGCACCCCTCCTCTAAGTACATAGGTACAAAAAAAAAAAAAAAAAGAAAGAAAAACATTGCCATGATTGACAATTAGTAAACTGAGTTATTTTAATTAGGTAATTAGTAAACTTAGTAAACTGAGTACTTAATAGCGACAGGAAGTAGTAGGTATTTTTATATATTTTTATTTAGGTATTTTTTTTTGTGTAGGTATTTTTATTCAGATAGTATATTATATTTATCTTCAGATAGTAGATGTCATTTTATAGTTCACACTAATAAGAAGCCTCTTCTAAAAATATTAGTTCATACCATTAAATGGAATATAGTTTCATGATATCCATGACTCTAAAATATAAAATATGTTTTTCTGGCAGCTGTGCAGCTATCATTCTGAAGCCGTATATTTATTTATCCCTATGCAATAAGCTATTTAAATGAAAATATTCGGGAAAAAAATTAAGTTTTTCCTCTTTTTTTTTTTTACTTTCACTTACCTATATATGAAATATATAGTAAGGAAAGTATTGCGATCGTGAAAAATTTCGACTTTTTCAACGGAATTACACGTTTTGGGGTCCCCTGAGTCCAAATAACCAAGTCCCGCCAAATGGTCTGTGTGTGTGTGTGTGTGTGTGTGTGTGTGTGTGTGTGTGTGTGTGTGTGTGTGTGTGTGTGTGTGTGTGTGTGTGTGTGTGTGTGTGTGTATGTGTGAGTGTACAGACTAGCTCAAAAACTATAAACAGTGCGAATCTGAAATTGGGTATTTAGTGTATGTATATGCCCGCGATGTGACAGCAAAAATTTCATTAAAATTGATCAATTGGAGGGGGAACTTTACTTAATAAATGTTGTCCCATTTTTACGTATTTTTTTTATTTACTCAAAAACGGCTTCAACGATTTTGATTAAACTCGGTATTTGGTGTATGTATATGCCCACGATGTGACAGGTAAAATTTCATATCCCGTATTATCATTGATGAAAATAAAAACTTTTATTTAATAATAAAAAAATGTATTTCACTTTAGAGAGTAAATGCTCAAATTGAAACAATGATGCTCAAATTCTTTAAAGGATTTAAGGAGTGAAAAAATATGGTACAATATAATCTTTAATTAATTATATATTAGTTTATAAAAGTTAGTTCCATAATAAATTTCTGAAGGCAATAAAAAGTGATTTTAGAGGAACAGTAATCATTCTCGATTTCCAAAAAGGCATGAGAGGCAAACTTTACTACGAGTCGTAAATATGCCTCCTATGTCTCACCTTCAAAGCAAATCGCTTTAAAAACAAACAAGCAGTAAAAAAAAAACTCGACTGTTGATGAAATTAGGTTCCTTAAAAAAAAGAAATAAGCAATAATGAACCTAAAAGTAATGAGAACTTTCAAGTTTTGCAATATAGATACATTATAACTTATGGAGATATACAAATGTAAGCATATAAATTTGGAAAAGGGTGGCGTATTATCGAAGCACGTCGATTTATATCTAAGTAAGTTCGTAAGTGAAAGTTGTGTGTTACGCGCATCGCAGCAGATTTTTTTAAATATAGAGATATCTGACTTTTTCCAAACAATGTAAGCACAGGTACTTCTTGTAGCGCTGAAGAAGCTGGTTGACAACACTGGATGTTTTAATGGGGGTCGTTGACATTTCAGGGAAACTATTGGATGGTGTCGGTAAACGGTGAGAGATTCCTCCTGATGTTACCACTTTAAGGCGTACGAATGCCTATCCGGGTTCGAGAGAGCACGGGCTAAGATTACAGCTTCAAAGTATAGTTAGGAATCCGAACCGGTAATGGGAGAACAATTTTATATATTTAAAAAAATATGATGAAACGGAAAAAAATGTTTACGTACCTAAACCAATTATTATATATTGTATATTTTATTATATATTATATATTATCATTGATTCAAGAGAAAGCTGATGCATTAATGTTTGCGAAGCACACAATATAAAATTGCTAACAATGGTATCCAAATGACTTAAACTCCATCTTAATGTGACCGAAATTGAAATTTTCTGATATATAAGTGATAGCAAGTAAGTAAAATTCGATCATCGGCTGCCAATTTCAGTAACCTAACCTAAACAGCAAGACCGGTGACTTGACACGTCTGCTGAGGCACAGGAACAAAAAGAAACAGACGAAGAGAGATTGAAACCCTTGATTAGCTGGATAAACAAGAGGAAGCTGACGTGAAGCGTGGAGGCGGTCTACTTTCCATCTTTTGCTGGGACTCCATTTCATGACAGATAGCATCAACTAGAGAAAAACCAAGAAATGATGTCATATGTATTAAAAAGAAAACCCTTATTAAGATGAATAAATCTTCTAAAAGGAGTAAATGACACTTCATTACAGAAGAAGAAGTAGAAAAAATGTCAAACGTTTAAGCAAATCATCGGCTTACGTTTTAGCAGCTATCAGGAAACGAGATTTTCAATAAATTCCAAGCGAGCTCAGTTTCAGTCGATGATAAAATTACATTGTTAGAATAATTATTTTGTATTAGTATTAATTCAATCTTTATTCGTGGGTAACCATATTTTTTTAAATTAATTTTAAATATTTTATTTTTGAAGAGAAAAGATTGGGCTCCGCCGGTAGTCGAACCCGGGTCTCCCGCGTGACGTGCGCGGTATGTTAACCACTACACCACAGTGCTCGCTTCTAAGCGGAGCCAATCCCTCCTCTTCGCGCATGTCACGCGGGAGACCCGGGTTCGACTCAAATCTTTTCAATTAAAAATAAAATATTTAAAATATTTTGAATTAGGTTAAGTTTGTATGTTTTGATTATATACTTATAGGGTTAAAGTCATCACTGAAAGCAATAATTCACAAAAGAAGAAAAAAATTTACGTCAAGAAAACAGCAAGTTCTTACTATATAATGCGATTGCAGAGTTGAAGGAGGTAAAAATGAGCTTGGTAAAGAAGTTAAAAAAATATTAAAGGAATAATAAAAAAATAAGAAAGGGAGGGAAACAAAAAAAAAATGGTTTGTTTTTAAAATAAAAATATTTAAAAAAGAAATTTATTTTTTCAAATCCCCATTGCACATTGAATAATTTATTAAATGTTTTAAGTATTTTAGAACCTTTTACTATAAAAAATGTTACATTTTAAGGCTATCTTATGGTTTTGATAACGTTTTGTAGTATACATGTTTCTTAAAATTATTAACATGGAGTAATGGGGCTCATCCATTTTTTTGTGTTAAAAAGAAACTTTTAATAAAGAGATATTTAATAGTAAAAGTCTTGCTATTACTAATCAGGAATGAATGAATGAAATCAGATCGGTAATGTTGAAAAACCCAAAGTGATGTGTTTTCTGTTGTTACAAAAGGAGTTAAGTTATAAAATTAGAAGAAAAGGTGAATTAGAGTGAAATTCCTATAATTACAATACGGGAATAATTGAATGAAATAAAATCCGTAATGATGATAACGTGGAAAACCCTAAAGTGAAGCATGAGGTTCGGTGTTTTCCACTGGTGATTCATTTATTCAGGTAGAATAGAAACAGCTTTTTGTTGACAATACGAAAAAAGAAAAAAAAAAAAAAAAACTGAAAGATTACCAATACATGTTTGTGGATATATGGTATAGCAGAACTGTATTTGTTATAGTATCGTAGACTTCTTCATGCAAAGCGAGAGTGTTTTCATGGCCATTGAGAAAAATTAAATATTTTGGTTAAAAATCAGTTAGTCATTATTTATAAGGCAGTTAGTATTCGCAGTTTATACAATTATTATTATTAATGTATGAGGTGTACCTAGCTGATTGGTTTTTCTAGTCAATCCTCAAATATTAAGGAAGATATAAGAAGAATAAAATAAAGCTTGACTTGCGGAGAATGGGAGAGTAATGAAATCATGTACTCCATCTAACATATAAGGAACCATTGCAACACCAAAAGGCGTACGGAACCCTAATCTACTATTAGGGCCGTAATTACGAAGCATTGATCCCAGAAGACGAAGCTAGGGAACTTCCTCGACAGATTTCTGAGAAGAAGGTAAAGAAGTCGCTCCCGATCTAAAGAGCTGGCGTGGAAAATCGACAACAGTGGCGCGGCGAGGACACAGGCCAGGCCTTTGTATCCTCCACAATACCAGCTGCGGGCCCTCCAAGGCTTTGCGTCTCCATCGGCCTCTCCAAGCTGAGGGGTCGTCTAAGTCACAAGTACCAGCCGTAGCATAACAGAATCCAAAACCCAAAGGAAAGTGGTTATAGTTTAATATCGAAGGGTTTTTTTTTTGTTCGGTACCACTACCTGGCCATGTGTGGCATACGGGGGGTTACTCTACAGGTGTAACCAACCTATTCTAACCATGGTGGAAGGGTCGAGATTTATTCCGTGGGGCCTCCAAGAAATAAAAGTCAATCCTCCCAGGGCGGATTCGAACCGCCGCCGTTCGGCTCGAGCGTACAACAACAGGTCGCGCTCCTACACGCTCGGCTATCCCGGCCCATGTTATTGCTTGGAATTCGCACCAAAGGCAAGGCTCAAATTCAACCGGCAGTCTTCCAAAACATTTCTCCTACATCAGCTACTTGCCTCATCAAATAACCATGTCAGGTGCACTGGAGGTTAGGAGTGGTAGTTTTGGAGAAAAGACAGACGAGCCTTGTTGAAAAAAGGAAAGATACATCAGAACGACATTATGAAAAGATAGAAAGTGTAAAAGATCCTACGGCAAGAAGGTTCCATACAAATTAAGTAATAATTGGACTTTAAACATGAAGAGCATCCATGACCTTAAAATTATATTAATAGTCTGCTTAATGTTAAATAAGATTAAAAATATTGATTAAGATTCCTCTATGCGGAACCTGTCAGAAAGGGAAGGACAATTATCGACAGCTAAACATATAAAACAAAATAAATAGTTTTAAGTCCTCAACTAATAGGATGGTGTGATTTGAGATGCAACTTTTTCTAGACACGATTACCTTTATAAACTAATTGCTCCGGTAGAAGAAACTCCTAGCTCTATGTTTAACCTTATTATTGTTCTGAACTAAATAAAAAAGGCAATTAAACAAGAATTAACCCTCCGGCGGGAGCGCTGCGGCATTTGGACCGCAATATGAACATTCGTCAAAATATTAAGATTACTAATTGAATCAGTGAGCTGAGGGTTCCAGGTATTTGTAGACCGACATGTTCTGGCAGGATTAGACGGTCGTGCCCGCCGTTTTCCGGTTTTCCTCAATAGTTATATTGTCTTATTTGCAGTAGGTCTGTAAGTGCGGTCCAAACACCGCGGCGCACAGTGGTTGAAAATCGACTATTTTCGGAAAATCCTTGTAAAACCCGATCTGTGAGCCGCAAAAAAATAAAGTTGATATTATCATAACCACGATCGAATTTCCTATAAAATGTATAGGTTCGAGCCCCGCTTAACCGGCTATTCGGATTAACCGGCAGTGTAAGGAAAATAGAAAAAAAATTATACATCAATTTTCGACTCGAAATCGGCTAGTTTAAACACTTTTGCTGTTTTATGGTAGTAATATCATTGATAGTACTTGCAATATAATTTTATTTCAAGAAAAAACTCAAGTTAGGTAAAAAAAAAAATCATACATAAGAACTATCAATTATTTTTGTCGTTATGTTTTAATTCTTAACTATTAAATGTATATCATATTAAAATATAAGATTGGGATCATCCGACTTTAATATAATTTTGATAGGAGATGGTGGGATTGACTGTTCAATGTAGGTTTAATAACTGAAACTCTATCTGTGAAAATTTAATTCCCTTATTCACGCTAAATAATAGCTGAACCTTTTTTTTAATACCAATCTTCTAAAAACAAATGGATGCTTAAAATGAAAAGTGCCGAAGCCTTTAAGTTATCGGAGGTCATGTTAATAAACTTATTATTAATAATTTCCAAATTCATTCTAAAATCACGGTAGGTGAAAAAGATGATTTACTATCGACCTAACAACGATTCAGACTGACTTTATAAATGTTGCTACAGACCTGGTAAGTAAGGCATGATGTTTTACTAAACGATTAGTAATATCCTAATTCGAAGCACAAGCTCCATAGCGAATAAACTGCACGAAATAGCTTAGGTATTTCAATAAAAATAAAAATCCCACATGTACAGACCCAGGTGGACGCAGCTAGAATATGTTTTAATATTTCCTTGAATGTATCTTCTTCTCAAAAAAGTGGATTTTAAAACTGCGCTCGGCTGCGCTTGAAAAATATGGATTACCAAAAAAAATTTTGATTATATTAAGCAATTTATTATTATATTATCTCTATACATTATACCACCAATTGTAAGTAGTTGTTTTTGTTTTTTTATCGCCAAAGCTATTTAAATTTTGTTTTCTTTTTGCCAACCTTTTCTTTATACATCTTATAATCTTCATTCATTAGAAATGGCATAAACCTAAAGCAACGAGTAAACAACAAAAAAAAAAAAATTTTTTTATTATTTTCTAAATTGATTTATTTCTAATAAAATATATAGAAAACAAAGATGCGGTCCAAACACTGCAGCGCGCCCGCTGATGTAACTCAAATAAGCGCGCCCGCCGGAGGGTTAAGAAGACTTTCATGATTTCCATTTTAGTTAATGGTTCAGATAAAAGTAAAGAAGTCGCTGAGGAAAACCTGTATTTAAATTTGAAAATCCTCGCGGAACAGTTGTAAATTCCTAGCATCAACTTCATTAACGAAGTGTGCAGCTATGCCCCTAGTCTTATATTCTAGGTCTCCGTTTCTAAAATAAAATTGTTAAATTGAATACAACGATTATTATGAGGTTATTGGCTCTTATTTAAAGCGACTTAAGCCGATATCGGTCAAGATATCAGGTAACTGGAAAAGTGATCAGACTGGATGGTGTTTAATATATTTTTTTTTTATTTTTAAAATTGTTATTTATAACCGTATTACGACATAACCGTCACTCCCCCTTAATAGTTAGGCACAGAACTTTATGGTCATGTAGTAAAGATGGAATTCCAAAATGGAGTCCTTAAATGAAAAAGAACATTTTGGGTTAGTTATCTTTCTTGATTGAGCCAAAGCTGAAAGCCGCTATGTAATTAAAGCCCCGATTTTAACTGAAAAGGACTTGTTTGGAATCTGCGGAAGTAATAGGTCGGCGATCTAAATGAAGGGATGTAAAACATAAAACGTCAATGTTATACCATTTTCCGGATTTCATGTTTAGTACTATCATAAAAAAACTTCAAGATGGAAATACGATCGGCAAATTCTATTTGAATATTACCAATGATTAATTATTCTTACTTAACGTTTTTTTCTTTTTTTTTCAAGTAAGTATGTCTGAAAAAATATAATTTCAGAAATTGTATAATTAAGGTTTTATGTAAGAAACAAAGAGGCATCGGATCACGATCAACTTAATTCGTTTACTGGACAAAAATCCCAACATTCACCGACAGGTTTTTTTCTTATTTTTTTCTCTCCTCCATAGTCAAACACGTTTCTTGCATTATTGTAAAAAATACTAATTTGCTATCTCCTTAGAAATTCGGAGAACTAAGACGGCTTCACGTCCAATGTTCCAAGAACGTTTAAGCTGCATTAGACCTCGTCAAGCATAAATTATTAATTTTTGCTATGCCAATCATTTGAAGGTAACGCTTAGACAGATAAAAAAGAAGAAGTATATTAAAAGACCGCTTCGATTCTATTGGTCTCAGATTTTCAATATTTTAAACTGAACCTAAACTATACCCAACACACGTTAGAACCCTCTCCTACCAACCCATAGCATACCTACTCATTCTATTGGTCTCAGATTTTCAATATTTTAACCTGAACCTAAACTATGCCCAACACACGTTAGAACTCTCTCATACCAACCGAATCTATTGGTCTCAGATTTTCAATATTTTAACCTGAACCTAAACTATACCCAACACTCGCTAGAACTCTCTCATACCAACCCATGGCATACCAACCCATTCTACTGGTCTCAGATTTTCAATTTTTTAACCTGAACCTAAACTATGCCCAACACACGTTAGGACCAACATTTCTAATGGAGCACACTTAAACCGTGCAGTTATAATTTCTCCAGAACCTCAACAAGCTATTGTCCTTTAAATTTAATAAATATTTAAGTTATTTTTCCTGAAAAAAAAATGATAATCTTGTCGTTAACTTTAGTATGCTATTAGAATTTCGACATCTGTCAGGAGGATAAAAATTTACTTAAAGACAGTTTAGGGTGTTGTGAAGCAGTTTGGATAAGCAATCACTTAGTTGGATTGTATTGACATGTTTCCAGCCTCCGAAGTCAGATAAGAAGAATGTATTAAAGGCTCCTCACAGAAAAAAAAAAGGCTGTGAAGCAACAGTACTCAATAAAATAATACTATTTATATCCAATGTTGATGAACCGTTTAAAAAAAAAAAAAAAAACACTTTCTTTCACTGTCTGCTCTTCTGCTGGGCAGTGTTAGGGATCTTTCTAAACTTCTTTTTATTAGTAGAATTTCGGTGAATAGCTTCTTTTACTGACACTTCGTGTATCAGACAAGGTGTTTATTACAACTGCACCTTTTCGACTACCTACACATAATGCTACAAAGTTCATTCACACATGTAATGGACCGAGAGCCAGAGAGAAAAAAATATCAGATTATCTGATGAAAATTTTGATAACGATTTTTTAAAATCCATATATAATGAATTAAAAAAAGGTTTGATCGTTACGCCACTGATGTAAGCACTGATGTAAAACTGTTTGGCAAAAAAAAAATGAATTTCGCTGCATGAGCCAACGCCTGGAAAATCAAAACAGCTATAAAAAAAACATACAGATGCGTAGCATCAAATCGTGTAGAAAATAAACTACTTAAGTTTAAAATTACCTCAGTGCTTTATAGGGATACAAAAATAAAATGTGTAAATATTCGTAGTGCTTAATAGTTGGAGACATTTATTATAAGCATTAATGATTGTTCTTTGATTCATTATTGAATAATTTTTGTTTCATAATTCCCTTTTAAAAAATAATAAGCTAGTAACAAAAAAAAAAAAAATAAAAAAAATCGGCTTTTGATACACCCCTGTCCTGGCACTTAGCCAACAGCAGGGCATTCTTGAGATTTAATCTTTTTATTGCCTAGTCAGCTATAAAAAGATTAAAACCATTTGCAGCTTTCCAGTACTTAAATCCATAGAGTCAAAAGTTAACTGTCCTAATCCCCAAGTCACTCAGATGCATAAAATAGAAAAATGTTATTTATTACAAAAATCTATATGTATAATAAACTAGAAGATATGATAATCATACAGGTTCAATCATTTATCATTCAATCGTTTGTTTTTGTAAATAATTGATAAAAAAAAAAAAAAAATCGTTTTTTTTTTTTCTATTGGGCTTCCTACTTATTTGACTTAATCGCTTTGCTATATTAATTCCATTAAAGTATGAACATCAATATCATACATATAACAATACTATTTTACGTTTTATGATAATATTGCAATATTTATCGATATTCAATACTGAAGATGTTATGTAAATTGTTTCATAATCAGATGATAAAAAAGCTTTATATTTGTTATGATGTAATAAAATATAAGATAGAAAAATAGGCAGTACGATTAGTCAAAATATATCCCTATAACAAGCTACGAGATATAGTCCATATTGTGGTGTTGGTAATATTAATGCGGGAAGTAGGCGTATATTCATGAAATTCGAATTGGGTTCGCAATTTGATTTATGATTATTATATATAAATAGATTTCTCCTAACGCCATCTGAATATCAAGTGAGCATTGGCGTTGAGCTGAAGTGTGTTAGATTTGCGTTGAGGAAGTCTGAGGTCGTTGCTTTCAGATAGTTATGGTTCGGCTGAACGTAACGGGTACTGGTAGCCATTTAAATAATATAAAAATTCAATAACACCTACTGCTCGCATAAAATTAATAAATGTAATAAAGATTATAAATATAGGTAGACAAAGTATTTTAGATAACAGTAGATAAAGTATTTTATATATATTTTAATTTGCATTTGGATTATCGCCCATAAGCCGAAGAACAAGAAAGAAATTTATTATTAGATTACATTTCATTGTTTTAAGTGGGCTACAAACTATTTAAATACTAATTAAATTAGTAAATAATAATAACGGATGCAGATAACGAAATTCAATTTTTTTAAGATAAACCTTCAGCCTTGAATCAAGTAGAGATCGAATAAAAACACACTCTATAGTGAATCAAAGTTTGCAGCGTTGCTATCTTAAATTACTAAAAAAATGTAAAAAATATGAAACAAAAATTTACGTGTATTTGACAAGGAATGAACAGAGAACAATAGGCCACTGTCCGTTAAGATAGCATCTGGAAGAGGAATATTTTCGAAGCCCCTTCCTCAAATATTTAAAAAGATAAAGAACTGGCAGTTATGTTTTTGTTTATGCAAGGGACCTCTGTCAGAAAGCTGATTATTTTTTTTTTCTCACAATAATCAGTCCTCGGTCTGTCGTATTACATATAATGTTATTCCATTAGAACTTAATTAAGTAAAATTATCTAAAAGTAGAAAAACTTCCTGATAACCAAATTAAATCTTATAAGCTGATAACTAAAATAAAAGGAAAAACTGATTTCTTAAATTATTTAGGCAGTATATAGCGATTTTTCCCCATTCTAACTATAATGAATCATCGCCTCGTATACTCCATAACATTTAAATTTTTTGTTAGTACCCAAGAGGTGGAAAAAGAGAAAATCCAGTTTTTTTCTTTCAACCCCCCCCCCCAAATTTTGCCTTCCATAGGAATACTATGGGAGTTTTATTTTTTCACTATCAGCGCAACCCCATCAGTGAATTTGAAAGAGAGCAATTATATTTAATAACAGTAGTCCATTAATGCCCCCCTCCTTTCCTTTTTTTTTTTTTTTGGTACACATATGTTTACAATTTTAACGATTAACACTTTATGTAATTGCTAATCTCCCTTGTTGAATACTTGAATCACAGCAGTACAAAGTCGGTACAAAAAAAAAGAAAAACAGGACATAAATAATGAGCAAGAACACAACAATTAGTTATTTATAAAAAGAATCTGAACTTCATTAAATTCATAAACATAAAGACCAATCTTGTCCTCAAAACCACCATCTTATTTGATGACGTACTCGAACATTTGTTTAGCAATATTTTAATTGATATCAAAAGGTACTCTTGATGAAAAAATTGAAATTTAGAATTATCGTGTCTCGAGCTGTTAGTTATGTTTCGATGTAACCATTAAAACACGAACTTTTTCAAAAGTAAGCTTCGTTTTTTTTTTTTTTAATTTAAAGTCAATATAATCTAATATAGCTGATCGGGCGATGCTACAATGGGAGTCCTAAATTATTCCTGCCCTGGAGTAATTAGGATAGGGACATTTAACGAGTACCTGGCATGGTACATGCTCGGGGACCTTCATTTTACGCCCACTCCGAGGGATGGCATGATATCGGGGATGGCATTTTTTACTCCCATTAATCCTTTTTAATCTCAAGAACCTCCTCCTTATGAAGAAAATTAAGCATGAGGTGAAGGAAGTTAAGCTCAGAAGGGCTTTCAAAGACTCCATGGTTGAGGATTGTTGAAAACCCAAACAAATGAAAGAGCATAATCCGGGAAATAGGACCAAGGAGTGAAGCCGTTGACAATATCCATGCCAAGAAAAATTTAATCCCAGCTATTGGCAAAATGGGTCCTCCTTGAAGGTTTAGAAACCATCTGCATCTATGAGAATATAGATCCCCAATATCTCATCTCTAGGGTTCCAGAGACTGTTTAGAACGACATGCACTGCGTTTGACGGAATAAAGGCTAGAATGCTGAGAACCTTGGTAATTTACATCCCCACTGAATAACATATTTAAATTTTTTGTTGGTAAGCGAAGAGAATCTCTCGCGCTTCAAGGAATTTATTTGTGATCGGACAACGGTGCGCAGCGCACTTTAGCTTAAGATTCCGGAGAAAGGTCCTGCGCCAAGAAGGCGGAACATAGAAGTATCCTTCCAGTATTGTACTTGGGAACAAACAGAAGAATAAATAAATAAAAAAAAAGTTTTACTAGGAGTCGTGTGTTGTTATGCAATCATGCATAACATCCTACTACTGCTAATGCCCGTATTGCAGATAAGGTTTGGAAAGGAGGAAAATAAAATAAAAAATCCTAAGGCCATATGCCGGGCTACAACCCTCGACCATGAATGGAATTTATTTGTGATCGGACAACGGTGCGCAGCGCACTTTAGCTTAAGATTCCGGAGAAAGGTCCTGCGCCAAGAAGGCGGAACATAGAAGTATCCTTCCAGTATTGTACTTGGGAACAAACAGAAGAATAAATAAATTAAAAAAAAGTTTTACTAGGAGTCGTGTGTTGTTATGCAATCATGCATAACATCCTACTACTGCTAATGCCCGTATTGCAGATAAGGTTTGGAAAGGAGGAAAATAAAATAAAAAATCCTAAGGCCATATGCCGGGCTACAACCCTCGACCATGGGTTTAGTAACTTGTCATGCTAACCACTACACCAAAGGTAACCCCAAAACTTGGCTTTAAATAAGAATTAGAGTTTAAGAAATTATTTTCCTTTTATTAAAAGAAAGTATAAAAATTAATCATTTTTGTATATAGTTTATCTGTCGATGACCTCTCCCGCGCTAAAAATCCGAGAGTATCGCAGAAATGAAGCAATTATATCGAAGACTATAATAAATACAGAGGGGCGTAGCCGTGACGTCAGAGCGGACAGACGCGTCCCTAGACCGGAGCCATGAATTATGGAGAAGACACAGAGATCCCTGACAACTCCCACACCTATCCTCCTCTAACAGTCTCTTTGTCTCCGAGATTTATCTGTATTGTCGTCTGGGATCGATATATATTGCAGGAAGTTATTGTTAGTCACCTCGCCTGAGTAATGTCCTCGTGGCGAGCTGGTACTGCTAGTGGTAGAGGTACAGTGCTAACGGTCTAGGCACTGCAAAATGGTGTAATAACCAATCTAAAGGGGGGCTTTATGCGAAGTACTGATATAAATGTACACACAGATTTGAAGTTCATAGAACCAGGAATAGCTTCAGTTGCGATGATTCCGAAAGATCCAATATATTTAAAGATTAATGAATCCTATAGGCCCCTAAATCCATCGGGTCTGAAAATACACTAACCAATTTAAAATCTGATTAAATATGTATTTAAAACAGAATCACGCCTACTTCGTCGACAATCAAACTCTCCAGCCATCAATTTTTATTCCATATGTTTGAGTTCCTATGAATTGCCATTTATTTAGAAGCAGGTAGTTCATTGAACAATTGTTCCCGAATTCAAGATCGGCTGAGGCAGACAATTTATTTATTTTCTTAAAACATAGGATCCGCTTAACTTAAAATGTGAGTATCCTTAAATTGTGAGATACATTACTGGCGGAGTCGGAATACCTACAAACTCCTGAAGTATGCAGTATATTTGGTCAAAAAAAGTACGTATATCCTAACACATCACTGAACCTATCCATGTCGTTTTATAGTTTATAGATGTGTCTCGAACATTTAAAGTCTCAATTATATTGTACCACTACTATTGTCCCAATCCACTACTATCGTATTAAAATCTGGAATATTAATGAATTAGGAAGCGATTAATCCAGCAAGTTGGGGCTATATTTATTTATTTTTGAAGCACCTTGAAACAAAAAAAATAGTAATACTAATACTAATAGGAATTTTTTTGTGATGATTCTAGTAACTTCAAAAAGAAGTGTTTAAAGTTTATTTCCAGTGAAGTTGATAAGTGGTCCTTACATATTTAAAATTTTTGACTCCTAGTAGATTTTTCTTGTAATTACCAACAATTCTAAAATAAATTACTTTTTTTGCTTCATAGCTAATTAATTATTCCATGTAAGAAATCGAACACAAATAAAATATTATGTTAAATATACCTCTAAAAATGGAAGTGAAAAATCATGAATTAATGAACTTAGTTATTAATTAAGTTTTATTTTTATGTATATATTTATTTTAATGGTTACTGGCAATTCAGTATTAGGTTGATGTTTGCCAACGTATAGTGTGAATTTTGGATTTAACATTAATAAGAGTTCAACATAAAAGGTTCGAAATGGTGCGTTTTAAATTATCGAAGATGGCAAGAAAAAAAAACACGAATAGAATGGTAATCAGAGCAGAAAAAAATAAGAAAATATATTATTCTTCTTCTATAGGCACAAGAGGCAAATATATTAATTTTTAAAAAATAATTAGTAAATCAACAAGTAGATAATAATGACATAACAGTTTACAGTAGGTATGTTGTATCCGGTCATGAACTCCTTACTACAATAATTTTTTTTTTTCTCTTGCATCATTTGATCACTCATCGATTAACCTTTTCTTTATTGAAGATTATAAACATATTGTAACGTTAGATCGTTAAATTAAAAAATAATATGATTTAAAATCCCTGACCGTTTGGTGGAACAAACTAGCGATTGGAGCGAACTGTTTGGATCTAGATCTTTCGAGCTCCATCCACGCCGTTCCACGAGATTCTGCAACGTTCTGGACCCTCCTTACAACTATATATAAGGAGCGATTGACTGAACAGTCTTTAGGCTTTGTCTTGTCTGCGAAGCTCAAGCCATATGAATTGTGTGCTTTAAAGTTATAATTTGTGTAACCTGCTCGAATATTTATGTTGTTATAATTCGTTAGGCATTGATATTATTATACTTTCGTTAAATAAATATTGCTGACCCAGAGAAGTGTTACAATATAATAATACCCTTCTTTTTATCTCTGTCAATGTTTCTGGCATATTTTGTCCATCATCAAGACCATCATTTAACTTCTCACACTTAACAGTACAATTCTCATCTTCAATACACTTTTAAATTTCTTTAAAGTAACTTCTATGTGTTTCTATCACTCAGTCATATTTTTCTCATATGACATCACTCAATTAAGTGTGAGAACATAAATCACGGTCATAGTCTCGAAACGTCGACGAAGATAAAGTGTATTCTTGTGGGAATATAACCTTTCGTAAGGAAATGAAAAGTTGATAATGTTTTTAATTCACCCCCTGATTTTCAATAAATATATTCTAAGGTGAGCTTTATTTCTACTTAAATCACATTAATGTAGCATTATACATTTTAAGGCAACTTAAATGCTTTTTTGTATTTTGTGACTAGTCAGTTTCTATAATTTTTTCTTTAGCTCCATGATTTAAAGAATTATTGGAAAAGACGAGGAAAATGAGCAGTAAGGGATGTTAATTGTAAACAATTTGATGCGAAATCGCTGGGGCATTTCGCTTTTATTTCCTCCAAGACAAGGAATGCAGTGTGACTCATCCTGTAAGAGCCGAAGGTAAAAGGCAGCGCCACGCTCTTGATATCTCACACCTTTGTTGTTAATTTAATAGCAGTCATAAAATAAAATAAATAATTATAAATAATGAACCTGTCCAAGCAACTCATTTATAATAACTAATGTTTGTTTTTACTGTGTTTAAATCAAAGATATCAAGCAATTAACTTTTAATGGAATTTCTCTCTTTAATATAGCTCATGAGGGACATCAATGTCATAAGATTTAAAACAATATTCAGAAAAGAAATATTTTCAGTTGAATATAAAAAACAATTATTTATTATTATATCGAAAAAAATCGCTAACTCCTTTCAATGAAGTTTTGTCTCAAAAAAAACGACTATTGACTCATTATTTTTTTTTTTGATAGAGTAATATAGTATCCCATATCATTATATTGTAGGATGATATCAAAATAGTAGTATACTATGAGATCATAGTAGTAGTATCCCAGTATGATCGTCATATTTTTATTTCATCCCAAGCCAAATATATAAAGTTTTATAACTGTTTAAAATTTTATTATCTGTTTTTCTTCATGGGGAGAAAAAAAGGTCAGTTATCAAAAATATTTCATAGTTATTTTATAGAAAATAATTTATTTTATTCTGACACGAGACAGATCAACAATAAGAGCAGATCTGAAACTGTCAATTTGAACAGGCTCTGAAACCGCAGACCCGAACCGATTGCCTTTAACTGTGATATACAAGATACCATCCGGCAAGGTTGTGCCATTGATGAAGTACTAAACAAAACCTTTCTTTAATACTATCTGACATTTCACAGGTTACGCTCGCAAACCTTGCGCAAGGTTACCTACTTTACTAGGACAATGCTGAGATCCCTATACGACAAATAGGAATCTGCTCTTTGATTGTCCAGCGCAATCTGGGTTAAATAATTTAAAAAAAAATCTACTGCCTAGTTCATTGATTATTAAAAGCACCCTAATGAAGTAAGGAAACCACTTCTCCCACAAAAAAATATTCCTAGTCATCTTTGAAGAATAAATAAATACGCTTCTCAAATACGCTAGATCATGTTATTTTACCCAGTATAAAATCGTTGTTCACCACTTATGTTGAACAAGCAATAGGTGTAAACTATAAATATATTTAAAATCAATGTAGGTGGATGAATTCCAATCCGACTAGAATTTAAAAAACCTTTTAAATTACTACTCATTTAGTTAAGAGAAAATATAATCGTTACTATAAGAAAAATGTATCACTACATCCCATGGTGCGATCAGAACGTTATAGGTATGGAAGTAATTTCGTATTGAGGTGCAGTTTCTAGGTTAATGCTTATATAAGGAGATGATTTAACCAAAATCAGCTTCAACGCCAGGTTGTTCGCACTTTATGAAGGCTGGATATGTCAGAGAAGTTAATCCCGATTACCCCGCAATTCTGGTTTAACAGAATTGGTAAGAAGCAGCCAACAGGGGCCTTGAGCAAGGTACACTTCGATATATTATTCACTGAACTAATTCCCTTGCTTTACTTGCAGAAAAGGAACAAAATAATAATAATTATAAAAACTTATAGAGAAGAAATTTAGTGAACTCATTAAATCCTAACCCTAATCACAATTTACAGTTATAAATAAATCAGTAACTTCACATCGCGTCATGTTAATGCACTTTATTATTGATTTATAAGCGCCGTTATTCTCATTCTATAAAAAAAAAAAAAAGAAACAAAAATTGATAACTACAAAGACAGTCCACTTTACTAAAAATGGTGGACTTTAAAAGTGTGAAAGCCCCCCCCCCTCCCGACTCCGAATCAAACTCACTCAATAAGGTAACATCTGAAATCTGTTCATATGAAGATCGCCTATCTCTATTTCAGGCAACGGACTTAATCTCGGAGCTACCATGACAATCACCAACAGGAAGCATCAGGTTTCGTAACCAATAAATAGATATGTATACAGTTCATACATCGATATGTCTTGAAAATAACAGCTGGTCGTTCGAGTTCGAGAAGTAACCTTTATAAGCAGTAGTTTCTTGATTAGGAGGCCATTCACTGCTTATTGCGTATGGCGAAACTTCCGTGTGACAATCTATTTATGACAGTCATTAACAATAATTTCGAACAATAAAATATAAGATGTTTCATAGTTCTGTGAACATCACGATTGACAAGGTGAAATGTTTTAGAACTTGACGGAGATTAATTCAAGACTCCAAAACTGCCAGACGGTAGTGGATATTTTATTCTATCTTCGATTCACAGATTCAGAACTCTATTGCGAGGTAGCTGTTGCTTTCTGGCAAAAATGAAACGTCATTTATACTTCATAAATTCATATTTAATGAGTTTATTGGTTGATATTTGAAACCTTCCTTTCAAAATGAATATTTGATAAGGGCATTATAAAAGTGGACTACAATGAAAACTTTTAGAATAGAAATAAAACAATCAGACGTTTTATTTTATTCTTTTTGTTCTTCCCCTTCCTTGCCGTTTAGTGGCTAGGGGACTGATGCCGAGTATTATTAAATGTCCCCGAGTATTAAATTAAATAAAGTGTTATATAAAGTATTATGTGGCTCCGGGTTTTGAACTTGCTATCTTCGGGTTGATTTTCTTTTGGCGGCTAAAAGTATGGCTTGAAAATAAACCTATCGCTTATCAATGATTTTCCACATCAATGAGTTGAGCCCTATTTCGGTTAAATAACCTTTATGCTAAACCGTTGACAAAGGAACGATATTAATAACTACTGAAAACAAAACATGTTTTTTTTGTTTGTTTTTTGTCGGCAGGGAGTAATATAATTTTTTTATATCTAGTAGACGATTAATCCAGTCGCGTTTTCGCATACCGCCAGGCGGCCCAAGGATTCTTAAAGGGATTTAAAAATTCTTGGCTATTCCGTCCTTCGGATGGGGCGTAATGGAGGTCTCAAGCCCGTACGATGACAAGTACTCTTTAAAGATTCCTATACTAATTATAACTGGATAGGCAAAATTTAGAATCCCAGTGTAGGATCGTCCGATAAGCGTTAGTTGCATTAAGGGACGTTTAAAAAAACAATAACAATGAATCCGCAACAGACAGGAAACTAAAGAAATATTTCTACAGTAAAAGCTCGAATTCCATAATAGAAAGTAAGCCTGAAGGTTATCGATCTTGGCGTATGCTCCCATTGACGTGTATTGTTGAGCACCCCTTGAGTAGGATGAGGCACTACTAATAATTACCTGGCCAATAGTCACTATTCTTCTCTGGCCTGGCTTCAAAGGAGGGGAACAAAACAGAAAATAAAGGAGGGAAAATAAAAAAGAAAGAAAAAAAAGAAAGGCTATAACCGATAATGGATGGGAGGAGAAAAAGGCGATCAATGGAGAACAATCCGAAATAAGAATAAAAAAGACTACACAATGGAAGGGGCAGTGGACACTGGGAACAGAGCCAGCCAGCTGTGGTATAATCATTCCCCGACCGCCACACATTACACCATCTTCTCTCCACTCCTGCGTTATGTCAAATTGCAGGACTCCCTCGGCAATTCTCTTCGTCGATCGTGACAGCAGCCTCTTCCTGCAGTCTTTGCCGCGAGGTGGATGGTCCCTGGCTCCAAGGCCAAGGACGTCTTTGGTAAAATAACGGGTAACAAAAATGATGATATAAAATTTTATAACAGATTCCACTGCAATATGTAATAACAAATAAATTCAATATTTTAACTCCTATCTATAAAACTTAAATGTGTTTTGATTTCATGTTCGCAACAGATTTACCACTCGATTGAGTTCAATCAACTCGGAAGCCGATCATTTCCCAGCTAACGATCATCGCCATCGACTACCGGTGTCCAAACACGGCAGTACACCGTTAATCAACACCATTAATTCTGCTAGTCATCCAGGAGTAGGTGTCAACCGAATGATTCCACCAACAAAGCTTACAAGTGACCTCAAGGATCGAAATAAAATTACCGAGAAAATTTTCAAATTTGTATCATTTCAAGAATTTTACACTCTTCTAAAACTGTAAAAGGTTAAGGTTTCGACATATCGTTCACTTCTTTCAACTGAATCGTTCAATGTCAAATATCGAAAAACATGATTTTTGAGGAAAATGAATTTTGGGTTTCATAGTAGAATAACATGTGTTGAAAATGGATATGAAGTTTCCGAACTAGCTTTTTGCCATGCTTTCTCTGTTTTAAGAAGAAGAAAATATTAAATATTTACTTTTTAAACAGTCCCTTTTGATTTACGACCTCCTGGTAATAAATTAACATTTACATTCCTGGGATTGAAATAAAATTTGGTGATTTTAAAAACAGTTAAAACTGAAGTCTGTGTTGATCAAAAGTTACTTTTAAAGGTTGAAAAGTAACTTTTTTTAATTATCTAAGAATCATCTGTTGGTACAGATTCATAATTAGACCTTAAAAAGATTATAATTATAAAAAGCAATATATCCTCATTCCTAGATTTCTTACTTAAAAAAAAAAAAAGGACAAGAGACTGTTTAATAAGTAAGGATTATTGATATAAAATGTGAGTTGCAGTTTTGGCATTTAATGAAACATGCTAAAGGAATATACTACTAGGCTTATCTGTGAGTAAACTCAAGCCTTAACGTTATAAATTTTTCAAATAAATGTGTGGAGTTAAAGATATCAGTAATAAAGATATTATAAATACGAAATTTAATATTAAAATTTTTTTTCTAATCAGAAACATTAAATGGTGCTAACACAGGAAGTAACCAAATAATTTACATCCAATACCCTCTCAATGAGGGGTCAATTAACTCTTGGAATATATATATATTTATATATATATATATATATATATATATATATATATATATATATACATAAAAAGATACACATGTGTGGGTGCTTCAGAAGTTCTAATCCTACAACCCGAAAGAAATTGACGTGTGACGAGGTTACTCGTAAAGTAGACAACCATTCTCTAAGCGGTACATAATGCTGGAAAGCTCGTTAACAGCTGTCAAGGAGTGATTAACAGCTTCGTCGAAAACAATTTACCTACAATGAGCGGTTAACATATTAGACAATGAGTCATTTACATCAGGGGCGTACGAGTATATGAGGCATGAAGGAAGACATCTTTCTTAATCATAATTTCTATATAATTTTAGGTAAATAATGCATTAAATCATTTCTGTGATTGTTTATAATTATCGCGACATTTAAAAGAATATTATGGAAAATATTAAGTCTATTTTAAAATATATATCGATGTTTTTCTTTTCTTTACTTCTGTTTCACGACATGAATAACTCAAATTGCATGCCTCCTTACAACGGAAGTCTTTTTAGCTTTTCAGGGAAATCCATTGTCTTTTTATTATTAACAAAACGCTTTAGAAAATACCTCCGTTGAAAGGATAATACGTGCGGCGAATAAAAGGCACTTTCGATTTCTCGGTTCACAACAGCCCAGGGCGATGACCTCCATCCTTCTAATAAACATCTCTCAGCGAGGTAAATGTGTGTTATCGAGGTTCGATGTAAGTTTCCATGTGTATGATGTATCAAAGTGGACAATATGAATAAATTCTGACTCCTTTAGCCAGGACTCGGAGGATACGAAACCGAGAAATAATCCACTGGGATTGACCTTGAATGCAGTCGGCAATGACTTGGTGTGTAAAAGACCAACTGTTCGATTTCATGCTCCAACTTCCAATATCGATTGATTACAACAATCAGAAAAAAATAAATAAATAAACAGTCAACGCAATAATTTTAAAATATTATTATTTCTTTTCTATTTGATCAAATCAAAAGAGACAATTTTTTTTTCAATCCTTCAATAAAAATATTTCTTTTAAGGAAAAATAAAAGGAAAGATTTAAAAAAAATATTTGATTGATAATGAACAATATGAAAAATAATGTAATAACTAAATTTATTTTAATACCAATATTAAACTAAAGTTAATACCTACGTTCAAAAGCTTATCAATAAACAAGTTTTGAATTTCATAATTAATTAATGAACTTAATTATATCGTAGGTAGAAAAAGCTTTTCCTCCTAACCAAATATTAAACAGTATCAAAACATGCAGCTGTCAAACAAAAAATAAATCAATATTTATTATTAATACAAATATGATTAGTATGCTTGAAAAGTGACAAGTTCCTCTAATGAAACGGATAATAAACAGTATGAAATTTTTAGAACTGAAATAAATCGTGGGGAAATCATTTTGTTCCCTCCAAAATAATTGGTGTAAGCAAAATATATTCATATTACTCTAACGGAAAATTACTGAATGTATTTCAAAATTGTCAATTTGAATTTGTAAAATCAGGAAAAAAAAGTTAGTTAGCTTTCATGTTAAACACATTATATTATATTAATATTATATTATAAAAGTAATTTATCTATAAGAATAACAATATAATTCGTTATAAAAAAATGTACATTACTATAAGATATATTAACAACGCTGATACTATGGGATTTCAATTCACGTTTGTGCATCAAGGTTTACCAATTTAATCCACAATACAATTTTTTTTTTTTTTTTTTGACAAAGATTGTCAGAAACGGAACTTATTACATGGACACTATTGCATAATTTATAAATATAGGTAAGTACATACTATATCCCAAATAAATAGATTATTCATCTGTGACATATTAACTAAGATAAATAAAATATAAATTTTTCGACGTTTTTGGAACAACGACAAGGATAAAAATAAAAATTGAAAATAGATAAACAAATATAAACCTACCGAAAGGTATCCAACGTTAGCGATGGTGCTACGTGCTCGACCACGACTGCCGGCGAAGCAGGCACCGCCAAGGGCAAGAGTCGACTCCCGCAGGAGAGCCCCTACCACCGCGCTCCGAGGAGGGGGTCGGTACTGCACCTCACCTTCCCCATCTCCTGGAGGTCTGGCTACATCCAGTCAACCACCCCGGCTGGGTCCAGGCTCAGGGTGTGCGGCTCTTTGAGAGGCAACTATCTCGGAGCGATGGGGAGATCACGCGGCTCATACATAGCATTCCTCATTGACAGTTAAGTACTGCAATCTCGAAAAATATCTAGACAATCACACAAGGGCTTCCGCAGCATTTCGTCAAAGGGGTGGGCAGGCTGATAAAATCGGGGAAAGGGGTCGAGGTTTTCTGACTATGCAAGGCTCAATTTATTTATAAAATACTTAATAAATACTAGCAGACCCGGCCACGCGTTGCTGTGGTTCAGTAGTTATATCCTAATATTTTTAAACAAATACAGTAATACCAATATTCATTGATAAAGATGAAAACCTTTCAGCTAATCAAAATCCAATGTGATTGAGAATAGAGCATTACACCATTTAAAAGTATTTGGTAAAGAATATAGGAAAGTTAAAGTTTTTTTTTTTTACATCTCATACTTCAATGTAGTTTGATTAAAAAAGGAGCTAATTGTGTTTACGACTCACAGAGCTGCCACCACTATCGCCCTTTTTTTATGGATCGGTATAAACTAACTCGAAATGGCTATATTTTTCCACTAATTTTAAAAAGGATGACTGAAGTAAGTTTTGATAACCTCAGCCATTGATCTATTGATTATTGGCCTAACACTACTTCAACTTGGTATTGTTAGTTTAACAACGGATTTAATTTTGCTCAGGGTCATGCCTATCTTGGTTAACGCGTCATATATGTCCTTTTGATAGGAGTTTTTCTCAATTTCTTTGAGACCTCGATTTCCTAACCCTTCGGCTAATAAGTGTTAGGTAGGAGGGTGGTGTGTTGATGCTTTTAATTTAGCAATATATTTGAGTGATGATAAATCTCTTCTTAAAGAAGTTTTTACATAATACAATTAAGAATTTTTATTTATTCAAGTACTAATTTGTTCAAAATGTTTTGGGTTAACCTGTTTTGTTTTTTTTAACGCAAACCAAAGATTTGATGGTTTCCACACACGTGAGCAGGCGATACCCATTTCCCACGTGAGATATGCCATTGCCCAAGGGAAAAACACGGATTTTCAAAGTCCAAATGGACATTGTTTGCCCTTGGGATTTGTTTATGATCATGGAAACAAATCTTGAAAAAAAAAAAAAAAAAAAAAAAAAAAAAATTATAATAATGATAACCTGTATTACAATAGCATGCTTATAAACAAAAACATTATGAAATCGACATATGACGCCATGTTAATAAATCGAAACACGACCTACTGTATTTGCAATAATTACTATATAAGAATTATTTTGATCACTAAACAAGTTAAAAACTATCCGGTCCGTTAAGTTGGCCAAAACTATATACATTGAGCCGAATTTCATTAAAATCGGTTGAGTAGTTGCTGAGAAATAGAGAGACAAACATCGGGACACGAGATTTTTATATATATAAGGATATATCAAATGCTTGCTCCCACCCATGCATACATGGATGGACGCCCGTGCATACACATCACATTTAAGAATGCACAATGCTATGGTGCTGCAGCGTGACCAAGTCTAGAATTATAGAAAGATTCAAGACCGTTCTTCGCACTATAGAGATAGAGACGTGGTTTATTGAAAATAACCAGTTATCGGTTAAAAAAGTTATTGTTTTCTTCCGGTTTTAACCAATTTGAATATCCAGTCATTGAGATAGTTGGTTATTAGATAAAATCCTAGACATTCTTGCTTAGCACCCCCCACCCTTGATTTTAAATGTATGGAATGCCTGGTTATTGGATATTTATAATGGAAATGGTTACAACTAGTTATGATGGTCAGAAAATAGCCAGTTATAGAGAAGTAAAGTCGTCGTAAAGCCTTTCTTTGCTAATTAACATCTTTTCTAAGGATGGTGGGGGTTCCAGAAACGTCATACGATATATTTATTACATTAAACACTATTATACCTTTTTGGGGAAAAACTTTAAAGGCTTGTGGACGACAGACCCCGCATCTCTTCTACCCGTCTATTTTCTTTGGTCAGTTTCTCTTTTATATTTATCATCTTTATCTGACCAGAATATACCAGTCGCTTTTGAAGTAGTTTTATATGAATTAAAGAACGTAAAGGAGACACTGAGATTATTATATTGTACTGCCTGTTATTAAACGGTTTGGAAACGTCCAGTAGTACAAGTTCATGGCTTGTAAAGTAAATTTCTACTTTTCTAGACTATTGAACTATTTAAATATTACTATTACGATAGGATAAGTAGACTGTTGTATGTATTTTATATTATAATAATTTACCCATTTTATTTTTAAAACAGTCTCATCTTTTTTATTTTGAATATGGTGCCAAGCACCGAAAGCTTCTGATGTAAGAACAAAATAAAAAAGATGAGACTGTTTTAAAAATAAAATGGGTAAATTATTATAATATAATATATTACTATTACTTTTATTGTCTCAATCCAACATCCATTTACCATTTAATTGATAATTAAATGATGTCTTTTAGAAAAGACGAAAAAAAAAACCATAGCACAAACGATATATATATGTTAAAATACAATAAACCGTTCAATGTTTTTATGAAAAATAAAATCAATAAAAAAGCTTCTTATATCTTTCAGGGGAGCCTCAAAGTCAAGTACTTAAGGTGAAGAAGCATACTATTTTTTGTGCTTCATTTCACCTAGCGCAAATACCTGCGTTGGTATTCTCGATAATTGAGTGAGCAATCTCAAGCAACGGTTTACAGAATTAATGCGCACCGTCATCAGATATTCATAGTCGGAATTAGGTCAGGAACTTATATCGTCGCGAGGAGTAAGCAGATATGGTCACTACAGAACACACTAGTCGTGGTCGAGTAGGGTTGACAGGAACAGTTGGTAGATCTTGGTGTTTAGATCGAAACGGTACCGCAAGTGCTCCGAACCTCTATAGCGCCTATCTTCATATCTTACGAGCACTTAGCCAGCTCCATGATGGCTCTAAGCATAGGTCATCGAAGGTTAGGGTTAGTTCTCTTGGTCTTGTAGGAGAGGTTTGTGATAGGAATCTGAAGGCATTAAACTGTCAAGCTCTCGTATTAATAAAATTATTCTCTTAATAAAAATAGTACATACTCTCTAAATTTGTATATAGGTGTTAAAAAAATGAAATCCGCGAAAATCCATGAGATGTATTAAGTGCATGTACAGATTATTACTGATGTCTCAAAAGAAATTCTACAACAAAATGAAAATTCAAATTTCAAGTATTAGCTGCTGTTCCTGATTATCGAACTAATTACATTCAAGGAGGGGAGTGTAGTCTGGAATACATTAGATACGATGAATCAGTACAATCTAAGAATAAAGAGTGATATTTAAAAAATAATACAAAAATAGTAATTTGTGAATATAATACAAAAACGATCGTGAAAATTTTCGACTTCCTGTTTACAACGAAAATACACGTTTTGGGGTCCCTTGAGTCCAAGTGACCAAATCCCGCAAATTTTACCACCTTCCAACCACCACTTTCCAATAGAATCAACAAAAACAACTATCATTGTTATAATTAAATATCCGAAGGAGTAGTAGTTAGAAAAATTGTACAATCTTCTAGTTCCAATTATTAAAAAAAAAAAAAAAATTGTAGGAACATTAATAAACAAAAGGCTATAAAACTAACATAAGAATTTAAGAACGTTTGGTTCTAAATTCAAATAATTGGAAGCCTATAGAATCAAATATTTATAAAATGGTACTATTATGTTCTGATTATTATTATGAGTAACCCACAACATTTTTATAGTGCATCCCATGATTTCACAGATGAAATATCGGGCCTGCTGGATAGAATCAATATAAATAGACTCCTTGGCGAGTGAAAAATGATCCTTTCCTCGCCTAAAGAAGTTAATATTCAGTTCGGTAAAATATATCTATCTTGTTTCCACATACTGCGAGATCTTCATCAGCGAGAGAGGAATGTCCTGCGAAATTGATGGGGATGACTCAATAGCCAGGCAAGGTCGCGGATGCTTCTGTCTATAAGTCGGATGCCATCGAGAAATGCCGAGAACTCTAGAGGGAATGTCAGCGCTATTTACATACTCAGGCTTCGAACTCTGAGAAGTTATATATAGATGGGACGATAACTGGAGTATTAGTCAATGTGACAGTTTGCATGGCTTCAAACAGTTTTACAACTTACGACTATTTATATTTGATCTTACATAGAATTTTAATTAGAAATAGAATTCATGTAAAATTAAACTATCAAAAATTACCATAATTCGAACAACAAAAAAAGAATAAAATCGACATTTACGTAATGTTTAAATAATTATTTGACATACCTAATTACATGCCTGAAATAATTTCGAAGTTGACCTTCTACAACACATATATTCTTATTAGTAATTCTATATTTTCCAGAATTCACTTAACTTCTCTATTGCCTATAATAATGACGTCTTAGATGTCTATGTAATGATGTCTAGTTTAATCCAAGACTATATCTAAAAAAACAATACAAGTTAATGGAATGTAGATGACAACTATATCATCACAATCTGTCCGAGATGCCTGATGATCACCAATCCAAATATTCATTATATGAATACAGTTGGATTATTTACCCTTCGCTCCTGCCTCTATGAACTATAACACACCAAAATCCATAATCGGCATGAGTGATTCCCTTACTACGGACAAGTTTCAGCTAGCAAGATAAAATATTTTTTCCAAAGAATAACTTCTAAAATTGAAAAAAAAAAAAAAAAAAGTAGTCATTTGTAAGTGTCGTTCTGATATGTGTCGTTCCAAAATCGACCATAATTTTTAGAGTCAAAAATGTTTTAAAATTTTAACCTAAACATTTTTACAGAATTTGGCAAGGTTATTGCACAATTCATGTAATGGCGATTAGATCTTACACTACAATATTAAAGCAAAACTTTTGATTGCTATAAACTATATTGAAATCTATACCTATGTCTCAGAATAGTTGGTCAGAAAGAGTAAACAAATTACAATACGAAATGATAAAAAATACTTGAGTCAAAAGAGAACGTGGTAAATAAAAGCAAAAAGGTGCTCACATGAGTAGGTTAATTAGTTGTTGATGATTGCCCACTGATTCAAGGCGGTAATTACAATTTTTTTGAGACCGACTTCCCCCACATCCTCGATTTCCTCCACAATAGGTAATATTTTCTTTCCTTCAGTTTCTTTATCATTCTATGTATTTACTTCCGGATTGAAAATGAATTTGAAAGAGAAATCTTGATTTAAGTTAGCCACAGTAATTGCAATGTTTAACTTAAATAACAAAAATATGACATATTTATTAACTATTTAGACGATTCGACTAATATTTATTTGCCATTTCCTTCCATTTGTTTTGCAGACGAGCCCTCCCTTTTACCGTAGGAATAAAAATTTTGAGAGTGTGACGAATGTTTGCTCGACTATGTTCAGGGATCAAATAATGCCTGGACTTAAACATTATGCAACAACTTCCTAAGAAAAATTCTCATCAAACAGAAGAACAACACATATTTGTTGTACGTGGAAACATAGAGCCTATTAAAGACTTTCGAATCTATATTTACTTTTATTCCTCATCAGTTGTGAAGAAAAGGTGACATGTCATAAGATTAGGCAAAAGTTGAGTAACATTGCTTCATTTCAGGAACTAATGGCTATGGAATTTTCCTCGTATCGCGTCCATTTTGATGAGTTTACCAGTTCTTGAAATAATTTCTTCGTTCGCTGAATTCCAAAGAAATGTCATTATGTCCGCAGTTCTTCTGTATAAATAAGGTTTCCAGCTTAACAGATGGACGTTAGGGATATTCAAGAAACGATTTTTTTAAACAATGCAACAGTAAACAAACTTATTATTTAGTTCGTTAATGATAGGGGAAAAAATGAAATTAAACTTTAAATTAAGGGGCTTTATGAAATTAAACTTTTCTCTATCGTTAGTAAGAATATTTGGAATGGTGAAAACTAGATTTTTTTATTCCATGCCAGAACAAATTGAATTTAAATACATTAGTGGCACTATAAGTTCAGGAGAAATGGTCATTATTTTTATTTATTAATTAAATTTTGAATTTAAATTAAATACAATATCCTAAAGAATTGTATCCCTAATGAATGAGGTGAATTTTATGTATATTTTATAAATGGCCGAGATTCAATGATAAATAATATCTATAAGGTAAATTAACCCAGGTTTTTTTTTTTTTTAATATTAACTAATTTTAAAGAAAATTGGTTATGTTATTATTTTAAATAAATAAACATTGTACAATTCCTAATGGAAAATTATATATATTTCCAGAAATTATTAACTGGATGGCCAAATCATTTTGAAATGTCCATTAATAAATCCAAGTGGCATGTCATGGTTGAGCACTGAGACCAACAAATGTTCAACTGCTCTGACAATTGGGACAAGCTATTTGATCCTAATTAAGAAAATCGTTTATTTACGAATAATTTTCAGGTTGTAGGGAAAATCCATATAAGTTTCTAAATTACTTTGAACTATTAAAATAATTGTGTTTACTGCAGTGAGTTAAACATAAGTATAATATTTTAGAATAATTTATTTAAATTGGGAAATTTTTTGTGTAAAATAAAAATAAATTATTATCCAATCATGCCATTAATTTGTAATTTTAATTACACTCGCCACTTTGGGCTACATGTATCCTTTTTGAACTTAACTAAACCAGCGAATAATATATGTAATGTAAGACCCGGAAGAATTTTAGAAACGGGTAAGAAATTTGATTTGCAGTAAACAGTACACCCCACAATGTTTTTTAAAAAATGTCCGTACGCCTTGGTTCATACCAAATCGACTTATACAAGATAATATTTAGTTTTTCATAAGCTAACAGATAAAGAACTATAACTGAACCATTAAATATAACACGGTATTTAATTAACGTTATTAACAAGCATAGTTCCTTTTTACAAAATGACATTGTTAGAGCGACATCGTTAATTACTGCAGCCTTAGCGTGTGGCAAATATTATCATGCATCCTACTTTATTCAGGGAGGTTATGTAAATAGTTTTGCGCAAGGCCGGCGTCCACACCTCGGATGATTGTCTTAGATACCGGGGCGCAAGAGCGGATAGCAATGGGCCTAGATATGGTCAATTTATCATGAGCCGGATTTGCAATTCATGTGTCGTCGAGAGTATATCCTATGGTTGCCAATCCATGGGAAATAGGACGCCTCTCTGGAAAAGCTCTCTGTGGTTTCACAACTTGAAAATGTGTGCCATCTCATATGATACTCAACAACAAATTGAAACATTTGCAAATATCGAAAGGTAAATAAACAAGATATTTTTTTAATAGATATCAAATAATTGTGAGCTCTATTTAATCTGCCAATAACTAAATAAATGAATATCGAGCCAACTAAAAAAAAAAAAAAAGAAATGCTACTTTTACACGAGCTAACTGTAATATTATTTAGTTTGTTACAAGACGTACATTTTGTTTGTGCTTTGGCTGGGGTGCCCAGGAAGGGAGGGGCGAAAGTCGCGTTATAAAAATATTTAAGGGGGGCAAATTTTTACTGGGTTATGAATATTTTAGGAAGGAATATTTTAGTATGGGTTAAAGGAATCAAGTGAAAAACATGGGACAGAGCAATAGTAAGTAATTGTGAAACTAATAAATGCTTGCCTTTCCTGAATATCTCTTTGTTTCACTAATGGTAGGTATATTAAATTAAAGTTACTTACTACAAATAGTTAAAATACATTTCGGCGCCCAGCAATCAGACGGAAATAATGATAGATATGTTTGCCAGCGGCTTTCCGTGTTGTGTGTCTTCCGTAGGCTTGCGTTTCAAAAAGTGCACTCGTTTCTTATAAGAGAAGTTAATAAATAATATTTCGTGCCTGCACTGAATATTTTGTCGTCCATAAAATCTTTCAAGAGCCACAGCCATGGAGTCGAGGAGGAGGATGCAGTTCGACAAATGGTCCATCGATACTGTTAAATATAAGGCAATTAAAAAAAAAAATAGCAAAAATCCAGAACTAGCGACAGGATCAGAGATTTTACTTTTCTGTAAAGTTAGCTCACAGATAAAGGGGAAAAATTAACTATTTATTTATTTGCGTTCTTCAATATCTTTTTTGTGAATAATAAAAGAAATACGTGGATAAACGCTTTCATTTGACCTGATAAATTGTACAGAGGAGTATGAACCTTTCAAGCCTGTAAAATTAATGTCTTCAATTCTATAATATTAAGTATCCTGAAAGGGAGTAAGAAAATCCTAGAATTATCGCATCCGAACTCTATGTTGAATTCACCTCTGGGTCAATTAATATTTATTTCTAATATTATCAACAAAATGGTTAATTAGTGTACCTAATGTTTATCCTATCTTTTATGCAACAGTTGGAGTGCGATAGTAAAGATAACAAATAGGTTCTGAATTCCACTCCAGGAACCAGAATCCAATTTATTTAGCCATATGGCCTTCCTTGTTATAAGGGTTAAAGCAGACTTTTTTTTAAAACGTCTTGCAGTTCAGTTGGTGAGTTCGCTGAGGTGAAGTGAAACTCTGCGGTGAGGAGTTACCCACACCTGGTTCCTGTGAGGGGCACTCACGAGCGGTTAATGTTTTACTACGCCGCTTAACCTTCGGCCCCCAGCCACTTAGGTCGCGGCTGCAATATTGGGTTCGAGGTCCGTCTTAACAGCCTTTTTCAGGGTTAGTGGAATTGATATTTTTTCCTTCAAATTAATTTTTTTAAGCCAGCCCTTTTGATACAACACCTAGTCACCAATATCTTTCGTTATTTCAAAGAAATAAGAAATACCTTCGCCTTATAAAATTGATGGTAGATAAAAGTGAATCAAATTAATAAATGAAGTAGTAAACTTGATCATTGATGTGAAATATTTGTTATTGCTTCAATCATTAACATATTTCTTTAATTAATGGATATTTCTTTAATGATGGTAAAGAAATATGTTAATGATTGAAGCAATAACAAATATTTCACATCAACCTCACAACAGAGATAACGAATTTATTTTAATAAAAATACCAACTAGTCTAGGTGTGAAAAATGAAACATAAATTGTCAGCCTACACATATTTTCCAAATATTACGTCTGCTTCCCACTTCAAAAATTATTAGCGTTACAATTTTAACCAAGTAGGTATATGAATCGTTTTTATAAGCAATTAAATTATTTTTATTATGCTTAGTAAAGATAAGGAACGGCTTAAAGCTTTTGAAAATAAAGTATTGCGCAGAATATTCGGACCGAAGAGGGATGAACTAACCGGAGAATTTAGACGCTTACATAAAGATTAATAAGCGCGGTGCCAAATGGGAAACGTCCGAGGGGCAGGCCGAGACGGAGGTGGGAGGATGGTGTAAGGGCGGATCTATCGAAGTTGGGTCTGGAAGATGGTCGATGGATCGAGGTGTGCAGGGAGCGAGTGGTGGTGTCGGCATTGAACCTTCGGGTTCGTTAAGGCTTTATTAATATTTAAAAAAATGGTTAGTAAATTGTTTTCAATTTTGTCAGAAATCCAAGCAAGAGGTTACACAGTTTTTGAAACCAGGAGTCCGGTAATTATAAATATTAGACTTGATAAGTTTTTATTGAACAAGCGGGGCCGCATGGAACGTCAAGCAACCGGAAACCATGTTTGTGTCAACAAACAATTCTTAGTCGTCGGGGCGCTTATCGAACAGATAACGAAGGCACAAAAAGTCGACGTACGAAAAAGAAAAGAACCGTAGATAAAGAAATAAAAAACTCTCAAGAACGGATCAGAATATTAAAAGGGCGATCCAGGTACATTGTCTCCAGGTGGGAACAAAAGCCCTCAGTTGTTGTCCCTGCAAGAATCATTTACATAATTCGTATGCACGGGTTCGTAGTTTTCTTTAATGACCGGCGTCTGATGCAGCGTTCAAGTCTCCCGGGAGACTTTAATGGTCGAGTAACAAGCTTTCGCAATTACATTTGTCTTTCGCGATTACGATTTTTAAGCGAATATACCGAATGTTTTGAAGTTATTATTTGTCCTAAAAGAAAAACATGGAGAGAATAACAAGGTCAAAAAAATAATTTAAAAAACCAACGAAAAGTATGCCGTCCATAATAGGAGTTCATATTTTGATTTCAGTTTGCTTAAACCAAGCAACTCCTACATTAGTATAATACTAGAACCAGTTTTATGCACTCTGAAATAAAAAAATGATGATGTCGGTGAGATAATTGGCCTTAAGCATCTAGTCTGTTTTTTAAATACATATAAAGCGAAAAGAATTCGCAAAAAAAAAAAAAAAAAAAAAAAAACCTTTAGCTTAGTGTAAAATTATAATTTTAAATGACTACTTTAGCAGCCTACGATTGTCATCTAACAGGACCCGATTCATTAAAAGCAAACATGGAAAACTAGTATAACCTATTTCAAGGATATTTAATTAATATATTTTAGGGTTTATAAATTTGTAGAGTTCTTATTAATTTAAATCATTACCTTACATTTACATATGTACATTTTATTAAAGTGCATATTAATCATCATGTTTTTAATTTCAGCGTTATGTTGATTTTATATATGACACTTATGTCATATATTATTGGGTCTGAAGTATTACTTACCTACTTCCGATCACTTACAAACTCAATAAAAATGAGAAAAACATGCCTCTACATGTAACGAAAAAAAACAAAACAATTAAACTACTTATCATGTTCTTAAAATACATGGTGTTGTTCACCTCCGGGGTACAGATTTTATGTTGAATTATGGTGTAGTGTATTTGTGTTGTGAACTGATACAATACTCATCAACCGTGTTTTCATTTCATTATATAGTTATAAAAAAAATGTGAATCAATCAATGAAGTAAACAGTGGCATACCAATAATACTACAATATTTTTTAAATTCTTCATAATTAAGTCTTAATTCTTTTGGTTTGCCGTTTTCAAACAAGCAGGCCAAATTGATCGATACATAAGATAATATGATAGGAAAAATTCGCAGTCCTATTGGTATGAACTCATTTTACCATCTACAATCTTATCTAAAAAATTTGACAAAGCAGTAACAAGTCTTGTAAGAAAATTATTTTATAACGTTTTTACTGTAGACATCGTTTTAACTACGCATTACCTACATAGGTAATTCCAGTTTTCATTTTGCTAGTGCTTTTTCAATACTATCAGCTGTGAATTAATAGACTAATATAAATTGAAAAGAAATGTATCATGCATTGAGCATGAACAATCACCAACTAGTTCAATGAAGTATACAGGACAATAAAGGACTTGAGGGCGCCTGGCCAACTGGTCACACAGGAAGGTGGAAGAAGTGTGGAAGAAACGAACAGCATCCTGATGGATTCCGTTCAACCGCTGAATGTAAAATAACTCTGTACTTTAAGAATGAATAAGAAGATTTAAGAACGTCTTTACGTGGTGTTGGTAGTTTCAGGCCATGCATTGAACAGGTTTTATTGACGAATAAATAAGGGAAATAATATCATTAAATATAGTAGAATTCGAATTTAACTGACAAAGCGTTTTGGAATGTTTAAAATATGAAAGAAAGGTTGCTGATGCTGACGAAGTAGATTACAAAGTGTACGAGAACCAATGCCTTGATGCAATAACACTGGAGTTAATGCAGGAAGCGAGAAAGTATTTCCATATTATCGCATAGTAAGATTGTTTCCCCTGTTGAGGAAACCACTTAAAAGGACAACAGAAATCCTTTTAACTAAAAAAAGACCTTTTTTTTTTAGAAGACCACTTCTGTTCCTCTTCTCCAATTTAAATGGATTTAACATTCGATCAATGAGAATAAAGGCATATATTTTTTTACATGATAGATACACTAATGTTACGTAATTCTCAACTCAATCCAATAACAAGAATACCTTTGGGCAAGGCATAATCAAGAGTACATAAATAATGTATAATTCGTTTTCTCACTAGTAGTACCTAAGTTTTATTGATCAATCTAGATTGGAACTATAAACCTCCCATTGACGAAGTTCAATCAAAACAAACGTCTCAAACTGTATTTACATTATATGCTAATTATAAGCAGCTAAAGAATGAATTAACATTACCTAATTAATTCAAACACTGCATTATGTAGTGAATATTATTATGTAAAATAACAATGATGTAGAATTAGAATCAGATTAGATTGTAACAAATTTAGATCAGATTTCGTTACAAATATTAAGTACTTAATATTTCTACGTGCGTTAATCTTATAGGTACTAGGATTACCTAGTAAGTTCGTAGATATTCTATTAAGCTAAATCTCTCAGAGAAAGATGAACACAAAAATCCTACCTTAAGATAAAATGGTTCTTTAAATCATTTAGAAACATTGCTACTAACCCTCCAATACCTAATGTTGCATTATCATACCCAAAAGGTCATTATGAAATGATAATCAACTGTGAACAGAAACGGTTTAGTTGGGCCATCGATGGCTTAAATCTTAGACTGAGTGCTCAAAAGGTTTGCAGAATCCAATCTGATCTATCCGCCAAGTCCAAAGTAAAGCATATACAAGACAGTTTGAATGATGTCAGCGTACTTGCGGGCACGAAAGGTTACCCTTTGCTAACTTAATAGGGAACGAGACCCGCCAACAGATTGCCAATTGAGAAAGATCATTCTTCAAATGTTAAGGCCTACTCTTTATTAGCTACAATGTTTAGTTGATGTATAAAAATTTCCTTTGTGGACGTCATTTTTGTTCAACAGGTTATCAGAAGGGGACCAAATTAGTCTCAACAATAAAGTTTTTTATTTAAAAGACGTTTCGGCTCTTTTGAGCCATCTTCAGTTCTAAAACATTTAACAATATAATTAATAAATCATAAATATTTGTAATACAGTCATTTAGTCATCTGTATTTAATATATACAGACCAGCAAAACAGGTAGACAAAATCATTTGAAGTCACACAGGGCAGATACAACTCTCAACCAATGTTCCCTAACCCCAAGACACCCAAAACACTCAGGGTGAGCAAAGTCCAATTCATTATAGTACACCCTCCAGCAAAGGCCTATTATTTAGAAAAACCCAAAACTATATGATGTACATCAGCTGTATACCTCCAAAATAAAAATTAAAGACCCATGCAATCCATATAAACTTAAGTATTAATTTTTCTTAATATTTCCCCATATTGCATATTGAGACCTTTAGTGTCTGTTTATTTTCTGCAATATACATTGCTTCTAATAACTTCCTCTTTTTGTTATTGCTTTCTTTATGTAAAATGTGGGCCCCCTCAAAGTAAAATTCGTGCTTGCTTATATGGTGGTGCTGAACTAGTGCTGACTTTTTCCAGTTCTCTTCACTTTTTTTTTACAATCATTTTTATGCTGATAGAGCCTATCCTTTAGATATTGCCTAGTTTCACCAATATAAGTAGCCGGGCACCTCAAACAATCAATCTTGTAAACCAGACCTGACTGTAGATTTGTATCTATTTTATCTTTCAGATTGGTGTACAAGTTTTGTATTTTGTTTGTTGGTTTGAAGGCCAGGCTAATGTCATCCACATCATAATCTTTGAATGACCTATTAATTGTCTCCGACAGCCCCTTTACATATGTGCATTTAAAGAATTTCTTTATTACTGGTTTTTTACCTTGAACCACATCATTATTTAACTGTGTATTTCCAAAAATTCTATTGTGGTTAATTGCCCAATATTTCTTAATTAATGATTTTGGATAAAAATTTTCCAGAAATAAATCAAAGATTTTAGTTTTTACCTTTTGCATATATTGTGCATCCGTCAATCTCATTGCCCTGGACATGGTATTGTTTAGCAGATTTATCTTGATATGTCGTGGATGATGAGATAGAAAATTTAAAATCCTGTTACTTGTGGTTTCTTTTTTCGTCCACTGTGTAAGAATTTTCTTTCCTGTCCTGATTACGTTCATGTCCAAAAATCTTATCATTCCTTCTCTTTCTAATTCCACTGTAAATTTAAGTTTATCATGAAAATTATTGAGGGCTTCTAAGAAACGAGCTGCATCCTTCTTATCCACAATACTAAAAAGGTCGTCAATGTATTTCAATAAAATCCTTGGTCTCATCCCTGTACTTTTTATAGCCTCATCTATTACCTCGTTCATTACAATGCCTGAAATTGCAACAGACAATACCCCACCCATTGGACAACCTCCCAATTGTCTGTATAATTCATTATTAAATTTGAAAAAACTGTTTTCACTTATAAGTTTAAGGCCTTCCAAAAAAATATTTTTATTTTTTATTTTAGTATATGGCTCAACCTTATGCCACTTTTGCTCAATTATTTTATAAGCTACTTTTAGTGGAATATGAGTAAATAGACTGATGGCATCCCAACTAATCATTGTTTCATCTTCTTTAATTTCTAAACCTTTTATTTTTTCTTTAGCCTCTATGGAGTTTCTAACATCATAGCTGTTATCCATGACAAGGTTATCTAAGGAAGGTTTTATAAATTTGGAAAGATTGTAGAGCGGACTTTTTATGGAATTGACTATGGGCCTGAGCTTTTTATCTTGTTTATGGAGTTTAATCAATCCAAAAATTCTTGGATGTACATGAATTGGACTTTGCTCACCATGAGTGTTTTGGGTGTCTTGGGGTTAGGGAACATTGGTTGAGAGTTGTATCTGCCCTGTGTGACTTCAAATGATTTTGTCTACCTGTTTTGCTGGTCTGTATATATTAAATACAGATGACTAAATGACTGTATTACAAATATTTATGATTTATTAATTATATTGTTAAATGTTTTAGAACTGAAGATGGCTCAAAAGAGCCGAAACGTCTTTTAAATAAAAAACTTTATTGTTGAGACTAATTTGGTCCCCTTCTGATAACCTGTTGAAAAATATAGTCTCAAGAACTTGATGTCTTATAAGTCATTTTTGTTTTTAAACCTTTTCTTAATTTAGCCTTACAACAAATATCTATTCATGCCTAATACTTATGGCCTAGTACACAGAGAAAGAGCCTTATCTCACGTATGTATATATGTATAAATACCAGTATACGTGTATTTTCGATTCATAAACTACATTAAGAAATGACTCATAATTTTTAGTGCAACCTGTTTTTCTTTTTTTTATTAAACTTTTTACTATAATAGCATCAGATCTGAGTTTATAACTATATTAATGATCATGGGCAAAGATTTTTATTAATTTATTTATAAAAATATATACATAAAACATTTTGAAAATTACACCAAAAAATGAATAAAAACAAACTTAAATAGCCCCAAGCCAGGCTTCTTAGCCCACTAGTGGAGGGATTACAACAAAACTGTAAAGACACTAACAAAATAAATTAAAACCAAAACTAGAATTCCGGCTAGCAAAGTTACCTATATGAAAAAAATAAATTAACTCTTCAGTGGAAACTTAAATTTAAGTGTATGTATGTAAGTTTTGGCGTAGGGAATTGGCGACCCCATCGCCCGGTCATAGTACCGCAGATAGCCACTGGCCCCCCAGGTTGGGGGAATATTACACTAACACGCACACAGTACACCAACTACAGTACACTACATACACCCCCACACTACAGACTAAGGACACCTACACTACACACCCTAGGGCCACCTTCCATAGGTAGCCGCCCCGGACGGGGGAGCAAGTCTGAAGGCTCAAAGGTGGCAGCCCCACCACAAGACTAGGGTACGGAGGGCCAATAACCCTCCTCCCCGTAACTTTTACTATTACGGAACCGAACAGAAGAATAGCCGGACATCCCAAAAAGGTACGACACACGGACCGTCTTATGGACTTCACATTTGGATTTTGGAATGTATTAACACTTTTTAGAGCTGGCGCTCTACAGGCGCTGCTGGATCAGCTAGATCAATATAGAGTTGATATTGCTGCAATACAAGAAGTAAGGTGGACTGGCCAGGGCACTTTGGAAAAAAGAAACCATACCTTCTACTATCGCTGTCACGAGAAACACCACCTTTTTGGCACAGGATTTATTGTTACTAGAAGATTCAGACAACTGGTGATAGGCTTCAAAGCAGTCAGTCCCAGAATATGTGTATTACGCATCAAGAGAAAATTCAAGAACTATAGCCTATTCAGTATCCATGCAACAACAGAGATGGCAGATGAGTCTGATAAAGAGGAATTCATGGACCAACTTGAAGCAACCTTTAACCAGTGCCCCAAGTATGACATTAAAATTATTGCTGGAGATATGATTGCAAAGATTGGGAGAGAAAGGATTTATATTCCAACCATAGGTCAGCATAGCTTACATGAACATAGTAATGATAATGGGCATAGGCTAATAAACTTCGCAACAACACATGACCTTGTGATCGGAAGCACAATGTACCCTCATAAAAGAATTCACAAGGGCACTTGGCGATCTCCAGATGGAACAACAGTAAATCAGATTGACCACATGCTGATCAGCTCCAGGCACAGATCTAATCTACTGGACGTCAGATCCTATAGGGGAGCTAACGTCGACTCTGACCATTATCTAGTCATTGCACGCCTTAGGGAAAGGATCTCACTGGTAAAGAACATAAAAGGGCCAAAAACCAAGAGATACTGCATCCCGAAACTTAAGGAAGATGGAATTAGTGCATCATATATGGCTGATTTGGAACAAAGAATTCACCGACTAGAAATAATGGAAGAATGCTCCATTGACGATAGGTGGAATAAATATAGGGACTCAATTCATCAAGCTGCTGAAAAAATACTGGGACAACAACAGAAAGATAATCAATCCTCCTGGAATGACGAACAATGTGCAGAGGCCACAAAGCGAAAAAATGAAGCATACAAAGCCATGTTGCAGAGGCGTACGCGTGGAGATACGGTAGAGTACCGCCAAAAAACGACGAGAAGAAAAGCACCTACATCGCCAAAAAAAGAGAAAGTGGCAAAATGAAAATCTGGAAGAACTTGAGAGACTGAGAAGTGCAGAGCAAAGCCGAAAGTTCTACCAGCAGATCAATAAAGGTAGAAAACAATTTAAGCCTAAGGCAAGTGCCTGCAATGATGAAAGTGGAACACTCCTTAATGGGAAGTCTCAGGTACTTGCTAGATGGAGTCGACATTTTAGTAACCTGCTTGGTGTTGGCCAACATACAGATGGGTCACGCGATGCGGTGATATCACTTTCTGCAGAGGATGAGATTGAACCTCCAGATGAAGACGAAATTACAGAGGAATTCTGAATCTAAAAAATAATAAGGCACCAGGCCATGATGGGTTGCCTTCAGAGCTCTTCAAGTCCGGTGGTGAGGTGCTCCAGAAAGTTATGCATGACCTCATAATTGATATATGGATAGAGGAAATAATGCCTAGGGATTGGCGCAAGAATGTTATCTGCCCTTTACACAAGAAAGGAAGCCAATTGGAGTGCGATAACTACAGAGGCATTTCACTTCTCCCTTGTGCCTACAAAATTCTATCCAATATCTTGTTTCAGAGGCTAAAACCCTACGCAGAACGTGAACTTGGTCCCTATCAGTGCGGCTTTCGGGGGTGGTAAATCTACCTCAGACCAAATATTCTCTCTAAGGCAAATTCTTGAGAAAGGTAGAGAATATCAGATGCAAACATACCATCTTTTTGTGGATTTTAAAGCGGCTTATGACAGTCTCGATAGGCCAGCACTATATAAGGCAATGGAAGAGCTCAACATTCCAAGGAAGCTAATACGTCTCACACAATTAACTATGACGGGTGTGGAATGCATGGTTTGTATCCAGGGAGGACTATCGGAAGTGTTTGTTTCCGGAAAAGGGGTGAGGCAGGGTGATGCCTTGGCATGCCTCCTGTTTAACCTTGCTTTGGAGAAAGTGGATAGAGAATCCGGCATTCAGACAGCAGGCACTATCTTTAATAGCACTGTCCAGATCCTGGCCTATGCCGACGACATCGATATCGTGGGACGGTCCTTTCAGGCAGTCAAGGAAGCATTTATGGCCCTAGAGGCTTCAGCTAGGAGACTGGGTCTAGGAATAAATCCGGAAAAGACCAAATTCATGGTATCAGGCGAGAGGGTCTATCAGAAGGAATGGGTTACTATAGGAACCTACCACTTCGAAAAGGTAGAGCAATTTGTCTATCTCGGCTCACAGGTTAATGCGAATAACGATACGTCAGCAGAGATTAAAAGGAGGATAATGCTGGCGAACAGAAGCTTCTTCGGATTGGGCCACCTCTTCCAAAGTCCCTATCTTACGAAAATAACTAAAGTAAGGTTGTATAAAACCCTGATTCGCCCCGTTTTGATGTATGGCTCTGAGACTTGGACCATCTCGAGTTCTGACCAGCAGAGGCTCCTTGTTTTCGAGAGAAAAATTCTGCGCCGAATCTACGGTCCAAAAAAAGTAAGCGGAAATTGGAGATCGCGAAACAACTTGGAGCTTCAAATGCGCTATGGGCAACCAGACATTATTAGAGTCATCCGCATTGGAAGGCTTAGATGGGCTGGCCACGTTGCCAGAATGCCGGAACAGAGCATTCCAAGGAAAATGATGTCCGACAAAATCTATGGGTCGAGAGGTGTCGGAAGACCGAAACTTCGGTGGACAGATGGAGTCGCTAAGGATTCAAGACATCTTCTAGGTGCTCGGAGTTGGACTGCGGCTGCGCAGGATAGGGAGCGATGGGGCAATCTTCTTAAGGAGGCCTTGACTCACTAAGTGGGTTGTTGCGCCAGTGATAATGATAATAATAATAGTATGTAAGTTTGCTACAGAGTGATAACATATAACACTGATGCAACCTTCGTTTTGTTTATTTAATAGAACATATTTTTTGGTAAGTACTTAATGTTGGGTTAGCATCGTGGTGTTAAGACTTACTATAACTTTATAGTTTCATACTGCTTTACGGACGTGCAATTTAATTGTTTTGTGCAGGTAGCCTTATAATATCTATGTTGCATTTTCGTATTTTATGTTCTTAATATTTTATTATAATAAATTGTATTTTATACTTTTGAGCAAAGTATAAATCACGTGAAAACAATCTTACATGTAAATGATTAAACCTAATTTCCCAATAGCTATAAGCTCTGAAGATGTAACTTAAATAAGACTGACCAGCAAAAGTATGAAAATATAATATAAGAAACGAGTTTTACAATATAACCACATAAGAGAGAAGCCCCAAAATAAAAAGTTTGAGCACCGCTGAACTAACGGAAATAAATATGTGCTATACATCCTCGGGAAATATGGACAAAATTAATAAAATTGCCGCTAAGCCATTAGGATTAAATTCTGAGGAAACTGAAACCTCTTGGAAAGCCACCTAGAACAGATAAGAGATATGAAAAACTGTCAACCATGGCCAATTAAAATAATTAAAAGATTCTTCCCTGGAAGAACTGGTACCCCGGAGGGAATTATAAGGAATACCCGAGCCAGCTAAAGAATGCAACTGGAGATAGATAGTTGAGCATTAGGTTGCAGGTGGCTATGCGGCCTCCGGCTATCAAAGCTAGGGGCCTCGTCATTTAAATTCGGCTTTACGATTTCCTAATAACAGATGACAGCGTGTAAATAACAGGATTCACATGATTACAACACAGTTTTATGGTGATGAGTATGAATACATACCAAGGGAATAGTAAACAAATTTATTATACTGGTATCAAGGTCTTAGTTACAAGTGGAAATATCAGCCACCAGCCTTCAATCTACAACTAATTCAACAATAATCCAAGTAATACTAGCTAAAGCCGGCCACACTCTGCTGAAGCTTAATGTAATATGAACTTTTAGGAAAAAAATAAATGTATTCCGGTGAAATTTACCCAACAACATCATTAAACATAGTAGCCTACTTTAAATTACTGTCGAATGAGAAAGGATTACAAATCTTCGTTGACATTTTTAAATTTCATATATAAAGATAATTACACTATACTGAACAGGAAGGTAATTCCATTAGGAAATTCCATTAATTGGGTAATTCCATTGGGATTCGTTTTTACTTTAAAGTAAAGCACCACGAAAGGAATAATTTCAATAAATCTGGGGCTTCGAAATTCACAGATTTAATAGAACTTAAACAAAACCTATCTGAGGGCTTATATAGATGACAATAGAAAAATTTAAATTAGTATTCCCGAAATGGTTAAATTATAAATAAGCATTTCAACGAGAATAATTAGAATGGTAAGAGAAATACCCGTTCTTCCAGACTCCAACGACAAAACACAATCCCAAACATGTTTTATTTCTTACTAGATATTTGGAGTACTTGTTTATAAACATATTTCATTTAGGGCGGATTCACACTATCGCTCCGCTCCCGGTCCGGTCTCACTGGCAAAATATTCTAAAGAGGAATAGAAAGAGGGTAATCACAATATTGGCACAGGTCCGGCCTCGCTCCGCTCCCGCTCCACTCTCGCTCCACTCCCGCTCCACTCTCCTAAAGTCTTTTCATATTCACATTATATAATTTATTACACCGTTCACGATTGAAGCCATTAATAATCGAAGCCGTAAAATTCATCAATTTTACGGCCAAAAAAGTTCAACTTTAAAAAAAATATATATAATTATAAATTAATTTAATTAATGGTGAAGAAATAATTTAATTTCTTTTTTCCGAATGTATTCGAATACGATTGAAATGATAAAAAAAATTCACCAACAATACGAACGGTTTTTCGACGAGAAAAATTCATGTTATGTTTGAGATATATTTTGCTATGAATTAATGTACTCGTAAAAAATTGTCACCGATTTATTTATTGACTACATACTCATTGCTATTATAAAATAACGTTCAATTTGAAACGAATAAAAATGCAGTATATTATGAAAAATGTCAGATCATTAACAAAAAATAATTAAAATATTAATCAGGAAAAGAAGGGAACACAATCGGTAAATTGCAGCATTTACCGATTTCAACTTTTCAAGCGTATTCGAATACATTCCGAAAAAAATTTAAATTATTTCTTCATTGTGTTGCAATATATTCTTCTTATTATATTTTTTGATAATATTATCTTCTTCATCAAGAAAAGTACACTTACCAGCTATTTCTACAAACGAAAAATTGATTTTTTTTTTTGGCCGTAAAATTGAAGAATAAATGAATACTTAAATAACTGAAAGTTAATCATTAATTAAAATCCGAATACAGACAACTTCGATTATTAATGGCTTTAATAGCTTAAACCTTTCAAAAGTGAACAGTGTAAAATTATATAGTGTGAATATGGTAAGACATTAGGAGAGCGGACCGGGAGTGGAGCGGGAGCGGACCGGTAGTGTGAATGGGGTAGAGCGAGAGCGGACCGGGAGCGGAGCGAGCGCGAAACCGATAGTGTGAATAGGCCCTTAGTCATCGGAGTTTATATATATATATATATATATATATATATATATATATATATATATATATATATACATATGTATGTAAATATTATTTGATTTTCGTTTGAGAAATGCATAAGGAGGTTTTGAGTTGAAAGAAGTACTCCAATTACAAAATTTTGCTGTAAAGCACTTTAAATAAGATTCCTCTTAGAAAAATTCAAACCTTATTATTTTGTGTGTATATTTCATTAAACAGTTATGTTTTAATACTTCCGTCATACTCGTACGAAACTCCTTAATATTACAAAATAAATAAATACAAATGTTTTGAGTAACCTCCCCTTTTTTGAAATCAGTTAAAAAGTTATATATTTTCTAAGTAGAAAGAGTATGAGAACACTTTATTTTCGATATTACATATAAATATCAGGTCATCTGTCTTTTCATTGTTTGTTTTTCTTCGCTCACAGCACTACTCAGCAATTTTCGCTGGGGAATTTTTCTTTTGCATTATATTTACTATAATATTATAGGTATATGGATAAGATGCTTCGTTGTTTCGATGTTTCGATCAATTCTTCCTTCTTATGTAATTAATGAGTTTAGGAATTCAGTTGGTTTCATTTATTTCTATTTTCAATTCATTGCAGAGATTTAATGACCTTATTAAAAATAAAAAGGAAAAATTAATTATTTAAACATAACCTGGTGAATTAAAAGAGACCAGCTGGATCTAAAACCTTAACAAACAGAACGTAAGAGCGATAAACTTATGAATGAACCACAGCTAGTGTTACCTGGCTGCTTCGTTGACGAACTAATTTTTTTTATTCATTAGCCCGTCCGTCATGTAGAGATAATTAAATAAGAGAGATGGATAAAATTTCAGCCCTTAAATCTTCAAAATTATGCCCTTCTTTATTGATATGGATAGTGGATATAACTTATAACTTTCTAGATCGTACGTACCTTGACTCGTTTTTTAATTTTAGTGGCACGCTGAGTTCTTTACAATATACATTACTAGCATTCCCCGTCGCGGCTTCGCACACTGGGGCTTTTCTTGAGAAATAACGCTCAAAACTCTAATTTTAATTTCATGTAATTTTCACTCATATATATGATTAATAGAACGTAAATATTATGTCAAATCAACAAGTAAACAGGTTGAGCCTCAGATTGTTTACTTTTATAATTCTTAATCCGTTTAACATTCCTCGCTAGTATTAGACGGGCAGTACAGCTCTTTGCATTGGCGAAGTCAGATACGCGTGAGGTCGTTATTCTTAATAATTTTTGTTTCCAATCAATATGGCGAGTTCGAGTAATGGTATGTAATAAATTTAGTTCAATAAAATCAGTTTTAATAACGAAATTATGGTGAAATTTAGATTCTAGTCTTACTAGTCAAGTTTTGTCTTTGAATATAAATTTTTCAATTTCGCGCAAAGGGATTTTCAATCTGCCAACGTAGGGTTTTAATGGATGGTCTATTTAAAGTAAGAGTGAAGAAAGAAGTGAAATCCCCGTGCGCAAAATTGAAAAATTGAATTAAATGGATTTATCGTGTGACGTTCATGTAGTGTTTCTATTTTTTTCAGACGCTTCTTGCACTCAAGTTTCTATTAAAAGGAAAAAAATGTGCGAAATCTTTTTCAAAGCTAAGCACTCATCGTTTAGTGAAAAGTTTGATGAAGTTCAAAAGTTTATTTGCCAGGCTACATCTTCCCCAGTCAATTGTCTAAATACGCGCAACTCCCCTTTAAAAAATTTTAAAAGGCAATTTAAATTAAAGTGGGAGGCTTGCAATAGACATAAAGATAGATTTTTGCGAACGGAAAAGTGCTGGCTGGAAGGATCCTGCGTATTTCAAACCAACCGACCGCGACGTTCAAGAGGAGGTCGGCCGCTTTTGGATTTCCAAGCAAGTAGCGAGCAGACCAAGCGCAGGAAAACAGCAGATTTGCGTGCTGAAAATAACCCCGATGCTCTAATTTATGCTGCGCAAATGCAATTGAGAGCGAGTGGAAAAAAGTTTGAAGCAGACGTAGTTAAAAAAGTGACCGAAATTCCTGGATTTGCTCAAGAACAATTAAAAAATAGTTATGTCCAAAAGGTTACATACTTGCCACCTGTGGATGCCCTATCAATGATAATTGAAGCTGAATTATCTAGGAAACAATATAACGTAATCCGAAGTTACGCGAAACATATATTTCCACCTTACAAACTTGTTCAAAAGGAAAAATCAAAATGTTATCCCGAAAATATTTTATTAAAAGAAAGTGAAGCTGAGGTCCCATTTTCCATTTTCCATTTTCCAATCAATTTTAGACCATACTGCCTGTCGACTATTGTCAGCTCAAAAATATGTTGTTAATTCTTTAGACGTTTCGAATTCTTTAACTTTAATTTCAAAGTGGGGATTCGATGGTAGTAGTAGCCACGCCCAGTACAAACAAAAATTCACATCAGAGTTTGACGATGATAAGTTCGTGTTCATAACATCACTTGTCCCATTACGACTAGAATCGGAAATAAATAAAAATATAATAGTCTGGAATAATCCTAGACCATCGTCTTCTCGTTATTGCAGGCCTATAAGTCTCCAATATCAAAAAGAGACAGAAGAGCTTGCTAAAGGTAAAAAAACAGATATTGATGAACAAATTCAAAATTTACACGCTACAACAGTAACTATTGATGATAAAGAATATTCTGTGTCCCACAAAACCATATTCACAATGGTAGATGGCAAATTATGCAATGCCTTAAGTGAAACTAAATCTTCTCTTCGGTGTTATTTATGTGGAGCCACCTCCAAAGATTTCAACGACTTACAACAAATGTTATCCAGAAGCGTCAATGATGACTTCTTGTCATTTGGTATTTCAGTTCTTCATTCATGGATTAGAACTTTCGAATTTTTACTCCAACTCGCGTATAAATTACCCATTGAATCTTGGCGAGTCACAAAAGAAACCAAAGATATTGTTGAGAACCACAAAAAAATTCTTCAACAACAGTTTAAGAAAAAAATGTCGTTGATAGTCGATCAACCTAAGCCTGGATACGGCAACAGTAACGATGGGAATGTAGCCAGAAAGTTTTTCAAAATTTTGAAGAATCCGCAGCTATTTCTGGAGTTGACAAGGAACTGATAAGACGATGTTACATGATTCTTCAAGGAATATCAAGTGGTTTTGACATAAATAAAGAGAAATTTAAAAATTATTGTTTAGGGACAGCCGAATTATACATACGACTGTATCCATGGAACTACATGAGCCCCACTGTACATAAAATTTTAATTCACGGACCAGAAATTATTTCGCATGCATTGTTACCAATCGGGCAGCTTAGCGAGGAGGCCCAAGAGGCTCGCAACAAAGATTTCAAGTCTTACCGGGAACATTTTAGCCGAAAAACTTCAAGACTTGATAACATTACGGACATTTTTAATAGGCTTTTAATTTCTTCTGATCCATTTATTAGTAATCAAAGAAAGCTACTAACTTTAAAGAGAAAATCATTCGATTCGGAAGTTTGTGATATGTTATCAGTGGACTTAGATTATTTAGCTTCAACATCATTACAGGACCTTCAAATCACGGATTCAGATGATTCTGATTGATCAGAGATTAATTTATATGTCTATTATAAATCAGGGATTATATTTTTGTATTTTAATTATTATTTATCAATCTTAATTAAATATATACAATACTTATATCTATTTATATACAATACAATACTTTTATATAAATATACAAAATACAATACTTATATTTGTTTTTTCATTATTAAAATTATCAATGTTACCGGAACTCATCTTAAATTCATTGAAGCTTCAAAGCTTAAATATTAACAACTACACATGCAATTAGGTAGTTTAAAAAATACGTTAAATTTATATTTTAAAGTTATAAATTTTTATTGTATTAAGTTTTAGCTTTATTTTAAATTTTACGTTAAAATAAATTAATAGCTTTATTTAGTTTTATGATAAATACCCATATATTATACGAAATTTATTCTTTTACAATTCATTCATGATTTTATCCCCTAATTATATTATTTTAATAAGATTCCAAAACGAAAAAATTGGTTATGAGGTTTTGAGCGCGATTGTGCTATAAAGGCCCCAGTGTGCTTCGCCCGCGAGCCTTTAAAATCAATTCTGTGATCATTATCTTGGTATTGATCGAATATAATATGTTAACTGATGTTAAGAAGATTTAGTAGAATTTGAGCTTCCGGTAGGTGGAATGATAAGAGGCTTTGTCCTGACTGACGGAATCAACGCAGAGCAAAAACTACTAATGATAGAAACTTGAAGTTCGAAATTTAGATTTTAAACGCGATGTAGGTAACCACTAAGAAAGAAATTTCGAAAATGTAACCCCTAAGGGGCTTAAATGGCGAAATTGTCGTTTAACACTAATGGAAATCTATTTTTGAGATTTTAAACCATATGTTTTTTATTTGAATATCGATTTGAATAGACATTCACATAAAATATGGCTACTGATTATTGAAATATTAGTGGTAATCAAATTATGCACACTGTGATTCCCATGATTGGGGATGGTGCGTGTTTATTTCGATCTCTTCTCCATATATATAAGAGGCTTTGTCCTGTTAATTAATGCAGAGCAAAAACTACTTATGATAGAAACTTGAAGTTCGGAATTTAGATTTTAAACGCGATGTAGGTAACCATTAAGAAAGGCATTTCAAAAATGTAACCCCTTATGGGTTTAAATGGCGAAATTGTCGTTTAACTCTAAGGGACATCTATTTTTGAACTTCGAGAAAATATATCTAATTTGGACTCATTTTAAAGAATTTGATCCGACGAGTTTAACTCAAAAGCTCCTACGGGGCGTATATATTTGGACTCTGAAGTAAATTTTTGTGTGAGGTGAACTTACTCCATACTGACGTTAACTACGTCAATTATGAATAGACTTATAGAAAGAATTCAGAATAGGGTTCATTGAGACAACTTATCCTAATTTTGGGGTAGAAAATCTAGCTGTATTCAAACCTTTCTTTAAGAAAATATACTGAGGGAAGAATTCAGAACAGGGTTCATTGAGACAACGTCTTACTTGATGAAAAAGGTCTTAAGAAATATATTTTTAAAAAGCATCAAATAAATCATTCTCTGATAATTATTCTAAGACAGCTCTCCGTGTCGCTGCTATGGTGTAAATGGAGCAGAGAGCTTGAAACAGATATAAGATAACGGAAATTTACGATTGCGTACCTTATTTAAGCCAAGGTACATAAGCTTTCAATAGTTACCTGAATTAATTTGAAAATGATTGCAATAAATGTGTGGAGCATTGGGCACTAAAGTTGTACAACAAGGACACGCCGAGGCGTAAACGAAGCCAGAGCTAACTACAGTGACGGGACTAACCTTGCCGATGAAGCGAAAATATAGAAAAAGAAGGCGATAAAGATAATCCTAGTTAATTAAGGGGGATTATAGGGGAGGGATGGGCTGAAGGTACACCGATCGAGCTGTACAGTGGAGATCCGCCTTCCCTCTATATTATGCTAGTTCCCATTCCGCTTCCCATCGCTACTGTTTACTCTACCAGCTCCTTCTTTATCACCAGTCCTCTTTTTTTCCCTTTTCGCCGTTCCTTCCCATTAGAATATCCTCGCGTCGTTTTTCGAGCCGATCCGGAAGAAGGAATTTGCATACACAAATATTAATCTCCTCCTTATCGGTAGAGGCCGAAGAGACTGGAATTTCCCATTTAGGAGGCATACAATTATTCGCTCTTCCATAAGCTCAATGCCCATTACTCAGGAGATGTGGGTCAGGCGAGTGTTCTTCCTCCAATATAAATTTAAATTTGCATTTATATCTCAGCAACAAATTAATGCACGACGATGACACATTGTGAATCCTTGAGTTAAGAAATACAATGTAAGCTGATAAATTATCAAGGGGGGGGGGGGTCGAAGAACGTAGGATGGGAGTGGACATTGTTCCTCAATTAAAATGAAAAAATATTGTAGAAAAGAAAAAAAATTCTACACCATCATACACCAAATGTTCAGCTTTTGCTCTATTTTTATTCCAAGGTACACAATTATCTAATAATCACGGGGATGATTTAAATAATATCAGAAGTAACTTTTCGAGGAAAAGTAGCTCAATAAAATATAAAACTTAAATAAAATAAAAGAATATAAAGGCGAATAAAAAAACACTAACTTGCTGCAAAACAAAATGCCTTAGCAAGGTTTGATGTTAAATTTTTTAATAGTATGTAATTTTTAATTGTTTTCATTTAATATTAATAGATAATGAGATATCAGTTATCAATATTTTAGCAAGTTTTACGAACTTTGAACGCTTAATTACTAAAACCTAATTTTATACAACTACTCTTCAAATATTAAAGGTCTCGCGCTGAAAAATAAGGGGATTCAATTTAACCCCTTTATGCACTAGGACGACCAATATATAAACCAATATTTTCTTGTCAAGGCTCCTTTCGTGATATCATGTGATTAATGTGAACTATGATATCAAGAAACCCTTTAATTTATGCAAAGTAATTACAAAAGAAAAGAAAATTTTCTCTCTTATGTGGTCGAAAAATATTGCTACGCTATATCCAATATTAAATTTTATTGTGATAAAATTAATCATTGTGGATTTCATCAACCTTAAACTGAATGAATAGGTATCTTTATTTACGTTACAAACGTCATTATTTATTTCAAATTGGAATTTTCTGATAAGCCAGTGATTCAAGCTAATTTCATTCCAGCTGTCCTTTGGAAGAGCAGTACCAGTTTTTTTCTTTCTTTTTTGTTTAAATAAAGCGATGTTTTGTTAAAGAAAAGTTTGCTAACAGTGCCAATGATCTAATAGTGACCATTGTTGTATTAATTCATTTATAAGTGATGAAAAATAGTTCAAATCACTGACGCTACAATACTCTTAATCAGTACAAACGAGATTATACATTTCCGATCAAGTTAAAGTAACGTTTGTGCAAGGAGTGAAGATTGCATTGTACACTAACATTTTTGAATAGGTCAAATATTTATACAGATTCTAACAAACTATAGACCAGACAGCCATACTCCAAGGAGGACATTTCAGACGCTATCAAAACAGAGCGGGTCCAACGACCTGCGGTGTGTGGCCGGCAGCTCCCCTGGGCCTAATAGGACGACTTTTTCACCCATGAATAAGGTCAGACACGATCGGGAGTCCATTTATATTTTAGCAAAGGATTCGCCCAATTATTCGCAGCTCTGTCAGAATCATAATTTAATTTCGAGAAAATTATTTCCACACCTACAGCTATAAATCTTTCTCCACTCACAAATGAGATCCCAATAAAATGCCCAATCCCCTTTATGCAGCCAATTGAGAAAAAAGGAAAATGGTAGACGATTTCGGAAAGATGCATTAATGCAAATTCGGCGAGGCCAAAAAGGAATATAATGGGCTGAGAAAGCAGTAAATCTGAGAGATAGGGATCACAAAAGTGGCTAAGCCGGGGCCTGTAAGTTCTGGCTGGTCATCGCCTCCCAGCCGTCTTGGCTTCTATCATTAAGTCCGCGGTAGTCAAGAGTGCCGCTTTTGTGGGAGGGTATCGGCCAGCCTTCGATTACTCCAATATTTATTAACTCTTCAAATTCTTTGATGAGGCAAGAGTTCTTTCAGTTGTGTTGCTATATAGAACTTCCTGGGGTCACCTGCGGTTACCAAGGAAACTTACAATACTTAAGGTCGCGGGTTCGCGTTTTAATGAAAGTAAAAAATCCTTCTCTATGCCGCCCCTCGGATAGGACGTAAACTGGAGGTCCCGAGTCTGTACAATGTCAGGTACTCGTTAAAGATCCCTATCCTAACTATACCTGGATAGGCAAAATTTAGGACTCCCACTGTAGCATCTTCCGATTAGGCTTAGTGTCATCAAGTGACGTTAAAACAATATGTAGAACTTCCTGAATAGCAACGGTTGTACATTTTTGAATGGAGTGTGCTTCTTGGGGTGGTGCGAGACCACGTTTATCAAAGAGACCTTAAGTATCCTCTCATAATTTTAACACATTTTTGTAAGATACCTACATTTACTTAATACTGATAGTTTCAATTTTCGAGGAGCTGGTGAACATTGTATCTTAATTTTTTACTTTCACTTACCTATATATGAAATATATAGTAAGTGGAAGTATTGCGATCGTGGAAAAATTCGACTTCCGGTTTTCAACGGAAATACACGTTTTGGGGTCCCCTGAGTCGAAATGACCAAGTCCCGCGAAATGGTCTGTGTGTCTGTGTGTCTGTGTGAACAGACTAGCTCAAAAACTATAAACCGTGCGATCCTGAAATTGGGTATTTAGTGTAGGTATATGCCCGCGATGTGACAGCATAAATTTCATCAAATTTACTTAAAGGGAGGGGGTACTTTACTTAACATTTTCACGTGTTTTTTTTATTTACTCTAAATCGGCTTCAACGATTTTGATCAAACTGGGTATTTAATGTATGTATATGCCCGAGATATGGCTGTTAAAGTTTCATTAAAATTGATTAACCGGAGGGGGGACTTTACTTAATAAATTTTGTAACATTTTCACGTGTTTTTTTTATTTACTCTAAATCGGCTTTAACGATTTTGATCAAACTGGGTATTTGATGTATGTATATGCCGGAGATATGACTGTTAAAATTTCATAAAAATTGATTAACCGGAGTGGGGACTTTACTTAATAAATTTTGTATCATTTTCACGGGGTTTTTTATTTACTCAATAACGGCTTTAACGATTAACAAAAATAAGATATGGATGTAGAAAAATGTGTGACTTTGGGAAATTATATTTAACAAAACACGTCAATTTCTTATCTAAGTAAGTTGGTAAGTGAAAGTTGTGTGTTGCGCACACGCACCAGATTTTTTTTTTATTAAAAAATATTTTATTTGCATCACAACGTTACTTGGTCACTGTTCTATCTTCTTTTTTTTTTTGTTTCTCGCCTTTTAGGCTATATGGGGATTTCCCGGACCAGGGGAAACGGTGGTGGATTGATGCCGAGTATTATTGAACTTCCCCTGGCTCCGGGTTTTGAACTTAAAAAACGAAAAAACCTTCGGATTGACAATCATATGTTGCCATGGCTCAACTCGTATAACCAAACGCGGTTGCCCACTTTGCCATACTCCACCCTTACCGTTCCATCTTAAGGGGTGAACAGTGCACATATATCTTTCAACTTCACTCGTGTACTATAAACCTGCCATAACAATCAACTTGTGAATTACGCGGAAAACTTCCTGGTATTCTGTGTCTGTATCCAATACTGATAGGATTGTCTAATAAGACATTTGTATCGTAGTATGCTGCTTCCGATAATTTTCCATATACTCTGCTTAAGGGTAATTGAAGTGAAAGTAACTTATAAACCTAAATGTTCTGGTAATCATTCAATATTGAAAGCACTGAGATTGTTTATAAACAAATAAAAATTAAATAACCTAAATTTTGACCTAAAATTAAATAAGGCTAAATTTCGAGCAATGAGACATGATTACGTACAAACAATTATATAGCATTGTAGGCTTTGTTTTTTCGTTGTTAGCAATGAAAGAAACATTCTTCCCATATGTCAAAAAAAACTGTTACGCAACATGGCGAACTCCAAACAATGCTATTCAAAACTCATTCAATTACCAGAATAAATTAATTAAGGCTCTGAATGAAATCCCTTAATTACTGCTGGATGACTAATGAGCGCTGAGGGCGGGCCCAGACCTTGGCCCAACAGCTCCGTCCGCAGGTTTCACAATCCATTGTTAGGATCGCAAACAATAACATCACACTGCAAACTACTTCTAGTACAAGAGGTTTTAAAGGAAAATCACTGGGGACGACATGACTTCCTACCTTCCATTCTCATCTTTTATCACTCCATAAACAGTCCGATAAATCTTAAAAAAAAAAAATTACTTCGTTCATTATTTCTGAATGATACGTATCACTACAGACATAAATTAAACACCTCACCACAAGCTGGATTATTGAAATATATTTATACTAAAGGTGAAAGATTGTCGATTTTTGGGATATATCTATTGTTCTTCAAGCGATCGATGGTTTATATTTCTAATTATTTAAAATTAAATAAATCTAAATACTTAATTAGTAAATAATAGTTTAAATAAATTTAAAGAATTGATATGATAAATGCTTATCATAAATTATAATATATTATAAATCTTAATTGAGATTATTGGGGCCACTGCGTGGTTGTCCAAGGGACGCCCTTACACAATGCCTGGATATAACTGATTCTAATTACCACCTTCTGAGGGGGGTGTTTATTGTGCCTTTGAATTGTGCCTGATAGATGATGATAGATAGATGAAGTCTGGAAGGTAAAATAAATGGGTGAAAAGGAGGATAAAAGGAATATACATGCAACAATACTAAAAGCTTCTAAGGTAAATAGAAATATAATTGGTGACTAGAAAATAAATATAAACATGCTAATTAATAGAGAAAGAAAAGAAAATAAGCTGAATAATATAAAATAAAAGCTGGCCATGCATTGGAAATAAACAAAAGCTATATACAATACAATAGTAAAGAAAAGAAAATATAAACTTCTAGCAATACAAACAAATAAAAGAGAAAAGAAATTATACTTTACAGAGAGATAAGGTGGTTATAAAATAACTAACTACTGGATGTTAAATAAAGAAAATAACTGGTGGAATTGGTTGTGTCCTGAGTAACAAATAACCGAGTACAAGATTTTAATGAAGAATTGAAGATAAATGGTGAGAAAATGATGATAATTAAGCGGTGAAAATAGGTGAAAGATATGGTGAACATGAGATGATAACTATCCAGCTGGAGACATTGAACTAACCTCTCCCTTATCACTCCAAGGAGGTCCAGTGAAGTTTTCTTTGTTCTTCAAGAAGTTGGTAAAACATAAAAATACAATATAGAATTCTAAATTTGGGAAGAAAGAAAGGTAATAGGATTGGTGAGTGTAGGAATTTAATATATTGAATGCTAGGCCTTAACAGAGATATTAACTTTAGCAAGTAGTCGGAAAATAATCACCGAAATCAAGAGCTGTCTAAAACCTTTGAAAGCAGACATGCAAATATTCTTAAAAGGCAACTTTTGTGTCATTGAGTGAAATTCTGTATTTTAATTTGGCTTGTTATGATTGAAAATCTTGTCTCTGGTCATTTTTATTTCAAGTACTTACTATACTCCTATTAATTCTGTAACTATAATTTATTGAAGATTCCTCAGAAGGACAATTAACACAACCTCGTACTAATGTTCGCCAGATGGATGACATGGGGCCAATATTTCAAAATGATGATAATACTGACTCTTAACAAACGACTGGGAACATAGTTCGCAATTTTTTCGAAATCATTAAAATAAAAAATCAGGGAGAAACTAAATACATAAACAAACGGACTTCGGCCCACTGGACATGCGCATTGCATATTTTCGTCTCAGTCAATAAGGCGCACAATAACTATTAGTTATATTGAGTTAAGTGAGATAACTAAAAAAAAAATAATTGGATATCAATAAAAAACTTAGATTCATCTTGTTGTACTCAAAAGTATTATTTTATCAACTGTAGGCCTACAAACATCGTTCAGACCAAGATTATATTTTCAATTAAAGAAATACCCTCTGCTTCATAAAACTTGCATGAACCATTCAAGAGTCCCGCTCAGTGTTTATCGGCTCAGAGCTGAAGCAGCCCGAGAACACATCCTGGAGCTGTAATCCTCTTAGCTAAGTTATGGTGGCGCTGTTAACCTTCATTGTGTTAATTATTCCAAGAGGGGGTATGAAATGCAGACAAGGCTATTGGCTGAGGCAGTAATTACCGAACGCTTAGCAGCTTTATGCCGTAATTTCACAATGGCGGTTCTGGTTATGTGCGATACGGATCCTGCTCCAAGACGAGTATGCAGCCCATTCTACGTTTTATTCTTTTTTTAACCACATAAAAGTCAAATTTATTCTCTCCTATATTTTCTGATGAACTCAAGACTTATTCTTGTGTTCTACCAGCGGATCCAAGGGAAGGACGTCGGCAAAAATCTGTAACTCACACCCAAATAATACTATTTACAGGTTATTGCATCATTTTACATAAATTTGGTAACTAATTTAAACCATAGAAACTTAAAAAAAATCGCCTTTTGTATTTTCTGAAGGTCTTACAACTAAAAAAACCTAAAACTTTTGCAAAGTATTAAAAGGAATTTTAGGCAAATGTATGCGTTACATCTGTAAGTAGACATTCATTAGAAAAATAATCATCTTTAATGTTCTTATAAAGTGACTTATACTTCAACAGAAAAATGGAGAAATGTGACAGGCATACGTTTAATTCAGCAAGTGTCAGTATTCGTTCTGTTGTCGGATTTTTATGGGCAATTATAGGAGCTTACGGAAACCGCCAGTTAAGCGCATGTGAGTTTTTCGATTTTTCGATTCAAAAAGAAAATACGAAAGTTTAAAAAAAATGTTCATCTATATTATTAAAAATTTTGATACCTTTCTCAAAATATGTTTGTTTTTTTTGGCACATCCTTCATCCGTGCGTGCGCACCTTATTCTTTTCTTAAGACTGCTCCATCACATTATTATGTACAGCAAACTTTCAGACGCATGCGTAATGAATTTTTCCATTACATATTTTGTTCATTTGATGTTAATAAAACATCAATATTAACTTCTCTTAGTGTTGGGTTTTTATTTTCATTGGCGTTATCCTATTTTTTAGCAACGAATTTTTAAATCCACTTAAAAATTCTTAGGACCGCCCGCGACTTTGGGCAATAGAAGTCACCGATGCAACCACTACTCCTAGGTTACCCACAATGAATTTTGAAACACTTGTTGTTCATAGGTCAAATAGATGTATAAAATAATTATGAAGTCAAGTCCTCATAATTAAAATCATCGGTATGAAATAGGGAGTGGGATAATTATTAACTTTTTTCACGTTTATCATTTTTTTATTGCACATTATCACCCTTCTCGTTTATAAGATATTGATGTAAGAGGAGGTGAATTACACATAAATATTATTTTCATATGTATTGGGAAGGAGGTTAATTATTACTACTACTAACTAGGTTACTACTATTGTACTTAGTATTGTACGATACTTATTACTAGGTTAATTATTATTTTAATGAGTTATCGTTAACTTTGAATCTGGTTGTCCATAGGTCAAATAGCAGAAAAAGAATATTAATTTCATATAAATTAATGTGTAAATCCATAAAGATAGGTAATATGTAGTCAATCTTAATATACCTTGCAGGGGATAAAATGAACGAACAGATAACTAAATTATTATACTAAACTATTATACAAGTGTAGTTCTATAAGGGTTATTTTGGAGGAAAGTAACATCGCAAGTTCCCGTACCCTTCAAGAAAATTGTAAGCAAGCCCTAAAGCGCTAACAATCAGTTTTGAAAGATGTGAAGATTTTGATACCCAAGTGGGAAGAAGGGAATAGTGAGGCACAATACAGCACCTGACATTATAAACATATTAACAGGAAAGTGTCAACGATTATGAAAGTGGGAAAGATCTGAGCAACTTTCTCAAGGCGATGAGCAGATCATTAAAAAAGATGGAAAGTTAGCAAGAAGAACTGTGCCAGGCCATTAAGAGGAAGAACGGCTGGTCTCATTGTCACCCCAACCTCGGCGGCCATCGGGTGAGCAAGGGCGCGGAAGAGATCTCTCGGGAACAAAGGCATCTCGCACCGCCCTCTGGAAGAAGATAGTACAGCTCTAGATTGCATTGTTTCTGTAAAATGAGATACAACAATCGCTGTTCGCATTATAACGGATTTGCTACTCTTGGCTAAAAGAAAAGAAAGATAAAAAAAAAATTCTCTTAATTTACCGAGGAACGGTCAATAATATTTAATAACCAGTTTAGGTGATAATTTTTTCTTTAATTATTCGCTCATACATTAAAAGACTTGTGAAACTCCTGCAAAAATTAGATTTTTGCAATTTTTTTAAAGGAATTGTCTTCCAGAGCGAGAGAGAGAGAGAGAGAGAAAAGTTTTTGTTTATCATCAAATTTTACAACGTGCATGCATACGAATTTATAAATGATTTCGGATATTTCATCCTTAAAATCAACAATTTATATTTATTTGATAATTATTTAGTAATAACAAACAAAAATAAGGATAATTTTGGCTTAGACAGTAGGAAAAAATATGAAATAACCTACACAAAGTAAAAAGAGTTAACTTAATAAAAATGAACAGAATTAACTTAATAAAGGATTAAATAAATACATAAGCATGGAAGAAATACAGACATCAGAAATGATTAGTTTAATAATATGTTAAAGGTATATGTTTGGTTCGTTTGTGAGGGTAGTGTTTGTGAGAGATTTTCTTATAGTTTCCTATTTCTTGTATTACAATGGGTTTGTGGAGGCTGTTGTATTACTGAAATATTTGGAGGTATGTGATAGGACAAATTGTTCGATTGTGGGTAGATCTAGGTCTTTGAGCATGGTATATATTTTTGTGGTATGGGGATAGCTGTTCATTCTTCTTGATTCTCATACAAAGGTCCTGTATTCTTTCAAGTTGTTTATAGCTGGTTTTACAGGTTGAACTCCATACAGGTGAGACATAGGTTATTAATGAAAGAACAACGGATTTATAAATAATAAGCTTGAGCATTTGGCTAAGTTTGGATTTTTTATTAAAGTAAGGGAACATTTTGTAAATATTTTTTTGCCGCGTCAGTTTTCCTGTTTATGTGTTCCGTGAAAGTGAGGGATTTTTCCAGCGTTAAACTAAGATATTTAACAGATTTTGACCATTTTATGCGGGTTGAGTTAATGTCAATATCGTGGTTTAAATGAGGTCTGCGTTTTGTGAAAATTATTGCTTCCGATTAGTTAGGATTAATTTTTAATTTCCAATTGAGACAATAATTGTTAATTTTTTTTTCGGTCTGTAGTCAGTTAACTATTGTATCTATTCTGAAGGAAGAGGTGTATAAAGCTGCCTTTTCTTCCTTCTTCTTCTAGTTTTTAACTTGAATAGTGGCCAAAATAATTCTTATATGGTAAATTATTGCACATACAGTAGGTCGTGTTTCGATTTATTAACAGGGCGTCATATGTCGATTTCATAACGTTTGTGTTTATAAGCATGCTATTGTAATACAGGTTATCATTATTATAATTTTGTATTGTGTTATTTGAGTGCAGTTATTTGTTCCTATATTATTATTTTCCACAGACAAATAGTAATGCAAATCTTTGTATTTATTTTTAATTTTCATTAAAGAATAAATAAATCAAGAAAAGGTTACAATAAATTCTCAAAAGTGTAGGTGTAAATTCTCTATGATTGTATTTGGTTAAAAATATTAGGATATAACTACTGTGGCCGGATCTGCTAGTATGAAATAAATTATTTACTCCGTGTTCAAACCATCATATTACACATACCTACATTATGATCATCAAGTACCCATGGTGCGAGATAATTTTTAATTTCACTGAACCCTAAAATTACAAAAATAATTTAAATCATCAGTAAATACATAAATAAAAGTTTTAAAAAAACGCTTAGTAGCAGGGATCAACCTACACAAACTTTTATTAATTTTAAGCTTCGTTAATTTGTTTCTAAAAATAATGAAATGATATCAACACACAATAGAAGAACGTTAAGATATAAGAAATAATTCTTAAAAGGTGAAAAATATTTGTAATTATTTAGTTTTGAAACGAAAATAGTTGGACTTGCGCTGACTGAAAAAACCCATCACAATTTTGACAATTCTGGTATTTGACGCAAGAAACACAATATACCAACATGATAGGTATAACAAATGAATCGATATTCTAGAGAGGATATGTTTATGTAAGATTAATAGCAATAGGATGTTTTCAAGCCCTTTTATTCATATACTTTATTTAATAAACATTAATGATATATCACCATAAACTAATATGATACCATATTATACAGAAAATTAAAAAAAATAATAAAAACAGTTAAAGGTAATGAAAAAGTACTAGCATATGTTTGGTGTAGAGTAACTTCCTTAACCACTAAACGCTTGGCTGGCTTTCTTGAACGATCTTTCAGCCGTTTTTTAAACCTTCCTATTGTAATTATGTTACTTGTGATTTTTGTTTTTTAAGTTTGATTCCGATCTACCTGTCACTTCACAAAATTAAAATAATTAGTGGCCAGCATTTTATATGAAAAATGTAATTTTTGCTGATTATTCGGTTGCAAGTAATATAAAATTATTTTCATTGAATGAATAAAGAAAAATGTATGTGAAATAATCTTCTTATAGTAGTATATAAAGTGTAAATCAAAGAATTAAAATGTTCTTTGTTTGTGTGAAATAATAAAAAATAAATAAATTAATATTTAATAATATAAATTTATAAAAATATTATAATTAGTTAAAAATGTGATTATGAATATAATTGGCCAATATCATATTTCACAAAGCCTCTTTCCCAATTTCATATTTCAGGTTAACTTTTGGGTTTATTTTACACTTACTTTAATGAAGGTACATATGCAGCTTGAATTATTGAGCATTTTTTAACTTAAAGAGAGTTAAAGCCTCAGAACTGTCCGAGGAAAATTCTTGAGTAAAATCGCTACTTTTTGTAACATAGATATAATGTATATATTATATAATGTATGTATAATATAACGTATATACACGGATATAATGTATATATTATATAATATATAACATATATAACGAAAAGATCTGGCTGTATAATTGGCCTTCACCATATTTCAGCAACAGAACGTCCTACTGTGTAACTCTAAAACAAAATTTTATCTTTGTGCCAGTTGCTTTTTTTTTTTTTTTTTTTTTTCAGTTATGGACGATATTTTAATATAGTTACTGAGTAACGCATGCAGAACCATCTACGGCGAGTTCCAGGGAAGGCAAAAGTAGATAGAAAAGAAGCATAAAAAACACAGAAACCGCAGGCGACCCATTTGCAAAGCAGTAAAAGCCGAGGACATTAGACCGTTTTGTTCTGTTTAGCCCGTCAATGGGCTCAGGGGTTTCTCCTCAATGCTCGCCTCAGCAGTAACTTTGAAATTACTTCCAAGATGAATAAATCGCAAGAAAACATAAATAATATATCATCGGTTGAAATAATTGAATGAATCGATCGTAAAAATGGAATCAACGCAGGATACCTCTATTCAAGGGAGATCTCAGGGGGAGAGGGGGTGAAAGGATACTTTAAATCTTTAGCCTGAACAGGGATGGAACTAGGAGTTATGGCAGATAAAGCAAGGTTAATTGTGCCGCTCATCCTTTTAACTTCAGCAGCCATTCAATAAAAATCAGCATTTTAGAACTATATTTTAGCTAACATATTACAAAATATTTAAAAATAAATATCATCGTCGAAAATTAATTCAAGCAATGGAATAAATTAAGATAATATCAGTAAAAACCGAAAACTAATATTTTTTTTTCACAAACATACATCTTAGTTCATCACTCGAAAACAGTTTAACATACAATTTGGATGACTATGCCTATATTGTACTGTATTTAAGAGAGAATAAACTCCTGTTCCTCTTACCTAATAAATGTCTTTATGTTGTTATAGTTATTATACTTTCTCATTTCTATTATATTTCAACAATACAAAAAAGAATTATATCAACTTAATTTTATATTACTCCATCAAATTCCATATGTTGGGCATTTTAGATTTCCACCCTTTTATCGATTTGAGAGCACTCTCCCTATAAATAGGCGATCTAGAAGGCTTACAGGAAACCTAGGATCACATCGTGAGAAAATAATCAAATTTCTAAACGCCATGCAGGAATTCGAGCGTCCCTCTGCATATAAATCAGGTAATTTATTTATTTCGTCACTTTTACCTTAGAGCCGGTGTTATGTTTTATCTATTTTGACGTAAACTTTATATCCTAGAACATTTGCTTTAATTCGTATAAACTGTTAAATAAAAATGTAAGCATGCCACTTTTATTTAATTCGTCTCGTCACTTATTAGTTATCACTAAAACTGTCATAAATATAAATATTTATTTACACTACAAATTAAGAATGGGAAACCATTATATCGTGTATACTATTGTAAAGATTCAAAAGGTTAAGTAATCATTATGTTTTTGGAATTATAAATTAACAGTGTATATAATTTGGAATAGGGAGAGAGGGTTTGAAATCATTTATTGCATTCGTCCATCAATTTAAACAAAGTTGACTTGAGCTATGAAATCACCAATGTATTTCATGAAAGCTCCAATCCTGCTTCCATAGATTAGGTCAGTGATGAATCTAATCCTTCATAATACATCCCCACAACCACTCAATATTTTCGTAACCTTAGTTATAGAATCATCTCTACTACCCTACCCCCGTCCTGAAATTAAGAAAAAATATTGTCGAGATTTTATTACAACGCACATAACAATATCAAACACTGAGAGGTATACTTTGATATTTTTATCTACATTAATTAGAAACAGATGCTTATTACATAAATCAATTTAAATTTAAAAATAAAATAACATCCTAAAAATAGGCATAATTATGAGTGGAAGAAAATCGTTTGAGTATTAAAATTGGCGAAAAAAATCCAATACAACTCACAATCCAAAGCTACGAAACAACGCGTCCTTGCCCACAAGGTCAGGAATTAATATGCGATTTTAATGTGTTCGGAATGGATGGGGAATGCTCAGGATCGGAAGATGTTGACAAAAGAAACCATTTAATTCCAGGAGATTGCCTCTGATTACAGGCCACTTTCGCCTAATGACTGCTTCTTGCCCTCGTTTGTTTTGTTTTTTCTGGTTTTCGGTTTGAGAGGGCAGACAAAACATAAAAACAAACACAAAAACAAGGGAAGAAAAATAAAAGAAAGACGCGGATGGGTTGTTAACTGACACGGTTGCGGATTCGGACCGAGCCATTGGTTCAAAGTAATCACCGGAACATTGGCCATAATATTATATATTGATAAAAGAAAAGAAAAAAATCTAAAGAAATGTATAGACTTTTTGTTGAAGATTAATTGCATCCTCGAGGGCTTACACGCGATCTCGAAAGTATTAAGACTGTCAATAAATTTTTCATTAAGCATAATGGATGCACCCAGTTCGAACCAAAATAAATTTTTGGCTTTCAAGGCGGACATGCAAACAGCTGCATGCACCACACACAACTTAACCAGTCAGTAGTTCGGGTTCTGATAAATTCAAAATCCTCACAAAAGAGGGGACATCAAACGTGTTCATCAAGTTAAGGAAAATATTAAAAACCATATAAATCTACAAATTTTGGTTTGTTGTTTGGCATCTTCATATTCCATGTGTGGCGGTTCCATATTTTTTTTATTGCATTTTTTTTTTGTCCCTTTTAACATGAATTTATATTTTAACAGAGATTCTTTAAAACGGGGCAATGTTATTACGCGTTCTATCAATTTCCTCTCCTTAATTACCTTTATATAAATTGAGATTTAGCGTTTGCAATATTAATAAAACAAAAGCAACTATCTAAACCTAAATATTTGCATCTATCATATCAACTTAGGGTATTAATAAATAGTCATTAGAAAATTAAAATGAAATCAAGAAATTATTACATAGGCTCGTTATAGTTTTCTGGTTTTCCTTAACATTTCTTTATGACGCTACATTCAATTTTTTTGCTAAAGCATAACTCTAATGACGTACCTATGTAACCGCACAAAATATATCGTAAACTTGGCAATAAATATTATATGTGCAATGAAATCAGCAAAAGAAGAGTTTTTTTTTTTTTTTTTTTTTTTTTTAAGAATTACTAGTGCTGGTATATTTAATAGAGACGTTATAAAACCAAGTCGTAACCTTAAGTATCCTATGAAAGATAGTTGAACTTAAACTTTCTCCGATAGAAATTTGTAAGCCATGCTAGCAGTAAACTACTAGTAGCGAAGCAGGCTGAATAAAATACTGGAAAATATAATCTTCAAGCGATAGTTTTTATTTTATGACCTCATGACCTATTTATGTGTCTCGACACGGTTGATGGATCAGGGTAAAAGTAAAAGCCACATATTTGCATATAAATAGACTATTTAATGGGAAAGCGTTTTTTTCATGCGTGCCAACGCACTATGGCAATGAATGAGCAGCATAGCTGGAGAAAGAGCTCCGCACTAGTAATGCGGTTGACCTGGGTTCGAGTCTCGGCCATGGCCAATATTCATATGAAATTATTAACATTACCCACGATTATTTTCAATACAACATAATCATCATGGCTAATGAATGAAATGATATATACCAGATTTTTTTTTCTTCGGAACCTTGGAGACATTCAAATATATTTGTATATAGAACATTAACCAATCGCTATTGAAGGTAAAATCCATATTTTTTTTTTTTTTTTTTTTTTGATAAAAAATTATTATAAACAAATTATACCAACTGCGCATAATTTTTGATAATTCTTGGATAATTTGATAATTTTGAAACTGAAATCGGTAGCTAAAAAGAGATTATTGATGGTTTATTTTTAAGATGATATATAAAAATTTCTTAGTAATTTAGAAAATTCTAACTAAAATTTCATATAAAAGACCTTTCATATAAGGTCCTGTAAATTATGTATTAAAAAAAAATTAATATTTTATTGCATTAATTTCTTTTAGACTATGTATATTTTATTTCTTTTTCTTAAACCCTGTTTTGCTAATTTTGAACTCTTTAGAAAAACAACAATAAATATAAAATGAAGTATAAACGTAAGAGGAGTTGATGACCAACCGGTTTTACGACTTCATATTAAAACGATCAGAATATATATAAACATTGAATTTATATTTAAATTAATTTTATACCTCACAAATTGGTTTTCATAGACAATAAGTCTTTTACTTGACTTTTTTCACTTTAACATTTTAGGTGTGAGCTAAAAGCTATAAAAAGTATAAAAAATACACGATGGCACCGTACACACAAACACACACACACACACACACACACACACACGCGCGCGCGCGCACACGCACACGCACACAACACACACACACACACACACACACACACATAATAACTTTTTAACCTTTACAAAATACAATTATAATACTTCCCATTCCTGTTCCTTCTTTTTTTTTAGTGTAATTAAATATTTATGTACGAGTATATATATTTGACGGGTTAAGTGGTTAAAAATTAATAAAATAAAAATAGCATGCTTGGGTTTTGATTTAACGATTTATTTGAATTAAAGCAAAAGTTTTGGGGTATAAAGTTTACATCAAAATAGTTAAAACATAACACAGACTGGCTCAACGGTAAAAGTGACGAAATAAATAAATTACTTGATTTATATGCAGAAACGCTCGAATTCCAGCAGGGCGTATAGAAATTTGATTATTTTCTCACGATTATATATATATATATATTGGAATTATATTATTATTATGAAAAAATAAAGAATAAATTTACGAACTCAATTTACAATAGCTCAATAAATTTATATTATTATCAATCATTTCAGTAATAAAAAAAAAAAAAAAATAATGTGGCCTATTATTGGTAAAAACGATTATTTTTTCAGACTATGATTTAATATTAATTCAAGCATCATTTAGGAAGTTTAGACGCAGCATCCTGCAAAAAAATAAATAAGAAGAACTTTTATATTTATATCTATTTATAAATTTTTTACATATAAAAAATACGTTGTTTCTTTTTTTTTATTTTATATACTTTTACCTAACTTATGTAAATATACTCGTACTTTTTCTAGCTCACACTTGACTGATTGCACTGTAATAGATGAATCATGTGTTGTTATTTTAACTTTAATTCACATTTATAGCAATATATGGTATTATATAATCTATATGTATGGTTTGAAATCAATAGACGGTATAACCAAAATTTGTTAGTTTATAACTAAAAACTTTTGACATTTAATTTTTTTAAAATAGCTCTAAAAAGTGGATTATTTAATAAAGAGAATTGTCACGATAAAATAATAATATATAATATAATAAGAAGATAAAAATGGTGAAAACAATGAAATTCCTAGATGGACTCCAACTAATGGCCAGACTGGATATAAATTAGTCAGCAAAGGAAAATTTAAATAAAGCAAGACGACTTCAGCCTTGAATCCGGTCTTCATTTTGGCCAAGAGCTTCCGTATATGCAGGTTTCCTAATCTTTATCAATCTTATCCTAAATTGAAAAACCACTAATAAATTAATCCGCTAATGATCTAGATTTCCATTTTTAAGTTAATTCATTTGATACTATCGAATAAAACATCAGGGAGAAATATCGCTGCTGTTGAAATTACTAACAGAGGTATTTATTTGAAACAAATTTTCCGGAATCAAAGTTATGTAACTTAAATTTGTGTTCATTTTTTTAAATACTAAATTGAAGTTAAATAATTAAGTTCCATGTAATTTGTAGATTGCTATCATGCATCCTTCTGAATAATAACTTGCTCTCCTTGTTAAGTAAATTTAACTGATAAGGAAATTTTCTGATTATTAATTAACCGTCCTTAATATTATCTTAATTGCATTTAATTTATAATAACAATAGGTCAAGCAAATCGAATCATCAAATAAATCACAGAAAGTTAAGTTTGCATTTTCAAAAGATTTGCTAGATGCGCTCTAGCGCAGGTACGAATTCCGTTAAATACAAATAAATAAATAAAGTGTAGTTAAAAAAGATCTATTCATGTTTAGATCAAAAATGTGTTGCTGGACATACACCCAACTTCCCAGAGGTAAAATTTTACACATATTTGCCATATTCCAAAACCTTCTTCAAATGTCAAATTAATACTAAGTGAAGAAACTAAAATGATGAGAAATAAAAATTATTACATATCAAATTTTTAGTAGTTCATATTTCTTAAAATTAAAGTTGGAACCTTGCTAAAGTAAGATAGCGAATTACTAAAAAAAGTATTACAGTTTTTATAAAAATAATATTGCTAATTAATAATCAACTTGTAGCACATCGGATTTGAATTTAATATAATTTTTTATCACTGATGCTTCTTCAATGGAAGGAATGACCCACTTGTTGGAACCAATCCGTAATTGTGCAAGACCGCTATCATCCTCTTTGCCCAACCTTCTAAGGCACCCGCTAGGAGATTTACTATTACGAAAACAATAGGACCACCCCCTCGAAATTATAATTTCAAATCGAAAATCAATTATATGCAAATCCCGAGAGTCGGAGCGGGTTTCGGATCGAATTGTGATTCCGGAGAGAAAGAGGGGACAGTGCCATGGGATCCCCTGACATCACCCTCTTACTCCCATATTTGAAAATCATTTACATAACTGCCCGCTAGAGCTAAAGGGGATCGTTGAGTCATGGGGGTACGGTAGATGTAGTACCGATGTATTACTAAAGGTAGTTATCTACCTGGAGTTTAATAAAGAAAGAGCTTGATTAAAAAAAAAGTAATAGAGATCGAAAAATTATTCCTAAATTAAACACTTATGCAAATTCTCTGCTCTAATTGGGCGCAATCTTGGGAATGTGATTGAAAATGATTTTCAACCATACCTTAGTTCTCCTTGAAACTGTAGAATTAGGAAATGGTTTAGCATGACTTTTTTATCCTGGAAGACGTGGACTATTGCCAGGGGAGATCCTCAAATTTTAATATTTGCAGTTCATTGGAAAATTAATATATTTAAAATTACAAATGAAAAAAATAATACACTCTTCTCTTACCAAAACACAAAATTCCAACCTCTGAAATTAGAACAGACAGGTTCTCAATGAAAGTTAAAAGAGAACAAACACAGAGAAAAAGAAAAAGGAAAAATAATAATTATACACATAGATTACTTCGCTTAGGTACTTTGCTAAATGACATTTGGGGGAAATGAGTTCAGCCATGGCTTTTAGAGTTTTGTATACTAGACAACTGCACAAAGGATTTTAGTGAAATGCAAATGCCGCCTAGTAGTAGTTTACTTAAAATAGTCATTTTTTTTATTTTTGTATTTCCTGCACAGAATTGTTATATTAACATAATTAATTTTCACCCCTAAAGTACCTTAATAATAAAATCTAATCTAAAGAGGAAAGTACTTAAATATTTTGATTAGTGGATATACATTGCAGGTATGTTTGTTTTTTTAACGTCACTTTATGCCACTAAGGCTAATCGGACGATGCTACAGTGTGAGTCCTATATTTTGCCTATCCAGGAATATATGGGTAGGGATCTTTAACGAGTACCTGACCATGGTACGTCCTATCTTAAGGATGCCATGTACAAGGATTTTTTACTGCCATTAAAAAATCCTAGGGCCACCTCGGGACGCGAACCCGCGACCTTTAGTATAGTAAGTTTCTATGCTAACGACTACACCACAGGTGACCCCAAACATTGCAGGTAAATAATTCTAAAAGAGAGAACCTTAAATTATATTTATCCTAAAGTTAGTTTCCTTGCACTTAGCCATCCACATAATGAAATCCTCCCTTGGTATGTGATTGAGAAAGCATATACGCAACACGGATGTAGGCTCTTAAATTTATTTTTGAAGTTAATTAAAATATATTTTATTTACACCCATCATTATCATTATTAGGCAATTTAGAGACGCAACTCCTGGAAGAAAGGCACCGACAGAAGTACTTCTGTAGACATTACCATAGTAATGTTTCCGAACGAGAATACTAACTGAGGCTACTGCCTACACCCTCTTCGGCGGTCCGTCATATCCAGGAGGGATTCCTAGGATAGCGGCCTAAGTGAGGGCGTTGCACAAGGTCCGCTGCATAAATAAGGACCCGCCGAAGACGGATAGACCCGGAGGACCTCGATAAGGACACGTGTGTCGGTGAGGTAAGAGGTTAAGTGACCCTGTCTGCGGCGCTATCGGCTGCAAAGGACTTCAAGAGAATGGGGTCTCGGTGATGTCCGCTGATAATATTGAAGGCGATGCATGGTAGCATGATTGGTTTCAGGGGAAAAGGTTCAAAGACATTTTAAAGAATGAGAAAAAGCTATTAAGTGGAAAGGCCGAAAACTATAATTAGTTGTTAAAAATTCGTCAAAAACTAAATATCCTACTATACATGTTCCTGTTTTTAAATAGTTAAGCATGGTTCGACCTCTGAATACCTGAATTTATAATTATGTATTCAAGTGCACCTCCCTAAATCTAAGATCTCCCGATATATTAGCAATTAGATAAGAAGATATACAACTGGAGTATTGAATTGACTATCTGCTCTATCGATCACTTTTTTCTTATCACAGGCAGCATGGGATTTACGAACGGAGATGAAAAAAGGATTAAAAAAAAAAAAAAAAAATCGTTAGATTTTAGTTCGAAAGTTGTGGTTTAATAATTTGTATCCTCCCACGTGTTTTATACCTGATGAACGCGTCAATGAAAAATCGGAACGATCCTAAACCACAAGTTTGTGAGAAAATTTATTATCCTCAAAGGCTATTATTATCAAATCAACATGAATTTAATAGATGATAACATTATTAAGAGGAGACTTATATGCGTGTAAATCTGTTTAAACTATTACCAATAAATATTCAGGCGTTATAGATGTAAATGTTATAGGAAGGATAATCTGACAGGTTTATGAGAAATGGGACGTAGGTGGCAATCGTCAGATTTTCGATTTACAAAAAAAAATATGGAAGAATTCAGAATATTAAATATTAAAACTAGTCCGGGGCCGCATATCGGAAGAGAGCTGGTCGTCAGATCACGTGTTGGTATCTTGGCCCATACTTCTCAAAAGAGACTAGCCCTCGCAGGAAGCTGTGGTATTAATTTAATAATTAGTGGTTCTGTCCTAAACCAATAATAATCATTATAAGTAAAAAAATTATTAAACGGTTAGTTAGACTAAGTTAAGAGATTAAATAAACAAAGTGAGTTGAAATCCTTGTTTTAGTATATGTGTAAAATATATCAGTGATAAGTTTCTTTTATTTTCTTTCTTTAAATTTCTGATTTTCCAATGATGTATATTATTCTACATACATTTAATAAGTTCCATACAAATTCATGTAATAAATGCAAAGTGATGCTAAGTAAACAAATCGCTTAAAGATTCTTTTTCGGAGTGTTGGCATACAAATGTAATATGTATTGGGAAAATATAAAAATAAGCGATATGAAGTAATATTTTCCTCACTAAATTATAAAAGAAATCAACCAATCACCACATAAACGTTTCCCTCACGAATAGACCACATACATAAGAGCTATTAGAAAACATTCCTATCAACATCATAAAACTATGAATTTCCATTCCATTGTTCCATTGCGCAATAGCATTATTGCGCCGAATAACCACAATATTCCATGATTTGGCCATATTTACGGCTAAACCAAATATTTGAGAAATCCAAAAAGAACGCCCAGCTTTATTGCAGACAATATAAAAAAAAAACACTTACCTGTTGATATCTCCAATATAGAACGAATGCGATAGAAAATATTAATGATTCATTTACACTGATAAAATAATTTAACCCTGTGGGCCAATTACATTCTAAAGTTAATTCTTAAAAAAATCTGTAAACCACATTAACTAATATTTCAGGACCCAATAAATTACGAGTACAATGCAATCAATCATTTGCGTATATTAATTAAAGTACTGAAGGAATCTGGTGCATCACAAGAAAGAAAGATGGGAATTATGCAATACCTTAATTGATTGATGTCAGCTGTTCATCTTGTAACAACACGATATGAATTGATAAAGGCTTCCCTTGATCAAAGAGTATCATCAATATAACATCCCATGTTTGACTAGCTTGTAGTTTTGTTTTGTTCTATAATGAGGCAATCAAAATGCTGTATCCTTTGAAAAGAAGCCTATAAAACTTGCTTCTAAAACGCTGCTTCCCTTCCGATGGATGGATATCGTTACCTAAGCGCTATTACGTAAGGTGGTAATTCATAGGGAATCACTTTCTTCTGGGCTCGTGTAGGCCGGGAGCTGGCTGGAGTGCCTCCTGCTTGATGCTCTAGCACTCTAGGCCTCCTTCATAATACATCCAGCCAAATTGGTTTCATTATCGGCTCAAGAGATTGGCCAACCTGTATGGTGTTGATTGTCTAAGTAAACTTCCGATGTTATTAAAAAGAAGGTTGATTGCACAACTAGACCCCATGATTTCGTTCCATTCAAAATGTTTAAGTATTCATTGATAACTCCGACCGAAACGACAAGAAATCCGTCAATGTTATCGTTTATATTAGCACTCAATAAACAAACCCTTAAAGTATCCAATCAATCAACCTTTTTTTTTTGTATGGTACCCCTACCTGGCCATGTTTGGCATACGGGGGATTACTCTACAGGTGTAACCAACCCATTCTAACCATAGTGAGTAGGTCGAGATTTATTTCGTGGGAGTTCTTACTTCTTGATTTGTGATAATAAAATCATCTATAAATGTCTTAATGTTACACATTTTGTTATATACAGAGATATCTATCCTATCTTTATAAATACCATAGTTATAAAGATAGCCAAAAACCAACTTATTTTCATTACCCATAAGGCATATTCCATGTCAAATCATAAGTTAAAAACAATAATGAACCTATAGGTCTTAGGTTTTGATAATGTTTAGGATAATTGTTGCAAGCATCAAAGTAAAGAAAAATACTGTGACGTGAAACGAAAACAGATGATTATTTCAGTCACAACTAAGAGTCCCAGATTTTAGTTGGAGCCGTTAAATAACTGTATTAGTAAGTAATCACATGTTCTGGAGATGACGAGAATGTACTGGGACATTCTGGAATGTCCGATTTCGGACTAAATGTAAGAAGTAATGGACTGAGGGCTTAGTCTCGCCTTGAGCATCGAAGGCTCCTTTATCTTTTGTAACCTGGTTGATAAGTTGAACTTTTATTGTTTATCTGAGCCTGTGAACTATATTTTTTTTGTGAATAAAAATTATTTTAAAACAATATTAGTGTTACAATTCGAAAACTAGTGGTTTTGGAGCAAAGGTTATTGTGATATATAATATTAAAGTAATATTTAAAAACAAAAAAGGAGAAACAATACTCATTTGAATAGTTTTGGGGATTGTCATATCTCAAAAACTATACTTTTTCAGCTGTAAATCTGGTAAGGTGTCATTTTTCAGTTTACTGTGGTTACTATTTGAAGCGTGGAAATGCATAAGGGTCTAAGTGCCAAAAAAATAAAACAAAGTTTTTTTTTGCAAAATTATTATATGTGCCAAAGCCATTCTTCTGAAATGGGGTATTAACTTTTTGTTGTTAGAAAAGAGTTCATTGAATGTGTGAAAGATAGCATGGGTGTAAGCACTGGACGTAGAGGGTATAAGTCACATAATTTCTGTAAAAATTTCATAAGGCACTTATGCATTTCCACGATTCCTTTCTTTAAATATTACACTGCTACTTGACTATTTCTATTTCTCTTCTACATAATTGATAATTGCGATTATCAATAACAGCCTTGATACACACAAGATGACTGTAAGAGGACAGTGTTAGAAGATTGGTAGCACTAGGAGGGGACGTGTCGGTGACGGGCGAGGTGACGAGAGAGAAGATATATATGGCAGGTTGGCTCTTCCAAAACCAGATCTCATTCACTTCTTCCTTCATCATACGCCTTACCACAATCCGGTTTTATATCTTCTCCAGTTATTATAGCAAGGATTTATCCTCATCAACCATCTGGGAAATATCTAGATTGTAATAAGTACCGTATTACATCCGATTAAAGCCTAATTTGTATCATAATAATAATAATGATAATATTAATTTATTTGTTTTGGGAGTCCCCCCCCCATACAAATATGATGTGTATTTAACGTAACATACAAAATTCAGAGTTTTAAAGTTAATTATAATTTTAGTTTCTTCTCGTATTTTTTTCTAAAGTATTTTCTACTTATAGCACTATTTTTTTTAATAAATTTTCATATGGGTGATTCTAAAATTATTGTGGTATTTGTGTCACAACGTGATAAATCGACAAACGCCTTAAGGATTTGAAAAAAAATTTTTTTTTGTTATTTATTACCTCATTGGGAAACAACACTGCTATCTAATTTTCAAGCCCTGCGCCTAAAGACAGGATAACATTCACTAAAACCAATAACAATGCTCTTTCTGTCACTCCCTAGCCTGTCACAAAGCAGAGGTCATGTGCTTTGAAACAAAATTTACCCCTTTTCCGTCACAATAATTTTAAAAAATCAGGCACCAATCTTATCGGCAAACTTTCAGGATGCAAAAAAAAATTGAGTCAGGACCCCAAAGTGTACAGGCAAAGTACAACAACAGCTTTTCCCTTTGTCACACACTTGTGAGCCCCCCCCCCCCCCCCCCGAGCTAGTTTTTTATATACCCACCAACCCCTCAGAAAATTAAATTTCGTGCTTAGAACATATAGGGTAACTTTGCTATGAACCCAACTATACGTCGAATCATATCATCTTTCCTAAATTTACTTCAGTTGTCTTTAGAACATGGAGGAAGGTGTAAAGCTAAAGAATATTTTTATAGTGAGTCATTCCCTATACCTTATCAACATGATGAGAGTAACAAATATAGATATTAACAAATATAGTGTTTTATAGACCTTTCGATTCTCTTCACAGCCATAACCTCCTTTTAGTACATTTTGTACTAGTTTTGTCAAAATTGATAATAAATGGCTGATTTTTCCCTCCCTGACCTGTCACTCCCTAGCATGATACTAATTTTGTTTTAGCTAGGGAGAGACAATGTTGGTCAGGGAGAGACTTGTGATTAAATCTGTAACTTGGTTATGTTGATTAATAATCATTGTCAGTTCAGAAAGTTAGTTTTCGATAAGTATACTTATGTTAAATCTCCCCTCCCCCTTAAACCACAAAATAAATTTTTTTAAATAAATTGTATAGTTAACTGTTAGTTCTTTAACTATTTTGATGGTGGGGATCGAAGTAACTATACCTATATAAGAACGAGACTGACATTAGACGACAAGAAACTTTAAAATTTAGATAATTCGTTTTTAAAAGATTTAAATTAATATAATAATGCCATATGTTACATTTTGTCACTCCCTAGAACATTACTTTTTTGAAAATCATTATCTCGAAAACTATGAATATAAGTGCGTGCACACTTTACATCATTGGTAAGAAGTGACCAAGCCATCTGCAACCAGAAACATAAGAAAAGATGACTTTTAAAGTCCAATAAACTTATTGCCAAATACCACCAAAATTTTAGAATCGCCCATATGCATATATAAACGTAACATTTACAACGACGTTTAAGTATAAATAACTATACATACAGCTAAGAACATTGTATTTATAAATAAGTAGCTAAACTAAAATATTGTAAGCATATTTTTACCTATATGTCCATTCACAGTGATACTTTTAATTTAAAGATGAACTTACCTGAAAAAAACAAAAAAAGAAATATAAATTATTAAGAGGTACTGCCTAACAAATACAAAATGGTTTAATAAATATCTAACGATTTCATATTTGAAGTTTCTAAATGGTGTAATAACAAATTCTCAGAAAGAAAATGGGGAGTCCACAGAAAAAACAACTGATTGTCCAGGTTTTTAGTTTATTTTTCTATTATTAACAAAAATATGCATCATTCTCGAAGAAGGTTACTGCTATAACATCACGTTTATACACATATATTAATAGCATATAATATAACAAATAAATAAAATAAAATAAATAAATATAACTTTTTAATATTAATAACATTTTTTTATTAACCCAAAATTCAGCTGGAATAGAATTTAAATAAATAATAATGATTACGTTCGAAAAAATAACCGCTGAATAGCTTGCTGTTTTAAGAGATGTAATTTGTTTACCATCGCAACATTTTTAACGAGTTATAAAATTAATTAGAATAATTTCAAAAAGAAAAAAAATTGAATAGTTTTCATTTGAAAGAAAAATGACAGATAAATTAATTTTTTATTTGTCTTCAGTGGTTTTAAAGACATAAAGCATTTCAGTAAGTAAAAACACTTATATGTATGTAATACAAGCTTTATTGTGCAATAAAGGTGGCATTGACCCAGCACATTAACTAAAAAAACAATTACAACCTTTATTAATTTCTTATGGGATGATTTTGAAATATTTATTACTTCAATGCACTATACGTAGATTCCTATCACAAAAACAACGAATTAGTAACTAAATAGTCATTAAAAGACGCTATTTTTAATGTAAATTAATTACTTTTAAATAGTTGATTACGTTGATTGTAATTAATGAATTTAAAATTACTGAAGCAAGGTATCCTCATGGACACTACCGACAAGGTTTTTCTTCTTTTATTTTAAGTTTAAAAAACTGTTGTCAAATTCCGAAAAATTATAATATTTAAATTCATTTTTATCTTCAGGGAAGATAGATAATAAATAATAGAAAATAAGAAAATAGAATAGATTAAAAATGTGTAGGTATTTAGCATTTTACACTCGTAGATTTTTTAAGTGAAAAATACTTATAAATATACTTGAATATTTATCCTCCTCAATTATCGCAACCTATACTTGCTAAATTTTCATCAACTTATTAATTAATTACAAAGAAAATACAAAAAACTTCCGGAAAAAAGATTAAAAATAAGTGTAATTAATTATGATTTTTAAAAATATATCAGATTATACTAATCCAAAAAATACATTAAAAGAGTACAAAAGATGAAGATCCAGGTTCAACAACATTTCGCTTCCATTCCGGTACAGCGCGCACCGACGCTTCGCGATAAGGACCAAAGAGGAAGCCCACAAGCCACAGGACGAAAGTGAGGGGTGTGACGTAACGAGAACAAAGGAAACGAGGTGATAAGAGACGGTGTGGTTAGTTAGGGGAAGTAATTGGGATATATTAATTAACTAACTGGTGACTGTCTCCGAGGCAACGACCTGTCGCAGGAAGCGATGGTCTTCCCGGCCACACTTCTTGCACTTCTTGTGAAGTAGAGGACAGTCAGCGGATGCGTATGGACGAGGAAGAGAGGTAGCCATTGGAGGAAAACAACGTTGCTGTTGGCTATTACGTATAACATTTCAGATTAACAAGATTAGTTCTTTACTTTGTTTGGTGTTATACCGTCTTCGTTGTGAAGTTTAAAGGAATCTTTTTTTTGTTTTTACTGAAACCAATCTTTTACTCTAAACAACAACCTTACTTTTGTTGTAGCCACAGAGCAAACTTAACTAGGTGGCGGGATGGCCGAGTGGGCAAACGCGTTAGAAAATAAGCGCTGCCACGGACACCCGGACAGATGATTGAGAACCAGAAGGTAGCAAGTTCAAAACCTGGAGCCAGGGGAACTTTAATAAAACTCGGCATTAATCCCCCACCCTCTCCCCTGGCCTGGGAAACCCCGTATAGCCTGAACAGCGAGGTAGGGGAGGACCCAAAAAAAAAAAGTGCAAACTTAACTTATCGCAGTTGTTCAGAAAACCCAAAGAGAAGACGTTATTGTTAATTAAGTATTTATACGGGGGTCCAAAATGGCTTTTTTTGTTACGGTTATTCTGACTTTTAGTTTCATCTTTTCTTTTTTTTTTTTTTAATAGTATTTTTAATACTATGTCAGTTTCAGATATATCCCCTGATATTACACCAGTATCCGAGTCAATAAACTTCCACGGTTTATGTTATAATTACTATTAACTCTATCACAATATCTTAAATGGCCAATGTTAAGCAAGAAGACTTTAACGTTGAGAGGTGAGTGTTAAATCCTTGAGAACAGAATGTGTGGACTGGAAGCTTATCGTGTTACGCTCCAGTGGGACCTCTATGATATGACGGCAACCGACTTATTTTCGGTTTCGCAAAACAAAACTAATTCCGTTGCGAAATATACCACGGATTATGCCGTAACAGCCCTCGGACGGTATGCCTTCCGAGCATTAATTTGTAGCATATTGGAAAGGGTGTTGCTGAACCTTGAAGAATATTGGCTTTGTGCTACCGGATCGGGAAGGAAATTTGATGAAACTGTGGCAGCCAAAAGGCAAGGGCTCGGTAAATGTGGTTTTGTTTATAAAACAGTTTATCCTGCCAACTCAAAGTCAGGATTGTGCTATGTTGAAATACATGTACCTGATTCTATGTTTTTGAGGGTCATTACTTGATAGGTAAGGTAATGATGGACATTGACCTATTTACCTTTCATATGTTATTTTATTCAATAACATTTTTTCCTAGCGTCAAAATATAATTTGAATTTTATAAGTAAAATAATAAACTATTAAAATAACTATCAAAACAAAAATTATAATAATATCTATTGTAATAATAATAGTAGTTTGCTAAATCAGCATAAATGTTTAGGAGTAAAAATAAAAAATAAAATAGTCAGAGCCTAACAGTTTTTCTTGCTACGGAAAATAGCGACTTCGATACGAATACGACATCTATACCACCTTTCGTTAAATTATAAAAAGTAATAATTTCTGGTTAAAAAAAAGAATTAAACTTACGTAAAATGTCAGCAGAAATTCAAACTTCCATTTTACTCTTTTATCAAGAACTGAAGAATCTAGATTTTTCAAAAGACTAAAGAAGTTCTTGTCTCGGCTAATGATTTTAAAGAAGATACGTAGGAGTGTACTGGTGAGAGAAACGCTCAGTTTTATCCGTTCCGTGGCCAGGGTCAAGTTTCATTGAGTTTTGTTTGTGAGGTAAAAAAAAATAATAAAAATAAAGAGGCGGTAATAATGACATCATAAGGTTAAGGGAAGGTAAACAAAATTATAACAAAACAGATGAAATCCTAGGAAGATAAAGACATTTACATATTTACAAATAAAAGCAAAATGCTTATACACCCCTTCCGGGTTAACTATAATATTTTTGTTTGACTGAGTTTGTCCAGCTTTTTTTTTTAAATATAAAATTAGAATTGAATTATAATTTAAAGTAATCAAGATCCGTATTCACCGTGGTTCTAATATTTAAAAGTTTCTGTTTTTGGAACTATAAATAATATAAAAATTAGGCGATTGATATAAGAAACGAAGCGTTTTTTTTTTAACCCATTATGTCTTACGAATCACATTTTTATTTTAAATTCTAGAATTTTGTAAATAACTAGACATTTTTTGCGGTGGCCCTAGGAGTTTTTACTCAAATTACTTGCCGTCCCTGGGATAGGACGTAAAATGGAAGTCCCGAGCGATATCAGGTACTCGTTAAAAGATTCCTATCCGAATTATACCTGGATGGGAAAAATTTAGGACTCACACAGTAGCATCGTCCGATTAGCCTTAGTAGCATAAAGTGACGTTAAACAAGCAAACAAAACTTTTAGTAAATTTTAGTATCTAAAACGTGCCCGTAGTGTCAGATGACGTGTATCAGGAAGAAGAAGCAACTTCCTTGGCTGCCTAATCAGCCACTTCATTTCCCTGTATTTTACCTAATATTCTCTAATAGACGTAATAAAAAAAAAAGGATCTCAGTAAAGGTTATTTAAAATTATTTACATTTTTATTGGTAGAAGGACATTACGCTCATTAGATACGATGTAATATAACAATGACTAGTCAAAATATTGCTGGTTTAAAACGTTATTACTCTTAAACCAATGAACTGTAATACGTAACAATTTAGTATCGAAAAAAAGTTAAAATCATTAGATATATTGTACCTCTAAAAAAAAGCTTAAGCTTTGATAATAATAGTCGTTAGTCGAAAACAATAGCTGGACCGAACTGCAACCTCTTGTCACCAGTATCTTCGAAATTCTGTTTCCTTCTCCTACACCTCACTCCAATTATCGATAACCCTATGGGTCTCAGGTTTCGCAAGTTCCCCATGTGAAATCCTATTATGAATTCTCCTTACTGCCGCCCTGCCCTCCATGTCAGAGGGATAAGATACTTTACGACAGGAGGAGGAACATAACATCATAGCCTGGGACAGAACACGCCCCAGACAGGAGGTGACCCCCGACCCCTGGCCCAGATGAAGCAAGCGACCCCCAACTGTCACGGTCTCAGGCTCAGCAGGGCAGAGCCCCCACGACTTTCTCCGCACTCGTGGGCCCCGGGCTACTGGAGTTATGGGAGCAGTATTTTCTGATCAACTCTTTAGCGCCTTGCATCTCCAAATTATATATTTCAGCTGCGATATTATGATCCAAATTTATCGTTCGTCGTGACCTCGAAAGGACTTTTACACTTCGTTAACTGCGTCTATCTACACTGGATGCCGATTATCGAGTCATATTCTCAGTCCTGTTCTCTGGCAATGAATCGATGGTTTCCTTCACAATGTGCTCAGAATTTCTAAGTACATTAAAACTAACTAGAGAAAAAATACACAGGTTATCTCCTAAAACATATAGGTTATCTCTTTTGAACAGAATTACGTCCAATGTTTACCAATGTTTACTCACAACAGTTAACTCTTGTGAGCCATTATTATGAAGGTACTATGGATGCAAAAGAATTATGTATTTCGAGTTGGATAAACAAAAATAAAAAACTCCTAAGACTAACGTAAAGAACCTACCATCTAGAGGGTTTTATTTCATTTAAATCCTTTGCGCAGTTGAATAGGTAGGTAACTCAGAAAGCTATGGTGTGCTTAATTCATTTTTGCCTAAAACATCACTTAGAACTTTTACTAAGTAAGCCAATATATTACAAATGTATTCAATATATTACAAAGAAAATCTCTAAATATTTTATTCTAAAAAAAAAGTAAAATGCCCGAAACATTTTCGTTTTTATTTCAATACATCAATTCATAATGTTCATTTACGTAAATTGTAAAAAAAAATAAATAAAAAACAGCAAGTGGCAAAAATAAACGAATTTTATTTCATATTTAACGGAATTTTATCATTTGACATAAAAGTTTTCACATCAATTTATACATCCAAGTCATCTGTACATTGCGACAAAGTAGATAATACCGCATTAATAATGAAAACTTTTCCAAATATTGTTTCCGGATAAACCATATTCGGGGGGGGGGGGGGGGCGTTGTAGCTCATTGGTAAGGCATTCAGCTGCCTCGTTCGAGGTTCCGAGTTCGAATCTAGGTGGAAGGATATCTTTAACATCTAGTCACAGATCGTTTATGTGGCTAAAAGAGCCTCCTAGGACAACTCAAACCTCTATAAAATGGATATTACTGAAATATTAAGCGGGGAAGAACCTGGTGGTTGAGCATGATCACGGTCAAATAACCTCCTTGCACGACCACTGACCAAGAACCAGTACTTCCTTACACTGTACCGAGCCCAAGACTCATCTTTGGTTGCAGGGGTACATGTTTTTTTAAAAACCATACTCAGACTATTATGAACATTCGAAAGGAAAAAGTAGCAAAAATCCGTCCAGCCGTTCTCATGTGATGCGGTTACCGAGAAAATTCATTTCATTTTTATTATTATGAAGATTTTTTATGATAAAGTAGTAAAGAAATAATTATATCAATATTAAATAATTTAAAATTAAATTATAAGCTTCCAAAAATAATTTTCAAGATTTAGTTGGTATTGCATAATGATCTCGAACGCAGTTCAGATATGTTGTAGAGTTAACATAATTGAAGACAATTTGGCTAATGACTGACAATAATAGTCCTGTGAAGATCAAGTAAAAGGATCGTTTTAGTTATGATAAAAGGATTCCCAAGGAAGGAGTAAGATCCGGTCAGCGTGGGAACTCGGGGATAGTCGAGGCAGGTGTATTCCAGTTTTGAGTAGTCTTTCCGAGCCCATAGAATATTTCTAGGGAACATTTGAAATGCAAACTTTCAAAATGAAGTCATCAATCAGGAGTGGAATTTTTGGGAAAAATCTGAATATGCATAAGTTTATGCGCCTTGAATAAGGATTACATATTTGAAAGGAATGCTTTTCTGAGAAGGCAACTGTACAAAATTGTTACGTTTGAGTTTTACTCCATGAGTTGAATTTTCGAGATTTCAATAATAAAAATTGGTGAATTGGTAGCTATCATTTTTCGTTAACATACAAATAACATAATGTTGTTAACATTAAACATAAACCCGTATAAATAAATACGTGATATCTAACAATGACTATTCATAAAAAAATCACAGATCGTGCAATCTACGGTTTAAGGAAATATTTCGCTTTTAAGACATTTGGCACAGGACCAAATGCGAAAAATGTGTAGGGGCGTTCTTGAAAAATTGCTTTGTTCCAATTTTGTCAACCGTGCAGTATTTAGGTCAGAAAAAAAAAACCATGTGTTACAAAAGCCGTTCTCAAAGCTTAGCATATTTGAAAACAAATAAATGAACTTCCATATAAAAAAATAAATGTAGTGAAATAATATTAATTATGTTACTATTTCCCGCCTTTAAATCCCTCCTTTAAATCACTTCATAGCCATCCAGTCTCCTTAAAAAGTAAATTGACATTTCGAATTATAATTTACCTTTTAAACCGGTGGAAGCTCTTATTTCATTTTTTTAAATATAATTTTTTCTTTTGTTTTGTTTTTTAGGAAACTAGCAGACCTGGCTACGCGTTGCTGTGGCTCAGTAGTTATATCCTAATATTTTTAAACAAATACAGTAATACCAATATTCATTGATAAAGATGAAAACCTTTCAGCTAATCAAAATCCAACGTGATTGAAAATAGAGCATTACACCATTTAAAAGTATTTGGTAGAGAATATAGGAAAGTTAAAGTTTTTATTTTTTACATCTCATATTTCAACGTAGTTTGATTAAAAAGGAGCTGATTGTGTTTACGACTCACAGAGCTGCCAACACTATCGCCCTTTTTTTATGGATCGGTATAAACTAACTCGAAATGGCTATGTTTTTCCACTAATTTAAAAAAGGATGACTGAAGTAAGTTTTGATAACCTCGGCCATTGATCTATTGATTATTGGCCTAACACTACTTCAACTTGGGATTGTTAGTTTAGCGACGGGTTTAATATTTCTCAGGGTCATGCCAATCTTGGTTAACGCGTCATATATGTCCTTTTGATTGGCGTTTTTCTCAATTTCTTTGAGACCTCGATTTCCCGACCCTTCGGGATAATAAGTGTTCGGTAGGAGGGTGGTGTGTTGAAGCTTTTAATTTAGCAATATATTTGAGTGATGAGAAACCTCTTCTTAAAGAGGTTTTTACATAATACAATTAAGAATTTTTATTTATTCAAGTACTAATTTGTTCAAAATATTTTGGGTTAACCTGTTTTGTTTTTTTAACACAAACCAAAGATTTGATGGTTTCCACATACGTGAGCAGGCGATACCCATTTCCCACGTGAGTTATGCCATTGCCCAAGGGAAAAACACGGATTTTCAAAGTCCAAGTGGACATTGTTTGCCCTTGGGATTTGTTTATGGTCATGGCAAAAGCCAAACGAATAGGATATTGAAGCCTTTTAAATTTTATTGAAAATTCTGTCAAGGTGGCAACAGGGCGATATCTCCTATAAACCTTCCAGGCAACATTTTTCCTTCAATAACATTTCCTGTGATCCTTTTAATGACCAAACGTGTACCGTTGCACAATTGAGGTGGATTTAAGTTACGAAGAAGAATGATCAGTGAGCCAATCTTCAACTGGAGATTGTTTGGGTGTATATCCAGGGAATTAAAAAATTCAGATGGGAAATTTACGGCTTCGTTTACATCTAGAACATTGTCAATTGATTTTGGAAGTTTATTTCATCGAAATCAACATTTTTTGCTGCCAAAATAGCACGACTACCCAGCCAATTATAGTCCAAATAATTGTTCAAAATATCAGGAAAGGCACTTTATATTTCGTAGACAGTTCATATTTCGTCTCTACAACAATTCAGAAATTTTCTGGTAATTTGATAGATTTTGAATTTGATGCAGCTCTATTTCACCGTTTCCAATATAGAGCAATTGTTTAAAAAATATATCTGCCGATGGATTATTTTGCAGTAGTATTCTCATATTTATGGCGGATAAATCTGAAATTTGAGGTTACCCAAATAACAATTATTCCTGTTCAGTAGAGGTGTAATAATCATTAAATGTAAAATTTAAAAAATGCCGCGATTTGTAATCCTTTCTTAATCAACAATCATTTAAAGATAAGTAAAAAATTGTATTCTGGTGAAATTAACAACGAAATATCATTCCCAATAATAGCCTACTTTAGATTAAAGAAAGGATTAAAATCTTCGCTAACATTTCTTAAATTTTACATTTAAAGATAATTACAACTCTGCTGAACAGGAAGTAACAGCCTCTATTCGATTGGGATTAAATTTTCTCAACTTTAAATTATTGTTGATAAAGGAGGAATCACAAATCTTCACTGACATTTTTTAAATTTTACATTTTAGATCTCGGGATAAAAATGATAAAAAGGTTTCGTAAAATAAAAAAACACTGTATTTAAATAATAATAACAAAACGAATAATGAAAATAAAGAAACTTCTGTTAAATAAATCAACTGAAAATATAATATTAAAGTCTTAATTATGCAGTTCTTTAGCAAATCACAAAGTATCCCACAACACCTAATCAAAACACACTCTTTTTGTGAGGGAGTTTTTACGACTGGTTACCCACAGTGTAGCCAGCTTACTAATTTTCACTAATTTTTGGCAACACTGACTCCCCAAGTCAGGTTTCTATTAAGTTACACCTATGACAGTAGGTGCTGTTACAACATTTATAGAGTATTATTTCAAATGATAGCCTAATTTAAATTATTAAAATGTATTTACTTTACTAAAAGTTGATATCAGGGTGGGCCACAGCAAAGCGTTTCAGCGCTAGTAATTTAATTTAAATACAAATAAAAAAGGAAAAGGAAGAAAAAGTACCTACACATTTGAGAATTTATTGTAACCTTTTCTTGATTTATTTATTCTTTAATGAAAATTAACAATAAATACAAATTTGTATTACTATTTGTCTGTGGAAAATAATAATAATATAGGAACAAATAACTGCACTCACATAACGCAATACAAAATTATAATAATGATAACCTGTATTACAATAGCATGCTTATAAACAAAAACATCATGAAATCGACATATGGCGCTATGTTAATAAATCGAAACACGACCTACTGTATTTGCAATAATTCGCTATATAAAAATTATTTTGATCACTAATCAAGTTAAAAACTATCCGGTCCGTTAAGTTTGCCAAAACTATATGCATTGAGCCAAATTTCATTAAAATCGGTTGAGTAGTTTCTGAGAAATAGAGAGACAAACATCGGGACACGAGATTTTATATATATAAGGATATAAATACTATTTAACCAACCGTAAATAAGTGTGTAAACATACCAAGTAACGTGCCAGAACAAATAAATAAAGAATTTATTATTATTATTATTATTGAAGCGATTGTACCAACAGGAATAAACTTTGAAAACTTGAACTTAAATCACCAGTAAAATTAAAAGTGTAAAATAAACATGCATATACATAGTTATAAGTAGAGACCGGATTCTCGTGCAATTGCACTTTTTTTTCGGTTGCTTGAAATCGATCGGGGACAAGTTATTTACACGAATTAAGGCTTCCTGATTAACATATGTAAGTTTTATTTTGCACGAAATTGCACATTTTGAGGGTTACTGCACAAATTTGCACATTTTAAGTTTCAGTGCACGAAAGTGCACTTTTTGATATTTCATTAAAAATATTGATTTTTTTTTTAATTTTTATTATAGAGAATAGTTATGATTTATTTTAAAATCACCAACAATGATACCGATATATGTATGTATTTATAATTTATTTTTCTACTTAATTTTCTAAGAAAGAAAAAATTATTCACGATTTCAAAATATTTCTTCGAACTCGTTACGGAAATGGTATTATGTCGAACAACGTTCCTTTGTATTAAATTTCTTAGAAGTTCTAACTGGATTTGACTCAACCTTCCCACCTACTCCTTTATTTCCATATCATTCTGAAGTTGAATTTAGTTCAGTAAACAAGTACAAAAATTTTCACTATTGCCCTATGGCCTAAAGTGACAGCCAGCCAATCTTCCAAAATCAAATGGATAAAACCATACCCAGAATTGAAAGATGACGGGAAAACACGCAGTTAACTGCAGCACAAAAATCCAAACGAACTCCAATTCAACAATTACAACAAACAAAGCTGCTCGTCGTTAGACAATAACAAACAGTTTTTACCGATTTATGCTACGCCATGGTCGCTTCCAATATTCCATTCAATAAACTGCAGTCCAAGCCCTTTAAGTGTTTTTTGCAAAAATACACAAAACAAAACATTCCTGACGAGAACACCCTAAGAAAAAAATTACTTCAAAAACTGTTTTAAACATTCTCTTGAAGAAATATGAAAAATAGTTGAAAATAATTATATTTACATCATGGTAGATGAAACAACAGACCCACGGGGACTTAATATTTGAGGTATAATTGTTGGAATCCTACACCTGGAGATTGAACCCAAACCATACTTCATTTCATGTAAGCAGCTTCCAAAAACGAATTACGAGACTGTCTCTCGATTTGTAAACGACAGGTTAGCAAATTTTTTCTGTCAAACATCCTACCAAGATAAAATCCTTTTATTTTTTAGCGATGCCGCTCCGTATAGGGTAAAAGCTGGAGAAGCATTAAAAGTTTTTTATTCAAATATGGTACATGAAACTTGTGTAGCGCATGATTTAAACCGTGTTGCTGAAAAAGTGAGGGAATGGGGAACATGGATCGAAGCAGCCCTATTTTATTCAGATCATTTTAATAATTTTAAAGAGTTTGTTTCTACTCTTGAAGATGATGCAGTATCTGTGCAAAAAGTAAATTTTTTTTTTAAATTTTACATCTGTTGCATCAGATCTAGCATTTATAAGATCCCATTTATCGGTTCTACCTTTGCAAATAAAAAAGCTTGAAGAGCAAACCTTAACGTTGAGATCACAGATTAATATTATCGAGAAAGTTGGAGATGAATTTACGAAGCATAATATGGAAATGTACATTATTGTAAATTTAATACGATAAAGTTTTAGAAATTTCTATTTGATAAATTATTATTAGTATTAGTATTAGTATATTATTAGTTTTGTTTAATTATGATTCCTAGCAAAAAATTTATTTTTTAACCGACTTCGAACGAAAGAGGAGGTTACTCAATTCGATACGTATGTGACTTTTTTTTTTTTTGTGCCTTTTTTTTTTTTTTTTTTTCTATGTATGTTCACCGATTACTCAGAGATGGGTGGACCAATTGGAACGAAACCTTTTGCATCTTGTAGAGTATTTTCCCAAGGTGGTCCCATTTAAACCTTTTTGGGGTTCCTAATTTATTTAAGAAATTATCGGGAAAAAACATGAAAATAATTATTTAATTATCGCTCAAATTGTTTACTTATTGGAAAAACATATGGCATATATAACATAAGGTATGCTCCAACAAGCTATTAAAACTAATTGATACCTAACAAATCCAAATATTGTATTACTGCTAGATGAATCAAATGGGAAAAACCAACCAATCAAATTCAGAATCAAAAGAGTGGGGGGAGAACATGAGCAGTCTGTTAGTTATCGATGTGTTTTACGTGCTTGTTGGAACAAACCTATACATAACCTTAACTAATTTTTCAACATTAGATTTAAATGAAGATATAAATATCAGCAGAATATAATATCGCTGTCGTTTTCTTTAGCGATATTAGCATAAATATTAGATAGATGTATATTCACCGATAACAGTAAACCTTCTTAATTTAGATCTAATCAACGGTTGGACACCATAATCATAAGACAACAAAATTCGTGGAATTCCAAGAAAGACTGAGTATTGGTAATTGTTTTAAAGCAGAATTTAAGACTTCTTCAAGCTCCCGAAGGATCGTTTAAATTTAAAATCGTAGCTATTATTGATTTAAATTAGATTTTGATTTCTATCTTTTATTGACTATGCACATTACAAAATAATACAATAATTCCTGGAAAAGTTCATTTTCAGTTGACTTAATAAAGGATTCAGATACCTCTGTCTTCTTCCGGATACACTCGGTCACTGTTAATATCTTGCCGGAGGTCTTGTGCCGATCCTTTATGGGCGGCACTTCTGTTATGTTATCCGGATAACTAGTATCGGTTTTTAAATTTGTTTCTACGACTATCGAGGCTTTTGCTGGTGTTCATCCATCAATAAAAACTACAAAATAAAACTTGATAACTACCCGAAAACAATCTCATTGTATGAAAGTCCCCTCAGCAAAAATTTGGCAGTCATGGAAATGATTGTTAAAAATGATAAATACTACGCCACTAGAACTGAAGCAACATTGTCTAGCAATTTATTTTCTGAATAATGTTTTATTACGAAGGATATAATTCATAGTACTTCGGTAATAAATTTAGTCAAAAATTCATCGAAAGGAATTACGAACATAATTGAATCAACCTTTGGAATTAAGTCAGTAGTCTAATACGGAGAATAATAATATCCTTCGTAATAATAAATTAACCATATGTGAGTCCCAAACCCTGTTGCTTCTATCCTAGCGAGACAGTCTTTTTGATATCGATAAATTTTATGGTTGCCTCTTTTTTGCAGGGACTTCTATCCAATGATGTAATCCAATGAAGTCGTGTTTAATATCGCCATAGTTTTAGAAGGATATTCAAGCAATCAAAATTTAAAAATTACTTTCAAATTTACTATAGGTCATATTAGCATCCTCATCGATTCTCCATTAACGATATCTTGTCTAAACCCAGCCAAAATCTCGACTGTTCAGTGACTTATCTACTTCATCTTGGAATGGCCGGATTTATGTATTTATGTATATTTAACTCGACACATCTCGGATTCTCTACGTAATTGACAAGTACTGACGACATTTAGCAAAGGAAAAATATTGTCATTGTGGAAAAACATTTTATGTGTTCCCTTTCCAATTGAACATTGATCTTTAAAAAAAACAAAAAAATCCATTTATAATCATAAAACGTAGTGTGTTGAAAGTTGTATAATACACGCACCGCTTTCCCACTTTTCTGTGTGTATTCATAAAATTGAAAAGGTAAAGTGTATTTCATAATAATTTTATACAATTATTGTATAATAAAAAGACCTAGGAAAGACGTAGAGCGTAAAAAGATTTCGAAATTTTTAAACCAATGTTTATTTTATCAACGACCAATTACCAACGAAATTTTTAAACCAACGTACGGTTTTCTACATTTGTTATCTTCTCCAACTAAAAATTGTTAAATAAAAAACATTTTATAAAAAAAAAAAATTAAACCAACTTCGAAACCTAGGAACCAGTAAAAATAAATTCACTGAAAAGTATGAAATAATTACCTTCTGATTTTTATGAATACACAGCAAAATTGAAAATAGTATAAAAAGTGGAAAAGAGCAATAAGACGAATAATTTTATTTTGATTTGTACAAATACACACTAATTGTTACTAAAAATTATTAAATTTAAATATTAAATACTATGTTCAATACAACACAATCTTTTCGGAGGCGGCGCAAAATTTAAAATTTCTTGCACTAGACATTATGAAAATCTTCTAAATGGATCTTCTCTTCCCAGCTATTGATTTCAATGCCTACTAATGGAATTGTATCAGTAACATGTTATTTCTATTTTGCGCCGCCTCCGAAAAGATTGTGTTGTATTGAACTTAGTATTTAATATTTAAATTTAATAATTTTTATTAACAATTAGTGTGTATTTGTACAAATCAAAATAAAATTATTCGTCTTATTGCTCTTTTCCACTTTTTATACTATTTTCAATTTTGCTGTGTATTCATAAAAATCAGAAGGTAATTATTTCATACTTTTCAGTGAATTTATTTTTACTGGTTCCTAGGTTTCGAAGTTGGTTTAATTTTTTTTTTTTATAAAATGTTTTTTATTTTGTTGGTTTTGTAAGCACATATGTATATAACAATAATTATATAAATATGTTAAATTAATATTTGATTTTTTTAATTATACTCCGCCTCTTCACACAGCAGAAGGTTGAATTGCACGTTTGTCAGTGTTTTTTAATTCTATTGCACGCTTGTCAGTGTTTTTTATTTTTATTGCACGTTTTTGCACGTTTGGCTAATTTTTATTGCACGTTTTTAAAATTTTTACTGCACGAAATCCGGCCTTTAGTTATAAGGAGGGGTGGGTGGGAATTACAGTTGAACCTTAAAAATAGAAGCTCGAAATAAAAACTTAGCAATCCACTATTTACAATTTCAAAAAGCATAAAACTTTCGACCAATCATTCATACCAAATAATATTACCGTTTTATTATTGGAGACGGATAATAAAAAAAATTACCAGAATAATATCATCTATTAATTACAATACAATTATAAATATAGGTAAGGAATAACTTTTTAAAACAAAGTTTGTAATTTGCTACGATGATCAATTTCTGAAAAATGGACATTAACCAACTGCACATCCGAAACCACTAAGGGATAACATACTGGTCATATATCCTGAGAAATATTACTGCTATTTATTCAATATAAGACTTCCTTTTTTAGTTAGTTAAAAGTAAATATTTTCGCTTCAAGGAGGAAACAGATTCATTATAAAGTTCATCTTACTTAAATAAAAAAAAAAAAAACATATGAAAGTAAAGAAAATCAAGAGTTCGCATTAAGGCTATACAGTAGCTAATTGAATTGACTAGCTGTGAAAAGAAGTTGGCTGAAAGACGGAGGAGGAAGACTGCTGAGAACACGATAAGGGCAATGAGCTTTTTCACATGATACATTGTCCTCGCTTCTCCCCCTGCCTCAGCTTCACACTTTCCCTCTTCTACTTTTTGCCGTTTTCTTTCATCGCCGACTAAAGCCCTTTTCTTCTGAGCAGCTTAAGGGAACTAGTGAGTGGTAAATAATGCATAATTTTTCTTTTCCGAGGTGACTAGCTTATTATATGTTTCACGCTTAAATAAACATGACTTAATAGTTATAATTAATTATTAATAAGAATATATGCTAAATAAGCAGGAGATTAAATTCAACAAAACTTTCTTAGAATCTAACTTTCAACACGAAATTCATGTGTGTCTGTGTGTATTTATGTATGTCTGTATGTATGTATGTATGTATGTATATATATATATATATATATATATATATATATATATATATATATATATATATAATATTTCTAATTTGGATTTAAAATATTATAGATATTATTAGATTAATTGACAGACGGTCTGAATTATCTTTGACCACCAGACTTATAGACCATATATAAAGAACTAATTAGATGGACATACTAATTAGACCCAGAAACAGACAATTAATTCATTGAGGCCAAAATTTTAGTACAATAATTTAATCAGGATGGATGGAGCAAACATTTTTATTTTGCAATGCCGATGGCAAATTGATAAGGGCGAGAAGCTGTATGTCATGCATAATGATAATAATAAAAATCTGGTGCGACGCGCAGATTGTATGTGAACCAACACATACCAACCTATTTTGATTAGAAATTTACGTGGTTTGATAAATATGTAAACCCTATCCAGCAACTTCACATACATTTTTTTTTTTTTTTTTTTTTTTTTTTTTATCGTCAGCTTTATGCCACGAGGGTTAATCGGGATGGGTTATCTAAGGGTAACCAACCTCTTCAAATCCATGGCAAGCCGCTGAGTCTGTTCAGTGAGGCCTTCACCGAACAGAATCGAGCGGGCTTGAGCGGGATTCGAACCCGCACCGCCAGCGTGGGAGTCGGAGATCCCCTATTCCCTTATTTATACTTATTTTTGTTTGTCTCCATAAGTTAGAGGTACTTTTTGTATTAATCATTGTCTCTTATACCTTTTTGGAAACCGAAAAGATTGCTGTTCCTCTAAACCTCGAAACAGTTAACTGGTTTAAATAATATGAGCATCAGGTGTTTACTCTCTAAAACATAATAAACATTAAATACAAATAAAAAAATTATAATAAGAGAACGCAAGTATAATAATTCATCTCGTCTGGTTTTGCCTATTTATTTCTTGAAAACTTCATTTAGTTATCATGGAATCAAATAATATTTATTAAGTTTGTATGATCCAAAACACGTTGTCAACTCTTCACACACACCGACCATTTAGCGGGACATGGTTATTTGGGCTGAGGGGACCTCAAAACGTGGATTTCCGTTGAAAACCAAAAGACGAAATTTTTACGATCGTAATAATTAATAATTAAAAAGCTGTGTTTATAATAAAAATAAAGTAGATCTCTAAAATCCAAGGCCACTATTAGTTAAAATGTAACTAAGCACGTTTTTTTATATGATAAATATTTTTGATGATTCTAATTATAATGATAAATTAAAACAGTTCTAATTATTCAAATTATTTTCCTTATGAACCCAATACCTTAAAAACGATTTCTTATACGAAAAACGATTTCTTTCTGTTCATAGAATATATCATATACCACTACTTTGAGCATTCAGAGACATAAAAATCGATCTACATATGACTCACACTAAATATCTACAAGCCGTATTATGTCTCAGTTTGATAAATAGGTCTTTTTCTGAATAAATTAGAAAATTAATCAAATTTGTATTATTCTTTTATAGATTTTACACATAACATTAATTTTTCTGAACTCATAGAAATTCATTTATTACATTAATCTGTTGCAACTCTTTACTTCACATTTTTCTTCAGTTTACATAAAACCATTGCATGAATAGTGAAAATTGTTAATAAATGAGGTTACACGGCATATAAGCGAACCCTAACATCGACGTAAGGCAATTTTTTTCCCAATATCAGGAGGCAGTGACCCTTGGCGAGCTTACTCTCTTCTTTATTTGGCCTTCAAGCTCAATTTGCACGGGAGAGCAAACAAATGCTTTCTGCCTCCCCTCACCAGCTCTGGGCTATGAAGAACATTCACAATAGCCTTCAAATTGGCTCTTTTTGTCCACATCAAGAACCAGTAAGTCACAAACCAGTGAAAGGATGAATCAATCCACGAGGGTTCATTTGTCATTATCAACATTTTACGTATTGAACGTTCTGAAACGTATTGAAATTTCTGCAATTTTAGTTTCTCTGTTTTAAAATAAATCAATCTTAACAGTCGTTTTTGAAACTTTTCTATTGATGCCCTTCCTTTTTTTTTAATTCGGATATCAAATCAGGCAACAATATTCAATTTTTGATCTTATTAATGAGTTGAAAGTGGTGATTAGTGTTAAAGGATTTCTGAAATTACTGCAATGTCTTTTTATATAACCTAAAGTTTTAGAACATTTTAAGTAAGTCTTTCATCAAATAATACGCCTGAATCGTTAACTTTATTTGATCAAAATAAAGACTTTCCCTCTATAACGTAATCAAATTTTATTACATCTTTTTTCCTAGAGTAAGAAATAATAAAACATTTATCGATATTAAAGTTTAACCTGTTATTTTTGGACCGATGTGTTACCGAATCTAAATCACTAAATCATAAAAGTCATTTAAGTTTGAAACAGATCTGTGTAATTTCAGAATTTTTGATATATTTAGTTTGGAATATCATTAATAAAATATAAAAACATTAGGGGTCCTAAATTGCTTCCTTGTGGAACACCAAAAGTGGGAGTAAAGTCCTCTGAAGAATAACCAAAAAATTATATCCTTTATGTGGTAGCTGGGCGCAACTGCGGTGAAAAATGAAGAAAGGGAAAAATGTAGATAACTATTGTTATGTCTGTTAATGATTGACAATTATGGTGCGTATTTAGCAGCTTAAAAAAAAGGGCAGCGATATTTTTTTTTTTTTATTCTTTTTATTAAGGTATTTCCTTTGAACGGATAAAAAGAATAAATTATTTATAACACTAATGCGGTTTTAAATAATTTTACTATACGTAGAAGTACAGCACAAAAATGTCAAAAAAAAAAAAAAATTAACTCAAATAATAATAACGTTTCAAAACAGCTGTTACGAGTTGTGACAGAAGTAACCGTACTCTAAAGTAACCGTATTCTTCGCTGTCCAAGTTTAGATTAAGCCACTAGTCAACATTTCTTCTCAGCTCTCTAGATGAGTTCGTTCTATGTCTATGTATAAGCAATCATTCACAAAATGATTTGGTGGGATCATGAAAAGATGTGCGGGGATCAGGGATCTCTGATGGGTTATCGGCTAGGAATTCATTTTGTAAATGGTATAAAATAAAAATACTGCAATGGTTAGTGCGAAGCGCCGTAGGCCGAGAGTCATTAACGCACCAATGACTGTCCTCTCGAAGTTTGGATCTGAGGGTCGTCCAGAGGATGGGTGTGTGTAGGCAGCGATTGCTAGAGTCGCCATCGAACCTTCGGGTTTTATTATTACTTTTATTATTCGCTGTATGCCTACAAAGTGTAATTTACTAATTGGTTTGATTTTTATGCTCAAGATTTTAATTTCTATTCATTTAGTAAATTTATCATAAAATATAGATGTTTTTCATAAGCAAGGCACAGCTCTGTCATTGTTTTTCACAAAAGAGAGATTTCTTTTATAGTTAAAGTCGCAGATTAACATTAAATTTAGAAAAAAAATGTGGATTAGGGCGACCAATTAACTCTCAACACTACATTTTCTCGTTAGAACTTTATTTTTGCATACGTTTCGGCCAGTTCGGCCATCATCAGTGCTAAATGTGATTGATGGTAAAAATTGTTTTCTAAAAATCCACCATCTGTGGTTTGTCTTAAATAGTTAAAAAATATAGGTATCTGCTACCCTGGTCCAACTAGCTGTTTAAGATTTTGTAGAATAACCTGTTTCATTAAGAATGAAAATCTTAAACAGGTAGTTGGACCAGGGTAGCAGATACCTATATATTGTAACTATTTAAGACAAACCACAGATGGTGGATTTTTAGAAAACAATTTTTAACAGCAATCACATTTAGCACTGATGATGCCCGAACTGGCCGTAGCGTATGCAGAAATAAAGTTCTAACGAGAAAATATAGTGTTGAGAGTTAATTGGTCACCCTAATCCACATTTTTATCAATTGGATAGTCTCAAGAAGAAGGGAGAAAAATTAACAATTAAATTTAGATTTTACTTTAGCTAAATTGTTCTAGAGTAGCTTTATAGCTATTACAAAAGTAGAAATATGAAACGATATTTTATAAAAAAAAAAAAAAAAAAATAGCAAATCCGAGGAGGTATTTGTCTGGTCCTTTTTTGGATTATTATTTATTATATCCATTATAGGCTCATCCCAAGCGGTGAAGCTGTTGGAAGATGCCGGCCCTAGACAGAGGAAAGTGAAAGGACGCAATGAGCAGAAGCCGGAGGAGCGACAGTTGTGACGGCGGAGGTAGCGGCATAGTTTATGCTAACGAGGGCTGAATGTATAATATATCTAGCTCCTTAATGAATACAGCTAGTCTAGCTGTCCCTGTCTTCTTGGTCAACACTTAATCTGCTAATCGGGGAAGGAATTAATCCTTCTGGTTTCCTTCTCCGCCTCTTCTTAGATGGTTACAGCTTCAAGGAGTCTAGCTCAGAAAAAGTAAAATTACACAATTAGGAGTGCCATTTTATTTATATGTTTTGGAGAATACTACTTAACTCAAAAACCAGCGATCTCCTCCAGGTCCAATAATAAGGTTACTCAGAACGAACTGCCTCTTTTTCAGCAATTGCGGAATCAGGTGATTCGAAAGAAATAACGCTCAACCGCCAGGTTGTTCCTTTTAATTGTTTGATGAAGAGTACTGCCCACTATATTGAACCTGCGTATGGCCTCAAAGTCGATCCATGGATCTTTCAACAGATTAGAACATAGCATGCACTCTGAATTCGGTGCTTCGTGCACAATTACTACCCAAAACCAATACTAAATTTTTACTGAAATATATAGAAATTTGTGTATCATATATATCAATACATAAAAGCCAGTTGGCAAACCTAGATGTATCAACTGGATATGCTCATTGACAATCTTGGTTAATGTTGTAAGGTTAAAGTTGTAATTTTCAAAGAGCCTTCACCGTTCTGTTTTGCTTGCACTTCTCGAGTTTGACTGTCGAGTCTTCGTAAATCTATTCCCAAAGCAATCCAATTCTTACTGTGGAGCTCCGTCATTAAAAGTTATTAAGAATTACTATGATTTTCGTCATAGACTAATTATTATTATTATTTTTTTTTTGTAAAGATAATTACTCAAAAAGATGTCAGGACAAAGCGAAAAAAACATCTCTAAAAAGGAACTACCGATGACTTGAAGAATTGAAGAATAAGTTGCAACAGTAGCCAGAGGTAGGCATAGATATAGGGAAAGACAAACAGAGTGAGTGTTCTTTATCGGTTTCCTCGCTTATTATTCAAAGCAATCACAATACAGTTACCGGAACTGTTCCTCATATTCTCTTGGTTTTCTTTTGCAGTATATTTTAATAATATAAATAATAATAAGTAGAAAAAGAAGGATTAAATATTTACAGCACTCTCCTCAAAAAACATAAACATTAGAATAAAATGGATTGAAAATATATATTACGCCACAGATTTCATCTTATATACATACAATTATACAGCAGATTGCTTTAGATAGTAAAGTATATTGTTATGTTTGAAGAACAAATATAGGTATATATTTTTTTAATTGAAAACAGAACTTTTTTTTTTAATTTATCCCTAAAATTTTAAACAATGGACGATTTTACAATGCTTACATTCCTAAACAAATCATAACTAGAAATAGCCGATTTTTGAGATATGACTTTGAAAGGTCGTATCTCAAAAATTTGAAAGTTTAAATATCAAACAGAATATGTAAGGGAAATCAAGTGTATTACCAGATTACTAACAGCATCATCGGCCACCGCGAAGTAGACAAGATGACCGAAATGCATGTATATAAGTCTGCTTACCTACCTACACTCACCTGAAGTATAGGTAAAGCTGGAGTATGGAGTAGGGGAAAGCTGGAGAATGCTGGACAGGCACTCTAGTAGCATAAAGGCAGCGGAAATGAGGTTCCTTCGTAAGTCTTTTGGGAGAACTAGAAGAGATCGCATTATAAATGAAAGTATTAGAGAGCAACTAGAAGTTGCAGAACTTAAAGCTACTCTAGAAAGACAGCAACTCCAGTGGTTCGGACATGTCTGCCGCATGAATGAGGAGATGAATCCTATAAAGGTATTGGATACTTGACCCATAGGAAGGAGACCACGCGGACGCCCCAGAATTACGTACCAAGAGTACATCCAAAGAATTGGAAGTAAAAGAGGCAAATCCCTCAACGAGATGAAGCGGCTAAGCAGAGACCGAGAAGAGTGGTTAAGCTGGATTGAGGTTCCGCAACGCTAGCTAATGGCATAAGAAGAAGACTTTGAAAGGAGTAAGCGATGTTTGGGAATGATTACAAATTACCAATAAAATTCAATTTGATACAATGATGTACAATAACAAAGGATGATATGAAATTCTTATCTAATTATAGGATATTATTTCGTAATATCCTTTTGGACCACCTAGTGATTTAACTATAAAGTAGGATTATTAGTGGTCGTTAAATGAAAAGGAGCAATAAATGCTTCGATGAGAACCTATACTTCACAGATAAAGAGATAATCTTCCGTTTTGAAAGGAAACCGATGTAACGGTCTAAGGCGGAACTGAAAATGAAGAAGTGGAGGAGTGTGGATATGGTCTGTGCAAGATGAAGATGGATGCGGAGAACCTTCTCGTCAATTAGTTGCACCTAACAGCTTTAGTTTAGCCTCGGGCCTATCATAACGCAATAAATCACTTCGGCTCTCGTGTAGTTGTTAGATCTGCGAGGTAGAATATCCACCGTATGGTAGATTCGAGATTTTGATGAAATATACACTCCTAGTCAGAATTTGAAGACGAATGCCTGTGAATGCGTAGTTCAGATATAAAATAGTCTTAAGTCCCTAAACTAGATTTTTTTTTTAACTATTTTATTAGAAGATAAAAGATTCGATCACGGCCGGGAATCGAACCCAGGTCCTCTGCAACTACGTACCGTGGGGCTGAACAATTGTTCAGACAGACGGGATCTAGTTGACATACGTCAAATATATACATTGTATGTTGTAATGTAGTAATTAGTTATCGTTAGATAACTAGATTAACTAACTTAGATTTTTTTTTTATTAGTAGGTTAAATTAGACTATCATAAATAAATTAAATTAGACTAGGGTGTTAGGAAAAAAAACACACATTCAACTGTACAACAAGGTAGATAAAGATGCCAGGAGAGACTTAAAACATAAATAATAGGCAGGATAAGGAAACTGCTTAGAACTTTAAAAAAATCTAAACTCTAACATCTTGTTTGGACAAAACAAGAAAACGATACCCGATATCAAGGAAATTATATCAACTTTGTTATAAATAATTATTTGAAAAATACACCCGTAACACACTATACACAATGCTTGCGTTACTTTTTGGGTAAATATAAAAAAAACGTAGTAAATTAATATGTGAATAATTAAAAATGAGATTCATGCACTAACTATTATCGAACTAAGCTGAGTAACAATACAAACAGTCCATAATAAATACGCTTGAACAACTTTATTGTGGTAGAGAGAATCGTTTGCAATAAATTAACTATAAAGCGAACAACTTCCATAAACTATGATTTGTAGTTATGCCCTGCAAATAATAATTCAGTTATAATGACGTTGGAAGGTTTAATGTAAACACCTGAAAATATGTATCTCTTCAATTTTTTTAAATTAATTATTTTGATATTTTGTTATTTATTCATGAATTTATCGTTCTCAGACGATATTATTCTTGATCAATCAAATTTTAATTAAAACACAGCTATATATACAAATTATAAACAAAACCAATACAATTTTACATAACTTATTTTTAACAAAATTATATGTTTTTTTTTTATCCAGTACCCCTAATTTATCCTGGCCATGGTGGTGGCGCACTCAACAGATATAAGCCCAGACTCTATGGATATACAACGATATTAAAGGCTCCCCCAATATAGGCAAGGTTTATTCCATGGGACTGCTATTAAATGGAGTCAACACACCACTAGTGGCATGATCAAACTGCCACCAATAGAACAAATAAAGCTTAAGCACGCTCCGACATCCGTCCTTTAATAATTCCATATCATAAATTATGATCCAAAAATGTGTAGAAAATTCAATTACACAGCAATTTCTATTTTGTTGTTGTTTTTTCTATTTTGTTGTTGTTTAGCTAATTTTAAGGGAATCAAGTACCACCGTCATAAATTGTATATTTCTTGAGCTCCGCACCAACAATGATAACTTTATTCTGTCATAAAGAGATAACTTTTTCTCAGAGATGTGCTTATTATTTAGTACCGAAGAAGTATAAAATCAGAAAAATAAGTAAGTAGAAAAATGAGAAATATTATACAAAGATGGGTTTAAGAGTTTTGAAAGGTTTAATTAGCTGGTATCAAATGACTAATCATAAATTAGCCCTACAAAATAGTAGGTGCTCGCATCCCTACTTGATACATCAGATTTATATCAGCTGTAACGGACTTGAGCATCCACTGCGCATTGGAATCCCGCCCAGAGTAGGTATAAACGGTCCCTCAACGGTACTCGAGGATTGAACTAGGATAATTTCGATAAAGGTGATGGGTCACGAGTTATCCAAACCCAGCCTAATGGAAAACATCAATCTGGAAGCCCCGAAGGGTTGAAAAGTAAGCACGTAAAAGCCAGGCTTGGTAATTATAACTTTATAGGTGTGAACCGAGGGAATTCTTGTTTAATTAGTGATTCAAACGATGATCTTAGATCTAATCATCGCTAGTGTGCGCTGGGTGAAAAGAAAAGTAACCTTTCCATTAAATATATCAAACGTTTCCGGGGTGAGAGTTTCTATTGTTTTGTTTTTTTAAACAAAATCTGGCAATTTAATTTCTACGTATTACGTGAATGTTACCCGCCGACTTATTTATATACGTACACACACTAATAACGGCTAGCTTCTTCTTCATATTTATGTAAATTTACACGTGTAATAATATACAAAATATAATATAATTATATACATTTAAACCTTTTACGAATACCCTTAATAATTTAGACTAAAAACATATAGAATATATGGAAAGTATAGAAATGGAAAAAATTAACAGGAATAATTAATTGATTGGCCTAATAAAATCTGATATTTACCTAGGCGGTACTGGGACGTTACGCAGAAGCTGAGACAAAATAAGCAGGCTTAGAGTGCTAGAAGTTTTTCTTAACGATTTTAAGGTCTTGCAAGATGAGGGAGTATAAAATAAAGTTACAAAAACAGGTAATGTAATGTGTTATGTGATATCAGCTAATAATATGACATGGTCTAATAATACTACTCATAATGTGAAGTAATGTTATGTATATGGAAGATATAATACGTTAGAAACTAATTTCAACAACTAAAGAGTATATGTGAAGGTATTACAAGGTAACAGAACATAAAATAAAACTAAATCTAATTTGGCTATAAAATATAATGGAAGGATTAATCTAATATAGATAGTTTACAAACTAATAAAAAAAAAAGTTAATAAATTTTCTACTTGGTTATATGTTTCACTTTGATGAGGAAGAGTGGTTTGTCCTAGGATTTCTTTAAATGAGTCTCTTCCATGTATTATACATATTTTAATTTGTCCCACCGTTTCGGACTGTTGGCCCATCTTCTGGGGTTATCTATTTTATAAATCTTTAGATCCATTGCCAAATGTTAAATGAGTAAATGTTATTTAAAGTTGTTATATATGTACATATAACTGTCATAACATTTAACTTATTTTAAACTACCGACTTATTTTTAACATTTTTTGACTCTAGACTAATTTTACTGTCACATGTTCTAACTGTAGCAGCTACAGTAACAACTTTAACTAAAGACAATTGGCGATGGATCTAAAGATTTGTAAAATAGATAACCACAGAAGATGGGCCAACAGCCCGAAACGTTGGGACGAATAAAAATATATATAACATATGGAAGACAAAACCAATACCTAAGTATCCAAAATTCTTTTTTGGTTTTCTTGGTTGGTTTCTGAGTCGGAAAACGACTAAAAAATGACCCAAGAATCACACGGATATTTAATTTGCTGAACTCGATACTTTATTAAATAGTAAGTTGGATTCAGCCCACAATGGTTAAAGCGGCTAAAAAAAGTCGATTTCTATGTAATGAATAAGTGTACAAGTCATTGGTTCATTTGAAATGTCGTTTATATCATTCGCGTAAAATCTGCCTAAATCGGTCCACTCTAATATCTCATTACTGATCAGATCTATTCAGTTGAGTTTAGTGGCCGTCATACGCAGCAACTAGTTTGGTATTTTTGACAAAATTTCAGAGATTCGATTACCTATACCTAGAGATAGGAAGTACCTCTTGTTACAAACATGGTTCTCCTTGAAATCATCAAAGAGGATCCTCTATTGGCTAAAGAGGCCTTCTTTTAAAAGTAGATTAGAGAGTGAGCACCGTTTGTTTCGTGATAATCGATTGAACATTGAGAGTCGATTCGCTCCATATAATTGACTAAACCAGTATCTCCTCGAATCTAAGGAAGTGGTACGCCCCGGTTTCTGTCACAGATCAAGATTCTCTGGGACTTCCTCAAATTAAGTTCATTACTTAATTTCTCATACTCACTTTCTATTTGGAATCAACCAGTAGCAAAGATTCTCATGCTAGTATGCGCTTTATTCCCTCAGGTCTAGAGATAAAATAACGGATTCATTGCTGCACTATGATTTGCACCAGTAGGAACTTAAATGCATAAAAAAAAAAAAAAAATGAGTTGGAATACTTTTAAAGATATTTATCCTCCACTCCGGGCTTAATGTATTTCCTTTAAGTAATCATAATGAATATCTGCTTCTATGGCTTCCCATAATGTCTGCAATTATCTAGGAGATACATCGTGTCTTGGACTAATGATAATATGGAAACCTAACCTTAAACTTCTCAGAAGATTAACTGACTCTCTTCAAGATTAAGATGCTACGACATTTAGACTCCTCTAAGAAATTTCAAGAACATTTGTCAATGACGAACTAGAAGATACCAACGCATTGCGTCACAAGATTTAACTTCTGACTAATACCTAACATTTATATTGACTCAAGGTGGCTTTATTCTTCCATGAAAAAAATATCTCTCTCCTTGATGTAAATTTTTAGATAATATTCATTCAGAAACGTTTCTCTCCTGAATTTCTTAGTATTTCCAGATAATAGGATCTCCATAGAACACAGTAATCAATAAAAACATTTTTGGTAGGCAAATCCCATCTTAGTCATCCTGTAAAATCTTTTGATTTTTAAAATATTTCGTTTTTTAAAGACTTCACAAAGATTCCGATAAATATAATTCTTTGTTATTAATTAAAATCTCAACCAGGTTTTTCAAAATTTTCAACATTCCTAATAGCAACTTCAGCAATTTTTTTATTCATTAATTGTTAGTAACCATACTCTATATGTTTCTATCGAAAGTAACAATTAGTGCGAGATTTGATAATATTTTTCATCCTTTTAAACGATTATTCCTTCTTTCAGAAATATTTTTGACAAAAAAAAATTAACTTCATAGCTCTAAATCTACTATTTACTGTTATTTATAGTATATTTGGAAAATTGATTTGTTGACACCAGTGATTTCTAATGGAGATGTCGCGGTAATGAGTCATTGGGACAGTTTTTCTTCAACGTGTGTCACTTTCTCCTTTCGTAGAACTATAATTAAAAGTTATTAAAATCCAAAATATATTTGATTGTATAGATACGCAATTTCAAAACTATTTATAAGAATTTCAATCAAAGATTATCATTGGTAATCAGATTAGTATGAACATGAAAACCTTGTTCCGAAAAGGTTTTAGCTTTTCAATAACAGGACCATTTGTTGTAGGTATATTTTATCTCAAAAAAATATTTTAACAAGTCAATTTTCTAGAATTTAATGCTAGAATGCATAAGCACACGAATCTGCCTTTTATAGATTCATACTATTACATATTCATCTTTAACGATACTTGGACCTGAGGAAATCGTTATTTTGTTATGAAGATGTTATAATTTTTAATTCAATGGTTTTAATCACCAAACTAGTATTTACATTATTATATCTATCCTTCAAACAAATAATGAAACAAAAAGTTAATCTAATTTAAAAATGTAAATTTCTATATGCCAATGAATAAAATTCAGGAGAATCTTATCTTAAATTTTAATATATAATAAGGTGTATAACTTGGGAAAAAAATAGTGTTAAGGGAATCTCTTAGGGCAAAATTAGAAGCGTTTTATTTCGATTTTACATAAGTCAGATTTTTAATGATGCTAATTAAACTTAATCCATGGTGAATCTAAAAAAAAACAAACACTGTAATATAATTCAGTTATTCAAGTATTATTGCTGTTCGGTCTGGCGTTGAATTGAAGCGTAGAGGCGATTCGTTGAACCCTCAAGGATATATCGTCCTAGGTCACTAACTGCCTCAACCACAACCCAACAACCAACTAGATGTGTATGATCGCATGTAACAACACCTATTGTTCTTTGTTATCTTTTTTTTCCCAAAGGTTAATATCTTTTATTTTTTACAAAATTAAAAAACATGGTGATTACCTTCCATAAATGCATACATCTTTATGAATTTAATTTAAAGAGGAACAATGTAAAACATCAGTGAGAATTCAGTTCCGTCATGTTAATGTGCTTATGAATATTTATGAAATTAATTTTTTTTTTTTTTTTTTTGGCTTCTATCAATCAATAGGTATGTAAGTAACAAAAAACAATTTTAAAAGATTTCGTTTCATATATTTAAATGGTTTTCAAAAGGGATACGGTACTATTTATATATCAACATAAGACTTAATATATTATTACTAGGAAATAGAAAAAGTAACTCAAATCGAACCTAAGTAAGGACTTAGGAAAACGGAAAACATTTGACAGATATCAGTCGTAGCAAAAAAAAAAAAAAAAAAATGTTTGAATATGGAGTAACCGATAAGTGATGGAAGTATCCCAAAAATCTTCAGGGTGAGTCGTTCAGGAGTTCAAGCCGAAAACTACGGTTTTTTTTTGGTTTTTTTTTTTGGGGGGGGGGAGCTATAAACCCTCATAGCTCCTCAGAAATGGGCTTTTCGGAAAATTTACAATATTAAAAGTTTTAGGCATTTAAATTCTGCAAACAATGGCGCCAAGGACTTTAATTTAGCGAAATTCGTTTTGGACATGTATATGATTTATTCATATGACCAAGTAGAACTGAATTAAAGAATCTTTACAATGTAAACCTTCGTATACTTCCTATTCAAAGAAAGAGTTTTTCTCGGAATTCAAATTTCGATGATTCTTGCGTCAGATTTGCAAATTTTCCCGGTCAAGAATCCCGTTTTGCTTGTACATAGTGAGAAAACATGATGTCTAATATATTTCCAGAACTAAGGATACTAGATTGAATTTCTTTATTACATATTGTAGAGTCAAGAAATTGGACTATATTGAATACAAAACTGAATTAAGGAGCTTTCAGCGTTTTTAGAAAGAACAAAAAAACATAGTTTTTGGATAATGAAGCGTATTCGGACATTTTCTATGGAACTTGATTAATTTTTAGAATCAAATTCTAGATATGCTGTCGAAGTTTTATTTAAGACTTAAGGGACAGCCTGTACATATAAAATAAAATAAAAATAAATTATGCCACATTTCAAGACGATTAATTTTCCATATCGATTAATGTATGATCAAATAATGTATTTTAAAAATCTGCAATTGAGTAGATTGAAATAAATAGTGAGTACTATTGGAATAGATTCTGTTGCCACGAAATAACAATTTTACTGCAATAATTATAATAGTTTCGTAAAAACTATCTTCATCAATGATAGTAGAATTTGTCTTACTCGTTACTTCTGCAAGAGATCGTATAATTAGCTGATGATTCGACTTTTATACAGAATAAGTTAAAATTAAAAAGACCATAGCGCGGTCAGCTTATCGTGCTTGTCCTCCAGCCATCATTCTAACTATTCTCTATTTCTGTAATGCCAGGTATTTTCTTTCGAAATCATTGCATTAGCATCTTATATGACTTAGATGCAGTTTGGCATTATAACGGTAATTTAATTTTCAAAAAAATACAAAATTAATTTTTCAAAAAAGTATAGAACTGAAGATAAATGACAATAAATGGTAATGAAAAATTATGGAAACATTTCTGAAGCTAAGCACATTTCCTTATGAAAAAAAATCTAGTTCATCTTATCTGGACTAATCGGTATTATGAGACTAACTTTAACTTTCCGCCTTTTCAAACTTTCTCTTCAAACAGAATCTGGAAAGACCATTGACCATAGGAATTGTCAAGTAAAAAATTATTCAGCACTCATTCAGTGTTCTAATCTTCGTGAATGTTTTCCTGAATGCCGGCAGCCATTAGTAAAAACTAATCATGGCAAGGAATCTCACGGTAAAAGAAAGTTGAAGCCAAAGAGGTACGCAGACTTATCCATTAAAGTGTGAAGGCATCATAAGTCTTCCGTGGTACCAATTAACACCTGATTAGATTTTAAAGTCGCTTTTGATACAACGACGACAAACCCAGATTTTTTTTTTTTAACTTTAACTGCTATTTTCACAATGGATCTATTGACCAATAAATATTTTACTATCAATAGTACGAAATTTAATCAACAGTACAGGATTAAGATATAAAACTACATGTTGCTTTCACTAGCATACTCATTCTATTAAAGAAAATGACTCCTTAATTTACTGCATATCCTTGAAAGAAACATTTTTATCTTAATTGAGTTTTCTTTAATTTTTATTAAGGCAATCGGTTATTTGTTTTTTCTTATGAACTTTATAAAAAATGAAAGTTATAATTATAAATATGGAAAAATGTAACTAAATAAATTGCGTATTACTATTACCGTTAATTATTAAAACAGGGGTTGACCTCATCAAGAGATAAAGTGGATGGCCAAAAAGTATATGGACAGAATCCAAAGAACCCACAAGCCTAACTTTTTATAAAAAGGTAGGCTAATACAAGAAGGCTGGTTCAGGCAGCTAAAAGTACTGAGAAGCCAACTTAAATAAAACTGTTGAAATTTTGTTTAAAAAGATCTGATTACATTTTTATAGTAAATCTGATTACTTATAGCCCTATATGGAAATATCTTATTTTCATGATGAAAAAACGATTTATCTCTTCTTGGATTCTTTCCTTTAACTGCGAGTGGAAAACATTACAAGGGATAAGATTAGTAATAGGAAACAAATAGACCATTCCGAAAGTTGCACTTTTTAATAATATGAGATAAGAAACTAAAAATTAATTATTACAGAATCATTTGCGCGATATTTCCAATCTAAGACTGGTCCGACCAAAAAATAAAAAAATACTATTTTTCTAGAGAGCAAATTAAAGCTTTTTCTTTCCCCTTCCTTTTATATCGGTTGCCTGTTTTATCCGATTGTTAATTTTTTTCTGGATAGCGCGGTCTATAAGTGGACTTGGACTGAGAATGATGAATGAGAATGAAGAAGAAAATCGGAAGATAATTTGAAAAGAACAGACAAATAAAACAATTTCGAGTTAGGCATTGCATTGGAGGATCGGTATGTTCATAGCGGTACACAGTGTTTTTGTTTTATTTGTTTGTTTTTTACCACCATGTATCTTCAAGTTTCTGCAGGTATATGTCAGAGAGAATGTTTTACGATAATAGAGAAAAATCAATGTCACAGATTCACATTTCTCGTGGCAATGAGCCTATTGTACAGTAGTTATAACGCTAAGTAGAATACCGGAACCATGATGGGTAAATATACAATCTGAATACGTCAGACAGGCGCGGAAGAAGAGCAACAAAGCTCGGAGAATGATCTGGGAAGAGAAGTGGGTCGGGCGACCTGCCTTGACCTGAATAGTGCCCCGTAACATTATCGTTATCCTCCCGCTGCCTCTAAGCACTTGAGGATCAGGCTCCCACTTTTTTTCATTTCTAACTTATATATTTTACGGGCAAAGGCACCATTTCAATCTAGTTTTAGTATATAATATTAAATAATGTTAAACTAAAATGGGGAAGCAACTAAGAAAAGAGAATCCTTAAATTGTAGGTGAGGACCAAATCAAGCTATTTTCTTTAAGCCTCAACCATTAATAGGAAGAGTAACCTGGATATTAAACGGAAAATCTTAATATGTAGAATTTTTAAATTCAATTTGTTAATTTTATTCTTTAATTATAGAAAATTACACATTAAACAACTTTTCAAAGTTGTCCCTGACTACAACAAACTATTTTTTCTCCGCCTCACTCCGGAGCTCCTAGGTTACGAGGATATCTAGAGCTTGACTTTCACACTACTCCTCAACAGGGCAAGGCCAAACGTGACCAACCTGATAGTTTTAGGTAATTTCTCTACTGCCGTTACATTTAACAAGGTCACACTTCTTTGTTTACTGTGCATAAATTGATTTTTTTTTTTTTAAATTATTTTAATTAATCTAATCTTAATTTGTGGCTGACCACCATTTTTAAATTATTTTTAAATAATTTATTTTTTAAAGAGAAAAGATTTGGCTCCGCCGGGAGTCGAACCCGGGTCTCCTGCGTTACATGCGAGGATGCTAACCGCTACACCACAGAGCTCGGCTCAAGGCAGAGCAAATCCTTCCTCTTCACTGATACCTACTCCCCATATCTCACAAGTTTTGCGAGTAGTAGCGGGAGGTGGACAAATTTTGTCCAATTTATGATATTTTATTGACTTAAGTCAATTTTTTTTTTAAATTATTTTAATTAATCTAATCTTAATTTGTGGCTGACCACCATTTTTAAATTATTTTTAAATAATTTATTTTTTAAAGAGAAAAGATTTGGCTCCGCCGGGAGTCGAACCCGGGTCTCCTGCGTTACATGCGAGGATGCTAACCGCTACACCACAGAGCTCGGCTCAAGGCAGAGCAAATCCTTCCTCTTCACTGATACCTACTCCCCATATCTCACAAGTTTTGCGAGTAGTAGCGGGAGGTGGACAAATTTTGTCCAATTTATGATATTTTATTGACTTAAGTCAATTTTTTTTTTTAAATTATTTTAATTAATCTAATCTTAATTTGTGGCTGACCACCATTTTTAAATAATTTATTTTTTAAAGATAAAAGATTTGGCTCCGCCGGGAGTCGAACCCGGGTCTCCTGCGTTACATGCGAGGATGCTAACCGCTACACCACAGAGCTCGGCTCAAGGCAGAGCAAATCCTTCCTCTTCACTGATACCTACTCCCCATATCTCACAAGTTTTGCGAGTAGTAGCGGGAGGTGGACAAATTTTGTCCAATTTATGATATTTTATTGACTTAAGTCAATTTTTTTTTTTAAATTATTTTAATTAATCTAATCTTAATTTGTGGCTGACCACCATTTTAAAATAATTTATTTTTTAAAGAGAAAAGATTTGGCTCCGCCGGGAGTCGAACCCGGGTCTCCTGCGTTACATGCGAGGATGCTAACCGCTACACCACAGAGCTCGGCTCAAGGCAGAGCAAATCCTTCCTCTTCACTGATACCTACTCCCCATATCTCACAAGTTTTGCGAGTAGTAGCGGGAGGTGGACAAATTTTGTCCAATTTATGATATTTTATTGACTTAAGTCAATTTTTTTTTTTAAATTATTTTAATTAATCTAATCTTAATTTGTGGCTGACCACCATTTTTAAATAATTTATTTTTTAAAGAGAAAAGATTTTGACTTGAATTTTGAAAAGATTTTGAATTGACTTGAGTCTTGAAAAGAAATTGACTTAAGTCAATAAAATATCATAAATTGGACAAAATTTGTCCACCTCCCGCTACTACTCGCAAAACTTGTGAGATATGGGGAGTAGGTATCAGTGAAGAGGAAGGATTTGCTCTGCCTTGAGCCGAGCTCTGTGGTGTAGCGGTTAGCATCCTCGCATGTAACGCAGGAGACCCGGGTTCGACTCCCGGCGGAGCCAAATCTTTTCTCTTTAAAAAATAAATTATTTAACAATAAAAATTTTATGTTAAATAATATAATTTTATGAGAGTTTCATTTCTTTTGTTAAAAGAACATTAAATTCACACGTGACTGTTTTATGATGAGGGGGAGTAAAGTTAACACGATAGCAAGTTTAGTTCACGACAGTGAACTCACGAGCTAAGCGCGACCCCTATTCGTTCTTGTGCCTCCGCCTTCGCACAAAGACGTATTGTCTTTCGTGCCTCACAAAATACAATTTCGTTCCTTTTGTGTCGACCGGTGGGAAATATAACCATGATTTTATCACCTGATCGAAATTATAATTAATATGAACATAGCTAATATAATAACATTTCACCAACAATATTTAAACGGTCTTAAATTTAGATTTACAATACCTATTCAGTAAGTGTAACTGCATATTAACTGTTACATCATGAGCCGTATACAAAATTAAAATCAAAAATACTCGTACTAAAGACAAAACAGAATAAGTAATTAGCCATTTTAATGCTCAATTTCGGGAAATATTTGTCAAGTTTCAAACAAACTTTTGGTGCTATATGTTGTAAGTTTTATATCCCTGTGGATTGTTTGAATAAAATTATTTAAAAATGCTTTTTCGAAATTTACAGCTACATAACTAGTTATTACTGGATGGCCATGACTTGAAATGCAGTAACACGAGGATTGAAACGAAGTTCTGATATTAAGTAGGTATTTAATAGCTAAGCGTGATCAACTAATTGTTACAGTGAAATAACATTACCGATCGTGACCAAAGATAATTGAATGTCGAATGAGGTGTCAGAGATTTAAATTTAATTCAGAAGAGTAAAAATGAATTTCAAGGCAACATCTTGAACATTTGAATAGTGCCCTTAATGTTGGATTTTTCTTCTTTTTAAAGAACTTATTATGCATGATTCCATGAAAGCCGTATAATGCACATTAACACCCCTCTTCAGTTACTTTTCAACAATTTCTTCCTGCAATTTCTAAGTCTATCTATCCAGTGGAAGTGCATGTTACCTTTAAAATGTAGGAAAATGTACCTATTGGTTTGGAAGAGGCATGTAGGTATTTTAAGTAGAAGCATGGGAAAAAAATGAAAATTATAATGATTACGTTCCAACTTATTTTCGGTAGGAAAAAAGTGCCTAAGCAAGCGAAAAGAGGAAAAGAAGGACGAATTGATTTTCGGTTATTCGAGTAGAGATGACAAATCAAATACGGGACTCAATCACTCACCTAATCTTGACAATGACAACCGTCGAAGCGGTCCGTCAACGCTGCAAGAATTTTCACTATTAAAAACAAACACAGATTTATTACAGCCATAAAAATAAAAATTTGTCACATTGTTATGGACTGTTTATATGCTAACTTTTCGAAGAGCGAATCGGACCATAAACAAGAGACGGCATAGACAAACTATAAATTCTCCTGTCAGTGATCATAAATTACACAAAGATAAATTTTATAGCTCATCTCCAGCGAGTGAGGGCATTAAAAGCTTCTTATTCTTCTTAAGATATTTACGGCTGTGAGGGACGCACCTCGTACCATCAATTGCTGAGAGGAGTGCAGTCCCCTGGGAAACTATTGCCTGCCTATTGTTCAATACGAGGGACACCTTCGCTCTGAATGAGTATATGCTTAAACCGGATATTCATATAGGTACGCTTGGTAGGGCTATTTTCAAAACTTTACTTCAGATAATGTCAAAAAAATTTAGTATGAATAAATCATGAATACGAATAACCATGAACCGATATAAAACCTATAAAACCAACAATAAACAATCTAACTTATTACTTATTAGTTGTAAACTTATAAAGAATTTTCGCGAGGTGACTCAATAGTTAAAGACCTTATTATAATGTAATTTGACTGTCTGTGGTATATATGTGTTTATATTTCCAGGTATTAGGATATCACATCTTCGAATTATGAACTATTAAAAACTTTTCATAAATTTTATAGAAGATCGAACCGTTCAACATCAAGTTAGAAGTAGTTATGAATTAAACGCTGTTATATTAGAAAAAGCAATTTTAACCTGGGGGCCACAGAAAATAGGCTACTGAATAGGGAGCTGGACGCCGAAACCTTATTATAGAATTTTAAAATATAAATTATGTGAGGTATCGTCCTGTGATAATTTCTTCATGACTCAACAATTAATTCAGAAACAAAAACATTTGTACGTATGTTGCTCAGTTTTTTTCGAATAGTTAAAATATATCACGTCGGCTCGCATCTATTCGCTTCATCGCTTCTGACAAGGCAAGTTCACAAATGATATTCTGTGCCTTCACTGAATATTTCGTGAAATAGCCGTAGTTAAGGAGTCAAAGGCCGCTGTAAAAATGCACTGCACAGATTTCTCAAGTATTGTACTCAATGAATACAGGGAGGGGAATAAGAGGACAGGTTCGTGAGAGAATGAATGAATTTTATTAGAAATGTGATAAGGCAAATAGAATATTTATTATTGTATATTTATATTATATTTTATATGTTTTTAATTAATCATTATATATCTAGATATATATTTTTGATCTTTTTCTTCTTGGGTGGGGGAGTGTAATTTTTCAACACAGGTTTTTGAGTTCACTAAATATTGCTTAGACTTTACATTATGTTATAAATGCCCACTTATATATGCTATATGCCTAGACGTTATAGATGTTATAAACGCCCAAAGAAGCAGCAGACAAGAGACATACAGACATAGAACAGGTACCTAGCTGCAATATGGTTAGCCTGCGGGGCACTGAGGGGAGAGCACGTGGCAAAGAGGAAACTACTTAGCATTCAATGAGTGCAGGACCTCCGCCTGGCTGCTGTCGCGGCCCGTCATAACAGAACTGTCCTCATCGCAGAACACCGCCGAGGGTCTTCCAAGTCTGCCTAGCCAGAAGTACAACACCCTCTTCAGCTTTGCCCGATGTATTGATCGTATTACGGATAGCAGCATGAAGCGGGTAGAATTTCAGTAAGCAGTATACAATACAAATTCTAATTTCTCCAGTTTCAAGAAATACACTTTTGAGATAACCCGTTAAATAATATCAGGGGCAAAAGGAAAAGACCTACTTGTCATGTCATCTTTAACTTTCGTTCTTGATGGACCCGCATCAAACTCCTTTAAAGAATTTTACAATTTCTGCCGACATTAGGTGTATGTAATTTTTAAATAGGTGTGTATACAAATTCAGGGGTGCCTATCCCAACCCAAGGACGTTTGGGTGACCCCAACAGACAAATTTTACCTTTTCTCTTCTAATAAATGGGCTTCTGAAATTGCAAATTATATAATATAAGTTTATTTTATTTGATCATTTTGTTTTCTTTATCTTCTCCTCTATCCTTGGAGAGCGACCCAAATTGGCGGTTTGTTCTGTTATATTCTATTGTAATAGGATATTTCTTTATCCTCATATTTATTATTTTTAATGATGCTGTTTAAAAAAAAAAAAAATTATCCATTACGATGTTCGATCCATTTGCTTAACCCTAAGCATCGAGAAAACATAGTGCTTGCATATGCTGATGCATTTATTTTCGATATAAATGCACAGTTCATGAATATTCGACACTATTACGAATAAAATAAGTAACTTGGATATTTTTTTGAGGATGTTCCAAATAGGGAGTATAATAAATAGTTGATTAAGATTATAGTGTTTGTGTGTCACCCCGCTCCAGCAGACACCAGATTGAAAATACAATATTGGTTTTTACTGACTGCGAATAAGGTCATTTTGAAAGGCAAGGAAAGGATATTAGGTAGATATGTAATGACTCAGTATTATTGCCTACTGTTTTAAGAAGACGATAAAAGTGAATCGATTGATCTTATTAAAACCTTAAGATCAACTTAAGAATTTAGCAATGAATATAACTCAAAAATTTTACTTAAAAACAACCTACATCTTATTTTGTCAAAACTAGGAATACATAGTCGCCCATGCGTATAAAAAAGGCTTATGCACTGATGAGGAAAAAAGAAATCTTTCTCTGTAATTGAACTATAGTGCATTTAAAAGTTAGATTCGATTAAGCTAATTGTAGATTAAATGGAAATGTCTGGTCGTATTCATTATTCAAATTGAATACAGAGATTCCAACCCCAGAGGAAAAGTCGATTCAAAGCTGGAACGATGGTTATCACGATAGCCCTCAGCAGAGAAGGTATATGCAACTCCTCGCTCCACCATACAAATCAGAAGGTCTTGCATGCATGTCACCAATTGGGGAAGGTTTCGAAAGACGTTTATTAGCCATGGTGATACGCCCAGTTTTCTCTTTTGGTGTTGGTGGCGTGTGAAGGTTGCAGATGATGACAGTGAATGACACTAGTCAAGCGATGACTATAAACAGACGGCATGGTAATGAGACATTACAGCGCATCATAAACTTTCTTCCGATTATAGTTTAATTCTTATTCTCCGTAATAAAATAGAAACTAATATAAACAATTCGGAATTATAATAAGAATGACAATAGCACAACCATACAATAACTTTGAAAGGAAAATCAAAATAATCCTTGGTTCTGTTATTTATTAACATAAATTAATATTGGATAAAAGTGTATATAAACTGCCGAGCATAAAATCTGAATTCAGTTTTAACCTGATCCCAATGATAATAGGAGAAATTAAGAGGAATGTGAGGTAAAAAGGTTGGAAACAAAAGGGTATGCAGTTTACTGTGAAGATAATGTATCTAATTATATTTATCTGACACATATGTTAATAAATGTATATGAACGGGCCGAGTTGGCAACATGTTTAGACTGTTACTTAGTAACTGATGTATTTGTGAGCTTTTTCGAACATCTTTAAGAACATCTAGTACCAAAAGTAACACACATTTAGAAATTTAGTTAGATAAGATCAGCCCATTAAAATACCTCTGCTCTACAAGGATCTCAGTAAATGACCAGCGGTTGGAAACTAAAAAGCTGATAATAAGCGAAAATGAGCTTAACTCTTAATTCTTAACTCTCTCACTTAAATCCTGGCGCTCTAAAATTAAGGGTGTAAAATGAAAACAGGTCGAGAAAAAGGACCTCAAACCGACAACCAGATCGAAATGGAAGGATCAAAAAGGAACTGCTGACGAAAACTGGTCAGTCAGTACATGTATCATGATTTGAAGGCAAAGAGGTTAACTTAGAACATGGTGTTCTGAGAGGGTTGCATGGTACGACATGCAAAATCGATAATTTTGAGGGGGGGGGGGGGGAATTTGGACTGTTTTCAAACTTTTAGGGGACACAGTATGGAGTAATGATTTATATGGAGCCGTAGGATACGTCGCTAGGAGAAATACATCAGGAAAATTCTGTATGCCCCAATATTGAGACAATATTATCCCAAAAAGTAAATGAAAAACAGTAAAACAACAAAAAAATATAGAAAGAAATAGACTAAAATAGGCAGAGATGGAAAGAAGCGAAAAAAAATCCATATAACAAGAGTAAAAACCCAAATTGAATGTAATTTCAACTAGATAAGATGTAATCTATTAATTAGGTTAGTGTTGAAATCGGACTGGATGTAGCAGTTAACTGATAAGCAATGGAAATTTTTGTTTAAAAAAAAAAAAAAAAAAATTTTTAATTATTGGGAATGTATACATATAGGATATATTTCTATGGGATAATATATCTTTTCCTCAGAAGTTTAAATATTAATTTCTATGCATCAATAAAGTAACGGAAAATGATTTTTGAAAATTGCTAGGAATCAAATATCTCACTTGACTATTTAAAATGTTAAAATAACCACTAATCACTAATTATTATAACGTCTCAATTCAATTTACGGCCAGGAGAAGACTGTGAGTAAATGAGGAAACCCATATATTTGTTAGGTTTATGTTCCTTTCATGAATAAAACGTGACTGGAAAATTTCAGGTTAAAGCCTCGGCCAACCTTACAAATTTACCGCTCAAGTTTTTATGTAAAAATACCCGTACCGGACTTGTAGCTATATCAAACTGGATAATAATCTTTGGTTGTTCACGATATGATAGGTATCTGCAAATGTAGCATATAAGCTAAAATAGGAAACTGGAGAAGCAGCCTGGTCCCACGCCGTTCCCCGCCTGGAACAGATGAGAGGATGGGAAGATCCCTGGTAAGGGCTTGCCTTTTTTAACTAATTATTCTAATTAAGAGCTGGGTATAGCTCATTGCCCACTGTCACGAAGTCGTGCTTTGTTATCCGCTAATCAGATGGCTGCAATGAATTCCTTTTGTGAAGTTAACCTCCCTAGGGGTCACCACAATGCTTCCTATCAGTCCGTTATTCTCGATCCTATCCGTTATTTTTGCCTATGCCATTTCTAACATAAGTACACAGGGCTAAATTCGTCTGTCAGAAAAGTGTGCTTTACATACATCATTATGTACGCGCTATGCACGAAGTAAATATCAAGTAACACATTTATATCATTCTAGAACATCCTTTTAAATTATTAAGTCATGTTAACATGTTAACTGGAACTAAAAGTTGCTTCATTACTTTACCACCAGTGCCGATAACAATCGACCAAACAGTCCTGTTTTTTGATCAACATTTGTATAATTATAAACTGGTGATGATAACCCGGCTAGCTTGTGATCGACCCTGACAGTCAAATAAGCGAATCAACGTTGTTTGGTTCTAATCTTCGTTTCAAAAATGTCACCGTGTAAAAGGGCTTTTTATATATATTATGTATAAGATATTTTATTGTTTACTTTAACTAGTAAATATAGAATGTCATGAGAAATGAGTGGATGTTTATGTATTAAAAAAACTGTTTTTAAAAAACAGGCACTGGAGGAGCAGCTTAGAAAAAATGGCCAACAGGAACGAAAGCAGAAAATTCTACAGGAAAATAGGCGCCATCAAAAAAGGAAAATTCACCTAAGAATAATCGGGTTGAAAGTAAGAAAGGTGAATTGCTCACTTTAAGTGATGAGGTACTTCGGAGATAGAAGGATACGGTGTGAACCCTTCTAGTGAAACTCTGAGGATAGAGCAAGGATTGGAAGAAGCAATCCCCCCGACATTAGAAGATCTTAAAGAAGTTATAGGGAGCCTGAAAAGCAATAAAGCGGCAGGGACTGATAGTATCAACGCCGAAATTTTCAAATACGCTACAACTGCACAGGCTCATAGAAAGTATATGGCAGGAAGAATGCATGCCGGAAAGCTGGAAGTGTGGAATAATTACGTTAATTCACAAGAAAGGTGATCAAACCGAATGCCGCAACTATATAGGTATTATATTGCTAAATGTTGCATATAATATCTTTGCAGCATTACTCAATAACCAACTCCTACCCTATTATGAAAAATCAGTTGTCGAATATCAATGTGGTTTTCGAAGAAACAGATCAACCATAGATCAAATCTTTGCTCTTCGACAAATCGATGAAAAGATGTGGGAATACGACACAGTCACATGACGTTTGTTCGTGGATTTCAGGGCAGCTTATAATAATACCTACAGATCCATGGTATATGAAGCCACGGAAGAAGCAAAAATCCCTCCTAAACTGATCACCCTGACAAAGAGACTACGAGGCACTCTAAGTGTACGGTACGAGTGAATGGAGAGATGTCAAAGCCCATGGAAATAAAGAATGGACAGAGACAAGGAGACGCCTCCCCCCCCCCCCCTCGCTCACTGTACTAATAAAATATGTTCACTCATATTGCATCAATTTACTTAAGTATATGTTATATATTGATTAAATGTAATGTGTTAATCAATTAACCTTCTTTTGAGAAAATTAATTTTATAAGGTATCCAGTCGGTTTTCTAATTGATTGCAGATAAGTAAAATCATTATTTTATTTTGAAAGAAAAAGGTGAAACTAATTATTTTCGCTTGATGTTTTAGTAATTTAAAAAGAACAGCTGAAAAAATATATAACATTTACAAAGTGAACGGAATGAATGAACAATAAACATTGAGTGAAACACACCCTAGCGCTTCCTGGTAGTATGCAGCTCGAACTCAATTTTTCATTCATAAACTCGTATGTCAGTCCCAGGTAGGCTAATTAAATGGTGCGAGAGGTTTGAAATTCCAGTCCTTTTCTCTTCAATTTTACTCCCTAAAGAGAAAAACGGAAACCTTCTTCTCCGTTAGGGGTTATATAGTAACACGCTGACATAACTTTCTTAAACGTACGTTGAGTCGTTTTTGAGCCCTATTGGCACGCCCATTGTACACTTTGCTTTATAATATATATTGGTATTGATTATAAGAAGTAAGAGAAAAAATAAATAAAATAAGAGATCAAAAATAACTCGTCTACGAAAAATAGGTTTTAAAACAAAATCAATTATTTTCAAATTGGAGTGCGATATAGAAGCTTTTTGGTAAATACAGCTTAGTCTAATATTTGTACAATAAAGCTGAATTTCTTTCAACGACTAATTACAGTTGTGAAAACCTCTCGCATCAATAAACTTGGAACTTAAGTGCAGCTACACATGTAGAAAATCTTCAAGATATTGACATTGAGTAAGACACCCTGACCTATTACTGGGGAACCCCCAACATGACAACATATCTGAAATGATGATTTTAGAAGATTAATTGAAGAAATATTAACACCGAATAGTTAACTATAATGCGCAGTAGACCTTATGAAACAAGTCAGCTTGCTCAAGACCTATCGCCATTATACGCGGCGAGGCTGTTCTGGGATGAAAGGAACAAAAGAGGAAGGCGGAGAAGAATAAGAGAACCCCCAATGACAAAAGATATACCTGATTATACACCTAATCGGTTTACAATGGAAACGGAAGAATTTCCTAATGAGGGACCACCCATCCAAGTTCCTCGTTTGCCAACTCATAGGAAACCTTTTGGGAGGAGTATGAAATTAGTCACTGAATCATCCTGTTTAGTGGCCTTTCTTCGAGAAATGGTTTAGTGGCATTTCTACAAGAATAAAAATTAAACCCTTAAGGAAGATTTTAAAAGAATTTTCAAATGAATCGGAAATAGGTTTTTTGTGAATTTTTAAATATACCATTACCATAGTCGCATGTTAAAACTTTATGTGGGTGCAAGATAATCTGTAAGAAATAAACCAAAAAAAAGAGTATAGTACTCAAGTCTTAGTTATAAACAAATTTAAATTTTATTCCAGACTACTTTAAATTTAAAAAAGAAACTTAAAATGATTTAAAGAGTATTTTTATACAAGTTAATGTTTATTATTAGAATAGAAATCAATACCTCTTTGCATGATAATGAGTTGATATACCAATTCTCATGGTCTCGACTCCGTTCAATTATTTCTTCAATTGAAGAGGTCGGGCAAAATAGTGCCAAGCAACATTTTTAACAAAAATAAACTGTAGCTGCAGTCTGCTGTATATTACGTAGGACTATATGTCTATGATTGAAATGCCACCTAAATATGACTTTATAGAGCCTCATGTTCTACGTAATACACAGCAGACCGAAGCTACAGTTTATTTTTGTGAAAAATGTTGTTTGGCACTACTTTTCAATTAAAACATGAATATTTAAAATTAATTATTTTAAGAAAAATGCCAATTTCAGAAGATGAATATCTCCTATAAAGACCATTACACTGGTAATACAATGTTACTCAAGTAAAATCAACAAAACATTGAAAGAATTTATTAAAAGAGAAATAATGGAGAAATACAGATGATAGAAGTATTTAAACGACATTGCATCAACTGAAGTAGGAAAAACAATGCATTATTGTTTCAATGACTAATGAATATAAAAATTAACATATCATATAACTGTTTGTTAATTTTGGCAGAGACAATTAACATATTCCCACAATGTCAGCACTTTACATCTCTTTAAATATTAATACTTCATTCAAAGAGCTGCAGACACCACAATACCACATCATAAGTCATTATTAGCAAACAAAACATAATTACTATTAATATTCAAGAGTTTTAGTGTACAACATAATCAATAACAAAATAAAAAACCAAGCTAATAACAATAAGAAAGAAACGATTCTAGTGCGATATGCGCAGCAGGCAAATTTAGCTTACTGTCCTAATTTCATAAAATTACAACTAATTTCCAGTTGAGAAAATTAATTTTTGCTCAAAAAGAGCATGCGGCTTTTAAACACTTACAGATACAAAAAAAAAATATTTATTCACTTCATTCACAACGACTCAGAATGAATGGCTCTTTCTCACGTCTCCATCAGAGACCTTGTTGGGGAATTCTCTATTCAGTAACACGTAATGAATTGTTTTCAACCAGAAGTCCAAATCAAGGCCAGTCCTTTTTTCTTGATCGTAAATCAAAAAGCAAGAAATATCTCGATATACCAGATCCACACACTATATCTTATACATCTTGTTAACCTTCAATCCAGTAACAGAATTGATAAATAGTAATTTAGATCAGCATCCTGAACAGAAGCTGTATCTCACCACATAAATGTGATTTCATGCCTTTTAATGACCCTATGTATGTTCGAAGAAAAAACGGATTTTTTAGTTAGTTCATGTCTCATATGAGCCTCTAAAAAGAAACTGTGCAAAACTTTTAATAATATAACTGTTCCTACATTTTTTTCAGGTATCAATCCATATTTTTAATTTCGTTTTGTTACATTCAATAACCAGGATTCGGAATCCATCGTTCTATATTTAGTTGATTTATACTTAACTACGAATATTTTTAACAAATTAATTTCAAAATTAACATACTTGTAATAATTAAAATTTAGAAAGTAGGAAATTAGTTTAACAAGCTACAACTAGAACCAGTTATTATCAAAGTAATCCATCACTTTTCTTGATAACCTGAATAGGGTAGCGAAGAAAGCAGCCCATGTGTATGGGCTATGGTCATCCTATCCTACTGTCACCAACAAATCTTAGAACAACACAAACACATTTTAGAAGAAAAGAAAATAAATTTGGTATAATATGACGTATCCACAGCTTATCAATATTAATTTATATATGGAAAAAGAAATACTTTCTTAATAAATACTGTAATACCTATTTGAGTTTGAATAATTTTATCGACGTAAAACTATAATCCAAAAACGTCAAATAATTAGAGCTAAAATTAGTAACAACGCTACCAACAGTAACTAAAAGTGACAAAACAGTGATTCAAGAGTAACCCTATGCTTCGAAGTTGAAGGCAAGACAAAGACTCTTCTTATATTTCAACCAAATTGGGCCAATCCAGAAAGCTGTGGATCATTCCAAAACATGTAATCACCAGAACCCGGATTTTTGTGCAGTAAAAAATCTAAAAATATGCTACTAAACAACTGTAATATTCAAAGATACTAATGTGTATAAAATATTTCATAGGAAAGGGAGTGGAGGAGAATATTTAGAAATTAAGCCGTCTTTTTTGTTTTGTTTTTTTAAAGCTTCTCCAACATGGCTTGGGATGCGATTTATATTTTTATTTACTGAAAACGGAGGTGGAAAGTCGGGAATCTCAGTAATCATTAATTCGAAGAAGAAGACTTATTTACGGCGAATAACTCACATCGTAATTGGGAATCTCAGCTCTCACGTTGGATATTACTTTTATAATTCTTAATTTATTGTTTACTTTATTAGATACAGGGTGAAAAATGACCAATGTGGTCGGAAAATCCGAAAGTTTTACATAAATAAATTAGTAGTCATAATAACTGTTCACACGGTAAAGTTTTCGGAACGAAATCTTTGGTTGCTTCCCTATTTAACCGCCAGAGTTATTATAGTTATAAAACTGTTACTGGTTAGTAAGAATATTAATCATCACAGGTTGATAACTATTCAAAGATTGGTAAAAAAACTTGATTTTGTAAACAAAACTATTTGGTCCAGTGTACTTACCAATGGGCCCAAAAAGCGAAGCCATGTTTGGTTACAAACTTCTTTCCAAAAATTTATACATGTAAACAGAGAGCTTAATGAAAGTTTTTCACATTGGTATTGACTTTGATAAGTGATTGAAAGTATTTATCATGGTATTTAAATCCATAATGTTAAAGTTAATTCAATAAAAATGGGCATAGTGGTACATTGCAACCTTCGCTTTACAGATATGTATAAGCTAAATATATAATATCGTATTTTCTAAAAATAAGTTCATTTTTTCGACAAGAATAAAGAGTCAAATGGATTCTAAATTAAGCTGTATAATGCAAAAATTAAAATAGAATTACATAACAGATTTTGAGAGAATCTAAAAAACAACTGTACTACTACAACCCATGAAAGGTCTTGCACTATGTAAAGAAGTACTGTTTCTTGGTCAGCGGTCGGGCAATGTGATTTAACCGTGATCACTCTCAACCTCAGGGGTTTTTTTTTCAGGGAGGAAGTAGATGAGCATTAATTATATTCATTAGAATTTACGATTCCCAATAAATGAACCAAATGTAATTATATGATAACTGTTTTGTTCTGGTAAATATTGAAAATCGATTCGGATGCTTTACATCCGAATGAAATAAAATTCATGTATAATATAAACTTATATTATAAGAAATAAACTTTTAGTTAATTTTTTCTAATTCTAGATTTGTTTATACATAAATTTATTTAATCTGCCTGACTTTTTCCTTAAAATACATATTTTAACACTTATGAGGGTAACAAATATTTATTAAACAAAAATATACAGTTATCAGTGCCAACGAATTAATAAAACTTAAACACTTGATCAGGTTACAAAAATGATAACGTTATAACACACAATCATATGACTTGAGCTACACAGTCAAGACACAGACTTCGACTAACTCGTTCAGTCACTGATCCTTATATATAATCGTAAATAGTCATGCCTGGATCGTGTGGCAGTTCAATCAAATTCAACAATGTGGGTAGTTCTACGCCTTTGTGGACTAGGCGCGAAAGATCTAGACCCCAACAGTTCGTTCCAACCGCATCTTTTGTTCCAACAAACGGTCCGGGAATTTACGCCATTTGTTTTTTTATTTGCTTATCGATTTATCGTTACACTATTAATCTATATTTTGAAAAATCCCAACCCGTTCAATAGATCCTTTAATTCATAACTACAGTATATTTTTTGAGAACGATAACCATGCTTTAGACTGAATGTAGTCAACAAACAAAAAAACCATTGTATTGTACTGGTAATTAATTTTTGACGATGAATTTAATAAGCTGTAAATAATTTCTTTAAACAAACAGCAAGAGCATTTTAACTAAAATTATTTTATCAAAATAATTTATTACTAAATGATAGAAAATCAATTTCTAAAATGCTATCAACGAAACAGCGTACCGTCAAGAGAGCAACATGGATAATAACCATAAACCGTTATTGAATTTTTACAATCTATAAAAATAAAAAAAAAGAGATAAATAAATATGGTATACCTTGCGATGTTGCTAGATCTGTTTTAAGATGAATTTTGAATCTTACCTGCAACAAAAAAAAAATTACATTGACTGTTAATGTTCATATAAATAAATTAATGTGATATAAAACATGACCATTAATTGAAGGACGAGCTATGGTTCATTCAATCACCACATGATAGAGATTTGTTTGAAAGTTACATAGCCCACCTACAGTCTTACTGCCCAATGGCAGGGGGTCATTCATTATAGAACAGAATTTATATATGAAAGAATAATTTACAACAATAGACAAAAACTTAAGCATATTAAGTTCAATAAAATATAATAAGGTAATGAAAATTAAAACAAAAAAACCTAATGATCATTCACTGCTCAGAATGATTATATTAATTGGAACTAAATATATTTTCAATTTTATATCTTTTTGAGCCTAAAATGAACGAAAAATCCAACTCTACCTCATTGTTCAGTTCGTTCCAAAATTAAGACATTTTATAAACTGGTGAACATGATGCCATATAAGTCCTACATACTAGGAAACGAAAACCCTATGCCACCCAGAAGGGTACTATAGTAGAAACAAGCCTGTAGAAACAAGGCCTGAAAAATCTGATATTACATTTGTTCAATGAAATATTGTCATGTATTAAGTTTTTTCTAATTTGATTAAGTGAAAAACCGCTGGCTGTTTTGCAGCGTTGGCTGCAGCTGAGTTCATTTTCCTAACTTTGTTTTAAAAATATGTTAAGGCCTGTCCTCTTTCTGAAATATCCAATGTTATTTAAAAAATACAAACTTCAAGAAACGTTTTAAACTTTTTTATAACACACCCCATCCACGTGTGGTTAACAATATTAAAGGATTCAGGACCGGAATGCTTCTTCTTCATTCGCCTATCCACGCAGGGATTGAGTAAGTAGCATGAATTTATTGATAGATATAGCTTTCATTTAACATAAAAAAGGACAAGTTTTTAAACGTAGCGAAATGCAATAGTTACTCGAATGACCGAACAATAAAAAATCCATCAGGATAGCCCACCGATTGGAATGCAAAGATCGGAAGCAATGATTGGGACTTTACTGCTCACTACTGTACGTGGAGATTGCCGAGTACCGGGGAACGGTACCTCCTACGTCACAAACTAATCACCTAACGGAGATGAGGAGATGTGCGTGGTCATCAACCAGCTGGTTGTCCATGGTGCAAGATGTCTTATAGCCTGTCTCTTCTCGCTGGCCCATGTCAAATCAATAAGATATTAAGAGTTATTGTTATAGGGACCTATTGTATTCACTATTATGAGTTATAGTGAGAACGGAAAGTTGGTTCAATATAGGTAGAAAAAAATAAATAAAACAGTAGTTCATTTACTTAAGTCTCACAAGCCTTTAGAAATCTTTTAGTAATTATCTACTATTAAGCATTTCAATTTATTTTATTGAACTTGAAATATTTATACCAATTTTTTATTCTGGCTTTTTGGTGATGTTATTTTTTTTTTTTAATTTTTCAGTAACAAAACCGTTGTCAGGTAAAAAGTGTATATAATTTTGAAAAATTTAATTCTCGTGCCAAACAACCAAAAAAAAAAAAAAGAAGCCTAAGGGATGGTTAAATAACAATATCAAACAGTCATTGTCTAAATACATTTGGCTATAATATTAAAGAAACTGGAGAATATAAAAGGTAATACGAAGATGACAAAAAAAAGAAAGGACTACAAATAACAAAACGAACCAATAAAAAACACGTATCCGCGTTTTCCTAGCAAATTGGGATGAGAGTCCTAGAGTGCTGAACGCCATGGAACGGATTTCCACCAAAATCAGTTAATATTTATTTTTCCTGAAATTAACATTGTAAATCCTACTCTAATAACTATGTGGGAGTATCAATCTACATATGAACAATTTAGAAAGGGACAGCATTAGAAATGGTAAACAAACCTCAACAAAACATAATATTTCTTCCTACATTCCATCAAATTAATTCATAATGCAATGTGCCACAGTTTGATCTAATTCAATTGGAGAATAGAGCTGGAATTTTGTATTTTTTCCTAATATTTTCGTAGTTTTTAAAGGGGATTAAACCAAAAGATCTAACCAAAGACTAACCAAAAGATCTAAACGTAATGGTTAATGACAAAGGAGGTTTCATCTGAGAAATGACAAAATATTTCAGAGATAATTCGGATCACCGTTGAGTGCATATTTCATAGATTATACGTTTCTAATACAATTTTTCATCTACGAAGCTCCCCTCTGCTAAATTGAAAACTGAGACTGTTCACATAACCAATTGAGGAACTGTAGAGTAAAATAAAGATTTGACGATCAATTTCGTTTGTTTCTCTTGTTTTATAAATGTACCTACATTACATAAATAACCGCAGGTTGGCGATTTAGCGAATTGCTCAATGTCAAAACTATCCTTTACATTTCACGTATCGGGAGGACCTTGAGTAAGGTCCCCAAGACCTCGAGGACATGGACGATGTCACAATCAGTGAAAACGGGCAGTCAACCACTCACAGAAACTGTTCAGTTATGCTAACGAAAGCGTGCATTGTACGTGAGCCGGTCGGTAAGAGTTTCTTTGGCCCACGTAATGCTACCGATAATATTTCCAAAAAAACTCTAGTCAGTGAAGCAATCACTCGTCAGCCCTGATCACCAAGGATCTATTACTATACTAGCAGTGGCCTCACCTGTCACGAAGCGGAAAGGAACAAGACCATCTGTATATTCCATATAAGAAGTTAGGAATGGGGACGCTGTCTTAGATGGAAGTCTCCACTGCTATTCCCGATTCGATAAAACGTACATGAAGCGTAGAGACATCTAAGGAACCAATGAGCTTGATCACTTCTCTGTTATGTGTGAAATCATTTTTCTTTATCGCGGAACATTGCTATTTGATGAGGCCTTCATAGAAAGGAAGAGATGAATTAAACATTGAGCAATGCAACAGATCAGTAAAGAATAATAAAAAACACACACACATACAACAGAGAATCGAATGAGAGACACATTCCCAACAGCTATTTTCAGAACCACAAAGATATTAGATAAAACCCCACAGGAACCTACTAAAACACAAATGTCACATTAAGAGAAAACTGACATCATATATTCGCCCAGTACTTTGTTCAAAAGTTTTTTACCTTAAAATGCACTCTACTATATCTTCATAATTTTCTGCTCCTAATTATATTTTATGGGTTTGAACGCATTTATAGGTTTTTTGTCTTATCACAATGAAGAAATATAAAGTTTTTATTATTTCAAGTAGCTTAGCATTTAGACGAATGCAAATTTAAATATTGAGTTGTCCCTTAATCTTATCTTCAAGCGTAGGCGATGTTACTTAGTCTTGATTGGTGCTACTAATCAGAGAGTTAAAAAAAGAAAGGGAAACCAAGGCCGCAATAAAACTCGATCCGACAAAGAACTCAAATTCGTCAGTTGTGTTTGGAATAACAGAATGTGTAATTAACAAGTTAAAACTGATAAAATTATCATTTGAATATGTTTGTGAAATTTATGTAACTTTGGAAAAAGGTTGTGCGAAAAAGTAAAATATATATAGTATGCCTTAACCCTTCTAATGTCACATGATAATCTTTGAACTACTGCGGTTAGTTTGTATGAATGAGTCCATGAATAACAATTACCAAACTCCCTTGATTAAGATAACTAATATTTTAAAATAAATGTGATTGTTGAGAACTGGATTAAAGAAATAATTTATACAACTGTAATTCCTTATCCATTACTGCACCCAAAACCATTCATGGGTTATAGTGGTGGAATTTTCACGAAAGTTAAAATTAAACCAGAAAAGTAATAAAAATTAAACCTATGTTTAAATAATAAAAAAATCGGGTATCCCAATTTGGTAAACGAGAATGATGTTTTCAGAAAAACAGTATCCTAGGAAGAGATGTTAATAATGTTCATAGATTTAGCAATAATTCTTATAGCTCATGTGGCGGACTCCATTAATATTCAGTAAAAATTAAAAATCAATTACAATTAAAACAAAATTTTACGATTAATAACGAACGTACTACATGCCGACTAACAATTACCAACTATCGACCAATAAATAAGATCCCTCTATTCTGACTTTCATATCAACAGACTTTTAATGGCATGGCCCCGACTGATAGGTAAGCCTCATATGAGACGAGTGAAAAGGAATTGGATGAAAGACCTCCTCTCCTGAAACGAGACCGGAAAGATGTTGGCACTATCTTCCCTTATGCCTCAAAATGCCAACAGAACAGGTGATTATATCTCATTTGCTAATTAGTATTGCGACAGGTGCAAATAAAAATATAAAGTTAGAAGAAAAAAATAATTTCCAATTAAAAGTAGTCCAGTCTTAAATATCATCAGACAAGGAACTCATACTGAGATAAACCTAACATAAAATCATTAATCGCTATTAATGCTTTACAAATCAATAATAAGCAGCAAATTAATGATGCCTGTTTTAATAACATTAAGAACAAAGAGAAACAATAGTCCAGTAATCATATCCCAACCAATGGAATCAATTTCCTCCCATTCAAAGCATCAATCGTTTGCTCACAGGCGAGGAACGCACACTAGCTGAGTGTCGAAGGGGGACTACGGCGGCTAATCGATCTGAACAAATACAAACGAGAAACCAGTCGATTTCGATAAGGATCGCCATCGCCCATTATCGAAAGATTGTTCACGGCTCAGTTCAATGCAGCTCAAAACAATGGAGCCAATTACGCTTTTTATATGCGTTCCCTAGCCGCACTATTAAACGCTTCTATGAGGACAATATCAAAGCTCTCCGATGAAATATTAGAGTGGATATCAATTGAATAATTCGGGCTAAAATAATAGAGACAAATTATAAAAATTGAATTGAAAAATAGAACTATTTGGTCCACTTGAATTAAATTTTGTTTTCATCCAGCCAGTCCTTCTAGCAACTGTTGCTGCTGTACTTAACGAACAATTTATTACTTAGTTTAAATCTTAGTCAGTATCCAAAGTGTTTTTCCTTAAGATTAGCAAGCGGCCACATCTTCCTTCCCCTGTATCTTTACTGATACAACACTCCTCTCCTTCCTAAAGAGAAATGTATTAGACCAAATCAATTTGGTCAACTGATGGCTTCGATACGCGGTAGGGTTTACGAAAATGATGGTGAGGCTAATCGCTCTCCGACGGCTAAACCTCCTTCGCAAAAGCAGTTTAACGTACACTAGTCCGTACTGAATTAACACAAATTCAATAAAACCTTAAGAAATATATATTCTCTCCCTTGATTTAAAATCGGCATGTAATATATATTTTTTATAGTAGGTCTATTCATGCAACCAATGTTGTAAATACTATCGATGTCTTATATTTGAGAAACTTTTTTTCGATTTGCCTAAAAATGGCCACTGACTCCTTCAATTTAAATGCAGTCTAAGTTACCGTAAACTCGTAAAGTAGAATCGGTAAATTCTTAAGCGCCCCGAGAAACTTACAAGGATGTCTGCTCAGTTCTTTATTTGCCGCTTACATCATTGTATTTCCTATTCAAACGTGTGAAATGGAAAAGGTACGGATGCGAAAGGAATCAGGTAAACCCTAGTTAAAATAAAATAAAAATCTTCTAAGACAAAAATTAATTAGCGAAATCCACCATACCAGCAAAATAAAGGAAATTACCACATTATTATTATTCACATATCACATTTAATGCTTTCAACTCCTTCCGTTCCCCCTTGGACTGGGAGACATTTTGTGAAAAGACAGAATCCCTAAGAATTTTGTTTAATGTAAAATTAAAATTATCTCCTCTTCAAATATTTCTTCAGTGTTTTTATTTATGTAATGGCCATCTTCTTCACCCATGCTATTTTTAATGATGTAATCTGTAATGATGCATTATTTCTTCGTTTTGGCATTATAAAATTATCAAGGATCAAAATTCACAAAGTACACAAAAAACTTTGTTTACAGTACAGGCATAAACTTCCTACGATTGGTTAGCTTAAGCACCTTAACAAGTTAGCGTTAAAGGACTCAAAATTTCAGTTGAGTTATCAGGTCTTTAACGTAAACCTTTAACAAAGGTTTCATGCATACCACTATTAACATTTGCTTGGCTGATGCAAACAATAACCTAGCAAACAACAAATTAAGGAAGACACAGTAACTCCACATCCCACTACGTTAGTCCAGCATCTGAACATGCCTGTGACTAATTCTAAGAGTCATGGACCCACAGTCGTGGATATAGCAGTCCGGTTCCAGTATATTCACGAGATAAAAATAGTGGGAATAACGTGAATGTAGGAAGAATAAAAACTTCATCATCACTATCTTATAAAGAGTAGTATAAAATTATCGTTCGCTTTTACATCTGAAACAAGAATGTTTAGAAATGCAATCTGTTACGGGAACCTCATATGGTGCGTAAATATTGCAACTAATGGAGTATCAGAGACTGTACTTTAGACTATCCCTAAGAGAAACTTATGTAAAAAAATAAACACATGTTTCTTATATTATCTGCACTAAGTGCTCATAAAAGAGGGAGCGAAGAAAATAAAAGAGGTAACAGAACAAACTGTTAGTAGGGATAACTTTCTAATGCCAGAAAGTTGTTGTTGGGATCCTAATCTATGTCTTGGATACTCCAGCGCCCGTACATGGCTTCGGGGCTATCAAACATCCTCAGGAAGAAATCCTTCAGATACCGCATGAGAAATTACTACAAACATACCACAAGTGTTCCGATAGCCTTGTGATGACAGAGAGTTTCAAGTTCATCCACCTGTTGCAACAACACCTGGATGCAACCACGTAGGAATAAAAAACAGACCTTCCTTATATTACAGTTAAAAAAGATGAGGAATTTTGGAGGGTATACATTATTTATGTCATGTTTCGAATTAAGAGATAAGGATAAATGTGGAACAGATCAGTGGAACATTTAATCTTAATTAAAGTACAGTTTTATTAAATCGTTCGGGGAGATGAGGGTGTAAGCGTCATCACCTTTATGTGGTGGATGGTCACCGTTGGTACCAATTAACTTTGTTCAAAGAAACATATCCAAGTAATACCTTCCTCCAACTTTGGTAAGCTGTTTTAAGTGTAGATGCCCCATAAATTTGTACCAGTGTAAAGATAAGCGCCGTTCCACGATCCACATTAACTAATCATGTGTGGATAACCTTCCCACCTTTAATGGATTAGATATGGAAAAGTTAATCCAACTAGACAAATGACTAATAATGGAACACTTGAAATTTCTTGGTTCACTTGATTTCACTGAATTGATTGATGCAGCGGAATCAATATTGCTTTCTTGCAGCAATTTAAATTGATGCAAGAGGATTTACATGATTCTTAAAATTTTAAATCAAGTTAATCCGAAATCCTTCACTCTCGCTATGATATATTCGGCAACAATAAAAAAATATTTTAAATAAATTATTATACCAAGCATCACAAGGTCTTTTTTTTTTTCATGACGCACTTCCTTTTTGATTTTCATAGTGATTTATTTATTTTTTTTTTTTTGCTGTGAAATTTCCTTTTTAATTGAGGGCTATCAACCGAGAAATAAAAGAACAAAAACCGGTGATGGTTTGAGTGAAAATAACACTTTCACTCAACAACGGTAGCCTTCCGTCTAACGTAAGTCGGTCACTGCTGCTGATTGTTATATCACATTGCACTATAGCTACAATAATAAAAAGTAGTACACACATAAATCAGAAATAGACAATTTTTTTTTTTTTTTTTTTGCAGTTTTTAGTGCTCTATAAATCAAATAGGTACTACATATATATAAATAAATATAAAATTTATTTATTTTTAGTAAATATTAAATTATGAAATAAGGAGACGCCAATACTTTTTGGTTCTTGCTTGATAAAAGTACAGACCTCACAAGTCTCTACCATACCTGTAGTTAATATATTCTGTTTTACACAAAACTATTTTGAGGAGCCATCTTACACTGGATTCGAATAAGTTACTATTATCCCAGTCATATCTCCGACAAAACGAACCTGAACTCATCAAACCAAAATATTTTGATAGTATGACTATTAATAATTTATTGATTATAAACGGATTTTCAGAGAAAGTACTAACTGGGGGATATTTAATTTTGATTTTAAATTTTCATTAACATTTTTCTATGCAACGAGGTATTTTTTTTTTTAGAACAATGGAACAAAACTTTCAAGCATGGGTGGTAATTATGTTTTAAAAATCAGTAGTCGGTTAATAAATAAATAATAAAAATGGTGCCAATGATAAAAATAAGGATTGAGAATGGATTTGATTAATTTAGTGGAACAATTATCCCAGACCAATCAGTTTTAAAACGAAGCACGACCATTTTCAACTCATGTAAAACGAATTATGTATAAATTAACATCAGGTTTGCTGTGAATATTAATTTAGTATTATTAAACAGCGACACTCTCCATTAGTGATTCTATGCACTTTTCGATCTTTGATATAAGCTAATATGTAATTATACGTATATATTGTAAATGAAGTCATAATTATGTATAGCCACGCCAATGATTAATCAATAGTTCTTTTTTTTTTTTTTTACTGCATTGTTTGTCGGTTATTTTAATCAACACAGAGGCTTATATAAGCTATAAGCCCCCCCCTGAAATTTTTAATTTAAAAAAAATTAAGGATGTGCTCTGAATTATTTTAATGAATTATGCAAAGCCGAATAAAAGAGGTAGAATGGCTAATCACTTTATTAATTATTCATTAAGAACTTTATTGTTGTCCTTGTAACAGTATCAGTACTCCTCAAAATTTACAGTATCAGTACCCACCTTGTCATCAGTAAGTTGGATAAGTCGGACCCCCCCTGATCATCACCATTGAACAGCCATCGGAAAAAATATTCTATATACGCCACAGGATAACTACAATCTTTTAAATAAATATTCTAAAATTGATCTAATATTTTTGATTTGGTATCTAAGTATAAAGTCCGAATTATATCTATACTGTCTACAGAATATATACACTTTTCCGAGTTTGGACACACTATAAGAACTATGAACTTAATGTATGTATAATGAATTGTTTACGGATTTGTTTAGGATATGCTGCCCACAAGAAGAACTTGACCACTTAGTGATGTTCGGCATTTGCCCGGAGTGGTGCTCTAATGACCACGATGTTCCAGTTCTATCAAGGTTCTTCGTGAACTGGAACCTTCGGATAATAAAATATATCAGCTCATATATCGTCAGCCTCTGGTCAATTTTATCTCTACTACTTTTTTTATTTGTCTTTATTTTTTACAGACACCGCTATCAACTAATTATTAATTCAGAGTCTACGGTCAAGCGTAAAAAAAGACTTGATGTCTTTCCTTTCTATCTTTTACACCGATTCGCATTTAATGGCATTTCTAGAATAGCTACTGATAAAATTCTACTAAAGGAGAATATTTATGAAGCTATTAATGATAGTAAAAGAGAGAGAGAGAGTTATGGGTACATTTAGTAAAACAAATAAAACCATAAGACTTATTTGGGAACTAGAAAGAACTTTAGGTTCAGTTCTTTTATTGAAGTTTTGAAATGCCCATGGGAATGAATAATTATAATTTATTTGTTAGTAAACTGACATCAAGACCCTTCTTAAACTAGAGTCATATTGGCTAAGCTTCATTTCATTTATTTATTTATATTTGGCTTATAGGGGAAAAACTCTATACAAATGGAATCTAATTAACATAAACGTAAAAATTACATAATAATTTAGAGAATTTAAGATTAAAAAAAAAAGAATATTGCGTTGAAATAAAAGAAATAAAAAAAAAAAAATGAAACTTAGCTAATTGAAAGTAAAAATTATATATATATATATATATATATATATATATATATATATATATATATATATATATATATATATATTTCTTCAGTTTCAGCACATTCACCAATCGTTAATATTATATTAACAGGTACGAATGATGATTAAAAGTTAAATACATTATCTTTAGGTTTTGTTTTTAAATTTTGTAAATTGTAGATAGATATATTTTAAATGAATGTAACCAAATTCATTAGGTTTTTTTTTTCAACTTCTTTGCCACCTGACCAGCCAGTCAAATTCTTGGTTCATTCAGCTTCGTATGCTGAGCAATCAGTCAGAATATGCGGCACTTTTAACTGAACTGAATGGGACACATTGAGGCGGTATCCCCTTTCTAGTCCCCAGATAATCCTAATCATAAATTAGTCTTGTGTGACCTATTCTAAAGCAATTCACCACACCTTCCTTTCTGCAAAGGTGTAGGCTTGCTCGATTTAAAAACATATTAATCTGACCCAAGCTACGAGTATATTTTTTCCAAATTCTTTTTTTCCCATAAAATTAATCATTGACAGCTTTATTAAAAAAACATTGTAAGCAATATGTTCAAGGATGAGTAAATACTTTTTTGAATGAAATATTCATAGATTTATATCAATATGTCTAATTATACTGATGGACTAAATCATTTCTTTCCTTTTCAAGAAAATAACGTATAATCTTTCAGAAGTCACCTAATTCCTATGTTGACATCTGCAAAGAATATAGTTATTTTAAAACTTTTAGACATGACTGTACACAATCTCTGTATAGTTTTAATATTTTAATAATATCGAATATATCTCAGGATACAACAATACAAAACGTCGCAGGTTAGCGCCCAAGCGGTGGCCCTAGGATTTTTAAATAGGCGTAAAAAATCCTTAGCCAAACCGACCCTCGGATAGGAGTAAAATGGAGGTCCCGAGCCTGTACGATGTCAGGTACTCATTAAAGATCCCTATCCTCATTATACCTGAGAAGGCAAAATTTAGGACTCCCACTATAGCATCGTCCGATTAACCTTAGAGGCATAAAGTGACGTTAAACCAACAAACAAACAGGCTACATTTTAGAAGCTGAGTGTCTGTTGTTACTAAATCCAACTGTAACACAAAAATCACCTAAAAGCCCTTTAATTGCAAAAAAAAAATATTACTATTACAATACATTTAATTAACCCAATGAAAAATATACACAGAATAAAAAGGATTAAAATAAATTAATTAAATAAATAAATTAATTTCAGCAAAATACTCGAGTGTTAGTTTCAGAACTTATTCATTCTGTTCACCAGCTTTATTTTTTTACTGAATTTCTAATTAAATACTCCATTGTTCGGCCCAGAGGCAGGAACAAAATAAAATACAAACAAATAAAAATAAAAAGAAGAGCTAGGAGGGCCCTATAACGGGAGGAATGCAATGGGCATGCAAAGCGCCCCCTGTTCCAGAAGAGGAACAAATAAAGAGTCCCCCGGCCCGACCATTCCTCGAGTTCTTCTTCTTGATTTATAGTGCCGAATCAAACTTGGCTATGCAACTTTTTTCTAAGTTAAAATCCTATCCCTTGTTAGCTGAGGCATACTGAGTAATGAGAAACATTTCCAGGTTGTAGGGTTAAAAAATTTGTTTTGTTGTATTTTCTTCTTTCTTTGTCACATTTTACGACCTCTGTTTTAAAAAGTATTGGAACAGCATTTTTTTTTTTTTTTTTAAGTTTCGTGAAAATGTACTACATATTTTTTGTTTTGTTTTTTCAAAAGAACCGCACAGAAAAGAGGAAATCAATTTATCAATATATAGGTAGTCTTATGCAAGACTGGTCTAACTCTAAATCGCATTTTTGTAATAGTTTTTTTTTTTTTGCGAATTATTATGATCCAGCTTACGTCTATTATCTGTGTGCAAATTCGCTAATGGACCGCGAATGATATGATGCCTTAAACATTTTAACAATCGGATAAAGAAGGCAACGGATATCAAAGGGAGGTGGAAAAGAAACTTAATTGGCTCTCTGGTTTTTTTTTTTTTTAGTTAGACCATTCTTACATTGGACGGATATATAATATAAAAAATTGGGCCACTCCTCAAATCCATATATTCAATGTCCCAATAAAATGAATAGATGGTAACTAAAAAGTATCTTTTTGGGATGTAAAATCAATGATCCTTAGCGATCCACCCGGCGACGCACAGTGGTTCAAATGACCAATTTAGGGACAAAACCCTTAGCTGGTCACAAATGGGGATTAAATATATGCATTCCATGGTTTTTTGGGTCGCTGAATCGATTTATACCACTTTCAAAGCTGAAATATTTCATTTTAAGGGTTACAGGGTAAAAAAAATACGCGTTTATAAAAATAAAATTTTCATTTTACTTGGATCGTAATAAATATTATAGAAACCAACAGAATTTGAACTAAAATTGAGTGTGTGTATATATATTTACAAAAAAAAGCTACGAAAATAAAATTAATACTCTTTTTCTGACATAAACAATAAAATTGTAGGTGAGTTTCACTTGTTACACCATCTTCAATACGATATAAGATTAATATTTATATAAATCATTCATTTATATACTTATTTATGATGTGATATTACTCTTTTAAAATTAAATCTGTCGCATCGACCACCAGAGATATTTTCTTTTTTTCCAAATTAGGCCTCAAGTTACTGACGTATGGATCAGATGACACCAACATAAAATTGTATACATCTTCGTTCTTTGCTCTTCAAGATTTCCTACTACATTCAGAAAAATATTTGGTTGGTTTCCCCACCCCCCCCCCCCAAATTTCCAGAACCAGGTTTACGGTCGATCTCGCAACCTCCCAGGCACAAATGGCATGGTAAAGTTGTTTTCCAACCATTTACGGTTTTTTCTTTTAAAAAGTCCTCATTGTATGACGCTTCCTTTAAGCATTTATTATTTTTTTTTTTATTTCCGAAATAATGGTAAATAAGGGCTCACCTTCCACCTCTGGAATTAATGCCGGGATCGCCTGCTCTAGTGACGAATTCTTATTCATCAGCATATCACATACATCACAGTAGGAAAAGACGTATTTCTCCAAAGTAAATGATTATTATGATGATAATAAATATTTTTCACTGTCTTCGCTGAAAGAAACCTGAAAACAGGCAAATAAACAATTGTTGACATATTGACAAACCCATTTTGATCCAGAAGCGTATTCGTTTGAGCATATGCTGTTTGGATAGAAGCGTATCAGCGATTGAAAACACTGCATCTGGAAGAGGGGACACTTAAGCAAACGGCACTCCTGTTCACGAATTCCTAACTTTGAAATGTACTCATTCAACGATTCGGACGTTTTCGGATCCGAAATCTTTTGGAATATCTTCAGTGATACCTCTGGATTGAATTAATATCAACCAGAAGACGGAGGTCGACGGAGCTAACATTTAAAAAGGCCAATAACCATATCACATATGACATGTCTCATGAGATCACCCAATTCTCTTTTCCATCCACCCTAAATTTTTTTTTTTTAATTTAGGATTAAATACCTTTTTTTCAGGATGTCTAAATAAGATATTTTCGAAAATTACGGCCTCTGAAAAATTTGGGCTTCCCTAAGATCACTTCGAAATAGGACGTCAACAAAAGTGTTTTCGTGTCATTCCTACAAGATGCCTAAAACTGCCTTATTTTCAAAGATTTAATGAATTTTATTCTGAAAAATTGGTGTGGATCCTTACTCTAGAGGTATTTAGGTTTCAAAAAATATCTATAAAGTTTCGGTTGGATCACCTTCATTTTTTAGTTTTTTGTCCCTATCCGCACCACTGTGCGACGTCACTTTTCGTTGAAAAGATTTTTTTTAATATCTCGTAAATCACCAAAAATTTTCTAAGGGAAGGGAGTATCCTAAAGAAATATTTCACCATCATCAGGTAATGCAAGGAAGTACCACTATTCCTCACATGGAAGACAACTACAGCCAGTGAAAAGAGCCTGGATCCCTCGTACCTTAATTGCAAACATGAGCATATCATAGGGCTTTAAGGCCCAAACTGCTGATACGCCACTCAGAGAAAGACTTTTCTCAACTCATCACCTAGGATAACCATATAACTAACCCCACAGATATCTTGAATGCAGGTGGAAAATAGCGTTGTATTTGTCCATTTCCGAGCGACCGCTGGACAGAGTAGCCGAAGAGGACGGAGACTGCATAGAAAGGAAGGGATTAACACAACGTCCAAGATTTAAGTTTAGTTTGATATTTATTGGCGACAAATGCATGCTTTACAATGATACAAACGTTGCTGAAAGACATCAGTTATTATTTATTTATTGATAAAGTTAACTTATTATTCTACGTGAAATAATAATAGAAACATTGTAATGAATTACATAGTTGTTCAATGATTGTTTTTTTTTTTTTTTTTTTTTTTTTTTTTTTTTGTGGTTGTTGTAGGTTCCTAAGACATTTCCTTTTTATCCTGCGTCGTCTGGATGACAGGAAATAGGAAAAGGAAGCGACGAGCGAGTTTTTTGAGTAGCAAAGTGAAATTCTGTGTACTTGTCGGGTATGTATGAATTTATTATTTATTAGTTATTACCGTACATAGTTTTTTGAAGTTACTGTGTTATTGATACCTTGTTGTGTTATCAATGAAATTTAAATACTGTAACCTAACAAAACTATGGTTCCTTTATAGTTGCATATTCCATTCTCCGATTTTGTTATCGGCCTTTTTGTTTTTCCCTACTATCCTAGGTGGAGCAAGGAAGATGTTCTGTATGTACAACTGGAGACCCTTCACCAACGATCATTCGCTCCTAACCAACCGACTCAGAGAGGAGATCCCTCCCTGCCAAGGCCGCGGAGCAGACAGGAGGTGCGGACCAGACAATGGCCGATGAAGGTGATCGACCCGGGACAATCGGAAGAGCAGCCTAATTAGACCGGTCGCTAATTATTTATTATTTCATTATTCCCTCTTCCTCTCCGACAAAAGGATTCTTCGTCGTTCAGGTGGGTCTCCTTGGACGCGGCCATCTACGGCCGCCGCCAAGAGTCGATTCCACCTGCGGGTTAGTGAATCAATTGCCGAAAGGAATTCGCAGAATGTCATGACGGATGGAGCGGGGATTGGCAGGCTCACTATACACCCCATCCATCAACCTTTGTCATAAACATCAATTAACTGGTTAATGAGAGGGCGCTGTGTGTTAAAATCGCATTAGCGATAATATAACATACACATATTAACAATTAATTTTTCTTTTACTGTGTTATATTTTTAACCTTTTGTAGTGTATTATTCGCTTACAATTAGTTAGCATACGCAGAACTCATACGCAATAAGCTGAAAACGAAGTGTTATTTTTTCTCCTATCTTTCGGATATAATTTAAATTTACACAGAATTTAAAATAATTAAAAAGTATAAATTTATTTTAATACTTAATACATTCATACAATACTTATTTAATATGGTAATCATTATCGGAGATATTGGTATATGCCAACTAACTATACGTAACTGATGGATGGTAACTTTGCTAAACTTAGAACCACTTTTAGGTCTTTCTATTAACAAGTCTCCGGTTAAATATTTAGATGAAACTGTTACTAATAGTTACATGACGAAAGTAAATTTTATCCCTAAAACAAAATATATCTTCTTGAATAATAAAATGGAAATCTCTATTTAAATTTGAAACCGACAGCCCTGAACTCATTGATGTTTATTATAATTGTACGATATGAATCCTCTCTCTTATATCTCCTCCTCCTCATGAATTTTCAAAGATGACTGTCAACAATCATACCGGTATTCGTCAGTAATCATTTTTATAATCCTACTGTATTGCACCTAAAATAAATGAAAAACTACTAATACATGGCCCTGGTACGTGACCAACAAAACTTTACATACAGACCTCCATCTACCAACAGTCGATCAGCACATAACGACTCTTTACAAGCGATTTTTTATTAACTTGACAGGACATCCTAACAGTAATATGGCTGACATACGAATGGATACGAGTAGACTAAAGAGGCGCTGGATGGGAGATCGGCTCTCTTAGACAGCCAAAGTAATTTAATCAAGCCAGGAAGGGGGTGCTGCTGGGTGCTTTCCCTCCTCATGCCTCGCATGCCATCATTTCCTATTGCCACCATCTCATTCGCTGATTGTCAGCGACTGCTGACAGGTGCGAATCAATAATTGAAGTCCAAAAAAAAAAGAAAAAAAAATTAAATTGTTTAACTAATTTTGAAGTTCCAATTCCTAACTATACAAACTTTTAAATTTGCTCTAGAAAATTATAGTATGAATTATAGTTTTATCACTAGCGTCTGATTTCCCTCTTATTCTTGTTCAGAACCTAGTGAAAAGTGCCTTAATTGTTTCATTGATGCTTATAGGATGAAACCGAACAGTGTTTTTAAATCTGCTGAATAATGTCTCTCACATTTTTCTCTATTTTGGGTGTTGTTTCCAACTTTACTTTATCGAAAATGAGAGCGAGGCAATCTAAAACCAACTCAATTCACTTACAAATTTTCAATCATCTAAGGCATTATTCAAAAGGACAATACGACTACAAAAATCATAATATGCTACGATAATAATGTGATAGAAGAGATTTTTGGTGTTTTTCGGAATTTCTTACAATCATAATTCATCGAAAGAGATTAGAAGTTATAAAGAAATAGGTAAGAGACAAAACTAATTGAAAATCATATTTTTGAACATAACCAAAAGTAGGGCTTAAATAATTATAATTTTCGGATTATAGTTTTGTATCTAAAGTCAAGTATCTAAAGTAAAAAATATTCTTTAGTTATCTTCCAATTGAACATTGTTTATAAAGCATATATACTTAAGTGTTAAATTAATTTAAGAGTTAAAAGTCTTTATGTAATACTTAGAACAGACATTTTTTATATCTCTTCTACATATTAAACCGAAGGAAATGTGATCGACCTACTTTCCGATTACCATATTAAGCGAAGTTTTAATAGTGTCTTATCTAAGCATGATTGAAAACAGTATCCGAGAAAACATGGAACACTCAATGGATAAGGAAGAAAGGTTCAACATTAACAGAGAAAAAATAAATCAGAGGAATGGTGATTCAAGATGGAATGCCGTTGGGCCCAGCTTTCTCCAGAAAACATTTAATCCAATGCAATGTGACAATCCGGCCTAGTTCCTCAATCCTTGTTAATATAACAGTTATAACAGTAACATAGTTTTCATTCGTAATTGATCCAAGTAACCGAGAGCTCATTGGTGGCGAAGATAGGTTCTTCCTAAATGGAGCAGGGACCACGCGGCTAATAACGAGCAAAAAAAATCTATTCATTGAAATAACGAGTTCTCTAAAACGACAAAAGGATGAATGACCCTAAAAAAGAGTTGAAGGAATTAAGTAGGTTGTTTTTTGTCTCTTATTCGGCTTCTTATCGCCTACGTGAATTGAATGCTCTCTGCCTAGGGCATATTAGTTAAAGAAATCGCTCTCAAGCGTTCCGCCACAGATTTCTTTTATATTTTTTTAATGGAAAACATTTAGTTAAAATTTTTTTTAAGTTTAATTTTATCATCCGAACCCCTCGCTCAGTCGACGATAATAAATAAATACAATTTAGTTATTTTTTTTGTATCTTATCAACGATTAAAAAGAAAAATCATCGGTATCTTTCAAACAATATAATATTGGTTAGTGACAAAATAATCATACTAGACGCAAAATTTTATAGTTGAGATCGATTCCGCTGGCAAGACATTACAACCAGCAAAACTAAAGTACCCAATATTACCTATACATAGATACAATACTTACAAAAAAAATTTAACCAATCATACCAAAATCATATCATATCACAAATTCTTTTACATACATTTACAACCAAGTGTCAAATCCAACATTAAAACATACCGATTGTCTTAATCTTAGATTTCGTGTAATGACACTTATGTCATTAAACCGAACCAACGGGGGCGCTTTCCTTGCTTAAACGCTGCTTGCTTAGGCATTCTTGAAACTATCTGAAATACGAAGGATCCTATAAAATGCACATTCTTTTAAATAGTACGGAGCTAGAAAATTCTAGTACATAATAGAAATATGGAATCAAAATAACACTAATGGATATATATCCCAAAAGTGAATTAAATATATAATAAAATCAAGATAATTATAATGTTCAATCAATATAACAATATGGTGCTATGCCCGGCATATACTTGGGAGAATATATAATTTTAACCAAGTGCGGGAATCGCTTTAAGGGTATGAAGTCCTTCTGAAAGATGGTCGTCAAGGAATCATTGAACTATCACAGCTTAAGTAGTTTGAGAATGTCAACGGTCTGGATGGAGATACGACAGGAACCCGTCCTCGATATAGGCACCTAGGATGTCTTCAAACGACATAGAACCGAACAAGTCATACTCGTATACTAGTCATGTTTAAATTTCAAACTATTTTTCCCAACACTGCATTTTCTTTTGGATTAATAAGATGAGAAAATGAAATGAAAGCTTCCCTTCCACTCGAATATTGCTCGCTTCCAAAGAGGTGGCGGTCTTGCAACGCGATTTACAGGGAAAGTGACTTGGAGTGCAGAGTGCAAGTGGCCAGCTCCTCCTAAAAGGAAAGCTGTCCCCTCCGTTCAGTGACCTTGATTTCGTTATCTCCACTCCTCGCTCCTGCCTCTTCTTCTTTTTGTGTACACTTTTTACCTTCTTTTTTATTTTATTCTCTTTTTTCTTATCCTATTTTTTCCTCCCCCTTCAAGAGTAATTGACGCGTGCCTGTCCCTCATGAATTCCGCACAAGACGGCCTTATCGTTGTCAACTATCTGAGACGTGGATGGAACAAGCCAAAGGAAATGCTGAATTCACAACTGTGTCATTCATCAAAAAAAAAAAAAAATAACGCGAGATAAAAATAAGTCCTAGGAAAGGTAGGTTTTGTTGATTTTTTTAGCCATATCTAACAGCTTAAAATGTATTAGAAAATATTTCTTTAAAAACGATTTATCCAGTTACAGGAAGCCGAATTAACTTTTGAAAATACATTATGATTTAATGAAATATTTGTATCAATAAAGGAAATACTGATTTAAAAAAAAAACATATTAATAAAAAAAAGATAGGCGAACCTTTAATACCTTAAAGTGGATTACATTTTAACATTCAATTGCGATTTACAATTATTATGTTTCCATAAAACATTTTATTTTATTTAGTTTATTGAACTTATAGATCCTTTGAGGTACCTACTAATGGGAACAGTAACGCTGAGGTATTCGATAAAAAACTGGAGCGAACGGTAAATTGTTATTACCAGAACATAAAAGGGTCAAGAAAGATAGCCTCGCCGAGATGTGTCACGAAGGAGATAGAGTGTAGGGTATGGAGAAGCTCTGAAGAAGTAACTAACTGTAGTGCTAAGATGGTAGACTTTGATCATATACATACAAGAACAAGAGCCCGTGAAAAAAAATTTAATTCATCTTAAGAAAATCCCGACTAGAGTTTGCCAGTCAGAACATGCTAACTGTAAGAATACAAAATGTTATTCTCTTTAAAATTAAACAGCATAAAATTTCACATTGAATGAGTTACTTAAATTTAAAATTGGTTGAGTCGGTTCGACATACTCTATTATCGAAAATTGGCGATTAAACAACTTTTTGGCTGAAAATTAATTACGCTCATGTTCCAATCCATGTAACTCGAAAAGGGCTCCTATAAAGGAGAAATGTTACATACAAAAGTTGTAGGACATCAAATTTGGTGTCAAAAGATTTTCTTAATTTTAAAATCAGCTCAATCCTATGTAGAGATACTAATGAAGATCATTAATCCGCAAAAAGATAAATTTCAACCCCGATTCGAACCAGCACCGATAGATTTCCAGTCATCGAGTATTTCGATTTAAGTTAAATATTGATTTCTACACTATGAAATCAATATCCAATATCCCGTTCGTTCAAAAACTGATTCCAGACGAAGTCTCAAAATATCACATCAGCCTTACCCATCATCCTAATCCTACTGCTCAATCCCTATCTAGTTCGCTCACACCTATCTAGTTCGACTCATACCTACAAACCTCCTCCAAGGTTAAAGCGCAAGTGGCCACGAGATCTATTGTAAATATGCCTATTATCCGGCAATGGTAAGATTCTTCATTCAGTATCTAATGGCACTAATAAGGGTGATGCGGCTGAGAGAAGCGCGGGAACCTCACTACTCTTGTAGTCATGCTTTCCCCCCCCCCCTCTCGGGATTCTCCAGCCTGGTTGTAAATAGTATATGACTGTGCTTAAGGGTCTGGCCACACATGTACGCATCGGATCCGCACCGTAGCAATAATACAGGTTATGTTCAGAATATTTTTAATTTAACTTACATATTACCTTTAGTTATGCCTAAAGTGGCCTGTGTCTGACATGTGTGGCTTGAACTTTAGGCATAACTAAAAGTCATATGTAAGTTAAATTAAAAATATTCTGAACATAACCTGTATTATTGCTACGGTGCGGATCCGGTGCGGACATGTGTGGCCAGACCTTAAGATGTTTATTTTTATTTACTCAAGTTGATTATTTTTTCTGATATTTTTATTGACGTACAAAAAATAAATCAGTAAATAGAGTGTGAATGCGTGCTACCCCCTATCATTGTCTTGAATAAAGAGATTTATCAATAAAAAAATAAAAAAATATTGATTTAAAAATATGAAGTAACTTCTAATATCTTACGGTAAATTTTAATTCAAAATCATTAAAAAAATTAAATATCCGTTTTTCTAGATGTATGAGTTAAATAAATTTGAAATGATGAATGATAAATACAACCTTACACTTATTGAAAAACGAAATAATAAATGAACGAATCAATAAGGGATACGATCATAAACAACGTGATTATTATTTTGATAATCAATCACATTGAAGGTTTAAGTTTGATGATAACGAATTATTATCAAATAAATCAGTTCAAATTGAATTTAATCACAACTGATCCATTGATCCGTTTTATTGATTACATCTCGTAAATCTCGGGACCGCAGGGAACGTTACTCAGCCATAAGCGATAATTAATGTAGGAAAGGGACTGATTAAGAATGATATATCCGATGGGAAGTAATAAATTAAGCGGTCAGAGATGAAAGGAAAGATTAATAGCTATCGAAATGGCAGTGGGGATTTTATTTGGCACCTTATTGTTGTGAGGACGGTTGTACTACATTTGAATAATAGCACTCTTCCATGTAAGATGGCATCTCGCATCAGATAATACAGGCAGTGGCTTCTTGACGTCATAATTACATCGCTTTAATCTTTTAATCTTACACTTGTTTAATCCGCGCAATGGGCATTATTGATGGGATTGGGGTGTATTTTTCATCAACCTGAATAAAAATCATTCGGAATTAGTAAAAAAAAAAAAAAAAAAAAAAAAGAAAAAGGCATTAGTTCCAAAACACTATTCCGAGATGGTGGCTGGATTCAGGATAACATCGAGTACACTGTAGATGGAAATCCGAAACAACCCGAGTGTATCCAAAGGGTAAGACCCTGATAACCGACTTATACCTTTCGCTGAAGAATTTTCACGCATGTTTAGGTTTAGAAAGCTCAAGTTCTCATCGCGTTCACTTCTATTTATATATACAAATAAATTAAATAAATATTAAAATAACCGAATTTTTTTATCGATATGTTCTATACCTGTTCGGCGGATCTTTACCTCCTTTCTAAGGTATAAATATCAAAATAAACACTTTTTACTTTCACTTATCTACATATGAAATATATAGTAAGGGAAAGTATTGCGAACGTGAAAAATTTCGGCTTTCGGTTTTCAACAGGAAACACACGTTTTGGGGTCCCCTGAATACAAATAACCATGTCTCGCGAAATGTTCGGAGTGTGTGTGTGAACAGTCTAACTCAAAAACTATAAACATTTTTAATGTGACAGAAATTTTTTTATCAACATTGATTAAATGTAGAGGGTAATTTAATTGATAAATTTTGTCTCCTTTCATGTTTTTTTTTTCGATTTTCGCAAAAACGGCTCCAACGATTTTGAATAAACTCGTCATGTATAATGAGAATCAAGTATTCATTGATATCAGGTAGGTCATATTATCATAGAACTGTTCTGAGGGGGCTTAAATGGTGTAGGAAAAAATTATTTTTCCTATAAAGTACCTTATATTTTGTTTATATGGAGAAATTAACTGTCTCTTATCATGCCTAAAAATAATAAATTAATACATATGAAATATGAAAATAATCCCCACAACTCACACATATGCAGCCTTTAATGACAGACCATTGTTTATTAGTAAAGGTATTCTGTTCATGCGAAAGAGTTGGCAACGTGTTTTGGAACATAATGGCAATTATTATTTCCTTAGTAACTAAATGAAGTTTTTAACAAATAAATCGAAATTTAGAAAATAAGGCGCGATAGAGTATAAATAAAATAAATAAAACAATTTTTTGACCATACAAAAATTTATTGTACTTTAGAGAGTAAATACGTGATGTTCAAATTACTTAAAGCAGTTAATGGTGTGAAAAAAAATATGGTACAAGATATCCTTTAATTAATTATATTTTAGTTTACAAACTTCAGTTTCATAATAAATTTCTGAATACAATATAAAGTGATTTTTGAGGAAAAGAAATCGGTCTCGGTTTCCAGGAAGGCATAAGAGACAAACTTTACAACGGGATGTAAATACACCTATCGATTCACCTTCTCGATAAATTTACAAAAAGCAAATCGTAGTAAAAAAACAAGGAAGCAGTAAAAATAACCAGTATTTATACACAGTACTGGCTATTATAACAGGCTCCCCTTTGCAGTGGCTTACTGTAATATTAACTTTCAGCAAGTAAATAAAAGTATTCCATTGAAATGTACCCAAAATCATTAAACATAGTAGCCTGTTTTAAATTACTGTGGAATAGCAAAAGATTACAAATCATGGTTGACATTTATTAAATTTTATGTGTAAAGATAGTTACACTCCTCTACTGAACAGGAAGGAACATTGTTTATTCCATTGGGATTCATTTTTTTTTTTTCATTGGATATTTTAACGGACATTACGGTAGAAAAATGTGGGATTAAAAATAAGCCATAATTCTATTAATAATTGTCCTACTTCCGCGATTTCTTTTTCTTTTTTTAGCGAAGAAAGAAAACGACAATTTTGCACAAGCGAAATGGACAAAAAACGTAAAAACAATTTTTAACTTTATCACTTTTTTCTTATTGGACATATTAGCATAAAAAGTAGATATGTCTGTATTTTGACAATAAAGCAACGTTATTTTAAAGTTTCTGATTTATCCATCCGTTTGCATTTTATATATAAGATTTAAGTATTTCATTGGTGTAGTTGAGGTCATAATTAACGCCGGACAAAATTGAGATTTCACCGTTAATGCTTTTAATTTAACTAGCTAGTTTTTAATTTAAATTTAATAAAAATAGCTAAAAAGATAGGGTTTTAATAATCAATACCATTTTACGTAACGTAGATATAAAATAGTTAATTATTTCGTTTGACATAGATAGTAGACTGCTCAACTATCTCTATTTGATTATAGAAATGATATCACGATTATAGCACATAATAATTAATTATTTATTTAATTAATTAACAGACTCCAATTAAGGAATGTTTTAATGATAAGGTACAGTATAGAAATATTTGCTGTCTATGAATTAATGCTAAACAAGCTACCTTATTTTTTTTAATTATTAAGCGCTATAATTGATTCGTAAGATTTCTGATAAAATAACTAAAACTTTAACTATAATATGTGGGTGTCTACTAAGCGCTACGAATACTTTCACATTTTAATTAGTTTCTCTACACTGGAGTGAGCTAATTTCAAAATTAAGGAGATCGTTTTACACAGCATTTAATGCTTTAATAACTTTTATACGTAACATTTTTTTTGCAGACATTGTAAGATGAGTTTGCAGCGTTGCTATCGTAAGATAGTAACCATCGATTTTTCGATAACCAATTATCGAACTAAAAAATTAATCTAACATACTTGAGCTTCTGATCACGTCCCCGTACATTGGAGTTATCTCTACACTACGGTACTTTTGCAGTTGATAAGAAAAAGAACTACAGAAAAGGGCCATAAATTTCTAATCGTAAGCGTGGGCCTGGTCTTTACAATCATGAAGACGCCAGCGTTTTGATGAGATCTAAAACTGCTTGTTAGTACTCTTAACTAACCTTTCGTTTGATATTTCTTGATTTATTATTTCATTATAAATTTCATAACTACAGTTTTCCTTATTTTTATGTTAAGATACCTAACAATATCTAATATCTTAGCAAGTGGAATTTGGAGACAACTCCAATGCGTGTATTGGCACTTGATAAGAGTCTTATTTAGGTTAGATTAATTTTTTAGTTCGATAATTGGTTATCGAAAAATCGATGGTTAATATCCTACGTTAGCAACCGTTACAAGTTAAATTCATTTCTTTCAAAAGTGGGAAAATATGAGTAAGTTTGATAATCAAATTCGGCAAAACGAATGGAAAATTTTTTGGTTTAAATAACGAGAAATCATACAAGATAAAAGGTTTTGCGAAGAAATGATTTCGAGTCATAAACAAAAAACTTAAAAAAAGGAACGTTACATTTTAGGAGGCCGCCATCTATACAAGTAGCATGATAATGATGATAATAATAATAATAAACAACTATAAAACTTTTCATCAGATAATGCCGATTTTTCCTCACGAATTTTAGGTCCAGCAGTGAAAATGGAATTACGCAGGGCTGGGAGAACCTTCGTAACGGACCAGATATAAAGAAAATACTCATGATGGAAGTGGCCAAGTGTAGTGAACATTAAGGCTGCTCCAGATAGGGCGGAGGAGCTAGAGCATGAAGTATTAACATAGTAAAAACTGTTAGTTCTTGCGTCGCTGCCTCCTTCGCTACTTCCTAGTCAGCGGGTGGAAGTAATGAACATCTCGCTGAGATCAGGATGGGTCGTGACAAAACTAAAGTATTGAGCATATTGAAGCATGAGGTGACAAATCCAGATGGCTCTTCATCGTAGAAACTCAATTCTGGTTTCACAGACCCAAAATATGGAAGTAAAAGTGGGCTAAGAGATCAAAAAAAGAACTTGGTAAAGAATTTTGGAAAGAAGGGTTAAAGTTTTTATTTTTTACATCTCATATTTGACTATAGTAATTACTAATGATCCATTCATTAGCACTTACTGGAATATTACAACAGAGGCGAAAATATATATAATACACATGTAAAAGGAGCTAATAAAGAATCGGATCTAGTACAATGATAATAGACAGTTTGCAAAAATGTTCCAAATTAATCTTTTGCCATAATACATATTAATTACATTCAGAATATAACACATAATGATATGAGTATATCAGTAGGTACCTGAAACAGGTTGTAAAAAGCGAGCATGAGGAAGCTGAAACCATGGTACATGTTCTTACAGTACTACTTATCACAACATGAAAATTGAATTTTATGAATGTGATAGATAACCTTAATTTATAACTTTTTTAATAATAATTTACATTTCTTTTATTATCAGAATTCACAATTTCTATTGTGCTAATAGGTGCACAATGATTTTGTTTGACCTGTCTTTTGCTAAAACAAATAGATTCGATGTTTTCCCCACACGTGAAATGGCGACACATAATTGCCCGAGGGAAAAACATGGATTTTCCTAGACCAAGCCAGAAAAAATAGATTTGGCTACTGCATGCTTACCCACCCTGAACATCGAATGTAAATGAAGTGTTGTGTCAATAAATCAAATTACACCGCCATCTGTTGGAAAATTATAGAATTGAGAAATAATCACACTCCAATGTAGTATAATATACATTTAATTTGCAATAAAAGAAATATTGAGGCCCAAAATCGAGATAAAAACTATCCTGTCTTTTAAGTTGGACAAAACTACATCCTGTAAAATGAGCCCAATTTATATGTATTTATATATATGGGTTGAGTAGTTTCTCATTTTACCCCCGACAAACATCGTGACACGAGATTCTTATATATATAAAAATAAAAATAAACAAGGGTTCTTTTGTTAGTTGTATAGGTTTTTAAACAAAATGAAAGAAAGTAATTTGACCAAGATAACTCTCAAACGCCAGATTTTTCCCCTTGATAGATTATTCATTGATCCGTTTAATAATCCAATTCTAAATTAGATATTACTTCTCACTGCCTACTTTGACCAGGAACCATTCAGCAAAGTATCTTACTGAGTGAATTGGCTGGACTTTCCTCAATAGAAAATAATAGTTTTTAAAGTTATAAAGAATCCAGGTACCAGTATTTTCATAATGAAATTCCAAACAGTCCGCGCCCACTTATGAATTAATGCTCCTCTGTTCCGGGCTATCCTCATTGGCTTCTGAAAAGAAAATTGGCTAGGGACCTTCCAAGTCAGAAATACTAGTTATGTGCTACCACTGGGTAGTTTCTCTATATGACTTTTCATGACATCATTTTATTTCATATCAATCAGATTTACTTGATATCTTTTTGTAAAAAAAAACAAAATCGTTAAGTTCAATAAAACGAAATGATACTAAGAAAAACGTTATATCCAATTATTTTTATTTTATTCTACAGTTTCAAGTTACTAATCCTGCTTCGTTTGTTGTCGAATCGAAAGTTACGCAAAAGGTCTCCGAATCCTCCCAAATGTACTTCCTTCTTAGAACACAACGAGTAGTATCATGTAACCTCACTGAAAATAGGATTGTACGAAACCATACCAATGGGCCTATCCGTTTCATGCTGTTACAAGCTTCCAGTAGCGGAAATTGATATTAATGCTGATGACTCGTCAAAAATCATTCAAAATCTCAATAAGTAAATCTATTTTCATAAAAAAATATTTTGTCTTCAATTTGTTAAGTACACAAAGATATAAATATAATCCGGATACATAAGACAAACCTAAGGCCTATACAATCAATTAGGGTAGGAATGGTGGAACTAAGTCAACTGTTTAAGTGGAATCTTTAAAAATATTTTTCAATTATAGTTTTCATGGAGCCTCATTGTTCTTTCTTTAACAATAGTAAACAGAAACTGATATTATTTTCGTCGGCCAAAAATGTGAAAATAAAATCGTGTCGGTACTGTATTGTATTGCAGTGTCTTCATGAGATAAATTTAGCGTTTTATGTCGTATAGTTTAAGCGGTTTCCAAATTATACAAATAAAATAAATGCTGGTAAAAGACATTTGAAACTGATGTGGACCGTTATCAAAGGGATATATTTACTTCAATTTAATTTAAAACAGCCTACTATTTTAAAGAGTAGAGGCCAAGTTTAAAACGTCCTAGACCAGAGGCGTAGGCTATAAATTGATAAAGTGACTCAATAAATTGATGAAGGTTAGACAGGAGTCGTTACTCTCCACCCCCACTTCGGCAATTTCCACGTCAGCCGGTTGATGGATGGTGGGTCTTATTGATAGTAAGAGAGCTCGAGGACCGACCTCCACTTCCTGGTCTCTCCTCCAATCATATCGGCCGCCATGACCTCTGCCTCTCCAGATCGTCCTGGGCTGATTAGCTCCTCCGCTATTGAAATAGATGGTAGATAGATGGTTGGGTTCTTAACGAGGAAGTCAGAACATCTTGAGGTACTGTGTCTTTGTTGAGATGGAAGATCTATGACAACAATTTGTCATGAACAATTTTTCTGTAATGAATGATTGATTTTACAGCCATTAAGACAATGATTTTTAGGTCAGGTAAAAACTATGCAATAAAAGTACGAGAGTAAGAGATTTTAATTTGTGATCAATCCGACAATATCGTTATTCAATCAAAGTCTCCTCAGTAAAATGCGAGAGGTGTGCTGATCGTCTTGATTAAGATTCCTCAACTCCGTTTTTTTTTTTTTTTTTTTTTTTTTTTAAATAACAACCAATAATCTTAATTCGCAATTCTTAACCGGCCAATTCCTCCTCCCCGAAATAATTTTTTTTTCACTGCCGCTGAGTTTAATGATATTTGAGCATTTTTTTTGTTCGCTCTCCGCGTGAATATAAAGGGACAACCTGGCTTACAAGGGTATACCACTTATCCCAACGAATAAGTGGTCATTCAAATTTCCTTACTTTTCAGAGCACGGCTATTATAGCTTTTAGCAGTAATGCTATAAAACTAGGTTTATCTAGCGTTGAAATTTCGTCAAAATTAACACAATGGTGGCTACTGATTGCGGCTATCAAACCAACTAAATAGGTGTTATTAATAAAGAGATATTACAGTTGACTATTTCTTCAATAACCAATTAAACCAGATGCAAGAGTGGTCCACCTCACCGCCTTTCTTTTAGTTTTTTCACTTATCACTTATCACTCAACTTATCTTCTAATTTTTCTCAACTATCTCTGAGCAATGCAGCCTTTAGACCGCGATAGTGATAATTCGTGAAACATTTTAGCGATCGGATCAAGCAAGTGACAGATATAAAAGGATGGAAAAAGAAGGAATTTTACGGCTCTTCTTTTCTTTAGTTAGACCAACCTTGCATTGGACGATACATTTTCATCTTCATGGAGCAAGGGATACTCTATATTCCGTTATCATATTTCCCCTCCTCACTCCTTAAGCCGGTTCAGCTCTTCGGAATTCACAACAGCTGCCAGGAAGTTGGCACAAGCACTCCTCCAGGTGTTTTCATAGCGGTCCACCGAAAGACGGAGGAGCTCCTCCCTTAAGGAGGATGATATAAGCAGAAGAGAGGAACCATTGAAGACTGTGATTGATTGATATTCACGACGGTCGGCTAGGAGCTGGGAGTATGAATACATATAGAGCTTGTCAGCTGTCCTTGCAAACACTCCCGACCGACTGTGTGGTTCCAGGCCATCGACCCCTCTTCGTCTGCACCGCCTCTTCAGCGGTTATGGTTCATGGTACTGCCTTAACAGCTTTCGGATGAGTTCACGCTACCTTACTAAATGGTGCTCTTCTATTTTGATTTTTGATACTTTTTTATTTCGTTACGTTTCTTATACAATTCAAATATAAGTAAATGTTGAGAGATAAGAGATGAATTCGTTATATTATTAACTCCCAAATATAAATACGGAATAATGTTAGCATAGCATCTCAATAAACTGTACAAGTTTCCCATTCCGACTGTCGTCCATCTTATCTAACTCCTCCATTATCTGCACTAAAACAATTCATTGACTTCCGTTTACGACTTGAAAATTCTATTGGATATTTGAACCTCGACGCTTGGACATTCTGATGCTCTGCACCATTCGGTATTAAAAAGAAAACAAAAATCGAATTTCCTCTAACCTAAAAGCATTTCTAAACTAATATCGGATAAAATATCGATAACGATAATGGTAATATAGTTTGGACCACAGATGGATCTTAAATGACTTCATAGATCCATCACTCTTTTACGAACCAAAAAACAAACGTTACTACAGTTACACAATTATGTCTTAAAATGTACCATCAGCAGATAGACTCTTATCCTGTTACCATAACTCCGTCACAAAATAGCGATAAGTGAATCAGAAAAAAAAATCATAGATCTAATTAATCCTCAAGTTTTAGAATGGGATTAGGAATAATTCTTATTGATCATATTAATTACAATAAATAATTTACTAATAACTTTTAAAACCCAATAGTGTTATGAACAGAATTATTTCAATACCCATGAAGGATTAAGGATCAGAACGTGGCCAAGAAAATTAAGGAAATTAAGTAATCAATATTCGCTCGAGAGATTACTACGTTCTACAAACACCATTCCGGTATTGGACCTAGATGTCTTATTTCCTAGATATAAATGTAGAATTTAAAGAAAATAGGACATATACTTGTACTTCGCATCATTCATAATCCCTCCTCAGAATGAATGTTGCTACAAGACAAAATATTTCTATCCTAGCGGCTCATAAGAAGTTATATTATGAGAAACCGCAAAATAAAAAGCAGATTTTATTTTTCACTAACATTTATTGTTAACTACATTAACAACAAATCTTGCTCTAAGATTGATAAATTATAAGAACCAGAGGACCATCAATCTTAAAGACTATTAAAATTCGCTGTTGGATATTCAGCCGTCTATTCACGTCCCCACCACTTTTCTCGGAACATAAAGAACTTATTCATACTTCATTACTGAGGACACCTTCGATATTATGTGTAACTTTTTCCTATTAGGCCAATGGTACAATCAAATACAAACTTAAAAATATCAGGATACAACCCATGGCCTTTGATTCAGTACTATTTTTTGTCAGAGGTCTGGGAAGAAGGTGTTTGACCTTCCTCAAGCTCAACCCCTTAAATTTTCAATCAACATAGAGACAGATCGTAGAGGGTACGCCTCAGGATGGTATCTCGGACAAGGGTAGACCCGCGGCCGAATAGAAAATATATCCTATCATAGACCCTAGTTCGAACTGGGATGCTGATAAAAAACATGCATAACTTTTGGTCAAGAGCCAATGATACTTCTAACAATTTGGAATGTTCTTCAACTAGTCAGAAGGAAGATGCATTGATTCTTGCCCATGATAAAAAAATCAAACAGCTGGTGGCAGTAGCTAGTGACCAAACCAGCCTAGAAAACCAATAGACCAAGCCCCATAGTTCCGCTTCTCATTGCCTCGTGGTTATTTTTTTTAAGAATCTTTTATCGGCGTTAGAGACCTTCCACCGTTCACCCACGCACCGCGGAGATGTTAATAAAACGACTCGCATTGAATCACCTTTAATATCCATATATTACTTTTGTCCTTTTTATTTCATTCGTAAAAAAAAAAAAAGAAAAAAAAGATTTTTCAAGGAAGTATAACAACTCCTCTATTTATACAATCCAGGCTTATTTACTGGTTTCAGGATCTTCTCTTTCTTTTATTTTCCAGTTATAGCTGTCAAAACTGGTTTAAGTGCTCGCTGAAGGAGACGTGTATTCAAACATTAATGTCATCTTAGTGTGATGGAAGTGGCAGGAAAAAAGTTATGGACGCAAATGATTCGATTTTAGAAAATTTATATTTTCATCAAATAAGAAAATTATAATGACTCAATATTATGAATTGGCATGTATCTCATCGACGATAGCTGAAGAGGTAGTTTTCTACTAGAATAATAATATATAACAGCAAAATAACTTAATAATCATCGAAATAAAAAAGTTGCGGCTTGTAAAGTTGCTTGAAAATGTCTAATAAGGGGAAAAATGATATTTTTTTCTTAATTTGCGAACGGAACAAAATCTTTCTATTTAAAAGTTTTTTTAACAATTTGTGAATTGTTGATCGTACTTTTAACAAACATTTGTTGAAAGTACGATGGTCTTTTAAAGACTTAATTTATTTTAGCGATTATAATAAAGAATATTTTGGATTTTTTTTTTTTTTTTTATTGTGCTCCACTTCTACAAGTTGAAAAAATACTTTAACGCTGTGAATCATAACAAAAAAAATTTAGGGATATATTATTTGTTTTTCTGTTGTAGTCTACCCTGCAGGGTTATTGTCAACACCTCTATTTTACATTCTCGCATAGCATTTTATCGATTTTACATATTCCAATGTTTTTTCAGTATTCTCGTCAGCCTTAAGAATTTCCACCAATGTATCTATATAGTAGGATGTGTCCGTATTTTTATTTATAAATTGCATATGTCGCATCTTAGAGGTGAGAGACCTTTTAACAAATAGGCATGTGAGAACTCACAGTGTCCTAATCTTATACGACAAAGGACGGTTTCCTCCATATGTGATTATCAAATCGAGGTGGATCATTTGATTGGGTTCCTCTTTATGGCCTTTAGTTTATCATCTTGATGGTCCTATTCGGCCAACCACATTCCATAAATGTCCAGGATATTATTCAAAAATTGACTCAACGAATACGCAGGGATTCAAATTTTAAAAAATTTCATCTAATCAACAGCAATATGATAATTCGAGGATCAAACGAAAATCATTTCGAAAACTGCTCACAGCTCCCAGTGATGCAATAAAGGAAATTATCAATAAAATATCGTATAGTCCTGCCATATCCTTTTATTAAATTCGCAAACATTTTTTACCATAACCTTGTTTCTCAATCTTTAATCTAAAAACTAGTCAACTGAACTAAGATTTATAAATAGACGTTTAGTGCTATTGTATTTGCTTATGGGCTCTTTCTGCATAGGCGCGATAAAACGTCTCAGCTTGTTTGCATAATGTTTAGTAATAAAATCAACTAATTTAAATAATAATTACTAAAACATAAACTGGCACGTTTTTTGTAGAAAGTAAGGAGTTTAACTCCCTTTACAATATTAACCATTATAATTTGACATCATTTAAAGGTTTTTTATGATTATACTTCGTTACTTCAACAGGGCTGCTACTTCAGTACTGCCGGCGGGAACTAATTAACCCAAGGTATTTACGGGGCTACAAAACCTTATTAAAACCACTATCATGGTTTTAATAAGGTTTTTTGCTTTTAAGAGATACCTACTTTTTGCTTTTAATTTATACGCAGATATTTATAAGATATTATTAAATAGGTACTTAAAAATAATTAATGCTTGAATACTTAAAGGTAATTAAACTTTGAATAGTAAAACGCTAGATATCAGTATGAGTATGAGAATTCATTCCGCAGTTCATTATTGAATTTTTTTTTTTTTTTTTATTATTATCCCTACAGTAATTTTTGGAAGTGAAAGATGAACTCCCTAATTTTTTTCTGGAAAATAATTATTAAACAAGGAGAATGTAAGTTTGTTTTTTCGATCAACACACTTATTTCCCCAGAACCCAGAGCAGAATCGGGTGACATGAACTAAGGAATACATGGAAACATTGTCTTTGGTAACGATAATAAAGAGCTTTGTCTCGATGCCGCAGATCAGAAAGCTAGTAAGCCAGAAAATATACATATACGATATCAAGGCTAGCCTATCCGGACAAACATAGCTCAGATTTGTGACACCACAAATCATCAAATTCTACCTCGCATTGGAATCCTTACAACTAAAATTCGTCGTTTAATATCTAAAGATCCTTATTATGTTACTATAAACGCCTCATTATTTCATTCGTTTGCAAGTTCTATCCTAAATAGATATATATATCTTCTAACTCAAAACTACCCAAGTCCTCTGGTTCATAACTTATTCTTGGAGCATATTCACATACGTATATTTTACTTAATTTTTTGTAATTTTCAATCTATATGAATAAAGATGAAATTCTGTTTGTTTGTTCTTTATAGAAATCTATAACGTTTGTCCTAAATTCTCCAAATTTCGCTCAGTGGTTCTTCATACCAGGTGCGAACACCTGTCCATATTAAAATTGCATAACTTCAGCCAATCTCTGGGTATATTCATTATTGTCATAAAAATCGTTAAGGTTGCATTGGTTTTTTACGAATTCGACCGTTTGAGTCGAAAAAAATCTCATTTTATAGATTCTATAGATTTAAACTATGTAATTCCCCCCCCCTAATTTCTGAATCTTCATTCTTAAACATTATATGTTATGTGCAGAAGGTCAGTGATTATTTAATAATTTTTATCACAAGAGAAAAAAGATTGGCGACGGGCCGAGAATCGAACCCGGGTTCCTGCATCACAATAGCAGCGCCATTAAGTTGACCGTGTCCAATTTTTTTATCTTTAGATAGAAATTATTTAATAATAATTAAAAAATAACAACCATTTACAGAAAACAAATAAGCTATTAAATAGGTACTATTTCTATACAAATATCGGTAAACTTAGTATTTTTTTTTAGCCCTTAAATGGAAAATAGATTGTACTTAAATATTTAAGGTTTAATTTACAAGATAACTATGTACTAATAATTTATATTAGGTCCTTGATGAGTCATGAAATTAAAAATGTTACTAGATTCACTACTGTGCTATATTGAATTTCAAACGTACGATTATATTTTATATTGAACATATATAATCTAATATTCAGAAATATCTTTAACAGTACGAATTTCACGACACCTTCGCAAGACTAACGTGCGTTATCTTGGTCAGTAGTACTAGAGTTCCTTGTCTTCGGCGACTGTTGATTTCCGACCGGTGGCTAGCGTGAGGAGTTAGGAAAACAAATAGTAATCTTTGTTTATTTTCCCAGAACAACCGCTACATTTAACAGCTTTCCAACATTCATCTCTCTCAGTTTTAACTATAAAAATACTCAGACCCTACGAACAAGTTAACTCTTCGAGCTGTCAGGGAAGTCAAAAACTGGCCGGTTATTTCTTTGAATAACCGGTTAGGTTGCCCCTTGGGTTTTAACGGGTTCAGTTTTTTTTTCAAAAACCTACATCCCTACTTTCGCAATACTTCATTAACATCCTATGGACCGACCATTTCAATTTAAAATAAATACATTTAGAAGAGCTAAATAAAAATTAAACTAGAAATGAACAAATGTTTGATAATATTTGGAGAGAATGAGTAGAAGTGGCCAAAGAAACGTTCGAATATAGTTGTTTATCATTGAATGAACCTCAAGAACCCTATTATAATATTTATATCAACATTCAAGAAAACACATCCGATATTTTTTTTTCTCGAAAAATACTCGATAGATCCTATGAAAATAAAACTTTAAAGATTCAAATGACAGCGGGAACAATTATGAGACGAGAAGAAGCCTTAATGACGACTTGAACAGGTCTGGTATTTTTAGAGGAGCAGGTTTAGGAAGTGCGGGACATTCACCCACTTTCCTTACTACGTTCCGTTGGGAATCCAGTGTCACTCTGAGCTAACTAGATCGTTTAGTATCGTAAGAGGAATAAAATGGCTCATTGTTTTAATTATTATAAATAATATTATATTTCTTTATTATCATTATTTGCTTTAAACTTTAATATAAAAATTATTTTTCTAATAAGGAATACACCTCAATTTAAATTAAAACGTAAATACCTAGTTATATTGTTAGGCCTATGGAAAGAACATTGGAACAAACGTTGCTTCGTATTTTGACCGCCAGGGGTGATATAGACATATTTTACGATTTTTTTATTGACCGCATAATGCTTAATTAATTTAACTACAAAATTTTCATCCCTACAAAAAAAAAAACAAAAAAAACTTCCGTGTAAACAGGCGTTGAAAAAAAAATCTAATTCTTTTCGATCAGCAATTTGCAATGACTCGTGAAACCAGTCTTTTGAAAAGACAAATTAATCGAAAAATGTCGGAAAACAGAGTTGTTTATTTATACCTTTATTATCTTCAACAAAGCAAAAAATTCTATAGAATTTATTCTTGTTAAGTGATGCTGTTACATTAGGAAAGCTCAAATTCAAAAGCTATTGGTGTAAATAAGTGTAATACGCTCTCTCCTTTCAACGACGTCATATTTCCAGATTATTAGAGTATTTTTAGTTATGACTGTTATCTGAATGCGCTAAAATTAAGTATCAGAAAATGTAGTATGTTTTGCATGTCAGTTTCAGTTTCTAGGTAAATTTTTTTGTTTTGGTAAAAATAAATCTAAATAAAATATTGGTGTATTGACTCAAATATTTTATATTAAAATTTTAAATCAAAAAGTACTGTTTTAAATTTTTATGTTTTGTTTTTCTTCAAAAAGATAAAAAAGTGAGTTATTATCTAAAACGAAATGCTGCATAAGAGAAAAAATTCAATCGGATGGTTGACATCTATCCTGAATAAATTGTATTCTACTTTTAATTCACTCTCCTGAAATATCATGTTCTTTGAGAAATTACATCGTAGAAAACAATGCGTGATACAACTTACAGTTACAGAAACTTCAGCACTAGTTTAAGACTTCAGCACTAGGGCTAGTAATAATTTAAGAGTGTAAAAAAATGTTAAAATAGAATAACTACACATTTGAAGGAAGTAACCATTATAATACCGGAGTTGTTTACGTATAAAATGCCATCTTTACAGTTATCTGAGGATATTTATAGGATATAAACATTTACATTAAAGCATTTAGATCTGAAGTAAGTTATTCACATACCAAGTGAGACATTAATAATGTATGGGGATGATACTTCTTAAATAACATGAATTGGTGTATAATCCTTCATATTTATATTCATCCTTAATTATAATCCTTCATATTTATAATTATACCATATATAAATTTAAGTTGAGTTATAGAACTGCATTTTATTAATTTTATTCATTAATTAATAGATTCCTTGTAGTGAAATAATGAAAATATTTCGCCGTTTTATTTTTAATGAAAATATTTTTTATTTTTACAAGTCCTTTAAATTGCCTGTATGAAATAGGACTACTGACTTTAATTAAAGTTTTGTCTTCGAAACTTAAACAAATTTAAATGTATTTATGGTATTTCTATATTTACTTGTAAATTATGTATTTATACTATTTTCGTATTTCTAGTGTTTTTTTTTATTTAACTAAAATCTTATTTTCTATTTATTGTGGAGCACTTGAAACGTGCTAAGTGATAGAGATAAATGTCTTTTAAACTGATATTGTTATATGAATTTATACAAGAATTTGTCTATAAAAAATAATTATGTAAAAAAATTTAGAAAATTAATATAGTTTGTATGGTTAAATGACAGGCAGAATTATATAGAAAATGGATGTAACAGGGCAGTGACAAAAAAATATCCCGCTCGACGTGGTACACACAATGGGATCTTCTTAACAGGACTGGCCCAAATCACTAAAGATTACAACGTTGAAAAAAAAAAATCTTGAACAATTGCTATCACTAAAAGTAATGGCAATTATTTTATAAAAAGGAATACGTGCAAGGAACTTAACGCTAACAGGCGAGGAAAAAACTTATATTGATAACTAACGGGACTTAAGGATATTCAACGTCTTCATTGTGCCTAACAGGGGAGAAAGAAATCGAGGGAAAATTGCATCTTGAAAGAATAGACAAGGGGAAACGAGGATCTTTGAAAATTACATGAAGTAATTCTTAAAAAGCATGTATACAAACAGTTAACTTCCTTTATTTAATAAAGTAGATTTTTTTTTTATGAATTATATATACCAGTAAATAAATAATAACTGAAAGATACATTCCCCCCCCCCCAAACATTATTATTGGTGGATTATGAATCACTTGGCACGATAACCCATCCTTGCTCTTATTTAATGACATTTAAGTGATATATATGCTTAAACGATTCGAGAATATTGATACCTCAGGTATGGAATTCATAGTCACTTTCACTGGAAATCAATATAGCAAAAATAATCAGAAAGCTAACTGAGTTATTTTACGATGTCAAGAGATTTTCACTGGAGAAAGGGGCTTCAGAAAGCTTCATTATTCAATGGAATAGTCTTAAGGTTGAATCCGTGTTTAAAAGTCACGGTTCTTTCAGTCTCGTGAAACAGATTTAATTTCAATAGTACCTTGACAAATTTCTCAAGTATATAAAATTTTTAAGCACTAAAAAGTTTGTTTCTTTTCTCTTCTAAAATGTTTGAAGACGTAAGTACCATTTCTTGATCGTCGTTTCCAAAAGAATGGCTTAGGCAGAATCCGGCAATGACCTTGCTTTTTTCAATTAAAAGTAGCACTTAATAGAGGCAGAATGTGCCCAAGATGGGTCTTATGACATGAATCGTTAAATGACTTATATAATATTCAATTAATATTAGAATGAACAATATTGGTTTAAGTATAAAATTCAAATTTGAGAAATAAAAGGCATTCACAAAAATCAACCTAACTAAACTAAAAGATGAAACCGTATAAACCTTTCAATACCTCAACTATACATTAAAATTAATCTACACTAATGCGAGAAATAAAAAAAAGGTTTGGCAACAATTTTTATTAACAAATTTAAACGTCGTAAAGAATGAGTTCTAATTTGAATTTACTTATGAAAAAAAAATTTAAGTTACAAATTTGATTTAGAAGTTAAATTTGTTTTTCCTAAACAACATATTGAGGAAAATAGTAGACGCACCATACTGGGTGACTTACTAAACATAAACCCTTATATCCCACCCCGGCGACTTTTGAAGCGGTGGCCGAGAGATATGCTAACTTAGTATAAACTTAGCGATTCATCCATTAGGAATTCAGCCCATTTGCTTATTGCTAATTTAGGGTCAGATTGCAAATCACACAAACTGACACATTTTTGTATTATTAATAATAATAATAATGAAAAGTTTTTTCCTAAATATTTTTAAGGTAAATGTAATCATATAGATTTATTTAATCAATATAAATAATTTTTTTTTTACAGTAAATAGTAACTACAAAAATTACTAACCCGCTACTAAAGGCAATAAACTACTGTAATAAACTAAGCAATACAAGGACGTCAGTTATTTATTATTCATGCTTTTAATGATCTGTTCCGCCCATCGATGTTCTAGAAAGCTCTAATAATATTAAGAAAAAGATTTTAAAAAAGAAAATAAATAAAATGTTATCCTGTGCCAACATAAATTTTGCCTAAATATACGAAATTAAAAGAAGAAAATCTTATTTACTATACAAAATATTTAAATTTATTCAATTACTGAAATGATTTAAATAAATGAAATTTAATATCGAATATGTGGATACAAATAGCAAACAATTTATAGTTATGAGCTATTCGTCTTACTTACTAGACTTTTTATTAGTTAAATGAAAACCATAACATTTATTAATAATATAATAATATATTATTAGTAAAAAATTAATCGTAACCAGTTTAAAAACAGAAGAAAATGACAAAAACTTCCTTATCCTTTTGCAATTTGACTGGATATCTATGTTTTTATTCAAACTCAACAACAAATATTAACAAACAAATGTTTAGATACCTATGTTTTTATTCAAACTTATGGAAGTTAACACAGCAGAATAGACAATTTATAAAAATAAAAATAAAAAATTAAAATTATACACACTCAAAAAGGATATTAACGAAATATTTTAGTTTTCATTACCTATAACATAGGCAATGTAAACTAAAACTTATTGAATACGCATATAAACTTCTAAAAATAGATAAGGGATTGTTTAAAAATAGTTAAATTAAGCTAAATACTACTAGGTTTATAATTTATTTGAAAAATGAAAAAAAAAAAATAAAAAGATGTTGATTAAATTTTTACTCATACCGATTATAAAATTGAATACCCATTCCATGCAAAATATATTTTTATTTTAATACGTTTGTTTCAATCAATTCTGATTGACTCATTAGGTATTATCAATAAACTTAGTTTTTATGAAATTTATTTAAAGAAATCGTATTTTTAGATTCATAAATTTAATTTTTAACAAAGCTAATGACTGTTGTATATAATATCCAAAGCAACAAGTCCCTTAGGGACATTATCAACTTCCTTATCACCGGCTTCTTTGACAGCCAATGGGAGCTCCGGTTGTGAGCTAGCTAAGAACTTATGAGAAAACGCTTCATTACAAGTTTCCCTAGTTTCCAACATATTAAAAAAATAAAATAAGAAAATAATTACCTTGAATGAAAAAATAATATCCTGATAAAAGTGAAGAAAAGGGGGAAGAGATCCTCCTAAGATACCCTCCAGAAGATGTCTTCGGATGCTGGCCAGTAAAAGAACTACCGATGCTAAACTATTGGGTATAGAACTCGACAGAGGAGGATGACACTACAGAGTGGTGCAGTTGAGGAGAAGTGAACACGGTGGAAGCACGCTCACCACTGTGCCCGCCCTGGCTATCCCTACTCTGCAGTACTCAGCAGCCGCTTTTCGGGCCAACACTTTCCATCTTCAACTACCTCAACTATTTTCACTTCTGAAATAATATCCTACCTAGTCTACGGCTTTCTATTTCCTGGATTTATTGCACCAGTAAACAAATAAGGTGCGACACTTAGGAACCGTATTGAATCCCCACGAATTATAGTATACACACCACTGTCTAATGCAACTTTCATGTGAAAACGAACTTTAATTTATTTGTTTCAGCTATTCGGTAAGTTATGAAGTACACGCTGGAATCTTTCGACTTCCTTGGTTTACTTTATTGATACTTCACCTTTCACTAGTAGCGTAGTTTAAGTGCACCTTTAGTGGCGAACCCCACAAGTTCAAGTTTTAAAGAACTTTTTTAAACATAAAAAGTTTGAATAAAAAAAACGAATATTCGCCCCATCCTCATTAAAGGGGCTTCAAAAATAGATCTCTTACGTTTTTAAGGAACCTTGAAAATACAACATCGAGGCCAGAATGGTCTACCTAAGCCGCTGTTTCCAATGATAAAATTAGTTAGTAAAACTGATGCATACAAATAGGATAACGTTATAACTTGAGCTCGGATTCCCGTGCAATTGCATCTTTTTTTTGGAAAGTCAGAATAGAGCGAACTCAAGTTACTTATCCGAATCAAGCCTAATGGAATGTTTTAATCAAGTTTTATACTGCACGAAATTGCACATTTTGGGGTTTACTGCACTTAATTGCACGTTTTGAATTTTTATTGCACGAAATTGCGTCATTTGATATTTTGAAGAAAAAATATATTACAAATTGTAATTTTCTTTAATGCACATCAAAACAATAGTGGAAAAATAAATGTGAACTATGGGAGATGTAAACCAACACGAACCTCCGATTTCCCATAAATGAGGGTTCAGTGGTTCCCGGAAGTTTACATTTTACTTCTCAATTCCCATCGTTCTGTCCGTACCGAACTAGATTCTGTCGAGTATATTGTTACTAAAAATGCCTAAAATGGGAGCAAGTGTGTCTTCAGAAACTGCGGAATGGTTTGAACTCAATAGGGATGGTTGTGTAGTGTTCTGTAAATCTTGTGATAAAAAAATGTGAGAGGAAATCACAAATTGATACTCAATGTAGCACAAGTATCTAATTTTTTTTTAACCCAAGAGCGGTAACAAAGGTAGTGCATGTCACCAGAGTAAAAATAAGCCTACGCACCGGATATTTCATCTAGTGATTCCATAATTTGAGTAGCATCTTTCCTTTTTTAAGATCTTCCTATTTCCAATATATGTCATTACAGCTCAAATGCAAGTATTTTACTCTGTAATCCACATCCTGCTATTACTATTTCAAGTAAATATTTCATGTTCCGATTTTTTTACTGGAATTTTTTTCAAAAATATATCAATATTATTATAAAAAAAGATCCAAAATTCAGTGATTATACCAAAACCAATATTATAAAAATAAAAGAGTTTCTATTTCAATTTACTCTCCGCTAATTACTTTTTTCCAAAGTAGCTATTTTTTGTTCAGAAAAATAATTTAATGCCTGATTTTCAAGCAATACATTTTTATTGCATGTTTTTGCACGTTTTGAAGTTTTTAATGCACGATTTTGCACGTTTTAAAGTTTTTATTGCACGTTTTCAAATTTTTACTCGGAATTCCGAGCTTTAGTTATAACACACAATCATATGACTTGAGCTACACAGTCAAGACACAAACTCAGACTAACTCTCGTTCAGTCACTCGCTCCTTATATATAATCGTAAACGGACAGGTCTGGAATGTTCGGGAACAACGTGGACAGTTCTACGTCTTTGTGGATTAGGCTCGAAAGATCTGGACCCAAACAGTTCGTTCCAACCGCCTATTTTGTTCCAACAACGGTTTGGGATTTGAAATCATATGTTTTTTTTTTTTTATGTAACGATTTAACGTTACAATATGAAAATACCTTCCATTTTAAATATAAACTAACAATTTAATAAAACTACAATTTCCACTCAAAATATATACACACGAAAAAAAATACTAACTTAAAAATACCAACAAACCTTTCTTATTCGGAATAGGAGAGATAGGACACACTAAGAATATGGTGAATTGCGCCATACGCGAAGGGAACTATTAATATTATTGTGATTGTATTCTGGCATTGTAGGTTTTGCCATTCTTATTCCAACGGTATGCTTAACTCAAAATATTTATGTGTTGGTGTCACTGGCGGATCTAGGGGGGGGGGGGGGCTGTGGGGGCTGCAACCTCTCCCTTTGGAAAAATTTTCGTCATTTAAAGATTATGTATTATGATTCCTTAATGTAAGGAAGCAAGTTAAAGAACAAATAATGTGCAGAACAATTAAAAGGAAGGAACATAAAGATAAAAAAGCTGATTAGCAGATCCAAATGAAGTGCTGGAGGGCTGCAGCCCCTCCCTTTGCGATCGGCTAGATCCGCCTATGGTTGGTGTGAGTTGAAACCATCTCCTAGCGGAGGTGCGATATTCACGACAAATTCACTATGTCTGTTATTACAAACAATTTACGTTAAATAGATATGTATGTTCCGAAAACACGTTGACAACTCTTTCGTATGCGCAGTAGGTACGCCTTTTCTAACAGACCATTGTTTACAATGGTACAATATGCTTACTGCGCATATGAGAGTTGTCAACATGTTTTAAGTGCTTAACGTAACTATTTCACGGAAATAATTTTTTTCCATGTTAACTAAATGAAGTTTTCATAACAACTAAGATATTTTGAAACAATGGTTTTAAGAAATATGACTATTGATGAAATTAGAATTTTTTTTAAGCCCCTTAAATAAAAAAGAATCGAGAACTTTCAAGTTTTGTAATAATAATAACACTAGATACAAAATGGAGAATAACAAAAAAAAAGTAAATAAATTTGGAAAAAACTATCTTCTGTGAAGTTGCTAAGATTTTTAATAACAATATCAACAACCACACATACACCTTAGTATATGTTTCTTCTTGTCAAGTATTCTTGATATTTCCCGTTGTGTTTTGTCTGTTTATTCTGGAAATCGTCATCAAATCTATCCATCTAAAACTATCCATTTTTTATCTTATATGTAAAAAATCTGGTGCGTGCGCGCAACACACAACTTTTACTTACCAACTTACTTAGATTAGAAATTGACGTGTTTTGCTAAATATCATTTCCCAAAGTCACACATTTTTCTACATTCATATCTTATTTTTGTTAATCGTTAAAGCCGTTTTTGAGTAAATAAAAAAACCCGTGAAAATGATACAAAATTTATTAAGTAAAGACCCCCCTTCGGTTGATCAATTTTGATGAAATGTTGGCTATCACATATTTGGCATATAAATACATCAAATACCCAGTTTGATCAAAATCTTTAAAGCCGTTTTCAAGTAAATAAAAAAAACACGTGAAAATGATACAAAATTTATTAAGTAAAGTCCCCCCTCCGGTTAATCAATTTTGATGAAATTTTAACAGTCATATCTCGGTAATATACATACATCAAATACCCAGTTTGATCAAAATCTTTAAAACCGTTTTTGAGTAAATAAAAAAAAACACGTGAAAATGATACAAAATTTACTAAGTAAAGTCCCCCCTCCGGTTAATCAATTTTGATGAAATTTTAACAGTCATATCTCGGTAATATACATACATCAAATACCCAGTTTGATCAAAATCTTTAAAACCGTTTTTGAGTAAATAAAAAAAACACGTGAAAATGATACAAAATTTACTAAGTAAAGTCCCCCCTCCGGTTAATCAATTTTGATGAAATTTTTACATTCATATCTCGGGCATATTAATACATCAAATACTCAGTTTAATCAAAACCGTTAGAGCAGTTTTTGAGAAAATCGAAAAAAACCTAAAAAGTTATTAAGTAAAGTACCCCCTCCCTTTAAGTAATTTTGATGAAATTTATGCTGTCATATCGCGGGCATATACCTATACTAAATACCTAATTTCAGGATCGCACGGTTTATAGTTTTTGAGCTAGTCTGTTCACACACACACGCACGCACGCACGCACGCACGCACGCACGCACGCACGCACGCACACACGCACACACACACACACACACACACACACCATTTCGCGGGACTTGGTCATTTCGACTCAGGGGACCCCAAAACGTGTATTTCCGATGAAAACCGGAAGTCGAAATTTTTCACGATCGCAATACTTCCACTTACTATATATTTCATATATAGGTAAGTGAAAGTAAAAATAATGCTGAAATAAAATCTAAAGAGTTCATTATTCTAGGCCAGGATTACTTTGAATAATTAAATATTAAGAAATCATCATCAAACCGTAAACATTATTTCTTATTTATTGTATTTAAAAAATAATATTGAAACAGTTTAAAGTGTTCAATATTTTAGGCGAAGATTTCTTTAAATAATTAAATATTTAATAATGAATTTTATTAAGGAAATTTATCAAGGAACCTATACGACATCTAAACAACATTAATAAAATCCACTAAATTACATAATGATAAAAATTACATAAACATAGAACTACAAATAGCATATGTTACATTAGTGCTATCTGGTGGATAGCACTATCATAATACCGTTATATACTTCGTGCCTATAAACAGATAAGAGTAGAATGTGATAGATATTCTGGTCGGATATCTCTGGTTCTATTGCTCATTTTATCAAAAAGAATTTTCAAAAATTATATTAAATTTCATATCTAAAGAAATAAATCTTTAGCATAATTATTAAAAGATTCCAAAACCAAGCCTCAAGTTTCTAGAATGCAAGGAAATAATTAGACATTTAGCAAATTAATGCTATAATGTATATATATTAATGCTATAATAATGTTAGTAAAAAAGGGACATGATCGTTTTATGCAATTAGGACATAGCATATTAAATACAGTCTAAAATACTTACCAAATAGAGTTACGTAATACACCTCTCCATAATAGTTCAACATACATTTATATGTCCAGTAAAATGGGAAAGATGTAAGAAGTCTGAGAATGGTATTCGCTTTGGCTTTCTTTTGAGATAAAGAAATCACAAATTAAATTTAAAGTTTAGTGTAGGAGAATTATACAATTATTGGTTTTAATTAATTAAACTGCTCAATTCAATTGAATTACTATTCATGCCTTCAGAGAAAATGTGGGTTCAATTGCACATATCGGTAAGAAATAAATCAGTCAATTAACATTTTTAAAAAATGTCTTATACCTTTAGCAAAGGGTAGCCTCAAAATACCTGCGAGCTTCTAGAATGAACTATACCTAATCACAATAGAAACGAAGACACAAAAATAAAATTCACTTCTTCATATAAAATTGAATCAGAGATAAGCTAAACCAAATTCTCGTTACTACATTTAAGTCCGCTTTCGTTTTGGAGCCAATATATGATAGCCAACTGCGCAGGGCGACAAATAAAAAAGACATAAAAAAATAAAACCTTTTTAAATATTTATTATACCTTTATTACTATTTATTGACTCATTCATACTCATTAGTATAAAATTAGATAAAATTTTCAATAAATTTGAAACGTAAAATGTACTTACAGTGGCTCACAGTCAAAATGATGCAAGAATTAACTTTGAAAAAAAAAACTATTTTATACCAAGCCAAAATTTATTCTCAACAATCCTTTTTTACAAATATAAAGTTCAAACATTAGGCTAGAATTGACAATACTTAAAAGTTTATTTGAGATCAAATCCTAAAATTAAACTAAAACTTCATGAATAAATATACACTTCTAAGGTCACAGTGAAAATGATGCAAGATTAAAAACATCCACAAAATCAAAAATATTTTGAATTTAAGTACTTCGTAGGTAAGCCTTTATTTTTTATTATCTCTTTCGAACAATTGGGCATGGATTGGACAAGCTTTTCTGTTAAAGTCGGGCTTATCTTGTCCCATTCTTCTTGAAGCACCTTTTTGAGATCTTCTCTAATTGATATCTCATGTTTCCTCAAGTCTGTTTCTAATATCTCCATGAATTCTCTATGACGTTTAGTTCTGGTGATTGTTAAGGTGTTTTTATAGGTTTGGGGGAATTATATAACACCATTTTCTTGCAAGATAAGAAGAATGCTTGGGATCGTTATCACTATAAGAAGCAAAATTATTTATTATTCCAAGCTCGGTTGCATTTACTTTAAAATTTTTCTTTCAGGATGTGACAATATAAATGTCTATACATTGTTCCCTCAATAAAATGAAAATTTCCGACTCCTGAGGCAGCAATACACCCGCAAACCATGACATGACCACCTCCAGGTTTGATGAACGGGCGAAGATTTTTCTCATGGTGCTCTTCAATTGACTTTCTCTAGAAGAAACCTCTTCCATAAGAGCCAAACAAATTAAATTTTGGCTCATTCGAATACTGAACACTTCCGGAAGTCCATGTCTTTTGTTAAATAATCCTTAGCAAAATTGATTCGAAGCTTTTTATTTTTGTCACTGATATAAGGTTTTTGCCATGCAACTCTACCGTTGTTTTGGTTTTTTCTTAAGACCCTTCGAATTGTTTCAGCACACACCATTTAATTTAAATGGTTTTTAACTAATTTGGTCAACTTTTGAGCACCTAGTTTTGGATTATTTGTTATTTGGCGCAAAATCCAACGTTCATCATTACCAGTAAAAAAATGTTTTGCACTCACACTAGCTTTTCTTATTATTCTATTTTCGTTTTTAAAACTTTCAATAATATTTTGAACAATGGCCTCTACTATCCTATTGATAGTAGAGGCGATTTTTCATTGTGTTTTGTCCATTTTTTAATTGCTAATCACTATTTCTCGTTCACGAATAGTCGTGTGCACACCCATTTTAAGCACAAGCTCGAACTAGACTGATTACTTGTATTCATATTGTTTAGTTTTGTTTTCATTGAAAGAATGAAATGAAATTAAAAGGTTAATAAACTCATTTACCCGATAATTGAAGAATACTTGTCACTTTCACTTTTTTCTGGACGGATGTAAACTTTGCATCTTTTTCACTGTGACCTTCAATCCCTACGAGTTTTAATGAAGAATTTTTTTTCTCTTTCTATAATTGCTGTTGAGTTGATTTGATCATATAAATTTAATCTATGACAATCAATCATTATGGCCTCATGTGCATTGGTTTTAAAATTTTAACAAAGAGGAAGTAAATAGCATTTGAAATAAAAATATTCGTTTGCATCATTTTGACTGTGAGCCACTGTACATATATTAGTTGTTTTTGTATAAATCAAGATAACTCTTGACGGACTAAATTAGTATTATAGCTTTATATCAATAAAATGAATGAAATAATATGCAATATTTTCAGGGGCGGTCGCACAATTTTTTTTTTTGTTGATAAAAGCTATTATTGAGCACATAAGTTTTCAAAGTTGCTCAAACCAAAATAGAGATAAAAATAAAAATTATTTGTTCATAATGATGATCAGTTTGGGTAAGTAACTGCCAATCTAAATTTTTGGTATTTAGGCCAAAGAAAAGGCACTAAGAACATCCAAAGTTGAAGGAGCCCATAAAAAGATTAACTGAAGGTCACATGACACCTTTAACCATTCAGCTGCTCCATCAGCTGGTACTTGTTTGTCAACCGCTCAGTGAGGTTTCGGGTGGTTTCCTAGTGATTAGCTGTCTCATATTTCTGTTTATTTTAAACTTTTCCTTCTTGATAAATGATATCATACAATAATATATAACGATTTATTTTATGTGGAGAAGAGATTTTATCTTGATTTGTTTAGTTTTTTCTAACATTATGTTATCTATTGTACCACAATGACTGAACATTCTGTATCTGAAGCAAGAGAAGGATTTCTTCCAAGACCATATCTTCCTCATGGAATCCTAAATAACGGCTTAACTTATAACTGTATGTGCTCTCATAAAATGTTTTTGGTTGTATTTACATTAGATCATGATTTCTGATGACTGTTGTTCTTAAACAAATTATGACACAATGTAGGTGGTGTGCATAGTGCTTATTGTACAACATGTCATGCTATGTCAGAAGATGTAGCAAGGGGAATCCAGGTAAATGGAAGAATGTCTGCTGTTAGAAGGTTCTTCTGTTTATTTGTAACCTTCGATGTACTACTGACGAGTCTTATTTGGCTCATATGCCTTGTGGTGAGTTTTTCGGTAATACCCTGCATGATTAATGTTTTATAATACATTGTAGAAACCATTACCCCCCCTCCTTGAGCTATATTCTTGAAATTACATGTATTTTCCAGTGAATTAAGTATTTCGCCTCTTTTAAGTAGTTTAAAAACCTGAAACTATTTTTTTTATAAGGATCTCTTTAATCCATGTATTGTTTGTGAATATATGCAATTTAAAAGGATTTAGTTACAGTTCTTTCTAAAAACTAAGTTATTATCACCAGTCCTTCTTGGTGTATATGTAGCAGAGTTGGGCAAATTGTAATCTGAATAATGATAAATGAATATGAATAATTGGTAATCATAGAACAAATGAAAAATGAATAACCATTATTCATAATCAGTACGGAGTATTTTTAATGATTACTGAGTGTTTATGGTATTAATTTGAAATGAATAATGAATAACTGGTATTTTGTTATTCATTATTCATTTCAGATGAATACCATAAACACTCAATAATCATTAAAAATACTCCGTACTGATTATGAATAATGGTTATTCATTTTTCATTTGTTTTATGATTACCAATTATTCATATTCATTTATCATTATTCAGATTACAATTTGCCCAACTCTGATATGTAGTCCCTGCTGTTAAAATGAAATGGTGAAAATACTCGTTTTCCAGGAGAACCAATAGAGACTGATATTACATTAATTTGGCATTTCCCATGATTTCTACTTCTAGCTTAATGTTTTTTTACATTGAATTTCATAGATAGAAAACAGGTTCACATGATAGTACTATCAATCAGTTTATCTAAATTTTCAGTGTTACTTGTAATTGGCATTACAAGTAATAGAAAAAAAAAACATTACTATTGCTTCCTATGCAAAAATATTGGTACTTTTTCAGTATGGTAGTGCCACTCTAGAATATTAAGTTATCTAAATATAAAACATATGTTCATGATATTCATTATTAAAAGTCATCTGATGAAATATATGTTAAAAAGCATTTTTCCTGTTATTCATGATGAAGAAACGGCTATTATTTTTCTTCAATATAATAAAGTTTTGCCAAGAATGAAGTTTTAATCTAACAACCATCAAATGAATACATATTTCGGTTATAAATAATAAACATTTGTTTCGTTTACATAAAAACATGTGTTAACATTATTTTATTTAAAATAATTTAATTTATTAGAAGAGGCGCTGCCACTTGTACCTGAGATTTGAAGCGTGGAAATGCATAAGGGTATAAGTGCCTTAGGAAATTTTTACAGAGATGATGTGACTTATACCCTCTAGGGTGAACTACGTTCAGTGCTTACACTCATGCCATCTTTCATACATTCAATGAACTCTTTTCTGTCAACAAAAAATTACTTATACCCATTTCTGAAGAATGGCTTTGGCACATATAACAATTTGGCAAAAAAAAAATTTGTTTTATTTTTTTTGGCACTTAGACTCGTATGCATTTCCACGCTTTATTTATGACAATCATTGGATTTATATTCTCGATGTCCTGGATTTTGGTTTTAGAAAAATAAATCAAATATTTTGATCTAGTTCAAATCTTTTTTTTTTTTGAGTAAATTAAAATTTTCATTTCAATTATTTTCAATATACCAAGAAATTAGAAATGAATTAGGATTGTCTGCAGTAAGTAGTTAATCAGACAAGTCGTTTATTGTTCTCTGGCTCATTGCTTTTTCATTAAAACCGTATCGTTGAAAGCAATGAATTTTATTTTTATTAGAAATCTTGAAAAAATAAAAAGATTTGGTCAGGCTACTTTTAATTTGATATTTCCTTGTTAGGAAAGCCATATTTCATAATAACCAATAATTCTGCTAAAAGCAAACTCATTTACATTAATATTGAATATTAATCCCATTTAATAGGTGATAGTTGAGAATGATCCTGTTATGCTTAACTAGAACTATATTATTAAACAATAGTTTATTTTTGTAATATATTTTAAAATATGGTGGTATTAAACATTCACCTCTACCAGTAATAATGTGTTTTAAATGTGAGACTAGTTTTGGCATTATCTTTTTTTTTTTTTTTTCCTACTCTAGTCTTCTAAGAGTCATTTATTCAATTAACATGCAAGCTTTCTTATAGATTCATCATACTCTGAGGATGGTTGTGGAGTCTAATTTATTATATAATTAAGCACCATTTATTAAAACTAATTGCCAGTAAATTTGTATTAATGGCATGGCATTTATTGAAGAATTTCAGAGGTTTTTTATGACAAACATTTTTAAGGAATAAATTTAAAAACTTCTGAAATAAGCATAGCTTATAAAAATTATATTATTTTTTATTTAAATTTTAAATGATGTCTTCAGTCTCAATATATTTTTTTATTTCTTTGAGAGTGATGGACATTTCGTACATTTTGTCAATATTCATCGTCTTTAATAAATATATATGTTATAAAAGTATTTTAACACCATTTTTTATTGTTTAAATTAATTCATTTTATCAATATAATTAAATATTTATTAATTTCACTTTTTAAAGCTGTAATAAATACAGCTTAAAGTACAAATAAATATGTAGTTATTTATATGTTTATGCCTCCATAATTAATTAAAGCTTGATTTAAGCCTTTTTCTAAGAGCTACATCAGTAATATCATAACTAATAGGATGTTTTCATTACTTGCTGTTAATTTTCAATATTAGTCAGCTAATTCCCGAGTTTTAAATATTCCCATTAACTTAGTTAATTTTTTTTTCATTATTGGTTTAGTTACTCAAAAATTAGTTATATATATTTTTTTTCTAGTTGGCTGGGAACTTCAATTTTACAGACGCTTTTTACAGAGAAATAGTTCACTATAACATAAAGACATCTCTCTCTGATGTTGTTGTAAGATCAAATGATAATTTACTTGCTTTCATTATGTAATTATTAAATATTTTTTATCATATTTTGACTGAAGCATTGATTTTCTGTTTTAGATGGCCTCACTTGCCCGATTTATTATTCTTTTATTTTTTTATGGACTTCTTCATATTGACCATTGGATCATTGTTGCTGTCCGTATCTTTATTTTGTATATGACTTGAATGTTTTATAAGTTTTGAGCAAAAATTATTTTAATTTTATTTTAGATCACCACAGTTGGAACATGCTGCTTTTCAGTGGAAAAGGTCTATATTTATGATGTAAGTTCTGTTTTATTTTCAATGAAAGTGTAATACTATGAATTACTAAACAGCTTTCTTTCTTTTCAAGTTTCAAACCTCATTGAGTAAAATCCACTTTTGAGATGTCATCAGCTAAAGTGTGAAATATGCTGAATAGCATTCGCTTTAGGGTTGTATGATAGTATTACAATATTAGGCAGGTCATGGGAAAATTTAGCGTCGTTCAGGAACAAACTAAACAATCAATTAAGCATTCAAAAATCATTAGAGGTGGTTTGAAATGTGATTTTAAATAAAAAATAAATAAATAAAAAAAAGAGTTGAATGTAAATTCTATTAATTGTATACTTTTTCAGCTTTAAATTTTCTTGGGAAAGGAAGGGCTTATCCAGTAGCATCTTCAGTGCTCCATGGAAAGAATATTTTATTGCAAAAGAAACAGAAAGCTAAATTAACAAAAAAAGAGGTCCGTGCTGAATAAATTAATATGTTGCACTAATTGTAATTTATTGTTTTTTATAAAAATAAAAATATCATACTCCTAACGTTTATGTAACTTTTATTATATATTATCGCTGGGATGCACGACAGGAGCAATAGACGATTTGGGCTTTTCCCAGGGTAATCCATTTAAGGCTAGTCTTAGCTTTTTACCAATTTGTGATGACCAAGAGACAAAGCAAAACAGTTGTAACAAAAAAGGTCCTACAGAAACCCTAAGAAATTTTAGACTTAACTGTAAATATCTTTCAAAATACAATAATTCCAAAATCTTTCTAATTAGCTGTTATATTTTTCTTGGTTATTGTCAAAAGGTTCAAAATTTAAAAATCAGAAGGGCTCTTTTTTTTGTTAGAGTTTATGGGTGTAGAAATTGCCTGTAGTATTGAGGTAATAGTAAAAAACTATTACTTGCTTCTAACTAAAGTCATATAAAATGAAAATTGTTCTGGATCCATTATGAAAAGTAATTAAAACCCAAAAAAATAATAATCTTTGAAAGAATATTATCTATTTTAGTTGAAAGAAAAATAATGTGGAGGTTACCTTTGGTGTAACTTACTTTCGATATTGTTAAACTTTCTGTTTTGAAACTAAATTAGTTGGACATTTGCTGATGTTTTTAAATTGCTTTTCTTCACTCGTCACCAGCAATTTTTATTTCTTTTAATGAATTTAAGCTAAATGCTAGTTAGAAGCAATTGTTAATGAAGCTAATTTGTTACATGAACTGCGATTTTATATCTAAAGGTGTAGGTTACCTGGTGTTATAACATATCTACTACCATATGATTAGACCATATTAAAACAGGTTAATAGAATATTCATTTTAAGGTAATATATAAATAAATTTTGAAATAAATAACAAAAACACTTTAAATAGGAAAAATATCAGCCATATTCCACAAGATTTGTATTCGAACATGAGGCTTTTGAAGCTCTTCAGGTTTGTTTGTGACTGGACCACTTCTGTTTGCTATTATCATCCTTCAGTATATGTCCTCTTTCGCACAGTTTTACCAAGATGACACTTCTTCTTCGAACATGTTGATCAGTTCTATTAAATTCATAGTGGGAATTAGTACCATTACCTATAATTTAGTAGCACTAACCTATTCAGACACATTCTAGATACTCTCTAAAGTAGTCCTTAAGTCCGGTGATAACTGAATGAAAATTCGATAATTGATTAACTTAGAAAAAAAGTGGTCTGAGTTGGCGGTCAAAAGATCTAAGATGGTAACTATTTTATTTTTAACGTTTGTTTCGACCCAACAGTACATTGCAATGTAGTCTATAAATAAAATATAATAGTTTGTTACTATTTGTAGATATTTTGACTGCCATCCTGGGCCATTTTTTTTTTTTTTTTTTTTTTTTTTTTTCCTGAATAGATTAAGACTATATCTAGAGATCTGGGTAAACAAGGTTTACTGTATATTGACTATGATGGGGGAGTGGGACCCTGTGGTCATGCGAAAAAAATAGCACCTCCATTGGCTCTATGAAGGCTATTTTTGGTTGAGTCATCGATGGCATTTTCCCACCTTCTGACTTTTCCATTCATCTCCCCACCTACCTAGTAAAGGAAAAAATAACAATCAGGATATCGAAAATTTAATGGACCACATGGCATGATGCCGAATGAAAAGCAGTAGCCGTTGCCTTTTAATGACTCAAAGTACAAAATGGCCAGGTAAGGGTCCAAAAAATGAAGAAGAAAAAAAGGAGCCATTATATAAATAACAAAAATATTAATTTGGATTATACCTAGATTTAGATTTATTATTACATTCATTTTCGCTTGTAATATTCATTTAATTTTGATATGTACTAATAATGGATTTTTTAATATATGCTTATAAATTGTATACCAATCAAACCTTATTGTAATTTTTTATTTTAATAGTGGACTCAAAGTCAACAGGTGTTATCTGTTCTCCTGATTCTTTCTTCATTCATCCTTTCTTGGGCTGAAGGATGGCTTCTGGACATCAAAGTCATTCCTCAGGAACGATCAGCTCAGCAGTTTCTTACAACAAGTATGATTTTTTTAGTTGCTAATTTTAATTTATATTATCCTCGAGTGTATTTTATTTTTACACATGAAGGGTCCCAAAGTTATTCTAATTTATAGCAGCTTTTATAGAGAATGAGTCAGAAGTGTCATACTGTAGGTATTTAGGAATACTAATATCAAGTGTTTTCATTTCTAATGTAAAACTATTTTAAAACCAATCAGCATAGTGATAAAGTTTTGGTATGATAAGGAATCATGTTTGAAATACTTAAAAATAGTTTTTCTCAAAACAAAGTTTTGTATTGTAGAATGGTTTTACCCTATTTTTTATTTTAAATTTATCGAACTAAAATTTAAACCTATTCTTTGAACTCAAAATCTTATACTTTTACTTTATAATAGTATTATAATATAATTTAATAGTTACTTTTAAAACATAGTAGTTACATTTCTTAATGTCATAACTTTTTTGCAAATTCCCCACCCCCTCTATTCAGAAGAAATTGGAATGGAATATTATAACACTTATCGAGTATATATGAAATGCAAACTATTGTTCTTAAAAAATTTGCTGTTCTGTCATAATAGTGGTTTACTCAGCAAATGCGTTCCCTGTTCTCCATTAACTGCTACCTCCACTTATTATCTTCTTCACTTTCCTCAGAAGACTTTTCTTGATAAAGTATAGTGTTTTAACATTGGCTGGCCTGATGCTTTTCTTGTGTTATAATATAATAAACTAGGTAATTCAAAGAATATTTAAAATTATAATTAATATATACTGCTTAAAATTATATTTCTGTACATTAATAAATGTTTAAGAATTCATATCTTTATTATTAAAGGATCCTCCATAATTTTTATTCTTTTATTATAAACTAAAGTAAATTTAACAATTAAAAAACTCATAATATAGTACATAGTATTATGTTTGCTTTGTTTCATAGAATACTACTTCTTATTATTCTATGACTAAACATTTATTAAAAGTATTTTTAAATTTATATTTCTATATGATTTATATTTATAGATTGATGAATTGTTTAATCTATTATAATGTTTTTCTTTTTACCAAGCATAAAATTGCCCACCAAAATAGAGAACAACTAATTTCCTCCTTTTTCATTTTGTTGTGTAATAGACAGCCCTGCTAATTCCCAAAACCTTATTAGAATTTTTGGATTAGTCTGCTATTCTTACATTGTATTAGCTATAGTTTTGTTCATGGACCTATTGGGTGGTTCTTCCAAAATATCTTATTGCTGTTGAGTGTGTTAGTTGTTGTTTTTATCTTGTTTCCTTAATTCTCTCACAAATGCTGACCTCTTCACCCGTCCAAAATAAAGGCATTGTATTATTATACTGTTTTTGTGACTGATTTTAATTTAATACCGTTTCACTGTTCCTTAATACTTTTGGAATTACACTCAGCAGCAAAAAAATCGGACACCCTGATTTTTCCCCATAATTCTTGTAAATATGATTTTTTCTAAAATTATTTGTAAATATTAGTTTCTTTAAAGGTTATGTAAGCAAACTCTGCCAATAACAATTTTTTTTTATCTACATGATTTTAAATAAATTATAAAATAAAAAAATAAGAAATTACAACCTGTTTTAAAATTAATAATTAAATTTTCTTGAAGTTATTAGGCCTGCTGAAAACAGGTATTACCCCCTCATACTCGGCGAAAGTCCCTTACCCGCCAGGCATTGAAGAAATTACACTTCTTCCGGCACAGCATCCTATTCTTCACGTAGAGCAATTTGAAGCTGCCTTGCGTCACTAGGAGGAGGATAACGATGGCAGGCACATCTCCCTAAATAATCCCACAAATGTTCTATCGGATTCATAACGGGAGATCGTGCAGGGCTGTCCAAAACTGTAATTCCCATATGCTGCAAGTATTCGCTTACAATTTTTGCAGTGCATTACCATGAACCTCTGAGCAGTCAGAGCCCCATTATCAATGAAAATAAGTTCGGTACGGGGGTGTAAATATATTCTTTCCCAAACCATAACTGATTGCCTTTGGAAAGGCTGTGACTCGCGAGGAGTACATTGAGCAAATCTCTCCCATCTTCATCTCTGAATGGTACAGACCGAAGAGAGACTCGTCTGTGAATAAAACAGCTCCCCATTGCTCCATAGTCCAATGAATATGCTGGTCAGCAAAATAAAAGCCTTTATCTCCGATGCCTTTCCAGGAGTTGGAGCCCCGCCGCGCGGCGTCTTGCTCCATGCCCATACTCCCTCAATCTTTTCCATACGGTGTCTGAGCTAATAACAGTATTTTTAGTCATTTAAAGCCTGTCCCGAACTTCAGGTGTAGTAATGGCGATCTCTCAATACTGAGAGCGTCATAAATCGGTTGTCAGATCAAGTTGTGGTCCTTGATCGGCCACTGCAGGGCCTCCTCTTGTAGCTGCCTGTCTCCCGGAAACGCTGAAGTCCGTCACAAATTGTCGACCTAGCTACACCAAGGGTTATAGCAATATAACGGATGCTGCGGCCTTCTCTTGCGAATGCATCAGCTCGGGCTACATCTTCATTCGATATAACCATTATTCTTGAATAGAGTAGAAAAACAATGCTTATTAATGACAGAAAGTGGGTGTTAAAAAAATTAAACGCGTTAAAAGAACAAAAATTTACTTATATTTGAGAAGTGTTGAAAATGGTGTAAGAGCCTGAAGACAAATGAACATAAACAATGAATACCTAATGCCTTATCATCTGCTCTACATAATTCTGAAGGGATTTTTTCAATAGACTTAGACCCTATCTACTCCTTGCTAACGGGATAGCCCATAATAACAAACACATTCATCATAATCAGCATTTAAAATAAAAAATATTAAGTGTCTGGTTTTTTTTGCTGTTGAGTGCATTATTAAATGAAAAATAGTTTAATTAACTTGGTTTTTTATTTTATTATTATTTTTTAGGTTCAACCAATCCTGATGAAAGAACCCCTCTTATCAGAAGTTTTCTGCATAATCATGCTCAGTTTGATGTGATGTCAGATTCTGTTGCAGGAACATTTTATTCACCGGTTGAGTCTCCAGCAGGTAAATATTGTTTGTTCGTTACACAGGCAATTTTCAGTTTTCTTAAATAAACTCTTTTATCTATTAAAAGGTTCACGCCGGAATGTACCACCGGTGGCCCGCACTAGGCTGCCGCATAATAGTTATTCATTATTCAATGAAAATTCAGGGCTGTTTTGAAGAGGGGAAACTAATTTTTTCTTACTCTTTTTTATTCAATATGGTAGGAAGTTAGACCATACCTTTGTAGGGACTATTTGGTAGGAAATTGGATGTGGCATTACTGGTATTTTATATCCTTATTTATCTCTAACATTGTGTAGACTGAATTTTTATTATTTTTTTTTTTTTTTTTGCTAATTTACTTTTAAAATTTTATTTATAGGGTCTGATGATGAATCAGAAAGACCAGATAAAAAGAAAGAAGAGGTATTTTATATTATTTTTATCTTTAGTGTATATGAGTAGATGTTAATCGTAGATGTTAATCAGTAGATCCTAATCTTCTTTTTTTTATTCCTTCCTCCCTTCTCTGAATATATGTGACTCATCAAAATCTACCTTATGTCTAACTTTTTCATAATGAAAACAATTTTTTTTATGCGTACTGAATTTTATTTATTTATATTTTCCATCATTTACACCTGTGATGCAGTGAGTGCTCTAGCAAATCTGTTGTAAACACAAACTTTAATTCCTTAATTAGCCTCATATAATGTTAGATTAAGTCACATGCGTGATGGTTGGAGCAGATCTCTCCACCAATGCAGTTTTAATATTCATTGAATTGGTAAATGGTGGGAAGAGGTAAAAGAGATGAGTGTGCTTAAGTGGTTGATAGTCAAGCAGTGAAGTTTTGGGTATATGTCTTGAATATGTCATTGTACTGTCGGAACGTCCACAGACCAAGGAGTGTTTACAATTTTTCTAAGTATATTTTATTGTGTTGTTTTAATTTTCTTTGTGTGTACCTGTTTAGTGGAATGCTAAAGTCTGCTCCGTTTGTCCAAATAGATGGTAGTTTCTTGTTATATATTAGCCTCTTGTTTTGTAAATTAAGTGCGGTCTATTGTTTTAAAGGTCTGACAGTTAATTGCATCTTTTTATTGTATTAGTTTTGTTTGTAGATGTACCAAGTGAGTCTTTGGCCCAAGTGTAGTTCTATTAGTCAAGTATAGGTAACTTGCATAGTTTTTGGGAGCTACTGTTCTGTTCTAAACATAGTTGAGCATGTTTACTTTCTCAGAGAGAAAATCATATACTTTCATGGTTTTCTTTTTATTTTCCACATATGGAACCAATTTTCAAGGTTGAATAAGTGATTCTATATGACGATCAATGTTAGTATGGGATCTTTGTGGGTGAAAATGATAGATGTGTTGTCAGCAAAAAATAGTGGTACAATGGTACACTGGAATGTCAGAGGTGTAAAAGGAATAGGCGAGAGAGCTTAAAATACAATACAAATTTAAAACAAAGGGAAAAGGGAAAAAAATCTGAGGACTGCGACAGGAGAAGCAGTCAAGAAATTTAGCGAAACCAAGGTAAAGATACAGTTAGGCTCAAACAGTGTTTCACACTTGTTCCTAATGGCTGATATTCAAGAAGATGTAATCCTTGGTATGGACGTTATGAACCTGTACGGTTTTCAGCTGTACCTGAAACAAAGAGTTGTCAAGATCAGAAGAGCAGAGCCGTAGTCGAGAACTGGTTGGGTTGGGAGTCACCATGAAAGTGAAACTTTCAAGAAAGTGGAACTTCCTCTGAATGGAGGAAATTCCACTCAACTACCATTAGGAAAGGCACTAAGGATGGCAGTTCAGCACTCATTACCTCAATGGTTTGGCAGGCCACTGCGAAGAATGAACGGAAATCCAAGAAGCAGAATAGGGTGTTAGAAAGTGTTGATTCATCACTGCCTCGAGAAGAGAGTCGATATCTCGATATGGAGAATCGATATCACCATATCCATATCAATAAGAGACCCCTCACCAGTGATTGGATGAGGAGACCTAAGGGAAGCAGGCCCAATCAGGTTGGATACAAAAAAGGAGAACTTGTTTGGCTCTGCAACTCGCGAGGAAAGCGGGGATTCTACCCTAAGTCAAAGAAGAACTGGAAAGGACCATACGTGATTCAGAAGCACATCAACGATGTGATCTACAGGGTTTTCAAGTATCCCAAGGGAAAGCCTATAATCGCTTGGCGCCATATGCTGGGAACCACGATGAAGGAGAACAGGCGCAGCGGATTACAGGAGAGACCTTCAATTGCTAAGCAGCAGGCCCATGTAGAAATGAGACATCCAGGAGGAATGTCTCTAAGGAGGGGGCAGTGTTACGTTAAAAAAAAACATTAAAAACATATGGTTTAGAATAATTCTAGACCTTTTGTTGAAACAAACTTGTTTGTTACTACTATGTTCGAGTACCATCTATGCTGGCCCAGAAGGTTCTAGACGGTTCATGCGACTACATATCAGGAGCGATGGACTGGAGAGTTAGACTCGTTCTAAAGTTCAAGTCATATGGTTATTTGTGTGTTACAAAGTGATAATTTTTGTAACCTGTGTAATGATTTGTGTTTCAATAATTTGTGTGGCATTAGAAATTATTATTTTTTTAACCCACATAAGTGTTACATTACATTTAATTCATTAAAATTGAATAAAAAGAATGTTTAATTATATTTATATTATATTTATATTATATCTCAAACCTAGTGATTTAAATTCTCATCCATATTTATTTTCATAGTTCTTATTTCTCATTGATAACCTCTGTTCTTGCATTTTGAAATTTTGCATTTATCATTATACTAAAATTGTTGTCCATTCTTTAGAAGCTTAACAATTAAATGTACAACAGATCAGTTTAAATGTTATAAGGTCTTGGTAATGTGTTCGAGATGTTTTTTCTGCTTGAGAAACAAGTTTATACATGCATTTATACATAATGCATCTCTTCTGTAAATGTATACAGTTTGAAATGAAATTTTATCCTATGATTTATTTATTTATTCAAAGTTGTTCATACATACTTTTTTCTACAGAGTCCCTGTCTGTATTGGTCTCTAGAACCTGTTTATTTAGTTTGAAATGTTTAGAAGAAAAATTTTAGTCGAACCATCTTGCAGTGAATCTCCTGTATGTGGTGGACTTGATCCTATATAGTTCATTCTTACTAATGATTATTGTTTCATTTTCTTGAGTCAACATGTCTGCGGGCTAACCAAATATTTTTTTAAAAACCTAATTCACCATATCCCACCATTTTTTTTTTTTTTTTTAATTTGTGTATTGTGGATTTAACTTTGTTTTAAAAATATTTTTTACAGGCTGAATTTGCTACTTATGTAAAAATTAAAAGCAATGAAGTCTTAGAAGAAGCCTGGAGCATTTTGAATAACGATCAGTGGACTGTTGAAACTACATCCCCATCAGGAGATGTTATATACGTTCAGAAATTGGCAAAAGGAGAAAAAGTTTTTCGTCTTATTGTGAGTAGATTATTGTTGTTTTATTACTTTTCTATGCTTTAAAGAAATGTGAAAAAAAGTTCAATAATTTCCTATTTGTTTTTAATAGATTTTTTATGATTGATTTGTTATCTAACTGGTGTTAGATATTAAACACTTCATACCCTGGCCTAAATCACTGCTTACAATTTATTTGTGGTTTTTTCAATCTCATCTAATTCTGAAAGTAGTAGTAAAATGTGTAATATAATTTAATGTGGGAGTATGGTTTTTGTAATATGATATTAACCAAGGAAAATATCTATCTCTTAACTAGCATCTCAAGGGATTTTAGACCCTAAGATTTTTTAAAGGGAGTAAAATAACCTTGGATATGCTGTCCTTCAGAGGGGGCATTCCAGAGTCTGTACGATGTCATGTACTCATTAAAGACCCATATCCTAATTATACCTGGAGAAGCCAAATTTAGGAATCCCGCTGTAGCCCCATTCGAGCGAAAATTGATGTTAAATAAATAAACAAACTATAAAAGCATTTCAAAGAAATAGTTATAAATAGAACATGGTATTATAGCATATAATCATTACACTACACATAATCAAATACAGTCACTTAATATAGGTCCCTTTTCTGTAAAGTTAATTTTACAGAGATGTGATGAATCATAATTTCAATTTCAATTAAATCCTATTTGATTAATTCCTTATCCGGATATAATAAAAGCCCTGAAAAAATTGGTAGGTGACAACATATGTTTATGTTATTGATGTTTTCGACACTCACAAATGATTAATTTGAAGCGATATAATTGTTGATCAAGTTAATAAAGTTGTTATTTCTCTTAATAAATATTTCAATAAGTTGTTTAACTTGATATGGTGCCGAAACGTACTCGTAATAGGCGTCAGAAGTCACCGATAGCTGAAGAAGCAGCAGCTCAGCCTTTGGATGGAAAGAATACTATTCCAGTAGCTGCTGACCAGAGTTGGGCGTAATTAATTATTTTGTAATTGAATTGCGTAATTAATTACAATGTAATTTCACAATTACTTCTCTACTTTTAATTCATTACAATATAATTCATTACAATGTAATTCACTATAATGTAATTCATTACAATGTAATTAATTAAATTATAATAATTACAATTAGATTATTTTCTTTCTATATGCAGTGGCTCACAGTCAAAATGATGCAAACGATTATTTATATTTCAAATGCTAATTAGTTCCCCTTTGCAATGGCGGATACAAAAATTTTCTGAGGGGGAGGCGCACTTTTTTTTTTTACATTTCATGAGTAATGAAGGCCCTAATTTAAAATACATATTAGTACATAATGACGTTATAAATTACTGTAAATGTTTAAATACAATTCATTTTCAATTAGTGGACTTGAAAAATGAGTAAATATTTCATATAGAAATAGTAATATTTTATGAGTGACCTCACCTCTCAGGGGGGGCGTTGTTAGGGGTTTCATCTGGAGAAAGGCATATGAAGAGCCATGAAAAAAATCTTCGCCCGACCATCAAACTTGGAGGTGGTCATGTCATGGTTTGGGGGTGTATTACTGACTTGGGGTTTGGAAATCTTCATTTTATTGAGGGAACAATTGATAAACATTTAAATTGTCACACCCTGAAAAAAAAAAATAAACCAAGTGTAACCGAGCTTGGGGTAATAAATAATGTTGCTATTTATAGTGGTAGCGATACCAAGCATTCTTCTTATCTTGCAAGAGAATGGTGTTCATATAATTGCCCCAAAATAAACGTGTTCATATAATTGCCCAACTATATAAACAACGCCCAGATCACCAGACCTAAACTTCATAGAGAATTCATGAAGTAAATTAAAACAGAAGTGAGGAAACATGAGATATCAAACAGAGAAGATCTCAAAAAGGCGCTTCAAGAAGAATGGGACAAGATCAGCCCACCTTAAACAAAAAAGGCTTGTCCAATCCATGCCCAATCGTTTGTAAGAGGCAATACAATATAAAGGCGTACCTAAAAAGTACTAAAGTTTAAAATATTTTTGATTTTTTGGATATTTACCTCTTGCAGAATGCTTTTTGGTACCAGTTACCAAAAGATTTGAGCCATATTTTTCTTTTTCTACCCGTGTATCTGAAAATGCAGCTATCTCTGCATTCTCACATCCGTTACTTTAAAAACAGATGGATGGTATGTGTAGAAGATGCAAAATTCAACCATCTTCTCATGGAATTTTGAAGAGTTGTCGCTTCGGAAATTAAAGAAATAAAATCATCGGTAAAGCAACCATGTGAACTCCCAAATAGTTCGTTCTTTGATTTTGGTACACCACAAAAAATTAAAAGCGTTGATTCTGCTTACATTGTTGCCGAGCTCATGACCCTATAGTTTTTCAAAGAAGACCAGAGTTTACAACTACTTGAGAAATATCCTGAAATAAAAAACATTTCCGCCATCAGCTCCTGTAGAAAGACTATTTTCTTACGCAACAATGACGAACCTCCCAAAATGCAATATACTGGCGGACAAAACTTTTGAAAAACGAGTGATTTTAAAATCAAATATTAATATCATATAGACAAATCAGAAGTTAGAGTGAGAAGACTATATATGTTATAAAATTTTGTTTAAAAGTGATAATTTAATTTAAATTTAGAAAGTTCTAAATTTTTAATTTTACACACTTGTTTCAAATACATTTGAATTTATCTTGTTCATAATCAAAAAATTTTGTTTAAATATATTAATACCAGATTTTTTTACAGTTAATGCTTAATAAGCTTATTGATTTTAATTGTATTTGTTTTAGTCTCAAGGTTGGCCCACAACTATCATTAGTTTTAGATATTTTTGCGTTGAAATTGCCCCCATTTGAGCAAAAGACAGACAAGCCAAATTCCACCAGTCTCAAAAGTAGGACTACTGACATTCATCAATTGCCTTGTAATTTCAACATAATTACTAATTGAAAAGTACAGTTACATTACCAATACAACTTAATTATAAGCTACATTCAAATTGAAAACTTAGATTACAGTTCAATTACAAATCAATTTCAATGTAATTTCCAATTACGAATTAAAATTAGATTACAATATAATTCGTAATTACGAATTACAATTGAATTAAAATTACAAATTATAATGATAATTAACAGTTTAATTATGAATTATAATTTAATTTTAATTCATATATTTACAATTACAATGTAACTGTAATTGGCAATGTAATTAATCGTAATTTTGCCCAACTCTGCTGCTGACCATGGAACGGTAAGTCCGAAGCCTCCTAAACCTCTCGTTATTAACAATGATTTTGATATGGCCAATCGATGGAAATTATGGCTTAAACAATTTAAATGGTTCGCTGTAGTAACCAATTTATATAATAAAAGTAGCGAAAAACAGATCGCCACTTTTATGGCAGTCATAGGCGAGGACGCTACTTACATTCATGAATCTTTTGACGATAACGGTGAGTCTGACCTATGCCGTCTAATCGAAAAATTCAATAAATACTTTATTAACAAAGAAAATATTATATATGAACGGTTTCTTTTTAATAAATTAGTTCAAACTGAGGAGGAATCGTTTAACGACTTCCTTACAAGGGTCACACTCCAAGCCAATAAATGTTCGTATGGCCCAATGAAGGACATTCTAATCCGTGATAGGTTGGTGTGTGGGATCAGGAACACCAAAGTCCGTTAGCAACTCTTCCTTGAGGAGGCACTAACTCTCGAGAGAACCATCAACATGTGTAAGTTGTCAGAGGAGGTAAGTAAACAGCTGTCCTGCATGTCCCTGGGCGAAAATTCCATCAACAGTCTCCAGGAGGACACCTTTCAATGCTGGCGCTGCGGTACAAGTTAGGAAGTCCTGTCCAGCTTTTAAGGTGAGGTGTGCCTCCTGCGGCAAGATGGGTCACCTACAGAAGGTCTGTCGTCGTCAGGTAAGTAAGAAGGTCAAGTCCCTCATGGCTGGACCCGGGCAGGACAAGGTGGCAACTCTCGCTCGTCCCGCCGACCAATGGCTACATATCAGCTCTCTAAGTAATTTATGTACTTCTAAGAAAGATTGGATAGAGTACATACCTTACCCAAAGGTAACAGGGTTCCATTTAAGTTAGATACAGGAGCCCAGTGTAATGTTATCAGCAAAGCTGTAGCCACTAGGAGCAGTCTAAATATAACAAAATCAGAAGTGGCATGCCTGATATCATATACCAACAATAAGTTACCCGTTTTGGGGGAATGCGTTGCCACAGTAACAACCAGGAAAGGTTTAAATCGTACAATTAAATTCGTTGTTGTGAATAATGACTACCCGGCTATTCTTGGTCCCGAAAGCTGTGAACAACTTTCATTAATTCAACGGATTTATGAAGTAAGTCCCACATTGACCGAAGACAATTTATTCACCGGGATAGGTTGTTTGAAAAATTACGAATACGATATCGACCTGGCAGAAAATCCATCTTTAAAAATATTTCCCGCTAGGCGTGTCCCCTATGCCTTACGTGATACCGTTAAGCAAGAACTAGACTCGATGGTCCATCTCGGCATTATTAAGCCAGTGACTGAGCCTACCCCTTGTGTCTCTCCGATGGTGGTGGTCAGGCAGAAGGATAAAGTCAGGATATGCCTTGATCCTACTGACCTCAACAAGAACATCAAGCGTAGGCATCACCCCCTTCAAAGCTTTGACGAAATTTCAGCAAGACTAAGTCATTCTAAATTCTTCACGCTGCTTGATTGTAAGAAAAGTTTCTGGCAGATTAAAGTATCAGAACGCACGTCCAAGTACTTGACTTTCTCAACACCCTGGGGTCGCTATTCCTACTTGCGTCTTCCGTTCGGGATTGTATCAGCTCCAGAAGTATTCCAGGAGAGAATGAGCTTCACGCTAAGAGGTCTGGAAGGTGTCGAAATCTCAATGGACGATATTTTTATTCACGGTGCCACAAGCGAACAACTAGGAGAAAGAACTCAGAAGATCCTAGAAAGACTGAATGAAGCTGGGCTTAAGTTAAATAAAGATAAATGCATTTTTAATCAAACACAGATTAAATTTCTTGGTCACCTGGTCACCGATAGAGGAGTCCTGCCCGATCCCTCGAAGATTGAAGCTCTTCAAAACTTAAAACCACCCACAAACATCACAGAACTGCAGAGGTTCTTAGGAATGGTCACATATCTGGGGAAGTTCATTCCAAATTTATCAGATTTGACACAACCCTTGAGAAAGCTCTTAACTAAGGACGTGGCATGGACCTGGGATTTCGAGCAGCAAAAATCCTTTGAACAATTGAAAGGAAAGCTTTCATCACTCCCACTATTGAGATTCTTTAATTCCAATCTCCCTATCGTCCTCTCTGTGGATTCGAGCTCCCATGCGGCTGGTGCTGTACTTCTGCAAGAATCCCAGCCTGTTGCCTATGCCTCCAAGTCCCTAAATGAAACTCAGAAAGGTTACAGCCAGTTAGAAAAGGATGCTCTAGCTATTTCCTTGGCATGTAAACGTTTCCACGAGTACATTTGGGGTTCTGTCGATTTGACGATAGAAACCGATCATAAGCCACTTGAAGCTATTTTTAAGAAGCCCCTCCACGACGCTCCGCCCAGGCCTAAGAGAATTATGATGGAGATTATTCCTTACAATCCGAAGATAGTATACCGACGAGGTAAAGAGCTCCTCATAGCAGACACATTGAGCCGAGACTGCCAGAATGTTCCTGCTCCCGAAGAAGAGTTGGAGTTCTCTGTGGACCTTGTGATCGTCTTCTCACTGGAAAGAATCCTCCAAGCAAGGAGACTCACCGACGAAGATGACAAGCTAAGAATGCTTCGAGAGACAATCATGAACGGCTGGCCGGATGAGAAGTCTGAGCTGCCGGACTTCCTGAAAAAATACTGGTCCTACCGCGACGAATTGGCGGTCCATGAGGACATCGTCTTCAAGGGACAACGGCTTGCCGTCCCTACGCAACTTAGAAACCTAACCTTACAACACATCCATCTCGGGCATAGAGGTGTACAGGCATCCTTGCAGCTAGCTAGGGAACATGTACATTGGCCTAACATAACAGATGACATCACAAACTACGTCCGTAACTGCAGAACTTGTTCCCAGTTGCAGGGGGACAACTGCGAAGAGACATTACTCGTTACATCTGTACCGAATAGACCATGGAAAGAGGTGGGTACAGACATATGTCACTTGTTAGGAAAAGACTACTTAGTGATAGCTGACTCTTATTCAGGATTCTACGACATTAAATCATCCTCATCTTCGAGTATAATATATGAATTTAAAAAATGGTTCTCTGTACATGAGATTCCGGAAACTCTGCTATCAGATGGGGGCACACAATTTAACTCACAGGAGTTTAAAAAGTTTAAGACCGAATGGAACATAAACCAGAGGATCTCCAGTCCGCACTTTTCAAGATCGAATGGACTAGCTGAACGTTATGTCCAAGAAGCCAAACTGCTTCTGAAAAAGTGTCTCCATGAAAAATCAGATCCTTATCTTGCGCTTCTTCATCAAAGAAACATTCCCCGCTGTGCACTCGGTTCTCCTGCTCAGCGGCTGATGAGCAGAAGAACGAGAACACTGCTGCCCTCCACCGAGGAAAATCTAATGCCGAAAGTAGTTAATGGTGTACCGGAACTTCTCCAGGAAACAAGGGACAAGGAGAAGTTGCATTGCAACAGAAGAAAGCGGCCACTACCCACATTCCAGCTCGGTGAGGAGGTGCTCTACAGGAGAGGTCCCAGGGACTGGCACCTCGCTAAGGTCACCCAAGTTGGACCACAACCTCGATCATATATCATAACTTATCAGGATGGTCACGTATACAGGAGGAACTCCTGGTTCCTGAAAAAGAAGTCCTGGCAGGATCAACAGGAAAGTGAACCAAAAAGCAAACTAAGAAAACCCGATCCTCGAAACGATGGAATCCCACCGCTGAGAAGGTCCACCCGTCAGACTATAAGACCAGACCGACTAGGCATTTTACCTTCAGAAAAGGAAAGATGACAACGTATGTTTATATTATTGATGTTTTAGACACTCACAAATGATTAATTTGAAGTGATATAATTGTTGATCAAGTAAATAAAATTGTTATTTCTCTTAATAAATATTTCAATAAGTTGTTTAACTTGACAGTAGGTTTCAAAAATTTGACTTGAAAGTTTCAAAAGTCAGTGGATAGGAATGGTAAAATTTTTGTTTTGTATATTTGAGATGTGGTATGAATTGTATCAGATTTTGCATTTTTAAACCCCCAAAATTAGCTGATTTTGAGAAAGGAGGAATGAATGGGGGCTTTAATTGAGAAGTTGTTTACATTCATTTTACAGGTTTACATTAATTTTCTAAAAATTATGAGACACAGGTTATTAATTTGAATTAATTATTTCCCATGTTAACTCGTACTATATTTGGTAGTTTGTTCAGTAATTTACTATAGATTGTATTTATAACATTTTAATTCTTGTAGGAAGACCCATTTTAAAAGACTGCTGTCTTCTTAGTGTACTATTGTTTACAACAAACAGTTGAAGAAAAAAGTATTTTAAGTATACTGTTAGCATAAGTGTATCTATGGAGGGTTCTAGAAGTTAATGCAGGTTTATGGTTATAAAATATAAGAAATAAGATAAATGATCTAAATCATTTTTGCTTTAACTTACCTATGTATGAAGTATATAGTAAAGGAAAATATTGTGATCATCAACTTCTTTTTTTAATGGAAATACATATGTTGCGGTTCCCTGGTCAAAATAACCAAATCATCTGAAATGTGTGTATGGTGAATGTGCATGCGTGTGTATGAACAAACTAGCTCAGATACAATTTGTCTTATGAAATTGAAATTAGAAGTAAGTGATGTGATATCCAAGATTTCATCAAAATTGAAATAACTTAGTGGTTTTACCCTTTGCCAATTCACCCCATATTTTTTACTCTTCGCAGTTTTGAAAAACGGCTCTTAACGATTTTGATTAAATTTCATGTTTAATCATAAAAGTATTCTTTAATATAATATAGGTTTTATCATCATAGAAACGATCTGATAGAGCTTAATTGGCATAGGAATAAATCTTCCTATAAAGTATCTTTAATCTTGTAAATGAGAAAGGGCTAAATATAAAATGATTTCATAATTAAATAAAAGAGAAAAAAATATATGATTTTAGAAAACATAAATTTTAATTTCCAATAATGTGAGTAGTAATATATCCTTTAAAGCTTAGACTTTAAGAAAAAATAATATTTAGTTTATAAATTGGTAAAAGGTCTCTAATACAAAATAGAGATGTAGCAAAGAATAATAATTTCTGCTTTCAGATCATTTAACGGAATTATTTATTTCCATACCAATCCTAGGCAATGAAGTACTGATGACAGTACTTTCTGATAAAGAAATGTCATCATGGAAGTTTGTGTTTCCCCCATCCATGGATGGCACTTACGTCATTTATGAAAAGTAATATAAATTTTTAGTTGAAGAAAGGAGTTTGATATTGAATTACCAGATTTTTTTTTTTTTTTTTTTTTTTTTTTTTATCAAAATACCTCAACTAGGTAATAATTTGTCTTTGCCCTGTGAATTTTTTTTTTGAGTTGTTGGTATTAAAAATTCTAAAAATGCATGGCTTCATTATTGTCAATGTCAGTACATTTCAGCATTGATTGTTTTGCCAGGATTCAAGAAGCTGAATTGAATCAGTCCAAAAAAAGACAACCAAACAGTAACCATTATCTTATTTTTATCAGATTGGGGGCTTTGAAAAATGTTGCACTGCTTATTATTTCTTGAGCCACTTTCCAAAAGTGATTTTTTTTTTTTTTTTTTTTTTGGCTGTCAATTAGTTGGGAGGTATCCAAGTTTCCAGCTTTTTAGCTTTCTGATTGAGTTGGAGCTTTCGGGGATGATCAATCAAAAGTTTCTTCAACAAAAGCCCTTAGAACATTTTCATTTTTTAATAATTCTTTATTATAAGTAAAATTATCTATCTCATTGAATATTTTGTCTGAATTTATGAGATACATCTTTCATGTAAATAATTAAAAAATATAAAGTTATTTTCTAAATAACTATCAATAACATAAGAACCATTTTCCTTCAGGGTGTAATTGAAGCTCCTATCAATCTCCTAATAGACATCTTGTATCACCAAGTTGATGAGGTTCCTTTGTGGAATCCTACAGTTAAGGAGTCAAAGTTCCTTCAGGTTAGTTACTTTTCTTTTCTTTTTTAAATTATGTTTTCATACATATTTTTGTTGCTATAAGTTTATTTTTAAAGTTATTTTTTCCTATTTTAGAAGTATGATGAAAATGTTGACATAATTTATCAGTTGTCAGCTGAAGCTGCAAAAGGTCTAGTATCCAGCAGGGAATTTATTTTGCTTCGCCATTTGGAACAGAGAAATGGCTATCATATTATTGCGACTAGTTCTGTCAAACATCCTAGTATGCAACCAAGACCGAATGTTATTAGGTACATTTATATTTTTCAAAATATTGTGTTAATTAACTCATCACATAAAGCTATGAAACTCTTGTCAACTCAGTAAAAATATTTTGAACACGAGTCCTCACTTATTCTACTATAATTGATTGCAATACAGTTATTTGAAAATAAACATATGGATGATATTTGTAAGTTATTAGTACTATTAGTTGTATTCGGTTCAAGATATTGGTTGATTTAGGGCTGAAAACGGGCCTGGCTGTTGGGCATTGAAACAAGTTGCTGCCTTTGAGACTGAAGTGCAATGGCTTCTTAATACAAATATCCGTGGATGGCTTCCACAATCTGCTGTCGAGTCTGCACTGCTCACAGCTATGGCTGATAACCTGGCGAATATAAGACGAAGAGCATTACAACTTCGAGGTGTTTAGGGTATTGTACTTATCGCCTTCCATGTAATTTGTTTAAACTTACAATTAATCGAAGTAGTCATAATATCATTAGTATTCTAAACAAATGAATCCCCCCTTCAATGGGAGTTTAATGACACAATTCTGGTGTATTCTGTTTTAAGAATATCCCTTATTATACTCTATTGCTCAATATATATACTTTGTCTTAAACCTCATCATAATACACGTATTTTAATTGTGTCTTGTCAATTCTATTTCAGAAGAGCAGTGATATTATGAAACTGATCCCATTGTACTCTTAACATACTCTTTGAGTTGATTTCAAACAGTGTATAATCCAAATCAATAAAAACAATTTGTTTTAATTTTAACAGGTGAAGATATATATATTATATCAACCTTCCTAAAAGATGGGTACAGCATATAGTATGTACTAATAATAACAATAATTTTGTTAGGTCTAATATAATTTTAAATTTCTTTGCATGTTATTGGAAGGTGATGAATATTTTTTTGTTTTCATTTTACATTTGGCTTCATAATTGGTATTCTTATGCATGTAATAAAATCTATGTTGTGATAAAACGAAATAATGTCATGGCAAATAGTAAAATATGTTTTCTAAAGACAGTATCGAAATGTTGAGGTAAATTAATTGATATTATTTTTTTATCACTATAACATATATCTATTAATGTTATACAAATCACTGCGTATTTTAATTTTTTTGTCTTTTACAAAAATCTCATCATCAACTTGATGATTAATTCGATAAGCTATAAGTAAAACGTGTTATTTTATTTCTGGCTTCTGATCTCGAACTGTGTTCCCCTAACAACAATAACATGGACCCGGTAAGTGCCCAAAATGTTGGCTTTAAAGAAGTATTTTCAAAATAAATATTTTTATAAATTTTTATTATGAGCCTAAAATACCTAGCTTTTCCTTTTTATTTTTTAATTCATCGAGTCAAAAACATTTTATTTTATTTCTAATATTTTTGTTTTGATTATAAAAAATTAAATAAGAAGAAAACTTATAGAAGCAGAAATTTTAAATTATTTAATTTATTTGTTTTTCTATTGTCATATATTTTGTTGATCTGATATTAGCGTTTATGATTAATAGTCGCTTGTAATGAATTAATTTTTTGAATCATGAAAAAGTACTGTAACTAGATTTATCATTATATTTGGTATTGGTTGAACATTATATAGAAACGAACAATAGAGTTATGTTTATGATAAAGTTTTACAAAGTCCCGTGTGATATATTACATTAACTAAAAATGAAACTTAGAGATTAATTTTATCTGTATATAATTTTTATCTCTGTTTATGTAAATATCTTATTATATAATTATTGTATTACCATTTTTGTATATAACGTATAAAATGTTGCATATAATTGTATAAATGGAGTGTGATACTTGTATGCAATTTGCATTCATATTTTAAACATTTTTTTTATTATGTTAATTTTGATATAAAATCATCTATTTTAATAAAAAAAAAATGATCATATTTTCTTCCTTAAATGTTTATTCTCTCATTGAAGCATGCTATGTTAAAACTGTGTAATTTATTAGTCGTTTGCCTTCTAAATGTTGCTTAACATATTTATCTTCAAAATTATTTGATAAATTACAATTGAATGTTCATTAAATAAAAAGATAGTTATGTTATACAAAATAATAGCTAGGTCATGGCCATATTAGTTATGTTATACAAAATAATAGCTAGGTCATGGCCATATTGAGCTAAAATAGAAAAACAATTTTTCGATAATAAGTATATAGTTGAAATCAAAGACAATGAATGATATTGATAATCAATATCCTCTCTACAATCTGATGGACAACCAACTCAATATTCTAAGGTTGGCTACATATGATATGATAGCAGTTTATAAAATAAGGTTTCCTTATCATTCTTTGATCGCCATTTCGAACCATGAATTTTTGTGTATGCGGCTCCAGCTTTCATTTCTCAGAAACAGAAACAGTGACCTCTTTTATCACTTTGCTTTGAGTGCAGAAGTTTTGTCTACCCCAAAAAGTCAATGTGATGACAATATGACCGCCTGTAATCTCTCTAAATTTTCAAGAAGCATGTTCAACAGATTTTTTTTTTTACCATTCTTAGATAAACAAAAACAGAAATCTAAACTCTTCAATCCTTGAGGAATGTATATAGGTGGAACCTTTACAATGTTTACAAAACACCATTTCATATGATAGAACTGAATAACCCATCTATTTGTAGATTTTTTTTTTTTTAGTTGATATACAAATATAAAAAATATAAAAGTGAAAAAAAAAAAAAAATTAAATTAACACTTTAGTTGCGACGGCGTATTTTAGGGGTATCCTCTTCAGTTCAGGTATCGGACCCCGGGGACCGATGCCCCACCTAACGTGTTAATAACTGACTCAATAGAAATAATTATAGAATCTGTTAGGAACCTTAAATCAAATGTCAAAACAAAGAGAGTTTAATACAATCCTTTTATTCTTTATAAATATAAAAATTGGATGGTAAATTATTACTTATTTATAAATAAATGGTAAAGCTCCACACTAGTAATAGGTTTAAGTCCCGGCACAGGCCAATCTTTACTCTTCACATAAAGTTATTTAAAAATTACCAACAACTATATTCAATAAATATTACTTATTTACAAATAATGACATTAATAAAATTATAACTTGAAAATAAAATTTAAAACTATAAGTTTCATTTCATAATATGACTTAAAATGACAGTAACAAACATTTAGGAATAAAAATGTTTAGCATACAAAGCTATATTACAGTCTAAAACAGGCGGAAAACCATTTAAATAGAATCAATCTAAACCAATTAATGTCCCGACATTGGGTTCTTTATTGATGTCCAAATCTGATATTAACTGATTCAGGTAACCTTCAGTTTTGGGCGACTCTACGATCGAATTGCTCTCCTGCAAACCATCAATCAATGGCTCCGGTTTCATTTCTTCAGCTTCTTCTACTTCTTGAATCAACTCATCATCATCTTCATACTGAAATTTTCAAATAAATAGATATAAACTAACAAGCAAATTATCATAAGAGTTAAAATTATAAAAAATTAGTTTTGGAACTTGAGACATCATTCAGGATGATTAGAAGTTCATTTTAAAAATATTTTAATAGATTAACGAACACTTCATTTTTTTATTGAATATTATTACCAATAAAAATGATAGTCTAATAAGCATATAGGTAAATATAATAACCATTAAAGTTAAAAGATTAAAAAAAAATTCTGTAAAACTATTTTATAAAATTTGCATTTGGAAACTTATTTCTTCTAGCTTGAACTGACCGAAACAAAATGTTGAAGATACAGGAACGTCAGCATTCAGGTAAGCGAGAATGAGTGATGCACAGTGTGCATCAAAGAGCCATTATGACATAAAGATACGAACGAGTATCATCAGCACCTGAGAATTAGTTGCCAGCCGAAAATGTTTAACGGATGGAGATCCAGGTAAAATAGTCGAGGTAAACATCACTGTCACTAAAGTAGTTTTGATGTCTTCTCAACAGTTGAAGAAATTAAGTCGTATTTAAACACAAAACAGCCATGTATTGTATGGTATTTATCAGGTACGTCATGTAATTATACAGAACTAGAAGCATTTCTTCAATTGGGTTGGACAATACTAAAAATACAGATACACGTCGTCGGATTATCAGTAGCAAAGTTAAGACAGAAACGTGCAGACTTTTCATACCATTCATTGATACCAGTTACCTGGAGATTGAAGTCCCAGAATTGTATTAAAAAACTTTCATCACACAACAAAAAGTGAACTAAGAATGCTTATAAACAAAGCCACTAATGTTTTAAACATTATTTTATGTTTTAAAAACAATTACCTTTTTTCTTTGCTGATATATCCAAAGCAAAATACTAAGAGTAAAATTTTTATATAGAATTTTCATATCATACTGAAATAAAAACTTAAGAACTGAGAAGAAAGAATATCATTCCTCAGTGCATACAATGCCAACAATATCGACACACCAAAACCAATAGGTTTTAATTTGTTATGCACCACAATAAGAATGCGATAGAGGCCTTGAGAGCACTGCCTGCACGAAGTCGAGAGGAACCTCAGTAAAGTGTGACAATTATGTTGGGTTACATCCTGCTTGCTACAGGGGATGCCCAGCTCTGAGGAAATTTAAAGTAGCCAAGAATAAAAAAAGGCATAATCCTCCAAAAGTGCAAAACAAAGCACAAGATTCTTCATATATGAGGAAGTGATAGGTACCCAGCCGGCAACTCCAACTGAATAACCTTATTCAGACTTTTTAGTCTTCTGTCACAGGCTGCCCCAGCATTATTCCCAGGCATGTCAACACCTGAAGAAGGGGAGACAGAGAGGGATCTCCCTGCCTAAGTGGTAAATCACAACAGAAAGATATGGGGCATCTCTGTTCCCTATGCTGCCTACATTATCATAGGTAGTTTCAGCCATCAAATTCATTGATTGTCTTTATAAAGAACAGGAACAAATATAAAAATTAAGTAAAAAAATAAATTGTAAAACACTTCATTACATGAGATTTTACAAAGTTTTTTATTTCTTTTGATAATTATAGATTTGGCAAAACCTGGGAATTGACAGTAGCTCTAAGATGTGTATAATAATATGTTTTAAATATTTTGATAAGAAAATTAACATCTATGATGATAAAAAGGAGTAGAAATGCCAAAAAAATTAAATTAAATCAATAAATATGTAAATATAATACCCAAAAAAGAAAAAACTAAGTAAGTATATAAAGTGGGAGTCACAGTAATGTAGTTTTTAAAATTTACTCTGACACTACTCGGGCAATAAAAAAAAAAATAACATTTTTCATTTTTAAAAATTATAATTGGCGGAAAAGTAATCAGATAAACATGACAATGTTAAAAAAATAAATAAAGCAGTTCAATAAACCATAGAGAAAGTTTTTAGTACAAAGGCCTTTTAAAAAAAATACAAAATAGTATCTAGAAGTTGTCTTTAGATTAATATAATCATGATATTCCAATGTGTTAAAACTGATAAATTTGGTAATTCAAAAGTTCATGACATCCACGAAAGAACTATGTTACAAGTCATATTAAGGAAAGAGGAAGGCATTGTTTTCCTATATGAACATGTACCTTCTTAAACAGTTATAATATTGCAACACTAATGTTAAGCTGTGAATATATGAAATTAAAAGAAAGAGGATAATGAAAATAATAAACCAACTCGACGAGTGCTGACAAAAAAAAAACTAGGTTTGATTGTTAAATAAAATACAATGATAAAATAATAAACACAAAGACAAGATGAACTGCAATAAAATGAAAATAATGAGAGTAAACACTAAATGAATGTAATGAACCCTTAATGACTAACATTAAAATTAAAAAGAACACTAGAATGAAACATACTTAACCTTAACCTAAGAAAACAATGACGCACGCATGCTAAAGGGCCCCCTTAATTAAAGTTATATGACAGAATGATTATATTATTAGTAATAATCACAGAATAATTACAGACTATTATATAAGAAATAGCAGAATAGTTTTAGTTGCAACCATCTTTATGAAAATGACGGCTGATCTTTATGAAAACTGACTTGTATACTCTCGGCGAACTCCAACTCATATACACGGCGAATTTAGAACTTGAACTTCAATTTTATATGAACCTTGCCATAATAGTCTGTAATGAGCAAATGCACTTAAGTCTCTTCACAGAGGGGCATGAGGAATAAGTTTGATTGTACTCACTATTATTCGGAGAATACTACAGTTCTGTCCTTCATTAGGGTAGTGCAGAACCACAATCAGTGAAGACACAGTGACAATTTTCAAACCTCTACACCGTAAGATTCAGGTGATAACTGCAGATGACAAATTGCCATGTGGTCTCCACGCTTCTGCTATAGAATGCCGAAGAAAATGATGGGCTGGCTGTTGGTGCTGCGGAATCAGCTGCTTCACGGCCTTCTTATGCTACTACATTCTAGATTACTTACATCACATGTTTAAAAAGGGCGTGCTGTGGCGGAAAGCTCAGTTGGTTTGATATGAACATACGTATTGAGACTGAACAACTAAAATGATATGGGTTTAAATAATTTAACTGACATAAAATTATTACACCAAAAATTTCAAACAATAAAAACTCAATAACGTCATTACTAAACAGAAACTAGCAGGGACTCAAAAGTGACCTTATTCTTCGCTGTCCGAGGTTAGACTAAGCCACTAGTCGATCGCTTCTCTTATATGGTCAGCTATGAAACAGCACAAAAAGGCCTAGAACTTTTCAAACATGTGATTATGTACTAATATATGACAGTTACCATCCCACTGTTCTAGAACTTTGCATAACATAACAGAAATTAACATCAGTTCTGATTTCACGGTCAATGATTTTATTTGATTGCTTGACAAAGAATCATTAATAAAATAAATTTATCTTATTTTGATCTTAGTTTCTTATTTTTATTTCAGAATATTATTTATAATTGAGAATGGGTAATACTTTGGTGGTATACAACCAGGGAGAGTTTACACTGAAACCAGTTCCCTATAATTCATATGGTAATATTGTTTTCATGATGTATTGACAAAAGGTAACAGAAAGTAACTTCATATTTTGAATTAGTAATAACTTACAATCTTACCCATAAAAAAATATTTACAAAAGGAGGTTAACAGAAAACAAAAAAGTAAAAGGCATCAATCCTAACTCACTTTTATAAAATAATATATGGAACTTCTTTTTTTAATTCCTACATATTGCATAAATTTTTCTAATACATGAAATAGCTATTGATCTTAACTGCTTTTACCTGTGGTAAGGATGTACTATTGTACTGAAATGCTGATCGAGATAAATCCATTTCAATTGGAAATAAAGAATTCGTGCTAATCAATTTATTTCCTTCTTCATAGAACAAAGCAAATGCTTTAACAAATCTGGAATTTAATCAGAAATAAAGGCATTAAAGCATCATAAGGAAATTACATAATCCATATCCTAATAGATCTAATGCAAAAAAAAAATTATTATTAACAGAACCCTAAACGTTTTTTTATCAAATACCACTATATGAATAAATAAACTTATTAACTATAGTTGTTAGCATCCGTTTTAATAATTTATCCAGCAATGATTCGATTTAGCAAGATACACCAGATTTAAATGTAATTTTAATTTAAAGGGGCCTAAAAATTGTATAAACAAATTATTGTTTTAATACCAGTACATAAAATATATCAAAATCCACAAATATTATTGGTAGAAAGTGATGCCAATATTTAAGTGGAACTTTCAAGATAAATAAAAATAAATATTGGGTTCAAAATACTATATAGCCTCTGGCAAGCATATAAAGCAAAATCTTTATAATCAAAGCTTAATTTTACCCTTAAATATGCTATAATGTTACTTTTCTATAAAATCAGCTACTTCATCCTCATAATAGTGATACAAAAATAAATGAAGCTCAAGTAAGAAATAAACAAACCTATGCAATTGCTGAACTATATCTTGGACATGTTTGTTATCCAAAAGTTCAAGTTTCACTAGAACATCAGAACGAAGCCTAGCAAATCGAGCTCGGGCTTCTTGCCTACATCTCAAAATCAACCTATAAACAAAATATTATGTCATATTTTATCAGGATCAGATTCAAGAAATTATAAAAAATAAAATTTGGTAAACCTGTATTCATAGTTTCCTGTTTCAACTCTATACAGGGGCTCTTGCAGAGCTGCATAAGAATATTCTTCATCGTCCATTTCTTTCACTTTCAAACAATAAGAAAGGTACTCGAATTTCGCATCAGCATACTTTCTTATGGTAAGCTTAGTATCTGGTATTGCTTTGTTTAAGTATGTTCCAAGATCAGATAAAATCTATATCAGAAATGTTGTAGTGATAATTTAATAAAACAGTTTAAGTATAATAAATATATATCGCTGCTCCATAGTAATGACACAACTGCAAAAATTGAATTTTGATTATATTATTTTATTGTGATAGCAGGCTCAAATATGCTTTTACTTGATATTTGTAAAAATTACTTACAAAATTTGCAGCTGAATCTATGGCCCATTATGTCAAGATAAATTGGAATTATATATTATTATTGTCTGTCGGAATTCAATATTTGCAGTTGCGTCATTACGCTTCTGAAGCAGAAATATATTAATTAGTAAAATTCAAATTTATAACTGAAAAAAGAAATGAATAACAATGGCAGCTCTTATTAAAAATTACATAAAATAAAATTAAAATGAGTAAATCTTTTATATAAAGTAATTAAAATTCAAAAATTTGCAAACATTACAATTTCATTTGCAAGTAATAAAAATAACTCCATCGATAGATTTTGTTTTTAATTCCCCAAATATAAAATAACCTAATATGTTATTTTACTCCTTCAGGTGAAAATTTTGAAAAAGGAAATAATTTTTTCATAAAAAGATTTACTCAAAACAGCTTTTTAATATTTTAGTTATTTAATTAAATAAGGGACATCATTGCACCCTGGACCCTGAAAGTGAAAAATCGAAATGTTTTATGCTTGCATTAAGGGTGCAATTTGGTATTATCTTCTTAAGGTAACAAAAATCATCAAACCTGTAGTGAAAAAATTTAAAAGCTATCTTTCCTCAAACCTTCTTTTTAAAAATTATTTTAGTAAATATGAAAACAAAAATTAAGGAAAAGTTTATATATAGAAGCTAAAGATAAATATTTTAACAATCAAACCTAGCATATGCCATTGAAATAAAAATGTTTTGTTTGTAAATTAAGTTTAAAAATAACTCACAGGTTTTACTGTTCTAAGAGCCTGTATTCCATTTTTTTCCATCAATCTATGGTAATCGCCAAATGATCTAAAGGCTTCGCTTGCTCTGGGTTGTGGTTCTCTTACCCCAATCCCAGCAAAAACATCTCCAAAAGCTGAAAGGTTCATTTGTAATAGTGAACAAAATACTTAATATAGGATAGAATAACACATAAACACAAAGACCATTTCATAGGACATGGTTATTCTGACTCAGGGGACTACGAAAAATGTATTTTCATTGAAAACCGGAAGTCGAAATTTTTCACGATCGCAATACTTTCTCTTAGTAAAAGTAAAAAACTCAGGCTAAAATGGTTACACTTCGGTTGAATTTAATTAGGAGGCCTTTTTTCATTCAACCAAATTATTTCAGTAGACAAATTGGAATCAAGGCTGCTAAATTTGTCATTTAATCCATTTACGTCACCAGACAAATTGGTGAATTTATTATTTATCTCTGCCGATTGACTAGTCAATTTATCATTTATATCTGCCGCTTGACTGGTCAATTTTTCATTTAAACCATTTATTTCAGCAGACAAATCATTTAAAGCGGCCTTTAAGGAGCTATCCTCAAACTCTACTGATTCGGGATCTACGCCTTGACTCAGGTAATACTCACGTAACCGAGCCAATAAGATCATCTTCGTACCTGTAGTGTCTAAATCAAGCTCTTCTAATTCTCTCCTCAGTTCCGCTACTTATGTACACAGTTCCGCTAATTCTCTCCTCAGTTTCGCTTACCTGGCATTTTTTTCTTCTTTACCCCACACCTGACACCAGTTGTAACACTTATGTGGGTGACAAAGAATATTTATTAAACAGAAATATACAATTATTAATGCCAACGAATTAATACAACTTGAATTTCCGAGCAGGTTACAAAAATGATAACGTTATATCACACTAATCATATGACTTGAACTTCACATTCAAGACACAGACTTAGACTCAGACTAACTCGTTCAGTCACCCACTCCTTATATATGATCATAAATGGTAAGGTCTGGAATGTTCCAGAACAATGTGGGCAGTTCTACGCCTTTGTGGACTAGGCCAAGGAAAGATCTAGACCCAAACAGTTCGTTCCAACCGCTTATTTTGTTCCAACATACGGTCTGGGAGTTTACGCCATATGTTTTTTTCTTTGCTTATCGATTTAACGTTACAATATTAAGTAGATGAGATTTCGAACATTAATTTAGCTATAAAATAAAATATCAAAGGACACTAACCTTTGTAAACTTGAAGTAGACCATAAAATGCCTTGAGTACACGTTTAGAATGATCTACAAGGCCAGTATACATTGCTTCAGTGGCTTCAAGTTCCTGCAATTTTTTTACAAGGCTATCATTACAAAGAATCGCTCGCGATAACCCCAATGCATCAGCTGTGGAGGTACTCATATTTTCTACTAAGCGATGCTTTACTTTCTTGAGAACTATATCCAAAGATTTGCCTTGGGCTGGCTCTGCATGTAATTTGTTATATTTTATGCTCACTTCATCCTAAACAAGTAAATACATAGTAATATGAAGCTGAGGTGATTTAATTTTATAAGGCTTTAATAAAATTAAAATGATGACGAAAAATAAAATATAAAATGCAAAATTGAATATGATTCACAATTTCGTATCTCTGTCTTAAGTGTTTCTTATAAATAAACCTATCTATTTTCTTATTAAGCAAAGGCAATTTCAGAGCAGAAATAAGTTTTAACTTCTAATATCTAATCCCTTTGTTATGAGAAAATCTTTGAAAAAACAAACTAAAAAGATCACTAGATATTATTAACCTACTTTACATCCTTGAATCATCTTGGCCACTTCAACTTTTGTTTTTCCTTTGACTGACTGCCCATTAACACCGACAAGTTCATCTCCACTCTGTAAAGTTCCTTCACGAGCCGCAGGTGTGTTATCAAAAACCTATAGGAAAAAATACAACTTCAAACCATTCAAATAATAACCTTATTATAATTTAGGTATAATAATGGAATCATTTTGTAATAAAAATACAAGAATACCTAAAGGACTTTTAAAGGTTAAGGATATTACCTAGAACTGCTATGAGTTTGCTGTTAATTAACAGCTGACCGAGAGGGGTTTAATGGTGTTAAGAGGACACTGATAACAAGTAATTTTTCAGGAGAGAAGTTCAAAGATGAAGAAAATAAAGTTTTATTATCATTAGTGAGATTGTTCTCATAAAAAGCATGAGAATTTCATCACCTAAATCTAAAGCTGAAAAATGGTGGCTTTAAGGCTCATGCAAAGAGGTAATTAATAACTGAAGAATAAAAAAAACCAAGATACTATTTTCTAAATTAGTCTTGGCTAAAATTTAATATTTCCTCTAGACTACTGTACAAACTTATTAAAATTTTGTAGGACTGTTTTTGTTTTACTTTTGTTAATGATAATAACGACTGTTACTGTAGGCAATCAAAGAGATTTTGAGCGTCTACAATTCCTAAATTAGAAATTTTATTTCAAATCAAAATGTGAATATATGAAATTGAAATCTGGTAATAATTATGAAATTATTAAAAACTTGAATGTTTAAGGGAAAAGAAATATAGAAACTTGATAGAGCCCCGGAAGCAATCACCATGCCCTTTTTTTTATTGAATTTAATTTAACATAACGGATTTCAATACTTTGTTAAATTTCTTTTTTGTTACTTGTAGGGACAGCTTAATTTATTACTAAGTTTATTGATAACTCACATTGATAAGTAATAAGTAATTGGAATGAATTTGTCATGGTATTTAAATCCACAGAGGAAAGTTTAATTAATTCAATAAAAATAATGTTGTTTATCAAGTAAAGATATCTAAAATAGATTTGTCTAAAAAAAATTAATTTGAGGTTTTGGGAGATAACAGGGATCAAAACAAACTCAGCAGAAGAATGCATCCTGGCCATTGCAGTCACCTTTAAACTTAAAGTTGACAAGCGACTTTAAAAAAAAGCATGACAGCACATTAGAGATCACTCCATAAACAACATAAAATGTGGAAATAAAAAAAAGAGCAAATAGATGGGTGGATTATTTCTAAAACTTAATCACTGCACACAAGTGTTTGCCAGTATTCAATGTTTGATCATTTCATCAAATGAGCCCATACAATTTTATTAATTTCAACTAAACAGAAAATATATTCATTCTTTCAATGTACAAGCAGCTGCTGACATAGCTAAACAGTTATATTGACAAAATGGAGCCAATTAAAAAAAATGTGATTTCGTAGTCTTAGGTGAAAACCGATTTTTGCAGTATTGTTTTTTCAATAGGATAAATAATGCATGCTAAAATGATTATGATTTAATGCACTGAAATAGTAAGAGTAAACATATGAGTTAAATGTGACGTTTCAGTATTTTTAACTCAAGTTTAATTTCTAATTGCTATTCAGACTTATAGGACAGGAATAGCAATAACTTATTATAAATTAGGCGACAAATATGATTCATTTTGAATTACAAATAAATTATTTTCATTGAATCAAACTTGTAATTAAAAAAAATCTGTGAAATTTGAATAAAGAAAGGTATCATGCAGGTCATACCAAACTGCAAATACTGTCAATATCATAATTAAATGCATTAGACTATAAGATAAAATGCCACCAACATTCATAACCATGCAGCTTTTGAATAAAAAAGTCATTTTTAAAACGTTGTTAGTACCTGAACAATATAAAGGCAGGGGCACAGTGGAGCTCCCCCACCAATGCTTATCCCTATCAAGTTAGAAGTATCTTTTTTAATGTTAACCACACCTGATGTTACCATCATGCCCCTAAAAAAGGTTAGTAAGTTAGTTGGGAATCAGTTTTAAAATACAAAAGAAGAATAAATTATTCTTATCTAAAAGATCATCCCAAAATTAGTTAAATAAAAAATGTTATCAGGTTATTACAGGTTTTCAAAATAAGCTTCATGTCATTTCACTTTAATACACCTTAATTAAATACTACTCATAAATAAATGAACTTAAAAGAACTTTTCTTTTAGAAGAATTCTTAGAATTAATTAGAACTCTTTAATATAACATAAAATAATAAAAGTTAATTTAAAATGTAATAAAAGCAGAGGTTAGCAATAACACAATAATTATATCTGTTTTACTCATATATTTTTATTAATATTATTATCTAACTTGAGAACATACTAATAAAGCATTTAAACCATACTACATTACAATAAAAAACAGAATTACGAAATCGTCACAGAATCACTAGGTAAATTATTAAATTAATTAAGTTCAAATTAAGGAATGGAACAAATATTTCCTGATTCCAACTAATATTAAGAGGAAAACATCAATTCTAAATTGCATTTATATATTATTAACAATACAAAATAAGAAAATGTTGGTGAATAACACTACAGGTAGCTGAACTACAATACTTATGCAAACAAACCCTTATTTTAAGCTAGAAGGACTTTCATGGCACTGCAAAACAATATATGTACCCTAAGGAATTTTAAATTAATCTTAATTTTTCCCAATAAATCACCATTAATAAAAAACTTGTAACCAACAAAATTACAATCAGTCATGATAGAATTGATTTTAGTAGTTAAAGACCACTGAAAAACTGAATTGCAACCGTAATACAAACTCAAATTTTGTACCTAAAAATTCAATCATCTGAGAAATAAAGAATTAACTAAAATTGATAAAAAATAATTATTTTTGTTGACGTTCACTATCGGGTCATTCCATATCAAGTGGTCCAAAGTGGTTGCTCGATCATTTTAGAAAAAAATTATAATTTTACCACCAATTACATATGTAATCAGTAGTTCAAATCAATTTTTTAAAAATTTTTAGGACCAACCGTTTCAAAATGGCAGCCATTTTTGTTTCATCTTTCAGGCAGATTTTTGAGTTTTTAAGCTCTCACAGAAAACTCATTTTCTCAAGACCGGTAAGTCATAGACTAATAATTCTAATACAATTGTTTTCCTTAAAGTCTGTTCTATATTTCGTGTTCTCTTTATTATTTGAATATTTTGCAGTCGAATACTTAAAAAGTGCTATTGAAAACAACTGCTCTAAATTCTCAAAACACCGTTTTTGAGGGTAAGTTTTGGGTATAAGGGCATGTACGCCAAAGCTGATTTTTGGCATGATAATACACCTAACTAAGTAGCTTTCATTAAAAGTACTCTTAACCCGTATATTCTTTACCTAATTTTTTTATGAATTTTTAAAGTTCAGATTTTTTCATTTTATGTTAACTTTAGGCTCTAATATCTCTGGTGGGCCAGTTAATAAAAATCTATTTTTTTTACATGTTATGCTTACATGCAACAAAAACCTACTGCAAGAAATTTCAACCTGTATATTTGAGTTCATTGGTAGCTACGAATTTTCGAAAATAGTCATTTTCATGCTTATTTAACAATGAAGAAAAACTCATTTTCTCAAGAATGGTAAGTCATAGACTAATAATTCAAACACACCAGTTTTCCTTAAGGTCTGTTCTATATTTCGTGTTCTCTTTATTATTTGAATATTTTGAAGTCCAATACTTGAAAAGTGCTATTAAAAAAACTGCCTTAAATTCTCAAAACACCTTTTTTGAGGGTAACTTTTGGGTATAAGGGCATGTACGCCAAAGCTGATTTTTGGCATGATAATACACCTAACTAAGTAGCTTTCATTAAAAGTACTCTTAACCCGTATATTCTTTACCATATTTTTTTATGAATTTTTAAACTTCACATTTTTTAGTTATTTGTTAACTTTAGGCTCCAATATCTCTGGTGGGCCAGTTAATAAAAATCTATTTCTTTTACATGTTATGCTTACATGCAACATAAATCAACTGCAAGATATTTCAACCTGTATATTTGAGTACATTAGTAGCTACGAATTTTTGAAAATGGTCATTTTCGTGCTTATTTAACAATGCGTGAACTTGATCATACTTCATTAAAATTTTACTCTTTGTGAATTTTTTACTTTTAATAACCCTTATTAATTGTTTTGTTTTTACTTTCACTTACCTATATATGAAATATATAGTAAGTGGAAGTATTGCGATCGTGAAAAATTTCGACTTCCGGTTTTCAACGGAAATACACGTTTTGGGGTCCCCTGAGTCGAAATAACCAAGTCCCCCGAAATAACCAAGTACCGCGAAATGGTCTGTGTGTGTGTGTGTGAACAGGCTAGCTCAAAAACTATAAACCGTGCAAATCTGAAATTGGGTATTTAGTGTATGTATATGCCCGCGATGTGACAGCAAAAATTTCATCAAATTTGCTCAAAGGGAGGGGGTACTTTATTTAATAACTTTTTAAGTTTTTTTCGATTTTCTCAAAAACGGCTCTAATGGTTTTTATTAAACTGAGTATTTGATGAATTAATATGCCCGAGATATGACTGTAAAAACTTCATCAAAATTGATCAACCGGAGGGGGGACTTTACTTAATAAATTTTATTGTAGGATTTTCTTTAATGAAGGAGCTCTTCCGTGTTTAATATTTATTTATTTATTATTTTTTTCCCGACGTTTCGAGCTTGTGGCTCATCTTCTGGGGTTATCTTATCTTTAGTTGTTACATTTCATTCAAGCCATTTGTCAAACTTCTCTCTTTAACAGTATAAAAACACTTTTGTCTATTTTATTTTGTCATACATTTTATGGCCTGTTACACTGTCTTGACAGTGTATGACAGTCTCAAACTTCTCTCTTTAACAGTATAAAAATACTTTTGTCTATTTTATTTTGTCATACATTTTATGGCCTGTTACACTGTCTTGACAGTGTAACAGGCCATAAAATGTATGACAAAATAAAATAGACAAAAGTATTTTTATACTGTTAAAGAGAGAAGTTTGACAAATGGCTTGAATGAAATGTAACAACTAAAGATAAGATAACCCCAGAAGATGAGCCACAAGCTCGAAACGTCGGGAAAAAAATAATAAATAAATAAATATTAAACACGGAAGAGCTCCTTCATTAAAGAAAATCCTACAATTTACAGCACTCTTCCCCTCTAAGTGAGGAAAAAGATCCTTAGCAGAATAAATTTTATATAATTTTCACGTGTTTTTTTTATTTACCCAAAAACGGCTTTAACGATTTTGATAAAACTGGGTATTTGATTTATGTATATGCCAAAGATGTGATACCCAACATTTCATCAAAATTGGTCAAACGAAGGGGGCACTTTATTTCATAACTCTTTTACAACTTTTTACCTTTTTTTCGGTTATCTCAAAAACGGCTTTAACGATTTTCATCAAATTCATCGTGTTTAATGACAATTAGGTGTTCTTTAATATCAGGTAAGCTTTATTATTATTAAAAATGAGGAAGGGGTCTTTTTTGTTTTCCTATAAAGTACCTTTGTATTTGTTTATATGGAGAAATTATCTGTCTCTCGTTTCGCCTAAAAATAAGAAATGGCTAAATATGAGATATGAAAAAAATCAAGTAAACATATACAGGAGAAAAAAAGAAAAATATTTAGTCAACTCATAAAACACGTTGAGCCCACTCATGCAGAGTACGCCTTTAATGACAGACCATTGTTCATAATTAAAGCCAATCTGTTCATTTAATGGAAATTATTTGTTTCATGGTAAATGAAGTTTTCAACAACTACATAGAGAATTATAAAATCAGACGACTTGGAGTATTGAAACGTATGAGAAACAAAAGCAACAAATTAAATAAATTTGTATTCCTTTAACATATTTCTCTTAATAAGTATAAATACATATTTTAATTTTCAAATATCAATAAAGTTTTTTTTTGAACAATTAATTAAGCCTTACATAGTCAGAATACCTTAATCCCCCCACCCAGTCATAAGAATTTCTTTTCTGAATTGAAGAATTTTCTTGTGCTGCCTGATGTATTTTTTTGGAAATCTGATGATTATTTAATGAAATAATTTTATTTATTCACTAAATTTACTTTTATTCACTAAAATTTAACATTAGGCAGCCACAGCAAAGCGTGGCTTGGTTTAGCTAGTCAGAATGTATAATTGATCTGCAACATACCAAAAATGGATTGGGCAATTTATAAAACACATTGACTGCTTTTGGTGTTTTGAAAAAATAACATGCCTTTCATTGGAGTAAAAATATTTAAGAAATACTAAACTTTTTAACATAAGTGTTATAATCTTATGATATGTTTTTAATATCATAAGTGAGCAACAGAAAATGTCAACAGCTGTGCAAATCATAAAACTATCATAAAGTGCAAAAAGTGCTTTTAGGATTATTACATTTAAAATCTTTTTTAAAAGTTTAGGCAAAAAACAGCAATGATAGTAAAAGTTGAATAGGTAGCAATCGTTAACATAATATTAGAGAACTTAACAAGAATTAGGAAAAAAAACTGTAATAAAGTCTACCAGAGCACTGACAAAAATTCATTAGTTAAGCAGAAATAACAAAAATCTGTGGAGTGAAAGGGCTTTGGGAATAGAAATGAAGGACTTTAAAATTATGCCCTCGTAGAAGAGAATAAGCAGATCATACTTTTTTTTAATAGTATTCCAAAACATGGAATAATTATTTGTTCCAATTAACAAATAATTCAGTTAATAATTATTGAGTTTTAGTGTGATGCAGATCAGGAGCTAACATTCTACTCGATTTGAAACTTTAAATAGTTTAAAAGCCTGTTCTAACACTACTTCAGGGGGTGCTAATTTAAAAAAAAAAAATGTGTGGCTAACAATATCGAACACTAGGAATTTTTTTTAAGTGGTCACAAGGTCAAATGCTCATGCCTATCTTTTTATTTCTATTAAAAAACAAACAAATAAATAAAAAAAAAAGCCATGCCGCCCTTCTAGTTCAAAACTATAGAAAGGATCTAAACAAAATATTTTTTAAATAAATGCATATTATTAAGCCTGTCCTAAGGGTGTAAATAATAATCTTTTAATAATAAACAGCAGCAAAGCAATATTTTTTCAAATGTGATGTACTAAGGACTAGAGATCAGTTCAAAATGCAAATGTGTTCATCCTGAAACAAAATTTGTTGCTTAAAAAATAAAAATATATAACACGTCAATTAATTTACTACTTTTAAAGAGTGTAAATTACATTTTATCCTGGTAAGGAAATGTGGTGTGCTGACCCAAAAGAAAAATATTTTCTTCTGAAAGATATCCACTGAAATAATAATATAGTTGAAAACAATACTTAAACTATAATAAATCATAAAATGAGAATATATAATATATAAATAATGTCTTAACCAATCAAATTTTAACTAATAATGTTTAATTAATATGGTATCCTTGAAGAGGGCATCTATATGCAAACATTTTACTTTTATTGCAGCATATAAGAGAAAAAAGTGGATTGGCATGTATAAATTTAAATCAAATGATAGATAGCAATAATATTCCTAAGATGGATTTTCATTAGCATCCACAACTAGTTATATTTAAATATCAAACAAATGATGTTCTATTTTATTAATTAAATTATTAATTATTAAAATATTAAATAATAGGATACATATTTATAATGAACAAAAGTACCATAGATGATGATATCTTAAAAGCATTTTCTAAAATTTTAATAAAAAATTTATAAATATAACACTTACTTGTTCAAGTGGTTTCCTGATGACCCTCCAGTTATTTCAGTAGTGTCTTCTTTAATGGTTGATGATTCATCTCTATTAAAAAGTACTTAAAAGATATTTTATACACACAACATTCCTGACATTTTTCATGATAAATTTTAAGCGAATGTCAATTCCACTACTAGGATGAAAAAACTAATAAAAAATAAGTTTATCATTTAATTCAACAAAGATGAAGTATAAGAAAAAAAAAAAAAAGAAAAAAAATTAAATATTCAACATCTTTTAATAACCCTTGGTAATATAAGTAGCAAGTAAGCATAAGGTTAATATATAAGTACATAATGAATGTGTCCTGCAGATGGATTTAAAAGGCAATGATGAACATCATAGAACTACCTGAATTTAAATGAAAAATACCTAGTTAGAAATATAATGATTATATAAGAAACATAAGACAACCATCAACTTAATTTGTCTGAATTTTTTTTAAAAAAATTAATTTTTTAAACATTTTCCATGATACATTTTATATAACCAGTTATTTATGAATCAAATCTGCCCTGCCTGTGATAGTTAACACTCAAAATTATGATTGGGGACAATCTGATATAGATATATAAAACGATTAATCATTGTAAATTCATAGGAACAGTTCAAAAGACCACCAATTGAATTTTTTTCCTATGGAGTTGAGGAACATTTCAATTTCACATTCAAATAATGCCAAGAATTGAACAGTAGCAGTTTTATGTTCTCATTTTTTTCTGGGTGATATGAATATTTTTCAGCACTGGAGGAAAAGGTAATGTTCAAATTGGTATGATTTTGCCACAAAGCATTGTTTTCCAAAAAGTGGTCCACTATCCATCCATATGGGTTCCACAAGATTCATTGGAAAATTTGTGCAAACATCACTTCAAATTAAATTAAAAATATTTGTCGAGCCACAGTAGATGAAATGAAATGAAATTTCATACACTTAATCAAACACAAACTAGAGCTTAAAGTCCCCTTAAAATTAAATCGATGGAATTTCCAACCTTAATAGTACTTAAAATTCTCATCAGATCCCTGCGAAATATGAAGGAGTGGCTACGAATTTCTTTGTTTTAGAAACATGCTTTCTTGACAATCAAATATATAAATTTTCCACACATTTATTCATTAAGGGGGATCCTCAATATTTTATTTTATTTTATTTTGGCACATTAATTCACTTGGAATAACCTAGGAAGGAGTGATTATTGCTTAGACAAAACCAGGAAGGCATTTACCCTTATCCCTCCGATCATAAAAATTATGAAAAACAAATAGCCATAAATTTCTGAAACAATTAATGCCATTTGTTAGTATTTTGATGACGATAAAGAAACTGTTGTTAAGGGAACTAACCTCTTTGGAGGAATATTGTTGGACTAAACTAAGAGGAGTGTGGTTATAATTAACGCATGTTTTATAATGTTATAAGCTAATGTATAATGAAGATTTTGATACTAAACCGTCAAGAGGTGCTTAAAGAAGAATGTGAACCATTTTGTTGAACTATTGGAGCATTGATCAACTCCATTGGAGAGCGGGTACGTCCCAGAGAAACTTATAATTGGTAGAAAAGTAGGGTGACATTACTGGGTGAGCAGAGGCTTCTTAAACCATCTTGGAAAGGACTAGACCGGTATGGACAGTTTCTTAAAGAAGCAAAAGAGAGGCATAAGGCGTACTTAGATAAACACTATAGAGCTCGCCCTCTACGTCAGTTAAGTGTGGGTGAATGAGTGTATGTGAAGGACACAAAAATACGGCTTGGTTTTTTTTATTTGCTTTGATAGTTAGAGATTGCTTAGTGGAAGCCCTTAGTAAAAAGAATCGCCGGAACAGAACCTTTCTTATCCAAGCAGCCTAGATGGAATTTGAGGAAGATAGACCGAGTGCGATCAACATGAAAATGAAAACATCTGAGAGATAATCAATAAAGCCTATATTATTAGGTATTTTCAAGCATGATCTGTAAAAATCATACCAATCCTTAATCCTTATTAAATAGAAACATTGCCACAATCACGATTAAATTAATAAATTAAGTACATGATTCAGTATTTTGTGTAAATTATAATCAATTTTATTTATTTGTAATCAACACCATTTTGCACCTTAGTGAAAAAAATAACACTTTTTTTGTTCTTCCTTTCTTCTGGTGAGTGATATTGCAAATGAAAACGGAATAGAGATTTAGAAGTAGTACTTACTTAATCAATTCTGTTATTACTACCATTGTTATAGATAAAATAATTTAAAATGTGTAGAGGAAACTGATTGTCACATCAGCACCTCCATTTCAGAATTCTAGACCTGATCCAAACAACTTATTTTTTGTAATCAAATCATATTTTATAAACTAGATACTTAGGGAAAACCAACTCCAATTAAGACTGTAACAATAACAAGTCTTAGTAGGCCTTGCGTCAATTAGTGTTGTAGTAGAAGCAAGAGGACTGAGTTTCTAAAATTCAAATAAAGTTATATCCCTTATGCTAAAGGTGATTAACTTAAAATAACTGATCTATCCTGTCCTTAAATGTAAACTTGAATCACTATTAAATGTATATTTTTTAACTAGATTTCTTAGTTCAAATCAAAGAGTCATCTCATAGAAATTAACTGATTGAGAGTGATAAAGTGTCACTGGAAGAATTAAAAATATTTTATTCTTAGAGCCTTAAAACCTTAGAGCCGATCATTTATTAACTAAGATTGAAATTTAAATTATTAACAATATTAAAATTATTACATACAATTTATCTTCAAAATCAAAAAACCTTCTAGATGAAATCGCTCTTTGCACTATCTGAATTGGTGTATAATTAATGTCACTACTTTTTTCCATTGATAACGGTTAATTTCAAGTAATTAAATGAAAAAATTATACTGATACTACCAAAAACTAAATAAAAATAAGAAAACAAAAACAAGAAAGATAAAGTAATAATAAAAGAAAGGGAACGTATGGCAAGGCAATGTGTAAATTTTGAAATAAAACCTTGATAACAGAACAGTGATAACGATACTTACAGTTTATCTTCTTCTAAAAAGTAATCGTCTTCCAAATCGAGCATTTTCTAGAAGCAACTATAGGCAAATAAAGCAAAACCTAAGCAATGATGGGGAAATTATAGGAAAAATTCTGTATAGTATTTAATCAAAATTAACCTAATTAAATAATGTTTTCAAACAGCTGTCAAGGGTATACAAGAACGACATAGGCCGAGGTGACATTGTGCGCTTGCGCCCAATTGATGAGTGCGCTTTTGACAGGGCGCAGAGCACTTAGTAGGCGTTGTTGCCGAATTCAGAGATTGTGGAATTTATTCAACTCTGTATCTATCATTTAACGGTCACCCTATTCACTTTTATAGTACTATAGTTTAATTTGTGTAATGAATGGTGAAGTGAAGTGATAACGTGGAAGTAATGGGAACGTTATTAAGTGGCCAGTTATAATTGGTAAAAAAATACTAGATTTGTTTTTTTTCTTTCAGGTGATGATATAGATAGTTATTTGGCTTCATTTTGTACTTTAGGATTTGTTATAATTTAATATGGCTTCTAATTATTATTCTTTTCCACTATTTATGTAACCCAAAGACCTATTTGAGGTTATATTTTTCATAGTCTTAATTGCTATCCTCTTTAGAAATTTCTTCTGTCAAAACATTGATAGATTTTGATTTCCTGTTCTGTGTTTCAGTCATATTTTCTCTCTAATAAATATCCAATTTATCCTGACAGTGGATAACGTTTTAAATTTATCATTTATTATTTGGAGCTATTCACACTAACTACTGATTTTATTTTTCTCAAGCACCAAATACATTATATAAAGTATCAAATCAGCCAGTATTACTGAACTGCCAGTTATATCCATATTTTTTGAACTATTTTATCTATGCAATCTATCCAATTCAAATCAATTGCTTTTCTGCAATGGTGTATGAATGTGTGTATTTATTGCATTGTCTCTTAATTTAATGTTGCTGTCAATGTTTTTAATTGATTGATTTATACCTTTAACTTCAATAATTTGTATTGATTATACAGATCAATTTCTCTTATTAATAACAATCCTTATCTTGGAGATATGTGAATTTTATTCATTATATCAATATTAAATTTTGTTTACTGGCAGTTCTTACCTATTCTTTGAAAAAAAGTTACTAATTATTACTGATTATGGAATCAAAATTTACCATCTAATCCTCCAAAATCATATACGCACCCTTATTATTCTCAACTATGAAAAGTGGGTTTACATACAGAATTACCTCTATGAGCTTTTGATATTCTAACTACAACTACATCTGAGAAAATTTGTTGCCAGTATCATTAAAAAATGCCTGCTTGTTTTGTTGGCATTTAAATTTAAATAGTATCTTCTTAAAAATATCAGCCTTCTTTAAAATTCCCCAAATAACCTGTTGTTAACGGCCTTGCCTCCCCCCTCTTTTCTTTGGAATTATAGTTATATATTTTCAAATACATTACGAGTTCCCTGATTGATTAATAATTTTTTTAAACTATCTTCATGTTTATCATATTTCTTAATTTACCCTAATCATTGACAACCATGCCTTTTTTTTTTTTTTTTTCGTTACTCAAATCCATATGTATCTGTTTTTGAAAAAGTAAAACCTATGACATCTATAGTTCACACTGTGATAAACAGGACTTTTCCACTCCTATGACAATTTTCCAGTTGAGATAATGTGAAAGGTGACCTTTTAGTTAGGAAAATGTCTTCATTCATCAGTGATATCATTAGAAATATATATTGTAAAATAAGTATACAATTAATTTCATAATTAGTAAATAAAACAACTTTTTATATATTTTTGGGGAACTAAACCAAATAAAATTAATGTATACCCTGAACCTAGTCAATTTGTTTTTTTCATTTTATATTATTAGTTCAATAAATACTTTTATCAGCCTAATTTTTGTAATTATATTATCTTTCATCAATTAATATAACACATTTTTCAAAAAGTTATTTCCTTGGTACTTATTTTTGTTATTTTTTTTTTTTTTTAATTAAGAATTGTATGTATTAAGTTTGAAAATGAAACTTGTCCTTTTAAAATCTGTTAAAGAAAAAAACTTCTAGTTTATTCAAATTAATTTAACTAATTGGCGTTATGCTTAAGCATCTTTGTCTTATATGAATAAGAGAAAGATTTGCAATACTAATTGCTTCTTTAGAACAATACACCTGATGGCCACATTTGAGAACTAACATTTAACATGTACATATTTTTCAATAAATTACTAGTTATGCTTCAAATATATTTATTTATTTCTTTAAACATAATATTTTGTCGCATGGTTAATTTCTCATACATTTTATTTTTTACTCTAAATTTCATTGAGGTGACCAAGGAGCTAAATTCATACATTGATGCTTTAAAAATTACCATTAACTGTCGTTTTGTTTAGCTAAAAAAATGAAATTTTTCTTTTTATATTCTTAAACAATTGAGTTGTTTATTAACAAAAATAAAATGAGCTATGAGTTATATGAAGCAATCATTGATTAAGGAAAGTTTCAGGAAGACCTTATATATCTGGAAAGGCGCTCCATTTTCGGCATAAGAATATTTAAATAGATGGGTGGCTATTTCTTTGAATTTATGTCTTCATTAAATTTATGTTGTGTTTATTGTTTATAGAAACTAAACCAAAAATTTTTCATAATTTGTAATCCGCAACTCTTTTAATTGATATATTTATTAATTTGATTAATTTATTAATTAATTGATGTATTTATAATGATAAATTATAGCGAAGTGATATTACCCATAGAATGTTTTTTGAATAATGTAACTTTAAAAATTCTTCTTTTATTAGTGATTTTTTTTTTTAAACATCAAGCCTCTTATAAATCTATAAATAATAATAATTACTATAAATTTAATTGTATGAAAGCTAAGCAGAGTAATTTTTATTTTGAACAAGGACCGAGTACTGAATACATGGTTTAAATTATCTACATAAAGTTAGTATTAAATCTAAAAAATGGAAATCTGGTGCTGTACACATATAAAACCATACAACTTTCACTTTCCACCATTCTTACTTCGACTACAAATAAATATTACGTTTAAAATGGTGTGCCACCAAAAGGGGATTCAAAATTTTTTTCCCTCAATGACAATGGTTTTGTAGAAAATGGGAAACCGGAATCATGGAAAAATCTGTATCTATAAGACAACTGTATCATCATGGCTCCAAAGATTAAGTAGTATTAAGTATACTTACAAGTATATACACCCTGAAGAAGTATTTTTGACGTGGCTACTAACACCTATTCTTCAAAAAAAACTCACTGAATAATAATCTGCTACAATTTTTTTTTTTTTTCAATAAATCTTTTTTTCCGTATAAATAAAGATAATCAATCTTAAACTGCTTCATAATTTCCTGCATTTCTCTATTCTACCACTTATCTTTTAATTCAGCATATAATCTTTCTTATATTGGCTGCTAAAATGGTTCCTAATAGGAATCGTTTGGCTCATAATCTGATCCCACTCTCTGCCAAATAAAAAATATTTAATTTGGCATTATGCTGAAGTATGATCAAGTCTAGAGTTTTCAGATATATGAATCATTAGAAAAGTTGCAGAGCTTATTTAATTTTAAAACTGTTTTTGTTGCTTCATGCTACCCAAAACTAAATGGGTCTTTGGAAACTGCCTCTAAGCTGTTAGAGAAATTTACATATGTTACAGCTGCATTTCAAGTATTCTCTGGATAGGCCTACTGGCCATCAATCTTGTAAAAAGACTCCAGGTGTTGATCGTAAAGTCTACAATCTAAGGATATTTCTCTGCTCTTAGACGTATGAATACATGATAAGATGGAAACTGCCTCTCTGAACTAGCCAAAATGTAGCTCTCAGGAGTTGAATTTTTTTTTTGGAAGGCACAAATAACAGGATTTTTAAAAAATTTAATTAGCTTCCTTGGCTTAGCAGGAAATTGATTCCATTGAATTTTTCAAATAAATAGATCAAGTTTGTGACATTTCTGAATAATAAATATTTGTTTCTCAGATGGACATCTTTCTCTTCAAGGAACCCAAGATTCTAGAACCTGTTATGGTTAGGGTTTTCGGAGAGCCAGTGAACTTCACTTAGTAGTAGAAGCATGCCATCAAACTCTTTGTAGTTGTCCTAGAACACTTGTGGAAACAGTTGTTCATTGAGAGATTTCCGCCGGTGTTGTTCACAGGCAATATGCCATATTGTAACGATTTTTGCTCCTAAATATTGTCGATGAATCACGCAATGATCATCAGTCATTAAAAATAATCTTTAATTTATCAAAAATGGATTTATCTTCGTTATCTAACCAACCATATAGCAAATATTAGTATAGATGAGGCTGTATGGTGTCAAACTCTTTGCAGATGGAAGTGGCTTTATATATTTTGATAGATTATAAGAAGCTATTAAACCTCTTCTCTTTCTGTTGATGAGCTTATGAGAAAACCTGAGACCCAAGGAGCTTTCACGAACTTGTCCCTCGATGTCATAAAAAACTATAAATAGCTTATCAGGTTAAACTTTTTTTTCCCCGAGGCTAAATTCACTGCAACCACCATGGGTCTATTGTGCGCCTAAGTTTAGCCTGAGTTCTAAATTATTATTTATACACTGTCAGTAAATTTTAGTATGCTTGCTGGATTGACTAAGTCATTTGAACCTGGATCGGGTATGGTTTCCCTACCAAATAGCCTGAATCTTAGTTGAGCGAATCTATCGCACCAACATATCATGTGATTAGCTGTTTCATTCTCTTTGCTGCAGAATCTACATATAGGTGACTCTGCTAGCTTGAGTTTGTACATATGTTTACTGGGTTTACAGTGTCCTGTATAGATCGCTGTTATTTTTTTAGTACTTTCCCGTCATAGTTAAGTAGCATCTTGCTTCTATTAGCAGAATAGCCTTCTAGAAAGAGTTTGGAGTGATAATGGTTTTTATCATTCAAATATTGTTTTTTATATGCTCCATAAATTTCCCCAATCCTTCTTTTGGCATAGCTAATGCTAATTCCAACAACTGGTTCTGGGGTTATGGATTTTTTTGCGGAGCCTTCCCTTGCTAGTTCCTCCGCTTTTTCATTTCCATGGATTCCAGAGTGTCCTGCTACCCATTCCACTCTAAGTTTATTAGTTTCTGGTAATTTTTTGAGCGTAGTAATGCAGGTTTTTACTACCTTCGATTTTGTTATTTGATTTCTTATTGCCCCAATCGCTGCTTGACTGTCGGTGAATTATCTTTTTATTGATTGTTTTCTCAGTCAGCAGCTCTGAAGCTCACTGGCTAATAGCAAGTACTTCTGATTGGAAGACTGAAGCATATTTTCCTGGTAATATTGAGATACCATCTTTGGATATGTCTTTTCTCCAGATTCCTGCTCCTGAACCTGTTTTAGTGAGCAAGCCATCCGTTATAACAATTTATTCCTGTATAAGGTTTATGTGGTTCCTTTTTATTGATTTTCATTTGATATTTAATTTCTAGGAATTCTCGAGTTTGTAAATCCGTGTGCATTGATAGCACTCTGTCATTCTCGATTTTCTTGAATATTTCCCAGTGTCCTCCACCTGTTTTTACTTTGGAGTGGTTATTTTGTTTTACAATCCTGTAAGAGAATTTCATTGCTTGAGCCTCCACCTATATCTGCAGATTTAGCATCACCTCCATTGCAGCTGTTGGTGTGTTTCTCATTGCACCAGTCGGCATGAGGCATACTGTCGCTCTGTAGTTTATTTAACATGATCTTGTTCTTACCAACTCCTGCTTTGTGCCACCAAAGCGGGGCTGAGTAAAGAATCATTGGCCTTATTGCTGTAATGTAAAGCCAATAAACCATTTTTGGTTGTAGCCCCCAATTTCTGCCTATAGCCCTTTTACAGGCCCATAGGCATTTTAGAGCTTTATTGGTTGTAATTTTTATATGTTGATACCAGTTTAATTTATGGTCAAGTGTGACACCTAAATGCTTAACTTCTGTTGTGGGTGTCAACTGAAAACCATTTATCTCTGGAAGTCTGATGTCTATTTTTTTCCTCTTTGTGAAGAAGCAGATGTGAATTGATATTTAATCCATTTTGTTTGCACCAATCATTTAATATTTTGATTACATTTATTAGTAGGTCAGAGAGTACGCTTTGATGTTTGCCTTCAACTATAATTGCTATATCATCTGCATATCCCTGTGAGTAAAAGTCTGCGTTGTTTAGTTTGACTAGTAGTGAGTCCACTACTAGGCACCAGAGTAACGGTGAGATCACGCCACCTTGGGGACACCCTTCCCTTGGTTTAATCCATAGTTTGGCATGTCCCAATTCAGATAGTAGTATTCTTTCCTCCAGCATCCTTTCTATCCATCTGGAGGAAAATTTCTATATTTCTTTCCCTTATCAAATTTTTTATGATGTAAGGTGTTTTGTCAAAGGCACCTTCGATGTCAACAAAGGTGCCTACTGTTATTTCCTTTTGATTTATGGATTTTTCTATCCTTCAGATCAGATTGTGCAATGCTACTTCACAGGCCTTACCTGCTTGGTATGCATATTGCTTATTACGTATCGGCTTCGTTTCCGATATTTGCTGTCTCATATGTCTGTCAACAATCTTCTCCAACCTCTTCATTAGGAATGATGACAGACGTATGGGTCTGAATGATTTAGGATCTTGATATGTTTCTTTTCCTGGTTTTGATAAGTACCGAATTTTGGAAACTCTCCATTCTGTTGGGATATATCCCATTGCTAAGCTTCCTTTAAAGAGTTTTAAGAGGTGAGGTCTTAAAATGTCCAGTCCTTTCTGTATTATGGCTGGAAAAATACCATCTGTGCCAGCTGATTTGAATGGCTTCAAGGTGTTGATTGCCCATTCAAGAGCACTGCTGGTAACTAAGTTGTTTGCACTTCTCCACATAATTGCAACATTAGTTGATTCAGTGTGTGTGGAGTGGTTTCTGGTTGTCATAGTTTCTGCTTGTTAGGAAATTGGGTTCTTGCCATGGTTTCAAGGGTTTTCATCTCGATTGTGGTAAATTCCCCTTCCGCCCTTAGCGTTCCCGATGTTTCCTGTTCAGTTTTGTTTAATATTTTTTTCACCCCGCTTACTTCTGGAATGTTGTCCACTTCAGAGCAAAAATTCCTCCAAGCCTGTCTTTTAGTGTTTCCGACAGATTTGTGATATCTTGTGAAGGCTTTTTTTATAGGACTCCCATCTGCCAGTTTTTTTGCTGCATTGAACAGTTTCCTAGTTTCTGTTCTTTGCTTTTTTAGTTCATTGTTCCACCATGGAACCTTCCTGTTTGATTTTTTGATTTTTGGTTTATTGCTATGAAGGTATGATTCCATTATCGCAATTGTAATTGATGAGTTAAGACAGTCCGATTGCCACTCGTTTTGTGCTTCTTTTGGACATTTTCTCATCATTTCCTTAAGTTTTGTGTAGTACATTTCCCAGTCTGTATTCCTAGGGTGTCTTACTTCACATTATTGTTTTGTTTGTCCAGTAGATCAAATCTTATATATTTGTGATCTGAGCCTGTTTCCTCGTTGGAGGCGTGCCAGTTTGTGCTTTGCCTACTGATTTCTAGTGAAGCAAAAGTTAGGTCTATTATTTCTGATCTTAATTTATTGTGAAAGGTGGGTTCACGTCACTGTTCAATATTTCGAGATCGTAATTTATGGTGAATTCAAGTACTGACTCAACTCTTTGGTTAGTATTGTTGCTTCCCCAGATATCGTGATGGGCATTACTATCTAGAGCTGAAATTATGTTTATTCCATTTTTGTTTTCTCCATCATTTCTTCAAGTATGGCTGTGGGGTACTTTTCCTCGTATGGTAAATATCCCACCAGCATAATGATGGTTTTGCCCCCTTTTGGGGTATATTTTATAGCAACTATGTCTCTAGAACAGAATTGCCACAGAGGCAATGGTTTTAATTCGTTTTTATACAAGATGAATGCTCTGGGACCGTCATTTGTGGGCACAATTCTTTATCCAGGTAAATTCAGCCCCTTGACCCTACCTTTTAGTAAATAAGGTTCTTGTATAAAAATAATATCTATGTCGTTACCTTTTATATACTGTTGCAGGACACCACTTGCTGCTATACAGTGGTGTAGATTTATCTGCAGCCGTTTCATATTCTTATTGTTTACCACCAGGTGGTTCCCCAGGGTTGGAGTTTCATCTTCCAGCCTGGTTTTCGCCAGGTCTTTAGATCTCGCTCCTCCTCGCACCGCCTCCCTGTGGGCTGTGCCTGTGTTTGCCTCTTCCTTTTTTCCCAGTGATTCTGGGTTCTGGGTTTTCCCTTCGGATTCAGTTTTAGCCTCTTCCCTAGGTAGTTCCCCTTCTCTCGCATGGGGTTGCTACTGAGCTGACTTCCAAGGGTTCGGTCGGCTCCTCAGAGATTTCCATCTTCTCTTCTTCTTGTATGGCTGCTGGTATCGTTCTAATCTGTCTGAACTGAATCAGTTTCATACCGCAGCCAACTTTCATGTCTATCTTTTAGGCATTCCAAGCTTGGCTACGGTACAAGGCAGTTTATTGCCTTAAAAAAATAACACTAACAATAAACATAGAAGCAGGTTTGAAATGGTACTATAAATACATTGTATTACATTAATGAAACCTTATTTTACTACCGAGTTGATTGAAATTGGTAACAATATTCAAGGAAGAGAATCAAATCAGTGCTCGTATAAATCGGTTGAGCTATTCTTATCAAAATTGGAATGAGATGAGAGATTATTAATATAAATAGCAAAGGAAAAATCATACTAAATGGATGGTATGAGAATAAAGGTAGAACTATGATTCTTATACATCGGTTCTTAGTCAAAGTTTAGATAAACAAAATACTGTATTTGATCTTCGAAATCAAGCTTACATATAGAGGAAAAAAAAAAAGATCTTGAAATTTCAGGTTAGATAAAGAAAAAAGTAAAATCAAATAAATATCATTATTTGAATTTTATGTTTCTCATGAAATAAAGATAAAGAAACCTACCACTATATTACTATCTCTGTAAAAATTATATATAATCGATTCTGAAACCTTCCATGGGTTGTTCAAGATACAGGTTAAAAATATGTATAAAAGCCAAAGAAAGAATAAGTAAAATGACCCAGTGCATTATGATATATTTTATATTATTAATTTTTAGTATTTTAATGCAATTATTATTTGTTTAATTATAAGTAATCAAGTGATATAACTTTATTTTCTTGCTGGGAAAGATCATTATTGTAGGGTACTTATGTGAACCTTTGTTTTTGATTTAAGCTTTGTTGTTTAAATTTATTTTAGAGGATAAAAATTTGCATGATTCAACAGTTGATGCTTTAACTGATAGAGATGCTTTTGATTTTGGGTGTAAAAAATAAATAAATAGGGTATAGTGTATGACTAGTGCCTAATGCATGTTTGCAGCTGCGGGAGGCGATGGAGCGGAGCAATTGTGGGCGAGTTGGTGGGTATGATGGCAAGATAGCTGGACTTTATGACTTAGAAGCAACTCTTGGAAGGGGCCACTTCGCTGTTGTTAAGCTTGCACGGCATGTCTTCACTGGTGAGAAAGTAGCAGTCAAAGTAATTGATAAATCAAAACTTGATGGTGTCTCCAAAGCTCATCTTTTCCAAGAGGTAAAAGAATAATATTAACTTGAACATTGCTAAATAGGATTTGGATGAAATCTTGAAACAAAAATAAATAAATAAATATATATATATATATATATATATATATTTAAATTTTTAAAAAACTTGAATATTTTTAAAATTCACAATTAGTTTTTATAATGATTCAATTTTTAAATCTCATAAAATATTTACTTGTTTAAGATATTATGAAAAATATATATTTCAAATAATTTAATATTAGGGCACTCACTAAAATTTTGGAAAACCTTATGTTATGATAATGTTTAGTACATATGTGTGTATTATATAATCAAACATTCTTATTTCAGGTCAGATGTATGAAGCTAGTACAACATCCCAATGTTGTCCGGCTTTACGAAGTTATTGACACCCAGACAAAGCTGTACTTAGTCCTCGAGCTAGGGGATGGAGGAGATCTTTACGATTATATTATGAGGCATGAAGCTGGCCTATCTGAACCACTTGCTAGGGAATACTTTTCTCAGATTGTACGAGCTATTTCTTATTGCCATCGACTACATGTCGTTCATAGGGATCTGAAACCTGAAAATGTTGTATTCTTCGAAAGAGCTGGTGTTGTCAAACTTACAGACTTTGGGTAAGATTTTTTTTCTGGTGAATTGTATGTTAAAGTGTATTTCATGTATTAATTTATTTTGCACCCCTTTGGATACTTTGATATAAAGATAAAGGAAAGGGACATCAGATTGATTCAACACACCTTATAGGATTGTAGCAGTTTACTCTATGGCTGCTAAGGATTTATGTACTAGTCCGGTGGTCACAATGCTGTGTGCCACAGACTGATATATTTGAACTGCTTCTTTAGTGTTCGGCTGCTACAAACTTAAATGTCAATTCTTCGACTACAGCTATCTGTAGACTATTTATAAATTGAATTTTCCTTCGAAGCTAATGGAGGGAATATGAATTCATTTATGTCATTTTTAGCTTCTTTGTAGTCTTTACTGTCCCTGTACCTCCTCCATGACTTTTTAACTGCCGTGTAAAATTTTCCCTATATCTTTAATTTACCCTGCAAAGTTCTTCACTATATGTTCTGTTTTATTATGGAATAGTGAAGTGCATCAATATGTATGAAATATTTATTCTTTAAGAATTTTTTGCTGGTAAGAGCGAATTGAAAAGGATTATTCTTCGGATCATGATATTTACAAATTATGATGTTAAATGTTTAAAGCAACTTGAAAATGTTGAGTATGTGTCAGAAAAAGTAAAGGGCATGAAATAAATCGTATTTTAAAGTAAGCAATGCCACTTTATCCAGTATTTAGAAATATATCTCCTAATTAAAAATTATTCAATAATAATACAGTCTTTAAAAGCTCTTACAATAATTAAGTCTAATAATAAAAATAACCTGCTTTAATCAGTAGAATAAAAAATTATGTTAGGAAAAAAATTATTAAACAAAGAAAAATGTTTTAACTCTGCCTATGTTGGTCCTTATAAGGATCAAAAGGAAGATGGAAAAGGTGATTAGAAGATCTAGCAGAATTACTAGTGTCTTCTCGTTATTTGATTTTTAGCAAAATTTTTGGTATCCACTGGGCGCTATCTCTCTCATTCCTACCCATCCATGCCATGTTGAAAACAATATAGCTCATTAGCTAATTGTAACAGTTTACAGGTGCACATAAAGTGTTTCAATTAATTAAAAAAATTAGTACTGCTCAATAGCTAATATATGAAATCTGATATGTATTTTATTCATTCAACTTCTTTTATTCTAAAAACAATCTTTATTTAGTTTCAGCAATAAGTTTTGCCCTGGTCAAAAGCTTGAAACATCATGTGGTTCATTGGCTTATTCAGCTCCAGAAATTCTTCTTGGTGATTCCTATGATGCTCCAGCTGTTGGTAATTTCTGAAAACTATTTACTTATTGTAAATATGTACTTCTATTTTGTTTTTATTATTTCTATTTCTCGATCTTTTTTTTTTTTTTTTTTTTTTTTTTCTCCTAGGCCTTTAAATAAAAGATGTTGTAAGCCGTTTTAAATTGCATTTTTGAAGGTTTTCATTGAGGGAGGTATACCTTTATCCTCCACTCTACCTCATCTCAGCCCTCAATATCAGTCCAAATTCGGCAGAGATTGTTGGTGGCATAACCATTGGATCTTTGAGCTCTTTTGGCACTGTTATTATTGTTTCATTTTAATTTATTTTTTACATGTTTGTTATGAGTTTAACATAGTTATTTCCTATGTAAATGTGAATTATGCAAATCCCAAATTTAAATGAGTGGAAAAATAAAATATAAGTAATTCACCGTTAACGTGAAGGTTTTGAAAATTTTTATTGAGGGAAGTATACCTTTATCCTTTATACTTGCCTTTATCCCCTATACCTTTATCAAATCGCATATTGATTTCATCAGAATATTACATTAAAAAATTAAATATAAGTTAAGCGCCAATTACCCCAGGCTAGTTTATTATCTGCTAGTTTGCAAGTTTAGAAGCAGGCAAGTCGGTTAGTGGTACACTTATCAGCAAGTAAGATGACACATATAACCTCACAATCAGTAATCTATAGAAGTAGCCCTGCTTTTAACTTTACTATCCACTAGTTGGCTAGTGATCATGATGACACTGTGCTGTTTTATTGGTAGATTGTAAATTCACCAACTAGCAAATAGTAACCTAGTGCAGTTGAGGCTTTATCTATCTAAATCATATTTTTGCATGTTTTCTTTATGTTAAGTTTTAGGACTTCAATGTGCTATTAAGTATTAATTGAAATTTTTATAAATTTTAAATCTAAAATATTAGATTTTACTTGTGATTTAAATATTACTTGTGTTACATAGTTCTACCTTGTTACAGATGTTTGGTCCCTCGGAGTTATATTATATATGCTTGTCTGTGGTCAGGCACCTTTCCAAGAAGCAAATGACAGTGAAACGTTAACCATGATAATGGATTGCAAATACACCGTTCCTAATCATGTATCAGCAGCATGCAAGAATTTGATCGGGAGAATGCTTGTTAGAGAGCCCGAGAAGAGAGCTACACTAGAGGAAATAGCAGCAGATCCTTGGGTGAAAGTGGATACCAATGAACTATCAGTCCCGCTTGTATCAAGCCGCACACTTACTGAGGCAGACCATGCTTCAATAGTCCAGAAAATGGTCGCTGGAAACATATGTACCAAAGAAGAAATTATGGAGTAAGTACTTAAAATTTTATCTTTTAATTTATTTTGCATAATTTTATTCATCTGTTTTAATAGGAGCAACTTATCTTTTCTAATTAAAGTTAATATTTCAAGATTAATTTTATAAAAACATTTATAACATGCATAAATGTTATTTTATTTTATTGAAGCCTGATGATAGGGATGAATCCCAGAAAAGTTTAGTGGCCTAAGTGAAGAAATTAATGAATGTTATTTTTGGATGTGTTGTGCATGGAAAATTTCCTCTTAGGATTTTTCAAACATTCTAACCATATCTAAGCATAGTTAATATTTTAATTATGTTATTCATTTAATTCAAAGGGAGTGCCTTAGAGTATACTAACCAAGGTTCACTATTTACTTTTTTTCTCCTGTATTTTTCCATCTTCTTTTTTTTTCTGGCATGCACATAGATGCACTATGGTCTTATGGTGCATTTAAAACCCTCCCCTTGCAGCTTTTGCTGCAAATATATATTTCTAATAATTTATTGCTTAACTAAATTACAATAAAGATTAGGAAGAAGTCCAATGAAGGAAAGGCGTCATTTATCGGAATAACAAAATACAGTAAACACTGCCATGGCATGAGAATAAAGAAGCATTCCAAATAAAAGAGTCGTAGTGTCTAGGTTTCATATTATGAAAAATTTTTAAATTTATTTTGAAATACCTAGAACATCGATATAGGCAGAGACGAACAAATCTTGTTTATCTTACCCCACTCCTCCGTGCATATTTTTATTTATTAAATGCTTACATACATATAAAACTATATGAACAATTTTTTGTTTTATAATATTATGTTAAAATCCTTTAACTCAATATTCTTTTAATACGAAAAAATATTCCAGTCCCCTATCTTTTGTGTTCAACGATTTTCAGTGAATTATTGTGTATGAACTTTTGATCCGGACCTATTTTTTTTTTTAATATATGGTCAATTATCAACTATCCAATGAAATTAAGACAATTCTGTAATTTAAATTCATTACTAATCTTTTTATTATTTTCATTCTGATAATCAACTTAAATTTTTTTGTTTTAAAAATCTATAGTTAATTTTACAGTCAATCTATTACACCGAGGTTTTTAAATTGTAGCATTAATTTTTTTTTTATTTGTTATGAAATTAATCAAATTAATTAATTTGTGCACTGTACCAATTACTCTAATGTCTACTGACAGTATAATTTTATTTTTTCCATGTCTGTAATTTCTTCCAAATTTTTTTTTAGTAGAAAATTTTTCTCTTCCTTTTAATAACTAATAAATGTAATGCTGGTAATTAATTATTATTATTCCTTAGATCATTAGAAAAGAATGACTACAATTATATCACCGCAACTTACTATCTACTCGCTGAAAGAAAATTGAGGGCATCAGATCCAAAGCAAACTCCTAAAAGCACTCCGTAAGTATATTATAGTAATTAATTGAATTACTTACTGTAGAAACATGTCAATTAGTGAAACTTTGCTGGAAAACTCATAACTATAAACCTTCCAGCAATTTTCTTATGCTGAATTTCCAACATAATTGGCTTATTTATTATACTTTTTTTTAATATATATAATTACTTAACCTCTTTATATATTTCTTTAAGTTTATACTTCTTAACTGAATTTTTTTTTATAACCTTAGGAAAAAAAACTGATAGCTGTATCGTAGAATTTATCTTGAATAGTTAATAACTACTTTTAGCTTCATATGCAGTTATAAATTAGGGTGTTTGTGTGCGGGAATATTAAGGGAACTTTTAATTCTAGACAGAAAATGCAGCTATTGCACTCAACCCTATTCTTAACATATTTTCTAATTATATAATAAAAAATTACTGCCATCCTTTTTTGTAATCTCTTGATGATAGGATTATGCTTCTTAACAAGTTTTTTTGTTTTGTTTTTCAATGAATTTTTACAATTCATCTATGACATTAATTTTGAAAATACGAATAATCAAATTACAAAAAAAAGTGATTTTTTTAGGTGGCTTAGATAGTATTCTTGTATTTACCTAGTCCAGAGTTAATCAAATAAACTACATCAAATAAAACTGAACCCATGAATTTATCAATTAATATTCATATCCAAATAAAAAAATTTGATTCATTTAAAAAAAAAAAGTAAAAAAAAAAACTGATTCATATCCATATTACCGATCATTGCCGATATCTTGTATTTTCTGTTACTTTTCATTATATTAATTCTTTATTAAATCTTTCTTTTGTCGTGATGTGGATAGACATGGGGAAATTTCAGAAGCCAGGACTGCTAGACACCCTGTCGATTCTCTCTGTTATAGATGAAGAGATAGGGCATATTTCTTTTTAATCAAAAATAGGTAATGGCAACCTGAAGGTGATTGTTCCTAATCCAGCATTTATAAAATATAATTTCTTGATTCCATGTTCTATAGAAATTTTTTCTATGGTACTTTTAAAATCATTAGTACTTTACTTTGTCTTAAAACTTTTTAAAGAGCATAATATTAAAATCTTTTAATGAGCTTGTTAGCCTCATTATAGGCAATACTATTTATCGGAAATACAATGTTCTGAAAAGTGTCAGACATTACATATTAATCTGTAATACTATAACAAAACTGAATTACTTTTAATTTTATTGCATTTTATTATTTAATTAACGCTTGTTTTGTTTAGTATCAAGTCTATCCCGCCAATGGTTCGTGTTGATTCATGTCTTGAAAATGACCAACCCCAAATCCCTTCGATTATGAACATGGCAAAAGGACAAGGGGAAGGCCAGCAGATTAACCCGGTAATATATACATTTCAATAACAAAATGTTGGAATGATTATAAATAATTAATCCCATTTTAATTGATTCTTGTTTTTATTTTTCCTCACTCCTTATAGCGGACACGTAAATGTTCAATTGTTACTGAAGATGATGAAGAAGAGAGTGGAGGATCGCGGGAAAGTGGAGGACTTAATCGACGAGGATCAAGATCTGAAGGTAAATTGCATCTCGCTGTTCAAGAGATTCATCGTGCTGCAATACCTATCAATTCAATAACAGAGGTAATTGATTGCATATGCTTTTATAAATAACTACTTGAATGAAAGTATGTAACTATGTACATGCTCATAAAGATATAAACAGAAAAAAAATTATGATAGCAGTAATAAAAAAAACATTTTTGTTCCTATGATTTTTAATTATTATTTTAAGTTTTCAAGTAAACCATTCATTTCATAATTTTCTGATATAAAATTGGTTGGTGCAACGCCAAAGTGAACTAAGCGCCTAACACCATATTTTGAGAATATTGAAATTAAGTTGAATTTTATGAAATAGGGTTGTGTTTACGCTTTTGAATACAATATATTCCACAACCACATTTTAACTATAATATATTTCATTTTGCCTTTTATATCATTCAAATATAAAGAAGCATGATTTTTAAAAATAACTATAGGTAATTTAAAAAAAAAAATTAAACATTTATTTAATTATTTTGGCACTTAGTTCACTATGGTTTTTCACCGACCAATTATGAGCCCCTCTTATGTGTTTGTTTTATAATATTTTTCTTTTCATGATGGTCCATAGTTCTAATGATTTTATGACAGATAAATTGATATTTAATACTGAAACTTGTATAATGAATGTTTCATATTATTTCTGTTTTAACCAGATATTTGGTTATTTTAGATAAATAAATAACTATGTCACTCAATAAACCTACTTTTATTATACAAATTATGACTAACAAAATAAATACTTATACTTAAGACAATATCAGAAAATAAACATTAAAGACAGAACTTAATATACAAAAATTAATAAAGGAAACAAAAATGAATAACCTAATTACGTAACTAATAAATTAATAATTAATGAATAATGCCCTACTTACAAACTTAGGTGCACCTCATAGCTAATATTATTAACAAAAACAATATTTATAACAGGCCTGTCACCCTACTGAGCTCATTTTTTATTTTCACTCATTTATGTCCACAATGGTACCTCTTCTACCTTAATTGCTTGATTAGTGACAATCGTCATATGTCTCGTATAATTCATCTGTCTTCAACCCAAAGAGGTCGGGACGAGATTATTTATTTGAAAATAATGCACCGCTACAGGTCTCCCCCCAAATAATCTCGTCCATGAAGCGAACGGTCGGTTTTATAAGTCTTCCTGATCGACTCTTGATGACCGGAGGAGGTGCAGAAGGCATAGGATGGACTGCTTCATTCCTGGTAGGTGTTGGGGGAACGATGATCTTCGCCGTCGTAGTGGGCGTTTCCTCAGCCAGAAGAAAGGCTGGTTTCACTCTGTCCAAGGACACTGTGACTTCTCGATTTGGTAACTGTAAGGTGCAGAGTTTATCAGTCCGGCTCATGACACGAAAAGGTCCAGTGTATGGTGTTGACAGGACTTTCTTAACTTTGTCCTCCCTTAAGAAAGCATGAGTGCACTTTTCCATTGCCTGATGAACAAAAATTGATTTACTGCTCTCCCTAAACGGAACTGGACGAATTCGATTAATGGCATCTCTCACCTCTCTCACGATGGATCCTGGGTCGGTTGTTAGTGAAACTGGTTTAAAGAGATCTCCAGGAAGTCGCAGAGACTGACCATAGAGAGCTTCTGCCACGCTATGCTCCGTTTCTTCCTTAATTGTTGTCCGTAGACCAAGCAACACTGTAGGCAGGTATTTGGTCCAACGATCGGTGTCAAGGTGAGCCATAAGAGCGCTCTTCAATGACCGGTGCCACCTCTCAACTAAACCATTGGACTGCGGGTGGTAAGACGTGGTTCTAATTCGCTCAGTTCCAAGGTAGCTCATCAGTCGCCTAAATAGGTCACTTTCAAATTGCCTACCCTGGTCTGTGGTTATCTTACTGGGGACACCAAACCGGCTGATCCATCCATTATAAAAAACAGCTGCAACTGTATCAGCGGTTATGTCCTCCACTGGAATGGCTTCTGGCCAACGAGTGTAGCGGTCAATTAGGGTGACGCAATACTTCATTCCCTCGGACGGAGGCAGGGGACCTATGATGTCTAAGTGGACGTGTTCTAGTCGTCCGACCCCTGGGAACTTCCCTGGTGGTGAAACTGTGTGGCGAATAACTTTAGAGCGCTGACATCCAATACAAGAACGTGTCCAATCGGATATATCTTTGTTCATGGATGGCCAAAAATATCTTTGCACTACTAATTTCCGGGAGGCACGTATACCTGGGTGGCTTAATCCATGAACACCGTCGTAAACTGGTTTCCTACACCCTCGTGGAAGATAAATCCGAGCTTGAGATGTCGTCGTCTCACAGAGTATCGGCTGTGTTGCTCCTGGCAGTGTAAGCAGTTTAAGTTTTAAGTTAGGCTGTGACTTCAAAGTCTTAACCTCGTTGTCGGATTTCTGAAGATTGGCAAGCTCATCTAAATTGTTCAAGAAACTGATTTCCTCAATCCTTGAGAGAGCGTCAGCTACTTGGTTACCAGAGCCTTCTACGTGTCGGATATCCGTGGTGAACTGGCTCACATAGTTTAGCCACCTGATTCTGATGGGTGTTGCAGATGTGGCTTTTTGCTGCATTGCATAAATTAAGGGCTTGTGGTCTGTAAGAATACAGAACTCCCTTCCCTCTAATATTTGCCTAAAATGCTTAACGCTTAAGTATATTGCCAGCAGTTCACGATCATAAGCGGAATACTGCTGCTGGGATTCCGTCAGAGCCTTTGAGAAGAAACCTAGAGGTGCCCATTTTCCATCGTCCCACTGTTGAAGAACAGCCCCTACACAGTGATTCGACGCGTCACAAGCCAGGGACAGTTCAGCTTCATGCTTAGGATGGGATAGTAGGACAGCTTCTTTCAGTATATTCTTGCATTCTTCAAAAGCTTGTTCGCTGACTTCATTCCACTCGATAACACTTTTATCATTTTTCTTTGCCCCATGTAGGTATCTATTGAGAGGTTTCTGAATTGCTGCAGCTCTCGGTAAACATGGCCTATAAAAGTTAATCATCCCTAAAAATCTCCGAAGAGCTTTCACATCTTTAGGTTTAGGATAATCTATTATAGCCTGAATTTTCTCCTTCTGGGGCGTGATACCTTCCGGAGATATGTGGTATCCCAAAAATCGTATTTCTTGAACGCCGAATTCGCACTTATCCGGGTTTAAGGTGAGTCCATTATCCTCTAGTCGTCGAAATACTATGGTGAGATGTTCCACATGTTCTTCTTCATTACTCGAAGCGATTAACATGTCGTCTAAAAGGATCCAGACGAAGTCTAAGTCTCTAAAGATCTCATCCATGAATCTCTGAAAGGTTTGGGCGGCGTTACGCAAACCAAAACACATTCTGCAGAATTCAAATAACCCGAACGGAGTTATCACGGCTGTCTTCGGTATGTCCTCTTCGCGCACTGGTATTTGGTAGTACACTCTGACTAGATCTAATCGAGAGAATACAGTTTTCCCATAGAGATTGTTTCTAAAGTCCATGATGTGAGGGACTCCGTAGCGGTCAGGGATCGTTTGTGCATTCAATTGCCTGTAATCCCCACACGGACGTATTCCTCCATCTGACTTTTCAACCACATGCAATGCACTGGCCCACTGACTTTTTGAAGGTCTGCATATACCTTGCTCGACCATCTTCTGAAATTCCTCCTTTACTTGTTTGTACCTTTCTGGGGGAAGTCTCCGAGCCTTTGCAAAAACCGGGCGTCCTGTGGTCTCAATTACATGTTCAGTTTTATGCTTCGCAGGCTCCTTCGTCGGCGTCGGTCTGGTTATCCCTGGAAAACGATGAAGGAGATCAGCAAAGGGATGTCCGTAGGGAACTGAAGAGATGGATGCCCCTGATTCTTTGAAAACTTTTCCTCTTGAAGAAAGACCCGTTGTCTTGTCGATCAGCTGCTTCCCTTTGAGGTCAACGAGCAAATTAAAATGGTACATAAGGTCTGCTCCAATGATAGGCTTCGGAACATCGGCCAGTATAAATGTCCACGAAATATCTCTTCTTAAACCTAGGTTGAGCTTCAAGAACTTCTCTCCATATGTTTTGATCCTGGTCCCATTGGCCGCGTAGAGATAAAATGCCTGAGGACTACAATTCTTGTTACGACCTGGAGGTAAAACGGAAATGGCAGCCCCGGTATCTATTAGAAACATCTGACCCGTCCGCTGATCTCGGATGAAAAGGCGGCGTTGGGCTTGTGCGGAATCGGCTGCCGCTACTTCCGATCCGCTATTTAGTTTCCCGCTGGCTGGTTTATATTTTCTTTCCAGGCGCAGGGATCCACACACTTTTTGGCTTTTTCTTTAAACCTGTAATGGTAGAAGCACAGCCAATTTGGGTTGCTGGAGTTCCTTCGCTGCCCGCTATTCGACCTACTTCTTCCTCTGTATGGACTTTTACTCCCATATCGGCCTCGTTGTTGGTTTAAGCTAAGGGCGGCGACCTGCAGGGATAACTTTTCAATTTTTTGTTCCAAAATGCTAATTACATTTTCGCTTCCCTCTGCCCTAGTATTTTGGCTCTGAGTGGACACTGAATATATGTCTGTAGGTTGGGTAACCTCCTGTATTTTATCTGCTATGTCGGCTAATTTTGATACATCCGCCTGTTCCGTACTCATCAAAATAGCCTGCATATTTGGAGGGAGTGCCCGCATCCAGACTGTCTTTAGAATACCCTCTGCTATTGCATTTCCTGCTAACTGCCGCATATGCCTTAAAAGTTGCGAAGGTTTTTGATCGCCTAGCTGCTTACCCTCTAACAATTGTTGAATCCGTTTGGACTCCGAATCCGCATATATATTAACTAGCCTATTCTTAATGTCTTCATAGGGAGAATCGCTCGGACGCTTTACTATGTCGGCTGCTTGTTCTAACACGTCGAAATCAATTTTAGGTATAATTGTATAAAATTTGGTAAGGCTATTTGTGATATTAGCTCTAGCAAATAATGCCTCAATTTGACAAAACCAAAGTTCTGGATCGCGTTTCCAAAACGGGGGTATTTTATCTACAGCTGAAAATGCAGATATCGTTTCCGGGCTTGGAGATGGAAAACCATTGTTTAAGGGACACTTATCGCTATTTTCCGTCATTTTTACCTATTTATTTATTAATGATGAAATAATTAGGTATTTTACAATTTCTGAATTTATCAATGAATGAAAAGAATTATAAAATTAAATGTGTTCAATGAGTGACATATGGCGAACGTAAACATATGTTTTATAAAAATTAATATTGACTGGTTATATTAATATTTTAAATAAATACAGAAAAGAACAATTTAATTAATCATCAAAATAAGTTTATGTAAGCTCTAATTACTCTTTGTAATTACTATTAATTTACTATATCATTACAACTGTCGGGGGTCACCACTTTAACCCGATATTTGGTTATTTTAGATAAATAAATAACTATGTCACTCAATAAACCTACTTTTATTATACAAATTATGACTAACAAAATAAATACTTATACTTAAGACAATATCAGAAAATAAACATTAAAGACAGAACTTAATATACAAAAATTAATAAAGGAAACAAAAATGAATAACCTAATTACGTAACTAATAAATTAATAATTAATGAATAATGCCCTACTTACAAACTTAGGTGCACCTCATAGCTAATATTATTAACAAAAACAATATTTATAACAGGCCTGTCACCCTACTGAGCTCATTTTTTATTTTCACTCATTTATGTCCACAATGGTACCTCTTCTACCTTAATTGCTTGATTAGTGACAATCGTCATATGTCTCGTATAATTCATCTGTCTTCAACCCAAAGAGGTCGGGACGAGATTATTTATTTGAAAATAATGCACCGCTACACTGTATTCATTTTTCATGCTAAAATAAAATAGTTTAAAATGAATGATAACAACAAAGCATTCACTAGTTTTATGTTTTATGTAGAACAATAAATTTTTTTGTTTAATATATTTATTTTATTTTATTTTTATAGGCATCTACTGCTCCTGGGCCTCTTCATCCAAACTCTGGTAACCATACTCCTGTTAGGGCTGTAAAGACGCTCCCTTCTGCGCTTACAACTACAAACAATGTCAACAATATCACTTCTCCTCAATTGGGTGTGAATGCTAACATAGCAAGGTAAGTTTGAACCACTCCACTAGGTAAGAAATAAAATAAAAACACATCGAAATGGTATCTTAAAAATGAAAATGTTTTGACATTTAGATTGTTTATTAACAGCAGGTATGAAAGAAGAAACAAATTGAGGAAAGGAAGCACCGCATCCTGTAGTTCCTCAGATGCCAGTGATGAAGATTCAGAAGGAAGGAATAAAAGGAAAGGTTGGTTTATTTTTTCTTTCATTTGTTTTCCATAATTTATATCACTTTAACTACTGTAACCCTAACCAACACCGGTGTTGCTCAAAGGCAGAGTAGGAGGGTTTTTAATTAATCTCTCCAAACTGATGTCTATACTAATAGGTGTATTTTCCTGGAAGGTTCTTATATGGAATAATTCATGTTTTCATCATTTATTTCACTGATTCCCCGATTATTTGTTTTTGCCGAATGGATAAGCAAGCTGGGCTTGTTGGTTTATTTTCTAATAGACGGACATTATCTGGATGGTAGATGTGATCTTATGCTGGACTTAATTCAAGTCTAGGGCCTTGTTTTATCGGTTTGTATGTTTGGGTTACCCTTAATATTACTAACTGGGTGTCAATGTGAGTTTTTAATATTTCTCCAACCATTAAAATCCCTCAATCCATGAAATAAATCTATACCCACTACCAAGTCCTTAGGTCTGGTTTTTATCACCGATTAATAATTTAATCAATAATCTTTTTCTTTTCCTAACAGCTAGGAACAAAATTGGTATTCTAACACTTAAAATATTTCTATCATTTAATTTAGTATCCTAATTTAATTATTAATTGCAAAAGGCCAAAAAATGAACATGCCTCTTACCTCCATTTTTAAATAAGGCTTGACATCATTCCTTACGAATAATTTTTAGGGAGTAACCACTCACTGCATCGTGGGCGAGGCCCTCAAGATCCAGGAGCCGGAGGTGGCACCGGGGGAGGAGGTGGAGCTCCACCACCAGGGGGACCTAGTACAAATGGAGGACCTGGACAAAATGGCACTGGTCCTAATCCTAACAGCCGAGGTAGGATCACATTACTTTTATACTAGCCTGCAATTTTTTTTTTTTTTTTTTTTTAAATCTAATTAAACATTAAAAATGAAATTTTGACTTCCAGCTTTTAGGTTTCGCTAAAATGTCCCATGTTGTATATTGTTAGTAAAAATATTAATAATAATAATTAAATATTAAATGTAATGAATACATATAGCATTTAATATATATATATATATATATATATATATTTTTACTTTCACTTACCTATATATGAAATATATAGTAAGTGGAAGTATTGCGATCGTGAAAATTTTCAACTTCCGGTTTTCAACGGAAATACACGTTTTGGGGTCCCCTGAGTCAAAATAACCAAGTCCCGCGAAATGGTCTGTGTGTGTGTGTGTTTGTGAACAGACTAGCTCAAAAACTATAAACCGTGCGAACCTGAAATTGGGTATTTAGAGTATGTATATGCCCGCGATGTGACAGCATAAATTTCATCAAAATTGCTCAAAGGGAGGGGGTACTTTATTTAATAACGTTTTACGTTTTTTTCGATTTTCTCAAAAACGGCTCTAACGATTTTGATTAAACTGATTATTTGGTGTAATAATATGCCCGAGATATGACTGTAAAAATTTCATCAAAATTGATTAACCGGAGGGGGGACTTTACTTAATAAATTTTGTATCATTTTCACGTGTTTTTTTATTTACTCAAAAACGGCTTTAAAGATTTTGATCAAACTGGGTATTTGATGTATGTATATGCCAAAGATGTGATAGCCAACATTTCATCAAAATTGATTAACCGGAGGGGGGACTTTACTTAATAAATTTTGTAACATTTTCAAGTGTTTTTTTTATTTACTCAAAGAAGGCTTTCACGATTTTGATCAAACTGGGTATTTGATGTATGCATAAGCCAAAGATGTGATAGCCAACATTTCACCAAAATTGACCAACCAGAGGGGGGACTTTACTTAATAAATTTTGTATCATTTTCACGTGTTTTTTTTTTTATTATTCAAAAACGGCTTTAACTATTTTGATCAAACTGGGTATTTGATGTATTTATATGCCAAAGATGTGATAGCCAACATTTCATCAAAATTGGTTTAACGAAGGGGACCACAACAACGCATTAATTTCTAATCTAAGTAAGTTCGTAAGTGAAAGTTGTGTGTTGCGCGCACGCACCAGTTTTTTTTTTTGTGTATATGTTTGTTTCATAATCAAGATTGGTATTTTTCATGATTGAATTTTAAGATATAATTTTTGAAAGCTCTTTTTTACCACAGGAACAAGAAGGGAAGGTGGTTGCGGGAGTGGTAGTTCTGGCGGTCGAAGAAGAGGTGAAACACGCTTAAGGGAAAGTCAGTCTTTGAATAGGATTACTGAAGTTCAAGAAGTCGAAGCTAACAACAGTCCAACTCAAAAAGAGTCCCAAACTGAAACGACTCAACCTCCTCCATCCAAACCTCAAGGTAATGAATTATTCATTATGAAATGTTTCACTATTATTATTTCGAAATGTTTTAGTCTATAGGTTGTAAAAATTTCATGAGAACAATGGATGAGTTTCTCAATTCCATATAGTAATTGACTAGGAAGTATTCCATTTTGTTTCTTACTTCAAAATCCCATTGGAGTGTTTTCGCAAAAGTTTCAAAACGTTTCCCCCACATTCCCTGAATTGTCTGGATTACTGGTGAAGGTAGGTACATGGTGACCACGAGAAACATTTACATTTTAGAAATAAAAAACAATATTAATTTTTCAAGATACTATTTATTTATCTTAAGTTACATAGTTGTGAGTATACGCCTTTACGTATAGAAAATTTTACCTCTGAAATGTTACCTCGAACAGGTACGTACGTGGATATGGTAAACACGTTTTTTCTCCCACAACTGCACGGGCTAAACTTGCTAGACGACATATGGTTTCAGCAAGATGGAGCAACTGCTCATACTGCCAGAATTTCAATGAACCTGCTGCGGAACGTGTTTCCAGGTCACCTGATTTCAAGATTTGGAGATGTGCATTGGCCTTCTCGATCTCCGGACCTTAACATGTGTGATTTTTATTTGTGGAGACATTTTAAAGAGCAAGTTTATAGACATATACCCTATACTTGAGATGACTTGAGAGCGGCGATACATACTGAGGTGGCTTTGATCACTGAAGATACACTGGAACGAGTGTGGAGGAGCTTCTTGGACAGAATTGAAAATTGCCTCAGGGAAGAAAGATGTCACCTTCCTGACATCATTTTCTCTGCGTAAAGTAAATGGCGTATACCCACAACTACATAACTTATGTTAAATAAATAGTATCTTGAAAAATTAATATTGTTTTTTTATTTCTAAAATGTAAATGTTTCTCTTGGTATAAGAATTCAGCAATTACAACTTGAAATTCAAAAGAGATGAAAGCATTCCATAGAGGGAGCCCTTGTAATTAGATTTACTCTTTTCTATGTTTTGGAAAAACATTTGAGATCAATTTTCAAACTTAGGTGGTTTTATGCTATTTCATTTTTATGTAATCTAACTACTAAATTAATGAGTATTGTCGTACTATGTTTTTATTAGGAGGAAGCAGCTTTGGTAAAAAAAATGCTCTTATTGGAAGATATCTTATGCTGCAGAAGAAACTTTGCCTTCCATTACTTGGAAGAAGCCGGCTTTATAAAGCCCAAGAGATACATTCAAATTTGGGCAATGAGACTTGTCAGATACATGCTGGTCAAGGAAAATGTTGCTCTCTCTGTTGACAAGCGGTAAGTTTTATTTAAAGTAGTTCTATACTACGTTAATAAATAATTTTTATTTTATTTATTTAACTAATTTTTTTAAAGAATGAGTCACCTGACAAAGGTGTGATTTAATGCGCTGGCAGCTAAGGCAAACATTATTCTTAACAAGAGCCAAATCGCGCAGGACCCCTCAAGAAATGCGTGAAAAATAATAATATGTACATACAATGAAAAGCTACTGTAATCAACAAGTACCTCCAGTACCTTATGTATAGTTATACATATTTATTTGTTATTTCATTTATTTATTGTTGTTATTATTTTTAAGTAGATGATGGAAATGTTCTATCATTCATTTAGGTTATTTTCATTGTTCATTTAATCAAACACTTGTTCAGTTAAATTTTGATGAAGCTATAATTAATTAGCCATTATAGTTATACCTTTTTTTTTTGTTCTAAATGAATGTTTAAAATTTGCATTCCTTCAGTATTTAGTTTTTAGAAAACATACCAGATTTGCTACTTAATAATTATAAGTATTGCAGTTAAAAATTTATTTTTCACTTTTTAATTTTTTTTTCTTACCATGTTTGATGTAGGTTTATCTAATAATCTTTGAAGTTTTAAAAGATCTTAAATTTCATTATGATTTTTCAATTCTTCAACTACTCCTTTTACTGAATAATTCATTTTGTATATTGATTAACAGTAGAGGGCAGGTACCTCTATTATGTAACTTGTTAATTAGTAGATAGCTATTTATTAACTTTAATACTTATCTACAAACAAAAAAGTAAGATTTGAGTGTCTAATTGTTACGATGTTTTTTTGTTTTGTCTTAATCCTATCAATCAATTTTATTTAATTTTTTTTTTTTTCAATCACCCATTTGTGGAAGAGAAAAAAAAGGTATTTTTTTTATAATTGTATTTATATCTTCCTAGCCAGTATTATAAGTGGTATAAGTCTCTTCTCATCTGATAATAGGTCGAAATAAGGTTTTTCTCATTTAAATTAATGTTCTTGTTTATAAAAATATCTTGCATTTAGGATTTTTTTTAAGATATCAATGTTTTAATTATGTTTGGTATTTTGGCCCAAAGTGTATATAAAAGGTAATAATTCAAAGATATTAATTTAAATAAATAGAAATGATAACTATGTATGTGTTTTTTGGGGCTAATTTTAAGATCTGGCATATCATGGATCTATCCATCAATAATTACAATGTTAGGATTTGTCAATCTGTAATAATTCAATTTTTAATATTGATAATCTGAAGTGATTTTAGTTACATTTAAAATGGATTTATTCCAGAGTCACCAGTTTTTAATTTCCTTTAATCTTTAAAATATGCTTCTTTTTTTTTTTGTCTGATGATGTTATGTGAAAAATGAGCTAACAAACAGTAAAAAAAAATGTGCGGGTGATAATTTTATTTTATTTTTTACATACTTAATTTTTATTAATTATATAAAAAATGAAATAATTTTCCAAATGTTTGAAAACTACGAGGGCCTAAAAAAAAAAAGCTTATTGCACTGTTTGAAAAAAATAAAATAAAATCAATTACCAATTAAATTTCAATATTTAATTTAATAGATTTCAAACTTTAAAAATTCAGAGTTTTATTCTATAAGATGAACAGAATAATAAATAAATGAAGAGGATATTGAAACGAATGTAGACTTGCCAATTTTAAGATTTTCTCAAGGGATTTCCTTATCTTTTTTCGGAATGTGGTTTTGCTATTAAAAAATGTTTCTTTTTTTTCTCTCAGCCCCAACTCTTCATAGAAACATGTTCGAAATAGGTAATTTTTTGATCATTTATGGTATGATCGGTCAGGAAGAATAGGAAAATGTAGCACGTAATAGTATAGAATTTCGTAATTGATGCCTATACTTTGACATTCTTTAAGAATGAAAATAGATGCTTCAAATGAAATTTAAGACAACCCAACAGAGTTGTAAGTGGCAGGCAGGGCCCTCCCCCTCTCTTCCCTCTGACCTTCGTCACCTGAACAAAATATAAATGGTATTTGTGTTTTTGTTATTGTTATTTAATAATTCTTATTATTTGAATTTGTCGTTGAGGTACAAAAAACTTACATTACTAATATTTGTGGTATGCCAGATGCTGCCTTTAGCCGTTGAAAAATACTACTTAATTTAACTTATAGTTTGGAAAAATTTATACATGTACTGTGCATTAAAATATGTATTTTAACCATCAGTGTTGATGTAAAAATAGTGTACTATATTTCAATTTTTATTGTTATGTATTTTTTTTTTCTTTCTGTAAATATTACTTCCTAGCAGTGTTCGTGGAACATTCCTCTACTGTACACAGGATAATTTTAATAAGATAAAATTTAAAAAAATAAATAAAAAAATATTAAAAACCCTTTAAAGTAGGGAAAGATATTGTAGCATTATTAATCTTTCTAATCAAGCCAAAGGATATACTTAGAAATAAATATTTTTCAAAAATATATTATTTATCTTTTTTTTTTTCTTTTTATAGAATGATTAATTGATAACTTTAATTTCTATAGAATACTACTTATACAGATAATATAGGCATAGCTTGTGGTTACAAGTTTGGTCCAACATTAACCTTGTGGTATTCTATAGTATCTAAAATTTTTTTTTCTTTTTTTTTTTTTTTTTTTTCTTTTTTTTTTTTTAAGAACAGAACAATGACTGATTAGTTAATCTGTTTTTTTTTTTGTTTTTTTTTTAATATATATATTTTATATATTTCTCCTAGTCAGTCAGGAAAATGAAACGAATGATTTCTTCTGAACAACATTGTAATGCTAGTCATTTTTTTTTTTTCTATTTTGTCATCTATTTTCTGTTATTTATTTTTTTCTCAGGTCAATATTATTTTTTATTTTATTTTATTTTTTTGTTTTTGGTTTTTACTTTATTTAAAAATTATGCTTTATGTTAATTTTTAAAAAGAAAAAAAATATATTTATATATCATATTAAAATCGTATATCAAAATCAAAAGGAACTATTTTATATTTATGAAATGATATGTTTTTACAAACAATATATATTATAGTATTAGTGCTAATACAGATGTGTTGTATTAAAGGGAAGTCGCCCCTTCGGTCGTGGTTTTTGGGAACATGTTCTTCTCACCCCTTGCCCCTCCCTCCTCCCCGCTGCTGTTTTGTCCATTGATATGCTTCTCTCCTTTTCTTTTAGAATCGAAGGACATTTTATAAACCCTTTAATGGCTGGTTCCATTTTTGATTGGGTATCGTTCCCACTAACCAAGGCAAAAGTGACTCAGGTGTATTCGAGAGTTGTATGAGTTTTGAATGCATTTCACTTTGCTGTGTGTCTTCTGAGGGCTGTGACTCTTTATGCACTCGATCAAGATTACTTTTGACTCATTGGTGTTAATACAGTTTCAGTGGTTGGCTTAATATAAATATATACAAAACGGGTGGCAACAAGTAAAAATCAAATAAATAAATTAAACTAAACTGGCTAGAATTAAATATTCTCATTACTGTGAGATTAGGCAATAACAATTAAATGTCTTATATAATCTTTATGATATGTAATCACGAATAATCTTCAGTAATATATGATTGAACTTTTATATACTTATCGTAACTTAAGTCTATAATTAGTTGTATTGGTTTCATATATATCTTGATTTTATCTTGACACAAGAGTTCATTTAGGATCGGTTGTTTAATTAGTCTATCTTCGCTCTTCAAGAATTCCACTGTATGTTAGGTTTATTTAGCACAAACCAAAGTTGAATTACCAAAAAATATATAAATTAAAAAATAAATAAGTATATTAAAGTAAATATGATTAGATCTAAGTAAATGTTTTTTTTTTTTTTGTGTTTTGTTTTTTTAACTTTAATCAGATTTCTTTTTATTTGAAAAAAGAAATAACAGTAAGCATTGAAAAATTTGTAATTTGTTAAATGTTAAATATTTGTCAAAAAACAAAAAAAATTTTAGTTACTGTCAATCTCCAATAATTTTATTTCAGCAGTGCCCTCCAAGTCTATTTCAAATTTCGTTGATCGATTGAGTATTATTCCATGCCATTTTATTTGTGTATATATGAAAACCCTTGAGGATTTTTGAAATATTATAGTATTGCAGCCGGTCCTCTGTAGAACTGTTTTATTATAGGTAACCCTGTTATATACATAAAAATTTTAATCTACTTTATATCTTAATTTTTTAAATTATCTTTGTTTTAAAATTCTTATAATAATCTCTTGTACATTGGTTGATCCTTAATACTCATTGCACTGCTCCAAGAAAATATTTATTGTATTGTCTTTGTTTTTCTATCCATTTATAATTTTAGGTTTTGTTTTTCTTCTCTTGCGCACACTTGTTACATGTCTTTTGAGATATGTTTATTTCATATGAAACTGTCCATAATTGTTATGTATAAATGTTATATATATATTATATATGAATGTGTGTAGTAATCAATTTAAATATTTATTTTAAAGTATTTATAGAGCGTGTTGAGTATATTAGAAGAGGATCAGTTTATATTTTTTAGCTGTTATATATGAAAATATATAGGATATGTTGGGTGTGAAATAGAAAATTAAAATTAAAAAAAAAAAAATACTTAGAATTACGTTCAGTTTTGTTCTATGATTCCCTTTTTTTGAAATAGAGTTGTTAAAATATAGATCATGTGATAAAATGGGGGGGGGGGGGGGGATAAAATATAGTTATTCACTTTTGTTTTATTTTTATTTCTTGAGAGTGAATTTATTATTTATTTTTATTGTTGATCCTCATTCATCCCAATTCTTTATCAAATCTCATTCATCGATTACATAAATTACTCTGGGTCCTTTCATTATTATTATTTCAATGGAATTAAACATTAATGGATTCTCATTTAACAATATTTTAAAATTGTTTTTAATGAATTGAAGTTGTTAAATGTATTGGTGCTGATTTAAATTTTGGATGAATGGTGTTCAACTAAAATTTTTATGATGCAATGGTTGTAAGAAAAAAAAAAAAAACGTTCAAAGAAAAAAATAATATCAATGGAGCTATGTTGATATATTTATCTAATATTACTTTTGCTTTGATAAGATCTTTTTATACTCAAGAGTTTGCCTTCGAAGAGGCTTATCTCCAAATTTATTATGCTATTTTTCTTCATATTATTTTATTTAGTGTGCCTGTTGTTCCTTTATTTGATCTGTAAATGACTTTTTTATAAATCCTGAAAGACTCATGACTGTTTTTAGGATTGAATTCTATAGTTCTTAATTTTTTTCTGGAAAAAAATTACATATTTGGAAGTAGAACAGTTCTATTTGGCCCAGCCACAGTTATATTTCATGGCAAATCTTAAAACACTATTGTTGATTTTCCATGATCATTTTTTCTCAAATAATTATTTTTTGTTAACACTTAAATTAAAAATGTGTTAACACTTTTATTTTTACAAAATTTCTGGATAACCACTTGTTTGGATGAGAAATTAGAAACCTATTAATAATAATGTATATTGTTATGTGGCGTAAGAAAAACTTTGACTTGTATTGTGAATAAAGATTTCACTGTGACTTGGCAATTTGGTAATACATGTTTTACTTTTTATTTATTTTTTTGTATGAATCTCTTTTAGTACAATTTTGTTACCTTCCATTCATAATAGGTTAATGTATTTTCAAAACAAGTATATGCTGCTGGTATGTAACCAACCTAGCCTCAAAAGCGTAGATTATTCAGGCTTATTTAGATATAAAGACTGGTTTTATATTAATAGAGAATTTCTATTGTGAAGTTTTTTTAATCTTCTTTTTTTTGTAGTATCCCATTGGTGTTATGTTAAGAATCGGAAACCAATCTATTGATTAGATTTTTTCAGTTTCTATATAATTCAATATTCACTGGATGTTATACCACTGATAGTTTCTGCTTTGAAAGCAGAATTTGGACCACAGTTATTTCACTAAAACAAACAGGGTCTTTTTTAAGTGTGTCCTGTATATTTCACTTTAATATATTACACAGTAATTTTCTTCGGAGATAGTTATGGTTGTAGTTTGCTCATTGTATTTTGGAAAAAATGGTTGTGCCAAATTTTTTGCCCCCTCTTCTCTGATTCCTTGCATTTTGAATTTAATTAAGGTGGCTAATGTTTTTAATTTTTTTTTTCTGGATTTTTTTAATATATAAAAATATGTTTGTATAAATTCAGTTAAATAATATAAGAATTATTAAATGATAGATAAAAGTAATTTTTAAATTTCCTTTATTATTTGTATTATTTATACAAAAGTAAATTCCCTTAATGCAGGAAATTTTGTTGAATGCATTCTGCTGTTCCAAAGTTTAGTTAAATATATCATACTGTCCTGAAGTTTGTCATTCAAGACTATTGTCCAAAGTATAAACAATAACAATTTTATATAATATGTAAAAATGTAGCACCTTATTTATATTTTGAATATTTCTAAGAAGGGTAAAAATGCAATATTGCAGTGATATGTGATATGTATGAAACAGCATCAATAATTATATATTTTTTCTTCTTTTTTTTTAAGTCTTTATGATTCCTAATGAATACTACTTTTCCAATCCTGAATGTTTCAATTCTTTAAAAAGAAATATATAATTTTATATGTGTTAGTGTATGGATACGAAGGAATCTATAATTTTTTCTTAATATTAGGTTAAATTTTTACACATAATGTAAACAAAATTAATATTGAATATGGATATTGCTTTTTCTCTGAAAAATATCTCTGTGTAATTAATATGGTGTACCCTAACTACGAATAAGTATCCCCATAATTTATACTTGTTATGTTTTATCTAGATGTAAATATGTAATTGTATTGGAAAAATAAATTACTGGTTTGTGATTTTTTTTTTTTTTTTTTCTCAGTGCTAATGAAAATTCCTAAATATAATGATAATATAATGGTAAAAAAACAATGGTTACAATACCCTCCCTGCTAAGAGGTGAAGACATACTGCAAGCTATTTTTATGTACTCATATTTTAAATTGGGTCTTTCAAGACTCATAAAATAAAAAAGAAAAATGAAATAAAAAAAGTGCTGCATTCCAATGAAATTAACTGAAAATCTTGCTTCGATTATTATTATAAACTGGATTATTATATCCAAGGATTGGCATGCTATAGAGGTAAACTAACATTCTTGTTTGAAAAAGGATTAATAAATTAAGGCATCCACACAAACAAATAATCTGTTAAGAGTAAAAATGCAAACAGTTTATCATCAAGAGACATAATTTAATGAAATCCCATTCCTCCTGGTGGTCTTGGGAGGATTTTTCAGAGTAAAAAATCCTTGGTTATGCTGTCCATTCACAGGACGTAAAATAACAGACTCGAACCTGTGCGATGTCAGGCACTCATCAAAGATCCCTATTCTAATTAAACCTTTATATGCAGAATTAATGACTTCCACTGTAGCATCTTCTGATTAGCCACAGTAGTATAAAGTGATAATAAATAAATAAGAAAAATCCTGCATTTCCGGATACCTCTTTTGAAATTGTTTCTCATACTAATTTAGTTTTAGTGTACTTCTCATACTGATCTCATTTCCTACTTAACTTAGCATACTGATTGAGCAAAAGGTGCCATTTCAAGCCTTCTCCTTACTCATTCATATCCAAAAGCACCCTTATACCCCACCTATTGTCCTAATTATTCCGTGAGAGCAGCTTTTATTTCTTCCCAAATAATCCAAGTTTCAAGTCTGTTGTCTTTGAAAAGTGGCTCCTAAATTGTAAACTTAATTAACTACTTCAGTGTCACATTCTTCTCCTTTGTCTCTGTCTCTTCATTTCATGTGGAGTTCTTCTAAAATCCCATCTCCCTCCTTCTTTATTGAAATCTTCATTCTACCTCCAAGTAAAATGCAATAAAATACTTCCATAACCATCTACAAAGAGTACTACAAAAGTTAACAGAAAAACCCAGGAGGCTGCAAGTTACTGTGTGTTCAGACCTATCCATGCCTGCATACTAGCCACCAGTATCACATCTCTGGGCTCCGTTTTTCATTAGCAGTGACAGATTAAAGTGCTTATTATGGGATCGTGGTCACGTAGTGAAGTAAGGGCAGTTTTGCGATATAATTTTGAGCGTGGTTTAAGAATAGATCAATGCTTAAAAGAAATGAAGATTGCATTGAATAATGATCGTCCACATCGTACGACAATGTTTGGATGGTACAGAGAATTCGAAAGGAGCACTCTGGAGGACGCTGAGAGAGAAGGAAGGCCTGTAACAGAGGAAAACATTTCTGCTGTGAGGAAAATTCTTAATGAGGACCCTCGAGTGACATATCAACAGATATAGGAGACATTATGCCTTCATGCACCAGCAATTCATTCAATTCTGAGACCATTTAAAGGTGAAAAACATTGTCTTTGGGTGCCCCATAGTCTAGTGGAAGAGCAAATGACTCATCATGTGATTTGGTGCCGAAAGATGCAAAAACTATTTGATAAGGGACATTCTACATATGTGAACAGCATCGTCACTGGTGACGAAACTTGGCTATACTATTATTATGTGCCGACCAAGGCTCAAAACAAGGTTTGGGTATTTGACGACGAGGATAGACCTGTAACTGTCAGAAAATCTCGATCTGTAAAAACAAAAATGATCGCTGTATTTTCAGATCAAGCAGAATTGTAGAGCATGTTGTTTTAGAGACACAGAAGACAGTCTTAGAGTCTATGAAAAACCTGAGACCAAAGTCAAGAACGGACACTTGGTACCTCCACCATGACAATGCACCAGCTCACTGTGCCAGAGCGTGCACCGATTATTTGGCCACTACTGGGCTGAAACTTCTTGAGCACCCTCCTTACTCCCTATGACTGTGCTGTTCCCACATGTGATAATGAAGCTGAAAGGAAAACGTTTTTCAAGCGACGAGGACCTTCTGAGGGCTTGAGACAACGAATGTGCCTCAATCCCAGATGAACTTGGAAACTTTCCAGAGCTGGTTTAATGACTGGTTTCGACGGAGAAGAGTATTAAATGTGGTGGAAATTACTTTGAGAAAATTAAATAAATACAGCTGTATTGCAAACCTTTTGTAGTACCCTTTGTATATTGAACAATAGCCATTGGATTGAGCCAAAATACCACTATGTTGGCTCAGAAGAGAAAACTAAAAAGGATTGATCTTGAATTACACAATTTGGCCGTATTTGCTCCAACTTCTGAGCCTTACCCCAGCCAGCAAGTTGATTTTTTCCTTATGATTTTTAATTAACATAATCTAATCATTGTTCATAAAGATAATTTATTTCTCCTTTACCTTTTTAATTTATTTTTTTAAATAGGGGGGGATAAACCAATAAACAATCCTTCAAAATAGTCTAATCTTTGCCTGTGATCGAAACTTTGCTTATCAATTTTGAAAATCAAATTAAATAAAAAAACTATATACTTCTATTATTATGAGATTAAAACATCCACCGAATGAGATTATAACGAATACTCTATATGCTATAAAGCTGGAATGGTTAAAATAAGTTTAATAATAAAGTTATTTATTTATGGTCTTTGGTTTAATAATTTTTAAATTATTTTATTAGAAGATAAAAGATTCGACCACGGCCGGGAATCGAACCCAGGAATTGAACGCATATGCGGAGGACCTGGGTTCGATTCCTGGCCCTGGTCGAATCTTTTATCTTCTAATAAAATAATTTAATAATAAAGGCATTTCTTATTTGAAAAAACTTCATAAATGATTCATATTTTTTTTTTATCAATTTTTTTAAAAAACACTTACAATGGTGAAGGTGATGATAAAATTAAAACATCCCTTAGTTTGCTTATATATTTTATTCATTAAGTTTTTTTTTTTCATGGTAGCAATCAAACATTACCTCATGAAATAATTTGATTATATTTCTTCTAATTATTTTCTACAAAATATCTTTATTTTATCTTAATTTAGCCACTTCTTCAAGTTAATTACTTATGTAGAAAGACAATGGAATTATAACAAAACAATAAATATAAATATATATATCTTAAAAAACAGGGAATGGTAACAATCATTATAAAATTATTTTACAACTATACATATAGTTAAAATAAAAAGTGAAATGACGATGACTAGAAATTTAAGAGTTTTTTCTTTTAAAGGATGGTGGCAAGCTTGTTGACAAGTTTATCTTGAGACATTATATATGCTTTTGTTTCCCAAAGCATATTTACAAGCTTCGCATCTCCTTTCTCATCCATGGCGATGTCTTCAGACAACTGCGGGGAAAACCTAAAACAAAAATGTGCAATCATTTTAATGTAAATTTTAAGAACCTACGTAAGTACAAGTACCTAGATATCAATAGAAAATATAACATGAAACACAATTTTCATTTAATTTTCTAAAATGTGCTTTACATATTTCATTTTTATTCATGAGCAGGTAGCATCTGTTAGAGACACAAAGTTGTCAATGAACATTGAAATAGATGCCGAACTTCAAAATGGCAGACAGAGACAATAAACAAGATATTTCAATCACGCCCTACGCGATAACCAGAGTTCAGTTCAGGTTTACCAAGGTAAAATAACAAGTAATCCCCAATCTGCAGTTCAGCTTTGTGTATATTTTGGGAGTGGAATTTATTCACAGTTTACGTTATTAGGTTAGGTCTGATCCAGTCAACACCATCTTTACTTATATCAAAATCAAATATTTATATAACGAATTTTCAACAGCTCATCGCAAGTTTCTGCCTTTAAGTTCATTACTCTAGTAACTTACAAACATTGATCAGAATATTATTGACATAAATAAAAATTTAATATTTGATTGGGATAGGTCAGTATAACTTTCAAAAATATAAATATTTAATTAAAATAATATCATTTAATTAATCATCAATGGATTATAATAAAGTAAGTCGATAATTAAAGTTACATTGATTTTAATAAATAATATTTCTTAAACCTTTTATTCCCTCTCTCCTATCTGATAAATTGTTTTATAATACAATTTGTTCTTTTCTTATCGGATCATTTAAAAATTATCCTGTATAGTTATTAAACGTATATTAAATGTTTTTACAAAAAAACCAATAAATAAATAATATTGACAATTAATTTATTGCAGCAAACATTTTATTTTAACAAGTGAGAGCTAAAATTCACCTGAAGTATGGCTTTCCGAGCATAGAACATACAGCCCGAGTTCGGTCAATCAATCTTCCATCACTGAGTGTTGCTTGATCAACAAGAACGGCCTGCATTGACCTCATTCCTGACACTGCTCTTGCTGTTTCCCAAATACCAGAAGGCCAAAATACATCAACATTGTCAACCTGTAAAAACGAATATCAAGTTAAACTATAACCAGAAATGGAGAGTAATAAAGTTATTTATATTTTACTTGCTAAACCCAGCCATGCTTAGCTAAAGCTTCGTTTAATAATAATTTTAAATTTTAGGGAAGTAAATAAAATACTCTAAATAAAAATAAAAATAAAATAAATAAATAAAAATTATTGATCTTTGATGATCAATTTTGGCTATACCATTAACCAATTTTAACTCCAAATGTGCTCTAAGAATAGTATACCTTTTTATGGCAAGTTAAATACAATATTACATTATATGTACATATTATAATTTATATGCTAGAGACCAAATAAAAAGTTTAAAAATTTCGCATTATAAACAGTGGATATAATAATTATATATGCACAGTACTTAGTATTATACAAGTCACCTTTTTTTGCCACAGGCTCCGCGACTATTTTAATCTGGCACATTAAGGAAGGTCAATTTTGACAGCAGTTACTTTTTTTGTCAAGTTATTTATGCATATAAAATATGAATGTTTTTTAAAAAGAATAATTAACTAAATGAATAAAAAACAAATTGAGAGTAATTTTTTTTTGGTACAACATCTTGTTATAAATGCAATGGTGGATTGTTAACCCTTTAACAGCTAGTGGTATATGAGCCGACCGGGTGCTGGTACCCAGGTGATGATGGCTCCTATATGAGCCACCCTGTTTTTCCGCTTCACTGATGTAGATTTATATAAGAGCCGGGAAACTAGCGCTTTCTTTTGACGTTTTTAGGAATCTATAATATTTCCCCACTGGAGGGCATTTGATTGTTCTTTTCCTTACTCTATTGCCTTGATTCATCGATGCTTTTCAGCTTTCTGTAAGTAACATAACCTTTTGCCTGAACTTTTCTATAGCTGCCTATTTAACCTTTGTCTAATTTTGATTTATTCGCAACTACTGTGGCATAAACTTGTGTTGTGAAATAGTTGTGATGGCGAAAAAAAATATATAGTGAGGAAGAGTTTTTGGAGCTCATAAAGGGTGCTAGTGATGGGGAAGCTTTTTTAATTTTAAAAAGATTTTAACTCCACTAGTGCCAGTCCACAGTCCGGATCGAAAAGTGAGGATACAGAACTTTGTGTAGGATTAATTAAGCTCACAAAAGTTATAAGATGCAAGTGCTTGAATGGCGTAAAAGTACTTCGCACAGCGGGACCGCTCGGTGTGCCTACTAACCCGCAACGGCGGACCACCTCATGCCCTGCTACCTCCGCAGTTAAAGGGTTAATTTAGAAAAGAAATGATAATATACCCACAGCCAAGCTAAGATGGCATCTCAGTTACTCTAACAATAATTCAGACTATCGCATATACCTATTCTAATTTAATATTAGTAATAATCATTCAGTTTCATCGTGCACGATTATCTTCCATTTTATTTTGGTACAAATAGACAACAATAACTAATAAAAATAAGTTATAAAAATATGGTAAAGTAAAAATTGACAAACAGTTGCACTAACTAACCTTTGTTAATGGTACGGATCCTGTTCCAAGGGATACAACAACACCAATATCCTGAGCTTCATTCTCTCGGCCCATATGTCGCAGGGCAGTATTCACCTCATGAATTTCAGTCAAGGCATCTAATGTAGGGTTATTTCCAATCAATCCACCATCGACGAAACGACCAAAAGCTCTATTTACAAAAAGATAAGTAATCATCTACTTATATAAATAAAAATTAGAAATACTTCATATATATTCTGACATCGATAATATGAATGAATTAATTTGGACTAATACTAGATTCACACAGATTTTATAAAAATTAAACATAAGCACTTTCATTCCAATAATAGAGCCTGATAGTAATATTACTTACAGAGTAACATCAAAACCACATTTTCAATATTTTATAATATTTAAATGTTTCAAAGTGCAGTTATATTATCAACGTATACCATATCCACAAAACGTAAAAAACAAACCTAAAGTAAGAAGGTGCGGCGCCACTGGCCCTTGCAGCTTCCCAGAGCAACTGCTTGTCGTAAGGAGTAAGTGGTTCGAAATCAGGTCCAGATTTGTGATCTAATGGAACACCTAGAATCTCCTGTGAACCCTCATAATTCCTAAATAAGTGAATATCTACAGGTTTTCGATCTGCTAAGCATCCAATTATCATTAGCCTAAAAATAAAATCATGTTCAACAAAGTAATAAAAAGGCAAGAATTTAAAAGTGTATGAAAAAGAAAAAAGGTTAAATTTAACTGGATGTGAGGATTAAAATAAAAGGTTATTAATGATTGAAACACAATTTATTATTTTTTTTTTCTTCAAGTTCCTATTATGCCAATAAATATCAGATTTTAAATAAAAGTTTATTTAGATGGACTTTTATTTAAAACTTTTAATATTTAGTCCAACATTTTGGACAAAATTAATAATTATGTTTTTTGTATCTTTTGCATTGCCTTATAAGTATTTATATTTATACATGGTTAGGGAAGGTTTCACATTCCGCACCATATGATCCAACCACCTTCCCTATCTCCTAGGTATACAACTTCTTGGTATAGAGATGCTTTGAAGAATGAATTTTCCTTAATTAACCAATTGAGTGTGATGAATAGAATTTTTATTACATGGTTCATAATAATCAAAATTTTTAATGTATCTCTTATACATTAAATAAGTTAGAGAGAAAAAGCATTAGTAATGTGTGAGTCCTTCAAGGGCACAAAAATAATTAATAACAGAATTGAAGGGGTCAGGCGCACATAGTTCTACCCCACTAAAGTAAACTTAATATTTATATATATATATATATATATATATATATATATATATAACCATACTTAATAAAGATTTATTGTAAAATTATTATTTCAATCGTAATGTGAGATAAGAAGTGATACTTACATGTAAATCTTGTCACTAAAGTATCAAATTTTCAGCTGTGGGTCAGCACTATCTGTGGCTGACCCCTTCAATTTTTGAAAATTTCTTTGTCTGTGAGTAAAAGTTAAAGGGCTTTTATAAGAACATTTTTTTTATATGTATAACGTTAAAATAGAATAAGTGAACAAAGGTAATTCAACCAACTGTGGTGCCTACATGTGTATATAAGCAGATGATTAACAACTTTAACTGAAAATCACCCTGACAAATGCTTTTATTTCATGGTGAGCCCATGAAAGATTATAATTAAAATATACAATTAAGAAATGTTATGAATTATCTGGTTCCTCACTTAGGATGTTTAATATCGACCATTGTCGTGTCTGTTCCAAGAGTTTCTTTCAGCATTGTTTCCAGAGGCTCACTGGCATATGGCCTGAACCCAGCAAATGCATGATCCTTGAGGCGAAAATACAGGCACAGGCATTCTTTCAAACTTTTACCTAAAAGAAAAAGCAAATGACACAAAATCTCCTAAAACAGCTCTAAGTGTAATAAGAAATAGAAAAAATGAAAAAGTAAATAAATGAAATCTAATTATGTTTCAAAGCAATAAACAATAAATATTTATTTATTTTGCCCAAGCTTTTAGGCAATATGGGATATCAACAAACAATAACTAAAATAAGCAATGATATACATACTAGTATATCAATAAACAAGAGCTAGTGAATCATATAATGTACAAACATACATAGCAATACCTAAATACTGATATGGTACCTACTACTACTTCAAATCTTAGGATATAAGGTAGACTCTCACTTAACCGGCTCTCCGGATAACCTGGTAGTAGTGGTAAAAGAAAAATTATCATCCTTAAAAGAACTTATAACTTTGTGAATCTCAACAAATGGTCCTAAATTTAATTATTGTTGTGGGTGGTTTGATATATTTTAAATAGATTGAAAAGTAGGCATAAAGCCAACGCCTTTTAATATTTTTCTTACTATTGATCAAATGTCTATAAAATAAAGTCCTACGAAGTAAAATTGATAATTGAAACAAAATCTTTATCCTTTATTAATTTAATAGAAAAATAAAACATGAAATGAAGAAGAAATAATTAGGATAAAAAAAAAAGACAAAATTGTCAGTAAAAGTTTTTTTAAATAGTTAAACTTAATTGACCGAAAATCAAGTCTTCTTGAGTTAAGTCTCTAGTTACAACCTATTAAGAGTCTCTATTTACAACCTTTATATATTAAGTTTTGGTGATTTATTTTAATTTTTCCACAACATAAAAGCTATAATAATATTGGTTTTTTTTTTTTTTTTAACCAAAGTATTACCCAAATACTGATACTACCAGTTATACTTTAATATTTAATACTGTTTTTTTTTCTTTTAGCCTTTGTATTAACCAGCTTTCCAACTGTGATATCTCGGTCCAGACAAGGATGGATAAGCGGAAGTCACTGTAGTAGAACACAGTTTTTTATTATTTTAATTTGCACTTTTACAAAATATGTTTTTTAAACGTCAGTGAACACATACTACAATAAAATGGAGATGAGAGGATGATTTTCTGAAAATCCTGAAATTCAGAATATATTTTTTATAGAAATTAATATTCATTTTTCTCATTTTTTAATTTCAATTTAGAGCAAGATCGTGGCTGTATTCAAAATTTGCAGTCATGGAAATGCTTAGTAGCACCACAAATCAAATTTTTGTAAATTTGTGAGATGAAGTGATGAAATAGATATAAGATGGAATAAGGGAAACAAAATAAAATAGTTCAATTGCGATAACAGGGGGATTTGCCCTAATTGAACTTAGATTTCTTCTGTAAAATTTTTATATACAAACATTTATATGATTAGTATTCTAAGAACTATCACGAAAACTTTGATATGTTTTCATATGATAAAAGTATTTCAAAAAAATGAGCCTGGAACACCACAATATATAAGGGACTAAAATTGATGATTTTAGGAGAATCACTCAAGTAAAAGAATTTAGTAGTAATAATAAAGCACTATATAAATTAGTGAGCAATTACCACAAATAATATTTTAAACCCATTATTAAATACCTGCGGCTAAAGCAAGTGCAAGTATGGCCCCAGTGGAAGTCGCCGCCACCCAATCAAAGCAGTGGATTATTGGTTTACCAACAGCCGCCTCCAGATGGAGAAGGAGGGTGACCAGAACCAAGCCCCTGATGCCACCTCCATCCAAGCAAAGCACCCGGCAGCCTTTCGAATGTGCAGCGGTTAATGTTGAAGACTATCACAAACAAACTTCTTGGTTAAGGGCAACTAAAGTTTAATTTGACAACTAAAAGATTAAATCTGAGCTTACTGGGATGAATTCATGAAACAAGACATAATAACTCAAGAAATGAATTGGAAATTTTGATTATTGTTAATTACTTGATTAAGGTAAGCCATATTGAACAGAAGTTAATCCCTCAAGTTTTAGCCTGGTAGATGGAATTTATTCAGGAACGTTGGAATTATGTAAGAACTTTAACTGATTTATATGTTACCATATAAACAAAATAAATAATTAGTTAAAAGGAAGTTCACATTAATTTCAGCAGTTATAGCTATATTATTATAAACTTTTTGTATAAATGCTTCATAAATTCATAGCCAGGAAAGCTATGAGCAAAAAACCAATTAAAGCCAAAGCAAAAATAAAATATTACAAGATAATACTATTAAGTTTCAAAATAAAAGCCTGTTATTTTCTTGAAATATTTTCTTATTTTTGATAATATAAAAATCAAAAACCATAAAATCACTGGACAATAAAAGCTTACCTGCAAGATAGAAGAAACTGCCCGGTGAGCTGGTCCAGGGGCAGGAGGAGGGGGAATGCCATTTTCTGTACCATCTGGATCACATCCAGAACGGCAAGTTGCCATGAGGAATGGACATCTTGCTGCTCCAACTGCGTGCAGTATATAAAGTATCTTAGCGCTCAACTCATGACTGTCTGAAGCAGCCAGGTGACGAGCAGTCATACCATCGTTATTTCTGAAAAAATATTATGATCTGTAACCATCTTGAAGAAAATTGCATATTTTACCAAATTATTTGGGAATTAAATCAGTAGTAGATTGAGCTTTTAAGACCATTAAAATTCAACAATTAACTTTTTTATGTTATGATTGGATCTTGGCTTCCTAATTAAATACTTTTTACTTTAGAATTCTTGTACACTGGTTATTATACCCAAAATCTGCTAATGTTATAAATATATGTATATATATATATATATATATATATATATATATATATATATATATATATATATATATATTGCCATTTTTTTTAATAATTTTGATGAAGGGGAGTGCTGAATAAGTAGTCCCGAGAGGCAGACCACTGCACCACATAATGTCAGTATTGACTGCCAAAAAAACTTCGGAAGTTTAGATCAATTATAGAAGCTTAGAGATAATCTTTGAATCCAGTGTGGGCAGCTCTTTTTTTCCTGTTGGACCCACGGAATAAATCTCCTATCCTGGCTAATATATATTGGGATGTAAATCCCCCTCCCATTGATCATGGCCTACTCAGCATTCTCGAGTCTAGCAGCAATGGTTTAATACCCCCTCAGTTGGGTTGCAAATTATATTTCGGCAAATCAAAGGAATAAATTTGAACCCTCCAACCCTGGTAAGAATAGGTTGGTTAGGGTAGTGCATTCGTGGATGTGTGTGTAAATTTAATAGTCTAAATTCAAACCGCAGGCAAATGTTTTCAGAAACAAAAATAAAACTTATATGAAAACTTTTGAATCAAACTAACCGCGAAAAGCATTTAACTTTGTATAGAAAAGATTTGATTTAACAACAAATCATATATTATAAAGAAAGAAACCAAAACAAATGCTTATCTCTGCTACCATGTAAAAAGCTCTAGAACCGTCTGGAACGGTTATAATTATTACCACAGGGTCATGTGTATGAGAATGTTCGATTGCAGAATAAATAAAACGGAGCCATCAATTAGTGAGTTAGTCCAACCTCGACCAGCAAAGTAATACAGTTGCTCTCTGGTCACTGTTTAAATGTTACGTCACTGAAATATTTTTGTGTTTTCGTTATTTGTTAGTCATCTTTATAATTTTTATAGAAATAAAAAAATTTCAAACATGAATTAGTGTTATCACATATTCAGTATAATAAGTTAACTCACAGAAGAGCTAAATCCGCTCCAAAAACAATTAAGGCTTGGACTATAGAAATATTTCTTTCCTTTACTGCCAAATGAAGAGCCGTGTCACCATTAGAATCTGCTATTGACATGTCTGCTTCACGTGAGAGCAGGGCTACTACACACTCCAACCTGTTTTTTAATACCTGTACAAAATATTAGATTAATTACAATAAAATTATTATATTCCTAATTTTCAATGACTTTTTAATAACAATAAATTTTTTTATTTAATTTGGTCTAGTAAATTAACAAAGGATGTTTTAAGACACTAATTAACAACTAAACTTTGCAATTTAGATTTTAAAATAAATTCTTCCATTTTTTACATAAAACATTGTATTTTTTTTTTTTTGGTCAGTAAAAAAGATAATGAGGAAAGATTTAAAGAGAAACTACAGAGAGAAATTATGACGTAACCCAAGAAAAAAATAGGTCATTAAACCCTGTTTCAATATCTTAGTACAAGGTCAACCAGATTTAACAACTCTGTTTCAATTTAGATTAAAAAATATACTAGCTTTGATTGATTAATTAATAAACATTAAAAAAACATTCACAGATTTAAATCAACTCCTAAACAATATGAGTTAGTCATTAAGTCTATTTGAAGTTTTCAGAGGAAACTAACCTAAGCTTTGGATGTGGCAAAATATATCAGAAGGTGATATCACACAAAAAAAATTAATCTCGACCTATTTATTTATAGTTAAGTAGGAAAAAAAGGTTGAATGATGCAGAATAAAAGGATATAAACAGACCATAACATGGAGGGCAGTCCGGGAAGCAAAATTAAGCGCATCTATATCACAATTCCTATCTAGAAGAGCATCAATAACTTCTTTTGATGCTGCCCAATGCAATGGAGTTCCACCAAACTTCATCTCCTGAAATGTAAATAAGGGAACATTATACATCTATATATTTCTCTAGAATTTTATATAAATCATTTTCAATATCTGATGAAAGAAATAATATCAGTAAATATGTACTGAGTTGGTAAGGAAAACTATAAAACGTAAAACATGAATTGTAACAATTTTAAAAACAATATTACAATTAATTGAATAATAGAGATATTTTGTAAATATTTTTTGCAATAAATATATAAAAAACAAAATAATAAATGTAATATGTAATTCTAAAACTGATAATTATTTAATATGGTAAACAAAATCAGATCAAAGTCAAGTTTAAACGAACTCACTCATGCTACTTAAAAATAGCTTTTAAAAGGATTATTAAAGTACTGTCAGGGAACTTTTTTTCCACACCCCACATATCATGAGCAATTCTTAAGGAATATAAAACCTCAGAATGATTAATTCCCTGTCTATTTGTAAGAAAATTCCCATAGGCTTTGCCAAGACTCTATGTACAAATGAATTAAAATTTAATATAAAACAAATATGCCAATCAAGCAAAAAAAATACCTGTGCCTGAAGTTTATTAGAATAATCATTAACTAAATCTCCAACCAATCCCGGAGGCGTAGTTGAGGAGCCTGGCGAACCGCCTGAAAGGTTGACATCAGCTCCACTCACGAGGAGAGCAGTAACACATTCGGGCTTGTCATTAAGGCATGCAACATGAAGAGGTGTTTGTCCATTCAAGTTTCGGATGTTTAGACTTTTCGTATCACCGCTAGATAATGCCTGAAAACATTAGGAAATCAGCTATGATTTTGGAAATAGTATTTGAATAATATATATATATATATATATATATATATGTATATTAATTGAGAAGAGAACAAAACTTTGAATAATGAAGATATTTATATGTAAATGAAACAAAAACACTTACATTGATAATATCTCTATTTTGGGTGGCAGCATAATGGAAGACTGAATTTCCTCCATGGTCTAGATGACCAAGAGAAGCATTATTTTGCATTAACTTGACAACCATATTCAAGTGTCCTTCTCGTACAGCCAGCTGAAGAGGTGATAAGCCGTTTATTGGATCGACTGCATTAATTTGACTGACAGAATTGAAACAGAAGAAATACATTAACCATGGATTTGTTGAAAAATTTTAAGAGATTCTTTAAATGTTGAATTTATATTAAGAAAATAAAATAATTATGGCGATGTCTTAAAATTATGCATACCTTTTGTATAGGCATGTTTAGGCTGAGGGTAAAAAATGCAACGTTACAGAACCTAATTAAACATGCCTACCTGACATATATAATTTTTTTTAATTAGTACAGACTCACCTTAACACTTCAGGTTTTGTGACAGCATCTATGAGATTAAAATAAACAATTAAATGGCATATATTCCAGGATGGATTATCTTGAAGCACTGTACAATATTTCTGAATAACACCAAGGGACTGAAATACAACAAAAAGTGAAAAGTTAAAAACACAAAAAGTACATTTCATTTAGTAAAATACAAATATATTGAACAAAATACTTACAATAGATGACACATTGCACAAGAAAGGCAATTTATCCTTAAGTATAATGAATCTATCTTCAGCTTCAGTCCTGATCTCCGATCGAAATAAACTGAAACACATATCATTGCAACTTTTAGTACTTCAAATGACTCATTTCTTTACATATTGTATATTACATATACACTTAGAGAAAATAAAACACCTGAAAGCTTGGGACAAAGATTCAGAACAAGGCCTATGCATTATTATTTCAAATCTTGGTTCATTTTCCGAGCAGGCATACAGAACTATAGAATCCTCTCGAGAAATTATCAACCTATCGCTGTACTTATCAGATTTTACTTCCACAACTCTATTAGGGTTTGCATCACCAATCTGCAAACCCCTTTTTATAAGATTACCAATCCAAGCCATTATCTAGTGTTGAGTTAACACCACACAAAGGATACAGCACCAAATGAACTTTATACAGAAAAATAGTTTAAATATTTAAAATACATTGTTTTCCCACAGCGTACCGACTATGAGAGGATAAATTCAATAGATAACTGGCTACAGCACAGAATTACAATGGGACTACGGTGAGCGTAAAATCAACACCGGGTATCAGCTGATTGTCTACTGACACTGAGTCAGATATGATTCAAGTAGTAGAGATAGCATAATTTCGAATTTGACCTTCTGTCCGAACTCTGATCTACAACTCCAATGTAATCCATTAACTTTGGTCTTTGTTTAAATAGAGTAAACATATTTTTTAAAATATAAATTAGTCTTTGAAACAATTCAAAGAAAGTATTGATTCATATTACATTGTATCAAGAACAATATAAGAAATAAAAGTTGTGCGTAGAGCATTATCTATTCTAAAGTTCGCGTTGGAAAGGTCCAAGATGCCAATAAACCTCATAAATATATTATTTTATATATTAAATGGATCCAACACAGCCTGCAAGCTATTTAAAGGAGAACTCCTATAAACCGCGATATTTAATCTTCATTGATTAAATTAAGGAAACCACAAAGCAGGAAGCTAATAAAGTTGGTTAATAATAACCAGCAGAAATTCGTTCAGTTAATTTCCCAACCAAAAAATTAGAAAATAAAAAGGAGGTGGATACTAAACTTTCGTACTTTGAAGGGGAAATGAAGTCAACGCGGAATTCGTTCTCGAAACTCTACACAGATCATCCATAGATAGAAACAAATTGTTTATAAAAATATTTCACCAGTGGTCCAGAAATACCTCATCCATTAGAACCTGCTTCATTTCATCATTAGACTATTGGTAATTATAGCATTTACGAGTAGAATTCAACCTTTTCCAAGTCAAATTCAACCTTCTATTTCATACTCCTCCTTTTCCAATTAAAATTCAACCTTTTCCTTTTTAATTTCCACTTATTCCAAGTCAAATGAAACCACTTAGAATATTTAAAAAGTCATGGGCATCACCAGCACCAAATTATTGGGGACGCCCACTAAATGTTCTCATAGATGGGTAAAAAGTTGAGAGGCTAAAAGCTGAAATAACAGTACCTAAAAAAAACCGCGACATTTTATTCCTCCCTCAACGTTTTATTTTAAAGGAATATATAATACTTGCCCATTTCTGTGTCAGTTAGTCATTGGAGGATTCGGGGGGGGGGGGGGGTCTATAGCAGGGCTCTTTGGAAAAATTTATTCATTTAAAGCTAGAATTTAATTTTAATAAAAATAAGAAAGTAAGGTAAAGAACGAATAATATGCACAAGATGGGTTTCAGTTGTGGGGAAGGAACATAAAGGTAACAAAGCTGACTGGCAGATCCAGGGGGAGGGCTTAGGGGGCTGCAGCTCCCCCTTTCTAACCGGCTGGATCCGCCCATGGTTAGAATGGAGGTAGTTTCCCCCTTCTAAAATATTGGGGATGATGCGTCCCCCTTGCCCCCCCCCCTCCCCCCGGTGGTGATGCCTATGGAAGAAGTTAACTTTTTCGTATTTGCTTAATATGCCTGAGGGTCTAACAGTATGCTATCAAGGACGGTATTATATAAAAATATATCTATTTTGAATTTATGAAATGGGCCCTAATATTTATGAAATAAACATTAGATGTGAGATTTTATTATTATGCTTGGGTAACAATGTTTAAAAACAATAAAAATATACTAATTTTAATATTTAGCCAAACTAATTCTATTTTTTTTCCATATTAAAGCCGGGGGGGGGGGGGTCACTATAATGCAATATGGATTTTTTTTTTTTAAACACCGATAACATGAAAATAGGAATAAGATGAGTTAACTCTTTCAATATTAGAGAGCCAATCCCACAATAAATCAAAATGGATATATTTTTAAAAAGACCCTCCTCGATAACATACGTATCCTCATCTCAAAGAAATCCAAAAAAGAGATCCTCTCCTCTCCACCACTCACTCCAACTTTATTTATAGATATAATTCTTAACAAATACGTGCTCATGATATAACATGCCTAGGTATGGAGATAGACCGGGCGAACATGAACGTCAAAGTGGAAATTTGACTTGGAAAGGGTTTAAAAATGGAATTTAAAATGAAATTTTATTGATAGTAAAAAAAAAATACAGTTTGTATGTAGTAGCCTACCTAGACCACTCAGGGCCCCGGGCAGATGGGTTTTTTGAGGCCCCAGAGATGTGGGTTTTAGAGTGTAACCCGCTTATCAAAGGTGATGATTGGGGATTGGGTCTTCCAGGCCTGTTATGTAGCTTCTGTTGGTGGGCGATCTTGCTACTTGTAAGCGTTATACGATGTTAGCATCGCTTGAACCCATTGAACCCATGAAGCTGAGAAAAGATAAAAAGAGTTATAATCAGTTCGATAACGACATTTATCTTAACATTTATCGGTCATAAACGTTCATCATAAGCGCTATGCGAAAATTATGAATAATGAAAAGCATCATATATTCCTCTACAGCACAAAATTGTTGGGGCGGTCTATCTCTTTCGAAACACTATATCTGTGAAGTTACATTGACTTTACCTCATAATCAATATATATTATAAAGCAAAGTGTACAATGTGCGTGCCGAAAAGGCTCAAAAACGACTCCACGTAGGATTAAGGAAGTTATGTCTTCGTTTAGCCATATGATCCCTTACGGAGAAGAAGGTTTCCGTTTTTCTTTTAAGAGTGTAAAATTGAAGAGAAAAGGACTGGAATTTTAAGCCTCTCGCACCATTTAATTAGCCTCTCTGAGATTGAGATACGAGTTTATGAATAAAAAATTTAGTTCGAGCTCCAGGCTACCAGGAAGCGCTAGGGTGCGTTTCACTCAATGTTTATTGTCCATTCATTCAGTATGTTGGTAATCGTTCTATATTTTTTCAGCTGTTCTTTTTAAATTACTAAAAAATTAAGAGAAAATAATTAGTTTGCGTTTAAAAATAAAATAAGTACTTTACATCTCAGCAATCAATTAGAAAACCAACTGGATTCCTTAAAAAATTAGTTTTCTTGTGAGAAGGCTAATGTATGATCAGCACGTTACATTTAATCTACATATAATATATACTTAAGTAAATTTAATGCAATATGAGTGAAGATTTCTTAGTAGTACAGTGAGCGAATAAAATTAGACATAAAAAAAGAGATGAATTGACTAAATATAAATCGAAAATAAAAAGTTTGAAGTATTCCTATTGTGTTTATGAAAAAGAAGTTGGTTTGGTTACTACGTATGATGAGCATTCCAGTTGAAAAAAGACTAACTCCAATAACAGCATTCAAGATTTTATCATCCCTCATAGTTTAAGATAAAAAGAAATATGATGAAAAATTGTGCCTTCAAGAAATTTTGGTTTTCACTTTGTAATAGTAGTAAGATTCGAGATATGCAGAAACCGTTCAAATTACGGGGGGATATCTTAAGGGAGGTTGAAATGTAAGAAAGGTCTTAAAAAAAAGTTTCTATGAATCTTCGGTAGTTTCTATATTTCTGGATCAAATAGGACCATCATAGTAGTCAATGATTAAGTTTTACTCGAAATATAATTTTTTTAACTGAGATACCAGATTTTTCAACAATAATCTAATAACTTATTATCTTCTGACTACTTGGAATGGGCTTATAGGATTCAGAATCACAGAAACCATCAAAAGGATGCATAACTCCACAAGGTTGCAGCAGAATTAATTGTTCATTTACCATTTTCAACCCCCAGTAAATTATACAGGGTTCCTTATTTGGATGGACTCTGCAGATCTCAAGTCTGCAGAATATTGATACCAAGTTAAAACCGAATTTTCAAGACGATGCTAATTTTGTTTTATATTTCCTTTAATTTTAAAGTTTTTCTGGTATTAAAACAACCACACAACTACCGGAGCGAAGCCGGGCACCCTAGCTAGTATAAAATAAACCGCATATTTTTACTTTCACTTACCTATATATGAAATATATATTAAGGAAAGTATTGCGATCGTGAAAAATTTCGACTTCCGGTTTTCAACGGAAATACACGTTTTGGAGTACCCTGAGTCCAATTAACCAAGTCCCGCGAAATGGTCTCTGTGTGTGTGTGTGTGTGTGTGTGTGTGTGTGTGTGTGTGTGTGTGTGTGTGTGTGTGTGTGTGTGTGTGTGTGTGTGTGTGTGTGTGTGTGTGTGTGTGTGTGTGTGTTGTGTGTGTGTGTGTGAACAGACTAGCTCAAAAACTATAAACCGCACAGACCTGAAATTAGGTATTTGGTGTATATATGCCCGCGATGTGACAGCAAAAATTTCATCAAAATTGGTCAAATGGAGGGGATACTTTATTTAAAGAATTATGTCTAATTTTTAGGTTTTTTCGATTTTTTCAAAAACGGCTCTAACGATTTTGATCAAACTTGGTATTTGATGTATGTATATGCCCGCAATGCGACCGTAAAAATTTCATCAAAATTGATTAATTGGAGGGGGCACTTTACTTAATAAATGTTGTCTTATTATCACGTCTTTTTTTTTTTTTTTTTTTTTACTTAAAATCGGCTTTAACGATTTTGATCAAACTCGGTATTTGGTGTATGTATATGCCCGCGATGTGACAGTCAAAATTTCACTAAATTTGGTGAAACTGAGGGGGCATTTTATTTCATATATTTTTTTCCAATTTTTACCTTTTTTCGATTATCTCAAAAAAGGCTTTTATGAATTAAATTCGTCATGTTTTATGAAAATAAAGTCTTCTTTAATATCAGGTAAGCTTTATCATTATTAAGATGTTCTAAGGGGGCTTAAAGGGGGAAGGGGACTTTTTTGTTTTCCTATAAAGTACCTTTGTTTTTTTTTTGTTTTTTATGTAGAAATTATTTGTCAATCAATTGTCTCGTTTCGCCTAAAAATAGGAAAGAGCTAAGTATGAAATATGAAAAAAATCAAGTTAACATACAGAGGAGAAAAGAAAAGCGGGCTTGCGAAGTACGCCTTTAATGACTGACTATTGTTTATAATTAAAGCCATTCTGTTCATTTATTGGAAATGGTAAATAAATGAAATTTTCAACAATTGCACAGAGAATTATAAAATCAGACGACTTGGAGTATTATGCTTGCATTGCAGAATTATCGCAAGTAAGAACTTTTATATAATAATAAAAAAAATATCAGTGTACTTTAGAGTGCAAATAAAAACAAAAATAAGAAACGAATGTGGAAAAATATGTGATTGAGAAATGGCAATTAAAAAAAAACGTCAATTTCTAATCTAAGTTGGTAAGTGAAAGATGTGTGTTGCGCGCATCGCACCAGATTTTTGAATATAATAACATCAATACATGTAAAAATATCTGGTTCGATGCGCGTAACACACAACTTTCACCTAGCAACTTACCTTGATTAGAAATTGACGTGTTTTGTTAAAGTCCATCCATTTATTAAAGTCATACTAATTTTTGTTTGTATTTGCTCTTTAAAGTAAACTAATTTTTACTTTCACTTACCTATATATGAAATATATAGTAAGTGGAAGTATTGCGATCGTGAAAATTTTCGACTTCCGGTTTTCAACGGAAATACACGTTTTGGGGTCCCCTGAGTCGAAATGACCAAGTCCCGCGAAATGGTCTGTGTGTGTGTGTGTGTCTGTGTGTGTGTGTGTGTGTGTGTGTGTGTATGTGAACAGACTAGCTCAAAAACTATAAACCGTGCGATCCTGAAATTGGGTATTTAGTGTAGGTATATGCCTGCGATGTGACAGCATAAATTTCATCAAAATTACTTAAAGGGAGGGGGTACTTTACTTAATAACTTTTTAGGTTTTTTTCGATTTTCTCAAAAACGGCTCTAACGATTTTGATTAAACTGAGTATTTCATCTATTTATATGCCCGAGATATGACTGTAAAAATTTCATCAAAATTGATTAACCGGAGGGGGGACTTTACTTAATAAATTTTGTAACATTTTCACGTGTTTTTTTTATTTACTCTAAATCGGCTTTAACGATTTTGATCAAACTGGGTATTTGATGTATTTATATGCCCGAGATATGACTGTAAAAATTTCATCAAAATTGATTAACCGGAGGGGGGACTTTACTTAATAAATTTTGTAACATTTTCACGTGTTTTTTTGATTTTCTCAAAAACGGTTGTAACGATTTTGATTAAACTTAGTATTTGATCTATTTATATGCCCGAGATATGTCTGTAAAAATTTCATCAAAATTGATCAACCGCAGGGGGCACTTTACTTAATAAATTTTGTATCATTTTTACGTGCTTTTTTTATTTACTCAAAAACGGCTTTCACGATTGTGACCAAACTGGGTATTTGATGTATGTATATGCCAAATATGTGATAGCCAACATTTCATCAAAATTTGGTTTTTGAGTCAAAAACGGCTTTAACGATTAATAAAAATAAGATATGAATGTAGAAAAATGTGTGACTTCGGGAAATGATATTTAACAAAGCACGTCAATTTCTTATCTAAGTAAGTTGGTAAGTGAAAGTTGTGTGTTGCGCGCACGCACCAGATTTTTTTTATTATTAAATAAAAGTTTTAACTTGTGATAATTCGGCAATGAAAGCATAATACTCCAAGTCGCCTGATTTTATAATTCTCTATGTACTTGTTGAAAGCTTCATATAGTTCCCATGAAACAAATAATTTCCTTTAAACATACAGACAGAACATCTTTAATTATAAACAATGGTCCGTCATTAAAGGCGTACGCATTGTAAATGCGTGAGTTACACGTGTTTAATGAGTTGACGTAATATTTTCCTTTTTTTCTCCTGTATATGTTTACTTGATTTTTTCATATTTGGCCATTTCTTATTTTTAGGCGAAACGAGAGACAGATAATTTCTTCATATAAACAAAAACAAAGGTACATTATAGAAAAACAAAAAAGGCCCCTTCCCCATTTACATATGCCCCCTCAGAACATTTTAATAATGATAAAGCTTACCTGATATTGAAGAATAATTGATTCTCATTAAACACGACGAATTTAATAAAAATCTTTAAAGTTATTTTTGAGAAAATCGTAAAAAAAGGAAAAAACTTTATGAAATTAAGTGTCTCCTCCGTTTGATCAATTTTGATGAAATTTTTACTGCCATATTGCGTGCATATGCATACATCAAATACCCAGTTTTATCAAAATCGTCAGAGCCGTTTTTGAAAAAATCATAAATATGGAAAAAATAGTTATGAAATAAAGTGTCCCCTCCGTTTGATCAATTTTGATGAAATTTTTACTGTCGTGTCGTGACCATATACATGGATCAAATAACCAGTTTTATCAAAATCGTTGGAGCCGTTTTTGAGAAAAAAAAACAACAACATAAAAATGGGGAAAAAAGTTATGAAATAAAGGGCCCCCTCCGGTTGATCAATTTTGATGAAATTTTTGCAGTCATATCCCGGCCATATAAATACATCAAATACCAAGTTTTATCAAAATCGTTACAGCCATTTTTGAGAAAATCGAAAACACATAAACAGTTATTAAAAAAATGTGTCGTGTCGTGACCATATACATGGATCAAATAACCAGTTTTATCAAAATCGTTGGAGCCGTTTTTGAGAAAAAAAAAACAACATAAAAATGGGGAAAAAAGTTATGAAATAAAGGGCCCCCTCCGGTTGATCAATTTTGATGAAATTTTGCAGTCATATCCCGGCCATATAAATACATCAAATACCAAGTTTTATCAAAATCGTTAGAGCCATTTTTGAGAAAATCGAAAAACATATACAGTTATTAAAAAAAGTACCCCCTCCATTTGACTAATTTTGATGAACTGTTTGCTGTTACATCACGGGTGTATACGTATATTAAATACCCAATTTCAGGTTCTTACGGTTTATAGTTTTTGAGCTAGACTGTTCACACATACACACGGAAACTGGCACACACAGAGACCATTTCGCGGGATTTGGTTATTTGGACTCAGTCGAAAAATCGAAAATTTTCACGATCGTAATACTTTCCCTTACTATATATTTCATATAAGTATAGGTAAGTGAAAGTAAAAATAGACTTTATTTGCTCCCAAATTGTATGAAACGAAAAATTAGCTGTAGAGCTGGGCTGAGGCTTAGAAAAAATATTTAAATACATGCGAATCCGGGACGTAATAATAACTGTTTAACTATAGCAATAGAAAAACAAAAGTCCAACTTTAACTAAAGCACTCAAGAAAGCGTGTGATGACATCATTTTAAATAACTTTATTTTTTTAATTGACATATTTTTTATCGCCATGCAGTATTTCAATTAGTATATTTATAACTAGAGCTCGGATTGCCGTGCAGTTGCATCTTTTTATTGGTCAGTCAGAATAAAGCGATTTCAAGTTACATATCTGAATAAAGCCTAATGGGATGTTTTAATGAAGTTTTATACTGCACGAAATTACACGTTTTGGGGTTTACTGCACGAAATTGCACGTTTTGGGGTTAACTGCACGAAATTGCACGTTTTGAAGTTTTAATGCAACAAATTGCATCTTTTTATAATTTGAAGAAAAAAAAATATTACAAATTTTAATTTTCTTAAATTCACAACAAAAAATTATTGGAAAAATAAATGGGAATTAGGAATAGGAATCAAAAAATAACAGAAAGGAAACAGGAAAAAAATAAAGGGAACTTGGGAGATATAAACAAACACAAACCTCCAATTTCCAAGAACTAAGGGCTCAGTAGTTCTTGGATGTTTACATTTTGTTTCTCAATTCTCATCGTTCTGTCACTATCAATCTAGCTTCTGTCGTGTATATTGCTACTTAAAATGCCAAAAATTGGAGGTGTGTCATCGAAAATTGATGGATGGATTAAAAAATATCCTGACTCAAAAGGGATGGTACTGGAGTAGTGCGTGTCATCAGAGTGATTTAAAAATAAGCCCACGCACCGGATATTGCATCTAGTGATTCCATAATTGGAGTAGTATCTTTACTTTACAAGATTTCCCTATTTCCAATATAATTACAGCTCACATGCGAGTGTTTTACTCTTTATTCCACATCTTGTTACTATTTTTAACTAAATATTTTATATTCTGATTTTTTTTTTTTTTTTTTTTTTTACCGGAAATATGTTCAAATATAGAATTGGAAGAAAATTAGCAATTAATTATCAAATTAAAAACCATTTTGATAAATCCAATGAATCAATGGTGATGAATTCAATCTGATTTGGCATTTATTAGATCGAATTTAGCAGCTTTCCAGGTTGCTATTACAGAACTAGAGGAGAAAAATCTTTCACCAAATAAAAATAGTTGAGGACGTGGGAAAATCATTGGAAACAATCAAGAGCGAAAAAGGAATTATCATGAACGAAAAATTTCGAAATATTTTTTTAAAAAATCCTGGATACAAACTATTAAAAAATTGTATGATTGCCTGAACGGAAATTCAGTCACTGTTGAATTGAAGGAGATCCCTAATTGCTGAGTCGCTATAAGTATTGTCCTCTAACGATTGTAGAAGTTGAGATATCTTTTTCTAAATTGAAAGAAAGTTTAAGTGACAGGAGGCACTGTTTAAAAAAAAAAATTAGAAACGTATTTAGTTGTAAACTTTAATTAAAAAAATAATGAAGTGTAGTTATATTTCTAATATACTCCACTAATTTTTCTTTACTAATAAAAAATCATTATTTTACCAAAATCTATATTAAAACCAATATTTTAAAAATAAAAGTTTTTACTTCAATTTATTCTCCGCTACTTATTTGTTTCAAAGGTAGCTAGCTATATATTGTTCACATAAATAATTTAATGCATGATTTTCAAGCAATACATTTTTTTTGCACGTTTTAAAGTTTTTATTGCACGGTTTTGCACGTTTTTAATGCACGTTTTCAAATTTTTACTGCACGGAATTCCGAGCTTTATTTATAAAAACCTTTTATATGGGGACTTCTCTGCAGCAATTAAGAAGCCAATTATTATAATTTGAAATATTCAAATAAGTTAAAAAAAAAACAGTTTTTAAATAAATTGTTAAAAAATAGCTCCTTTATTTTTCCTTTCATTCTGCGAGCTTTCCTGACTTCTATCAATCTCACACCCAATTGAAAATACGGGATTTGAAAATTGGTAGGATAGGGTAAAGCCTGGCTTATCGAGGTTGGGAAGGAGTAGCCGAAGTTGGAAGCGGAGTTGTAACTTGGTAAGTTGGGTAGAGAGGCAGGGTATCGTGTTGCTGAAACTCACTGATGACTTTAGGGTCAATGTTTCATCAATGTAAGACTAATATTGTGCGAAGAGAAAATTGTAAAGGGATGGGCTGATGAATAATTAATAATATTATAAAGCATACCACGGGCAATGTAATTTAAAATTGCGGGAAAACAAATATCTAAAAGTTAAGGACATGTAAATTTGATTGAAAGGACATAGAATACAATATACAAAACACGTAAAGCAGTACACTTTACCACAGGATTACTCCGATCGATAGTTATTTCTACTAGATCTATACACCTTAATTTTTAGCTTCACGACATTTTAGCAAATAGTTAAGAAAAACATAACAAACAAAAAATCCAATACTTAAAATAAATTAAATTGAAAAAATACTGCCCCCCCCCCCCTTTAGTCTTACCAGACTTAATATACCTTTCTTCCACTTAGAACAGGAAAAAATTATCTGAGCCCCGATTACTTGGAGAGTTTTTAAGAGGAATAAAAGGCCCAGTGTGTGAGTAATAAATATACGGCTAAAGAAACGCCAGAGTGCAGAAGAAATTGAACAAGGATCTTCGTATATTAGCAACGATGGAAGCAAGAATGGTTCCAACTGAAAGAACATTTTTAAGAAATGGAGCATGGACGTGTTCTTGTGGTGTAATTTATTTTTCTTATTAGAGAGGTCAGGATGATACGGCGAAGAGGTTGTAAGAGGCAACGCCATGTAATTGTAAGAAACTGCAGAGGCAGCACAAAATGTTATGTAAAATTATATTAAATAATAAATTGTAATAAGACATATAAAATATAAAATTAATTAGTTGTTTTGTACGTTGTAACTGTTTTTAAATTTTAAAGATCTTTTTGTATTTAAAATTTCATTCGCCTCTATGCCGTACGAATCGTTTCGTTGGGCACGCTTTTAGAATTTATGTCTGGTGATTTCATTTGCTATTTATTAGTGGTTTTTATACAACTTCATTTATGAAATTGCTACGGAACTTAGGAGAAGGAGGAGCGCTCGAATGCAAATGATCGTTTTTGCATCACACGAGACTGTACAGGGATTGACCTTAATCGAAACCCTACCAACAAAGCAGAGTAATATGCATTGATTTAATGTCCATAAATCTAGAAGTATCTTGTAGACCCTTTATGCCCTACTTTTGAAATCATGGACTTATCATAATAAAATTTTAATTGAGTCTTCATTCGTTTTTTATTTAATTTTTCCTTTTTGTTGCTATAAGAAACTTTTTCCGTCTGAAATAAAACTTGCACAAGGACTTTTAAGAAGACGTCAATAGTCTCTTCGTTTTCCTCAAATAAACCAGTACAGATATTATGACAAAATATTTAAAAATCAAACTCTTCTTTGAAATATTTATTTAGTGGATGAAAACCCACCTATATTTTCTAAAGAAAAAATATATAAATAGAAATAGTATAAAATAGAAATATAAAATATAAAAGTGATAAATTTTAATTGTTGTGGCATGTATTGATTTCTGGACCCACGTGATTTCCCGAGAGGGCTCCTCGATTGTTACTAAGGAAACATTTTCCTGGTAATAGTTTATTCTACAAAATTTATCATGGAATTTTGTAGAAAGTGTGCTTTTCTCTTATAGTTCAGATCTCAGGATACGTGCTGTAGATGTTATCATTTTTTCGTTGAAAAAAAAATGCTTTCAGGGCCAATTTCCCTGAGCATCCAAGAGTTCCTTCGTGTTTGAGTTTAAAGTAACATTAAAAAAATAATAATAAATAAAGTCCAAAGTCATCGGCTTGAGACGGCTATGCCGATCGTTATTTAGATTTGGCACCGAAGTCTCAAATTCATCCCCGGGACGATTTTGTCTATTCAATCAGGTGCGGTTCCAAAAAAAAAAAATGGTGGATCGCTGGGTATTAAAAAAAGCAAAGAAAAACACAGGACATACTTATTTCTTTATAAAAAGAATAGGCACTTAATTAAAATCATATACGCGGTACTAATTACGTCATTTATGCATACAAATAACGAACCAATTATTGTTTCGATTTGGCACGCTCGAGTCACAACGAAGCTTTCATTGTTTTCATGCGAGTCCTGTCACTACCAGTTCGTGGCTCCTGCGGAATTGTTGCGGTTCACGTCCCCGCTCTTTAGGGCGTTCATCCCATACAAAGAGGACACTTTTAGACGAGGTTAAGTCAACACCCTTCAGTTTGTCATGAAAAAGGTGTTTGGCCCCTTTCACACCGAAGATGCAAGAGTAGTAGGCATCCATCGTGGATTTAGGATGCATGTGCGTTTTGCCTCTTGATAAACGACTTTCACAGCAGGAACGTGCATTTCTTTTTCTGCCACTTGTACTTTTTGTTTATATCTAAATCTCTGTTTAATAAAATTATGATTCTGGCTTGTGCAGTCATAAGAAGAAGAAGAAGACAAGAAGAAATCGTCTATAGCAGCATGTATACTGGAATAATCGTGGAGATCATCAAACCACTCACAGGATTTGATTGGCAGACTCCTATTCTTCTAATGTCAAAAAATTTAAGACAAAAAAAATCAATTTTTTTTTTTTTTTTTTACGTCATTTATAAAAAGTTATATCAATTTTTAGGTGAAGAAATTAGTTTAATATTGAATTACCAGATTTTTTTTTTTTTTAGCGGCTTTCGTTATAAAAAGGAACTCTGTAAGCAGTGGCAGTTCCCTGAATTAGCGGGACATAAGATAAGATTGGCAATACCTCCTTTTTTAGGAAATTGATAAAAATTATATCCCCTTAAATAATTTTTCATGGCTATCTATGAATTTATTTACATTTTCATTGGAATTAAAAAGTATAAAATTTTCAGAAAGTTCAAATCGTTGGTGCGGGCGGTCGCCATATTTGCTGAGCCTGGAAACGCCGAGTGTGAGTCAAGCTAACTTGCAACAGTGGGAATCCCACATTAGTCGTAATAAGAGAGTCGTGAGTCTGATTTCCAAGGGAGAGGCGAGTAAGCAACAGCAGCAAAACAAAGATTGACGCTGAAATCTCCAAACCGAGGGTTCTCAAGCGGTAAGTGCGTCTTGCATCCAGGTGGCTAGAGCTGCCCCCCCCCCCCCCCTTCACAACATGAGAAACAAAAACTAAAATACACTCGTATTCATTTACTATTCTTATTAAGTATTATTACTATTCCCATTAATAATTATATAAACTGTGGGTGGCGGGTTAGATAGCAAGTTCGAAACCCAGAACCAAGTGAAATTTAATAATACTCGGCATTAATCCACCACCCCCTCCCCTGGCCTGAGAAACCCCGTATAGCCTAAACAGCGAGAAAGTAGAGAACCATAAAAAACATTTTATAAAAAAAAAAATCTGGTGCGTGCGCGCAACACACAACTTTCACTTACCAACTTACTTAGATAAGAAATTTACGTGTTTTGTTAAATATCATTTCCCAAAGTCACACATTTTTCTACATTCATATCTTATTTTTATCAATCGTTAAAGCCGTTTTTGAGTAAATAAAAAACCCCGCGAAAATGATACAAAATTTATTAAGTAAAGTCCCCCCTTCGGTTGATCAATTTTGATGAAATGTTGGCTATCACATATATGGCATATACATACATCAAATACCCAGTTTGGTCACAATCGTGAAAGCCGTTTTTGAGTAAATAAAAAAAGCACGTAAAAATGATACAAAATTTATTAAGTAAAGTCCCCCCTCCGGTTGATAAATTTTGATGAAATTTTTACAGACATATCTCGGGCATATAAATAGATCAAATACTAAGTTTAATCAAAATCGTTAGAGCCGTTTTTGAGAAAATCAAAAAAACACGTGAAAATGTTACAAAATTTATTAAGTAAAGTCCCCCCTCCGGTTAATCAATTTTTATGAAATTTTTACAGACATATCTCGGGCATATAAATACATGAAATACCTAGTTTGATCAAAATCGTTAAAGCCGATTTAGAGTAAATAAAAAAAACACGTGAAAATGTTACAAAATTTATTAGGTAAAGTCCCCCCTCCGGTTAATCAATTTTAATGAAATTTTTACAGTCATATCTCGGGCATATAAATAGATGAAATACTCAGTTTAATCAAAATCGTTAGAGCCGTTTTTGAGAAAATCGAAAAAAACCTAAAAAGTTATTAAGTAAAGTACCCCCTCCCTTTAAGTAATTTTGATGAAATTTATGCTGTCACATCGCGGGCATATACCTACACTAAATACCCAATTTCAGGATCGCACGATTTATAGTTTTTGAGCTAGTCTGTTCACATACACACACACACACACACACACACACACACACACACACACACACACACACAGACACACACACACACACACAGACCATTTCGCGGGACTTGGTCATTTCGACTAAGGGGACCCCAAAACGTGTATTTCCGTTGAAAACCGGAAGTCGAATTTTTTCACGATCGCAATACTTCCACTTACTATATATTTCATATATAGGTAAGTGAAAGTAAAAAATTAAACCGACTTCGAAACCTAGGAACCAGTAAAAATAAATACACTGAAAAGTATGAAATAATTACCTTCTGATTTTTATGAATATATAGCAAAATTGAAAATGTTATAAAAAGCGGAGAAATGCAATAATATGAATAATTTTATTTTTATTTGTACAAATACACACTAATTGTTATTAAAAATTGTGAAATTAAAATGTTAATTACTACGTTCAATACAACACAATCTTTTCGGAGGCGGCGCAAAATTTAAAATTTTCAACACTAGACATTATGAAAATCGTAAAATGCATCTTCTCTTCTCATCTATTGATTTTAATGCCTACTAATGGAATTCTATCGGTAACATGTCATTTATATTTGCGCCGCCTCCGAAAAGATTGTGTTGTATTGAACGTAGTAATTAACATTTTAATTTCACAATTTTTAATAACAATTAGTGTGTATTTGTACAAATAAAAATAAAATTATTCATATTATTGCATTTCTCCGCTTTTTATAACATTTTCAATTTTGCTATATATTCATAAAAATCAGAAGGTAATTAAGGTAATCAGAATACTTTTCAGTGCATTTATTTTTACTGGTTCCTAGGAATTATTGTATTCCTTTTTAACGTGCATAGCGAATGAAAGTCGGAAATCAAAATCTAATTTAAAGCAATAATGGCTACGATTTTAAATTTCAACGAATCTTGGGGAACTTGAAGAAGTCTTAAATTCTGCTTTAAAACGGTTATCAATACTCAGTCTTTCATGGAATTCCACGAATTTCTTGGTCTTATTTTATGGTGTCCAACCGTCGACTAGATCTAAATTAGAAGGTTTACTGTTATCGGTGAATATATATATATATATATCTATCTAATATATATATTACTAACGCTATAGAAAACAACAGCGATATTAAGTATATTTTGCGGATATTAAATATCTTTATTGAAATCTATTGTTGAAAAATTAGTTAAGGTTATGTATACGTTGGTTCCAACAAGCACTTAAAACACGTCGGTAACTAATAGACTGCTCATGTTCTCCCTCACTCTTTTGATTCTAAATTTGATTGGTTAGTTTTCCCAAATGATTGATCCAGCATTAAAACAATATTGAGATTTGTTAGTTACCAATGAGTTTAATAGCTTGTTGGAGCATACCTTATGTTATATATGCCATATGTTTTTCCAATTAGTAAAAACTTTTAGTGATAATTAAATATTTATTTTCATGTTTTTTCCCGATAACTTCTTAAATAAATTAAGAACCCAAAAAAGGTTTTAATGGGACCAACTTGGGATAATACTCTACAAGATGCAAAAGGTTTTGTTCCAATTGGTCCATCCATCTCGGAGTAATCGGTGGACATATATATAAAAAAAAAGAAAAAAAAGGCACATACGTATCGAATTGAGTAACCTCCTCTTTCGTTCGAAGTCGGTTAAAAAATAAAAAAAATCATAAGTTTTATTTGAAAAATTAATAAAGCCTTAAATAGTCAAAATACCTCCACCCCCTCCCCCGGTCATAAAAATTTTACCAGCCTTCTCCCGTAGATAAAATCCAGCGGCGCTCTCGATATGTACACAATACATATACATATTATTGTAACGTGAAACAAAAAACCTTATGATTGAAAAGAGTTCTAGACTTGTTATTGGAACAGTTGGAAGAAACTATTCTAGCACATGTTCGTGGCTGATCGAGAATAATCCACGCTTGTCTGGAACCTTCTAGACTGTTCTAAAGATAAAGAGCGATGCACTGGAGACTTAGTCTTGCTCTGAAGCTCGAATCATATGATTATGATGAAATGTGTTATTGTATCGTTAAATGTTGATACCTTTTGTAACTTTGTTGATTATTTCAGTTTGTATTGTTTGACTGACATTGTGAATTATTATTTTCATGTAATAAAAAATATTTAAACCCTCATAAGTGTTACAATATAAACAGATTTACCGTGGAAACATTTACACGGACTCTGGAATAACAATCTGTCTCATCCAGAGGCCCTTATCGATTAGGTAGTTGATCCCTCGATAGGTATAATGTTGTTCCTAATATCGGAGGAGGATTTAACATTTCACTTGGTTTAACATCTCCTTTATCGCTGATTTCTGCCTATCATTAACTATTTTATACAATATAATTAACATTTTTGAAGTTGAACTAATTCAACTTCATACTAAACAAATAAAACATTCATACTATCGCCATAAAACTGTTATATATTAACTATGAAATTCTACTGCTAGAGTAAAAAATGACTATTCCCAAAAATTTCTTTTGGAATTTAACGATCTAGCCCAGACTAAATTGTTTTAATATAATTTGATACATTTTCCCTTTAATATACCTACTATAAATTGAAACGGTTTTGAAATTCAGACCATATGTTCCTGGAATATATGAAATGTGACGCTCTAAGCTATTTAAATATTTTCTCATTTCCTCTGATGTAAGATGAGAATTTCCAGGAATATGTGATTCCAAAAGAACATGTGGTGGCAAGAGGCAAAGGTATAATTAGGTGCCGAGGTAGGGCAGAGCCTTGAAGAAAAGTCCAAAGTCAATACTTTCCAGCTAACCGCTCCATCTCAACTTTTCATCTCACTTCCGATTCTTACTCAATAATGGCTGTATCTATTCAAGTTTAATGCTGTCTTAGTTTATACATTTTTTTTTGAAAATATTGTTATTTGTACTAATTTTTTTAATGAAAATTTTCATCAGGGAAAAACCCATTTCTAATTTTAGTAATTTACTCCTTAAACTAAAAGTTAGCTCTGATTGAACTTATTTACGTATTTCATTTTTTAAGACAATTTACATTATTATATGGAGGATATATTAGATGAGTGGAACCGGCGGTGGATGACAAGCCTGAAAGAATCTACCTTAAGAAAGTAATTCACCATCGTCCAGTCGCGCTTGGAAGCCAAGTGGGTGCTCGCTGATTACTGACTCTTGCAATTTCTCATAGGACTCGTGGGATTTCGAGCCAGGTTCCATAGCCATGGGATCGACTCTGACCCCAGGCCACAGTCGGACTTGCGGAACAACAGTACCTGAGAGGGTCGGAAAGGATCCGCAGGGATATTGCCGTTGGTGTGAATCGGTCCATTATACTCTTTGTACCCCTGACCGCAAGTGTGGCCCGACACGGAAAAAGTGTCGTCCGTGTGCACCCGGCCTGGAGAATCCCAGCTAGGGACTGCAGAGCACGTCCTTGATCACATTACCGCCTTGAGGCTCTGAGGTCTAAAGGTGCCTTTACACCTTACGAACCTCACCTTCGAACAAGTTCTCCTTCGAACCTTGCCGTACCGACGTGAAGCGAACAGCCATTTATACTTCATGTGACGTTAAGCGAAACAATATGGCTGACGCATCCAAAGCTAGCTTATGATAAAGAAAAAAATCTCCATTATCAATATATTTTATATTATCTGAAAAATAAAAAAATAGGAGACGATTTACAACGTTTCACAAATTACACTAGTATCACAAACAACTCCTGTCACTGGGGAAAAACACAAATCAAAAGTGACACTAGCGTTACCCCCGAACCCAGGCAAACAGATGAAGTACCTAGAACACCCGAACAGTCGACGTGAAGGCTTCACGAAGGTTGTTCGAGGGTGGTGTTCGAAGGTAAAGTTCGTAAGGTGTAAAGGCACCTGAAAGGTTACACTCTACGAACTTTACCTTCGAACACCACCCTCGAACAGCCTTCACGTCGACTGTTCAGGTATTCTAGGTACTTCATCTGTTCGCCTGTGTTAGGGGGTAGCGCTAGTGTCTGTTTTGATTTGTGTTTTTCCCCAATGACAGGAGTTGTTTGTGAAATTAGTGCGCCGTTCTAATTCGTCTTCTATTTTCCAGATAATATAAAGTATATTGATAATGGAGATTTTTTCTTCATCATAAGCTAGCGTTGGGTGCGTCAGCCATATTTGTTCGCTTAACGCCACGTTAAGTATAAATGGCTGTTCGTTTAACGCCGGTACGGCAAGGTTCGAGGGAGAACTGGTAAAATGGTGAGGTTCATAGAGTGTAAAGGCACCTTAAGTTGCTTCGGGAAACCGGACTCTACGTTCTCACAGAGTTCGATTTCCCCCTGCTGATAGCCAAAGATAACTACAAATATTTCAAAGAATTCGTCTATGGATGGGAGACTGAACCGTCGGAACTGAATTGAACGGAAATGAAGACCGCACATTTTTTTAGTTTCTATAGCAGCAATTGGATGCTATACAGACATGCCTAACATCCAACTGCTGCAAAAACCTATCTTGCCCCAAGAGCCCAGGTAGGGAGTAAATAAATAAATAAAATAATGATTTTTTTTTTTTTTTTAAATCCTATGGAAGAACCTTTACTATTCACAGCAAAAGTTACACTTCCTGCCCTAGTGTGCCCATCACTAATCTTGTTGGATAGATATCCTTCTAGGTACTTCACCTGGACAATCGTACTACTTGGAATCCTCATGTAAGAATGCAAGAAAATCGAGGCTTATTTACATAACAATATATATACACACACACACCCCTAAGGCTTGTCATCCACCGCCGGTTCCACTCATCTATTATATTCTCCATATAATAATGTAAATTGTCTTAAAAAATGAAATACGTAAATAAGTTCAATCAGAACTAACTTTTAGTTTAAGGAGTAAATGAATAAAATTAGAAATGGGTTTTTCTAAATTTGTGATTTAGGTGATCACCTAACATTTGGGGCCTAAAAGACGAAAATAAATATGTTCCTATTGTTGAATTGAGGTTCAATGTTAAAGGGTATAGTTCAAGAAAAGAAAATTTTATTTATTTAGGTAACCGGATATATAACCGTCAGAATAGTCAAATAACTGTTTTTTCTAGCCTAGACATCCGATCTTAGCTCGCATAATTAAAAACATTTTCGTTGATAGCAGGGAATGGCCTTGCGCGTCATGCTGTTAAGCAGAACCTTGAAGAATGTTTGTGTATTTAAAAAACGATGTATTAGCATTGTGTTATGTAGTAAGATTGTAACCCAAATATAATTTTATCTTCCTCATTCCTCAGCAGTAAAGACAGTTGGACTTTAGCCTCCTCAACAATCCTCCACCAGACTTGTCGATGAAGAACTTTTCCTGCCTTACACATTTCAGGTCTTACTCCATATACTCGTGCACTGTTAGGTAAGCAAGTATTCCTTCCACGTAGGAAAAATCTTGTCGTAAATGATTTCACAGCCTGCCCATCAATGTCCGTCAGAATTAAAGTTCAGTCAAGATCCGTGTTCATCAGAATGGAATCGTTATTTTTCCTTTCCCTAAATGAAAATCGGAGTAAAAGGCTTTCGTAATAAATATATTCAGGAATTTTAATAACCAAATCCAAAAGGCAACATTTGATACCATTGAACTTATATGTATATATATATATTATTTATTTGAAGATTTACAAAATAAATTAGGGTTTTTTCATTATTTCGGATTATTCATCCTTCTAATCAACATTTACATGTCATTTTTTGTGGTACAATACTAATGAATATATAACAATTTTTGTATGTGGACAGTAGGAAAAATTAAAAACCTACTTGAAAAATAAAAACAAAATAAACGAATAAATAAAATTAAAATAAAACAATCAAAAATAAGAAGTTAAACAAAATAAAATAGTAGAAAGAGGGGTCTATCTAAACGGAACATGAACAAATTTAAATCTATATCCTTATTAATAAATAAGGAGCAAATGGATGCATCTTCATATTTACATAAGTAAAAATAATAAGCATGAGAGAATTATTATTACAAAAGTAAATGTTTTGTTTCTTTGTGTTTGTAGCGTTTAAATGTATTCTCGTTACAATGGCTTATTACATGATTAAAGGTTTAAACGACTTTTGTATTATTAAAATATTTTGAGGTTTGAGTTAAGACAAATTGTTGGGTAGTCGGAAGTTCTAGATCCTTGAGCATGGTTTTTATTTTTGTATAACGAGGATAGTTGTTATTATTGCTCATACACAAGTTTGGAAATTTTTCAAGTTTTTTATAGTTTGTGGTACAAGTTGAACTCTATTCGGGTGAGGCATAAGTGATCGAATTAATGACATATATAATGTCAGTTTGATTTTTTGTTGAAGTATGAAAACATTTTATAAATTATTTTTTAGCTGCGTCGGTTTTGTTATTTTATATGTTAGGTGAGGGTGAGAGATCTGTCAAATGTTAGCCCGAGATATTTAACGGTATTAAGTTGACTTGATATTAAGTTGGTGATTTATTTGAGGACGGTTTTTTATGAAAATTATGGCTTCTGATATGTTTTGATTAATTTTTAATTTCCACTAAAGCTTATCAATTTTTTTGTAGTGTTGCTTTAACCGATTCAGTATCGTTTCTATTCTATAGGAAGATAAATATGTAGCGGTATCTTCAACATATAAGGATTTTATTGTATTAGGATGATATGAATTAAGTCAGATATGAAGAGATGAAAAAGAGCTTGAAATGTTAATTTGAATGAAGAATGTAGTGAGATATGTGTTAGTTAGTGAGATACCAGTTAGTGAGGTATGAATGGATGATATGGATGAGGTTTGGAGAAAATTTGTATTCGATCAATTTTTATATGAGTTGGTGTCCGACTGAAACCAAATTTTTAGCCGAAACAGAAACTTATTTACGTCTGTATGTATAATACATGCAAGTCAGTTCTGGTCTCAAATTTTAGCGGATATAATAAAGTTTAGAAATGTATAGAATATTTCTTTTTTAGTCGAAATCGTGCTTTTTCATGGTCAAAACGGAAAAAGTTTTGGGTACGTTATTAGTGATCCGGAAGGGGGCTGTCAAGGTCGAAAACTTGGTTTTAGCTTTACTCTATACAAGAACAAAGAACAAAACCCATTAACACCATTTGATGCAACTTGAGCTCCCATTTTTATGGCAAGGTTACTGACTAAAATATTTTTTTCTCTTTTGAATTGAATCTGTCTACAGTCCAACGACTAATTTAAATTTAAGTATTTAGAATATATATTCAAATTTAGAGTTTCTCTTATTTTTTTAGAAATCAAATTTCATTATTAATAAGGAGATAATTAAAAGCATAAAAAGGTTCTTAACTCTCAATTTAAAGAATACTATTCTTTAGGCTCAATAGAATCCTGCATGAAAAGAATGCTTTCATTGCATGTCAAGACTTGATATAATTTACGTGGTACATCCCTATTAGTTACTATCACATATTTGTCACCATACCTAACTTAAAGTTTTCGATCAATTGAAAATTCCAAAAGTATGAAAAATTCACGTTTTATCAAAAGACAATTTAAGTGTAATATTCTGAAATAACAGATACTACACACTATTAAAATCAAGGGTTTTAAAGGTCATGAAAGAGATCGAACTTACAAGCTGAAAATCGTGTAGTCATACTTCCTTCTCGGAGCTATCAAATACAAATGCAAGCGGCTTGGCTTCTGATTCTGCCGATTTTTACTCGAAACAAAAACCACGCCCAAAATCAGATATTTTGGCCGAAAACGAAACTTTGGTTAGTCACTAGTATGAGTACCTCGTGCCGTGTCAAATACTTTTTCAAAATCAAGTAGAAGTATGTCTGTATGTTTTATTTCGTTGAAACCTTTGGTTATACTCATAAAATCTGTGAGGTGTGTCTGCTAGTCAACTGTGAAGTGGTGTTCACTGAAACCGAATTGTTCGTCTATTATAAGGCTGTGGTTTTAGATATCTCTGTGTCTTCTTGTTAAAATTAATTTTTCAAAAATATTAGCAAGTATATTAAGTAAGCTTATAGGTCCGTACTATTGTACTTATTTTCATTAGGTAAGCAGGACTATGGGAGGAAAAACTATTTTATAGTATTAGTATTAGTAAGAAAAAAATTATTCTACAAAACAATTTATTTTAGATAAACTTACAAATAACACACAAGTATAGTTTACAAGAAAAGTCGTTTATTTTTCACAATTGAAAAAAAAACACAGAAAAAAAAACTTTTTTTAAATGCATTTAAATGCATGCAAATTAAATGTAAATGCTTCCGTAGATTACATTAGGTCCATTTTAATCTCTAAAACTTGTACATAATTATTTTTTCTTATTCCTTTGAATGTGATAATGATGATATTATTTTAATTTTATCATTTCTTAACCCTAAAATTAACAGGAATGACTTATAATCCGTGCAATCTTATTTTCGAGCATTATCATAAAAAGGGCACTCACGCCTCAAAAACTGAGATTAATGAAGTGTAAGCAAAGGGGGGAAACCTGGTTTTTCACGATATTATAAAAAAAAAAAAAATACTTTAAGTGGGGGCAACCTTAGCTTCTTACAGGCTTTGTTAAAGGTAATAAGCACTTTGAAAAATTAGATCTATTAAAATTACATTTCCTGGAAGAATAGTTTTTTATTCTTCTGGAACAGTGATTGCACTTCTTATATCATTTTATTAGAATATTTTTATGTTATTCCAAAAATTTTCAATAAACGCTGAACCCATCTTCGGGTGATCACTTTAAAAAAAAACACACAAAATAAAACCTCTTAAAAAATAAAACAAACATAAATGTGCAATTATCCATCTAATTTTAACGGCGCCTTACTTTGTTCATTGGACCAATCGCTTATAATTAAATAAACGTGTAATATTTAATCAGAATTAAGTATTTTTTATGTTGAAGTAGGTTTTATCGGCATAGAAATGGTCTGATGGGGCTTAAATGTTAAAGGAAAAATTCTTCTTATAAGGTTCCTAGTATTTCCTTTATTTGCAATACTAACACCAGTACCTTGTTATCCTTAGTAACAAGATATGGCTATGTAAATATATAAATTATGAAAGAATTTCTAAATCGAAGAAAGACCATGATAAAATTATAAGGTTTTCCAATATGAAACCTTCGATTACCACTTAAAATATTAATAATATATATATATATAAATATATATACTTAATATTTTAAGTGGTATATGTAAAATATATCGTTGGAAAGTTGGGAATTTCATAAAGAATAATGAAGAACCCTATATGAGAAATCATTACAGACCCTTCTGCTCGAGTACATTCGGGGGTGTATAATCATTAAATAGGGGAAGAAATTAAAAAAAAAAAAAAATGTTATTTTTAAGGTAAGGCCCTGCCCTCCCCCTCTTGCCTGGTGAAAAATAAGTTTAGTTGAATAAGCGAGGTATGGTAGGAAAGAAAGAAGAAAATTATTCATATTCAAATGATAATATAAAAGTTGAGATATTTTATATAATTTTGATTTGAGGTTTTGGATGCCCATTGGATTTTAAACAGATGTTCCGAGTTGACGATTACCCGAAAATTGGGCCGAAACATGGGTTAAAAATAAATAATTCATGTTATTTATTTGAATTGCCATATTTAATCTCATGCCTAACCATCCTCTGCTTCATATAAGTTTATATTTCGAAAAAAAAATCCACCTACAAATAATACCAAGGGTTTTTCTGCCAAATTAGTCAATTTATGTGTGTAAGCATGAGGAATAAATGAATAGAGGAAGTATATTTATACTATACAAAGAATTTGAAAAAAGAAAAAGGCCTAAAAATGTTCTTCGACACTTTCGATTGAATTTAGTACAAATTAAAAAAATATTTTCTGTTTTGTATACAGAAATTATTTTATCCAGGCAAATGTCTTCTACCAACTATTAGCAATTCAAATCTGATGAATTCTAAGGATTAGTGATTATTAATGCGTTTTTTTTTTTTCTTACTTCGGGAATTTCGCCTAACAAATTGTGAAAAAAAAGTTGAGATAAGTAATGAGAGGGATTGCCATTGGACAGATCTCGTCGCTCGATGTCGCAAGATATGTTTTGAACTAGTTTTGGTTTCTTAGCCGATATGGAAACACCGATTGATGTATTAGTGAAAATTTGCATTCATTGGTAAGTATATGCAATTAATTGATTGATTCATGCAATTCAATAATAGGATAATTGCATGTATCTGAAAAGATAACCCAGTAAAAAGTATAACTGAAGGCAATTGAGTTCTAGTTCTGAGATTGGGAGAAAATTATTTATTTTGTTACATCAACAGTGAACTCTGCGTTCAGGAGATCCTTAGTGTCTTATTCAGCCTCTATGAAGGGGGAGGGGGAGAATCAATCAGTAAAATCAGGAGGGACTTCATGTTGAGAAATATTTTATTTCCAACTTAGCAAGTCATTGGTTGTAATTGTGGTATTGTTTTTCACATTTTATAGCAGAAAATAATTTAATACAAATTGGGTAATTTGATGAGCGATCGAACACTTTGTAAAAAAACAAATTAGAATATTTTTACAATATTGAAATCTAGTATTGCTGAAAATACTTACAAAGATCGGGATTTAAAAAATAAACAGCTACATAAGTAACTAAATAATGGGTCATACGGTACTGAAAAATCATTTGAAAGTGCGAAATGAATTTTGGGATAGTATTTTATCATTTTACATTCAGTTTTCCTCTTTTATGGCAGTAAGTACACCTATCTTAGAATGAGTTTTTCCCTAAAAATTAAAATTTTAAAATTTAATACTATAATACTATATAATACTATAAATTCATTAAAAAATTCCATGCTGTATTCCTCGTCCGTTTTTTTAAAGGAGTTGGTAAAGGATTTTACCCACCCATAGAGCAATCAGTACCAACCAAACACTCCTTTTTGACCTTCTCCTCCAAACATCAGCTATTTTAAACTTGAGCCATTGCGTCATTTTCAGTCAAGAACAATCGTTCTAGACAACTCCAGTGTCCGCACTTTTTACGAATGAAATTCGTAAATCTGACGAGAACAAAGCGATATAACGTAGATTTCAAAGTTATAAATACTTTTTTATTTTATTTTTTGTGACAAATTTATTATTACATTTTACGAACAACAATTAAGTAATTGCTAAACTCATCTGCGTCATTACGTACCATTTTCTTGAAGTTACTGTCCATAAATAAATAAATGTAAAATTGTGTGCAAACATTTCTTGCTATCCTAAAACGACTCACTCAATTTTTTTATCCCCTTCAAAAATTGGCATGTATTAAAAATTAAAAACCCATTTTGACATGGAACCAAATAAATTTTTAATTTTCCAAGTTTTCGGGGAAAAAAAACCCAATAAAAATTGCGATATTCAATAAGTAACATTTTTCACCGCAATGAAATGCATTCAATTTTTAAACGATTAAATGATTAAAAAAGATGGAATAGATGCTTTTTTGACTTTTTTTTTTAAATCGTCCATATTCAATTTTTAACGAGCCGTCAAAAAGTTACGTAGATTTTGGTTCAAAAAAACACTTTTTTTTTCTATATGTGTAAAAGTATACAGGGTGTCCCCAAACCAAACGGCCAAACTTCAGGGATCGATAGAGGATCGAAAAACTAAGAAAAAAAGTCCTCTGGCATATGCCTCGTTTTCGCTTCGTTTTCGACAAAATCACAAAAAACTAAAAATAGTTGTGCAAAAACTAGTTAAGGCCATGGAAGAGCGGATTTCATTCCCTGAATGAATTTTAACAATATTTGTTATTCCAATACAATTATTGCATTTCAATCTTTTTCTAATAGAAAGGTAATAGAAAAAAAAAATTCAGAAAAAAATAATAAATACTTTTTTATTCAAATATTCATAGTATAAAGAAAGTTACCTTCTAGAGGTGGCCTAGAACCTCGTGGAACGGCGTGGATTGGGCTCGAACATTGTAGTCAGAAACACGTCCTTTAAAAAAAGTATAAATGAATGATTTTATTGTTTGGCCAATTATTTTTTTTACAATGGAAAATGGAATGCAAATGATTATTATCTTACAATAATAATTTCTATTAAGATCACTTGCAATGTTAAGATGTGCAGCCAAAAAAGAGTTATGATAAATAAATATAATACAATTTAATGGTTTATTGGTTTAATGGTTACCTTAGTATGAATTTCCCCTTCCTCCTATGTATTAAGTAAAAAGTAAGATTTAGTAATAAACCAAGCAAATGTCACTGAATGAATCAATGACACATCAAATCAAACAAATTAAAACGTAGATAGTTTGATTTGTGTATTTTTAATTGTCGTTTCTCAGGGTATTATTATTATTCAAAATCGTTTTCGAAAATAGGGCAGTGGCTTCGTTGCTAACTGGAAGGGACTAGGGTTCCAAGAATACACGAGCGGAGGGAGGTTTTTGATGTGGAAAAGCAAACCACTAATGTCGACAAGGTCTTAACGAGGGATCTTCCTTCCTTTCCTCCGGCCAATTACTGTTTTCTCGCATGACGGCCGCCTCCTTTCTCCCTACAGAGAACTTTATTTTCCAGTTTCCTTTCATGATTATTGCTATTAAAAACATATGTTTATATATATATATATATATATATATATATATATATATATATATATATATCAAAACCATCGTCGTTATCGAGAAACACATATGAAATAAATAGCGAATTCTCCTTGAGAAGAGTAATTGTTTGTTGTGAATAAATAATATACTTGATAATTTTTGAAATGAAAATCCACTGAATATTTAAGGCTTAGCAAAATATTCCTACATATATAAAAACATTTTACTGTCGAGAAACCTACCTTTTGTTCTTTTAAAAATGTTTCTCAGGAGCCATTAGATTTAAAGTCATTTATAAAGACTACATTAAAGCTGCCTACAAATTAATTTATGATAATTATCTTCGTAGGAATAACAAGAGCCTTTACAACCGTCTATTTGATTCACATGTCCGTTTTAAACATGGATATGTCTTTGTAAACATTGGTCATCCTTTATATTTATATAAATAAAACAGACATTAGTATTTAAAATTTAATAAAATAATAGATAACAAAGAAATATAATTATACGCCAAAATTTGGTGCCCCCTAAATTCTGGCCCTAAAAGTTGATGCCACCTTCTTCATTTATCCAGCCAGCAGATGATCTTGATAGTCCGGAAGGTGAGGGCCAAAAAGGTGCCTGATTTTAAGAAAATTTTTGATCATGTAGGCTGAAAGTACTCATTTCATAGACAACAAATGTGAACGTCTGCCACCTCAGATCGGTTGCCATCAAATTTTATGGGCGAACTAAATCGATATTTTCGAACGTTTTTCAAATGTTCGCTAATAACTCGAAAACGATTTATCGCAGAGGAAATTGTGTCCTTTCTAAAATAAAAGGTCATTAAATTTCGCGTCGACTGAAGTCCTCACAGTTAAAATCGGTTTAGTTTTTTCGCCAAAACAGATTATCAATTTAGCCACTTTAGCGGAAAAATGAATTACGCTCATGTTCCAAAGCTTGCAATTTAAAGAGGGTTACTCCAAATAAAAAATGTTACCTACAATAGTTGTAGAATATCAAATTCTGTGTAAAACGAGCTCATTAATTTTAAAATTAGCCCACTCCTGTGGAAACAAAGTAATTAAAACATTAGCGCCTTGTGGTCTAAAATCTGTGAAGTTATTGGGATTTTTTTCAGTTTCTCGCATATAATTCGGTAAATAAAGATCACAAAGTATTGTTTTTTTCTTACTATAAGAGGCTAAACTATTGCAAATAGAATGATATTTTTGAAGTTTAAATCAATTAACTGATTTAGCCGGGTGCGGTACGTCAAAAATCTGTAATTTTTACGATTTTGGTTGAAACCGTGTTCCAACGTCTCTAACTCAAAACACCTAGTTTAAATGAAAAATATTCTAGATAAAAGTTGCGGAGCATCAAATTTAGCAGGAAATAAGCTCCGTACACTCAACTAAAATACATACTAAAAACCTAGGGAAATACAAATAACAAAAAAATATTCGTAGTGCTTACTTCCTGCTAACACATCTGTTTTGAAAATATTAACCATTTTGACCATGCAACATTTTGATAGTAAGAAAAAAACAATACTTTGTGATCTTTATTTACCGAATCATATGCGAGAAACTGAAAAAAATCCCAATAACTTCATAGATTTTAGACCACAAGGCGCTAATGTTTTAATTACTTTGTTTCCACAGGAGTGGGCTAATTTTAAAATTAATGAGCTCGTTTTACACAGAATTTGATATTCTACAACTATTATAGGTAACATTTTTTATTTGGAGTAATCCTCTTTAAATTGCAGGCTTTGGAACATGAGCGTAATTCATTTTTCCGCTAAAGTGGCTAAATTGACGATCTGTTTTGGCGAAAAGACTAAACTGATTACTACTGTGAGGACCTCAGTCGTCGCGAAATTTAATGACCTTTCATTTTAGAAAGAACACAATTTCTTCTGCGATAAATCGTTTTCGAGTTATCGAAATTCCATCCTGAAGGAGGCTCGTTTAAAACCAACTCCCTCTCAATACACTTTTTACAATATTTCAGAAACATTACTCAAACTAATGGTAAATCTGTTAGTTATTTTTTGGTATTTGTCCTTTAGTGTGCAGTAATTCATAGTACAGTTCCGATTAGCTGGTACAGATTCGTAGACATTTCAATTTTGTTTAATGTAGCTTTTGAGAGCTGGGTAGCTCATGGGTAAGGCATTGAGCTGCTGTACTTCAGATCCCGAGTTTGAATCTGGCTTGGCAGGATATCTTTAATATACTGTCACAGATCGTATCCGGTACCGAGAGTCCCTCTTAGGGCAAACCCAGCCTCTATAAATGGGTACCCTTAATTGGAAAATTACAGGGGAAAAACCTTACGTTTGAGCGTGATCATGGTCAAATCACCTCCTTGCACGACCGCAGACCAAAAAACAGTACTTCCTTACACAGTACTGAACCTAAGACCCTTTATGGTTTGTAGTGGTACAGTTTGTTTTTTTTAAATTGTGTCCCCCTTTTTCCCCTACACATTTACTCCAGTTCTATGGAGTAATGTCTGAAATGGAGAGTAGAAACAGGTGCAGAAAGTTAGTTTTATATAAGTGAGGAGGTTAGGATATACTCTCCATATCTTTTTTAGATTATACACCTACCCTCGTGCAAAAAAAAAATACAAACCCCAACCAACTGTGGTTAGATATAATTAAATAAATAATAATATCGATATAATTGTTAATAATTTAGATTTTATAAGATAAGATATTCCAGGAATAAAATAAAATAATTAGTATTTTCGAAATATGAAATAATTCTGTAGATGTTTATAAATTTCTGTAGATGATAATAAATTTAAAAACAAACATAAATAAAGAGGTTTTTAGTAAACTTTCAATATTTTCTCGCCAATAATATAAAACGAATATCAATTTTATTATTAAGATTTTATTATAGTAAAAAAAGTTAAAAATTAGATAAGAGTGTTTATTCGGCATTTTCAATCATTTGGTGTGGTCTTGTTTCCTTGCATTTACGTATATGCATCAGGTTGACTTGGGGATCGCCAAAAACGCAATTAAATTTTTTAAAATAAAAATTTTAGCAGCATTTTTGAGAAATCAACATCCAGAATTTTAGCTGATTATAATTGATAAGTTAAAAAAAAAAGATTAATATTTATAAGATAAGAACTCTTACATTCCTCATAGACATGCAAATGAAAAACAAACAAAAATACTGAGTTTCCTAGTCGTTATTAGCATACTAGATATACTGCAGAGATGAATTTCCATACATTGGATATGGAAAACAGAAAAGCTAACTACAATGAATATGTAAAGCCTTAAAATGTGGTGTTACTATATAAATTTCACAGAATTAAAACAATCAACAATAATATTATGCAGTAGTGGATATGGGGGAGCGGCTGGGAGGGGGGAGTCTAGCCCCTCTGAGAGGTGAGGACACTATTATAAAAAATGCTATAAAAAATGCGCCATGCTTAGTCATTTTATAAGTATCATATTGAAAATAGATTGTATTTGCTATTTACTATATAAACAGTTAACAGTAATTTACAAAGTCACTATGTACTAATATATGTTTTAAATTAGGTCCTTCATTACTCATGAAATATAAAAAAAATAGAAAAGTGTGCTCTCCCAGAAAATTTCTGGATCCTCTACTAATGATCTAAATGATTTCTGGAACCTCTACTAAAGATAAAAATGAAGTAAATAAATAAAAATATATTTACGAAAATAATTCATACATTTTATGTTTAAATCACCACTACATGTAAAATAAGTATATATATTTCCTTTAATCTTAATAGATAAAACAACTATAAAAAACTAGGAAGCCAGAGAATGACTAGTATAAAATGGCAAACATTAAAAATAGATTAAATTAAAAAAATCAAAGGGTCACACAGTGTTTCGCTTAGTAGGAGCTAGGTGACAAAAGTATTTTTCGTCATTTTTTCATCTCTTCCGACCATTTAAGTAATTTAATTATAAAATTATTATATTTAATTATAAAATGATTATATTTAATTATAAAATTGAATATATTATATTAAATTATAAAATTGTTTTTCGTCCTTATTTATTTATTGCGACCAATTAAGTAATTCCATTATAAACTAAAACATTTCTATTAATTAAAAATGGAATTTAAAACGATTGCCAGGAGAAGAAAAAATAATAACAAAAGCCTATTTATACAAAATTCTGTACTCTTTATTTTTTCTAATCCTCTTTACATGTATTTTTCTTTTTTTCCTTCTTATCTTTCTTTTTAGATGACCCTTTTTTTTCTTTTCTTTTTTACCTTAAATAAATATTTAATATTTTCACAGGTGCATGATGGTCAGATATCGATTTTTATATGTGCATATCTGCACAGGGATTTAGCCCCTGAATAAAGTTATTTTTGGAGAGCTTAGATGTGGAAAGAAAATTTTTATGGGATATCGTAGATTATGGCTGAGTATTCCGCCAAATGATAGAGCTGGTACTGCTAAGAAATCCAGTGGGAAAAAGGAAAGTGCATTTTCATAAATACCTGTAGAATATTTTCTTAGACGGTAATGGCAAAAAGTTATGACCTGCCTACATAGACCGCATCCTAGTCTGCTAGTACGAATGCGCTGTAGGCTTAGAGTCCATGTAATAGGCTAATGTTTCATTTCCACTTAATTACTTAGCATTACCGAAAGGAATAAGTGATGTCTTACACAATTTTTCCGGGGATCATAGTGGTTCCTTGAAATGTGGAAGTTGGCGTTGAGCCTAAAAGTGCTGCTTTGATTTTCCCACAGCAACCCATTTATGGGAAATTTTGGAGGCATAGTTAGGCAATAACCTCATCCTCTGTCCTCAGTATGGTTTTAAAATTAAGTTTGGGCGAAAGAAACTTTAAGAGAAAAGAGATTTTTCTCCCATAGAGTGGTTCAACGATTATTAAAAAAATATCCATTTTGGAAAGAAAGTACTAAAAAAAAGAATGTTGTACTCGAGTTTGCAGGCTATAATACATATTATTATTAAGTTGAAAGGTGCCCCTATTATATACAGAAATATCAGCCCGGGTACAAATGGCTAAAAGTCATAAACATCATTTGGAAGTTTCAAAACGATGAAAAAATCCTGCAATCATCTCCAATACATTTTTTTTATTGTTGTTTGATTAACAGAAAAATTTACTGAATTAGAGTAAATTAGCACTCACTAGTCCAAGTAATATTAATCCTTAACAATCAATCTATAAAAATTTAGGAACACTGTAATTTTTATGATTGAAGTGATGCCTGAAATTCAACGATTTATTCTATTACACCACGATTTTACACCTTTGAACCCTATCACTAACGAGGTTGAGTGTATGAGACATAAACAAATATTAGAATGCCATGTTTTGATCTATTGTTTACATTATTATAGTACCAATTTTTAGAATTTCAATTACGACTTTTGTCCACCTAGCTTATACTAATCGAAACACTGTGGAACGTAATAACCAAGCAGTCGACCGTCCAAATAAAATCTAAATCTAATCTGTGCGTGAGAAGTCAATAATTTATAATCTTGAAGATGGGCGAGATTAGCCCGAAACGTTGATGATATAGAATTATGATGGAAAATAAAAAAGGGTTGAATTTTTTGAAGTAACAAATTATACAAAAATAATATCATAACCCAAATTTAAAATAATTTCAACAAATATCTAGATTTCAAAACTAATTACTAATGAAAGGACTGTAACGCAAGAGGCGGGCACACAACATCTACTTTTTTGTCATTATTGTTCATCTTGCGTCTCGTTTTCTGGTTTTAATATTTTTTTTATAAAGCATTGCATCAATTACAGCAGGAGGATGAGGAGTGCCTGCTCTGTCCTTGGCTCCTCGACGCAAGGTAAGGCAGGAGAAGAGGATAAAGATGAAGAAGGAGGAAATGAATCAAGAAAAGAGTAATAAAAAAGGAAATGGACAAATGGTCAGTCGAAAATTTGCAAAAGATCATTAATCAATCCAAATCAAGCCAACTTTTCGATATACATCACAGGTCATCACCAGGGCTCACTAAAGTCAAAAGAAGATAATGGATAGTCTCCATTGCTATTCAATAATAATTACGTTAACGTTGACGTAATCTCGTGATCTTCCCCATTGATTATTTTATCTGGTATTCGATTTCTTATTACATTTCTTATTATGCCTAGTTTACCCTAGCGAACAATTCACATAACATATTAATTAGTGACATAGTGGTCACTATATTGGTACCTGAAGCCGGGCTGTCTTAAGGCTGAATTGACAATTTTGTGTGAATTTAAAAACTCATGTACACATCCTGATATTTTTTTAAGCTCATTTTCATTGACATTTTCAATAAAAATTGTTAAGATGTTTTGATAAGAAAATTAGAAGGCTCTTAACAAACTAAAGCGTGTTCAAAAGGGAAAATTAAATAAATAAATTATTTTCGTAAAATAAATTTCTTCTTTATTTACCAGGATTAAATAGAACACAACAATAGAAAAAAAGAAAAAAACTCACGTTAACAATGACTGGCTAACTACGTAAATGTTGTCCAATTAAATGCAGCACAAAAATAATTTCTTGGTTATCATAACCTTCTTCCAAAACAGCAATAAAGATATTAGTGATAACAGCTTTTTATTCTAATACTAGTATTTACGAGCAGTGTTAGCCGGTATACCTCACCAAGTATCAACATCCATGCAAGTATTTGGTATCTTGGGATAACCTGAAAACCTGAGAAATTACCAAACTGCTGGTATCAAGGCAGAACAGGCACTGTCTATTCGAGTGACAATTCAGATGATCGATTACTGGCTGCATGGTCGAATGTGGAACGTCGAAACGGCTGTGGTAGATAAGGCCTTGCCCTGTTGGTTGACATCTCACAAAGAAGAGTCTGGTTGGTTCCGGGTAATTCGATCAGCTTCATCTGCAGACGTGGGTTCTTCCTGAGTTCTTCTACGCTCTGATCCTGCTTCTGCGCTTCTGCCAGTCCGCCGAGATCTTCAGTTAGTTCGATTTGCTCGATACGGGATAGAGAGTCAGCAACTACATTTTCCTGACCTAAAGTTGGCGAATTCGTCGAGGATCAGCTGTATCCTGCTTTTTACTAAATGCATGGATCAGAGGTTTATGATCCGTGACGATGCGGAAGTGCAATCCCTCCAAGAGTGGCCGGAAGTATTTGACCGCTTCATAAATGGCTAATAACTCCCGGTCATACGTCGAGTAGTTTTTCTGAGTCTCGGTGAGTGCCCTGGAAAAGAAACCGATAGGTTGCCAGGATCCATCTTCTTTCTTCTGCTGCAGAGCTGCACCAATTCCACGATCCGAGGCATCACAAACTAAGGAAAGATAACCTTTGGCTGATGGATGAGCGAGAATAGCCGCTTCCGCTAGGCTCTTCTTACTCTTCTCGAAAGCTAAGATTGTTTCTTCGTCCCAATGAATTGGGGTTTTGTCATTACGCTTGGCGTTGTGTGTCAAGGCATGAAGTGGAGCTTGAATAGTTCCAGCATTAGGGAGACATCTCCTGTAAAAATTTAACATGCCCAAGAAAGTTCGAAGCTGTGAGATAGTTTCTGGGCGAGGATATTCAAGAATAGCTTGAACTTTAGATGGGAGAGGTCTTATGCCATTGCAGTCCACATGGTACCCAAGGAATTCAACTTCTGAACGTCCAAATACACATTTGGAAACATTTAGAGAGAGACCTGCAGCGTTGAACCGGGTGAAAACTTCCTTTAGATGGTTATCGTGCTCTTCTTTGCTTCTGGATGCCACGATAAGATCGTCGATGTACGGAAAGACGAATGGAAGGCCACGGAGAACGTCGTCAACAAAACGTTGAAACGTTTGAGCGGCGTTGCGAAGTCCAAATGTCATTCGCAGGTACTCGTAGAGTCCGAAGGGTGTTGTCACAGCGGTTTTCTCCACGTCCTTTTTTGCCATTGGGATTTGATGATAAGCCCGTATAACGTCTAAGGTTGAAAAATAGCTGCATCCATCGAGATGAGAAGTAAAATCGAGGATGTTGGGAACAGGGTACTTGTCCGGTACTGTTTGCGCATTAAGTCTGCGGTAATCGCCACACACACGTATTCCTCCGTCCTTCTTGGTAACTACGTGTATCGGGCTTGACCAGGGGTTCTTGGAAGGTCGAATTATTCCTTCTTCTAGCATGAGCTCGAACTCTTTCTTCACAGCCTTTAGCTTTTCTGGAAGTAATCTTCTTGATTTGCTGGTAACGGGACGGCCTGTCGTCTCTATGTAATGTTCCACGCGTGAGCGAGATACTCCTTTAATAGGGGATGGTCGTGTTAGGTTAGGAAAATCCTTCAGCAGGTGAGCATACGGGCAATCACTAGGAATAGTAGAGATTGAGGGTGCTGAAACGGATGAAACCCTTCCTAGACTCGTAAGTCCAGTATGCTGATCGACTAAACGCTTACGACGAAGATCCACCAAGATTCCTCGGTAACAGAGATATCGAGGCGCCGGTATCGATGAGGAACTGTAACCTTGACCGCTTATCTTCGATGAAAAGGCGGCGTTGAGGTTGAGTAGTGACGGCAGCCGCTTCATCCGTCACCACATTTAGTTTTCCGCCGGCTCCCAGTCGCAAGGCTTGACGCATTTCTTTGCCTTAGCCTTGAACCTGCTATGGTAATAACATAGATTTCTTCCCCCTGACGAAGATCTAGATGTTGAAGTTCCTCTGGAGTTCCGTCGCTCGGTGCTTCTTCTTCCGGTCCGCTGTTGTTTCAGCTCTGCTACTTCCTTTCGAAGTTTACGAATTTCTTCGTGCAAAGAATCTAATGATAAGCTCGGTGATGGATTATGTTGTACAGGCATTATCTCCGTTGGTGCTTCAACTTCTACTATCCTATCAGCCATAGCTGTCAAGGCATTGGAGTCCTCTTTCTGCGAAGAAACAGCGAGAATCTGCTGAACGCGAGGAGGTAAGTTCCTCAGCCATAACGTGCGTACTACTTCTGCACTTACCTTGGTACCTGCCAGCTGCAACATCTGTCGGTACAGTTGTGACGGTCGCTGATTACCTAGCTGCGTTTCCTCCAACAGTTTTCGAATTCTTCTGGTCTCCGATTCACCATAGAGCGAAACTAGGCGATCTTTAACCTTAGTATAGGGATCAGGGTCAGTTGAATCTAGAAGATCCTCGACTTGAGTAAGCACGTCAAGTTCGAGTACTCCTATAACGCACTGAAATCTAATTTGAGGCGAAGAAACACGAGAAGTTGTGAATATCGCATCGGCTTGCCTAAACCATAACGCTGGGTTAGTCTTGTGGAACCCGGGAAGCCTACCTGCTGGACCGCTAAACGCTGAGATTTGCTCTATCTGCTGTGAAGACTGTTCTGCCGTAGAGTCAGTCATCACGTCGGGGTCACCAGTTGTTAAAATGTTTTGATAAGAAAATTAGAAGGCTCTTAACAAACTAAAGCGTGTTCAAAAGGGAAAATTAAATAAATAAATTATTTTCGTAAAATAAATTTCTTCTTTATTTACCAGGATTAAATAGAACACAACAATAGAAAAAAAGAAAAAAACTCACGTTAACAATGACTGGCTAACTACGTAAATGTTGTCCAATTAAATGCAGCACAAAAATAATTTCTTGGTTATCATAACCTTCTTCCAAAACAGCAATAAAGATACTAGTGATAACAGCTTTTTTTTCTAATACTAGTATTTACGAGCAGTGTTAGCCGGTATACCTCACCAAGTATCAACATCCATGCAAGTATTTGGTATCTTGGGATAACCTGAAAACCTGAGAAATTACCAAACTGCTGGTATCAAGGCAGAGCAGGCACTGTCTATTCGAGTGACAATTCAGATGATCGATTACTGGCTGCTCGATCGATTTCGAAAATCGCAGTCGAACGGTTATGCCGCTACAAAATCATTTATTTAACAGTGGACCTGTCTCGAAATGAGACAGGATGTAATTATACCAATAAAAAAAAAAAAAAGTCAGTGGACTTACAGCAGTGTGGCTCTCAAAGACACTGGAATCTGACTGCAACACTGCACTCGAGAAAGTTTGGGTTTTGAAAATCTCGTAAACCTTTACAGAATCGAATATTATAATAGTAACAATGGATTCAGCTTTTATTAGATCGACACTTATATCGAAACCGAAAAAATTGACTTTAATTAAGGAGTTTGGCTCTTGGGTACCAATGTAAGAATCCGCAAAAACAACATATTTTACAGATGAGTAATGATTTTTTTTTCATCCATTTTAATAGTTTATTTATCAAAACGGGTAAAAATTCAAGAGGAGGTTCCAATTTTGTTAGTTATGTTTCAATTTTATGCCAGGTGGTTATGGCTGTTATAAAATAACCTGAGAGAAGCTTGCAATATACGTTGTGTTCATACTTAATTACTCAGGTTTTCTTTTCATTTTCTGGATAAACGGATAAATTTTTAATTTATTCATTTACCAAATTAGATAGTCTTTAAACGCACAGGAATAAAGTATTTTTTATTCTGGAGTATATAACTATTTTTCGGCACTGGAAGAAAAGTTCAGCACCAGTAATTGACGCTTAATAATAGAATTTAATGAGGTTTTAAAAATATATGGCGTATAGACCAAAAATAAATAAATAGAAGTAATATAATTGAGTATGAAAAATCGGCACTTTTCGGGGGGAAAAAAATAGAAGATCTATAATAGAGAACCAAAAATCAAGCTCATAGCCAAATGGGTAAGATTTTACATTTTTAACCGACTACGTAAATGGAGGTTATTCTACTCGTTACGTATGTGCCTTTTTCTATCTATATTTAATCTCGTTGTGTCGGATGGATATCGTACAACATTTATCAGTCTGGTGTCATGCCCTATCCAATAGCTACGTATCGACTCTAAAAAATAAAAATAAAAATTTACATGGGACAGTTTGACTGGTTGCGAAGATTTATACGATAGGGGTTAATCAAACATTTGATCGAATATCAATTTAGGTTCAATTAAAATATATATAGTAGAATAATAGATATACTTCTTGATCAATTTCAGTTTTTAAAAACACATCATTCATTCATGAACATTGTTATCGATTTAGATATTCGTTATAGTACTTCACAGACAACAGAATCATTTTGTTTTATTTTTTCTGAATCTTATTACTTTCACTTACTTATATATGAAATATGTAGTAAGTATTGCGATCTTGAAAAAATTCGAATTCCGGTTTTCAACGGAAATGCACGTTTTGGGGTCCCTTGAGTCCTGCGAAATGGTGTCTGTGTGAACAGACTAGCTCAAAAACTATAAACCGTACGAACCTGAAATTAGGTATTTGGTGTATGAATATGCCCGCGATGTGAAAGCAAAAATTTCATTAAAATTGGTCAAACGTAGGGGGTACTTTATTTTAAAAATTTTGTCTAATTTTTACGTTTCTTTCGATTTTCTCAAAAACGGCTCTAACGATTTTGATTAAACTTGATATTTGATGTATGAATGTGACCACGATATGAAAGTAAAAATTTCATCATAATTGATCATTTGGAGAAGGCACATTACTTATTAAATTTGCCTCACTTTCACGTTTTTTTTTTATTTACTCAAAAACGGCTTTAATGATTTAATTAATTATTAAGTTCATTTAATGGAAGTTCTTCGTTTCATGGTAACTAAATGAAGTTTTCAAGAACTACATAGAGAATTATAAAATCAGACGACTTGGAGTATTATGCTTGCATTGCCGAAGTATCACAAGTAAAAACTTTTATTTAATAATAAAAAAAAATAGTGTTTTTTATAGAGCAAATAAAAATAAAAATAAGAAATGAATGTGGAAAAATGTGTGACTTTGAGAAGTGGCAATAAACAAAACACATCAATTTCTAATCAAAGTAAATTGGTAAGTGAAAGTTGTGTGTTGAGCGCACTCACAAGATTTTTATAGTTTTTTATAAAACCCATATTATCAATTTTGTACACATATATATGTTTCTTTGTGTGTGGATATGTGGAGTGGCGATCCTAGAAAAAAACTGTAGAAGGTTGTTTTGAGGGGGATGTAAACATGTAATTTATAAGTTATAATTTCATTACACCGTTCTTAGCCAGACAAACGTACTTATCATAAGTATTCTTTTTGTTATTATTAGGGGACTAAAAGTGCCAGAATAAAGTTCTATTTTTATTTCATTTCATTAAAGTACTAAAAAAGCCGTTTTTTTTTTTCGAAATAACAGGATTGAAAAAATAAAATCTAACCACCATGAGTATGCTAATTTACGAGAAAAAAATCTCGTTTGCATATTTAATATGTATCTATGTATCTATGCTCATTAAACTCCGAATTGAAGGCTCAATTCGCATTGAATGTGTATTCAGGTTGTTGATGTTGATGATGAGTAGATCTAATATGTACGTATATTAAGACAACCAGTTTCAGTCAATAAACATTTCTATTGCATGGATTTTAATATTATTTTTAGTATATATCTCCTTTGACTCATAACCTTCGATCTTAGAGAATATTATTAGAGTTTCTTTGACAACTCCAATAAAACGGCTAACAAAGGCAGCTAGGAATATTCAAAAACACTTCTACCCTGAAACTTGGGCGAATAACTGGAACTTTTTTAATTAAAGAGTCATGTTTACAAGAAATCCGACCAATACCTTGCCGCCATAACCTTACTTGGAATTTAATTATAATTTTAATTTAATTAATAAATAACTCCCATATAAATGGGAAAAACAAATAAAGATTAATTTTTTTAAATACATATACGAAGGTAAAACGATGCACGAAAGAACCATCACGGCATTGACGAGTATTGTCCATGGAACTCCGTTAAAAACTAAATTCACATTTAAAGACCTAAATCATTTTTCCTTTCTACGCCTAGGACAGAATGTAAATCGTAAAAATTTTCTCAAAAATATCCTTATAAGGATATAACTTCATATTTATGAAGGATTCATTCATCTATTCAAAGTGTGTCCATTTAAACCGCTCTAATTTTAATCTAATCAAAAAGGTAAATACATATTTGCAATTCCGCCTGTTGAAGTATTCTCAATTCATCATTTGATTCATCTTCCTTGACGTAAAATTTTATTTCCGCAGTGGATATTCCCAATTTAAGAACTATTCCTTAATTAAATATAACTAATCATGTTTTACGTCCGTAGTATATTATTAATTAAACATAAGCAATACAATTAAAGGAGGTTCTTCAGAATAACCTGATACATATTGTAGATAACAAAGAAATCAATCAGAATTTATTTTTCTTTTTTTAACATGACCACGCGACCATAAAATAAGGACCAGGCGAATATCATTTCAGTTTTCCCTTCACACCCTCTGCCTTCCTCTTACTCCAATACTCCCTCATCCACCTGGACTGGTTCCTTCGCTCTTCCCCAATCCATGTTCTCCCTCGTCTCTCCTTCTTACCTACAAGAACCTCAACTCCTTTCATTTTTGGTCTAAAAAGCTCTCTATCTATACAATCTTTATCTGCGATTTTTAGCCTGACCCGTTCCTCTTTTATTTGTTTAACATCCCCCCCCCCCGATACTTAATAGCTGCAGACTTTGTCAAAAATTTTCTTGTTCTGTCTTTCACTATTTATTCTGAACATCAGTATTCTGGTCCTGAGGACTGATGTTCTACGTTGGAAGTTTCCAAATCTTCCAAATTCATGTATGTTTCGTTATTGGACTTGCGTTATCTTGGGTCCCTGAATCCTCCTTAGAATCTTCCTCTCGATGCTCAGAAAGCTGATTGTTTCCATAAATTTCCAAAAATGAAAATTTTGTTTTATATGTTATTGATAACTCGCATTTGAATAATAGTCAAAGTGAATCAAATGTTGTGATCTTCACATTTCATATTTTCCTGTGTACTTAATTGTAGTCGACAACGTACATATATCCATAATGGCCTAAACCTATCTTATAACATAAAATAATATCCATAACTTGTTGAAGCCTTAACTATTAGTTTTGTTTTCGTTAACTGTTTTCTGAACAAAGGAAACCATGATAAATTTTATCATTTAGGTACATACATTTTAAGACGCTAATGGAATTTTGAATAAATAGAATGTTCAAATACTTTATGATAAATTGTATAAGTGGAGTTAATATGAAATTAGGAGAATTTATGGTAGAAATTCGGTTAGGGATGGCAAATAGTAAAAAGAGAGTTCAAAGTAAAACAAGTTCACCCAATTAGGGAAGACAGATTGTGTATCTAATTCTAAAGTAAAGGGCTTCAAACTTAACGAGTTTTTAACAAGATGTGCTTAGCAACGGCTTTGTCGGTTTAATTCAATTTAAAACGCTTTCGATCCTTGTAGATATTCTTCTTTTTAAGAGAAAGATAGCGAATTCAAATTGTTTTTTTTTTTTGTAGATAAATAGACTCTAGACTCCTGTAACTATTTAATTACGAATGGAAAGTTTCAATTCACGACTCATCTAATTTAATTTAAATGATTACACTAAAATTAAAAAAGATAACTAAAACAAAACTCACTAAGGCTGATTCAAGTGATTGAAGATTACAATAATAGATACATATTAAATATGCAAACGAGATTTTTTTTTCTCCTAAATTAGCATATTCATGATAATTAGATTTTATTTTTTTAATCCTGATATTTCGGAAAAAAACGGCTTTTATAGTACTTTAATGAAATGAAATAAAAATATAACTTTATTGTGGGACTTTTAATCCCCTGATAATAACAAAAGAATACTTATCATGAGTACGCTTGTCTGGCTAAGAACGCCTAAGAACAGTAGAATGAAAATATAAATTATAAATTACATGTTTACATCCCTCTCAAAACAACCTTATACATTTTTTTTCTAAGATCGCCACTCCACCTATCCACACACAAAGAAACATATATAGGTGTACAAAATTGATAATCTGGGTTGTACAATAAATTATAGAAATATATCATAAATGAAATAACTAGAAACGTCGACTTCCTAAAATTCCCAACTTCAGAATCAATAATAATGATAAGAAAACTAGCTGTCTAAGGAAAAAAAACAAAAAAAAAAACAACATTATATTTACTGAATTATAAATTACTATTTATTAAATAAACGTTAAAGAAAAAAAAAAAGGTTTTATTTCCCCAATATCATGATTGAATAGTTATATACAAGAGAGAAGAAAACCTTCGGAAAAAATCAAAATATAAAAGCTCCAATAACCCGAAGTCTTGTTGTTTGCTCGGTAATCAGATCCACTGGCCGATCGGAAGGTTTGCAGAAATCAGAGCCTTCCTTTAATTAAAGCTAACTACTTTATAAGATCAATTTCGGTCATCTATCTAATTACTCGAAGTGTTGGCTAACTATTTATCGTCCCAGCAGATTATTGAGCCCTGTTTAGCGCTAACTTCATCAACCACTTGTCTTTCAAACAACTGACTTGGCGGACGGGGGATGAGGTATAACAAATAAATATTTTTTTTTTTTCAACAAAGTTGGTTACATTGCACATTTTCTAATTTACATCTTATTCTATCAGCTTGAAATATATAAGATAAAAAAAAAAATAATAAATAAAAAGCTCGTACCACTGAGCTTTTTTTTTCATGGGCATTCGTGAAATGTCCAGCATTTCCTTAATTTTGTTCTCTCTTTCTTTCTTAAAGTAGTGCTCGAAGGCCGGAATTAATAAATAGCACGATGCAGAATCCTCAGCGATTAAAAAATTGCTAATTTTTTAAATATATTTTGTATCTGCTACCTTCTAAACAGTGCTTATCTTAAAAATCTCTAGTTGAGATAGGATTTTTCGACAGTAAAAGAAAAGAAAAAAAAAAGGTGCGGATTTGAAAAAGAACACTACTAACTACCAAACATAAAAATAACATTACCTATAATATTTTTAAATTTTTTTTTTAGTTTAGTTTTAGTTAGTTCACTCCAGGACGAGACTAATGAAATGAAGTTCACCCATAAAAAAAAAAAAAAAAAAAAAAAAAAAAAAAAAAAATAAAGTAATATCAAAAGTAGAACAATAACGATAATAATTAATATACATAATGTGTGCAATTCACTTAAGCATACACCCCACGTCCTACTCGATCCTTTTGCAAATCCTTTATTAATTGTCCTACATACTTTAGGAATTCCATTCCACCCCTGATCCGTATTGATCCACCTCTTACCAGTTTTAATTTCTAAACTGCATTATGTCTCCCGTTTGATCAAAATTCATTATTTTTTTTTTCTTCATTTTTCGTTTATACCTCTCTAGGTGTTATATAACCTTTGAGATAAATGCATTAGTTTGTTCACTTATTTTCATTATGCAAATACCGGAATGATGCATGCAATCCAAGAGGATGATGCAGCTAACCCTAAGGGGTGTGAGACGTGTGTGGTCGCACAAGTTTTGTTCCTTAGGGAGGCGCCCTATGTCAGAAATTAACATTACTTAAAGTAAGGAAGTAACTTAAAGAACAAATAATATGAAGATCAAGTAACACATCAGTTGTGGGAAACGAACGTTATGGTAAAAGAGCTCATGAGCCTATCACGGGAAGGGGCTGTGGGGGTGTACCCCTTCCCCCTTTACAACACCCTGGATCAGCCCTTGATTGAAGAAGCGACGAAATACAGAGTTGCTTATACAGAATTTCGTTCTTGTTCTGCCCCTACCAAATCATTCCTAAGATTTAATAGATCAGAATAAAGTGTAACAACTGCAAATAAGGTTTTATTCTCTCTATGAAAATTATTGGAACCCCAGAACATAAAAGCTTTAACTGCTATGATTTTTTATTTATTTATGAAATTTACAACTTTATTTAAATATAATACATTAAGTAAATGTGCTAAAATAAAAGAAAATAATGTCTTGAATAAGCATGTAGAGGAACTATCCACTGATAGTACTCAACTAGTATCTAACTTAAAAGTTCTCGAGGCCATCTTCTTTTCGGACGCCTTGGAGGATTGTCTGGAATAGAGGAGGAAGCGAGGGTGGATACGAGTGGGTTCTGATGGGTCTGGAGTTTACTGTGAAGGACTGGTGTCTGGATCGGGCTAAATCGGCGACATATGGAACATTAAGATCTTTGTGGGTTAGTTTATTTGTTATAAAATAGGAAGCATTAAGGATTTTTTGAAGGATTTTGGACTGTAAGGATTGGATACGAGAGGAATTAGAAGGTTAGGTGGAGCCCAAAAGCTCGATTCCATAAGCCCTAGTAGGTCTTATTACTGTCATATAAAGGAGCCTGTTGTAGTAGATTGGTAGTTTTGTGCGTTTGTCCAGTAAGTGTTGTAATAGACGGTAACGTCGAGCGGTTTCTTGTCGTTTCAAGTTTGTGTAGGGATTCCAAGGAAGACGTTTGTCCAGGTGGATTCCTAAGTAACGGATCTGTTTAACAGGGAACTGCTCTGATTAAGTCAGTAATCATATCCTACTGCGAGACATGGACTCTATCCAAGAAGAATTCAAAAGTTTTCTAAGAGAAGAGAGCTCAGAACAAGATACCAAATAACAAAAAAATATTAAGGTTTTATATGGTTTTTTGATACCAACTAGAAAATAGCATCGAAAACAAAAATAAATCCGAATGATGGTCAAAGGATTTTGAGTTGAAAGATGAAAAATATGGAAGAGTAAGAAAAGTAAGATATTACTCCAGAAAACGTATTTGTCAGTGTCACCATTACAGGTCAAGGGTGACATTGTCCCCAGTAATCAAGACGTCTCTGACTTTTATAACTTACTTATTACCGATTGCTTTAGATTTCACACATCGAAATTTTCCCTTTAAAAACACTGATGTTTTTATAACCATTGATAATTCACAAACAATCATTGATTAGTTCCTTCTGACTTTTGAAAGCAAAAAACCATTAGATACTATCCACGATACATACATTGTCAACGAGGAGTAATATTGAGGGAGCTAAAAACAAATAAGCACATATATCGATCCAAAAAATATGTAAATTAAATCGAATAACACAACGCCTATCAAATGTCAAATATAGTTATACTAAAAGCACGATATTTTGATATCACAGAGGGAGCATCAAATTAATTATTCATTCAATTTAATAAAATTTACTTTAAAATATTTCGCAATAAACCGATGACTACCCATATAATATTTTTCATTTAAACCGTATTGAACACAATTATTTTTTTTTTAATATCTCAATTCAAGGGTGCCTCATAAGCCTCTAGAAAAACTTCTTTGAGAAATGAACTTTGGAAAAAATTACATTACTCACTTCATTTGCAATTAAAAAAATAAAAATAATGTAGGTAAATACATTTTATTAAATGTAAAACTTTTACGTTCCCCTCCTCGTCGGACATTGGTGAAAAACATGTTTTCCCAAAAGCGAAATATGTTTGTTTCCTTTGCGATGATCAAGGACTCCGGTCTTACTCGTTTCACCTATACAAATTTCTTTTAAGCGTTTTTTGTCAATAAGTTATTGTTTGTTTAACGTCTCTTTACGCGAACAAGGGTCTTACGTCCTATCCGAGGGACGGCATGGCTAAGGATTTTTTACTCCCATTAAAAAATTCTAGGGCTACCGCGGAACGCGAACCTGCGACCTTTAGTATTGTAGGTTGCCATGCTAACCACTAAACCTACGGTGACCCCATTAATAAGTTATTAATAAAGTTCAGAATGTGAAAATTAAAATTAATCTGTAGTCATGAACCAACTCCATTTCCTTGCTACTCTTCTATTATTTTCTTCAGTTTACAATACAAATTGTTTTAACAACCATTTGCCTATGTAACGACTCCTTTCCTTAACTATAAACTATTTGCCTATCCAGGGGGAGATGAAATCTAACCCGAAATGTAATTAAAGATACCGATTGAATTAACGAAAGAACGGCATAAGACTGATAAATTAGTATTTTATATTCTTTGTAAAAAAAGAAAAAAAAAGAATGGGAAAACTGAGGTTGTGATATTTTTTTTTAAAAAAATGATACTATTGTAAGAAAAATACTTATTTTTTCAATAATTATTTGTTTTATTGACATATGGTAAAACCTGAAACGTTCAAGGGCCTTAAGTGAAATTTATTTATAAATATAAGAATAAGCAAAATATAAACATATTTTCAAATAAGGTAGATGATAAATTTGTTTGTGTAAAACAAAATACTGATTTATCACTGATAAAATTGTGTATCCATTAAAAAAAAAAAATGGTATTCGAATGAAAACCAAATGAAGCATTATTGATTTAGATATGGTAAATTGTAATCTTTGTATAATCTTTATTCAGATAAAGAAGACATTCATATGAACAAAAATCATAAATGTTAAAACCAGACTCTAGTTTTATCAACATCTCAATGATAAATTAGCAATATCAAGAATTTATTATCTCTTCACGTCTACGATTTTGAAGAAAATATACCAAAGTTTGTAGACAAAAGAGACAGCATGAAATTAATATTTCCTATTCAACTAAGAATGACTTTTTTCCGGATGTGTGGGTGGTGGGGGAAATTTAAAAGGTAGAACCTTTAGATAGATAGCGTGGGTGATAATTCGGCCTATTGTCGAAGGGCTTGGAAAGTTTTGATAGAACTGGACAACTTTGGAAGATATACTTTTGTGAGAATCGGAGAGGAAGCTTTTGGACAGCTGATCAATAGATTGTCAAAAACGTTTCAGAACATCGCGCAATAAAGTAAAAACCTTCCAACATCTCAAAATATATTGTCAGCAACTAAAATATGACTATTATTCAGATTAAAATATATTTTTAAGCCTTATTTATCAACTAAAAAATTTTCTGATGCTCATAGTCGATAGGACATTTCATGTCCATGCCAATGGTTTCATCAGATTGTATGAAAGATAATTATTTAATTAATATGATTTGTTTATTAAGAGAGATTAAAAATGTAGTACTAGGACTGCAATTAAAAAAGTTTAAAACCAAAACGCAAAAGTTAAATTTTCATATCATGGTTACTTATTAAAATTAACCACAGTAATGTTTAATAGGGGCATTTTGTTATAATGAAGATAGGAGTCTAAATCCAGTAAGGCACATTGAAAATGCGATTACAATTACCGCCTTCACATCCACTTAAATTTCCAATTATTATGTTTCCGTAGACTTAGATTTTAAATATATTATCAATTTAAAAATTTTGTAGAGAAGGAGGTAATTTAATTTCAACTTTGAAAATAAAAAGTCTTTCCTAGAAGATTTCTAGTTATTACTACTAGTTTTTAAATTACTAACAACCATGTGTGGGATCATATATGTGTGTGTATAGAGAGAGAGAGGGAGAGAGTTGTAGTGTTTCAGTAAGAAGCAATTAATATATATAAAATTAGATCGATATTTGAATGACGCAGATCAGACTACACGATGGAGACAGTCTTCAGCAAAATCTAAAATCAGCCAAAGCAAAAGCTATAAGGCTAAACATTTGTTGTTCCAGAAACTTGTCTGTGTGACTTGAACTTACGATTTATAAATGCATTATCAGGCCAGGGCGTTACTCTATAGGACTTTTTTAAAATATTACTCAGTTTACTCATTTGTAAAACATTACTTCTAAAAGATTAGAAGTAACGGGACAGTTCGAATAATTTTAAAAGGAACTTCTCTCCAGAAGGTGAAGGTAAGATCGATTTTTGAAGAGCTACAAAAATTGAAAGTGATACAAGTCTTCGAATCATAGAAAGCAAATTTCTACGATAACTTGCAACTATCCAGAAATTAAATCTTCAATAAAATCGTAGCCACCTGAATAATGTCAGATATGATCAACTAGAGTGTGAACCTGGAGTGTTAACCATCCCCTAGAAAAAGTATCACTCATCACACAGAAACCCAAATGTTACAATACTTATTAAAAATTACAAAAAGTTCGCAATATGAAACATCGTTACAGAAAAAGGAATGAAATGAGCATTTAAGAAAGGTTAACACAAGATACAACATCAGGGATACGACAAAAAAAAAAAATACTTTGGCAAAAGTTGTTCGAAAATTGGATTTTAGTTTGTAAGTCAAGAAAAGCGGTGGGCCCAATCACTTTTGTATTAATTTAAAAATAATATAAGCTGCAGAATTACTTATTATAACATACCTCCTTAAAATGAAAATATATAGAAGCAAGGATGATTTATTGAACTTAAAAAACACTTCAGACAAGAAATATGGACATATTAAGAAAAGAAAAAAATTAGAGCAATTATGAGATTTGATGTTCTGGAGTGATACATTGCCTCTCGTTAGTTAATGCTTCATTTTAAGGCTTTTGATGTGACATACGTTGTATTCGGCCAGTTTATCATTTTAGGACCAAGGATTATTCGAGGAAAATTATTAGGAAAAACTTCATTCACAAAACTTATACATTTTTTCACTACTGCGACTCACTGAAACAAAATAAATAAAATACGTTTTGAAAATGAACTTACTACTAAAAAAATTGAAAAAGCAAACCCATATTTATATATTCATTACATTGCTAATAAATTTTAGACAAAATTTAATAATGAAAAACAATTCCATTCGAAAGTAGAATCCGTTTTATGATGATAACTTAGGAACGATTACATCAGATCTGTATTTTAGGGTATGCATTTTAATGTCTCTATAGTGATTTTTTTTTTTTATATTGTAGACTCTTTGCCAAAATATTTCTAATTTTTATTTAGGCGAACAGTCGAACAGTAGCTTTTTTTACCATTAACTTACTCGAGCCTCAAGCGATACGTTTAAGAGAAAAGTATTCGAATTGATACAAGAAAAATTAAAAATATTATAAATATTAAGTTTATGATTTTTCTATTTATAATTTTTTTCATTCAATTATGATATATATTCCGATATTTAAAAAACGACTGAACTGTAGGCAATTGTTCAAAAATAGTAATTTTTAATAAAACTGCATTATTAACCAAAATTAGAAAGATTTGATACGTGGACTTTGTTATATCTAAATATAAGTAACAATTTATTACATTATTTATACGAGTTGAATTGAGTTATTGTAGGTATCATATTTGTTTTAAATATTTTTTCCTTAATGGCATGCTAACATTCGATTATTGATAGGTTTATAAATATATGTTTCAATACCCCGCCGGCATGTTTTCGGAGGATAAGGGACCAATAAAATTCAAACGCTACCTTACATTACAGTTCACACGTTCATCATCGGACAAGGGCAGTAGCACAAAGTAAAATGTACTTAGAAGAGGCGCATACGTCCGAATAAGAATGAAGAAAGATTGCTGCTTTGGGTGATAAGAAGACAATTTTTATTTAATCTATTTCATAAAGTTAATTGATTTACATAATGGTTTGTATATTTTCGTTGGCGATAACTCTACTGGCCTTATGTAAAGCGGACGGCAAAAACTCTATAACACAAAAAAAAAAAAAAAAAAAAAAAAAATGAAGCATAATCAGGTCTTGCTTAATGAAGCAAATAAAAATGTTAGTGCCGACTGGTAGAATTGAATTGAAGCGAATGCTAGCGTTCCAACAGTCCCAAAACGATGATCAAGACCCTATCGACTTTCAACGAAAACGACTAATGTCAATAATAAAAAAGTGAGAGATACTTAAAACGACAGAGGGAAATTAGTATAATTCATCTATTTGCTCAAAAAGTATTACTTATATACAATTTAAATTCAGTAAAACATTTTTCACAGATAGAAATGAAACGGAAATGAGAAAATCTACTTTGTATAATTACTAATATATTTGTTTCAGGAGGAGCTCATTGTAAAATGGAGGGGGGCTGATATTTGATTGCCTCAAATGTTGTACATTATACGCCCACCGATCTGTTACCATTCAAGTTTAATTGAACAGTATTTCAATTTCAGTATTTCATTCCAACCTAAATGAATTAGATACGTGTGCCGGGAAAATGCAGGATGCTGACGGTAATCAATAAATTTTGTTAGGAGAGGCAGGTTTTGATCTCCCGTGCCAAGGAGGATAACATGATTAATTTTATAAATTCCAGTAAAGGGTGAGTGCATGCTCAGAGGGGGCCGGGGGGGACGCCTGCGCGGGGCCGGTGTTCCATACAGACAATAACTAGGCGGTACAGGGGCCCTTCGTCTTGTCCGGATATGTTCTAGCGTAGACCTCCATTCATATCATCACGGCAACATTGCGCTCCACGCAATTAACATGTTTTGGATTCTGAAGAAGTCCAAGCTGACCAATAGCGCAGTAGCCTTTTTCAACAACCTCAACAACAATGCCTTGTCGGCGAGCACTGGTAATTAGCGAACCCATTTGTCTTAGTCAATAAATAAATTTATTTATAAAATTTGGAACGGTATTTTACAGGAACCGGTTACAACAAACTTGGCTGTACGGAAGAGAGCATATCCAAAAAGCATTCTAGCAGCCAGAAGTCTTCGTCTATAGATAATTTATGCAATATTGCGGACGTAGATTCCGATTCCAGCTGCTCTGAACTTGAACTTGAAGATGACATCTCACAGGACTCTGACTATGGTAAGCGATATTTTTTTTAATGCACTGAATTAATGTGTAGATGTCTGATATTCCACATAGCTCAATATCCTTACAGGTGAAACCCTGACTTGCAACGTCTGTGACAGATTCTTTTGTACACAAAACCAGTTGTCAGCTCATCAACAAAAGAAACGTCATTTTGGGTAATTATTTTATTATTTTTCCTTAAAAAAATAAATTTCCCTGGAAACATTATAAATAAATTTCTGATTAATATATTATGTACAAAATAAATGTAATAATAATTAGTAACTTTAAAACCATATAATAAAACTGCAACACCAAAAAACTGTTTTTCACTCTTGAAATTAGAACGAATAGTACTTAATTGAATTTTTATAAATGATAGTAATTGTTACACAATTAAACTTCAACTTAAGTACCACAATACGTATTCCCTAAAATCATGTCATTATTTAGCTTTTGTTTTGATTAAATTATATCTTTGGTATTTGTGTAAAAGGGCTCAAGTCATCATTTTATGAAAATGAGGTTTTTATGGTTTCTTGACAAAAATCTACCTTTTTTTATTGTGTCAACCGGTTTAAGTGAAATGAGTTTAGATGTGACACCAATCATTCGCTCACTGAGGGACAAAAGAAACAAAGAAGCGTTGATAACCCACTCTTATGAGCAGGCAACACTAATAAGGTACACCAGCAAAAGGTTTAAAGTAATTGAAATAGAGCAAAAAGATTTCTTCAACTTTAGAGACCTCATCAGGTGTCCATTAGTTTTGAGATGAAAATGGAGCCTCCTTTTTGTGGAGGGAAGTTCCTTGTTTTCTGTATGACAATGACTTTGGAAGGTTTAGTTTTAAAAATACCCTGAGTAGAGAAGATTCTTTGGATTATGTTTCGATTAAAAGGAGTGGCTGGCAGCAAAGCGCATTCACGTTTAAAAATGCCTATAGTGAGCCAAACCCAATATCAAAGGAAAAAAAAGATCTACTAGATCTGTTACAACTTATTCTGCCCTGTTTCCACGATTTTTATAGTAACCTTAGGTGCAATAATAATGATGATGTTGATCCTGATTGAGTTTATTAGAAATAGATCAATAAAATTTCATTTTTAAATAATCAACATGCTTTTTCATAATTTTTGTTAATGATTATGTATTTCCAGTATTAAGATGTTTAAATAAAATCATAATTTTAACATAAAAGAAAATATTTTTGATTTTCCTAATTTATTTCATTCTTAGGGCCAGGTCTATTTCTCATATCCTTGGTAAAAAGGAATTCGGTTGCATACTGTTAAGTAAAAAGGCTTATCAGTTATGAATGTCATAAGAGATAAAAAGGTTAGGTACAGAGAGTTTTAATGGACTTCAAATTATCAAATAAATAATAGTTTCTTTAAGTTTGTATTTTGCTTTAATGAATAGTCCATAATCAGATAATATGGTGATTCATGAATGTAGGAATCGTTAGACAGGATTCTAAATGATTTTTTCAAAACTTTGGAAAATCATCCTGTAAACTTAGCATTCCAAGAATAAACCATTTTTGCCCCTAACATCAGTGATTATATATATATGTTGACTATATGAGAGAGCATATCACATGTTTTGCTTGCTTAATTTATACATCAAAACCACATATTCTTGTTTTATTCAATTTTTTGATCATCCATACAAAATTTGAACCAGTATTTAATTTATATGTTTTATTATATTTTTTATTAATTGCAAAGAGTAATTGTTGGATGTAATATTTATATTGCTGAATATTATTATTCCTATATAAAATAAAATTAAGATTTTATGAGACAGTTGGACCAGACACTGGGAAATCGTTATTTATTAAGAAATTAAATAAAGTCTATTAGACATTATCGATATATTAAACAAGCTAATGGAAATGAATAAATTATCAAGTTTTAAATTGAACTCGACACTTGAGACTTGTGATTTACATAGGATATAGAGATCCCTTCTGGAACAAAGCAAATAAATTTAAGTAATATCTCTCATTTTAAGTAATAAAAATAAATATGATTTATTTTATAGACAATTATTTTTCATACTTTTGAATTTTTTATTTATGCATTTGGTTAGTATGAATTACAGCTTACCCTTTACAATCTGTTTAAATTATAATCACTAAGCATTAATCAGTGTTGGTCAAAAAACTGTTATACAGTGCTTGATAATTTTTTTCACAAATGTTATCAAAATCTTAGAAAAGTGATTTAATTGATTCATCATTTTTAATTCTAAAAGCTTTACCAAAGGATATTGAAATATATTTAAATACTACTTAAACTAATTTAGCCACGATTAAAACATAATTTTCTAGGACATTTCTAGTTAAAGACCTTTGAGAGAGTTTGATATATGTTTATAAATTTAACTTAATGTATTAATAACAATTTATTAGAGCTGCATTTGTTTTTATGATTAATAGATGGTAATCAAGATAACTTGAAGAATTGTACTGAAGTATCTTAACCATGATTTGATTGGTTATAACCAGTCTATTTAAAATTTTAACTATTGGAATTTAGCATTTCTTTTTAAATCACTCATTTTTTTAATTACTAAAATTAATTTTATTTACCACAACATCAGCATAATATTAGAGCATCTAACTGCATTCTGGTGAAAATGTTATGAATATTGAATGTTATGAATATGATATATTGAAATATATTATATTATATGATAATATTGAAATTTAATTCTCACAATTTCCACAGTTGTTCATCTTGTGATAGTCTCTTCTCAACTCTCATGGCACTGGAGCATCACAAAGAAGAGTTTGAACACTGGTCGGGAGAGGATTGTTGTCAAAGCATATCCGAAAATAGTGATGAAGATACAACATATGAAATGGAACGTCTTCTGTAAGAATTTATCTAACAATATTCCAAGTGTCAAAAGTAATCTTTGTGCTCCCCTTCTGAATTAATTTTTAGAGCTCTGATGATATTCCTTTCTGTTATTATCTAATTTGATTTCAAAAACCACATGAAATTCGAAATGATGTGAAATAAATAATTTGTTGGTAATAATGGAAAAAAAAAAAAAAGTGTAATATAATGATGAAGATTATGAAGAATTGGAATATTGTAAATTATATGATAAAGTAGCTTTTATCAAACCTCATTCTTCAACTTTGTAACAGATGGTGTAGCACTTACATGAATTTTTTATCTACAACGCACAAGATACTTAAATAAAATTTAATAAGTCTTTCATAAAATGTTGCAGTGAAACTTCTGAGATTATAAATGTTTAGTTTCTTTTGTCTTTCTGGTGCTAATATTGTAATTTATCTTTCTGTAGTCATGACAAATAATGATGTTTATTTTATTAATATAATTGATGTAGGATACGAAAAGCATGAGAGTCATTTGAAATTCTTAAAAAAGAAAAAGAATTATTATAAGGTTAGCTATTTTAAGAATCAATATAAATTTGAACTTTTGAATAAAATTTTAAGAGAGACTCTGTATTTGGCATTTTCTAAAACAATGTTTGCCTGACGAATTCAGTTATATTTAGTTGCAATTAAAAGTGTTTTCTAATTAATGGAAGGCTTGGTGTTAATGAATGGAAGACTAATACCATCATGGAAAGGTTTCTGATCACTTACTAACTTACACTACATTAAAACTACATATTTCCATGGCATTAAAAAAACATAACTAATTGGCTAGAAATAATACTTGCATTTACTTAATAATTTATATTGTATATTTCAAAATAGTTAATAAATGGTTCAATTTCAGACTAGAACTAGATTGTCAGGTTTTTGTCAAGACCCACCCTGAATTCATAACTCAACGGTGGATAACATAAAAATATAAATACGAAATCATCATTACATATTAATATTTTATGTTAGTACTTTCTAACGCTTCATCAGAGCTGGTTGTTTGTGATCTATATAGTTTTTTTTTTCTATCAATACATACTTTTTTCTGTAAAAACATTTTCCTTAATCCTTCTTATTACCTGCATCATTAGATATTTAAATAACAAAATATTTGTTATGGGAATTAAATTTTCCTAGTTTATTAGTTGAAACTGAGTTAATAGTAATAATCAAATATTTATTACTTATTGTTTAACTGATTAAGAATTATTGAATGACTCTCATTATTATTTAGTGAGTTTAATAAAGTGAACACCACTTTTCTTTTAGGAGCTTTAGAGAATAAATATATATATTTCTAAACATTTCTTAAGCACATTTCTTTTTAACCTTTTTGGTAATGAGACAAGAGCATGTGCAGCTCAATATCAAGAGGTATAAATTTGTAAGTGCATAAATATCAATGATTAAAAAGCAAGCACTTTTTAAAAACTCTATGTCTATTCCTCTATGTATCTGTATTATTAGCTATTAAGTTGAATAAGTACTATTTATACTTTTCATTATGCTGAGAATGCATAAACAAAAATTTAAAAGAAATGAAGGGGTCGGCTACAGACAGTACTAACCCACAAGGTCTGTACTATCCATACATTTAGAATTCCAGGAAGTTTTAGGGGCAAAAAAAAGAACCTAATTGTATTACTTTGACCAGGTCTTTAATTTATTTTATCATTATAGTGCTAACCTGCAAATATGAGTGACACAGGTCAGCACAAAGAAATGTTTCAGATTTTTGGAGACAAAAATACAATTTTAATTAGCTTTTTACATCTTAAGAAATGTATATTGAATGTTATGAAAAAGGTATACGGCAATTATATGCTGATCATAGTTTTTTCCAAAGTAAAAAAAATTGAATTCTATCAAACTATATCTTTGAAGGTTAGCACTGTCTCCAGCCGACCCCTTCCAATACACTAATGCGAGTGTATAATACTTTGTACACTTCTATTAAGTATCCAGTGTAATGGATTGTATAATGACTTATTAATAAAAACATGGTTTAAAATGTTAGTATAGGAAACCAGAATTAGGGAATTATAGGGAGAACCTGTATTGTTCATACAAAGAACGTTCACCATCCCTATGGTTTCATATCTTTCCTGATAATATTAATGAAATAAGTGGCCAAATTAGATTAATGTTAAAATCCTTCTCTAAGGGTTATAGTTGTTAATCCTTTTATCCCTTGTCTTTTAAAATAAAAAAAGATTAACAAAGTTCTTTAACTTTGTTTTTCTGAAGTATAAACATCAACTTTCACAATTCAGCCAGCTTTTCAGCACAACTACTTTTCTTAATTTTTACTTTTTAATTTATACATTCCATTTTTTATGGCAAAAAGCTTGTTTGATATGATTAGCTAATGAATGAAAACTAGTGTGTATAACTTACTTTTTAAAAATAAAATAATGGAATGTGGACCAAATAAATCACATAATAGCCATTTTAAGTAAGCCATTTAAATTATAAACTGTATTTTATAATTTATATTGAAAATAAAATAAATAAAAGCCCTCAGGAGGCAATTCTCTAATATTTGTATTTTTTTAAAGAATAACCGTAGGGATATGAAAATACTGTAACAAAGATGTACAGTTACAAATACTGCAAGAAATGTGTGCCAAATATCAATAAAGTTGATTTGACTTCTGAGTGGCTTAGATGAATGGTGTTCAGGTGTTAAATTTTAAACACCATGTAAATGTTTTAAATACTGTTTATACTTCAGATTTGATTCCAAATATTTATAAAAATATATATAAAAATATAAATGTATGTTATATCCAAAGCAATATGTAACACAATGAAGTATAACCCTATAATATCAGTATTGTATGTTTGTAACAGCATTAATAACTAAATGTATAAATATAGTCATATCAAAGAAATAAATTATATTAAGTAGTTTTAATTAAAGGTAAAAGTCTTTACCACTTATCCTTATATAAAGATTAAATTCATTAAATGTCCAAGTAATTTACTAAGGGTTCAATAATCTGGTTTTTACATCGTGAAATCGAAATTTTTGCATTATCTTATATCATTAATAATATTATAATGGGGTATGGAGGTTAAGGCAAATTCATATTTTACTCATTAAATCAATTGTTTACAAATACAGTGAAGTTATGTCTTGATATTGCGGAACATCAGGAAAAGGAAAATAAACCAGAGATATTATTCATGAGTTGTACATAATACCAGAAAGAAACTGTTGGTAAATTTAAGATCTTAGTTGGGGATTTATTTATAAGTATAAGGGGTCATTAGCTATTAATAAGAGATTTTCATTTTATTGTCCCATAGTTATTTTTTATTTATTTTTTAAATCCAGGAGCAGCAGGTGGTCCTAGGCCACCCTGGGACACCGACTGCACTCACAGACATCATAGCAGAAATTAACTCCTGATCAAAATTAACGCACCACTTCAATATTTCACCAATAATTCTATTTAATTTAATATATAGTTGAATTTATTATTAATACTGAGCATTTCTTTCTTAAGGAAGACTGAAAATAAATAATCAAACATTAAAACAAATATTTTTCTTTATTGAAAAATTTATTTCTTATAAATGAAAAAAAAAACAGCTGTTTTATTAAAAGTACAATAAAAGTTTAAACTGTTTCTTAAAATTACAGTTTTGTCAGTACTTGGTGTTGCCTCCTCTGACCTGGACGTCTTCCAGACGTCTCAGCGTTTGATGAGATTCGCAATTCTGTCTTGAGGAATATTCCCCCACTCTTCCAGTGCAGCTTGTTCCATCTATAACAGGGTGGTAGGAGCTGATACACGACTTCTAATGTTTCTTTTGAGCTGGTCCCAGACATGCTCAATGGGGTTGAGGTCTGGACTTTGAGCTGGCCAATCAATCCTTTTAATGCCCCCTTCATATAAGAATCGTTCTACTGATATTGCTCAGTGTGGTCTTGCATTATTCTGCATAAATAAAAATCCTTCTCCAAAATTTCCACCAAAAGGCACAACATGGTTCATAGGATATCTTCAGCATACCTTGCTGCATTCAAGGATCGTCCTCGAATAACCACTAATTCTGTGTGAGCCTCCATCATGATACCACCCCAGAACATTATTGATAAACTCCCCCACCAAAAGAAAGATGAGGGATAATGTTGCATTGGGCAAACCTTTCTCCAAGCCATCTCAGAAGATCTTAAAGCGATTCTGACTTCCTCAGAAAAAAAAATCCTCCTCCAATCGTCAAAATTCCAATTAAGGTGTTCTCCGGCGAAGCATAGTCTTGCTACTTGGTGCTCCCTGGTTAGAAGGGTCCTGAGGCAACCCTTCTACTGCTCAAATCAAACTCACTCAACCTTCTCTTGACACTGGGGGCCGAAATGATTACTTGTCTGATACTTTGAATAAGGTTGCCAAGTTGGGAACTTATAACTTGCCTTCCTCTAAGAGCCTGTAGGCGTAAAGATTTATAATTCTCTCGGTTGTGGCTCTTGGACACCCTTGCCCTCGTGCATGAGTGCCGGTCTCCTGAAATCGCTGAAGGGCTCTTCCAATAGTTGTATGGTGAATTCGAGTTTCCTGGCAACTTCACGCTGGCTGTATCCTTCAGAGAGAAGAGCTAAGGCCCAGGCAACATCATACTCGGATAAACATCTAGTAGGGGCTATGAATTGAAATTTGTGTAAAAGCAACTTCAAACTTTCAAACTTCACTTCAAACTTGTGTAAAAGCAAGTGTTCACTTGGAAACAACTGCAGTAAAACTGACCAAACTGAAGAATCAAACAATATAGTAAAATCATGGATTTAATAAATTCCATTTCTAACAGGATTAAAAGCAATATTCACTGTTCGTAAACAATCCTTGGATAGTGAATCATAAACAAAGGAATAAACATCAAGAGGTGCAATTTAGTTGCGTTAAATGAGATTTATAGTTAAATTGATCAGGAATGTAGTTTCAGACACAAATGCAACCGAGGGGGGGGGGGGGCTTGGGGCTGAAGGCTAATATTAAGAAAAACAAATTAAGCGTTTATGTTAACCTCTGGCAAACATAAATAATTAAGTTTTATAATCAGAAATAAGGGGAGGTATACAATTTTGACCTAATGTGTAAATGCCCCTAGAAAACCTAATAGATGACCAATACTAATGTTATATAACCTGATTGATTCAATTGCTATAAATTTATGAATCGTCTTGAATCACAATAAAGTAATATAGAACTAGCAATTTCTTTGCAGAAAACGATACATTTTATAGGATTATCAGATGCTGATGCCATACTATTTTTCCAGTACCTCTTCTTGGCCATGTGAGGCATACTCTAAATGTGTGACCAGCCTGTATTCTAATCTTGGAGGGAAGGTCCAGATTTACTCCAATAAAGGTCAAACCTCTGCGCGGCTTGATAATTTTAAAGGTGGTTCTGCTCTAATACCCTCCCCTATGCCGACCTCGCTGATGCTATAGGCGGGCGCAAGCGACGGTGCTGCTTCTGCGACGGTGCTACGGGAACTAGAGAAACGGGGATAAAAGCCAGGCCATTACCTGGGATTCATAGGGTTTTTTGGCGTTTTTAATTTATTTTTCCATAATTAAGCAAAAAATCTTCCCGATTGAGCAAAAAATCATTTGAAAAATATCTAATAGGTATTGCTCGGTCCCTCAGTGTTCAATTAGAAAATCAAAAGACGTGTCATTCCCTTTTATGTCCAAAAAATAAAAAAATTCTTAAAGAGTGGATTGTAAAATTAAGAATAGATAAGCCTGTTTCGAAACATATGACGATATGTAGTCTTTATTTTAAAGAAAGAGACTATATTTATCCAGGTAAATATTAGTATTTGACATTTTATTATTCCAAAATGCTAGTTTTATGCAAATAACATTGAGACCATAGTGTCATAGATTTGCTTTTCTTTTTTAATTTTCCCCATTTTTCTATTACATCCGTTGTGCTTAAATGTTCCATGTTTTCAATGCGAAGCCTGAAAGTTTTGACAAATAAATAAATAATATGACAAAGAATCTAAGCTGTCATAACAATGATTGTGTGAATAGGTAATTAATGTTATTACTAACCAAAAAACGTCGAGCAAAGTTACAATGATGTGTTTGCATTTACCAGAACTACCAGATTTACAAGTACAATGACAAGAAAATTGCTTATTATTATTAATAAATTTGATTTTCACTTTTATTTGATGGGGCAGTCCTTTAAGATTGCTAGTTTAAAGGCACGAGGCTTGTAAAATAACTGTTTTTTTTATTTTTAGATATTATTCCACATGTAATTATGTGGTTTGCATCAAGGATAGCCAGCCCTTCAATTAATGGTCTTTTAAAATTACCAATTATCTCTATCACATCAACTATGTCTAACACCTTTCTTTCCGACATTTTGCAAAACTACTAGCGTACCCTATATTCGATTGCGCCCGCCTATAGGTAACATCAATGTAGAATCCCGAGATTCCGCTAACATTAAAACAATTAATTTCCCCATCTATGTTCACAATCAACAATATCACATCCTGTGCCGTATTGATTCGCATAAACATAAGAGAATAATAGATAAAGAAGAATGCCATTTAGTCCCTCAATGTAATGTGGAAGGGCGGCAAATTTTATTTTAATACGTAAACACCTATTTTGTTTAGATCTCAGAGCACTAATATGTAGTCCATGCGCCAATTTTTCTTGATTCATTAGTTTTTCAAACTTTGGGTAGTGAATATACGCAGTGTACTTTTTTAATATTTTATCGAGAAATATCCAATCCTTTCCTTAGGCGTTACGATTAGCTTCCAGGGTTTCTAAATTTCGAGTGTCTTTAAAATAGGCAAACCCATAAAAATTTAGACCTAATGGTTAACCAATGCGATTGATGTCATTTTATCTTACCTCGTAGCAAACACAAGACCGCAACTATCGATATGTTCTGTAAATACATATCAGGTTATTTACCAGAAGGTGTACTTTCCATCATGGAAGTAAGGTTATGATTGCTGTTTTTAAAAATATATAAATTTGTAGAGATTTATAAACTTAAAAAATGCCACCTAAAGCAAAAGCCGCGGCTCCCAGTAAAAAGACTGAACAGAAAAAAAAGGAGAAAGTCATAGAGGTAACATAGTCCAATTGCTACTAATTGCAATGAATAACCATGCATTGGATACCATAATGCTAGTTTTTTCTATAGGATAAAACCTTCGGACTTAAAAACAAAAAAGGAGCCAAGCAGCAAAAATTTATACAACAAGTAGAGAAACAAATAAAAAGTGGAGGAGTGCCAGCCAGAAAACAGGAAGACCCTAAAAAGAAAGATGCTAAAAGTCAAGAGCAGAAAGAAATGGCAATGCTGTTTAGGCCTGTGCAAAAAGTTGAAAAGGGTATATTATAGATCCCACCTTCCTACTGTTCTTATATTAAACTGTGTTATTTTATTTTATTTTTTTTTATTAGGTGCTGATCCCAAATCAGTAGTTTGTGCTTTTTTCAAACTTGGTCAATGTACAAAAGGTGCAAAATGTAAGTTTTCGCATGACCTTTCAGTTGAAAGGAAAGGTGAGAAGAGAAGCATTTATGTAGACATGAGAGATGATGATGAAGAAAACGCACTTGAAAATGGTGGAAAAGAAATCATTGAAAAATCTGAAGGTGACAAGAACAGACCTACAACTGATATTGTAAGTGATCTATCCATTTTTATTTTTTTTTGTCATCTATTACACTTTTTTGTTAGAAGTGCTACAGATGCCAAAATGGACCTAGATTTATGTTTGAAGCGCTCGTTTTTTTCTCATGGTATTCTCGGTAGGAAAAGTTATCATCATGCTGAAACAAGATTGTTTACATCTAAACTAATAATTGAGGTTTATTGAAAGTTGTAAGGGATTATGAAACTCATCTGGCTGTTTAGCCTATTACTCCCACGGCTAATCTAATTTTCTATACAGAGAAGATGTTTTGAATAGCATAGAAATTGAAAGATCTTACTTCTCCTATTTTTATTTTAGTGACTAATAGATGTTCATCCAAAGCTGATTTATTTTCCCTAACTTGTTTTTCTTTTTAAGTAATCTGTATCTTCCTTAGGTATTGTTTATTATATCGATATGTTTAATACTTTTAAATTATATTCAACAATGTTGAATTAAACTGCATGATAAATTTGTACTTGTTGAAATAAATATTAGTTACAATATTAAGAGACCAAACAGTCTCCCATGCCTGTTTAACCTATTAATAAGTTATAGTTAGTACCACAGCTAATTATTAAATGTACACAACGTACATTATTAGTAGTCTACAACACATTAATAGTAGCACCACAACATTTACCCATTCCTATTGAGCCTGCTAGTAAGTTATACTATTATTATCATATAATAATCTATTATCTAATCTACTAAAAATGTATTAATTTTATACCCTAATGATAATGACCTCCATTTTCTTCATCATCTTAGTTCAGGCATTTCTTAGTCCTGGGGGCCTGAAATGGGAGCCAAGCATATTATCGGATCCTATTTGTTAGTTCAAATGTAAAGAGGGGTGAATGTCATGCTTTCCTTAGGTTTTGAACTGTTTTCAATAAACAGTAATCGCTTTATGTGCCTCTTCAGGCAGTAACCGTTATGATCGAGCCTATGAAGTTTAAAATGAGCAATATAATAAACTTGTTTAATTACTGTTCGAAATTGCCAATATGGTTGGCCAGTGCAAGGACACTGCCTTGCTTGTATGCAATGGTTATCAAAGGTTGCTTTAAAAGCTTCTTGTTTCATTATTTTTGTTCTGATTTCTGTATGTTGAGAGAGGTCTTGAAAATTTTGCAGCAAACCTTTGTATCTTTAAATTGATCTAAGTATCTGTCAAGGATCACATTTTATATTTTAATAGGATTTATTGAATTATGATTGCTCTTATTACCCAAATCGAGGTCTTGTAAGTGAATATAGAATGTCTATTGATTTTTTCTTAGTGTATTCGACTTCAACTTCTCCCAATCCAATTAGTATAAGAATTTATTTCTATCAATCCTTCAATTATTATCATTATAATTATTTCTGGTATATTTCAGAGCCCTTTAATTCTAAGGTGTTTCAAATTGAAGAGATTTGATATGTTTCATAAGGACTGCAGAAGTTTCTATGTCTTGAATATGTCTTATTTAAAGTACTCGGGTCTGAGGCATTTTCAGCTTTTTCAGCTTTATTCTGTGATTTAGAGTGTCAATGTATATTGGTCGCTGTGTTTTTTCTATCAGTATATTAAAATCTTGAGGTGCTAAGTTTAAGCTCTTGACAGTGTCTAAAAATGTTTTATAACCATCTAGTAGAGTTGATGCCGTATATTTTGATTTGAGAGACCCATAATAAACGGAGAGATCTGCTGCCGATCTTTCACATTCACACTTAAATTGACAGGCACAGATAAATATCCATAATTGAGTTAAAAATTTTTTGACAAGACCTGGGGATTGTACCTGAGATAAAAGTTTGTTTTTCAACCAAATCTATTTTTTTCTGTTATTTGATTCAGGGTGGTTTTAACAGCTTTCTCAAAGGTTATAAGTCTATTTTTTTCAGCACCATTTATAGCTTCAGCAAATTGAAGTACAAATTTGCTTTTAAGGAGAGTAGTTTTCAAAATGAATTTGTGAAGCTAACCCCTTAAGAGTGAGAAAGGTATTGAATATTTTAAAACATTGTTTAACACTTTCAATGTCTTTATTGTTACATTATGAAAGTTGTTGGAGCTGGGTGGGGATTCAGTGAGGCAAATTGTTTCAACATGGTTTAAACTGTTTTTTTTCTGCATAGCTAGGTACTGCGCAACTGAACACTGTGTTCAGTGTTCATGTTTGAATTTGTAAAGAGTAATAAAGATATTGAATTAACAAATGTTTACTAATTATTTTCTGCAACTTTTCACCTCCTCAACAATTGATATGCTGTAGTATTTTAATATCATAAGAGTTATATGTCAGGTGTATATTACATTATGTTGAATGTCATATGTCATTGCCTCCGCTTTCAAATAACATTTAAAATTTAAGTCCACCAAGATGGACTCAATAATGGTCTCAACCGCTATACAGATGGCCTTTTCATTGCCTATGGACAGTAGCTACCATCTAAGGGAATGAAAAAAATTGAGAAGGTATTCCTATCTTTTAGGTATTATTATCTTAGCTTATAATAGACCATATATAAAACAGTCTATCAGTTCTTTTGTTTTCCTGGTAATGAAATGAAAAAGTCATAAAAATATATCATGAAGGTCCTGAATTTAATTGCCAGGTACTCATTCAATATCCCCATCCTAATTACTCTTGTTTAGGCAAAATTTAATACTCCCGCTGTAGCATCTAATTAGCCTGTTAAACTAAAAAAAAACAACCTACAGTCATAACTGAATAGAAACTTTTGAGATTAACCAAAAACTTGTAATGCCTAAAATTACATGAATCATTAAGTGATATTTAAATTATTTATACTAAAATTAAAATTCATTTTAACAATAGGGTTCAAAACATGGTTCATATATTAAGTATACTCTTTATTTTTTGCAGGTTTGTAAATTTTTCTTGGATGCCGTTGAGAATAACAAGTATGGTTGGTTTTGGAATTGTCCGAATGGAGAAAACTGTATTTACAGACATGCCTTGCCAAAAGGTTATGTTCTTAAAAAGGTTTGAATCAATTTTATTTGAAAGTAGTTTGCACATTATTGCTAGTTAAAAATTTTGCTAATCAAATACATATATGTACAAACTAAAGTTTGTTGCATATGATTCTATTTAATGATGGATCATTAAAGTGAACTGTTATGTTTCTCTAGGATAGAAAGAAAGACAAAAAAGAAGAAATTTCTCTAGAGGATTTGATTGAAAAAGAAAGGGCAGCACTTGCATCTGTGAAATTCACTAAAATTACTTTAGAATCTTTCCTCGATTGGAAAAAGAGGAAAATAAGGGAGAAGGCAGAATCTGCTAAGAAAGAGGAAGAGAAAAAAAGGCAAGATTATAAAGCAGGAAGGGCCGCTGGTGTTAGTATTCTCTACAATATATAATATAGTTAGTTTTTGACTTTGGTTTTACTGGTTAAATTTCAATTTTTATTGCTGCGTTCATTGTTTTCACAGCTTTCTGGTAGGGAAATGTTCTCATTTAACCCCGAATTGGCTTCTGGAGACACGATGGAAGACGGAGATGAAGCATTCAATTCTTATCAGATGAATGAGGACGAAGAAGCGGGAAATCTGCAGGTGAGTTATACAATTTTGATTACTACTACTTTGGCAGTACAACTTGAGCAAAGTCAAGGTCTGTGGAAGATGTCAGTAAAATTTTTCTTCCAAGAGCATTTTCTGCTCTTGAGCACTGTTCAATGAGTTGACTTCATTTCATTCTTACAAGGCTTAACAAATTCGAAGGGATGTTGAGAGAAACCATTCCATCATATAGCTCTTCTCAAATCCTGCTATCATATGTTGCACCAAAATCCACAAAAAGGTGGTGGATGTGTATATCATTCTTGCCAATTAGATTTAATCTATCGTAGAATTGCCTTTCATAAAGCCTGCTTGTTTGATATTGGCTTGTTCTCCTTTCAACAAACGGGAGGAGTCTATGGAATATACTCGTAATATTCATACTGAAGAGGATCCCCTTTATTTAAAATGCAACATAATTGGGAATGCACTCCTCTACCCAGATGTCTATAATCAGGTTATAGGTATATTTGAGAATGGCTTCTCTTCCAAGTTTCCAAAACATGGAAACATAACAATAAAACAAACTTAGCTGGTAGCTACCATTTTTCCTGTTGCTTTGTTATTTTTCATCTGATCCATCGCCTCCTGAATATCCTCTTGATCTGGAGGTTCCAGTTCTTCACCACTAATAATGATTTCTTGGTGCCTGCCTTCTCCTATGGGTTCCTCCATCATTTTATTTGTGATCAGAGAACCCACCTTTGTGTTTGCAAACATTTGATCGGAGTGTTAATGGTTGGCAAGATCTGTTTATCTGAAGGTATAACTTTTTCATTTCATTCCCTATATAAAATTTGGCTAATATTTTATATTAATGGAGTGTACTTTTTTACAATTTAGTATTCAACATTCATAATAACATACTAAGATTCAGTGATCTTCATTCTCCCTTTTCTTGTTCTTGAATGTCATTTTATATGTGGTTATAATTTTATATTTTCTTGTATAGAAAAAATTCTTTATTTTATCTGGTTAGTTTTATCATTGCATTCAAGTAATAAGTTTTCTATTATTAAAATATTTTAGTACCGAGAAATAGAGATAGATCGGTTGGGTTTTGAAGCTACAGAAGTAGAAGAGGGAACTATAACTGAAGCTCCTGCTGATCGCCTTGCCCACCATGTTGAGAATCTAATCAACAAAGCACAAGGTGAGCTTATTGTATATTCTTCATTTTATTTTCTTAATTGTTTATTTTTTTACCATTATTAATAATATTTTATACATGTTATAATATTCTTTATTTCCTTATCAAAGCTGTTTTATGCCACATATACGATTATTATATAAAAATTTGCTTTCATTCCAATATACGTGGTTTGTCCGGAAAGTAATGAGAATTAATTTTTGTCCAGTCCTTACTGGTCTCAAGGAGGCGTGGTGTTGGAGGAGTGGGGGGAGGGAGATGCCAGGTAGTGATTCTGACCCTTGCCAGTCTCATCCCAGCTTCTTGGGAAAGTGCCTGTCAATAAACGTGCGGTCTTGTTTTGACACCTCGTCACAAGACAAAATGCAGAGTTCTCTGGAGCAACGTTATGCAATAAAATTTTGCGTTTATTTTTTTTAATTACAATAAAAATTTGAGAAAACGTGTTTTGAGGGTTCGCCCGGAGATCGCCAGATCATGGATCCTCCACCACGACAACGCCCACTGTCACACGGCTTTGGCAGTTCGTGAATTTTTGGCAGAAAAAAATATTGCAACGCTTCCACAACTACCCTACAGCCCCGACCTAGCTCCCTGTGACTTTTTTCTATTCCCCAAGCTAAAATCACACCTAAAGGGGACTCATTTTGGTAGTGTTGCAAACATCCAACAGGCCGTGACGAGGGTACTAGTCAGCCTTACGGAAGATGATTTCCAGCACTGCTATGATGAGTAGAAAAATCGTCGGAACCGGTGTATTATTTCTCAAGGCTGCTATTTTGAAGGTGACAACATTAAATTGTAAATTTTTTGAATAAAAGTATTTTTTTTTTAATCATTCTCATTACTTTCCGGACAAACCACGTATTTCCACTTATCAGTACTTGAAAATGTTCACAATTTATACACAACTTTGGCACGGCACCCTTCATCATTTTCTGAGGTAGAAAGCAAATTTTCTTATTGCTCATATTTTCTTAAGAAATTTGAAGATGTGGGAAAATACAATGACATAAATGATCGATATTTGTTTAGCTTAAAAGTATCTATTGGTAAAATGATATATTTACTGTATAGCTGCTGTAAGGTGCTGGAGGTTTGTTTTTACACTAATAAGTAATGAACTAAATGATTTATTAATTGTTGAGTTAATTTTTTTTCTTTAGGATCCCAGAGAAAATCCTATTTAACTTTTATGTTATTGATAAAAATTGTTTTTTTTCCCATTAAATATTAATTGCCCGGTATTAACCTTAGCAATTACTAGATATAACCTTTAAAATGACTTAACATCAAAACATTTACTTATGATCTCACAAATTACCATTAAAAGAGATATGGTACAAAATCAAACTGGAATCTCCTTTGTTACCTCATGTAAAGTGACCTCTGTTCAAATCCATCCTGGTCAATTTTAATTTTATTTGGTGACAGACCTGGAGTGAATCTCAATCTTCCAACTCCCCTTAATACAAACCTCTACCATCTTTTCCAATAAAGGACCAGGGACCGTTAAAGAAAAAAATGATATATTGTTGATTAAAGATTTTACCTTGTTTTTGTTTTTTTGTAATAGCAAATAACTTTGTTTTTTGTTATAAACATGGAGGTATTGCAAATTTATTATTTTGTTGTAGACAATGAAGGAGCTGGGGTTGTCTTTAATGAAAATTTGTTCGTTGAGGATGATCTGGAAGAAATAGAGCAAGAATTAGACGAATTAGACCTGGAAGATGGTTCTTAACATGATGAAAAAAAAACTTGTTACATTTTAGAGGAAATTTATTTTGATCGAAAATTGTTTATTATTTGCTGTTGATCTGTATAGAAAGCAATACTCATTATTTATTTTAAATGCCCAATACTTATCACAGTTTTATGTTCCTTGTTTTAATTTTAAAGTAAATTTTGATTTAACCTGAAGTACTTCTTCCTAACTTTTTAACTCTTCCTGTACATTCTTCTGGCATTTCAACACATAACATTAATGATATACATAGTGTAAACTTTTTCTTTTTTATTTAGGTTTGTATAAATTTCTTTTAAAATAAAATTGTCTTTATAATTGACTCTTCTTTCCCACTACAAAAAAGTTATAGAAACTAAATTCTTCTTTTCTTTTTTTTAATTAAAAGATCATTTTTTAAATTTCAAGTAATTGAACTTGTAGCAATATATATAAAATAAACAGAATCACTGTTTGTTATTAAATGATTTATATAAAAATAAAAGTAAGTGAGATTTATTACACATGGTTGACCTTTCATTGTATTAAAGTTTTTCTCTTACTTTACCCATTGGTCACACAAAACAAATCGTCATTGATACTGCAAATTCATTCGCAGTCATAAATTTTTGATTTTGAGATTTTATTGGATTTTTAATCAAAACGAGTAGCTCTAGGGTCCTAAAAGACGAAGTATGTCACCAGTATATAGAAAGGAAGAATCATTCCCAGTAAAAAATATTTAAATTTTAGGATTCGCTTGGTCATTAATCCTTAGTGGAACCAGCCTATAAGAAAAATTTAAACTATAGCACAAAAGGTTTTACAAATGAATGTGATAACAATTTTTAATGTTCCTTTCGATAATCAAACACAAAAACTAAAAAAATGAATTGCAAATAAAATGAATTTTTTTGTGATTTTCTCCTGAAAATCAGCTGTTAATTGATACAAGACCTTTTGACGGAATGTTTAAAAATGGTCTTCATAGTTCTCTTCGGAATCGCTCTGGGAGACCCGATGGTGAAAACTCTCTCTCTCCTCTCACTGAATGTTTCTTTAAGGGAAGGGATAGTGCATCCCTGCACAATAAGTGCTTTCATATATATATTTCTTTCCACTGCACCTGCCTGTTCGAGGTCTTTACTTTCAATCTGACAGTCGATCCAGGATCAGTGCTGTTTTTCCTGTCTTAGGGAAGGCCACTATGCTAATATAGGCATGCCTTATTGATCTGTTGGAGTCAAGGCAATAGAATCATCCCTTAGGAGCTTCATCAGTTCCTGTTTGACCCTATATTGCCGGAAAGTTATTTTCACAGCACTTGGGCTTGAACTTCAGACTCTGACTTCTCTTGACTTTCCACTTGGATTAATAAGGGACTCCAAGCATGGACGCATAGTTTATATTTAATCTCAGGGTGTTTGACCATTCTAATGCAAAAAGCACTTTTTGTTTAAATATTGGTGAAAATATAGTTATTGAAAATATTAACTTTGCTCTCATCTGAGCATCTCATCAGAACTCCAGGTCGTTGTTAATGTAATTTGTAGCAAATTCAAGCCTTTTTTTTAAAGGTTTACCTCCGAAATATACGGTTTTCTCCTTTGAATTAAATTTGTGAATGACATTTCTTTCTGTCTGTAAAGAGAAGGTGATGTTAGAAGTTGTTACGACCTCTTGTGCTATCAAGGCTGCTCAACAATGTGGCGTATGCTCCTTTATTCCCTTTCATTGAATTTTGTTGGTCATCCGAACGAAGTTGTTTAAAACCAAACCTGTCGTAATATACTATATATACCAATATAATAAATACCAACATTTGCGATATTTCGAACCGAACTAAAACTAATATCTGTCCTGTTCACTATTTGTTGGTAGCTAAGTCCTTGAAAATATAATTGAATTATTCTATTTTTGAAAATCACACAATTCCCTCTGGTTATGCCCATGTTGCTATGGCAAAGATAGAATAAAGACTGCGTCTTAATGTTGGTATAGAATTAGTGTCAATCCTCATTTCTGATCTATTGAAAGAAAAAGGATTTATTTGTTTTGACTGGAGGTAATGGTAAACATTTAAAACTGTGCCAATGCTTTTTTGACGTTCAAAATTTACTCTGTTATGTTTACTTCCAATTCATTATTTGAATTTCAAACATTCATAATTTCTAAAATCTAATTTTCAAGAGCCTCATTTAAATTAAATCATATTTCTAAAAAATATCTTAATCCTATTGAGATTTGTGCAAAAAGTTGGGTGTGCCATTGTTTTTTGACCCACTGTACCTCTGGCATTGATAACCAACAGGTTTTATGCTCTCTTACCCAAATAATCAACCAACACTTATGATCACTGAAAAGAAATTCTACACCAAACAATTAAAAAAAATCTTTAGACCATTATACTAACTACAATTGTAAATACTGGATTTTTCAGTATACTTCTCTTTATTTATACATGTTGAATGATATTAATTCATAATTATTAATCTGAGCATTTGATTATTTATTATCTTATTTACCTAATTCGTTGTATTTTGCTTGATTTACGCTATAAGACGTATTTTTGGATGAAAATTGTTCAAATTACTTTTTCCTATGATAATGTAGGTAAATTAAGTATGAAAAAAAAAGAAATAAACTTTAATTTTAAATTAATCTTAAGGTATAGTGGGATAAGAGTAACCAGTTTTGAAATTATGTTTAGCCTATTGTGTTAAAATTAAACTGGCAGAGATATATGTGGAGTTACAACTCCACTTCTACAAAAAAGGTCTTAAAAGGTCAGAATGTCGGAGCTTTGTCAAACTAAGGTAGCATTTAATTAAACCAGCAGCAGCATTTGATTAATGTTATTTGTATTTTAATTAATTATTTATTAAATCAATGATTTATAAAGTAAAAGAATAACATATTTGATAATGTATTCTCTGTTGATAACTTATTATTTTCCTTTTCTTGGAAATGAGTGTTCAATCCACTTTGTTAAAAAATATTCAAAATTGCAAATGAATTTGGTTATCCTAATAGAATGATTATACTTGAATACTTATGTAGATTATGCTCGAAGAATACTTTTTTATTTATTTCACAATAAGTGATGTTATTTCTTTTTTAAATATACATTATTTAATACTTTTACAGTTATATTTGACATCATGGACTCAATTGATAATAAATAATAGAAATCAATTAAAAATAAAGGGGGAAAAGATACAACAAAACGGAATATGAATATAAATGCAATCAAGGCTGGTTGGTTTCTTTTAGAGCCGTAAAACCGTAGTGCGGTCATCAACGCCTGTATTACAGGGTGAAAATCGTTACAATTTTATAAAAGCATAATAAATCATTGGAGTATAAAAGTCAAATTGAAGCACATGATCGAGGAATGCTCTGAATACTGAGTAATGTCTTGAAATGGTGCCAACAGATGTGAAGGCGGCACTGGCAGATGAGGAAAATTTAATTGAGTGCGAGTGTGAGGTGTATAATGGGATGTTTTCATAAGAGGACCCCTGCCGCTTTCGTCCTATGTTTGAATTACTTTTCATCTTGGTCAGTGTATGAAGGTCTTTAGGGAATGATTGGTGGTATTGGGAACAAGCCTCAGTTTCTTTATTATTATTAAGTGTATCGTAATAAAATTATAAATTTAATGGAAATCAGTGAATGATATTGAATTTTTATGGAGTAGTAAGCCAAAGAATATAAACAATTTCATTAATAGGCAATCTGCAAATATTATCTACAATAATACTTTTGGCAGGCTCATTAGTGAAAAAGCAGAAATCTTAGAAGTCCATTTTTTAAAATATATTAAAATGAAACCTTACCAGCAATCTTCATTTAATATTGATAGACACCTTTAAAGATATATTGTAAATTATATGTTTTCCTACTATCCCTTAAAAAGTTATTTTAAATAACAGATATATTTTTAGCAATATTAATATAATTCCATCCTCTTTATTCATTCTTGGAAACTTCTTCAGTTTTTAATTACTTAAAGACATAAAAATAATATTATAAGTCTGGGAAATTTCATCGAAACAAATTTAAAGTATGAGAAAAAGCATATACTTTTTTAAATATTCTGAAAAAAAAGTCAGACCGCTGGATATGTTAATAAAAAAATTATCTTCTCAAAGTCAATTCCAATAGCTAGAATAATTTTTTTTTTTTTTATAAACTTTTAAACCAAAGGTTCTTAGCCCATCAGGAGGCCCTAGGATTTTTTAAAGTGAGTGAAAACTCCAGGATTATGGCGGCTTTCAGAGGGGGATGTAAAATGGAGGTCTCATGCCTGTCAAAGTCAGGTGTCTGTTTAAGATGCCAAGGCTGATCATACCTGGTTAGCCTCTGTACAGCAACTGTAGCATCATCCGATCAGCCATAGTGTCATAAAGTGATGTAAAGTAAATAAATTTTTGTAAAGAAACCTTAATAGACTTATTCGGCCTAGACTTACTAAAATGGATTTCAAAACAAATTATATATTGAAGGAAGCTGATTACATTTATTTTTGTTTTTCGTCAAAACAATATTATGATTTAAAGAGATATTTAATTAAATATTCCAACATACTGAATCAATACCAGTCAATAAAGTTTGCGGTAAAATGTTTTGAGATATTCGGCGTGCAAAGTAAATTAAGCTCTTTCAAGAAAACATATGAAGTAGGTTATCAGAAATTCACCAATCTATAAAAATATAAGTGTTATCAAAATACAGCATGCACACCAACTTAAAAATACAGTTGTTAAAAACCAATATGATTAACCCTAGGATGACCAAGAAGGGGGGGGGGGAGTGATTCCTGGAGTCTTCAAGATTTTTAAATGCCGAAATTTCCCTGAATATGGTCTTTAAAAATTTGAAAAAAAAACTGCATTTGTCAGAAAAATACTGCAGATTATGAAACTGGGAAAAAAGGAATATAAATATATTTTTTTATGCTGTAGTTAATAAATTTCAATGGCCGAGCGGACTTGCGGGATTCCACCGTTGGCCAAGTCCGAGGCCACAGCACGGACACAGACACTGAGCCAGCCAACATGGAAACAAAATAATTCAAACAGAAGAAAATTATCTCTTAATGAGCTTGCTGACTCACTTGTAAAGCCCTGTATTCAAGAAAGAAGCCAGAACCTCAGCGGACTTCAGAGGCACACACTGAACACTATGCCATAAACTTTGGGACAAATCGCTGTCATCTGATCACACGAATGCAATTGGGGAAGAAACGATGCTACATGTGTGTAAAGGTAGCCAACTCACAACAACAGAAGTATAACAATATATCAAAAAGTAAGCAAACCTGTGGACTTAGTAAAAAGAACATTTGCAATAAACATTCAGAAAAAATATTAAATGCAACATTGTAGAAATAGTTTTTATTTATTTATATGTAATAATATAAAGACAATAAAATTACTTTATAGTCTCTTATCTTCTGTTATTTAAATCGTTTAAAGGATAAGCAAATAAATACATTTTTTTTTTTTTTTAATTTTTAAAGAAAAAATAACCATATTATAAACAATTTTAAGAATGTAAATGAAATAAAGACATCCCTCAAACAAACAATAAAATTTTCTAAGGAGGGTTGAGTAAATCAAGGCCATAAAAAAGTGTGGGCTCCCAGAGTCGTCCCTTGGCCAAATTAAGAGGGCTAAAATCTTTGGCCATCCTATGGTTAATAGATGTATTATCGAAAAATATATGTTGGTATCAACTATAACTAGTCACTCATAGCTTATTATTAGTTACTCCAGATAACCTCTATTATTATTATTCGAAATAGTAAAAACGTTAATCCAAACTACTAAAACTGAAACACAAGATTTATTTAACACAACCAAATTCTTGATACAGAAGTTTATAAAAGAGAATTGAGACTAAATATTTTTCTCATCAAATATAGAAATCAAGGTTTTTATTTTAGTTGTTAATAAATATTCATAATTTAATTCTAATTGAATAGATCTTAAGAGCCTAAATTTGGTAGAGTGAGGCTCTATTAATTATCTTGTCCCCACTAGCCAAATCGGATTTGGGCGGCACTTACATTAGCCTACACTCATTTAGAACCCCAGCAAAGTTTAATCATTGTGTAATATTGCAGGGATTATTTTTCTCAAAAACTGAGGTTTATTAAAATTTTTTCAATTGAAGATGGATGGGATTCCTTTTAACTAATCCCTAATTATGAATAAAAACTCTCTTATCACTGCAGAAACATGATTAAGACTTATCCTGAAATTAAATAAAAAAATCAACAATAAATTAAAAACATTAAATCAAATTTCTTAATTTTACCAACATAAAAATGTTTGCTAATGTTTTTCATTCGTTCAATTAAATATCCAAGTCTATCATAATAACTTGTTTGTAGCAAGTGAAAATAAGCCATAAATATAAATTACTTACCGATCATACTTACCACCGGATGGAGACTGTAATTTATTTTACTCACTAAATACACCACTTAGCTTTATAAGATTTTTGAGTGACTTAGAAGGTAACACTCAGCAAATCTCGTTTTGACATTCCATTTGATGATTGATAAAATGAAAATAATATTAAAACATTACACAGCTAGTTAGGTCATAGCAAAGTTCTAATGGACTAAAATTTGAGTCTTAGAAAGCTATCACTTAACCACAAAAAAAGTTCAATCAAGAGATTCAATGAGTATCATATGGTTAAAAAAAGTCTGTAAAATTGGAATGTACCACTAATTCACATTAACTTCAATAATTAGGTAGGTCAAGGTAGGATTAAGGCACAAATTCCTGGGAGGATTGTAGGAAATTTCAGGTATACCTAAGTCTAACACATTTAAAGCTAAACCTAAAGGCACTTGAGAACTACAGCACTACAACACAATTCATTCAAAGCTCAGTCTTTTGACATTTATAAATATATAGTTCTTTAAAAAGAACAAAGGCAGAGTCTTTAAAAACAGTCTTTTGAAAATTGAATAGGAAATTTGTATATTTAAATGAGTTCATATAAAGTCTTTACAAATAAGATAAAACACAAATTGAACACTGACACTTATCGACGCTCTCTGTAGCGCCTATCTCTGCTACGTTCATGATCTCTTTTGTTGGTCCTCCACAGGAATTCTTCCACAGTCCTATCATAGCTTCTTTTGTCATAACCATAATCTGAGATTGGCCCATCATAATATCTTGGTGATGGATCATAAGCAAACATGGGAGGAGGAGGTGGTGCATAGTGAATAGGTGGCATTAATCTCATATATGCATCAGAATATAGATCTCTTCTCCTAGCATTTCTTCTGAATCTTCGCCGATATTTTCTACTTTCTGGCCTTCTTCTGGATCGTACTTGAGGTCTCTCTTTCAATTGTCGAGCCCTTTCCTTTGATTTCCTCATTATTGGAGTGAGATCAATATTTTCATCTTCAGGAAAAAGCCTACATAATTCTGCTCCAACTCGTGGTTCTATTTCTTGTCCATCTCTTCCAATCTTGACTGGTTTACCTTCATTCCAAGGGTTGTATAAATGCATGGTGGCAGAAAATGGTAATTCCTTTTTACAGATCCAATCTATTTTAAAAACGTCTTCCAAAGCTTTTGCAGAGAGACCAGCAGGTAATACCCACGATATAGGAGTACCACCTCGTCGAGATTCTCCCACAACTCTAGCAAAACCAGCAAATCTCCCACTTTCTTTAACTGAAAACACAAGAATAACATTTCTCGATTCTCTTACAGCCTGGTTTAATTTTGCATCATTTTGAGGCAATGTAGACCAAACGCCTTTAGCTTTGGAGAGTGCAACATTTTCAGCATTATTACTTTTAATGACAAAGAACCTTGCATCACGAAAGAGGTAGTTCAATTTCGTAGCGAAGTCATAAGTCTTTTTTTTAACAACAACTACACGATGTCTATGCCTTCCATCAGAAGATCTACTTCGAGATGACTTGGCTGTACTAGCTTCACTCCGGGTATCATATTCTGAAACTTCACTCCTCGTTTCATAACTTGAAGCTTGCTTTGCTTCTTCTTCATCACCATCACCTTCTTCACCATAATTCAGACTTTCGACAGTTTCCATATCCTCCAAATCGTCCATATCCTGCAAAACAAAAGATATAAGAAAAATTAACTGATTGTATTAATTTTAAATAATCAAAATTAGGGTATAAATTAAAACAAACGGCAAACAGTTCGAAAAATCTAACAGAAGGCGAAATTTTATTCACTTAGATAAGTTGTCAAATAGAAGCTAAGTGATAAGAAGAAAAAATAAACGAAATGAATTAAGAGCAAACTATGGGAAAACAAATGGTATGGGGTAAACTACACTAATTTGTTGAGAATAACATTAGACTAAAATACAAAATAATTTCACGACTGAAAATATGTCTTACCACTAAAATAAAAACAATCCAGACAACGCTTTACCTATCAACATTAATGGCTGCCATAAGCAGTGTTAGCCCAAATGATAAAAATAGAAACGTACATTAGTTTGAATATGGTCATTTTTAAAGGTAATTTCTTTAAAAATAAACTATAAAGTTTAATATATTGGAACTAATACTATATTCAAATTTATAATCAGTATTTAAAGCTTTGGAATTTTATAATGGGCGCCCCTCACAATTACAAATGTTTGATTGCTGGCTCAACAAAACCATCAATGGGAAAAATATCATTTATTTGTATAATGAGTATCCTTTTTGTAAGTTACACCTGCATACCTTAATTTTTGCTTAGAAACGTCTATTAACCTCGTCTACTACTGTACTAGTCGCTGGTACAAAGAAATCAAAATATCCAGTGCTTGGTAACCATCTTAGTAGGAAGATCGTTAAAACGAAATAAGTATATGTGGAGTTCCAGATTAATGATATCAATATATTTTATATTTAGCTAACAACTAGAATATTTTGGTATAATCCTTCTTTACGTTTTGGCCACTTAAAGGCTCAGCAAAATCTTAAATAGTAAGTAGCATAGGCTTCCGGTTGTCACTCAACTTAGATTTTAGATCTCATAATCTTGTATTGTTCTTCATTATACATTCATACATTTGACTAAACCTTGGTAAATAGGAAGATACTGAAGCGATAACAATACCATTCTTCAATTGGCTAATTCTTTTGACACGAATGTAAATGAGGGTATCTCATACAACTATATGGGTACTTGATAGCGATGCCCTATTTCCATCTGTTCTGTGATCACATATCACCACTTATACAAACATAGCACGTTCAATAGTAACGAGTAAATTAATATAAGTAAGTATATATTACCTGACAAATCCTAAATAGACTTTCCTATGGATTCAAACAAACGTAAAAATTCTTTAAATTATTGAATTATAAAATTACCAAATAAATTACACTTTATTTTAATTACACTTAAAAAGATATATAAAATAAATTTCATTCCCAATCCAGACATTATTATCATGGCACTATTTTTTATTTTATTTTTTATGATCTTTTTTTTTTTTGAGGCTGTGTACAGATATTTAATTGCTGCCTTCCAGCATCTGATTCATATGTCCATATCGTCAGGACGGTAGCGGTTTGCCCATAATCGTCAATTATCAACTCAAAACTCTCGGTTAATTATAATTTATTTAATCCATCGATACATTGCAAATCCAGACCGATAAACCGATTAAATCACATCTCTCCAGACCAAGCAGAATAAATCCCTTACAATCATCTAAAAAAGATCTCGGCTTAAAATGTTACTAAAGTACCTCCAAACATTGCACTTCTCACCAGAAGTCAGAATAATATTATTACTAACTCAGTAAGTAGGCATAGTATTGTGTTAGGTAATTTTTTTTTTGTATAATTAGAATTTAAAATATTTGATTAAATTATCATAATAGTTGTAGAAAAAATGAATGGGGGGATTGGTAGATATAAACATTTTTTTACTTACTAATTTGTTTTTTATTAAATTAATTTATTTTTATTAAAAATTTTTTAATTATTAATTTGTCTACAGTAGTATTCTTTCTAACGATTTCAATTCATAAATATTTTAATATAAATATTATGGTATTAAAACATACAAAGTTTTACGATTAACGCCCCACATGCATACATACATTGCCCTTTTTGTATACAGATGATATATCTTCTAATGTGAATCATAGATGAAATTTATTTTGAGCTTAAAAGCTTAATTTTCATGAATGGAAATTTTCCTTTCTTTTGAATTGTATTTATGGCCGTTTTAAACGGATTTTGTTTACGAATTGACTTCTTTTTGACAAAAGGTTTTCGTTTTTGTAATATGCAATTTTCTTCACAAATATTCCCTGTTTTAATACTTTATGCTTTTAAACTGACTTGGCCTTTTAAACCATTATTCCTTTCAGGAATAGATTCGGTTTACCTTTGATTGGTATAATCTTTGAGAAGGCACTAATCGTTCATTTGATGCTTTAAAGAGGTATTTAGAAGAATAATAGAAAATTTGAATTGGAATAAGAAAAGGAACTACATTTTCGGTGTTTACGTCATATCTTATAAGTACTTATTTCTTCCCATAATATATATTTATTGTTAAATCTAATTAATCAATTGCTCTGGAATGTGACGTTTTTCTCTATTTATTGGATTTTACAAGGCATTGCTTTTTGCGATCCGAATCAAAAACACTTTGGGGAGGGGGGTCAATTAAAACTATTGACCAAGTGGAGAAGTGAACCAAACAACTTTAGACTGATACCATATTTTTTTCCACAGCACTCAAAATCATCCAGTTTGGTATTAAAAAAAAACACAGCTTAGTATGCAGTAAAGGTTAACACAACTAAAATAACAGAAAACGACGGTTGAAATATTTAAGCAAGTGTGATTAGCAGCGATAATGTTGTGCTTTTCGCCACTGACTCAGCCAATGTTTGAAGTGATTGCACTTTTTTTTTTTTTTTTTTTTATGGCGAGATTGTATCTCTTGAGCGATCTTGATGTAGTTGGTATCAAGTTAAGTGAATTTCTGGGAGTCTTGACGATTCTAAAATTCTTATTAGTTAGTGCTTAAATGAAACGACAAAAAAAAAAAAAAAAAAAAAAAATAATAATATGCTCGAATCAGTGTACGTACAGGAGAAGTTGAATTTTGAGTATATCTGCTACAATTCAAAAGAAGCTACCATTGCATTTTCAAGCTCCGAATATTCAGTTTTTAAGAAAATGCTCCGACAAATGTCATCGATTGCAGAGACCATCCCTGCAGCCATAGTCCAAATAACCAAGTCCCGTGGAATGGGCTGTGTGTGTGTGTGTGAACAGACTAGCTCAAAAACTATAAACCGAGCGAACTTAAAATTGGGTATTTAGTGTGTGTATATGCCCGCGATGATACAGTAAAAATTTCATCAACATCGGTAAACGGAGGGGGTACTTTATTTAATAACTTTTTACGTTTTTCTCAAAAAGGGCTCTAGCGAATTTGATTAAACTGAGTATTTGATGTATTAATATGCCCGAGGTATGACTGCAACAATTTCATCAAAATTGACCGGAGGGGCACTTTACTTAATAAATGTTGTATCATTTTCACTTTTTTTTTTTTACTCAAAAACGGCTTTAACTAAAGTTTCTGGTAAATCGCTTAAAAGATGCAACGTGTTCTTTTCAAGTAAGCTAAGCTGAAAAGACAATTTTTGAAGTTAAGAATTACAGATAGTGAGCTGACAATTCAAAATAGACAATACTTCTTGAGTTATATCAGCCGCGGAACGATCCTAGAGTCTGGTGGGAAGCACACTTCTGTGGCACCCCAAGTCTTTTTAATGTGGGTAACTTTTATTGTTGAGTTGAGGAGAATCTGGCGGTTGGTCCCAAAGAACGCAAGATAGAACTATTTCATGTCCTAGGGTTGATCCTTGCTCAATCTTATCCTCGCTGAACCTTTGGTCTAGAGACAGATTGATTGCCGGGTTAGACAGGTGTTTTAAACCTAATCTAAAAGAGTAGCATTAGGTGGTTGGAGAATGTACACGGATGGAAGAGCAGCTTATTCCTAAGAGGCTATTGTGCAGTGCTGAAGCTAAGTGTCGGAAGGAGAAGAGCAGCACTGGGCAGGGAGGATAGCGGCACCGTATTACCATTGAAAGAAGAAAAATTATTCATGTTAATTTTTGGAGATGTCAGGTATCATTTTAAACCTAATAAGTTTCTTTTAAATGTTGAACCTCAAAGAGCCGGGTAGGCAATTGATAAGTTTTATAGACACGAGTGTTTCATATAGTTTTGGTGTTTTATTAAAAACATTTTTTTTACATTCACTTACCTATATATGAAATATATAGTAAGGGAAAGTATTGAGATCGTGAAAAATTTTGACTCCCGGTTTTCAACGGAAATACACGTTTTGGGGTGCCCTGGGTCCATATTACCAAGTCCCGCGAAATGGTGTGTGTGTGAACACACTAGCTCAAAAACTACGAACCTGAAATTGGGTATTTAGTGTCTGCCCGCGATGTGACATCAAAAATTTGATCAAAATTGGTCAAACGGAGGGGGGAAACTTATTTACTAACATTGTCTCATTTTTACGTTTTTTTCGATTTTATCAAAAACGGCTCAAACGAATTTGTTAAAACTGGGTATTTGATGTTTGTAAACGCCCGCGAAATGACCGCCAAAATTTCATTAAAATGGGTCAAACGGAGAGGGCACTTTATTTAGTAAATTTTGTCTCATTTCCAAGATTTTTTTTTACTTTCACTTACCTATATATGAAATATATAGTAAGTGGAAGTATTGCGATCGTGAAAAAATTCGACTTCCGATTTTCAACGGAAATACACGTTTTGGGGTCCCCTGGGTCCATATTACCAAGTCCCGCGAAATGGTGTGTGTGTGAACACACTAGCTCAAAAACTACTAACCTGAAATTGGGTATTTAGAGTCTGCCCGCGATGTGACATCAAAAATTTGATCAAAATTGATCAAACGGAGGGGGGAAACTTATATACTAACATTGTCTCATTTTTACGTTTTTTTTCGATTTTATTAAAAACGGCTCAAACGAATTTGTTAAAACTGGGTATTTGATGTTTGTAAACGCCCGCGATGTGACCGCCAAAATTTCATTAACATGGGTCAAACGGAGAGGCCACTTTATTTAGTAAATTTTGTCTCATTTCCACGATTTTTTTTTACTTTCACTTACCTATATATGAAATATATAGTAAGTGGAAGTATTGCGATCGTGAAAAAATTCGTTTTGGGGTCCCCTGAGTCGAAATAACCAAGTCCCGCGAAATGGTCTGTGTGTGTGTGTGTGTGTGTGTGTGTGTGTGTGTGTGTGTGTGTGTGTGTGTGTGTGTGTGTGTGTGTGTGTGTGTGTTTGTGTGTGTGTGTGTGTGTGTCTGTGTTTGTGTGTGTGCGAACAGACTAGCTTAAATACTATAAACCGTGCAAATCTGAAATTGGGTATTTAGTGTATGTATATGCCCGCGATGTGACAGCAAAAATTTCATCAAATTTGCCCAAAGGGAGGGGGTACTTTATTTAATAACTTTTTAAGTTTTTTTCGATTTTCTCAAAAACGGCTCTAACGATTTTGATTAAACTGAGTATTTGATGTATTGATATGCCCGAGATATGGCTGCAACAATTTCATCAAAATTGACCGGAGGGGGCACTTTACTTAATAAATGTTGTATCATTTTCACTTTTTTTTTTTTTTTTACTCAAAAACGACGTTAAAGATTTTGATCAAACTGGGTATCTGATGTATTAATATGCCCGAGATATGGCTGTAAAAATTTCATCAAAATTGATCAACCGGAGGGGGGACTTTACTCAATAAATTTTATATAATTTTCACGTGTTTTTTTTTATTTACTCAAAAACGACATTAAAGGTTTTGATCAAACTGGGTATTTGATATATGTATACGCGTGAGATGTGACTGTAAAAATATCATCAAAATTGATCAACCGGAGGGGGGACTTTACTTAATAAATTTTATATAATTTTCACGTGTTTTTTTTTATTTACTCAAAAACGGCTTTAACGATTTTGATCAAACTGGGTATTTGATGTATGTATATACCAAAGATGTGATACCCAACATTTCATCAAAATTGGTCAAACGAAGGGGGCACTTTATTTCATAACTCTTTTACAACTTTTTACCTTTTTTTCGGTTATCTCAAAAACAGCTTTTACGATTTTCATCAAATTCGTCGTGTTTAATGAAAATTAGGTGTTCTTTAATATCAGGTAAGCTTTATTATTATTAAAATATTCTGAGGGGTTTAAATGAGGAAGGGGTCTTTTTTGTTTTCTTATAAAGTACCTTTGTATTTGTTTATATGGAGAAATTATCTGTTTCTCGTTTCGCCTAAAAATAAGAAATGGCTAAATATGAGATATGATAAAAATCAAGTAAACATATGGAGGAGAAAAAAAGAAAAATATTTAGTCAAATCATAAAACACGTTGAGCTCACTCATGCAGAGTACGCCTTTAATGTCAGACCATTGTTCATAATTAAAGTCAATCTGTTCATTTAATGGAAATTATTTGTTTCATGGTAAATGAAGTTTTCAACAACTGCATAGAGAATTATAAAATCAGACGACTTGGAGTATTATGCTTGCATTGCCGAATTATCACAAGCTTTTATTTAATAATAAAAAACTAGTGTTTTTTGTAGAGCAAACAAAATGAAAAAATAAGAAATGAATGTGGAAAAATGTGTCTTTGAGAAGTGGCAATTAACAAAACACACCAATTTCTAATTTAAGTAAGTTGGTAAGTGAAAGTTGTGTGTGCGCGCACGCACCAGATTTTTTTTATTACTTTCAATTACCTATATATGAAATATATAGTACGTGGAAGTATTGCGATCGTGAAAAATTTCGACTTCCGGTTTTTAATGAAAATACACGTTTTGGGATCCCCAGAATCCAAATAACCAAGTCCCGCGAAATGGTCTGTGCGCGTGTGCGTGTGCGTGTGCGTGTGTGTGAGTGTGTGTGTGTGTGTGTGTGTGTGTGAACAGACTAGCTCAAAAACTATAAACCGTGTGAACCTCAAATTGGGTATTTAGAGTATGTATATGCCCGCGATGTGACAGCAAAAATTTCATCTAAATTGCTCAAAGGGAGGGGGGACTTAATAAATTTTGTATCATTTTCACGTGTTTTTTCATTTACTCAAAAACGGCTTTCACGATTTTGATCAAACTGGGCATTTGATGTATGCATATGCCAAAGAAGTGATAGCCAACATTTCATCAAAATTGATCAACCGGAAGGGGCACTTTATTTCATAACTTTTTTTCCAATTTTTCGATTATCTCAAAAACGCCTTTAACGATTTTCATCATAATCGTCATGTTTAATGAAAATTAGGTGTTATTTAATATCAGGTAAGCGCTATCATTATTCAAATGTTTTGAGCAATTAAAAACAAAAATAAGAAATGAATGTGGAAAAATGGGAGGAGTGGCATTAACAAAACGCATTAATTTCCTATCTAAGTAAGTTGGTAAGTGAAAGATGTGTGTTGCGCGCACGCACCAGATTTTTTACTCAAAAACGGCTATACTGATTTTAATTAAACTCGGTATTTGGTGTATGTATATGCACGCAATATGACAGGCAAAGTTTCATCAAAATTGGTCAAACGGAGAGGGCAATTTTTTATAATTAAAGACGTTTTGTTCATGGGACGGAGTTGTCAACGTGCTTTGGAACATGCATGGAAATTATTTGTTTCCATGTTAACTAAATGAAGTTTTCAAACAGAGATTAAACAGAGATTATAAAATAAGTCGCAATGGATTATTATGCTAGCCGAATCAACACAAGTAAAAACTTTTGTTTAACAATAAAAAAATTTAGTGTACTTTGGTGAACAATTCAAACAAAAATAATTAAATGATTGGGAAAAAAGTGTGATTTTGAGGAAGGCGTTTACATATTTATCAAAACACGTCAATTTCTTATCTAAGTATGTTGGTAAGTAAATATTGTGTGTTGCGCGCATCGCACAGGATTTTTTTTTTTTTTATTGGAGGTGAGAGCAGATGCTTCATCTCTTTCTCTCTCTGCTTGTAACTTTTCTGCCATGTTCATGACTCGAAATTAATGGTAGCATGCCTTCTTTTTTTTCTTTTTTCTTTTTTTAAAGATGTTGGTAAGCTTGACATAAAAGCTTGTTAGGTCAGAATAAGGTACCTAAGTAGTTAACTGTTTCTCCTTCCAGACTAATTACAGTAATTCTCCTAAACGGTCCATTTTCTTCAGTGAAGATTTTTTATTTCTTTTCTCGGACAATAGTGGCTCTACTTAACTCATTTCAAAGAATTAGCGATACATTCCAAAACCAGACAGTTTTTCCTGTATCCAAAATGAACTACGCTTTATTATGTTGTCAAATCGAAAACTTGTATTCAGGCGCGACTTTCTTAATATAATGTACTATATCCCGATTTGTGCGAAGGCATACACACAAGAGATCCCCACCTCAGCCAGATATTACTTATATCGGCATGACATGGAGGTGCCGGCGGGTTCAGTCAGGGGAAGATGCTCACGCCGAGCGAAGCTTGTCGAACTACTATCAAGGTTAGCTCCTCTTGCGTATATTAAGATATTTCTTTACTGCTTTGAATCTTTCTCTTCAACATAATGGTAGAGTCAATGCCTCTCGTATCTTTTACCGATCGATTAGCCAGTGTTTTTTCAAAGCTTCATGAAATAAATAAATGGAATTTATCTTAACATTCAATTACAAACTATAAATTGAACTACCAGAAGGAAACTTCTAGTTTATTAGGGATTCCAAACCATTCTCAGGATGGTGTTAAATTTTCACTATTTAACAAATATAAGCACACTTAATATTTTTTATTTTGCATTTTTTCCCTTTAGGAATAATCTTTTATGTATATTAATTACTATTTGCTTGTTATTCAAATATCTTTAAACACTAACTAAGGAAATAAACTAAGGAACTTAGCTTTAGACTCCATGGGTAAAAAGCTTACTATTTTGCACCTGACATTTACTAAACAAGCAACTCAATTTTTACGCCCTAGTCTAAATTCAAAAATTGTTCACCCCTAACGGGGTAAAGAACGGGAATCGATAGCCATAAGCCTGTACTGCATCCTTCCCCTGAGTGAGGTGTACTTTTATGAGCAGCTTCCTCTTATTATTTATACTGCTTGTATTCAAATATTTAGTAGGTAAAAGTGGTAGCCTATTGATAAAGAAAAGAGGGGATAAAGAATTTGAACAAATAAAAATTAGAAAAGATATGTTAAAATTTTGAATTCAATTTGACTATTTAAAAAAAAAAGATTATTATTTTATTTGGTTCGTGTTTTTTTTTGTTTTTTTGACGTTTCAAATAATTTAACGTTCTGCGATTTTTAAGAAAATGCCTACATTAATAAATAAATATTAGTATATTTAATACCAATTTATCATAGAATGTCACAATAAGATATTATTTAAAACAACAGTTCAAGAGGAAACTCTATGAATTCCCAAACATAGTCCAGTTTATTGAACCAAGAAAGATAGAAAGGTTGGGTTTTAAAGATGGAAGAATCCCGAATAGGAACTATACTTTCCAAAATGTTCGCAACAGGAAGAAAAGTTTTCTGGAAGAAAGAAGACTTTGAAGGTGATGGCTCTTGGACGTTGAAAAGGTCTTGGAAGAAGGAATTGGAAGACAAGAGCACTTAGCATAGAAAACTGGTGAAATTTTGTCATGGATGCCAATGCCCACCCTGGGCACCATTTTCTATTTAAAATTTTTTTTTCTTTGTGATCAAGGAAATGTAATCGGTTTTTAAAAGACATTTGTATTCATTTAAATGTGTTTCATTTTTTTTTTTTTTTTTTTTTTTTTTTTTTTTTTTTTTTTTTTTAATTGTACCAATACTTTTTTTTCAAGAGTGGGATATTAATAATTTTACGAGTAGGTTCAAATAACATCATAAAGCAACTGATCATCGCATTTCTGTTACTCATAAAATACGAGCAAGATAAGATTAAATGATTCTAAGAAAATGAGGTATTGATATATTTATTGCTAATCATCGTACTAAGTGTAGCAGTAGCGAAGAAAAATGTGGTTGGATGGGTACTTTAGAGGTTCTACCAGAAAAAAAAAATTAAAATACTAAACTTATTTTAAAGTTTTTAAGGTAAACAAAGACACAAGGGACAGCTTAGCTGAGGCTTTCTTAGGGAGAGATAGGGTTTAGTAATAAACACGAACCTAAGAATTTTATGATGAAATTAATTGATGAGCAATAATAATGAATTATTAGCAATATATTTTCCTTATTACTTCTCTTTATTTTCTTACAACATAAATTCGTTTACGTTGTTTCTCCATTCTAAAAACACATATTTCTCAATCATATGATTGAATGTATTGTATTTACATATTATACGAAACTAATCGTGTTACATTTTTTAAACATTTTTATACATCAGCTCATACTTGTCCCGTTTCTTAAATTGCTAAATTAGAATATAAAGAAAGAATCCATTTTTATATTTTATTCCATATTTAAACCTTTGGATTAAAGATTTTTTTGTAATATAAAAATATTTACATATAACGATTTTGCTTAACTTATTACAATAAAGTTTATTATAATAAATAATTTTACGTTAAGTTATAGTACAAGTTAAATTATATTCCTGGAGGTTTTACCAATGAGTTTTATATCGTATTATCTCTGTTGTTTAGAATATCTACTTTTTGGGCCATTCCACATCAAATCAAGACAAAAATATATCATTTTAAACCTCACCATCTCAGATTTCCTTGAAATTTGGTATACCTGTTCTACTTGTACCTACTAGAACAATTGTGAAATATTACTGAGATAAGTCTGCCCGTTTTTGAATTATTGGTCTCTAAAGCCCTCAAAAATAGGTCCAGAAACAGAAAATATGATTAAAAATAGCTCTAGATGTTTTCCAAATTTGACTAGGACTACGAGATTGGGGTCGTTCAACATCGCATTCCATGCCATTTCATATGATATACAACAATGTATAGGTTGGTACTAAAGAAATTTTCTTAAAAATAAATTTAAACTTTTAATTTCAATTTGATTTAATTTAAATTGAAATTTCAATATTAAACTTGGTTTGAATAAATATAATACTACCTATTTTAAAAAAATTATATAATTTTTTCAAAAAATGCCCTTTTTGAGAAAATTGAAATTAAAATTTCACATTTAGTTTTAGGAAAATTTCTTTAGTACCAACCTATACATTGTTTTATATCACATGAAATGGCATGGAATGCGCTGTTAAACGACACTAATCTCTAGTCAAATTTGGAAAATATCTACGGCTATTTTTAATCATGATATTTTCCGTTTCTGGACCTATTTTTGAGGGCTTCAGAGACTAATAATTCAAAAACGGGTAGACATATCTCAATAATATTTCACAATTGTTCTAGTAGATACAAGTAGTACACATATACTAAATTTAAAGAAAATCTGGGATGGTGAGGCTCAAGCCTGAGTTGAATTGACATGGAATGACCCTTTTGTAAGCTATTAATATGTAATTCTTAAACTACTAATAATTGTTAAATGTAATTGGTGATAAAAAAAAAGAAGGCACATATACTGACGCCATAGTAGCCATACAGTCACAACTAATATCAACACTGAGTATAATGAAAAAGTATTCCAGCTACAATAATAACGCCTGGAAGATAAATTTAAAAAGAATATATTTCGTTTCTTCCTTTAATAAATATGTTTAGACGATATCCTTATGGTATCATTGGAGAATAAAAAAATAATTTTAATTAGGAGTAAGAATTTTCAAAAGATTAACCAAGAAGGCACTTATATTAAAAATCCAAACTAATCCAGGGGCATTATGATCCAAACAAATCAGGTTGCTCGCTGAACCAATAAACCCAACGGCCTGTGTTCGGTACAGTCCAAGTGTTCATTAGGGGTAGTTACGGTACGATTTATTAAAAAAAAAAAAGATTCGTAATAAATTTTTTAACTGCATTGAGAATTATTATAGCATAAAAGATACCTGTAAAAATATTTTAGAAATTCGGTTAAAGTCTACGTAAGATTAAGCAATAAAAGCTTTACGTCTTCATCAAACATATAAAACTGTATAATAGAAGTCAGCGAAAAGCTTTTTTTAAAAATTGGAGACTCTAAATAAAACAATTAGACTTAAAAAGTAATTAATTAAGAGGAGAAAATCTGGGGATTGATGGTATCTCGGCCATATCATTGTCTTGCACAATCTTTAATTATTTATTTAAGACGGTGCTTCTTTCTAACATCTCTTTAAGATTTTGAAAGAAACTATATCTAAGAAAGTAATACTGAGTTGTGTATACAGTTGACTCAATTTAGTTTTCTTTTTCCTCAATAAATATTAACATAAAGTGTATTGGTAAAGATTCAAGATGATTAATGGCTCGGAGTTTATGATTAATATCATAGAAAAAAACCGTTATTTTACCATAAAGAAAAATAAGTTACTGTCTTCTATATAAATAAAGATGAAATTCTGTTTGTTTGTTTATTTGTTTGTTTGTTTTTTATAGGAATCCATACCGTTTGTCCTAAATTCTCCAAATTTCGCTAAGTGGTTCTTTGATACCAGGTGCGAACACCTGTTTATATTAAAATTGTATAACTTCAGCCGATCTTCAGCTAACTTCAGCTGATATCCTTTATTGTTATGAAAATCGTAATGATCTCTCTTTACAGTTTTTTTTTTTTTTTTTTTTTTTTTTTTTTTTTTTTTTTTTGCGAAACCGACCGTTTCATTAGAAAAACGAAATTCCCCGGGTGAAACCAGGATACGCAGCTGTAATCTATATAAATAAAGATGAAATTCTGTTTGTTCTTTATAAAAATCCATACCGTTTGTCCTAAATTCTCCAAATTTCGCTGAGTGGTTCTTTGATACCAGGAGCGAACACCTGTCCATATTAAAATTGCATAACTTCAGCCAATCTCTGGGTATATTCCTTATTGTTATAAAAATTGTTTTGATCTCGCTTTACATTGGTTTTTACGAAATCGACTGTTTGAGTCGATAAAAGTCTCACTTTATAGATTTTATAGATTTAAAAAATGAAATTCTCCGCGTGAAACCGTTATATACAGCTAGTAAAAAATAATAATAACTAACATAAAAAGTTTCGATTTAACAATATAGATTTGAAACATATAAACGTTTGTTAATTGATGTTGGATTTTTTTTTTCGATTTTAACCGTTATGTGAAATATTAACATCGATTACTCATCACTGCCAAAGTTTGGGCCAAAGCCATTTATTTTTTTACGTTCACGAGGAAAAATCTGCTTGACCAAAAGCAAACTCTCTTCCTCTGAGTCAGCCTCCATGACGTTGTTCAAAGCCTGACCTTTCAGGTGGAGTTGGGGTCAGCTTGGGATTGGAGAAATTTACTTAATTACATTCTAAATCACCGCAATCATTATAATTATATACGTAAACATGATTTTTTTAAAAATCGGCCTAACGGACATAAAATATACAGTGATTAAAAAACAAAACATGAGGATGCGTTACTGTTACAGAGACATAAGAAACAGACTCACGTTGGTTTCGAGATATACCTTTTATATTGAATTATGTTTGATTCATATAATGAGAATTGTAGCTTTATCCGATTCATAAAACTTGAAGGACGAAACTCCATAGCAGATATATTTTCCTTCTTCAATAAAAAATATAAATAAAACAAGAACGTGAGATAGGAAAACGCGTGCTTCGAGCAGGAACAAGTTTGGACATGACGTGGCCAGACAGCGAAAGATAGGTGGAAGGAGAAAAAAGGATCAATTCAGATAATAGATGGCTCTGCAATCTCTTAGCCATGTCGGAATGTTTCCCAGTATTCATTTTAGTTTTGTTAACTAAAAAAGAATATAATTAATTAAATATTGTTATACGGACATGTCAAGAAAAATATATCATTAGGCAAATGAAATATCCAATGCATTCATAGTTTAAAACATATTTAATTCTTTAAACATATCAACAACAAAAAAATTATTCAGGAGAGCAAATTTTGAAAGTAGAATAAAATTTATTAGAATAGATATTAGGCCTCCGATTGAACTTTAAACTCTACAGACAACTGACTTTTTGTTTGATAAAGAACTAAATATATATATATTTTTTTCAAACTTTAAACTTTTGATTTAAACGGCTCAACAAAATTAAATAGGTGTTGCTTGGATTGAGTTAAAACTTTAACCATCTTACAGGGGAATTCTTACTACTCTTTCAATGAACTCTTTCAGTAATAACTAAAAACGTGCAGCAAGTTCTCCAACCAAAATTTTTAAGTGGTGACCTCTTTCAGAACCTGATAATTACACGAAAACTAATTACATACTCATGCCTAATAGAACCCCTCTGGACATATGCCTCACATATATACGGTTAGGCTAACGAAAAATTTTCTGTTTTCAATCCGAAATTTTAAGGCTAATAATAAAAAGCTCCTTCGTAAGTAAACAACAAATCTCTGTCTAACAAAACTGTAACAAAAACTTATCAACAACCAACTATTAGATAAGCTACATGGACATAAAAACATAAATATCAACGAAAAAGTCACGACTGATATGCCAACTAGAAAGCGACTAAAATGAGCTGGATGAAAATCACCTTTCCTAAACATAAGGATTTAAACTAATACCGGGAAGAGATGCTGCTAAGAATTCTCTTGACAAAGATGTATTAAAAAAAACTAAAACTATCAAGTGTATTAATTATTTACATAGATTTTATATTCAGGAAGCTGAGTCACACAATCTTCCTCTGAGGGTCATACAATCTTCACGTTATCTTTCTTCTTAACCGTTCCACTAACACAGCCGTTATTCCCTTCCTCGTTAGGGAATACCAAAAGGGTATTTCCGAAGCGGTCGGCGACTCGGTTGTCCCGAGAAGAAATTCCACTCAGCGGTTGGAAACGTTTACGGATTAGCGAGTGGAAGACTTGATCCGCCCGTGACCCTGGAGAAGTGTCCGTGCTGTTTTGGCAGGCCATTACTCACCGCCCCTGGCACATCCAGCATACGCGATTAAGGCCCCCCCCTCGAGATGTCTTCTTTAAGGGCAATCAAATGACCGATTTCCGTATGAGCGAGGTAATTTATTGTTTGTATACAACGTTACATTATGAAATTACTTTTATATGATGCATATAGTTTTATTTGCAATAAACTTATATTGCATTCTGTCTTGTTCATGCATAGATCTGCATCGCCAAAGTAAACATCACCAGGACACATTTTTGTATTTGATCAGATGAGCCAATTTTTCAGAACTTTGAGCTATTATATATTATATTATATCTTTTTCGTTACTTTCAGAACCAGCCTAATGAAATTTTTTCACAACGGTATTGAGGTTGATATGCAAATAGAAAATTTAAGAACATAGTATCAATTTTTTTATTTATCTATTTAGATATATGTACATAGCTTCAAGTATTTTTTTAAAATTTACTATCTACTGTAGTAACAAGCAAATATGATGGCAGAAAATAAAGGAAAGATATGAAAAAGAAACAAAAACAATCGTCCAAAAATAAAAATAAACGATTTCGTCTTTCATAAAATATCACTGTTTAATGCAGTGATTTCATTTAATCTAAGTGATTTTGCTTGATTAACATCTCTACAGTATTCTTGGCGGATTGTAAGGGTTTGTGGCAGTAGAGCTTGGGTTAGTGGGCTGGATTTAACACGTTCACGCTGGCGTGTACCACCGGTGGCTCACACTTGACTGCCTTATCGGGCAGGATGTACCGCCGGTGGCTCACACTAGAATGCTTCCTGGGCCAAATAATTAGATTTTTAATACTTTGACTGCCGAAAAAGAATAGCTCAGTGTCACGCTCTCGTTTCAACACAATTTTGCTTGGATGTCAGAAGTGTCAAGGTCAGTGTGTAAAATCTCGAGACATAAAAAGGGACATCTAAGATTTGTTTAAGTACTTTTGATTGGAATGATTTTATATCTATTGACTTTTTTGTTGTTTCTCATAATTCTATACCGTAGGTCCAAGGTTGTTTAATTAATACTTTATATATTATTTAGAGATTAATAGTCAATTAATTGATCAATTAATAAGTAATTTGTGAGATATAATTTCGAACGTAAAGTAGTCTAGAAAGATGTTCGTATCGCTTTTGTAGTTCTTTTCTTTTCGATTCGTAGTGAAAAGCTTCAACTCACCAATGTCACCAACAAGAATTTTGAGTTTATAAGAATTCGTTATTTGAAAAAAATCCCAGTTCTATTAAATTATGAATGGTGCAATTAATCGTTGTTTGTTTACTTATTTAACGTCTGTTTTCGCTACTATGGCTAATCGGACGATGCTTCAGTGAGAGTTCTAAATTTAGCCTATCCAGGTTTAATACGATAAGGGTCTTCAGCATGTAACTGACATCGCATAGGTTCGGGGCCTCAATTTTACGCCTCATGCGAGGGGTCGTATATTTAAAATATCCTTGAAGAACCTGCCGTGCAACAAAACCGCGACCTTAGGTCGCGTTTAAGTAGTTGGCTGTGATAACCACATCACAGGTGATCTCTAGTATCCAGTATAATTAGTAATACAGGGAATATTTATATATATATGTTATGGGTGTATGTTAAGGGTGAGTTCTGTAAACTCTGTAACTGTAAAAAATTAAAAATAATGAAAACTTTTAATTATTACTCAATCAAATCAAGATCAATTCACTTGATCAAGATCAAAAATTCATCACTTGATCAAGATCAAAATAATCAAAATTTTTCAAAAGATCACTACGCATAATGTGTTAATGCAAATGAGCAAAAAATAGATAATTTTAAGAACTTGAAATACTTCAGAAAAATATTAAGGATATACGAACAAAAATACATGTCAGTGTGAATGTACGAGCTACTCGATAACACATGTGTGACGTTGTTAAAATACCATGGCTTAATTTTGTGGGCACTTACCTATTTACATGGGTGCTTGAATACCAAGCATCGCTAATGGATAAGTCAACACTAAGTTTTATAACAAAAATAGGAAGTGAAAGAAGCTTTTTATTTATTGTGGTCTACGTAAATAATATTTAATAGAGCGTTGTGGTACACAGTCATCTGCTCGAAACATTATCACAGTTTTGTATTGGATTACCGAATAAATGCAGGGAACCAAGATAACATTTTCAGGTGGTGATGGCGTTATACATATCCAATGAGGCATTATTTCCAATAGAGGTAATACTCACCATGAATAATGTTTACCTGTGATACGTCAGCTTCTACGTAGGTGTTCCTGATTGATTCTTGGAGGTGTGCGGTGGTTTAAATGAATAACCAAGTTCCATATCGAATGATTAAATAAAATTAATTTGGGATTTTTCAATCTTCTTATCTGCTTCAAAACTATAAAGGAACTTTTAGGGATAGTTTCCTTTCCCTGAAACTGAGAAGTGCCAAAGTATGAAACATATAAAGCAAACAGATAAAATATGTTGTTAGCGGATTCCCCATTTTTTCAAAGCGGTGCAAGCAGCATAACGATAACATTTTTAAAATCGACTTATAAAATAAATTTATGTTATGTTATCTATTTTTTGTTCTCGGCTTCTTAGGTCTATTGGCGAGAACGTCAAAATACGTTTTAAATATATTTCCATCAGCCTTAAACTAAAAAAAAAAAAAAAAAAAAAAAAAAAAAAAAAAAAAAAAAAAAAAAAAAAAAAAAAAAAAAAAATTATATAGGATTTTTTAATGAAGGTGTCTCTTCTCCACTTCATTAAAAAATCCTATATATTAAAGCACTCTTCCTCACTAAGTGAAGAAAAAGAACCTAGCAGAAAAAAAATATTGTTTTTAAAAAGTTCTTTATATGTTTCTTTCTTTTGGCTGAGTATTAATATGCGATAAGCATAAAGTAAAATAAACGAATTTGTTCTCATCCAATACTGGTTAGTTTTTGTCACCGCCTGGAAAGTCGTCGGGAAGGGACGCTTGGAATCCTGCGCGAGTAATTTCAGTTATGTAGTTCTTTTACTGTGTCCGAGCATTATGGTATTTGATTAAGTCTTTATCAAATTTAGTCATTGATCTCGTAGAAAGCTTTAACGTCTATGCTTAAAAATAAAGTAATTTAACATTTTTTAAATAGTTTCTGTTTTTAAAAGGTTATAATCAAGGTAATAAGAAAGAGATGCTTCAAAAACCTTTTTATTGTGCGGTTTATGCACATATATTAGTGCCATTCGCTTCTTTTGTGTTCAATCAGAAGTGGCGAGGAGAATTTGTTACTGATTTTTAATGAATTTGGTTGACAGATGTTTCATACCTAAGCAATGATGCTATTACTTCAATATTCAAAACTGCGAAGCGTAATTTGATAGCATGTACGATTACATCCGTCCTTAGCTCATGCTACATTAAACAGGAATTCCTCGTTAAAAAATCCAAATGTCTCAAGGAGGGGAATATATTAAAAAAAGGGAGAAAAAGAGCGATTAATACTTCATTAGAATGTAATCGAATACATCATTGGTTACAAGTTGTTCTTTATTGATTGGTATCTGTATTGCTGCCGATTAATTATTACACTTACAATCTTTTATCTGTAAAGAACTGGTTTGCTTCTTTTTCCTTAAGTGAATGAACCGCCAGTTCCAAGATTTCTTTATTTGTATTTGAGTAATCAAGTCAATAAAACTTTATTTTACCATCTAACCTACGAAGGTGTGAGTCATCAATAATAAAGACTGAACATCAATCGAATTGGTGGGAAAAAGGGGATTTCTTGGAATGAAGCAGAAGAATCGCTATTTCACCTCATAAAGCAAGATTACCATAAAGAAATATTTTAGTATATTATTCATAATGACATTTTTTGGGAAGTTATCTTGCAGGAAATTAATGTAACATATAAATTACTTATGATTCCTCTGGATTCTAACTAAGCGGAGGGAAACCAAAGTTTATTCTGCGCCGATTGATACCAATAAAAAAAAAAAAATATCTCTTCCCGCACTCTTCTAGTTAAAGGCAATCAATATTGTTACTTTGATTGTGTATTTAAATTTACTTCTGCGATATAGTAACAGTACCTAAAAATTCAGCTAATTCGATTTTTGAATACTTTGTTTTATTCGCTTCTATTGTATAACTAGCTGACCCGTGCGAAGCATTCGCACTCTTACCTGCTTAGAGTGCTTAAATCCCACTTAATTAAAGTATTGGGTTGATGCAAAATTAATGCAGGTTTTTAATATTCATTGAAAATAGGCCATATCTTTACTTTAACTATATATATTTAATCCAAATAATTTCCATCTGAATTAATGCACTTTTGCCAACGTTCAACAAGCTTTCTTATTCCACCAGAAAAAAAATCTGAATCCCTGGACTCAATGAAGTAACGAAAAGAATTTTCAATTTCATCCTGGTTTTGAAAATTTTTCTCCCTCAAAAAGTTATCCAGATGCCTGAAAAAGTGGAAGTCTGTAGGAGAGAGGTCAGGTGAATAAGGTGGGTGTGGGAGAACTTAGTAGCCTAACTCGTGCCGTCGCACAGTGGGCGAAAATCAGATTTTAGGTGGACAAAATTCATATAAAAGATTTTATAAATCACCCACTAAATTTTGTTTAGTATGAGTTGGAAGAAGGGAAAATGTAAATATTTACTTTCTTGGATTGTCAACAAGCGCTAGAGTGGATTATTAATCCGTCTATAACAACCGGCATATTTTTCACAGTGTTCATTGCAGTGCTGTTCTTGTAATAATCTTGCCATTCTTTGACCAGAAACTTCACTTGATTTTTTAAATTTCATAAAAAATGGATACCACAGAAACAAGTAAGTATTAATATTTCACTAATCGGGGTTGCTACTTGGATATAGTTTTACCTATAATAAATAATATCATTAGATAGAACATTTCCATATTTCAATGGAGAATTACTTGCAGAGGGCCAACGAGTGCCAAGCTAATTATTTCATCATTATTTCACTCAAACCATATATTTTTCATATTCACATAGTTTTTTTGCGATATTTTGCGTTTTGTAAAATATTTACTAATTTAAGATGGATTTCAGGTTTCGTGCTCACCGTTCCACGAAAAGAATTTGTAACTGAATGGTTGAAATATGGGTCAAAATATAGAAATAAATGTCTCTTAATCTACATTTTATAACTTGGAAATAACGATGAAGATAAAATAACAAATATACAAAGAATTAAAGACGCCATAAAAGATTATTCTAAAAATTCATTGACAGGTAGGAAAAATGTCATCGGAGAGCTTATGTTTTTTTAAGGATTTTTTTAAGGAACGAAGAAGCACAAGAGGCCCATAACAAAGATTCCCGTCGATTTAGAGAGCATAATAAAAGGAAATGTTCTAGAGAGGCCTCTAGCAAAGATCTTCTTATGATGCTCTTAGTTTCATCGGACCCAATTGTCGCCAGTTCGGAAAACTTTGCGTAAAAAAGCAACCAAACCGTTTAATGTTGATGTAATTAGCCTATTGAAGCGTAGTTTACCGTATGATGAACTTTAAGAACAGTCATTAGAAAATGATGCTGACGATACTGACTCGTCAGAAGAAAATGCTGAAGGATGTAGCAGTATTGATTCAGACGATGATTGATGAATAATTCATTTTCATAGTTGTATATATTTGTTATTATTAAAAAACAGATCAATAAAATGACTTTTTTCTTTAAGTTGTTTGTCTATTTTTGTTCATTATTTTTGGAATAAAGCCTATGTTTTCCTATGTGTATTATTTTTTATGATTTTTTTATAGTTGTATATATATTTGTTACTATTAAAAAACAGATCAATAAAATGATTTTTTCTTTAAGTTGTTAGTCTATTTTTGTTCATTATTTTCGTAATATAGCCTATGTTTTCCTATGGGTATTATTTTTTATGATTAAATGTATTGTTTATATGTAAATAATAAATGCAAAAAGTTACTACCGAAATGTTTCATGGATTTACAAAATGTTTTCCCAATTTTTATCCATTATGTCCAAATTTATATGTGTGTACAACATTAGTTTGTTGGAAATACTAAAAAATATGGGTCACAGAATTTTTAAAGATTTTTCCTTACTCAGTGACCTCAAAAACATGAAAGAACACAAAAAAATAATTTTGTCCACCTAAAAATGGATATTTGCCCACTGTGCGTCGTCGTAGCGATGGTTGTGCGACGTGTGGTCTGGCGTTATCATGGAGAAGGATAGGTCCCTTCCGATTCATCAATGCTGGGCAAAGAAATTGTAATTTTTGATTCATGTTGTCAATTTCTTGACAGTACTTGTCAGCAGTTATAGTCTCACCTCGATTGAGAAAGCTGTAGTGGATAACACCAGCAGTATACCACCAAGCTGTGACCATAACTTTTTTTGGGTTCAGGTCAGGTCATCTTTGCCCAGCCATTGACTACAACGCCTTCTGTTGCCTTGAGACGCTCAATTAATTCCATTTTAATCAAAAGATAACGCTTTCGTCAAAGCATTCCCATCGGACCTCCCGACGCCCGATACCGGCTGTGGCTCATCCTAGCAATCGGACCCCGGGGACCCCGGGGAGGGGGGACAATCTGACCTATGCTTTCAATTCAGGATACCCCTAAAATAAGCCGCCGCACCTAGCGTGTTAATTATTACAAATATCAAAAACATTTTGAATTTTGTCAGTTAGAAATTATATAATCATAATTTTTCGAAAAAAAAAAAACAATAGTCGGGGAGTTATGAGAGGAGAGATTTTCCCGCTTTTTATATGATTATAAACAACTAATGAACAATATTGTTTTGCTTTGGCGAAATAGGACTTGTGATTGCAAGTCTTGGGGCCAAAAAAAAAAAAAAAAAAAAAAAAAAAAATTATAAACAAAACAAAATAGCATCCTTTTGGACGGTAAGAGCTTCGAATGGAGGTTGCTTCTAGGATCCGCCCACAACATACACAATGAAGTCATCCATCGAACCAGACCATAGTTTCATGTTTTTTACCCATTCTGTTCCTTCCACAGAAACCGGATTTTAGACAGAAAAAATCGCAAACTATCGGTAGTCTTACACCACTATCCTAAGTTATATTCTTTAATTCATTGTTTCCCATACATTTTTTCTATGGCCATGATTAAATTTTACTTTTAGGAAATAATTGTTTGCTATTAGAAATGACCCCGTGCCCTCAGATGCTGTTGGTGATGGCTGTGCTGCTGGGTTTGGCCCTCGGGCAGGACTACAAGATGAGCAAGTACCTCTCGCCGGCTTCCGGGTCCCTCATCGTGAAGAGCCCGCGCCACCCGGGCCTCTACCCTCCTCGGATCACGGCCTACTACTACTTCTACACAGACGTCGGCTACAGGTTGGCTGTGGACTGCTACGATGTCGAAATGGGACTTGTAAGTTGTAGCTACACCTGTACTAGTGTTAGTTCGAAGTGTTTAAGTTAGTATTAGAGTTATAAAGATTTAATCAACCCACCATGATAAGCTATGGCTGCCCGCAAAGTGGAGCGACGAATTAACATGTTGAGCGCCACGCCGATTTTCGAGGAATTCCCCGCCAGGTCACGCGTGCTCCTTAGAAGCGCTGGTATCGTAGAGACAATGTTGCTTTTAGCAGTAGAAGGTAGTTTACGTTCAAAGCATAATCCTTGCAGGCAATCATTCAACCCGTACGCGCTAAGTCTGTTTTGTTTTCTTTATCGTTTGGCCCGCTAGATAAGATTTTATCGAAACGTATACGTGACCGGTATTTCTTTTACGACAAACCATTTCGTTGGAGGACTCTAAGGAAAATTTTCTTTAGCCCTGAGCGTCAAAATATGGTAGAGAAATGGCCAGAAAAAAGACTAAGCGAGTTGTCAAATTTTGTAACACTTGGAGAACCGTTTTTATGTATACTGTATTTTAATGAAATCCATTGATCCTGTAATGAGTCAAAATTAAGTAAATTTTAAATAAATTTTCTGTAATTCCTTAAAACACTGTAAATTTTATATTTCTATATCATGTTATATGCTGTCAGTCACTGGTGGCTGACGCGGCCTAAACGAAATGTCCAATGTCAGCAAGCGATGGATGATGTGGCGCTCAACGTGTTAAACATTTTGTTTAAATATGAAACCCTATTGCGAAGCGACTTACAGCGCGACTTTGAGGCGCTTTTATAAAACATAATTGTTTAATTTCTGTTAAATTATAAAGAAAAAATATATAATAGTTGGCTTATGGGCCAAGAAATTCACTCTAGAAGCTGCAAGCAATGATCATGATATTAACTGAAAATTCATTCTCGAATCAAAATCATAAGCCAGTAAAATTTGAAGAAACGTCAGAAAAATTGTAGGATAGGATATGATAGGGGTTTTAGAAAAATTGTTTTTTAGATTTCAATAAATACTAAAGGTAATATGTTTTCATTGATTGTTGTTACTTTGGTTGTTTGATTAACATTAACGTCGGTTTATGCTATTAAGTCCTAAAATTTTCCTATCCACGTATATTTAGGATAGAAATATTTAACGAGAATCAGACATCGCACAGGCTCGGGATATCCATTTTAAGTCCTTTCCGAGGGACGCCTAGTGGGAAACGAACCCGCGACCTTTAGTATTGTCGGCTGCTACGCTTAGATCCCTTTTTCATTTATTTCCACGACATCTGTTTTCGTTAAATTTCGATTTATCAATAATTGTTATTGAATATTTATTCAAAAGGATTCTTCAATTTGTTTACGAAGATAATGGTTCAACAAAATCTAACGTTAAAAATTGCTGATCAGGCACGCTTAATCCTTGTTTTTTATGCGTGGAATTTTTCAAAAGATTATGATTTCTCACGAATCCCATGTTTATTTTCACCACAAACGTGAACAAACAGCTGAAGAACAATTAGCGATAGTCTCAAAAAAGTAAGAGAAATGTTAGAGAAACAAAATTCTAACTTGAGTTCTATATTGTTCCGTGCCCATTTTTGGATGTTATAAAATAGTATATATATCCTGTTGGTTTTGGATTTTATTTTTATTTTCAATTGTAGTTGGAAGTAAGTGGAGTTGTAAAATGATGACTTTATTTTAAAATACAAATGAAAAACTAATTACTTAAACTTAATCATGAGTAATTTGAAGAGAACACCTGAAACAAAAACCTCTAAAAACCGAATGAATGAACGATAACCTCATGAATGAACCTTAAAAGCAACCCTTTATCCGATTTGCAGGTACCCTGGGCCTGTTCCGACAGCTTGCAATTCATAGGGTCACTTGGCAGTGACGATATCAATTTCTGCTCTCCGGTCAACGTCCAGTCAGCCTCCCACCGCCTCATGATGGTCCTAAACTCCCAAGAGCGGTAATCAAATATAATATAAAAATTTCGAATTATATTTTATAATAGCCATTATAATGTATGATGTTTTGGCAGTTCTCAGGGCGGGAAGTTCGCCTGCTCCGTCAGAGCTGTGAGGAGGGAACCCTGCGATTGCGGATGGGCCTCCTCGGTACAGTATTTATTATAATATTTTCAATAAGAACATAAATGATACACAGAAACACAAAAAACACTGAACATGTAGAGAAATCAGTCTTTTTCCTTTTAAAACTTCGCATTGGAGCATCGTCAGTATCCAAATTTTACGCCCAAAAGTGTGTTCCCAAAATTAGAAAAATTAACTGCTCAAGTTAATTTAAACTTGAGAGATGAGCACGCCTATTTTTAAAGTTTAATTTTTTTAATTATCTATTCTATTTAATTTGTATACACATGTAATAGAGTTCATGGCCAGAAGTAACTTCAATTCCTTTTGCTTTGTTCGAGAAGAAAGTCAAGACAAGGTGATAACCAAGGAATTTTGACTGTCTCTTCAAGTTCTCTGAACTTTTTTTTATTTTTTTCAAAGAAAAATCAAAAGCGAAAATTATTTTATTTAAAAAAAAAGCTGAAACCTTGTCGAACCGATAAAACGAATTACAAACGTGAAAAATTTACCCTAAGCATGTATTTATTTAGATTCAAGTTAAAGTGTACGAAATATAATGACATTTTTTTCAAGTTTTTTTTTTATTTTATTTTTACACGGTAATGGATTTGTTATGAAGATGATACAATATCAGTTTGTGGATTAATTAACATACTACAAAACATTATAGATGAGCTCAATTTTTATTTAAAATTATCCTCCGTGCATGGAGTAGAAATCGAAATGTGATTGATGGATTGGTGATTTAGAAAAGGATTGTTGGAGGGCAGAAAGCGGGAGTGAACGAGTTCCCGTTCATGGTGAGCATTGTGAACGCCAGGATCAAGCAGCACGCTTGCGGGGGTGCCATCATATCCTCCAGGTTCGTAGTCACAGCGGCCCACTGCCTCCAGGTACTGGACGTCAACTGGACCGGCCTTCTGGTAGGCGAGCACGATTTGAGCACAGGTCAGTAACAGGTACACAACTTCAAGGGGACATAGCTCAGCCTAGTATGTATTTCAACAAATATAAAATAATATATATTTTTCCTATATCAACAGCATAGTGTTAATCATAGTATTGTAAAAAATCTGGTGCGTGCGCGCAACACACAACTTTCACTTACCAACTTACTTAGATAAGAAATTGACGTGTTTTGTTAAATATCATTTCCCAAAGTCACACATTTTTCTACATTCATATCTTATTTTTGTTAATCGTTAAAGCCGTTTTTGAGTAAATAAAAAACCCGTGAAAATGATACAAAATTTATTAAGTAAAGTCCCACCTTCGGTTAATCAATTTTGATGAAATGTTGGCTATCACATATTTGGAATATACATACATCAAATACCCAGTTTGATCAAAACCTATAAAGCCATTTTTGACTAAATAAAAAAAAAAACACGTGAAAATGATACAAAATTTATTAAGTAAAGTCCCCCCTCCGGTTAATCAATTTTAATGAAATTTTAACAGTCATATCTCGGGCACATACATACATCAAACACCCAGTTTGATCACAATCGTAAAAGCCGTTCTTGAATAAATAAAAAAAGCACGTGAAAAAGATACAAAATTTATTAAGTAAAGTCCCCCCTCCGGTTAATCAATTTTGATGAAATTTTTACAGTCATATCTCGGGCATATAAATAGATCAAATACTCAGTTTAATCAAAATCGTTAGAGCCGTTTTTGAGAAAATCGAAAAAAACCTAAAAAGTTATTAAGTAAAGTACCCCCTCCCTTTAAGTAATTTTGATGAAATTTACGCTGTCACATCGCGGGCATATACCTACACTAAATACCCAATTTCAGGATCGCACGGTTTATAGTTTTTGAGCTAGTCTGTTCACACACACACACACAGACACACAGACACACAGACACACACACACACAGACCATTTCGCGGGACTTGGTCATTTCGACTCAGGGGACCCCAAAACGTGTATTTCCGTTGAAAACCGGAAGTCGAATTTTTTCACGATCGCAATACTTCCACTTACTATATATTTCATATATAGGTAAGTGAAAGTAAAAAACATCCAATCTCTCCATAATCCAAAAATCTTCCACGTTTCTCTTCCAGAGTTCATACCCAACGAAACAATTCAAAACACAACTAAGTCATTACAAGAAGGCTTGAAAACAGATTTCAGAAGTTCATCCGATTTCAATATTTAATTTACCTGATCGCGGTAAATCAAGGAAGAATATTTTAAATAATAATTTCAATGACCGAATCATTTATGAAAAGGTCTCTAGAAAAATACATATCAATTTCCTTTTTGGCTTGATAATGTCCGGTTCTCTAAGCTGATTAATAACCCCTACTACCAATCTTAATATAAGACCAAAATACAATTACATATGTTTTGTATATAATAAATAATCTCTTACACATTAAGAAATATTTGGACCAGATTCTATCTGTCGATCTATTTATTTTTCCTCCCCTGTTAGACTAATAAGGGTATTTGCCCAGCCTAAGGGGAGGACAGGGGGATTAATGCCGTGGTGTTAAAAGACCCCGGCACTCGGGACTGGAACTCGTGAATTCTAAGTTTTCTTCCCCGTTGTCAGGGACTCCCTCTCAGCCATACCTCTTCCTCCTCATTAATGTTGATGATAAGTCCGTATATTTATATTTAAATCGAAATCTTGATGAAGTTACTAAACCCTTTGGTCAACTAATTCTGTATTCTGCAAAATATTTGCGATTTCCACAAGACACTTTATTCACTCGCTATTGGATATTTTATCGTATACAGATGCTGTCAGAGACTTGTTCTGATGATCTGGACTAGCGGTCTGAAAACAATGGAAACATCGAGGGGGCTGGATATCGCTTCGAAAAGGTACCGCTGATTAAGTGCCAGTCCATATTATCACGGGGGATAATAGTACCAAAGCAGAAATGAAATAGAAGAGAAAAACCGGTAATAGGCTGCTCTCTTGGATAGTAAGGAAAATCTTTCCAAGTCTGAAAATACCTATTGTTCTCACGTAAAGAGTGTCTCTTACAAGATCGGCCTCAACCAGTTGTAATGTGATGAAGAGCTGATTATAATTTTTATCTTAAGACCATGACCAAGTAGGGAATTTTTATCGGATCAGGATGAATACGGTGAGGAAGTAGTGTATACTATTCATATCATATTTAACCTATCGGAAATAAAAAAGAAATGACCCGTCCAAAGAATGAAATATGGCACGCTTCCAAAATTGATGATGTATGGTCACCTAAGTAAATAATGAAAGAAGAGGTAGGCCAAGACTTCGCTGACTAAGTTGGTGACCAGGAGGATCTTTGTTTAGCGGAGGAGGTCGATAGCATCATTAGATTATGAGAGAAAAATAAAAGTAAACAAGGAATTTACCTGTTTTGACCGCCTACTGGACCACCCCTTTCTTGATAATTACAAAAAAATGATTAAATATTTTGTTTAAAACCACTACTTCCAGACAGTGTTCTTTACAACCCTTTGTTGAGCCTTTGTTATTCTGAATATTTTTATTGATAAATTAAATAAGTTTACTTTTTATTATGTTATATAATAACGCAACTAATGTTAGGTGCCGAAACTAACGTCACGCGACTACATCGCGCAGCGCAGTTCATCATCCACCCAGAGTACAACAGTAGCACGACTTGGAACGACATCGGCCTCATCCGAAGCGCTACCCCGTTCGCTTTCAGCATGAGGGTCGGCCCGATCTGCCTACCATTCAACCGCCCTTTCCTGCCGGAAGTTGGGGACTCCGTCACAGCCATGGGTAAGTGAATTGTAACCTAATGAAACAGAATAGTTATACTCATGGAGAATCCAATAACCCTGGTTCAGTATCATTGAACGACTATAATATTATTATTCTGGAATGGTCACCAATATTGTATTTCAGGGTGGGGCACTACTTTTTTCGGCGGTCCTATTTCGGATGTACTTCTCAAGGTCCAAATCGGGGTGGTGTCTCAAATGAGGTGCATTGCAGCCTTCAATCAAACGGCTGCAAGCGGTAAACAGTTCTGTACATACACACCCGGAAAAGATACTTGCCAGGTACTTATATATATTATCATTATTGTTCCGTTTTTTTAATAAATTGAAATAACTAAATAGTTAATATTTGTTATGACAACGAACAGATGGACAGCGGGGGCCCCCTAGTAGCACACGACGCAAGGACCGCTCGCATGTTCCATGCCGGTATCGTATCCTTCGGTGGAGCATGCGCAGAGGACGACCCTGCTGTCAACACCAAAGTAGCCTCCTACGTGGACTGGATTCAGCAGGCCACCAGAGGTATTCTTTTTTATATTTAGATATGTAAAATATTACATAAAAAATATATGTAATTTTCTTCTTGTTTTATATTAAGATAGGTATCATGGATCGTTGATCAGCTTAGAGAAGAAGACATTATCGGGCAGATAATAATTTTTTTTCCCATTTAATATATTTGACTAGCCAAAAGAATGGCTATGGGAGGAGAAAAGGCCGAGGCTTAGATGGTTGGATGATTTTGGAAAAATATCAGAAGACAAAGCATCAGAATATGGAAGGGAAAGGCTGCAAGAACGGAAGAGTGATACATTCCCTCGCTGTCTGCTTACATTAAAGTTAGAAATAAAGAAAGTTCTTCTTTATCACATTAATTGCCTTATTTTATTATTAGGGAAGATAAAATGTTCGCGCCCACTTTTGGAACCTATTTAGCACATTTACTTCTAGGAACTCCTGCTGTAAACAAGTTTTCTTCACCCGCACAACCGTTGTGATTTGCGGGCTTGGTACGCTGCTTGCCCCTTCACCGTTCCTAGATCTTTTGTACATACAAAACAAGACCGGTAGTTTCGTTTAACTAGGTTCCATCGTGCCCAATCCTGAAGTTACCAAAAACATCAATTTTTTTCCCATAATTTTATTTTTTTATTGATTTACAGACATGGACAGGACGAATAGAAGAAATGTTTAGTCCCACTCTTATCAAACATAATTCATTAAAATATATTAATGTTCCTAATTGTAGGATGTATCCTTGGTGAAATGAAAATCTTGATTTTACCAAAATACCGCAAATATTTAATAAAATGAAAAGCAACATGCTAGTAGAACTTCTGAAAAAAAAGAAGAGAGAATGAAGAATTTAATGTTTGAAAGAAGATGATATTACGGAGTTGGCAGGTTATAATTGAACCATCAAGGGCCTGTCCCGGGAACATTATTATTCTGTGAAATTGAATATTTTGTTAAAGAGTAAACTGAAAGAAAAAACACCTTGAGAAATTGAAAAGCATTAACTTTAAGAAATTTTTTTTTTTAATTTTTTGGGTTAGTAGGAGCGAGCCCTGAAAAATCTATCAGCGCTTAATCAAGCATGGCCTTGTTTTTTCTCTGCTTAACTGACAAGGTTTGGTCTGTTTGATAACAGTGTGTACTATTGAATAAGAATGCGTGGATCACAATCCTTTCTTGAATTGAGTGCGGTTAGTAATGCACACATGAAAAATAAATAAATAATATAAAATAGAAGAAAAAATAATTATTTTTTAGTATCTTATACAGTGAAATAGGCCAGAAGAAACCATGAAATTAAACATTTTCTCCGTAAGAAGTATTATTTTATCATTGGAGTTTAAATCATTACTAGTACAAACAAACAAATTTGATTAGCTATAAAAGTGGTATATGTATGATTATATTTTATTGATAGTTCAACCAATGCCATTTTACGATCTAAAATAAACTATTAAATCTCCTTTGAAAGATTTGCTCGAAGTAGTAGCAGCAATTTTATGTCCCTCCCGTTCTAACCTATTTTTGGTTTACGACCTGGGGCTCTTCTCGGTTCAAATAATACAAAAGTTTAATAGCACAAAACTAGAATTGGAAATTTCTATGTCGCGTGGCTTATTAATTGTTTTCACTTAGTGACTTTTCCTAGCCCAGGACTACTGTCCTTTTTGACTACTTAATGAAAATTCAATTTAATTGATTTAGATTTTTTTTTATTGCATATCCTTTAACTATTTATCAGCACCTGTTAACAACATCAGTAAAAAATCTGCAAATGTGCTAGTAATTATCTAAGAGAAAAATTGCATGGTCCAATCCAATTCTATGGCTGTTTAAGTGAGATCTCTCATTCAACGCCTTTTTAATCTCCTCCGTTTATGTATGGGGATGTCACCTGAAGTTATGTACCTTGTTAGAGCTGTAATTATTTTTTTATCACATTAGAATAAAAAAAAAAAAAAAATCGATTTTTATATCATCTGTTTTACATCTGCCGAGCGTCAAGTGACAGCAATTTTATTTAAGACGTGTTACGCTTTTAAACAATGAGTCCGAAAGTCTTTTTTTTGTTTGTTTGTTACAGTTAAAACATCTCATTTACCATTAAAATGTATTCCCCTCAATGTTTTAAAATTAAACATGGCATTTTTTACTTCCAAGATATTTCTGAGGAAAAGTTTTAAAACGTATGATTACTTCCAACAACAGTATTTAGAGATCTGCAAGAAATATTTATAGACTCAGAGGTAGGTCTATTGATTGAGGTGAATTTTTCCTTCTAAGAATCAGCTTACAATTTTAAAATTTAAAAGACCTTTATTGGAATTTTATAATTTTAAAGTTAGGAACTATCTCAATCGCGATTGTTTCGATTGGTTTATTTTTAATATTTCGTGCAACAGTTAAATCGTGTTATTAAGTAAAGCATTTTAACTATTCATTTAGAAATATATCACTGTTGCTCCAAAATTATTTTTTCAAAGCTTAATTTTTTTTATTTTTTGGTCGCTGAAAATGATAAAAATATATCATGTATTATAATTATATTGTTATTGTATACTTACAAACACGGGCGATAGATTACTGAAATAAGGCATCGGTAAAATTCTAATAACCTGATAGCAATAATGAAGAAATCAATTTTATTTTTACTGATATAATCAATTTTGTTTTTCAGAAAATTTCTGCGTTAAATAAAAGAAGATTTGAATTTGAGAAACTCTCTCAAGACAAGACAGATGGGTCCAAGAAAACATGTTATAAACACTTAAGGAATCAGCTTCCTTTTTTTTTATTTTAACTTTATCACTAGGATTTTTTTTTTTAATTTATGAGAACAACAATATCAAGGCTTGTCCAAAAATAAATAATTATTTATTATAAAATACTGTGATAATACTTAATAATCCCATTGCCTACTTAAATTCCATTTTCTGTGGAAGAATATAATTTTTTATTACGTAAGGATGCTAGTGTTTTTTTTATTTATTTTTTAAATGTTTGTTTATAATATTGTACACTTAGCTTTGTTAGAAAAAAAAAAATGCAAGGATCATAACTTGCCGATAAGTATAATCAAATAAAATTTAGATGCAACCGAAGAACATGAAAACAATTTTGTTTAATCAAAAGAGGAATCAATATACTTTAAATAATTTCTAAAAAATATGGCATTATTCTATGTTTTAATTTATTCATAATTCTTTTTTTTTTTCATTACACTAATAAATTTATTTACTCTAAATTACTTTAGTTTCACAAATTCGAAACACACTTGGAATAGTTGGATAATTTAAAAATCAACTTTCGAGTTGAAATTTGAAATGGCCGAAACAAATATAAGATATTTTTAAAACATTGCTTTGTTGGTAGTATTTTATCTCACAAATGAAAAGTTATACAAATTAGAACATTGCTTTATATTATTTCAAAGCTTATTGATTCCTACAGATTTTACAGTAATAAAGACTATATGTTGATTAAACGAGGTAACAATTTATTATCCCGTAAAATTTGACTTTTTTTCGCCAACTTAATGCCCATAATTATCAGAAACTTGGTATACCTGTTTAAACTTAAGCAAAATTTGATGCTCTTTTGAATGGTAAAAACCAAAAATTTCTGTCTCCTATTATTTAAAATCTCTCTCCTCTCTCGCTCTCTCTCTCTCTCTCTCTCTCTCTCTCTCTCTCTCTCTCTCTCTCTCTCTCTCTCTCTCTAAATATATATATACACACACACACACACACACATATATATATATATATATTTTTTTCTTTTTTTTTTTTTTCTTTTTGCTGAACATTATATTAACTAAAAGAAGTTAGAGGTTTATTTCTTAAGTTTATTACATCATAACATCTGTTGACAGTCACTTACATAACTGTAGGAAGCAGCTGCTGCTTCTGACAAGAGAAAAATATATACCTTATTGAAGCTGCCAAAAAATACCAAACCTACGTACCTTATAAATTAAATCAACATAGTGACATTGTAATAGCAAAATATCTGAGTTTTTATAATTCAATACATATTTTTACAGAATGTATTAATTTGCTTAATCTTAATGCCAATATTTTTAATATAAACCTTGCAGTAACGCATCAAACTTTTAAGCTACTACTGAAAAATTTTACTTAAACTCGACAAGTTATCAAATTATATTTTAGATGATCCTTAATTTCGTACATTTACTTTTTTCAAAAAATATGAAAATCCTTAACCGAAAAAAAAGGAATGTAGTTGAAAATAAGTTAGCCTTAGAGTTTTTAACGGGATTATTTCTGAAACAATTAAAATAATTTACTAGAAATAGGATAAATATTTAATCATAGGCATGTTTTTTCAGCCTGAAATGAAATATATATAATTCAAATATATTCAAACATAATTCGAGTAACATATTTCAAAAAAATATATTAATTCAAGACATCAAATTGATAAAATAAAAAATAATATCAGATTTATATTTTTCGACTTGACAGGAAGAATAGAGGAGCTTCTAAACAAGTGAAACTATAATAAAGCTTGAAGGTTGTGAAAAGAATATTGTATCCATGAGGTTTCCGAACGCATTTTTTTTTTCTCGCTAATAAAATTATATTAAAACAAATTTCATGTATTGCATTCATATTAAAAAAATATTATACAATATTATAATATTTTATAATTATACAATGTTGCAATGTAAATATAATTACGAGTATTTACTGAAAATGAGCACAAGCACAGAGATCTTTCTAGAAGTAGAGGAACAAATCTTTATAAAATATCAACTTACAACTCCTCCATCTAAGAACTATGTCATCGAATTGGAGAAGGACCTTCGAAAACTTTTTGAAATACAGAGTTGTTTTGAAAGTTTGAAAAACAACACCGATTCGGGGATACTGGAAGAAAATATGATGCGGAACTTGGATAGGCACTATTGAAAAATTCAGGGTTTTAGAAGATATATTTCTAATATGAATTAGTGTCGTCAATGTGTGCACTTTTATGAAGTAATAGCAAAGGAAGTCAGTATGCAGGTCTGAAAGTCGTTTAATATAACTTTCAAAAGTGAAATTAACGTCTTCGTGGACTATAATCCCTTTGACATCTTAACAATTTTTCTGTATATTGATATAAAAGTGCTCTTACTATAACACCTCGACATCTTCCGATGTATAAAAATGTATGGAATCATTGAATATACGTACACATATCCAATACTCGACCCGATCTTCCCACAAAAAAACAATTTATTCGAGTAGATCCCATGGGTATTTAAAAATATATTACAATATAGTCGAAATCTGCGGCTTATAAGAATAGAATGTTTTTAATTCAACATCACAACTCATAAGAAATATCCTGGGCACTTTGTAAATCAAAACTAATTATTATCAGTTATTATGATCCAATTTCTGTTTTTATATTTTTCTTTTACCATTATATAATTATAGTTTATATATGTATACATATGTGTATATGTAAATGTATGTTTAGAGGCAGCTCCTGGCAGACGGTATCTTACCATGCCAATAAAAGCTTATTGTTAATTTTTGAGGAAAGATATTGTATATGTATATATACACATATATATATGTTTAATAAAGCTATCTATCTATCTATCTAGTCCAAATCTGTATATTGTACCCGGAGGAGGCTTCTTGAGTTTTATTTATTTAACATCACTTACTGCTAACGAGGCTAGTCGGGTAATGGATTCCTAAGTGCTGCCTATTCAGGTAGCAGAATTAGGATATGGATCTTTAACGAGTACCTGACATCGCACATTTCACGTCCAATTCGAAGGAGAGTATAACCAAGGAGGTTTTACTTCTTTTAAAAAAACCTAAGGTGACCAGAAGAAATGAGAACCAGTAAACTTTGGCATTGTAAGCTGTTATGCTAGCATCCACACCCAGAGAGTTTCAACGTGAAGTAAACATACTATGGTTTTCCTTAGTAAACATAAAGTTTCGTTTTAAGAGGGTTTCTTAAAACTAGACCTATATTTTTTGATATATTTTTTATGGATACAGAATATTTTTTATATATAAAGAATCATTGAAAGTAAAATTTCAAGAGTAAAATTAATTGCATTAAAACCACTCCTAACCAGTAAACTTTGGCATTTTAAGCTTTAACGCTAGCCACAACACCCAGAGATTTTCAACATGAAGTAAACATACTGTAGTTTTCCTTAGTAAACATAAAGTGTCGTTATAAGGGGGTTTCTTAAAACTATAACTATATTTTTTATGGATACAGAATATTTTTTATGAATAAAGAATCTTTGAAAGTAAAATTTTAAGAGGAAAATTGTTGTTGATAAAAGAAACAATTGTTTATTTATATTTTTTCGTCATGATTATTTAAAGGCATAATCTCTCTCTCTCTCTCTCTCTCTATATATATATATATATATATATATATATATATATATATAGAGAGAGAGAGAGAGAGAGAGAGAGTGAGATAGAGAGGAGTGTATCAATTACTCTAACAAGGGGAGGCTACGGACGTGGGGTCACCGATTACAATGAAACTTTTTTCCGAGTTTCTATATCCAAAAATATTAGATACGTGTCCGAGGGTTCTTGCCAATGGGCCTTCTGAGCCGAGAAAAAAAATTTCTTAGGTACGAAAATAGCCAAAAATTGCATCAACAAAGTTGCTGCTGCTCAAAGCTCCTTCAACCAATTTCAATGAAATTTTCAGGGATGTCAGAGCATTGAAAAATATTAGACACATGTATAGGGGATTGGCGAAATTAGCCTCTGGAAGCCCAGAATAAATCATTCAATATTGTGGTATATTCGTGCTCTGGGTAACGTTAAAAATCAATTCCATTACTTTGTAAATTGAATAAATTACGTTTTTCAGCTTTTTACGACAAAAACTATATATTTGTATTTAAATATTATTGAATATTTAACAGGAAATATTTTTCATGAAAAAGCATTTTTGCTTAGACTAAAGAAAAATTTTCAACCAAAAAAAAAAAAAAAAAATACTATTTGAAAATGTCCCAGTTTTTATGTAAAAAGCACAATTTCATAGTTACTTAAAAAAATATTTAAGATAATTTTGCGAAAAATTGAATTCGAGAGTTTGAATTTTGAATCTGAAAGTATTTCCATTGTTGTTTACCCCTTGCCCAAAGAATGATGATTTATTCTTGAATTATTTAAAAATTAAGAATAATAAATCGTTGGAAGACGACAAGTGTTTTTATTGAATTAAGGGATTGCAGTTATAAACACAGTATGAACTTCTAAATACAAAAAACAGGGTCAATGACATATAATATAAATAAACATGACAAACTGATTAGGTAGGTAATTCTTTCTCTCTGGTTTGTGGAAAATAACTTCACTCTCCCATTGGCATTCGTCTCGTACGTATCTACAGCGAAAAGTTTGTTCTTAAACATATTAATTGGATTATCTAGCTTTTGATTTATTTGGCATCTCTTGGGCATCTTTTTTGGATTTTGATTAATCGACATTTCTCTGTCACTAATTAAATCTTCATTTTTTTCATGGTTAAAAAATATGAACGGTCAAAATTTGGACGACTGTTTTAGTCGTCTTTGTTACGATAAGAACTTCGTGAAACAAGGTCTTAAATATTGTTGGGGAATTTTTAAAGAAAAACATCTTACAGATGATTATGACGACAACAACTATTGTTCTACAAAGGCAACTTTATTTGGAAATAAAATCGACGAGTACGTTTCAAAGTTAATGGCTGACTTTATTTTTGAAGAAGAAGAAGAAGTTTTTCTTTCCGATGAGCCCATAGGAGATGAAATAATGGAAGAAGATTGTGAATTTACTGACAACGAATCTGATAGTTCACAACATTCCACAGAATCTCTCGACGATGAAACATTAAAAGCACCAGACCATGTACCTATAGAAACCAAAATAAAAATTGTTCGATTAGCTAAAGAACACCCAAATTGGAGTCTCTCAACATTACAAAGACATGAAGCAAGTTGCTTGAAGCGGAAAGATCGAATTTCAGAATGGGAAAAACAGATTGCATCTGGTGGTACCAGGAGAGAAAATCTGGAAATGATAAACAAGTTGGTATACGATAGATTTCTGGAAGGTAGAATCAAAAAAAGAATTAGGGATCTTCAGCAATGGGCTTCATCAGCCGCTCTACAATACCAGTCCGAAAATTTTCAATTTTCGGCTTCACATGGTTGGGCCAAAAAATTTAAAGTAGCACATCGCATCCGTATGCGTAAAATAATTCGATTTATTAAGTCGAGACGCTTTAAAAATGGATATTATTTTAAATGAGGCAAAGTGATTTCAGAGGCGAACTTCTAAGGCAATTGAAAAATACGTTGCAAAGTTTGTAATTAATGCGGATCAAACAGGATGTGAATATTGGAGTTTCTTTAATAATAATTTCAAGGAGAAAAGACCACTGAGGGTTTTATAGGAGATTTTAATAAAGTAACACATTCCTACACAGCCCAGTACTCCATCACTGCAGCTGGAACACTTTTTCCAAAAGTTTTTCTTTGTATGCAAGAAGTCACTCGAGTTCAAAACCAGATAGACAATTTATTAAAAACTTATAAAAATATTTATGTGACTGCATCCAAATCTGGAAAACTTTCAAAAAAACATTATGAAGATTAAGTCAGTAATGTTTTAAAACCATATGTAAAATATAATGAATTCATGTTAATTCTTGATTCTTGGGGAGGGCAAAAAGATGAAACGTATATAAAAAATGTATTCACAAATGAAGATAACGTTTGCACAGTGGCAATTGAAACGACTCATTGCACACCATATTGTCAACCATGTGATGTTTATTTTTTCCGACAAGTAAAAAACTTCATTAAAAAAATACAAAATTGCCCTGAAATATTGAGTGATGGTCGTCAGGAAATTAGTTCAAGGGAAGATGCTCTAAAAATTCATTCCTTAATTCACCACCAATTATCATCTCCATTATTTGTTGACATGGTAAAACATGCTTGGTTTGCATCCATGTTAATTCCAATGAGAGCAATATTTGAAAATGTCAATCAAATATGTTTTCCTGATGGAATGAAAAAGGAAAGAAACTGCAACTGCAAAGGTGTACCTTTTATTAAATGCTCTCATTGCCGAAAAAACTTATGTTTAGCTGTTTTTTTGATAAATATCACCCAAACGAGTGTGGGGTGTAAACGCCTATTTTTAATTTCCTAGTAAGTATTTTAGGATAATTTGGTATTTTATAATGTTTATGTAGTCTAGGAAAAGTTTGAAACATTTTTCTGACAAAAATATGTTTTTGGACAAAAAAGTTTTTAATTTTAATTTTTCAAAAATTTATCACATTACATTTAAATAGTAGATACTACTATTTTACGAGCATAAATTTTTTGGTGACAATCTCTTCAATACAAGCAAGGAAATTTTGTTATGAAAAATATTTCCTTTTAAATATTTATAATATTTAAATATAAATTTAGAAGATAAAAAAAAGAAAAAAAAGAGGAAAAAAAAAACTTCGTCTCAAAATAATTTGTTTTTAAATATAAATATTTAGTTTTTGAAGTAAGAAGCTGAAAAAACGTAGTTTATTCAATTTACAAAGTAATGTAATTGATTTTTAACATTACCGAGAGCGCGTATATAACACAATATTGAATGATTTATTCTGGGCTTCCAGAGGCTAATTTCGCCAATCCCCTATACACGTGTCTAATATTTTTCAATACTCTGACATGCCTGAAAATTTCATTGAAATTGGTTGAAGGAGCTTTGAGCAGCGGCAACTTTGTTGATGCAATTTTTGGCTATTTTCGTTCCTAAGAAATTTTTTTTCTCGGCTCAGAAGGCCCATTGGCAAGAACCCTCGGACACGTATCTAATATTTTTGGATATAGAAACTCGAAAAAAAGTTTCACTGTAATCGGTGACCCCACGTCCGTAGCCTCCCCTTGTAAGCCAGACTGACAGGTCCGCTGAATTATATATATGATTAACCATGCAAAAGATGATACATGGTACACTTGACCTTCTGTAGTCAGGTCCACCACAGTCCAGCCAACATTCAGATTGGTAATTTTACATCATTTGTCTTAGTTTAGGAGGGTTGAATAATGAAAGTTCTGATTAAAATTCAAAGAGATCGTTTATTTCATTCGATTCTTATATTTTTAGAGGATTTTGGAAGGTATGAACTTGAGTAAGTTAATAAACAAAAATAAAAATGCTAAAATCTAGTTGATTTTTATAAAAATTTATTGGGATCCATAAATAGGATGGGAATGCATGTGTTTTTCAAAATTAAAGAAAGAATTAATTCTATTTTTAAAATATATATTTTCAGAATATATATTCAGAGCACTGTTCTGAAAACGATAACCCTTGTTTTAGCTTTCTAGTATAATATCAAACATCTTGTGCTGTAGTCTTCAAATATGTTTTGAGATATAGTCCAAAAGTATTTCAAAAACAACCGTTTCGCTTTATTTTTATTAGAAAAAAAAAATTAAATCTCAAAAACATTCAATCCGAAACAACTAAAATATCGTATTTTTCTTTACCTAGATCCATGAAACACATAATCAAATAATAATCAAATCCCAAGACCAATAGGTTCAATATTATTTTTAAGCTCGTCGATTTTATATGAAATGACCCATTTGAATATTGTGATTTTTTATATTATGGTTTCGATTGCTAACATGACAAAACTATCAAAAGATAACATATAATTTAAAAAAAAATGATATTTTCTTGCAAGAGAGAAAGGAGCACCTATGTCATGATAAAAAAACTCCTTTGAGGAGGAAGAGTGAAAAATGAACTCCAGTCTTCGATTGCGCAACAACGTCTCTCTTATTGGTTTTGTTGTGATTTTTTTTTTTTTATTCCAGAAGAATATAACCGAAGAAAAAAATAATTTAAAAAAAAGAGAAAAAATGATTTGCATTTCCCTGACTTGATTAAAACAAAACGATTTTAAAAAAATCTGAAATAGTTTCCGATAAATAAAAATACCCCTGTACGTCCTAACGGCAGACCACCCCCATTTTACACATGACACTACTGGTTATTTTGTAACTTTCTGCTAGTTTGCAGAATAAAATATTATATGGTTATTTTTATGTAGGTTTTTAATTTTTCCTACTGTACACATACAAAAAATTGTTAAATATTTATTATTATTGTTCCGCAAATAAGTCATGTAAATGTTTATTGGAAGGATGAATAATCCAAAATCATGTACAAAATCATCATTTATTTTGTAAATCTTTAAAAAATAAAAATATTCTCTCTCACTCTCTCTCTCTCTCTCTCTCCGAAAAAATATTACATTGCACTAAAACCTTTTTTATACAATAAAGACGAATGCTAGTGAAGGAAGTGATATCCAAAAAAAAAGAAATATTTTTTGAATTTTTTGGATATAATATTTTAACGCTTCTCAGTCAACACCTTGATGGATAAAAAAAACAATCAGGCATTTGCCAACTTTATGTGTGATAAATAAACTGATAAAACATGATTATGTAAAAGACTAAGTTTTTCGGTCGATTTTATCTCAAAACGAAGATTTTGAACTTCATTTATGTAACTATAAGTAAGTAAAATAAAAATGTACAATACAATAAAATAAATCAATTTGTTTTGGTTAGGGGTAAGAAATAATAAATTTCTTTTTCGGTAATCAATTTTTTTCATTTTGATTTTGTAAAAACGTAGATAAAGAAAACATTTGAAACAATAAATAACATGTAATGTATTGAGTGACCCTAACTAAAAAAAAAAAAATCTGGTGCGTGCGCGCAACACACAACTTTCACTTACCAATTTACTTAGATTAGAAATTAATGCGTTTTGTTAATTGCCACTTCTCAAATGAACAGAACGGCTATAATTATGAACAATGGTCTGTCATTAAAGGCGTACTCCGCATGCGTTAGCTCAACGAGTTTTATGAGTTGACTGAATATTTTTCTTTTTTTCTCATCTTTATGTTTTCTTTATTTTTATCATATCTCATATTTAGCCATTTCTTATTTTTAGGGGTAACGAGAGACAGTTTATTTCTCCATGTAAACAAAAACACAGGTACTTCATAAGAAAGAAACAAACAAACAAAAAAGGCCCCCCCCCCAAAAAAAAAGCTCCCTCAGAACATTTTAATAATGATAAAGCTTACCTGATATTAAAGAAACCCTAATTTTCATTAAACGTGACGAATTTGATAAAAATCGTTAAATCGTTTTTGAGATAATCCAAAAAACGGTAAAAATTGGAAACAAAGTCATAAAATAAAGTGCCCCCTCAGTTGGACCAATTTCGATGAAATGTTGGCTTTTACATATTTGGTATATACATACATCAAATACCCAGTTTCTTCAAAATCGTTAAAGTTAATTTATTTGATTAAATAAAAAATATGTACACGTGAAATTGGTACAAAATTTAATAAGTAAAGTCCCCCCTCCGGTTGATCAATTGTGATGAAATGTTGGTTATCACATCTTTGGCATATAAATACATCAAATACCAAGTTTGAGCAAAATCGTTAAAACCGTTTTTGAGTAAATAAAAAAAACACGTGAAAATGATACAAAATTTATTAAGTAAAGTCCCCCCTCCGGTTGATCAATTGTGATGAAATGTTGGTTATCACATTATTGGCATATAAATAAATCAAATACCCAGTTTGATCAAAATCGTTAAAGCCGTTTTTGAGTAAATAAAAAAACACGTGAAAATGATACAAAATTTATTAAGTAAAGTCCCCCCTCCGGTTAATCAATTTTGATGAAATTTTTACAGTCATATCTCGGGCATATATATAGATGAAATACTCAGTTTAATCAAAATCGTTAGAGCCGTTTTTGAGAAAATCGAAAAAAACGTAAAAGTTATTAAATAAAGTACCCCCTCCCTTTGAGCAATTTTGATGAAATTTTTGCTGTCACATCGCGGGCATATACCTACACTAAATACCCAATTTCAGGTTCCCACGGTTTATAGTTTTTGAGCTAGTCTGTTCACACACACACACACACACACACACACACACACACACAGACACACACACACACACAGACCATTTCGCGGGACTTGGTTATTTCGACTCAGGGGGACCCAAAACGTGTATTTCCGTTGAAAACCGGAAGTCGAAATTTTTCACGATCGCAATACTTCCACTTACTATATACTTCATATATAGGTAAGTGAAAGTAAAAAACACCTTTGTTCAGCAAAAACTTTTAGTCTTTGATTAGATGATGAAAGAAATTGGTTCGTGAAAAAGTTGCTTAAGAAAGACCCCTCTGAAGAAGACATTAAGCACCACGCGGTTAAACTTCTTCAACTAATTACAACACTTCAGTAAGCAGCTAAGGTGTTCGTATGCAAGAATTGTGTGGGTAATCATCTCGTAATCATAAAGGCCAAGGAATTGGAATCAATTGATAACGGGGCAGATATATTTTCTATTCATTTTAATAATTAAGGAAACAATGAACACTTCATTGCAAATATATCTGAAGCTTTGCGATCTAACGCCCTTCTGTTTAAAAAATCTTCTGAGTTCAATCAGAAAAAAATCAATTTTAGAACAAAAGCCTTATAGGGCCAAATTCATATCGCTGTGTTAATTCGGTACAACTGTAGAAAACGTCACCAAAAATAATAACTTCAAAGATAACTTTGTGATGAATCAGTTCAGAAATTACAATCAAGCGCATGGTGGATAATTTTACCGAAAAAACCTGGCCAAAAAATTACTACAAAATTTACCTATATGCGTTTTTTAATTTTGTAAATGTATCTGCCACAATTATTCACCAAAAGGAAGTCCGTTCATCATTTGTTTCTCCTTTCACAGTCACTCAAATTCGGGCAAGTTCGATCTCTTGTGGGGTCTCAAGCCAATTAATTTCAGATTTTCTGCTATATGCTACTCTAATCATGGTTAGTCGTTAAATAGAAATAAAATACCCCCCCCCCCCTAATAGAAATATAATATCTTAAGTCTTCAATTTGTAATTACTTTTTTTTAAAAGAAAATATACAATTGTTTTTCATTGCTACTTTTTTAAAAGTTCATATTAACTCTCATGTAAAATCATTCAACATAATTTTACAATATAACACAATATAATTATAAAAATAAAATTATAAGGAAATCATTGGAAGTCGCGTGATTCTATAAAACTACGCGAACCATTTTTTTAACAAATATTTTAAAAAGACTTCCGCCATATTGAATTCAAGATTTACAAAAAAAAAAAGTTGATTATCAGTTATTTCCCAAGTTCATCGAATTTTATAACATTCGAACGAAATTTGCAAAAAATTGTCTACCAAATTAAATCCGCCTTTTTGAATTTTTGAAAAATAATGTCAAATTCACAATCTGTGACCTCTAAAACCTAAAAATAATAAGTTTTATGTGAATATCTAAAGTTTAGAGTTTTGGCCAGGATTTTTGGTCAAATACTTTAACTGTGCAACAAAAAGATAATGGAGAATGTAAATATACATTTCGTGTAATTATTTAAACATATGGAAGTGCAGTCATAAACTGTGGACAGGAACGTGAGCTCACCGACGCAGGTTCAAGACCCGCTATAGCATTTATTTTTTATAATAAGGCTTGGAACTTTTATGGGAGTACGTTCAACAAACTTTAGTCACGTTCAATACAACTCGCTTTCCCCGACTGTCACGTAAGTCCTGCTTATTTTCTGCTTTGTAAATAAATAGAAACAGAAAAAAGAACTTGACACAGGAAAATCACGTCCCCGTTTAATACTACATCGTAATCGTCATGTATTATCTGAATTCAAACTTAATAAACAAACAGAAAGACTAATTTGGATTTAAAAGAGGCAATTAGCAGCAACGTAAGCGTAGTAACAATTATCAATGTACTTCCCTATGATAAAAATTTTAATATTTTTTTTTCTCAGTTTGTATGAAATTTAGAAAACCTTCGAATAAAATTAAATCAATAAATCAAATCAAAAGTTATTAGTCCTTAGTGAAACGAAGAAGTTAATCTTCAAAATGAAGTATCAATAAAATTTTATAAAACATTAAGGAAGATTTTCAATAAATAATAATAATTTCAGAAAAAACATTAAAAAAATAAGGAGTACAAGAGTATGAGTATAATATTACCTATACAAATGGTTTTAGAAAAAATAAATAAAAAGGAGTGGGTTACTGAAGGTTTCATTTCACTATCCAACTAAATAAATAAAAAAAGTCATCCATAGCCGTTCAAATGATTTGAAAAATAACATTAAAGTGGGGACATTCAAAAATAATATTAATACAAAAAAATCTGGTGCGTGCGCGCAACACACAACTTTCACTTACCCACTTACTTACATTAGATTAGAAATGAATGCGTTGTGTTAATGCCACTTCTCAAAGTTACACATTTTTCCACATTCATTTCTTACCTGATATTAAAGAACACCTAATTTTCATTAAACATGGCGAATTTGATGAAAATCGTTAAAACCGTTTTTGAGATAATCGAAAAAAAGGTAAAAATCGGAAAAAAAGTTATAAAATAAAGTGCCCCCTCCGGTTAATCAATTTTGATGAAATTTTTACAGTCATATCTCGGGAATATTATTACATCAAATACTCAGTTTAATCAAAATCGTTAAAGCCGTTTTTGAGTAAATAAAAAAAAACACGTGAAAATGATACAAAATTTATTAAGTAAAGTCCCTCCTCCGGTTAATCAATTTTGATGAAATTTTTACGGTCATATCTCGGGCATATAAATAGATCAAATACTGAGTTTAATCAAAATCGTTAGAGCCGTTTTTGAGAAAATCGAAAAAAACATAAAAAGTTATTAAGTAAAGTACCCCCTCCCTTTGAGTAATTTTGATGAAATTTATGCTGTCACATCGCGGGCATATACTTACACTAAATACCCAATTTCAGGATCGCACGGTTTATAGTTTTTGAGCTAGTCTGTTCACACACACACACACACACACACACACACACACACACACACAGACACACACACACACAGAACATTTCGCGGGACTTGGTCATTTCGACTCAGGGGACCCCAAAACGTGTATTTCCGTTGAAAACCGGAAGTCGAAATTTTTCACGATCGCAATACTTCCACTTACTATATATTTCATATATAGGTAAGTGAAAGTAAAAATGCCGAAAACGAAAGAGGTTTAGGAAGTGCATTGAGAAAAGGAAGTTAATTCTTTGTTTCAGGGTATAAAAAATTAAACATATTTTCAAGTAGAGTATTATTCCAAGGACTATCCATTAAAATATAAGTATCTAAAGTTATTCAATGTCGAATTTTTGCTGTTGTCGAACTTGTGCCCCCTTAGCATATCATAATCTTTGGGGGAGTGGACTCAAGGCTGGTCAATGGCTATGAATCAGGAAAAAGTTTTTCCTCTAATCTAAGCGCTTTGTAGTTCTGCGTCGATTTTTATGATACTAAAAGTTGTGATGGCAAAAAAGTAGATATTCTAAAGTTTTTATGATAATAGTAGTTTTATTGGATTTAGTTTCGCCTAATAAAATCTCTAAGAGTCCTAACGCAGCCAAAGAAAGGAATCAGACAATGTTTTAGCGGTTAAGAAGGGTGAGTCCTAGTAAGTTAAAAAGTGAAAGTTAAAGAAAAACAAAATAAGAGAAAACCTTGAGTCAACAATGAATCAATCAATTTGTATGATGCAACAGTGAGGCGACACACCCTCCCTCTTTCCATTACTACCCAGTCATACAGGTAGCAAGGCGGTCAAGAAGACCAACCCGGAACCCTCAACTTTGGGTCCAAGAGGGTCCGCCATTCGCCCCCAGGAGTACCGTGCTCCTAGGGTGCCGGCACCGCGGTACTCCAGGCAGGAGAGGATGCGGCCCAAGACTGGAAGTAATATGGACCTGGCTGAAGTAGGGGTGTTTCCTGAAGGTTCCGGGGCTAGAGGTAGGAGGCGCAGGCGCTGGAGGTTCGATCGGGCTCAGTCCTGCAGCGGCGGCGGAGGGGACAGGCTCCGGATCGCTCCAGTCAGGTACCGTCCTCTAGAACTCTACTCAATTCAATCTGCACACAGCTCAGGTCGTGCCTAGCCACTCGGTGTAGCGAGGTCGGGGTACCGAGGTACTTCCTCCTGTGCGGACATGGGGTCCCCGGGCGGTACTCCATTCATGCCCGTCATCGCGCTTGCTCAATGAACGCTCCTTACTAGGCCAGGGCAATGTATTCCCTTTCGCTACGATCACTATCCCACTCATACCTCAGCGACCTAGATATACTAACACCATCCCAAACCAAACTTCCCTAACCGACATTGTTTCTGTTTTGGTAGGGGTACAATATAACATATATGGTACTTATCAATACAAACATAAACATCGTCACGAATTGTTAGTTCGAGAGCACCGTGGTATGGAGGAGCATATTCAACAGATACCTTAAGACCTAAAATTAACTGATGAATCAAACAATCATTCACCGACTTTACTAACCGTAGCAATCTTTGGCACTGGTAGGATTTTCGGGAGGAAATACTTTGAACTTGAATTTATTTATGAATACGTAGTTATATTTCTTTCGCTAGTAATCCATTTCGACATTTAACCAAAAGTTATATTTACCAACTTCAATAACAAATACGGATATGATAACTAAATCATTATTTTTAAGCTCAATGTTCAGAGCTGAAATTTATCAAAAACATTAAGATCAAATTTTGTTAATCTAAAAAGAATGACTCATTATTACCTCTTTTGACAGCAGCAAGCAATGTCTTGTCATTGCATTTTGACACATATAAATAATTATATTATTTTTTTTTTTAAGATAATGTATTTTTATAAGTTTATATAATATAAAATTAAGATAACATTTTTTTTATTAATAACAAAAAAAAAAAAAAAAGAATAATACTAAGACTAAAGACTAATAATATGACAATTAAGTAATTAATGATCAACTGTCAAACCAATTATCAAAGTATATTGATCCATAATCAGAAGAAATAAATGACATGATAAGAAGAAATATAAAAGAAAATACAAAAAGCAATTATACTTAAGATATATTATTATTAATACCCCTAATTATATTCAATACTTTAGCAAACTTTAAATTTTTAAACTTATTCAACAATGTAAATAAAAAAATAAATAAAGAATTGAATAAAGTTTTCAGTATTATTAGGAAGGTAATATTGAAGGGGCAAAAGTTAGAGATGTTATTGAAATGCCTGGTCCTTTACCAAGAGTGATTAATGCTTGAAAAGCAAACACATATGTCATCATTAATTTCCACCTTTATCGGTTTAAACGACAGTTACTTCCTTAGCACGATTGATTTATAGTATAATTATTGAAAAAGGGAAAAATATATCAGAGTACTGAACTACTTTAATTTCTGCCACTTTTCAATTTATACAATCAACCAAAAAACATTTTACCAAAGTATGTTAAGTGCAGAAATCTGAAGAAATGAATAACATGATTTTTTATTTATTCTAACTTTTGTTGAATTTATCAATTTAAACGACAAGTCGCTGAATAATCGTCTTAGTATGTTCCAATGATCATAATCCACATTTAACAATGATTATTAATGTCGTTATCATTTATTATTATTCCTGACATATCTTTTCCACCAATGGCCCTAAAAAAAGCAGAGATTATTATCTCGTTAATTAGAGGAGGCATAGAAGTACTCAAATAAATCCACACAATATTTTAATAAAAAGTATGAACAATTCAAATGAAAGAATAATACAGAAAAATACAATTAAATTATTAATATAAAGAGAATATTATTATTCTCACAGGAATTACTAATACAAAGCTTAGTAAATTAAATGATCAAAATAATTACTACTTCATTAACATTACGTCTTTAATGTATGTATTAAAATGTTTGAATTAATAAATTATTATTTATCTTGGAAATAAAAATAATATAATTGATAAATAAAAGATTTCTTAAAAATCAAAACTTAATGAAGTTTATGAAACAAAAATTTACTAAAATTATACAAGTTTTTAGAAAAGAGTTAAAAATCAATGCACGAATATAGTGAATGTCTAAAATATTATTTCGATCAATTGAAATTGATTTGATTTATTTTTAACATACCATAATAAAACAATAGAAATAAAGTATTGAATTTTTTAGATAGAGCAAAAATGATAAATATTGTTTTTTCGCAGTGTTTTGATGTGGAAAAGAATTGATAAAGTTCAATTGTTTTTAACTAAAGTTTCTGAAAAGGCTGTCCACTGACACGCGAAAAAGTAATTAAGAAGATTTACATATAGATAAAAATCTGCATACGCCTATATTAAAAAAGAGGCATATTTAACTAATTGTACAAAAAATTTTATATTTTACATCAATAAATATTTATCAGCTTGAAGTAGTAATGGTATTACAATTATACAATTATACTAATGGTATAACAATAAACTATGATTACACATCTAAATGAATTTAATTTCTCAAATTTTAGTAATACTGATTATAATAGTTTATTAACAATTAATGATAACTTTTCCCATTTGTTCTAATGCTAACTTAATCTTATAGAAAAATTGAGTCAAAACTGAGTTAGAAGTAAAGACTGCATTATAAGATAGGCCTAGAAATTTATAAAGGCCAAATTATCAGTCATTTAAGAATTGATTCAATGTTTCGTTTTAATTTAGTGTACTTATTTATTATTTTTCTTTTATAATATTTATATATTATTAAACTCATAGCATAAGTTAGGAATAATGAGTTTTAATTTTTATAATCTTATTTCATTCAACTCCTTTTAATGGCCTTATAAAATTTTAAAAAATAAAGCAAACATAGTTTATTTTTTTTAAATACAAAAATTTACACCGTATGAATCAAGGAAAATAGAAGCGATTTGGTTGGCAACAAAATAGATACATCGTCATATATGCATAATAAATCATAATGATGTATTTTACCATTGATCCGTCCCTGATGTAGTAGATCATGTATAGATCGAAATACATCATTTATAATTTTTTTTTTTATTTGACACGATAGACATCTCTCAAAAAAAAGGATTTTTTTTTTAAATAATAAAAACCGTTAAGGCAGGCAAAAACCTAATAATTTAAAAAAAATTTTTTTTTAAACTTATGGTCGTATTTGAAAAGATGAATTGTGTAAAGAAGTTTTAGACTTTCTATTTTCTTTAGTATGTAAATTCCTGCGTTTTAAAAACCCTTTGTAGAATGATGTTTTGAATTTTAAATTTTAATAAAGCCCATGAATAATTTATTGGGTAATTATATAACAAAAAAAAATGAATATATACTTTTATAAAGATGCACTATTATTCCCTTGAAGCATTTGTCCCTTTAGAACTACATAATGGTAATACATCATACGAGTAAATTATTGGAGTAAGGATAGAAGATATCCAAATACCCAGTGTCTAATATGAACTTGAAATTATCGAATTGAATATTATCGACTGTAATAACAGGAATTTCTTCAACCATCTACAGAAATATATTGTACTATCATAGTCACAAGATACAAGGGAGTGTGATAAGAAAGAAGACGTTCCACTTATTTCATAAGAGGATTAACGATTATAAAAAAAAAAAATTCTATAATTCAAGAACCCCATAAATAACATAGAGTATTACTGGGGAGGAACCAAAATGAATACATAGTTAAATTTAATAATTATTATTATTTTAATTTAACTTGAATTATTTTTTGAGACAACAGGTTATTCTTTTGTTATTTCATTGATAACTCTTGTAATCTAAAATGTCAACAAAAAATCACCTTATTTTTGATCCTAAACATCATTATTATAATTGCCGATGAGAACTGCTCATACTGTGACAAATTAATAGTTAACAGTTTCCACATTATTTAAAAAAATCGAGGATCTTTTGAACACCGGTGATATAGGGAAACTGAATCAGATTTATAACTTCATCGTGTTTTCGTACAATACATCATGTGGACTGATAGTCCTAAAATGTAGATGCACTGAGATGATTACCATGTTTGTTATTACAATATTGGATGTCTTTTAATTTTTATGTAATTATTTATTCTATTGATTATTCAAGATTAAAATTATAGTTTTATATCCATTACTTACAATGAAGGTATTATATAGCAATTATTATTGTTTGAAATTACATATTTCTTTAATGTCGATATTATATGTTTCTTAATATTCTAATTATCAATTGGTATGTTTATTTTTATTCTTGTTTTAGATTATTTTTTAAATCATACTGGACTTTTTTTTTTTTTTTTTTTTTTTTTTTTTTTTTCTTTTGCTCCCTCTGTTGTGCCTACTCAGCGTAGAGGGGCCTCGATCCATCGGAGCCATTCTTCCCGGTCTCGACACATCCTCTTCATCACAGCCAAGGTTTTTCCTCTTCGCGCTCCTATCCTCTCGATATATTCTTCATATTGGATTCTCGGGCGACCCCTGGGCCTTCTGCCCAGCGTGCGGGCTTCCATTACCTTTCTCGGTAGCCGTTCCTCATCCATGCGGCACACATGGCCGAACCACTTGAGCTGCCTTCTTTCGATGTCACTTTTCAGTTCAGGCACTTGCAGCTGATCTCTTATGGTAGTATTCCGCATACGATCCCTTCTCGTTTTACCTGCTGCTCTGCGAAGGTACCTCATTTCTGCTCCCGTTATCCGGCTTACATGCCTGTCCAGCATGACCCAGCTTTCACTACCATAGGTGAGCGTTGGGAGGTATACTGCCTTGTATATGTGAAGCTTTGTCGTTTTCCCTACATTTCGATGGCCTACTATGCTGTTGCAGATCTGGTAGTATACTTGGTTCGCTTTATTAATTCTATTACTAATTTCTTCATCTACTTTGCCAGACCTGCTGATGATGGTTCCTAGGTAGGGAAAGTGGTCCACTACCTCTAGAGCCTCACCACCGCAAAACAGTTGCACATCTTCATGCTCATGCCTGGACATCACAAGCACTTTGCTTTTGGCAATATTTATCGTCATTCCCTTGCGTTGGAGCTCCTCCTTCCATTCTATAAGGGCTTTCTGCAACTTCTCCCTAGAGTCTGCTAGAAGAACGATGTCATCAGCGTAGAGAAGGCTCTGAACTACGACAGGACGCATATTCCATCTCCCGATTAATGTTGGCGATGTTCTCCTTTTGCATATTTTATGGATCTCATCCATAAAACATAGAAACAACAGAGGGCTAAGGCTGTCTCCTTGCCTAACTCCTTTATCCACCTGGAATGCAGCTGTTTCTCTCCCATTGATCCGCACCACACCTTTTGCATCTTTATAGATGGATTTTATTGCAGTGATAAGATCCCCTGGGACGTTTTTATTCTCCAATGCATTCCATATCTCCAGATGTGGAACAGAGTCGAAAGCCGCCTTCAAGTCTAGAAAGGCTAGGAATATGTCCTGTCCCTTGTCCCATGCACCTTCCAATACTTTTCTTAGGACAAATATGTGGTCCTGGGTCTGTTTACCTGGCCTAAATCCAGCTTGTTCTGGCTCGAGCTGTTCCTCAACAATACTTCTTAATCTACTTTCCAAAATGCGTGTGTAGATCTTATATACTGTGGAAAGTAGACTGATTGGCCTATAGTTACTACATTCCGTAGTGCTGCCCTTCTTATGAATTGGGACAATCACGCTAAACTTCCAATCCTCTGGTATCGTTCCGGAATCCCATATTTCTTGAAATAGCCCTTGGAGGGTCTTCACTAGCTCTTGGCCTCCGTATTTGATGAACTCTGGGGCGATGCCATCTCTTCCTGGAGCCTTTCCAATCTTCATTTTCTCAATGGCATCGGCTATCTCCTCTTCTTCTATTGCCTCCTGGCTTGCATTGCCATTGACAATGATTTGAGGGATTGCGTATTCCTCTTTCTTGAAGAGTTCTTCGAAGTAGGTTTTCCATCTTTCGAGGATTCCTTCTGTTTCCGAGAGTGTGTTCCCATTTTGGTCTTTAATATTCCTTATAGGCTTCTTGGGCCTTCCTTTTAGGCGCTTGACTGTTCTCCAGAACCTCTTGATATTATCTCGATGATCTTCATCCAGACTTTCACCGAATTCTTCCCATGTCTTCTTTTTGGCCGCTTGAACTGCTATCTTACATTCGTTCCGAGCCATCCGATATTCAGTAAGTTTTTCCCGGGACTTATCTTGGAGATAGGATTTCCAGGCTTGCTTCTTCTTTCTGACCATTTCCTTTATATTATCATCCCACCATTTGGTACGTTTGCCTTTTCCTGTCACCCTGTGTATGCCACAGACCTCTTTTGCTGTCTCTAAAATTGCTTGTTTTAGATTAATCCACAGGGTCTCAACATTTCCATCCAGGTTCATGTCCCCCCTGATCCTTTCATCCAGTTTGTCAGCGTACTCCATTCTTTTTACAGGGTCGTTCAGTGTATGTACCTTTATGTTCTCGTACGCTTTTGGTTGGGGGCAGCGTCCTTTTAAAATCCTCGTATCTGCCACTAGTAATAAATGGTCAGAGCCTATCTCCGCTCCGCGGATAACTTTCACGTCGGTGAAGTGTCTTCTGATACAGCGATCAAAAATTATATAATCTATAATGCTGTTTCTGCCTTCGCTGGAGAATGTGATTTTATGGACCTTCTTATGTGGATAAAATGAGTTGCCAATAAGAAGATTGTTGTCAATACAAAAATCGATCAGTCGCTGGCCATTCTCATTTTTGGTGCTTTCTCCACCATATCGCCCCATAGTTCCATGCCCTGCTGTATAATTCCACCCAGTTCGGCCATTGAGATCCCCAATGAGAATTATTGATCTCTGCTTGGTTCTTCTACTATCTATAGTTCTTTGTAGATCAGAGTAGAATATTTCCTTGTCCAGGACCGAGGAATTCTCTGTAGGAGCGTAAACTTGTATGAGCGATGCTTTCCCTATATTTAAGTTTAGGTCAGCCACTATTATTCTTGGGGATATCGGTTCCCAATCTTCCAGCTTACAAACTGCAGCGGGGGACATAATGATGATGATTCCTGTATGATTCCATACTGGACTCAATTATGATAATTCTCTTGCTATTGTCAAAGTAATATTTTTACAAGACTACAAGCCTTTTTCGAATAAAAAAAAAAATATATATATTATTATAATTGAAATATTGGTAAGTGTAGTGTTAAATAACCAGGGATCCTAACGCAATATAATAACCGATAAATAAAGCAGATCGAAGGTTCTATCATCTGCCGTTATGGATGAAGAAGGAAGCTTGAGATTGCTGTATTAGGATGAACAGGAAATAAAACATGGGTAGAATTAGGTGAGCATCAAGGGTTAGGGGAAGAGGGTATTAGGCAGCTGGGAGTAAAGAAGACCCTTGGGAAGGACGAGGGTGGTTGCCCCGCAGTAGGTCGAGGCTTTAGGGCAGTTTGGAGCCCGCGATGAATGTTTTAGCACAGTCACATTTTAGGTTCACCAACATTCACATTCGTGAAAATTCTACACAAAGCATGGTAAAATCTCATATTTTATTTTTTTTAAATTTGAAAAGAAATCTAATCGAAAAAAGAATTAAAGGGTACAGGGGAAAACGTCAATTAAAAAAAAAAAGAAGGTAATTTTTTGAAAAACGCATTAGATTTTTTCCGTTTCAGGGAATCTTAAAAAATGAGAAAAAAGAAAGAAGATAAATACGATTATATCAATAGCTTATATGTTTTTAACTAAAATTTTTTTAATTAAAATTCAAGTAAAAATAGAAACCAGTAAAGCGCAATTAAATTGAGGAAAAAATTCTTGAATCAATTCTCTGGAGCTGACTCGTGGTCCTTTGTGGGGTCGTCAGCGTATTCCTCGTCACTTTCTCCATTATGAACATTGTCTGATGAAAAAGTTCGGTAACATATCTTTGCCTCTGAACTTTCTCAGAAATGAGATAAATGGAGGAGTTCGCGATATTTTGAAAGTTTTATTGGCAGTTTTCCACTGTACAAATTTAGCAGGAATTTAATAGGAGTGGCTGAGTATTGAGTTTTCTTCTTGTTTTTTTTCCATTGAGCTTTTTATTTCTGAATGGCTGAAGTCTTGCTGTAGTATCTCTAATATAATTCCCGCAAATACTGAATGGATTTTTCCAGCACCGCCTATTTTTCAACATTTTTTTAAGCTTACTTATACTTTTTTGTAAATATATGATAGACTATTCGAAAAGTATACTTCAGCTACTGCTAGATAGCACCGTTATTCCATTTCCCTAAAAAAAAAGAAAAATGACTGACGATGTTTTTCTCCTGTAGCCTTCCATTAAAGAAATTAAGAAAATTAGATTAATCATAAAAATTTTTAGGATCAGTAGCTTACCTTTTTGCTTCCTCAATTACTTACCGGTAATGCGTAATTAAAGGAAATCGTAGCATTCTGAGAACATGAAATATATTAGTATTCCTTTCAATCACCCTTCCCCTCCACAAAAAATAATAAAATGATTTAAGAAGCAATGTTATTGTTGTACTCCTTTTGAAGTACTTTTTATTGTATCTTTTCAACCGTTCTGAAAAGGGTCATATTTCTGGGAAATTCAATTTCATTTCAAAGAAGATCGCATTTCGAAGCAGTCCTAGTCCAGTTACGGTAAAAATCGAAACAGACATTTCTTACCAAATTGCATTCCAAAAAGAAAAAATCTGGTGCGTGCGCGCAACACACAACTTTCACTTACCAACTTACTTAAATTAGAAATTTATGTGTTTTGTTAATTGCCACTTCTCAAAGACACATTTTTCCACATTCATTTCTTAGTTTTGTTTTTATTTGCTCTATAAATATACTATATTTATTAAATAATATAAATATACTAATATTTTATTATTAAATAAAAGTTTTTACTTGTGGTGATTCGGCAATGCAAGCGTAATACTCCAAGTCGTCTGATTTTAGGGCGGATTCACACTATCGCTCCGCTCCCGCTCCACTCCCGGTCCGCTCAAATATTCTAAAGAGAAATAGACAGAGAATTCCACTATCGGTCTCGCTCCACTCCCGGTCCGCTCTCGCTCTACCCCATTCACACTAGCGCTCCGCTCCCGCTCCGCTCCCGCTCCGCTCCCGCTCCGCTCCGCTCCCGCTCCGCTCCGCTCCAGGTCCGGTCTCACTGGCAAAATATTATAAAGAGGAATAGAGAGAGGTTAATCACAATATTGGCCCAGGCCCGGCCTCGCTCCGCTCCCGCTCCACTCTCGCTCCACTCTCGCTCCACTCTCGCTCCACTCCCCCTCCACTCTCGCTCCACTCTCGCTCCGCTCCCGCTCCACTCTCCTAAAGTCTTTTCATATTCACATTATATAATTTTACACCGTTCACGATTGAAGCCATTAATAATCGAAACCGTCTGTATTTGGATTTTAATTAATAATTAACTTTCAGTTATTAAAGTATTTATTTATTCATCAATTTTACGGCCAAAAAAGTTCAACTTTAAAATATATATATATACAATATATATATATATATATATATATATATATATATATATATATATATATATATATATATATAATTATAAATTAATTTAATTAATGGTGAAGAAATAATTTAAATTTTTTTTCCGAATGTATTCGAATACGCTTGAAATGATAAAAAAAAAAAAAAAAAAATCACCAACAATACGCGCGGTTTTTCGACGTGAAAACTTCATGTTATGTTTGAGATATATTTTGCTATGAATTAATGTACTCGTAAAAAATGGTCACCGATTTATTTATTGACTACACACTCATTGCTATTATAAAATAACGTTTAATTTGAAACGAATAAAAATGCAGTATTTTATGAAAAATGTCAGATAATTAACAAAAAAATATATTAAAGCAAAAAATAATTAAAATATTAATCAGGAAAAGAAGAGAACACAATCTGTAAATTTGTAGCATTTACCGATTCCAACTTGAAATTTTCAAGCGTATTCGAATACATTCCGAAAAAAATTTAAATTATTTCTTCACTATTAATTAAATTAATTTATAATTATTATTAATAATTACCATTGTGTTGCAATATATTCTTCTTATTATATTTTTTGATAATATTATCTTCTTCATCAAGAAAAGTACACTTACCAGCTATTTCTACAAACGAAAAATTGTTTTTTTTTTTTTGGCCGTAAAATTGAAGAATAAATGAATACTTAAATAACTGAAAGTTAATCATTAATTAAAATCCGAATACACACAACTTCGATTATTAATGGCTTTAATAGCTTAAACCTTTCAAAATTGAACGGTGTAAAATTATATAGTGTGAATATGGTAAGACATTAGGAAAGCGGACCGGGAGTGGAGCGGGAGCGGAGCGCTAGTGTGAATGGGGTAGAGCGAGAGTGGACCGGGAGCGGAGCGAGAGTGGAGCGGGCGCGAAACCGATAGTGTGAATAGGCCCTTATAATTCTATATGTAGTTGTTGAAAACTTCATTAACCATGAAACAAATAATTTCAGATCGGCTTTAATTATGAACAATGGTCTGCCATTAAAGGCGTACTCCGCATGCGTGGGCTCAACGTGTTTTATGAGTTGACTGAATATTTTTCTTTTTTTCTCCTCTATATGTTTACTTGATTTTTATCATATCTCATATTTATCCCTTTCTTATTTTTAGGCGAAACGAGAGACAGATAATTTCTCTACATAAACAAATATAAAGGTACTTTATAGGAAAACAAAAAATGCCCCTTCCCCATTTAAGCCCCCTCAGAACATTTTTATAATAATAAAGCTCACTTCATATTAAACAACACCTAATTTTCATTAAACATGACGAATTTGATGAAAATTGTTAAAGCCGTTTTTGAGATAATCGAAAAAAACGTAAAAATTGGTAAAAAAGTTATGAAATAAAGTTAAAGTGCCCCGTCCGTTTGACCAATTTTGATGAAATGTTGGGTATCACATCTTTGGCATATACATACATCAAATACCCAGTTTGATCAAAATCGTTAAAGCCTTTTTTGAGTAAATAAAAAAAACACGTGAAAATGATACAAAATTTATTAAGTAAAGCCCCCCCTCCGGTTAATCAATTTTGATGAAATTTTTACAATCATATCTCGGGCATATTAATACATCAAATACTCAGTTTAATCAAAATCGTTAGAGCCGTTTTTGAGAAAAACAAAAAAAGTTATTAAATAAAGTACCCCTCCCTTTGAGCAATTTTGATGTAATTTTTGCTGTCACATCGCGGGCATATGCCTACACTAAATACCCAATTTCAGGTATATAGTTTATAGTTTTTGAGCTAGTCTGTTCACACACACACACACACAGACCATTTCGCGGGACTTGGTCATTTGGACTCAGGGGACCCCAAAAAGTGTATTTCCGTTGAAAACCGGAAGTTGAAATTTTTCACGATCGCAATACTTCCACTTATTATATATTTCATATATAGGTAAGTGAAAGTAAAAAATTAAGAACTATGTATTTGACCTCAATAGATTCAGATTATTAAAAAAATATTTAAATTGCAAACAAATTAAATGGGAAACAGGCAAAAAATTGAAAACCTGCCGTCCTATATATAGGACAGTGGTAAGAAATGGGTTAAGTTTAATATTAAAATGGAGATAAACTTCAATTTAAATTAATTGTCAAATTTACTTCTCTATTTTATTCTCTATTAAAAAAACAAAACACTAAACATTGGTCCCTTTAATTTGAGCGTTTTCCTTAGGCATTTCCCAGCAAATAGAATCTTGCTAGGTGCCAAATCAAATCATTTTCGGGGTCCCGATCAATGTGAAAACATAAATAAAGGAATATAACTATACTAATATAATATAACTTTCGATTCATTGCAAGTTTGTGACTTTAGAAGCTTTATTAGTTTAGTTTCTTCAATTTGCTGTAATGAGTGCTCCCAGTGGGTAGTTCTCTTCATGCTAGTTCAAGCCTTTTTTTCCTTTTTTCTAGCTACCAAATTTATTTGATTTTAAGATTATTGTAAATAAAGTTGTAAGAATAAATGAATAAATAAGTTGTAAATTTCTGTACATAAATTAAAAAATATAGAAATAAAAACTGCTTTACCATTGATATGTCTAACCATTGATAAATATTCAGTTAACGTTTTTATCCTGATAAGCTAGAAATTAAAAGTATTTGAAGTATAAAATTTCAACGGTTAATGGCTTTTATAGGCAGGGATGAGCAAGCGTAAATTATTAATTCCTTACAGTTTATGGCGAAATGGTAACCAATGTAAAGAATTCGAAATTAACGCTTTGAGCGCTAGTGAACTGGTAAAAATTTAAATTGATGAATATTAAATAAAGAAATATATAAATAAAATGCCTAATTACAACTGAACGGTTTTTTTTTTCTCGGAAATTCAATATCTCAAAAACATTCGACTCTCATTTTAATTTATTTCGGAGCTCCTAGTAAGTATGCCAAGATGTAAGATTAAAGAGATAATATTTTTAATTTTAAGTTACATTTAGTGGTAAAAATTGGAGAAAAATAATTAAAGTTGAGTGTTTTTTTTTTTTAGTGTACCAGTAGAAACTTTTTTCCATAAATTTAACCGATGGAGATGTTAGTATTCTCAAATAGTTGGCTCAAGTTTAAATATTTTTTTAGAAATTAAAGTATATCACAAAAGAATAAATAAATAAAAGGAAAACAAATTATGTGAAGGTAATGAATACTATTCTTCGCACCTAACGTAAAGACTTTGGCATGTAAAGAATTGGCTCATCCCTGGTTATAGGGAAACTTATTTTTCTTCTTATAAGTTTCCATACTTGCCAGGAGAGTTTAGAAAACAAAGTTTAGTTCAAAATAGGATTCTTCGGTATCCCAACTTTTCTATATATACTAGACGTTAAAGAAGAAAACAATAAACAAAAAATACGTCTAATTTGCAGAATAAATTTGAATTGTTGGATAATGGTTGGAAGATAATATTTGGTCGGTTTCTGGCAGGAGATCAATACGACACGAGCAAATATTTAATACCGAGGATGGAGTCATTGATCTGGCCCAGAGCTCCCTTTACCGCCGTATCTCACCTTCATTACTTCCACCGCAGGACAGACCCTCATCAAACAAACTCAAGTAGAATATTAAAAGAAACATATAAGTTCTTCTAATATAATATTAAATAAAAGTCTTAGAGGTTCTCGTATCGATTCGGAATAAACAGGTTAAGAAATAAACAAATGAATGGTTAAATGCCCTATAACTATAACCCCTATAAAACATCCCACATTACTTAATACTTCTTTAATAATTTTTAATTAAAAATTATTTTAAGTAATTATTTAATAGGTTAAGCTTCAAAAAGATGGCATTTGGACGGTTCCAACAAAAAAGTGTGCCCCTCAGGTGGATATTAAAGTTAGCAGAGACGAGAAAAGAGGATACACCTGATTCATGCCTTTCTTTCGTCGTGTTATTTCATTGTGATTTCCTGCGTATTGATTAAGGAATGATATCAAAATAAAAAAATGCATTAACGACAGAAAATATATATTTGAAAACCTTATTTAACTGGTCACATACCAGTTTAGTTCGAAATTTGGTAAAAGCCGTGAGTAAACAAAAAAAAAAAAAAAATGAGTCTGTACGAAAATGAAAAATGAAAATGTACGAATACCTAGTCTACTGTTAGGCCAGACCATACATTAACTTGTGCTTGAAGAAGTCCCAAGGAAACAATGAGCATGAGTTGAGCCTACAGATTCATTCCTCAAGGGTCGGAAATGCCTCAAAACTCGAAAAGTAGTGGATGGATAAATCTGAATTTTTCAAAGACGTATAATTTTTAAGTTGATTCATTCAATGGAGAAAATTAAAAAACAATAGGTTTTTTTCGTTTTCGTCCATCCAGTTTTCTTTTTTTTTTACAAACTTAAAGAGGAATCACAGAATTACATCCTTTTTTATTTTTGACATATTTTTCTAACGTTATATCAGTTGAAATCCCGAACGGAAATAATGGACGGCTACAAGAAATACATAAAGTTCCTGTTTGTTTAATAGAGGAATGTAGTTAACTACCTTTATGTATAAAATGTCAATACAAATTTATAATACTTTTCTTTTCCATAGTACTTTAAAGTATTGCCGACTTCCGTGATATGATGTTTTGGTGTCAATTTTATCGGAACACATTTAAGTATTTCCCTAAAGGTTAATATCAAATAAGCCACAGCAAAGCCTGGCCGGGTTTAGCTAGTACTTTGATAAAATGATCTTGGCGGTTTTAATTTTTAACATGTGTTAACATCATCAAAATAGTATTAATAAAGTAAAGTAAATCATATAGAATGTTAAGTAAACCTAGTATTCCTCATAATATACTAGAGACGTTAAGAAATTCATCGAATGCAGTTGATGCCTTGTTAGAGCTTACAAAATGTATCGGTGAATACCATAAGCTGTAAGAAAAAAAAAAGGCTAAAATAAGTGCTGTGAAAAAGTCTTTGAACAATGTCACATTTGAAATAATCTAAGTTGGGAGAGAAGAAAAAAACAAAAATAATTTTGAAACAAATATTTTATTCAGTTAAAAATATCATCAATATAATATTGTGAGCGGAAAATGGTAATAACTATATAACATAAGCCAAAAATTAGTATCTAGTATGTCCGCCTTTGTTTCTCTTGGCGCTCATCACTCTATCTTTAACGCTAGAAATTAAAGAGGCTATATAATCTGGGGAAATTTTTTCCCATTCTTCTTTCAGGATTCTCCACAGGTCTTCTAAACTACTTGGTTGCCTTTCAACCCATTTCCTATCAAGTAATTCCCACAAATGCTCTATAAGATTAAAATCAGGACTCCGGGGTGGCCATTCCATACATTTTAACTGTCCCTGCTCTTCTTTTCTTGCCAAATACTCTTTTATACTTCTAGCTGTATGCTTTGGATCATTGTCATGCTGCAAAACGAATCCCGGCCCTATAAGTCTCAACCCAGATGGAATTGCATGAGATGAGAGGATACGGTGATATTTTTTAGCGTCCATTTTTCCTTCTATTTTTATAAGATCTCCTACTGCATAACCTGAGAAGCAGCCCCTAACCATTATAGAATCTCCTCCATGCTTCATAGTTGGATTTAAGCAATCTTCCAAGTATTCCTCTCCTGGCCGCCGCCTTACATACTGTCTTCTCCTACAGCCAAAGATTTCGAATTTTGATTCATCAGTCCATAAATCTTTCTTCCAGTCCTCTTCGGTCCAATATTCATGCTCTCCACAAATTTCAGGCACTTTTGTTTATTTCCACGACGAAAAAATGGTTTTTTCTTCGCAACGCATCCCCTAAGTCCGAAACTAATCAGTTTTTTAATCAGTAACTAATGTTTTTCTGCAGCAGAATTTAACTTTCGGGGCCTCCCAGAACGTTTCAAGTCCCCAGCACATTTACTCTTTCTGAATTTTTTAATATGTATAATGTATTCCAGAAATATAACCCTTCACTTGCCTTTGAATTTCACGAATAGTAAGGCCCTGCTTATACAAAATAATCACTTTCTGTCGATCAAGAAGATTAATTTTTGCCATTTCCTGAAAAACGGATAGCTTATAGTATAGAAAAAAATAAGTTTATTAAGAAAAATTATTTTTTTCTGTTAACTTTACTTACGGTTTAAAAAAGCACAGTATTCTATGAATAAAAAACGTTTTTTCGATAAAACAACTATGTTCTCACTTTCAAATGAACTTTTATACTGATTTCAAGAGATAGAGACAGTATGATATAGACATTAAGACGTTGTCTATAGAAAGGATTATGAAGATACTTTAGACCATAATAATGACAAGCAGTTATAAATATTTTTATCCTCTACTGTGCGCAGTTTAACATTACAAAGTTCAATGCACAAGTCTTTTAATACTCTTAGCAAAATAATAAGTAAAAAATTAAGTGCTAAAATAAAATTGTTTAAACTATTTTCACAAATACAGTTTTGTTCAAAGACTTTTTCACAGAACTGTATATATATATGTATATGTATATATATATATTTCATTTAATATTAATAGATAAAAACTATTAATTAAACAAATATAAAATGATGAACAAGTAGGTTAAATTTAAAAAAATCAAAAGGAAGTAATAACGCCGTTGGCCGTCCAAATAACATCTTAATCTAATACAATCTAGAATGTTAAAAGTATAGTTTTGTAATGAAATACAAAACAAGCTATCGATTTTAGAACTCTCAGTAGCTGACTCTTCATATGCGCAAAGCCATATGATTAACGTATCATCAATCTTCATACTGAGCTTAGTCTAGATAAACATCTACTTCATTTCCGGAGTTCTTTTCATGATTCGATTTCATGCACATCATTACTAGCTCATGCTTGTAATAACGAGATGATAACTTTAGTAAGCTATAACACCTACAATGATGAAAATATATTTATTTTAAATAAACTATTAAATTATCACTGTTTAAAGGATTAATGACTTGACAGAAGCGTCTGCAGGACGTATAAGTCCTGAGCCCAATTTGGAGCCCAGTGACTCTCCTTCAGCGAAAGTTTTTACAGTGATTATGTAGTAGCATAAACATATCATTCATTCTAGAACGGATTATAGGATTGCAGCTGGGCCAGTATTCTTATTAGGAAAGCTCTGAGAAAAAATGGGAGTTCATCCGACGATCTAAGTTTATGACTATATGCATAAGAAGATATCCCTGTATTCTGTACTATACAATACATGGGAAGAACCTGAATGGTCAGTAATGAATCAACTATACTTTGTGGAATGGGAAAACATTGCTTTGCTGGAGACCAAAATTGCACGGGGGACACGATAGCCAATCCAGCGGGAATAGAAAGTGCTTAGCACAAAAGAATTAGAAATTGTTGGGATTAAAGGGGAAACATCACGAGAAGTTAAAAAAATATATACGTTGGGCTTTGTGATATTTAGATTTTAAGGGTATTTGATTATAAGGTTGTTTAACAGCTACAAGCACGGCAGCTATCGATTTGACTAAAAAGTCTTGCGAAGTGTTAAAGACTAAAAATTCTTGCAGCTTATAACGGGGATTTAAAAAAAAAAAATAATACACTATCGAGTAGTATGACATAATTATCCAGTTATTTTTCGTTGCGACTGAAACTTAAAATCCATATGAGCAGAATAAAGATAGCACGTTCCACTTCAACAAATATAGCTCTATATGTAATACTCGTATTATCAATCCTCCTTCTTCTTTTCTTTCCTCCATGTGCCTCTCAGTTTGGAGGTGTATCCAGCCATCGCAACCAGGCATCGCGGTCTCTCGCGGGCGATTTCTTCTCTCCAATCCTGGATATCAGGTCTTCCTCTTAGTTGGGGTATACTCCTAGGTCTTTTACTTGTTGGTCGGACTTCATAGATGCTTCTTGGTTCTCTGTATTCTTACGTTCTACAGACATGATCTACCACTTTAGCTGTTTTTTCTCTAGTGTTTTTCCAAGCGGCTCGACGTCTAACTCTTCTTTTATTTATATTAGTTTTTCTCTCTATAATAAAAAAATATGTATTTTAATAAAGTATCATTAACTTTATAATACAAATTTACAAATAACTAACCAAAATTCTGGGCTAAAAACTCGAAATTTATTTTTAAAATTAGTAAACTGTTAAATTGAAGATAGGACAGAGGTTTAACCAGTGGATTTTACAAATTTTAATATTAAGTAAAGTAACATAAGCACCATCCCCTCTTCACCTTGACATGTTGGTTTTTACATGTTGGCAAGCCATCGAGGGTTCTTGAGAAAGGAAATTTTTTTTATTGGATTTTTATTTTAGGGAAAGGGTGATATTGAGCCGAGGGGACTGAATGATGGCCGAAGGAAGGCAGGAGCGGGTGCACTCTCAGAAATAAGCAAAGAGGTCTTTTAAATTTCCATATTCAGGGAAAGAGGCGCCCCCACCACGCTCTTGAATTCTCCACCCCCACTCCTTCACCCTTTAATCCTATTTCTCTTGGGAAGACTTTATAAGGGCAGTAAACTACAGACCTACGCTCCATTATATATTGAAATACTATCATAAAAATATAAAAGCCATACCTCTGGAATTTTTCTTGAAAATTTACAGGAGCGATCGATACTCTTTGAAACGAACACCCAATACATCTTTCTTTAATTTAGTTTTTTTAATTTTAACTTTAATTTGTTTTTACTACAGCCCTTTTTTAAAGGTAAAACGAGAGATTCACTACATATTTGTATTTCTAAAATAATTCGGTATAGATTTTGAAATTGTGATAGAAAGTGCAAAAAACATGGTATTTTATTTCATTTTTATATCCACCCTACCTTGCCTCTCGGCAATACGGGTGTTGACTACATGAAAACACAAGCATTTTCTCATTTAGACCCAAAATATTATGTACCGTTTTTCACTTTTTCCAATTTTCTTCTTCCCTCTTCACAGGCCTCAGTTAGGTTGTTTCAAAGGTTGAAGACAGCTGTTACGATAACATCTTTCCACCCTTACACAAATGCTTTGTAATACGCGTAGTTTCGTTCGGTCATCAACTCGTTCTCCGTGATTACATAGAGTCCAGTTACCCTGAGTAACTTCGACCTCAGTGACTCAATGGCGGCGCAATTTAATACAATGTGCTCAGCTGTCTCCGGTATTCCGCATGTTGGTCACAGGGGCATCAATATCCTTCCCGAAGCTATGGAGTTTGGCTCGAAATCCCAGGTCCCGGTAAGAATTTGCGAGGCCCAATAGTTTGGAAGGACCCACTTAGATTCCAAACGTGCATTGTCGGTACGGAATTACTTTCAAAGTGGAACCTTTCGCAGTTGCCACCGAACGCCTGTTCAACTCGTCAATAGTATCCTTCCATAGGACTTTATCCCATTTTCTAGTGTCCTCTGAAACCCTTATCCGGATATTTTCCGGTAGACTAGCTGAGTCATCGGCGTAAAAAACATGGTATATTTTTCCTAACAGAATTATAAAAATTACAATAGATATAAGATTTTTAGACAATTTATTCCATTAACCCAATGAATACCTCATATCTAACGAAACTACTCGCTAGTAGGTCATCTAGTAGTTAGCATAATAGCCTAAAACGCCCAAAGGTCACGGGTTTGAAGCGCGGCAGATGTCCTTAAGGTTTTAGTAGTAGTAAAGTCCTTTTTATTGTTAACCTTCGGAGGGGATGTAGTATGGTGATCCTGAACCTAAGAGATGTAATATTAAATTATACATATCCTAATTATACCAGGATAAGCTAAATTAGGACTCCAACTGTTGATTAGATGTATTAGCATAAAGTCTAATTAATATAATAATAATAAAGTTTAATTTCGCCCAAAACAGTTGAAAATCTGATTTAATTTATAGGTACTCTAGGCGTAAAATCGTGAAGTCACCTGCTTTTTGTTTTGTAAACCCTTTATTTCGTGCCATCATATGTCAGATGAAATGGTAATATTATTATCATTTTGGGACAAAAGACCTTGAGTAGTTTATAATCTATAAACTATTATAATAATAGCCTCTTATTTAGTTTATAATCGCATACAACATATTTGAAGTTGATCAGTGTGGGTGTCTTGTTTTTATTTTAAATATATATGTAACTCATTAACAAGGTAACTAACTATTATTTATGTATCTGCAGAATTACATCCTTAACTAACTAACTAGCGCTCCAGTCGCTAGCGAAACCTGAGCCTCCTCTTTCTCCATTCGTCTTTATCCTTCGCCACAGTTCCCGATCTCCTAACACCCATCAGATGAACGTCTTCCTATACATCATCCAACCTTCTTAGGCCCGGCCTTCCTCTTAATCTCCATCCTTCAGGATTACCATTCATAAGATCATCATTACCTTTCATCCCCTTTCTTTTTGCGTGTCCCAGCCACCTTAATCTTCCTTTTCTAACATGGTTAACCAAATCTGGTTCTCCATAAAGAATTGAAGTTTTGAATTAGAGCATATTTTACACGCATTATTTTCAAATTTAAGGCCATATATTCTTCTAAGCACTTTCCTCTCCCTTCATTACATTCTTATCTCCCTTAATTATTATTTTTTTAATTTCTAAGTGTATTTATCTTTAGTAACTGCAGATTATTTTAATTAATCAATATGATATTAATTTCTATTAATATAATTATTATTTCCGATACTTATTTGAATCTATTGAATATCATTTACAATGAAAAAATGTATAGATGAAAAAGAAATAATGAACAGGGTATTAATGTGAGAGACATTAAGAGAGTACTATCGAGAAAAATAATTCGATAAAGGGGAACTGATGGGGTGGCTGGGGACAAAGGGCGATGGGGCTGGAGATAGCGAAGCAGTTGATGGACTCTGCTCCATGGACCAGCGGACTCATCTACCAAACGTTCCATAATTCCAGTTAGCAATGCAAGGATCTAAAAATAATTTAGTAGTAAGAAACAAATTACTAATAATTAAGACGATGAACATCGATCGGAGACGACTTCTCCGATGACAGCCTTCTGGAAATTTTCAACAAATTTGTTAATTGTTTTCGTTCAGAAAAGGACAAGGCACTTATAACCTTTTTTCGTGAAATTTATTCAATCAGTTTTATTGTTTAATTGTAACATACTATTGCATTAGTATTACTATACATTATTTTGTAAATGATATTCGTATATCAAAAAATCATTATATAATAATAATATTAAAATAATAAAGGCTTAACGAAAACGAAGTTTCGAAGACGATACTGCCATAATCGCTTCTTACACATCACCATCCACCGAACGCTGTCCGTTCGGACCAACTTCGGCTTATCCCTCTGACGTTTTCTAATCGGCACCTCGCTTATTAAATTTTAAATGTGATAACGGCATTAAACAATGTTATACCTTGTATTTATTCTCATATTAAATAATCCTTTCCGGGTTACAGCAGGATGTCATACTAAGTTATATCTTCTTTATGGCACTATACCCCAACCGATCTACGGCTTCGACAAGATATGAACTCAATCGATCTCTATCCAGCGCCGTGGTCCTCCAGTCCGAAGCACCAGTACTCAAAGCATGCCTCCCAACTTCGCCGAACTATCGGTTCTGCAGCTTCGTTCAATGAGACGGTGTAGCAAAATTCTTTTTGCCTTCTGGCTATCCTCCATTCGCACTAAGTGCCCTGCCCATTATGTCTATTTACTCTTAAATATGATTTTATCGAAGGCTCTGTACAATTCGCTAATCTGCCTGATTCTATAAACGTTTTCTTCTTTAACTGGTCCGAAAATTCTACCCAAAATTTGTCTTTCGAATACATTTAGTCCATGAATATACATTTTGTTAGTAACTCAGTATTCAATTCTATCTATTAACAATAGTCTTAAAAATTTCTTGTATAGCTGAAATTTCGTACCTATTGATTGCAATAAGTTTAAGACTTAAAGTAGGTAGCTTCCCTTTGCAGATAATATTCGACGGCCTGTTTAGAAGAAATGATGTTTGCGGAATCGAAGTAAGAGTCTAGATACAACCACTATATAACCACCCCCAAAAAAAAACTTTTTCAAAGGAGTAAACTATTACTTCTAATGGTTAATTATAAGTTTGGTTTAAATAGTGTATTCGCCACATGATTGATATTTAATAATTTAAATTAAGTATATCTCATTCACTGATTGTCAGTCTCTTTTTGATAGATGCTAAAACCAATAATAATATGAATGAAAGTCGTATAAAAAATAGCATATCACACGATGAGATAACAAGTGCCGTCACTTCACAAATGACAATTTTAGGTTTTCATTAAATGTTATGCATTTTTAACAGCTCTTATCGTTTAAGTTTTGTTTCGCCAGCAACATTTAGGATTTTATTTTATTAATTCAACATTATATTTTAGGTAAAGTTTTATATCCTCGTCAGAATTTTTTTAGAACCTGAAAATTGATAGAAACTGAAGACATACTGTTATAACAACTAATGCAGGACACCTGCATGCATTTAACATTTGAGACAGGGGGATTTAGGATGAAAAGGAATTGTATTACTATTCATTAGAAAGAAGAGTGGAAGGAGGGGAGGTGTATCCTAGCTAGGGGCGTGCTCCGCTCTATGGGTAGCGATCTGCCCGCTGAAATACTGCCCTTCTCGAACTTTACCTTTGTACTCGACTGAATAACCGTCTATATATAATGGAAAGAGCCTATCAGCTTGTTGCTATAACTACAAACAATATAAGCTTCGTTTCCGAGATATATCATCGGAACTAAGTAGTGGCAAAGGGGGGAGGAGGTCTCTCATTGAATTAAATCGATTGAATTATTAAATTACGAAAACAGATACAAATTCTATTCCGTAAAATAAGTATGGGCATCGATATGAAAATTATGTGCCTCTTGACCTACGAAATACACATATTTTTATATAAATAACTGAATTCTGTTTAGGTTTATAAATTTACCCGAGTCAGGATTCCTGCAACACGAGCCTTCATGAAGGCAGTAAAAGGGTAGTAGTCAAAAGAAGGCTGAAAGGATGGTTGCCGAGGGGTTGAGGGAAAGTCTAGCCTTTTGTGAGACTGTCAAAATAATGCGGGGTCATAACAAAAGCCGGAAAGACAAAGGGTCGTTGCGGCGTTGTCGGAGTGCTTTCCTCTTTTTAACTGTTGCCCCAATTCAGAACAAATATAAGACATCTGCGCTCATCTGTGTTATATCCCTGCAGTTATTTTACATTTAACACTTGTAGGAAAGGATTAAATAATTATCTTCGTTAAAGGGTTGTGAAATGAGATAAAAATGACCTTGCTTCAGACGTGTTCACTAAAGTATTTTTTCTGTCTAGAAACTGGAAGTTTATTGACACAGATATTTTATTTTTAATTATTTAATAACAAACATTTAACAATTATAAATTTACAATCTAAAAATTACTTGCAATGAGCAAATTTTGCTGACTGCTACATGAGCGTACTTTGTGGAAATAACAAATTAGCTCAGCAAGTCTCTTGGCCAATATCGGCGTCGTCAACGTGGTGGGCTGTACGGGTTGTGTGAGCATCTTAAGTGATCCGTCAGAGGGTTTGTATTGGAGGTCAATCTTTGGTGAAAGCTATTATAATTTTCTTGGGCTGTTTCCGAAATAGTTCGCATGCTTAAGAGTTTGTGTGTTATATCGTTGCTAACATAAAATGATGCATCAACTATTCTTCGCAACACTTTAGACTGAAAAGATTGAATTCTTTGGATGCTGGTCGATTTTGCAGAGCCCCACAACTCTATCCCGTAAATCCGTACCGGTTTTAGTAAGACTTAGTATAATGTGAGTTTATTTGTTAAAGATAATTTTGAACGCTTGTCAAGTAGTCTGGACAAAAGACCCGTATCGTTTGTTTAGTTCTTTACGTTTCAGTATGATGTGTATTTTCCAAGTCAGTCTTTTGTCCAGATAAAAACCTAAATATCTAACCTCATCAGATGGCGGTATACAGATATTATTAAAATATATTTCTAGACTAGGGCCACGATTAAGTGTGAAAATTACATGATAATTTTAACTTAATTCGATAATTTTCACAGTTATTTTAAAAATATTTCTTTACATTATCTTGGTAGACTGCTTTATTTATTTACAACAATGAACTAACAGCATCCCATTGCAGTCTCATGTTATATATGTTTATATTTTTTCAATCTGGTCGACTTGGTTTATAATTGTATAAGTAAATTGCTAAAACTAATTGAGCACTATACACACAAGTGATGGATATGGACACACTGGTCCGAAACGTCGACTAGATTGAAAAAATATAAACATATATATCATGAGACTGCAATGGGATGCTGTTAGTTCGTATTTCTTTACTTAAAAAAAAAAAAAATTTTCCACTTCATACTTTTATTTGCACCTGTCGCAAATGATAAGCAACTATCAGCAATAAGATTTAAACTGCTGTTTTGGCATTTAAAGGCATGAGGGAAGATAGTGCCCAACTCATTTTTAGTCGCCTCTTAATAGGCTTGCCAGTCGTGGCCATGTCATTAATAAGTCTGTTGTTGTGTCCGTGCAATTAAAAATACGGTACTCTCTTAAGAAAATAGAAATACGTATGTACAAGTGTACATTTATTGGGGACAGCCGAATTCTTCAAACAATACTGACTAACAGTTTACAGTCATTTTATATTACACGACATAACAATAGGGTTATTATAGACGGTATACATGCTCGTTTGAAGGCGACTAAAAAGAAGTTGGATGAGAGACTTAGCCTGAAGTCCTATATTTTCGCTCCTCATGACTAAAATGCAAACCAAATTAATTTATTTAGGTATCCCATCAAAATTGCCGATCGCCAATATTTGCTGACAGGTGTGAATGAAGTGGTGGAGAGAAATGAAAATTTAAAAATATAAATTTTTAATAATCATTTTTTCATTATAATCTCAAATAAAAAGGTTTCAGACAAAAAATGCTGTTGTTTTATTAAATAATATAAGGTTATTGTTTTTATTTACACTGTAACACTATTTTGGGTTAATAATAAATTATTAAATGCTTTATTCCCAAATAGTGTTGAATATACTGGAACAGTCACGAAAATATACTAGCACAGTTTTAAAGAATGGTCTAGAACTTCGATTTATGATTAAAAAATCATAGGTTTTCGTTTTACGTTACAATATTTTAATTATATTCGCAGAATCTTATGAACAATCAATGTATGTATATTATTAAACATATAATATTACATATATTAAACAGTATATTTATATATTCTGGTCTGCATTTCAGTTCTCTTAGAGGGTCAAATGAGAACCTTTCGTCGGTAACATAATAATTTCCATTAGGTTTATTGGAGCTATAAAAAGACTTATAGGTTACGTATAATACTTTGAATGCTTTAGTTGTACGTGGGAGTATATAAGGGGCCGTCAAGTATATTTCTCAATACCGTAGGTGAACGGACACCTGAAATAGTTTACTTTTGTTCACTACTTTTCAAAGTATAAAGTAGTGTTTAAATTAATGCATTATTAATGAGTATTGACGAATTAAATCAATATACTCTAAAAAAAAAAGTATGAAAAAGAGGTTATAAATAATAAAAGCTTTCCTAGATTTTCTCGAGCAACAGTAAGACACTTGATTAGCGTCATGATTTCTACAGGACTACTTCTTTGGCCGGTAATAAGCTATAAACATTTATGGCTTCCGCATTTAAATGTTAGTGCTTATTACATTGCCTTTAAGAGTATCCTTAAACGAAAAAGTATCTATACAAATTTTCTAATAAACAATAAACTAAACATTCGTACTGACACTGAGATTTAATATATAATTAAAATAATGTTATGGGGTCACCTATGATGTAGTGGTTAGCATAGAAACTTACTATAATAAAGGTCGCTGGTTCGCATCCCGAGGTGGCCCTAGGATTTTTTAATGGGAGTAAAAAATCCTTGTCTATGCCGTCCCTCGGAAAGGACGTAAAATGGAGGTACCGAGCCTGTACATAGTGTCAGATACTCGTTAAAGATCCCTATCCTGATTATACCTGGATACGCAAAATTTAGGACTCCCACTGTAGTATCGTCTGATTAGCATTAGAGGCATAAAGTGACGTTAAAACAAGCAAACAAAGAAAAATTATGTTATAGTAAATTCCGATATTTAATATTTATTATATTTTTATTATTATTAATATTTATTTTGGTTTAATAAATGTACGAATTCTGTGTGCTATAGCAACCCAATGTATTTGGGCAGCATTGATTTATTTTTAAAAAAAATAAATAAAGTATTTCTCTCTCTTCTTAAGATGTATTCTAAAATGAACAATAAAAAATTAGATAAGTAATATGAACAGGAATAAAAAGAAACTGAAAAAAAATTTTCAATCATTGAAAAAAAATAATTATGTGAAAAAATACAAACCCTATCGCATTTAAATAATACAGTTACATTAATCTAACTGTTTAAAAACTGTGAGTGGTTCAAGAATGGATAAGTTGGATATTTAAGAATAAATATCAACCATTACTTTCAATACTTCATAATTCAATTCAATATATCATAATTCAATTCATAACACACCATTTGTGTTTTATATTTTATAAAAAATAATGTATTCGTGCATTCAAAAGTATGTATATATATATATATATATATATATATATATATATACATAAGATATATATATATATATATATATATATCTTATGTATATATATATATATATATATATATATATATATATATATATACATAAGATATATATATATATATATATGTGTATATATATATATATATTATATATATATATATATATATATATATTATATATATATATATATTATATATATATATATATATATATATATCTTACTCTTATCATTCGTAACCCTTTAACAAGGATAAGACCCACTTAACCGTTGGCTTTCGTATTGGTGGGCTCCATTAGATGTTAGTTCATCCATTATTATTTACTCACAGTAGTATTGTATATTTTTAATATATTTTAGTTTTAGTTTTTAATATTTTTACTGATAAGTTTTAAAATCTGGCAGTTTTATCCAATGTTCTACGCTAAAGTTTATGGTATCAGCAAGATATTACCGAAAACAAATTTTAAGCCACAGCTAGATCTTTTATTATTAAAAAAGTGATTATACTTTTTAATGATATTCTAAAATTAGTAATAGATCCTAGAGAGAATAACTGACGGTCTCGATAACCTTTTATCCGACCTGGACTCTAATAAACTCAAGTTGTACGTTAACTAGGCCTGTGCCAATCCTACCACTTCATTCATTCCAACATTCATTTAAGGTTTAGGGAGTTGGAACATTTCTACCCGATTTTGAGAGAACATAATTTTAGATACATCTTTATAATTAGAAATATTGTGAAGCATGTATCTATCAGATTATTCTCTTTGGCTCTCACCGTTCAACAAGGTTTGAAGTAATGTACTACCAAATCTTAATTCTGTTCATTAATTATACTTCGCTGGCCCTAACGAACTTCGACTACAACAATTTCATCGCTTCTTGGTAGTGAATCGGGGTCTTCACTATCCCGATCAATTCTGGGGAGAATATTACTTAAAAAAAGTCACAGAAGTTCATATAGAATTCAACACTCTAATATATCCCAACGAATTACGTACGTCTAGAGTTTAAGTCCTGGTTGAAGCTCGAACTTTATTAGATTGACACAGATTGAAAACTTGATTTGCAGAAAATAGCATAGGAGTTTGACAATTAATGATCGTGGTTGATCATATGATCATAATATTTGATGATAAATCATTTGATCAGAAATAATTTAAAAGTAATTTTATTAGTCTATTATGTAATGGAAACTAGATTTGCAGAAAATAGAAAAGGAGTTTGAGTTATGTTACGAGAGCGGTAAAATCACTGGGAAGTATATTAGAGAAAATGGGTCTACAAATTTTTTTCTGTCACCACCATAGTAAACAACTTAAGCTCCATTATTCTCGCTTCACCAAAATCAACAACTGGACAAAGGACCCCGCAGTTTCCTTACAACCGAATGTTTCCGAAAACGACCTAAATCAATGATATGTACCTTTTAGGCAATATATTCTCAGCAATATAAATAATACTTAAATAGTGAATAGTTAATCAAAAGATGTACTTTTAACATAAATTACTAACACTGTCATTTGAAAACTGAGAAAAAATAAGAATTTTAGAAAAGAGTAGCGTGGCCTACAATACGCCATCAAATAAATGAAACCCCTCGTCAAAAGTTTTAAGAGATGATGCATTTTTACAAGGTGTAAAGTTTCGAGAGATGGCATAAGTTTACATTTCTACAAAATCCATTAAATTTTTATCTAATCCATTACATTTTTACAATTTTACATAATCAGTGCAAATTAATTTTCTTAAAACGGCAAATGCGGAAACAATTAATAAATTTTTGAAACTTTGGGAAAATACTACTAAGGACTGTAGTTGTAAAACAAATAAGTCTCCACCCCTAGAAGCGTACACCAAGTTTCCACCCCCTTACATCGCCATTTTTTTAAACGTTTTTCACTATTTAAAAGAAAACTTTTATATTTTGAATCTGTTAAATTACCAATATTTCTAGTGAAATTCTGCTTTACAAAAAAACCTATGTTTTTTTTAACTGTGACAAACCATTCTCGAGATAACAAAGTTGGAAGACAATTAAAAATCTAGTTTTCAATATAATATTTATTTATCGATTTGATTTTTTTGTACCTTCGAGTTTCAAATACATCTGTATCTCTGCATAAAAGGTAAGTAGTTGCATATAAAAAAGATTAAAAACAAAATAAATAAGATGTTAAGGAAGACTGAATTCACCGACTAATGGATATGTAATTTTCTTCCACGTGGATTATTTCGAGAATGATTTGTCTTAATTAAAATATATATAGGACCATTTTCGAGCAGAATTTTCCTAGGAATATTTTATTTTTAACAGATCTTGAAAACATTAACCATTATTTTTTTAAATAAAAAGTGAAAAATGTAAAAATGAAAATTTAGGAAGCGGAAACATGCAACGCGCCCCACTGGGAGTGGGAGCTTTTCGGATTTCACTACTAAACCTTATTCGTGTTATCCAAAAGATTAAAAAATCATTACAAAAAAGTTTAAAATGATAAACAATATTATGTTAAAACGTTATTTTTTTATGATTTAATTTCTGGTAACCTTCAAAAAGAGAGAAAAAAAGTAACACTTGCGCAGAAACTATAAAAGTCATAAATATATTTTTAAACTTTCACTAGGACCGTTTCAGGAAAAAGCGTCGCCTTCATGTGGGATGTGGCTGGTGAAGTGGAGATCCCTCTATCTAATAAAATAATTATATTTCATATTGAGGTGTCGTACTACTTAAAACAATGATGTACCTTATTGAGTATGATTTTCATTAGTGAATATATAAACTGTATATCATCAAGAGCTCGAACAAAGTGCTTAGCTCAAATACCTATTGGTGTAAAAATCACCGAAAAAGAAATTTAAAAAATCTTTTATTCGCTTCTATTTCTTATGATGAAAGTATTTCGTCAATGGGAATTCAAATACAAATATATTAAAGTATGCAACTATAATTATTTACAAGAAATATAACTGATATTGTCAGAAATATTTCGTTGTATAGTATCTTACCTTTCAGACTGTAACATGTTACTATAGTCTGCCTAAACTCGAGACGGGTTGGATGAATGGGTGTCGTTAGAAGACCCCTTTGAAGCCGCGGTCAGGTTGACGCGCGATTCGCCCGCCTGGCTGCTTCTATTCAGCCCATCTCAAGTTACTAAGTTACCTATGAGTAAGGGGCACAGGCTACAATGTAGTCTACCGTGGAGCTTTTACAGTATATTAAGTTTCAAAAGCATAAAGTCTCGAAATAAAATAGGAAAGAAACAAATAACATTCAGGCATTATGAGAGATTTAATATTAATACTGCTTAGTGAAGATGATATTCCTTAAAAAAAAATAAAATTCCACTCTATAAATCTTTAAAACAATCCGTAAGCTCATGAATAAAGGAAGAACTATTTTTTTGAAGATTAAAACTAGAGATTAGAACAATATGCTGAGGGAAACGGGCCCCCGCCCCGGAGAAGTGGAGACGGCTGATCTCTGCTTATTGCTGGAAGGAGGCCAAGTGCACGTTATGCCCCTCCTAGGTCATAATACCGCCCTCGCTCCTTCGAGTCATTAGGCCGCTATCCTTGGGGAAGGCGAGTTCTCGGGCCTCGAAGCCTCCTCAAGTAATCTGCCTCTCTGGGGAAGTTTGTTCGGGATCATCATTGGCGTCGCACTAGTTCTATGCTCCTTGAAAACGTATTAATCGACTACTAGTGCTTCGTGCTTCACCGCTATATCTTAATTGTTTGCTCTAGGTGTAATTACATAAATTTATTTTAGTTAATTAAATCAGCTCTTAGACGTCAGTCTCCTTATCACTAATTTAAACTAATTAGGGCTCGAGAATTCCTTAAGATGATAAATATTGAAATCTATGCAGGTATCATATTTGTTATTATGTATCTCCTTGTGCAACCTTTAAAACAGGAATAGATTTGCTTTTAATATTATAGCAGTCTGTATTATTCTTGCTGAATTTATAAATAAGTATTTTACAAAAAAATTTTTAGACGAGTAAAAATATGTATAAGCAATTGAGGCGTTTGGTTTTAAAACCGGCTACATCCATTTTCACCAATTTTTCAAGACAGATCAAAAAAGATCAAATGGAACTGCTTTTGATAAGAAATAGGATATTTTAGTATTGATTTTCAAAGGATCAAGCCGTTTTTGAAACAAACGCCTCCAACAATTTTTTTTTTAACAATAAAAACTTGAAAAAATAAATGTTTGGAAAAATGGATGTAACCGTTTTTGAAACCAAACGCCTCAATTCATATAATTCATTATCTTATATTAATTAAATTATAGGAATTAAACTACATTATAAGTAATTAAATTCTTATTTCAATAAATAAATTTAAAAATAACCAATACTTTATACATTAACATTAACAGGTTAGTAAAAAGTCGAATTTCTCATTTTTACTTTCACTTACCTATATATGAAATATATAGTAAGTGGAAGTATTGCGATCGTGAAAAATTTCGACTTCCGGTTTTCAACGGAAATACACGTTTTGGGGTCCCCTGAGTCCAATTAACCAAATCCCGCGAAATGGTCTGTGTGTGTGTGTGTGTGTGTGTGTGTGTGTGTGTGAACAGACTAGCTCAAAAACTATAAACCGTGCGAACCTGAAATTGGGTATTTAGTGTATGTATATGCCCGCGATGTGACAGCAAAAATTTCATCAAAATTGCTCAAACGGAGGGGGTACTTTATTTAATGAATTTTGTATCATTTTCACGTGTTTTTTTTATTTACTCAAAAAAGGCTTTAACGATTTTGATCAAACTGTGTATTTGATGTATGTATATGCCAAAGATGTGATAGCCAACATTTCATCAAAATTGGTCATACGGAGCGGGCACTTTATTTCATAATTTTTTTTTTCGAATTTTTACCTTTTTCCGATGATCTCAAAAACGGCTTTAACGATTTTTATCAAATTCGTCATGTTAAATAAAAGTTAGGTGTTCTTTAATATCGGGTAAGCTTTATAATTATTAAAATGTTCTGAGGGGGTTTTTTTTTGTGGGGGGGGCCTTTTTTGTTGTTTCCTATTAAGTACCTTCGTTTTTGTTTAAATGGAGAAATTAACTGTCTCTCGTTACGCCTAAAAATAAGAAATGGCTAAATATGAGATATGATAAAAATAAAGAAAACATAAAGAGGAGAAAAAAATAAAAATATTCAGTCATCTCATAAAACTCGTTGAGCCCACGCATGCGGAGTACGCCTTTAATGACAGACCATTGTTCATAATTAAAGCCGTTCTGTTAATTTGAGAAGTGGCAATTAAAAAAACGCATTAATTTCTAATCTAAGTAAGTTGGTAAGTGAAAGTTGTGTGTAGCGCGCACGCACCAGATTTTTTGATGTATACATCTATCCAAATTCTAATCTTTTTGTGTTTGAATAAATATCACGACTAGTTAGAGACTAGCTAGTCGAAATGTTTTATTTCGGCGCTGGAAGATGTTCAAATTTTGAGTGATAGAAACTTAATTTTCTCGAAGTAATTGACTCATTGGAGATATCGGATTTTTTTTTTTTTTTGAGCAAATCATGAATTTGGAAAGATTTATGAATAAGCCATCAACAGTTACTCAAGTAACTACGATCGATTTTCGCCCCAAGTAATTTTTAAATTTCTTCTATGATGTAGAGTTACTTTCTGTACCATTTTCCTTATTCATGGAGGAATCCTTATATTTTCACGTCACTGAATGTGAAAGTTAGTCGGACTGTTGAAAGTAAGCAACTCATAACTTTGTTGATGGTTCGTATACCCTCAAGGTTTGACAGTTTTCCTATAGTTCCTTCTTTCAGTTCTTACACAAGCAGCTAGCTAACGTTATTGTTATTTTTGTTTTTCATTTGAAAAATAAGTGAAATTTATGACAAATAAGTTTATAACTTGATCGAAAAATCGAATTTTTAATTTGTTTAAAAAACCTTTATATTATTCCGGGCCTCTTCAGTTAATAGTCTAAAGTTTCATGGTTGTATTTTAATTGTAACACACTGTAATTATTTTTTATCTGGCGGAAGACGTGAATAAAAATATTTTTCCTACTTAAACTCTTATTTTGTCTCAATATTTTATTTTCTATATACCATCCTACCTATAACTACAAGCTATAAATATACTCAATGTAATGTAAATATAGTTTAGGGGAGAGCGGGGTTGGTTGGCAACAGTTTTCACTTTTTTTATTGTTGAGTCGTTCCTGTTAATATAATCCCAAAAGGGCTGATACCACTGTAAACCCCAAGTAATAGAGTACTTCAAGTATTTTTTTCAACTCATAATATTTAACACTATGATCATAGAAAATTTAAGAATTCGTCAAGTCAGAGTATGCCAATTAACCCCCCGTGTGGGGCTGGTTTGCCTAGAAGGTGATCTTGTTTGGCCATCTCATTCAAGTACTGCCTGACACATATTACTGTTATTAAAAGCTGGACTATAATCGTATAATGATTTAGAATAGGTTTTAAATAGCTATTAAGGGAAAATAGTATGACAAACGGCTGCATTTATTTCAATTGAACAAAATCATATAACATTTCAAACAGCAGACGTTAGAAAAAGTAATGTAAAGTAGTTTAAATGTAAAATAAAAGCCCTTACTATTCTTAAAAGAAAAAGAAAGTGGAAGTTTCATCTTTCTGGGATAAATATTGTTTGAACTAAGTACGTGTACATATTGAAAAATGGGACTGAATATTTATGGATTATTCTAAGCATAAAATTATAACTATAAAAACAAGGAAAATAAAACGTTAAATAATTTATATTTTATCTTCTAGGCCAGTACTACCTGATAAAAAAATATCATAAAGATCTCAAGACCAGACATTTTGACTATTGTTTGATTTAATATAAAAGGAATGACCCATAAATAAAAAATTAATCGATGAATTGGAAATAATCTGTTGATCTAAAGACAAATATATTTTTACATTACTTTAGACAAAATCCCCATATTTTTTTTATGATCTGTTTTTTTTCTAGAGGATATTTTTAATATTAATAATTTTCTTTCTAAAAATAAAAATGGTTGATGGATATGGAAATTAATTAATAATTAACTCTCATCGAGTTTCGATAATTTATAAACTTCATTATTAAAAAAAGTAAGTACATTATTGTTTTCCCCTTATTCTCTGGATAACCCGGATTTTCATTAACTCGGATCAGGTCGAGCCCCACTTGAACTGAAGAGGGTTAACGAGGAATACTGTGATAATATTATAAAAATAATAAAATCTTTATATTCTATAACTATTATGAGGGTTTAAATAATTTTACTAACGAAAAATTATAACTTACAAAGGCAGACAATCAATAACAACTCAAATAATCAAGGTTACAAAAAGTATCAACTTGTAAAGACCCAGTAACACAAAAGTAACCATATTATTAGATCTTCAGAGGACGCCTAACTCTCCAGTACATTTCTCCTTATATATAGTCTGAATTAGAACAGTCTAGAAGGTTCCAGGCAAGCGCAGAAAGGAAGTCTAGAACTCTTTTCATCATATGCTTCTTTTTTTTACATTACAATAATATACTATACGGACAGTCTGTATATACTATAATATACCGGACTATATAAAAAAAATATAGTCCTTCAGGCATCGGCAACATTGAAGCTCTGCAAAAATAAAGTGAATATTGATAATGATAGCTTTAGATTGGTAATTAACAAGATGACAGGTGCTAGAACAAGGAATTAGTACAGAGCGCTGCGGCGGACTACAGGAGTATCAACATGTTGATTAGTGCTCCTTGATGGGCCTATGTTCCGCTAATAGCTCTGCCTCTCCCCACTCCCATCGGGTATGCTTCCCCAACTAGATAATGCTTCTTGGATGGTTTATATATATATATATATATATATATATATATATATACACTCACTTATAATAATATATATTTATTTAATAATATTTCTTATATAATAATATAGTTTATAATATGTATTGTGATTATTATAATTTATATAACAATAACTATAGTTGTTTAATAACAGTATATTGTATACACTATATTTTGTAACGAGCCATGATCAATATGTATTTTTCCAGAAAATTGCATACTGAAATGATAAGGTATTGAAAAGATGCGAGTACACTAGACAGTTCCTGTTTATTTCCACGCTATTAGCTCACACCTGTGTGACCGGACGAGGCGAGCTACTGTCATGATAGTGAAAAGGTACAGCAGTCCGCTGTCAGGTCAGCTACTCATACTATGTGACAATGCCCCTTAAGCCAAGTGAAGGCGATTCGTACCGATACTATATGGATTGCCTGCCCATCAGTATGTAGATAATGAGGCAAAGTGAGGTTGGGAAACCACCTCTAAGCAATCTGTTTTCCCAGAAACAATGTAAGAATACCACATGTTACTACCAACGATCTACTGGGTCAATAACACCAACCTTTTTTCAATATTTTCAGTGAAAGGCTCTAAGACAGAAATAGCTGGACTATCGTCTATTAAACAATATTAATAATTTCAGATAAAGTTGGAATCATTAAAGCTGGACTATCGTCTATTGAACATTGTTGACAATTTCTTAAATTTCAGTTAAAGTTGGAAACTTTGGGATATTACATTAGAGGAATTAACCTGAAGAAAAAGATTTTTCCCGGGAATTGGCGTAACAATTATTTTTGAGGTACTAGCAGCCAAGTTATGAAGCAAATTCACTTCTTCTTGTTAGATCATCCGTCAAATGGTCAGGTCTGTGATTAGAATTGTGAATTAAATGGTCTTCTTGAGATCTCCCAGATCAAAATAAATCCTATGCTTCTTATATCCATGAGCGTTTCCAACCTTGTAAAAGTAGAATGGCTACATGCCATCCCCGGTGTTCGGGGGCGAATCGACAAGCTCTTTACCTTTATGTTGCTTTTTCACAACTTTCTCTGAATATGATTTGTTTTTTATGTTACTTCCTTACTTTTATTGAAGTTAAATTACATCTTTATAATATAAAAAAAATCTGGTGCGTGCGGGCAACACACAACTTTCACTTACCAACTTACTTAAATTAGAAATTCATGTGTTTCGTTAATTGCCACTTCTCAAAGACACATTTTTCCACATTCATTTCTTATTTTTGTTTTTATTTGCTCTATAAAAAACACTATTTTTTTATTATTAAATAAAAGTTTTTACTTCTGATAATTCGGCAATGCAAGCATAATACTCCACGTCGTCTGATTTTATTATTCTCTATGTAGTTGTTGAAAACTTTATTTACCATGAAACAAATAATTTCCATTAAATGAACAGAACGGCTTTAATTATGAACAATGGTCTGTCACTAAAGTCGTACTCCGCCGCATGCATGTGCTCAACGTATTTTATGAGTTGACGGAATATTTTTCTTTTTTTCTCCTGTATATGTTTACTTGATTTTTTTCATATTTCATATTTAACCATTTCTTATTTTTAGGCGTAATGAGAGACAGTTAATTTTCCCATAAAAACAAAAACAAGGGTACTTTACAGGAAAATAAAAAAGGCCCCTTCCCCATTTAAACCCCCTCAGAACATTTTAATAACGATAAAGCTTACCTGATATTAAAGAACACTTTATTTTCATTAAACATGGCGAATTTGATCAAAATTATTAAAGCCGTTTTTGAGATCATTTAAAGAAAGCTATAAATTGGAAAAAAAGTTATGAAATAAAGTGCCCCCTGCGGTTGATCAATTTTGATGAAATTTTTACAGTCATATTTCGGGCATATTAATAAATCAAATACCAAGTTTAATCAAAATCGTTAGAGCCGTTTTTGAGCAAATCCAAAAAAACGTAATAAGTTATTAAATAAAGTACCACCTCCTGCAACGCTATTATCATTTACATTAAAAAAAAAAATAAATAAAATTGCCCCAGGTCAGTGGAGATGGGGGTGGGTGGCGCCACGTTATTTTTGGGAAAATAACGAAACCATAATTAAAATTATAAAATATAATGAAAATTATAAAATATAATGAAAATTAAAATATAATGAAAATTATGAGGAAACCTGTAAAATATGTAAAATAAAAGAGCAGCTATAAGATGTTATGAAATAATGATGATGGTAATTTTAATTAAAAAAAAAAAAAAGAAATCATATAGGCCAGAGATTCGAAGCTATATACTTTACCTCTGCAGTCCGTGACGGTACCCACTAGGCCAGCGGCAACTTATACAGTAGGTAGATTTATTTGATTGGTACTGACAAATGTTACAAGGTATAATTTAAGGACTAAGCAATACATTGGAATAGGGACCAGCATGCATGAAAAACAGAAGATATAGACACAAAGATGAAATGAAAGTAAAATTTATTAATACAAATCATGTTAACAAAAGAAAACAAAAAAAACAAAACAACTTCTAGTGTATAGACTGTAAAATTAAATTTAAACCTCCTGAACTATAAAAAATTATACGTGTAACTAAGTTAATAAAAAAAAGAAATGTGTACATAACCTTGACTTTAAAATAAAACTAAACCAAATGGTAAACATATACAAAAAAAAAAACATTTAAATTAAAACCACTCCCTTAAACACTAGCATTTTTCTGAAATATATGTCCTTCCACCTTCACAATATTGTCCTTTTTTTTTTTTTTGGTTTTTTTTTTCTTCTCCTTCACACTAACCTCCTCGCACCAACACACAACCTACTTGTTTGTTTGTGTGGCCCAAGATTTCTTTAGGCTGTGTCCGGACATCCCCTCTCGGGAAATCGTCTTCTTTCCTCTTTTCCTACGACTTCAACTCCGTGGACACATTCCTTTCATTTATTGGAAACTTTAAAATCCGCCGAAGCGAGTGTCCCCTTCGAAACCGGCTCACACATAACCTGCCTCTCCTCTGTCTTCTAGCGCTCCTAGCGGCTGGACGGTAAAGCCTGAATGAACTATAATTCAAATAAAGAATCTTCTTACTTCTTTTTATTTATTTTATTTTTTTTTCTTTCCCTTAATTATATTACATAAGAAGAATAAATATATACATATAGAATTAATTTTCTAAGACCATACTTGAAATATTAAAATTGTGGCCTTTTAATCAAGCCTTTTAGTCTAGGTAAGTCTATCTGTATCTACTCTCCGGTCCCTCATTTGCCTTTACCAATCAATTCCTTTTCATTCCACCACTCTATCACCATCATTATCTCATCTAACTATTTTTGAAGAATAAACTTATGTTACACCGTAACACTCCATTTGAGCAATTTTGATGAAATTTTTGCTGTCACATCGCGGGCATATACATACACTAAATATCCAATTTCAGGTTCGCACGGTTAATGGTTTTTGAGCTAGTCTATTCACACACACACTCAGGGGACCCCAAAACGTGTATTTCCGTTGAAAACCGGAAGTCGAAATTGTTCACGATCGCAATACTTTCCTTACTATATATTTCATATATACGTAAGTGAAAGTAAATAATTAGGCCAAAAAGAAGGGGGATGGAGCCCCCGATCATTCTATAGCAAAATTGCTAAGGGTTTTATTCTAAGTTACTAGTATCACTTTGAAATCTTGATGAATTAACTGCTTCGACCAAAATTATGCAAAAATAAATGTATCCAACTTTATTAAACCAGTAAATAATAAAAAGTATAAAATCATTAAAGGAAACTCTATAATAATCAATAAGGTACTGAAAAGTAACAAAAAAAAAAAAAAAAAAAAATACTCTAAGCTTTAGTAAAGCTGTCCGGGGGGCATTTTCCTCCTGGCCAACTTCTATATTCGCTCTTGATCAACGGATGTGGGAGGAAAGGCTTTGATTGGATTACGGTTAAAGGTTAAAGGTAAAGGTGTAGAATCTTTATCCATCGATCTTCTTTATTCTTGAAATATATTCTTAGCAGATTTCCAATAGAGTTCGGACGAAACCTAAAGCATAATGCATATTGCCCAAAAACATAAGGTAATTCAACATAAAAAAAGTATAAACTGAGAAATTCCAATAAGCCAAATTATACGTATCCAATAACATGACATTATGTTCACGCATTAGCATTGAGTCACGCGATCACAAAAATGAATATTAGTGTGTCCCAAAATACTCCGAAGAATCCTTAGGTCTTAGGGCGTTCACTTCAATGACAAAAGTTTTTACAAGGTGGTTTCGTTAATTTAATTTTACATGAAGATAGCCATTCATATCATTATTTTAATAATTTAAACTTATTATTATATCCAAATATCCAGATCGAAGTGCTCGTTTTGAAAATTAAATCTTAACATGTCTTATTAAAAAAAAAAAGAAAATCCAAATTCTCTTAAAACTAACAATTTATTCATGAACGGAGTCATTATTCGAAGTAAATCATGCTAATGCTTTTTCGTTTTACTTTTCTGAGTCTGCTGGCGTTACAAGAGGTGGCATCCACGCTTTTATCCTCTCACACAGTTTATAGATTTGAGATTTCAATCCATTCTAAAATCAAGTCCAATAAACATTTTTTACTCTTCTTTTTTAACCTAAGACTTCTTGACATATAAGGTAAAGCTGTTTTCTGTAGTGCCCCTTAACTACACTCTCCTCATCACCGTTTAATTGTTATGCTTCTCAACGAACGAAAGTGACATTTACACTTAGAAGAGAGAAACGATGACGAAGACTAAAGGCTACTGAGCACTTAATGGACATACGCTCCAAAATTTAAATTAATTACATAAGACTAATTTACATGACTTTATTTAACTTCTTTGATATGTGGAAATCGAGCTTAGGGGCCCATCCAAATCACCAAATCCTTCTCGGAACCAATCATACAATCCGTACTGCCTAGCATAGAAGTTTAATATATAAACCGGATATAAAATCATTCATAAAGAGCTCTACATTCCCTATGCCACCGAATTGTCCAACCCAGTCTAAATTTCTAAGAAAGTTTAGGCATATTCACTTAAAACGGAGACTTTGCTGCTGAGCTCATAGACTATGAGCACGTAAAAAAAAATCTTCATAATCAGAAGAAAATTTTGTTATCTATTTTTTAAAATCTGTATATCATTGAGAATAAAAGAATTAGAGCATGCCGGTCAAAACACGATACCTATACAAATGGCGGCCCTCTAAAATGGAAAATGTTGGCTTTTTTTCAGTTGTTTGATCATAACTCTAAATCAATTGCACTAAAACAGTAAAAATTACTAATGCTCGAATTCGGTTAAACCACTTGAAATATTTAACTTCAAACGTACCAGGTTTATCCAGAATATTATTACCTTTTATGCCTCTATTATACATAACCTCTTTCACATCCTTTTCCAGCTGCAGATGTAATTAGTTTTTTCGCTTAAAAGATAAAAATTAGCATTTTTTATAGTTGATATAGGTGAAACGATCGAAGGAAGCGTTTTGGTTAGGAGCTTCAGGATGGTGGGGGATGGTTGAGGACCGAGAAAAATGAGGACAATTTCTTTTAGAGGGCAGGGCCCTGAGTGAACTGTGGCACCAGAGATGTATTTATAATTTATTTATTAGAAGCGTTAATGTATTAGATGTATTTATTAGAAGCGAAATTTTACGCCCTTTTGTATTTTTTTTTTACTACGATTTTCAACGCGAAGAATTGTATTCGAGTTTTTTTAAATATTTTAGTGACCGTATAGTATTTTATTTTGCAAGTATGCTGTTGCCTGGTTAATGAGCACGGTACTAGCTGAACTATGGTTTGCTTCGCGTTAGGCAGGCAAGAATACCCCTGTTGTATATAAATTGATATAGTGAAAATTTTGGTGATTGTAGCCCATGAGAAAAAAAAATTATGTTGACAAGCAATTAAAAAAAAACGTTGATTCGTACCAGGTCAGTTGAAGAAGTAAAAATAATTATTGATATTATTTAATTATTGAGTAGAGATTTAAGATTAATGCGAACTCAACAGACCTCACAACTAACCGTCATTAACATGATTGATACTGGGGAAACTGAGATTTTATCAAGTTCATGATGAGTGCAAGAATCGAAATAGTGCTAATTTTACATTTTATTTTAAATGTATTTTTGTATAGGGAAGAAATTCCTATATCGAATCGTGCATATAGGCAGACCTATCGTGAATCGTAGATATAGCAACATCCCTCTCTTGTATGGTAAATTATGTATGAAATTCTATTTCACGGGGCGATAGAAACTCCTATTTGACTCTGCAAACATCTGGTTTTCACCGACGTTTTTCTTTTACATCTCTATTATTAATTGCATATTTTCTTAGAGGCGAAAAAACGAGGACCAACTAAGACTTAATGGATCATAGTCAAACTAATGATGGGATTATCTACTGTGCTACTAAAAATCATATGCGTCTCGCTAAATTTTTGTGAAGTGTGCTTACTTTCTCTTATGTTCCGATCATTCTCTGTATCTATTCTGAGAATAGTTTTAAGACAGAAGAATGAGGATCAATAGTTAGATATCCAATCGCCTTCACCTTTCACCGAAATCCGCCCCCAAACTGTCCACCCCCATCCTTCGATAAATCCCTTTTTATTTGAGGGAAAATATTTTTTAAAGGTCTGAAGACGTTTTTTTTTTTTTTTTTTTTTTTTTTTTTTTATTAAAAAAAGAAAACATCAAACTCAAGCAATAAAATTAAGAAACAAGTTTGATTTTTAGGTTGTTTTATGTTTGAAATTTAGTTCTGATTTACAGAGACATTCTAATCTCGGATTCTAGAAATGTCACCAAAATCTTTCATCGACCTGTTGGTTTCTCAGCTGACAATAAAAAAAGATATTTGGCAAAGGGTTATTAAGAATCGGTTAATTACTTGTAAGTGAAATTAGAGTCGAAGTTTCGCTAGTCACGTAACTATAATATTACGTATACACATAATATTACGTAATACACTATCGGTGTAATTAGTTAGGTATAAAATTTTTTTGATTTTTTGCAACCACTTCTTTGGTTTTATACCAAAACATTTCTTTAGCAGATGAATCTTTCTCATGGACAAGGTTAAAATTATTTCTTTGAAAAATCAAGTGTATTGAAATTCCCATAGTTTGTAATCAGTGGTTTAATTTGAATAAATGATATGTTAAAGTTAGGAAAGCCTGTTTAAGTCCAATTGAGGTTTTATAAACTGTAGTATCTTCACAATAAGTATAATTGTCCCACTGTTAATGAATAAATCTATAATTTATGTAATCTATATAATTAAAGTTGAAATTCTGTTTGTTTGTTCTTTATAGAAATCCATACCTTTTGTCATAAATCCTCCAAATTTCGCTCAGTGGTTCTTTCATACCAGGTGCGAACACCTCTCCATATTAAAATTTCATAACTTCAACCAATCTCGGGGTATATGCTTTATTGTTATAAAAATCGTTTTGATCTCGCTTTACATTGGTTTTTACGAAATCGACCGCTTGAGTCGATAAAAGTCACTTTGTATATTTAAACAATGAAATTATCCGGGTGAAAGCGGTATATACAGCTAGTATAAGATACTTTTATGTTATATAAGTATTGAACATTCCCGTATTGCGACAATATTCTGTTGCAGAGGTATGAATGAAGGAATAATAGTGCTTGTAAGATTGTAAGGTCTAGAGTAAAGTAAACGTAAACACCTTCTTATTGTTTCTCGTCCGAAATCATAAACGGACGGGGTTTATTTTATAGTAATCTCTACTGGCGTTATTCTTTCAATTGCGAAATCTTTTTATTTATAAATTATAATAGCAACAAACAGAATTAATGAACTTTTTATAACTTTTGCCGGCTTCGAAGGATCGGATCTACCGATTTAGCCCGCCTACGAAATCCATAACGTACAAGGCTCTTGAACCCCAGTAAACAAACTCCGCCATGGGATCTCCTTACGACATCGCGTGAGCAATAAATTGTAATGCGTGAAGAAATACCTTTCTTGGATTTGAGCTGGCTCAGGTGAATAGAGTACATCCATCAGGCAGGATCCTCCTCGCACGGTCTGTCATCTGCCTGGTACCGGTTCTATCACCATTAATTATCGGAAGACCCCTAATCAATAGCACCTCTCACCTCGACTTCACATACAGGCCGGATATCGCGTGCTTTGTATTCGATTCTCTGTCGGTTTCTTAAGCCCCACTAGGAGATGACTCGGTAATCGGTCTTATTCATTCTTAGGATAACAATCATTGGACGTGAATCAAATCAGTGATGACATATGTTGAAGATATATTTGGAAGATATATACTCGTATATATAAAGAATTTTCAGCTATTTCACACACAATAATAGGGAATCGAAAAATGATTTAACCTTACATTTACCAAAGTTGCTAGTTTTCGAATTATGCCCGAATAACTCAATTTAATGGGGTCACCTGTGGTGAACCTAAGGTCGCGAGTTCGCGTCCCGAGGCGGCCCTAGGATTTTTTAATGGGGGTTAAAAATCCTTGTCCATGCCGTTCCTCGGATAGGACGTAAAATGGAGGTCCCTAGCCTTTACGATGGCAGGTACTCTTTAAAGATCCCTATCCTAATTATACCAGGATAGGCAAAATTTAGGACTCCCACTGCAGCATCGCCTGATTAGCCTCAGTGGCATAAAGTGACGTTAAAACAAACAAACAACTCAATTTAATCAACTTCCGGGCAACATTTTATGTTTTCATTTCCGTATGAACTGAAAACAAAACTGTAAGAACTGAACCGTATGAACATACCATCCACGGACTATTGTGAGCATTTTAAAAGAAAAATAAGCCAAATCCGTCCAGCCGTTCTCAAGTGATGCCGTTACCAACGAACATCATATTTTTATTCTATCGATAGTGGGAACGATTGGGAACGGGAAATTAATGAAATTAAAATTTTCTCTTTTTTTCTTCTAGTCGAAAATACTTTAAACATTACTCTCGCATAAAATCGATAGCGTCAAAACAAGTGAAATCCACCTTAAAATAGCATTTAAAAGTCAGCTTTCAAGTCAAAATCTGCTAAACCCAAAGTTTCACATTCATAACATAAACCCTCTAAAGCACCGTGATATAGATCAGCGGGCTTCAAGTCCTGGATTTTCTAAACCAATAATATTTTATTGCTATGTAATATTCTCATTCCTCGTCACACCTACAAAAAGAAGCTTGTTAGGGCAATGAAGAAGAAAATTATTCTTACAATAAATATCCAAAAAAATGCTTTTGTTAGATTTTTATTATTGTAAAAATGTTAATTTTGTATGGAAATATGAAAATACTTTTTTTTTTAAATTCTACAACTTCTTTTAAATAGATTTTAGAATCAAAGCTTCATAAATCCAACTTTCAAAATGTTTTTTTGATGCCTTTTTTATAAGTCAAAAAGTAAGCCTTAAAGAGCCTATATTTATTTCTGCCATAATCTTTGAAATCTATTTCCTAAAACTAAATTTTCATGCTTCTTAATATCCTAAAAAAAATGGACTTTGTTTACAGGTTTTCATTATAAACGCTTCATATGTTATTATGCAAGTTACTGAGTAGGGAGTATTGCTGTCCACAATATATGGAGGGTTTCTTCTTATCATCTCGAGAAACCTTTTTTTTTTGTTTTACATTAATTTTAATTCTAATCGCAATGAATGCTATTGCGTAGGTTTCTAATAGAATATTGAGATGTCCTTATTAAATCTGAATTGTGGCGCGATGAACCTGAGATGGAAGGAAGTGTAGTTTTTCAGATTGCAAATTTTTTTTTTCTGATACAAGAAAAAAAATGGAATATTTCTACGCTCTTCACTGAGTTATAAATAGTTTTCAATTTTTTAGACTTATGAATTCTTGTTCCATAAAATAATAACTAATTATAAACAATGTTCGTGATTTCTATCACGCTGAATAACAATTAAGTGTGGATAGAAAACAAACTTAATATTATTAATACATTATAAATGTTACAAATAAAAAAAAGATGTTTCATATGCATATTTCGGTCCGACCACGGTCGATTTTCTAAAAGTAAATAAATCCAGCAAGTAGAGTGACGCTGAAATACGGGGTTATTTCTGGAAAATATTGATCCGGCTAGAGCCATTCCTACATGAGCTGACAAACAAAAGCTCTTCAGTGGTAATATGTAGCTTATCTTAGTTTCGCAGTTAGTCAGCATAGCACTGCTTTTCAACTTCTAATGCGTCCACTATTTTTAAAACTAAAAAAGAACTAACATTCCCATTTTTGTTTCCGTAACTTTTAAATGTAAAGCAATAGTACAATATATGGACGAATAACACAAAGGAATGAATTAAAAAATATAATTTAACATGGCGTCTTACTCAGTTATTAATTTAAATATAATCTCATCTTTATTGTCAATTTCGAAAAGCGGTTTTTTTCTTTTGAGTTGACCAAAATATCATTATTACTACCTAGACAGAATCCTGAAAATATCGAGGGGTTAGTACATAGGCTGTTTGAAGACCGAATTGTTTAGCGTGATTCCGATCCCAATTGAGGGAACTCGGAGACCACAATTTTGAGTGAGCGAAACGAGCGGATAACGCTAATTAAGATTCAGATTTAAATGAAAAACCACACGATGAATGTTTGCAAGGGCCGTAAATATCGATCTGAATAAAGGGAAATTAAACGCAAGAAAACATTGACAGTATTCGGCTATTCTCGTAAATTTGTCTGATATGGGATCTTGGCCCATACATGAAAGAAATAAAATTCTGCGATCATTCTTTCTAATAAAACAAGTCAGAGGTTTCTTTATAGAAGTATTATAAACAAACTAAATATTATAAATAATAAGATAAAATTAAGATTCTAATCATACTTTATCGAAAGGGTATGGGTCTGCTTATATTCATGCTCATTTTTATAAGGCGAAATATTTTTGTCCACCACATAAAGTCACACGTTGAAAAATCATGCATTTGCATAAACTAAAATCAAAAAAATTGTTTTTCAAAGTTTTAACATTTTTGTTTTGTATTTTATGGTTTTATTTTCAAATGTGTTTTTCTATATGTTAAGACTATGATGGGATTTTAAATAAGTATCTTCCTAACTTGCGAATATAAGCGAGGCCGATATTTCAATTAACTTGTAGTAGCATGTAGTAACATAATGTAGTAACATACTTACTAGTATTTTTTATCTCGGGTATTAGTATATATTAAAAGGTTAAATGAAATAACGTAGACAATAATATGTTTTTTCATTTAATATATTTTTAGTTTAAAGTAATGTCCATAAACATTATGAAAGTCCATTTTATTTCAATTATTTTTCTTTATTAACCAAAAATAGAAGCTCTCGGCGTCTCAAGAGTCATATTCATCTATAATAATAAAAATATTTTAATTAGGGAAAGAAAACATACACATTGCCAAGGGAAAAAAAAATATAATTTTCACTTGTAAGTACTGATTTAAAATTAATTTCCCATAGAATAAAATTTAAAAATGCTAAGCAATATAATTACCATGTTGTAATGTTTTTAGAACATAGGTCTAAATTTTTAGCTATATATTTCTTTATGTATTTCGTAAAAATATGACCATTTAGATTTAGTTTATTCATAAATCATGATGTTTATGAATATATCTTTATACTTCATAAGGCGAAAACTCTCTTTTTTCCCGTGACAATGATCTTTTTCTACCCAATTTAATTATTCTTATTTTTATAGATGAATATGGCGTATGAGACGCCGAAAGCTTCTATTATTGGTAATTGAAGATTTGTTTAAAAAATGACATGGACTATGTCAAAGCGTAAATACCTAACTTTAATACAAATCTTTTTTTTTATAGCTTTTTTCTTCAATAAAATATTGTAGTACAGTACAATAAAATTCTGATAAAAAAGTAGCACAGCGAGGAGGAGGACGAGACAAAAGGGCTCATTTTCCACAATAATAAAATCTGATATAAAATTTTTATTATCGTTTCCTTTAAACCTAATGCATGAGGCATGATTTGGTGCATCCTTTGGTAGGGGTAAGGGGGAGATAAAAAATGATCGTTTTATTAGATGAAAATTTTTACCGTGAACCTGGATATAAAGTTACAATGGAAGAGATAATTGAAACCAAACAGGGCCAGAAAAAAAAGAAAAATTACTTTGAGGAAAACACGAAAAATTTTTAAATAATTTGGGAAATATTATTACCAAAATTCTGTTATAGAACTAAACTAATCGAGGAATAATCGCAAGAGAATGGGGAGCTTTGAAGTAAGGACGGGAGGAGCACGTACTGGGAGCTCGCCTTAAACCTGTACGTGCCTTCATGTGAGACACCTGTGGGCGCAATACCTCTGGGAATTCCAAAGAACAATATTATGATGGATGCTACAATCACTGTGGTCTGTTGATAATTCATAGAGGGAAGCTATAATATATATTTATTTTTCTGTAATATATAAGAAACGCCTCGTAATATTTATTAATATATGGACAAGATAATATCAAATTTCTGGTGGATCCGATATCCAATAAAACCTACTGGCGTTTCCAGACACGGACGAACTGGAAGGCCAACCGGCATTAATGTAAATTGGAATGTAAATAACTATAAAAAATTAGTTAAGAGCATGTAAATTTCCTAAACTAAGGGGTTAACCAATCCCTCAACCCCCCCCCCACGATAAGGGGGCCCCGCTATATCTTATCGCCAATGACCCCGCAAAGTCTTATCACCCAGGGCTCCGCCAAGTCTGGAACCGACACTGATAAAACCCTAAAGTATTACAGAATACTCTATTTGCAGAATAAGAGAGGGGGTGATCATTTTTATTTATGTATACTTAAAACAATAACACTTCTGCTAAGTCACTAATGGGAATGGCCTATTTTGTTAGGTCACGTGACAGTATCGCGAAATCCCATCGCGTCCTTTTTCAGTTAAAATCAAGGCCTTGATTATCTTCATTAAATCGCATCTTTCGACTTCGGCTCGCTCTGAAGAGATAGTTTAAGTCCCAAAGGTCCTTTACTTGTGGGTTCGACACCACAATAAAGGCTCCGAAAACGCAAGGCCCAGAAGTGATATACGTCTAGTTACACCCAGAGTTACACCCACAGCGTAAAGATTGTTGGGCACAACCTAAAAATATTTTTCAATTTGTTTGCGCATTAGTAGCACTTAGTAGGTGACACCTTCATGAATAATTTTAAATATTGCTAAACACGCAAAGTGCTAAATGGACGAATAAATGTGCTAAAAATCTGCAAAGTCGTGTGCGTAAAAATTAAAGACGAAATTTAAAGCTTAAAGCTGCAACGATTATACATAAATAAGGTATTATTTATTCATGTCGCTGCTCAGGGTGTATTGTGACACAACTTCGAAACCTGAATTTTGATTTTAAAATTAATTTTATTGCGTTGTTGGGATCGAAAATGTATTTACAAGATGTTTCTAAATCGGCATAAGTGCATTTTAAAATTTGCCACTGAGTGAATCTATGGCTAAATCTAAAATAACAAATTAGATTTAATTATTTTTATTTGTAGGGTCACATATCCATATTTGCAGTTTGGTATTTATATTTCCAGATCAGGGATATGAACTTATTATTAATAGTAATGATAATAACTATCATTGTCAAAGAAGAAGGTGACATATTTTCGCTCATCGCTTAACGAAACATCTAAATTATATTAGTTCCCAGCCTAAATACTAGACAACATTAGAGACTTGGGGTCCACAAGGGAACAGAGTAGAGCCCTATGCAAATATATGCAATGAATTCATGTATTCAGTTTTATAATGCTCTCCCTGGATAGTGGGGGGGGGGGGCATCCTTCACGACCGTTTTAAGCTTTCTTGTAACTCACAGACTAATATGCCACTACTATAGCAAAGGTGACGCATCATTGAGATATATAATGCGTGCTTTGAATAAGTTAGCTATTTAATTTTTAAAAAAAATACTCTCAACACAATATTATATTAATAAGAAGTTTGTATGTGGGATAAAAATGTTTTCCACTAAACTAATTAGTTGATTTTAATGCGAACCTCATGTCCCTAAATTTAATATTCATTACAATGATTTGCATTAGACTAATTAATGCGTATTAGCAGAAATGACATTTTCATACCACATGAAATGACCCTGAATATCCCAACGAATAATACTCAACGCCAATAGTCACAGCATGATCCTGCAGTAAATTAATCTAAGGATGTCAAAGTGCACTTTTTAATAATTATTTTTAATTAATCACCTTTTTATAGCAATTAATTTTTTTAATTTAATTATTCCTGTAGAATCTTATAATCTTGTCTTAAAAAGAAAAAACTAAAAATCTCCGAAGAAAAGGAATATTTGGAAAACAGTAAGTTTGGAGAACAGATCTTTTCCCGTTTATTGTAATTTTTTACAATCAACAGCTTTGGAAACAAAATTCGTTTATATCCTTAAACAGAGAGTCTTAGATTCATAAGACTTATTCTTCTTAAAAATCACATAAAAGTTACATGTTAACTTTGACTTATATATTCACTTATTTTTTTATATTTATAGAAGTTCTTTTTTTTACTATTAATATTTGTTCATAATTGTTTTTATGACAACCAGTGACATTGTAATAATCGTGAAGAAACTTAAAATGTTATGATAACAGTTTCCATTATTTTTCCAATAGACCTTTTCTTTTTTAGTGGACATATTTCCCAGTATTTTTCTGCCCATAGGACACAAAGAGTACTTTAAAAAAATAACCAATTGAAAATTTTCTAAAGAATACTTGATGTTTAGGTAGTTGGCAATACATTTTTTAAAAAAGTAAAAAGCCTTGATTATGCTTTTATTCGGAAGGCATGTTTAATGGCGGTCTCAAGCCTATGCGATGTCAGGTACTTGTTAAAGATCCCAATTCTGATTATACCTCGATAGAAAAAAATTAGAACTCCCAATGTTCCATCGCCCGATAAGCCATAGTTGCATGAAGAGACTTGATAACTATTTATTAGCTATTGAATCGAAATGAAACTGCTATAGATTAATGTGGTGCAGTTACAGTGGGAATGTCGGACGCACGGCCTCAACCATATACACGGCGGGATAGTTCATAAAGTGTCATAAATAAAGTTCGGGAGGCTGCCAAGAGACATCGAATGCCATTTAAACTTTCACCAGAAACTCGCGGAACACCCCGGGACAGCCCTCGCTCCGGAGGAGGGCGACCAAATCAGGGCCAGATCGATGAAGCCACTTACGGCAATAAGTGTTACTTAGTCTCATCCGTTTACTGCTCGGCAAAGAGAATCCTTTTCAAGTGCCCGAGTAAGGCTTCGCGTAAAGTAGTTGCTTAGCACCCTATCGGGCAGTGAAACAATGGGTAAACAAATCCAAGTTAGGTAAGGCGTTTAATTCTTAAGCGTGGATAAAACAAAAGAAGAGTATATCCCAGTCAAGATCCTTCTATTACTCCTCATTTCGGGAGGCCGTGGACTCATTTATCATACAGCGCCGGTGGTATTTCCGTGTAAAAAAATTTAAAATTAAAAAACTGAACAATTCCGTTAGGTACTTTGAAGAAATATTCAATGTATTGATAGTATAAATCGACACATATTAATGCAGCTACTTGTAATATAATAACGAGTTCCTAAAAAACAACAACCCCAAAACAATATTGAAAAATAAATACCTATTCTGTATTCACTTTGTCATAACATACTTATGGACTAAATCTTAACTGTCCAAATATATTTTTGGTCCTAATTTATAATTTTATTTATTAATAAGTTTTTTTTTATAATAAATAAATAAGAAAACATAAACAAAAATAAACAATATTAATTTCACTCTTTGATTGAATAAATGTTTATTTTACATATAAAAAAATCTTAATAATGCTTAATGTTCAATCTATCATGTAAATAATTATGTCATTTTTTATGCGATTGATATCAAAGGAGAATTATGAAGAAAAATGGGACTTAAATTTGCAAAGAATTTTATATAGTTATTAAATGGAATTCATGCCGGATACGAATTCTAGGGGGCATTTTGTTATGATTTAGACTTTAGGGGAAAATTAAAGAAATAAAAGATATCCTGGATGAAGTTCCACTTTGATAAACTCCTCTCGGTAAAATACTTATGGGTGTTAGGATAACTAATCTTGAGTCGAATATCATTACATATTTAAAATTATCGTAATAATTAATTCCTAGATTCGATTAAAACTAATTAAGGGTCGTAGGAGTTTATAAGGAATCAGAGTTCATTAAGCAAGAATATAATTCAACTAGGATCAAGCACCACGGTCAGTTTTTTCTTCCCATTGAGGGTACCCACAATACAGAATAATTGGATAGAATACTACTGCACAACATACAAAAACCACATTATACAGAATACCTGATTAATAATTGCTTCTGTTGGCATTATTCGAATACAGGCGTGGAGATTCTGGTCATTCTGTTAACTCTAACATAAGAATTTTTCCTACTACTTGATCTGAACCCAGACTTCTTTATCACTATCAAGGCGCTCTTGCCACTTAAGCTACCTGGCACACATCCCGGTCAAGTCAATCCTTTCTATTCACTCTTTATTACTCTCTCACTCTTTCTCGTCATTCACTTTTCTCTTCTTATAAAACATATTTTAAAGTTATAACAACAATAGTCATGTTATCATGACAAGAGAAATAATTGGATAATTTTGGTGATATTTTTAGCAAGTAATAACAAAATCTTAAAATCCTACTCAAGGCCTAAACCATTGGGAATTCTTATAACTAAAATAAAAATAAATAAATGAAAAGAATTCCCATTTATGAAAATTAAAAAAAAAAAAAAAAGTGAAGGAAAACTGGAACATCGCGAAAGGACCTCTGATACGGATGGCTACTGGATTCCTTTACTAATCGATTTGCAACACTTTGTCAGCGATTTGGTTAACATCAATCGCTCACAGTCGAGCGGAGCTGCATTAATCAGAGAATCCAAACTCCTGTTAACGACAGTTAGGAACTCCGGAGTGCCTCCCTTCCCTCCGCGTCCGGATAGAAAATAACATCCCGTATCGATTTAACGCCTCATTTCTAAACGATCCAATCCATTATTATGAATGAACGGTACACCTACTTTCTTCTGAATTGACACGGTAGTGATTTATACCGAATTGATCAGAAACACTTATATTTTATAGGTTGTTTTTTTCCAGTAACTACATTTATTAATGGGTGCGGTAGGGGTTTGACAAAAACAAAATTGATATGTTTTATAATATAACAAGAAATCCGAGCCGTCATTTATTTTTAGAACACACGAGAAAAAAAGGAAAAACAAAAAAAAAAAAATTAATTAAAAGAAGGATAATGAATGCCACAACCAGTCCTACACGCCGTTAGAGTGCCCGCAATTCGAGAAATACATACAAGAAAAATCTGGTCTTTCTGATACATTAAAAGAAATTAAGGAAGACAGCGAAGAGTGAGTCACAACTATATTCTAATATCTAAAAATTACCAAATATGTTAAAATGATATGAACTAATATTAGGCACTAATGACCTTTTGGGTTAGAGGCGGCATGACAAATTAAATATTTATATGCCGATTTGAGTATAATTTTATGAAACCGTACAAATTGACAAGTTTCAGCTATAAAATTAGAAGAATAAAGAACTCAAAGTATATTAGATTATCGGTATATTGAAATGAGATATAATGCAACTGCTAAAAATAAGTTTAACTTGTGGCGGAGTGGTTAAGAACTAAATCGTATCATGATGGGTTGCGAATTAATGTTACTGACTTGAAATATTTGTTTTATCAGTTTGTTCGTTTTACGTCACTTTATGCCACTTAGGCTAATCGGACGATGCTACAGTGGGAGTCCTAAATTTTGCCTATCAAAGAATTGTTTTATCAGCTTCTTATTAAATTCATATTTTTGAATTAGTTAATTTAATTAGAAATTAGCAAATTTAAAGTTATAACTCTTATGTTATAAGGTACGCTACAAAAAGTATCAAATGTTGTTCAAGTTATACCTACATAACTTTTTTGTAATGTGTTTAAAATATATAATTGAATTGAAATATAATATTGAATATTGTAATATTAAACAAGCAAAAAACTGTTTGTCTAAAAACGTAAGTGAAGTACACTAATAAAATATGAAGTTGATATTTAATATAATTTCGAAATATTAAAAAAAATAAAAATAAAAATACTAACAAAGGTAATTCGGACTAGATTTAAAGTAAAAACACCATAAAAACGTCTCTTTCAACACAAGTACATATTTTAAGCATCGAAAAGCACGTCTCGATTTCTGATCACGTGCTTTGAAATGTGCGTTGCTTTAAGCGTCCCATTTCATCTGCCTAATTCTTTCTTATCCAGTCAATTCCACGTGCATTTCTATGCTTTACTCAATGACCATTTTTTATTATAACTCTAAAAAAAATCTTATCACAAAAAATAGTTTTTTATTTCATAATCATACTTTGAACAGGCAACCGCATACCGCACTTCCAACTCAAACTGATTAGAAGTTTTATCCATATTAAATTTTCTTTACCTAAGTTATCAAAGTCTTCACAATTCCACGCCAGACATTCTAAAGGCCTAGTGATTCTGTTTCTAGACCCGTATACTACTTTCCATGAATCATATCCTCTATCGCGGAAATATCTTCATTCATAATTTAATATTTTATTCAAATTCGGAATGATTAACTAACCATACGAATCAGGAAGGTCAGTCCAAGATTGCTTCAACCTTTTGAGGAATTGGATTTAAAAAGAACGATTTATAACGGAGTTGTAAGATAGGGTCACGAAGGCGTCAAATCGATTTCGTTCCGACGGGCTAACTTTTGGTATCGCTTTTCTGCACGCTTTCATTTAAAAGTCCGATTACTTTCTCTTCCTTGGCTATCAGTTCGGCCAGCTTGCTCCCCCTCAGCAACAAAATTAATTTGCCAAAGACATTATTGATAATAATACTGATCATTACAATAATACTGAATAGCACGTTCCAGTCTGCCGGTGCCCATTCTGTTGTATTAAAATTATTTGAGAAAACTATTCACCAATACAGAAGTGTCAGTTCGTCAGATTTTTTCATTCTCTACGCAATGCTAAAGTCCTGTGATAAAAACTACGGCGAGAAATGTTTTTCAAATCCTTACAAGTATATAAGGGACTTGGTCAGAGCAAAGAGAAGAGCTCGTAAGGTGTGGCAGATTAACAGACTACCATCAGACAGAAAAACTTTTAACATACTAAATAATGAACTCAAAAGACAAATCCAAAATTTCAATAGAACAAACTATGATACTTACTTAACAAACTTATCGACGGACGATGGGAGTTTGTGGAAGCATACTAAGAATTTGTTAAAGCATCGAGAGGTGTCAGTACCCTGCGAAAAGAAGATGGTTCGTGGGCAGTGTCGGATAGAGAAAAGTCTGAACTGTTTGCCGATCACCTTTCCACAGTATTTACTCCACTCACTGACTTCACAGAGAACATGAACCTTTTGAACTTGACACTCTGGAAATACCTTTACAATTGACACCACCCCCTCATTCTTTTACTCCTTCACAAGTAGCACAACACATCAGACACCTACCCAAAGCCCCGTTTTGTGACCCACATTGCCACCTCCCCCAAAATATTCTTCTAATTATAATTAAAAAGGAACTAGTTATGGAGTTTCCACGCGACTTTTGGTCTTCCAGTTTCTCCAGATTCCATACACTGTATCTTCCTACCTCCATGAACATTCTTCGATACAAGAGTAGTTATCTCTGCAAGTACTCTTGTGTCGAATAATATTCACATCTTTCTGAATCCATTCACTTTGTTCCTATCTTACTTCCTTTGATTGGAACTAAAATCCATTGTAATATTTTTTCTCAAAATGAAATGTCCCTTTCATTTTAGGTCTAAACCAAGTCTAAAATTTATATCAAATTTATAATATAAAAATTTTGACAACATTCATCCAAATGAAAAACTATTAAATTGTGTAAATTTATTTATTTATTTTTCCTCAACAATAAATCATATCACTTCCATATATTTCAATGATTATGAATGCTACCGTAACCTTCCATAGCACACAGAGTGCTTCAGCTCGACCTCGTGAAGTTACTGAAACATTGTTCTTACAATTATTTTTTTTTCTAATACAACGGTACATTGATATAATTATAAACGATTGATATAATTATAAACGAATTTCAAGCATCGCAAATGAAAAATGCGCAGGTCAAAAGACATAAAATATCGGAAGCACATACATAATATAACATTCTCAAAGCACATACATAATAAAACATTCTCAAAGCACATACATAATATAACATTCTATTTGCATATGATAAAAATATCGAGTGATAAATAATAAGTATAATTTAATCATTTTGTTACAGGTAATGTCGCGGTCAAGCGAGGATAGAGCCTCGAGAGAAGAAAACGGCACTTAGTCAGATCAAGGTAAATATATTTGTTTAATTTAAAATATATTTATATATAAAGCTTTGTTATAGAATAATTATAATATTCCAAGCTATTTATTAAATTATAAGATGCACTTATCATTAAAACTATCTAATTCATTCCTACTTTACATTCAAAATATAAAACACAGTTTAAGAAATGATCAGTAACAAACTTTGACAGTTTTGTTTATAATTCTAAACCAAAAAAATGATTCGTTCGTACAGCTTATTTTTATTTTTTTTAATTTTACATGTACCGTTATCAATTTACTTAAAATGCTTATAACGGGGGCATCAGATATTTTTAGACATACAGCTTCACTAAGGTTTAATTTGCAGACAACTTTTGAAGTATATTTAAGGTACATTGAACATAACAAGCAAATTGAACATCTACACCAAAGTTTAAAGCGAAGTTTTGAATGCCGTTTTCTCAGTTTTAATTCGATTAATTACACAGCGCTTAGAAAAGTAAGTTATCAGAGACCATCTACATTTTTCGGCCTGGTCTTCGGTATTTACTAATCATGGTTATGAAATATTAAACTATGGAGTTTCCTATCACATTTCAAGGAGATGGATAGTTGTAGGTAAGGACATGAAAAAAAAGACCGTTTACTATTTATCGTAGCCAGAATTATGTACCATCAAGTTGTTTTTTTTTTTTTTGCTTTCTTCGTTGAAAAAAGTTAATTGAAAAATGACGTACCGAAGATATTGGAAAATTGGAAAAACAAAAATATCGTAATCAGTAAAACACTTTTTCAACATGTTCTAGTTTTTTATAGCTCAATAGCACCCTGATAATAACTGAAGCGTATGTTAGATTAAGCTTTTTCTTTAAATGTTTCTACCACTCAATTAATTTGAAAAATGAAAATAAAGTGTTTTTCAATCATAAATATTTAATCAACACAATGCCTTATCATCTGAATTATAGATTGAAATAGTTACAGATTGTTCATTTTTTTCATATCTTCCTGCCACGATCCCGTTAACAAAAACGAGGTTGCCATAACAAGATAATGCAGACGAGACGTGGAACATAAACCACTCCGGACCGACCCCGAATTTTCCCCTCTGTTGGAAAACCCTTTTTCCCGAAATAATTTATGATGCATCGAGCTGAGCTTTCCCCTCGGCCGTGTGGAGTGATCCTATCCATCATCCACGCTCTGCTTTAATTTATGTGTCCTTCCACGAAACCACATGAAGAAAGTCCTTCAAAAAAATAGTAATATTTCAAAAAAGAAATGAAGTTTTCAAAACAGCCATTAATGATTACTTTTAACTTATATTGTGTCATTGACAAATAACTAAGAGAAAACTCATTCTTTACCAGTTCGAGTATTGCAGTTCACAACAGGTCATTTCTGTGCTAATGTTCCTATAATAATTTGTTTTCTTAGTTTCCTTCTGTTGGTATTATCAACGAATATCATCACCTTATTCACACTACAAATTAATAATCATAACAAGCTATGTTGGATTTTTTTAAAAAGAAAATATATAAACATGCCAACAATATTGTCATAACTATGTGAAAACAACTGTTTTGAAAATAGTAAATCTATTGGTAAGTTACGATATAATTACTAACTATTGCCAATATAAAAAAATAGTATTGTTCACGAGTATAACTGAATTTTATTTATTTATTTATTTTTATTAAATAAAAAATAATGTTACGTTTACTTCAAACGCAATAATAACTATTTTATTAGAAATTATTAACTAGTGTAAGTCTGATCGTTAGTTCTTTAAAGTACATTAACCATAGCTTTTGTTTATTTAATAAATAGGTGTAATGGTAAAAATACCATCAATACAGTAATATACATCTAAATGAATAACTCTCACGATACGATGCACACACCTGTAAATTTCAGGTGGAAGCTAATGGCGAAATTAGTTCGTGCGAAGCGGGCATCAGACCTCATCAGATAAAAGACCAGAACTGACAGAGCACACATAATCGTACAAAAAGAATCATAAATCTAAAAAAAAATTAAGTTTGTGAATTTATTTAATTTACAACAGTAGATAGTTATTGTCAATAACGATAGGACAAAGTATAGCAATTAACGAACAATACTTTTCCTATTATTCCTCCGCTAGAATTTTGCATTGTCCACACAATAATATTCTATAATAAGCAATGCTGTTAAAAGTTATATTTTTTTAAAATTCTTTTACAATTTTAAAATGTTTTAATCATTATGGGAAGCTCGATTTTGGAAAAATAATTAAAAATATTATAGAAAACATAACAACGAATGAGAGAAGAACAATTTTTTTTTCTGAGAAATCTCAACTCTAACTTATCAAAATTAAGTATAAATACCACACGGTTTTGCTCATTCATCAAAAACGAAAATTAAATATCACAAACCCTACAAACGACAATAATCAAAACTCCTATCACTAAACTTCTTCCTATGCTCAAAGGAATGAAAGTACACAGGAATGAAAAAAATGGACCCTGCAATGCCAAACTATTTGTGTCTTATGAGTGGTTAATTAATGACTCTCATAAGATTAAATAAATGAGCGTGCTAACAACAGGTATTCTAAAATTCGGTAAAATCAGATAAACCGGTAATAAATTTCCAAAACCTATCCCTAACGACATATGTTATATATAGCGTAGGAGGACGACATGCGTTTTTTTTTTTTTTTTTTTCGTTTTTTTTTAAATAACGAATTTCATTTTTTTCGTTATTTTTTTCAACATCGGATGAACTGTAAAGAGTTAATAATTAACCCCTTTTAGCCCTATTTTTCCCGGATTTTAATACTTAATCTGCTATATCCAGGATCCATCAAATGAAAGAAAGAAAAAATCGTAATAGCAATTTTGAATTTATAAATGGAGTAACTAACACAATTAGGTTTTATATATCTATAATTTGCCAAAAACTAAAACTAATAAAACATATTGAATGTCAAAGACCTGACTAAGATTATTCAATAAAAATATAAAATTAATCTTTCCAAGTATGTATTTTGCAGCCAGGCGCAGATATTAAAATACAGTAAAACATCTTTCAAATAAACATAAAACATTCAATGTTTACTCAAATTTGATTATTGTATTATATGTATACACATTAATTTACACAAGATGTGAAAAGATTAACTTAAAAATCAATGCAAACGTCTAAAATAATTGCAGGTACATATATATGTATTGCCTAAAGTGCATTGTTAAGTAAGACAATAAACCTAGGGTCTTTGGAACCTGGCTTTCGTGCCCTACTTTCCGAAAGGGCTCAACTGCCTTTTTATGAAGATGAAACCGCTTCATTACCACTAATGGACTCGTTCTAGAAATGCTTTCGGAAATGGATCCACCACAATTGTCTCCATGATAAGCGGAACGTGAGTACGCCTCATGTAACATTAAAAAGGGCTTTACATTGAACCATTGTTTCTGACAAGGAAAAAAAAAATAATAAAAAAAAAAAATACAATCAGGAGATAGCTTGTATTTAAATAGCAACTTAGCATTATATATTAAGTCTTTTTTTAAATATTAGGGTAATTCTCCCATTTGATACGAATTTGGAGTTTATTTTCCTATAAAAAAAAGATACATTTTTAAATTTTTTTTTTTTCGTGAATCTCTTCAACATAGTCTCCTGATGATTCTCGCAAAGAATCGTTTCATAGAAGTTCGTCATTCAAGAGATAAACGATGATGATTGAAATCATGGGAGTGAGGGAATTAGGTAACGAGTGAGGGAATTAGATAATGATCAAAATTCAACTTGTATAAATTTTATTCTCACATTATGACTATCACATTAAGTATTTACAAACAAATCACATTGGACATTAGGTGTCACACAATATTCTCTTACTATAAACTCAATAAACGAAGACGAACACTAGAACAGATACTGCATGGGTATCGATTCTCGATATATCGGAATTATCGATATTTTGGTTTACAGAACCCTATATTTTTTATCGATATTCTAAAATTAAGATGTTTATGATATCGATATTTTAGTTTTGATATTTTTTTCAAATATACGTATTTAAGATAACCAATTAGATTTTTTTTTTTCATTCTTAGTAAGTCTTTAATTGAACTCTTATCTCACACTAATATATATATTGGTATTATTACTATATTAGTATTACTTAAGGTTGCATGATTAACAAAAAAATAGATGAACAAAACTAATTGATGAAAACAAACAATTTAAAATTTTCATTAAAAATTTCGGCTTCCGCACTTACCATTCGACGACGCATCAACTACACAGAGTTACTGACTACATTGCAGGAGCTCTAGAACAAAAACTATATGCAACTGGAGTATTTTTGGACGTTGCTCAAGCGTTTGACAAAGTCTGGCACGAAGGTCTTCTCTTTAAACTAAAGACCATATTACCTTCCACTTATTATCTGATTCTTCAATCTTTCCTTTTCGATAGATTTTTCTCCGTCCGGCAGGGTTCGGAAATTTCTTCAATTTATCCAGTCTTGGCGGGAGTACCCCAAGGCTCAATACTAGCACCTCTACTCTACATCGTTTACACGCACGACATACCTATTAACAACGAGACATTGACTGCAACTTACGCTGATGATACTGCAATTATCACGAAATATCAGGACCCAACACAGGCTTCATTCACATTACAACATCACTTATACAAATTACACGACTGGTTTCAATTATGGAAAATTAAACTCAATCATGACAAATCAAAACACATCACATTCACTCTTAGAAAAAAAACCTGCCCCCTGTTCATATAGACAACCACCAAATTCCACAGACGGACTCAGTACACTATCTCGGACTCCTTTTCGACAGAAGAATGACATGGGGCCCACATGTCAAAATGAAAAAAAGGACTCTTGACAAAAGACTCAAACTTCTCTACCCGCTACTTTCTAAATCGTCAAAACTGAAACTGGAACAAAAAGTAAATACGTACACTTACTTACTAAAGCCCATATGGACATATTCCTCACAGATATTCGGCATTGCTAAAAAGACTCACTTACAAAAACTTCAAACTTTTCAATCAAAATTGTTACGACTCATCACAAAATCACCCTGGTACGTGACTAACAAAACTTTACATACAGACCTCCAAATACCAACAGTCGACCAGCACATAACGACGCTATACAAAAGATTTTTTAATAATTTAAACGGACACCCAAATAGTCTAATCAGTAGTATGGCTGAAGTACGGATGGATACGAGAAGACTAAAAAGGCGCTGGATGAGAGATCTGCTCTCTTAGACAGCCGAGGTAATTGAATCAAGCCAGGAAGGGGGTGCTGTTGGGTGCTTTCCCTCCTCATGCCTGACATGTCATCATTTCCCAATACCGTCATCTCATTCGCTGATTGTCAGCACCTTGCTGACAGGTGCGAATCAATTATTGAAGTCAAAAAAAAAAAAAAAAAAAATTTCAAAACTTTGCCTCATCTCCTCACGTACTTACTAATTCCCTCACTATTTGTGAAATGAGGGAATTTGGTATGAGGGAATTAGATTCTGGAAGTTAACCAAAGGTAACACATTTCATGCAATGAACAACAACAATATTTTATGGGAATTCTAAAGTTCCTTTCAAGTCTTACAAAATAATGGAATAAAAATACGAAATCTTTCTTACCTTTGTTGAAATATCAGAAGATGATGGAATTAGGCGTTTGAATGACGAGAGCCAAGTATATCTTATTAAATGTCAACACGAACTATTCACAACTGGGCTTCTGTGGGGTAGGTTTCCCTACAAATGGCGGCAACTTTAGACAATGTTGCCAACCCTAGGAAATGTTTCTAACATGCTCTGAAGAGCGTTGGCGCCCTTTTTTAAAAAAAGTGAGGGAATTTGACCAGACCTAATGGACACTGGGGTTAGGGACCATATATTTTTTACCTTGATATGCGGGTTATTTTCTATTCTACCAATCAACAGTTCAGAACGTAACAGGGCTAATAGAAAAAGAAAGAAAGTCATATCATCAAAATTAACTATTTTATCGTCTGGAAAAATCATCAACTCGGGTCAAGGGACACATGAGGGAATTAGGATTCGACATTTTGAATTTGCATTTAAGTATGAAAAAAAGTTCGCATTGAACCTGCAAATGAATGAAAAGTGAGGTAAGAGTACCTAGTACTCAATTTTATTCAGAATAGCGCACGCAATGGAATACTGACGCCAAAATCAACCAGGGACACGAATCCGTATAAGTTGGGAGAATGACCCATTATTTATTTTTGAAGAGAAAAGTTTGGCCTTGACTGGGAGTAGGACTCCCACGTTACGTACGCAGTACGCTATCTACTGCGTCACCGAGATCGCATCAAAGCCGATTCAATCTCTTCTCTTCACATGCGAATACGTACGTGGGTGAACTAAATTTTAAATCAATAATAAATTATGAGAAATCGTTTTCCACACGAAAAATAATTAAATCAATATGTCTTTTTCGCTGTTCCTAAATGATTTGAGAAACAATTATTTCATGTCGATGTTTCGCGACTATTGTTCTGATGACCTACGATGAAAAGAAAGGATAAGGTAACGTTATATGAGTTACATTGGTAAATTTTCAATACCAAAGTTAATAATTAATCAAATATATAAAATACATTGGTTGTAATACATAATTGCAGCGTAGTAGATCGAACTTTTGTGTAGAAGATATTCTTTTGTTTTTTCGTATGAAGATATTTGTTTGGTTTATTTAGGCCCTATAAACACGAGGATACTGTAAATGAATTAAACCAGTTGGTAACTTGGGTTTCTCACCAGTTAGGTCCTATGCACACGGGGATACTGGAAATGAACTAAACCAGTTGGTAACTTGGGTTTCTAACCAGTTATAGACTAAATGGCAACTTGGCTCCGCACACGAGGCTACTCAACAGCAACCGAAATCTCCTGTTCGTTATGTGTTGTAATGGATATCGCTCGAACAATGTGGGAAATTCGACTGATATTTATTAATTATAAATAAATCTTCTGTCATTAAAGGCGTACTGTGCATGCGAGGGCTCTGTTATATGAGTTGAAGGAATATTTTTCTTTTTTTCTCCTATATATGTTTACTTGATTTTTTTCATATTTCTTATTTAGCCATATCTTATTTTTAGGCATAACGAGAGACAGCTAATTTCTCCATACAAACAAAAACAATGATACTTTATAGGAGAACAAAAAAGATCCCTTCCCGATTTAAGCCCCCTCGGAACATTTTAATAATAACAAAGCTTACCTGATATTAAAGAAGACATTGTTTTCATTAAACGTGACGAATTTGATCAAAATCATTAAAGCCGTTTTTGAGAAAATTAAAAAACACGTAAGAATTGGAAAAAAAAAATTTAAATAAAGTGCCCTCTCCGTTTTATCAATTCTGATGAATTTTTTCTGTCACATCGCGGGCATATGGGACATTCTTTTACAAACCGAACAGATTTGGACAAAAATTGACCGACACATTTTAGATTTAACTGAAACTTTTTTTACGGGTTCTATATCGAAAAAAAAAAGAGATACGTGTAAGAGGATTTTTTTTTATTTTCGATATTTTGAAATGTAAACAAGATCGAAAATTCGTGAATTTGATGATTTATCGGTAATAGCCTATTTTTCAAAAATTCATAACTCCGGTTCTGTTTAAGCTAAAAAATCTATTTTTTTTTTATTTTGAAGGTAAAAAGACAAGCTTTAGGAAAAAAATACTTTAAAAAAATTGTCGAAAACTTCAAATTGTTATTAACAATTTCAATGTTTAAATCGGTTTTTAACAGTGGCGCCATCCATGAATCAACTTTTTACTGTTTGTATCGTATTCTGCGTCAAATTTTCTACCAAAAACGCTTTTAAAAACGATGGAGAAGTTATTTTTACTTTTCAAAATATCGAAAATAAAAAAAAATCCTCTTACACGTATCTCTTTTTTTTCGATATAGAACCCGTAAAAAAGGTTTCAGTTAAATCTAAAATGTGTCGGTCAGAAAGGTGTTCGGTTTGTAAAAGAACGTCCCATATATCTACATCAAATACACGGTTTTATAAAAATTGTTAGATGCGTTTTTGAGAAAATCGGAAAAAATGGGCAAAAAGTTATGGAATAAAGTACTCCCCCGTTTGACCAATTTTTTCTGTCACATCGCGGGTATATAAATGCACCAAATACCCGATTTCAGGTTCGTATGGTTTATTGTTTTAGAGCTAGTCTGCTGTTGAAAACCGGAAGTCGAGATTTTACTAAATCGCAATACTTTCCTTAAGTATATATTTCATACATAAATCAGTGAAAGTAAAAAACTGGAAACTCAAATCACCAGGCAACCCGACATTTTTTTTTTCTTGGTCCTCCCCTTCCTCACCTGATAGGCTATACGGGGTTTCCCGGGCCAGGGGAGAGGGTGGGGGATTGATGCCCGACATGATTGGCAACCCGACATGCGAATCACTCAGGCGACTAGTTACAAACGAGTTCAATGAATCACAAATCCGTCCCCAAGGAGTAGGCGCCGCACAGTGGGGCAAACTAGGAAAAAAACCCAAAATCCAATGTTCATATCTGGAGTTAATTTTTATTGTATTTCATTCTTGAATAGTTAACACATAAAAAACGATTAGTTCCTGTCTTATCAAAAATTTCTTTTAAGCAGAAATTTAAGGTTTTGTTGTGGTTTTAAAAATGTCATTTTTTAAAATAAAAATATTTTGAGCTAGTTTCAGCACATTTGAGTGATAGTTGTTTTACAGACTTTATGAGCACATACAGACGTACCTCTTTATAACAGTAGTCATCCTATATAAACAATTAAATAAGCGAAAATCTTTCATAAAAAATAATTAATTTGAAGCCTAATTATAGTTTGGGGCTTATCCTGGCTTAAGATAGCAACGATTGATCTAGGACCGGGATGTATCAGAGAATATATTCCTCTGATATCTTTTGCCTTTTTTTGCCTATTCGGTAATTATTGTAATTTTTTTGAAAATTTTCGTGGCGCGCCGCACCGTGTGGGAAACGAGGGAAAAAAACCAAAATCCACTGTTCATATCTCAATGTAATTTTTATTGTTTTTCATTCTTGCATATTCAACAAATAAAAGCGATTGGTTCCTTTCTTATCAAAAAAATATTTTGAGCAGAAATTTAAGGTTTTGTCGTGGTTGTAAAAATGTCATTTTTTTTTTTTAATAAAATATTCTGAGCTAGGTACAGCACATTTCAGTGATGTTTGTTTTACAACCTTAATGGGCGTACATAGACTTTCCACATTATAACAGTATCCATCCAATATAAACGATTAAATAAGCGAAAATCTTTCGCACAATATAACTAATTTGAAGCATGATTGTAGATAAAGCCTTATCCTAGCTTAAGATGACAGGGATTGATCTAAGACCGGGATGTATCAGAGAATATATTCATCTCATTTCATTTGCCTTTTTTGCCTGTTGGGTAGTTATTTTCAATTATAAAATAACGGCGCCCGAAAAAAATCCCGAGAAGTAAAATACCCTTAACTTAACTTTCTTCAATTTATTTAAAAATCATTGAATCACATTCTTACATACCTACACAATCACATTTTAATTTTTTTTTTAATTTGATATATAATATGGTTAGTGTAATACTCAATGAAAGTTGATAGCTGCTTCAGCCTCCTCCCAGAGAAAAATAGTTGAAGTACAATTTTCGACATTGGTTCTGGTCGAGCTGTTTTAATCCAGTCAAAATTGCCTAAATATCAGTATGAGGTGATTAGAAAGGCGATTAAAGACAGTGGTCTCAATATTTCCCTATAAAAAGTTGCAAGACATTAGCTGAAAAAAAAAAAAAAAATGCTACCTTAAAGAAAATTTAAATTAATATTGAGTTAAGTCAAAGTAATATTAACTAAATTAAATTTATTTGTTTATTGAGGTTTAAAAGCCATAAAACCCTGAGGTCATCAATGTGTTTGTTTATTTGTAGCTAAATTAAGTTAAAAGTAAGTTCAATTTTTTTTTAATTGTACAAAATATCCTTTCTTAAGCTTCCTCTATAATTATATATACATAAATAATATAATTTTTAAATTTAGTTGCAATCCTATTGTAATTTTCCATCCTTAATCGAATAAAACAATTTCCATCTCGATATGACAAACCCTTCTCGAGGTATAGAGTTTTTTCCACTTTTTGGCCGTTTTGCCCCACTGTGCGCCGTGTGCGCGGTCCCATTGTAATGCATAGGTAGTGAACCAGTTGGAAAATCGCGTCGCTAATCAGTTTCTTTTTAGTATCCCCGTGTGCATAGGGCCTACAGTGGGATTCCTAAATTTTGCCTATCCAGGTATAATTAGGATAGGGATCTTTAACGAGTACCTGACATCGCATTTTAAGTCCTATATCCTATCCTACGAAGAACAGCATAGCCAAGGATTTTTACTGATATAAACAATAACTTTATCGTCGTCATAATATAGCATAGCCAAGGATTTTTACCGATATTATACAGTAACTTTATCGACGCCATACAAAAAGTTGTTATTGGCTGAACCTCAAGAAGCCTATTACATACACATTTAATAACAGTCAAGAAGATATATATAAATGAATATAATGATAAAAAAAATTTCACATACAATAAATATTGGACTGAATACCCAAGATAATAAAAAAAATTATTAGCCGTTCTCACTGTGTTTTTTTTTAACACTAATTTAAAAAAAGCTAAATTATTTCAGGCCGTGTTTACAACCAACAAATAAGCTTATTTTTCAATCCGAAGCAACATCAATATCCCCATATCGCTTTCCAATTATCCTTCCTTCATTGAAACCAGTTCAACTGTGAAATTGGATTCCAAACTAGGGCCAGAGCAATCGATAGGGCAGAATAACTGAATGGAACCACCACATTCACGGGAACTCGAATTAAGACCCATTTATACGGTTCCATATCAGAATCAATATAGAAAAAGTAACAACCAAAACCATTACAATAACAACAAACTAGTTTTAGGTGTTGTTCTCATATTTTGAGGTTATCATAGTCAAACCTTATTAAGGATTTATATCATCGAATAAACATGCAATACTGGGTGTCCCAAACCTAGTGTAAAAAAAAATTGGGTAATAATACATGCTAAACGGGATAGAATGGCGCAGAAATGAGTTTCCTATCTCAAACCGTTGAGGAGATAGAATTTTTTTTTTTTTTTTAACCAAATCTTATTTTTTTCTGAAAAAAGGCAGTTTTCCCTACTTCGGTTTAGCGTAGAACCAAAAACGATGATATATTCTTGAATAAAATTAAATTTCCTAAAAGATGAGTCAGATTTGGTTATTTTAAATCTACTTTCAGTGGGCTTTTTAACGCGCAAAACGCAAAACATTTATTAAAACTTAAATTTTTAATAGTTTTTGAAAATTCCTGACTCCCCGCTGGAGCACCCTACAAGCTGTCAAACTTCCTAAAAACTGCGGAATTTAGTTAGCTTTTTAGTGGTGTAACCGATGATACCATTGCACTTCACCTTTTGAGTCTAAAAGAAGTTTTTCTGATGAAAACACGCTAGAGAATGTCACAGCTGGGGCAATAAGGAAGCGCGCTAGAGCCTGCATCCAAAATAATGGATGCCAAACTTCCCATGAGTTAGAGTTAGTTTTACTTTTTTAAGACTAGAAAGAACAATTTATGAATCCTAAATAATATTAAAAGGATAATAATAATCTAAAATTAAAAAATCTGGTGCGTGCGCGCAACACACAACTTTCACTTACCAACTTACTTAGATTAGAAATTTATATGATTTGTTAATTGCCACTTCTCAAAGTTATACATTTTTCCACTTTCATTTCTTATTTTTGTTTTTAATTGCTCAAAAAAAAAAAAAAAAAAAAAAAAAAAACTAATTTCTTTTATTATTAAATAAAAGTTTTTACTTGTGATAATTCGGCAAAGCAAGCATAATACTCCAAGTCGTCTGATTTTATAATTCTCTATGTACTTGTTGAATATTTCATTTAGTTCCTATGAAACAAATAATTTTCATTAAATGAACAGAACATCTTTAATTATAACACATTGGTTTGTCATTAAAGGCGTACGGCGCATGCGTGAGTTCAAGGTGTTGATAAGGTGTTGAGTTGACGGAATTTTTTTCTTTTTTTCTCCTGTATATGTTTACTTGATTTTCTTCATATATCATATTTAGCCATTTCTTATTTTTAGTCGAGATGAGAGACAATTAATTTCTCAATATAAACTAAAACAAAGGTACTTTATAAGAAAACTAAAAAGGTCCCTTCCCCATTTAAGCCCCCTCAGAAAATTTTAATACTGATAAAACTTACCTGATATTATTGAACACCTAATTTATATAAAACATGACGAATTTTATTAAAATCATTAAAGCCGTTTTTGAGATAATCGAAAAAAGGTAAAAATTGGAAAAAAGTTATGAAATAAAGTGCTCCCTCCGTTTGACCAATTTTGATGAAATGTTGGCTATCACATCTTTGGCATATACATACGTCAAATACCCAGTTTGATCAAAATCTTTAAGCCGTTTTTGAGTAAATAAAAAAAACACATGAAAATGATACAAAATTTATTAAGTAAAGCCCCCCCTCCGGTTGATCAATTTTGATGAAATTTTTACAGTCATATCTCGGGCATATTAATACATCAAATACTTAGTTTAATCGAAATCGTTAGAGCCGTTTTTGAGAAAATCGAAAAAACCTTAAAAAGTTATTAAATAAAGTACCCCCACCCTTTGACCAATTTTGATGAAATTTTTGCTGTCACATCGCGGGCATATACATACACTAAATACCCAATTTCAGGTTCGCACGGTTAATAGTTTTTGAGCTAGTCTGTTCACACACACACACACACACACACACACACACACACACACACACACACACACACACACACCATTTCGCGGGACTTGGTTATTTCGACTCAGGGGACCCCAAAACGTGTATTTCCGTTGAAAACCGGAAGTCGAAATTTTTCACGATCGCAATACTTCCACTTACTATATATTTCATATATAGGTAAGTGAAAGTAAAAAAATAAACTTCTTAGTTTAAATTAAAAAAATATGTACTTTTTTAAAAATAAATTAAACTTTTTTCTTCTCTTCCACTAAAATTTGAAAAATTCTACATGAAAAATGTTGAAGATAAAAAATAATATTATTATTGCAGAACCACATTAAAATGGATTATTGCAGGGTGTGTTCAAAATCTACTTTTGATGAAGGCTTATCTTCAACATTTTTCATGTAACATTTAAAATAACCAAACCTAACTCATCATTCAGAAAATGTAATGCTGATTAAGAATATATCATCGTTTTTGGTTCTACCTTAATCCGAAGTAGAGAAAACTGCCTTTTTTCAGAAAAAAATAAGATTTTAAAAATAAAAACAAAAAAAATTCTATCTCCTCAACGGATTGAGATAGGAAACTCATTTCTGCACCATTCTACCCCGTTTAGCATGTAATATTACCCATTTTATTTTTTTACACTAGGTCTGGGGCACTTAGTATAACTCTCTCATCTTTGATGAGCTGCCGAAGAAGCAACTGCTTTTTTTTCATTTATTGGTGCATAAATCAAGCAAATATGCATACTAGTCAGTTCCAAACATATTAACTTCCCATCGACTGTGAACTCCTTTCTCCCTTCCTCCCCACCATTAACAAAGCATTGAAGATGCTTGTATGAGAGTATTTACACTACCTTTATACATGCTATTTGGGCTCCTGAATTTTTCCTGTGTATTCTATGCCATACACTTAAATCCTTAAACACACATTATCCACCTTTTAATTTTTGTGGATTGATTTTAAATACTTATTTTACTACTAAACGTGCTGATTATATCTTATCAGATATAAGTTCAGAGTTCGCAGATGATTATAACAGACTTAGAGCAAATTATAATAACAGCGATTCAAGTGAACACATATCCACTTGTACACATATCCACTACAAAGAATTATTATGCTTTTGTTTGGCCACTAAACACATCTTGGGCTAAATTCGACATAACCAGTTATTCACTGAGATGTCAGATTTTTTCTCTATATTTTTTTCCATTTCGGTAAGAATTTTTTCAATGATTGTCGTCTATTCGGGATTTATTACTGCAATAAAATATCTGATATTTATATTTATCTATATTTGTTTGAATAAGAAAACGCATTGCATTACAAAATGGGCCCAGTTATGGATATAAAATACTCCTGTGTTCGATAGTACAACCTCAGCTGAGTTAACAACAAAATAAAACTCAGATACATTTATTTATTCTAATTTATTTCAAGATGTGTTGACCTTAGTCAACACTACTCGATAGTCCTGAGATCGGTAGGTGTTTCCAGATAAGTAGCTAGAGGGATTGGTGAAATGCATTTTTCAATTGAATAGCGAGCGAAATTATCCTGATTTGGCAAATGAGGACCGATCGGCAGACGAGAATAATCATAAGATAAGTAGCTAAGGATGAGCCAGTGAACCACAATAGAGCACCCCGCTGAGTGTTGTGCAGATCTTAGCTCGTAATGGCTGTTTGGCTGGGGCTGAGGTGAAAGCCTGTAATCTAGCTGTGGCGTGATCCTCTCCTTGTTAGCCCCATGCCATCCATACAGCGATTCCTATCTCATCATCTGCTTCGGGGCGATCGATACCGACCGGGCAATTACATCGGATAGTGAGTCCAGATCAACTTGATAAATATGTTCCGTCCATCATGAAGCAATCGCATAAATTTCCTATTATGTATGTTTCCGAAGATAACTATCCAACATGGTTCTATACTATTAATAACCGTCAATTCTCCTTTAGAACATGCAGAGCAATGGTCCGATCTTTTTCAAAAACATTTCCTGTGGTAATGAAGTATCTTGATTGAATATTGAAGTATCTTAGAGAAGTTTCGCATATAAGGCACTTAGATCCAAAGTAATGATAAAATAAACTCGGAGGAAGTCAGAGCTCCGAGTTCTGTCAGAAGATGGGCTGCATCAGTTGTGACTGCAATCAAGACCCAGCGCGCTTACATATTTCCTGTGAGGGCTACTTGACACCGAAAGTCAAGGAAAAGGTGAATGACCATTAATCATCAATAACTATCACAGAGTATATTGTGAACACTTTAATGATTAAAAAAAAATTAATAAAAAAAATGAATCATCGAACTTCAAACAGGAAATACAGATGACGTCTCATTTGCCCAATATTTATAACTATACGTAGATGGACAGATACGTTCATTTACAATGAACTAGAGTTCGTCTGTCGATATATATGTATCTATGCCCCGGATTCTATTTTTGTTATTGAATTGCCAACAAAAGTTTATTAAATAAATATTAAGGCCATCTCCCTTATTACCAAATAATATTAAATTGTGACAATATCTTCGAGCGTAACCATTTAGGACGATAAATTTGAAATAATAGCAAAGAAGAAATAAATTAGAAAATAAATACGTTCAATATAACTAAAATTTAAAATAGAAGACATATCCAATATGCATGGTTTACGTGTCATAGGGGTCGATAAAAAGAATAAACAGAACATTGAAAAGATATCCGATACAGATCCAAAGAGATGCTTATTGAAAGAGAAAACAATCTCGCTGTGGGCCGAGATCTAGTCCATTGATCTCAATCAGATATCTCCTTGCTCTCTCAATCCCTTCCAATCCTAGAACTTATCGTACTTCCCCCTCCCGCCTAAAGGCCTATATACACTACTCTATACGTGTCTTTCCTTCTTATTCATCTATTTTCACTTTTTTTTGTTGCTATTTTCTATTAAATAATAATGTCCGCATAATAATATTAAATGGTTGATAAAAATACTAAAGTTGTATAATTTAATTTACTGTGGTATGTTAATGAGAATTACTGTATTGCTACAATATATACCAAGCCGACGAAATAGTTAAAAAATAGAAGCAAAGAAATGAACTGGGTGATCCTTAACTATGCACTGTGTAGATTGTACGGTAAAACTTCCTCGTTATGCCAGATGGTATAGTTTGAGCGCCGGACAGCATAAGAAGAAACTAAAAGTTTAACACATACGCGACGTAACTTTTAACTAATAAAAAATATACTCGTATACATATTTTTATTCAATTTGTTTGTTAAGATTATTCGGAATCAATAGATTTTTTATTCCTATACGAGTATTCTTTAAAAATACACGCAAGGATTTGTATGTTTAAGGAGTTAAATTAGTGTTGAATTTTTTTTTAAAAAGGAAAAAATTATAACATTTAAGTATTTACAATAATTACATAAGAAATATTTAAGTAAGAGAGGGCAAACTATAATATTTATTTTACTTTAGTGTGTGGCGAATTTTCATGTAGGGGGGATTGGAGGACATGAAAATTCTTTTTTTGTTGTTCATTGTTTAAATGTTACAAAATTTACATGAATAAAATAGGCTAATATCTATTTTTTGTGGAACATTTAGGATGTTGCAATGCATTGAGGACATTGGCAATTTTGAAACCGTGTTCCACTTAATTCACCAATGACCTGTCGGCAACCACGATTGCTGCAACGAAATTTAGGGACTGCTTTCTTTTATGTGTGTTTTTTTATATAAGTATTTAAGGTTTATATTTTTTTGTGTACGATATTCCACATAATCCATGCGTAGGAAAGCTAATCTTTATTGGCAAAAACCCCCCTTATGAATATATTATCTTTCTATCTGTTTTAACCTGAAAACGTTTCATTGAAATAGGTAAACAAATATCGGTAACCTCACCATTTATCTGTTTTTTATATATGATTTTGCATTAGATACACACAAAGAACGTACTGATAACAGATACTTGACAACACACTATGTTAAATGGATATTGAACGCTGAACTGTTTACGATTGGAATGAACTACTTCCGCAATGCGCACGCAATAAGTTTTAGCAAACGAATAGTCTAGAAACGACGGAAGCCGGAGACCGCAGATTTAGTGGGCACCAGCGTAGGAACAAATCGATTGCTAACCCCATTCCAAGAGCCAGCGTACCATCAGTCACCTGCTTTAGTGTAAAGTTGGGTCCCTGGAGGGCGTCCAACTGACCCGGCAACAGGTCAATGTCGTGACCTCCCCAGCTCAACGGGTCCTCCGCTTACAAGGCTTCTGTTTATACTTTTCTCTAGCGGGTCAAAGGGCTCCTCCCAAAAGAATCATAAACATGTATAAAGCATAAAAAGATATAAAATTTCTGGTTATTTTTACTTTAGGTACACCAGTTATTTTTTCATGTTATTAGTGACTTTTTTTATTTACTTTTTTATTATATTAGCGATTATAACATATGTAGGTATATTTTAAAAAAGACGGCATATAAGCATATCAGGTATGGCATATAGGAACACCTCTCTTGTTTCTATACATAAACCTCCAAAAACCCATTGATTTGGATAGGCTCTTCCAACCTAATATTTTCTCTTGGAAAAACAATTTTCATTTATATACATATAATTCATTTAAATATATACATTAAATCCATTTATATATATATATATATATATATATATATATATATATATATATTTCACCGTATAATCATTGGTTTAGTTAAAATATCACTTGCGCAGACCTCTCTTAATAAATTTTTCCAATCTGTGGTTGTTTTTGACGAAACTTTTAACTCTTTTTTACAACATTTAGTAGTTGCATAACAATAGGCACATTTATATATAAACAAAATACATTTCCTTGAGGACATTGGCAATTTTGAAACCGTGTTCCACTTAATTCACCAATGACCTGTCGGCAACCACGTTTGCTGCAACGAAATTTAGGGACTGCTTTCTTGTAGAAATATATTCCCATAGTATGTCCTTTCCTACATATCCTTGACTTATGTAGAACTCCGTATTACTGTAGTGCATTGAATGCCGTTGCTTCTTAGTTTAAAAGACGACTTAACAAATTCATTTTGAGATTTATATAATATCAAATTACCTTCTTCAAATAGCAAATTATATGAGGTTCTATAACCATCAATAAAGATCATATGACTTGGTAACTGAAATCACTAATAACATGAAAAAGTAACCGGGAGAGTTTTAAGACAATCCATGTATAAACAGTAACAGTTATTGTGACTGATTTTTCAAATTTACAAGAACTACTTAATTAGTGGCCCAAAAAACGTCTGGAACAGTAATCCATTAAATTAAAAAAAAACCAGTTATTGAATTGAGAACAAGTCAAAAGTGGCAATATTATGAGTCTCATCACACATCAGCTTAAAATAATCAGGGAAGAAGTCAGTAATGTAAGCAGCCAAGTAATTATAGGAAAAAATAATAATTTTGAATTGTACGATTTTCTAATTTTACAGAATGTCTATTCTTATATTGACATTTTAAAAAATAAATTAATTACTTAAATGTAATTTCAGCATAGAAAATTGACTACTTATACAAACAAGGGTGGAACACAATTCAATAAAGCCCCATAGAAAAAGTTTTAACTCAATTTTATAGCTTAAAAGCTGTTTTTGCGCCTAAATTGAGAAAAAAAAAAAAAAAAAAAAAAAAAAAAAAAAAAAAAAAAAAAAAAAAAAAGGTCGCGATTAGGAAAGTTTTAGTTCATTAAATAAGTATTCTATTTCCTTCACTTTTTTTTTTTTTTTTTTTTTTTTTTTTTTTTACTGACACTAACCTTTGACCTCAAACAGAATTTCTGTTAAAATTATTAAAAGTGTTGTTCTTCTCTTCAGAATTGTATAATAAAGCATGAGAAATGCTTAAATAAATAAATACGTTGATTGGATACGGTTCATGTTTAGTTTTTTATTTTAATTACTTTTTCAAATAATCCTACAAATGTAAAACTCATAAAAATAAAATTATAAAAAACTAAAAATTAATATTATAAAAATTAAAATTATATAAATATTAAACTCCTATAAAGAGAAACACAGATATTTTCCTTACGAAAAAAATGTGCTGAATAGGGTAAAAAGCATTGAATCAAAAAGAGTAAAGAACTCTTTTACAAAGGGGAAATTTAGTTTGAGAGAAAATTGTAAAAAATCCTTTTAATTGTTAATTGTTTAATTTGTTGTAATTTCTCAAAACCTGTTCAATTTACATAGTTTTTTAAGCTAAAAAAATGAGTGATGTAACATAAAACAGGGGGGAAGGTAAGAGGGGGGATTAGTACTAATATAAACAATATTTAATCAGTAAAATAATTTTAAAAAAATATACCTGAATAATTTTGTGATATAACGATACATAAATATCCTTGGATTAATGAACTGTATAACTATAAAAATAAAAGAAATTTTATGGAAATGATTATAATAAATGAATATATTACAAATTACAATAGTAGTTGTGATAACATTAAGCTGTGGCTTGATTTTCTCCATTGGTTGCTGGACAATTCCTCCTCACCCTCCTGCTGGTTGCCAGTTGATGAATTATTCCATCATGTGGTTTTTACTGACAGCGTAAATATATATCTACATCAGTCCGTATGTATATGTCTGCCGACATGCCCTTGTAACAATGACTGAATTCTTGTTCCCCAGGAGGGAAGATCTGCAAGTGCTCAGCCACATGTCCAAAGAGGTAGGAGGCCATGAAAATGAAACAATACCAATGCTACAAATATAATCCGTCAATAATGGAAAATAAGAAGGATGGCTGGATGGCCGAGTGGGCAATCGCGTTAGGAAATACGCGTTGCCGCTGAAAACCTTATTTTTGGGAACCCGAAGATAGCAAGTTCAAAACCCGTTGCCAGGAGAAATTTGATAATACACGGCATCAATCGTCCACCCACTCCCCTGAACAGGAAAGCCCGGTATACCCTTAAAAAAATGAGGATTTCAAGAACATCGATTTTCAAATATGAATAAAGCCCTCATGAATCCTTAGTAGGCGCAAATTTGGCTCTCTATGTAACACTCATTTATTTAAATTTTATATAATATTTGTGAGGCTAAACCTCTAAAATACTAAAAAAAAAAATCAATAATTTTAAAAACTTTTTTTTTATTTTTTATTCAGTCCTTTCCATGATAACTAGAAAATATTTAAAGATAAAGAAAAATTTACAAATGTTAGATGATCTATTTCAACACAATATGTCCATTTCATCGAATAACCCCTTAGCTAACCGATAATAATACTAAACACGACGGAGGGGACGTTAACTGACCCCGCCTCACTGTGGGAGCGGCAGTTGGATCTTATCGCACCGCGGCCAACATTAGCATTCCACTGATAACGTCACGCTGCTTCGCCGAATGCTCGGCCGTTCGTCCTCCTTATCTCCGATGTCAGGATCGATATTTGGATCTCGCCTTCCATCATCCCGATACATCTATATCATCCTTGATAATAATACACGACGATAGTCACTGTCTCGTAGGTCGAATTTGATCCACAGGAGCGTGATACTATCAATAAAAATAAACCGTCGCCTACAGTGAGGAGTTGTGCGGATCGGGACCTAGATATTGGCTATGTCAAACACAATCCACTGTATTTATAAAACTGGGTCTGTGACTTGATATTAGAGGTTTTTATCGAAATTTTATGCTATCAATTTTACCTGATTCCATCAGCTAATTTTGACTTCTTATAGTATTAAAAAAAGAACCATTATTATAGTGGCGCAGTATTAAGAAAAATGCCGTGGATTCTCACTCTAACTTTACCGAAATCGAATAGATCTTAAAAATTGTCGATTATTAGGTTTTTGTAAAAAGAAGGACTCTCTTCCATTTTTTATAAAATAATTTGTTTTCTCCAACGTTTCGGGCTCGTGGCCCATATTCACGGAATTATCTGGAGTACCATTATTAAATATTCTACACCCATCAGTTTTTTTCGGTTTTTTTTTTTTTTTTTTATGCTATTGATATATGTCAATAATTAAAATACATCAAAACAAAATTTTGGTGGAACTACTCCATTGTCAAAGTTTTCCCTTTAGTCTCTGTCTACATTGAACCTACATTGACATATATAAAGATTTGAAGCTATACCTATTTCTACAATTCAGGACTGGGTAGATCGTGGATTAACTTCTTTGGCGGTACACTACAAAGCTCAGTAAACTGAAACCTCATATGTCTTTGGCCACCTGAACCTGTCCATCTCGGCCGATCTTGGACTATGGCGTTCCCTTTGGCTGCCTGTAGCCTGCAATATATTTTATCTATTTATCTTTTTTTTTTGTGCCAACAATTTGGTTTCCCTGGTATACTAATCTAAATCTGTGAGAAATAATGGTGAGGGAGTGAAAATAAGTAAAGGGGGCACACCTTTATGGGATTATGAATTTCGTGTATATATATACACAATATAATTTCATATCGTTCCATGAAATCATCCTCCATTCGATAGTAATTTAATCAAATCACTCTGATTAGAGTATGGAGAGCTTTCTTGTCTAGGATGCTGTTTAGTGTCCAGGTCACAGAGTCATCATGTATTACCATGTACTACACTTTATATGGAAAAAATAAGAAACTTTTTTTTTTTTTTTTTTTTTTTTAACGTCTGCTTTATGCCACGAGGGCTAATCAGGACGGGTTATCTACGGGTAACCAACCTCTTCTAACCCATGGCAAGCCGCTGAGTCTGCTCGGTGAGGCCGTCACCGAACAGAATCGAGCGGGCTTGGGCGGGATTCGAACCCGCACCGCCAGCGTGGGAGTCGGAAAATAAGTAACTTTACTTAGTCACTTTACTAAATTAATCTAACAAATGATGATATATGAGAAACCAAACTATGAACATTGTTCAAGGTTTTTTATTATAATTTTTTGAAACATTGTTTTTACACATGTCGAACACATCCTTCCATAACAAAATGTAAACACATACCGGTATTTATTATTTAGGGTAAATTATTTCAATCAACACACACCAGTCAATTATTTACGGCCCCAAAATATAATCATAACTGCGATATTATTGAAAAATTTTGCTGACTAATGCTAGAAATGGCAACAGTTCACAGGCCCGGTGAACGAACGAAAAGGGACTGGATGAAGGACTACGTGAGACTAGATCAAGGCGGACCGGAGGTTCTCCTCGCCACTGTCCTCCCTCAGCCGGACATCCCATCATCCCCCATGTAATTATTTAAATCTTCAATAAATCAATTAGAATATTAAACCTAGTTCGTTGAATATAGCAAATATATTGAAAATAAAATTTTAATCAGACCGTCAAAGTGGGTTAACTTTGCACTAATTTTTAGACATTTTGTCATTAACTGCATTTTTTTACGCACTTTTTACAGCAATTTTACGAATGAGACAGAAAGGTATAAAATTATTTTTACTTCACAACATTTGAGAATAAGATCACTACAAATTAAATGCACTGTGTTGATATTTAAAGTGTTTAAACTTCTTTTAAATTTACATAAAATGGCGCACTTCTTGATTTTTTATTTTTACTAGCTTTAAGTGTAGGAATAAAACCATACAGACAACTTAAAGTTTTATCTCCTGTACATATATGTACGAATAGCCATATATTTTGCAAAACAAAACATTTGCTTATGTAATTACCCTTAATTTCTCGTGAAATTTCATCCGCTGATAAACCTAAAAATTTCATGCAATATCAATGAGAAGTAGATTAATTATTTATTCTTCTTCAAAGATTAAATTTTGACAAAAAACAAAATTTAGTGATTATTATTCAATGACTAGCTTTACTTGTAATTCAAATAATCAAACAATAAATGTTTGAGATGCATTATCTTGAGGTACACTAGACATTAATATGAGGAGAATGAAACTACAAAGCTAATTTTGTTGATCCTTTCACTGAAATTTCTTGATATTCTTCACCTCCCTTAACAGAATTTTCCCACATTTCAGCACTAAGAAATATTTGAAATATAACCCACTTTGACGGTAAAAGTATCGCTAAAATTTATACCTTACCTTTATAAAGGTAAGATGCTTTATAAAAATTATATTTTTCAGTAGTGAATTAAATTAAAACGAACCATTAAAATGACCAGGATACTTTTTAACATGTTGAGAAAAGCTAAGATAGCGGCTAAGCCCACGCAGTAGAACTATTTAATAATTCAGCTTTGTGTGCCCACAAGGCTTTTTAGGTGTGAGGATTTCTTTTCAAACCAAGTTATTCTAAACAGTATTAAATCCGCCGCTTTTTTCACACTTTTTTTTATTTTTATGAAAAAGAATAACTCCTCTTTATGGCCTATTATGATAAACAGGCCTATTTTAGTTAACGTTGTCTCTTTTTGTTTCGCTATAGTTCTTTTACAAGCATAAAAATAAAATCTAAATTGTGTTCCTTTTATTTTATGAGTTATAATAAAATATAATCTTACGCACTCAAACTTACAGTCTAATTTCAATTTTAAAGCCCCATTTCCGCTTATGATGTTGCAATATATTCAAATCCAATAAATTATAGTGAAACTTTTCGATAATAGAATCAGTTTAATTTTTTATTTATATTTTCGCTGTCTCTTAGTTGAGCGATTTCAGTACTTAGAATATTTCATTAGCTTTTTACCAGTTGTTTATTTTCTTTTTTCTCTACTAACATTTTCATTTGCATAAGTACTATTTTTCTAATATAGTGAGTAAATGTGTTCAGTCTTCAATATTACTATTGTCTCGACTGAGAAATTCTATCAAAGAGTTATATTTAAAAAAAAAATTCAAATTGAAAAATGGTTTCGTTTAAATTATTACAACTTTGTGATAATGTTTTATTACAATCGATAAAATGTATTAAAAAAACTGATAAAACACCATTAATTATTTTGAAGAATAAAACATATACGAATACAATTTCAAGTGCCAAGAGAAGCCAAGGAAAATCAGTCTACAATTAAAAAAGATTTTTAATTCATTTTCTTTTCCAAAATTTGCATGTACTTGTAAAGTTTAAAAGTTTAAAGATTTAAAAGTGAGAGAAACGTTATCTTTTCAATAAAATGGTTTGACATTTTTATACAACAAATGTTTTTTATATAAAAAAAAAGTCTTAATGTAGGAATTATGAGAAAAAAACTGCTTAAAGCAAAATATCAATTGAATAGCATAATCACAGTGAAATGAGCCTAAAGGTCTGGCCACACATGTCCGCACCGGATCCGTACCGTAGCAATAATACAGGTTATGTTCAGAATATTTTTAATTTAACTTTCATATTACCTTTAGTTATGCCTAAAGTTCAAGCCACACATGTCAGACACAGGCCACTTTAGGCATAACTAAAGGTAATATGTAAGTTAAATTAAAAATATTCCGAACATAACCTGTATTATTGCTACGGTGCGGATCCGGTGCGGACATGTGTGGCCAGACCCTAACAGAGACATCATAAATTTTTTTACGAAAATTAGTAAAATCTTAAGATAAATATAAACGGATTAGGCACTACTAAGGTCTATTGTTTATTTTTAACAATAAATTTGAAGTTTCTGTTTCCGAAGTCATATCAATCAAAAGATAAATAATTTCATTTACCTGACACTTTTTTGATTATTATTAAAATTTGTCCTCATTTCTTTGAAAGGTCTAAATTTAAAATTTGAAGAGATATAAAGTTATTATTAAATGGTAATTTTATCTTGAATTGCATGAGTACCACTTGTTTTAATTATTTTTATTTATTCGTTCAACTTTCGGAATGTTTCCCCCATCCTTATGAGATTGTGTTCATTATTTTAAAATTTTATGTGTAATCGAATAGAAAGCCTTAGTTAAATTCTTTTTCATATGCTAGGCGGACATTAAGACGCAGAGACGTACGGATCAGTTTTTGAAACGTGTATTACATAGGAACAGCGCACAGCGCACACCTGACAATAAGGTGAAGCCCACATTGGGACGCAGGGCAGCGTAGTTTCCTATCCACCAAACGTTTTACAAAAGCTGCTCTGCTCTGCGTCCCAATGTGCGCTTAACCGTATTGTCAGATGTTATATATGCCCAAAAATATGCTAACATCGTACTTGCTTGTCTCTCTCTCTTTTGCACAAAGAAGAAAGAGGCGATTGAAAATTCATATGTCAATAGGTAAACATATTAGCTCTTAAATCCATTGGCGGAGCACAGGAATGATTGGAAATTCTCTTCCCAACTTTTTCTACTTCAGTAAGTAACCTCCTTTTCACTTCGATTACCGTCCCTTAGAAATTCCACTTTTTAACGGAAACAAAGAATTACATTGAAATGTTATACATCGAAAAATGTCGAGATAGGAAAGTGCATTGCTCTCTAACGTAGTGGAGCACGAACCGTCCTGTCATCCATGAACCATGCAAATTGGGCTCAACGTCACGCAGCTCTAATTTTATTAGTAAACAGGATGTGGGAAATACTTCACGATATTACCCTCAACGAGAACTTACTTCGACATAAGCTGCATTGGAAGGGTTGGATTATTCAAATCTTCAATGCTTAGATGCATTTCTTAAAATTTTGTTTTTACTTTTATTTTTGAGAGAGTCATGCGATATTTAAGTTCAATGGTCTAAAACAGGAAAGCTATTTTTCAGCATGATAAAAAGAAAATGAATAATACTACTTTTTATATATTATATTCATGAAATCGGTTCGTGTTTGGGTAGAATTTAATTACCAGCTTTTTCGTAACATTGAAAAATATATCTCACGCAAAAATGAATGCAATAATGTCTCGTGCAATGGGAAAATGTAATTATTTGTTAGCTTTTAATAACTTTATCAAACATGAAACCTATAATTATAATTAACATTCCCATACATGCCCAACAGACTTTGCTTACTTTGTTTCAACTCAACGTGGCAATTTTTTTTTTTTGGTTATATTTCCTTCAGAAAATTACTATATCGAAAGTAATGTACAACACCGAAACGGCTGTAAAGATTTCACTTTAATCTGTTCCTTCAAATTATGTATATTAAATACTTAAATCTCACCCATTAATGAATTAAATTAAATCTCACCCAAACAAATGAATAAAAACGTATTTAAATTATTTACAAAAGTTTTTGATTTTCGATTGCGGGTGTAAATAGTAAAGTAGAAGGATAATAATTACGTAAAAATTACAAGAAATTTTTCCTTAATGGTAGGAAAGTTCCGAATGCAAACACGCCAAACATACTTGGCGTGTTTGCATTCCAATAACTATTTGGAAATAAAGAAACCATTCTGCAATGTTTTTTTTTTTTCTGTCACCGAAAATATTTATTAGCCCCCATTCAATCTTTCAAGCTTCTTTATTGATCGGAATTCATCTCCATAAATTACATCTTCAACTTAATTTTTAGCGATTTTTGAATATTTATATGTAGGTACTATAAGATAGTTGACATTGAAAAGTATTGTAACACTTATGAGGGTTACACGATTTTTATTGAACGAAAATAATTTTCAATGCCACGCAAATTATGAAAACACAAATATTTGAATAGGTAACAAAAATTATCACTTTGTAAAACAAAAATAACCATATGACTTGAGTTTCCCCAGTCCACCGCTCCTTATATACAGTCGTAAGGAGAACGGTCTCGAAGGTTTAGGCCGGCGTAGTTTTCGAACGTCGTAGTCAAAAATATGTACTATGACAGTATGTTCCAACAGTTGTTTCTTTCCAACAAGTCCAGAGATTCTAAACTATATGATACTACTACTACTATAAACTACTATACTACTACTAACTATATGATACTACTATAGAAACTATATATTCTAAACTATATGATTTCTTCACGTTGTAGTATTTATTGTTTGTTTGTTTAGCGTCCTTTTATGCTACTAAGGCTAATCGGACGATGCTACAGTGGGAGTCCTAAATTTTGCCTATCCTGGTATAATTAGGATAGGGATCTTTAACGAGTACCTGACATCTTACAGGCTCGGGACCTCCATTTTACGTCCTATCCGAGGGACGGAATGGCTAAGGATTTTTTACTCCCATCAAAAAATCCTAGGGCCTCCGCTGGGCGCGAACCTGCGACCTTTAGTATTGTGATTGCCATGCTAACCATTATACGATAGGTGACCCCGAGTATTTATTTATTTAGTATCCTAATATTAAATAAATAAATACTTATCTTAATATATTTGAGACCAGGGTGTTGTTTTCGAATGAGTAAGCTTTTCGAAACATTTTCATGTACTAGTACTACAATAAGAAAAAAAACCGTATTTATAAGCGAAGTTTTTGCCTCTAGCGCACACAGCCGAACGCGATAAAATTGTTGCGATTGGGATTAAAGCTGAAGATTAATGATAGGAGAGCAAAGGCTAGTTATACACGACATTAATTAACCCTGAACCCTGTTCGTTGTGCCTGATCTAGAGGAATGGCCCGGTTGCAAACAACAAAGCTGGACATACAAGAACCTAAACCTCTCCAACAACGGGACAACAGCTGGCGTTGTCGAAACCGGATCTTGCTAATTACCGAGAGCATTAAGGCTGTTTGCCGCTCTAGATCAAGCCACTGCCGTCCCTTGTTTGCTTCGGCTTCTGCAGCGGCTGAAGAAACTTTTTCTAGCCACTCTTCTTAGCAAGGATTGGAAAAACAAAAAAAAAGGTTTTGCTGAAGTGGTAAAGCATCGGAGATCTAAGAAGTTAGTTAAAACTTAGAACCCCTATCCATTACTCTGAACAATTGCTAATAAGAATTTATTCTTCTTTCCAGATAAACTTTTCAAAAATAAAAGAGTTCCACGCTTAAAAAGTAGGTTTCACTTTCGATGCAAGAGGGAAAAATACGTTCTGATAAAAAGAAGAACAGTTTTCAACTTCCTTTGATCCTTTCTAATCTTCCTCCTGTTTTCGCTATGGAAATCTAGCTTATATATAATGTATTTTAACATATATGCGTAATATGATAATAATAACACTATTAATATTAACATCTACAAGTTCCTTCAATTCTGTTTTTTTTCCCCGCAGGAATCACTTTTGCCTCTGAACAAGTCTTGTCAATCTAGTTCAGGTCCTTCAGAATTGATCTGCATCATGTTTCTCTTTGTTTTCCTCTTTTTCTTGTTCCTTGGAAATTCTACTCTTCAGCTTCTTTTTCGAAGGCGCTATCTGGTTTCTTAATGAATGACGTATCCATTTCCACTTCTTCTTCCTTATTTTCAGCTGCTCAGTTGTTCTACAGCTCCATCATCATTTCTCAGGCTACTAGATACCTAGGATTCTTCGCAAGTATCGGTTAATGTAGATCTGAAAGGGTCGGGTAACGCTTTCGACTATAATGCTACTATTATTACTACTATAATACTCATACTCATTTAGTATACCTCCCAGTAATTAATCTCCTATTTTTTGTTTTCAAATTCTATCTGTAAAAGCGTCCAGGTAACTCCTCTTCGTTCAAGCACTATACTTGATGATACTTCAGGAATATAGACAACGTAAAAAATTGGAGATACGCAACTCTTGCTTTCTGCAATGTGATGGATGATCTTTTACAAAGGCATTTTTATTATTTATGACGAATATACCAATTGATTGATAACAGATAAGACTGACATACCTATCCAGAATACGAGGAGAAAACCAATCGTGCAATGGTTGGGAGATCCCCTTACTTTAAACAACCAAGGTGATTGAATCCAACCAATGAAGAGGTAGGCTATTGGGTCCAACCCTGTACCTTGCGTGTTATCGTTTTCGACGATTATTTGTAGATCACCAGCATTTAGTTGACATGTGTAAAAATAATATTTAAAGTTTAAAAATCTATTTACTTTAAATATTTTTTATATTTTGTTCCTACCCTTCCTCGCCTTGTAGGCTACAGGGGGTTTCCCGGGCCAGGGGAGAGGGTGGGGGATTGAGAAGATTTCACTGAAGGCGAGTATTGAACTCGAGTCTGAACACTGGGAATCAGGCACTTTACCTTCTAGCCACTGGGGCTTACTTCAAGTAATACTTTATATGACGAACGAAAACATATTTTTACAATTTTAAACCGGAAGTCAGTAAAGAGGCTTACTAAAAATAAGGTAAAGTAACTATCGGCTCCCTGCCCATTAACAGTTCACTTCAAGGCACCATTGAGTTAAGAGAGAGCCGTCATTTTATTTAATGAGAATTGATTGACAAGGTGTTTTCTCTCGATTAGAGACTCCTCAATTGGATATGCAACAGGTACTTGTTTTTAACTTTATTTTTATTCTAAAAAAGTAAATTTAATGTGATTTAATTTTTATTTAGATGCTACCAAGGTAGCTTAGACCGCTCGGACCGATCATTGCATTCCATCTCTAACGGGTTTGAAAAAAGGATATTAGGAATTCAGTAAATTTGCCAGTATGAATTTATCTTAATTATATCCAATATATAATTGGTTTGTTAACCTCGTGGGATATTTTATGGTGATGTATGAATTTAGTTAAGGTAATATTTTCCTAAATTTTTGAAAGTTATTAATAATAAAACGTGTATACTTTGTATACTTAATGTGCATTTTTCAATTCCCTCACATATATTCCGTCTACATTTCATATAAGTATTTCAGAAATTTACATTTAAATTAAAGACATACTTAAATAAATAAACTATAACAGTCTTGTTAAGGTAATATTTTGTACAATAATAATTCTCATTCACAGAACAAATATATTTTAAAAATAAAAAAGTCAGAAATAACAACATTGTTATTTTAAAATCCTTAATTATTACTCGAAGGGTTTAAACACAAATTTTCCGATACTCATGAATACAAGAATCATCAGTCATCAGCTTCAATGATGGGGCGAATAGCCAACGGATGATAAATGCGAATATTCAGTTATGTATCAAATCCCTTGAAGAGAATTGAATAACAACCGATATATACTGATAAAATATTTGATCATTGATTGGTTGGTTGTTTTAATTTTTATAAGAGAAGATTTTATAATTATTCAAAAAAATAACTGACTAGGATTTAAGATGAACGAAACAGGATAACTAAAAGAATTTGATTGTGATATAAAGCGGAATAGATATTTAATTTAAAATGGTATATTGAAAGAGTAAGAAGTAATCGCCATGCCAGAAAAAATGTAATTACTATGTCAAAATCTTTAACGTATAAGTAACAACCCGTTTTCTTTGTTCGTAAAAATAATACAGCAATAGCTAGATTTATTTTTTATTCCTACTGGGGATGGGGGACTCTCGTAAAACATGTATATTTGCAATTGAACATAATAATTTTCAAAGTTGTATAATTTTTCTCAAAGAGTGGTTTAGATTATCTAGAAAATTTATGTTAGCATGTTTCTGATCTTGATGTTAATTGAAACTTAAAAATAATTTAGCATAAATATAAAACAAGAAGTTTTAATGTTAATAATAATAAAGAAATATGGGTTAAACGCCAGAGTGAAATGAATTATTCACTCTATGCTGCCGAAACTTATCCCTGGTAAAACTTCAACAATAAGCCTAAACTGAATACTCACGCAAAATGAAAGGCCTCTCTACTATTATCGCACACTTAATTTTAATAAATAAGCAATTGGAAAAACAACTAATGTTTTTATTTTTATATATTTTTACATCACAAAAACCATGTTGCTCGTCCACCACAAGAAGAAATTAATTGTTAAGAGAGAGAGAGAAAAGTTTTTATTAATTATAAAATTGTACAACATACATATTTACAAGTTTTTACATGATTTCGGATATATTATCCTTAAAATCAACAATTTATATTAATTTGATGATTTTTTATAATGCAAACAAAGGTAAAAATTATAAGACAGTAGGAAAAAATAAGAAAAAACCTACACAAAATAAAAATAAACTAAAAATAAAAAGAGTTAACTTAATTTAAATGAACACAATTAACTTCACAAAGTAATAAATAAATACATACACAAGGAAGAAATAAAGACATCAGAAATGATTAGTTTAATAATATATGTTTGGTTCGTTTGTGAGTGTAGCGTTTGAGTGAGTTTTTGCTATAGTTTCCTATTTCTTGTATTAATGGGTTTGTGGAGGCTGTTGAATTTCTGAAATATTTGGAGGTATGTGATAGGACAAATTGTTCGATTGTGGGCAGATCTAGGTCTTTGAGCATGGTAGATATTTTCGTATAACGGGGATAGTTGTTAATGATTCTCATGCAAAGGTTCTGTATTCTTTCAAGTTTTTTATAGTTGGTTTTACAGGTTGAACTCCATACAGGTGAGGCATAAGTTATTAATGAACGAACTACGGATTTATAAATAATAAGCTTGAGCGTTGGGCTAAGTTTGGATTTTTTATTGAAATAAGGAAACATTTTGTAAATAATTTTTTTTGCCGCATCAGTTTTCTTGTTTATGTGTTCCGTGAAAGTGAGGGATTTGTCAAGCGTTAAACCAAGGTATTTAACAGATTTTGACCATGGTATGCGGGTTGAGTCAATATTAATTTCGTGGTTTAAATGAGGTCTGCGTTTTGTGAAAATTATTGCTTCTGATTTGTTGGGGTTGATTTTCAATTTCCAATTGAGACAATATTTGTTTACTTTTTTGTAATGTTGCTGTAGTCGATTCACTATTGTATCTATTCTGAAGGAAGAGGTGTATAAAGCTGTGTCGTCAGCGTACATAGATCTAATTACATGTGGGTGAGATGGAAAATCGGATGTGTATAGGTTGAATAGGATTGGGGAAAGACAGGAACCTTGTGGAAGACCAGCAGCGATAGGAAGAGTGCTGGAGGTAGCATTATTAATTTGAATGTAGAATTGTCTGTTGGAGAGATATGAATGGATGATATGGACTAAATATGGTGGGAATCTGAATTTGATTAATTTGTGTATAAGTCCATCGTGCCAGACGGTGTCAAACGCTTTTTCAAGGTCTAATAGAAGCATGCCGGTATGTTTTTTTTCGTTAAAGCCTTTGGTTATGAAGTCTGTGAGGCGTGCCAACTGGTCAATTGTGGAGTGGTGCTCCCTGAATCCAAATTGTTCATCTATTATAAGGTTGTATTGGTTGATGTGATTTTGAATTCTCGTCAAAAGTAATTTTTCTAGAATTTTAGAAAGTGTATTGAGTAGGCTTATGGGTCTGTAATTGCAAACTTCAGCTGGGTTTCTGTTTGGTTTTGGTATAACTATGGTTCTCGAAGTTTTCCAAGTTACGGGAAATTGCCTATATCGTAATATGGAATTGTATATTTTGGTTATAAAATAAATTGATTTTTTACTGAGATTTTTTATTACTATGGAGGGAATGTGGTCGTTTCCTGGGGCTTTTTTAGGTTTTATATTTCTGATAATCTTACTGGTTTCTTTAGGAGAGATGGAAGGGAAGTTGTTTATGTATGGTTCCTTTAAATAATTCTTAACAGATTTGATAATTTTGCGGTTGTGGTGGTTTGAACCCGAGTTTGAAGTTATTGTATAAGAAGTTTGGAAATATTGGGCTAAAAGTTGTGCTTTATCTTTGTCTGGGTATATGTAACTATTATTATGTTTCAGGGGTGGAATTTTAGGTGATTGCTTTGTAAATGTTTTATGGATTTTCCAAATGTTGTTGTCCCCGGGTCGAAATGAATTTAGAATTGTGGCCCAGTTTTCATTTTTCCAGTTATTAATGCGATATCTCACAAAATTATTTAGTCTGTAATATATAGATTTGGTATGAGGGTTTCGGGTGCGTTGGTATTTTCTTTTTAGCCTGTTTTTTATATTTATAAGCATTTTTAGGTGAAATGGTATATTAACGGAATTATTTGGATGGTGAGGTTGTTGAGGTATGGATAATCTCATAGATTCTTTGATGTCACTATTTAATGTTTTTATGGCATTATCGATTTCCAGTGAACTTTTAATCGTAGGATTTATGGAGATACGGGAATCTAACTCATTCCGGAACTTTTGCCAGTCTGCTTTCGTAAAAATAAATTTGAATTTTTTCGGATGAATATTTAATGTGGATTCCAAGCGAAAAATAACGGGGTTGTGATCCGAGTTTAGAGATGGGAGAGCGATAAGGGGTGACAAGTTGTATATGTTTTTAGTAAGAGCTAAGTCAATGATGATTGGTTTATAATTTCGTTGCGTCGGAATATGAGTAGGTTCGAACGGGCTGTGCAGCTGTATTTGATTACTAGCAATGAAGTTTAAAAGTAATTTACCGTTTTTATTAGTACTATGGCAGTTCCATTGGATATGTTTTGCATTTAGATCACCGAAAAGTACTACTTGGTTATTCATATGAAATAATTTAACGATGTCCGGAATGTGAATTTTGTTTGGTGGAATATAGGCGGAAATAACGGTAGTAGATTTATTATTAATTATAGAATTGATCGCTACTGCTTCGGTGGTGTCTAAGTCAGGCACTTGTATAGAGTGATGCTCAACATCTGAGCGGACCAATAGCATGACGCCCCCTCCCGCTCTATTCCGATCTCGTCGGTAAATATTATACCCAGGAACAGAGAATCTGTCATTTGGAGATAGTCGGGTTTCGTTTACTGCGATTAAATGGGGTTGATTTTGATGAAGGAATAATTTAAATTCTACGTCGTTACCTCGGATTGTTTGGGCATTCCACATCATGAATTTAATTTTACAATTGTTAGTTGCCATTAGTACGTGGTATGAGCAATAGAATTATAGAGATTTGTTTTAATATTTGAGGGGGTATAAACAAAGCTAACGAAGGTTTAGTGTTTGTACATTCAATTGATAACGGTATAGTTATTGTTAAAATTTTATGAAAATTAAATTTATTAACAACCCAGGGTGGCCAGATAGAAAAACTTGGTGATTTCTGATACTTCGTATTAAAAAGAAAGTGAGAGTATAAACGAGAATTTATCAGTAAGCTGATGAAAATATTATTAGTTATGCAATAAACAAGGTATTATTGTTGTCAAAGCATTAGACCTGTGCATAGATGTTTTGTTTAAAGTCAACAAACCCCAGACAGTATACATTTGGATACGTAATTTAATGGTGTGGTTAGTTTCCATAGAATAATGAGTAAGCGGTGTTATTTGTGTATTAGTGCAGTGGACTTTAAAGTTTATAGCACACGGAGAATTACTGTGGCTAAGGGTTACTGTAAGTAATAATAAAGTAATAAATAACAACATATTGAAAATTATAAAGTAATTCACACTCATTATAAAAATCATAGACATCGGTCTATTAATCAATTAAGGATAATAAACCTTCTATTACGATGAATATTTTTGACATACTGTCTTCTGCAGTTTTTACTTCCGACACAATATTTTTAAATTTGCTAATCAATTTATTAATATTAAACAGTTTAAAAATATTCATAACCTCTTTAAAACAATCCGTAATAGAAGGTTCACTATTGTGTGTAGTTATTTTTTCCTTAGTATTAGAGGTAAATGTTTTTTGAAACCATTTTGAGTCTGACTTTGGTAAAGAGGGAAAATCGCTAGGTTTCGGTCTGAAGATGGTTCGTTGTGAAGGGTTGATTGACGGTCTTTGTTTGCTCAACTTCAATTGTTGATTTCTTATATAATACGGGCATTTTTCGTAATTGGAAAAGTGTTCCTCTTTGCAATTACTACATTTCGGTACGAAATCGTCGCGTAGAATATTTGGGCATTCTTTAGAAAAGTGTTCTTCGGCACATTTTAAACACTTTGGTTTTTTGAAACAGTTTCTAGCTACATGGTTATATTCTTGGCATAAATAACACTGAGTTAAAACTTTTTTACTACTATATTTTTCCCAGGATATTACTACGTTGTTGCAGTATTTGATATGATTTAGTTTGGCTAGCTGATCTTTATTATTTAATTAAAAATAATATTCAAAATTTAATAATAATATTAATAACAAAATTTAATAACAATATTTAAAAGATTGTTAGAGGTAGCTTGGTTTCCTTACCTTCGGTTTTTTTTATCATTGGGAACATTTTATAAATTTCCAATCCCTGTTGCATTAGATCGGACATTATGTCATCGATTGAGTAATCGGGGGGCATGCCTTTTAAAACCACTTTGGGTTTAACTTCATGCTTTGGCGTATAAGTGTGAAAACTGTAATTTTTAAGTTTTAATTCGTTTTTTATATGTTTAAAGTCTTCGTCGTTATAAACATAAAAAATTGTTTTATTACCAGCATATTTTATGTTAATTTCTTTTATTGTTTTTTTTAAATTTGTTATAACTTCCTTATGGTTAGTAAAAGAAGAGTTTACCACTACTGGGGGATAAATAAGTTTCGGTGAGTTTATAACTACGTTATCATCCATATCCTCTTCTTCATCATCGTCAGAAAAAATGGCATAGCTATTTTCTACAGGAATATTATATATAGTGGACTCACCACGTTTCCTTTTTGCTACTGCATTCATTTTTCCTTTAATTTCAGAGGTGCTTGGATGATCTCCCATTTTGGTTACACTTCCCCAGGGGGCATTGTTAATTAACGAATTGTTCGAGAAAATGTTTAAAGTCACAAAAAATGAATTTACTTAACTTAAACAAACTGAGACAAAATAAAAATCACACACTTTATAAAATGAAACAATATAAGATGAAAACTAAGAACAAACAACTGAAAGGCTAAAGGGATGTCTTTACTAGACGGCAGCTAGAGCTAGACTATTTGTTAAAGAAACGATGTAATTAATGTGCCAATTAAAGTTTCTTCTATTTCCCCTCCTTTGATATCCGTCGCCTACTTTATCCGATTGTTAAAATATTTCACGGTCAATAAGGGGTCTTGCACGGGGATAGTAGAAAGGGTCACCTCCATAGAATATATATCAGAACCGTCAAGGTGCTGTATCAGGGCTACCAAGAAGGAGTGAGAGATCGAGGGAGACCACTAAGCAAATGGAGGGACAGTGTCAGTGATGTGACCCCCTAAATTTTAAAGTCTCTCTAAGACTTGTAGTATTGCTGCAGACCGACAGGAGTGGGCAAAGGCGATTGACCAGGCCAGGGACCGCCTAGTGCGCCTGTCGTGCCTTTAAAGAAGAAGAAGAATCTTGCATTGAATGAGCGATATATAGCGATAAAATAAGGCCTTATTTTCCTGTCACACCATTCACCATCTAATATGTCTCTTGCGGCCATTGCTTCTTCCATATCCTTGTTCCATCGTTTCTCTCCATCTTTCATCTTCATCTTCCATCTCCTCCTTTCTTTTTTCCCACATTTTCTGATATCCTCATAACATAGCCAAACCATTCAGTTAGTAGTAGTGCTTAGTAGAGTCTTGTTATTCTATACGCAATATTATTTTTTCGTCTGGCAATCCTCTGATCCCGGAATTCGGTATGCGCTGCAGTCTTGAGATCTCACCAGAACGTCTCTCGATACCCATTTCCATGGAAAGTAGTTTTTGAGAATATTATTTTGCTGATTTTCCATGTTTCTGAGTAATTATTTTTTTTAATGAAATTAACTGTAAATATTTTTAATTTGTATAGTTTCCGCAATGGACTAAAAATGAAAGATCAGGAAGTGCGTTGGAACATTATGTCTGGTTTCCCAGGCAAAAGAAAAAATCATCCAGAAACATATCCCTCCAGGCCTTGATGTAGTCAATATTGATTGAGTCAGTACTTCATAAAATAACCAGATTTTTCTCTCAATAACAATGTTGTTAATTATTTTTTAAAAAAATAGTTATAGCTCTTTTTAACCACCACATCACAAAGTATAAATAAATCGAGCTCTACTAAGCTATATATAATAGGTAACAACGATCGAAAAAAAAAGGGTACGGTGAACTTCATAGAAAGGTTACTCTATTCAAGAGATCTATCTTAGTTAATTATGAATATATACTCTGTTATAGAGAAGAGATGCTTCACCCAAAGATAAGGAGGGATAAATGACAGGTATAAGGTGATTAGTAGAAGGTAGAAGGTAATTCAGCCGGGGAAGAGTGTATGTCCCCCGGTGTGCTGAGGGGGTGGGCCCAGCAGGATCAATACTCTGAAAAGGTCAGGGGTCGTCCGCTCTTACCTCCGTCTGTCCGTCTGTTTATAATGTTTATTTAGAAAATTATAATAATAATAATAAATTATCATCTTACTTACAAAAAATAAATAATAAAACTAAAGGATTTACAATTTTAAACTAATTAATTAGTTTAAAAATTATAAATCAAATGTTTTACAAACAATCAATGATTAAATATCATCTTTAAAGGATTTAATATTTTAGTACGAATAAAAATAAGTTATACAGATCATCCGTTTTCCAGCATTCGCGTGACATGTATGAAAAAAAAAGGATATACCATGTAGAAACGAAGAATCCCAATTTTAAACCTTTTAATCCTACAACAATGAAATGAAATATTATAAAATATAGTGAATAAAAGTCGTACTAAAACTACCAAAGCTTGAAAGTTGAAAGGTCAAGACGGGACAAGCTGGGCATGAAGATTTAGAAAAGGACATTATAAAACCCCGAAAATTTGCCGATTTCGAAAAACCCAAGGGCCTCTTAAGTACTGGGGATTCTTATCTCTACTAGGATCTAGCTTATGAGTTAGGTTTTTGAAAACTGAAATATCACTATTTGTAACAGTTGCTATACGTCGAGTATGGGGAATCAAAATACATAGTTCACAGATTAAATAAAAAATTTAAAAGTAAATATTTTAAACACAAAGCTTGGAATGCTACCTTTTTATACAGCAGCACCTCTAATGATATGCAGGCATGACATGTAAGTTGTAAAGATAAGCTGATTCCTAATTTTGCTGTAAAACAAAGACAAACATCTGTGAAAAGATCTTAAGGAGTAGAAGGATGGTCTAAAAACGGGAAAATCGTCCTTCAGAAAGACCCGTAAGAAACTCGAGAAAGATAAATTATATTTCAGTAAAAAAAAAAAAATTGATTGTAGGAAGAAGGATGTAGCTACAGGAGTCTTCTAGAGGATTGCGAAATTTTTTTTCTTGTAGAATATTGCGAGGTCCAAGAGTCTTCAAGATTTATGGAGTGTGAGCCTTCTTGGAGATGCTAGGAGATGGGTTGAAAGGCGGAAACCGGCGAGTTTCAAAATTTCGAGAAGCGGGCTTCGAATTAATTTTCACCATGGTGCATTTTAATTTTTTTATCGTACCATTGCGTTTGGCATTTACCTTTAGAAATGGTTTCCCATTCATTAATGCTAATTATTATTTTTTTTAATCTTCAGTATTTGATTTGCGCCTGACACAGTTGAGCAGCAATCAGCATATTTATGTCAAATACAATTACTGGCGTTTTCAGGCTTGAAGAGAGATAGAACCCAGTGATTCAGGAAAGAAGATCTCGCATCCAGCTTCTTTCGTTTAGGTGCTTTCAACGTGATGAACTTAGCCATCCTCTTTCAAAATGAGTCATAGGTAATATGATATGTCGGAGGAATTCATTAGACACCAATATAACTGATGGACGTCGGGGTGTGTAACGTTATGTGTTGAGATTATTAAGTTAATGTACCTAACTAGGTAAACTAAAAATGTGAAAAAAAATTGAAGTAGAAAAAAGGTGAACAAAAAATATAACAAAAATTAAAAATATTTTAACCTATATTATAATTTATTTAAAAACCAACTATTCATTTTGGCCATCCTGATTTACAAACTTTATTCTTTAACAGGAATCTGATATCATGTTTTTTCCATTATAATATTTAATTTATTTGTTTACTAATAAAAAAGAATATAATATTTCTCAGAAAAATAAATAAATAAATAAGGTCAGATAAATATTTCATAATATCCAATTTTAAGTATCTTTTTTTCTCCTGGATATCTTCCCACGCTATACGCGGTTTGCCAGGAACTGGATTCAAGGGGCCATTTGTAATGGTTTAGAAGAATACACTAGCCGTAAATCATCACCCTCTTGGTTTGGGCACCGAGCCAGGAGAAGATGGATGCGCATTATCACTCTTTGATGACTAGCAATGTTTTACTACTGATACGCCAGATAAGAGCGATTTCTTTAAAGTCACTATTTATACAAAAAATAAAATAAAAATAAAAAAATGCAAAAGTACCTAAATATAAGACATATCGGAGTAGCTGATATTTCGGTTCCTGTGGCTGGAAAAGTGGCCCGCTTTCTACCCTCGGTGTGGGTTTGTGAGGTAACGCAGGGGTGGGAGGGTTTTATTGCGGGGTGCTTCTGAGGGTGGGTCACTGGGTGAGGAGGCCTTCGGAAGGAAAAGAATGGCCCAATATTTAGGAATAATACTAAGTACTCAAAACTTGGGGTACCATATTTTCATCTCTGTATCATTCAAAATCATATATAATCATCATTAAATTTGTGCTTGCCGCGTAAGGTTTTTGATGTCCAAAATCTTAGATTAAAAAAGTTGGCTTTTTTAGCTTTTAGATTAAAAAAGTTTACATAGGTCTTAACACGGCTGGTAATGACCTCGATGGATTAATTTATTCATCAAGGTCGCGTCTGCGAAGTATAAAAGTCAGCAAAATCATGTGCAAACGAATCAAATTTTACACTGCAAGAAAAAAAATCATTAAAAAAGATATAATTTTTTACTTATCTAGTGAAAAATATATTTTTAATGAGAAACTTATTGCGAGTGATCTGCTTCTATATGGTCAATTATCTAAACATTTTTAAGACTTCAAATAAGAGGCTTCCAAAATAAGAGGAAACCAAAAAATATGAAGTCTTTAACAACGATATTTAGAAAGTTTAAGATCTTGAAAACTTGCATTGATCTTCTTTTGGGGGGGGGGGGTCATGCTAATCATATTTGTCAAATCCATTAATTTATTAATTAAATCAACCAATTAAATTAATCTATATATAGATTAGTATATATCTCTATATATATAAGAGGCTTTGTCCTGACTGACAGAATCAACGCAGAGCAAGAACTACTAATGGTAGAAACTTGAAGTTCGGAATTTAGGTTTTAAACGCGATGTAGGTAACCACTAAGAAAGGAATTTCAAAAATGTAACCCCTAAGGGCCTTAAATGGCTTAAATGTCGTTTAACTCAAACGGAAATCTATTTTTGAGATTTTAAACCATATGTTTTTTATTTGAATATCGGTTTAACGTTACAATATTATTAAAACGGACATTGACATAAAATATGGCTACTGATTATCTTAATATTAGTGGTAATCAAATTATGCACACCTTGATTCCCATGATTGGGGATGGTGCGTGTTTATTTCGATCTCTTCTCCATATATATAAGAGGCTTTTTGTCCTGACTGATAAAATCAATGCAGAGCAAAAACTACTAATAATAGAAACTTGAAGTTCGGAATTGATACGACGAGTTTAACTCGAAAGCTCCTATGGGACGTCGAAAACCACGTTTTAAAGCCGAAAAATGAAGCGTTCACGACGAGTAAGCAATTTTTTGTTTTGGCGGTTTTAGTGAACTCTCTTCATTGCGTGTCTCAGCTGGCAGCTCCCCCCTCCAACATTTCACCTACGGGAAGCTCCGATTCTACTAAATCTCCTTAACACCAGTTAACATATTATATTAATCGATACCAAAATAATGATCACAGAATTGATTTTAAAGTCTCGCGGGCAAAGCCGCGACGGGGAATGCTAGTACTAATTAATTGAACATATGAACATATTCCTCACAGTTATTAAGCATCGCTAAGAAGACTCGCCAAGAAAAACTTCAGACGTTTCAATGAAAATCGCTATGACTATTCACAAAAGCAGCCTTGTACGTGACTGACAAAACTTCACAGACCTCCTTCAACCAACAGTTGACCAGCATATAATGACGCTTTACTAAATATTTTTTTATGTATTAGAACGGACTCCAAACAGTATAAGGAATATAGCATACAAAAGCCAGGTTAATTGGAGACTAAAATGACGATGGATGAGAGATCTCCTCTCTTAAAACGAACATGGTAATGGAATCAAGCCAAAAAGAAGGTACTGCTGGGAGTTTTCCCTCCTCATGACTGACATATCATTATTTCCTCATTCACTGATTGTCAGCACCTTGCTGACAGATACGAATCAATAATGGAAAAGTACAATAAAAATGATAAACTCTAGAAAAAATTCCTTGGAACATCGTGATTAAACATTTTTAAAAGACGAGACTGCAAAAAAACCTAAACACCTGTTAAGTAAAGTGCACTTTTTAGGTTGAATTAATTTACATTAATCAACAACTCCATGTACTGTTTCATTCCTTCACAAAACTACCTCTTCCTCTTTGCTACGCCCCACGGATACTCTGAGAGCATTACCACAATTGCTATTCCTAATTAAAAAAAATCTGGTGCGTGCTCGCAACACACAACTTTCACTTACCAACTTACTTAGATTAGAAATTAATGCGTTTTGTTAATTGCCACTTCTCAAATGAACAGAAAGGCTTTAATCATGAACAATAGTCTGTCATTAAAGGCGTTCTCCGCATGCGTGGGCTCAAAAAGTTTTATGAGTTGACTTTATATTATTAATATTTTTCTTTTTTTCTTCTCTATATGTTTTCTTTATTTTTATCATAGCTCATATTTAGCCATTTCTCATTTTTAGGCCTAACGAGAGACAGTTAATTTCTCCATATAAACAAAAACAAAGGTACATTGTAGGAAACAAAAAAGGCCCCTACCCCATTTTGAGCCCCTTCAGAACATTTTAATAATGATAAACCTTACCTGATATTAAAGAACACCCAATTTTCATTAAACTCGACGAATTTGATAAAAATCGTTAAAGCCGTTTTTGAGATCATCGAAAAAAAGGTAAAAATTGGAAAAATAATTATGAAATAAAGTGCCACCTCCGTTTGACCAATTTAGATGAAATGTTGGGTGTCACATCTTTGGCATATACTTACATCAAATACCCAGTTTGATCAAAATCCTTAAAACCGTTTTTGAGTAAATAAAGAAAAACTCGTGAAAATGATACAAAATTTATTCAGTAAAGTCCCCCCTCCGGTTGATCAATTTTGATGAAATTTTTATAGTCATATCTCGGGCATATTAATACATCAAATACTCAGTTTAATCAAAATCGTTAGAGCCGTTTTTGAGAAAATCGAAAAAAACCTAAAAAGTTATTAAGTAAAGTACCCCCTCCCTTTAAGTAATTTTGATGAAATTTACGCTGTCACATCGCGGACATATACCTACACTAAATACCCAATTTCATGATCGCACGGTTTATAGTTTTTGAGCTAGTCTGTTCACACACACACACACACAGACACACAGACACACAGACACACAGACACACAGACACACACACACACACACAGACCATTTCGCGGGACTTGGTCATTTCGACTCAGGGGACCCCAAAACGTGTATTTCCGTTGAATTTTCGTCGATCTTCACGATCGACGATCGATTTTCACGATCGCAATACTTCCACTTACTATATATTTCATATATAGGTAAGTGAAAGTAAAAAAAATCAATGGAGATAGCATTCAAATGTGAATAAAATTGAATTAATTAAATGTTAATACTTAATGAATTATACGCATTATTGAATTTAATACTTTTTAAATAAAACTGTTTATGCTAGGAAATAATAAAAATCTGGTGCGTGCGCGCAACACACAACTTTCACTTACCAACTTACTTAGATAAGAAATCAATGCGTTTTGTTAATGCCACTTCTCAAAGTTACACATTTTCCACATTCATTTCTTATTTTTGTTTTCATTTGCTCTATAAACCCCTCAGACCATTTTAATAATGATAACGCTTACCTGATATTAAATAACACTCAATTTTCATTAAACACGACGAATATGAAGAAAATCGTTAAAGCCGTTTTTGAGATAATCTAAAAATTAGAAAAAAAGTTATGAAATAAAGTGTCCCCTTCGGTTGATCAATCTTGATGAAATGTTGGCTATCACATCTTTGGCATATACATACATAAATACCCAGTTTGATCAAAATCGTAAAAGCCGTTTTTGAGTAAATAAAAAAAACACGTGAAATTGATACAAAATTTATTAAGTAAAGCCCCCTCTCCGGTTGATCAATTTTGATGAAATGTTGGATGTCACATCTTTAGCATATACATACATCAAATACTCAGTTTGATCAAAATCGTGAAAGCCGTTTTTGAGTAAATAAAAAAAAACACTTGAAAATGATACACAATTTATGAAGTAAAGTCCCCCTCCGGTTGATCAATTTTGATGAAATGTTGGCTATCAAATCTTTGGCATATACATACATCAAATACCCAGTTTGATCAAAATCGTGAAAGCCGTTTTTCAGTAAATAAAAAAAACACGTTAAATTGATACAAAATTTATTAAGTAAAGCCCCCTCTCCGGTTGATCAATTTTGATGAAATGTTGGATGTCACATCTTTAGCATATACATACATCAAATACTCAGTTTGATCAAAATCGTGAAAGCCGTTTTTGAGTAAATAAAAAAAAACACTTGAAAATGATACACAATTTATGAAGTAAAGTCCCCCTCCGGTTGATCAATTTTGATGAAATGTTGGCTATCAAATCTTTGGCATATACATACATCAAATACCCAGTTTGATCAAAATCGTGAAAACCGATTTTGAGTAAATAAAAAAAAACACGTGAAAATAATACAAAATTTATTAAGTAAAGTCCCCCCTCCGGTTGATCAATTTTGATGAAATGTTGGCTATCACATCTTTGGCATATACATACATCAAATACCCAGTTTGATCAAAATCGTGAAAGCCGTTTTTGAGTAAATAAAAAAAAACACTTGAAAATGATACAAAATTTATTAAGTAAAGTCCCCCCTCCGGTTGATCAATTTTGATGAAATTTTTACAGTCATATCTCGGGCATATAAATAGATCAAATACTCAGTTTAATCAAAATCGTTAGAGCCGTTTTTGAGAAAATCGAAAAAAACGTAAAAAGTTATTAAATAAAGTACCCCATCCCTTTGAGCAATTTTGATGAAATTTTTGCTGTCACATCGTGGGCTTATACATACTCTAAATACCCAATTTCAGGTTCGCACGGTTTATAGTTTTTGAGCTAGTCTGTTCACACACACACACACACACACAGACACACACACACACACACAGACCATTTCGCGGGACTTGGTTAATTGGACTCAGGGGACCCTAAAACGTGTATTTCCGTTGAAAACCGGAAGTCGAAATTTTTCACGATCGCAATACTTCCACTTACTATATATTTCATATATAGGTAAGTGAAAGTAAAAACTTACAAATAGGTAGCAACAAGTGAAGCCATACAGCAAACTGGCATATTGCTAATGAGGGAACACGCGACTTCAGGGCATTTAAATGGGCTAGGCATATAAACGGTATTTTCATTTTTATTGAAGTTCTCATTTTTTTGGCCGTAAGAGTATTAAGTCTAGACTAAAAAAAATATGTTTCAGATTTTACGAAAATAGGAAAAAAAATTGAAGAAGAAGTTAAGGCTAGATTAAAGACTAGAAATCTTCGTTATTTTTGAGTAATGAAATTACTTAGCTTACGCCTTCTTTCCGAAGCTTATAAAAACTATAATACATCCAAACAGAGACGGAGGTGGGAGGATTCTGTAAGGGCAGATCTTGTGGAGTTGGGATGGGAATGGTGGTGGGAGAAGAGGTATGTAGGGATCAATTGGCTTTAAGTGGTGTTGGTACCAAACTTTCGAATATAAAATAATTTAAACATAATAAAATTAAAACGCTTCTGGTAAAATATGATAAGTTTAATATCAGAAATTATTGTAGATTTTTAATAATACAAACGAATCCATTGTCTTAATTTCATTTTATGTACTTATTGGACACGCAATGTGCCTCGAAAAGCAAAAAAATAGGAAAATATATATTATTAGTAATATTTTTTTTAAAAAAGATGGTTAGCCTAACCCAACACAACAAACTTTAAACAACTTTTTCTATTATTTTCTAGTTAATGGGATCTGCTCGGGACGGGCAGTCATTTGTCTTGACTTTCCTACTGCATTTCCCTATCCAATCCCTCTAGTTGTCTCTCTATTTATCTTCTGGGTGAATTAATTGAACCGTTTGCTAGTTGATTTAATCCATGCTGCAGCAATGACAATAAAATCAATATTATTTCTATGAACAATGAAGTTATGTATGCAAACGTATATTAACATTTACTCAATGGCTTTTATTAATTTTTAATTGATAATCGTAACTAATGTTTTAATTGAGTTCAATTTTAACCCAAGCCGAATGGACGCCTTCGTTAGGACGAAATAACCCGAGGAGGAAGGGGAGCACTAATCCCAGATAAGTACCCGCCGCAGAGTTATAAATACCCCCATCAAGGAGATTATCGAGCTTTATTTAGGGCCTCCATTCTATGGCGATGATCCCTCTCCTTCCCTGAAGAGGTCCTTGTTCTCCGGCCAGGAGGATGGATGAGATGCCTGCCAAGACTCCGCTTCCACTATCTACCGCTAGATATCGCCTCTTCCCAAAGTACTTCCTGAACTACACAGTTCTGGGAAGGGTTATCTGGCGCCCCGCATCCACCTCCCCGCCTCATCGACCGTGAGTAGCAGCAAGGATGAAGTCCATCTATCTCGCCTACCTACCGGCCTGTTGTTATCAGTGATTGAGGCTTCGTGATGATAAGCTCAATTACCTGTCGCAACGCAATATGTGTTACCTTCCAGTAACTTAATTATAGGACCAATAGATATGGAAGAATAATTACCTTCTCATTACATTGTAATTAAAATATTGTATTTTATTTTCTTTCTTTAGATGATTTAGTAAATATTACGGGCATAATAGAGGAAGGCATAAATATGGGACAAAGTTTGCAAGCTCCAAAGGTACTGTCAACTTCTTATTAGTTGCAAGATTGCAGATCTGCAGAGTCCATTAAATTGTATTAAAACAATCTTTTGGGTTGAAAGGGGGGATCTAGCAAATTAATTTCGCTACAAATAAGTCATGCATCAATACATCATTTTGATAATTTCGGTAATTTAGGATCCAATTTGACCACATATATAGTGATTCCACAGCTAACATAATTATTACTTAATTCTCAAAAAAAAAAAACCTCAAAGTTTTGTGCCTTCAATATGTGCGGACCCTGCAGATCTCGAATGTTATTACTCTCAGGAATTTAAAACCATACTAGCATCGACGTACGAAATTAATTCTCTCCAAGGTCTATTCTAATTAATTCTCTAGGTTTATTCTTACTTTACTGTAATAGTTACATATCACTTATCATCACATATAGTCTTTTTTCTTTTCTTAAATTAATTTTTATTTCTAGTGGAGCCTAAATCAATGTGCGGTTGAAAATCTAAAGGATAATTTTTGTGGATCAAAAATGTATATCTATAAATTTTATGAAATAATGATTTCGAAAGAACAACAAACTTTTCTGACGAATTCTGAGTTTTTCTAAAAATTCCAAGAGGAATTATACGTAATATAATTGTGGGCAGGACTGAAGCATAAATATAACTCATTACAACACCTCATTGAAACGATAAGGCAATCAATATAAAATTCGCCTGATTCTGCCGAGCAAAAATCACTAAAAAGAGATAGATCTCTTTCATTTCTTTGCCCATACATACAATTTTCACATAGATGACCCATAGTAATTCCCCAATTTTTCTCTGAATTTTCGAGAATCTGAGTATGAAGGTGACACCTACTTCTTCGTCTTTCAATATTTCTTTCATTGATTTAGCCATTTAGCTAATTTAGCTATCAAGAGGGAATGCCTTCCATCAAAATACATGATTATAATTTAAAATACTATTATAATTCCATGATTTCTTTATGGCATAAAAACTGTTTGAGTAAAGAGCAGCCCTCGAAGTTTTTATAAAATGAAATATTGAATTGTAGAATATTTGTGCCGAAGGAGGTCGACCGGATAACTTAAACATTTGTTCAAGGCGGTTTATGTGAGCATGAATCTTAATAGGTGATAGGCATTGAGGAGAATAAAATTGACGTGTTGACATCTTTGGATTCGGCGCTGAACTTAAATCATTATATTTATTTTTTTATAAACATTATTAAAAAAAACACAAATTGTATAACAATACAAACTTTTGAGCTGATAAAGGATATACAGCAAGAGAAGTTATGGCACCACAGAACATCCTTTATTTTTTTACGTATTAAATGAAATTTACTTTGTTGCGGTTCAGTAAATACAAGAGAGGCCCCAGGCATCTCCTTTCGGCCAAACTGATGGGTAGGACGAGATTGGGTTCATAAAAAGGCTCATAAGGAAGCGGGACACAGTTAGCCCCTTTATTGCTGTGTAGAAGGGGCAGGGGGCAGGGGACTTTCCAACGGCTCCGGAATGTTAATCAGGCCCGGGGTCGCGTGCTTCCTCCGCATCGTAGGCGGCTCCCTTATCTTCCTCCGACTCGACCTTCTGTCTCTTCGGGGATCGACGCCTTCCACGCTATAATGAATGTCTTAGAGTTAAGTAAATTACATTCCTACAGGAGATCGAATCTAAAAAAAGGTTGTATTTCCGTGCGTTAATTCAAAATGGGTAGATTTTATATCTTTGAAAAACGTTGCCCCAGTCTCGAAATCTGTAAAACCAATTTTTGCAACCTAGTTCCGGAACATAAAACTGTACGAAGATGATACTAATTGAAATTTTTAATAACTTTCATTAAAGTTTTAGTACGAATGTAAGGATTTTTAGATACATGAAATTCATTTTGTTAAAATCCATCGGTATTTTAAACAATTTTTATTCTTCTGTTAACGCTGGGAGGCAGCTGTGTAAGAAAAGAAGCTTGACCATTTAACTGCGGAGGTAGCGGGGCAAGAGGATGTCCGCCGTTGCGGGTTAGTAAGCGCACCGAGCGCTACAGGAAAATATTATTGATTCCAAAAACGTCAAAAGAAAGCGATAGTTACCCAGCTCGCAAAGAGCAGTGATGCGGAAAAACAGAATGGCTCTTATCCGAGCCATCAGCACACCGGGACCAGCGCGCGGCCAGCTCATATACTCATAACAGCCACTAGCAGTTGAAGCACAACGCTGAGCTCCATTGATTTGAGCTTTCTAAATATAAAACGAGTAGAACGATATCAGGGATATTAGTTGTTTTAAAAATAATTAGTTCTTATTTTTGATCAAAGTTTCGATTCCTATGCTATGTACCATTTTTCATCCATTTCATCATGGAAAACTGTTAGCACTATTGTTCCTACGTAATGAAACATGTTGGAATTTTAAAGGTCATTCCAAAATTGAATAATAATTTTTTAAACACGAACGTTGCTAGAGTTGCGATCAGGCACTAATGGTAGCACACAAGTTTCAATGGTTAGGGATGGTCCATGTAGTTTTAGATCAAATATTAAGTCAAAAAAGTTATGATGTGTTGCAGCAAATATTCCGAGCGGTAAATTGTCTTAACTACATATCTAATCAATGGTATGATATAACATTTGAATTTATTATTTTACAATTTATTTAATTTAATAATTAACAATTATTATTAATTAACAAAATGAAATAAACAAATTATTATTTATTAATTTACTTTTCAAAATGTTACGAGACTTTTCTCTGAGTTTTAAAAATGAGAAATAAATCTTAAGTAAGATTAAAAGGATTTGATTTTTAAAAATTTTATTAAAAAAATAATAATAAATTATTATTTATTAATTTACTTTTCAAAATGTTACGAGACTTTTCTCTGAGTTTTAAAAATGAGAAATAAATCTTAAGTAAGATTAAAAGGATTTGATTTTTAAAAATTTTAAATGCTGATATTATATGTTAGACTAAATTGTTTATTTTCTAATTGCAGGTCCGGACGAGAAGAGGGCGGGAGGATGGGGGAGACGGGCTGCCCGCTCCGGGCCCACTCCCGCTCTCTGAGCTCGCTCCCACCGGAGCCGTTCATGATCATGCGCTCGAAAGCGCTCAACAGGAGGGTTGTCATCAACGTAGGGGGGGTCAAGCATGAGGTCCTCTGGAGAACGCTCGAGCGCCTACCACACACAAGGTAACATAAACCGCCCATATCTCTCTCTGTGTATTATACTACATACACTCTCTACACCTTTTCTCTACATACAGATATATTATACATAGTCTAGGTGAGCTTCCATAATGCTAATATAAAAAATTCAGAGAAAAACTGCAAAAGACGTATTTATTAGTGAGGCGGTTTCATTTTCGGTGTAATCCTAAAAGGAACCTGTTAAATAAACGCCCAAAATCATGTTTAAAAACGCATTCAAGCAGATGATTTATTTTTTTTTAAGTCAGACGCTCCACTAGTGCTTTCTTTCTAAGCTCAAACGGATTGAACTAAACATTATGATAGATTTCGTAATATTAATGACTAGGGCGAACATTTATGAAATAATAGGTTTTTTCAGTTATTATTTTCATTTCCTTTTTCTAAATGTATTGGAGATTCAAGTATTCTGTAGTAATATCAATGCAGTCTAAATGAAATGAAAAAAAAGAATAGTACAAAAAAAAAAATTTATTACTTATTTCCGTTTCATCCCCACCAGAGTGGTAACCCGAACCCAATACGTCAGGGGTACTAGCTACTCATGATCAGGTGTCAACGCAGCAATAGATATGCTAAACAGATCAACAAGTAGCCTTCCAATCCACCTACGCTAAAATCAAATCTCACACAGGTCTATGCTTCATACTAAAGTCATTAAATACTACATAATGCATAATTATTTATTGATTTGTTTTAATGTCTCTACTCAATGTAGGACATTGGCCATAAAAATGTATAGTTCCTATTCGGCTATAGCCGATTTTGTTAAAAAATGTCATCATGAACTTTACGTAATACAGCCATTCTTTAAATTGTTTTCTTTTTTCGATTCCCTGCTAATTTGGGAGGATCCGGAGAATTCGAGAATGATATGTTTGACAGTCTTGATAGAGGAGTAGCAGTGTTCAAAGGTTGGGGCCTAGATAAGTCCTCTCAGCAGGTAACCGTGTGAAATTCACAGTGCGCACAAAATCGCTTTGCACAAAATCGTTTCTTCTCTTCTGGAAATTGTGTTCCCTCAATGTCTAGAAGTTTTAAGCGAGGTAACTTCCACTGGAGTTCGGTTCCGGCCATTGTCAGAGTGACATCGTCTCTAAATTTCTCTATTCAAAGTTAGGAAGTATAGAAGTTACGTTAAAGATATTTTACAAGGTGCAAGTGACTTGATTAGTAAAGTTTGGTGAAAATTGTACGATAGGTTTTCTCATAGTTACTGTGCAAATTTTTGACGAATATCTAGACTGGCTCCATTATCAAGATAGCTGGCTTCAGCAGGCAGCCCCCTACCACGTCTCCCGAATTTAGTGTCAGGTATCATATCAACAGCTGACCGTTAGTAAATATCCTCTTCAATACAGTAGGCTACGTAATTATTATTGAACCAATATTATTACTCATATTACTTAATTTAAGGTGTTAATATATTCAGCCAATTTTTACCCTGATTAGTTATTATAATTTAATTAATTGAAAATGAATTCAGAAATATCTCTAAAAGATGTGATGACTCTCCTCCGAGAAACTCACGAACAAGTAAAAAAAGGAAACGAGGAGGTACGATTTCTGAGAGAATCACTAAAAAGTTTTAAAACAGAATTGGACGAGTTGAAAACAAAACTTAAACTTTTAGAACAGTCCCTCAATACTTTAAAGAGCAAATTCGAAAATGAAATTTCAACTAAAATCACCAAATAGAACCAAAACACTCTGACCGAGAAAAAAATTTAGTATTATTTAATTTCGAAACCATTCCGAATGAAACGACCGCATGCCTAGAAGATTATGTAATTAATAAAATAAACCAGGAATTAAAAGTTAATTTAAGCCATTCCGAGATAGATCTTATTACGAGGCTGGGCTCACCCTCCAAGCAAAATAGACCTATCCTTATAAATTTTTTAGCCATGAGAAGAAAAATGCAAGTTCTAAGGGCATCTTGGCAAGCCAAATCAAATTTAAAATTTTCTTGGGATTATACTAAACAAGAAAGAGCAACAAGAAGAGAATTATGGTCATTTATAAAACAAGCAAGAGAGTATGGAAAGACAGCCAAGTACAGAGGGGATAGGGCAATTATTGATGGTGTTACATACACATTAGAAGAGTTAAAAACCCAAACTTCGAATATAGATTTAAAATGTGGTGAATTATCTTGTAGAGAACCCTTAAAATATGATGAAACTACAATAACAAAAGAAGATAGATACGATAAAAAAGCATTTCATTCACAGGGATCATTAGATACTATTTTTTTACCAATAAATCCACACTCACTGAGTCTAAAAACCTAAGATTAATCGAACAGGAAAAATCAGAACATAAAAAAGTAAGGAATCTAAGCTTTTTTAACGGAAATTATTTTGAAAAAACTCAATTATCAGTAGGAATAAAAGATAAAATTAAAATTAAAAAAACATGGAATGTACTAACTTATAATTGTCGTACTTTAAGAGGAGAAGAAAGATTAGAAGAATTATTGTGCGAACTAGAAGAGATGGTAGTCGGATTGAGCGAGACAAGAAGGGCAGGAGAGGGTTTATTTCAGCTTGAAGAAGGTCATATGTTTTACCATAACGGAAATGAGGCAAATGAAGGCGGCACGGGTTTTCTCATCAACAATAGTTGTACTAAGGGCATTATAAAATTAAAAAGTTACTCTGACCGCGTAGCTGCATTAGACATAAAATTAAATAACCTACAGATAAAAATAATTCAAGTTTACGCACCGACCAGTTCTGCGGAAGACAACATAATTGAAGATTTTTATACGAACCTTCAAGTAGCCATAGAAGATCACTCAAACAGCCATACAATCATAATGGGTGACCTGAACGCAAAAGTGGGTAAAAAGATTTTAGAAAAGTCCTTTGGATCGCATGGTTTCGGCAAAAGGAATGAAAGAGGGGAACGACTGATTCAATTTGTAGAAAGTAACAAGATGTATATTATGAATACTTTCTTCAAAAAACCCTTTGACCTAAAATGGACCTGGATCAGTCCGAATAGCCAAATCAAGAATGAAATAGATTTCATAATAGCAAGCAAGAAATGGTTAATAAAGAATGTACAAGTTGTCGCAGAAATTGATATTGGAAGCGATCACAGAGCAATAGGGGCCGTACTGAATATTGAAAAAGTAAAACCTAGATTAATAAAAAAGACTGGAAAAATGAAAAAGATTTCAACAAAGATTTTGCAAAGTGTTAATTTTGGAGAGAAATTAGGAAAATAAATTGAAAAAATTCAGATCGATGAAGACTTGGACAGAACTTACAATTATTTAAAAATGGCGATAAAGATCGATAGGTCAGAATCAGACAAAGAAATAGGTACAGAAATGAATAAAAACTGTAGATGCCTTCCCAGTAAAATTAAAAATATGTTAAATAAAAGAAAACAACTCAATAAATCTAATCTTCAACGCTTAGAGTATGTGGAGTTGTGCAAGACAATAAGAAAAGAAATGGACATATGGCTTCATAACAACAGGTTAAGCAGATTAACAACATCTTTAACAGAAGGCACTAAATTGAAACAAAATACGGGAGTAAAGAATATTATGCATGCCATAATTGATCAGAACGGAGTAGAAACTAGAGACAAAAAGCAAATTTTATCCACAATTAAGACCTATTTCCAAGAACTATATGATGATGAAGGGTTTGATAGGTCTACTGGAGAAGATGGAAATAAGGAAGAGTCCATTATGCGTGAAGAGGTCATGAGCGCCATAATGAGTCTGAAGGATGGCAAGGCAGTTGGGCTGGATGGGATATATGCGGAAGAGATCAAGGCAGGAGGAGAGGAGTGTATCAATTTCCTTACTACTTTCTTCAACGTTTGCTTACAATACGGCCAACTCCCAAAAGACTGGTACTCTGCCAAGCTAATATTGCTGTTCAAAAAAGGAAGTAAAAAAGAGTTAGCTAATTATAGACCTCTAAGTATTCTTTCGATTCCCTACAAACTGTTCACCACCATTCTAATGAAAAGGATAGAAACGAAGCTAGAATTAGATTTAACAAAAAATCAAACAGGTTTCAGGAAAAAATTTTCGACTATCGACAACATCTTTGTTGTTGGCGAATTGATTAAAAAAGCAATAGACTATAAATTTCCGTTAGTTCTATTATTCCTCGATTATGAAAAAGCATTTGACTCAGTAAAAACAAACTTCATCTTACAGCTGTTAAAAAATAAAAACATTAGTGCTGAAATCAGAATAATATTTACTAATATTTACCAAAACTCCAAAGCCATATTCAAATTAGATGACCACTCAGTTGAAATAAAAATAAGAACAGGAGTACGACAAGGAGAAGTGGGATCACCAAAGATATTCACAGCAATTTTGGACTACGTAATGAAAGCCTGCGAATGGGAAAGCAAGGGGATAAACATCGATGGAGAATGGCTAAACCACCTGGAATTTGCCGATGACCAAGTACTTGTCGCCTCATCGATAGAAGAAGGTTTGCAAATGTTTCAAGAAGTGAAAATGAGGGCTCAAAATATTGGCTTAAAGATCAATTTGAAAAAAATCAAAATTGATTAAAATTAATGTTATGGAGCAAAGAATAATACCTGAATGCCCCCTTGAAAGTACTGATGACATCATATTTCTGGGCCACCAAATCAGCACCTCTGGCCAGTGGAACGAAATATTGAGGAGAATTTCTTTAGGGTGGAAAGCCATGTGGAGGCACAAGGGATTTTATAAAAGCAAGGCTGATATGAAGCTGAAGAAGAAATTGTGGGAAACAACCGTTCTACCAGTTCTTATATATGGATGTGAGACTTGGAGACTGAGTAGAAAAGTCGTGAACAAACTAAAAACAACGGAGCGTGGCATGGAACGATACATGCTGGGAACAACCAGAAAAGACAAGAAAACAAATATATGGATTAGGAACAAAACAGAACTAATCGATGTTGTAGAAATGGTTTTTAAGAGGAAATGGAAATGGGCTGGGCATATCATTAGGAGGAATGAAGACAGCTGGACGAAAAGGATCATGGAGTGGACACCAAGGCAGTACAGGAGGGCAAGAGGTAGGCCTACCACTAACTGGGACAAGGAGATGAGGGCAACATGCGGAGGAAGTACCTGGAGCAGGGTTGCCAAATGCCGTGAAGAATGGAAAAGGCTAGGAAATGTACACTACCTGGTCTGGCTGCAAGGATAGATTTTTATTTGTTTATAAAAGCGATTAAGTTTCTTTGTTTTGTTTCCTGTTTAGCTCATTACTTAATTTTTTCATTATTTAATTTTGTTCAACAACCGAACTCACAAAAATCCTCAGCTAAAAGCTGATTTTGCAGTGTGTAAATAAATGCATATAATTATTTGTAAAATTATTTAATGCAAATAAAGGATTATTATTATTATTATAACTTTCACTAAACTTGCCATTTTTATCCTTATTTGTTCAGCATTGATTAAGAACCATCTTAATTAGCCATGGTACTGACTGTTTGAAAAATAGGTCCGAGGATATGGTAGGTGGATATGTTTCTCACTCTATCCACTTCAATGCCAATCAATTTATATCTAATAACATCAAGATAAAACGCAAATGCCTTATTTTTTATTTTCCATTCAAGATAAACATGACGTAAAGAAGGAAATGTGTAGATGTATAGACTTGTTGATGGATAGGTATTCTTATTTCATCAGATGAGTGAAAGGTGTTCAAGGCATACCGCTGATGTGAATGTTACTGAAATTAAATAATAATAAAAGAGTAATTGGTCCCAAAAAGAGAATAAGTAAATTGAAGTAATACATTTTAATGTATTTATTACTTTGTGTTAAGTTGCTTTCTGGAGAAATCGTTTTCTTTATTATCATTAATATTTATAATATTGATAATTCGGATCACGAATATTAATAAATTTATAAATACTATTAAATTTCTAAATAATGAATAATATTTGCTGGGTTAAGAACGAACCAACTGTTGCAGGCTCGGACGACTAAGAGACTGCAACACCCATGAAGCAATCACCGAGCTTTGTGACGACTATTCTCTCATCGACAACGAGTATTTCTTCGATCGCCACCCCAAGTCCTTCTCCTCCATCCTTAACTTCTACCGGACGGGTAAGCTGCACTTAGTGGACGAGATGTGTGTGCTCGCCTTCTCCGAGGACCTCGAATATTGGGGAGTGGACGAGCTCTACCTGGAGTCCTGCTGCCAGCACAAGTACCACCAGAGGAAGGAGCACGTCCACGAGGAGATGCGGAAGGAGGCGGAGTCGCTGCGGCAGAGGGACGAGGAGGAGTTCGGGGAGGGGAAGTGCGCCCACTACCAGCAGTTCCTCTGGGACCTCCTCGAGAAGCCGACCACCTCCATCGGTGCGAGGGTCAGTACTAGCGATTAGGGGGTAGCAGTCCGAGGGAACAGTCTTGTTTATAGGCTGCAATTTTATAATGAGCATATCAAAGCTTGTATTAAGACTATCAGGAGGGTAGGATATATTAATATTTTCATACAGAGAAATTTCTGTTACACACATATTAATTGCATTACGAAAAAGAGAAGCATATAATTTGTTGGTGGAGTCGGGGGGACTATCACGCCCTATAGCTTTTACGGTTTTTCCCAAGATAAGAGTGATGGAAGGAGATTAATGCTGGGTTTTTAAAATACCTCTAACACTCAGGAATCCATCAGTTAAGTTCAGGCTTAAACGGTTGTAAGGAGCAACGAGACTTCCTACGCGTTACACCGCTCAGCTTAACTAATAAATTTAATAATTAATATGTATCAGATAGATAATAATTATAGCTTATCTGTTCCATACTTTCCCTTGTTAGGTAATCCAAGTATTTTTCTCTAATATAAAAAAACAAAGAACTTAAAATTTCAATTATTTTCATTGATCCCCTCGCACAGTTTATTGCGAAACTAAAGGATAGAGGTTGCTTGCTCCATACTATTGCTAGCTCCATAGCATTTAACTGGCTTTAGGATAAAGACTAGCCAGGTCTCATTACAGAAGATGATTCTGCATTGTCTTATGAGGCTTAGTTGAGTAGCTTTTACCACTTGAGGTTAAAGAGGCATTTTACTTAAGAGCTGAGTCTTATTTTTTCCTAGGATAAGTGGTTTGATTTTAAAGTGAGATAATTAGAAGTTGGATATGAAATAAAGATTTTCTTTTTTGTTTGTTTTTTCGGCTAAAGCTAAGCAAAACTACAATACATCAGCATTAAAAACGCATTGCTAAAATAACAGGATTAGGAATCACTGTTGAACTGGTGTGAGAAATTTAAAACATCTCTAAAAGTTCTCTGAACTCTCTCCAGTGTCTATGTTATTTTAACACGTTAGGTGCGGCATCGGTCACCGGGGTCGGATGTCTTACATTTTCTTCTTAACAACCGATTTTCACATGGAAATGTCCGAAAGTCCGAACAATTCAAACACTCAATTTAGTCGATTTTTAATGAGATTGTTGCATTTTAGTGCAAAAAAATGTTAGCAACAGCTGAAATTCTGTTGTTTTTTAGAATCGGACTCCGAGGTCCGATTATCGATAAAGAACAGCCCCGGGGGCCTAAGACCCTCATTTAATTCATTTTTCAGTCAAAAGATAACGCTTTCGTCAGAGAATTCCCCGACGCCCGATATCTGTGGCTCATCCCAGCAGTCGGAACCCTAAACGGAGATACCGTTCAACTCAGGACATCCCTAAAATACGCCGCCAAACCTAACGTATTAAATAGGGTGCATACCATAAGCAAATCCATTGCTTTATATTATACAATTTTGTGCAAAAACTTCATGGGAATAAATATTTAAATGGACTGACATGAGCAATAAAATATTTTATACCATGGCAAAATATGTGTGTGCAGAAATTAAACTATAGCCATGTAAATTGATCATAAAGTAAGGGTACCTGATTAAAAAATACAAAATAAAAATAATTGGGATAATGGTTTTATCATCTAACTGTATATGTATTTAAAATTCTACATATATTATCAATTATAAACATGAATATTTGAGTATAACAAGAGGTACACAGGTTATCCGATTGGTTTATTTTTTCAAAAACAAAATTTAAACTCTTTTAAACCAAATATACATATTACAATATACATGTATCAACAGAATACCTAAGATAATTATATACTGGGAATATAAGTTTTTCCCTTACAATTTTTGGTTACCACTAACAATTGGAAATATTGTTGTCTATACAAATATAATTACTATAAGTAATACATTATTGCTTTAAATTATGCCTTAAAATATAAAAAAAACAAATGCCGATATGACGACTCACGGATGATATTATTTTAATCAAATCATTGTTTTATTATACATGTATTTAGAGATAAACAAAAAATTTCATTTTTTCTGATTTATAGAATATTCTTATTATAAAATATTTATTTTACTTTTTTAATTTACTTTAGTAGGAAGCACTTTTGATATCTAACAACAGAATAGATTCATAGGCTATTATGGGTAACATAGGTAACCTTAAATTTGGTATATAACTTAGTTTTTTCTAATAAAAATCTGTAGAACTTTCGATCATGCATGATGTATTCAATTAGCTGATTCATTTAATTCATAATAAAACTTAGTTTATGACATGCTAGCTGATCGAAAGAATAATCTTTTGAAAATACTGTTATAAAATCAATAGAAACGAATTATATAGATTTTGTGAGAGTTTATTCAAATACATTTTAAAATAATTAGTGGGTGTGGTGGCATGCTGGCATGTGCTTGGCCTTTATTGCATAATAATACTTCTTCTATCTTTTGATTTTGATAAAAGCCATCATTCATCTAGCTATTCAAAGAATTTACAACATTTTTAACATCGCAAGCATAAATGAAAAACCAATAAGTAAAGTAAAACCGAGTAATAAAAAACTACTTATTAGCTATTTTCATTAAACTATGTATTAATTTTTTACCGAATAGTACTTTCATTAAAAAGCAAATCATTAAAACAAGAAACAATAAAAACAATAATCATAAACCTAAAAATAAAAATATAAGTACATATAAAAATAAAATTTAAATAAAAAAAGTAAATTAAATTAAATTTCACTCCATATTAAATTTTTCAACACATAGTGAATCATTATAAACCACACCAAACCAAAATGTTATAAAAATGAAAACACTTTTTAAAATTCAATATCGGAGTTTTTTATTTTTTTTTATTTAGGCATTCATATTGTATATTCTTCATTGTTTTCTTAATTTTTTTATGTATTAAAGGCAGAAGTTTTCTCGGTTCTGATACATTTACAACATACATATTTATCTTTTTGTTGAACTAATTAATGCTTCTTTTATATTTAATGATTTGAAGTTTCCTAGTTGCCTATTTCTCTTGATTACCCTGTGGACTTACCCATTTATACTTAGTCATCCTATAATTAGAAGGACCTTTATGACTTATGAATTTTATACTGCAGTATACATATAAAACCAATAACGACACACTACTTGAAAAAATCCTTAATGTTTACTTATGGAAAAAAAAATTAAATTAAATTAAAAAAATACTGAATTATACTGGACATCTAAAACTAAATCACTTTTAAAAATTTTAAGCTTGAAACAATAACCTACAAAGTAACAGTTAGTAATCCATTATCGTAAAATTAATCCTAATTAATTTGTTTGTTATTACAGATAGTTATTAATTTCTATTTTAATTAATCCTGAATAATTAGGTTTTTTATTCGAGTATATCGTAGTTGTATATCATATAAATTACTGCCTACATTTCAAAAATTCTATCAGATTCTATTTAATTTTTATCTTTTGGAAGTACTACATACTATGATCTTGTAGCGAAATGAAATAATTCATATAAAAAAAATAATAATAATAATAAAACAACAGATATCACAGCAGTTTCCTTCATAACATTTACATTATCGACTGCTGACAAAACCTGTTGCTCCTTTTACATTTTTTACCGATGACTTCATTTTCAATTCTATAGGCTTAATATCCTTTATACTTCCTCATCTGTGTCATTAACCAACGAATCCATTTCCTTTTCAGGACCAAACAGAGGACTGATAATTAAACATATAAATGAAAAATTGGGATTTTATTAATATTAATAATAAAAATAATGATAACGGACGATAATGAAAATAAGTAGAAAATATGTATATAATTATAAAAATATATTTAAAAAATATTAAATTATTTTTTTAAAAACACAAATTAATTGAATACAATTAAATAATTATAACATACGACTTGAGCACGGACATGAGCGAGCATGGACCTGGGAACTCCAGGGTCTCCTCAGAATGAGACCTACCTGTTCTCAGTTCGGATGCTCCGTTGACGACCCCGAAGTACTAATGACTTGTGTCTGTTCCCGCGAAAGGACCAAGGGATAGCGAAGAGCGACCCCGAGGACCCCTGGCTATACCGCCCCCAGGTCTCCTCCCCTCAACCCTCCCAAATACCCTTCTTCCAGTCAACGAAACTTAGTCAACTCAATCATATTTCCAGGTGATTACAATCATCTCCATCCTCTTCATCGTTCTATCGACGGTTGCACTCACCCTCAACACCATTCCTCAGCTGCAGACGAAAGACGAAGGAATAGCTCACGACAATCCGCAGTTGGCAATGGTAGAAGCAGTGTGTATAACATGGTTCACCCTAGAGTACGTCCTTAGGTTTTCGGCATCGCCTAATAAATGGAAGTTTTTCAAAGGAGGACTGAATATAATCGACTTGTTAGCTATATTACCGTATTACGTATCACTTTTTCTCGTCGAAACGAATAAAAACGCAAACGATCAGTTCCAGGACGTCCGGAAAGTCGTCCAAATCTTTAGGATCATGAGGATACTTAGGATACTCAAGTTGGCGAGGCATTCCACAGGCCTCCAAAGTTTGGGTTTCACTTTGAGGAACTCTTACAAAGAACTCGGACTTCTAATGCTCTTCCTCGCTATGGGAGTGTTGATATTTTCCAGTTTGGCCTATTTCGCGGAGAAAGACGAACCCGGTACCAAATTCATATCTATCCCGGAGACATTCTGGTGGGCGGGTATCACAATGACTACGGTAGGATATGGAGATATCTACCCCACAACCCCACTGGGGAAAGTGATTGGTAGTGTCTGTTGTATCTGCGGGGTTCTCGTAGTCGCTCTTCCTATTCCTATCATCGTCAACAACTTCGCCGAGTTCTACAAAAACCAGATGAGGAGGGAGAAAGCGCTCAAGAGGAGGGAGGCTCTGGAGCGGGCCAAGAGGGAGGGAAGTATCGTATCCTTCCACCACATCAACCTTAGGGACGCCTTCGCCAAGAGCATGGACCTCATCGACGTCATAGTCGACACAGGTGAGTGAGGACGGGTAAGTTACACTTTGCATGTCATAGCTGCTACTAGCATTAAACTTTAGGATAGTTTGCAATGTGCAAAGTAAATTACTGAAATTAAACATTCGTTACGGTTTGTTGAGCATGGTTATATAGTACTTTTACTTCGTTTTATTCAGATACCTATGTAAAAATGCAGGTTGACTTTAAGTCTATTTACATTTTGATTATATTAGTGTCGATAGCTCAAAACAATGGAGCCCAGGTTTAAGTGAGGATACCAACAAAATAAAGGGCGTTGTTTCTACCCGGACATATTGGTTGCTTTTTCTTTTCACCGAAGATGGACAGCGTGCCCAGAGATGAGGAACACGCAGAACCCTCGCCCTACTTACCGCTAATCGATTTTGAAGAATCGAAGCTTTTTTCGTTGCTCCCTTCTTTATAACAAAGCTAATAGAAAAGGAGGGGCCGGCCATCATACTCGTCCGACATTGTGTAAATACCATTTTCCCTATCTATAGGCCCTATAAGAACTATTAAGAGCTCGTTTTTCTTCACCAATCTACGTTTACTGCTATAACATTACATAGATGAGATCATTTATTATAGAACATCGAAAGATTCTGAACAAGAATATACAAATGTCCCTCTTCCAACTCCAAAGTAGTTTATGGACCTTATAATTAACTTAGTAAAATACCTCAAAACCAAAACATGAGTCAACAAAAAAGCTAAAAGTTTTATTAAAGTTTCCCTTGAGTGTCTCCACGATATTATGCACTTTTCCCCAACAATGAAAAATTATTTTAATGATTCTCTCTTATGTTCAAACCTACATAAATCTCGGGTTCTTCATAAAAAAGTTGATTACGTGGAGTTTGTTGCTAACTGAAAACATTAAGTTAGAAAAACACTTCTTCATCGAAATCATTGAAATAGATCACTTACTTTTAATTATTCAATTCACGAATAGATCGCTCGAATGTATCTGCAACATGATATTATTTACTTTTTTATCCAAACGATATATTTTTCGATCTGTTATGATATTCAATCGTCCAACTATTTAAAAATTACAAACGTTAATGGTATTTATAATAAATTACCTGTTCTACACTAATGTTTCTATTATACTTTTCCGGAATACTTTTAAATTTGTTTTTGATTTTGTACCCTGTTTTAATTTCCTTGCAGTCTATTTTATTAGACATTTTCTAAAAATTCCTGCATTTTTACAATGTATAAATTTTCGAAATTGAATAATCATGTTTTTGGTTGGAATTTTTTAATATAAAGTTTATAAAACGCTTTATAAATATATGCTTTATTAGATTATGTAAATAAAATCAAAATTATTAACTATATCACGCATTCTGAATGCACATTGATTAATTTATCTTTATTTTGCAACTGCATATAAGAGTAAGGTCAGTTGGGATTGAAATGATTTCAACAGAATTTTGTTTGTTTATTTCTTAAATATTTACGGTAAAATATAACAATTTAAAACAATTCTTTCTGAAATGTTAATAATAATGCTGACTTTGTCCTTAGGCTATACAATATTGAATCTTAGAACATTTATCCTTAGCCGTAAGAGGCCAGAGAGTTTCTTTTCTACGCGATAGCTTTGGTAGAAATTTGAGATGAATAAGAAATAAGATCCGAAGGTATATCAAGAGGCTATATCAGTAAAAAATAATACGACCCAAGTTCAGAGAAAAACAATGCGACGGACGAATTAAACTTTGCGAACCCTAGAAACAAACACCTTAGTTAGAAAATATAGGTTATACCTCTGGAATAATTCACCATATGCTGCACATAGACGGGAAGATAAATAAATAAAAAACATTCTTTGCTAATTACAAGAGCACAATTTTACAATTTTTAAAGAAGACTTTAAAAATTTCAGATTAATGTAATTCGACAAAGCCCTGTAATGTCACATCCTGATTTTCAATGTGTATCATGGCAGAGCACAACATTAGCAAGTTTTTGGATTGTCATGAAACACGCAAGTTCAAGATTATGATGCTTAGCTTCATAACATTTCTAAATAAAGGTTTTATGGTTAATTTTATCTTCTAACCCTGGTAAAATTGGCTCAAACAGTACCCCCTTACCCCAGAGACACAGAACACAACAAGATGTGATCAATAATGTTGCTAGGCTAATGTGCCAACTTCCCCATGTCGTGTAGAGTACACATGCACAGCGGGAACGGATACGGCTGTGTTATGCTTAATGTATATCGATTCCTCCGGGATAGCAAGCTCATCTCGTCCTGTCGACAAGTTCCGAAACAAACACTACAAAGTACTAAGCCGTGTATTACACTAAACATCTTCTCTTTTCATTTCCTATCATCAATATTTCATCGGAATAAATATCAAGCGGAAGGTGATTGATGAATTAGCAAATCATTAAAACAAATCCAAATTTATGAAAGCTGTCCTAAAAAAAAAAAATCTGGTGCTTGCGGGCAACACACAACTTTCACTTACCAACTTACATAGATAAGAAATTAATGTGTTTTGTTAATTGCCACTTCTCGAACTCACGCAATTTTCCACATTCTTTTCTTATTTTTGTTTTTATTTTCTCTATAAAAACACTATTTTTTTTTATTATTAAATAAAAGTTTTTACTTGTGATACTTCGGCAATGCAAGCATAATACTCCAAGTCGTCTGATTTTATATTTCTCTATGTAGTTGTTGAAAACTTCATTTAGTTACCATGAAACAAATAATTTTCATTGAATGAACAGAACGGCTTTAATAATAAACAATGGTCTATCTATCTATCTTCTATAATATTAAAGGCGCACACCGCATGCGTGGGCTCAACGTGTTTTATGAGTTGACGGAATATTTTTCTTTCTTTTTTCTCTTTTTTTTTGTTTACTTGATTTTTTTTATATTTGGCCATTTCTTATTTTTAGGCGTAATTTCTCAACAACAAAAGTACTTTATAGGAAAACAAAAAAAGGGCTTCCCCATTTAAGCCCCCCAGAACATTTTAATAATGATAAAGCTCACCTGATATTAAAGAACACCTAATTTTCATTAAACATGACGAATTTGATTAAAATCATTAAAGCCGTTTTTGAGATAATAAAAAAAAGGTAAACATTGGAAAAACAGTTATGAAATAAAGTGCCCTTGGCTGTCACATTTTTGGCATATACATGCATCAAATACCCATTTTGATCAAAATCTTTAAGGCCGTTTATGATTAAATAAAAACCACACGTGAAAATGAGACAAAATTTATTAAGTAAAGTGCCCCCTCTAATTGATCAATTTTGATGAAATTTTGAAAGTCACACTGGGGGCATATAAATACATCAAATATCGAGTTTCATCAAAATCGTTTGATCCGTTCTGGAGAAAATTGAAAAAAAAACCCTAAAACTTGGACAAAATTCATCAAATAAAGTAACCCTTCCGATTGACCAATTTTGATGAAATTTTTGCTATCACATCGCGGGCATATAGGTACATACATGAAATACCCAATTTCAGATTCGAACAGTTTAGAGTTTTTGAGCTAGTCTGTTCACACACTCACACACACACACACACACACACACACACACACACACACACACACACACACACACACACACACACACACACACACACACAAACACACACACACACACACACACACACACCATTTTGCGGGACTTGGTTATTTGGACTCAGGGGACCCCAAACAGTGTATTTCCGTTGAAAACCGGAAAGTCGAAATTTTTCACGATCGCAATACTTTCCTTTACTATATATTTCATATATAGGTAAGTGAGAGTTAAAATTGTAGTAAAAGAAATATTCTTTAGCTACTTTGTTTGAAACTGGTGTGATCCAGCACAAAATCGGATCTGATGAAAATAGCTGCAATAATTCGTCAAGACAAGGGTCATATATGCCTATATCGGTGTATAGTTAGTTACGTAATTATAGGTTTGTTTCAACAAGTAGTTCTTCAATAGCTGTCATGCCCCCACAATTATGATATAGAGTTTTTTTGGTCGTTTTTTTGAAAAAGAGCCAGTCGAACGCGAAAACCAACCAATCAATCTAACAATTAAAAGAGTAAAGGGCTAGTCTTATTAAAACAAACCTAATACCGCAGACGATCTAGTGTCTGCCCGTGTTTCCAAAAGAAGATGGCTCCAGTATTTTCCAAAGTAGCATCATAATTCGAGTGATACAAATAGAAAGTTTGTTAAAAGAAAAGGTGCTTTAAACAGCTTTTACGCAATTTAGTGCTAATATTTATTAAAAAATTAAGGATAGAATGGCAGTAACGATATATGTTACCTAATTCAAATTCATTATTCGAACGAGGACATGTTTTTGAAACTAAGTTCCTGTAAATCCAATAATTCAAGGTCAGCGTGCAGAAATTTAAACATCCTATGAAACAATAAAACAGAATCTGTCTTATATTGAAAATCCAACGTCAGACCTCACTCTTTTATGCATCTTATCAAAACGAAGGACAATGAATTGGCAAATACGATAAGTAAGGAGGAGACAGAGACATTGAGCGACGCTGATGCATGCCCCTACACAGGTCACAACATCGGGAGCGAGGCGGTGGCAGGGACCGAGCCGGAGCCGAAGGTGGTGCCGAGGGTGGGGGCGGTGGTCCCCAGGCCCGTAGGGGCCCCCCTCCTCGACCTAGAGCCGCCCCAGGCCATGCCCCAGCCCATCCTACCTCAGCAGTCTGCCAGTCCGGTCAGTCCTCTTCCAGTAAGTAATCACAAACAGTTTTGTTTATTTATTCATTTTAGCACAAGTACAGATCAACAGATGGTGTTTCCAGGTTGGAAAAGGCAAATTTGTGACATGATCCATAAATCCTGGAGGTCACTTCTGTCCTATTTCTAAACAAAATTTAATTTCTTTAGTACGGTGCAAAACATGCTTGAATTACACGATACAAGTATATAAATTGATATTCTATACTAGAGAGAAGCATAAATACCATTTCGGCAGAAAAACGTCGGAGTCAAGCACTCAATTCTATACTAAATCAGGTCGAATGCGGTATAGCGGTTAGCATATCCACCGTCAACGCCAAAGTTCGGTTGTCGCAAATTTTTTAATTAGAGTAAAAAATTCTTGATTATGACCTCTTTCAGAGCGGACTTAAATGGCAGTCCCGAGGCTCTGCGATGTCACATACTGATTTGAGGTACGCGTTGTCCCTGAAAACATACACCTCTTGGAAAAGAAAGAAAAAAGAATCCTATTTTATTCTGCATATGCAAAATTTGGGATTTCCACTGTAGCAAAAACTAAGGATAAATGAATCCGCGAACAATTCCAACATATGCAGGCCCCAATTCAAACCAAAGTTTCGCTCTACAGTATATTAAAAGTCTCAATAATAGTTTGGAGGTATAATTGAAACCCGATATTCTTATTTTTCTTGAGAAAAATTGATTTAGGTATGCATTTATTTATTTGTATACATTTTTTTAAACATTCCCTCTTAATCGAACGATGGTATTGTGTTTTGATATAAAAATGTTGTTTTACTGTATAAAAATATCATTTTTTGCAAGAAAAGAACCAGCAACACGCGATATCATGCGAATCGAAATGTATTGCAAGATATTCCGATTGAACGGTGATGAACTCAAAGGTTCAAAAGCCTTTGAATACATCTACATCATGAACACTGTCAGTTGGCATGATGATGGTCAATTGATGTTAAGCCCTATCTACATCATCGTCTGCAAATTGTGCAGTCATTCTTTCCCAAGCATTAATGCGTCCTATACTTTGCTTGATAGGCAGCATAATAAATAATTTAAATTTAGATTTTGTCAGCGATATCGAAAAAATATATAGCTTGGTATCATAATGCAAGGACAATGTGACCTAATTAATCTTTAAAAATATATATATTTTAAATTCAAGAATTCTTTCAAGAAGATGTTTTGCATCGTATTACAGTTGACTCAATAACATTTATGAATGATTACATTCAAATTATAGTAATTATGAAAGAGCTTTATTTGTTTAAATTATTTTTTGAGAATAGCATGAAATACTACCCTTTAACAAAACGAAAACCGGATAAAATCATAAAATGGCTTGAAGTCATTATTTGAATTTAATAGTTTTGGTGATGGTTGTATTTCTAAGTTATTCATTTGAAACTTTATTTAAGTTATATTATCTATAATAGTTTTTATTTCTCGAGGATTCTAACTGATAGTGAACATTAAAAGGAAATATAATTATAGTTATAGGTATAAAAGAGATAGAAAAAAAAATACGTAAGAGAGGGAGAGAGAAACGAAGAGGGACTTGATCGGTAACATACGATGAGCTATACACAAATCATATTTATTTAACTAATAATGATTTTTTTCCAATCTGAAAAACTTTATCATAATGATGTATAGGATAATATTATATTTATGATATGATGATATAAATTTTGCCTCTACCCGATAGGGTCATTGGCAATATCTCCTGGATTGATGGACATACATACATTTAGTTTTCTCTCTATTAGTCCAAAAATTCTCATTCCAAACATGATTTACTGATTTGGGGGCACCACATTCAATACTAGTAGGATGTTGTAGGTGGTGTATGAGAGTTCACAATGGCCTATTCTAGGACAGCACATGGTTATTTCTTCTCTTTTAGATTTTCTGATGCAGGTTGCCGATTAGCTTAGAAGGACGATTTGTATAATAAATACGAAACCTAAGTTAATTTATACACCTGTACATAAATTGGGCTATCATAGCTCATAAAATAAAATTGTTGCGAAATTTTAAAAATAATACACAAAATATCTCATTCACAATCAAAAAATAAAAATAACAGCCTTTCCGGTTACTTTTTGTATGGAAAATAAAAATGTATACCTTACTATCAAACTTTATTAACAACTGTTTTGTACCTATTTTTGGTTAATAAATGTTCACTTCCTGTATTTATGTTTATTGAAAAATAAGTCCTATACAAACATAGAAAACCCAACGTTTCGAAATTCTATCCAATCTTCAGGGCTTAGTATACTACCCAAATCTTATTACACACATTTCATAAGTTAACTAGGGCTATATTTTTTATTATTTAATAAAATTCGTCATTTTTTATAATATAAAAACCATTTTTAACCCAAATTACACTATCTAACAGAAAACCTTTACCTAAACTCGTTATTTACTACTTATTTAATTTAATTGATATTTAACTTAAGTATTATTCCAGTATCTTAAAAATTCTTTCATTCTGTCATAAATGATTTGGTGGAAAAATATATTTTATGATAGAAGCATGCATTAAAAATATAAATAAATAACAATAAAAACTAAAACTCACAACGCCAATGACCCATCAGAGTAGATGCAAAAAAAATAAAAAATAAATAAAACTATTTAATGCTTTTGCATTATAATTAAAATAATGAAAAGCGGAAATTAATTTTAAGTATTAAGAAAAGTTAAAAAGAATATATAAATAAAAAAATGAAGAATAAATGAAATATATGATCTATTTGAGAATTTAAACTTATTACCATATATAAACTGTTAAATTATATTTTTTTTCGCTATGCACTTTTTAATTTTAGGCGATATTACAATAAATAATAATGACTAAAAATTATACTTTATAATTAGGTATATAGTATATTATACAATCATATATTTTTTTTTATTTAATTAAAAACCCTTTATTCTTTATTTATTTATTTTTTGGACCTCTAAACAATTCGTAAAAATATCATCGCTACTTTTTTTAAAAATTTATTCCTTTTTTATTTACTAATTTATTTTTTTTATAAAAAACAACTGCTGAAACTAAAAGTTCTCTCCCCCTCTCTTTGATTTTGTTTTTTGATTTTATTTTTTTGGATAGACTTTGGCTCAATATATTTTTTCTATCTCCCTCTGCCTGTTTCTCTCTCTCTCTCTATCTTCATAGGGCCATGATAGCAGGAACGAATCCAACATCCTCTCAAAATTAGAAGAATTACCAAGCGAATTCGAGTGTTGCTTTTGTAACACGAAGGTAGTACTTACCTTATCTCTGACTAATAGCTAGCTATATCGGGAAAAAGGATTGATCCAATATGGAATGTATTAATAATTGCTTTAATATGTGAGCATTAATTTATAGTTCACATGTATTTTTTTTATTAAACACTAATTAAAAACATTTATTTTGTCATTCACACACGAATAATGGTGGGATATTAAAGAAATAAGCATACGTATAATGTATATTCTATAGTCTATTTTTTTCCTTAAAAATTATAGACACCTTTAGCACAACTAAGAAACAAATAATTAATCATCCTGAAAAATAAAAATGAGGTTGGTTATAAGTTGTGTTGAGCTGAAAAGCGTCGCGAAACTGGTTCATATACGTGAATATATATGTAAATCCGAAAAAATTATTTTTTTGGACATTTTTTATTTTTCGAAAAAATGAAATGATTTATTGTCTTATTACGATGTATAGGGGAGAGCGGGGTTGGTTGGCAACAGTTTTCACTTTTTTTATTTTTGATTCATTCCTGTTAATATAATCCCAATAGGGCTGATACCACTGTAAACTCCAAGTATTAGAGTACTTCAAGTATTTTTTTCACAACATAATATTTAATACTAAGATCATAGAAAATTTAAGAATTCGTCAATCCAGAGTATGCCAATTAACCCCCTATGTGGGGCAGGTTGGCCTAGAAGGTGGGGTTGTCTAGCCATCTCATTCAAGTACTGCCTGACAGATATTATTGTTATTAAAAGCTGCACTATAATGGTAAAATAATTATGAATCGTTTTTCAACAGCTTTTAAGGGAAAATAGAATGACAATAAAAGAAGATAGAAGTTTAGACTGTCGTCACTTTCTGCATAAGAAAAATTGCTCTCATCCTCCTTGCTGGAGCTAAAGACAATTGTTAGTTTCATCCTTTGTTTATGCTTACCTTGCTTTTGTGAATTGCTACTGCGCAAACCAAACCCAGTTGAAGAGAGCCAACTAACCCCACAGGAGAGACCATATGAAAGATGGCTGCCAGGACAGGGGAGAACAATCAAACAAGAAACTGGTTAGTCGAAAGGTTAGGTTTTTCAAAGGAGTTTGGGGCTATGAGAACAGAATCGGAGTCAAATGTTTTGCCACTTACACGCTCGAGCCGAACGGCGGCGGTTCGAATCCGCCCTGGGAGGGATAACTTTTATTTCGTGGAGGCCCCACGGAATAAATCTCAACCCTCCCACCATGGTTAGAATAGGTTTGGTTACACCTGTAGAGTAACCCCCCGTATGCCACACATGGCCAGGTAGGGGTACCGAACAAAAAAAAAAAAAAAAAAAAAAAAAAAAAAAAAAAAAAAAAAAAAAAAAATGTTTTGCCATGCCTTTAAACCAAATTTACTGAAAATATAAAAATTTACTTGCATGTTGTAAAATCAATCAATGAAGCACACTCTTCTCTACACTTTTAGCATCGGATTGAAAACTCAGGACAAAACTCCCGAGGTCGAGCGGGTCACATGGTACAATGGTGGGGCCTTCAAAATAGGTGTGACGGAAACTATAAGCCAATGGCCAACCTACCCCGCTCTCCCCTACTTAACAAATGGGAAATCTTGATGTTTAAATCAAAACTACAATTTTGTTATTATTATAAAACCTTAGATATTAAGACAGCAGTTTCGTAAATAAATTAACGACTGTATGTTTTCATAGAATATAATATTTTATGTTAACATAATATTTATATTCAAATGAACTAAATGAATAATCAGTATTGGAAACATATAAACTGAAAAGGCCTAAGTGTAAACAATCCATTGACGCCAACAGATAGCTTAAGCGCTGTTTATCTCACAGTTGTAGGTACTACAGAAAACGCTGTACATATTAAGGCTTATTAATTAATTCTCGAGGAAATTAAAGTTTTTCTGATACTGATATATCAGTTAAATAAATGTTGCACGATTTAGGCCTAACTTAAATCATAAGGAAAAAAAAAACGTAAGATGAATTTTATACAGTGTATATCCATCTATGTTATCTTAACCAAACTCGAGCATTAATTAATAAAAAAATATAAATAACATATACAAACAAAATGCACCTTTCTTATTAGATGAATAGTTATTGATTTCTAAATGTGAATTTAATCAAAATATCCAATACAAACAGGAAATACTTTAGAATTAGGCAAAACATGGTCACTGAGTAAACGAAAAGCTTTACAGTGTTACAATGTTTATAAGCAACAATTCTTAACCTTTTAATAGCAGTCAAAACCATAATCAAATGCAAATATTACTGTTCAAAAATGCAAATTTCCTTCAGATTTTGTTATCGACCAATGAAATCTGTCAAAACCACGTTTTACGAACAAGTGCCTTATATTATAGAATGATTATTATGAGTACATTTTGGAATCGAAAATGATGAAATGATAGTAAAAGGTGTATATTAAGAAAAATAAATACATCTTCCATTATTGGACCAATCCTGAAATAGTTACTTGCTGTGCATGGTTTCTGCTTGGCTTTATTGATTGTTTTTCCATCACTTTCTCTTATAATACTTTTTCAATAAACTTTTCTAGATTACTCTATTTACTGTTTCTTTATTTTATTCTATTTAAGTTCGTTGCGTGCAGTGGTAGACAGATCTCTGCCTTTATTTTCTTCCTTGTAAATAAGAAGAAAATAAAGGAAGAGTATATGTATGGGAATTTAAAAAAAAAAATAAACCGGCTCAAGGCCGGGTTGTTTCCATGGCAAAAATGGCGCCCGACAGCATGAACAAATTTTATGCATCACGAAATGATGAGTTCCTCTTGCAAAACAATTACCGGAAATTTCAGTGTATTTAGTCTTAAGCAGTGAGCATTAATCCGTAAGCAACATAGTAAAATTTTCTCTACGTTTTTGAGGTAAAATTAACAATAAATATTTCCGCTTTACGCCTATATATTCAACAGTAAATATTGATGAATAGTTTCTAATTTTGCTTCAATATTTACATGTTTAGAAGGTACAAAACCAGTTGCCCAACCTATATAAAAAACAAATGATCAAAAACGTATTTTCTGATCGACGGTTTTATTTTTGAAAATAAAACTTATATAAACCCAAACCCCACAATCGAAATTCCCATATGACTCAAGGAAATTTGAGCATTCGCGTCACTGTATTAAAAGACAGCACGAGCTTAGTAATGACGAAACAGCCAATGACGCATGAGGAAAGAATCCAAATACAAAAATATAACTCGAGCGAAAATCTTTTATAAAAGACTTCGGAATATAAAAATTACTTTCAATGTATTCTTCGACATATATGTGAATGGAGATAAAGTTTTCCGGTTATCAAAGGAAATGAGAAATGCTTTCTGAATAGCCATCAACAATATTTTACTTCAAAGGGCAGTCCCTAACAGTTTCTTGAATACCTTCATATGTGGTGGGCAACACTATATACATTTTCAACAGTTTTGTATTTAACACTCCTCCAATATTTAAGCTCTATGAATGAATGTTTTATTCGGTTTAATTTCGCAAGCTTAACTAAATAGACCTTTTTTTATACATCCCTAGTAAAAAATAATTTATTTAGTCGCAGCAACAGGTCATTTTCAGGTAGACATGCGATAAGAATCGATATTATAATTTTTTCCCTGATTTTGTCCTAATTGAGTAGAATCACGAAACTTTAATTATCTTCGGAATGGTCTTTGAAGTAGATTTCTGAAACCACGATTTTAATTTTACCCCCAACTACTATTCTATTAATACAATATTCAAAATATTTTTTAGAATCCCAGATTTTTCGCGACCATTAATAGCTATTTCCCGATGCGCATTAAACATTTAGTTATTTTCACAACAGGTAAATCCTTGGCCATAACTCTTTGTTTTTATTTATATTCCCTCAGTCTTTTCAATTTAGAATCGCTGAATTCCATTATCGCGTTTTATTTTTGTATTTAATTTATTGGGTTCATTATGCAACTTAAAAGTTAAGGGCTTCAAAAAGCACCATAACACCAACCCCAATACTCACACACTTCCTCAGCCCTTGAACTAGAGATGCAAAAAAACCTTGAGAAGGACGGAGACCATATTAAAACCCTGTTTTAAAACCAGTAATAACGAAACGAACAAAACCAGTTTTTAGAATATATAAGCAGTACCAATGCATCATACAATCGCCAAATTTATTATTTAGGAAAAAAACGAATGGAAAAAGCTGCAAATAAGTATTATATCACGATGAAAAAAATCCAACTTAAGGTTTAAACATTCGTGAAAGGCTTCTGTAAGTAATTATGGTTATATAAATTTACCATGAAAGAATGGTAATGTTATAATCACATTTAGTAAGGAGTAAAAATAAGCACTGCTTATATTGATAAAATTGAATGCTCAATTATATCTGCACGTTTTATAAAAAGTACTTCAAATGCTACGATAAAAAAAAAAAATTAAATATTGATAACGGTCTAACAAGAATTTCATTTTTTTAAAGAGTTTGAATTTAGAAGCTGATAACAACTGCAATAATGGAAAAAGTCAGATTTAAGATTTAAAAGTCCAGACCTAATATCTAAAGAGAACATTTCAGTGAATTAGGTAAAGTAAATTTTAAAAGAAAGGTACTTGTGCATTGTATAGAACTATCCGTCAGGATGTTTATAACCTTACACAACATACGCTGATTAGGCGCTAGCCTGGTGATGGTATTGATGGAAATTTAAATATATAAGAACAGTTTTATTATATAAAACAACTTTTATTTATTTTCTGAATTTTTAATGATGAAAATATAAATTTGAGAAACTTTCCAGTAATCGAACCGCTTAATGTGGCCCACATCACCAATGAAAGGACCCATTATCGGAAGCTGAGATATAATAAACCTTAATAACCTGCCCATTATCTTTTCAAAGATTTCACATCTTGTTAAAAATGAATGTCAATTTCCAAATCTTGCTAATTTTTTTATAGAATGAATAAATCAATCAGCTCAATAACTAAAGGCCAGCAGTAGACGTAACTTATAACAAAGCTACGGTGCACAATGTATCCGGAGTTAATGGGTAGGTTGCAGAGGGTAACACCCTATGATACACAAGTACCAAAAAAATGTATGAAAACAGAACTTATAAATGAAGGGAACTTAAAAAATAAGCCCTGAAGTGGGGATGAATCAGAAGTAGTTCTTTCATAATAATCTCTTGTTTAATAGGGAATACAGTATCAATGCGGAGCTCTTAGTATTCACTTAAAGTTAAGTAAAGATATTCAATTAAATTAAAAAACTTATAGTGCTCCAAGCAGAAGAGCAAGTTTCTCATAGATAGGTTACTTCTATGGATTGAGTTCTTTTGAACAAATATTTATTAGAATAAATTTTATTAAAAGTGTGACATTTTTGTATGGTCAATTGAGTCAAATGGGAGCGGGGATGGTAAAGCCATGGAGACGTTTCAAATTTGATATGGGTAAATGGAATTGATAAATTTAAATGTTTATAATAGAATTGTTTGGGAATAATGGTAGGAGGATATGCATGTTATTTTGAGGTTTATAGTATGTTAATGGCATGACGTAGATCGCACTTTGCAGGTAGGTGGTAGGCAGACTCACTAAAAACCACTCAGCATGAATCAAAAACCTGTTAGGTGAGTAGACATTTTTTATAATATACTTTTGTTGTGTTGTTTTTTTTTCTGTTTATTTTTTCATATATGCTTTGCCTATTATATTATACTGATTAACGAAATTTATTGACTCTTGTCTCATGAGATTTGAAGTCTTAAAAGTACGAGACGTATGAATTATTTTCATTCCTGGATTCGTGCGAGGAACTTCTTGAGGAACAAGAATAAAGCTCGTGAAGAATATTTAAATTAAGAATAGAGAAAAAAAAAGTGTTTAGAAAAATAAAAAATTAATTATTATTAGATTCATAATTAAACATTCGTTTTTATTAAGGGGAAAATTTATAGAAAAAGGCATGGGCATGTTTTTAATAATATGTCTTGATGTAGACATAGAGCATTTCTTAGATTTTATAGACGAAATTTTAGAAAAAAAATATAGAAAATGTTCTATGAACTGTTTAGTTACATAGATCGGATGAGGTCTATCAGACAAGTGTGTCAAGAATATTTGCATTTTGCAAAATGAATGACACAGTTTGATCGTCCTACATTAGTTTGCATTTTATTGCTTAGAAATAAATATTCATAAAAATTAGCCAAAAAGTTATTACGCTTTTGTAAATAATAGCTTTTCTAATCTTAGAAACGAACATAAAACTTTTTTATATTAATTGTTCTATGCATAAATAATTAATATATTAAATTTAAATAAAATATAACATAACCTTACAATTATTCGCAGCTTTAACACTATTTTATTTATTTTTTCAAATTAATTTAACACAAATACACGCTTTTCATATTTCTTAAGAAAATAAAAATGCCTGCCGTGCTTAGTGACTAAATATTTTGTGTTTGTCTAATGGAAGCATCAAAATCATAAAAAGGTGAAAAAGGGAGATTGAACAAATAAAATATTAATAAATATTCGTTCGACCATCATCTATTAAATTGAAAGAACAAATAATCAACAACAGTTTATATATTTAAATCACTACAATTAACTTGTAAGAAAATATTATCATTATTAATAAACGTTCAACGTGCCAGAGATCATAGGTCTCCCATCTTAATATAGCTCAGTTTAACTCTAATTAGGGGGTACAAGGCCTGGTTGCAAACTGTTGGCCTTGGCAAACTGATCCAATAACATGAAATTAACGATACAAATATTTTACAATTTTTCTTTTTTCTTCTTAAATGTTTTATAATTTCATTTCGCACTTTATGAAAAGTGTACCAATTAAAATGCTGGGATAAAGACTTTAAAATTATTTTTAAGATAAATAAACAGTTGTATACTGTGCAAAGTGTTAGTTGATCTGACTAAACAGAGGTTTCGTCCACGATATTTATATCAATCAAAAATATTTATCCCTCTTCCGTAACAGCAAATTTTTAAGGATACATGGTATATTTCATCTTCCAGTACGCTTGCTTACCCGGTGTACAACCACAGTATTCAATTATATTTCCCACTTTGCCTTAGTTGCTTATAACTCCATTATATCTAAACAAAAATTGTAAAAAAAAAGAGAATATTTAAAACATACATCCACAGCGTATCAATAGCGGAAACCATTGTCTATAAACATAACCGTTAATACTTCATTGTATTATCTGTTTTAAAGGAACCAGAAAAAAAATAATAATGGGGTGATGTTGAATAGGGGTTACTTTTAAGAAAGTTACTTTTACTATGAGAATCAAGGACCAAAAAAAAAAGAAAAACGTTCGTTAAAAAAATGCAGGGAAAAATCTAATTAAATAGCGGAAACTTTTTTTTTAAACTTATTTATTGAAATTTACAACTGTATATACAATACAATAAGTAAATTTGATATATGTACCATAATGACATGAAAAGACGTGTGGAGAAACTACCCACTGATAGCACTACAATGTTGTTTTAGTTTAGAAGATCTCTAGGCCATCTTTTTTTCAGACGCCTCGGAGGATTGTCCGGAATAGAGGAGAAAGCAAGGTTGGAGACGAGAGGGTTAGGATGGGCAGGGAGTTTACTGTGAAAGATCTGGTATCTGGATCGGGCAAAATCGGTGACATAAGGAGCATTAAGGTCTTCAGGGATAATTTTATTTGGGACGAAATAAGGAGCATTCAGGATTTTACGAACGATTTTGGATTGTAGGGATTGGATGCGAGAGGAATTCGATGGTTTGGTGGAACCCCAAAGTTCGACTCCGTAAGTCCAGGTAGGTCTTATTATTGTCATGTAGATTAATCTTTTGTAGTATATTGGAGCGTTTGTTTAGTAAATGTTGTAGTAGTCGGAATCTGCGGGAAGTTTCTTGTCTTTTCATTCTTGTGTGAGGATTTCACGTGAGACGCTTATCTGTATAGAGTCCTAGGTATCGGATTTGTTCGACGGGTTAAGTTGGATATATATAGCGAAAACTAAATTTTTTTTTTCTTTTGATTTTTCATCAAGTCTAAGGTATATAGAGGTATATAACGACAGATTCAAGTCATAACAGCAAAGAAACTTATAAAATAACTTTGAACGATGCAATAAAATACAAACAATATCAATTATTTTTAATTTCTAGAAAATTTTTACATATGTAACCATATTTCGGTTATTTTTTCATTTTTAAGAATTTTTATTTTTTTGAAATATAAAAAGCCTAGGATATTTTTATTGGAAAATGTTAGAAAAGTGAATAATAATTATCATGAATTAATTTTTTTTTAACTCCTGCCCTTTATTCTTATAGTAAAAGTGACTTAACATACCAAATTTCATGAATGCGACTTGCGACTAACCAGAATGTTGGGATTGGAACTTAAAGCGTATATAAGGAGTGATTGTAAGTAATTGATTTCTACTGAAAATGCAGTATAAACTTGAAATAAAAAAACTACTTAAACTCTAAAGTACCAAACGTAGTAAACACACTCTACAGGACGGTGAACGACGCGATAGTATATCTTAATTATACTGAAATTTAAAAAATGATAAAAACTAAAAATATTTATATTATTACATTGTTTCTTATTTGAAATAATGATTCAAAGCTTCTCAAAAGGATATTATAAATTGAATTTATCACATAGTCCACCTTCTTCTTCGACCTGTCAGCGATGATATATGAAGAGCTTCTTTTAAAATCGTTACTACGTCATCCGTCTCTATAGGTGATCATGCATAGTATTTTCAATAATTCACTTTTTATAAATACTTTTCAACAACTTTATTGATCTCTGCTGCCGAAGCATTATCCTCCAAGCAAGATAAAATAACTTACAATGTGAAGATAGGTTAAAAATTGCTAGTTAGTTATCGAAACAACATGTAGATATGGGAGGTAGCTTGAAATTCTATGAGCTAGATAGGAATTCCCCGATCTGAATAAATTCTCCTCCGACTCCTGCAAACTATTAGATCAAGAAGTCTGAGATGGTTGCGCGGCAACTTCGGATAACCGAAGTACGAATTATTAGAAAAGTAAGCATTGATTTGAAAATATAATGCTTTGAATGAGTCGTCAAAGTAATGTATGGAATGTAAGGAAATATCAATAAAACTATTGGTGCGATCTCAAGATTAGCAAATTATTATCTTAAGAATGATTACTTAATTACTATGATTTAATTAATTAAATTAAGTAAACCTTTATTTGTAAATTACTTTTTTTAAATATAACATTATTATATATCTCTCAATAATTATAGAAGTGGGAAATGGTGGAGGGATTTTTTTAAAATTCTACCGACGATTAATTCACTCAGAAGTTTCGGTCAGAGTTCCTTTTCATAACAAGCCTATGTATCGACACAAGCATGTATCTTCAGGTCATCATTCTTATTAATTTCCTTTAAAAAAATTTCACTATATATATATATATATAACAGGTTATCAAGAAGGGGACCAAATTAGTCTCAACAATACAGTTTTTTATTTATAAGACGTTTCGGCTCTTTTGAGCCATCTTCAGTTCAGCAAAAGGCAGTATCAAATAATTTGTCTGCCTGTATATATTTGATACTGCCTTTTGCTGAACTGAAGATGGCTCAAAAGAGCCGAAACGTCTTATAAATAAAAAACTGTATTGTTGAGACTAATTTGGTCCCCTTCTTGATAACCTGTTGAACAATATAGCCTCAAGAACTTAATGTCTTATAAGTATATATATATATATATATATATATATATATATATATATATATATACTCCTTATATATAAGGAGTAATTGATTTTTACTATTGAAAATGCTGTATAAACTTCAAAAAAAAAAAACTACTTAAAGTCGAAAGTACCTAACGTAGTAAACTGTTAGGTTTACTATTTTTTTAATATTTTTTTTATAAATTATTTTTAGTTTATTTTTACCTTTTTTGTTTAATCCCGAAATATCAGTACCGAATTTATTATATAGTCCAAAAATAACCTATTCAAATATACCTAATTCATATAGTATTTATAAAAGTATTCTTATAAATTAATTTTTATAATTAGTTATCTTGTAAGCCTTTTTACTTTAAATATCTGGGTTTTCCCAATAAAAAATGGCAGAGGTCGATAAACTAACCTCTACAGGTTCTACTTACTCAAAGTTTTTCCTCAATTTCCGTGACGCTTCAAAACTCAACAAGGTAAATATTAGTTTTTATTTTATTATGTATGTAAGTCCATGTACTTATATTTTCTCATTCCACCTGTTCTCAAAATACTTATGTGATTAAACCTGCATTGGTCTTTATTTATTTTTTTATTTTTTATACCATTACTTTTATTGAATTTCGACTATATTTCTTTGAATTTATAATATAAATCTCATGCTGAAGCATCACTAGTTGGATCCTTTTCTATTTTTGCATTCCTACTGTCTGAAATTAATTCTGTTTGTTACGTATACATTTTTATTTTTCTATTTCTACTTATAGAAACCTTATATTTTAGTTTTATATTTTTATTTCATTTTTACCCCTGCTGATCCACATGCTTGAGTCGAAACATATGATTATCGAATGAAGAAAATTCTGACTGAAATCCCTGACTACTTTTCATAACAGACAAAATATTTATTTACAGGTCATAAAAATAATTATCTAAACTAAAAAATACGGATAATTTTAGGATCGAACAGGAAATCAAAATAATGTAAAAGTTCTATGGGTTAACAAAATTTATTCGAAGAAAATATACAATTATTAACAATATGTTACAATATATATAAATCATATTCAATAGGATAAGAATTACTTAAAATGAAGAAAACGAACCTAGAAATTCTCATATGAATCAAGGAAATTTGAGCATTCGCGTCATTGTATTGAAAGCCAGCATAAGAGTCAGTAATGACGCAACAGCCAAAGACGCATGAGGAAAGTTAAGACTCCAAATACATAAATATTACTCGAGTGAAAATCTTTTACAAAAAGACTTCGGAATATTAAAATACTTTCAATGGATTCTTCGACATATATGTATAAATGGAGATAAAGAAAGTTTTCCGGTTATCAAAGGAAATGAGAAATGCTTTCTATATAGTATAATAAAAATAATTATTTAAACTAGCAAATACGGATAATTTTAGGATTTAACAGGAAATCAAAATATCAACGAACCAACAATATACCAAAGGGATCTGTTATGTAACTCTTATAAAAAATAGCAATGAAGTCTGTATTTATTTCAATACCTAGGCTAAACACGGCCACGCTTTGCAGTGGCTACTGGTATTAACTGAGGGAAAAAATAAATGTAATAAATAGTTATAAATAATAACTTTTAGAGAAAAAATAAATGTATTCCGGTGAAATTTACCCCAAAACATCATTACAAATAATAGCCTACTATAAAGTACTATGAAAAGAGAAAGTATTATAGATGTTCACTTACATATTTTAAATTTCATATACAAAGATAGGTACAGTGCTCTACAGAACAGAGAAGAACGTTGTTTATTCCTTATATCAATATAAAAATAAGTATCAAATAATCAATATATATTATAAAGCAAAGTTTACAATATGCGTGCAAAAACGACTCCACGTGGGATTAAGGAAGTTATGTCAGCGTGTTGCTGTACTATATAATCCCTAACGGAGAAGAAGGTTTCTGTTTTTCTGTTAAGGGTGTAACATTGAAGAGAAAAGGACTGGAATTTTAAGCCTCTCGCACCATGTAATTAGCCTACCTGAGATTGAGATACGAGTTTATGAATGAAAAATTTAGTTCGAGCTCCAGGCTACCAGGAAGCGCTAGGGTGCGTTTCACTCAATGTTTATTGTTCATTCATTCCGTTCAATTTGTAAAGGTTATGTATTTGTTCAGCTGTTTTTTTTAAATTACTAAAAAATCAAGCGAAAATAATTAGTTTCACCTTTTCTTTCAAAATAAAATACATCTCTACAATCAATTAGAAAACCGACTGGATACCTTAAAAAATTAATTTTCTCATAAGAAGGTTAATTGATTAACACGTTTCATTTAATCAATTTATAACATATACTTAAGTAAATTTAATGCAATATGAGAGAAAATTTTTTAGTAGTACAGTGAGAGAATAAAAACAGACAAAACAAAAAAGAAGAGCTGAATTGACTGATTTTAAATCGAAAATAAAAAGTTTGAAGTGTTCTTATTGTATGTAATTATGAAAAATGGTTTTATTACTATGTATGACGAGCATTCCAGTTGAAAAAATGACTAACTCCAATTACAGCATTTTTTCCATAAGATTTTATCACCCCTCATACTTCAGGATAAAAAGAAATATGATGAAAAAATTGTTCCCTCATGATATTATGGTTTTCACTTTGTAATGGTAGGTGCAGAGTCCGGCCAAATTACAGGGGCGGATATCTTAAGGGAGGTTGAGCTGGAAGAAAGGTCTTAAAAAAAAAGTTTCTAAACTTCTGGATCTAATAGGACCATCACAGTAGTCGGCGCTTAAGTTGTACTCGAAATATAGTTTTTTTAACTAATAGATTTTTCAACTATAATCTAATAGCTTATTATCTGCTGACTGCCTGGAATGGGCTTATAGGATTCAGAATCACAGAAACCATCAAAAACGATGCATAACTCGACATAGTTGCAGCAAAATTAATTGTTCATTCACCATTTTCAACCCCCTTTAAAGTATATAGGGTTCCTTATTTGGGCGGACTCTGCAGTTCTCGAATCTTAATATCGATACCATGTTAAAAGTTTCAAGAAAGTGCTAATTTTGTTCTATATTTCCTTTAATTTTAAAGTTTTTCTGTTATTAAAACTACCACACAACTACCGGAGCGAAGCCGGGCACTCTAGCTAGTATAAATATAAGTCAATATTCCATTCGAGATATTCGAGATATAGCGGTAGAAAAACATGTGATAAAAAATAAAATAGGCTGTAATTTTGTTGACAATTTCTTTGAAGTAAGGGCAGAGAGTATCATCGATATTAAGTAAACATTTTTAAATAAAACATTTACACACAGTCCTTGTTAATATAATCCTAATAACCATAGAAATATGTTCAATCTCCTTTTATTTAAATATTTTGGATTTCTAAATGAATATTTATATATAAATGATAAATATTGCAAAGATTGGAATAATTACTAGAAAACCAAGTTAAGAAAGGAAAGGATGATTTTGATGCGGCCTCAACTGTGTGAGTTGATGATCTTTTTGGAGGGATAGCCTCGTTGCCAGGGCTGATGTTGCAGGACCACAAGGAGTATACGGACGCGGAGAACTTGATGCTCTTCCCGACTTCCGAATTCCGTAACCCCATTTGCCTCGAGATGAAGCTGCTATCCAGGGGGATAGACATGTCCAACGCTGTCATGGACCTTGGTGAGTAGAATTCGAATAATTATGATAAGTAATTTTATGTTTGATTTATCTTCTTGTTAGTTTATTTATATATATCATAAATAATTATTTATATATATATATAAATATTTTTTTAATGTTATGTTTTTTCCCCTTTAAAACTCAATCATCCCAAGTCTGTTAGGGGTCAACAAGCCAGGTCGTTTAGATCGTAAATAAGTGTGTTATTGAAGTAAGTATAACTCGAGTCGTATTTCTCTGGTATTGCCAGTCAGCTGAGATACTTACACCTTTTTTTTTTTTTTTTTTTTTGTATGAAGATCGCTGCTCTTATGCTTACTCACATTTACGACATACCATCGATTTTAGGAGTAATAAATAATACTATAAAACAATTAAAGAAAACTATCCAGATATAATGGATACTCACTGGTCGCCATGCCAACAAGCAACGATTAAATGCAACCTTATTACTGAATGATCAATCTTTGCTATTGAACTAACGACGAGATTTATAAACAAATCGAAAATCGCCTTAGGTTTGTCGTTTTTTTGTTTCGTAAAACGTTCCTTTATACTTCTAAGGCTACACTGACGATGCTATAGTGGGTCCTAAATTTTACCTATCCAGTTACAATTAGGGTAAGGATCTTTAAAGAGTATCCGGTTAGCATTGGCTCTTGACCTCCATTACAATTTTACGTACCATCCGAGTGACGACCTAGCCAAGGATTTTTTACTCCCTTTAAGAAATTCTAGGGCCACGTGGCGGGATGCGAATCCGCCAACTTTATTAGTATAAGCTTCTATGCCACTAAGCCACAGGTGTCCTCTCGCCTTAGGTTTTTCACATTGTTCAAATCTTTTCATTTATATGTTTTAAATTTCCATATGTTTTATTGTCAATGAATTATTCAATCATAGTCTGCTTTAAGGATACCCATTGTACTGCTATACGACTTACATTTCTACTCACAGATTCCTAATTTAGTCTTTAAAGCATAAATATGAGTGAATGCTGATGAGTTTTAAGAACAGAAGATATTGGTAAAAACTCGACGGATATAACTAAATATTTAACTAACATTTAAATAAAGAGTACATAAATAATTATTAGCGGTTCATAGATTATGGGAAGGGTAAAATTAAGGCTAAATCTTTTTTATCAGTCTGAATATTTCTGCTCATGACATATGAGGCTGCTATAATATTAATGGGCCAAGTTCAATTGAAATTCGACCACTTGTTGAACGCAAAAGTGAAATACGTCCTTCCTATCAACAAGTATTGATCCAACAATTTCTTCAGGCATAAAACTCCGTTAACTATAACCGCATATTAATCGTAACATGATATTATTATTACTCTCAATAATATTATTATTTCATATTCTGATCATGTTACTAGCAGCATACGAGGATATAAATATGTTGGAATTGTATATATTGTATAAAAACATTTTTTTTTTTTTTTTTTTGTACCAATAACTTTATGAATTTGACGAGGTTTAAGAGTAGCTATGTTCCAAAAATCATTTTAGATTAAAACTAAGAACGGGAAATAGTTTTTTAGATTATGATTAAAGAGTCACGTTTCCAGATTTCCATAAGGTTTAATAATTTCACAGAAAGACATATGTAACTCAGTTAGACGGTTCAAGACATTTGAACGGGAATTTCTAGCCACTATATAGGGAGTACAATAAGTAATGTTTACCAAAATAAATTTATAAAATGAAAGCCTAAAGGCAATAAGAAATCTATCCATGACCAGAAGAAAAAATATACGGTAGTAACGTCACGCGGTGCTCTTAACTTTGGATGTGGCTTTCTCTCATAGAGTAAGGAGAGGAGTTACATATTACAACAATTTTTTGTTACTTATATCAATAAAAATATTAACTGCCCCCTACCTTGACCAAAGGAGCACGAGGAACGTTTAACAATACTGTTGTTGTTTGTTTGTCATTTAACGTCCCTTTAAGCTGCTGAGGCTAATCGGACGATAATACAGTGGGAGACCTAAATTTCGCCTATCCAGGTATAATTAGGATAGGGATTTTTAACGAGTATCTGACATCGCACAGGCTTGGGACCTCCATTTACGTCCTATCCGAGGGACGGCATAGCTAAGGATTTTTTACTACCTTTAAAAAATCGTAGGGCCACCGCGGGACGTGAACCTGCGACCTTTAGTATTGTAGGTTGCCATGCTAACCACTATACCACAAGGAACCCTTAAAATATTGGTTTCAAGTACTACTAAAAGAAATTAGTGACTGCTATCATACCATTGAAATAAATGCAGCAATAAAAAATAACTAAAAGACAAGTAGAAAAAGGTTTTCTTGTGGAAAAGTCTGTGTGGATAAACAATCATCTTCATAGACATAACAAAAAAAAAAATCCAATATAAGTACCAAATACTGCAGTATCGTTTCCTATGCCCCCACCAAGACACTTCCACCATGTGGCCTTTCACTTTTAAAATTAATCTGCATTTATGGCATATACATAATTACAAAATCTGGTGCGTGCGCGCAACACACAACTTTCACTTACCAACTTACTTAGATAAGAAATTGACGTGTTTTGTTAAATATAATTTCCCAAAGTCCCACATTTTTCTACATTCATATCTTATTTTTATTAATCGTTAAAGCCGTTTTTGAGTAAATAAAAAACCCCGTGAAAATGATACAAAATTTATTAAGTAAAGTCCCCCCTTTGGTTGATCAATTTTGATGAAATGTTGGCTATCACATATTTGGCATATACATACATCAAATACCCAGTTTGGTCACAATCGTGAAAGCCGTTTTTGAGTAAATAAAAAAAGCACGTAAAAATGATACAAAATTTATTAAGTAAAGTGCCCCCTGCGGTTGATCAATTTTGATGAAATTTTTACAGACATATCTCGGGCATATTAATAGATCAAATACTAAGTTTAATCAAAATCGTTAGAGCCGTTTTTGAGAAAATCAAAAAAACACGTGAAAATGTTACAAAATTTATTAAGTAAAGTCCCCCCTCCGGTTAATCAATTTTGATGAAATTTTTACAGTCATATCTCGGGCATATAAATACATCAAATACCCAGTTTGATCAAAATCTTTAAAGCCGATTTAGAGTAAATAAAAAAAACACGTGAAAACGTTACAAAATTTATTAAGTAAAGTCCCCCCTCCGGTTTATCAATTTTGATGAAATTTTTACAGTCATATCTCGGGGATATAAATAGATGAAATACTCGGTTTAATCAAAATCGTTAGAGCCGTTTTTGAGAAAATCGAAAATACCTAAAAAGTTATTAAGTAAAGTACCCCCTCCCTTTAAGTAATTTTGATGAAATTTATGCTGTCACATCGCGGGCATATACCTACACTAAATACCCAATTTCAGGATCGCACGGTTTATAGTTTTTGAGCTAGTCTGTTCACATACACACACACACACACACACACAGAGACACACACACAGACCATTTCGCGGGACTTGGTCATTTCGACTCAGGGGACCCCAAAACGTGTATTTCCGTTGAAAACCGGAAGTCGAATTTTTTCACGATCGCAATACTTCCACTTACTATATATTTCATATATAGGTAAGTGAAAGTAAAAAAATCTGGTGCGTGCGCGCAACACACAACTTTCACTTACCAACTTACTTAGATTAAAAATTGACGTGTTTTGCTAAATATCATTTCCCAAAGTCACACATTTTTCTACATTCATATCTTATGTTTGTTAATCGTTAAAGCCGTTTTTGAGTAAATAAAAAAACTCCGTGAAAATTATACAAAATTTAATAAGTAAAGTCCCCCCTCCCGTTGATCAATTTTGATGAAATTTTTACAGTCATATCTCGGGCATATAAATACATCAAATACCAAGTTTGATCAAAATCGTTAAAACCGTTTTTGAGTAAATAAAAAAAACATGTGAAAATGGAACAAAATTTATTAAGTAAAGTCCCCCCTCCCGTAGATCAATTTTGATGAAATTGTTACAGTCACATCTCGGGCATATAAATAAATCAAATACCAAGTTTGATCAAAATCGTTAAAACCGTTTTTGAGTAAATAAAAAAAACAAGTGAAAATGATACAAAATTTATTAAGTAAAGTCCCCCCTCCGGTTAATCAATTTTGATGAAATTTTTACAGTCATATTTCAGGCATATAAATAGATCAAATACTCAGTTTAATCAAAATCGTTAGAGCCGTTTTTGAGAAAATCGAAAAAAACTTAAAAAGTTATTAAATAAAGTACCCCCTCTCTTTGAGCAAATTTGATGAAATTTTTGCTGTCACATCGCGGGCATATACCTACACTAAATACCCAACTTCAGGTTCCCACGGTTTATAGTATTTGAGCTAGTCTGTTCACATACACACACACACACACACACACACACAGACCATTTCGCGGGACTTGGTTATTTCGACTCAGGGGGTCCCAAAACGTGTATTTCCGTTGAAAACCGGAAGTCGAAAATTTTCACGATCGCAATACTTCCACTTACTATATATTTCATATATAGGTAAGTGAAAGTAAAAATCCAATATAAGTACCAAATACTGCAGTATCGTTTCCTATGCCCCCACCAAGACACTTCCACCATGTGGCCTTTCACTTTTAAAATTAATCTGATTATAGAATCATTACGTCAGGGGGCGTAGCTCAGATGGTAGAGCGCTCGCTTAGCATGCGAGAGGTACCGGGATCGATGCCCGGCGCCTCCATGTATTTTTTTTATTTTTTTTTTCCACTTTTTCCATTTTTAAATTATGAGGACGTGATCATTCATTATTAGTAACGTGTCTTTAGTTATTTTTATTATCCTTTTTTTTTTGCATATTATTTACATTTCTTTTTATTTTGCTGGAAGCAAAAAAAGATAAAGTATCCTTTTAATTTTATTATAACCGACGAATTGTTAAAAACAAGATAGTTTTTATTTTTTTTTTTCCTCTCCTTATGTGCAAGTAAATGCAGATTATTTAAAATTACACCAGCTAAGATCTTTACCCTGTTTTTACCATATATCATGGTTTTGGAGTTCCTTAAAATTGAAACCATGAAGTACAAATTTGTCACCAAGCTCCTCAAAAATCCATAATCTAGTAAAATGTGCACCCTTAGATTCTCTAAAACCACAAATCGCAGCAAATATTTGGCATCCCTCGTATAAACATACAAGGAAAAACGTTCTTATTGATTAGGTTATAGATGTACGTAAGTCTGACTGCACGTCAGAATGGCGGACATAATAATACAGAAAAAAAAACTTGACATAGGAAAATCAGGCTCCGTTTAATACTACTTCGTATTTATTTTATTTTATTTTTTTTGTCCTCCCCTTTCAGGCTAGCCATACGCGGTTTGGCGGGCCATGGGACAAGGAGGGGGATTAATGCCGAGTATTATTAATTATCCTTCGGCACCAGGCTTTGAACTGGCTATCTTCGGCTTATCAAATTATACGTTGGTTGTCAGGGGAAACGCGTATTTCCTAACTTACTTGCCCACTCGGCCATCCCGCCACCATAGTCTTCTTGTAGGTTTAAACCTGTAGAAATAGGCGTTCAGCACAACGAAAATACGCTAAAACCGCTCGTGGACCCTTAACCGATCCTGATAAAAAATGAATGCAAAATAAAAAAAAAGGACAAAACATTTGTCTGTTATACCTAAAACAGCTTTGGAGATGTATCGTCTTGATTCTCAGCGATTCAATTGAATGTGCGAAATACCTAAATAAATCATGATAATATCATGATCGAATGAAACAGTTAACTCTTTTCATTTAAAAGTAAAAGTTTAACTTTTATTAACAAATCAATAAAAGTATATTTTTAACTTTTACTTTTATTATCATATGGTCTTTCAAAAGAGTTATTTCAGAACTTTTATTTTCAAACCTAAATAATAAATAATAATTTTATTTAACAGTTTCAGTAAACCATTTATATAAATAAGTTCTAATAAAAAAAGTTATATCCTTTTGTATTATTTATTTGTTTTTCTCATTTCTGTCTATCATTATGTTGTCTAGGGTGGCGATTTTGAAAAAAATATCCAATTTGCATTTTCGTGAGGGGAAGGGGTTCGCTAATAAAAAAAATATACCTTTCGGTTTTCTTTCAAGAGGGGTGAGTCTTTATGTAATCAGTGGTGTTGCTTAAAAATATAACTTTTTAGGAAGTTGGTAGTTGGTTGGGCATGTACGAAAAATATAATTTTTTGATATTTTGAAATACCCCCCAATTCATACTAGATATTTTTTTTAAAAAAACAACCACCCTGGATGACATGATCACATTCCTTAATATCACTGATTTGCGAAAAGTTTAATGTTTTGTTATTTTTGAATAAATGACATAGTGGTATACAATTAAATCAAAGAAATCCGAAAAGGATATAGTTTTTGGTATGACAGTACCGCCTTTGTAAATTTTGGAATAGATATTTTTTTTATAAATTTTTAAGTTTGTTAGAGGTAATAAGTAAAGGTTTAACTTTTACTTTTTTATTAAATTTACAAATGTTTTAAAACAGTTGAAACTTGTATAAAACAGTTTGAAATACTTTTATATAACAGTTTTGAAAAAACTTTTATCGCTCAGAGGTTATTTATAAAAGTTTTTTTTTAACAGTTAAACTTTTTCGTAATAGCTATAACTGTTTTAATCCCTGCATTATATTAAGAAAAGCTGATAAATAAAAATACATCTCACTTATCAAATATTGGCTCCTATCATCACACCTGTCCTGCTGACTTCTGCGAAGTTATAAAAGCAGGCTCTAGACAATGTCATATGAAAAAAAAATTAAGGGGAACCATTAAGAAAATATTTATGTAAACCGGAAGGAAGTTATAACAGGAGGCCGCAATCTGGATCCGACATGATATTGAGAAAAGAAAGGAATATATATCTGGACCGTGAAAATATATCTGGCTTTTGCTATCTCATACAGAATTCATACTGACAGGGAGACACGGAAAGGTCAGTTGTTTGGCCCGGGCGGGGAGGTGTCTAGCTGAATTGTATAATTGCCATTTTATTTCGTTGCGAGGCCCTAACCTTTTAGTGATAGCATTTAGGGCCAACTTCACGAGATCATTATATCGTTTCGTCCAATGCAAGACTGGTATAAGTTAAAATCGCATCTGTGTTTTTAGCAGTTTCACGAATTATCTTCAAATTTTCCTCTAATATCTATCTATAATACAATACGGCATACAGACAAGATAGCGATGATTCCTGAAACATTTTAACAATCGGATAAAGCAGGCAACGAATATCAGGTTAATGGGCCGAAGAAACCATAAGGCTCTTCTGAAACAAATGCTTTTTTTTAGCCCAGTCTTGCATTGACTAGCCATATAACTTCTGCCGGGTAATATACCTTGGTTTCTATAACCCTCTAAACAAACCAGGATCAATGTATGTTCTTATCATAATCAAAGTTTGGAAACAGGCCTTAACAATTTGATATGGTATTTTAAATAACAAGAAATTTCAAAATTTTGGTTGATTTGAATTTGCTATGATAATTATATGATTGAATTTGATACGAGTATGGCCTCGTATGTTAATTATATGATTATTGATATATGATATGATGTTAATTTGAATTGAATAGAAGAAATTAATTTCTGTATTTTAGACTTGAATTTGTCAGTTAAAATAAATAGAAAACGTGTCCTTTGATAACATTGCTGGTAGCGGTTCCTAAAAGTAAGATAGTCATGAAAGAAAATGATGCAGAAATATTCAGTCAACAAGTTTTAAGGAATAAACACGATTTTCAGTCATGGAAAAGCTCTTCTACGATTACAATACCGAAAGCAGAAATCCAGGCATGACACTACACTGTAGTCAGTCACGGATACCTGCTGAGGGGTCTGGAAGCACCAATCTGTAAAACATGCAACAACAACGTATCACAAGGTCGAAGCACTCTATGTTATGACATGAAAAAAAAATATCACGTCCATATCATATCCATCATATCACGAATTTTAATATATGATTTATATAATCTTAAAATTATAATCTTTATATGCATAAAAATATCGTGTCCCAATGTTTTTCGTAGGTAAAATCAGAAACTAATCAACTGATTTTGATGAGCTTAGGGTCATTGTGTGTAGTTTGGTCCAATTAAAAAGATAGGGTAGTTTATATCTCGAGTATTGGCCTCAATATTTCTTTTTTTGCAAATTAAATTCTTATTATACTAAGATTGAGTGTGATTATTTGTAAGTTCTATAAATTTCCAACAGATGGCGGTGTGTACTGACACAACACTTCATTTTCTTTCGATAGTTAGGGAGGGTAAGTATAAATCTATTTTTTTCCGGCTTGGACAAGGAAAATCCGTGTTTTTCCAATGGGAAATTAAGTTTTGCCTTTTCATGTGTGGGATAAACATCGAATCTATTTGCTTTAGCAAAAGAAAGGTTAACCAAAATCATTGTGCACCTATTAGTAAGATCTCCTGATACGATATCTCATATCATCATGTGTTATATTCTGAATTTAATTAAATAAGTATTGTGGAAAAAAATTAATTTGGTACGGTTTTGCTAACTGTCTATTTTGATTGTACTAAACCTAAACTTGTACCAATTATATTCTTTCCTTTAGTCCAATTATACTAGTTCCTTTTTACATGTGCCATTGATTAACACATTGTTTTGATTAACGTCACTTTATGCCATTAAGGCTAATCGGCCGATGCTACTGTGGGAGTCCTAGATTTCGCCTATCGAGGTTTAATTAGGATAGGGATCTTTAACGAGTATCTGACATCGCACAGGCTCGGGACCTCCATTTTACTCCCATTAAAAAATCCTAGGGCCACCACGGGGCGCGAACCCGCGACCTTTAGTATTGTAGGTTGCCATGCTAACCACTACACCACAGGTGACCCCCAATTCATTAACACATTATGGTCAAACATAAGATGTAAACAATAAAAACTTTAACCCATCTAAATTTTTAACCAAACAATTTTAAATTTGGCGTAAAATACTATTTTAAATCCCGTTGGTTTTTAGATTCGCCGAAACGTTATCTTTATCAGTGAATTTTGATTTGACTATGAAAAAGAATACGTCTAAATTGAGAGAAACGTCTAAATTCTCCGGTTGATTCACCCCTCTTCGGTCCAAATATTCTACGCAACACCTTATTTTCAAAAACCCTCACCATTGCTCATTCCTCAATGTTAGCGGTCACGTTTCTCACCCGTAAAGTACTATATGAAGAATAATAGTTTTAGATTCACACGCTTAGAGAACAAAAAACTATAGATACGGAAAAAAAATCAGTTTCATGATTGATATCGACGATTTTTTTGAAAACTAGATCAAGTAAAAAAATTTGTATTAATATTGCTTCTTCTCTAATTTCTTGCCCGTTATTTTATATTTTAGGTTCAGTCGACTCTTCGGACACGTACGCCTCCTGCAACACGGCGCCGTTCCCTTCACAGGTGGACCTGACGGAAGACTCCAACCTCTACGTGAACCCCCTGGAGCTGAGGAACGTCAAGAAGTCTGCGTCGGGGGACACGATGCTGCGGGGGTCGCCGACTGGAGAAGAGGCTTGGATAGGATCCAGAGGCAGCCTCAACGACGCACCCATACCCAAGCACAGGAAAACCAGGTTCCAACAGGTATATCTTCCTTTTGAAGGAACATAGAGAGAGTTTTCGCTTATAAAACGTAAATTCAATCAAAGATTGCCCCTACCCCGTATACGTGAACATGGGTCGTATAAAAATGTATTATGGGATTACAGAAATAACAATTGAGTTTTAGTCTGAAAGACCGAGTTTTACGGCGATACATCGTAAATAGGAATCGATAGAATTCATAATAATGGCCAATAATAAATTGAAAATAAATTTATTATGAGCTTTACTTATTTATTTATTATAAACTTATTTTGAGCTTTTGGTATTTTTAGAAGATGACGACGATATTGTGTTCTTCACAGATGGGGATTGTTTAAATTTTTTAGATTAGAGTAGTAATAGAGATTACAGTGAAATATATTCATAAAAGTTAACGAATTACCAAATAAAAGGCATGTGCCTGCCTCAAATCACTATCGTTTGATTTTTGCTGTCGCATCGCGGTCATATACATACATCAAATACATAATTTAATCAAAATCGTTAGAGCCGTTTTTGAGAAAATCGAAAAAAACGTAAAAAGTTATTAAATAAAGTACCCCCTCCGTTTAACTAATTTTGATGAAATTTTTGCTGTCACATCACGGGCATATACATAATCAATTTCAGGTTCGAAAGGTTTATAGTTTCTGAGCTAGTCTCTTCACCCACACACTGACCATTTCCCGGGACTTGGTTATTCGGACTCAGGGGACCCCAAAACATGTATTTCCGTCGAACACCGGAAATCAAAAATTTCCTTACTAATTATTTCATAAATAGGTAAGTGAAAGTGAAAAAAGAAAAATGAAAATATAAAGTTAAGATCTACAGCTCTTTTAGACAGTGATTTACTTCGAGAAAAAAAATAATGAGTCAGACCAAAAAGACAGAATATAAAATTAAATAATGGACATTAAGGAATATAAAAATCTGGTGCGTGCGCGCAACACACAACTTTCACTTACCAACTTATTTAGATTAGAAATTAATACGTTTTGTTAATTGCCACTTCTCAAATGAACAGAAAGGCTTTAATTATGAACAATGGTCTGTCCTTAAAGGCGTACTCCGCATGCATGGGCTCAACGAGTTTTATGAGTTGAGTGAATATTTTTATTTTTTTCTCCTCTTCATGTTTTCTTTATTTTTATCATATCTCATATTTAGCCATTTCCTATTTTTAGGCGTAACGAGAGACAGTTAATTTCTCCATATAAACAAAAACAAAGGTACTTTATAGGAAACAAACAAACAAAAAAGGCCCCCTCCCACAAAAAAGCCCCCTCAAAACCTTTTAATAATGATAAAGCTTACCTGATATTAAAGGAAACCTAATTTTCATTAAACATGACGAATTTGATAAAAATCGTTAAAGCCGTTTTTGAGATCATCGAAAAAAAGGTAAAAATTGGAAAAAATTATGAAATAAAATGTCCGCTTCGTTTGACCAATTTTGATGAAATGTTGGCTATCACATATTTGGCATAAACATACATCAAATACCCAGTTTGATCAAAATCGTTAAAGCCTTTTTTGAATAAATAAAAAAAACACGTAAAAATGATACCAAATTTATTAAGTAAAGTCCCCCCTCCGGTTGATGAATTTTGATGTAATGTTGGCTATCGCATCTTTGGCATATACATACATCAAATACCCAGTTTGATCAAAATCGTTAAAACCGTTTTTGAGTAACTAAAAGAAACACATGAAAATGATACAAAATTTATTGTGTAAAGTCCCCCCTCCGGTTGATCAATTTTGATCAAATGTTGGCTATCACATCTTTGGCATATACATACATCAAATACCCAGTTTGATCAAAATCGTTTAAGCCGTTTTTGAGTAAATAAAAAAAACACTTGAAAATGATGCAAAATTTATTAAGTAAAGTCCCCCCTTCGGTTAATCAATTTTGATGAAATTTTTACATTCATATCTCGGGCATATTATTACATCAAATACTCAGTTTAATCAAAATCGTTAGAGCCGTTTTTGAGAAAATCGAAAAAAACCTAAAAAGTTATTAAATAAAGTAGACCCTTTAAGCAATTTTGATGAAATTTTTGCTGTCACATCGCGGGCATATACCTACACTAAATACCGAATTTCCGGTTCCCACGGTTTATAGTTTTTGAGCTAGTCTGTTCACACACACACAGACCATTTCGTGGGACTTGGTCATTTGGACTCAGGGGACCCCAAAACGTGTATTTCCGTTGAAAACCGGAAGTCGAAATTTTTCACGATCGCAATACTTCCACTTACTATATATTACATATATAGGTAAGTGAAAGTAAAAATTTCTAAATAAAAAAAAAATGACTTGATCTTTATTCGTATGTGAAAATAACGCTAAAACGAATGTAATACTGTGACGGAAGAAACCAAAAGAGGTGTTTGAGGGGTCCAGAACGTTTGAGAAAGGGATCGGGATCAGAGTGTTCGTAAGTCACCATATCTAAGGAATAAGACACGGATGAATATATATAATTTTGAGTCACTGTAAGGTTACATTTAACTGTTTCGTTTTAAGTGATATTATTTGAGTTCTCATTGTTTATATCATAAATTTTTGTTTGTTTGTTTTAACGTCACTTTATAGTGCTACTTATGCTAATCGGACGAAGTTATTGTGGGAGTCCTAAAATAAATTGTTGTGACAAATGACTAACTATTGGTTAAGGTCAATAAAATTATTCCAAATCACGCTAAAATTGTATCACGTTACAATACGCCGAGGAATAAATATTATGCAAAGACAATAGAGCTATTGCCTATCAATGGATATTCAAATCGTAATATGTAATAGCTAATGTCTCTTATCTGAAACCCCTGACCCTTATCAACTACTCCAAGGGAATTGCTTACTCGACAACTCAACACAAGTGCTTTTAATAACATTAATTTACTAATTTAATTTGCAATCAAATGTGATGGAAGATAAATAGCAGAAAATATGAAGATACCTCCAACCCAACACGGTTAAGAAGATACTATGTACGCGATGACGTCAAAATCAAATTCAGCAAAATTATGCAAGTATTTTGTACTTATTTTTAAATATCACATTAACGGTATAGACCACAAATGATTTAAGACGAAAACAAATATTAATGTTCTCGAAGATAAAAAGAAAAATTAACGATTTAAAAAAAATCTTTGAATTCCAGTACTTATAACAAATATTGAAAATAAAAAAATAAGGTAAATATCTTTTATCAAAAAGAATATATGTAATTTTCCGATGGTATGTATAAGAGAGGACGTTCTGGGCAATCAGAAGAGCTAATATGAACGACTGATAACTGTGAACCAATCAGCAAGCAGCCAGGAAATGGAGCTTTTCTTCAGACTCAATCGGCCTGATGTCCAGTAACTTTTATTATATCCATCACTATCAAGATAGCCATGCCTGATCTTTTCTTTTTATATTTAACAAGTTAATATAAGCCCAAGAGAGGGTTCAACCCAATCATAACTAAATCGCACACTAAGGAACTAAATCAGTCTATGATTAAAAAAAAAAAAAAAAAAAAAAAAAAAAAAAAAAAAAAAAAATAAAGTGAAGAAAGAAATCATTGAATTTACAAAAATTAATTATTATTATCTTCAAAGACTCTAAAAACTTGAAAATAAAAAAAAGGATGATTGGTACATAGGCAATAATACACGAAAACCCACAAAACTGGGTAATTCAGCATGGTCATTCTCATCTCTTGAAGCTTTAGGGTTTGTTTTATACCATATAAGATACAGCATATCCTTACTAAAACCTATATCGAAAATCATTAGCAAGACTTTTTTACTTTCACTTACCTATATATGAAATATAGTAAGAGAAAGTATTGCGATCGTGAAAAATTTCGACTTCCGGTTATCAACGGAAATACATCTTTTGGGGTCCCCTGAGTCCAAATAACAAAGTACCGCAAAATGGTCTGTGTCTGTGTGAACAGACTAGCTCAAAAACTATGGGGGGCACTTTATTTAGTCAATTTTGTCTCATTTTCAGGTGTTTTTTTTAATTTACTAAAATCGGCAGTAAAGATTTTCATCAAACTGGGTATTAATGTAAACTGGGTATTTGGTGTATGCATGTGCCCACGATGTGATAGCTAAAATTTCACCAAAATTGGTGATTTAATAAATTTTGTCTCATTTTTAAATGCCTTCAGGATATAGCTACAAAAAGCAGCTCACAGTGAAAAACAAACAACCAATAAAAAAAACTCGACTCTTGTCTAAATTAGGTCCCTCAAAAAAAGAAATAAGCAATAATAAATCGAAAAGTACTTACTCAGTCCAAGTTTTGCTATTCAGATACTCTACAACTTAAGGAGATATACAAATATAATTTAAATGTTAAGCATTTAAATGTGGAAAAATGTGTGAAGTTGAGGAATGGCGTTTACATACTATTGAAACACGTTGATCTTTAATCTAAGTATGTTCGTAAGTGAAAGTTGTGTGTAGCGTGCATGGCACTATATTTTTTTCAATGTTACTAGGATAAATTCAATAATACAACCATATAAACCGATTTTTTTTTTTTTTTTTTTTTTTTTTATGCCTTTACTTACTAGGTCATTGCTAATCATAAAACTATACATACACATTTTTTAAGAAATAAGTATTTACTCTAGTAAAATAATCTCATATATTATTAAATAATGAAGCTTTTGGTGCTGAGCACTATATTATCTAAAAGAACATTTTTTATTGGCACCATATTCATCCCAAAATAAAATTTTTATTAGAACCATATTCTTCTAAAAGAAATTTGGAACTAAGCGCCAAACCATTTTAATAAATCTAAAAAAAAATTATCTATTGTTATTTTTTTTATTCCTAGTACTTTATATCTAAATAATATAAGAGGCAAAGTAAAATAAGTAGTAGTTCAAAAGTGTCAGTAGTAAGCATATTTTAAGTAAATCAAATTGGCAAAACTTAAATTTTAACTTCAGATTTCTCAAAATGTATAGCTTGGCACTTAGAACACTTTGGCTTTACTCCGATGACATAAAAGACTGTTTTAAAGGAATAAATTCTTATTTATTAAGAAAACAAAATAATAGTATACCTATAATATCATAAGTAATATTTCTTACACAAATTCCAAACTATAACATAAGAGTAAATATTTAAAAATACACCTGATTTCTATTTGATACTTGAAATGCAATATATTTTAATTACATAGAATAAAGAACTTCTGATAAAATAAAGTATTTTTATAGTCGTCTGGTGGACGATTGCGAGAGAGTGAAGAGAGCTTGGAAACTGTAATGAAGAGAAGGAGACCATCCTTCATGCCTGCAAGGCCACTCGCCACAGCCACCAGGCTCATCAACCAACACCTATTTGGCCTTCAGGCACTTGGAGGTAGGGGTAAGTGCTCTATTTCCTTTTTAAATACATATTGGAAATATAACATAGGAGTATCTTTTTGCCTAGAGAAAAAGTTAAAATTTTAATTTTATTTTATTAATTTTAACAAAATCTTAACAGTTGGTAATAAAATTAACTTCAGAACATATCCACATCTAACAGCGACTTTTAAAAATAATACCACCTGGATTTAATTGCAATCTCAGAGTTAAAAATTACAGAAAGAAGAGTCTACGTCTGATCCCCTCTTGATTTTTTTAAATATTTAAAATCATAATTTGTATCAAAACCCTGTAACATGTAAAACTGTTCTCTTCTGAGTAATTTAACTGGATTTATGAGGAGTTCAACAGTTCGCAGGAATATGATTAAATACATAGCTCATTTGCAGCAGCAATGTTAATTATGGTTTTTGTTTGTTTAATTAACGTCACTTTATGCAAATAAGGCTAATTGGACAATAGTGCAGTGATAGTCTAAATTTTGCCTATCCAGATACAATAATTGTTACAGAGGCCCGGGACCTCCACTTTACATCATATGGGAAGTGTAACATATGGCCAAGGATTTTTACTTCCTTTAAAAAATCCTTGGGTCACCAGGATATCGAAACCCGCAATTGTTATTATTGTAGGCTGCTATGCTAGCCACTATACCACAGGCCCTGTTTTTATCTTTTTAAATAAATCAACCAATAGAATTAATTATTGAATGTAATATAATAATATAATTAATTAATCAATATAATTAAATAAGTAATTAATTTTTAAATTAATCGTGATTTTTAAGATGCCACCAAAGGGTAATAGTGAATTGAAATTTAAGTTTTAATTAGAAGAATGTATTTTCTGATATTTCAAACAATTTACATATATTTATATATATATATATATATATATATATATATATATATATATATATATATATATTCTGACAGAAATCATAACAGTATTTAAAACTTTACAAGTGTATCACAAAAAATACTGAATCACTTCAAGATTTGTTATGAGCGTGTCAAATGATAAGTTATATAAGTAAGTGATTCTTTTTAAAGAACATATTTTCATAGTGATCAGATGAAGGAATAGATGTATTTTTTAGATCTTAATTGATGAGACATATGTTTTAATTATGATTAGAATTTTCAATATTTCATTTTTATTTTGAATTGAAAATGTATCGATGGAACATTGAGCTAGAAATAAATTTCATAAATATTTATATTCATCATTATAAAACAAACAATTCTTAGAGATAAAAAATGTATTACTAACCCCATTTCTAATTGAAGTCTTTGTTTATTGAAAAAACTTTAATGATGGTTTTCCAAAAAGAACAGCAGTTGAGGTGTGAATTAAAAAGGAACCTAAAATATAAATTACATTGTAATGAGCAATTTCACTGATATAAAAAAAATTATGTCTATCATGGCATTTCTAACATAAGTTCATTTTTCAGTTTAAAAAGCTGAAATCTATCGAAACATTAAACTTACAGATGACTAAGTTATAAATTGAAAATTTTGAAAAAAATTAACTCACAGGTAAAAATGGGGAGAGCCGTTCCTCCCTGTCCGTGGACTCAATAGACTCGAGGATCTGCCAGACACCAGAAGCCCACAGGAGGTCTAAGTCAATTCTGAAAAAAGTAGATTCTGCTCCTAACCCAAGGCGGGACCCAGAGACTGAAAAGCTCATTTCAGATAATGTTTCTGCAGCGGGTTCAGACTACTCTCCAGGTATATTTACTTATCTGAAAACATGATACCTGTTTTACCATTTTACCTATTACAGTAACAGATCATCTTTATGATAATCTAAGATATAAAAATTTTAAGAAGGGAAATATTGATGATCATCTCTAAATATGTCTATAGGCAAAAGTCCGTTAGGTGGAGTAGTGAAAACAAGAAACAGCCTCAAGTTTGCTGTCAGTGGCGACTTGGGTCCACCACTCTACATCTGTCCACCTCCTCCGCCTATGGAGACCTCTCCTACTGAAGAGACACGTCTCCTTGGCTCAGCTAGGATATCTTCTTCTTAGCAGTCCTCTATTGCCATGAGGGTAAGTATTCATTAAGCCAACTTGAGTAAAATGATTCCTAATTTATTATATGAAATAAATTATTGCAATTCGAAGTAACAACAAACTTCTTGGTTCTCTGGAGAATATCATACATCTATTGAATGTTTAAATTATTATTATATATACAATGGCCTCTATCCAGAAGGACTCACTTCTTAAAGGCCTAACTCTGGGATGTGATTCAAGAAGTAATTTACAATAAAAATTATTCATTGCATTATTACCGTTTGATAAATGGTCCGATTCCGAACGGAAAAGAAGTGGTTTTTTTAATGCCCTCAAGTAAACACCACAACATTGGATTTGACTCTTTTACCATTCAAAATCGGAGCAAACAAAAAATTAACTTATTTGTTAGAAATTCTGTCATGGGCATCCGTAGAGAGGTCAAGAGAGGGCTATTACCCCTCTAGAAAATATGAGAAACAATAACTACAAATTAAATAAATTGTATTCATTTACTATACTTATTTAGTATTATATAAACAAATGTTTTAATTTTCAAATATCAATAAATTTTATTTTAAAAGTTATTAAGCCTTACATAGTCAGAAAACCTCAAACCCTATCCCCCTATCACAGGAATTTCACCTGCCTACCCCCCTAGACGAAATGGGCCATTAAGAACTGAGCAATGCTGTATTATATGAACTATTTGTTATCTTTATATAAATTTTATAAAAATTTCATAATAAAATGGTGGTCGGACAATAAATTAAGCTTTAAAATAGAAGCAGGTCAACATTCTGTTTGATGGCCTCCTTGAGTTAAACCTTAACAAAAAGTAAAAGTTTGTCCTACTCCTCACACAAAACATATACCTATGCTTAAAATAACAATGTGAAAATTACTTTCCAAACTTGTATGTGTTACAATACCATAAGTACTTAGGAAGGTATTAGTGATCGCTCTGAACTTACCATATTTTTTTCAAACATATTTTTTTTACTAGGATGTACTGTTGAAGTGGCTCGTCTAACCTCTACTTTTCTGTGCTTTATTTATCTTTTTTATAATATTGAAGGGAAACATAACAAAAATGAAATATTTTATAAATATTTTATAAATATTTTGTATGTTAATATGAAAATATGAAGCAGAGTTAATGTATAGGTTCAAAAATATGTGGTTTATAAAAATTGAATATATTTTTAATAATCTGTAGTAACAACTATTTCTTTTAACATATTCACACAGATAAATATTCAATAAAACATTATATTTAATTTACAGATATCGGCCTGCTCAAGGTGAGACAACAGTTATGTGATGGACAATTGTAACTCCTTGTAATTGATGTGTATATTAATAACAGCGAAGACACTGCTTTACCCAACGAACCGCCCCTTCCCCATTGTATAAGATTAATATTTTAATACTAGATATTAAGGTTGCTCAAGCACTCGAGCGGAATTATTAAAATGGTTATAATGGAATGCATGAGAGTGCGAATGTTGTGTAAATATATGTATATACCTATATTGATAAGTATTAAATAAATAATTATTTAATTTTTAACATATAGAGCAGAAAGATTAGGCAGGTAATGAATTTAATAAACTTTTCTAAAGAGAAAACTGCCTACTTTAAGCTCTGAATAAAACAAAAATAAATACAATTTTCATAATATAATCCTGGACCAGTTGTATTTGACATATTCGGAACTATATTTAATTATAGTTATTTTTATTTAAACTACTCACAACTATTTAGTTTAAAAATAATTCATATTCAAATCTTGATATTTTATTTTTACAAAATTAAAATATTGATCATTACGCTCATTAAAAAGTTATTATATGATAAAATGCACTGATAGAAATAGCAACTGTTCCAGAGTTATAAATATCATTTTTTATATGATAAAAAAATAATTAGAAAAACGAAAGGCAATAGTTATGTGGTTGAAAAGGAATTACATATCGAAATAGAAACCAAAATATTATTTGATTTGTGAATGTTTGTAATGTATATATACATAGAAATAACAAAAGCTGACATCAACCTTTGAGATTATATTCAAATTAACTTAAAAGTATGATACAAATAGATTTATGAAATTCTTATGTTATCGTGCTGGCAAGAAATTTTTTTTTTTGCAGTGGGTCAAAATACTGAAACAAGTTTGTAATCCCCTGGCATTGTCTCACTGAGTTATTACTTGAATATGAGTTATATTTTCAGTTTTCTACAACACAATTTTCATTACACCATTTATTTTTTTAATTAATATTATCAACAATAAAATCTGCTAATTTTTTTCAATTAATATTTTCTTATGAAAAAACAATGTCAAGGTAACTATTTTTAGAAGGTAATTTTTTAAGTCAATCATTAGGCATAACTAAAACTGCATTTCATTTCATGGATTATATTACATAGAAGTGAGTGTCAATAACATGCAGTTAACATTAGCTGTCAAATACAAATTTATATTTCCGTTAACAAATGAAACAGTAATATTAAGTGTAACTGTGTAAGATAATACTACCATTCAGGAGTTTATACTTGCACAATTATACAATAAGAATGAGTGTGAAAATAACTGAGAACAATCTTAAATTTTCTATTGGTCACAAAACGGCAAAGGCCTATTCGAGCTCTTATAAACACGCTTTAGTTGGAGCCACACTCACTGTCCTGGTTCAAGAATACAGTAGCATAGAAAGGCTGTTGAGTGTCGACCAACTGTGCTTATCGAAATATAAAATTTAAATATATATAAATAAAGCTTATTCTTGTCGCAAGGGAATTTATCAGTTTTATTTTTTTAATAAATGGCATATAAAAATTTGAGAATTAATAAATGATTCTCATTCATTAATAAACTTGTTACAGAATAATTTACAAATATATATATATATGTATATATATATAATTGTACATTACAAATAAATCATTTTTGTTCTTCTGTTTTATTTCTTTAATCAGCTATCTCTATTTAGTTGAATGAAGGAAGAGAAAAAGAAGAAAAGTAAGGAACATATTAGAACACGAATAATGAACTATGATAGAAAAATATTACATTTTATGAAACGGCATTCTGCTAGCTCACTATAAGGTGGCTTTTTACTCACGACAATATTTTATTTCCAAAAATTAACATAATAAGTAACTTATCACATTTTGCCACCTTCTAACAATCATGAATAAGACTCTCGAATGTGAAGAAACTTCCTTTATTAGTAGAAGTGACATATGCCATTTTGCCATCTGAAAACAGAATACCCAGCCAGTTTCATAATTCATTCCCCACATAAAAATAAAAGTATATTCAAATTATCAACAATTAAGTAAACAAAATTTAGAATGAAAATACTGTAAAATCCAACAAATGTAACTAAACTTTACATTTAGATTCAAGGGTAAACTTACAATTGTGAATAAAAAAATAATCGTGTCCTTTCATCTTATTTCAACACTTTATAAAAGTTAATTCACTTTTTATCTTTCATAAACTTTGAGAGGAGGAGTAAACTATTAGGTAGAATATGACAAACAGATTAATATTAAGAAAATTAATCTATAGGTTACGTAACATGAATAAGGTTAAGTAACATGTCAAACTGTCCTCCCACATGATTCATTAAAATAATTCAGATTAAATCTATTATAAATTAGCAAACACCACCTTTGCATTGAGTTGCCTATAATGAAAAAAAAAGTAATAATTCAGAAAACAACATAATCTATTCTTCAAGAGAGAGCCCAAATACATTCAAGTAAGTATGAAACTTTTTGTATTGCTAATTTTTTTTCAAATTGTTTATGTTAAATTTACAATTTATGTTAGATTACAATACATTGCTTACATTTATTATATTCCTGTTGTTACCTGCATTAGCAATGCACCTCTATTTTTTAATCTTTTAATAGATTGTAACATTATCTCTATTTTTGAGTTTTTGATCATGTATGTTAAATTAATGTCACTTTATGCCTCTAAGGCTAACCAGACTATGCTACAGTGAGAGTCCTAAATTTTGTCTATCCAGGTAAAATTGTGATAGGGATCATTAAATAGTACCTGACATCATATAAGCTCAGGACCTCCATTTTAGCATAGCCAAGGATTTTTTTTTTTTTTCGGTAAGCGTATTAGGCCTAATGAGATCTTTGGCCGCGCAGTGTGGTCTTCTAGCAGACATTTGTGTTGCTTTCTGGAGCACAAACAGCCTGGAGGAGGGGGTAGCCCAAACCTCACGTGCTGCAATCATGGTCACCAAGGTGCAGCGGCAGACTGCCCATAGCTCCTTGACCAATCCCATTGGGGCCAATTTGGCAGTGTCCTTCCCACCGATGGTGTCAGCTCTCTCGGGTTCAAGGGAAGTGAAAAAACTCCAGGCAGTTACTGACACCCTGGAAAACCATACCACGATTGTCGATAAGATACACCGGGAAAGTTTATCACTCCCACGCCCATCGGTCTGAGTCGCCTCTAGTAGGCTGACGGGCCCTACATACCCGGAGGTGGGGGTAGGCTAGGACTGTGTGGTGTTCATGGGCGGGCGGTCACCCATCTAAAAACTAACCATGCTCAACATTGCTTAACTTTGATTACCTATTGCAAGCACCTTTGTCCACTGGGCCATCCCAGCCCCCAAGGATTTTTTACTCCTACCAAAAAATCCTAGAACCACCATGGGATGCGATCCCGGGAACATAAGTATTGTAGGCTGTTATACCACTACATTATTACTAGCCACTACACCACAAGTGACCCCTTCAGGGATCAAGGTAATTAACTATTAACAGCAGGCAGATTAATGAAAACAAGGTTGGCACAAAAATAAAAACATATTTCTAAATAATTATCATTTAATCTCTTTCTTTTTCATCTATACCATTTTTCGAGGAATGTAACACTGTTGCTTAATACATCAAAAATATATGTACAGAAATAAATAAAATATTTATAATAAATTAAGGTATATATATACTAAACTACAAAAGTTATTATTACTTTTTAGTTTCTAGTGAAGAATATACATAAAATTAAAGAGAATTTTTTTTAATTCCAGTTTTAAAATACAAAAAACAATAAAATATTGTGGAAAACTTAACTTAACAGGTAGCTATATATTTCTTTAGAATAAGAAAATCAGTTAGGCTAATTTTTCAATAAATAAATATTAAGTATAATAAAAAATTATTATAAATAAATTAAAGTATTGCCCTTTACACAAAAAAAAATAATTTTATTATCAAGTGAATCCCAAAAAATCTTAGATAGAAACAATTGATGATTTCTCATGGTAAATACATAAGTAAGGAGTGGAATGATACCTTGCATTGATAACTAAACAATGGTAGCGATAAAACCGATCGATAAAGACAGCAAATGATGAAGGTATTTACATGATTCTGCAGTAGCTTGTTTTTTATTTATACGACTTTGGCATTGCTCAGAAATAATCTAGCATCATACAATATATAAAAAATGGATCACACATAAATGAAAAAATATACACTGCAAAGATTAATATGCAGTACATTGAATCAAGATAAGGTACAGGTATAATTATTTAAAATCTAATAAAACACTAAAAAAAATGTTTTTAAAACCCTGAAATGTTTACATTATAATTTACTAAATAATAATTATAAAATCTTAATATGGCAACCAAATTAAACTATTGGGTAATAATATCAGTTGTAGCTGGTATATTGGTAAATGAATATTTATAATTTCAAATATTTAATAATATAAAATTAGATACCTTTTGACCATGTTTCAATAAGATCCTTATTCTACATTTAACTGCAGATTTGTGAACACTTTTATTCCTTTAGGTACAGCTTTGGGAGTTTGGATTCTAACCATGGCCCATTTCGGAACCGTTCAGTGTGACCCTGGTCTCAACTGAAAAGGACCCCCTGGGGGGTTTATGAATCCCTGTTGAGCGACTGAAGCGTAAGTAGGAGTCGAAAGCTGGGATTAAAGAAAGCTAATCAAGGTCATATTTAAGTGACAAGGACAAGCTGAAAGTTCAATAATTTTAAGGTCATATAATCCTTTAGAATAGGCCATGCCCAGGAGCCTCTGTTCCAAAGTTTTACCATTTTTATGGTTACTTGAGGTAAACCATACAGTTATTGGCACTCAGTACAGTTATTGACACCCCAACTTTAACTTAAAGAAATAGGTAAACAATAAAGTCCTAAATTTATTACAATATATACATGAGTCTAATGTGTGAAGAGTCCTCTAAGTCATCTATGAAGTAAGACTTTAACAAAATAACCATAGGGAAGATTTCACAATTAAATCCACAGAGTGCCAATAACTAGATTTGGTACTTTTAACAATAAGTATTGCCATATTGTAAAACTATTGAACTTTAGACCCAAAAAAACCTCTTGAGTCTTTATGAGGATAGATAAAGAGGAGATATAGGAAGTTTCTATTAGATCCCTTTATAAAAAGTATTTTTTTCAATTTAACCACAGAAATGAAGTCTTAAGGGAGCCAACAACTGTATGGTTTACCCTGCGTTCAATTCCATAACTTCAATCTGGAACTATTAAACCAGAACAATCGAATTAGGCACACAAATATTCAGTCCATAAAATAGAAAAAGATTAACTGGAAAACTAAAGGCTAGGTATTTTTCACAGCCAAGAGGTAGGAAGGAAAAACTTAATATGTATAACTTAATATGGAATATATAGTAACAATAATAAAAATTAAATTAAATAGCTATATTTTAATCATCCCCCCAGTTACTTTCTAATCGCTACCATCTAAATTATCACCACATTTCTTTAACTAAATCGAAATTCTACCTATAAATAATCCTTCCTTCCTTAAATGAAGTATCATTTCAAACATCAATTTTTATTCAGCCATATGGGCATTTGTCTTATTAACTTTAAGCAGAAGAGTAATAAGATAGCATAATGATAGGTACATATATATATATATATATATATATATATATATATATATATATATATATATATATATATATATATATATATATATATATATAAGGGAAATAAGAATAGGTACTAACAAAAATCAAATTGAAAATGAAGATGAAAAGTTTCAATATGATTTAGAAGACCCAAATCTAGTTATTGAAGGATCAGAGATAGCCTTCCGTTTGTCACAAGTGAAGGAAATGGTAATAGCAAATCTCTGCCCAGATATTACTCTTTCAACACGATGAATATTTTCACCTCCAGAACTGAACATTAATACTCGAGCTGAAATAAAAACATAAATCAAATCAGACTCAATGAAGAATTCTAAGAGCAATATAAAAGTGACTAAATTTAGAGCCTTAATGATAATACAAGAACAAACATTATTCTTAACTTCCTAATAATCATTGAAAATCTATTACTGAAACTAAATACTAAGCTGTATAATATAAGAAATGTTACACTATGTATAATAAGATAATTTAGATTCCATAACCAGCCCTCAGAAATGATTTTATGATTAATGAGGTATCAATAGAAAGAATATTTCAAGTAAGTGCAAGGAATCGTAATTTTGATGCCTAAATTCTTACTATGAATGAAATCATTAATGAAATCACTCCAAACATTAGCGGTTTTACAAATGGTGAAGTCAACAGATCTGAATAGGAATGATTATGTTTTATAGAGTTTGGGTCACTATCGCCTTATATTATCGTTGGTTAAATTTTTGTATGCAGTTTCCTTAATTTAAGAAACTCAAATACCATATAAATCGTTTGTAAATGCTCCTGAAAAACAGTGATAAGTTCATGTAGTAATTCACAAAGGATCTTTAAGCTTACTTTAAGAAAACTTAAAAATCCTTAGTGATTTACTTAAAAATCTTTAGTGATTTACTTAAAAATCCTTTGTGATTTTTGATTATATAATGTTGAGACCACACTATTATAAGACTTAAAAAATCTGGTGCGTGTGCGCAACACACAACTTTCACTTTCCAACTTACTTAAATTAGAAATTGGTGTGTTTTGTTAATTGCAACTTCTCAAAGACACATTTTTCCACTTTCATTTCTTATTTTTTCTTTTTGTTTGCTCTACAAAAAACACTAGTTTTTTTTATTGTTAAATAAAAGCTTGTGGTAATTCGGCAATGCAAGCATAGCATGTTGAAAACTTCATTTACCATGAAACAAACAATTTCCATTAAATGAACAGTTTGGCTTTAATTATGAACAATGGTCTGTCATTAAAGGCGTACTCTGCATGAGTGGGCTCAACGTGTTTTATGAGTTGACTGAATATTTTTCTTTTTTTCTCCTCTATATGTTTACTTGATTTTTATCATATCTCATATTTAGCCATTTCTTATTTTTAGGCTAATTTCCTAGGGACAGATAATTTCTCCATATAAACAAATACAAAGGTACTTTATAGGAAAACAAAAAAGACCCCTTCCTCATTTAAGCCTCCTCAGAACATTTTAATAATAATAAAGCTTACCTGATATTAAAGAACACCTAATTGACATTAAACACGACGAATTTGATGAAAATCGTTAAAGCCGTTTTTGAGATAATCGTAAAAAAGGTAAAAAGTTGTAAAAGAGTTATGAAATAAAGTCCCCCCTCTGGTTGATCAATTTTGATGAAATTTTTACAGTCATATCTCGGGCATATACATACATCAAATACCCAGTTTGATCAAAATCTTTAAAGCCGTTTTTGAGTAAATAAAAAAACACGTGAAAATTATATAAAATTTATTAAGTAAAGTCCCCCCTCCGGTTCATCAATTTTGATGAAATTTTTACAATCATATCTCGGGCATATTAGTACATCAAATACCCAGTTTGATCAAAATCTTTAATGCCGTTTTTGAGTAAATAAAAAAAACACGTGAAAATTATATAAAATTTATTAAGTAAAGTCCCCCCTCCGGTTGATCAAGTTTGATGAAATTTTTACAGTCATATCTCGGGCATATAAATAGATCAAATACTCAGTTCAATCAAAATCATTAGAGCCGTTTTTAAGAAAATCGAAAAAAACTTAAAAAGTTATTAAATAAAGTACCCCCTCCCTTTGAGCAAATTTGATGAAATTTTCGCTGTCACATCGCGGGCATATACATACACTAAATACCCAATTTCAGGTTTGCACGGTTAATAGTTTTTGAGCAAGTCTGTTCACACACACACAGACACACACACACACACACACACACACACACACACACACACACACACACACACACACACACACACACACACACACACACACACACACACAAACACACACACACACACACACAGAGACCATTTCGCGGGACTTGGTTATTTTGACTCAGGGGACCCCAAAACGTGTATTTCCGTTGAAAACCGGAAGTCGAAATTTTTCACGATCGCAATACTTCCACTTACTCTATATTTCATATGTAGATAAGTGAAAGTAAAAATAATCATAAGGTAGCCATCAGTCCAAGCTGTGTGAGATATACCACAGGTATGTCAGGATCACTCCCTCTATGCATATTCAATGAAAATTGTTTGACACAAGTTAGGGGACTGAAATTTTTTTTGTTTTAAAGTATTTTACAAAAAAGTTATTTAAACTTGGTACCAACTGAAAACTTACCAAAAATACTTATATTAGAGTACTTATTATGCTTTCATAGGTATGCATGCAAGCATTTAATAAAATTCAATAAACACAAATATGTAGGGAGGAGTGGGGTTATGTAAACTATAATGGCTGGTATCACTGGCTGTCCATAGCGACCATCCCGATGGTGTTGGTATTTTAAAGTCAACTTCTTAGAATTCTTTCATAATAACATGACACACTGTAACTCTTCCATTTCAAACCCCTCTTGATTTTTTTATGCCTAGTGTTTCCAGTATTTTCTATAGTATGTGAACCAATGTGTTGATCAGCTATTTCATAAAAGAATACTCTACAATGACCAAGGATACACACAAGAGATACTGAAATATTGGTTTTATACATATATGTATAGATTGTAATGGGTATGGGATAGATTTTAATGGAATATTTTGGATGACAGTATAAGATGAGAATTTTTCTTTTTTATTTCATACAAAAGTGAAACTCAAGATCAGTAATTTAAGGTGCTTAGTATAAAAAAGAAAATTAATAAATTTTACATTTTTGTTACTTTGCTAATTGTCCTCCTACATTATAACTATTCTATATTAATAAAAATTGAAAAACTTTAGAAAAGCATATTTTAAATAGTTTTAATTAATATTAATTTTACCTGTTTTTGGTTCAATGATAGAAGTACGATTATCAGGATCATAAAAAATAAACCTTCCTCCTTCAAAATCAATTCCAAAATCATTTAAATAAATAAGGGAAGTGTAATGGAAAGATTCATACGTTTCCTATAACAGGTTGAGATTAATAACAAGAGAAGTTAAAATATTATAAACCTAAAACGATATAACTTATATTGTAATAACAATATAAAATAATTGGGAAAACAATGAAAAAGTCCCATGAAGTAAAGAAGAAACACTTTTAAAAAGTAAAATTAAAAAATAACTCGCTAATTTGAACACTGACTGATAGAATATTTAATCAATCCTGATGGTATTAAACAAAATTAAGTGAATTAAAAATACTCAACTGGCTACAGTGAAAAATTGCAAAGAAAGAAAGAGACATGCACTCCATTTTTTAATTTTCAAAAGTAAAATTATGTTGAGGTGACATTTGAAAATTAACACGTTAGCTGGGACGAGGGGTCATTTGACCCCTTGCGGTGGCTTCCTTTACTGCGAGCCATTAAACGTGTATTTGTCGTTAACTGCGATGCTTGTCACGCATCCTGTTTTAATATTTTTGAGATTTTTTATTTTTTTTTTATAATGCACTACTTAATACTACTTATATATCCAAAAAAAATGTAAGGGGTCACTTGACCCCTTGTCGCATTATAGTTTAAATGTTTTCCTTAATGCGGCAAGGGGTCAAATGACCCCTTGGTCTTTTAATGCTCATTACACTTCATCTTACTATTGTTTTAACATATTATATCAAATATTAATGAATTCGTAAATAAAAAATATTTTTTCTATTTCCGTAAATGTTTGAAAGCGGTTTAAGCGACAGTAATTTACGATGAATCACATTTATCTAAGGGTGAATCACAGATTCACCTTCCTTTCTTGTTCTTCGACTGATTCTACTTAGTATTTTTGACACCTGAGCTCTCGTTTATTTGTCTCGATTTAGTAAATAATTTCGATATGTATTCACGTGGTAAGAAACTTGCCGATTCAGCCCTTTCACAGCGGAATTCAACTTCAAGCGAAGATGAAGGAACTAGTTCAAGTTTTGAAGATAGTTTGATTCATATAAGGAAGAAATGTTCGGGCTGTTATGAAAAGCTAAGAACAGCTATAAGCAGTGCTAAAGCCCAAAAAAAAGGTGAAGAAGGTCCGGACATACTATGACGACTGTGCCGACAACCGTCTCTTTGCTTGCAGTGCTTCAATGATAAACATTATAAAATATAGTTTTCACGTGTTTTTTTTTTTAATAATTTAATTTGTAATATTTAGGTTTATTTTTTTAAATACACAAAAGTTACACCTATGTTCATTTATTTATAATAAAAACATACGTTTGGTTTTATTTTTAATATCTGAATTCTTCCTTTCATGAATTATATATGCTGACAATTAAGTAAATTAAAACCATATAGCAAACATGTTATGATTGAACGTAAAAGGAAAGAAAAAAATTACTGTTAGTATAACACAGATGTTGTGGAAAAATAAGTAATAAAAAAATATATTCAGAAGCAACAGAATTCAACCCTGCTTCTGTTACGAATTCTTGTACGTCAGGTATTTGTAAAAAAAATGGATTTCACTTTAAAACATTCATCAATGTTTACAGAGAGTTAATTTTAATGTCTAAGGGACAAGGGGTCAATCAGCCCCTTGACGCAGTTTAGCGGTGTGGTAGCATGGGGTCATTCGACCCCTCGTCGCAGTTAACGAAAATCCCAGTTTATTTGCTTCGCAGCTAACGTGTTAAAAACCATGAAGAAAAAATGGAAAAAAAAGAGGTAAATAGATAGTTACAATTAAAGTTATAATAAAAACATAAGTGTCTTACTTTATCAACATGTGAATGCCAATATTCATCATGAACTGTTGCTGGAGGTTTTGCTGTTAACCGAGAGAAAAATGTAGGCTTTGTCAAAAAAAGTTTTTCACTTGGCAAATCAAAGCTGAAAGCCAATGCCTCATGAACTTTTCTTCTCACAGTTCTAAAATTTTTAAACAAATATATAAGAAATAAAAATAAAGGAATAATTATTTGTACCACCTCCATAACTTTTTCAATTGTTTCATTTTCATGTGATTTAACAATAATTTAAATTCAAACTGAAATTCTGAACAAATATTTTCATATTGGTTGGGCAGTGCAAAGAAGCGAGCCTAGGTATCTGCGGACCACATATCAAAAGTATTGATAGTATAGGTTTCACTGAAAATTAAATTTTTCTTTTTTTTTTTTGTCAGCCCAATGTTTCAGTTGTCATTATTCTAACAACTGTTTAGAATATTAATCTTCAAAAGAAGAAGACTAAACTAACAACTGTCTGGGGGATCTGCATGGGGGGGGCCCCCCCCCCCCCCCCCGATAGGTGAGCACACCATTCAACTATTAATTACTATGTCTTAACAAAAAGGGCAATCTTTAGTAATTTTTTAAACTTTTTAAATGAAAAATGGATTGACATTTAATAGAAATTAACAACATAAGTGAACACTAATATTTTAAATTAGGTCCTTCATGACACATAACAATGTTAAAAATAAAAATGTGACCCTCCCTCAGTAAATTTCTGGCTCTACTACTTCAACTGTGTGATGTTATGTTTTTTTCAAGTTCAGTTCTAAAAACGACCAAACAAATAAAATGCCACCTGCATACCATTATTATAGATATATTATAGAACCTAAAAATTAAAGGCTGACCCCTCCACTTGAAATAAGATCTGGAAAGTACATTGAAGAAATTAAGTACCTGCCAACTTCAACAAATGCATTTGTTTCGGCGTTGATAACCAGATGGGTTTTACGCCGTTAAACATAAATAAACAAACAAACAAATGCATTTGTTATTCACTGTGGACCCTAAAATTACCAAAAATATATTTAATGTTAAACAGATAAAAGATAAAAATAAAATAACACTTCCGTATTTAAATACTTAAAAGAATACTAAAAATCGAAAGACAAATACATAAATAGCACATAAATTTATACAGTTTTTATGTGCTATATACAGATATGAATTCATTATTGTTATTATCATTATTAAATGTAATTTAATTAAATGTAAGCTCCCTCATAGAATGAGTAACTTTACTGCGGTATGCTTTAATCATAAAATGCAGTGTCAATAGCAAAATTTCTTACTATTAACAGATTCCTTTTCAGCTATATTGGCATTAAACAATATATATAACAAAAATTTATTTATTGTAAAAGCTAAAGCATTCTCATCAACGGTAAAAACCTAAATAAAAATAAACAATTGTCTGGATTCTATCACATGTCGGTATTAAATGAAAAGAGGGAGCAGCAATAACTAAATTGGTAAGTATTCTTATTAGTCCATTGGATTTTCGTAATCACCTGAAATAGCAAGCAAGGACAATTTGGGAGAAGCTTTTTGAAACCAAGAATGAGAATAATATTTTAAAATTTAGTCATTTATTATTTTTAAATAAGCTTAAATAAGCTTAAAAGCTAAAGCATACTCATCAACGGTGAAAACCTAAATAAAAATAAGCAATTGTCTGGATTCTATCACATGTAGGTATTAAATGAAAAGAGGCAGCAGCAATAACTAAATTGATAAGTATTCTTATTAGTCCATTGGATTTTCGTAATCACCTGAAATAGCAAGCAAGGACAATTTGGGAGAAGCTTTTTGAAACCAAGAATGAGAATAATATTTTAAAATTTAGTCATTTATTATTTTTAAATAAGCTTAAAAGCTAAAGCATACTCATCAACGGTGAAAACCTAAATAAAAATAAGCAATTGTCTGGATTCTATCACATGTAGGTATTAAATGAAAAGAGGCAGCAGCAATAACTAAATTGATAAGTATTCTTATTAGTCCATTGGATTTTCGTAATCACCTGAAATAGCAAGCAAGGAAAATTTGGGAGAAGCTTTGTGAAACCAAGAATGAGAATAATATTTTAAAATTTAGTCATTTATTATTTTTAAATAATTAATTATTAAATAATTATATAGAAGAGAAAAGATTGGAAATGGCCGGGAATGGAACTTATCGAATTATTCGATTCCCGGCCGTATCCAATCTTTTCTTTTTTAACATAATTTTTAAAAATGAGAATAATAAATTGAAATGCAAAAAAAAAGAAATCATTGCCGGGCAAATTATTTTTATTTTCTCAAAAAAACTAACATCTAGACATTCCATGGGAATGTTATCCCTATCATCACAACTATCATATTATTTCCATTATTTCACCTTCTTTAAAAAAGTTTCTTCTTCATTAAAAGCGAATAATGAAGAATTAATTCTTGGAGTTAGCCACCTAATATTTATAAATCAAAAGATCATGTGTAATGTAGTATCTTTTGGCTGATTTTGAAGAATTTAGGAACATACTTTTCGTTATAACAGATGTATTAGACATTATCAACAGATTAAGTCTGTTATAAATTCTTCATTAAAAGCTATTAATGAAGATTTAATTCTAAGAGTTAGCCATCTAATATCTATAAATCGAAAGATTGTAGGGATCCTAGTATTTTGTGGCTGATTTTGAAGAATTTAGGAACATACTTTTCTTTTTAACAGATGTATTAGACATTATCAACAGAAGCTGTTGTGGATTATGTTGATGAATTTTGGCCTATAAATACTTCTCATGCTTACAGATGAACTAGAATATTTACAAAAACTTAGGATCATTAGATTTGAAAAATAAGTTTATTTTTAGAAAAAAAGCTAGTTAAACAGAATAAATAATTAAATATAATAATAAATAACTTTAAATTAAATGATGAAGAAGAAAAATGATAATAATAAACCAATTTACTTATAAAGATTGAAATCTTCAAGGCTGTAAAGTCCAGAAACATTGAGAGAGTACAAATTTACGAAGTTCTTTCCAGCAGATAGGGCTCCAGAATGTAAGTCGAGAATTGATGCACCACCAGCCGGTTCACCTGTAAGACTTAACCCTTTTCTGGCAATCTCTGCTAGTTTCTTGGCTTCTTGAACATTTACAATGGAATCCATTACAATGCGACCGCAGCGCACTTTCTCGTTTTCTCCTGAAACAAAATTTTTTTTAAGCCTTAGGCATTCAAGTACAATCTATTTCCAAAAATGAAAAAGTTTCAGGTGAAAATTATAAATTAAGAGATAATAAGCATAATTTCATAAAGGAATCCAAAGACTCCACAAAATGAGAAGAAAATCATGATAAGAGAAGCATTATCAGTTAAGTTAGAATCTAATGAATTTTGTACACAAATTTAGGTTTACTATTATCTATAATGAACCAATGTAATAGAATTAAAATGTATAGTAATTTTCCATGCACTAAAAATACGTTGATGTACTTTAATTTATATAAGATGTCACCATTCGGTTTCGAAACAATATTCCATGCATATTGTTCTCATAGGCCATTTAGTACAGATATAAAACTCTTAATTAAGTTATATTTTAAATTTTATCAATGAAGTTTTGCATAAAATAATTGAAAGAAATATTAATTAATATACATGTGTATTATCATACCAAGTAAATTAGTCAACTCATTTAAATATGATTTGTTGCAAGGAATTTCTTGTCTCCGGTGGTTCAACTTTTCATTCTGCTTAGCAAAAATTACAACTTTTTCATTGTTAGAGGTAAAATATACCACCAACAAAGTTCCCAAAATCAACATCATTCGAGTCCAAAATCTCTGGTAAGGAAAAGTTGGAAGTGGTCCAAATATGGGTCTAAAGAAAAGAGAAAAAACTGGTAAGCTAGGTACTTACACTTAAGGAATAATTGTTGTCTTTAAAGGCATTACACTTACTCTCTGATGTCAGCCTCATTCTCATCTTCAGTTTCACGAGGTGTATTCTCTTCAGGAACCTTTTTTATCCTTTCCCTAAGACCTTCGGTGGACATGACCAAACCAAATTTATTTTTTTAATAGAGCAATGTGCAGTAGTAACCAACTAACGATCTCAAAGGAGATTAAAGCTGTCAAAACAAAACCTTCGCCGGTATGTAACCTTAAATTAGACTGAAACCTCCAATTTTATTTTGTTCCTGAGTTGTTAGAACAGTCTCAAAATTAATCCTAAAAATTAAATGTTTATTCAGTTATATGATTTATTCTACAAGAATCAAGTGCTAATTTGGATATGGTTTTTGAATCACTTCTTCACAATTTGTTAATATTTACTGAAAATCTTTCAATATTCTACTTACTATGTGCTCTAGTCTCTTTCCTAGCTGTTTGGTTTACTTGGAAGATAGAACCTACAAATATTACTATTGAAGCAAAGGAGGAATCAGTATGGCTATTTAAATTTTTAAATAAATTCAATAAATCATTTTGAGGACCCTACTTATTCATTACTTTTAATTTATTAATATAATAATACATTTTTATCTTACTTAACTTCCCGAGTGTAATCACACTTTGTTTTATAATTATGCAGACAGAAGAATCTCTTTCAAGTGAACATTTGTTGTCTGAAGACAGCAATGAACTGATTCAATCAAACATTACCAATCCACTTGATAGGAAGGATTTGATAAAATCAATCGAAAAATCCTTAACCAGTGATGATCGAGCAAAGGAAAATGAGTATGTGAAGTTTTTATTAAAACAACATTTAAAACTGGGTGTATGCGTAGCAGCTAGATTAATTCATAACTTTTTTTTAGGATAGAAAAACAACAACTTAAGGACATATTAAATGTCATGAAAAAAGATGATAAATTCAGCTCTACTACAATGGAAGAATTAGAAGAGCAATTAAAACTATATCGAGGATGATTATTGGATGAACATCAAATCTTTAAATGGAAGCTCTTCCTTTTTTTTTTTTTTTAACGTGTGTATTAAAGAAGCATTCCTAAGATATTTAAGCAATAAGAGCATTATTTCTTGTGAATAAGCGGATTGTTTTACCGTTTTACATGAAAAATTATTATAACTGCTTATATTGTGATGTATAATAAGATTTTCAGAGATACTATTTTATTTTAAAATCTAGATAATTTTTTTATTGAGCAAAAAAGTGCCTGATATAAATAAAATATTTCTCATATTAATAAATATATATAAATAGTACTTATATTTATAATAACAGAATTTAAAATTCTGGAAATATTAAATAAATATCTGAATATAATCATGAAGGCTAGTTTTGATAAATTTTCAATAAATTAAATTGAATTTGAACAGATTCTTCATTTAGAAAACCCTGTAAGCAGGCTCTAAAAAATAATTATATTTTTTGAGTTCTCTTCCTTTTAGAGATATTAATACTTTTTACTTTTATTTGTATACTTTGCTTGGCCATTACCAATTTTTTTAGGGAGGTGCTAACTGCATATTGCCATGTAATCCTTTGTCCAACTATAGCTGAGATTCTCACATTATGGTCAAGAACAGAACTTCAGCTGAGAGATTTTATTAATGAGACATTTTTTAAAATGTGTTAAATGTTTCTCTGTTCTATGAGATTACTGTTTCCAATCTTATTTTATAATGAACCCTAAACTCCATTAATTTTTATGTACATAAATACTTTTTAGTATAATCAATGATTTGACTCTGGTTCAGTCAAATTCAAATTACTGATTGCGCTAGTAAATAAATTTTTTTTACCAGTTAAAGATATATCCTCTAAGGTTAAAGATGATCGCTAAGGTTTCAAGATGAGATATTTCAGCTTTCACTTTTTCAAATAATTCCTCACATCCTAGTGCCCCATTAAAGATTACAAGGATTTTCGGGAAACACATTCAAGGATGGCAACAAAAACAGTTTTAAGAATAAAAAAAAGTAATTGTGTTAGTTTTTTAAGTCATCCTGAAAATCTTACATCCTGATATAATCAACACATCACTATAGATTAATCTTAATAAAAGAAGACTATTTGATAATAATTCAGAGGAATTAATAATCAGTTTCATTGCTCTGTTTGTATATCCTCAATTAGAAGGGTTTGAATATTATGCACTCTGTCAAAGTTGACGGGGCAAATTGTCTAGAGAAAAAAGGAGAAACTCAGCATAGGATTCATTTAAATTCAGCAGACAGATAACAATTACAGCTTTATAAATCATAATAGGAATGAACACATTTTTATAATTTAAATCCCTTAAACCAATAAAAGAGGAAATTGACTATGATTTTAATTTTGCCAACTACTTGAAATATCATTTCTCTATTAGACATACTAGCAGACCCGGCCACGCGTTGCTGTGGCTCAGTAGTTATATCCTAATATTTTTAAACAAATACAGTAATACCAATATTCATTGATAAAGATGAAAACCTTTCAGCTAATCAAAATCTAACGTGATTGAGAATAGAGCATTACACCATTTAAAAGTAATTGGTAAAGAATATAGGAAAGTTAAAGTTTTTATTTTTTACATCTCATACTTCAATGTAGTTTGATTAAAAAGTTGCTGGTTGTGTTTACGACTCACAGAGCTGCCAACACTATCGCCCTTTTTTTTATGGATCGGTATAAACTAACTCGAAACCGCTATATTTTTCCACTAATTTTAAAAATGATGACTGAAGTAAGTTTTGATAACCTCAGCCATTGATCTATTGATTATTGGCCTAACACTACTTCAACATGGTATTGTTAGTTTAACAAAGGGTTTAATTTTGCTCAGGGTCATGCCAATCTTGGTTAACGCTTCATATATGTCCTTTTGATAGGCGTTTTTCTCAATTTCTTTGAGACCTCGATTTCCCAACCCTTCGGCTAATAAGTGTTCGGTAGGAGGGTGGTCTGTTGAAGCTTTTAATTTAGCAATATATTTGAGTGATAATAAATCTCTTCTTAAAGAGGTTTTTACATAATACAATTAAGAATTTTTATTTATTAAAGTACTAATCTGTTCAAAATGTTTAGGGTTAACCTGTTTTTTTTTAACACAAACCAAAGATTTGATGGTTTCCACACACGTGAGCAGGCGATACCCATTTCCCATGTGTGTTATGCCATTGCCCAAGGGAAAAACACGGACTTTCAAAGTCCAAGTGGACATTGTTTGCTCTTGGGATTTGTTTATGGTCATGGCAAAAGCCAAACGAATAGGATATTGAAGCCTTTTAAATTTTATTGAAAATTCTGTCGGTTACAGGGGAATAGGTGGCAACAGGGCGATATCTCCTGTAAACCTTCCAGGCAACATTTTTCCTTCAATAACATTTCCTGTGATCCTTTTAATGACCAAACGTGTACCGTTGCACAATTGAGGTGGATTTAAGTTACGAAGAAGAATGATCGGTGAGCCAATCTTCAACTGGAGATTGTTTGGGTGTATATCCAGGGAATTAAAAAATTCAGATGGGAATTTTACGGCTTCGTTTATATCTAGAACATTGTCAATTGATTTTGGAAGTTTATTTTATCGAAATCAATATTTTTTGCTGCCAAAATAGCACGACTACCCAGCCACTTATAGTCCAAATAATTGTTCAAAATATCAGGAAAGACACTTTATATTTCGTAGACAGTTCATTTTTCGTCACTCCAACAGTTCAGAAATTTTCTGGTAATTTAATAAATTTTGAATTTCGATGCAGCTCTATTTCACCGTTTCCAATATAGAGCAATTGTTTAAAAAATATATCTGCCGATGGATTATTTTGCAGTAGTACTCTCATATTTATGGCGGATAAATCTGAAACTTGAGGTTACCCAAATAACAATTATTCCTGTTCAGTAGAGGTCTAATAATCATTAAATGTAAAATTTAAAAAATGCCACGATTTGTAATCCTTTCTTAATCAACAATCATTTAAAGATAGGTAAAAAATTGTATTCTGGTGAAATTAACAACGAAATATCAATCCCAATAATAGCCTACTTTAAATTAAAGGAAGGATTAAAATCTTCGCTAACATTTCTTAAATTTTACATTTAAAGATAATTACAACTCTGCTGAACAGGAAGTAACAGCCTCTATTCGATTTGGATTAAATTTTCTCAACTTTAAATTATTGTCGATAAAGGAGGAATTACAAATCTTCACTGACATTTTTTAAATTTTACATTTTAGATCTCGGGATAAAAATGATAAAAAGGTTTGGTAAAATAAAAAAACACTGTATTTAAATAATAATAACAAAACGAATAATGAAAATAAAGAAACTTCTGTTAAATAAATCAACTGAAAATATAATATTAAAGTCTTAATTATGCAGTTATTTAGCAAATCACAAAGTATCCCACAACACCTAATCAAAATACACTCTTTTTGTGAGGGAGTTTTTACTGGTTTACCAGCAGTGTAGCCAGCTTACTAATTTTCACTAATTTTTGGCAACACTGACTCCCCAAGTCAGGTTTCTATTAGGTTACACCTATGACAGTAGGTGCTGTTACAACATTTATAGAGTATTATTTCAAATAATAGCCTAATTTAAATTATTAAAATATATTTACTTTACTAAAAGTTGATATCAGGGTGGGCCACAGCAAAGCGTTTCAGCGCTGTATTTGCAATAATTCGCTATATAAGAATTATTTTGATCACTAATCAAGTTAAAAACTCTCCAGTCCGGTTAGTTGGCCAAAACTATATACATTGAGCCAAATTTCATTAAAATCGGTTGAGTAGTTTCTGAGAAATAGAGAGACAAACATCGGGACACGAGATTTTTATATATATATATATAAGGATATGACTTGATATTATCTCAATTCAATTTACAAGAATAAAAGGGGTCCATTAGGAATCTTAAAAAAATAATTAAGTTAACAATGAAAAAAAGGATGTGTGAAGGAAATCTGTAGTAATATTTTATTATCACATTACTGTGACTAGTAAGTCACAAATATAGAAATGAAAGTTATCTAAACTTACTTAATGAATGAAAAAATACTAATTTATTTTTGCAAAGTAAATATCACTTTTAACAAATAAATTTATTAAAAATATGATAATTACTCAATCACATAAAAAATAACATCTTTTAAACAAAAACAAAAAATCTTTAGCAACAATTAGTTTCTTCAAAAAGTTAAATAAATTTACAGATCTGTACTATCAAAGTATCTAACTTATTTACAGACAGTAAAATAAAAATACAGCTTAAACAACATGAATTGAACCATATTTTGGCACAATAAAATAAACTAAATATTAATGAAGGAGAGTTAATATAACTTGTTATCACAGATAATTCATAATCCATATAACTTCCCTTCTTGCAATGACGACAACTTTTTCATTAAACAAATAAGCTTTACCCTCACCAAATTCTTTACTATATAATCCAACTCCAGCATTCATATCAATTATATAATATTTTTTATTACCTAAGCTTGGTACATGGATAAATAAATATTTACCACAAATACCTTCAAAAATGACACCTTCTGGAAACCTGTTTGTTGCTAAATTATCCGTAGTGACGGTATGAATCCAATAAGTTATGCCAGAGATAGAATGTATAGCACTTACTCGGTGATAGCTTTGCCTTTTAACTTCTAATATATACACATTTTCACCATGTATAACCATTGATGTTTTGCCTTCAACTCTTTTTAATATCCTTCTTTTAGCTGTTTGGGGATCCCACCATTCTATGTACGCCTTAGGATTTTTTTTTGCTTTACAGAGCAATGTAAAAGTGTCTTCAAAGGCAACATCACAAATTTGTGATCTAGTATGTCGCTGATGCATTAACTTACCATAATCTGTTAATATTTTAATATGACCTTTAGACCAAGCTACAACTTTATGATGGCTGTCATGTTTAATGTTGGCATTTTCAAAAATAATTTTTTTAGTAAATCCACTCTGAAGATGAATTACATAAATATGTTCAACGCTTCTAAACCATGCATAGTGACCAGAAATGAAAGCTACTGTAAAAGAATGATCTTTTGATATGGATGCATGATTAACACTTCTAACTTCATGTGTTTCCTGATAGCCATTATGTAGAACTATTGTTTTATAATAAACATAGTCACCTGATGACTTCTTATAAATAAGTACAACATTTTTATAAGATACTACAAGATACAATGTAGAAACTTGAACGGAATCATATTGATCCTGTTGCGGTAGAGGAATATCAAGATATTTTACTTCTTCAATTCCATTTGGTGATAATTCTGCAATAGCAATCATGTTTGACTGGTAAAAACATAATGTCAGTGATCTTCCAGAGCAGACAACATTGAATTCAGGTTCTCGAAGCACCATCTGGCTAAATATAAAATTTCCATTTTTCCAATTATGTAAATGTCTCCCGTATTTATATTTGAAAAGTCGAGCACAACCACACCATGGGCCTATACAAAAGAAATAAACATGTAAGTTAATAATATATATTTTTCAAGATAATTACAACTCACTCCAAAGAATCATTCCTAAGTAAAATATAGATTTAAGGTGTACAAAAAAAAAAAAAAAAAAAATATATATATACATATATATATATATATATACACTTACTAACAAAAGTCTCTGCACACCCTCCAGCTTTTTTTTTATTACTTTCACTTACCTATATATGTAATATATAGTAAGTGGAAGTATTGCGATCGTGAAAAATTTCGACTTCCGGTTTTCAACGGAAATACACGTTTTGGGGTCCCCTGAGTCGAAATGACCAAGTCCCGCGAAATGGTCTGTGTGTGTGTGTGTGTGTGTGTGTGTGTGTGTGTGTGTGTGTGTGTGTGTGTGTGTGTGTGTGTGTGTGTGCAAACTTGAAATTGGGTATTTAGTGTAGGTATATGCCCGCGATGTGACAGCAAAAATTTCATCAAAATTGCTCAAAGGGAGGGGGTACTTTATTTAATAACTTTTTAGGTTTTTTTCGATTTTCTCAAAAACGGCTCTAACGTTTTTGATTAAACTGAGTATTTCATCTATTTATATGCCCGAGATATGACTGTAAAAATTTCATCAAAATTGATTAACCGGAGGGGGGACTTTACTTAATAAATTTTGTAACATTTTCACGTGTTTTTTTTATTTACTCTAAATCGGCTTTAACGATTTTGATCAAACTGGGTATTTGATGTATTTATATGCCCGAGATATGACTGTAAAAATTTCATCAAAATTGATGAACCGGAGGGGGGACTTTACTTAATAAATTTTGTAACATTTTCACGTGTTTTTTTGATTTTCTCAAAATGGCTCTAACGATTTTGATTAAACTTAGTATTTGATGTATTTATATGCCCGAGATATGTCTGTAAAAATTTCATCAAAATTGATTAACCGGAGGTGGGACTTTACTTAATAAATTTTGTAACATTTTCACGTGTTTTTTTGATTTTCTCAAAATGGCTCTAACGATTTTGATTAAACTTAGTATTTGATCTACTTATATGCCCGAGATATGTCTGTAAAAATTTCATCAAAATTGATCAACCGCAGGGGGCACTTTACTTAATAAATTTTGTATCATTTTTACGTGTTTTTTTTATTTACTCAAAAACGGCTTTCACGATTGTGACCAAACTGGGTATTTGATGTATGTATATGCCAAATATGTGATAGCCAACATTTCATTAAAATTGATCAACCGAAGGGTGGACTTTACTTAATAAATTTTGTATCATTTTCACGGGGTTTTTTATTTACTCAAAAACGGCTTTAAGGATTAATAAAAATAAGATATGAATGTAGAAAAATGTGTGATTTTGGGAAATGATATCTAACAAAACACGTCAATTTCTTATCTAAGTAAATTGGTAAGTGAAAGTTGTGTGTTGCGCGCACGCACCAGATTTTTTTACCTCTAAAGATAGGTTATGAGCCAGATATTGGCAATGAAACTTACTCATTTTTTACATAATTTAATCTATTTTAATTAACAACAATCAAATTTAGTAAAATTTATTTAACTTATAATTTATGAGAAAAATTACATAAAATGTCAGAATATTGATGCGCCAAAAGGGGGAAAGTTTTGAAAAATTGAATTGAAGGAAGAAAGTCACACATCATTTTTCTTCAACTTGAAGCTCAATCAACTTTAATAGGTAGTCTTTCCTACCTTATTTCTTATCACTTCTCATAATCTATTTGGTATGGTGTGAACTAGTTTTTTGTAGTTTCTGGAGTAATTTTACCCCACAATTCCTTTAGTACTCTTTTTAAGTGATCTTTGTTCTTTATTTTAATTTTTACTTTCTGATGCCTAGTTAATCCCACAGATGTTGTATTGGATTAAGATTAGGAGATTAGGGAGGTGTTTTAAGTTGCTGTGGAGCATTGTAGAGCAACTATTCTTGAATTTTCTGTGCTGTCGTTATCTTGTTGAAAAATGAATTTTTCCTGGAGATCAAACTTCATTAAACTTTCCGGTAAATTTTTCCTCAAAATATTTATATAAACGTGTTGGTCCATTATTCCGATGATAAATTTCAAATTACCAACTCCAGCAGCACACATATACCCCCAAACCAAAACACTCCCTCCACCATGTTTCATAGTACCAACTATGTTTTTTTCCAGGGGCTCTTTGTTAGGTTTTCTCAAAACTTTCCCCCTTACATCTGATCCATGAATGTTAAATTTACTCTCGTCAATAAATAAAACACGTTCCCAGAACTATAAGGGCTTGTTTACATGTTCCTTTGCGAACTGCAGTTTCAATATCCGGTTCGTTTACTAATGAATGGCTTACACCTAGGCTTACGCACATTATAGCCAGCTTTCCTTAGGGTCCTTCTAATCGTTTGTGCAGATACCTCAATCTTTTTCCTCAATCAATTTTCTTACACCATACCTGCTAAATTTAAAGCACTTGTGTAGGGTTCTTCGGCTAAAGTCCTTATGATAGCCATCTTGTGGTGAGCTTGGAGTATGAGTATGGGGGGCAGCCAGAGCGGTATCTACTTTCCATTGTACCCAGTTTTTCATACCGTTTTAGGACATACCTTACCGTATTATAGCCCCTGTTGACGATTTGTCCTATTTACCTGTATGAGTTGTATGAGTTTCCTCAAATTTACAATTTGGTCGGGAATCGGTGTTGGAGCCTCCAACACAGGATTTTGAGCAGTTGATTTTATCACAGTCTTAACTGTTTGGGCCCAAATTAACACTGGCAAGTTAGGATTAGCCGGAGGATGAATGGGATAATGTGCAAACTGTATACATATCAGTATCTTGGCTAATTCCACTGCGTGCAGAGACTTTTGGTGCATCGATATTTTGACATTTTATGTAATTTTCCTCATAATTTATAAGTTAAATAAATTATTTAAATGTAATTGTTGGTCATTAAAATAGATTAAATTATGTAAAAAATATGTGAGTTTCGTTGCCCATATCTGGCTCATAAGGTATCTTTAGGTAAAATAAAAAAAAAGCTTGAGGGTGAGCAGAGACTTTTGTTAGTAAGTGTATATATGTATACACTTTTTTTTTTCAAAATTAAATTAAAGGATAAAATAACAAAACGAAAAAATTAGTAAATGTATCTTTATGCTGCTTCTGTCTATTTTGGGAGGTGATATTTTTTTAAAGAGATTAACAATAATTAAAAGTAAAAAAGGCTTCTTAAAACATTTCAATGGAATTTGTAACACACAGTTGTTTTTGAAAATCTTAAAGAATCATTAATGCTGTCACATAAAATCTCAAATTATCAATTAAATTTTGGACTATTGGAAATAAACATTTGGGATAACATAAAGGAAAAATGTATTTATATGATACCATTAAACAATATAATTTAATCTCTCATATTTCAGGATAGTAGTGAATATTTTATTTTATACAATAAGAAGATAACGAACATTGTAGTTAAGCCATGGCAAGACAGACTATTAAATTAATGCTTTGCTACAAATCAGTAATGTAACTGAACTTCGGAAAGGGAGCCTTAGTCACAGATTTTGTATTAAAAACAATAATACATATAGAATTATTTGTTAGGTTTAAAATTGTTTTGAATCTTAGCAACTTTTGGAGAGGAAAATATAATAGTGCGAGTCATTCTTAAATAAAATCCAAATATAATTACATGTACTCATTCTTTAATGTGAAAGGGAATCAATGCCTCTGGTTCTGTTCAGTTAGCCAAGTATGAAGTATTTATTGGCATGTAGTGCATCATAAAATGTCTTAATATTAGTTTAAAAGCTTTCAGGACCACACCTCAACCAATTTCTTTACATTTACCTTATAGGTCAATCAATCATCTACCAATAGGTGAAAAATTAGGTTTTTGAGAAACCCATATGGGTTAATGTCTCGAATATGTGGAATAGTATGCCATTTGCCAACACTTGACAGTAAAAAAGAGCTTCAGAAAGAGAATATTGGTTGCAAAATGGTCAGCTCATTTGTTTCTTAAATTTTGTATCATAAGTTTTGTTATTTAAAAAATAAAATAAATTAATGATCACTCTTTCTGATATGAAATAAAAATTAACAGTAGGGATTAGATGTAAATTAAAATTAAATTAAAATCCCTACAATATAAATTTCAAATGAAGTGGAAGAGCAAGTGGATTGTGCACATATATTTTCTTAGGATAATTACCGGTGAATATCTACTCTAATAAATAAAATAGTGTCCATTATGGGTCTTCTCATACTGGAAGATAGAAAGGATATTTAAATTCTGAATTTGAAATCAAAAGTGAAATGCATTACTAACGACCCGCTGAAAGATCATGTCGATTAAAGAACACAGAGACAGAGCAAAAGGCTAAGCGTTCTACTCAAATCTGGTTCAATAAAGTCAGAAATTTAGTTAGGAGAAATCCAACCTAAAATAAAGAAAGCAGCATATGACTTCCCACCATAGTCATGTCCTTCCAAGCCCTGCATCATACCATCTATTCTAGGCATCAAAATGAATACTGAAAATAACTATGAGCGTGCAGCTTATAATATATACATATATATATATTTATTTATATTAGTTGGTAGAGACTATTTACAATTATTCGGGGAAGTTGATAGTGATTGAACAGGTGGGATTTAAAGGTAGGGAGATTGTTGGATTGACGTATAAAAGGGGAAATAGAGTTCCATAGGAATGACGAACGGATAATAACAGATCTTTCGAAAGCTGAGTATATAGATATGAATTCCTTATTAGATATGAATTATTTTTATTGTTGCATGAAATCTATATTTTATTCGAAGTTTCTAATTGTTATATGTATATTTTTCGTATTCAAGAGAGCACTCAAGGGTTTGAGTAATAGAGAGAAAAAAAATGAAAAAAAAAATTATAAAAAAAAGAAGTTATATAAAAAAAGATATAACCATGTAGGTATAAATATGTATATAAGCATGGATGTTATTATTATTATATATTATTAAATAAGGTGTTAAAAATAGTCTAAGAAAAGATGTATATAGTATGCTGTGTATTAGCAACCCAATATAGTTGGGCAGCATCGCTTTTATAATGAATAAAGTGTTTCTCTCTCTAGGGTTGAGCAAGACTGTAAATCTGACTAACATGTTTAACTTAAAATCCTGACTATTAATCATCCTATCGTAAGGAAAAATAGTTGACTATTACACATCTCTATATTTAAGAAGTAAAGTAAGGATAATTGCTTCTTGAAAATAAGTGATATAGAGTAAATACCTATAAACTATCAATTGCAAGGGATTTAATAAATAGCCAAAACGAAAAAACTGACTAGAACATTCCGAAAACTGTTGAAATTGGTGATGCCTAGAAATTACAGATTATAGTAATATAAAAAAAAAACAAATATTACCCAAACAATTTCTCGAGGGTAAATTATCTCTTGATCTTAAACAATATTTCAGATTTTTAACAAAATCTGCGGTTGGCGGGCATCTAACTACCCTGGAAACTAAAAAGAGAGTAATTATAAGACTGTAAATAGTATTCTATCAAATTTTAAAAGTTAAATCCAAGTTCCTACTTGCTTTCCTAATTTCATCAGATGTAGCATATGGAAAGCAATGTTTCTTCCACAATAAATTACAATTGGCTAGATCACGCCATCGCCTACATACTTTAAAACAATTAATTAAATCTCGATATGACAAGAACGATAGAATATGAATACTGATTTCTATAGGAACTTCGCTCACTATATCCATCATTTTAAACGTGTAAACAGGAATGTTAATGTCATTTTACAAAATAGTAATTAAAACGACAGAACAATTGAAGTTAGAAACATCCAAAACTTGAAACAGCCAGAAAACCTACATAATGTAAACAAATTGGTAAACAGAATTTTCCAGAATTATTTCATAATTAATACTTCGATTATTTATTTTTTCAGCAAATACATCTTATCTTGTTTAGAAGTGCTTTTACTTCAAGACTATTGAATATAGCGATCTTTAACAATATATGATATAAGAGCGAATGAATTCACACCCAGAATTCCTGGAAAACTTGACAATAGAAGTTATAACCTTTATATTAAAGAGTCAAAGGAAGGTAACTTTGACAATGTAGATTCAGAATGGTGGTTAACAAGACGTTAGATGTGCGGTGGATCAAAAGATACCGCTTATTTTGCTTATGTGGTTCAGTTATATTAATAATACAAGTATTTCTTGCTTATTTGTTCCTAGCATTAGATTCGAGTTATGAGAAACCTACCCAGGAGTACTTGTCTGGTAAAGGAAGATTGAATGTGGAGGTTAGTGGATGTTTTTTTTAATTTATATTTTTGTAAGATTTCTTGTGATGGACCAAGGAATTATTATTTTTTTTTAAGGTCCTGGAAGATCATAATTCAGTAGAATCCTCTCGGAAATTTCGGGATCATTATCTTGGACAAGATGATGATGATGAAGAAGTGTTAGGAAACAGTAATGCTGTATACTCTAAAGTCAAACTTCCTCCTGATAAATTCGAATCTTTGCAAAAACTTAAGCAAGTGCCTAGCAAATCTACTATTAAAATAATTGAAGGGAACAAGTAAATAATTATGTTCATTGGCGTAAGTGATTGATTAGGTGGTGCATTTATTAAATATTTATGTTTTTATCTCCTTAGGACTGTACTCCGTCTGGAGGAGCTTGACTTTATTCCAATATGTGAAATAAAGAGCAAAGAAGCAATATCAGCTATTCACAGGGCTAGAACTCAACATTGCAAGCAAACCATCGCAAATATTTCGTGCCTTATTTCTAGCAGCAACCTTTACCCAGATGTGTTACCTCATACTTGTCCATCATTAGGTAGGTATTTTATTATCATAATTTGTTTATAGAATTTTGGTTAATCTAACAGTTTCTAACGAAATAAATAGTGTTCCATTAACACTTTCGTCATGAGGCATCTCTTACATGGTTAGGCTAAGTTTCCATGATCACCTCCTATATAGAATTTTAAGAATGGCCAAGTTTTGACTTGTTCATGAGTGTAAACTCCCTTTTGTTCAGCCCCCCGGTACTTCGCCACAATGTGGCGAGACCTGGTGGGAGGGATCGCAGAAGTAAAAGATTCGATCACGTCTGGGACGGCCCCACGGTTAGCTCAGTGGTAAGAGCGCCGCAACGTAGATGCGGAGGACCTGGGTGCGATTCCCGGCCGTGGTCGAATCTTTTATCTTCTAATAAAATAATTTTAAAAATGATAAATCAAATATTTAACCAAAAGACCATAAATAAATACATCAGTAAACTCCCTTCATTTGAATTGTTATTGAAGACTGTTCTGAACTTCCATCATGTTCTTTTCATTTAAAATCAGGTTATGGACTCGCTCTATTAAATAACAGCACCCGACTCTGATCTATACACTCACTTTAAAGGGCTAGACCAGCCCCAACGGTCCCTTTCCATTTGAAATCTGGACTGCACTATACTCTCAGTCATCTAGATCCACTTTTGAACCATTGAGAAATTTTTGGGAATCTATTTAGAAGTGATATAGAGATCTTGTATGTATATTTCAACAAAAAGTCACATTTTTATAGAGCTAAGGTTGTTTCAGTAGTATATAGTGTTAATAATGTTTTAAACAAGATGGTTCATAGTTGGTTATCTTCAAATCGATAATTTCATTTGTCCATAGATTGCTAATATGATAAACTAAATAAATTTGTGGCAGAACTACAGAATATATCTTGAACTCGTTTATAGCGTTTATATTATATCTTTTAAATAACCCTCTTCTTTTCTTTCCTTCTTTGTACATGGCCAGTTTTGTCTATTATGGAAGAAAAAGAAAGGTATTATGGTCCTCAATGTAATTACATGTCTTTGGGCTGTGAATTCAAAAAGGTAATTTCATCAAGGGTTTTTGGGATTTTAGAAAGATATAATAGAATTCAAGAGATGTTTCTTTATCAACATCCAATATATTTCACCTGTACTTATTCTTTAGGGATGGGCCAATACTCAAGAATGGTAAAATGGTTAATCTCCAGCATTTTGAGTCCAGCAGTTGTGATTCGAATCTACCCCAAGTGGGTTAATATTTACTTTGTTGTGAACCCATCGATTGAATCTCAAACTTCCAACCCAACTCACCTCTTGAAAAATCCTGTATACCAAACATAGTTTTATGAACATGAAGGTAAAAGCAGTCATGCCTATTGATTAGTTTTACCTAGGTGATATAGAATTGTTCAACTTGAATAAAATAATATGTTATTTGATGTAAGATTGTCGGTTTTGAACAATTTTTATTTAAGTAAAAATTACAAATATGTCAAACTAACAAGGAGAACACAAAAATAATTCCGTGACAGAGCAGTTAAATAGCTGGGAATGACCCGACTGTTAGCCCAGTGGTAAGAGCACTGTGACAGAGATGCAGAGGTCCTGGGTTCGATTTCTGCCCATGGTCAATCTTTTCTCTTCTAATAAAATTATTTAAACATTATAAATTAATTATTTAAATGAAACAAATGACTCACTTTCAAAGTAAAATGTTTAACTCTGAAGGTATATCAATAAGATCCTATCGTCAATAGTCGAGCCCCCCTGGTTACAATGCTGCAATATGAATAATTTTATCGTAATATGATATCTATTTAGCTGTATACATTAACATCTGTCTGATTTTCTCTAACCTTTTACTTTCACTTACCTGTGTAAGAAATATATCAAAAGGGAAAAGTATTGCGATTGTAAAAATTTCAAATTCCGGTTTTCAACGGAAATATAAGTTTTGGGTTTCCCTGAGTCCTAATAACCAAGTCCCGCGAAACGGTCTGTGTGTGTGTTTGCATAGACTAGCTCAAAAACTATAAAGGGTACAAACCTGAAATTGGGTATTTGGTGTATATATGCCCTGTGTGTATATGCCCGCGATGTGACAGCTAAAATTTCATCAAAATTGATCAAACGGAGGAGGCACTTTATTTCATAACTTTTTTCCAACGTTTACGTTTTTTTCCAAAATAGCTTTAACGATTTTAATCAAATTCGTCATGTTTAATGAAAGTCAAGTCTTCTTTCATATCAGGTAAGCTTTATCATTATTAAAATGTTCTGAGGGGGCTTAAATGGGGAATGGGCCTTTTTTGTTTTCCTATATAGTACCTTTGTTTATGTTTATATGCAGGAATTACCTGTCTCTCATTGCGCCTAAAAAAAAAAAAAAATGGCTAAGTATGAAATATGAAAAAAATCACGCAAACATTTAGAGAAGAAAAAAAGAAAAATATTCCGTCAACTCATAAAACACGTTGAGCCTACGCATATGCAGTACGCCTTTAATGACAGACCATTGTTTATAATTAAAGCCGTTCTGTTCATTTAATGGAAACTATTTGTTTCATGGCAACTATATGAAGTTATCAAAAACTTCATAGAGAATTATAAAATCAAACGAAGTGGAGTATTATGCTTGCATAGCCGAATATCACAAAGAAAAATTTTTATTTAATAATAAAAAATAATATAGTGTACTTCAGAGAGCAAATACAAACAAAAATAAGTAAATGAATGTGGAAAAATGTGTGACTTTGGAGAAATGGCATTTGACGAAACACTTCAATTTCTAATGTAAGTAAGTTGGTAAGTGAAAGTTGTGTGTTGCGCTCATCACACCACATTTTTTTTTTTTTTTATCACTTTGTGTGCCAATTTTTATATATTAGAAGCTGTAGTAATCTCCAGATTGTTCTATAATTGATAATTATCTGAAAGTTGATCTTAAAAGGTTTCAAAATTGACTTATTTTATTCTGAGGTATTAGAGATTTTTTTTTTCATTACAGGTTTAGAAAGTGGCAAAGCCATGGGGTGTTACCAGGATGATAAAGCTTTAAGGCTTTTAACTGGATTTTACCAAAATTTAAAGACAACTAATTCACCACATACATGTTTAGATATATGTACAAAAGGTGGTTTTCCATATGCTGGTGTCCAATATGGGTTTGTATCTTTATCATGTGTTATAACTAATATTTCCTATTTCCTCTTTCTGCTAAAGATTCCTCAGCTCCTAAGCTTATAGTTTTAATTTTTACTATTATATTATATTTAATTGTATACTATTATTTTTTTGTGCTGGTAACAGTCCTAAAAATAAAAAATATTTTATGTGGTCATGGAAAATATTGATAAAATAATGTGGTTTCTATTAATTTTTTCAGTTTTGTTTTGTGCTGAATTATTAAAATCTTAAAAGGTTTCTCATTAATTTTTAAAATTAAAAATTAATTTCTTATTAATTAACTGATACAATGAGACTGTAGGTCTTTCAAATTGTAAAAATAAAAACCTTTTTTATTGTTATCTTACATTTGTTTGTTATTTCAGAACTGAATGTTTTTGTGGTGTTTCTGAACCTCCTTCATCTGCTAGACTGCCGGATTCTTCTTGCAACATGAAATGTCCTCTTGATCCCAAACAGCCCTGTGGTGGATTCTACACTGTTAATATTTATCAAACTGGAGTAGCTAGTTAGTTTTCTGTTCAAAATTTGATTTTTTTTTTCATATTAATTTACCAATTTATATAATTCAAGTATAATCTTACTATTATTTATTTATAGAACTTTCAAAAGAGACTGCTGAGCTGGTTAGCTCATCACCATCTGGTGTACCTAGAGCCAGAGTCCTTTATCTATTAACACTTAATGGAAGGTCTATACGTCAGGTGAAGAGACTCATAAGGGTGTTATATAATGTTTCTCACTACTTTTATATACACGTTGATGCAGTAAGTTTATCTCAATTATCACCATATTTAAAATCACCATATTGCCTACTTGTTATATTTAATAGAAGATTACCAGAAATTCAGTTAAAATGATATTATTGTGTCAGATTTTTTTTTTTTTTTAATTTGAATTACCGGGCTTGTTTGGTTTCTAAAAAAACTGATTTAATTGTGAAATTTGTTATTTTTACTAATATCGAAACCGCTTAAAGATTATACTAATATCAGAAAGAAGTAATATGAATTGTTATAAGCTAAAATAGAAAGAAAAAATTGATTATGTTTTACAATGTTTAATATTAAGATTAGAAAATATAAATAGATTATTATATATAAATAGATTAAAATAATTAAGATTAAGCAGTGTTACAACTTTAATGAGAGGGCATTTAGACACTGAAAGGCGCTTTTATTATTTTGTTACTAATGTCCTTGGTACTATTCTCTAACAACTCTTAAATTGTTTCGCCCTATTCCACTCCTAAAATCATTAAACGTTTTCCTATTACTTTCTTGTATTTTTAGCTATCTTTTCAATTTGACTGAATCCAATGATGCCAATGCCATAAATGTGCTTCCTAAAAACCATCACGCAGCAATAATTTTAAACACACATGAACTCATTTTAAAATATAATTTTCTATATATTTTTTTAATTTAATTTTAGAGACAAGATTATCTCATGAGACATTTGGTTGAAGTAGAAAAAAAACTGAAAAATGTACGTTTGTCAAGAAATAGAAATGCATCTATTTGGGGCGGTGCTTCGCTCCTTACTGTACTTCTAAGAGCCATGATTGAACTTGTACCAGATAAGACCTGGGAATGGGATTATGTTATCAATCTTTCAGAAAGTGATTTTCCAGTCAAGTGAGTGAATCTTTGTTTAGAGTTCCTTCATTTTTGAGTTATTGATTTTATTTCTTGGTTCTTTGTTTGTCTAAGATTTATCCAGCAGTTGTGTTGGTTTATGTCTTTATCATTGGTACTTGATAATGATATTTCAAATGGAATATATTTCACACCCTTCCTATTTGACGTTTTTTTTTCATTAGCATTTTAAGAAAAAAGTATAGTAAATATTTTTTATTATAATAATTTTACATGCAAGTTATGCATATATCAGGTGGTGGGATGGCCGAGTGGGCAAACTCATTGGATAATAAGCGTTTATGAAGATATCAAGTTCAAAACCCGGAGCCAGGGAAAATTTAATAATACTCGGCATTAATCCCCCTCCCTCTCCCCTGGCCCGGGAAACCCCGTATAGCCTAAACGGTGAGGAAGGGAAGGAACTAAAAAAAAAGAAAAAAGTTATGCATTTATTATTGAAGTGCACAATACATAATTTTATGATACGTTCAATTTCTTAACAAAATCAAAATAGACTCTTATCATCTTCTCTCCTCAACGTTATATATCTTCCTGGCTAGACAATTGTTCATCCTTAGAAACTCTCCTAAATACCTTATTGTTTTAAATATATGAAAAAAATTTAAATGCATCATAAAAAAATTTAAATTTGTATATCAAAATATGTATTTTTTTCCATCAAAATTCTAACTATACAAGTAATTAAGAAAATATATGTATCAATAACTACTTAAATAATGAAGTTGATTAATGATTCGATCATGATTTTAGGACTAATGATGAGTTAGTTGACTTTTTAACAGTTCATAGAAAACGAAATTTCGTCAAGTCTCATGGCAGAGAGGTTCAACGATTTATACAAAAGCAAGGTCTTGATAAGACATTTGTTGAATGTGATGCGCATATGTGGCGAATCGGTGACCGCCATTTACCATCAGGTATGTTGATAAATAGCTTATTAACTTGTAACTTAAATCTTTGCGTAGTGGAGTACTGAATGTATTTATTCTTTTACATCAACAAATCAACCTTGTGTGCTTACATTTTTTAACAGAATCATGAAGAGATTACTAATCCTTAATAATAAGTTGATTAAAAATTATTACTTTTCACTTTTCAATTTAACTAGACTTTTCACTCTTTGTGAAAAGGATTTGACTTTGTTTTGTTTTTTCTGATGAGAAAACACATGTTTAAATTTGCATCCTATTTATTTTTCGCAAACGTTTTCTTGGCTGATTTTTTCAGGTATTGTTATCGATGGTGGAAGCGACTGGTTTGCTCTATCAAGGCCTTTTGTTGAATATCTCGCGACTTATGAAAAAGATCCTCTGCTTCAAGGCCTTGTTACATTTTTTAAATATACACTCCTTCCAGCAGAGGTATTTTCCTAATTATTAAATTTATTACTTAACCTACTTATTAAATAACTTAACCTATTTATTTAATTTACCGTTATTTGTGCTGTTACCGTTATTTGTGCTGCTGCTTATTTACCGTTACTTTGTGCTGTTATGGCTTATCAGATGGTGCTACTGTGTGAGTCCTAAATTTTGTCTGTCTAGGTATAATTAGGATAAGTATCTTTGACGACTACCTTACACTGCCACACCATTTTATGTGTGTGCGAAAAGGATTGCATAACCTAGGATGTTTTACTCGCATTAAAAAATCCTAGGGCCACCTGGTGGGCAATGGGCCCGTGACCTTCTGTATTGTAGTTGACTCTGCAACCACTAAACCATAAGTACTGTTCTGAAATACCAGTGCCACTGTTGATAATAGAGAGTCAATAGCAGTACTAGTTAACCTACTTCAATTTGTTTATAAGATAACTTCTTTTGTTTATGTTTATTGCCTAATTTTAATTCCTGTTTAAATATATTGTAACATTAAACTAAAAAAAAACAAAAAATGCAATTGTGGGGCCTTCCCAACACAGAGATCATAGCCTTTCATGGTTGCAACAAAAATGGATTCTATCTTATTTACGCTCCCAAAAAAAAAAAAAAAAAATTACTTGGACCTATTTGATGATATGGTTGGACATTATTACTTTTGATTAGATATTTATTACTTTTCTTATACTGAAACTACGAAACAGAGGTGTTAGCATTGAAAGATAAGGTTAAGTAATGTTATAATTGGTGCTGGTATTTCAGAACAGTACCAATTACCTAGTTCTGTTAATGTAATAAATGTTTCTGATATGAAATTATTGGCAAACAGCCTTTTCATTTCAGAAAAAGTTGTTTGCCAAATTTGTCTGATTCATATTTATCTGATCAGTTTTTGGTTTTATAATTTTTTTCCATAATTTTTTAGAGTTTTTTTCATACTGCCTTGAGAAATTCCCCATTCTGTCAGACATACATCGATAACAACCTTCATGTTACCAATTGGCGTCGTCATCTTGGCTGTAAATGTCAGTACAAACATATTGTTGATTGGTGTGGTTGTTCACCTAATAACTTTCGTCTAGAAGATTGGGGTAGACTTCAAGTATGTTTAATTACAAAATCATTACGATTTTATAGATATCAATTCGTTAATAACTGTATGGAACTATTTTTTTCAGAGTACTAAGTTAAAACCTGTGTTCTTTGCTCGAAAATTTGAGCCTGCTGTGGATCAAAGTATTATCAATCAAGTTGAGGCTTGGTTGTATGGACCTTTTCCCTCGAGTAAGGAAAATTTAAGGTTTTTTCTTCTCATTTTCGAACAATGATGTCATTCTAAAATTGATTCCTTGAATTCAACTCGTATCTGATTACTAAAATTAGAATTCCTATTTCTTTTCCAGATATTTCAGTTGTGTTCAACTATACAAGAATCCCTCCTTAAAAGTTTCCTAATGTATTGCATGTGTAAGACAACTTCCTTGAAAGTCCTATTGTTCATATTTAGCTCATCCTTTTATTAACCAAATCTTTGTGAAGTATGATTAATGGTTTTAATAACCTTACTTTAGTATTTATTATTTTAAATCGTGTTTTTTTTCTTGAATAGATCAACCTAACACTACGATTCTTTTGTTTATTTCAGATGTCACTGCTATGGAGAGCTATTGGCATTCTACATATTCCTCTTTAGACCGCGAGCCGCGACCGGATGATGCATTGATCAGTATCGCGCTTAGTCTAGCACGGGCTACATCTAGGAGGAAGTTAAATTGCAGTTTTTCTTCAACTAATAAAATATTGGAGATTACATCTTATTATCGTTATGATGCTTATGTTGTAAGTGCTATTAAATTGTTTAAATATAGTTTTTTCTTGTGTTTTTAAAATTTTATTCTTTATTTTTTTATATTATCCTTTGGATTTTGTAGGGTTCTTTGATACTGTATAACATAACAGCAAAAGAAAAGCAGGATTCAATTCTTCTGGAAACATGGGTGCGGCCCGTTGGTCACTATACGGTTCTGGAAACAATGACTTCCCTTTCAGCTCTCAAAGTATGCATGAATGTTTGTTTAATAAAAATATAAATAATAATATCATGTATAGAGCATGACAGAATTAAACTATCCTGTCTAATTTAGCTCTATTGATAAGAATGTATTTTAGTTCTAATAATGAATTCTTTTAAGTTTCCTTTATTAATGTTTTTATAATATATAATTTAATTTTCAAAAATACATACTGGTGTTACTATAATGCATAATATTGTTATTAATCTCATCACAAACTTAAAAGAATATGGTCAATCTCATAACAAATTTTTCATCTATTCAAAAGAACAGAAAATAAATTTCATTGGTGCAATGTGCGTAACTTATGGTCTCTGTGGTTGCATGTTATGCTTCCTTTTGCTTTAATACAAACAGTTGGGTTGGTGGGAGAAATCAACAAGAAAATTTTGGAATTTCTTTTGATGGAAAAAATACTGTAAAAAATAAATACTTTTTTGAACAAATGTATTATTTATTAGCTTCTTTGAATAATTAATATAAACATATGTGAATTAAATTCAAAATACTTTTCAATTAATTATTTTTAACCCTTTGCACTTGACGTTCTTTCGGACGCTAACTTGACGCACAGTGGTTAAATTTTACAATGCAGAGGCCAAAAATCTGTAACTTTTGATTACATGGTGATAAATGATCAATTATGTGATAATATCAATTTACATCTGATCTTTTATAATGTATATTAATTTCAGAGAATAGAAGTAAGCAGTGATTATGACCAGAAGGAATCTGTAGCTCGAAACTGGCTGCGAACCCTGGGTCCGTTTTCAGAACCAGTTGCAATTTATTATCTGGAACAACCTATATCTGGTTGTAATTTGACTTTACTTTGGATAGATCCTATTGGTGCTTTAGCTGAAGTTTCTTATTTGTCCATCTCAGGCGATAGCCTTGTAAGCATTTATTGACTTTTTTTTTTTATGTTCCGCTCTACTCATTTTTTTTTTTTAAAAGTTATAATATTCATTTGCTGGAGAAACTATGATTGATTTAATTATGGTATGTATTCTTGCATTTTAATTTTTTATTTTTCAAAAATGAACAAAAAAAGCTTTAAGCCCTATAACAATTAATAACTTACTATTAATATTTGACTACTTAGCAATAATGAAAATCAATATGATAAAGCATTTTTATTTCTAAATATTATTTTAATATATATACCTAACCTGGCTTTTCACCAGCCTTAAATGCCTTTCAGAAAATATCTGTTTATAAACATTTTTTACTCTTATTTACTTAACCATTCTTGGGTGAATTTTATTATTATTTTTTAGACCGGATTCATAAAAAGCTCTTTGAAGGCACCATTATTTCCTGGTATTTGGACATTGAGGATATTATATGGAGGTAAAGCGCATTCTGAAACCTCATTCCTTGTAACACCTCTTGAACTGTTGAACGGGTCTCCTTTAACCCAGAGGGAGGCTGGGTAGGTTGACTTGCTTAATAATTTACTTGAGTAATTATAGTATATTTTAATAATGTATTTAGTTGTCTAACTCAATTATTTTTCTTAACTCTTTCAAACCAAAGCTTTACTTGTCATCTGATATCATTTGCTTCTAATCGAAAATTCTGATTTTAATAGTTTAACTGTCGAGAATCATCACTCTATTTGAAAATAGGAATTTTATTTTCATATCACTTTTTATTTATAAACATAATACTCTTTCTGTTATGATATTATGTGAAAACATTTAAATATGATTTTAACCACTGCATAAGAAAAAAAGGCTGTACTTTTCATGGGAGTGATATATGAACAAAAATTTTATTTAATAGGCCATTGATTAAAATTTTGATTCCAGTTTTATGCACCGTGGTCCATCTGAAAGATATCCAAAGAAAGGAGAAGACTGGGGAATCCGAGGAGGTGGTAATGCCTTAGAAAGGAGAGCTCTTGCCAATGCTCGAAGAACCGGTAAAGATCTGCAGCAGTGGATAGATTCCCTATCTAGTCGGTAAGTAGGGTTAGATTTTGATTAAATGTTACTCATTGGCAACAGTCCAAAATAGCATGGTGTTGTTTATCCATTAATCATTAATGGATAAACAGGTGTTATTCTGTTTGTTGAACTTTTACATTTTTCTGCTCTTATGTAATATAAGCTCTCTCCCATCACATCCTTTTTCAGTTAAAAAGCGCCGGGATCAGCTTTATTAGATCCAAGCTTTTGATTCCCGCTGATTATACTTGCTCATAAGAGATAAATAAACCCCAAAAATGGTCCTTTTCAGTTAAGATCTTAATGGCGCCATATTGGTGACGTCTAGAAGTCGCATAGCGATATTATTACCCATTTTTCTTGACTAACAAATCATTTTTTTCTTTTAGGTTTTATGAAATTGTTGAGAGCTGTGTTGTTAAGAAAAGAAAATGGTGTGACCTTCCTTTGTGTGAGAGCACTAATTGGAGTTCACTTTCACCTGATCCAAAATCAGAACTAACTCCAGTAGATGATTCTTCTGGCAGAATGAAAAGGTAAGATAGGTTATAAATAACAAAAAAAAAAAAAAAAAATTCTGAAATAATTTGTTTCCTCATTATAACACTATGGAAAATATTAAGTGTATTATCTGAAATAATATACAGTATTACCTCATTATAGCTACCTGATAGGGACTGGGCATGAGGTCAGTCCTGCAAAAAGCTCAGATTAACCCTTTCATGGCTCCAGACGATGTATCTCACGAAAAAAAGTCGGTCCCTACAAGCTAACGATGAGATAACTCGTCACGCGCCACCAGTCCACAGTAGCTAATGGCGCTATATCTCGCAATCGGTTGTTCACTTATTTAATGTCCTCAGCTTCACACGAGATAAGTGGTCGTGACTGAGGCACATCCTAGCGGATCCACGGAGACTTAATCAGTACATATAGCAGCATCTAGTCTACATGGGTGTCCCTATTGCAGAAATATTTGTTTCGTCCCAGTAGCTGCCTATCATCTGGGTCGTCGGTTCGGGGAGCCCGTCTCACCACTTTTTTAACTGCTACATTTTTTTTTCTGACCCTTATCCCTCCCCCGGCTACCATCAGGGGTCTTGAAGGACATATTCACTATTATTCATTTCGAGCTCTAGACGTTCTGAGCGATAGTCATCTGTCTTTTTTGGTGATATTCACTGTTTTATTTCGCTATTATTTCTTCAGTTTTGGTGTTAGTATGTCGCGAAAAGTGTTCACTGATAAGGAGATTTGGGAGATTTTGAACGAAAGTTCAGAAGAGCTGAACTCCTAAAAAGAGGATGGGGAAGTTTTTTATCCATCTAAACATTGGTAAATTATTACAATATTACTTACTTAATGCGGCTCTACAACCCGTTGAGGGTCTTGGCCTCCACCAGCAGCTTCTGCCACTCGTCGCAGTTCTGTGCTGCTGCCATCCAGTTTCCAGTGCCCAGAAGATTTCTGGCATCGGACGCCACTCCGTCTCTCCACCGAAGTTGGGGTCGTCCTCGACTTCTTGTACCATAAATAGGTTAAGCTAGCAATTTCTTCGGTAACTCTGTTTCCAGCATACATGCTACATGACCGGCCCATCTAAGACGGCCTAGCTCTTCATTTTACATCTTCATTTTCTTAATTTTCTATTGATGTAATCCAAAAGTTCAGATTCTCTCATGTTCTTCACATTGTTATTGCGAAAAAAAGGTCCTCTTTTTGAGAGGAATCGGGGAAACCGGGGTCGTTATAACGCGGTTTCACTTTATTACATTATTTTAACGGATATGTTCTTAAATGCTTTTCCATTTTTTTCTAGATGGTGATGTGTATTAGCAGAATACTGAAAACATTGTGATATAAAATGCTACTCCTGACAATACCATACTAAGTATATTCTTAATTTTTCATTTTGTAACAATTTCATGCCATATCAAAAGCATTTATTTATTTAATTTTTTTTAATTTAGTGTACCAATGCATTACATTTTAATTTATTTCTAGATTTGCATTTTCTCATCCAAACTTTTTATTCTTGTTTTTCCTATTTGTTGTTCTGCTTGTTGAGATTGGCCTGTTATTAATTTTAATATTTTATGTATAGGATGTACTAATTTTAATTTTTTGCATTAATTTTAATCACATATTTAATTTTTTTTCTGTGTTTAGTAATTATCTGTCTATATGATGTTTTTCTTCCTTTAGTAATTATCTGTTTGCTACCATATTTAGTTATATATAATGTATATGGCCGGGCTTACGATTCCCTGTTTAAACAGGGAATCAGGTAAATGTTATTTATACAAGATTTTGTGTTTAACCACAGAACTACATTTATCTGTTGTACAATATGTTTTCAGTCTTGTTTCATTAAACAGCTGTCAGAGAGTGTACTGTCAACTAGCACGCACCCGACCTGTCATTTCTTTCTCATTGTCCGATCACTTTAATGGGTGATTTATATTTTCTTTTAAAATATGAATCAAACATCACAAATAAAAAATTAAAAGAACTTAGGAGGTAACAAAAAATGAATAATATTAGCACTTTAAGCAAAAGGAATCAGTAAACAGAAATAATATTAGGTTATAAGTAACCTGTGTTTAAGCAGCCATTCCTGGCTGTTTAACTTTAAATGCTATGTATCTCTGATCATTAAATTTGATCAAGCGATTCCACATTGTACACCATGCATAAACAATATCCTGTGTTTAAACATCTATTTAAGTAAGCAATCCTATTTACATGACTATTGTACACCCGGTCATAAATTTTTTATTCTAAAATATTGGTGTGTTTTGTGCTTTAACAGCAACAAGCCTGAAATCTTGGTTTTTAATCAAGTTGCATATGTCTATTTTATCAAGTTGATTAGTTATCAAACAAACAAACTAATTCATCAATCTACACATCTTCTTAACAAGAAATGTGAAATGCCTCTTAAAACTTAAATTAAGTTTTTGAATCTCATTTAAAATGCATGAAAAAAAAAATGGAGAACTGATTACAAAACTCATTTCTGTTTTCCATTACATAAACATTAGGCCTTCTACCCCTGATGGTGGCATAGAGATAGTCTGGTGGTAGGGATGCAGCCTAGCTACTGTAGCTACCGGTTCCTTCAGGAGCCATCTGACCAAATTTTTCTTCTTACTTATAAATTTGAAAAACTACATTCGAATGCTACCTAACTTGAGGTTTCAGGATTTTTTCTAAATAAACGAAAAATTGCTTTAGAAATGTAATTCAAAAGAGAAAAAAGATGCTGTAATAATACTCTGAATAATCAATTGTTTTGAAAATTCTTTATTTGATTTTTTTTAATTTTCAACTTGTGCTCTTAAAGCTGAACACACCCAGATTTATGATTTCAGGATCTCAAATAGTATCAGATTTAGCAAACAGAAGTTACTTGATTTTATTTTCTCAGGCCAGTAAATCCTTAGGTACTACATAATTAATGTTTTATTAATATATATTTATTAATTATATTTAATTTATTATAGAAGGTAAAAAAGTTTGATTATATGTATGAAATTGATATATCCATATCATTTTTTATTTATGTCTATTTGGATAAGCATTTAAATATGTACAAAAATGACAATTATTTAAAACTTAATCTTTTTGCATGTTTTTTTAAATGTGATTGATACATATGTTCGTCTTTTTCTCATTATAGCATCTGAGATATTTGTACTTTGTACTTTTTACCTTATAATAGGAAAGCTTAATTCGATGTCTTAATGTTAAACATTTTTTCATTTAATATTTTTTATATAATCAGAAAATATTGGTAATTGAATTGAATATTTATTTAAATGAGTTTTATATAAATTTTCTAATATTTTTATGTATGTATGATGGAAATTAGGCATTACTTTAGAAACCTGCCAGAATGCCAGTTTGTTGATAAATCAACTTTGAAAAGTTTATTCATAGGGGAGGGAAGAGTCTGGTTTTAATATATTAGTGTTTATTTCTATTTAATAAGAGTCAATAGCTGTTAGATACAGTAGGCTGAGATTAGTATCAATATATGTGCCATATATTATATTAAATGAATGAAGAAGTTGATTCTCGATTTCATTCTTGGCATTCAGATGTTATGTGATATCATTTATTAAATCTTAATGTTTGTCAATTCTGGTTCTGTAGATTATTTTACAAATGTTTGTCCCTTTAATAAATCTATATAATTTGTAAAAACAATATGAATAGCAATAAGTCATCTTATGGCTGTAAGCATAATTATTTGAAAAATGCTTTCAGGTAATTCTAATTCAGTTCTTGGGCAACAATTGGTATTTGTTTAAGAGAACTAATTAATAATGCTTTTCATTACTTATTTCCTTTTTTCACAATTTTATTCATTTAAATTTAAAATCAAACTTATATTTAGTTACCAAATTTATTCATGTTCTGTTTATAATTTTTTAATTTACTTATTATTTGTAATTGATAGGATTAAAAACGAATGCTATATTTTTGGTCTTTTTTATTAATTAAATTTAAAATTTTATATGATGATTGAGAACATAATGAGGTTGTCCTGTAATGGTATGCTGGTTGTCTTTTTTTTTTTTTTTTGCTTAATGAAACAAGTTTAAAACTTTTTTTCAATCCAAAAACTTGCATGACACATTAAATGTGGTATTGATTAAAAATTATTGGGTTCGTGCCATGTTTGTATTTACAGACAGTTTTTTGGTCCTATTAACCTAAAAAATAATAGTTCTAGTTCGTTATAGGTTTGACCATAAGGTCACCAAAAATCTGGTGCGTGCGCGCAACACACAACTTTCACTTACCAACTTACTTAGATTAGAAATTAATGCGTTTTGTTAATTGCCACTTCTCAAATGAACAGAACGGCTTAATTTATGAACAATGGTCTGTCATTAAGGGCGTACTCATGCATGCGTGGGCTCAACGAGTTTTATGAGTTGACTGAATATTTTTATTTTTTTCTCCTCTTTATGTTTTCTTTATTTTTATCATATCGTTTAGCCATTTCTTATTTTTAGGCGTAACAAGAGACAGTCAATTTCTCCATATAAACAAAAACAAAGGTACTTTATAGGAAACAAACAAAAAAGGCCCCAACCCCCCCCCCCCCCAAAAAAGCTCCCTCAGAACATTTCAATAACAATAAAGCTGACCTGATATTAAAGAACACCTAATTTTCATTTAACATGACGAATTTGATAAAAATCTTTAAAGCCGTTTTTGAGAACATCGAAAAAAAGGTATGAATTGGAAAAAAAGTTATGAAATAAAGTCCCCCCTCCGGTTGATCAATTTTGATGTAATGTTGGCTATCGCATCTTTGGCATATACATACATCAAATACCCAGTTTATTCAAAATCCTTAAAACCGTTTTTGAGTAAATAAAAAAAACACGTGAAAATGATACAAAATTTATTAAGTAAAGTCCCCCCTCCGGTTGATCAATTTTGATGAAATTTTTACAGTCATATCTCGGGCATGTACATACACTAAATACCCAATTTCAGGTTCGCACGGTTTATAGTTTTTGAGCTAGTCTGTTCACACACACACACACACACACAGACCATTTCGCGGGACTTGGTTAATTGGACTCAGGGGACCCCAAAATGTGTATTTCCGTTGAAAACCGGGAGTCGAAATTTTTCACGATCGCAATATTTCCACTTACTATATATTTCATATATAGGTAACTGAAAATAAAAATCTTCACACCTTCTTGTATTGGCCTTTACTGTGATTTGTGGAATGGAGTTTTAAAAATATTTTTGTTCCCGCCTTTTTACACTAAATTCTAGTCATTTGGTTGCCACAGAGTGTATATCAGTACTCTAATGTTAAAAAACATTCCAAAAAATGATCTAATAAGGTAGTTATAGCTCTCATAATTCCCTTTGAAGTTTACCAGTTTTTTTATAAAATGTAAATTATTTTCAATGCTTTTAAAAAAAATTGACAGTTTAATTTTAACATTCATGGATCTGATCGCTTTTCTTCTTTAGACCACTTCTCTTTATCTTCCACCTTTTTACTTCATGCAATCATATTTGAATTATCATTTAGAATGTTTTAAGACTCAGAAATCCAACTTTTTTATTGCTCACTCATGCTTACTGAAGAAGGTAAGAGATGACAGTTCGATAGTGCTCGACTATTGCACTCAGCTAAATTTCCTTTAACTGGAACTGTTTTCTATGATTACCCCTCAACTACACTGTCTTCATTGGAGTTTTTTCTATGGAAGGCATTTATAGGCTATAATAGGTTTAGACATTAGGTTTGAATCAAGTTTTTATTATTTTTTAACATTTATAATTCAATTTTTTCATGATTTTGTTTATATTTATATTTTTTTAAAATTTTATTATTCCGTATATTGTAGTGCTAAGGTTAAAAAAAAAGAATAAATTCTATAATTTTTTCAAATGCCAATTCGTGCCATGTTGAAGTGTTTATTTATATTAAAGCTCATCAAAAAGACATCATTTTTCCAGTTGTTCTATAGGTATGAGATCTGAAAATTATATCGCATTGTAAGAATACATGGGTTGCGAATCCACATTTTGTAACAGTAGTTTTTTAGATGGAGGCATATCATCCAAGGGGTAGCCAACCATAGAATATTAGCCAAACACAATGGATACATATATTATTTGACTTACATGTGTTACGATATTGGCGGAAACAACGTGGGTTTTTTTATTAGGACTTAGCTTGAATCTAATTTTCAGTAAAAAAATAAATAATTATTTTCAGTATAGCCCCATGTATTCTAAAAGTGCTATATTAGCACCTTGAAGCTTCAATGATTATTGTACTATATTTTTTATAACTAAAAATTTAACATGGTATTATTTGTAAATTTTCAACTGTTATCTGTGATAACTACGTTACTAATATAATGCAACATTTTTATAGGAGCTTCATTTCAAATTAAAAGTCAACTTGTAAATTATTTTAAATTTTTTTTATAAAAACAACATATCAAAAAAATTATGAATATATTCAATTTGATTAGTATCATTAAACAGAGGAAAAAGAACTTACACACATCTTTTGATAGACACCAAGAAACAGTATGAATTACGAAGATTAGACAAACAAACATTATAATTTATCAAATAATAGCTATGTTTCAGTTAAAACATCCTCATTCGCCGAAGATACCTTTTTTTTTCAGTGTTATTTGTTTCTTTGAAACATTTGCTCACATATAAAAGTATAGTAATTAGTTTTTAAATTAAATGAAATTAAGTTGAATGTTTTACCAATATATAATTGAAAAGATTTTTTTTTTTTTTGTAATTAGAGCAGGAAATGACCTCTTGTTGTGTGTGTTGAATAATTATATCTTTGTTACTAGAATTAGAAAGTGTTGTAAATCATGAGAGGAAACAATTTTTACTTATAAAATGAAAAAGAAAAAAAAAATTAACAAATTGTATTGATTATTATGTGACTAATATATGTTTTGTATTTTGTAAACAAAAAAGAAACCAAATAATTAAGAAAAAATATATATACTTTTTCTCTCTGTAAATTTACCCAAATCTTTTACAAAAGCAATACTCTTGTACAATAATTTATGTATTTTTAATAAAAATATCACCATAAAACGATTTTTATTTATTCCCTAAATCATCTGATACAATTTTCGTAGTTAAAAAATTACAAATATATGGATACTATATTTTTTGAATAAACTGATGAAACTTGGAGAGGCCATTGTGATTTATTATGACCTATCTGTTGATGGTATTACAGTCTCCGGTAACCAGTTTACTCAAGCACACCTAACTTTGAAATAAATAGTTAAATGTTTTTTTTATGTGACGGAATTCATATAATAGGGCAATCTTATAGAAAATCAATTCAACTAATATAATAAGCTCTTTTTAACTTAAAAGGACACATTAGGCTGATATAACCTCCCAAAATAGGCCACCCCAAGAAGTAACAAGGGGAAGTATAACCTGATAATTATATCCAATGCTGCTAAGGCTAGTGCTCCAGCATGTGCATTCTATAGTTTTTAGGATAAAAGTCAGAGACTGATTTTAATCAATAATGACATATTATCTCCTGATATACAATTTATAATTATTGTCAGTTGGGAGAAATTCCTTCATGGTTTAGCCTGTTCAACTACATATAAGGGTCTGGCCACACATGTCCGCACCGCAGCATTAATATAGGTTATGTTCAGAATATTTTTAATTTAACTTACATATTACCTTTAGTTATGCCTAAAGTGGCCTGTGTCTGACATGTGTGGCCTGAACTTTAGGCATAACTAAAGGTAATATGTAAGTTAAATTAAAAATATTCTGAACATAACCTATATTATTGCTGCGGTGCGGACATGTGTGGCCAGACCTTTAATCATTTTAGTACTTGGAATATGTTTCTCAATCTGACAAGAAGAAAATATTTCTTAGAATCTTACTTATACTAATTAGAGTGAAAGAAACTATAGAAAAATAAAGATTCTCTTATGATTAAATTAATTTACTTCATAAATAAATAAGTAATAATTTTATCCCAACCACCTATATCACAGTTGCATGAAAAACTAAATAAGAAATCCAGTAACTTTAAATGACAAGAAACTATCCCCTAACCACCCCCCCCCCCTTAAAAGTTCAAATTATAACTAAAATATGATAAAGAATGTTGGAAATATGAACGATGGATTTTTCGTTTTACTCTATCCTTCAATTACTTAAATATATATCTCTGAAACTCCATTTCATTAAATGAACAAGAGTTAATACCTTTTAAGAAATTCTCATTTATTTGCTTTAAAATTTATCAACCATAAGCCTGCATCCTACCATACCGGTGCATGCAAGTCAAATGAAGGGAGATGAAGATACTCTAATTCAAATCTGTAGACAGGAAAAGAATATTTATTTTATCTTATCTTATTCGTTTTAAAATCAGCCCAATCCCCTCCACAAGCTCTTAGACCAATAGAATTGGATAACAGACAGTGGTGCTATCTCCTGGTACCGAAGAGAAAACCGCCAGTTCTAACTTTGAAATCAGCTGTAAGTTAGACGTCGGGAGTCGTTTAGCCTATTCGATTGTGTTCGGTTGCACTTAAATTATTTGCATACCTGTTGATTCCTATAATATTCGTTCAACATTTATATCTCGTCAAACGGAAGAGTACACTCCGTCCAGGTAATGAAGGGTTTTGCATTATAAATGATAAGATAATATTTTGAGTTATCATTTTATTTTAGATGGTGGTTTCTGTGATATGATATTTGCAAGAAATAATATTTTATATTTTTTGTATATTATTATCGAATTGTAAATCAATATTCTTTATTACTTGCACTATTACCACATTCCTACACCATGCCAGGTTAGTTTTTGAATAAGAAATATAGTTTCTGTGTTTTCTTTATTAAGTTATGCAGGATGTTTAAAGATGCATGCATTTGAATTTCAAATGATATCTCCTCTACTGTTCACTAAACCATTGATCTTGTTTCAATTGTTCCTAATTGTAAATATTTTGTATTTTAAATGTATGTTTTAGTGATATCTAATCAGTCTTGTCCATTCTTTGTATATTAATAAACTGATGCTTTACTATTATTTATTGGATTGATAATTTTCCGAACAATTTTTTTTCTGAGTGTCATGCCATTGATTAAAAACTGTATCAGATATTTGACTGTTCAGTATAACATAATGTTCTACGAAGGGGATAAGTTACTCAACTCCATGATCACTGTCTTCTGATTCCCATTAACTTGTTTTCCATAAAAAAGCATGCAGGAGAATCAATTTGATGTATGATGTTATTTTGTTTACTTGTATTCTAGGTAGAGGAGAAGTGGTTCAAAGAAGTTAATATTTATATAATATTAACTTCTTTAAACTATAGATAGATCGAAGATTTGTGCTACAGTTTTTTTTTTTAAGAATCTCATCAGTTGATTGATCAGTTATATGTTATTTACCTTTCATCGTCTATGACACCCCCCCCCCCCCAATTTCGTGTGTAAAATTTAACCTTATAGAATCTTATTCAATACTCATTTATCATTTTATTATTGAAGTGATAAGTTTTGGTTCTTTTCTAGTTCCTAAATTTTTTCCAAGGTTAAAAAAAGTGAGATTTTTTTACAGATCCTATTACATATAATCATACAAGTATTTAGGAATATGCTTGTACTACGATATTTGAATGCACTTTGTTTTAATGGTGATATCTAGTTTGGTTATGGATTTTATATATTATAATTCTTGGAAGTAGAAATAACATTTTCAATAGAGGGCAAGAGTTCAACTTGTTATATCTCTGTGTTGGAGAATTGTTTGAGAAAGCTCATAAATTACTATAGGCCTCTGCCTTTCAAGAGAATAAAACTTGATTTTGCTTTTAGTTTTATGATAGGAGAGGTTTTTATTTCCCTTTATTTCTCCGTATTCAAAAATCGTTTATATATTTTATTTATTATATTTAATGATTATTGCAAAAACTTGTATAAAACTTGAAAGATCATAGGTTCTTAAATTGTGGTCTACTCTCAGCCATTGGCGAGAGTCACAAAACTACTCAGATGTTCCTCCTATCAGTATATCCTCCATTTTTTTGCTTTTATTTAACTAAATTATTTAATAAAAATCCCACATCGTCAAGAGTTTTTGTATTTCTTTTTTCTTGATTATTTTAAATAATTTTAGTATTTACATGATTATATTCTGTTTACTTTTTCAATTATAATTAAATAAAATAAGTTATATGATATGGGAATTATTTATTCAAATAAATTATTTATTTATGTACTTATATGTTTAATTTATTTTTTTAAATAATGTTCATGGTGTTAGTGAAGTACATGAATGTCTATTGTAAAATAATGTGAATATTATGTTTTGTAGTGTTTATATTTTGTATTTAGGGTATTGTATATCACTAATGTACCTTATATTTGGCCATGATTACTTGATTTGCTTATAAATTTGATTTCATTATTTACCTACAGCTAGATAGAAATATAATCTATATAATCGGGGCCTAAAATTTTTTTAAATTTAATTGTGAATAAATTATTTTCTAATCATAATATGTTTTATTGGAATGTAAGTATAGAATAATATTATCAACATAAATTGTTTTCAAACTTATTGACATTGTAGTTCAATATAATTTCATATTTGCATAAAAATATCAGTACTTCCTCAGAATAGGTCTCAATATGTTTAATTCGAAAAAGAGGAAAAGTGGCTTTATTTTAAATTAAAAGATTGGGTAATAAATATAAATTAATTAGGCTTACGTTTTTTATATAGATTTAACAGCTTTATTTATTGATGCATTAAGAATATTGCTTATCATGAAAAGGTATCAACATTTTATTCAAATAGTAGCCACAAACTTTTCGCTATAGGAAGCTTAAAATTAAAATGTAAATGGGAAAACAAGAAAAAATTAAATTTATTACTATAAGGTACCAAGATAGTAGCTCATTATTGAAAAGTAATATCTGACAATGGAGAAGAATAAATTAAATTGCTCAAAAAAATTAAAATAAAGGGAAAAAATCAAATTGGAATTAATAATGACTGATAAATATCTAACTTGTTATTATTATTAATACATGTAATTCTTACATGAGTATATTATATATTAATATTAGAAAAAATTATTTCTGTCTTGTTAATACATATTATTTAATTTGTTTCTTTACTTCATGTTTGTTTTATGGAAAAAGTTCGGATTTTAATATTCCGTTTTGTAGATAAATAAACGAGTGGTGCAGCTAAGTAAGACACCCAGCTCTGTGCTCTTATGCTCCTGTCCCAAGTTTTAGTCTCTTCCTTGATTTTGTGGTCTATTCAGTTATATCATCGACTCTGGGACCAAGAGGTCCTCCTTGGGCACACCCTGCCTCTATTAGAGGATAATATTAAATACATTATTGAATTAATTTAGTATTGGCCATGATTTTGATCAATTGCTATGCAATGAGGTGATTTGATTGAAATCTTTGTATATTTCAATCAAATCACCTCCATACAGAATATTTGACCGAAAAACGGCACTTCCTTATAAAGTACCCCTCCAAGAGTTGTAGTGCTAAAGTTTTTTTTTTTTTTTTTGTAATTTCGATGTATCAAATGAGAACTATCAACTAAAATATCGATTTATTTGTTTTAATGGAATTGGTTAAAATTTCTAATATCCTTTCCGAGTTTAAGTTAATTTCGATGTTTATTTCATTTGTTCCACTAGTGTCTTTTTACTTTCACTTACCTATTTTTTTTTTTTTTTTTTTTTTTTTTTTGCATTACCACTTACCTATTTATGAAATATATAGTAAGGGAAAGTATTGCGATCGTGAAAGATTTCAATTTCCGGTTTTCAACAGAAATACACGTCTTGGGGTCCCCTGTGTCCAAATAACCAAGTCCCGCGAAATGGTCTGTGTGAACAGACTAGCTCAAAAACTATAAATCGTACGATCCTGAAATTGGGTATTTGGTATGTGTATATGCTAAAAATAACAAAAATTTCATCAAAATTGGTCAAACCCCGGGGGTGGGGGGTTACATTATTTCATTACTTTTTACGTTTTTTTGATTTTCTCAAAAACGGCTCTAACGATTTTGATTAAACTGGGTATATGATGTATTTATATGCTCGTGACATGACTGCAAAAATTTCACCAAAATTGATCAAACGGAGGGGGCACTTTATTTCATAACTTTTTTCCCATTTTTATGTTTTTTTTTGATTTTCTCAAAAATAGCTTTAGCGATTTTGGCTAAATTCTTCATGCTTAATGAGAATCAAGTATTCTTTAATGTCAGGTTAGCTTTATCATTTTTAAAATGTTCTGAGAGGGCTTAAATGGGGAAGGGGTTTCTTTTATTTTCATGTAAAGTACTTTTGTTTTTCTTTATAAGAAGAAATTATCTGTCTCTCGTTTCGCCTAAAAATAAAAAAATGGCTAAATATGAAATATGAAAAAAATCGAGTTTGACATATATAGGAGAAAAAAAGAAAAATATTCCGTCAACTCATAAAACACGTTGAGCCCACGCATGCGCAGTACGCCTTTAATGACGAAACATTGTTTATAATTAAAGATGCTCTGTTCATTTAATGGAAACTATTTGTTTCATGGTAACTATATGAAGTTTTCAACAACTCCATAGATAATTATAAAATCAGACCATTTGGAGTATTAGGCTTGCATTACCGAATTATCACAAGTAAATCTTTTTATTTAATAATAAAAAAAACTAGTGTACTTTAAAGAGCATATACAAACAACAATAAGTAATGAATGTGGGACTTTGAGAAATGGCATTTAACAAAACACGTCAATTTCTAATCAAATTAAGTTGGTAAGTGAAAGTTGTGTGTGGCACGCATCGCTCCAGATTTTTTTGTTGGCTTTATATGCCGTGATTTTTACACTTGATCGCAATTTTATTTATATTTTATTACTTTTAATTCAGACTAGCTTATATATTCGTGTGCTGTGTATGCACTCGAACAAACTACACCGGAGGACATAACTCAGGCCATATCGGAAGGTGCTATCTCCCCAGACAACTAATATACAGCCTCCAACCGAGCAGAATTAACGAGCCCTTAACTAAATTCCAACTCTAGGGCTGGTTAAGCCCTAGAATTAAGATAAGATAGCTTGCTCGTATAATTGGACCCCTCTCCTTCGTAGCTGGTTTAAACTTTGCCGTTAATAAGCCGTTTTAACAATTCGAATATCATATTATTTTTACCATTAGTTATGTATAACAAATAATTTATTAATCTTATGAGTTAATTTAAACTTAAAACTTAATTTTAAGTTTGAACTTATAAGTTAACTAGCTAGTGTGCCCGGCTTCGCTCCGGTAGTTGGTGGCAGTTTCAATAACAGAAAAACTTTAAAATTAAAGGAAATATAGAAAAAAATTAGCACTTTCTTGAAAATTTTAACATTGTATCAATATTAAGATTCGAGATCTGCAGTGTCCGCCCAAATAAGGAACCCAATATACTTTATAGGGTGTTGAAAATGGTGAATGAACAATTAATTTTGCTGCAATTTTGTCGAGTCATGCATCGTTTTTGATGGTTTCTGTGATTATGAATCCTATAAGCCCATTCCAAACTGTCAGCAGATAATAAGTTATTAGATTATTAGTTAAAAAAACTATATTTGGAGTACAACTTAAGCGCCGACTACTGTGATGGTCCCATAAGATCCAGAAGTTTAGAAAATACCGAAGATTCATAGAAACTTTTTTTGTAAGACCTTCCAGTTCAACCTCCCTTAATTTATCCCCCCCCCCCCCACCACACCCTAATTTGGCCGAACTCTGCACTTCTCCAATCTTACTACTGTTACTAAGTGAAAACCAAAATATCATGAGGGCACAATTTTTTCATCATATTTCTTTTTATCCTGAACTATGAGCGGTGATAAAATCTTATTGAAAACTTTTATATTTGGAGTCAATTCATCATTTTGTCAACTGGTATGCTCATCATACATAGTAATAAAACCATTTTTCATAACTACATACAATAAGAACACTTCAAACTTGTTATTTTCGGTTTATAATCAGTCTATTCAGCTCTTCTTTTTTGTTTTATGTCTGTCTTTATTCGCTCACTCATATTGCATTAAATTTACTTAAGTATATGTTAGATATTGATTAAATGTAATGTGTTAATCAATTAACCTTCTTATGAGAAAATTAATTTTGTAAAGTATCCAGTAGGTTTTCTCATTGATTGCAGATATGTAAAATCATTAATTTATTTTAAAAGAAAAGGTGAAACTAATTATTTTCGCTTGATTTTTTAGTAATTTAAAAAGAACAGCTGACAAAATATATAACCTTTACAAATATAACGGAATGAATGAACAATAAACATTGAGTGAAACACCTAGCGCTTCCTGGTGGTCTGCAGCTCGAACTAAATTTTTCATTCATTAACTCTTATGTCTTTCTCAGGTAGGCTAATTATATGTTGCGAGAGCCTTAAAATTCCAGTCCTTTTCTCTTCAATTTCACACCCTTAAGAGAAAAACGGAAACCTTCTCCGTTAGGGGACCTACAGCTACACGCTGACATAAATCTCTTAATCGTATGTGGAGTCGTTTCTGAGCCTTTTCGGCACGCACATTGTACACTTTGCTTTATAATATACTAGCAGACCCGGCCACGCGTTGCTGTGGCTCAGTAGTTATATCCTAATATTTTTAAACAAATATTATATTATATGTAATATATGTGTAATATTATATGTAACAAATATTTATGGTATTATATAGTAATACCAATATTCATTGATAAAGATGAAAACCTTTCAGCTAATCAAAATCGAACGTGATTGAGAATAGAGCATTACACCATTTAAAAGTATTTGGTAAAGAATATAGGAAAGTTAAAGTTTTTATTTTTTACATCTCATATTTCAATGTAGTTTGATTAAAAAGGAGCTGATTGTGTTTACGACTTACAGAGCTGCCAACACTATCGCCCTTTTTTATGGATCGGTATAAACTAACTCGAAATGGCTACATTTTTCCACTAATTTTAAAAAGGATGACTGAAGTAAGTTTTGATAACCTCAGCCATTGATCTATTGATTATTGGCCTAACACTACTTCAACTTGGTATTGTTAGTTTAACAACGGGTTTAATTTTGCTCAGGGTCATGCCAATCTTGGTTAACGCGTCAAATATGTCCTTTTGATAGGCGTTTTTCTCAATTTCTTTGAGACCTCGATTTCCCAACCCTTCGACTAATAAGTGTTCGGTAGGAGGGTGGTGTGTTGAAGCTTTTAATTTAGCAATATATTTGAGTGATAATAAATCTCTTCTTAAAGAGGTTTTTACATAATACAATTAAGAATTTTTATTTATTCAAGTACTAATTTGTTCAAAATGTTTTGGGTTAACCTGTTTTTTTTTTTTTTAACACAAACCAAAGATTTGATGGTTTCCACACACGTGAGCAGGCGATACCCATTTCCCACGTGAGTTATGCCATTGCCCAAGGGAAAAACACGGATTTTCAAAGTCCAAGTGGACATTGTTTGCCCTTGGGATTTGTTTATGGTCATGGCAAAAGCCAAACGAATAGGATATTGAAGCCTTTTAAATTTTATTGAAAATTCTGTCGGTTCCAGGGGAATAGGTGGCAACAGGGCGATATCTCCTGTAAACCTTCCAGGCAACATTTTTCCTTCAATAACATTTCCTGTGATCCTTTTAATGACCAAACGTGTACCGTTGCACAATTGAGGTGGATTTAAGTTACGAAGAAGAATGATCGGTGAGCCAATATTCAACTGGAGATTGTTTGGGTGTATATCCAGGGAATTAAAAAATTCAGATGGGAAATTTACGGCTTCGTTTACATCTAGAACATTGTCAATTGATTTTGGAAGTTTATTTCATCGAAATCAATATTTTTTGCTGCCAAAATAGCACGACTACCCAGCCACTTATAGTCCAAATAATTGTTCAAAATATCAGGAAAGACACTCTATATTTCGTAGACAATTCATTTTTCGTCTCTACAACAGTTCAGAAATTTTCTGGTAATTTGATAAATTTTGAATTTCGATACAGCTAGCTCTATTTCACCGTTTCCAATATAGAGCAATTGTTTAAAAAATATATCTGCCGATGGATTATTTTGCAGTAGTACTCTCATATTTATGGCGGATAAATCTGAAACTTGAGGTTACCCAAATAACAATTATTCCTGTTCAGTAGAGGTGTAATAATTATTAAATGTAAAATTTAAAAAATGCCGCGATTTGTAATCCTTTCTTAATCAACAATCATTTAAAGATAAGTAAATATCATTGCCAATAATAGCCTACTTTAAATTAAAGAAAGGATTAAAATCTTCGCTAACATTTCTTAAATTTTACATTTAAAGATAATTACAACTTAGGAAGTAACAGCCTCTATTCGATTGGGATTAAATTTTCTCAACTTTAAATTATTGTTGATAAAGGAGGAATTACAAATCTTCACTGATATTTTTTAAATTTTACATTTTAGATCTCGGGATAAAAATGATAAAAAGGTTTGGTAAAATAAAAAAACACTGTATTTAAATAATAATAACAAAACGAATAATGAAAATAAAGAAACTTCTGTTAAATAAATTAACTGAAAATATAATATTAAAGTCTTAATTATGCAGTTCTTTAGCAAATCACAAAGTATCCCACAACACCTAATCAAAACACACCCTTTTTGTGAGGGAGTTTTTACGACTGGTTATCCGCAGTGTAGCCAATTGACTAATTTTCACTAATTTTTGGCAACACTGACTCCCCAAGTCAGGCTTCTATTAGGTTATAGAGTATTTATAGAGTATTATTTCAAATAATAGCCTAATTTAAATTATTAAAATGCATTTACTATACTAAAAGTTGATATCAGGGTGGGCCCAGCAAAGCGTTTCAGCGCTTAGCTAGTAATTTAATTTAAATACAAATAAAAAAGGAAAAGGAAGAAAAAGTACCTACACATTTGAGTATTTATTGTAACCTTTTCTTGATTTATTTATTCTTTAATGAAAATTAACAATAAATACAAATTTGTATTATTATTTGTCTGTGGAAAATAATAATATAGGAAAAATAACTGCACTCACATAACGCAATACAAATTTATAATAATGATAACCTGTATTACAATAGCATGCTTATAAACAAAAACATTATTAAATCGACATATGACGCCATGTTAATAAATCAAAACACGACCTACTGTATTTGCAATAATTCGATATATAAGAATTATTTTGATCTCTAATCAAGTTAAAAACTATCCGGTCCGGTAAGTTGGCCAAAACTATATACATTGAGCCAAATTTCATTAAAATCGGTTGAGTAGTTTCTGAGAAATAGAGAGACAAACATCCGGACACGAGATTTTTATATATATAAGGATATTGATTTAAAAAACAAAACAAAAAAACAATAGGTAAACGGCAATAAAAAGTTTATATTATTTTTTATCATGGTGGATTGTTACAATCGGCCGAAACTCTCAATTTTTACAATCATAAGAAACAGTTTATATTAGACCTATTTTCAATTACACTTTTTAAAGCCTGCTTAGTTCCTTTCTAGAGTACTGTCATTGAGACTAGTGTGTGGACAGAAATATTGATTAAATATGTATAGTGTTAAAACATGTTTGGTTCAATTGAATTCTAAAACGATAAAAAAAAACCTGTACCACTACAACCCATAAAGAGTCTTGGGTGCAGTACTATGTAAGGAAGAGTACTGTTTCTTGGTCAGCGGTCGTGCAAGGAGGTGATTTGACCGTGATCACGCTCAACCGCCAGGTTCTTTCCCCTTAATTTTTCAATTAAGGGTACCCACTTTATAGAGGCTGGGTTGGCCCCAGGAGGGTCTCTCGGCCCACGAGACGAACTGTGGCGAATAATAAAGATATCATAAGCCATGTCAGATTCGAACTCGGGACCTTAAGCACAGCAGTCCACTGCCTTACCAGTGGGCTACCCCGCTCCCTCTAAAACGATAGCGATACATAAATATGGTAATTACACTATAATCGGTGCTAACACTCTTACGCCGTAAAATACAGTGGTGGACAAAATTAACGCACCACTCAATATTTGTTGGCCAAAATTAAATACATGATCTTCCGTTTTAATTTTGACTAACTATTGATATTTAGATGGTAATAGTGTTAATATAGACATAGTTTACTCTTATAATCCCTTTTTCACCTACAGTAGCATTATTTCGCTCAATGTAAAAATCGTTCACTTCCATTCTTTCTCTTGTATTCATTCGCTCATCTTGTAAACGTTTTTAAATTTTCATCTATGGCCCCAGTAAGACATGTAAATGAATACAATTGTGTTAAGGCTAGGACATTGATAGAAGAGGGGTACAGCCAGCGTTATGTCGGTAGGAGATTGGATGTACATCACTCTTTAATAAATAGGGTTCTTAAACATTTTAGAGAGACAAGGCGTCACACCAGAGATGGGCAAATTGTATCTGCAGATACAGATATCGGATACTGTAGCTGTGGAAAGTACTCATGAGAGCAGATACAGATAGTATCCGTATCCGTACGGACGGATTCCGAAGGATCCGAGTACTTCTCGTATCTGTCAGCTTCGGATACAGTGACTACTCGTATCTGTCAGGACAGATACCCGAGTATCTGTGAGTACTTCGGTATTTAGTTATTTTTTTCCGGATACTATTTCGGATATTTCTACTTCTGGGGCTGGGTTGTTTACAATTCCATTATTATTCTAATATTCTATTAAAATTATAAACAAATTATTAGTATTAAGCCGTCAACATTTTATCGCTTCGAAATAAGGGTGCAATATCCAAAGCGTTAATTTTGACAAAAAGTAATAATTTAAAAAAAAAAAGATAGGAATATAAAATTATTTTCTTTTTTTATTTTTTCAGATTTTTAAAATTGTAAACTACTGTGATGATAATAGTGGCTTATAATTGGAAAATACTACCGATTTTAAAATTCGATGCTGGTGGGGGGGGGGGACATTTTATTAACTTTCCGTTTTCTTCGAGAAGAGTCTTTATGGTAACGGCAGATTTTAAAAATAGTAACATTTTTTTAAATTTGGTTGGGGAGAGCGTTTCTACGATTTTTTTTAACTTCTGATTAATTTGTTATGATTGTCTGTCTATATCTATGTTTACGCGTTCGTAGATTTTGAAAAAGTATTAATGTTTTACGGATACTTCTACTTCTGAGGTTAGGAATTTTTAAAATGTTGTTATTAAACTTTTTTATTATTATTAGGCTGTCAACATTTTATGTTTTCGAAATAAGGATCCTATCGAAAATTTTAAAAATAATCATACTTTTAAAATTGTAATTATTTAAAATTAATAATATTCAAACGGAAATTTTTTTTTTCTATTTCTTCTCAATAAAGAAGCATAATTATGTTTAGGATGGCTTAACTTTTGAAAATAGAAATAATTTTAAAATTACTATATTGCGGGGGGTCCACCTTTAAGAGAAAATTGTAACTTCTAAAATTAATACGAATAGAATTTATATTTTTGTTAATATACACTAAATGAGGGCTCATACGGGTATGGATTTGGTGAATGGAATCAATTTTAAAATTCGGTGCAGCGAGGGAGGATTTCTTCGGGATGAGCGTTTAAGATATTGGGGGAGCAGATTTCGAAAATATTTACAATTTTAAAATTTGGTGCGGGGCTACTACGCAATTTTTTTAACTTCTGATTATTTCGTTGTGAGGGTCTAAATTAGTTGCACATAAATTTTATTATAGTACGTTTTATTATAATCAAAATATAAAGAAACACACAATAAGAGTAGATATGAATTGAAACATTCCTATCTAAAATGGAGACGCTATAAATCAAAAAGAATCAGGAACAGTTTTTTTGAGATAATAAAATGCAATTCACAAACTATTTCAATTTTTTTACAAATCAATTAAATTATATGGAAAAACATTTATACTATCTTACATTTTAATAATTTATTCAACTTTTTATCTTTTTAACTTAAAAATGACTAAGGAATCTTTGTCATTGTCGCATAGGCTGGTAACAACAAGAAGTAACAAAATAATGGAAACCTCATCAAACTGATGGTGTGTTAGCATTGACATGGGTACTTTACAAAGATAATCATGTAAAAGATAGTGAAATCAAAAATGAATATTTCAATGATAAAAAAACTCCTGTTTTCATTTCTGAGTAAAGAGTGTTGCAGAGACTAGGGCAAAATTATAAGGGTAGAGGTAGGACAGGTTAATTTGCCGACTTCAAAGGGTTTACTGCGGGGAAACCCAACCCTTTTGAAGTGAAAGGGTACACAACGATCAGGTGTAAACTTAAGATAAGGAATTGTAAAACTAGCAATATACAATAGATGGTACAGTATACAAATTGTTCATATCTGGACTCAATAATTAGATAAAACTGAGAGTACACACAAGCAGACCTGGGCATTATTTATATGATTCCGGTTTTTCACATTTCATAATAAAATAGTTTGTTTTTGTTTTTTAATATTTTTAGAACAATATTTCTTTTTATGACAGAATGAAAATTTGTACATTAAATCTATTCAAAGAAGTACTTATAATTAATTAAACATTTTAAACGTAAATTCTAGAAAAATCTGGCGAATCAATAAAAAAATAACTTTTAAAAGGTGACTTCAATACTACAAAGAATTTGCTTAAAACATTACATTTATGTTTTCACACTAATCAATTATCATACAGGAAGTTATTTTGGAGCAACAAAAAAACATGGACTGGACAATAAGTCCTCTTCGTCCCAAGAAATAATGCTTGGTAGTATGCTTTTTAAGTCTGATATAAATAATTAGCATCGATAGTAATAATTATTTTTGCTAAATGTGAATGTTAAGCCCCTAAAAATGATTTCTTAGAACATTTAGAAATGCTCATAAATAAAAATTAAATGGAAAAATAAGGCAAACGTTCACCTGGATCGGAACGATTTTTTAACTTATAAACGCGTCTGGCGGGTATTAGTAAGAATTTTTAACCAGCCAGACGACCGAATTTCGTGTTTAGGAACCTTTTTGAATAAATTGGCACAAGAATGAATCGTATGTTTTATGGGTGAGTTTTTGTGATTCTCGCGCGCGTCTGGTAGGTACTAGTAAGAGTTTTATCGCTGCCAGAGGATTTTCCCTTTCTACAGAAATAAAAACCTAACGATTAAGCCATATTTCATCCTTATGTTTTATGGGTGAATTTTTATGAAAAAAATTAATTATTCAAATTAACTTTTAAGGCATTAGTAAGAATTTTATCGCTGCCAGACTGTCGGTTTCGCACTTGACTCTGTGGTTTCTAAAAATGCTGAAATTTTTAGGTGTATGTTCTATGGGTGAGATTTGTTGCATCTGGCTCCTGTACTATAACCATTATTTTCATTTTGAGAACCCCTCGGTATTAGCTACTGTACCTAATCATGATAAACGACTCCTCTCAAAATCCATATTTATCCATCAGGGAAAATGATACTGTAATCTATGACCTAGATAAAGGGATAATTTCATCTACTTACTCTAACATCTTCCGCGTCCTCAAATCCTAGTTTTGATTTCATAGGTATCCGCTACTATATTATTCGACCTCTGTGTGAAAGAACTCCGAAAATCTAACTTCTTTATAGTGCGCCCTCCCCCCCTCTCCACCCCTATTAAAAAACAAAATGAATATTTTTTTCAAAAATACCGTCCATAACATAGTAATGGACACCCGTTTAAAAGAAATTCGAAAATGTTACCGTTTTCAATATTATAGGCCCCTCCCCACTCGAACTTTAAAATAAATATTAATGTTAATGGTTACCTGGTCATGATATAATATGCTTAAGTAAACATGAAGAATATTCCCACATTTCAAAATATTCCGTGAATTTAAAGTTGTGGAATGAGGAATATAGGTAAATAATTTTCACAATGGAATATTCCAATATATTTTTTTTTAATTATTACTTTTTGTCAAAATTAACGCTTTGGATATTGCACCCTTATTTAGAAGCGATAAAATGTTGACGGCTTAATACTAATAATTTGTTTATAATTTTAATAGAATATTAGAATAATAATGGAATTGTAAACAACCCAGCCCCAGAAGTAGAAATATCCGAAATAGTATCCGGAAAAAAATAACTAAATACCGAAGTACTCACAGATACTCGGGTATCTGTCCGGACAGATACGAGTAGTCACTGTATCCGAATCTGACAGATACGAGAAGTACTCGGATACATTTGAAAATTTTGGAGGGATTCGAGTACAGTATCCGAGTACAAAAGTATCTGTAACTAAGTATCTAGTATCCGAAACTAGTACTTTTTTACTCGGATAGTGCCCAACTCTGCGTCACACTAGAAGAAAAGGGCATGGCCTGCCTAGATGTATGGCAGAAGAGATGATCCGAAACCTAGCTTTACGAAACCGGAGCGTTACCGGAAATGAGATAAGAATTTTCATAAGGCAAGTCCGCAATGTTTCCATTTCTACCAGGCCTGTAAGAAGAAGGCTTAATGAAAATAACCTTAGGGTTCGACATCCTGCCCGTGGACCTCTCCTTACGATAGCTCACAAAGTGGCCAGGCTTCAGTTTGCACGTTAACATGTAAACTGTACTTTAGATGACTGGAAGAAAGTTCTCTTTGCAGATGCGGCGAGAGTAGGACTCAGGTCTTCAGATGACCGTAACTACACATGGAGGCGTCAAGGAGATAGGTACGCGCCATACTGTATGGTTTCCAAGGTGGCATTTCATGGTTTCTTGGGGGCATTTCTTTTGACTATCGTACTGAATTGGTTGTTGTGCGGGGAAGTTCTTTAAAATCACAGAGGTGCATAGAAGACAAAATCGGGGTAAATGTGCCATTTGCACCCTACATCCGTGGTGGATTCCTGCTGGTAATGCCAGACCCCTTAGAGCACGAATTGTTGATGACTACTTGAATGAGGTTGGGATTCAGCACTTGGTGTGACCATCCCGGCCCACAGTGGTCAACAATTGCTTTTTGGCGGACATAAATCTGCCATTTTCACAATTTTACGGATAAATTGATGGGATCTTTTTTATTACCTTCTTAATAAAATTCAAAAACCAAGGAAACAACTCCCGTTAAGATTCCTCCGGTATAAGTGTCCATTTTGCTTTCCCAAAACCAGGTTTCTTGTGTTTTAATAGATAGTTTTCGTTAGTATGAGAAAAAACATCAATATTCAGAAATCAATATTTTTCAGAATTTTCTTTTTTATTGTTTTAGTCTAAGGGTGAGCTTTCATACCAAAAGAAAATTCAAATGGCATAGAAGTTATAGGTATTTTAAAAACATCAACATTAAACTGGATTTTCTCCTTTTAGAAATAAGATATCAATATACTGATTTCACTGAAAGTTTACATTCAACGGCTAGTATATTACGCATGAGCAACATGAATTTGGTTTGCTTATCAGGGTACAAAAGCAATTTATATACTACTTTTTTTCAATAAAAACCGTTTTTCTTGGTTTCAAAGGGGTGCTCCCCGAAGTTATCACTGGGGTAATTTCTAGTCTTTATTGTACTACGGCCACATAAAAAGATCAGTTAAATTCACTATCGCCTTTTTTAGAAAAGTATGTTTTGTATATTTTTACAGAAAAACTGGCAATGTTTGGTCCTGTAATCTGCTCTAAATGGTAAAGGTACATTTAAAAGCTCATTCTAATCTATAACACAAAACGACTACACCTATACATAAGGTTTTCACTTATAAATGTATATTGCGGTATAAAATTCTCAGTTAATTCATCATATCAATTTACACTTGTTAAAATGTTTGAACTATACCTTAGGGTGGACATGGCCATTTTTCTCGTATCAAAACAAGAAGGACTGAATTAGACTTGTAGTGCTATAGATTGTCTACAGAAAACATAACTTTACCTTAAGTAAGGCCGACAATGCCGATTAGCAACACAAGAGCAGAGTCATACTGATTCTTTCCTAATTACTTTACCCTCCACTACAAAAATGCCTGAATAACAATAGGTAGAAAATTATTATTTTTAGATAATAAGTGTTTGCAGGAAAATTCATAAAATCTTACCCTTACGACTGTAAATTGATATGACAAATTAAATGAGAATAAATCGGTTGGTTTTTCTTTTACAAAGAAAATCTATATTTATTCGTTTTAAGTTTAATGAAGAGCAAATATGTATGTGATTTCAGCTATTCAGTAGTTCTCACCTAATCAACTGAAAAAGGGAAACAAAATTCTGTTTACTTTTCAAACCACATATTCGATAACAGGTACTCAAGGTTTTCAATAAGACTATTCAAAATCTTATACCGCAGTATATGTTTATAAGTGAAGACGTTTTTTATAGGTGTAGTCGTTTTATGTTATAGATTAGAAGGAGCTTGTAAATGTACCTGTACCATTTAGAGCAGATTACAGGGCCAAACATTGCCAATTTTTCTGTAAACATATAAAAAACATACTTTTCTAAAAAAGGCGCAAGTGAATTTAACTGATCTTTTTATGTGGTTTGGTGTGTTTACATTTAAGACTAGAAATTACCCCAGTGATAACTCCGGGGAGCACCCCTTTGAAACCAAGAAAAACGGTTTTTATTGAAAAAAAGTAGTATATAAATTGTTTTTGTACCCTAATAAGCAAACCAAATTCATGTTGCTCATGCGTTTGTATACATATACTAGCCGTTGAATGTAAACTTTCAGTGAAATCGGTATATTGATATCTTATTTCTAAAAGGAGAAAATCCAGTTTAATGTTGAATTTTTAGTTGTTTTTAAAATACCTATAACTTCTATGCCATTTGAATTTTCTTTTGGATACTCGGTGGTATGAAAGCCCATCCTCAGACTAAAACAATAAAAAATAAAATTCTGAAAAATATTCATTTCTTCCATGTTTTTCCGCATACTAACGAAAACTATCTATCAAAACACAAGAAACCTAGTTTTGTGTAAGCAAAAAGGACACTTATACCAAAGCAATCTTAACAGGAAATGTTTCCTTGGTTTTTGAATTTTATCACGAATGTAATAAAAAAGATCCCATCAATTTATCTGTAAAATTGTGAAAATGGCAGATTTATGTCCGCCAAAAAGCGATTATTGACCACTGTGCAGCGTTCAGTCTACAATCCAATTGAACATGTCTGTGACCAAGTTAAGCGAAGAGTACGACAACGGAACTCATGCCCTCTACCCTTAAGGAACTGGAAAGAGCTGTTCTTGAAGAGTGGGACGATTTTCCTCAGGATTCAATTAAAACTCTTTGAATCAATGAAAGGCGTTTAAGAGATGTGATTCGTATCAGAGGTGGTCTGGCATTATCATCTATTAGCAGGAAGGATCCACCAAGGATCTAGGGGTTGATAAACAAGTTTCTAGATAACTGTAAAAAAGTATGTTTTCTTTTAATTTTTTTTCTCCAAGTTGGTCACTTTTATCTTCAATATTTTTCTTTAATCATTTCTGCATCTTTTATTATCTATGTACGATAAAATTTTGTATTAAAATCGCTTACTTTTTCACCAAAAATACTTTCCAAGGTCAAAATTTGCAAAAATTTGAAATATTCAAAAAAATAAGGGTGGTGCGTTAATTTTGTCCACCAGTGTATTATGGTACATATATTCTATTTTTTATTGGCGCGATCACAGGAAAAAAATGGTGCTGCCCTGTTTTGTCGAGAAAATAAAAACACATTTAAAACGCAAAATTTGGACGCTTATATATTTTCATGTACAGAAAACGAACTTTATTTTAAAATTCATATGCATACACAAATACCCCACCCCCCTACCACTAAATACGCCCTTGATAATTTCCTGAGTTAAGTTCGCCATAAAAGACACCATAAAAGTCTGGAAATGGCTTCAAAGCCATTTACGAAACTTAAAGAAAATTCATTGAACTTAACTACTTTCTGTCGAGGTTCTATTCGTAATTCTCAAAACTCAATCAATTCAAGTCAGATCTCCATAAAATAATCTAAAAAATGGGTGAACAGGAAGTATTGAATCTATCTAAAAAACAGTTGAGATTTCAGCTTATTCACTCCGTATATGTCTTAGGTAGGCCAGTTTTAGTATGAGTTTTCCATCTATGTTTTCATCCTCTACTCAGGAGTAATGATTATTTCCATTTTAGACTTAAGATGACTCCTGGGAAAGTCGATTTCACCTTATTATTTCGTTGCTACCACTTTCAAATTCAACTACCATCAACTACCATTACCTAACGGAGTACTTACCTAAAATAAGATAGAAAAGTTTTTGAAAATTTCTCATTTCGTAATCATAACACATATCTGTGAGAGAAGGAAACATGAATCTATGGTCAGAAAAACATGGAAGTCTGTTGGTAATTACAATCGGTACAAAATATTATTTTTTTATCTCTCATGAAAATCTTTCTTTCCCTATAAAAATAAATTATACCCTTTCGTTTTCCCTCAGCATAGAAAATTACTCTTTAGCTTATATTAAATCTTCCTTATTAGTCGCCCATATTTACTTGCCATCAATGACATTTCCGGAAATTGAGTTACATGTTGGGTAAAGCTTCTCTTATGTTAGTTCTGGGTGTGGCATATTTTGAGAGGTTATGTGACCGTAATATAAACGAATTTCCATCTCTCCCTTTTGAGTTAAAACTGCGCCGCATCCAAGCCAAGTCAATCTTCTCTCTCACCAGACCTGGGCATTATTTTAAATAAAAGTATTTTAAATACAAATGAAAATACTCAAATAAAAAAAAAGTATTTTCATTTTAATTCTAAAATACTAAAATAAAAAAAAAGTATTTTCATTTGTATTTTAAATAATAAAATAAAATAAATCTTAAGTAGGTTGTTTGAAGTTAAACAATTTTCGTAATAGTATAGTGTAGTCCTTTGCACTAGAGCTGTCACTCTTAAATATTGAGCAAGTTTATTTATTTCAGTTTGATGTTGCTGTTTTTTTTTGTGTTTTAATGGGGGGGGGGGGGGCGCAATTATTAAGATTGTACCGCTTCATCCGATTTCAACAAATTTTGTCACATTGGTGGTTTTTGATTATCTAAATAGACGTCTAATGAATTCATTTCACATAAATGGTTTTATGCATAGGTTTTGGGGTGGAGGGTTTAATATTAACTTTTGAACGCCATATCCGATTGTCACGAAATATGTACCAAAGATTGTTCATAAGTCAAATAACAAGGCCAATACCTCATCATTTTTATAAATAATAATAATTTTATAAATAAATAGGTTTTTTATGTGGGGGGGGGGGAGTTAATTGTAGACTTTTTACCGGTTTATTCGAAAGTGAAAAAATCGAAAATTATGTAAGAGCCATAAACGAAGGCATAAACAGGATCCCAATTTGGAGACAACACCAAAAGATCAAAAGAAAGCAAACTTAGTAAAAATGTGTATGACTGATACATTCAATAAAGTCCGTGATTATTTTTCCGGTTGAGGTTCATTCGAAATTGGAGAGGAAATTCAGGCAAGATTAGAGGTAAGAAATTCTAGCGATTAACGAAATTACTTAGCTCACGACTTCTTCCTTAAAACTTAAGAATTCGGGTTTACAAAAATATTATTCCTCCTGTGGTTCTTTAAGAATGTAAAACGTGCACGCTAACATTGAATGATGAGCAAATGAGGTGATGGCAGACAGATGAATAAAATCGAAGTGTGAAATTGCAAAACAGTGGTGAACGAATTCCATAGATATTAATGGCAGTGACTAATGGAAAACGTCCGAAAGAAGTAAGGGCTAAGAAGCAGTAGTTCGCGTTAGGGCTGATTTGCTGAAATTCGTATTACACGGAGGTCGTTGGATGGTGTATGGGTAGCGAATAGTCTAAGGGGTAGCCCAATTAGTTTAAATAGGTTCCGAATCAGATTGGTTCTGTAGAAAAAGAAATTTAATTTAACAATTTCAACAAAATGAAAGCCAAGATGATCTGAGTATCAGATACATTACACCAAGCAAAGACAACCCAAAAAAAATAAATAAAAACTGTCGATTTATTAATCAATTGCAATATTGAAAAAAAAAATGTATTTATTAATCAATCGCAATGCACTAGCTAATAGGTTTTAAAAGTATTTTGTATTTTCATTTTAATTTTTTTTATTTAAAATACAAAATACTTTTTTTATTTTGCATTTAAAATAATTTTATCGAAAAGTATTTTAAATGATTTGAGGTTAAAATGCATTTTATTCAAATTTATTTTAAATACTTGCTATTTAAAATAAAGTATTTTAAAATAAAAATTAAAATACTTTTTGCACAGCTGTGTCTCTCACTGATCCCTTTCTACCCGATATCCCATATTTTTGTGCAAATTAATACAGGGGTCGGATGGAGTATTCGTCCTAATAGTAATATCTGTTGACAATTCGTCATGTTTAACGTTCAAATATGAAATTAAATTATTTTTCTCGTTGTTGCCACTTCATACAATTTTTCAATAATTTTAATATTTTAATTTTGAAGAGTAAATATTGGCCCTGCTCGGGATTCCCGCATAAGTGAAGCCATCTAGGCCGCATCCAAGCAAAGTCATATTTTATCTTCCTTCATCGGGTTGGGCGCACATTCAGACGCCGAGCTGGGCAGCGCAGTTTTTGTAATCGTGTATTAGAAAGGATCAGCTAACATACAGAGGCAGCGCAGGGCAGCGCAGCTCCTTGCCTAATACACCTATTACAAAAACAGTGCTGTTCTCCGCCTCAATGTGGGCCTGGCCTTAGAGTTCTATGTCTACAATGTATCTATACAGAATGACCGTTAATCTCAGAAACTATCTAGTCTGATTTCATTTTGTTTAGATAGCCCATTTATGGTGGGTTGGTGGAACCTTGTGTCCAGGCGTTTGAAGCGTTGATCATGACAACTGATGATAATCGAATGATAGTGAGTTTGGGAACCGAAATTGTATAACTTGGTATTGACCGAAATGACAAATAAGGTACAAAAAAAAAGGTAATTTTTCCATTTAGACATTATGCTTAATAACTTAAGTATAATTAATGCTATTATAAACAGTAGCATTAAACTTAAATCAACGTATTAAGTGCTCGACATTCATACCAATTGAAGCATTTTGAACCGAAAAATATTTTGATATTATGCTTTTATCAAAATATTTTTAACTTACTTTTTGCTGATAAATATGCAAACATTGATAAACATGCACTACGAAGTATATGTCTGTGTATGTGTAATGAAATGTCTGATCCAAGATTGTGATGAGCCTGAGCGCTGTGGTGAAGCCGGAAGAGCAATGAGGATTGGCGAGGTAAAGGGGTCGACGATAGCTTTCACTGCTTGCGGCACGGCCGAACCCCATGCTCCAGTCCCCCAGCATCCCATCTTCTCTTCTCTCAATAAGAAATTATTCCAACTATATTCTTGTTCTTATCATTTCTTATTGCCTGAGAGTTGCCTCAACTTAGACAGAACATCTTGGCTTTTCCTTTTCTTTCCCTCGTAGCCATTTGATGTACGAGAACTCCTAAAGGTTTTTCTGACTTCCCTCGATGTATCCTTCCTATCTGTTATGCTTCCTTTCACATTCTTGGTACTCATTTCATTTGGGACTTAGACAAGAGTGTAATAAAAATAAAACATGATTAATGTATACTTATTCCTATTGAAGTTGTTAGCATGTTGAAATACTTATAACCGTTAAGTACAATAACGTAGATTTTCATTTCAACATTCTTTATTGAATGGGAATTTTAGAATTAATTAAAGCTTTCTAGCTACACCAATAATGTTGTTATGAAGAAAAGCAAATATTCATAATCAGTATCTGTCTGACTTTTCCCGTCGGAGCTTTTTGAATTATCGGAGTCATGAATCTAATCTGTTCAAACATGTAAGTTGATTGAAAACTCTTCTCTCCCTTGAATTTCTATATAAAAATCTACAGTGCTTGTGTTGTTGGTGGTCCGTAATCGTTGGCAGCTTTATATATGTTTAATTCCTTTGTTCTATTGGGGTAGTAATGCTGTGAGGTATTATGCATTTTCGTTGTTATAAGTTCTTTCATGTTTTTTTTCTTTTTTTCCTTCTACCTTGTCTTTTTGGCCACATGTGGTTTTTCTTAGGGCAGCTCAGAGGATATTTGAATGGCCAGAGTTTAATTCCCATGTTTCCGAGACTCGAACTCCAAATCTTCAGGTTATCCGGTTGCCATGTAGTAAATATGATTTTAATTTTAATTTTTTGTTTTTTTAGAGCGATTTACAACTCTCCATCGGATTCCCGCCCCTCAGTCGTATTTAAAAAAAATATAGTGCAACGTGAGCTTCGCCTTCATTAAGTTAACAAAATTTGTTTGTTTGATCTATCGCAACCAATTTTTTTAAATTCCCATTATCAATTCATGAAGGATTCAGAATATTTTAACTTTTAAAATTTCTGAATTGCATTCTAATTTAATTGTTTTCATTTAATCGGAGTAAAACTGAAAATCTTTATTTATCAAGATGTTTTTTATTTGGTTTTTGCATATATATATATTTTTTTTTGTTGAGTAGTAGCATAGGGAGGGAGTTCATACTGTAATACACGTGTGCGCCAAATCTTAAGTATTAGGGACTCTCATTATTAACCACTAACCGAAACCTCTTAAATTATATTACATTAGATTATATTTAGAACTAGATGAATGTATTAGTACAATATATTATTATTACAATGACACTTCATCAATACTTATTCTTTGTCACTAAGCCCAGATGTAGACTAAAATTGTTGGTGATGTACTGCTAATTTTAAAACCAATTCCTAATTAATAGCTACCCTAAACTTCTTGCTGTTTCCGAGATTCGGGACTCCGTCGTTTATTGTAAGTATACTGAGTGACCTTTTCCTTTGCCTTACTTGCCCTTTTAGTATCGACATTTTTTCTTCTGTTCACGTTCTTCAAAAAAGTTGCTACATGATGTGACGAGAAAGAGAGGTATATTGACTTTACCGTATAAGTTACTAATCCGCCTGGGAGGAACTAAGGTGAATCATTAATTACGGAAGTCTGGGGATCTGATTGCAATCATCTTGTAGTTAGCGGATCGTTTGTTATGTAGTCATCATTAGCCAACGGTTCTTAATGTTACTATTGGCGAAGTGGAGTGAGTCATGTCGTCCATTTGTCATAGATCAGGGTTGTATGTATCGTGTAAAAATTATCTGTATCTTTTATTACGATAATGATATTTGATAAACTTTTTACAATCATGTTTCTATATAGTGTTTCAACTAGTTGGATACAATTGATTTTTTAAAGTTAATTAGGATTTTTTCAACTGAATACTGATGATTACTACGATTAATCCTGAGTTTGAGTTTTCAGTTATACATACAGTGAGTCCCATTAATATTGGGACACCTTTGAAATCAACACAAAATTGGTTGAACACACTACAAACAGGCTATTTGATGTGATGAATTTTATTTAAATTAATGAGAACCAAAATATAAATATGTTTTTATGATAAATATAGCTTTAGCTTTATATATTTGGGAAAAAACAAAAAAGAAAACAAACGGTGGCTCACAGAAATATTGGAACACTTGGTGTTTGAGGGACATTGGGTCTAATCTTTTGTAAATCTGTTTGTTTATGAACTGTGTAACTAGCTCTAAGTCAGTTTAGTTATTGCTTTTGAGGTCAATGCATTATGGGGCGAAAAAATGAGAATACTACAATCGAACAAAGGAAAATAGTGATCTCCCTTCACCAAGATAAAAAGAGTGTACGGGAAATTAGCAGATTAGTTAAGTTAGGTAAAAGTACCGTGTGGAATATAATAAGAAGGTTTAAAAAACAAAAAAGAGTTGCTTCCATTCCACAAAAAGGACGTCCACAGCTTCTCAGTGACAGAGAAAAGCGTGAACCGAAAGTAAGTGCTCCGAAATTGAAATCTGAAATATTTCTAAGCTTCAAAAAAGAAGTATCTATTGAAACAATACGAAGAGTATTGAGAAAAGAATGTTTCCACAGAAGATTAGCACGCAAGAAGCCATTTGTAAGTAAGACGAATCAGGTAAAAAGAGTGAATTTCGCAGAAAAATATTTACAAGAAGATGAAAGTTATTGGAATGATGTTCTTTTTAGTGATGAATCTAAATTTAATCTTTTTGGAAGTGATGGAAGAATTATGGTGTGGAGGAAAGTGAATAAAGAACTTGAAAAGAAGAATTTGTGGCCCACAGTAAAATTTGGAGGAGGTGGAGTAATGGTGTGGGGTTGTATGGCAGCCTCAGGAGTAGGTGAGTTAGTATTTATTGACTCAATAATGGATAAAAAGTTGTACTGTGACATTTTAAAGAAAAAAATTAAAGAAAAGTTGGGCATATTACGTAGTTTTAAATTTTATCAGGATAATGACCCCAAACATGCGGCCCTCATTGTCCAAGAATGGTTACTTTACAATTGTCCGAAGGTTCTGAAAACTCCACCACAATCTCCAGACTTAAACCCTATAGAAAATTTGTGGCAGCATCTGGCTAATGAGGTGGGAAAACATCAGATTTCTAATAATGAACAGCTTAAACAAATATTATTAGAAGAATGGCGGAAGATTACCCCTCCACTAATGGACAATAAATTGGTCCAATCTATGCCAAATCGTTTAAGGTTTGTTCTACGACAAAAAGGACTGCCAACTAAATATTAATTTATATAAAATATATTAATTTATATGTATTTAATTAATAGACAAATACGCGTCCCAATATTTCTGTGAGTCATCACTTGTTTTCTTATTTGTTTTTATTTTTCAAAGATATAGCTTCAACTATATTTTTGCTAAAAAACTGTTTATATGTTGGGGCTTATTTATTAAAATGAAATTCACTGAGCAAACTGTTGTATTTATTGTTTTTTAAACCTATTTTGTGCTAATTTCAAAGGTGTCCCAATATTAATGGGACTCACTGTATATGTTCATGTGTTAGGTTAAGTTCAATAAAGGTGTGTTTGCATTACATTGATCCAAAAACGATAACAAAGAAAGCAAACATATTTTTGAACGTGCCGAATGTGGTTATTTTTTATTAATGTTTATTTATTTGTATTGGTTGGGTATTAAATTTTCCATCAGCAATAAGCTAATTTGTTGGCGTCTGGTACTGGTTTGATTAATAGATCTCTCGGCCACCCCCTTGGAAGCCGGAGTGATAGATAGGATGTAATGGATTCATAAGTGATATATCAGTGTTATCAGTTCTAGGGCTCAAGTATTTTAGTTGTTAGTCAGTCTGTCTTAGAAGTTTTTTAGTATTCTGTTCTAGCATTCGAGACTAGGAGAGGATGTCTAATTAGTTGTTTAATAAGTCGTCGTGGTCACATAGAAAGTTGCTTCCCATATTCTTCGCTATACTTGAAAAGAAAACAAGTCAAGAAACAATTTGGACTATTGTCCATTTGTACTCTAACAAACGTATCATTTACAAAGTACTCACTCACCCAAAGCTCTATGTCCATAAAGTTCCAGATGTATTACAGATGTACAGATCGATCCTGTGATAAAAATTTTGTAGTTCACTTATTAATCGGTTAATAGGAATAACAATCATCACCGGTTAATAATCATCTCAAGATTGACCCAAAATCTTAACCATGTAAACAGGGCTGTTTGGTCCTTTGTAAATGCCCCCGCCGCACAGTGCTTCGAGTGTATGGAGTTCTTGGACAAAAATATTTTAACTATGGAATAAATATAAATAAAGTTAATGCAAGAAAAAAAATTAAAACTTGATTTTTTGATTTTTGTTCATTGATCGAAGCACTGTGCGGCGGTCAAAAAAAAGGAGCAAAGTTTGTTTCCAAACTGTGTTCCAAAAAGTTAACACTGCAAATAGGCCTTAAAAATATCGACATATGATGTTATCATTAATTGCTGACTCGATTGTGATTTGTTAATACTATTGTCGATATTTGGATTATTTTCCAGATTGCTCTCTTAGATTAGCTATGGATAAATTTAAGATATATAGGATTCCGACAGGAATAATTTTTTTTTGTTATAAATTTGGTTACCTTCCTTTACAATAAAGTATCTGTCAAGTAAGAAATTAGTATTTATTAAATATTAAATGGGAGGAAGCAACATTTTGAGCTTGTAAAGCAATCCGTCATAATGCGAATGAGGTTGTTCAAAAATATCGATATGTAATATTTTTATTAATTGGTGATTTTATTGGGATATGTTAAGAGGACTTGCAATTTTTGGCTTTTTTTCGAGATTCCTAGTCAGATAACTGTATATATTAAATGTTCGTATATATTCGTTATCGCATTATTTAGAGGCACGTGGATATTTTTGAGAAAGAAAATTGTAGATTGTTGATGGGGGTAGTAAGCTGGTATCCCGGTTGTTGATAAAGTAAGTTCAGTACTGGATCTTGTGCAGGCCAAGGACCACTACTGTCTGGCTTGCAGTAATATAAGGCAAATAGGAATGAATAGTGGTTTAGTATATATCTATTCATGAGTTATGGGGATGTAAGTTTTCAGAATGAGTTATTATCCTTGAATAATATGTCCGACTTAGTAGATTGAATAGGGTTATAAATATTGTACATAAATTTATATTGTTGAAATCGTTTAAAAAAGTTATTATTTTTTAAAATTATATATATATATATATCTGTGATTTATGTCATGTGTTTTAATTCATGTAAACTTCAATACCATTGGAACGTTGGTTTATTCTGTTGTGATTTAAGCATCAATTATATAAGGACTAAAAAAAAAAAAAAAAAAAAAAAAAAAAAAATTCAGTCAAATATTTAGGCCATGCCATTGAGAAAAACAAAATTAGACCATATAAAGATAATTTAGTTGCTATTATGAACTTTGAGAGACCGCAGAATAAAAAAAAATGTAAGGCAATTTTTGGGCAAGATATATTTTTATTACAAATATATTGAGAATGCTGTACAAAAGCTTCAACCACTGTATAAATGTACAACAGAATTACATATATATACACCTTTTTTTTTTTATACCTACTACTCATTTGTAAAAATTAGGTGACTTGTATGGTGCCCAATTTTTTCGTGCAATAATAAAATATATTTTTGTAATAACATTTTGCGTACGCATTTATAATTGATCTTGTTTGCCGGCCGAATAATTCTTTTATGATATTACTTAGCGATCGAGCAGTACTACAATATGAAAGAAGTAAAAATAAAATGTTTTATGGAGAATAAATACATTTTATTCCTAGTCTATCGCAATAGTTGATTTTTATAAATTAATCAAGAACTTGCTCTAGAGTTTAATCGAAACGACTCTTCCTACTCGTAACAATTGGAATGTTAAAATATGAAATAAATAAAAAGAATATGTATTGTGGATAATAAAGCATTCCCTTTTTGTGGTGGATCACGATGGGTAATTTTTATAAATAATGTTCCAAAGCATGTGGACCTTATTCAATAGCCTACTACTTAGCTAATAGTTGTCCGATTTCCATAATATTTTTACTCTGTACTAGAAATTAGGGAAAATTTCAAGTTATATTTTTCATGAACAACTCATAAATTTGATATAGATTCCGAATTAAGCGCGAACTACTCCTAAGAAGAAAAAAAAAACTTCGAGAAATAATTTATGAAACTATAATTTCTTTTAAATTCAATTTATCCATATGATAAATTTAAAATGGTTATTATAGTTGAATGAAAAGAGAAGCTTCGAAGTTCTATATCTCTGGTTCTTTTCTGGTTTTCATTTGATTTACTTCTGTATACTAGGCTTTTGTTTCTAAATAATTTTATGAGCTAAATTCATTGTTGTTTTTAAAATCTCTCCGTTTCTGTAAAATAATTCTAGTTATTGATTCAACCAATCAGTTTTAAAAAACTTATAAAAAAATTATAATAAAATTTATCGATAATTTTACTAGCATATGGTTAGTCTTTTTTTAAATTATTTGAGTACAGGATTTTATTTAAAAAATAATTTGTAGTCTCCAAACTCTTAATTCGTTTTAACTCATCGTATTGATTGACATATGTTGGTACAGACAAAATCTCATTAGAAGAAATGTGATGCACCAAATGAACAAAAGCAACATAAAAAATAATAAATCAGCTGATAATAGGTACCGATGATTAAGCTAGCAATGATCCTCCTTTTTTTTATCAAAATTAATCCCCCCCCAAATGAAAACGACTAAATTAAAAGTCCTAAAAGTGCCCTTCCTTAGCAAAAGAAGAATATAACCTAGCAGATCGGGTATTTGGTCCTAATTAGTTACCTGTAATTGTGTGGTGCCCCTTTTAAATTGTTTCAAATACTATAGTGCAATGTTCGCCCTTCCGTTTTCATTTTTTAAACAGACTTTTAGTCCTTGCTAACTTCTTCGTACCTCGTATTTATTTTTTCGTTAACCTGATCTTTCAACAAATTCCCTTTAAATATTCCTATTTTAAGTTGGAACTGTCGAATTCTTGTTGACTCCGACTTACTCAAATCTTTTTTAATGACGGGTTTGCGCTCAGATAGAAATATTTTAGCTTTTAATTACTACCTATTCCAAAATACTAAGTCGCTGATAATAAGAATTTTTAATAGACATTAACTAGGAAAATATTTCGGTGATATTATCTGAATCCTAATCATTCAGCTTGACGCATTCCCTAAAATTATAGGGTAGAACTTGTGCCTAATTGCCGCCTGGAACCAATGCGGATGGGGCTAAATGAAAAAACTGATGACTTCCCGTCCCAAACGATAGATATGTTATCGGTTAAATTGAGATCATCGGCGCGCAGTAATATTTTTGTAATTTTTGTGTTGGCTTAAATCGTATTCCTTCAGGTCGCCTTTCAGTTACTGGAGAAGGTTATTATTTACATAAGAAATTAGCAAAATCATTAATAAAATGTTGAATTTATATTTCAAAGCAAATTATAGGAAGCAATAATAATTAATTCAATACACGATCCAAAGCGTAAACGGGAAAATTCTGTTAGAATCAATTTCCTGGTTTAATATTTTGGTGAAATAAAGTGGAAGGAGTGATTTAGGCCCGGACTGTAATTGTTAGCATTGTTGTCAATATCGAACAGGAACTTAAAAAAAATTCGTGTACGCCTGTAACAATTGACGGCAACCCAGTTCCTTCAAAAACCCACCTGCATCATATGTACTAAATTTAAAAAACAAGAACTCACAAGACGGTGAAAATAGGTACCGAACATTTTCCTCTTCAGCACTAGTCCACTCATCCTTTCTCTTTCCTTATCCCAGTAACCTCATGTCTAAGATCATCCTACAAAAGACAGAACGAAAACATTTACGAATCTACTAAGTATCACGAAGCAAACGGAACACATTCAAAATCCATATTCTTGTTGCGTTATTACGCAAATGCAAATTTAGAATGGAAATATAATACTGATGGAATTTGTTAATAATATGGCCTTCCCATATTTTTTGTTTTCTAGTGAAGCTAAATGTTATTATGTATTAGGAAAGATACTAAATTGTGATATGACCCGCTGAGAGTCGTGCCATTTCCACTGGGAAAGCTGTAGGGCGCTAAACAGCAATAGAAAGCTAACGCCTCTGAGGCAGGAACGGGTTTGGGTCTCAAGCATATTCATGACTGTGAATTATGACTGAGATTATAATTTCCATCGATTCCTCGGTTGGGATATGGGAATGGCGGGCACACCCATGCCCATTCCCTTATCCCCAATTTACGACGGCCCCAAGCGGTGGAAGTGGACAGCTGAAGCAGGTGAGGCACAGCTCAAGTTAATTGAGTAGAAGATGGCTATCTGTAGCTAACGGTACTCCGCGGTATCTCATAAAGTACCGGCTTCTATAGTCCATGGTTATGAACTTTGATAAAATTTAAAAAGTACATACTCGGCCTAAATGTGGAACCTCGTAAATTGACAAAATTATGAAAAAAATCTCGTTCGATCTAGTAGGACCGTTTGCAAGACAAAAATCAAAAGTATAAAAGTACTATAAGAAGTGATATACGCGGTTCTACTAGATCAAATAGAATTTTTCTTCTTCATTTTATTCAATGAAATATCATTATAAAAAAAAAATTTCTTACGAGTTATCACGTTAAGGTTAGCGTCATGTTACAGCTTAATCGAGATTATTGTTTAAACTATTGTTTGATTTTTTTATATAGGTACTAATATTTTTGGTTGGTTATTATATGAAGGCATAAAACCAGCCGGTCATCTATGCGTTTGTTTAGCTTATTTATAAAGGTTTATTTTATTCTTTTTTTTAATCATTAATACTGAAGCTACTTATACCTAATATTTTTTAATTTTGTTTAATTGTTTTAATTGTTTCCACGAAATGTTTCTTTTCTATTTCCCAGTCTGCATTAAACAATTATACATATACTTTTTCTTTTACATTTATCAATTCTCTCGTTTTTCCTTTGTTTTCTTATATTTCTGTTTGTTAATTCGTTTTTTTTTTTTTTTCTCTTTTTTTATATCATGTCAAGTGAGCATATTTCCTTATTACGCTAGTAGATAGTAAATTTAATAAAAATGTCATAAGTTATCATATCTAAATAAATAAATTTCCCAGTCTATTATTTGGAGTTAACTGCCCCTGTTTTGTCGGGAATGGTATGGACTTCACATACCCTGCATTTCAGTACCGGCAGTAGCGGCTAGGTACCACCACCTAGCGTCCAATTAGTACTACGACCCGCTGTTTAACCTTTACAACTGGGTCGCTTCCCCCGCCGTAGCTGAGGTCTCTCTTATTCTAAAATGGCTGCCGTTTTTCTATTTAAAACTATTAAGGCAATTTCAAATTTTTGTAACTAACCAATTTAACTTAAAATATTTTTGTAAAAACAAGAAGAAGATATGACTTATGATTTCGAAAACATATAAGTTAAAGCTGAAGTAAATTTATAACTAGCATAAAATTCCATGAACGAAATTAATGAATGCAATAATCAATTACAGTTATAAAAAAAAATATTAATCTCGTTTCTAGGTACTCTATATTCATTTAGAAATTACTCTACCTTATAATTGTTCTTTTGACATTTCAAAGATTTGATACAAATTGATATTTCTCTTATCGGTTGTTATATTATTACTATCTAGACGGGACGGAGACCTGAATTCAAGTCGGATAACAATTATGTAATATCTGCATGTAAGTGTTATCTTATATTAACTTTTATCACACACCCAAAAATTTATCCAAATTTCAGCTAGTTAACTCGTTTAATAGTTTCATCTCAGATAGGTACTAGTTAATCCTTTCTTATAACATCAAGTGATCCCTAAGGACTGGTCTTTATTATAGTCCTAATTTAAAAAATAAATAAGACAATCGTGAATGTCAGAACAATCGAGACGCATCTCTACTCAGTGTCCCTTATAAATCATATTCAAAGGTGCTCGAAAAGCGGCTGGTGGAAGAGCAAAATGGTTTCCGACTAAACATTAACACACGAGACCTGATATTCACGATGAGGCAAATATCGGAGCAGGTAATTTCAAAGAAAAGGAAACCTTCGCTTGCTTTATAGAACAAAACAAAGCTTTCGACATGGTGCAGGAAGAAGTAATCGGAAGGGCTCCAGAAAAATATGGAGTTCAGGCAGATAAATTGTATATAAATTTGGCAGATAAATGTCGTCAGGTTGAACATTACATATCGAGTAAATTCCTAACTGTCTAAGGGATCAAATGCGGATGCATCCTAAGTCCCCTCCTGTTCATTATGTTGCTGGAAATATGCCTTCCATGAGCTAAACAGATAATCAGGCCATACCATCTCCCACATAGAAAACGTACACGGTGCTTGCGTTCGACGACAACATGGTAGTATCGAACGACTGTCGTAATCTACAGTTAACCTGAAGTTCCTGCAAAATTTACTTAAGACCGTACCTATGAAAATACAACTGGTTTCCGAAGGGAGCTCACTAAACCGTATGGTTAGGTCGATGGAGACATCAAGAAGAGGATCAAGGGGGCTGGAAGATGCTTCCAGGTTTCTAAATAATTGCCTCCAAGTTTCTTGAATAAAAAGAAACTATACTTAAAAATTTAACAATCTCAGTACAAACATGGACCTGAGGCTTTCAGAGGAAAACATCTAAGAGATCCAACTCAGGTGGTGTGGACACGTATTACATTTGGCCGAAGACGGAATTGCCAGGACTACTCACGATGGCTAAAGGGAAGACCTGCAACGAAAGAGTTAAAGAAGCATTGAACAGCTGCGAAATGGACTGGTGGAGCCAAAGACAGCTGGAGAGGGATACTTAAGTCAGGCTCTATAAGCAGGTGCCTCACCCTGCTATTCGTAGTAAGTATAAAATCTGGAATTCCCGCAAATGGTTTTTACCCATTGAAATAAATATTTTTTTAAGGTCATATAAATATTATTGAGTTAATTAATAATACCCATAAAAGCATGGTCACAACCAGTTCGCTACATTTCCCAAGGAACATGGAAACGTTAACATTTGTTTCATATTCTCTGATTATCTTATTCTTATTAGTGATTTGGCGTCATTCTTTTATTCTTTTTAAACATGACATTATCTATGCTTCTTTGAGCTTGTTGTGTTATATTAGATGCTAATTAGTTGATTTTGGTACATATCGAAGTCACGTATTTGAATGCGCTTTTAACACATTCCTCGCCGATTTTTATCAAAATAAATAAAGCATGACTGAGATAACAAAACCACCTGACGAGAAAGATTTCTTTGTGTCTTTGGAAAAACTAAACCTAATTCATTCGTCGTAAATTGGTATTTTTTAAAAACCTTCTTCGATTAAATAATATAGGTTTCTCTAAAAATAAATCAATAGATACATGCATATGTATATATAAGCGTATATTTACAGAGAGGAAAAGAGAAATATAGAGATTTACTATTATTTTCCTTTTACATCATTAAAAATCTCGATTCGATTTCGTATTCTATATCAGAATAATTATCAATAACTGCTGATTATTAATAGGAATTTATCTTATTCTTATCAGCATTAATATTTAAAAAAAAATACGATTCCGTTGATGTGGCAACATTTTCAATTAACATTTCCAAGAATAGTGGTTTCAATAACGAAAATTTTTATTTGGACTGGATAATATTATTGCACAATAGCAAATTGATTAGTAACGTTTTAAAAAACAATATGATTAGGAAAGGAAACAATACGAAAAGGAAAAGATAGAATTTACTATCATCGTCTTAATATTTTATTTTAGGTTTTTCTTTAAAAATTTTTAAAGATTTTTCTTTTACAAAGTATGATATTTATCATAAATACTCCTCGCGTGTTTTTTTGTAGGAACACAATTTGTGATTATTACGAGATATATTTTTGTAGTCAATTAATATTTCTGATTTAACGCTGATAAAAAAAAAAAAAAAAATCCTTCTATTTAACGTTTGTTTTTTATTATCAAACTCTTACCTCATTATTGAATAATTTTCGGATTTGAATTTAACGTGGGAAAACCTTTAAATTGTTTTTAAAAATAACTAACACGTGAAAAAAAGATTTACTGTATGATTTATGAATATTTAGGTTATTAAGTAATGGGAAAGTGATTTTGTTATGCTTATTTCCACATTAAATATCACTCACTGTATTGTGATTTCATGTGATTTATTAATGATGTGTCGAAATGATGTGGGTTGGGCACAAATGATAATCTGATGTCCTAATACCAATGCCAATTCTTCGCCGTTTTATTTATTTTAAATTTGAGAACCTTAGCTTATCTAATATAATTATGATTTTTAATGTTTGAGGGAATGGCTTGGATAATTAACCTAAATTTTTAGCGCCAATTTCATACATAACTGCGTATTATTATATTTTTCTAATTTATTTTAAGCTTTCGACACGAGTACGATTCACATGTGAGATGTTATAAAAAATGTAATGTTATAAAAAAGAAAAAAAAAAATCCATTTTCTTTTGATAAAATAAAATAGAAAACATTTTCTCCAGAAACAGTATGTTCGATTCACTAGTATTTTTGGTCTAAATTATCTAAATCTAATTCTTTCGAATACATATTATAAAGGGATCGATCAGGGAATATGCAACAAAAATTTCATTTATGAATATAATTATAAAGTGAATAAACTCTTTATAGTTTCTGCAATGTCCGATTTAAATAGAAATTGCAAAAATGAGCAAAAACTTTCTATGGAATCATATCCCAATTTCTAAAAGTATCTATCTAAATATTAACACGGAATTCGCCTTGTTACAATCCCGTAACCGTCGTCAAAATATTGAAACATACCACGTTTTTCGTTGTTTTTATTCAAGCCATTCAAAGCGCACTTTCGAAAGAAAATAGGATTCTTCAGGTCTCAGTGAAATTCTTTTTCGTTGGGAACATCATTTATCAGAATCCTTCGCTCCTGAAAGAGGGATTTGTACTAAGGTATTATATCCAGTGTATTGACTTTTATGATATGTGCGAGTCGTTTCATATATCTGTATTGATTGGTGCCTATCAAATTTAACTTTATTCTCTCATGCATGTCTATTGTACTAGAATAGCATGGTGCGTCTTGTGATTTGGTCATTTGGAGGAACGATTATGGAGCTGAATAAATTTTATCAATTCTGTTCAAAACTTTAGCTTACATGTGCTCAAAATTGTTTTCGTTGCTACTCATAAATGATATTTCGAAAAAGGGTCGTTAATTAGTCCCTAAATTGTTACGATTTTTTTTTTCAAGTTTTTATTGCATATAAAAGAATTAATGGCAAAATATACCCCCACATAGTTTCTTTTTAATAGCAGTAAAGTAAATTTACTGAGGAAAATAGAAAAAATAAAAATTAAATAAAGCTATAATTTTTTTAGTGAAATTTTGTTGATAGTAAAGGGATTAAAATAATAAAAGAAAGTAGAGGTACGTTTTACGGGCCTAATGCAAAAGTTAAAGTACTATCTAGTGAAAAGAATGCTAGTTGAATAAAGACAATTTCGGGCTGAAACTCTTGAATATTTATCATCCCAGAAGAATTTTTAAAACAATATAGTTAAAAATTTTGTACTTCCTATCGATTTTTGGTTCATGAACCCAATTCACTTTTCCTTGAGTTTATCCATGACCTTCCATTTCGGATCTTCTTCCTTCTTCTGTTTCCACCGCAAAGATAGCGGACGAGGAGGAAGTAAGAATCCCCTCCAGAGCGAAGAGCGGGCGAGGTCCACACTACAGGCCAGGGAACAGTTAGACCAGCCCGTGCTTCAGAGCATCGACCCCGCGTGCGTTACCGCCCGTTCGCATATCATTAGCTCCTCCTCAGGACCTCTTGGTAAAGCTCTAGCTCTGAGCTAGGGAGGGAGTAGTTTAAAATAAATGCCTGTGCTGGCGTCATTTTGTTATGTTATATGTAGAGGTAGATTGCTGATGTGAGTATGATTGTTGTTCAACTTGATCCGGAAGTCGGTACAAAAAAATAAAATAAAAATAAATAAAAAATAATGGAGAGATAGATCTTGGCTATATATTAACTGATTATGTTTTGACCTATATATCAGACCTAAAGGAAGTTGGAAGAAAGGAACTAAGTATATCAATAGTGGGGTTTAAGAGGACTGAAAGTAAAGGGTGATGTTTATATGTATTGGCAGTTAAAATGCCCGTCTCCTGTCCCCCATGACGTTCAAAAGTTGGAAACGGAATTAAATAGTGTTTTTCCCCTATTGTCATGGGTAAACACCGAGTTACTTAATATTTAGTTTTGGATTGGTAACTTTTTTTAAGTTCTCAGAATTTGTTGAAGTGAATTCTATGAAACAAGAAACTCTTTTTCAGTTAAAAAGTCAAAAACAAAGCAATCAAATGTGTGTCATTTATACTATAATAACGGACTAAGATAAATCAACGTAATAGTGTTTCTTTAATATGTCATTCTTTATTATTTTACAATTCCTTCGTTTTTACCTGTAAATGAACGTAACGTAAATGAATATTCTAGTAAAACTGAAAGGGCGAAACAGTGGTATTATTTATAGTTCATCGTCATGAATTTCTTTAAAGTTTAAAAATAATTAACGCAACTTGTCAAGGTTTTTACTTTTTTAAGCTTAATTTAAAAAGAAAATGAATTTGCTAAGTAACAATTTTATAATACAATTAAAATTTTTTAATATTGTCCAAGTTACTTTAAATGGTATGAAATTGAGATTTGAAGATAGACTAGGAATCAAATAGCTTAATAGCAGATTATGGTTAAGTTCAAAAATTGTAAACTTCGAAGCGACGAAATGAAAATATTAGGAGTTGTAAGCAAAACTGCTTGTGTATACAAAAAAACTAATTTAGTTTTAAAGGAATATCATGAGCATCAAAAACATTACAGCCAAAAACGTCGGTTACGATCTTGTCGAACTGAGGTAGATATTTGTTGATTGTCGACTTCACACGTCTCCTTGTAGCATTTTAAATTTTTTTTTGCTTCTTCTATTCTCGAAAAATGAACTATACTTGAAGTTAAGGATATTTAACATGTTTTGGAACATTATTTTACAAATAACATTTTGACTGAACAACGAACGCCCGTCAACCGCCTCGATTTCCCCGTTGCAACGAAAGGTCAAGCCAGAAAGTAGAAAATGTGCTCTCAGAACTCTCAGCATAAAGGCCTTAGCTGATGTGATGAGAGTTCTCTTGTTTGATATTTAATGGATCCCGTTTTGGTTTTAATTGAAGTTCAAATTTACCAGCATTATATTCTGAAAATTCATTCTTTATCTTATAAGAATGAAATATATTTCGTACTATTTTATTATTTCTGTTGCACGGAGTTGAAAAAACTTGCAAACATTTGATAAACCGAACAATGCTGTGATTACAGAAATCCAGTAAGTTGTGTTGGTAGTTGTCATGATCGGTTTTAATAATTATGCAACTTATCTGTTCTGTTACTTAATAAAACCTCACTTATGATTACTGTAACTAGTTTTGCATCTTATAACGTGTCAATGAGTGTGAAACACATCCTTCTTGAATATTCAGAACTTTCATTACCATGTCCGTCCCGTTTGAATGGCTTGCAAATTTTACCGTATAGCTTGGAAGCAGTAAACAAATTCATGAAAAGCCTTTAAGATATCTTGGAGTTATATTATCCTTACGACTTTGTAAATCCTTTGTAAAAAAATCCCTGGGCACTGTCTTCTCGACATCTATAAGTATACTTTTTAACCAATCGTTTTAATTTTGTTTTATGAAATCATCAATTACATACCAATTTCTTGTTAGTGAGGCTGAGAATAGCTTTTCTGTACGCTGACAAGCTACCGACCTTCATCTGCTCTAGATTTATTTTTCTGAGTTTTTGTCCTTTTGTATCTGAAAAAAATTCCTGGAACATTCAATAAAATATGAAAATAAAATTCGTTGATCCCATGAAGAAAGGTAGGGTGAGATCCAATAGAATATTGTAGATCCTCGACTCCTAGTGAACTCTGAAAAGGAGGTTGCATTCAGGAAACCAGAAGAGAAAGTCAACTCTTCTGCGGACTTGGCCCTTAAATCCTACGAGAAAGGAGAAGAGATTAATCGCTAGTCTCTTCTCGAGTTATTTTCGCCTTCAACCATCAACTTGAACTATGGATCCTGTTTTCTTTTAAATTTGTGTAGAAAGTTTATATTATTTGATTTGCCAACATGTAGCTGTTTTAATATCTGTGCTTGTAGCGTAAAGTTTGTTGAGTCCAAAATGTAAAGTTTGAGAAAAATACGATTGAATTATTTGGGCATTTGTAAAATCAGATCTATACATATATGTATTTAGCTCTCAACACAGTTAGCAAAGATATTAATTTTTTAAATTTATTAATCAAGGCCTCGTCAGAAATGTGTTAAAAACTCTGCAAAGTTATTTACAAACAAATAAAAAAAATATTTTGTTGTTTGGACTTAACAAACTTTATGATTTAAGCAGTTATTATATTTTTGCCAAAAAAAAAAAAATAATAAATAAATAAAAACTTCTTTATTAATGTTTTCACGCTAACAGTTTACAAACCAAAACTGTTATCGAAAAGAAGAATGTTAGCATCCGATTCAAACTGAACTTTCGTTTAGGGCAAAATCTCTGGGTTTATGATTTGGATTATTTTAACACGTTAGGTGCGGCGGCGTATTTTAGGGGTATCCTGAATTGAACGGTATCGGTCCCCGGGGTCCGACTGCTGGGATGAGCCACAGACGATATCGGGCGTCGAGGTCCGATGGGAATGCTTTGACGAAAGCGTTATCTTTTGATTAAAAGGGAATTAAATGAGCGTCTCAAAGGCATTACCTCTTGGTAAGGATTGGAACTGGACATAATAGGCGTAGGACAGGCCGATACAGGATTTACGCCATTCTTTATCGAAAATCGGACCTCGGAGTCCGATTCTAAAAAACAACAGAATTTCAGCTGTTAGCAACATTTTCTGTACTAAAATGCAATAATCTCATTGAAAATCGACTAAATTGACTGTTTGAAGTGTTCGGACTTTCGGACATTTTAATGTAAAATCGGCTGTTAAGACGGGAATATAAGACATCGGACTCCGGGAACCGATGCCGCACCTAACGTGTTAAGTAGGCTAATTAAATTCTGAACTATGCTAGAAGTGAGTGAACACCTTCTTCCAATTATAAAGTGGATCGTTATGATATCTATTCCATGCTTTCCCAATTTTACGATTTTTTAAATATATGTTTTTATTCTTTAAAGTTTCGTTATCAATGAGTTGATCACGTATGTATCCCGTCTATTTAAAGACTGCTACTGGTTTTCCCCAAGTTAGTCGTTAAAAAAAAAAGAAATTAACATGTACAGCAGAAGTTGAGTTTTTGTTCAAGAAATATATCCTTTTAATTGGGAAATGAAACATGCATAAAACAGAAATTGATGCGCAATTTTGTAGCTTTTGGGCGCCAAATTCAAGAAACAAAATAAAAGTTTATTAAGTTTCTAAAACAGATCCTGTTATGCTGTTAAAGGTTTGTTAATAAACTACGTTGTTGAACTAATGAAGGCTCTAAATATTAATGCTAAAAAATACATTTTTTATTGCATCCATATAATATAAAATCACTAGGTTGTCTGAGTTCCTTTCTTCTCCAAACAACGTCGTGTATCGTAATATACGACTGTTATAAGTCTTTGGATCTCTTTTTATGGAACGCCTAAGAACATTTGTAGTCAAATCTACTTTTCTGAATGACTCAGCTTCATCAACAACGATTATTTCTCATTGTTGGTTTTCCTCCTTGCGGTTGTTTTGCTTCCTCATGCATGCCTTATGATAAGTTATAAACCTCGCCTATCGATTTCTAAAATTTCCATTTTGTTTACATTCTCATCATTTCTCCCAAGGTCATATTCCATTGGCTCCTGTTTTTTTTTTTTTTTTTTTTACCTTTTTTACAAGTTATTTTTTTAAAGATATATAACTCTTGAAACTTTTTCTTAATGTAAATGTTTGTTAGCTGTTTATTTAACTATTATTGTGTTTTTGCAGAGATGACGGTGACGGTCGGGGGGGTGCCCCTGGAGGAACCGCTGCCGGACACCGCTGCCCTGGTCCACGCTCACCCCCAGTTCCGGGAGTCGGCGGCCAGGCTGACCACCCAGCAGCCCAAGGTGGTGGGCCCCGTAGGCCTCCTCTACGTGCAGCAGAGGGAGATGGCAGTCACTGTACCCCATGACAGTAAGTGGTAGTGATAGTAATGTGTACGATAGACAGTTTGTTGTTGTTGAACTTGTGTATGGATATTTAAGATGGGAATCAGTAGTGTCACATCTTAAGGTGCCTTTACACTCTACGAACTTCACCCTCGAGCATGTTTTCCCCCCAAACCGTGCCGTACCACGAACAGCCATTTATACATGACGTGGTGACGTTAAGCGAACAAATATGGCCGACGCACCTAACGCTAGCTTCTGATGAAAAAAATTCTCCATCATCAATATATTTTATTCAGTTTTTTAAAATTTGATCCTTTATTAATCTCACACTATTTTTACAATAGGTGGTTCAACGTTTCGGCACTAAGCCATTTTCAAGAAGAAGACCTAAAATTTAGGTCTTCTTCTTGAAAATGGCTTAGCGCCGAAACGTTGAACAGACTATTGTAAAAATAGGGTGAGATTAATAAAGGATCAAAATTTAAAAAACTGAACTACTATATGCTTAGCCTCAAGACTAATATAGAATTATTATAATATATTTTATATTATCTGAAAAGTAAAAAACTAGGAGACGTATTACAACGGCGCACTAGTATCACAAACAAATCCTTTCACTTGGGAATAGCCCAAATCAAAAGTGACACTAGCGCTACCCCCGAACATAGTCAAACAGATGAAGCACCTAGAACACCCGAACAGTCGACGTGAAGGCTGTTTGAGGGTGAAGTTCGTAGAGTGTAAAGGAACCTTTAGTCTTGTAGGAAAAACAAAAAGAAATCGATGGCTGCATAAACATATTCAGTCAACTGTCGATAAGTCGATCTTCGAAGGACCTTGAAAAACAGTTCGACATTCGTTTTATCGCGTTTTTCATTAGACTTATCTACATTTGAATGAGGAAAACATAACGTTTGATGATAATCATGCGTATTTTTCAAAATGAATAATACCAAGAAACAGTTAGTTAAATACGTAACTACTTAGTATAAACCTACCTATGCGCACGTATCTTTTAATTTTTTCTGCTGTTTCAGACGATTGAAAATGTGTGCGCGGAATTCCAAAATTCACTGCCAATAACTTCTTTCTCTTTCATTAACTTCGCGAATAAATTTTAGCTTAACACTGCTAATTAATTCATTTTCATACAGACTTATTTTTATCCAAAACCAGAACCAACTGGTTACTGGTTTAAAAAGGAAAATGTTAATTAATTGACAGGACATCTAATTTACAATGAAATTTTCTGAAGGTGGCAATTGGGATTCGAATATTAGAGTTGATATCTTCTAGAAAATGGAAGTACTCGAAATCCCCTCCCATGGTCAATATTTTAGTTCCACTTATTAACAAACTTTTCCACGTTTTTATCCTAAGATGACTTATTGGGATGAAATTTAGGAGTTTTCACTCGGGGCCTCAGATTCTGTTCGACTTATTGAAGTTCAGCACATCGAGAGTTGACTGTTAATGGTACCAGGGCGGTTTTGGTTCGATTCTTAATAATAATAATAGATGGATCTAGTGGGTGAAGGTGATAGTGATATTTTTATAAGTTCTTAGAAAACTGAATCGATTCATTCTCTATTAAATTCAAGACAGGCGTATATTGTCATCGGAATTTTCTATCAATTAACTTTTAACCTTTAACATTTACTTTTTACGAATAGACGAAACAAAAATAGTGGAAATATATCTGTACACCGGAGGTAAAAAATACCATGTTCATATTTTTATTAAAGTATTATTAACATTAAAAAAATACTATGGGCTATGCACTGATGAATATTTTTTTAAATTTGTTTCATTATTTATCAAATCATACATCCGTCAAGCAATCTGAACTCATCAAAACATTCCTTTTGATCGCCTCCTCAGCGAAATATTCTTTAAGTCTACGATTCTTTGCCGGTTGTATGTGATCATGGAACCTCTTATTATTGTTATTAATATATTGCTTCTGTTTAGCGCGTTGTGGAACCTATTATTAGCGATGAGTCGATGACATATCTTAGCGGCGACCTTTAAATAATAACGGGTTCTCCTATAACGAGTTAAAAGTGATTTAAAGAAGAGAGAATTGCTCAACCAATTGCCATTCTCCTCCGGAACGAAGGACCACTTTAAAGCGATCCCTACCTCTCTAAATGACCACTTAGCGCTCAATGTAGGTATTATTAGTCATCGCTACTCAGGACACGGTTCCTGTATCCCATTCAGTATGGGAACTGTTTTTTGATTAATGTTCACCGCTATGTCCTGCGAAGATTAGAAAAAATACATTAAGAAGGATATGATATATTTCTAGTCGCCTCGCTATATAATGAAGATGTGCCAGTGCGGTATTTTACACGATAAAGTCATTCGTTAAACTGAGAACTCTTATGGCTATTTTGATAGTAATGTTCAGCATTTGTACGCCAAATAGTATGGCAATATTTTTTTTTTCCTGTTTTTTCTACGTTGACTAGATGTTAAACTAAAAGTCAACCTTATCATTACTACATATAGCGTATTAATAATCTATTTTTGGCCAAATTCGTTGTTATAGATTGTTTGTTTGTTTAACGTCCATTTATACTAGTAAGGCTAATCGGAAGAATGTTATAGAATTGAAATAACTAAAAAAAAAAGAAAAAAAAAGGTGGAAAAATGGCTTTTCTTGTGAGACTGCAGGGATTTTTTTACTTTCCTATATATGAAAGTATAATGACTTACCTATATATGAAATATATAGTAAGTGGAAGTATTGCGATCGTGAAAAATTTCGACTTCCGGTTTTCAACGGAAATACACGTTTTGGGGTCCCCTGAGTCGAAATAACCAAGTCACGCGAAATGGTCTGTGTGTGTGTGTGAACAGACTAGCTCAAAAACCATAAACCGTGCGAACCTGAAATTGGATATTTAGTGTGACATCAAAAATTTCATCAAAATTGCAGCCCACTTATCATAAATTATACTTCAGAGGAAGATTTTAAATATTTTGGAATCATTTTACAAGTGATTCGATTAGCTTCAGAACCAACTCGATCCTAATTTTTTTAATTTTAGAGGAGCAAAATATTTTTATGAGAGAATTTTTTTTTTTTCCACCTGACTTGCCAATCGGTTTTGAGAAACTACTGTTATTTGTAGTTGAAACTACTTTCACTACCTTCATTGACAAGTTTAGATTTCTGGGAATTCAAATTTACACAATGGATGGAGCTGGTTTTGAAGCAAACTTGGTACATAATCCAGTTTTTTTTTATGAGTGTATTTAGAGGCATCATACACACATTACATGAATCAATTATTCGAAAGAATAAAGGACATCCAAAACATTCAGGAGCGTTCCCCCTCCTCTGGTTAAAACCCCTATATGTGTGTAAGGAAATAATAATCGGTTTAACAACTCGCCGGTTATTTTCAATAACCTTTCTGTTAAAACCGTTCGGTGAGTATATAAGAAAATAATGAACGGTTTAAACATTAACCGGTTATTTTCAATAACCTTCCGGCCATGGCATAGGGGTTAGTAAGAGCAGGTTTTGCAACCGGCGCATCAATTTGAACGTAATTTTCACAGTGAAGGATTCCAGAATTCCATAAATGGGGCTGATTTTTAAATACATACTTTAGGCAAATTTAAAATATTATTTATTGTTAATAACTATGAATGAACTATTTAATAATTGTTTTTATCTTTTTGAACTTTGCTCCATTCAGTATATCTGCCTGATAATGAATTGGTTATTATTGCTGAATTTGTATTGAAATGTTGCTGGATTTGAATTAGCGTAAAATTTCTTGGAAAAAATTACAATTTCCAATGACCTCATGAAGAATATTTTTTCCTATATATAAATATAAAGAAATCATTGAAATGAATTTAACAACCTAAGTATATTCTCCTTAATGTAGGACAATTTTTAACAAACCATCTTTTTTTAATGCAATCGGTTTAATTTTTATTATTTCTGTCCTTTTGAACTTTTTTTTTTAATTACATGCGTTTTTGTTGGTTATATGGTTGTTACCAAGTTCAGTTGTCGAATCAAATTTTCGGAATATAGGTACGACTTTTTAACTGAAATGTTATTCATACTTAGCTTTTTAAATTTAACGTGAAGAATGAAGGCAGTAAAGAATAGATATTGATGGTATAGTAAAAATCAATAAAAGCAAAAATAGTGGGTATCTCATAAAAATGTTGATCACGCCCTTTCAACTAAACCCTAGATAGTGATAAGACATAAAATTAATAATATTTATCATGTACATAGTTAAGGGAATGCGAAACTGATAAACGTGTATTATCTAAACAATTATAAAAATGTTATTGTTTTTTTAAATTAAAGCCTCATAATTTCCTTCGAATATGGAAAAAAACATATATTCATTAATTTATTTATGCCTTAATTTTTTTAAATGTATTATGTCGTCGTTGATACTGCAAAAGGTCGTATGTCAATTAACAGCGAATTTTCAGGAGAACAAAAAAAATAATTTTATTTGGATTTCATTTTTTAGTTTTTGTATTTGATTATCGAAAAAAACATTAAAATTTTTATTATATTCATTTGAAAAACTTTTTTTGTGTTAGAGTTTAAATTTTCCTTGTAGGCTGAGGTCACTCAGGATTAATGACCAAGCGAATCCTGAAATTCGAATATTTTTTTATGTGCTTGATTCTTCTTTTCTATTGGTCGGTGATCTAGGTCGTCTTTTAGGGCCCTAGAGCTACTCGTTTTGATTAAAAATCCAATAAAATCGCAAAATCGAAAATTTCTGACATACGACCTTTTGCAGTATCAACGCCGATTTACTGATTAAAAACGCGTGGATTCAAGTCTATACCTATGGATGAGGGGGTCCTGTGGTGTACTGGTTATCATAGAAACCAACAATACTAAAGGTCGCGAGTTCGCGTCTCGGGGTGATCCTAGGATTTTTAATGGGTTTAAAAGACCCTTGTCTATGCCATCCCTCGGATAGGACGTAAAATGGAGGTCCCGAGCCTGTATGGTGTCAGGTACTCGTTAAAGATCCATATCCTAATTATACCTGGATAGGCAAAATTTAGGACTCCCACCTTAGCATCGTCCGATTAGCCTTAGTGGTATAAAGTGACGTTAAAACAAACAAACATCTATCTATGGCTGAGAGTAGAACTGCAATATTTAATGCATAATGTCTTACACAAAATTCAAACGCGTACTATTTGCAGCTGTCTGGAACAATGGATTTGGAAAAAGTTTTAAGAGGAATAAATCGCCGGGGACTATAGACTTTTAGTGACTCCAAGTGATCATTTGGGGACAATTTTTTTTATTTATTTTAAAAAAATTCGACCAGTATTCTTTGGAACACCACAAATACATACTTTATACAAGCGAGGTTGCCAACAAAAACAAACACGTTCTTCATAATCTCCCTTTAAAATAAGAATTTAAAATATATAAATATAGAACGAGCGCTTATTTTGTGTATACCTATTATATGTTTTGTAAATCCAATTGAAATGAACTTTATAGTAACATTTTTTATTTTATGACTTTTAACCGATAAAATGAAATTGTTTTTCAGGTTTTTATTTACTTTATACTGAAAGGAAGTTGACTATAAACTATATTAATATATTTAATAGTCTGACTATTAAATTTGACTAATATTCTACAAACTGAGACTATAAACTTTATTAATATATTTAATTTTCAATTGTTAAATCATGAAAGAAAAAGAAATTTTATCTCTAGCTATACTGCCATCATAAAGAAATAGCACTGATCATATATTGAGCGATTTTATCTACGAGCTTAATATTTAGTTTGATTTATTGTGTAAAATTATAGTGCTGCTCGTGGGCTTAATGTTCGGCATTTGGAATGACCAAAATGAACGTAGTTAAATGAATTACTGTGTAAAGGTTATCTGTTTAATAGATCACGCCTATTGGCAATAGTTTTATATAATTAGTCTTAAAAGATATTTGCGAAACTTAGCTACAAGTGTTTACTGGTTTATGACTCCTAATATCATATATGACTTCTAATTTAGTTAGATTAGTTAGTTAATAGTAGATTAAAAGTTAATCTACGTGACAGTAGAAAGACCTAAGGAAGAAGTTAAACTTTGAGATTCCACCATACCATCAAATTCCTCTTGTGTCTGATCCCTGAAACCCTAAATCCAGAATGCTCCTGATTTTTTCTCTTCAATATAAATATCGTTAAAGACCTCAATTTTCTTTCTGTCACCTATTTGGCCCGATCCAGATGCAGTTCTTTCTAACTCCCGCTTGTTTCCGACCTCGCTTTCTGAATCCTCTGAATGGTGCCTTGAAAAAAGATGGTCTCCCTATCTGCTAACTTAAAAACAATATTTGAGTGCTACCAATGGGTTGGTTCTCTACATGACTACCGTTGCTTCATTGTTTATTTTATATTTGCTTATTTTGTTAATGTTATACAGTTGAAAATTTCAACAAATAAATCAAAAGAATATATCTTTGATGCGCGGTCATAAGGGCTTAAGTCAAAATTTTTAATTTTTCAGGAGAGCTACAACAAAGTTTAAAACATTATGTAAAATCTAATAATTGATATTATTTGTGATAGTCATTTTAATAAAACAATATAATAGTAATTCTATCTGAAGTATACATTTGTTTCTTAACTGATCGTTTCTGATTAGGTACTTTGGACTTATTTTGACAGATGTTTTTTTTTTACCGCAAACCTCTTCACTTTGATGCGCGGTGTTTAGGGCTAAAGTCAAAAATTTGAATTTTTTAGGAGAGCAACAGCAAAGTTTAAAACATTATGTAAAATCCAATTGTTTATATTATTTGTTATCTTTATAATACAATATAGTAAGTAGTAAGTCTATCTGACCTATACTATTACTATCTGACGCCTATATTTATTTCATGTCTGATCATTGACTGACTGCACACCTCCCTCTTCACTGCACACCTCTTCATGAAGTACTTTGACTTTAGTTGTGCCTTATGTTACACAAAATAAGTTCATTAAAATTTCAATCGCAATGATAATAAATTTATTATAAGAAATAAATTAAGTAGTACTTACAAATATGATAGCAACGCATTTATTTTTTAATTTGGGAAAAAATAAATCAGAATACAACATTAGAAAATTGTATTAAAGTTGTTTATTAACGAAGTCAAAATTACAATTTGGGAATTAACAAGGATTTCATTTGTTTAACATTTTACCCTTTATAATCGCTTAAGCATGTTAGGACATACATAAACCATAGTTGTGGTATAGAACAATTTTATTAATTTTACATTACAAAATATACTAATGGCATACACGAAGAAATACAAAATTAACAAATCTCAAAATTCTATTTCTTTTATTTGAGACTTTTCCAGCTCAACCTCCGCTTGGATAGCTGAATCTGTTGGGAGTTGTCTATAAAAATTGTGAAATACTGGTGGTACCAGAGGAAGTAAATCCATGAGATCATTATTCTTTACCTCAGGTATAGGAACCATGGACTTGTACTTTTGTTGAACCTATGGAAGGCCTCCCTAGTTTTCTAAAACTCATTGTCTCGAAGGTTCTTCTGTTTAGGAGTTCTGTACAACAGAGTACCGTAGTCTTGAGTGTACTGAACATTATGTGCCAGGAAAATAAGTCCACATCCGAATTATTCTTCCTTAATACTAAATATGTCTTGAGAAGCTCTGAAAAAACCAAGAAAATCTTCTTGTTTCATTTCAATTACTTTGAAATTACTTTCAATCAAATTAGAAATGACATTTTCTTTCCGGTTCCCCTAACTAGCTGAAACCAATCGTGAGGATGATAAATTGGGATTTTTGAGTGTTTTTTTTTTTTTTTTTTTTTTTTTTTTTTTTTTGGTTTTTCTATTATTGAGTGCTCAACAACACCCCACGATGTACGTCATCTCCATTCATACCAGCTTTACCACTGTTGGAGTAGTCGGTTTTTTTTGTTCGGTATCCCTACCTGGTCGGTCATGTGTGGCATACGGGGGGTTACTCCATAGTATACAAATAATATTACACTTTATTCACGAGTAGGTACTTGTAGTTTTCCAGTTACTTTTTCCTACTTAAAATAAATCGTGCTATTTATCTTGATCCCCCCCAACCTTTTCCATTGTCCTTTGTACTCTGCGTCCGTTTAAAGACTTTTATTCTCCTATGTGTATTTCCTCTTTCCTTGCTCAGACGATAATCTTTGGCACACAATGAAAGAAGGTTTTTTTAAAAATAAGAATTAGTAGTTTGTTTGTTTGTTTGTTTAACGTCCATTTTTATGCGACTAAGGCTAATCGGACGATGCTACAGTGGGAGTCCTAAAATTTGCCTATCCAGGTATAATTAGGATAGGGGATCCTAAACGGGTACCTGACATCGTACAGGCTCGGGACCTCCATTTTACGTCCTATCCGAGGGATGGCATAGCTAAGGATGTTTTACTTCCTTTAAAAAATCCTAGGGTCACCACGGGGCGCGAACCCGCGACCTTTATTAATGTAGGTTGCCATGATAACCACTACACCACAGGTGACCCCCAGAGTTAGAAGTAAAAATTACTGAATGGGTGGCGGGATGGCCGAGCGGGCGAACGCGTTAAAAAATACGCGTTGCCCATGACAACGTATGATTGAACCGAAAGATAGCAAGTTCAAAACCCGGAGCCAGAGGAAAATTTAATATTACTCGGCATCAATCCCCCACCCTCTTCCCTGGCCCGGGAAACCCCGTATAGCCTACAAGGCGAGAAAGGGGAGAACCAAAAAAAAAAAAAAAGTAAAAATTACTGTATATCGAACAATTAAATAGTTAACTGTCTATAATTTATTACTAATTGAAAATGTTTATGCTCTAAATTACGCAGTCGCCCTTATTCCAAACCTTATTAACTACAACTACCTTGGGTATAATACCCACTGTGCATTATTTTTATTAATTCTAAGGTTACCTCTATCTTTTATTTGTGCGATAATATTTCTAAAAAAATATTATATTTCATTTATATAAGTTAAATAATTTTAAAACTATGTTTCAGAAAATGTCAGTATATTGGGTTCTGAAGATGCCACGACGTGTATCATCCTAGTTCTAAGGCACACCAGTAAGTAGCTATTCTTCTCATTTTATATTTATATCTAACGAATTCTGAAAATTAAATTGATTTTTTGAAAACTGGTCCAAAAATTAACTTATCTTTGTGATTTTCATTTTATTTTTTAATTTTGTAAATATTGTTGTAAATTTGTACTCGTGCCTAGAAAACCATATTAGTAGAAATTCTTAATTACGATATTTATTATCTTCTACTATTATATTTAACTGTTTGTATTTTTTAAGCTTTAATTTATATAAAAATAACTATAAATCTTGATACTTTAACTTGGAATGATAAAAAGTGTAAATGTAGTCATTTTGTATCTTATTTATTATTTTTTTTTTTCGATGTTTTAATCGTTTGATTCATTATCCCTTCTTCCTTAACGAGGGTCTGTTCTTATCGTTCCTATTTCTTCTGCTTCCTTATTAAATGAAATATATGTCGAGTCCTTATCTGATTAAATTATCAGTTCTAGAAAAAAAGAAAGAAAAAAAAGTGATGTATGGTGCCATCTTTAGAGTGGCGATAACTGGCCAAAGATATGGTTTATTATTTTCCTAAGCTCGAATTATCTCCTCTTTGACATTTTTCGGAAAATAAATTAGATAAAACTATTTTTTGTTGTAGATAAATTAAATCGTGCTTCTCAACTTTTGTATTTTTTCTCTTTAGACGAAGTATCCGTTTGACCAATTTTGATGAAATGTTGGCTATCACATCTTTGGCATATACATACATCAAATACCCAGTTTGATCAAAATCGTTAAAGCCGTTTTTGAGATCATCGAAAAAAAGTTAAAAATTGGAAAAAAATTATGAAATAAGTGCCCGCTCCATTTGACCAATTTTAATGAAATGTTGGCTATCACATCTTTGGCATATACATATGTCAAATACCCAGTTAGATCAAAATCGTTAAAACCGTTTTTGAGTAAATAAAAAAAAAAACACGTGAAAATGATACAAAATGTATTAAGTAAAGTCCCCCCTCCGGTTGATCAATTTTGATGAAATTTTTACAGTCGTATCTCGGGCATATAAATAGATCAAATACTCAGTTTAATCAAAATCGTTAGAGCCGTTTTTGAGAAAATCGAAAAAAACTTAAAAAGTTATTAAATAAAGTACCCCCTCCCTTTGAGCAATTTTGATGAAATTTTTGCTGTCACATCGCGGGCATATACATACACTAAATACCCAATTTCAGGTTCGCACGATTTATAGTTTTTAGCTAGTCTGTTCACACACACACACAGACGCACACACACACACACACAGACCATTTCGCAGGACTTGGTTAATTGGACTCAGGGGACCCCAAAACTTGTATTTCCGTTGAAAACCGGAAGTCGAAATTTTTCACGATCGCAATACTTCCACTTACTATATATTTCAAATATAGGTATCTAAGTGAAAGTAAAAATGCATAGATAAAATAAATATGACGCAATATGTATTATATTTGTTATACATACATATTATGATTATATTTTTTTTATTGGCCAACTGCATGTTTCTTAATAATATATTGGAGTAAAAATTATGCCCCTTTTTACTTTCACTTACCTATATATTAAATATATAGTAAGGAAAGTTTTGCGATCGTGACAAATTTCGACTTCCGGTTTTGTGTGTGTGTGTGTGTGTGTGTGTGTGTGTGTGTGTGTCAGTCAGTCAGTCAGTCAGCCATTACCTGTGTAGTCTACTGTTGATTGTACGTAGCTTTTGTCTATTTTCTAATTTATTAATGTATTTGTATAAATGTCTTCCTTTCGTTGTTGTCTGTCATCTGTTATTCCATAGCCTGTACGTCATTTGCCTTAATATACTTCTAACTTTAGTCTGAGGGGCTTTACAGTAATAATTAGGGAGTGTCTCGTCCAGTGCTGCAGTTTTCTGGACGTAGCCATAGAATAGGACGCTGCAGTATCAGGATTTTACTTGATAATGTTATAATTTACACTAATGGTCCTATACATAAATGTTTTGTTTTTATCATTTAATAAATTTCGTGTTTCATAGTTTAATGTGTAAGAGGAAACCAGTGGGGTTGAATTTTATTAGCCCCAAGGGCTATAATCCTGTTGTTCAATGGGGAGGGGTATTATACAGAACTGGATTAGAAGATACCTTAATCTACCCGTGGGTTTCCAACTGGTTCCCATTGGTATTAAGGATTAATGTATACACTAAATTAGGGCTTATGAAGGTCTTTCTGTTTTCCAGAGGGGGTACATATATTATAATTCAAAGGGTTTAAAATAACAGGTAAGCCAATGAAGCCAATATATCAAGCTACAAGTACATTCCTATCTTAAACCCTTTCTTTAAAATGATTAGCCTTATCATTGCTGCCTAGATAATCTCCATATTGCCAGATTAATACTAAAATTAAGATTAAATCATTAAGTTAATGATATAAAATGTGTGCAAAGATTTCAATAAAATGTGATGTTTACCTACCTTTTATTATTGATATAATAGTACCCTCATATTTTAAAAAAACATTTATGTTTCGCCTTCTGCAATATTTTGTTATTATTTAAATAATAGTAACATGTCTTTACATACCACCATTTTGCTAAAAAGGTTTTCATATTCCCTTATGATTAGAACATTTTTTAATTTTTAAAGTTCTTCCAACTTATTAATTTCCATGCATTTAGTTGATGTGTGGTAAAAAAATACATATTGTATTGTTGTTCTAGATTAATAATTATTAGCTAGCGGACAACGCTGTATGGTTAAATCGGAAAGATATATCTTTGTATTAACAAGTATATATGGATTAGGTTTTGATAAAGGGACGATTTACATATTTGTATGCAACATTCACTGGAATTACGACCAAGAATTCTGGTACATTAAGCCTTTTGTACCTATTAAAGAGCATTTTATAACAATTAAGCACTATTGTGGTTTCACAAAACTTTCTTCTTTTTCTTCAACTTCTACTTTTACTTCATTCACTTTTGTGATTCAAAGTAAAGATACAAAGTAATGAAACATATTGCTATATACATTTTATAGGTACTTATTACTTCATGGTTATTTGCGTTTTGTTATAGTCCCTGCTTATCTTTGTTTTTAACTGATTTCAGCTAGCGGGGCTGTTGGGTTAGCTCATTGTGATGGTGCAGGAACGGAAGAAGGATTGGTTACCTTAATCTCGAGGATACAGGAGCTTGCTATGGGTTATCCTGAAGGCAGAATGCAACTACAGCTTGTTGGGGGGTATTTAGATGCCAATAATTATACAGAAGAACTATTTTACAATATACTTCGTAAGTATAAATATAATATCTCGTATAAATATCTGAGAAAACACGAGAGTAATAGTGTTATTTTTTGGAATTTAGATCTGGCTTGATCTGAGAAAAAAATCTATTATTATTTTACAGAGCTTATTATTAAAATAATAAGATTTCGAAGGTAGCTTAAAAATTAAATTGACTTAACTTTTTTTTATAATTTTTACTTCTATTTTTTAAATTAATCATAAATGTGTCAAAAATCCAGTTCTGGACACTTTTTTTATCTTACATTTCTATATAGAATGTTCTCTCTTGATCAGGTTTAAAGTTACAGAAATGCTATGAAACAAGTAAAAGTTTATTTAATCATTTCATAAGAATGAAAGAGATGGAATTATCTAAATCATCAATAACCTGAATTCTTTTTAATACGTTGGATAGATTTCTTAGGATGCACTGAGTAATGTAGGTCACATATATATTTCTTGTTATAATAAAAAATTCTTGGTACTCTTTAAACAAAACAACAAGTTTACTTCTACGCTGTAGTTACTAGAACGCTGTACAAAAAAATTTCTTATTCTAACTTGCTTAATTTTATTGCTGTTTTAACATTATGTTATGAATTTCATTGGAAATATTCTATGTGATGAATATTCCAGAAGTGTAATCTTTCTTTGTTTTGGTTTTAGATGTCTTTCACAAACAGCCTATTGAAATAGAACTGATCACAGCCTGTGTTAGCGATGTGAACACTGTTGTAAGGAATGGCATTCACGCACCAATAATATATGGTGTTGGCTTCAATGTCAAAACTGGAGAACTATTTCCTGCTACATTTCCTGATAAAGGACCTGAGCAGAGCTTACGAACTGCTAGGCATCTTTCCACGAGTCAGCCAGTAAGTATTGCTGTATTCACTTTTAATATCTTAATTTATAGTTCTTTATTTTTAAGTATTGCGAAATACAAAATTGAAAAAAAAAACGTTTCTGTTGTTTTCTGTTAGTTTCGGTATTTTAATCTTTTTTGAACGGTACTGATTAAGGAGAGTTTATAGCTACTATACATACACTACTTCTATCTAACTGTCCACTACTAACTACTGATTGTGTCTTAACTTGATTTTTTAATTTGAGCATTTCCCTTACATTCGTTAATTTTTAACTCTTTAATATTTATATCTCAACATAAGAAGACCATTTCTGAGTTGGTCTTCTACTAAAAAAAAAAAATCTTAATTTGATATCTCTTCAGTAATGGGCTGTATTGAATAAAAATATTTCCAGATTGATAAAAAATTAATAAAGAGTAAAAGTACATTAACATTATTAATATGAGTCTACTAAAATATATTATTTTATTATGGTTGTAAAATATTTAACTTTTTACATGTAACATTGATTTGTGAAATATGTCTTTTATATCATGGACATTTCTAACAAAATATAGAAAATGAAAGAGAGTAGCTAGAATTAAACATTGGACCCGGGAGGCTAGTGAATAGTACTGCTAGCCAGAAGCTTTATGAGGCAATCAAGGATGTTCGTTTGCCAGATGTCTCTGGTTAAAAACAATTGAACCTCCTCATTGTTATTTAAAAGAGTAGTGTACATGAACATGATCTAGAAGCGGCACAGGAGAGGAGCATATGAAGAGTATTCGGACAGGAGAAAGGGGAAGAAACTTCACCGTAACATAAAAGAGAATGGGAGCGGGAACAACTTAATGAAATGAAATGAAGTAAAATAAAAAAATAAAAATGATGAATGAAACTTTAAAAAAGAGTAGGAAGGGTTTCAAACTGCGTCAGAGCAATTAAAAAAGAGAATAGATCCATCATCATAGAAAAAGAAGAAGTATTTGCTCGGTGATCCCATCACTTCATCACTCTTCTGAATGACAATGCAGGAGACTTAGAGGGAAGATACCTCGTGAAGATGATGACATAAAACATACTGAGCCACCAACTTGATGATGTTGAGAAACATAGCCCCAAAAAGATGAGTTTTAAGCCGAGCTCCTAAAGCATCATGGCATTGAAAGCTCTCTACAATGTGATTCTCACAACCTGGATCAAAGAGAGAATGTCAGAACTATCATGGCATTTCACTTCTCCACTGTACCTAAAAAGTGCATCATAATTTTTAAGAAACTACTACCATTTGCAGAGAGAAATTGTTAAAAATCAGGCAGGTTTCAGGGGAGGAAGATTTACAGTTGATCAATATTCAGTCTCCAGATATTTCTTGAAGTCCCAGGAGTATAGAATAACTACCCATCACCTCATTGTTAACTTCCGGAGTTCGGATAATTTGATGTTTGCCTTAAACATTCAGTTGGACCTCTCTCCACAGTTTAAGACAATCTGAGGTGCATGGCAAGGTTGTAGCCTCACTAGTCTATTGTTTAATCTGGCCCTGGAGAAGGTTGTACACAACTGCGGTGTATAGACCTCTGGCACCACCTTCAACCGGCCTGTCTAAATACTCGGGTTTGACGATGACCTGGATATTGTCACAAGATCCTTCGAGTCATTGAAAAACGCTTTGATCAATTTAGCAGAAGCTGCAGAGGATGTTGGGATGTGTGTAAACCAGAAGACCAAATATATAAAGCTCCAGTCTTCCTGAGTCCAGTTTAGGTGCTCCTGAGCAAACCTCAAGCGCTGAACCCAGTGTTCCCTGGAGGGAAGAGGTCCAGTAGCTGAAGGGAGGGAGTTCAATCCATAATCATTGAGTCGTCTTCTCACAGTTCTCTCTGAAATTTGCACATTCCTGAACCTCCGAGGGAGACCAAGCAGACTGTTCCCGCTTGATCAACGATCCCGAAAGGCATGAGGCTGCAAAAATCAGTCATAGCGGAAGGAAGTTGACCTTGGACGACCTTGTCTGATTCTCCTGGAATGCCCTCCAGTCTGACAGTGCCTATTAAGCATCCTGGACACCACGGACTGTGACCGCTGGAGCCGTTGTGCAATAGGCCTTTGAGAAAAACCTTCTTAACTCAAAGAATCTGCACGAATTGATTCCTCTTCGGTCAATTCTCTTCTGTAGGCAATAAAAACATTATTACTACTCTCACGAGTTAAAACTGATGTCTTAAATGCTAGAAAATCTTCATTAAGATGAATCTTTGCTAACGACCGACCATTTACTGATAGGACGAAAGAAAAGAAGAGGATTAACTGATCCTTTCTTCCCCATGAAGGGCAGGGAATGTAAACAGGCAGAGGATTAAATTTAATAAGGCACAGCACATAGTCCAGTCTGGGACAAAGGAATTCCTATTTTTTCTCTTATGTAATAATAATATAAATATATTTTAGTGATTCTTTAATTTTGTCTGGCAGTGTATTATTTAATTCATTTGGCTGCTAAAATTTTACAGTACAAACTAATTAGGTTAAGTTATTTTTTTTAAATTCTGTTAAATATTGCTTTAACTAAGTTTAAGTATAATTTTGTAGACAATGTTGGATGTTTATGATTGCGGGCTTGGATTGCTGAGGATCGGTCCTTTCAGCTATCAGCCCTTACGAGGGGTAGACCTGTGGCTTGAGCAGTCCGATGATATTATTCTTCAGCATCTTTCTACTTCTCCACAAGTAGAGCCTCCTCACTTCACAATGCAGGTTAGTTTTCACTTTTGCTCAACTTTGTATATTTAAAAGTCTATTAGAAAAAAGTTCCTTATACACTCTTGCCACCTTTTTTTTATTTTATGTTGACATATTTAATTTAAAGAAATCTTTTAATTGCTTTGAAAGTCAAGAATTGTTTTTTTGGTTGTCGCTATAGACCAAGATAGATCCTTGGTCACCTGATGTAGTCGTCTTCTAGACATACAAAATGCTTGCGTGAGCCCGGACAGTCTGGAGTTGGTAGCCCAAACCTCCTTCTCTGCTAAGGGTCTCCATGGTACAGGAGCAGGCCATCAACAGATTCATTACCTCAAAAATAAATATAAATGAAGGAACTTATTTGCTGTTGATAAAAATAAATTCATAGAAAAACGTTTTCAAATAGATTAAGTAATGAAAAAGTCTCATCTGGTGGGTGCTGTTAGTCTTGAATCCTGCCATATTTTTAAGAGAGCAAAAAATTGTAGATTTATTGGAAAAGTACTTGTCATAGGTTTGTTATCCTTATTGAGCAAAAGGAAGTTGAAAGCTTTGATCTACTGAAGGTAATTAAGTCCACAAAACTTGATAAGAGACAACAGAGTAGTTTACTCTGGGTGCTATAATGGGAAAGTACATATACCATTATTGGAAATGATAATAGTTTAACATGTTTGAATTTGCTAGTTGTTATAGGATTTATTGTATTATTCAAACATTGGAAATGTGTAGGGACCTGTAAAGATTGAGTCAATTATTTGAAATATCTCCATGACTGCCATTTCATGAAGTTTTCTTTATAATTTTCTTCTTATAACTTTAAATCTTGGAAATGGTTCAATTAGCCATAGCTGCATAAAATGGTATTGAATGAACAAATTGAAAACTAACAAACAACTCTTGGAAAACTGTTTTGAGAATTTATAATTATAATGAAATTTGAAAATTATAATCATACGTAGATATGTCAGTATTGTTAGTAAGTAAAAAAAATGTTTTATTGGTAATCAACATTTCATTTTCTAGATTCGTGCTGCTTTGAAGTATATTCAAGAAAACCCATTTCCTGCTGTGACTGTCTTTCGTGAAAATAGGCCTCATTATTATAGAAGAGATGAATTAACTGGTATCTGGACTCCTTTCAGGTAACTAAACATATTTTCATGATGTATTTATTTATGGTCTTTTGGTTAAATATTTATTTTATAATTTTTAAATTATTTTATTAGAAGATAAAAGATTCGACCACGGCCGGGAATCCAACCCAGGTCCGGGAATCGAACCCAGGTCCTCCGCATCTACGTTGCGGCACTCTTACCACTGAGCTTACCGTGGGGCCGTCCCAGGTTCGATCACGTCTGGGACGGCCCCACGGTTAGCTCAGTGGTAAGAGCGCCGCAACGTAGATGCGGAGGACCTGGGTTTGATTCCTGGCCGTGGTCGAATCTTTCATCTTCTAATAAAATAATTGAAAAATTATAAACATCTTTTCTTTTATACAAACTTTATAAATATTTTAATTATAAAAATATGTATTCACTATTTTATGCCACTTGATATCACTTGTTTATATTTACAAAGTATTCATATAACCAGTATTTTTTCTCCCAAAAAAATACAAAATAGATACTTTCTGCTCATTGAGGGCAACATTTTTAAATGAATGGCAAAGATTTGTATTATTGGTAGTCCCAAAGTAAGGGGAAGGATCATTTTTTAATCCAACCAAAACTTCCTTTAAAACCATGGTTCCCAACAATTGGGATATCTCTAGAAAGAAGCGAAGTTACCAACTTAATCAGATAAAGAACCAATCATGGCTAAATGAACAAATTTTTGAATTTGATAAAAATAAGGGATTCACTGAATTGCGAGTCTTGCAATGAAGTCGAGGATCCTTTACACTTGGTGATATCCTGCAGTGGTCAGGGGAAGAAATATATCAAGGGGTCAGTTCTCAGTATCCCAAACACAGGAACAGAATGGTAAACGTTACCACCAGCTAAGAAAATGTATTAAAAAAACAAAAATACGACTTTAATAAAACTTAAATTACTTCAGACCCAAGCCAAATCAAAATACTTACATATACATCATACATCAAAATACAAGCTAAATATGATTTGGATAAAATCTTGAAGCCAAAAGGGAGAAAAAAAATAACCAGTATTTTAAATTTACTTTTTTTTGCCATGATTAAAAAAAATTTTTACTCTAGATTTTATTACTCATCCATGTATAAAATGGATGGACATCTATAGAAATGGAATATTTTTCCTGCTAAAATATCTTGCATCATATATCAAAGATGATAATTATAACTTGTTATAATTAATCAAAATAGTTTGTACATTGATTTACATTCTACTAATAGATTAAAAAATACATTCTTATACTTTATGTATTTATAATCTCTAATTTTTATCTCGCTAATCTCTAATCTGCAATGAAGGTGGTTATTCAATCGTTCGCTGCAATCATTTTATCTAAGAACTTCTGATGATCTGTGGGTAATGACGAAATCCACTGTGAATCCTCAGCAGTCATTTGTAGCCAATCAAATTTATTTAGTTTTCTCGTCGCATGAGAAAAATCAAATAAAACATGTTTTCTATGCTCTAAAAAGTTTATAACTTTCTTACAATTTATAATAATATATATATATATATTTTTTATATTTTTTTACTTTATATATATTTTTTTTTTACTTTTGCTGATTTTTAAAGAATGACCAACCCAATATAAAGTTTACTCAATTACTTGCCAGGGGAAATATATAGTAGAGGATTTTGGACTAAATTTAGCTAATCATTATATAAAACCTTGTTGCAGGGAGAACAAATTTGCTTAAGGTTACATGCGCTTTTTGAGAACTTCTTGAAAAAGTGAAGTATTGTGTCCATAAAGTGTTGTTCACTCATTAACTGAAGATGGAAAAAAAAAAAAAAATAATAGGAATAGATTTTATTTTTATTAAAATTATTTTGATATTTCACTTGAAATGTTTTTTGTTTTTTTTTAATGTAAAATCCATATTATTTACATTTACACTTGCTTGGCTACACACATGCTTTTATTCTATGTAACTTCCTCTTCTATATAAATTCTCACAAAACTTCCATTCTACATACCATTTTGAATGAGTAAGAAATGTAAAAATCGACTGTAAGGTAAGGCATAAAAGGGGACCCCAGGTGATGCAGAGTAGTTTTTGAATTGCATGTGATAGGTAGGAGAAAACTGCCCTGCTTTGCGTTCCAATGTGCACGGTTCATTTCTAATTAACGTTTTACAAAAACTGTTCTGCTCTGCTTTGCGTCTCAATGTGTGCTGGGCCTAATTCTGCTTTCTGTGTTTTCTAGGATCATTGTAATCAAACTGATACCTTTCTTAGTCATTTGTAAGTTTCTTGGTTGCACTAGCGGGTGTTTCCTGTCAATACTGTCCAAAGTCTGTTAAACCCTTTGACTGCTACTGACTAGTATATTAGCCAGCCGCGCGCTGGTCCCCACCTCATGCCCCGTTACCTCTGCAGTTAAAGGGTTTAAGTAAAAAAATAAATATCAAAGCATTACATTATACTCGTAAGACTAATTTGAACTGTTATGGTTCTTCCTGGTCTAAGGGGACTATAATATTCAACAATTGTTTTTTCAACCTGTGTGTTCATATCCAGGATAACTCAATTGGAGAATTATACATTTATTGTATTGTAAGATTTTAGTATTAGTGTTGTGAAGTCACAGAAATACTTACACAATGTGATTGACATATGTCATTTTCAAAGCTCACTAAAAACATTCTAATAATGTATGCTTCAAAATTAAGTTTTCTCATTTCTTTTAAGGTTTGTAGATATTTTTTTAAGGGCCTATAAAACTTCAATCATCATTAAGTAAACTTGAGATATGTCTGGCTAAGAGAAGTGTAATAAATGTCTCTGCACTTCATTGTTAATTTGTTTGGGGATCTCCCTGGATTTAATCTCCCCCAGCTTTGTTTAAATGTTCAAGCAGATTTATCTTACCTGGGGTTTTGATGGAAGATTAACAGGTTCTAAGAAAACTTGCTATAAAAATTGAAAGCCTAATTGAAAAAAATGTTATGGATATAAATACAACAGAAGTATATTTATTTTTTTTTTTCAAATTAATTAATAAATATGATTATTAGTTTATATAAATCCTGCTGTAAGTATTTTTTCATTTTAATTCAAAATTATTTCAATTTCTAAAACCATTGTATGTTGCCAGTTTGATTTTTATTTTAATAAACCACTTTTTTCTTTCACTTACCTATATATAATATTGTCATTCAACTATTTTGACAATCCCATGCGTACCTTTGCTTTCTCCTTTTGTAGGATCGTCATCATATCCAACCTAAAATCATGCTAAGTACTGTTACTTGGTTCTTAAGGCCTACTAGCTTAAAGACAGACTGCAAGTGCGCATATGTTACAAATCATAGTGGTTATTTTATTAACATATTTACATTATATATAAATAGGTTATTTCAACTATTACTATTTTATTTTTCATTACTATTTATTATTTGTGAATAGTTTGTTGGTATATTGGCCACTTCTTGCTTGGACTTAATAGACTATCTTGATTAATTGCTATATGAATTGATTCTACTTGTTACTATGGTTATTATTATTATGCCATTAGTTGGATTTGTATAGAATTTGAATTACACATACATGAATACATACATATTTGGCGCTACGTCCCGTTACCGAGACTGGGTCTCCTCTAAGAGCCTCAGAGTTGGCTCTGTCTTCTTGCAGCTTTCCAGTCCCGAACTCCAAGTAAAGTTCTGGCTACGCGTCACGGGCGTCCCTGGCTACGCTGTCCAGCCATCTAATCCTCGGTCTTCCTACTCATCTCGTCAAGTGTAGCTCTTCAGTCATCACCGTTTCGTTATTTCAGAGGTATCCATTCTGGCCACATGTCCTGCCCATCTTAGTCTGCCAAGTGTTATAAACGTTGACAATGTCGAGGTCGGCAAATAGAGTACTTAGTTCCCTATTCTTCCTTCTCCTCCAGACTTCACCCACCTTTACTGGGCCGTAGATCCTCCTGAGAATCCCTCGCTCGAACACACTGAGCTTTCTCTCATCACTCATCACTCATCACTTGATCATTTGAATTACACATATATATCAAAATTGATCGTGCTCCAGTTAAAGTGGGCATGCAAAATTTTGAGTCTTAGTAGCGAACAAATTCCTAAAAGATTGATAAACACTTTGTCGACTGGAAAACGACCGAGGGGTAGGCCTAGGTGAAGGTGGGATGATTCGGTGAAAGCAGATCTTGTGAATTTGGGATTGGACGGGGGGAGGTGGATGGAGTTATGTATGGACCGATTGGTGGTGTCGGCATCGGGCCTTCTGGTCCGTTAAGCCTTATTCTATTCTTTTCTATACATAGTAAATCATAGTTTAAATTTTCAAATGAGATGTGTCGCTTATACAATCTGAAAAAGTTTGTATCGGCGGAAAGTTCTTTCCACATCATCAGATAAGTTTATTTTAAAAATAATTACTTTATGCTGTAATTAGTGATTGAATTAAAAGATGACTTGACATTCAATAATGACTAGTAAAATTTTGACCTTGTGAGGCTTTATTAATTTTTTAAATAAAACATTGTATTCATAACTAATAAGTTGAAGTTACTAATTCATTTAATTTGTAGTTTTTGGTCATCAAAATTTCTAGGGAAGGCACATGCCACTCCACTGTCCCCCCCCCCTCTGCGGACACCCATGTTGCCACTCCCTTTAAGTCCACCTTTGGAATCAGAGCAAGAAGCTGTTATTAATGCTTGAGAAAGACCCTACAGTTTTTTAAAGGCCATTTCCCAGAATCTTAATGATGACAGTATCAAAGAATCAGCTCATCTTGGACAAATATCAGAAATTATTTAATGGCTAAATAATATCTTCCTTAAAACAGGTTACTCCATCCAAGCTTGTACATTATTATAATCATTCTTATTTTTTGACTTTTTTCACCCAAATTATTTTTTTTTAGTTTATCTATTAAACTTGCATGTGATTAATTGTATACCTAATAGCTAACTCTGGTTATTTTCACTGTTTCAGTTACTGAAGAATAAGTGCATTATCAGTGATGTCAATTATTGAAGTTACTGGATTCAACGATTCCTAATGGTCTTAACTATGTTATATTTAGCAATTTCGGTTGCATTATGTTGTTCATGCTCTTATTTGAAGGTTAAAAAATAAAAATACTGCTTTCTCGTCCTTTAAGTAGTTATAGTTGTTAATAAAAGATTATATTTAAAATATATTTTTATATAAAGATAAGTGCTTCCACCCTTTTTTGTACTTCATTTATTATCAATGTACATATTTATTAGATTAAATATAAGAGAGATTAACATACTGTTTATTGGTGCTTTATCTAGTTAAATATACTGTTTCGCCTTTTCAGTAATCCCTCACCAAAGTTATTTAGTGCCTATTTATCTGTTTGTTATGGGTTATCAATAATTCAGATCACTTTTTAAAGTGACCATATTTAATGACATTTGAATGATCAATGAATTTTTAATCAAAAGTTATAATTTGTGCCATTGTACTTTCACTAAGTACTATTTATATATTTATAATCTGATTCTGAACTTAATGAATTTGCTACATTTGTAAATAGTTGGAATAAGAATTAAGTATGATTATTGAGTAGTTCATAGGGATAAACTTCTCAAGCGATTTTTCTTTCTTGACATTTAAGCATTTTAAGTTAATTTTACCTCAAAAACATTTATGTAAAATGTTTTTTTGATTGTTTTAATATTAAATTAGTCTTTATTTAACTCCTGTTGAAATTTATACCATGACATAATTTTATCTGTAATTGAATCAGTAACCATTGCATTATAGACCCTTTTCACTCTCAGTGTCTTTATGTAAATTATTATAAAGTTAGTGTTAAGAAGGAACTCATAGTTCTAATTGTGATATTAGGATGGAAATTTAAATCAAATCTGTAAGCTCACACAAACAAGTGGCCTGGCCTCTGTGATATACTTTTTTATTTCAATTTTTTTAATTTACTTTTTATTTATGTTTTTATTATTAATCATTAAATGAGTCTCTCATTTACTGTTTAGAAAAAAACAAATAAAAGCAAAATATCTTAGTCAAATATGTACAAGATATCTTTTAATTAATTCTAAATAATTATCAATTATTCGTTGTTAACTAGATACAATCCTTCATTACCAATTATTTACTCTGTTTAGCTATTCATCAGTTATAAGAAAAATGATGAGGCTCAATTAATTCTGCTCATCAATAGTAAATATTTTTCATCAATGATTTAAATTTTAATTAAGGCATTAAATGGTTTAATATATGTCCATAAAGTTGATCATAGCTATTTATTTGAAATAATTTACTTGAGGTACAAAAAATAAATTAGCATTATTTTTATGTACCTTTTTTTAAGGTAATTTAATTATTTTTGTTTTTAATTTAAAACGTGTTTCATTAGCTATTTTTAATTATTTGGTTGTTATTTTCGTTTTTATTTTTTCTAGAAGAAGTTTGTTATTAAATTTTATGATGTTATAAGTGAAGTTGATTTTTAGTGAATTATATGAAATTTTTATTACTATAAAATAAATTAAATATTTGTCTATGTAATGTTTTGTTTTAATTCCTAGTTCTTTGGCTAGGCATGGTTATAACTGAACATTTGCCAAACCGCAGCAACATGAATTATTCCTTTTATGTTTTTTTAGGAGCAGTGTTGAGATCTTAGCATTGCATTGTTTTAATTTTTAAAAAGATTATTAAGAATAATTTATGTTACAATAGTCTTGAATTCTTCCTCATTAAAATAAAATTGCAATGTCAAATTATCCCATAATCTCAGTATTTCTTATAAGCCATCATCACAGCATTTAACACTCTGTGCAGAGGAGGATAGGATAGGATAGAAACAGGTTTTGGAGCGATCAACTTCCGAGGTCATTACGCCCTAAATAATATTCTTAATTACTACTATAGTATAGTACTAAATGTGTCTAAATTTTTTTTAAATTTATTTTTGATATATTTTTTTATATATATATTATTTATTCATTTTTAAGTCTTTTTTTTGTCACGTATTAATGATTTTTTTTTTTTTTTTTAAATAAAACTAAATACATTATTATTATTATTATTATATACTAGCTTTCATTAAATTATATACATATATACACATATACACACAAGCATACATACACTTCTACATAATTGGTTCACAATGATTAAATTTTGCTGTATAGGTCGCTTTCTTTTAAAATAGAAATCATTTTTTCTACGTTCGTCGGGTTGTTTCCAAGGGCTAGTTTCAAACTTCTTGTCAGATTGCTGGAAGTAAAATATTTATCGTAAACTGCGCAATTGTGCAGAGGTGGTAATTAACCTCTTCCCAGATGATATCGCTGATAGAAGAGGTAACTTTAACTCGTTTGGAAGGAGCTTCTTTATTTTACTTGGGAGGAATGTAGGGTGTGATAATGCCATTTTAGACCATCTTACATAGTATCTCGCCTCCATAAAAAATTACGCTTCCCACCTGTGCAAACCATTTTGAAATTGAGTATCTCAGGCAAACTAATTAGGTACAATTATTCCTCTCCGCAGTAGTCCCCATACCCGTGTATCAAGAATAAAGCTGGCGTATTTACATATTGGACTCCTTACTTTACGTGGATTTGTTTGAATTTACTAATATAAATATATTTTTAAGAGATTATAGAAATAACAACCGATTTTCGGACTAAATTAAAAAGTTTTTCGCAGATTTATCGAAGGGCTTCATGATAAATTGGAACTAAACTTCCAATTTTAAGCGTTTTAGTCTTTTTCAGAAAACAATGGCAATATTGTATTCTTCTCCGGTATTGACATTTAGCTTTTCTTTATTTTAAAGTAATACTTAAAGAAATAGTGATTAAAGTAGATTTTATTAATAAATATTTACGAATTGTCATGTATTTTTTCCTGATCGTTAAACTTAAGCAGTACGCAATTCGCTTCTTCATCAACATTGCTTCGTCTTCTGTTAATGGGGGCAGCTGTCCTCCTAGAAATTTTGCGAAACAAAAACTTCAAATCATATAAATTCTTATTCATTTACTATATTTTTGAGTATTAGATAAACAAATATTTTAACTTTTAAACATCAACAAGTTTTATTATAAAAATTAATAAAGCCTTAAAAGGATAAATACCTCGAACCCTTTCCCCAGATATAAAAATGATACCTATCTGCCCCTCCCCCCCAAACGAAAATGTTACCTGTCCCCCCTAGACAACAATTTTACTAGCCTGCCCCCCTAGACGAAATCCTTCAGATGCCCTTGTATAAGGAACTCTTATTTACTACAAAAAAGGCACATTATAAGAAGATATTTTCCTTAGTCCTAAGCCCTATCAGATCGTATTTATGATGATAAAACCCACTTCATATTCTCAAATCGCTTCTGAGCTAGTCTGTTCACGTACTGACCATTTTGGGGGATTTGGTTATTTGGATTCGAGGACCCCAAATCGTGTATTTCTGTTGAAAACTGGAAATCAAAATTTTTTATGATCGCAATACTTTCTTTCCCCTACTATTTCATACAAGTATATGCGAGTAAAAGTAAAAAAAATCTCTGTTGAAACCAGCATTATTCAAAACTTTTCATTGTTAACAATTATTTCTTTAGACATACAGCCTTGCCAAAAGTATTAGGATGCTTGCAAAATTGTCTATTTCATTTTATTTAATAATTCTACATACATTGCGGCTCCAAAAACTTGTTTTGACAAAAACGGGTCTCTTAAATGGATTATTTTCAATTCCCAACTCCTCATTAATACTCTAGAAAAACATAATGAAATGTAAATAAAAGTTACTAGTACGGTGTTAGCTTTCTTGTTGGTAGCAGTTGAGGTTCTGCTTTATTTTATCTGATTTTATTATTAAAAAATTAAATTTTCTGTTTATGATTAAAAATGGGTAAGGTAGAAGAACCAAGCGATATTGAACAGGCAAAAATGTTAGAGGGTATAGCTATAATCCGAGATAGCAAAAGCTATGAAATGCTCTCGTTGTGCTGTTCAATATACTCTTCTTCGACATCGGACGCATAACATATTTTCCTCTCTACTTAGAACAGGAAGAAATAAATTAACAGGAGCACTTGAGGATAGGTTTTTAGTGAGAACATCTCTTTAGAATCGCAAGAAAACATCGAAACAGTTGGCTAAAGAGATGAAAACCTATTGTTCTGTAGACATTTATGCTCGGACAATAAGAAGAAACCTGGGAGAGAATAGTTTGAAAGGCTGTAAGGCTAGAAAGAAACTCTGGCTTAGTGAAGCTAATCACAAGATCAGGCTTACCTGGGCACAATATCACCAACATTGGACTCCTCAAGACTGGGCAAAGGTGGTTTGGTCCGACGAAAGTAACTTTAAGGTAAATAAATTTTTGAAAATTGAAATTAAAAATTGCCAACATTTTCTAAAATCAATGTAGTATATACGACAAGTCATTTTTAAAAATTAATAAAAATATTGAAATTTGTACTGATTTTCAGAACTCCTGGTGCTCTTTTTGTACGAAAAAGAGAAGGTGAAGCCTATCAATTAGATTGCGTTGTCCCTACTGTGAAAAACGGTGGAGGAAATATAATGATTTGGGGCTGTATGGAGGCTTCAGGTGTTGGAGAAATGTTTTTATGTGAAGGAAGAATGAATAGCGATACCTATATTTAAATGTTAAATCAAATTTTGAAGCCTTCGTTTGAAAAAATATTTCTACCAGATAACAGAAAAAACATTAATTTTCAATAGGGTAATGCTCCATGCCACGTTCCACGCAAAAGTAGAGAATGGTTTGAAAAAAAAACACATTAAGGTACTTTGAGCACTTATGGTCTAAATTAAAAATTGCAGTTGGTAAAAGTAACCCTACAAAAAAAGACAACTTATTTTTTTTTTAAAGACGTTTTGTTCAAGACTTGTGATCTCTATGCCAAAAAGGTAAAGTGAGGAAATAAAGGCCAATGGCTTGATGACCAAATATTAATTTGACTTTGTTTTATCTTTAATAAAAAATCTATGTTATGATAGTAGATGTTCCCCCTTTACATTTTTTAAATAAAATATGTGGCTGCCTAATACTTTTGGCCAAGGCTGTATCTAAACTGCATCATTCTCCCAGTACACTAAGAGCATTTACACTTTCATAGCTCAGTTTTGGTCAAGGTATCAATGAAAAAGCGTCAAACGAATTACTAAGGTATAAAAAAGTAATCTTACTTCTTATAGAATTTTTGATAGGTTAAATGATGGTCAGGATTTTCAGTTTACAATGATTTTATTGTGATAAGCCAACGTTTCGATCCAACTTGTGGATCTTCATCAGGGCTAAAAGAAAACAAATATATGAGTATCTATGCTAGAGGGTGACAATAGATGGATACATTACAGAACTGATAATAATATAAAAGATGGTGTATACATGAATATTAATATAAGTGGCTGGTTCTCAAGATAAAATAGAATCTGATATTTACCTACTGAGTCCAGGTGGATACTAAGACTAAAGGTAAAAATAAGGTGAGAGGTAGTGGTAGGGGGTTAGTTTGCCGACTTCAAAGGTTTATGACGGGGAAATCCAACACTTTGAAGTGAAGGCACATGACAACTGAGTGAACAAAATGATTTTAAAAACTAACAAAATAGATGGTACTGTATACAAATAGTTGTGTCTGGACTCAATAATAACATAAAAATGACTTAATACATAATGTAACAATGCATAAAAAGGTAGTGGTAGGGGGTTAGTTTGCCGACTTCAAAGGTTTATGACGGGGAAATCCAACACTTTGAAGTGAAGGCACATGACAACTGAGTGAACAAAATTATTTTAAAAACTAACAAAATAGATGGTACTGTATACAAGTAGTTGTGTCTGGACTCAATAATAACATAAAAATGACTTAATACATAATGTAACAATGCATAAAATAACTTAATACATAATGTAACAATGCATAGCTAATATGGAGGGGTTCTCATAGTCGAAGGAATGGTTGTGGGCAATGGCATGTTCTGCTAATTTAGATGTAGACGATATACTGTATTTATGTTGATAAATATGTTTTTTTAAATAATTTTTGGTTTCACCGATATAGCAACTGTTGCAATCAGGCGTGGAGCACTGGATACGATAAACTACATTACACTTGTCTAGGAGAGGTACTGGGTCTTTGAGTTTGGTATAAAGATTTTTTAATTTATTGTTATTTTTTAATACTAGGTGCATGTGTGGGAAACTCGATGAGAAGGATTTTTTAATTTTGTTTGAGAGAATGGGGATATATGGGATAGATCTGTATTGGAAAGTAGAGATAGGAGGTTGTGAAGAGTTGTTAGAGAGATTTTGGGTTTTCGAATTGTTATTGATAAGTGTTTTTATTAAGTGGTCAGGAAAATCATTAGATTTTAAGATATTTTTCAGGCGGATTTTGTTATGACAATGAAATTGTGGATCGGACAAGGTCAGGCTACGGTGGATGAGGTTTTTTGTGACGTTGATTTTTTGGTGATGTGGATGTTGGGAAAAATAGTTTAGGAGTCGGCCAGAATAAGTGGGTTTGGTGTACCAATTAGTGGATATGGAATGGTCCGGGTTTGTGGTAATGGAAATATCTAGGAATGGAAGGGTACAATTGGTTTCCAATTCTATAGTGAAACGGAGACGTGGATGGTAGGAGTTAAAGGCGGCGAGAATATCAGTAATAGAGTTAGGATTGAGAATCAATAGGAGGTCGTGTACATATTTTTTAATGAAAAAAATATCGTTGGGGAATTTAGGTATTACAGAATCAAGGAGGTCGTAGAGGACAATACCGGAGAGGTTGGGAGCTAGACAGCTACCCATTGCAAGGCCAGAAGTTTGGAGAAAATATTTATTTTGAAAACAAAAATATCCAGAATTACAGCATAATGCAAGGGAGTCAATGTAGGCAGATTTATTAAGTTTACTATGGGATTCTAACAAGTTCCATTTTCTTCAACAATTTGGAGGGCACGATCCGTCAGGATGTTAGTGAAAAGACTCTCGGCGTCGAAAGAGGCTAAGATAAAATTATCAGGAATTTTGATAGTTTTTAATTTTTCTAAGAGATGGAAGGAATTTTTTACGTCGTATGGATTGTTATGGCTAAGGGATTGTAATGGAGGGAGAAGGAATTTGCTGAGCTTAGTGGAGGGAGAATTGATATTTGAAATGATGGGATTACCGGGTTTATGGATTTTTGGTAGACCGTAACAACGGGGAGCAGTAGAATTATAGGAGATAAGGTATCTGTGAGTAGGGGTATTTATTTGTTTAGTATCAAGGAGATGTTTGAGGTGTTGGTTGAATTTTGTAGTGAGAGAAGGTGTGGGGTCACGTTTGGTGGGGCGATAAGTGTTCGTGTCAGAGAGAAGAGTGTTAATTTTATCAATGTAATCTGCGTGGTCCATGATGACAGTTTTGTTACCTTTATCCGCAAGGGTTACAATGATTTGGTTATGAGTATTTAGGAATGAACGGGTCACAGCCACTTATATTAATATTCATGTATACACCATCTTTTATATTATTATCAGTTCTGTAATGTATCCATCTATAGTCACCCTCTAGCATAGATACTCATATATTTGTTTTCTTTTAGCCCTGATGAAGATCCACAAGTTGGATCGAAACGTTGGCTTATCACAATAAAATCATTGTAAACTGAAAATCCTGACCATCACTTAACCTATCGTAATTGAAGAACAGTTGACTATCTCTCACCTCTACTATTGAATTTTTAATTTAAGCTCTTAATGGTAAAACTAAATTAAATCGGTTTAATTCCCTGCTTCTCATGTAACAAAAAACAATACTTCTTTTTTAAAGAAGAAAGTGATTAATGAATAAAACATTAAAATTTCAATCTTAAAGACATTTAAATAAATTATTAATCAGAAGCCCCTCCTACAGACAAGAAAAGATAAAACGGAAGGAGGGGCCAAATCAGGATCTCCTAAAAGCCTTACCCTACTAAGAGCTTTTTAAATATTTTATTATTCCTGTTTCAAATATATATAAACAATTTGTTGAGAAAATATTATTCTTTACTGAATAGATTTATATTGTAAAACTTCAGTGGCTCAACGAATATTTATTCAACAAAAGTATACAATTATCAATGCCACACGAATTATATCAAAATAAATATTCGAGCCAGTTACAAAAATTATCGCTTTGTAACACAAATCATAAGGCTTCAGCTTCACAGTCAAGACTAACACTGACTCCTTGGTCCAGTCGCTCGCTCCTTGTATATAGTTGTAAAAAAGAATGGCCTGGAATGTTCCAGATTGGGCTCGAAAAATCTAGTCCCAAACACTTGCTTTGACGGTTTGCTAGTTCGTTTCAACAAAAGGTCTGGGATTTTAAACCATACGTTTTTTTTATTATTTAACGATTTAACGTTACAATATAATTATATTCGTGTCATAATTATAGAAAACAGGTATCGTTTAAGAATGTGTTAATATTTTAAGGTCCATTTCCAATGGTTTATTTATTATAAATTATTATCAAATATCATTTATACTATTTCCTAGTCGGCAAATGTTGCAGATGGTGGGGCGATATCCAGGATTTAAAAAAAAGAAAAAAAAAGTTTATTGAATTAGTGTCTTCTTCGTGTATATGATTCTCCATAAATGAGTTAACAACGTTAGTTAATTTTTCGAGTTACGATTAATACATTTTTTTTGTTTTAAATGTCTGTAGTACCATTTTTAAAGTAGTGTGCTTATTTTTAGGCAATTTTAATCATCAAAATAGCGAATCAATAATTGGTTTCCCTGTTTATATATATTTAGGAACATATATAAGTTTTAACCCTGCCAAATTAGTCTCTATGGAGGCCGCATCGACAAAGAAGATGTACCATGTATAGCAAACATTGCCGTAACTAGCTGCTGTCCAACTATTGGATTTGTGGGTCGCCATTTGTTCCAGAGGAAGATTGTCTTCCTATTCTGTAGCGACTTCCTCGTTAACCTCGTTATCGGGACAAGGAAGCCGGGGTAGTATGGAACAAACGTGGCCATCCGGTGCCTGACAACATAAACATAACTCGGGTAACAGTTATAATTAGCCACACCCGCTACCAGTAACGTGTTGTGAGGGAAGGTTTGTAAGCACCGGGTGATTAAAATAACCGTCAACAACTTAAAACGAAAGATATTAATTTAGTAAAAAACTATTTTTAATGTAAAATATTTTTACTGTCAGGTGAATCATTGGTGTGCCCAACAAGGGGTAGGTAGGCGGAAGCTGTCCCACCTTCCCTAGATGCTAACAAACATATGTAACTACAATCTTCTATATAAATAAAGATGAAATTCTGTTTGTTTGTTCTTTATAGAAATCCATACCGTTTGTCCTAAATTTTCTGAATTTCGCTCAGTGGTTCTTTCATACCTGGTGCGAACACCTGTCCATATTAAAATTGCATAACTTCAGCCAAGCACTGGGTATATTCTTTATTTTTATAAAAATCGTTTTAATCTCGCTTTACATTGGTTTTTACTTTGGTGTAGCACTGCTATACATGGACGATCCCAGCGAGAGGCATGGGGTTGCTACCCCCTAGAAGCGCAAAAAAAAAAATTTAATTTAATAAAAATTTATTTGAGAACCAGTAAATTTATTTTTTGTTCACAAAATGGAAAGTTAATTAAATTTTAAACTTATAATATTCCTGAACAAACATGGCTTACCCCATAGTTTTGTTTCTGGGAACGCTTTTGAAGTGGGTGGAGCTCTGATAATCAGTATAAAATAAAATGCTTCACAATGGTTGGAAGCGTGCAGAAAAGTCTTATTTGTCTGAAGAAACAAATTTTACTTTAAAATGGTTAAATTTAAGTTTTTTTATGTAGTGTTGATGATCGTTTGTAGCCTAAGGTGTGTTCGCTGTTACTTCTCGCCCTGGAGATGTCGGGCCCGAAACAGGTGCAGGTAGCTAATTGTTATGGATTACACCATTATCAGGAGATGCCTTTTCATTATAGCGCCTATCAGGATCCGCTGCTTGTAGCCCTACTGATGAATGATGTTGCTTGCCCTACATCAAGACTGATTATCTCATGTATTTAGTAATGGCTACCCCCGACAAAGCATAGTGTTAGGAGTATTATCTATTAATTACTAAGGGTAATGTCCTTAATTTGTTTCATTTTTTTGACTAATTTGTTTATAGAAATTTATTATATTTCTTAATATCTACATCCTTTCTTCCAGTTTTACATTTTAAGTTTAATTTAACAGTTCTGTTATCAAGTTATTAAATTTTGTTTAACTGATTAAAATGTAAAAGTGTTTTAATAAAGTATGAATAATCATGACCTTAATTATGTTTTCATAAACGCGCCGATTGCAAATTAGTGAGATTGATCAGGTGTTGTATTTATAGCAGTTTAAATCTAATTACAAGACGTAGATTGCACTTATTGCATAAAACTTCGCAATAAAGTACATTAATGTAATGTACATTACATACATTAAGGTAATGTCAATAAAGTACATATGTTAAGTAAACTGCAACTTCAACTTAATTGACAGGAACAGACTTCCTTGATTCTATTGGTCCATTGCACAGCGGCTGTCCATTGTTTTAATCTACATTTGGTTACTCGGTTGAGATTGCTGAAAACCTGGGGGGCGATCAGGGGAACCGGAGTGTGAGAGCTCTGCGGCAGTCTAACTAAAAACTAATTTGAGGAATAGGCCAACTGCTAGTGGCATGACATTAGAGTATTTTATTTTAAAGACCCCTATAAAGCTAACAAGGTACTTGTTAACAGATATTTTAGAAAAACAGATAGTTTATGGGTCTGAATGGTCCAATGTCCTGAAACTGAACATTAACTATGCACCCCTGCGGGGAGTCCCAGGTGTCAGCAGACTGGTTAAAGCAGTTACACCCTGTAACCATGGAGTGAAGCATAGATGGATAAAGCTCCAGATAGAGAGATTTGGCCTGGTTGATGCGGATTAATCCACGAGATATGCTGTTTTGTGGAATTCCCCAAGACCGGAAAGTAATCAACCATTTTGCACCCAACCACGAGATACGAATCCAATGACCTCGATTAAGCGAGTAAAGTTGAAGAGAAAAATTGCGTATAGATTCTTCATGAGAGGTACCGCGAGAGCTTCGTTAGTAGATATTTCTACGTGAAAGCCCTAGTTTAACAACGAGCTTCACGGAGGGTCTTGATGTTGATACAAAGGTCGTAGCGAGGTTGGCGGAAAATTTAATCCTGGAGTTTACGGCAGAAGTTGAATAAGAGGCTGTAGAAGGGGCATCTATTTATAAGCGTTATTTATTCATTTTTTGAATTAAACTCAGTTTTATTCTTGTAATGTCTTGTTAAATTTTAAAATATCTTTATTTCTTATTTCATATGCCTGCTAGGTATCAATTGAGAATTTTATTGTTCTTGGTAGATGTCGGTTAATGTTTTTTTAATTTGAATTTAAAGTTATTGTTGATAATGTCATATCATTCTTTGACTTTTGTATTCAGTTATTGCCATTTAAATGTCAGTTTAATTAATCTGAGTAATTTAAGAGATGACGTCAAAGAAAAAGGGATAAAAGTAGAAAAATAGTGGGAAACCGAAAAGAAAAATTATAAAAACAACAATAAACATATTTAGATATAAGAGTGTATTTTATATATGCATATATCTTGTGAATTAAATCGTATAATAAAATTTGATAAATAGTTAACTAAATATTATGAAATAGTTACGTAAATATTATAAACTTCCGGTATGCTGTAAAAGAGCAACTCAATGTAGTCGGGCAGTATTGCTTTTTGAATAAACTGTTTCTCTCTACATAAATTAGAATGTTTCCAAAATATTGAATATACTCTTAATGGAATTATTAAGATGAGTGAATGTCTAGTGAGAAAGTTCTTGCAAGAATATAATATGTATAATATAATCGTATTTTCATACTAACCACTCTTTAAGTTTTGAGTTTTTCATATTGTATTTCAATTATTGAAAAATCTGATCGGAGTTTATTCAAACTTCAGTAAGCTACGTTAAAGCAATGTTTTATTAAGCTTGAAGTCAAATGTCCATTGTTTGATATCATTGTGTACTGAATAATCCAAAGGCTATAAATTTTGAATGTGATAGATTAGCCGTCAAGTGAGTTTCTTGTAGGTGGTGGAGGGGCAAGCGATTTACCAACATTGATCGATGGTTTCGTGTCTCTAAAACTATTAGCAGACCCTTTACAACTATTGGAAAACTACCTGCCTCAATAGGCCTCTGGATTCAGATTTGCGTAGGCGATGGTGTATTTTTTCCTCATTAGTGCATTTATTAGTCATTCAAATGTTAATATAATATATTAACATTTGAATATAATATAACACATAATATATTATATTATAGTGGGTACTATTAATAAAAAAACAAAACATTATTTATTACACTAGATTTCATCCACGTTCTATTATTTAAGCCTTAGAAAAAGTAATCCATCAGAGTTAATACAATATTTTAATTTAATTGATAAAATTAGATTAATTAAATTCATCAATTTATTGTTCTCTAATCAATCTAAAGAAATTGTTACCGATTTTGCGCCAGTTACAATTTCTTTTAGTTATTTATACTCTAAAAAATTCTGGTACGATGCAAATTAATGTTTTAAGCCAAATGTATTTCTGATGTAATCTCTGATGCTAAGATATTTTGATCTTGTTTCACTGCAGCCGCTTACTGAAAATTCTTACAATAAATTTAATATTAAGAAAAATCTTTAATTTTTTTAACTTGTGAGCGATTACACTGAAAAATTTGCATGGTTCTATGTAAACTTTAATAATATTTATTATTGGCTTATACTAATTGTTACTGTAGAAAAGATTATGTTAAAATAACGGCCGGCGGTGAGCAAAGCCGCTGATTTAACTGGACAAAACTTTAAATTTCAACATTTAAACTAATTTTTATCATTTATGTTTAAATATTTGTAAGAGTCAAGAGTCTCCGTCCTACGTACCCTGGCAGGAAGTACCTAATCATTGTCACAGAATCGCTTAAATTATTTGAGGCTTAGCGTCCGAACGTTCCCTCGATTAATTTTCTTTGAAAAATAATAATAGGTTTATTTTTCATATAAAATTTTTATTTTATGTTTTTCTAAACATGATATTGTTAATAGTTGATGGGGGAAAGGATGTCTCCCCAGAAGATCATTTTAAATTTAAGTTTAACTGGTTAAACAGTTTACATGCACATAAAACTTTAACCAAAACAAAAATATGGTTTAAAATTTTTTTTTTGCGAAAAGAACTGTTCTGATAGCTTTATACAATCCTTCCTAATCATGAGTGGCGTTACGCATTATTTGTTAAGTGATACCGTTTTTAAATGTCAATAAAAAAAAATGTAGGTTTACTCTAAAAAAAGTCAAAGACCCGTCATCAAAGTGATTGATTGACATAGCGTGCTTGTAAATCGTTGGCGGGTGGAGAATTAGAATGAAACCTTACAAAAGATTTTTGGAAACCTAATTCAAGTCCAAATTCATATTTTACATAAATAATTTGGGAATAAAAATTATTGTGCAATTTAAACAATTTCCTAAGGAGCTGTAAGTTTTTTCCTGCTAAATTTATGATTTTCCCCAATGTGCGGTCGGTTCTATAAACGTGACGAAACTGAAATTTTTAGTTACCTAGTAATTTATGTGTTGTTTTTATTAATTATCGTTCCCCTGCTGATGTATTCAACCACGATAACAAAGATGTCGCGCTAGAAGTGGGTTAATTAACTTTGGTGAAACATGCTGAGATATTATTTACCAACGTAAAGTGGTGAACCGCGAACTGCTGTACCGCAGTCAGCCAAAGTAACAGCGAGTAACCCCCCATCCTCAACCCTGTAATGGTTAGTTAACGATCCTAGTACCTGCTAAAATATCGTTGGGGGTTCTAGTAACTGTAGTAATTGTTCTTAGGAGTTAGTATACCGCTTTATGAATAGCTTCAGGCTTCTATTACTGCATCCAACAGTGCATATACGTTTGCGGTTCTCTTTCCTGTCTTCAATTAATTCTAATAGAAGTCTCACCATCATCGACATTTGAGACAAAATATTTATTAAAATTGGTTGCATTTTAATTTATTTATCAGGAAGGATACTGTAAATAAATGTTTCTCAGTGATAACTGAGAAGGGTTCAAATAAAAATTAAATCTCCGAAAACTCTACAATTAGGATAAGAAAATTCCTTTGAAATGCTAAAAAACAATTTATTGGCCGAATATAGTTGATATATAATACTCAAGTTATCTCATAAGGTTCAGTAACTGCTGTTCAAAGCATCTATCGAATCTAAAAAAACCCACGTTATTTCGAGACACAAGTACCTTTATAAATTGCAGGGTTTATTTACAGCGATAGAAAATTTATTGTAAGAACAATATAAGGAACATTATGGCATAAAGGGTATGAATAAAATAAAAATATTAATGTCTCGACAAAATGGGAAAAATATCCCATTTTCGAAGGAAAGCGAATAGTTATAAAACATGGTTATAAAACTGGGTGAGTGTGAAATACAATCAGTACAAGGGTATATCCTTCTCAAAGGGAAGCAATCTCCTAGATTTAATACCTTTGTGGTATAGGGTGTCTCTGATAGTTAAATTGTTGTATTTAAAAATGTTGAAACACTAGCAAATGTTAGCAACCTTACAATTTTTATTTGAATAAAATATATAGTAAGTAGTTTTGCGATCGTAAAAAATCATCCTGTGTGTGTTTGTGACCATAGACTAACTCAGAAACGATTAGTCGTAAGAAACTGAAATAAGGTACTTGAAGTTGGTTTGTGCCCCTGATGTGCAAAGATTTCGTCAAAACTGAGTAAACGTTGGGAGCACTTTATTTCAACGCCTTTTTGTCTCATTATGATTTCTCAAAAACGTTCATATGTCATGTTTAATAATAATGAAGTATTCTTTAATATGAGGTAGTTTTTAGCGTCATAGAATTGATCAGATAGGACTTGAATGGCAAATGAAAAAAAAAAAAAAAATTCTTTTTTTAATTGGGTGTAAATAACACTCCCTTATTAGATATACAATATACAAGTAAATATATAAAATACTAAATATACAATATATTTACTGAACAAATGTTTTATATATATTTGAAACAGGAAAAATAAAATATTTAAAAAGCTCTTAGTAGGGTAAGGCTTTTAGGAGATCCTAATTAGCCCCCTCCTTCTGTTTTATCTTTTCTTATCTGTAGGAGGGGCTCCTCATTAATTATTTATCTAAATGTCTTTAAGATTGAAATTTTTCTCTATTTATCACTTTCCTGGATAGAAATATAAGTTTTGTTTTTTTGGTTAAGTGATGACAGAAGCTAGAAATTAAACAGACTTACTTTATTTATTTCTACCACTAAGAAGTTAAATTTAAAATTCGTGACTAATGCAGTAAATAACATTTTTTTTTTTTGAACCGTAAGTAATACGTTTGACACTTTTTCACTGATTTTTTAACAACAAACAGACAATGAAAGTGTTAATGTTTTAGGAGTACTGAGTGTCTGATAGTTCTCGATAGGTTTAGGAATATATGAAAGAAATAATTGTTAAGAATGAAACGTGTGGAATAATAAAGGTTTCGACCGGAGTTTACTAAAGAAATCGATTTTTTTAAAATACCTATATATGAAATAGTAAGGGAAAGTATTGTGATCATGAAAAATTTATACCTCTGGTTTTCAATGGAAATACACGTTTGGGGATCTCCTCAGTCCAAGTAGTAATTTAGGTAGTTACCTAAGTTCCGCGAAATGGCCTGTGTGTGTGCTTCTGTTCCTTAACAGTCGACCTCAGAAATGATTTGTTCTACAAATCTGTGAATTTTCCTTAGGTATATGCCCATGATAGTACAGCCTTGATTTCGTAAGGATAAATTTAGTTCCAATTATTATCGGCCGTTATTATGAGCCCCTCTAATGGACTTCTATTTTCGACATATTGTCGAAAAACTGGATCTTTCAGTTTGAAACTCGATTCTTATTCCTCCTAAAATATATTTATACCTAACATTATAACGAATCCCCGGCATGTACGGATCCACATGAGTAAGTGGATCCATGCTCGGAACCAAGTCTTCTTGGTACACCACTGTATAAAGTACTAAGGAAGTATCACTTTTCACTTAGAATGAACAAAAACAATTATATTAACAAAGAAATCTAGCCAGTATGGACATACATGATATTAAATAATTACAAATAGAGTGTCAGATCGGTAATTAAGGTATGGGCACAGGTGAATAATATAAAAATATGAACATAAACCGAGATAGTGTATTCTCAAATGCCAAAATAATCTATAAGTACAATTGGTGAGAGAAGAGGAATAAAGAAGACAAATATTTGGAAACAACAAAATAAAATGAAACAACCTGAATAAATAGATTAGATAGTACCTGGTAAAGGCAATACTAAACAGAATTACTTCTAGAGCTCCATTGTGTTCCTTCAGTGATCAGATGAACTGGGAGTCGAGTAGGAAATTCTTCTCCCTCCTGGGTGAGCGGTCTTAGCATGGTTATTTTTTTTTTTTTTTTTATAAACAATGATTTCATTGCATTTAAATCAATGCTCATTTCATGAAACTTCAAGGATTCAAAAAATTTATAAGATTTAGACTTATCATTATAAGTCCTTATAAAAAATCATATTTAAAATCACACGAACTCTACACGCTGTATTGACTTGGTTTTGTTTTTGTCTTTTATCTTTTAACATTTCGAAAAGTACAGCGGGAAGTATATTGAAATTCCCAATACAATAAACTTATTTATAAATAATCAGGTATGTTATTATTAGAACTTCTACTCTCAAAAAAAAGTTTATACAATTTATGATCTATTTCTTCTTATATTTTACATATTAGTTTTTGTTAATTTCATATTGTAACAATTCTGAGGGTTAACAATATTTATTAAACGAAAATATAACAATAGTTAATGCCACACGAATTAATACAACTCAAATATTAAAGCAGATTACAAAAATGATCACTTTGTAACACAAATCATATGGCAAGAACTTCACAGTCGAGACAAAGATTAAGACCATCTGGTCCAGTCACTTGCTCCTTATATATAGTCGTAAAAGGAACCTTCCTGTCCTGCCTCGAATCATCCAAGCCTTGAACTAGAACAATCAAGTCCCAAACACGTGCTCTGACGGTTCGCTCCAACAAAAGGTCCAGGATTTTAAACCATATGTTTTTTTTTTATTTAACGATTTAACGGTACAATATTAATTAATATTAATTATTGTTTTATATAGGTTTTTGAAGTATATTGCATCTTGTTATGGTTAACTGCTAGGAAGGTAGTAATCTGATTATAATATGATGATGTGTAGTATGGTGTAAAAATTATTTTAGGCATACTGATGACGGCCCTGGAGGTCGAAACGTATGAATAACGTATACTCTGTTTTTATGCTTTTATTCCCTACCATACCTTTATGGCTTAATTTTGTCCGATAAGGGATTTTGAATCAATATTTTTTCAGTATGTATCAAAACTAATCACTTAAATGGATTAGGATTGCAGATCGTTGGCAACCTGCTTTGTAAATGTACCAGGAAACCCCTTTGATAAGTTTTTTATTTATTTTTTTTTTTGTTTTTTTATTTATTCGTTTAGCCTGGGAAAGTCCTTTAGGCTTCAAATGGAGATTCATCTTTGAGTCTATTTGATGCTCTTTCATAGATTTTATCCTGAGTATCTTAAATCTGGTTAATAGTATATTAACTCACATTAATCTTAAAACTACAAGCTTCAAAATAATTACACAATGTGAAGGGCTCGTGGTTACACATATCTGTTTCAGAAAATAGCTCGCGAATAAAAATATAAATATATATTTATTTTTTTAGTCTATTGATGACCTGTAAAGACATTGATGCAATGTATTTGTAAATTAAATATGTTTGTAATGCAAGCGTTGATAAGCAACATAAATAATTTTTAATTTAATTCGCGAAATTTGTTTGTGTCCATTACCAATCACCTAGCAAGGCCAACCAGGTAACAGCATATTCTGGTTAAAATTGAAGAGCTTAGTGGATGAAAATTTTAGAAGAAATTAAGATTGTTATAAATGTGTTCTTTTTTCCTTTTAACGGAGATTGTTTCTTTTATTTTAAAAAACCTAACAACATCATCATACAAAAGAAAGAGTTAATTTTACCAACTTCATATTTTTGTTAGTAAGCTCTTTAGTTGTTCAATGCCATGAAGTTATCATTTTTAGCACATAAACTATTAAAATTTCTACGACTTTAATAGCTACGGTATTGATCTTAATATTAAATAATTGTTTTTACATTCTGTTAGTGAGTTCGGGAAAAAAAGTATTCGATGCCACCACAACGAAATTAACTCTACTAAGCCACCATAGGGTTCAAAGGGGAGACGGCATGGAACTGTTTGACTTTCATACAAACGCCCCATCAACGGGGATCGAACCCGTTTCATCGGATGACTTTAGCACTCAATGCCGGGCCGAGCAGAGTCACGTTTGTCTCTGACTCACGTCTACTCAGTGAGCATTGACCCCAGCTTCAACTCTTCACCATCCATTCGTATCGGCTCTAGCTTTTCACTAATGAGCAATTATTTCTCGGATTTAGCAAGGTTGGAAATGAGGTTTTAAGAGTTAATGGTAGCAAATTTAATGGAAATATCCTTGTCTAAATCTATTGTTTTGGCTACAATTTTTGAATCAGAATAGAATAGGTCTATTTGATTAAACCTTGAAAACTATAGTTTTCTTACTTGTAGGATCCGGAATAAGAGGCGGGTGATCTTGAATAAGAAATTTCCCTTTTCTCCATTCAGCCTTTTCCGTAAAAATTATGAAACCTTCTTTAAGCTTCTTATTGTGCCTTCAACTATCCTCTCCATCTTACTAACCCCCTATTTATAAGATTAAACCTTTAACTGTAAATTTTTTTCTATTTAAAAAAAAAAGATTTCCAATATTTCAAAAGAAAATAGAAATAGCTATAGTACGCCATTGGAAAGCTTTACAGAAAAAAAAAATCATTAATGGTGTTCGATTCGATTTTTTTTTTTAATTTAATTTATGGTCGCCCATAAAAAAGGATCAATAACTTCAGCCGAATCTCAACAGTTATTTCTTGTAACACTGGAAAAATATGCGGGATACAAAATCGTTTATACAGACGCATCCAAAGCTGAGAATGAAGTGGGCTGCTCTTTCATAATTCGCCCAAATGGCCGGAAATTATACAAATTGCCAAACGTGTGCTCCATATTCACAGGGGAGGCGTTAGCGATAAAGGAAGCACTCGTACATATTGGGTTATGTGGCGTCGGAAAGTGGGCTGTAGTATCAGATTCAATGAGTGCATTACTGGCCATAGAAAATGCTAAGCCCAAATCTGCTTTAATAACCGAAATACGAAACGTTTGGTGGCAATTAAGGGAGAAAGGAATGGATATTATTTTCATATGGCCCCCCTCACACTGCGGAATCACAGGAAATGAGCTAGTTGATCAAGCAGCACGTCAAGCGCGAATTCCAGATGCCAACGAGGTGACAACCATAAATAAAATTTCTTTAGATGACGTTTGGAAAACAACAAAACTTGAAATCCATAAAATAAGGCAGGTCAAATGGAACCAAAAAGAATCAAAACTAAAGACATAAAGAAGAACACGAGAGAATGGACCACCTCCAACAGAAAATCGCGTAGAGAGGAAACTGCCCTTTGTCGGCTAAGAATAGGCCACTGAATGTTCTCCCATGCATACTTGCTGGAAGGTCTCGAACCCCCTACATGCAAAGTATGCAAAGTAGGAATAACAGTAGAGCACCTTCTACAGAATTGCAAAGTCTATGAAAAGCTAAGGAAAAAATTAGAATTGGGATCATCTTTAGAGAAAAATCTTGAAGACGTTGAAACAACAGTAAAAAAAAAAAATACAATTTTTAAAACTAACAAAGTCTAAAATACAGATGTTGCCAATGACCCTGCAGGGTAGAGGCAAAAAAAAAAACAACAACAAAAAAAAATATAAATAAATTTATGTTCGTCGAAATATTTCTTTAGTATATGACATGTGAAGATTTTTCTAATTATGAGTTAGGTATATGTTTTCTTTCACTTAAGAAAAAAATGTTTATTTTACATAAATAATGAATTTAGTATAAATTAGTGCTTAAAAATTTATTTTTTATAAATCCCTGGCTTTTTGAAATGAAATATCTTGCTAGCTATATTGAAAGATAGCATCAAGTTGATTTAAGAAGCAGTGGATATACAACTTAAAAGCCAGTAAAAGTGATTGAAGTGTTAAATGGATTTTTCTGCTTTTCGTAGGAATTGGCCAGAGAAAGAATACCGCCAGGCATTACCAGCTCAACAGGAAAGGTTTTGTATTTTATACTAAGGTTTGATTTTAAACATTTAAAATATCAGTTCCAAAGGAAGGGGGTCTCAAACTTACGCCACTAGTGCCCGAACTAAACTGTTGAAATAGCATTTCTGGGTTGGATTAAACATATAATAAAATTGGGCTTATGACAAAAAGAAAATAAAGTTTTCTTAAAGGTTCCAGATTTTGAGGATATTAAATTTTACTTTAATTTTACAAAACACGAGCGATGTTGATTGGTTCCAGTTTGCAAAATGCCGTCTATTTTACAGAGAATTAGCTAATAAATACCCGTAATAGAGTCACCTTCAAAATTGGCACATAATGTAAATTTGAATGCTAATAAAAGGTAAATGGAGTATTTTTTTCTAAATATAATTTCGGATAACATGAATAATCCATTTTTTAAATTGGTACTTTTCTGTTATTGCACCATTAGTAAAGGAACTTTTTTTTTTGTGGAAAAATATATTGATTAACAAGAAGAAAATAATTATAAAAAGAGTTGTTGACCAAATTCAAACATTGTGTTCTAATCAATAATGCAGTGTTCCTGATAGAAGCAGCAGATCTGTCATCATGCACTTGTCAACATTTTTTTTATTTTAATTGATCTTCATTGTCATTTGAAATAATGCATTATTGATTATATGTATTTTTTCATCTAATAATTTGTTTTGTATGGCACATATTTAGTTTATAATTTATTATATAATTTTATTATTATACTTTATTTTAATAAAAAAAAAATACTAGTTATTTTCAGTAAATATAACTAGTTGGGCAATAAAATAAAAGTTTGGGGCAGTAACAGTAAAGTACCATTATACTTTATATATTTCGGAGAGAAAATATTAGTTGCACGTTCTCAACAAAATCTGACGGGAACCCTTAGACTATTTAAGGTGACCTTTGAAGACTTGGCATCTTGTCGGGGGGGCATCGATTCCCGATACACGTGAGGAATTTAACCTATACCGTTTCCGATAACTAACAAATATAACAACCTTTACCAAAGTCAATCAAATGTCCTTTATTTCGTTACTACGGGGGGATTTAGTTTTAAACACTTTCACACACAACTCAAACAAGACACGCAAAGTCTTACATCCTTCTTTATTTTGCTGCTTCTGATCCCCAATTGCTTAGTGAATAAAATTCGCTGGATGGTGGGTCCTGATAAAGTTACTTAAGATACTATACATACTAATTACTATACATGCTAATTATGATAAAGTGGACCTCAAATTGAAATATTTCACGTAAAAATTCTAGCACAGCCACTACCTACATACCAAAGTTACATTTCACAATATCAACTTCACAGAACAGGTTTGGCGATAGTATGATAAAAAGTCTAACCTTTTAGTATTTAGGAGGGATAATTTTTAGTGTATAGTCTGATTTGGAATCGTATTATGATGTAAAATTGTTTAGAAGAATGGGGGAATGTAGGTTTGCATTTTGGTTGTCAAGAACCTCGTTTAAATGAACCCCCAAGTCCTGCTTCGTATAATTTAGTATAGCTCTTTTAATATTACGCAGAGATCTGTGGAAGATCTATATTGTTCGTGAAATGTGCAATCAGTTAAATGTGCTGTACAGCCAATCCATATCTACAGTAATGACAGGTTGGAGGTTTGCAATTCTTCATTACACAACCATGGGCCATATTTTTATTTAGCTAACTTTTTATTTATTATATTATTATTACATATATTTACAAATATTTATATTATTACTTTTTATATTATTAATATTTGAGAACCCTCAATAATTGAGAACAAATATTTTTTATTGTTTAATGAATTTATAGTGCATTTCAATTTTTATTTAATAATATTTTATATTTAGAAATCATTTTGAATTTCACAGTATAGAACGAAGCAAATCCCAGAATATAACGGCCATCCCATAAACCCTTTGCATATTGATGGCAGAACTAAACATAAGTCAAGAAAAGAACTGATATTCGAAAATGATTTCTAGAGCATGAGAACGGATAAGTTGGCCCTTATGGCTGTATAAAAGGGTCTATGATGTATACGCTTGACAAGCCCAACTTCCCTGCATTTATTAGGTTATTATCACTCATGATAAACTAAGAATAACAACAAAATTTCTAAACATTAGTCCCCTTTTTCTTCTTAATTATAATTTTTTTATTTTTATTAATCGTTACTTGTACATCTAAGGATTGATTTTCGATACAACGGTGCATTTCTGATTGGATAGCATTAAGTGACGGGCCTGCTAAAAAGTATATGTTATGCATACCTACGAGTGTATAAACAGTTCAACGGTATAATTAATAATATCAAACTAAACAGTATTTTTCAGTAATCTGCGCACTTCCTCAGGCTCAAGTTCTGATGCGTTATTCGAAACGTTCAAAATATAAAAATAAATTGGAAGTGTTAACGACAGATTACGCACTATCACGCCAGAATTATTGGTATTATTTTTTACATTAATTCTATAGTCCATGTGTCTGTTGTAGTTAAAATCAGAAAGCCCACAATGGATCTAGAAATTCTAACAACATTTTTAATTTTTTAAATTTTACAATTGTTCTCGTAGTTACACATATATCAATTTTATATATTATAAGTACTTATACCTATATTTTACATTTATATTTCCATGTGATTTGTCGATTTTTAATCGATAGTTGAAAAAATTTATTCGTTTCGTTTTCTGGGCCTAAATTATAACTAATATTTAGTAAATATCGGAATTTCGAAGGCATATGCGTCGTCTATTGGTTCAAATATCACTCGTAAATAGAAGCCCACTTCGGTTCAGAATCTACTATATCGATAGAACTGAAACGAAAAGCTCTGACCAAAAAATCTGAAAGATTATGAAGAATAAATTTTAGTCAGAAGACGCAACCACCATAACCGTGGCCTTATAGTTATGCTGAATCAAGGTTTTAGCGTTGTATCGACTTTCCTTCCTTTTCGTTTTAAAGATATTAAAAAACTATTGAGTGTTTGGCCTGTAACGGGACCATGATTCATTTTATCATATTTAATCCTCACAGTCAGTTAGCTTCCGAATCGCAGAATAAATTTAAAGATTCACTGAAGGCACGGTATTTTATATTGCCTGAAATACAGCATCTAGTGAGGCATGAGGTATTGACTATCGTAACGAAATTTTCCACTCAAAAGTCGCTGTTTATGTTTTCAATTTCTAATTTCTTGATTCTTGGAAGCTTTTATTACTTGAAGTCGGGGAATAATTTCATAACTGCGTTTCTCATTTACTTGTTTTCAGAAGCGTCTCTGATTCAAAGGAAGAACTACATTCTAATCTTCAACTATTTGTTTATTAGTTTGTTTGAGTTTAATGGTGTTTAACTGCCCTGGTTGTCAGCGCCAGTTTATATTTTCAATTACCTTTTATTATACAACCTTTTTTTGTGATCTGGTGACATATGATGTAAAATTTCTGAATATCTACACTTACTTAATTTGATTTTAATCAAATTTTATAAAATTAATAATTTTCGCCTAGGGTTCCGGATGTTTTGAGTTTTAATCAATACATGTTTATATTGAGTTTTGAAGTTAAGAATGGAAATTCTTCAAAAATATGAGTAATCGTGATCTTGCTATTGAAATATTTACATTTTGTTGGTGGTTCCGTTTTTGTAATTAGATTGTCTCGTGTATCCGATTCTCAACCGAGTCACTACTACCTCCACGGTATTTTCGGATGGAGGCTTAACTTTTTTTTTTTTTTTTTCTATTAAGATTTTAATTGTTATCAGTTTGCTTTCATCCCACATGGACTGCCATGCCTCATTTCTTTCCTTCTCAAGAGCACTCGTCCCAAGAGATTAACTAGTTGATCTTTTGTTTTAATACATTGGTAAAATGTCAAATTAGTTTGGCTATTGTTATTCCAAAATGCGAACCGTGTTTCTACAAGTGCGTTTATTTAAAAATTACACATTTACTTACTTTTCTCGGTGTTCCAACGAAAGGGATACCGTTTCAGACCAGAGCTGAGCTCCACACCTCTCTATCAGCCCAGTCTCCCTCCTGTAGATCTCGGCCCGTCATCTCTTCATGGACTCCTTCTATTCAGGTTGTTCTCGGTTGCCCTCGTTTACGTTTTCCGGGCGGCTGCCAGTCCAGGTCTCTGTGCGGCCAATGCTCCTCCAGCATTCTCCTGCAGTGCTCATACCACCTTAACCACCGTTTTCCGATTCTTTCCGAGACGGTCTCGACAACACCATTCCTTAGCCTTACCTCTTCATTTCGTACTCTGTCTTGCCTTATTATTTGGAGACATCTTCGCCAATAGTCCATTTCGACAGCCCGAACCTTGTTATATAATGCGCGTATTCATCGACCATGTCTCACATCCGTAAGTTAATATAGACTCGACTACGGCTGAGATGATTCGTCGCTTGTTTTCACTTGAAATGGTGTTGTTCCAGAGAATAGGGTGCGAAATCCTAGTAGCCCTCCTGGCAAGTTCCACCTTGTTGCCGACGGCAGATGCCCCTATACCTTCCAGAAAGGATCCGAGATATTTGAAGGTATTGACTCTGTTGCACACCTGGTCACCTATGCTCAGATCGTTTTCGTCATTTTCACCAACAGCCATATACTCCGTCTTTCGAAAATAAATGCTGAGACCAGTCTCTTCATAAAATTGCTTTAACTGGAGGATCACCATCTCCAGGTCATCAAAACTCTTCTCCGGGTCATCACCCCTGATCATCGGCGATGAACAGTGTCAGTAGCTTGTCGTCATCGAAAGAAATTCCTTAATCCCGACATTGCCTCATCCATTGCTTTACTACGTGAGACAAATGTATTTTGAAGAGGCTAGGATACATGAAACACCCTTGCTTCAGGCCCCTTGTCCCAGAAAATGGCTCGGAGAGGCGGTTCCCAATTTTCACCCTTTAAACATCGCTTCCAAACAAGTGTTGGATCGCTCGTATGATAGGCTCATCAATACACATTCAGTTCATATTCTTTCTCTTGGGACACTATCATAGGCTTGCTCAAGATCTATGAAGGCTAGATGCAGCTCTACTTTCTTTGCGCTGCATTTCTCAATGATTTGCCGGAGTACAAAAGTATCGTCCTTGCAGGATCTTCCTGCAGTAAACCCTGCTTGATCCAACGGCATTTCATAATTTTCTTCGAGCTTGTCTCGGACCAGTCTCCGAATTATTCTGCTCACCGAGCTCTGTACACAAATGCCGCGATAATTTTGACGTTGTCTCCTATCCCATTTTTTAAATAAGGAGCAGAGGTATCCCATGTGAAGATCCTCAGGTAGATCGTCCCCTTTCAAGGCCATGTTTACTATTATGGTAGGGAGTGTGAGCATTTTACAACCGCCGGCCTTCAAAAGCTCCATAGGCAGGCCTCCAGGTCCTGGAGCAGTTCCACTTTTAGCTATGCCTAGAGCAATTCTTAATTCGTCCTTGATTATTTGCATAGGGTTCAGGTTGGGGGTTTCCTCTACAATGCCCTCTTGTATTAGAAATTGTGCTCTACTTTCGTTTAAGAGGGTCTCACAATACTTTTTCCAAGTAGTCTTAGGTAATCGGTGTAAGAATGTTTCCTTTACATGGTGCTCTAAGATACCTTAGCACGCTCCAAGTTTCCTTTACACGATTGAAACCCAGAGTTCCATCTATTTTCTGGAAGCACCTTTCCCAGGAATTATTCTTTTCCTTCACAACTGCCTCCTTAGCCCTTTTGTTTAGAGCTCTGTAGGCGATACAGTCCTCGTACCTGTTTGATGCTAAGTATTGCTGATGAGCTTCTTTCTTGGCTTTGACCAAACTGGACAACTCCTCTGACCACTTATCTAGTTGCTTTCTTCTTTCATCAGTCCCCAGCGCCTCGCAAGCTGCTGAGTGGATGCAGTCCCTTAAATGCTCGTATTTTTCAGGCAGATTTCTTCCTCTGCTCAGGTCAATTTTCCCTTCTTACCTGATCGCTTACAACCCTCTAACATTGTCTTCCGCAAGTAGGTACAGCTTGCATCATGGCGTTACATGTCATCTGCTCTGCAACTTTCTGCTTTTGGTCCCCACCTACTTTTCCACGGTAAAAGAATCTCGGTACGGAGCATTTACAAGTTGATTTTAGCCTTGTGATACAATAATCTAGCATGGAGGATTGGAAACCAGGCTTACTCCATGTTAATTTGTGGATGGGTTTGTGCTGAAAGAATGTGTTCTGAATCCGCAGATCGAATGTTTCACATATATCAATAAGCCTTTTACTTTTACATTACACAAATTACACACAGAATAGAAAAAATAGATTTTTAAGGGAAGTGGATCAGTCATTTAGTGAAAGGAATAACAGAGATTTCTTCGGATGGGTAAACGTGGGATGCAGGCCCTTCAAGCAGTCTGTAGACTAGAGTCTGTCAACTAGCAGGAAATCAAGGAAATACGGGCCGATTATTTTAGCTGTCTTCTCAATAGTAATATCTAACAACTAGCGAAACTTGAGGCTGAAACCAAATAGCTCTGAAAACTTCATAGAACGTGAGACTAGTATCAGCATTCGGAACCTTTGAGGTATGCTGCGGCGGCTGCAAGAATGGGACTAGATGACGAACAATATAAAGAAGAAATACATGCATGAATGTCCCCTTCAACATGAGGTGGAAGGAACAGAAGAAATAGGCACTCATAAATTTCAGAATGTCAGGGAATATTCTTACCTTGGAGCCCATGTAAACGGTCAAAATAATGTTCGTGAAGGAATAAATAGACGCACCTCTGCAGCTAACAGGTGCTATTTTGAACTTGAATCGTATTTCCACAGCCGAGCTAAAAGTTAATGTTTCAATGAGTATATTTAATGTTTCAATGACTAGCCCGATATCCGATTATCAATTGGGCCTCCAAACTGCATGAAATATCGGATCTGACCGTGATATTCCAGGTTAGAAATGCAGGTTTTAAAAACATTTGGTAGGCATTTGATTCTTCTTCGTCATTTACCGGTTTGAATAAAAACTAGTTGTTATACAAGTCTGCCATTTTTAAGGACTGAATCTTTGTGAATTTATTTAGGTGGTGTCATTATTAACGTTGATGGAAGAGAGATGTTATAAAATTTTCTCACTCCGCTGAAGTTTGCTATTAATTCGAGATAAAAAGTAATGAACGAAGATGACTGATGGGGCAATTAGTATTTATAATTAGTGGAATACATATTTTACGGGCGGGGCCTCGGTAACCTGTCTCTTGGGCGCGTCGCAATTAGCAGAGGAGGGAGGAGCGACTGCTGCCAACTCTAGCGCAGCGGGAATTTCCTCGAGTTGTGTTGGCAGCCCCACACGCCCCTAAGGGTAGTACTCCACCATCCCCTCCACAGGCAGGCTGCCTGAACATGTAAGTCAATTTGAGTCACTTCATGGAATACGATTTTTTCACAAATTCTTAATTACATTGTATTTTAATATCTTATGACAAAATGTTATCCTGGTTTGTCAAAATCAACTTTTCAGATTTTCCTATGAAAATTTATAAATTAAAAAAAAAAAAAAAAAGTAAATAAAAAGAGATGACAATCAGTATAATCAATTTTTCAAAAATAAGGAATACAAAATTTTAAAACCATATTTTTAAATATTTTATAATTTTTTAAAAAAGAAATTTAGATATATAATACTAAATTAATTTTGATTATCTGTACAAAATTTAAAAGTTATTGAAGGTGCAGGCTTGAATGATCAGATGATTTTTTGTTTCTATTTATATGATTTACGGAAATTTTCTTACGTAAGCGTGTAACAGAAAGTATTCTTGAGCGGAAGAGCGATTCGAATAATTTCAAGAAAATTTCGAAATTGAATGTAAAATTCCTGATTCTAAATAATTGTTCGTCGAATCCTTGCATTAAATACCTGGTGTAAATATATCTAATTTCTATCTATATAAATAAATTTTAAATCTTATATTTAAATACTCATAATAGATAATAAAAAATGTTGAGAATAACGAAATCATATAAAAATTAAATTAAATTTTACTTAATTTTATAAAGTAAGATTTTGATTCAAATGAAATTAATAACTAATTTTTTTCATAACAAATATTATAATAAGATGGTACCTTATGATCACACCTTAAATTACTCTCAATTGTAAATAAAATGGATGAATATAAATATTTAATGAAAGAATGCTTATTTATTTTTTAAATGAAGCTAATATATACTAATGGACGTCAAGAGCAGTGGAAGCTTATTAAATGGGCGTGTTCTATTGCCTCAGAGTGGCACGAGTACAAGGAAAGAGGAGGAAAATGGAAGAGAAATAAACTGACAATTCTGCCTTTTACTATTACTTAAAATATAAACATTGGTAACCACATAGTGTTTCTTAACACAGAACCTTAAGGTTCTTCACTTCTGTCGAAATGTACAGCTGTTAAAAATAATTTAAATAATACGGCATATGCTATAGATTTTATATTACAATGCGTTTTATTTATGTACCTGTACAAATATTACATCTGGAGGCAAACGTCGAATGACAATAGGTAATACAGTGGTACAAAATACATTAAAGTTTTCAACTAAATAAAGAAATAAAGGATATGTTCGTCAATACTAATACCAAGTACATTATAAAAAAAATACGAATATGTACATTTTAATTATTTTATTTTTATTAATTTTGAAATCTTGGAGATAGAAATTTTAGTATGAGATTAATTGTTTTATTTTTTTTCTAAAAATGAACCAACAAAGTTAAAATTATAAGAATGGTGAAGTCAATTGTTGATTATGGATGTATATTGTTGGTTATGTTGCTTATGGATGTTTACACCATTTACCCAAATAAGGTTATAAAATATTATTTTCATAAAAATTTTATCGGGGAACAAATAATTTAGTTATTTTATATTAGATAGTTTGCTGATCGTCCTACTTCACGTCGGATTTAGAAGAGAAACGTTTGATGATATTTTTATTTTTTTTTAAGGACTTAATTATTTTGGGTTGCTAATATTGCTTTGTTTATGAAAAAAAAGTTTAATACAATAAAAAGATAAAACAATACCTTATTAACAGTAATGGAAGAAGTTATAAGAAGAACCTTATTTACAATGGGCGTGTATGCCCCAGAGGTTTCTCCTATCAGAGTCGATAAGAGGTCAAAATGATTTACATTACTGCTAATACTAGAATACTCATCAAATTACAGAAATTATTGCTATTTTAACATTATTCAGCTTTAGTTCTGATTTTTTGTTGAAATTTACTATTTGTAAATTTATTTTTATACCACCAGTAAAAAAAAAGTAAATAATAATAATAAAAATAAAATAAACTACATTAATATAAAAACTATCATAACTCTAATGCCTAAGCATAACGCTTGACTCCTGAGGCAATAATTTACGAAGATTGATGAAAAGCGCTTGAATTATTAGACAAGATACATATTACTTTAGAAAAATACAAATAGGCTTCTTGAGGTGTATTCTTTAAACAAAAAAATACACACGCATTTATTAGTATACACAATACGCAAACACACACATTTTTTCATGAGATACAGAGATACAATGTCAATAGTTTTTCTTTTCTACCAAAATGACACTATTTCTCTCAATCACTTTATTTCTATCGACGTAGTGCTTGGTATTTCTGTTTCGGACGTTTGGGCGAAAGAAGACTTTCGGAAGTTATACAGATATTGAGTCTAGTATAATTATGACACAGAACTCTGTTGCAATTGTAAACAGATATTCTTGATCTTTAACTAACACACCCTATGCTTGTTTGTGTTTGCTCTGTTGTTCTTGGGAGTTGTGTTACCTAAATTGCTGATTGCAGCCGGCATCTTGTGACCTAAGTGAGGCAATTAGGATCTTCAATTAACATTGAATGAATTGTGAATTGAACATTCGTCCAATCGATTTATTTGACTCTCACCTGGCTCTATAGTTGTCAGTAATGTATCGTGAAGCGTGTTGATTTTTTTTTAGAAAATACAAATAAATTTTATCAACATTGCCCTCCTTTAGTTTAATACATCTATCAATCTTCGTTTGGATTTATTATTTTTGAATCCAGCGACTTATATATTAATATATTGGGTAAAAATATGACTTTAGAGAATGTTGATTGATTTGTAAGTAAATCAGATTTTATAAAAATTCCCTCCTATAAACTTACCTTGATTACTAAAAATGGAAAGAATTATTCGAAGGCAAGTTTACTGAGAAGTATAGCGATGCGAACGACCCTTACGCAGTCCTTTGTAACGTCTGTGAGAAGGATGGAACAATTGTCTTACTGTAATCCAACACCAAAGAAAGGGGTTGTCTTTTGCGGTTTAATGAAAAGCATCCCTTATTCGGTCACGATCCTACGAAATAAATATCGGTAAAGAAGACCTTGCACTATCCTGCCCAAAAATCTACATATCATTTTTATGACTACAAGACGTTATAAAAATATAACGAAAATTAAAATGTATAAAATGAAAATGTATCGGCCCTGATTTATCCAGGAAAAACATGCAATCCCCTTTTTCACTGCTCCGGTTTTATTAAAGTATGTAAATTTCCTTTCCTTTCCTGTTCATGTTTTTTTTTTTTTATATATTACAAAGGAAAGTTTTTTAATAAAATATATATTTTTTTTAGGATAACCATGACTGATGAACGCACATTAGACGAGTATTCCTTGTTATTTTTATGATTTTTATCAAATACCATTGTTTGACAGACTAAGTTAGGAGCACCATCTATATTTTGGCCCAATCTCCATTTATGCCGCTGAATTATATTTTATGATGCATGCTATATTTGATCAAGTCTCGTATTTGTCTTTTTACGTACTTTTTTATGACATTTTAAAACTTTCCTTTGAATATTATACGTTACCAAACCATATTTCATTTGAAGTAAATAATGGTACAGAATACATTAGGTATACAATGGTCAATTAGACTTCTTTTCCCGAAACAAAGATGTTTATTTGAAAAATTTATCATGGAGAACTATTATAAAAAACATCGTCCAAGCCAGCACTTCGGCTCATGGAATATCCACAAAGAAATAAGAATAAGAATTTTCTGAAGGGATATAAGAGGTACAGGTCAAAAAGTATTATATGAACAAAAATATTGCAATGCTGTGAAAGAAAAAGAATCCCAGTTTGTTTGAGCTCTTTGTTTGGACGAATGGTCCACTCAAAGATGATTAAGAGCAATTCTTCACTTGGCAAATTAAGAAATAAAGAACGAAGAAGAACGTGAAAATGTTAAATCATATATGGTTGCAACATGTATAAAGAAAGAAAAAAAGAGGCTCAGGTATCGGTTTATAAATTAGAAAATTTATTCGACGAAATTAAATTATCAGCACCGAATCATGGTTAAAAGTCTATTCAGTTAACCTAAAATCGTCAATAAAGGAACTAGTTAAAATGTTTCATATCCATTTTTTTGGGCTGTTTCATGGTCGTGAAATTGTATGCATATTAAGGATTTATGTGTCTGTTATTATATTCCATCTTGTATGGCTCAATAAGGGGACTTATTTTATAATTACAATACTGACTATCCCCAATTATTCCAATTAAATTTTGCTTCTCATTAAAAATTTACTTAACATTTAGAGCCATCAAAATAAGTGGTAATAATTAATTAAGATTTAATTTTTAGTGTTTAGATTAACTTTGAAAAAAATATTATTTTCAATTTTTTTTTTCGTTTTATATAAGACGCTACGAATATCATTTTTTATTCGGCTCAATTTCCAAAACAAAAATTATACCTTGTTTGTACAATTTTGTACAAAAATTGTACCTAAATAACCTTGTTTTGGGCATTTCTAAATTTAAATAAGAACCACATTGTTGTATGTTCATATAAGAATATTTTAGACTTTACAAATTATTTTTCGATTATATTTATCCGGGAATGGGTCTAGTCCGTAAGTAAAATAATAAAAATTAAAACTAAGATTAACTTTGAAAAAAATCTTATTTTCAATTTTTTTTTTTCGTTTTATATAAGACGCTACGAATATCATTTTTTATTCGGCTCAATTTCCAAAACAAAAATTGTAACCTTGTTTTGGGCATTTCTAAATTTAAATAAGAACCACATTGTATTTTTATATGTTCATATAAGAATATTTTAGACTTTACAAATTATTTTTCGATTATATTTATCCGGGAATGGGTCTAGTCCGTAAGTAAAATAATAAAAAAAAATTAAAACTAACGCTTCCGATGTTTGTGTATATAAAATATTACCAATAAATACTTTAATAATATGTTGTTTACGTATCTGTCAATGGAAGTCCAAAGAGTACTAATAGAAACTAAATTTTCATTTTCCGATTTTTCTCTACCATCACAGTGAAAGACAGCTTAGAGACTAGAATAGAATTGATAGAGAATAGAATTGATCTGAAAAAAAATTCAAAAACAGGGTAGGGATATAAAAGATAAAGGGAAAATAAGAAACTTTAATATGATCTCTTTTCGGGTTAGAACAGTCTCGCATTGGACTGGCGATATGGCATTCCTTATAGAGGCATTTATTAATTTTATGATTAATTTAACATTATAAACATAAATGTTTATAAAGACTTAGGTAGTTTCTCTTACTTCAGGTAGAAGAATCCTATGTATTAGGAAACATAACTAATAGTCAATATAACATGTAATATTCTACATTATTGATAGAAGAACGTGAAATTTTCGAAAGCTATAATTAATTTCGTTTTTACTTTCACTTACCTATATATGAAATATATAGTAAGTGGAAGTATTGCGATCGTGAAAAATTTCGACTTCCGGTTTTCAACGGAAATACACGTTTTGGGGTCCCCTGAGTCCAATTAACCAAGTCCCGCGAAATGGTCTGTGTGTGAGTGTGTGTGTGTGTGTGTGTGTGTGTGTGTGTGTGTGTGTGTGTGTGTGTGTGTGTGTGTGTGTGTGTGTGTGTGTGTGTGTGTGTGTGTGTGTGTGAACAGACTAGCTCAAAAACTATAAACCGTGCGAACCTGAGATTGGGTATTTAGAGTATGTATATGCCCGCGATGTGACAGCAAAAATTTCATCAAAATTGCTCAAAGAGAGGGGGTACTTTGTTTAATAACTTTTTAAGTTTTTTTCGATTTTCTCAAAAACGGCTCTAACGATTTTGATTAAACTGAGTATTTGATCTATTTATATGCCCGAGATATGACTGTAAAAATTTCATCAAAATTGATCAACCGGAGGGGGGACTTTACTTAATAAATTTTGTATCATTTTCAAGTGTTTTTTTTTATTTACTCAAAAACGGCTTTCACGATTTTGATCAAACTGGGTATTTGATGTATGTATATGCCAAAGATGTGATAGCCAACATTTCATCAAAATTGATCAACCGGAGGGGGGACTTTACTTAATAAATTTTGTATCAATTTCACGTGTTTTTTTAATTTACTCAAAAACGGCTTTCACGATTTTGATCAAACTGGGTATTTATGTATATATATGCCAAAGATGTGATAGCCAACATTTCATCAAGATTGATCAACCGAAGGAGACACTTTATTTCATAACTTTTTTTCTAATTTTTAGATTATCTTAAAAACTGCTTTAACGATTTTCTTCATATTCGTCATGTTTAATGAAAATTGAGTGTTATTTAATATCAGGTAAGCGTTATCATTATTAAAATGTTCTGAGGGGTTTATAGAGCAAATGAAAACAAAAATAAGAAATGAATGTGGAAAATGTGTAACTTTGAGAAGTGGCATTAACAAAACGCATTAATTTCTTATCTAAGTAAGTTGGTAAGTGAAAGTTGTGTGTTGCGCGCACGCACCAGATTTTTTTACAACAAATTATCAATTAGTAACCAAGAATTATACATAAAATTTTAAATATTTACACATTTTTTTATATGCATTTATATTTATTCGGGAATATTTTTGGTAATCTGATCCAGTTCTCTTTTTTATAGCATATTCATATCCATGGGATATTCGGAAATTTAATCTTAAATCGCTGGTAGTTTATTATATATCTTTTTAATTTTATTTATCCTATTATTTGGAATCCTAGCTTTATTTGGAATATCGTTATGACAACTACAATAAATAAATAAATCAAGCTACAGTGTCAGTATAAATTGATACCGAACAGAGATAGGGTGGGATAAGGGATAGAGAAGACGGCCTTTAATTTACTGTCGAAGTATAGTTTCAATTACATAGTCCAGATAAGCCTGCTGGTAGTTTACATCCTTTTTTATATTTATTGCCACTTCTCCCTCTGATTACAAGTTTTTTTCTTCAGGCCTTGTTTTTTTTTTTTTTTTTTTTTTTTTTTCTTTTCAGGCTTAGTTTTTCTTCCGATCGATATTCGCCTCCAGACTTCCCGAGTAGCCTGTTTAAATTAAATTCAATTCTCCAGTTTAAAAAAATTAAATAAAGTTCGGTTCTAAGTTTACAAGAAGCAATCAATATACTGCATGTGCAATTCGTGTCCGAACATTTGTTATATTAGTGTAGCTGAAAAGCCAATCACTCTATTTCACTCTGTTTACGATAAAAGATAAGGTTATCAGGGGCTTATCTTATCTATTTATTTTGCTATAGGGGTTCATTGTTTCCTTATTATACTTCCCCTTTAGGTAACGTACTGGAATTTTCTATTACGCTTGGTCGCTTACCGATCAATATACCATTACATCAGCGTTTATCAGTTTCAGTTTTCTAATTATTTTTATTTTCCCTTCATCTTTATAGTCATTAATTTTAAAAGGAAGGATATTTTATTCTTTTCCGGAAGAATATTAGGGTGGAAAAATTATCGGCGGAGTACGATAATCGTCATGTTCTAAAGAATGTATTTCATATTTATTATTGTCACTCATCATGAGGGCTATTGGCAAAATCGTTTTCAATTTATACTTGGTTATACAACTTAATTATCTTCAAGAACTTCACTGAGTCCTTCACGTCGCCCAGCAACTCCTTGATGTTGTTTTCCATATTCAAGTCGCATCGAAGCTTGGCGAAATTTGGGCATTCCAGGTGGATGTGCTTGACAGTCCTGATTGTGAGGTGACAGTTGGGGCCTCACCTCATCTTTGCAGTCTGCAGAAAATCTTTACCTCTCTTCTGGAAATCGTCGTGCTTGTTTTCCATTTTGTACGTCCATCTTTGACCTCTAACAGTTTTGAGCGTGATAACCTCCACTCTTTTTACCTCATGTAAATTCCTGGCTTTTAAAAATCTTGCTGTTTGCATCTTATTTTGTTCAGCATGGATTTGCACCAATCTTCGTTTGTCATGGTATTGAAAGTTAGGAAAATATTATAATTGTGTTAATTTATTTTAAAACTAATACGTTATACATAATGGAATTTGGTTTTGAAATACCGTAAACTCATTCTCAGGGACCATAGTTTCTAGAGAATGGAAAAAAAAAACTAACAAAGAAAAATACCGTAGATCTACTCCCTAAAATACAATATTTACACTTATCCAAACAAATTCCTGGTACAGAAAACTCGACAAAGCTGGACACCATGAGATTCCAGTGCCTCTATTCTGCCCCATCACAGGTATTAAAAGATTTTAGGAATAATCAATATTGGACCGTACACACTTTGCTATACTTTTTATAGGGTAATTTTAATAATTTCCGTTGGGTAGGTATGATTTTCAGTATTAAAATTATAAATTTGGATCAAGTAAACTTTAATTTTAGTAAATGTTACCAGTATTTCTTTATCGGGCTTCCATTTCTTTCTTTTTCTCTTTTTTAGCGTCATCTAGTGTTCGGGAGTGGTGAGACATATGCAAAGGCGGATGTAGATTACTTTAAAATATTAATTCATGTAAAACATGGCTAGCTAATTTTAAGAAAATTTATCAGAATATATTCGTTGAAAAATATTTTTTCTTAGGTAAAAACTGAATTAAATTTGAGTTTGTAGAACAAGATGCAGATGGATGAATGTAGATTGAAAAATTATCTTGAATTGAAAGAGCTTAGAATTAAAACGTTTTAATTGTTTATAAGATATTTATTGATTAATATTAATCAATTATTTTAAGGATAAATAATAACTTTATTAAAAACCTTCTCTTCAGGTTTGTAAAAAAAAAAGAATAATAAAAATTTGGTTTTCTTTTTTAATATTTTAAACGTTTAAAACGTTAGGTGCGGCCTCGGTCCCCGGGGTCCGATGTCTTACATTCCCTTCTTAACAGCCGGGAATGACTGTTAACGATTTTCACATGAAAATTTCCAAAAGTCCCTACACTTCAAATACTCAATTCAGTCGATTTTTAATGAGATTATTGCACTTTAGTGCAGAAAATGTTGCTAACAGCTGAAATTCTGTTGTTTTTTAGAATCGGACTCCGAGGTCCGATTTTCGATAAAGAATGGCGTAAATCCTGTATCAGCCTGTCCTGCGCCTATTATGTCTAGTTCCAATCCAAACTAAGAGATAATGCCCTTGAGACGCTCATTTAATTCCCTTTTAATCAAAATATAACGCTTACGTCAAAGTATTCCCATCGGACCCCGTCCGATATTGTCTGTGGCTCATGCTTGCAGTCGGAGGGGGGGAGGGGACCGATACCGTCCAATTCAGGATACCCCTAAAATACGCCGCCGCACCTAACGTGTTAATATTGATGGAGATCTACCTCTTTCCAACCCAACTGCGTTGAGCTCTTTTCCGGCAAGTGGAGATAAAGTTATAGTCAAAAGGTTAATCTACTATCCTATCAGAGGCGGGGATCGTAATATTTTTCCCTAATTGACCTCAATTTATCTTAAAAATTATTCATTCACTTGCCAGTATTTAAGCTAATGTTCTGTGAACAGATAATGAAAAGTCTCCATGTTCCTCGATAGCGCATAAATCACCTCAAAATTTCTGATTATGATTATTAAGTCGAACGCTGTATTATTATATTGACCCAAACATTATAATAACGTACATTAAACATTCGGCTTAGGTTTATAAGGGATCGAAGTTAATAAGTTGAAGTGATTATACATTAAAAACTATTATTCTGTTAAAAATTCGGTATAATTTTTATGACAGCATTTCATAATCTTTTTTAACTGAAAAAAAAAATAATTTGTGCTATAATTTTCAAGGAATTCTTTGTTTGCGAAACATTTTTACCTTAGTTGTATAAAAATAGAATTTGAAGTCTGTCGTAGGATAACAACTGGTCGTTGTTATAACTGGTGATGTCTTTACAGGTAGGTAAATTTCTAGAAAAAAAAAACAAGATTTCTTGTGAGGGACATTAAAATACATTTAGCAAGTTTCGAAGAAAAAAATAACACTATACGAAACCATAATACACGTGCTTATTCTAATGTCTTAAAAGTTTTTTAAAAGTACTTTTATTTTAATTTAATCATTATATGCTTCTAAGGAAGAACTGCTTAAGCGAAAGAGTTCCTCTATTTAATATTAATTACCATGAATTATTAAATTTTTACTTCCAAATAGCAAATCTTATTTTTTAGTTACCTTTGATAGGTAACTAAAAAATATATCATATAATAAAGTAAGCAAGATAGGTTTATCCTAAAAGCCTGGAGATAAAATATTCGTAAACGACTATAGTCGCAAAAAGCCACTCTTGATTGGGTAAATAAAAAGATTCTTTTAAAAACATTGATGATTTATATCTTCACCAGTTTTACCTAGGAACGATCACAGTGATTCCTTTTTTAAAGTACATTATCCATTATAGAAATACAACATCCTGATACTGGAAAATTAACAATCAATGCTCAATTGTAATTTTTTTCGCACTATATGCAAGATAAATTACTATTACTATATTAAGTGTTATGGCTTTAGTTATGTTACCAATAAAATGACGAATAAATCCATTATAATCATAAAACAAATAAGTATATTACTATTTTGTTGATGGGTCTATATTCTCTTTGTTATAGATGGTTAAGGGAAAGTGTTAATTAACCGGGAAAGTTTTAATCGATTAATTTTTCTGTCTGATGCAGGTTCTCTTTATCATTCCGTTGACCAGCAAGTCACTAATGAGTCTGAAGGCGATTCTCCTATCTATTCATTCTTACTTTTTACCCGACAGCCAAAGGAAAATTCCTTCGTGGGAGTTATATAAGGAAAAAATATTTTAGTACCAGAAGTATTTCAATTATAAAAAAACAACAACTCATTCTGTAAAATAAACGAAAAAAACAACAAAAAAAAAAACATTAAATTAATATAATTAAAAAAGGAATCCGAGCAAAGGATACTCATCATGAAACAGCGCTCTTGTTTCTTTTTGGACCTAAAAAAGTTTATGAAGAACATTTCTCTTTACGCATTTCAGGAAAAACGAAAGGAGGCTTTTTTTCCTGAAACCTTTTGAACTTTTATATTTTTAAATGTTTATTTATTCATTGAAAATTACAATAATACTCAATTAAATTTGATAGTAAAAAAACCACAAGACACCCATTGGTAGCACTCATCTAATGTATACAACTTAGATGGTCCTGAAGCCATCTTCTTTACAGACGCCTAGGAGAATTGTCAGTATTAAAGTGGGAAATGAGGTTGGAAACAAGTGGCTTTGAATGGTTCGGAAGTTTATTAGGGTAGGAATGGTATCTGTCTCAGTCTAAATCAGCGACTTACGGAACATTCAAGTCTTTGTGTATGATTATATTGGTTACAAAATAAGGAGCATTAACGATTTCGCGAAGGATTTTGGACTTTAAAGATTGGATGCGAGAGGAATATTAGGTTTGATGGAGCCACACAGCTCGATTCCGTAAGTCCAAATAAGTCTTGTTACTGATATGACAATTAGCCTTTTGTAATTAATAGATCGAGAGTTTGAAGTGTTTGTCAAGTGTTGAAATAGTCGGTAGCGCTACCCACTTGTCTTTTCAGTCTTTTTATGAGGGTGACACTTTAAATTGAAATCAATATATATTATAAAGCAAAGTGTACAATGTGCGTGCCGAAAAGGCTCAAAAACGACTCGACGTGGGATTAAGGAAGTTATGTCAGCGTGTTGCTATACTACCCATAACGGAGAAGAAGGTTTCTGTTTTTCTTTTAAGGGTGTAAGATTGAAGAGAAAAGGACTGGAATTTTAAGCCTCTCGCACCATTTAATTAGCCTCTCTGTGATTGAGATACGAGTTTATGAATGAAAAATTTAGTTCGAGCTCCAGGCTACCAGGAAGCGCTAAGGTGCGTTTCACTCGATGTCTATTGTTCATTCATTCCGTTCAATTTGTAAAGGTTATGTATTTGTTCAGCTGTTCTTTTTAAATTATTAAAAAATCAAGCGAAAATAATTAGTTTTACCGTTTCTTTCAAAATAAAATAATGATTTTACATATGAATCAGAAAACCGACTGTATACCTTACAAAATCAATATTCTCATAAAAAGGTTAATTGATTAACACATTATATTTAATCAATATATAATATATACCTATTTAAATAATTTAATGCAATATGAGTGAACATTTTTGAGTAGTACAGTGAGCGAATAAAAACAGGCATAAAACAAAAAAGGAGAGCTGAATTGACTGATTATAAATCGAAAATAAAATGTTTGAAGTGTTCTTATTGTATGTAATTATGAAAAATGGTTTTATTACTATGTATGATGAGCATTCCAGTTGACAAAGTGACTAACTCCAATTACAGCATTTTTTCAATAAGATTTTATCACCCCTCATAGTTCAGGATAAAAAGAAATATGATGAAAAAATTGAGCCCTCATGATATTTTGGTTTTCACTTTGTATTAGTAAGTGCAGTGTCCGGCCAAATTATGGGGGAGGGGGTATCTTAAGGGAGGTTGAACTGGAAGAAAGGTCTTAAAAAAAATTTCTATGAATCTTCGGTAGTTTCTAAACTTCTGGATTTAATAGGACCATCACAGTAGTCGGCGCTTAAGTTGTAATCGAAATATAGTTTTTTAACTAATAGATTTTTCAACCATAATCTAATAACTTATTATCTGCTGACTGCTTGGAATGGGCTTATAGAATTCAGAATCACAGAAACCATCAAAAACGATGCATGACCCGACAAAGTTGCAGCAAAATTAATTGTTCATTCACCAATTTCAACCCCCTTTAAAGTATATAGGGTTCCTTATTTGGGCGGACTCTGCAGATATCGAATCTTAATATTGATACCATGTTAAAAGTTTCAAGAAAGTGCTAATTTTGTTCTATATTTCCTTTAATTTTAAAGTTTTTCTGTCTTTACAACTACCACACAACTACCGGAGCGAAGCCGGGCACCCTAGCTAGTATATTATAAATGCTAATAATGATAAAAGTTTGATAATGACTATGATAAGGGTTGTTTAAAAAATATAGATTATTTTGATCTATACATTTTTCAAGAATAAAATCTCTCATTTTCGGCGGACATTTTTTATAAAGTGCCTCAATATCGGTATCTTAACTAGCCCTAAAAGCACGCATACACTTTAGAGGATATTTTGAGAAAAATAAATCGTTCTTGGGAGTTAGAAATGACACGTCAAATCAAACTTATAACTTTTATTTCAGTTCACAAAAATAACAAAAAAACAAAACAGAAATAAGTACCTATGCATTAAAGTAAAAAAGAAAAGAATATAAATAAGTTTGTACAACGTTTTTTTCCTTCTTCTTTTTCTGGGAGATATTTTGGATTTTATTCAGAACATCAAACAGGAATTCGTGGTATCACAATAAATATTTTTCGCATTTGAAACAATTAAAGCAGCTCAATCGTCTCATGGCCTATCTGTGGGTGTCTTCTTTCCTATAGACCAATTGATGAACCTTCATAGTGCAGCGGAAGGCAGGGAGGGTTGAGGTAAAATATTCTTCATCGATGTAATATCTTGACCATCAACCAAGCTGATGACGCGTATCTTTTTTAATTCTTTTGGAGTCATATCCTTCACTAAAGTCACCTATCGTCTGCTTTTTTCACCTGATACTTCTTACTTTCTTATTTTGCTTCAATGGCGGCCGAAACTGGATCACTCTTGATCCTTTTCCTCCTCTTCCTCGCATACTCTTTCCATTCCTTTTTGGATACTACCTTCTTGGTTGGGTCCATACACTGCAAGAGAGCCAATATGTACAAGTTTTCATGCCAATTAACCAGTTAAACTAACATTTAAAATATCGGCTATATCGATACTTCCTATATAACGTTGAACAATTAAAGTATTGATACAACTATTGTGAGTGTTGGAAGCTAGGAAAATATGAGAGTAAGAAACCTATACCGTGTGACAGTTGTAGGGAGTAAGAATTGGCGTAATTTACAATTTTTAACTGTAAACATATCAACTTTTTAGCCTCAGATTAGTTTGTCGATGTAGGGGCCAGGTTGTTTTATCTGACCAAACTTTTTGAACTTTCTATGACGAATAGTTTAGGCATAGAGGCCGTGAGACAATGAAGTCAGTCAATGAAAACCATATTGAGATAAATAATTAAAATTTCATCAGAACCGAACATATTGAATTTCTTCTTATGGATCGTACCATATGTTTTCATAAAGAGAAAGGAAAAAATATTCTTTAAACAACAGTATAAAAATTGAGATTTGCTCCAACGTATACGTGTGAGGATTTCGTAAAAGGGTTCATATTTACTTCATGGCAGATTTATGGAATAAGTCTCGATCTTTCCACCCTCTCTAGAATAGGTAAGTGGCCTGTAGGATTGTTCGCCCTTCTTGCCCTAGTTTAAAACAAACGGGCGTCAGCTCCCTTCAGAACAATCTGGAAGTACCGAAATAGGAATTCAAAAAGGGTTTCCCAAGTTTGATTACAACCTTTCTCTGTGTCATTATTCGTCTTGCACTCTCTGAAGTATGTAGTCAAAGAGATCCATTTTACTCATTAAGTATGCATCATATGAGTTCACATTTTAACAGTAATCGACTCAACCTTTTTTACTATATTTTTCCTAAAACCTCAAAACTAAGAATTCGACAAAAAACCAAATACATATTCTTCTTAATAAAACCTATATCTTCAATGATAGGCTTTACATCCAAATAGATCTACTTACTGAGACTTCTAGGTTTTTAGTTTTTTTAAAGTTTTTTAAACGATTCACAACTAAATTATTGCGTAACGTGACTAAGAAAACCCTACATAGGAACTAACTTAGACATTACAACAGTTAACCAATATATAATGACCCTTTACCAACGTTTCCATACTGACTTACATTGAAAAAAAACTAACTAACTAATAAGATGCATGACATCAGCTAACTTGTCCATTCATATGTGATTAAAGAGGAATTCAATGATCCACATCTAAAGATGGTGTTAAAACACACCATAATAACTGAAAAAATCAGGAAAGAGTTACTTTCCTGTATACTGCTTAGTGGCATCCTTCCTCATGACTGACTAGCTAAATCATTTACTGTTTTTCGAAGGTTCGTTGACATCCGCAAACTAAAATATGAAGAAAAAAAAAATAATCGCATTTTTTATTGATACATTTATTAAAGATTTCCTGTTTGATGTTATTTAGTTTTTATATGTTCTGTAAAAATAAAAACAAAATTGTGAATTGAAAAGCCTTTTCGACTTCTCAAACGCTCTTATCACAAATCATTCAACATCGAACTAAGTATGTATTCTTTATTGATAGAACTTATAATCATTCTTGAGTAATTTCGAAAACACTCCTAATCATTTTGATTTCCCTCAGCCCCACCCGCATTCTCCATTTTCCACTCAGAAATCCTATCCAGTAAGCAATCATGAGTTCCATGCATCCGATTCCGACTACCTGACATATCGACAGATGTTAGTAAACTGCAACACCCGAACAGAGTAATTATCCAGATTATGACTGACATATCACTAGTATGCTCCTAGCATCATATGCAGGAAGGTTGTTAAATGCGGAAATTACTCGATGCTTAGGAGACGAAATTATTATTTTATTGGAGCAGGAATGTTAAATATCAAATAATAATGATCAATATAATTTTCATTAAACCTGAAGTTCTACTTTCCTTATTGTTGTATGTTACCTAACTTCCTATAGAGAGGAATATGTAACTTCTACATTTATGGTAGGGGAAATGAAATTGACTTGAAATGGAGTGCAGTAGTAAACCAGAGGCAACTGAAATTGAATTCCACGTCGGTTAGTTTCTTTATAAATTCGAATCCATTTTGCGATATGAAGAATTTTTAATTAAACGCTAGAATGCAATTATAATTGTGTATAAATTATATAAATCTATTTTATACGTAATTAGTAACAAAATTAAATTCACCGTACTCATAATTTTTCAATTAGTAGAAATTCATTGCTAGTATTAAATTGCTTGGTTGGATGATAAAGAGGCTGGTGAAAATTTTAGAAATTTAATTATTTTGTTGTTCCATTTTGTCCTAGTAATAGAAATAATATGAGCACTTGGTATTATTATGTCAAAAAGTTTAAAAAATAAAGAAAGATAGATAAATCTAAATATTATTGCCTTTTTTTTCGGAAAATCACCTCAGGGACTTTAAGAGGTCAAAAGTGAACAAATAAATCGGCCCATTTTTTTTTTTTTCGGTTGGCGCATTAGGCCTAATGAGACCTTTGGCCGCGCAGTGTGGTCTTCTTACAGACATTCGTGTTGCTTGCGGCAGCACAGACAGCCTGGAGGGGGTAGCCCAAACCTCACGTTGCTGCAAACCATGGTACAGCGGCAGACTGCCCATAGCTCCATAACCAATTCCATTGGGGCCAATTTGGCAGTGGCCTTCCCACCGATGGCGTCAGCTCTCTCGGGTTCAAGGACAGTGACAAACTGGTCTAGGTACAAGGGTTATCGCAGCCTGGAGTCAGCAGGCCCCGAGGACCTATATTTCTTTCCCCGAAGCTTGTACCAAACTATATTTCTTTCCCCGAAGCTTGTACCAAACTATATTTCTTTCCCCGAAGCTTGTACCAAACTTCCGGTTACTGACATCCTGGAAAACCACACAGATACACGGGGAAGGTTCATAACTCCTACGCTCGGTCGGTGTGAGTCGCCTCCAGTAGGCTGACGGGTCTCACATACCCGGGAGTGAGGATTTTAATTTTATTATATTCCTATAATCAAGATTAGACAAACCATTTATATAAAAAAATTATTTTTCAGGAGCTTTTTTAAACTCTAATAATTTATTAATGTTTGATTTCAGGCCTTAGTTCCCCATAATAACACCTCTTTATTAAAAACTTTTTAATTAATAGGTGTTATTTGAGTTATAGGGGCCTTATGCATAAAATTTAACATAAAAACATCAAATACGAACACCAAATTTTAATAAAGGGGCCAAGAAAACTAATAATTTAGTGAGAAGTTTTAAATTTCAAATATTTGAAGTGTCTAAATTTTTCTACAAGCATCTAGGAAATACTGGAAATACATCCCTTACGGTGTTTAATATCCGGGATATGAGAGAGTAGCGAGGGAATAGGGCCAAGTTACGCAACATATTAAAAGAATTATTAAATAGAGGAGGCCTGGAGTGGAAAATTTAGATACAGCTGGTGGAATAACGGGATTTGTGGATCAATTCCTATCGGAAGGCTCTTCATACTGCTTTGATGTAAAAGTTATATCCTTTTTATGAAAACTAAGTTTTTAGAACGCGAAGAAGGTAATGTGTATTGACTAGCAGTAACAGATGTTGTTACTATAGCAAAGGGTGTTCGACAAAATAAAACAAATTTGAGCAATTATATTGTATAAAATAAATAAACAGCATTTTCCATGAAATTGAATTATTTGTTACAAAACAAATTACGCCAAATGAAAATAACCCGTGGACAAACATTGTAGGTGCAGTCGTAATTGTTTTAAAAGTTTCCTCCTGCAAACAATTGATCCGAGTTTACGTAGAAAGTTGTCACAATTAAACGAATTGAGCTTAATTCTCCTCAATTTCTTCTGTTTATAGTTGGTAATTGTCAAGTTGTCGCAGCGCCCTTCAGAGGGTAAACGGCCAGAAGCTTAATTACACTAATGTCACCTAACAAGTTTACTTATCTCCTTAGCCCGCTACGAGCACCACGCACGCTTTAGGGGTTCTTCACCCCTTTTTGTTGTTGCCTTAAACTTTTCTGGACCCTTTATCACAACTTCTTTACGGGACGAAACTTTTCTTAAAGGAATTGAGGTCTTTATATGGCGTGAAAGTGTTGTGTTGTGGGAAGCGAAAATTCTCCGAGTCTATAAAAGTTGAATGAGGTTCTTTAACAAATCGAAAAGGTTTCGCCCGCCGTCTTCCGTAACTCTCAAAAATTGTCTGCACAATAAAGTAATAGCTTTCATGATTTGAAAAAGTCTATGCTTATCTTTTATTTGTAAATGCATTTATTGGTGTTTACGAATGTAACATAATATTACAACAACTTATATCTAGTCAATGTAAAGAAAACGAAAAAAAAGGTGATTTTCTTTTCAGACGCCTCGGTGGATTGTCAGGAATTCATAAGAAAGCTAGGACGGAGACAAGAGGTTTGTGATGAGACTTGGCCAAGTTGGCAATGTATGGAACATCGACGATGATTATATTTGTGACAATATAAGGATAGTTAAGGATTTAGCGTAAGATTTTGAATTATAGGGATTGAATATTAGAGGAGTTTGATGTAGCCTTGGTGTAGCCCCGGAGCTCGATTGCAATAGGTTTTATTTTTGTCACATAAATGAGTCTATTTTAATTGATGGGGAGTACTGTGCGTTTGTTCAGTACCTAAGTGTTGTAGTAGGCGGTAACGTGGAGCAGTTTCCTGTCCATTCAATCTTGTATGAAGAGTCCAAGTTAAAAGTTTTTACAGTTGGTATCCTAATTTGCGATATGATCTTTATATTCGTTTTCCTATCCTATTCAAAAGATATATCTTTTACTAATCTTTAGTATATCCTATACAGAGGCTATATACCATACTATCCCTGGAATCGACCCTTAAAAGGGCAGATCTAAAAATACAAGATGTTGTAAACATTTTGAAATTTTATTTTATAAGGTCCTGTGCAGGTGAAGCGCATGCACGTCAACTCACATCAGTCAACGTAGTCTAAATCAACGTTTCGGTGATTTAGACTTTTTTATTTTATTTGTTTTTAATGTTTAATATCTATTACATATTTAACATATAACATATACATATTTAATTGTATAATATCTAAGTAGTACTTTTAGATTTTTGATTTTCGTACTTTGTTCTATTTGTTTTTTTTTTTTGTCTTCAAATATGAATATTTTCTTTGATATTTAAAACGAGTAATTTAACTCCGGTAAGTAAAAGAAAAAAAAGAATTGCTACAGGGTAATACGCCTTGTGGTATAGAACTTGAAGTATTTAGAAATAAACGACCCTACCAAGGTAAAACAGGAAGAGAAAAGATAAAAATGTTCCAGGCTAGTAAAATATACACCTGTTTTCATTTTCATTATTGAATTTTTTTCTGAAGCTAAACTGAAGTTGGTTAGTTTAAACCCCTTGGCCAAGGGGTATTTTACAGCTCGGTGTTGGACACCCAACCCTGGTCTGGGAAAACCCTATTTAGCGGAATAGGCTCGGAATGGCAAGAAAAAAGATATGTCACTTTTAAACCACAAAAGATTTTTGAGAACAGTACATATCAATTAAATTATTCATATAAATATGAACTAATGAAACTATTATGTGTTTTGTTATTTTCAATACTAACCATAAAATGAAAATAAGAAAGAAACAGAGTGCAGCGAATTGCTTGAAAAAGAAACGATTGTTGGGCGGGTCTGTCACGTTGTCTGGACTCACGCCATATATAAATAAACCAGTAGCCAAATTTTTCGGTATCACAAATAAAGGTTCCATGTTTAAAGAAATAGCAATTTACTCAACGTTTTTAACACAACTTGTGAATTCATGAAGCCAATAAGAAAAATATTATTGCAGATTTTGTAGGCGCTTTACTACTCCTTTATCCTCAGTAAAAAATCGAGGGTTTTACGATACAAAACCGAACTATCACACAAGATTAAAAATGGAATGACTTACTTCCGATTCTTGCATCTAAGTTCAGTGTCCAAGTTTCGTATGGGAACGGAGTTAATTATGATGTATTAGACTCTGATTTTCAGTTGGCGGCAGAAATCCTTAGATCTGAAGACTCGAGATACCCAGAAGAACGGTGCGTTCAATCGTGCATTGGCAGTGGTTATTCGTTGATTGACTTTTGTTAGTTGGTCTTCAATGAGGTTACTCTAGATCCGAGGTATCTGATGATGTCCAAATTGTGGAAAATTTAACTTCCTGCACTGGGATAATCGTTTACGAGTATGTTCCGGCTGACTACCATGTACATCGCCTAATTTTGATTGACATTTAAGCCGATGTCTTCGCTGACGTGATCAGGGAACCGCCGCGGCGAGTGCATGTCTACTTACTTACTTCCGAGCACAGTCAGGTCATTCCCATAGGCAAGGAGATACTTATATCTACATAAGATGTACTTCTTAACTTGTGTACTTTTGTACTTATCCCTTGCCTTGGACCATACTCGGATGACTTTGAAGGCTAAGTAATCAGTTATGTCTTCTTAATTAAATATTATTTGTTCATAATATTTTTTTTATTTAGACACTAAATAGCTATTAATAAAAGGGGCTAGTTCTTTTCAGAAAATGATTACAACTTTGGCGTTTTCTTACTACCTATTTGACAATAATTTGCAAAGCACCTTCAACATAAAGAACGTTCTTCAATAAGTGGTGGTTTCATTATTTAGATGAGTTATTTGAATGATGACGAAAATGTGGTGGTCAGGAAATAATGTCAGAAATGTTTTTCAGACCCTGGTATGACCTTTGATATATGATGTAACAAGAGAAGAGCGTCCAAAAGAACGCTCAATCAAAGAGAAAAATACATAACGTAATATTTCCTTATTCCACACCACTTCAGTTAAAAACATGGAAACATACTAGAGGAAACATAATTTAATACTCGCCGTTTTTAAGGCCATTTTTACTAATTTTGATTTTGAGTGTTATTAGTTAGGGTGCATATTTGCACGTTATTAATAAGAGTTGTGCACTTATTCAACAGTGCACTTCATTGATAAATCAATTCAAAATATTTAAATTTTGACGATTTAGATCAGAAAGAACACTGGTTAATAACTCGTGTTGTTTTCTAAGAATATATTTTATTTATATACATAAGATATAATATTTCCTTTTTCCCTAAAAAAAGTATACTGAAGAATAGTGCAGTTTCTTTTTAAATTATATGCTTTTTTATTATAAAGCAATACCTCTTTTGGTAACTTCTACTATAGATCTAGACAGGACGACAAATGGACATTGTCTTGTTTCTATCAGACTATTAAGGCGTTTTATCTTTTTTTATATAAATACATTAACATAACATACATTTTTTATGTATGCATGATTTTTATTATAAGAGGCGGTTTGAACGATATTGGTATACAATCAGATAGAAAGATAGTGGAGTGAGCCAATTTTACTTATTTTTTATATCAATTAATTTCTAAATAGAAAATTTTCTTTTTGTCCAAAATGTAAATCTTCTTTCGTTGAAGTGCTGTTATAATATATTATGCTATATTCAGCCACATAAGATGATGTACATTGCCCTTTATGTGTGGTGTATCTGATTTGCATAAAGGCCTGTTCCAGGGATTAAGGTTTTGTTTGCTTAAGCTTGGTTAGCCATATCCTATTAAGACCTCTATGAAAATGTGTCTTGGCCTTTGTGTTTCTTGTCCAACTTAAAGTATGTTTTTTGGAATAAATGCGAAAAATGTTTTTTTTCGTCCCTCCATTCTTATTACTTAACATATTGAAATGATTGTAAAAAAAAAAACGTGATCCATTATACATCCATTATATCCATTAAGCTTCATTGTTTCTAAATAGTTAAATAGGTCTTTTTCGTAGCCACTAGAGGGGGTCCGAAGATTAATTCGATTTATTTCTATACAAATTCTTTTGAAATATTGAGCAATTAAATTTTTTTAATTTTATGTAGGTTGATTTATTTGAGATCTTAGAGACAAGATCACGAAGGCTTTATCAAAGTCATTGGAGCACATTTGGCGAATGCGCTTAATGGGCCATCATTTTGAAGAGAAAACAGGAATGATATCTCGTCGCTCAACCTTAAGAAACATGTGGTCTTAAATTTAAATGCACGAGTACAGCGAATGGCTTTGGAAGATAATGTAATAAGACTGAAACGATAATGGGAAGATTACCATCGTATAAGAAGATAGAAGGACACGAAAAACCGAAAAGAAATTTTTTTTCACTTTCAGTTAAAGACCTATTTGGAGTAGAAACCGTTAACGCAATTTACAAAATTCCCATAAAATATTTTTTATTCTTCAGTAATTTTCGATTCACTATTATTAACTTATTTTTTTAATTTCATCAAAAGTAGTTTCTTTTCTTTCTTTTTTACCTTTTTTTTGTATATAAGTGGGTATATCGTGAATGGAAATCTATAGAAGGGTGAATACCCCCTCCGTTTACCCAATTCTGATAAAATTTTTCCTCTCGCACTGCGGGCATTTAACTACCTGAAATACCTATTTTAAGTTTCGTAACTGTTCACTCACAAACACACATGCAGACATGCACACACACAGAAAATTTCGTGGGATCAGAAAAACTCTTATAAACTTGTTTATTCGGACTCATGGGCCCCAAAACGTGAAGTTCCTTTGAAAAACAGAAGTCGAAATTTTTTACGATCACAATAATTTCCCTTACTATATAGTTCATTATAGGTAAGTGAAAGTAAAAAATACTTGAAACCTAAATAAGGTTAGGGTTGTTATGCAAAATAATAAATGAAAACTATAAAAACAATAATTTTATAATTGGAAAATAAAAAATGATGAATTGTTAGTAACATGTGTTACATCCCTTACGAAGCACCAGCACTAAATGTTGACCCATATGGTTGGGTCGAAATGTAAGCGAGTTAAATTTCAAGAAATCTTCTGATTATTTAGAATAAGTTTAGAATCCATAATTTAGAAGTGAATTATGGATGGAATATCAAGTACTTAATTCCAGGAACAACTTCCATTACGAATATGAAACATTAAAAATGGAAGCACATATCATAGATATTTTCTTTTGTCAGTCCAATCCGCTTCATGATTTTTAAATATTACATGTCCTTTTATTCGAAGGTATTTCGAGGATTGAATTTTTTATCAAATTGGTTATTCCAAAATTTTTTAGGTCTAAGTAAATTAAAATTAGTGATGAATAATTTCTGACTCATAATAACCTTTATATTTCATAAACTGCAGTAATACCTGTATGAAGGGGATATAATCATAGTTAGTGAAGTATTCGTATACTAAATAATAATCTAACATTATTTGAAATAAACAATTTTATTCATGCACAAAGGTAACCTCCATTATAACAACTGTTCTAATAAAAGCATATAGTTTTACTAGCAGACCCGGCCACGCGTTGCTATGGCTCAGTAGTTATATCCTAATATTTTTAAACAAATACATTGATACCAATATTCATTGATAAAGATCAAAACCTTTCAGCTATTCAAAATTCAACGTGATTGAGAATAGAGCATTACCCCATTTAAAAGTATTTGGTAAAGAATATAGGAAAGTTAAAGTTTTTATTTTTTAAATCTCATATTTCAATGTAGTTTGATTAAAAAGGAGCTGATTGTGTTTACGACTCACAGAGCTGCCAACACTCTCGCCCTTTTTTGATGGATCGGTATAAACTAACTCGAAAAGGATGATTAAAGTAAGTTTTGGTAACCTCAGCCATTGATCTATTGATTATTGGCCTAACAATACTTCAACTTGGTATTGTTAGTTTAACACGGGTTTAATTTTGCTCAGGGTCATGCCAATCTTGGTTAACGCGTCATATATGTCCATTTGATAGGCGTTTTTCTCAATTTCTTCGAGACCTAAATTTCCCGACCCTTCGGCAAATAAGTGTTCGGTAGGAGGGTGGTGTGTTGAAGCTTTTAATTTAGCAATATATTTGAGTGATAAGAAATCTCTTCTTAAAGAGGTTTTTATATAATACAATTAAGAATTTTTATTTATTCAAGTACTAATTTGTTCAAAATGTTTTGGGTTAACCTGTTTTGATTTTTTAACACAAACCAAAGATTTGATGGTTTCCACACACGTGAGCAGGCGATGCCCATTTCCCACGTGAGTTATGCCATTGCCCATGGGAAAAACACGGATTTTCAAAGTCCAAGTGGACATTGTTTGCCCTTGGGATTTGTTTATGGTCGTGGCAAAAGCCAAACGAATAGGATATTGAAGCCTTTTAAATTTTATTGAAAATTCTGACGATTCCAGGGGAATAGGTGGCAACAGGGCGATATCTCCTGTAAACCTTCCAGACAACATTTTTTCCTTTAATAACATTTCCTGTGATCCTTTTAATGACCAAACGTGTACCGTTGCACAATTGAGGTGGATTTAAGTTAGGAAGAAGAATGATCGGTGAGCCAATCTTCAACTGGAGATTGTTTGGGTGTATATCCAGGGAATTAAAAAATTCAGATGTGAAATTTACGGCTTCGTTTACATCTAGATCATTGTCAATTGATTTTGGAAGTTTATTTCATCGAAATCAACATTTTTTGCTGCCAAAATAGCACTACTACCAAGCCAATCATAGTCCAAATAATTGTTCAAAATATCAGGAAAGACACTTTATATTTCGTAGACAGTTCATTTTTCGTCTCTACAACAGTTCAGAAATTTTCTGGTAATTTGATAAGTTTTGAATTTCGATTTCTCGTTCAGCTCTATTTCATCGTTTCCAATATACAGCAATTGTTTAGAAAATATATCTGCCGATGGATCATTTTGCAGTAGTACTCTCATATTTATGGAGGATAAATCTGAAACTTGCGGTTGCCCAAATAACAATTATTCCTGTTCAGTAGAGGTGCAATAATCATTATATGTAAAATTTAAAAAATGCCGCGATTTGTAATCCTTTCTTAATCAAACATCATTTAAAGATAAGTAAAAAATTGTATTCTGGTCAAGTTAACAACGAAATATCATTCCCAATAATAGCCTACTTTAAATTAAAGAAAGGATTAAAATCTTCGCTGACATTTCTTAATTTTACATATAAAGATAATTACAACTCTGCTGAACAGGAAGTAACAGCCTCTATTCGATTGGGATTAAATTTTCTCAACTTTAAATTATTGTTGATAAAGGAGGAATTACAAATCTTCACTGACATTTTTTAGATTTTACATTTTAGAGCACGGGATAAAAATAATAAAAAGGTTTGGTAAAATAAAGAAACTTCTGTTAAATATATAAATAAATAAATCAACTGAAAATATAATATTAAAGTCTTAATTATGCAGTTCTTTAGCAAATCAAAAAGTATCCCACAACACCTAATCAAAACACACTCAGGGAGTTTTTATGACTGGTTACCCGCAGTGTAGCCAACTCACTAATTTTCACTAATTTTTGGCAACACTGACTCCCCAAGTCAGGTTTCTATTAGGTTACACCTATGACAGTAGGTGCTGTTACAACATTTATAGAGTATTATTTCAAAATAGCCTAATTTAAATTATTAAAATGTATTTACTTACAGGGTGGGCCACAGCAAAGCGTTTCAGCGCTTAGCTAGTAATTTAATTTATATACAAATAAAAAAGGAAAAGGAAGAAAAAGTACCCACACTTTTGAGAATTTATTGTAACCTTTTCTTGATTTGTTTATTCTTTAATGAAAATTAACAATAAAAACAAAGATTTGTATTTCCAATAAATAATAATATAGAAACAAATAACTGCATTCACATAACACAATACAAAATTATAATAATGATAACCTGTATTACAACAGCATGCTTATAAACAAAAACGTTATGAAATCGACATATGACGCCATGTTAATAAATCGAAACACGACCTAATGTATTTGCAATAATTCGCTATATAAGAATTATTTTGATCACTAATCAAGTTAAAAACTATCCTATCTATTTAGTTGGACAAAACTATGTACATTGAGCCAAATTTCATTAAAATCGGTTGAGTAGTTTCTGAGAAATAGAAAGACAAACATCGGGACACGAGATTTTTATATATATAAGGATAAAAACATACGGTTAATTAATAAATAAACTAGTATTCAGAACTATTAATAAGAACTTAGTTCTTTAACAGATATATCAGTCCTCCCCTTCCTCAAAGTGAAACTCCTCAAAAATAAGTTTATTCCCGAAAATTCATGAATGACATACTAGTGCATAAAAATGTTTCTCTTCAAAAAATTTTCTTCCCAGCTTGCCATTTTCAAACCCTTTCTATTATGATCTAATTATCATATGAAAATCAGTAATGAATTCTTTCCTTATTTAATAGTAAAGGATTAACAGGAAGGTATGAAACAGTAACATTACTCTAAGTGTGTGGGTTATATAAACTTTTGTCTCTAAAATATGTGGAGAGAATGTTTTCTTAAATTTTTCCTTATATTATGATAGTTTTAGCTTTTATTCCTAACATAACAAATGTATACGTCTGCACCTGTCGGTACCGAATTCATCCTAAGGAAAAAAACTTACTTTATTCTCCTTTGTTACTGATACAATACCTTATTGAGGTAGTGCTCGTTTAATAATAGTAAATAAAATTGTTAGCCTTTGTTAGGTAACAGTGACTTGATCAAGTAAAAGGTTTATCCGCTCCTTGTAACAAGGGAACGGGATTGAATTCTATTACTAGTAACTAAATCTCCTTGTGAGAAGTTGGCAGATAAAAGAGTGGAGCTTACCTCTTTGCTACTGCTGCACTTCATTTGATTAGGGCTCAACGAATGGAAATGAAATCCCCTCCCAACAATTACAAACAACAATCTGCCGGCCAGACTTTAGGAGATGAAACCTTTTTAACAAAAGGTTCCAGTAGAAATAGAAAAGATTGTAATTAGATGCGAGACTTGAACTGATTTATATTTTTAATATTTAAAAAAAAATTAATTCGATATGTTCCTGTAGTGTCAGGCTTCTAAGATAATGTCGCCATACTTCTCAATTCGCTCAAGTTATTATTTATCAAAAATAATAAATGCATTTTCATTAAAATTAACTTTTAATTTTTTTTTTTCATTTCACAGTTTAATTTGTGCCTGTCGTAACTATGCGACAATCAGCAAATGAGATGTTGGCATTTTAAGGCATGATGAGGGAAGATAGAACCCAGCAGCACATCATCCCGATCTTGTTTCAGGAGAGGAGATCTCTCATCCAACTCCTTTTCAGTCGCCTCATAAAAGGCATGCCAGTCGTAGCCATGTCATTAATAAGTCTATTGTGATGTCCGTGCAATCCTATATGAAAACCAGAATAGAGGGCTCTTATTTGTTCGTTGATAGCTGGTAGTTGTAAGTCCGAATGTAGTTACTAACGTACAAAGGAGCGTTCATTATTAGTAGTACAATTTTGGATTGAAAGATTTGTAGTTTTTGTAAGTTTGTCTTTTTTCCTGTACCATAAATTTGTGAGCCATATGTCCATACTGGTTTCAGTAAATATGTGTATGTAATAAGTTTCTGTCTGATTTTCAACTTTAATGATTTTGAAAATAGTTTTCAATAAATACGTTTTGATTATAACTCAGATAAATATCTCATTCATCCGGTCCTGCATTAAGAACCCAGATTACCTTCAATGAAGGATGGCTGGAGGTTTTTAAAAAAAAATAAAAACAAATACGTCATATATATTGACATTGAAGTACTTTCCTTTAACACTGTTGAACCGAAAACATTCCATAATTGTATTTAATAAATATGTTTATTTGTTAAATTTATACTGATTCAAGTCGTGATAAAATTTGATCTAAAAAATTTAATTTCGGGTATAGACATGTTGGAAAACTAATCGTTAGTAGAACTCAACTGTTATTTCTATATCAGAAGGTCTCCAGACTATGTTTGTTTCCCAGGAATTTCAGAAATAGAGGTTAATATTTGAGGTTGATATGGAGGTTACTATTGACGTTGATAATTTTAAGCGAGGTTAGGAACAAGTGGTTTCGGATTGATGTGGAGTTAACGTTGAAGACTGATGACTGGAACTTGGCTAACCGGTGACGTACGAAACATTTATGATTAATTGAGACAAAATAAGGATCTATCTCAGTATTTAGGATTGTAAAGGTAGGATGCGGGAGTTGTCCGATTTGATGGCTTAGTGATGCACCAAATCTGAACAATTTATGTAGACATAGGTCTCCTAAATATATATTTATATAAGGAATAATAATTATGCTTGTTTTATATAAATCGAGGGAAAAAATATTCAAGACTATGTTGATGCTTGCTCTACCCGAAACGGCCAATTGTTTGAGATGAGCAGAATTTACGCCAACAGGATCGCAACCAATATTCTTTGGGTTCACTTTGAAAGGATTCGAGAAAACCCGCGGTTTCGTTATTGAGTCTATCATCCAGCTCCCAGGAGCGAGGCCTCAACATTAATTTACTTAGGATGGCCAAAGAAGATTGGTTGGGCTGGTCCCAATTACAGCTAACAGAATAACCTGCCTGGTAGGCACTCGAAATTTCCTCTATGCCGTAATCCAAGGAGTCTTCATTAAAAGCTCATAAGGGCGGTTATAGGATCCACAGCCTCTGTATCAATATCTCCTCATGTGCGTCACGTCGTGTGTCGGGCGAACAAACGCTAATTGTATACCCTGTAGTATAACGAAAACGTAATACCCTTAGGCACCACTTTAACCCAAATTTATCATTACTACCTTTTGTTTTAATTAGATTAATTTCTTAATTAATGTATCATAGACCAGTTCCTTTCAAATCAGATATTTTAAAGAATTATAAGACCCTTTAGTAAATATTTTATATAGATAGAAATGCTTTATTTTCATGATAAGCAGCGCTACATTGGGTTGCTATATCACACAGGGTACCAATCAATAAACAATTACATACTTATATATAGCAAAAATGAATTACTAAGCTACATTTTATCCTATATTTATTGTAATATATTTTTTCCTCTTTATATCTTTTACCATTATCTTGTTTTTTTTTCTAGTTTAACCCTTTAACACCTGTAGACTGATATATCAGTTCGAGCGCTGCAGTCCCTATGGCCTGTAGACTGATATATCAGGTCCGCCCGCTTCAGCGTTAGAAGACTTAAAATGCGGACCTTATTTCAATTGATCTCTTTACTCTTTCCATTTTACTATTGCACTAGGATAAAATCCCCAAAATTCTGCACCTTAAGAGATGTTTTTGTGGCTTCTTTTAAAACAAAAATTGAATTTTTACTCTTCGCTTTCGGATTTACCGTATCATTATTTAGAAATGCAACATATCGTAAAAAAAATAAGGTATATAATTTAAAATTTTTATAAAATAAACAGATATATTAAAACACTTGATATACCAGTTCTAAAAATTGTATATAAGTATGTCTACTTACGTACGTTCCTACACCTATTTTTTAAATTTCATGAGTATTAGAGGAGCATGGCGAGCAGACAAAATAGTCATAATTTTCTTATCCATATTTAGGACCAGTCGAACATATGAAAATTATTTATATTTGAAAATGATTACATAATTGGCATTTCCGTTTCTCCGACCCTGTTTCCCAGTGACGAGGTTTATGGTTTCCTCAAAAATTTCCGAGGGTTGTAAACTAATTGACATGGGGTTCTCTTCATGTTTTTCCAAATCAATTTTATCTGCACCCTATTCCTTAGTCAATAGGGTTAATTCTTCGGTCTTTTTTCTAGCTTCAAAAAGTATTGAGGCCACCGGGCATGGCAGACGGTCTAAGGTTTTAGGCCACACGGCCAGCAATACACTCGCACTGCTCAGACGTAGAGGGTTTATCTTAGTACCTTTTTCTCTTCTTCCTTTTTATCTTTCATAAAACTATCCTTAAAAATTGATTCACATACAGAGCTGCTCTAGAATAAGATTAAAAATTAAATAGAAAAATTTGATAAAATAAAAATAATAACAATTCAATTTTTTTATTTTTTTGGGGGGGGGGGAGAGAGCATAAGTGAGAGGGTCACAAAGTTGGAAAACTAAGCTTCGCAACAGGATATTTTTACAATACAAAGACCTATCTTGTAACGCAAAAGTAAGAAATTACAACACGGTGGTAAAACCTTGTATGGTATGGAGGCAACATTTCTGCCTGGACTTTAAAATTGATGAAAACAGAGAGAGGGATCCTGAGGAGAATCTATGGGCCGAAGAAAACACACTAACACTAAAGATTATGAACCAGCCAGGAAATCTAGAGAGAGGTAAAGGACCTTTTAACTAAAATAACAATAATAAGACTAAGATTCCACGGGCACATAGAAAAAATGGACCAAAAGAGACTAAACAAGAATATTTTTGACGGAATCCGTGAACGTAAAGCTAGGAGGATACGTAAAGCAAATGAGAGAGGAAACTGAAAGATTGAAAAAAACATACGAAAACTGCCGGGGTTGCGACCAATGCGGAAAAAAAATAGAAGAAATCAAGGTTCTTGTGGGAAATAGAGAAAAACGGATGGGTATTGCATGGCAGAATGAAAATAAGGAAAGGCACTCAGAAATGATGAGAAGATACTGGGAGAAAAGAATATCGAAAGTGAGAAAGGAAAAGTGATATTCGCGTGGTCTTAAAAGAGCGTTTCGTGGGGGAAAAAAATAATACTATTTTGCCTTATATTGCCTACAGTTTATTGGTATTGTATAGTTTTAAATATTGTATAGTTTAAAGCAGAAAGAAAATATAATAACGGAATACTTGTACACCCTGTAGCAAGCTAATTGCTCCTAGTTAGGAGACTAATTTCAATAGGACTGTACCAGAGTCCCATGTAGCAAACACGGGTTCTCTAACAATGGTACATGTAGCAATGGACAGTCTGTAGCGACCTGGATTGTCCTCTGTCTAGCGCCTAATCTGAGACGGCCGGGGCAATCATCATCTGGCAATCCATAACGTTTGATTCAATGTGTTTATTTACTAACCTAATTATTATAATATAGTTTATTTGATGCTATAATTTATTCTGAAACTTGATTTATTTAATTTTATTTTAACAACTTCTCAATTATTTTGAACCTTATTGAAAAACAATCTGTGATTTTTTTAATATCCATTGTTCTATACACTTGACTTTTTAAGTAATAAATCGAGTTAAAAAACAAAAAAACAATCGTGTCGTCCTTTTCGATATTTTTAAAACTGTGAACTCGTTAATGGAATCCATTAAAATATAAATGCTCTCCTAATGCGACATGGTTTTAATCTTAAGTTGTTTGTGCAACATTGCCGAAGCAGGAAATACCTGAGTGCTCTTAAAAGTCAAATCTGATTTCCTATATACCGTTATAATGTACTTTTTAAATATTTTTATTGAATTCTTGAATTGATCGTGGATAAATCCGTCGTTCCTTGTTGATTTCCTTAAAAAATTCATTTTGTCAAAAAAAAAATAAAAAATATTATTTGGAACATACAGACATTATACGATGGTTGGGTGATATAATTACTGGCTTCGATCGCAAAATAATTCGTATTAGCTATATTTTACTTTGCTAAAAGTCTTGATTTTCTGATAGGAATAGTTTTACAGCATATAGAAAAATGTGTTATACATTTTATTTTATCAGGAAATTATAGTTTTTGAATTAGGTACCTATTATAATATTGCCTTATTCATTAATTTAACTGTAATTTTATTATAAAAATATTGCGAACCTCTGAATAAGGGTTGATAAGGAATCCCAAAATTAAACTTGTTAGATTTTGTTTTTCGATTTGTGCATTATAAGTTATTTGAATATTAAGGTGATTTTGAAACTGTTAAGTCTAGGTTTCAACCTTAGCAAGAATATTTAAAGCTAATATTTGAACTGCCTGGTTTTATGTGCGTGATGTTAATAGCAAACATTTTAATCCGTAACTGAATATTGATAATTTTGTAAAACATTACCTTTTCAATTTTTAATAATGACAAAATAATAAATAGTAACTTGTTTTTGTACTATCTAATTGAAATTGCCATTAAATATACTTACGAGTGAGAACTTAATATGGGGCTTATTAATTAAATACTCTAAATTTAATTCAGGTTTTAATTTGTGTCAAAACCACAACGGGAGACAATTCCATGGTGGTTAGAGTATAGCAAATAACCTATTTGTAGTGGTGAGGAAACTATTGGACAACACAAAGCCAAGCTAAATGGGTTTCTACACAATCCACCCCACTCCTATTTCGATTACCTCACCTCCGCTTTACCCCATTTTCCCTAGATATTTTTAGATTAAAAAAAAAATTTATTTTCGTTTGACTCTTTTTTAAAATCCAAACTTGTCAGCAAGTTGAAAATCGGTAGATTTGATTGTAAGTTATAAAATAAAATTCTTGTTTAAAATAATGAAAATGAAATTTGTTCCATGATTTATTTTGTTTCAACTGGAATATAGAATATATTATAGCGACATACTTTGGAATTTGTTATGGGCTAGTACTCCCTCCACTATTATCGCCGTCATTTTCAAACTAAATTTCGTACACTGGACAATTTATTATAATCAGCCATATATATATATATATATATATATATATATATATATATAATCTATCTTTTGCAATGTCTTGTAAGCATCATCTTAGTAATCGCTTATGGGACATGATTGTGTACCTATGTATTGTCAATATACTTCTGTCAAAAGTTAAGTAGTTTTGACCTATGAAATTCGCGTCCTGTAAACTAAAACCACGACTAGAAACTACATAATACTACTACATAGAAAGCTACACATACTTACTAAAGCCTGTATATACATAGACTTAGCGAGAAAGACGTATTTACTAAAACGTCAAACGTTTCAAGCAAAATTGCGACTACACCGTTTTGAAAGACTATTTGACACCTGAATACTGAACATCCACTCTATATAGTTATATAGAAGTTTATAAGCTTATTTTATTCTGAATTAAAAAGTTTCCGGGGCAGCAGTGTAATAAAATATTACAAAGTTTTTATAAAGGTTTATAAAACTATTTAAACTGCTTCGTTTAGCGCATACTATTGAGTTAGTCATTACGGTAACGAGAAGTGGAGATGTGTTTATTAGGTACAGAACTAGTTGAGTAAGTTTCCTCTGTGATGAATTCCTAGTTATGGTCCTGATAAGAGTGTATTTCTTCAGATAATAAAACTGTATTGTCTCTGTTATTAGAGAGCTCCTCCATATCCTACTTCTCCTTTGTTCATTTCACTCAGCTAATTAAGGGTTTCATGGAAGGGGTTTATAGGCATAAGAAGATGTTTTGTTTTTTCTTATGGACGCTTGACGCTCAGCATGAAACAACATGAACTTAATTGATATAGTTAGCATATGATATAGCAGAGGGAGGTTATAGAAACCTATTGGCACCTAATGAAAAAAAAAGCTTTGGAGATCCCTGAACTAGCTCTGTTTTGACCTTTGGAAGTTTTTTTTAATATTACGTAACGGCTATATCAATAACCCTCTCACAATAACTTACTAAATATTGCTTAAAATAATATTATAAATATTAAAAAAATATTGTAACATTTACATTGGTTAAACAATTTTTACGAAACTAAAATAAATTATTATTTTACGTAATTATATTTTTGTAAATTATTACAATGCCACAAAAAGGATTGAAACACAAATAATTAAATAGGTTACAAAAATTATAACTTTGTGACACAGAAATAACCATATGACTTGAGTTTCAGAACAAGACTAACTCTCCAGTTCATCGCTCCTTGTATGTAGTCGTTAGAGGACGGGGCTCGAAGGATCCGGGCCACCATAGATGGTACTCGAACATCACAGTCACAAACATGTACTATGATAGTTTGTTCCGGCTGTTAGTTCGTTCCAACAAGTATAAAACTATTCTAATCCATAATTTTTTCTTTCACGCTACAATATCTTTCTAACAAAGCAGAATATGATTACTCTTGGTCTGACCTGATTATAAAATATATGATTTTTAAGGTGCTAATAATGAAATCATTAACATCGGATTAAGTTAACTCAATAGGTAGAGAGAAAACTTTTTATGCAGTTTTCTTTTGGGTACAAAAAGTCCCGCTATTTTTTTTTTCTTTCGCTGCTTGGTATTCACTGCATAAAATTATAAAATGTTCCCGGAATTCTTTAGAATGATCATTAAACAGAAGTACACGACCCCTCCCCATTAATTAAGCGTAAAAATGTTTTGTTTGCTACCCTTAATTGCTTTACTAAATATACGTATGCTAAAGTAATTAAGGCAGTGTGAGCAAAGTTTATAGAGCAGATGTTTTTAAGTCAACAGCCGGGACCAACCTCCAATATACTATCTTACCTACTAACTACAACTTTCAAGTATTTACGTAATATTCTTCTTTGCAGGAGAAATAAACGTGGAAAAAAAAAAATAAAAAAATAATAAGACGGGAAACCTGTTCCAGTCAATAGATTAAAATTGACTAAACACAGATATATCGCTTCCTTCTTTTATTCAAGGTGTCAAGTTCAGGATTTATGACCTAAAATTTATAGGAAATAAAACCATCATTCATATCGCTTCTATAAAAGAAATTCACGATTCTTTTAATATTCGAGTTGCTCTTTCATCACCATTTTTCTATTTCGTAAATGTAATTTTACTCTACTACCTAAGGAAATAGTTGAAGCAAACGCCTAAAATATTACTAAGTATCTCTTCTCATCGCTATGTCTCAATTACCCCTAATCTCAATTAAAATAAGTATTATTATTATTAGGTATATTGTATTGTAATGTGGGTTGAGAAATATTTATTTAACAGAAGTATGCAGTTATCAATGCCAACGAATTAATACAACTTGAATTTCCGAGGAGGTTACAAAATGATAACGTTATATTATATCACACTAATCATATGACTTGAACTTCACAGTCAAGACACAGACTAAGGGTCTGGCCACACATGTCCGCACCGGATCCGCACCGTAGCAATAATATAGGTTATGTTCAGAATATTTTTAATTTAACTTACATATTACCTTTAGTTATGCCTAAAGTTCAGGCCACACATGTCAGACACAGGCCACTTTAGGCATAACTAAAGGTAATATGTAAGGTAAATTAAAAATATTCTGAACATAACCTATATTATTGCTACGGTGCGGATCCGGTGCGGACATGTGTGGCCAGACCCTAATTCGTTCAGTCACTCGACGGAAGACCTACGACCACGGAAAGGCCTAGACCCAAACAGTTCGTTCCAACCGCTTATTTTGTTCCAACAAACGGTCTGGGAGTTTACTTTGGAACTAAGCTTTGTTTTTGGTTGTCCTTGTTTGGTCCAAAGCTTGTTGTCCAAACTAAGACTTTGGAATAATATTTAAGCTTCACAATTTTGGTTAAATGGTGTCCTGTGAGATTAAAAGAGAAGTAATATCTCACATTTCACAATTTAAAAACCCCAATTTTTTCTATTTTTTTAAAAAATAAATATTGGATACTAAAACATTTACCAATGTAAATATATATGTATGTGTATATATATATATATATATATATATATATATGTGTGTGTGTGTGTATATATATATATATACACATATATATATATATACACATACATATATATTAGTGGGGAGAGTCAAATTGAAAAACAGCTAGCCTACGAGTTTCGGGATTTAATGAGGTTTGCCTGCATCGAATTAAAATACAGCTGATGATATTGGTCACTGATCAATTACTAAGCAGAACTGTGCTTGCTTAGAATATCTCTGTGAGAAGCGCTGAGATTCCAGGAAATCTTGATTTGAACGGATTCAAACATCGTTCAAAGCCTACAAAGATGATTTCGGTTATTGTTCTGAAGTGTTGCGTCTTTCATTCATAATTCGAGTCATTCTAATACAAATGTAATTAGATTTACCGAAGCGATTGTAAATTATGAAATATTCAATATCATGTCTAAATTATATACTACCTACTTTCACAGTATTTCTAAGCATTTAATGAAGTATTTCATTGGGTCAAATCTCTGGGACAACTATAAGACATTTACCACTTTTTGAACTGACATTGTTTTGCTCAGTTCTTCTTTCGCAATAGATTAAAATTACCAAATATTGAACCCTGAACCACTACGAATCCCAACAGCTGTAAGCGGATCCAATTAGAATGTTTGTCGTCGAGGACCTTGGACCTTCCGAACACTGGGTCGAACACAATTGGAGAAAACCTGCCAGGCATCTCTGTCAAGTTGAGCCGTTCTTTGCGAATCTAGAGATAAACGAATTAGTGTCATAACAAAGAAATTTATATCAGAGGCAAGGAAATTTTATTTACGAATTGCTTCCACTTGTCAATTTAAAGTATGGGATAAGTTAAATTGGTTCGATTTGTTGTTTCCTAAACATTCCTAATTAAGAGATTTGTTTCAAGTACGGCAGGTTTCTTGAGCCTCAGTTTCCGTTTCGTATGTTTCCGCTTAAGTTTATGTAAACAGAAAAAGTCTGAAAGTATTGTTCCCTCGCCGTTATTCTAAATCATTAAAATTGAAAATCAGGCAGAAACTGAATACTGAAAACTTCATACATATAATTTGGTTAATTTACAAAAACTAACCCGTTTATTCACATTTAAATATTAAGTCCCTCGGATATAACAACAGATCTTTGTTTTTGAAGTTTTCTAATTTTATTTTCAACTAACAACTGTGTGAGTTTATAAGAAACAAAATCGAGCTAATTACCTCTTTAGATTTCATTGTTTACGCGAGTGCTTTTCAAAATTATAGATTTTCTTGTTATCAAAGCTACGAATAGCCTCTGTGCCTAAAATTTCAAAAACCGGGATTATTTTTCAGATTCAGATATATTGCTGGTATGAATTTATGATATCTAAGAAATTTATTCTATGATTATTATTTTTAAATTTTACTTTATTGTTCTATAGAGTATGATACGACCCATAATTTATATTTCAATTTTGAATTTATTTGAAACTATTCTTTTCATATAATCGTCTGTGTATTTTTTCAATTTTTAAATTAGTAGAGAAGAGTAGAATATGATCTATACTATTTACATCTCTCTACAATCATAAAAGCTCCCATAGCATTTATGAAAAAAAATATTCAATAGGTTTAATATTTATGGTATTATATTGATTAACAACTGGGGTCCAACGATGTTCCGTTCTGAAGACGTAGTATTTACATCCGTGCTTGATCCACAACACCGGGCGGTCATGCGGGATTAGTGTATAATCTCCCCAGACAATGTCTACAACGTTCCCTGTCTACTCGATTACATTTATTAGGAATGAAAGGGTTTAATGTTTTTAAAACTGCAGGCAAAAGGTTATACGGAGATTGTTTGAAGGAGTAAAGGATGTTTCATCTTTTGGTATTAGGATGTATCATCTTTTGGTTAGTTGGAGTATATTTTAGGATTTATAAATTAAGGCCTACAGAAACGTTTGCATTGTTCAAAAGCATGGCTCCGAATCTTGAAATCTATTTAACAACGCTTTAACCTCATTTGATTGTTTAAATTTTATTATTAAATATATTATCTACCTCTATAAAAAAAATAGAACCAACTATTGGCATAAAATAATCCATGTTTCTTTAACCCTTTAACGGAATAGAATAAGATATTAAAAAGGAAAAAAGAAAACCAACAAAAAAATTTATAGTAATAGTAATGATTTCAGGTAAGCTACTTCGGCGTTGCTGTCACTGTCATCAGCATTACTGTAATAGTGACCAAGTGCCATTTTGAATTTCGAAATAGAAATATGAGATAAATAATGAATGACTGTCACGATGATAAACTGACGTACTTGTCAGGTGATAGGACATGTCCTTCTGCTTGTCAACGTAAGGGAATCCCAGGCAACCTATTTCATTACTATTAATCTGATTCAATTCCAAGGGCGATTCAAATTGATTTTATTTAATGTGATTTGAACAAGGAATTGGAATCAGGATTTTCTAGCTAAAGTCCTCGCTACTTCACTGAGCACTACCAATTTATTGTTCTTACTAATTGCAGTACAGATTAAAAAATTAATAATTGTTTATGATCGAAGAAAAACGTGATTCCTCTGGTCGGATTATATTTTCCTCTTCTGTTAGATACTGAAGGCTTGTAGTTTTAATATCTTCTAAAATTCATTATTAAGTAGAGAATGAAAATGCGGGGGAGGGAATTTTAATTTAAATGCAATATTCCCGCTGATCCTGTAAGGGTGGGGAGACTTCTCGTCTCACTATTAATCCTCTTTTGCAGTAATCTTTGTAATCTTGAAGCTTCAATTACAGCTAAGGCTTTAACCACTTGAGATCAAGAGGATAAGAACCTCGCTCATTTTTTCTTACAGTGAAATATTTTTATGTTTTTCGCTAGTCAGTGCTAGCTAGGTCGTAATTGAAACAAGGACCTTTCAGTACAACGTGCAGCTCTGCAGAAATTAACATTTTATTTGATAAGTATTTTCTTTAAAAATATAGATAAATAAATTAAATCCATTATTATTTTCCTGAAGAGACTGTATCGGCTGAGACGATACTGAAGAGGCTTTTGAATTGTTTCATATCAGTTCATTAATCCTCAACTCTAAATTGTTTTATACAAACTCTATTTCTCCATTTGCTATATATTCAAACTACCAAATCAGTGGAAGCTATGTTTAATTTAAATAACAAAAATCACTACCATTTTTAAAAAATTTGAAATTGGATAAAATGTTCACTCGTTCATTGTCTTTTTTAATAATAAAAAAAGAAGAGTATAGGTTAACTCTCATCAGTTTTTTTCTTGATAGTTTTGCTATCAAATTATTGCAACTATAGTTTGTTCCTTCTTAAATAATATAATTCTCGCAGTATATGAAAAAAATATATGAAGTATTTTAATAAGCCTATCTAACGGATTATGTTTTTGCCGACATAAACTAAGTCTCGAGATTTGAACCTTTCTGTCAGTTTTTTTCTGGATAGTTTTGCTATCAAACTATTGCAACTATAGTTTGTTCCTTCTTAAATAATATAATTCTCGCAGTATATGAAAAAAATATATGAAGTATTGTAATAAGCTTATCTAATGGATTATGTTTTTGCCGACATAAACTAAGTCTCGAGATTAAAACCTTTCGCCGAATTTTCGAATGTGAGTACCATTGTTGTGAATGTTAACAATTATTCTTTTTTTACCGAATTCGACACCTTCAGGTGCTGAAACAAGTAGAGGAATGGTAATTTATCCCGCATGTTTCCAACCTACGTCAGGAAAAGCTGGGATGCAAAAATATATTTCCGGGATTCGCCAGTAACAAAAGTCAACATCTCGGGCCATATCCGGATTCGATGTTGATCTGAATTTTTAACAGCTTTGTTAAAATTGCGCTTGTGCTTCGTATTATTTCTCTCACTATTATTTTATTTGTTACTATTTCTAATTAAATTGGTACTATATTTTTTCTTTAAGAATAGGAACGGATGGTAAAAATAGTTGTTTCAATGATAATGGATAAAATGAAGGATAAAATAACAATAATAAAAACAAAAATAAATATTAATAAAAACGAGATTAAAAAAAAAACCATGCATGTTTGTGATGGTCCTGTCCTTTACACGTTAATTAATTAAATGGAAGGCATGTGGTCTAGCTAATGGAATTGACAGAACAGGTGGGCAAAGCTGAACATTTGTGAAAAAAAAATCAATTTATGAAATACATTTTTACATTACCAAATTAAGTTTCACTTCCACAGGAATAAGACATAATATATATATATATATATATATATATATATATATATATATATATATAATGATAATGATAAAACATATATAATGATAAAGGAACCAACAGAATAGAGTCGATAAATAAGAAGTTAAGAGAGAATTTACGGATAAAATGGTAGTGTAAAAAAATCTTTATATTTGTACAATCTATAAATCGTTTTATTCGTTGTAGTGAACTAATGGTAATCTATTAATTTATAAAGAAAATGAGAATATGTGAATCACGAAGTTTATTGAGACGGGATTAGTTGGGAATAATGAGAAGGCTAGATTAGTATAAAGTATTTGATCTTCAGAATATTATAATTAAAAAATAATCTACATATAGTTTGTCTATAAAATATATGTCTAGTAAGAGTACTTTGTTTTGTTTCTTAATTTTTAATATTTATTTTATTATAAAGTAATAAGTAAGTGAGTATTATTTTTTGAATGAGTAATTTTTTTTTGTCTTAATAATATATGTAAAAATAATCTAAACATCTTTTGTATGATGTACTATTGTTAGAACTTTGTATCGGTTCGTTTAAAATTCTACTATTCCTAAGAAACAATTTTTTCATGTTAAGTATTATTTATGTTCAACCTGATTTAGGTTCATTTTCGTTTCCTTTTTCCCGATCATTTTGGATGTATCAAACGTGCACCCTGGGTATAGGTACTTCCCTTTCAACTTAACCATTCATAGTCAGATGAGAGGAATATGAAGTACTTAACTTAGCATCGATAAATGTGAAGCAAGTACTCTCATGCAAAGGAGGCTATATGTAAACATAGCAGGCTCGGCTGGTACCTCTCTCCAAGTACTTTGGTAGTTTAGGGAAACACAGTCATGTGGAATAGGCTTTACCGATTTCCATAAAGATGGCACCCCGGAAGATAAGTATTTATGTTCTAGACTATCGTAAAAGGAAGTAATATTTCGTTACTGTGGGTATATAAAAGATTTGCTTATATGGGTATGGTTACTCCCTTAACATCAGAACACCTCTATCTAAAAAAAAAAGAAATGCTACCCAGACAAATAGGTTGATGAACAATTTGCACAAATAATTGCTTCCCATTCAATCCACCCCATGTTCTCCAATCGAAAATTAGAAAACTTGAAGGATGAGTCACCTGGAGAATTACAGTAAATTTCAAAAGCAGCTGATCAAACCTATGAACCTGTTAAATTGTACCAACATGAAACCAGGAATCTCGACTCCTGCTAGAGAAACGCCCAATGTTTCCTATAAATTACCGTAGTCACATTTACATGGAAAATTTAAAAAAAAGAGTAAATTAACGGACTTACGAAGTTGTTGAGCTTCAAGACTGTACCAATCCAAATCCCTTCGCGAATGCTCAAGGGTTCTGTAAACAAATAAAATCATCCATAAAGAACCGAATGTTCCATATCTCGCTGATTCGGCCCTATTCAGTTTTCTATGGTTTCATAATAAACTTCATACTGACTGGTTTCCGACCCTTCTGCCTTAACCTTTGTACAAACCTTCCCTTTTCATGATATATGGTTTTTTTTCATGGTAAGCATTTTTTAAAAACCTTTTTAAGCCATGTCATGACTGTTGTTTTATGTCATACTTACTTATCGTCATTAAACTTAATATAGCCGTTAATTTAAATGAATATGATGCTATCTAAACTATGAAGATATTTTCGTTTCGAGTACCACAATACTAACCGGTATTTTCTATGATAATACCTATTGTTTTGCATACTTAATTTTTAACGTCTCTATTATTATTGACTAATGAAGCCCCTTAAACAAAAAAACAAAACAAAACTACTCAATACGTGAGCAAGCTCATGTGGGGCTAAGGTACAGGAATTCAAACCTGTTTCAGAAAATCATCAAAGTCATTTTAAAGCTGAAGATTCGGATATATAAAGCTTATTTCATTAAATATTTATTTTGTGGTCTAACAAGATAAATAAAAGTTTATGTTTGTTGGTCATGGAATTTTTTTTTTTTAATTTACGTCACTTTATGCCACGAAGGCTAATCGGACGATGCTATAGCGGGATCCCTAAATTTTCCCTATCTAGGGTAATTAGGATAGGGATCTTTAGCGAGTACCTGACATCGTATAGGCTCGGGACCTACATTTTACCTCCTACCCGAGGGACGCCATAGCAAAGGATTTTTTACTACCATTAAAAAACCGTGAGGCCACCGCGGGACGCGAACCTGTGACCTTTAGTATTGTAGTTTTCTATGCTAACCATTACACTCAAGGTGGACCCTCATTGCAATTGTTATAGGTAAAAAAAACTTAAGCATCGAATGTGATCGCATAAATCACGAAGAAGGATCCAGCTTTAATTTAGTTCTATTTCTACCAAGTATACTATTTTTAAAATGTGATATAGCTGTAATATAGTTCTTTTTTTAACCATCTACGTTTTTTTTTTTTTTTTTTTGAGAAGCCTTACTTTGTTGCTCATATTTCGTGTGAACATTCACACAGGCAAACATACGCATTTAGGGAATTCGGTATCTAGAGCACGCGAAAAGAGGAAGAGGTCGGTGACCCCAACCCATGAATGAACCCCCCTAAAGAGCCTTCGGCGGCATAAGGCCGACCAACCTTATCTCTGTCCTAATACTGGCTCTCTGGTATGGCTTCCTATAAACACTGCTTTTCCCCTCTCCCTTCCTTCTTCTGGTTTGTTGTTGTCACTACATCCTCCTTCTTTATGTTTTGTTTCCTTTACTCTCAGCTATTTTCGAGCCATTCGCTATTATACGACTGAAACTGGATTATGTGGATCTCGCTACAGGTGTTCGATCTGTTTGTTAGTGTTTTTTTTTTGTTTTGCTTATACGACATTTATTTATTTAAGATAAAAACCGTAATTTCCTCGAGATGAGGAAATGCACAAAAAGGTAAAGAAGCCTGGTTTTACAGTAGAAATCATGGTTGAATAAATCTATATTTTAAAAAGTATCTAGGAAGACTGGTATCACAGAAAATGTATTACAAAGCATGCAAAAAATATCTTTTTTGTATACTAAAAAAAAATAAAGAAGTTGTAAACCTAAATACAGCTCGTTATTAATTTTGTGCGGGTTTATGAAGAAAATTCTAAAAATGAAAATAAAATATAGAATATAATAAACTTGGGGTTCCCCCATAAAAAAAAAGAAAAAAAAAGAATGCATTGCATCTCATCATATATTTATTCTTTTCTTCTTATATTTTTCATATCTAACAAAAAATATAAGAAGAAAAGGAAAAAATTAACATATTAAAAAATATAAGAATAAAGATCATATAAAAAATAGATGGTGGGTTAAATAGACAAATTTCAAAGGACTTAAGGGATGACAAGAGCCATTTTGTAACCATTGAAGAAATCAGTGGCTTATCGATCGCAATAATTAATTGCGCCCTGGATGATGGCGTCAGCTCGCTGGGGACTTTCTCATTACCGACTAAATGAAAATCCTCTTTTCAAATTGCCTCCTCTTGGGTTCCCAGCCTTCTCTGCTTGGTGAAAATATGACTTCGTTCAGGTTATCTACATGCATGTAGATTTGGCTTAACGATAATTAAGGGGTACAACGGATATTTGATATACATAAAAAATATGGATATAGAATTATTTAGAATCATATCTGATCATTCCATGAAAAGCTCATCAAAATTCAACTAGCAGTAAATAATAAATACATCCCTTGTATATGAATATAGAAAAGCGGACTGAAACAAACTAGAATTGTTCATTGATGTCGAAATACTCTATTCTGAAAAGATTTTTTTTCCCAATTACTTTCAACTAAAATACTACATCTATTGAACATTAGTCATAACTTCGGATTAGTTGTATCACTATGCATCTGCAGAGCCCGATCCAAACATTAGGAGGACAATCAATCTTTAGGAGAGTAAGGCCGACATTGAGACGCAGAGCAGATTAGTGTTTGTGAAACGTGTATTAGCTAGGGAGAGCAGAGGCAGAACAGGACGTCACAGCTCCTTACCTAATACACAAAAAGTTCTCTCTTCTGAGTCTCAATGTGCGCTCGGAATTAAGGCCGCTAATGTGCTGCTGCTTGTCACACGTGCTGTATTTTCGATGCCCGAGGGAGCGGAAAAATGGCAGTGGAGGAGAGTTTTGAAAGCGTTTGTATTGTTTAGTTTTTTGGTTCTTTGTGCCCTCAAGCCCTTCAGAACTTGGCACCGGCAGTAGTTGGTTTTAAAGTTGGTGCAGGTCAATGCTGTTTCCATTGTCTTACTGCTGGATAGACTTTCGTAACCCTGGACACAACAGGTGCTTCACTTCCTGATTCCACCTTATTTTGTTTTTTTCGGTCCCTCGACAATACAGGGCAATTTCTTATACTACCCGTGACCCCAAGGGTCAAGCGCTGCTTACTTCATCGATATTACTAGCTGTTTTGCAGTACAAAAAAAAGCAAGTTGCATTCCATTGAATTTACCCCACTGAATTTTGCCCACTGAAGGCGGGGTCCATCACCCGTTAGATTTTCCCTCATCTTTCTATTACCACTTAAGCGTCAATCCCACTAAAGTCAATTAAGGGCTGTATGATACTCCATATGCAAACCAATTTATGCCCAGAATACTCCGAATCGAAGTTTGGCAGCCGGAGAGCTCATTACCTGACGCATCGCTGGTATTATAATAAAAATCATCAATGACTACAATGACTTGCCAGGTATAAGGATTAATACATTCTGCGACAATCAAGGCCATTAATATTAGGGCTGTATGGACTCATTATATTAAATAGTCTGTAGTTATTGTCTATTAAGCTTGTGCATCTTGAAAGAAAATGAGTACACCTGAAGATGTTGGATAATTATCACTGATGGTCGTTGAACCCCATTAAACTCGTGGGCCAGCCAGTGGTGAGCTAACCATATTAAGATTAATCTTTTTAGTCTTTCACAGTCGATTTCTTTTTGTTTCGGGGCCTTTCAGGGCCAGCTCCATTTATCACACCTTTACAGGACCATTTTGAACCTCCCGTCAATATTGTTCCCTGGCTAAATTATAAAATAACAGGAGCAGTTAGTTCTTTGTTTCATTCGTTTATTTTACAATCATTGTTCACTAAAATATGTGCTGTAATTCGTAATGTAATTATAATAATTACTGGAGAAAATAAACGTTAATTAGTACAGATCCATACTCAATACTAACAATAATAGATTATGATTTACTTTTTTAACGTGGTTATTTTTTTAAACAATATGACATCCTGTGACTCGAAAAGTTAAGAAAAAAAATCTGTTATCAATGATTGTTGGTGATAGTACTAATAATTTCAGGGTTTTAAATCGGTAGGTAGATTACCAAATTCGCAATTATGAAAAAGGTAGTTAATCGCAATAATAAACGTTTTTATTTAATTAGAAAGATTTAAAGTTTGAATTGTAAAACATTTAAAGTTCTTAAAACACATAAAATGCATTCTATGTGCCTAATATTTCGAGAACCGGATTTTTTTCAGATTCGTTAATTATATATCAAATAAAATTTCTTTATTCTTTATACAGGTGGCCTGACATCGCATCCGAGTCAAACATCACTTCCGGGAAAGGGGACGAAACAATTTTTTGGCCCAAAATATTCTTGAGCGATATTGCCTTTTGTGGCGGTGGGGGGTGGGGGGGGGGCAGCAAGCGGGACGGAGGAACAATCAAATCAAGAGCGGAGACGGAGCTGGAGTTGTAGGAATAAATCTTTCTGGTTTTCAATGGATCTTCAATTTCTTGGTTGGCAGCTGTCGATTTTGCTTCCGTTTTTTAATACGGTCTTGACACTTTCAGGGGTTCAATGGACAGGGAAGAAAAAATTGGCTAACAATCTATATCATTAGTATTATTATTTTAACATAGGATGTTAAAATAAAAATATTAATGATATTTTATGTATTAATGCCTTGCAGCCATCAAATTCGCTGGTTGGCGCAGAATATTAAGTAACTAAGCAATTTAGAATAGTATTTCAATGTGATAACTATTTGAGAGAAATAAAAAAAATAAAAATAAATAACAACGTTGATGATTATCTGGTTATAAGATTATTATTATTTTTTTTTTTATTAAATAAACATTTTCTTTGCTTAAAGTTTACGATATTTCAGTGGTATTGACGCATAAATTAAAAAAACTGAAAATGTTAAAAGTTTTAGTTGTGATACTATCCTTGCCGACCGGCGTATATGTTTTTTATAATTTATTTTAGTAATACCTGAATTAAATTTCATGTATCTGTTTCAAAGAATTCTTTTGTAAAAAAAAAAAAAAAAGTTTCCGATTATTTAATAATGCAATACAAAAATAAGAGCAATTTATGTTTGAAAATTATCAAATTAAAAATGGAAGGCTGTAACGATACTAAATTTAAAAATAATATATATTTTTTTAAATTTCACCTCGACGGGTTAAAATATGAGCTATATTAATCATATAATATTATTAATTTAAGGCTAAATCCTTCCTTGTAAATAGTAAAAAAAAAATCATACTAGACCCTACATATCTTCTTACTCAGCCAAATCATAAGACTCTTTGCAAACGTTTTCATACAACGGACTTATACGAGATATGGCTGCAGTTGACGAGATTAAAAATGCGTTTGATGAGATGTATCCTTTCTTAATCAAATCAGAAAAACTTAAACAAGAGAGAGTTACTGATAGGTGCCGTCATTCCCCATGCCTGGTGACAGTAGTGGGTTCAGATATTTGTTTATTGTCGACGTTCAGTTGACTAGCGCGGATTTATGAATGGAAAAAAAAAATAGAACAATTCATTCATTTTTTTAAAATGATTTTAATGGCATCAGCGGGGAGATCGAAGAGGTCAGAAAAAAAAATAGTATAAAGGTTAAGCTTTTTCATCATATATTTCAAGGGGAATCGTGGATTAATTATTATTTGTTTTATACGAGCCTGTATGAAAGGGTCTTTAAATCGGTTCGTTATTTGTTTGCTTAATCTTTTGAAGTGTTCAAAACTCTATTAACTCTTTTTTTTTTTTCACTGAATTGATGCTTCAACCAAAATAAAAACAGCTTTATTATTCCTTTTACCTTCAGCTGAAACTTTATATTTTATTTCGATCGAATAGATCAGATATATAAAAGGATTTAGAATGACTTTCGTTTGAGAACCAACCTATGGTAACGATGTTTGTAAAATAAGTGGTTTGTAAAGAGAAATTTATTTTTCATAAGAAAAAAATAATTTTGGCTACCTCAGTTTCAGTAATTTCCTAGTAATAACTTTCTTTCAAGTCCATTAGTAAGGCTGTCAACTCCAGGTGAATTTATTCAAAAATAATGCTTTGAAAATGGAACTTTCTTCCTCTTACCTTATAGAACGTTTTCAATATAAAGAATATTTATAAAGATCCTTGGAATATTTTTTCTTTCTGGTTTTAAAACATTAGAGCCCGAAAAATGAAAGTTTTAAACAAAAAACAACATTATTTCTTACAGAAAATTAATTTTATACCCAAGTTTTCCAATATTCATTTCCAATATGTACTTTAAAACCTCGATCAATCGTGCTCATTTGTAAGAAAAACAAATCAAGTTATTAGTTTGAAAATGGCAGACTCATATTACAGCCAATGGGCCAAAACATAATTTACTTTTTAAAATGAAAATACAAGATGGATTTTTCTCCGTTTTCTTTTCGAAAATTACTTCTGAAAAATTGGACCACAAAAGATGCTATTTTTTCGATATATGATGTTTGAGAAAGCATATCAACCACCTATATTGAATTTCCCTGCAACATCGATCTAAGAACGCGTTTATTTTAAGGATGGTTAGCTTGAAAATGACTTTAGTGTTAAATAAGAAAAACCGGCAAGTCAAGCAATAGAAGGAAGCAGTTTATATACGATTCTGAAGTTTTGTGACGAGGAAAATTTTGATTTTCATGATACCATTAATGTGCGAAAAAATAGAACTCAGAAAAAGTAAAATTTTGTTGACCAATATTATGTACCCGTGTTCATAAGTAGTAGATGAATCAGGACAAAATAAAATTGAATAGCTGTTCTTGCCTCTCAGACCTCTACCCTGCGAAGTGGATCCCAGTGTCCATATGGCTCGATCTACTCAGCTAATAACAAAATCGATAGCACCTGGATCAAATGGACTCCCACAAATGGGCTGCATTCTGATATCGACCCCGTCACTAGCTTTGCTATCTCTTAGCGAGAACAGTGTAATTAATATGTTTGCGTGTGATTACTTTGCTTAATTAAGGTGCCCCAAATTATACAACTAGTATTTTGATTAATTAGTTGATAGCAATTGTCAACTCCTCCTCGTGATGGTTGATTGTAACGCTGTTCAACCTCCGAACAATGTCGAAGCTGACGAACAGGATAACGAGGGAGCTGGAGCTTTCTAATCAGGTTTTAGTGTGATCAGGATATGTCACCTCGTCTGCTTCATCGCGCTCAATCTTAAGATTTGTTGCGACTCCTTTATTCGAAAGCTTCTAGGATTTTTTTTTCACTTTTTTTTTCGTATAACTTTTGTGTTTATAAATGTATAGATATTGGAATTGACTGGACCTCGTATACAATCAGATGCTGCATCGTAGGTATTATTTAGATACACGGAATCAATATCAATACACGAAAAATTTATAATATCCATTAACCCGATCAACGGATTAAAAGGAATCAATTAAGAATAAGAATTAATGTATAATTCAATCTATTTTGATTTCTTTCTTGATAAAAATAGAATGGTACAGGAAATAGATATACAATAGTTTGGAATCTATTTCATTTACTGTTCAGTAAGATCCGTGAGCTAAGGGCCAAAATAATATCTGATGGGGGAAATTTTTTGACTATACAGGTTGAAAGTACTCATCTCATAGATCATAAATATGGAAGACTGCCACTTTAGATCGGTTGCCATAATACTATTTAGGTACCCTATATCGTAATATTTGAAATTTTATTTTTCTTCAACAAATTATAGCAATCATAGTTCGAAAACAATCCATAGCAGAGAAAATTAAATTTTCTTTAAAATTAAAAAAATAAAAATTTCTTAATCGAATTACTTAAGATTACTATTCCAATTAGATTGACAAATTTATAGTTAAAATCGGTTTAGCCAAATTCGAACATCAGGGATTATACATATGCCATCTCAGATCGGTTGTCATGAAATTTTAAAGACAAGCAAAATCGAAAATTTCGAACTTTTTTCAATTTGTTGCTTATAATTCAAAAACGATTCATCGCAGAAAAAATTGTATCCTCTTTTATAAAGAAATGAAGTAAACAAGTTATGATTAGCCTACATGGATCCTACATTTTTACACTATTAAAATATATATATATATATATATATATATATATATATATATATATATATATATATATATATAATCATATAGTCCACAGAAAGCCAGTGGATGATATAATATTTGGACGTACAAGAGAGAACTTCATTCGATTGTACCTCAAAAATAAAATAAAATAAACGACTGAAATAATGAAAATGACTAACCTTCTTTTTTTATAATAGTAGGAAGTTTTGTATTACATCTCCTAGGTTGGGAATATAAAAAAGATTGGGAATAACTATTCCGAAAATTCGTTTTTGTATTAATGAAAGTACTGGACTCTTCAATTAAGATGGAAAACAAAGTTTCACAAAAAAGAAAAAATACAAAACTGAATAAGTCGCACACCCTAATAAATTAAACATAACATCAAGATAATTAAAAGATAATAAAGACTGTTCTAGAACAAATTTTTGATTATCCAACTCCAAATTATGGTTAATAATATTATCCTTTTAGTTTCTTTTAATAATTTAAATTTTATATACTTATTTGTTTTAATTTTAGTCTGTTTATATATTTTTGACTTTTCAGTAACAATGTTTAAGTACATCTCATGATTTATGTAAGTATATTTACATTGATTTTTTTTTTATTTACATTCAATTCAATTTTACTAAGGTATTAAATAATTTCTGCCGAAGCAATATATACGTACCTATTAAAGATAAAACTGTAAATAATTTTTGCAAAACATCTGCTTTACCAATGATTAAATTGATACAACTTACAAATCTTATTACAATAAATTTTATTTATTTATTATTGATTTACTTATAAATCTTATTTCAAAGCTCACAGCTCTTAATATATTCGATATTTAGTAGTTGATCCTGAGGATATACCTATCTGTTCAAAGGGAATGTTGAAAGATGCTTTTTACTATTTTGTTTATGTTTTACAATTTAATACGAATACTTACAAAGCCAATTTTTTTTTTCGAGGCTTCCTTATTTCTTAAAAATTAAAATAAGTAAAACTCACATGAAACAATTCCTTTTCCCTTTATCACTATTTTGTGTAAGACCTGGAAGAAAATGATAATAAGTTTTTTTTTGCGAAACATGCTTCTTTTCGGTGATTGAAAATTTTCTGTTATGGACATTCCGTATTGTAATTTTTTTTAACTAATTAAAGAAATCACGCTGTTTTTTCAGTGTTTAAATTTTGAAATTAAGTTAGAAGAATAAAAATCAAAATAATTTAGAGTTTTAATTTTTAAATTAAAATTGTAATTTATCTCATCCATGAAATCGTTTGTATTATTCTGTGTTTAATTTTTCCAATGGAGTATAAATAAAATATTTTACTATTTTACTATTTACTATATAAATTAATTTAATGCTTTGATATTGTTGTAAATAGATACATTTTTATGTGACAATAATGAATGATGTATCTTAATTTGAAATTTATTCATAACAACATTATTCAACCTTTTTTTACAAAGTCGTTGGAGACGTTATTATAAATTGAGCCACCCCTGTAAAGATTAGTTAATAACCTCCAATTCTCCTTCGTGTTTTCCTTTAAAAGTACTCGGATTTTATTTACACTTTTTCGTCCAACTTAATTCTTGACAAGAAAGGACTTTCCAAACTTTCAAAGTCCTTTTAAATTTCTTACAATTCCCTGATTAAAATTTAATTTTTCCTTTGTTCAGTAGAGAAATTCTTTGATAACTTTTGCAATAACAAAGGAAGCTTGTTGCTTCACTGAAGGAGCAAGGTCTTAACCTTTGTTGCCTTAAAGGAAGAAGGTGTCTTATAACTTTTTTTTTAACTGTTAATGATTTAGTTTGAAAATTCTCAAGTTTCGCTATTAAGTCTGTTTTTTATTTTTTTATTTAGAAGTAATTATTAAATTATTTCAGAATACACCGTAATAAATAGTTGCTAGGTAATATCACTCTTGCTAGGCTAACATAGCCTTTCTAATGATATATCTTCGACAAATATTTACTATTAGAATGTGGTATAAATATAATATTTTTATGTCTGATTAATCATAATTTATAAAACTACATGGCGATTAGAAATATATAATATTCTCGAGGTTTATTTTTTATTTTTATTTATTTATTTGTTGGTGCAAAAGGATATATTCTTTATTCCATGCTCTTACTCAACAATGCCTTTCTGAGTAGGTAAAAACTTTTCGTGAAATTCCGATTCCTCCATCGGACCTTTTCAAAGAATTTCTATATAGCATTACCTAAGTAAGGAAAGAGAGAGAATACTCTTTGAATTCGCCCCTCCTTTTGGTCATTTCTTTACCTAACAAAACCTACTTTGATTTTGAATACGAAACTTTAGCTCCGACATTCGATTTTACCGTTTTCCTCCACGTTTGAAAAGCAACAATAGAATAGTATATTGATAGTAAAATTATGACGTACACTTTAGCTCTTGAAAGATGCAAGTGTGTCTATTAAATAAAATAAATTCATTTGACAAACATTTAGTTTTCATGACTCCAAAATGTTTTTAGTGCCATAGGAGAATATTAAATAGATATAAATGCTACTTAGTAAATAAAGACATAGTACGATTGCAGGATTCAAATATTTTTCTCTACTCTTGTCAAATTAAATTAAATTCACAAGTTTGCTAATACATATTCGGCTCTCGGTTCGATACAGGATCGTAATTCCAGTAAACAGTAAATGATTAATTGTAATGATTAAACCGAAGTAAAAATACAAAAATAAGAAAACACAATGCCGAATATTGTGTGAATGTCCAATGTAAAATAATTTTTGCCAAAGCATCGACAGTTTAATGGGCTTAGAATATGTAAACTGCAGAGCATAACAAATTTATACAATTCGTACTTCTTAATGGCCAATGTTTTAAATTAGATAGGCCTGAAAGCAATTCCAATAAATCACTGTAAATATTTTAACACTTATGTGGGTTTAAATAATTTTTATGAAACGAAAATATTAATTCACAATGTAAGACAAACATAAATACACAAATAATTAACAGGGTTACAAAAAGTATCCACTTTTAAAGATACAATACCAAAAAATAACCATACGATACGAGCTTCAGAGCAAGACTAACCCTCCAATCCATCGTTCCATACGTTTAGTCTTACAGTTTATTAGTACAGTTTATTAGTACAGTTAATTACAACTGCTCCCAGAGGAAGTCTAGGACTCTTTTAAATCATTTATTTTGTGTTTCACAATATATTTCAAATTTTCAGTTTTTATTGTATATTTTATGTAGCAATATGTCTGATCCGGTTTTAAACCATGTCATTTTTTTGACATGGATGGAATCATTTTTGCATATTTTTTAGGATCCCCTTCTGGTAAATATTATTCTAATATTCATATTATTACGCCGTTTACATATTAAGGTATAGAATTATAGGTCATTAAGTACTACGCGATTTTCCGGATTTTCTTCAGGGTTATTTTTCCTGAAGCTTCTGTTGTGTTTTACGATGAATTTGTTGTGAGGTGGAAGGGTTAGAAATGGGGGATGTAGACTGTCCACTGCTAACGAGATACTACAAGAGTAATATCTGGCCCAAGTGGTCTGGAAGAATCGATATCGTCCTCTCCGTCACGTCTTTTATTCTAGCCTTCCCATTAACAAGGTGAGTAGTATTATATGGACGTTTTTCAATTTTCCGGAAAGCGTGATTGGAACAGGGGCTAATGGAAAACCATAAACTAAAAATGGAATGGATTCATAGGTATAATAAACAATATGGATATGACTCAATAACCCAGGTATACTAAAGATAATTATATTGATTATATATTTACAAGCAATCGAATATTAAAACATAACTTATTTATTTTATTATGCCATGATATAGCCGGAATCGTAAAAGAGTTTACAACTTATGTTCAATTTTCAAACTACAAGAAATTTATTACGATTAAAATCGATATTTATTCACAGTTTACAGCATGCAGATGATGTTCCGACCCATTTTGGCCATCTTTTCACTTAACTAAATAATCCCGGTGTGTTTCCTAAAACCTGTGTGTTTTCCATCCTAATTCAAGAATGGTATCGAAGCAAGAAAAGGAGAATCAAATCTAGATCCCAACCACTCCTATCAAATACCTTCTACCCCTTTGCCATAAACCTATCACATCTTTGCCTACACGGTATCCCTTCTTCTATAACACTCTACTTTGCCCAGTAGAACATGTCCGTTATCTAAAATGTCCGCTTGATAAGTGTCATATTTTAATCTTTGCATTTGCCTCACATGATTGCTTTAATTTTTCCACCTTTTCAACTTTTAGTAGGAATAGTTCAGAGGAGTAGAGCGATCCCATTTTTTAAGAAACCTCTTCAGGGCGTAAGTTGCTAGACTCTTAGTAGATTTAAGTTTTTATGCTGAGAGGTTCATATTGAATTTTAGTGTATGGTTATTGTAATTTGGCTTAATCGATAAATATTCGGATCCTTGTGTAGTATAGTAAGGTGCGTTGAATTCTTCACATACGTTTAATACTTCCAATAAGTAGTAAGAAATTTTTTTTTTTTTTTTTTTTTTTTTTTTTGGTTTGAGTGCATTGTAGAACCCCATACTTTTATGGTAAAATATATACTTATTTAGTCCAAGTCAAAAGCAATCTGATTTTAAAGTGGCGTATCGAATTTTGAATTTTTCAAAAGATAATGAAGATTAAAGGAGAAAATTTTACCCAAAGATGTATTTCAATACCTATATAAAACTTCTTCTCTTGTAATCGGAGGGAGTGGGGTAAGAAATTGATATGGAAAGTTTCGAAGTAATTTTCGCTAAGTAAGAAACGATGCGTAAGCTATAAACTGATCCTGATGCCTCCTCACCGGATGGGCAGGAGTGAGGCTGCTCTTATTAAAGTTTTACAGGACGAAGTCACCTATCCTCAGCCCTCAGGTAATACACCGAAATTGAATATTTTCCAACAAAAGCCATTCTTTCGCTGATTACGGTGGATTGTCCATCCCTGTCGGAAGACAATATGTCATCTATTTCCCATTGTTTTCCAGATTCACGTCTGTATGTTTTTAGGACAATGTAAAATACATTTTGTTCATCGGTCAAAGGGAAATAAACAATGGTATTTTCATTTATTTTGAATTATTTATTTATAACAATGTATATTAATGGTGATTATTTTATTAATAAATACCAAACTAATAAAAATATACTTATTGTCAGTAATCTGTCAGATTATACTACTGTAACTTTAACATTGAAATTATACTGCAATTATAATTTATTTTACCATTATTACATCTACCACAAAAAATAATATATCATTCATGTTTGGGCAAAAGGGGTTAAGTCATAAAAAAAAAAAAAAAAAAAAAAAAAAACATTGTATCGTCTCCTTAAAATTCATAATTGACTATAATTTATGCGTTATTCATAATGTATTGCAGTCTCTTTTGAAAGAATATAGTTTCATTTAATATTCTGGAATAAAAAAAAAACAATCAAAAAGAATTTATAATGATTTTCAATAGCTTGGAAAAAAGCGTTGATTAAGCTTTCACATTCGATGAACCCCTTTTGCCCAAAAACCAGTGATATAGTATCGCTAGTTGTATTGGCATAATGTTTATTTAAATACGGCACCACGATTAAATTGATAATAATAAATTATTAAAAAGACCAGATATTAATTGACAACAGATTATTGATAGAAATGTAGAAACATTAAAACCAAGCTCGAAGTAATATTATTTAGATACCAGACACATAAATAAGAAGAACAGGGCTGTAAGTTCCTCAAAGTTCAGCACATTTTAAAAGCGTACAAGTTTTGTGTCGTTCTAATATTGCAATGATGTATAATATTTCATTCTACCACTTTATCAAAATGATTTAATGAAAATAAAAACTATTAATTAATGGAGAACTGAATTATTAATAAAAATTGATTCAGTGAAAATGTGACAGAATGTATAAAATTTACAGACATCCAGACATTCTTAAATTTATATTTTCATAGTTACGTAAAGCATAAATTAAACATATTTTTTTTGTAAATATTTTTAGTCAGCGCAGACAATTAAGCACTACACATCACTACTTCAACATTTTTTTATTTTTTTTTAATTTTTACGATCCTTTTCCTTATTTTTAGATATTTTTTTTCCCTCAAAAATGTAAAGTAGGTATTAGAAGTTCACACTAAATATGATAGAATCCCCAATGTGCAGATTCTGTTGAATGAGAGCGAGACAGCTGATCATATTTCTGTTGGAGTGATCGATTTCAAACGATCTGGTCGACCCAACAAGCTCTCTAAAATTTACTGATAACTGTAGAATACCTTTTAAGTTGCAGGCATTTAATTGGACGCATAATAGACCCGAGTTGGTCGAGGTGCGCATTAAAAAAAAACAGGTATTACAAAAAATAAAATACTTTTTCGAATAATTTCGTCCTAAATAATATATATTTCCTTACTCATTTGTATATTGCATATTTATATTCATTAGCTTACGTTTAGTTTAATATTCAGAGCTAAGTAAATACTTTAGGGTGAATTACTAATTTTCAGCCATTGAGAAGCCTTTAGTTATCCAATAGTATGAAATAATAGCTTATAGTATAAACATATGCTGGTATGGACATGTATCTGGCATACAACCGCCTGCTTGGGTGTTAATTGAATGAAGCTATTCGAATACGTGTTCATTCGCATAATATAAGTGATCCTTTTAAACATGGTTTGATTGTGATATCATAATTACAGCTTACATCAATAAATACTTCTGATTTTTATTAAATGTATGTTCATTGTATAATTTAGGAGTTAACGTTCGCCCACCAGTGAATCATCATTATTTTAGAAATCTTATATCTTTCAAAAGATAAAGTAATTAGAAAAAATAATCGTGATTTGATTTCTAAATATATTTTTTTACAAGACCAAACGATAGAACATAATCAATTTTCTAGTACCGAGCAGGATCGAACTCGTTGGAATTGCGATTCCAACACTTCCACTAACACTTCCACGACCATCTCCTATATTGAACTATGAAACACAAACATGGGTTGCTAATGACAACATATATGGAGATTGATATTGGCTTCCTATCCAGACATCCTGATCAACGTTTCCCGTTTTCGATACTTACTAAACATTAGTACTTCCAGTGCAGTGTTAGAATTCTGTATAGAGAAGAGAGTAGTCTGTACATAAACTAGGAACCTATTGAAGATTTTTAGGATCGGTAATTAATCTTTATTTTTCAGACAACAGAAAGCTAAATGTTTTTTGCTTTCGTAGTTCCATGTCAACTAATGTATCAATATATGATAGAAATTTTTAACGGAAACATAAAACATAAAACATAAAGGCTTCAAGATAACTTTCTAAAACAAACTGCGATTTATATTGCGATAGATTGATTTCTCTTCCAGGTCCGGGGAGAGAGAAACTCTTTATTCAAAAAAGCTATCCTCCCGACTATGTTTTTACACAGGATATGTGTACAATAGATTATTTGTTAAATCAAATAATAATATTGATTTCAATACATACATAAGTAGTTACATAAAGGGCAAAGTTTATTTGCTTAGTTTTTTGTTATTTTCTCATTTTCACTTATGAAAACTGTAATTTTCTAATGACAATGTTTTCGATTTTTTTTAGTTTGGTTTGCAGACCTTGTAGATCTTTACCCTCAACTTGCCTTCTCCTCCACTGCCTATCTTGGATTACCTCTTTCCAGTGGATTGCAGCATCTTCGTTGATTCTATCTATCCATCTACCTTGTCTTACTTTGTTCTGCCTCGAGGTGTCTTGTCTACTGTCAGAGGCATTCCCTGCCCTGAAATCAAAACTTCCTGTTGGATTCCTTGGAGTTACATGTACCTCCTTAACCTCTTTGCCTCCATCTCATGAGATAAGGACTAATCAATATCTGTCAGCAAATCTTAAATTATATATTAATCTAGGGCGGTGGTCACACAGCCATATTAACAGGGTTTAGCATTGGGTCATTCGGAATTTCAGAACCATTGAGATAGAAATAAAACGTCAGTCACGCTTATGTGTGATTGTGAAATTCTTTTGTTTGACTCTTTATAAACCTTATGAATAATCACTACCTACGGTAATAAAATATAAAAAGTTAGTTAAATCTGCAGTGATGACTACTCATATTTCTCGGTGTTCTACAAATATCCCTCCTCCATTAGATTCTGGTTTGTTATTGATGGCGACAATAAGAAATAGAACAAGCCTTTTCTCAACTTTTAATAGGAATAGTTCAGATGAGCATTGGATTCCAAGTTTCTCTGAGGATAGATTAGAGGTAAGCGGTCCCATTTTTTAAGTCGCCTGATCAGGGCGTGGGTTGCAGGACTTCTTGGTAGATTTAAGTTTTGTGCTAAGAGGTTAATATTGAATTTTAGTGTTTGGATTGTAATGTGGCTGTATCAGTAAATATTGGGATCCTTGTGTACTACAGTAAGGTGCGTAGAATTCTTTTAATGCGTTATATACGTTAAATACTTTTTAATGGATAATGAACTAAACTTTTTTTTGGTTTGAGTGCATTCAATCTCGTTTGTCTATAATGCCCTAAATAATGGTAAATTATTTAGATGATTAAGTTTGTTTCATTTATTGATAACTAAAAATTATTGATGATTTGGTGTTTCTGACAAGCAACCCGAAAAAAAAGTCTAAAGCGCTTGTGAAATTGTTTTATTTTCAACCCGTTGTGGGTTCTCCATACCAAATATCTTTTAATGAATAAAATAAGTTTTTCATATCATGGAAATATCCCATCATCTTATAATCACTCTAAGATTGCTTAACACGTTCACGCCGGCGCGTACCACCGGAGGCCCGCACTAGACTGCCTCATCGGACACTTTAGTCAATCACAAAACTTTCCACGACTGTTGGGTATTAGGTAGGATTGTATTGTTTATTTTATTCTTATTAGATTGTCAATACTTCATAATGCACTGGAATAGCTCCCGTACGGCAGAGCGAAAAGCATTAAGCTCAGCCGCTAATGGGCAATGAGCATGAATTAGAGTGCCAGGTTGAACGTGTTAATAGGTTTTTACGATGGTCTCAACTGACCATCGTCATACATATTTTAAATAATCTATATATTGCAAATGGTTATCGATATGTATTTTAGGAATTTTGAAGCTACTATGGACTTTAAGATCTTAAGGAATAGGAACATTATATATATACATATATATATAATGTTCATTTGCGGAGGTTTGCGGGAAGTACTTTTTTGAATGTCCGGTGGAATTTTTAATCAGCGCTCAAAGGACAAAAAAAAAACCTCTAAGCATCAACTCTAGGCACCATTTCTATGGACCATGTGAATAATATCTGTGCTTAGATTAGCAAATCTTAATTTTCATTTCGTTGAATATTTTTTTGGTCGAAGCGATTTCTTCACACTCACGTTTGCGAACATTTGAATTCCTCACACTACAAAAGATTTAGAAAATATACATCTTACATTATAATTGCCGAATCCTTGAAACATATCAAGTTTAACATATTAGTCTTACAAATAGGTTTTTAACTATTAGTCTAATCTGTTTGGTGGGGCGAAAAATAAAATTACCATGTTCACTAGTTATGAAACAAAACAATTTTCCTTCGCTATCGCATTTGAAATTTAGAAAAATATATAAAAAATTAATTATATGACATTTTCCCTTAAAGATGTATTGCTTTCAGGAAAAGATCTCATTGTTCATTGGGATCTTTCGACCCTGTTGGTGAAAAAAAAGTTTTTGATAGAAAAATACTAAAACACTTTGTTTTTTGTATTTTATCTTGTTGGTTTCATTCCATTACTTGCGTCATGAAATAAATTTCTTATGAATATAAATTGTAATTAATTTGGAAAAAAAACTAATTAACTGTGGAAAATATAGTTTTATAGTGTGTAATGTACCTGCATAGCTACCTCATTAGTTAAGTTGGTCAGTTAATTATTTACATATATATGTATTATATATTATTTATATTATTTACCGAATTTACGTATATTCTCTACTGGCCTGAAGATGTTTGAAAAAAAATTCCTTATTCATTATTTATATAAGTAATTTTCTGTCTATGAAATCCCAATTTATCGACCAATATACCTGGCGGAATCAGAAAGACAATCTCTCGGAGGACAAGTTGTCGGAAACCCTATCCTATAAAGGCAGTGTAAGGCAATACCTTAGCTGAAATATACGTGATCCGAGGGGGTGAGATTATTTTTACGATTCCCAACGTGACTTCTACGATTGCTCTAAACATAAATGTATACTTTATATATATATATATATATATATATATATACCAATGAAATAATGCTATATATGAATAATTAGGTTATCCTGAAGCTCTGCATATCGGACCATAATTAACTAAGTTAAATTAACAACTCTTAGATACAAAGTAATAACTAAAAAAGACTAAAAAGCAAGTAAGACCCGAAGTAAACCAATCGGAAGTGGAAAGAGGTTTTAACTGAAATCTCTGGTCATTTTTATTCTATAATCGTTGGTTACTGGTGGATTCTTACAATTTACTTTGAATATCTTACGAAGGTCGTAACTTTTTGATAAGCTGATATGGTGGAAGAAATTCACCTTTCTGTATATCTCACACCTTAGGGCAATACTCTCTTTGTAGGAGATGCTGCTATTCATCAAGGAACTACGTAATTCATTCCCTAAGCTAATCTTTAATTGCACCAAAAAAAAAAAAAAAAAAAAAAAAAATAAAAAAAAATAATAATTTCCTTAGCATGATCAAACATAATATAATATCAGATAAATCTGACTTATAAGGTTTCATCAGTACTGATGTTATATTACATAATATCAGATAAATCTGAATTATAAGGTTTGATCATGAATTAATTATAAGGCATGATATCGTCTCTAATTCGAAACAGCTTAAAATGGAATTACCTCCTCAGTGCTGCACAAACTACAATTATCATCCTTTTCGATTTAGATTTAATTTGTAAATTTTTTTCAATAATTATACTTTCTCCCTCATGTTCCAAATACTCTAGATTATTTGTTATATGTTATATAAATATATAGCTGGAAACTTAATTTCGTTGATTTGAAATTATAAAGCTTCCCATAGTTTTTTTTTTAATGTTTACTTAATCAATGTTTAATGTTTAGTTAATCAATCAAATTGAAAAGTGTGAAAATTAAAATAAGCAACTAAAATTGATCTCTGAACGTTGCTCAATTAAAGGATCCGCGTGGGCTTTGAGCTAAGGCTGTGGGCTAATGAAAGGTGTCGCCAATTGATTTTAACTTTAGCAAAGGGCCTGCTATCGTGTCCCTTTCTTCCCCATTACTACTTACTATTCCTCTTTGTTAAAAGTAGAAAATATAACCTAATTTTACTCTCCTTTAATTGTTAGGTAAGTTGGGTTTTTAAAGGAGAAATAACAATTATTATAGTCCCAAAAGGAATGTTAGGCCTACTACTTTCAACAGGGGAAAACAAATATATTCAAAAAATCTGTATTAAATTTTTTTTCCTGATTTCGATAAGATGAAAATATAAATCATCTTAAAGATGTGATAAATTATAATTCTAAAACTATACAAAATGTAATGAAAAGTTTACAATATTTGTCATTGATATCCTTTCGTTACAAAAAATTATTCTAGCCAATTTACATGTTCTTTAAAAATAGAACTGGAAAAATTAAAATGGATTTATATCCTTTTTAAAAGTATACGCCCCAAGTGGTAGGTATTCGTTATACAGTTTATATATAAACGAAGTAACAACGAAGAACAAAAATTGGCAAATAAAGAAATATATATATATAAATGATTCCAATGCAAATAAACTAAGTAGATTTTCATTTAAATGCTCGTTTAGACGCACAAAGAAAAAGGGGGAACCTGGAAAAGTGGAAACTTTTTCTTTTCAATTTATACATTTAGTAAAAAAACAAATCTGTATGAAATGAAGTGAGAAAAAGTTTTACAAATATAAAGCTCTTCTTTATATGTAAAAAAAGAATGAAATTAAGCGGGGATGTCTAAAATGTTCGGTTATAGGAAAACAAGTTAAGCTCTCTTTTATCCGATATCAAGGTCGGAGTCTGTGAAAAATATATAGGGGAGAGCGGGTTTTGTTGGCAAGAGTTTTCACTTTTTTGATTGTTGAGTCATTCCTGTTATTATAATCCCAATATGGCTGATACCACTGTAAACCCCAAGTATTAGAGTACTTCAAGTATTTTTTTCAAGACATAATATTTAGCACTACGATCATATGAAATTTGAGAATTCGTCAAGCCAGAGTATGCCAAGTAACCCCCGTGTGGGGCAGGTGGTGTTGTTTGGCATTCCCATTCAAGTACTGCCTGACACATATTATTGTTATTAAAAACTGCACTATAATGATATAATTATTTTGATCAGTTTTTAACAGGTATTAAGGGAAAATAGAATGACAATTGGCTGCATTTTACCATACGGCTGCATTTATTTCGATTGAATAAAATTACATAACTTTCAAACAGCAGAATTTACAAAAATGTAATGGCTGAGAAGCATCATTGCGTTAGAACAATATAAACAAATTTTTCATAAAACAAAACTAATTTAACACATCTTCAAAAACTTTAGTTAGGATAAATATTCTCTGGCCCTTCACTCGTATCATGAGAAAGTGTCTGCGGTGCACTAGTATGATTTTCTTCTAGTGTGGCTGGTTCATCAATAAACTTCGATCGCGGCTGAAGGTGATCTTTAATGTCATTTTCTTTTTCGTTGTTCCTAAAGATTCCGTTTAAGTTTAGACTATCGCCTCTTTTTGCTTAGGAAATATTGCTCTCCTCCTCCTCACTAGAACTAAAGACAAGTGGTAGTTTCACCTTTGTTTATGTTTACCTTAATTTTGTGACTTGATACTGCGCCAACAAGCCCCAGTTGAAGGTAGCCAACTAACCCCACAGGAGAAATCATATGTAAGATGGCTGCCAAGACATGGGAAAACAACGAAACAAGAAACTGGTTAGTTGAAAGGTTAGGTTTTTCAAAGGAGTTTGGGACTATGTGAACAGAATCGGAGTCAAATATTTTGCCATGCCTTAAAACCAAATTTACAGAAAATATAAAATTTTACTTAAATGTTGTAAAATCAATTAATGAAGCACAAACTTCTCTACACTGTTAGCATCAGACTGAAACCTCAGGACAAGACTCCCGAGGTCGAGCGGGTCACATGGTACGATTGTGGCGCCTTCTCAACAGTTGTGACGGAAATTATAAGCCAAAGGCCAACCTATCCCTTATGCCAACCAACCCCGCTCTCCTCTAATATGGACATGGAATCCAATTTAACTGGATTTTATTTTATTTACCAATAAAAATTTAAAAATTGTGAAATAAAAAAGTTTTACAAAAGATTCACTGTAATATATCATGACATGAAACAAAAACAGCTTATTATGTCTGTTACAACTAAGAGTTCCAGAATTTTTTTGGAACCGTTACATAACCGTACTAATACATACATCGTAATAACATTTGTAGTAGTGTAACGTTAAATTGACAATAAAATAAAAAAAAACATATGGTTTAAAATCCCAAACCTTTTGTTGGAACGAATTATCGGTCGGAACAAACCGTTGGAGCACGTGGATGGGCCTAGATCTTTTCGACGGAGACCTGAAACTTCCCAGGATGACATCGAACCTTCTAGAAGGTTTCTTTTACGAATATACAGGGTGACATGCTACTCGTGCGACAAACTTCACCAGTAGATTCTCCACCATAAAATGAATAAAAAAGCGAGATTAACTGGCCCAATTTATTTAAATTTTATCGAAAACACGCTGCCCACCTTGCTGGAGGACCTTCTTTTACAATTGAGGAGAAACATAATTTTTCAGCACGATGATGCGCCCCCTCATTCCTCTAGAATAGTTCAGGTGACAGAACATTCGAAACGTGTTCGGCCGTGATGGGACACTTCTATGGCCACCAAGATCTCTTGATCTCAACCCCATGGAATATTTCGTCTGTGGATATCTCAGGGAACTGATCTATCGCACTGAAGTGACAAACATAGAAAATTTGAGAGCAATGATCTTCGCCACTGCTGAAAAACTTCGACGTGTACTCACTTTTGGTGTCACAGTTGGGAGCATAAAAAAACGGGCACGTTTATGTATTGCAGAGAACGGCTTCCAATTTGAACATAAATGAAATGATTAAAAATAAATTTATTTTAAAGATATTGGTGAGTTGTATTAGTTTTTTTTTCCAATTTAAAATGTAAATTCTCAAACATTAACAATCCTTGAACCATAATTGTTCTCTTTTTGTCATCCATATCTTGGTCTTAGAAAAACCAAATTAAAAAATGAAGAGTGCGTTAGAAGCGATATTAAATGAAGTATTTTCCCTCAAATTTGCTGCCTTCTGAAACTAAAATTAGAAACTCTGGATTATGTTAAACACTTTCCGATTTATAAAATGTTACACTTATTTTGTTGTTCTGGCTGAAATAAAACACGAAAAATTGGCCCGAAAATTTTGAAATGACCATTTTATTATTGAATATTTAATGTAGATTTCAACGGGGCTATCAGTTTTTCGGAGAAATGTTCAGATTTAAAGATATCACGGTTTTCCGATGCCAGGTCGTGATATCTTTCAAAATCGATAAAAAGCGAAATTATTCCGAAATGGTTGAGAATCGGACCATGGTCAATATGAACTTTTTTATTCAATTTATGGTGGAGAATCTACCGGTTAAGTTTTTCGCACGAGTAGCATGTCACCCTGTATATAAGGAGCGAGTGACTGGGCCAATTAGTCTTAGTGCACAGTGAGACACACTGTAGTTTATGATTTACGTAATTATGAGTTATTCGCTTTATTTTTTTTGTTTGAATTTATAACCTTCCTGAATTGCCTAATACATTTTCTGATCACTTGTGACAATATTTCGTGAAGCATTAATCTGAAATTTTGTTATTTAATGTTGATTTACGGACCGGAACTAGGATAATTTGATAAACTTAGGACCGCAGAAAAATTAATAAATTAAAACTGGCAGTCAGCTAATGAACATTTATTTTTTATGCGATTAAAAACATCGCTAAATAATTTTATCCGCATTATTTTATATAATATATACTTTTTTACTTGAAATAATAATTTAGCTGAGCAAATGTAAAATAAAAATATTTATATACAAGATAGAAGCTCCTGTAATGCAGGAAATAAAATCAAGTTGTCATTAACCCCAGCCTCAATTTTTTGCAGAGGGTACACCCTGCATGAGGGGGTGCCTCATTAAGGCAAAAAGCCTCTTTTTATATTCCGTTAGGTAAATAATTAGAGCGCTTCTTTTTATCTACTAATTACTTGGGCTGGATTTTTATTTGATACGGTAAAGTGGTAGGTAATAAAAATCAAAGTAAAAATTATAGTAAATTCAGTGATATGGTCTGAAAATTTAATTAGGAGTTGGAAATAATAGTCAAAAATTATAATATATAATATAAATAACATAAGTCGGCCAGGCCGGAATATATAGGAAAAATTAATTTACTAGAAATTCCGGAGGGGTCTCAAATGCGTATTAGACCAGGGACAAGTTGGCCATCGACGTGTGTTATAGACAGCACTAACGACAACAACAGCCTTTGTACAATAGCTGTTCCAATATTCCTGTCTAGGAGCTTTCACTGCTTTTTCATATTTTTATTTTAAAATCACCCTCCTTCCCTCATAACTGTAGTCAAAACAGGGTATAACTCTTTTCAATGCTATTTTATGAATAAACTTGATTCAATTATTGATTTCATTAGTGTGGTTGTGGTTATTCTGTCTAATTAATTTTTTTGCACTTTTTAATTGAGATTATACATTCGTTTATAAATTGATAGTTAAATTATAGTTATAAACCTCCATGGTTTAGTTAACATCCATGGAAAAGATTTTTTTAAGGATATTTTTATTTATTTTAACTTATTTAATATAATCGTTTTTATTTATTTTAAGTAATGTGATTTTAATAATTTGATATTATAATATAATTTAACATTAAATCTGCTGATTGTTGACATTTTGTAGACAATCAATAAGACTTTGCACACAATGTTGGAAGTACCTGTAGGAAGTTTCAAACACTTCCGCCGTTAAATTATTGTACTCGGTCCTGTGAACTTCATCACCGTTGAAATTCCAGAGCCCGTTATTTGAAATTTATTACAAAAGTTATGCCTTAAGATATTCACTTAAATGTCGTCGGACGGAAGAAAAAAAAGGTAATATTAGAGGAATGTAATTTACACGAAACTGTTCATCAACTCGAGGGCCGCCTGGGTTGTGGGTGCTTCATGGAATTTTTTAATGATCACACTTGAAATCTTAAAATTATGGCAATTCGGTAATCAAAAATCTCAAGTTTGTTCAAACATTGTTTTTGAAAAAATTATCTATTTTAAAATTTATAATAGATGAATATAATTATAATAATATAAAATTATAGTTAATCGAGAGGTTCTATATATAATTATATTAACTTGCTTTCTGTGAATTATGAAAACTGATTAGTAAAACAATCAAACCATCTATACACATTCACATTCATCTATACACATATGTTTCTGGCAATCATAAACCGAAATCACTAATGTATTCAAAGTTTCATATCTTTTGTTAAGACGAATTTATTCTATTCTAATTGAAGTTAAAACCAGAACATTAAACATGTTTTTGTTTTTTGGTTTTTTTTTTTTAACTTAAAAAATATAATTTCTTGAAAACATTTTTCTTTCCTTTCACCGAGTATTTTTTTTAAAAATAATTTATTAGATTTTTAATAGACATAAGTGAGCAATAGACAATTGGGCCAGTCTAACCTGAACAGCGGAGTAATACATTTACTTTCTGTCACTGTTAAATTTCATTATTCCGTCACGCTATATTATTTTTGTATACTCATTGTTAACTTATGTATATTTGAACAGTCGTTTCCGTTAATAAATAATAGTTCAAACCCGAATCCTTGTTACAGTATTTTTTATTACTATGATAAAATATTTTCGGTTAAATGAATTTTTGTGTGCCTACTTACTATAAATAAGTTATAAAGACTAAAATAGTTATAAATCAGCTCTTATCTTGACTTCGGTTTCTCGGGCTTATCCGTTTTCTGAATGTTTCGGCTCTGATTATCTTCCACGTAATTTATTTCTAATCCAGTCCATAAATTTCAGCTCTTCCGATCGTTTCCGCGGCATTACTTCAATTTCGATCACTATGGCTAAACCATTCGGGCCTGCGATTTCATCTCTTCTGAGCTCAATCTTAGTAAATAACAAGAAGATATCATGCTCAAATAATCAATTTAAAAGGCACCTTTTACTAAGAGGTCGGTTGCAAATAAAAGGCAAAATGAACAAGGCTGGCCTACTTTAAGGCAAATATTGCATTTCAAGGAAAGAGAAAATTTGGTAGTGACAGGCTGTTATGAAAAGGTTGACACGTAATTATTGCCGAAGAAATACCTCGCGAGGCTTGGTCGCTTAAAGCCTCTTGATTGTGTGATATTACAAGGAACAAGTAGGGGCTTGTTTTGGAAGATTTTCTTGAAAACAGCTCTTTTATATTTTATCAACATTCAATTTAAAATATGAACATAAAAATATTTTATTTTAAATAATGATCTCGATTTCTCACATTTGACTAACCTGAGAATATTTTCAGTAAGTCAAATGATTCGATAAATTTATTTCGTAGTATGAACTATTGAAAAATAAATGAAGTCTAGTCAATGTTTATATTGTCCCTAAAAAGAGAAATAGTTCTGTCCTGATTTTCCAGTCTGTTATATATTTAAATGGGATAACAAAATAAATACTTTGATGATCTATATTTGCTTACATTTTTTCATCCTTACACAGATTACCGCTAGTAATAAATAAGAAATAATCAATATTAAGATAACGTCAATCGACTTAAAAAATATATAATCAGTAAATAGGAAAAATTTCTGGAATTAATATTTTTTTGTCTTAAAACAACTAAGAGAGAGAACCACAAGGCTATATGCTGGTTTCTCAGATAATATTGTATACGATACAGGAAAATTAGATATCCAGTAAACGTTTACTTGGCCTATAGCAATATTTGACTAAAAGCGAAAAGAAATGAATATTTTTTTTTTTTTTTTTTTTTTTTTTTTTTTTTTTTTTTTTTTTTTTTTTTTTTTTTTTTTTTTAACGTAACAATATTGTAACGTTAAATCGATAAGCAAATAAAAAAAACATATGGCGTAACCTCCCGGACCGCATGTTGGAACAAAATAACCGGTTGGAACGAACTGTTTTTGTCTAGATCATTCCGGAATGACGGAGAATTGCCGACATTGTTCTAGAAGATTCCAGGCCCCACTGTTTACGATATATATAAGGGGCAGAGACTGAATGAGTTAGTTGAAGTCTGTGTCTTGACTGTGTTGCTCAAGTCATATGATTGTGTGTGATAAAGTTATCAATTTTGTAACCTGTTCAAGTGTTTAAGTTGTAATAATTCGTTGGCATTGTGATAACTGAATATTTCTGTAAATAAATATTTGTTACCCACAAAAGTGTTACAATATTATCAGAAGTAAAGATAAACGCAAATATCTGTATTATTATTTTTAATGGGCTTATAATAATTATTATTATAAGGGTGATAAAAATATTTTTATCTTGTTTGCATTAATCAGTTGAAGAATATTTCAAAAACTTTAATCTCTGGGTTAAGAAGTTTTTAATCAGATAACTGTACATTTCAGATAAACCAAGATTCGTTTGTCCGAGAGCATATGGGTTTCAGATGTAAATCGAGAGCGTGGGGCTGAATTAAAGCGAGAGGATAGACCAGTTAAACTTTACATCAGAACGTTGCTGATGCATTGAGCTTATTAGTTAGGTTAAGGAACATTTGCTGACTTGGGGCATTACAAAGTTCTGAGTGGGTTGCCATTAATTAACTGATGACAGTCAGAAGTGGAAAGGTATTCTCTTCATCAATATGGCCTGATCCTGATAATTGAATTTTTTCTGGTTTCAACATATGCAAGATTAAATAACGTTAGAACTATTTTATAATCGTGGCTCTAGAAGGCAAAGATTATAAATTTATTTTAAGGCCAGTTTTGGGATGCAAAAAGTTTAATTCACCATGAAGCATTAATATTAAATATAATAAAATGACTTTCTGCTTCTTTTATACCGTATTTTATTTATTTTGTATTCCGTGAAATCAGCTTAAACCACATCATACTCTGTAATGTTTGAAAAAGTATGAGTGAGTGTTTAACTCAGAATGAAGAGAGTTTAAAATAAAGAAGAAAAAATGAAGAGAGAATTACAAAAAGATTTAACTGGGTCCTTTAAAACATCGAAGTGATAGGGAACTGATAAAAACTCTTCTGCTTCCCCACAGGTTTTGAAAGATTTTCTTTTTGATCCCTTAATTTGACCCTTCCAACTCGCCCAGAAGTTAAACAGCTGGGAAAATATCGCTTTCCAAGTCTTGACACTGTAAAGATAAAAAGCTTTTCTTTAACTCCGCTTAAGGTAGTTGGTTCGCCTTTTCTCTCCTTTCTACTTTTTCCCGACTTTTCAAAGGAATGAATTCGCCATTTTATCTTGGTGCTTTGACTGTTTACTCGGACCATTATCAGGCTTAGGAATTTGATAAACTTTTTAAGGAGTTTCCCACTCCTTTATTTTGTAAAAAGAATAAAGCTTCTGTTAAAATTGATTTAGATTTAAATCATTAATTATTAATTGTATCGGTTATTATTAGTTAATTCTTCAGGATCAAAAACTAAATCCAGCTCGCGTTTGATAATTGAGAACAAATCAATCGTTATGTTAAAAAATTCAAATTTAGTAAAGTTAACATTTTTTTTATAAAGACTCCAACATTTTATTTAATGAAGTAACGTATATTGAAACGTAGTTGCTTCGTGATTCACTTCAGTTACATTTTGATGCTAAAATAATAAATATTAAATTGTTGAGGACAACAGTTGCTTGGCTTTCATGTTAGTGTTTAGATTATTGCTCATTCTGTGCTATCCTTCTGAAAGCATTATTATTTACTTATTATGAAAAAAAAAAAAAAAAATTGACATTCCTAAGACTCTTGTGATGATTTGAATTGATAATGGTAGGTATTATTGTTTTAGTTACTTAAAATATTCCTTACATTCAATCCTTACATTCAATCCTTCCTTCATCCAAGCTAATAAAAAATTAATGAAATAAAAATTATAGCATGATAATAAAAAAAAAGATTATATAAATATATAGATATATATAAACATGTATATTTGTTCATTGTATATAATTTAAAGATGTTAAAAAAAAATTCAAGTTTTATATAAGTATCACTAAGAAAGTCCTGCCTATTGACTTACACCATTTACTAAACGACTATGATAGTGTTATAATATGGAAAAAAAACAGATTTATTACAAAAAATATGTATTTTATTAATTTAAATAAAATTTTTTATTAGCTGATGGTTTCCCAAGGTCTGGCTAAGATCTTCTCTAACAATGACATATAAATGACATTACCTAGCTAGAGAGGGTATGATGACTGTTGCTATCATCCTCATTAACCGTTTATTTGTATGTATTAATTGATTTATATGCATTTATTTATTTGTATTTATGTATGTATAATTGAATATTCTAGCCAGCCCGATAATTGCCATACACACAGGGGATCGGTCTGGTTTCAAGCTCAAGGGGATCCGGTACCTTTGAACCACATCATGAGGGACTATCAGGTGACCTTGAATCTTGTGATCATTTATATCATATCGAGTTACGTCTCTTAATCATGGCGGCGAAGGGTGGTCCTCTCTCCTAATAGGAAGCTTGTTGTATAAGAAATACTTGTTATTGATCACTTTATTATTGATATCCGCTTAAAAATCGAACTTTTCTTACATAAAAATAATTATTAGTAAAGTTTTTATTACTGTCGATTGGGGTGACTTTGTCTTCTGGGAGGGCTTTCCCCAGTTTTAAAAAAAAAACAGTTTCGCGCCTCCATAGTAAATAGCTGAAAAGTCGTTTTAGGCGCTGCAGTCACTGAAACATTCATCCTCAATGTCTACGAGCTATTCTACAGTTTGCAAGTCGTTCCTGATAAGTGTTATCGCCAAATAAAACAGCTATTATTTGTGAAGTGTGTTTTCCATGAAAATTTTAGCTCTTCAAAATTAGATATACACAATTTCTACGAAAACAAAGTGAGATTCATCACTTATTATTAGTAAATGTAATAAAGAATACAATCCACTTGCAATTTCGTTCCTGCACCTGTTTAATCCTGCACCTTAACCTGTTTCGTTCCTGTTTAATTGTTATTCGAGTGGGCTATATCACCCCACGTTTTACAGGAAAATTGGGGTCACTTTGCCCATCTTTTATTTGAAGTGTTACATTGCAATTTTTTACAATGAGTTTTTTTACTTTCCCATCTTTCAGGTAGAGAAAGTATCGAAATCGCCACAAAAATTCCACTCCTTTTTTCACAAAATTTTAAAAACTTTTATGCCATTCTTCGTCTGTCGACAGTCCTGACAACTGTACCCGTTTTTTTTCTGTTTTTTTTTTTCAGCGTAATGCCTTGAAATTACAAACCGAAACTTGCTCGTCCTGCCTATATGAACTCTGCATTATGAATCCATTCATTGAGAATAAAATTTGATTTTTGTGAGAAATTTTTGTCTTTACTGTGGCTCTTGTAACACACTGAGGAGGTGGTTTTGTCCACCTTTTATTTATAGCTTTGTTATACAAAGAAAACATCTGGTAGGCAAAGTGACCCGACTTCTGGAGGTGACTTTGCCCACCCATATTTTTTTTTTTTTGAATAGGGGAAATGATATAAAAATAAAATAACTGCATAAATCTTATCTACAAACCACTTTCCAAAGGTAAACATTTTATCCAGAATATCAGAGAATGGGTTATGTGAAAATTATCAACTTGAATTTTAAACTTGGGCAGTCACCCCAGTTGACGGTAACTTTACTTATTTTTTTAATACGATTTTTCTCGTTAGCTTCCGACCAAAGATCTTTATACTCTCCAATTTATCCAAACCGTTCGAAAGAATTGTCCACTTCCAGCTCAATAATATCCTCGAGCGGAATGCTCTCATCAATCCTCTTCAGCCCGACTTTCGTTCCCATTGTTCCACAAAACTGCTCTTTTAGGATTGCTCAGGAATTTTGAAGCTCCATAGACGAATGTAAAATCACCTTCCTAATTCTCTTTGATTTCGTAAAAGGTTTCAATACAGGCATTATTGAAACTCTCCCTTCGAACATCAATATCTCTCCATCAAATTGTGTTCATAATTGGTCCCTTTTCTTCCTTTTCTATGCTCATAAACGGTTCATAGAACTGATAAAACATCTTAATTGCCCTTTTTGCTATCACGCGGAGTCCCACAGTGATCTTCGATCTCACCGATTCTAATGTTTAATAAATAAATAAATTCTAATGTTAATAAATTAATGATCTCTCTGATTCCATCACAACTTATCTCTGATTGACAATAACATTTATATGCTGACGATTTCCGAAGTTCAAATAACCTTTGATTCTGTATTTGAGATTCTAGAGTTACGTTAAAATCGTAAGAAGATAAAGACAGCGTCAATGCCTTGGCTTAAAACAATGAATTTAGACTCAACGAAGAAAAAACCCAAATCCAGCCACATCGGCCCGAAGCATCTTCTTATTTCCTTCCTTACTATCCCTTACGTCATCTCAAAAGCCAATCTGTTCATTTCCATTCCTATACCAGAAATCTTAAAGTGATCTTTGACCATCATATGACAGGGATAATACACCAATAAGCCATTGTTAGGCCTAAACAGTTCTTGAGATCCCATGACTGCATGTCTTCATATAGACAGATCCTGGTTTCACCACTCTTATTTCCCCTCACTGCCTTGTTTACGGGGGGGGGGGGGGGGGGGGGGCTCACCTTGTTCCTCTGTACATCCTTTAAATACCTGGTCACAAAATCAAATTTGTTCATCCCCTCATACGGTAGCTTCCTCCTCACGAAATCCTGTAACAAACCTTACTCCATCTTCTGGAATTCCTTACCTGTCTTCATTTGTAAAACTTTTTCACTTATATTAAAATCCTACTACATCTCTATCTCCCTAATCATCAATCTTCCGTTGCTATGCAAAAAAAACAAAAACAAATAAGCATTACATTGGTGCAAGCTGGTACATATATATTGTTCAAGCCCAATATCTTGAAACTACTCAACTTATTGTACTCAATATTCTAATGCACTGTTAGGATGTCGTTTTTTTTTTGTTTTGTTTTTGAAGTTAATTTTTAATCTTTATTAATTTTTTTTTCTTAACTAGCCAGATAAATGCCACTGGATTTTTTCAGTTAATGTTAATATTCAGAGGCTTAATGTTTGAGAATAACAATTACTTTTTTTTTTCTTTCAATAAAATTTTTCAGGCAGCTTTTTCATTTGTCTTAATTGAGACAAAAACAATGTATGTATTTTTATTTCTCTTTAGTATTTAGCAGTAACTTCCAACACTTCGTTTAATTAAAGTGGGTCTCGAGATATTTCGGTTCGTTTGAAGTGTTATCAAGGAAAGCAGCACGTGGTAAGTCAGATCCTAACTCCCTTTTATACTTCATCGTCCACCCTCATAAGTTCGAATGACGTTTTTTTCTGGCTTTCTCATTACAGTAACCCTGTAACGAGTAACTTTATTTCTACGCGTACTATCTTACGTCATAACGCGTATTTAATTACATATATACATAATCAATTAACATATCAGTTTGTCATATAACATTCATATATAGAAATAGATGTATAACATATAACATACATATATAGATATTCAAATATGAGAATGAAAAACTATATCTACGAAAATATAAAGAAAGTAAACAGAATTAAAAAATAAGAAGAATGAAGTGCATGAGTAGTAAATATAATGATAATAGAATATAATAATCATAGTAATGGTTAAAAGAATTAGGTTTACCAATCAGAATGTTGTGGTAATTTTAACAATAAATTATTTCTTTTAAGTATATAGCCAGATTATTTAGAGATTAATGAAAATAATGAATGATACTGAATAAAATATACCTAGAAAATCCATAGACTCATATACAAGTATGTACCCAAACTACCCATACACTACCCATAAATACCGATACATACGCAAAATTATACATGAAGACGTACATATAATACATAGAATACGTACAATAAGTTAAAATAATATATACATAAACATAACATAGACATAGCACCAAACATAAACATACAAACAATGAACATAACGGTAAACATAACAGTAAACACTGATATACAAGCAATAAACATAAACATACAATGCATATATACAAACAACACATACATACCATACATATACACAATAAACATCAACATATATACATATAAAAAACATGTATATAATGCGTAGGCGCAAGTATATGATTGCTTGTGTTATAGTTCGGAGAAGTCTATCCGGTCCACAAATGCATCAAAGTCTGAAAAATATTTCCCTATTAGATCCTTCTTTGAAGACAAGATCCTTCTTGTATCATTATAATATATCTGAATAATATAGAATCATAGTACCGTAGATCAAAAGCAAGAGAGCTGGTAATTTTTAATTTATTATTATAAATATCTATTTAAATTTATTTAATCTAATTTAATTTAAATTCGAATAGTACTCAATATTAATTAATGAATTGATAAACCACATACAAATATGACATTATTATCTTTAAGAAAAATATAACATAGTTGAATTATTCCTTCCCCTAAATACAATTCTCAGATGTGTATATATATTCCCTTTATAGCAATTAAGGTGCTTAAGCAATATTTACCGTCTTTCATTTAAAAAAGAAAATTATATTTGACGTTATTTCTTTTTATTAAAATTTGTATTTTTAAAACCAAAATATGTCGTGTTATGGATATGGATTACCAAAAAAATAAATTATCTTATTTTCTTATTTTTATTGCATTCATTCGGGATTTTATTTCTGGGTTAAACCATAGACAAAACAGCATAATTTTTTGGTCGTGTAATATGTGAGATTGCTTTTCATGATTATGAAGGAAAATCGCACCATAAAACAAAAATGCGAGTAGCAAAAATAATTATAGTGTAATAATTATTTCGTTGAAAAATGAACTTTTTTAATGATCGATTTTCAAAGGGTCATAACAAGTGTAAAAATCGGAATATCTCCGAACATATCGATGGAATGTGTCAGGTAACTATTCTATTTATTAATAATGAAAAGGAAAAGAATATTCCAATACCTTCAAAAAATAGGTTTTTTTCCGCTTTTCAACCACTATGCGCCGCACAGTGGTCCAAAAAAGCTGAAAATGGGAAAAAAACCTAATATCTCTTATAATTACTTTTCTAGCGGCTTCGGACCACCCCTGTATTGATTTTTTGAGGTGCTGAATCTAATGAAATCAAAATCAGTGCAATGTTACCACCAAATCAAGTCCAAATTTGAGGTCAAAAAGTCAAAAATTCGTGTTTGATATAGTCTTATATGTTTTTTGAGGAACCGAATCTAATCAAATCAATATCAACGAAATCAGAGAATCAGATCAAGTTATAATTTGATGTGGAAAATAAAAATTTGAATAGATTTTTTTTTATTTAACATTTTGATGTACAATAATACAAATAGGATATACTTAATTATTTAATCTTGTTTAAATAAATTGTATGCTTCCTCGGTTAGCTCTTTTTTCTTTATATACTTGTATACTGGTCTTAAATCCGAAATATATGTGTCGCTTGTTACAAAGAATTGGTGGAAACATCTTTATTTCTTGCGACTCGAGATATCTTTCCCTGTACTGCTTATAATATTTGTTCCTACTCTCTATGAGCCTTTTCTGACAGGGAACAGATACAAAGAGCTGCGTGCTCAATCATGTCTGCTACATGGATAAGAATTTTGTGGACGGTACCATGGGAGATAGTATCAGGGGTACCGAGTCACTGCCATCTTAGCCGTTTCCGCTGTATACTTGCGAAATGCTGCAGTATCAATTGGGTACAGAGAGCAAATCACATCTAGTACTGTTTTTAATCTCATAATTAATTCTTCATTTATTCCTGTAATTTGCGAGGTTAATGAAGGATTTTAAAAAAACTTGCAACAAAAACAGCATCAAACTAAAATAAATGTACCGCCTCAATTTTCAGGGATGACAGCTCTAGTGCAAAGGATAACCATACACTATAAGCAAACTGTGCAACTTCAAACAACCTACTTGTAGTTACAGTTTATTTGATTATTTAAAATACAAAATAAAACAATTTTTTTTAGTATTTTAGAATTAAAATTAAAATAATGTTATTTTATTTTAGTATTTTAGAATTAAAATGAAAATAACGTGTGATTTATTTTATTTTAATTAAGCCGGACTAAGCCAGTCCCCCTACCTTAGAGACCTATAGGAGGATTTTTCTTAACTAATAGTTCCTCCCCAAGGTCATCTGCCCTCGCCACTTGCTCCGTAGCTGTAGGTTTAAATCCTTATAAATCCCAAAGTTGGCCGAAGTTGGCGCTGAAAATTTTACCACAGTTCCTCTACTACCTACAGTTACATATTAAACCAAACTTTTTATAAACCAACAAAGTCAAAAAATCATATTTATTTCAGCAACGATTTCGAAAAGTAATTTCTTCTCTTACTACTCATATTATTTAAACATGTTTAGTCCATAACAGTGCACATATAGATGACACACTCCTGATGTATTGGGAAATATTTTATTGTTAATCTTATACGGAGTAGAACATTTTTTTTTATGTTGGTAGAAAAGTACGATTTTTTCAATCATTAAAAAGTTCAATTTTACTGAAACACACACATTTTAATTTTGAACTAGTTAAAAAAAAAACATTCTTTCCATTGTTCTACAAGTATCTAAGTATTCGAAAACCAAGAAAAAATTAGGTTTGGGATACTTTCATTTATGAGGTTTTTTCCCAGTTTAGACCACTGTGCGCCGTTGCGAAGAGGATGTAGCCGTTATAGTATGGCAATATTCTACAGTTGTGCGGTACTGTATGACCTACCCCAGCCGTGTCTCAGGGGCAGGCTTTCCCTTGCCTTCCCATTTTCTCTACTTTCTTCAATTTATACAATTATTAACATCGTATAATTATGTACATAAATATAATTAAAGCATTCAGGCTTTATAATTACATGTTTATAAGCTTCTTGTTCATTACACTTTACACTTTTATAAGGTGAATTTTTTTATTCTAAAAAAATATTGTGTTTATCGTAAACAGAAATGTGTTATTGTTCTACAACTGTATGCAGATTTTTAATATTGGAAAGAAAAGTAATTTTTCATAGTTATTACTTAAAATACTTAATTCTAAAAATACTCATTCTTGACAAAAATATTTGAGCATATGTGTATAGGTATGTGATATAGGTTTTTTAAAGATGATAGCTGAGTGGGTGTTGGATTTACACAAATTAAATCCAAGCTTTATTATAATATATAAAAAATATATTGATTATCTGAGGGGCTCCATCTACTACATATACCCCGCGGCCCAAGCAGGCCCATGCGTGGCCACCCCCTTTCCTTAATCGTGGACTTCAGCCGTCCCCAGGATGATGAGATGGGACTCTCACTACTGCCAGCGAGGTAGAAAGACGGCAAGTGAACACAGTCTACTGGCATTCGCTCAAGATGATCTCCAGCCAGGCGCATCATCACGGCATACCGCCAGAGACAACGGCACAAGCCATTCGACATAGCGCCATCGCAAGGAGAGCCTGAGCTGGGCGAATAATGAGAGCAAGTGCCCCGTGGGCCTAAACAATGGCCGTTCAGTCGGTATGATTAGAATTGTATTTTGGATTATTTTATTAATATGTTCTTACATACATGTACTTACTGAGCTTATAAGCGAATATTCTTCACAGATACACGGTATACCTGAAAACATCCACATACAACAATTTAAAACCCTCCAAATGACATTACATAACTAGAAGTCATTTTAATAATTAGTAATTAGTGAGGTAATAGAAGAATTTTTCATTTGGAACGATAGGAGCTATAATGAGCGTCTCCTTCTGCACTTTTTTCTTTCCTTTCTTATTAGGAAATAAGATGAACATTTCTGTAAATAGAGGATTCCTTGAAGTTCCATCATACCATGAAATAATTTTTGTCAACTTCAAGCTTATTCGTAACCGCAAAGAATAAAAAGATTATCAAAAGGTCAAAGAAACAGTGTTTAGATAGCTATAACAACCCTTGTCATGCAACCAGGATTCCCAGATGTCGACTTAGTTAATTTGACATGAGATTTGTCTAGACATACTTTGGAAATGGAAATACCTGGTTAATAACCAAAAAAATGTACTTAGGTAGTTGATTTATACAGGTCAAAATATTTTGTTTCAAAAACTGTGATTTTGCTTCTAACCAAGTAATTTTCAATTCAAGGGACTGTCATGCAATCAGTTGTTTATATATTATTCCTTTATGTCGGAAGGCATGTGTAAGCAGTTTGGGTAAAGTTAATATTTTTTTTATAGAGTAGATATGCATTTTCTATTAGAAGCATATACAAAGAACAAATAATATTACGCTGTTACATTTTTTTTATTTTTTATTTCCATGAATTTCATAGCACATAGGTGCTTAGAGGCAGAGGCTGTCACATTATCCTTTAAAACAATGTTTTCGATAGTACTATCGATGGTTAAAAAACTATCGATAGTCTTGATTATCGATAGGCTCGAGACTCGATAGGCTAAAACTATCGATATTACCATCAATAGTTTTAAATCACTAGTAAATATGAAACAAAAGTAGGAGGATATATTTACTGATAAGTCTTCTAGACAGTTATTTCCTATGGCCATCTTTGGAAATGATTCTTTGAGCTAAGATGACTGATACTGAGGTAGGCCATATATTCCTTCTCGAACCCGCAAGACATTTGATGTTTAAAAACTTAATAAAATAGAACCTCGGATACTGATTTTAGAGTTTGTCCCTATTGGTGCTAGAAGGACAGAAATTAGGCAAGGAGAGGCGGTAGGATTCCGTTGGAAGGGGGAAAAGGATTAAAGGTTTTCATTAGGGATCGAAGTGGGCCCCTCTGTCGCGGCTCTAAATTGATTAATCAACTTGGCTTTGAATGTTGGGGAAGCGGAATGCGGTCGTTCCCACCTTTTAACTTTGTCTAAAACCGGTTTGTGGAGGTGTTAATAATAAAACAATTTTAAGCGGCTGTAAAGAGGGCTTGAAAGGGTCCCGACTCCTATGCAAGGCGAATCGTTCTGAAAGTCTATTTAATGGGGGGGCGCCTTTCCAGATATAACGCCGCTCTCCCTCATCCTTCTTCTCACCGCTAAAAAATCCACGGAAATGGAGCCTGTAGGTGTTGGTGAAGAGATCCTAATTGAGTCGTTTTTTTCTCTCTCGTTTCACTCCTTCCCCTTTTCTTATTTATTTCCATTGGGTAGAGCGGGCCTTCGTTTCCGGTTGAATGGAGGTACTTTATTGAGGTTGCCGAACTGTTTGTCGGTGACCATCCCTCAACCACCCCTCTCAACCTTTTAAAAGAATTTCCTATAACCAATATAACCAATTAAAATTATATGTTAACTTATTAAACAAGCTTTATTTTATTCAATTAAGCACTTGAAAACAATACTGATTGCTTGATATGTCAGCCGTATAGTTGATTTTATCAGTCAGAATTTTATAAGTGGGCTTATATGCGCCTTGATTTTTTATAATCTACTTAAAAAAGAAAAGTTGAATAAAAGCTCTTCTGGTATTGTAATGTTCCAAAAATTAACACATATTATCGTAATATACCTCTACGTATATGTAATGTAAGTTTAACTAAGCATGCTGAAGAATACAAAAAAGAATGTATTTATGAAATGTAAGGGAGCGGGGTAGCCCACTGGTAAGGCAGTGGACTGCTGTGCTTAAGGTCCCGAGTTCGAATCTGACATGGCCTATGATATCTTTATTATTCGCCACAGTTCGTCTCGTGGGCCGAGAGACCCTCCTGGGGCAAACCCAGCCTCTATAAAGTGGGTACCCTTAATTGAAAAATTAAGGGGAAAGAACCTGGCGGTTGAGCGTGATCACGGTCAAATCACCTCCTTGCACGACCGCTGACCAAGAAACGGTACTCTTCCTTACATAGTACTGCACCCAAGACCCTTATGGGTTGTAGTGGTACAGGTTTTTTTTTTTTTTTTTTTTTTTTTTTATGAAATGTAGCCATTAACACATCTATAATATAATGAAACGCGTCATTTAAAAAGTCTCTTGGGCTTCTTACCAGTCTCATGGAGGTCTTTGTTGTTTCTATCTTTCCATCTGTTTTTGATCAACTATTGAGGTCATGTTTTTGAACAAGGTCTCTTGCCTACTATTGGGATATTTATTTAGTGGAAAGGCTTCCAGATTGATTGCTTCGAGCAACGTGTCCTCCTGCCATATGGGAGATGCATCCTCCTCGCCTTTAAATCATGAGGTATTGAGTGATCAGTTTCAGTCAGCAATACTTTGTTGGTCCTTCCCCCTCATTCCATCCAACCTTTGGTAATGAAATACAATTCACAATTATTAACTTAGTGCTGATCTGCAACAAGGAGGAAGATAAATAAGAATAAGTTTTTAATGATGTTTTTTATTTTGTTTCAGGTAAGTTGTCATATCTATCTCTGAAGGATTGTACGACATATAGCGTATGTAACGATTTATTCTCTGTTATTTATTTGTACTTTTTGGTAACAAAATTAAAAGGGACAGTATTAATCATATTTCTTTCTATGAATTTTACTATTGTTGGAAATTTATTTAAAATCATAATTAATATCCAGCCTAAGTGACTTACATCTCTTGGAATAAACACTTTTCTATTAGGTTTATTGGAGTTCTTAGATATTAGATATACAGGGTGACATGCTACTCGTGCGACAAACTTCACCAGTAGATTCTCCACCATAAAATGAATAAAAAAGTTTAGATTGACCATGGTCCGATTCTCAACCATTTTGGAATAATTACGCTTTTTAGCGATTTGGAAAGATATCACCACCTGGCATCGGAACACGGCGATATCTTTAAATCTGAAAATTTCTCCGAAAATCTGATATCACCGTTGAAATCTACATTAATTGTTCAATAATAAAATGGTCATTTCAAAATTTTTGGGCCAATTTTGCGTGTTTTATTTTAGCCAGAACAACAAAATAAGTGAAAAATTTTCTAAATCGGAAAGTACGAGGTGTGGCTATTAAATAACGAGACTGACGCTGTAAAACATTTTATTTTTATTTCATACATTTTTAATTATTATCACCTTCAATATACACCCCTCCTCTATCTCTACAACGCTCCATGCGAATCTTCCATTCTTCGAAACAGTGCTGGAAGTCTTTTTCTGTCAGCTCCTTCAGGACGCGTGCCGCTTTCTCTTTCACAGCTTCAACAGACTCAAATCTTGTTCCTTTTAATGCAGATTTCACCTTAGGAAATAGATAGAAGTCGCACGGCGCAAGATCCGGCGAATAAGGCGGATGGTCTTACACTGGGATGCTGAATTTGGCTAGAAACCTCTTAACAGACAATGCGGAATGAGCCGGCGCATTGTCATGGTGGAGAACCCATGACTTGTCCTTCCACAATTCAGGCCATATCAATTCGTACAGTTTCAGCAATCGCACGAATACTTAACCGACGGTCAGATCGAATCAGATTACCGATTTTTTCGATATTGTCGTCCGTTTTCGACGTGGAAGGGCGACCCGGGCGTGAATCATCTTGAACGTCTTCTCGGCCATCTTGAAAACGCTTAAACCACTCAAAAACACGTGCACGCGATAAACATTCATTGCCATACACTTCTTTCAATAAATTATAAGTTTCAGTAGTGGTTTTTCCAAGTTTCACATGAAATTTCACAACAATTCGTTGCTCTACTGTTACACTTAACATTTCTCCGGCGAAACAAAAAAACAACTCTAATGCGAACGAAGGCTACGGCTGTACTGATTTTTTTACAGAAGCAAGAGGCACTACATTCGAAAGAGAAGGCTTCACGATAACAGCTGTTGGTTGCTGGCGTTTGGCGCATGCGCACTTCTTCTGTAGCAGCGTCAGTCTCGTTATTTAATAGCCACACTCGTATTTAACATAATCCAGAGTTTCTAATTTTAGTTTCAGAAGGCAGCAAATTTGAGGGAAAATACCTCATTTAATAACGCTTCAACGCACTCTACATTTTTTAATTTGGTGTTTCTAAGACCAAGATATGGATGGCAAAAAGTCAAAAAATTATGGTTCAAGGATTGTTAATGTTTGAGAATTTTCATTTTAAACTTGAAAAAAAAAAAATTGAGAAAAAAAACTCACCAATATTTTTAAAATAAATTTATTTTTAATCATTTTATTTGAGTTCAAATTGCAAGCCGTTCTTTGTAATACACAACGTGCCCGTTTTATCATACTCCCAACTGTCACACCAAAAGTGAGAAAACGTTGAAGTTTGTCAGCAGTGGCGAAGATCCTCTCAAATTGTCTATGTTTGTCACTTCAGTGCGATAGACCTGTACCTTGAGGTATCCCCAGACGGAATATTCCATGGGGTTGAGATCAAGAGATCTTGGTGGCCATAGAACTGTCCCATCACGGCCGAACTACGTTTCGAATGTTCTGTCAAATACGCTTAAACTATTCTAGAGGAGTGAAGAGACGCACCATCGTGCTGAAAAAATTATGTTTCTCTTCAAGCAAGGTCGCGTGTTTTCGATAAAATTTAAATAAATTGGGTCAGTTAATCTCGCCGGAAAATCTAAGTAGGGACATTAGATGATACTATGAGTACATCTCCAATTATTTCCGCCCAAACACTGATTGAAAAACGCTCTAGGGAATACAGTTTTTCTCTTTTTGTTATCGATATCTTGGTCTTAGAAACACCAAATTAAAAAATGAAGAGTGCGTTAGAAGCGATATTAAATGAGGTATTTTCCCTCAAATTTGCTCCCTTCTGAAACTGAAATTAGAAACTCTGGATTACGTTAAACACTTTCCGATTTATAAATTTTTTGACTTATTCTATTGTTCTGGCTGAAATAAAACACAAAAAAATGGCCCAAAAATTTTGAAATGGCCATTTTATTATTGAAAAATAAATGTAGATTTCAACGGTGCTACCAGCTTTCCGGAGGAATTTTCAGATTTAAAGATATCACGGTTTTCCGATGCCAGGTCGTGATATCTTTCAAAATCGATAAAAAGCGAAATTATTTCGAAATGGTTGAGAATCGGACCATGGTCAATATGAACTTTGCGTGATGGCAGATCTTGCAAAGTTGGGGTTGGATGGCGGTCGGTGGATAGGCATGTGCAGAGAGCGAGTTGAGGTGTTGGCATCGAATCATCGGGTTCGTTAAGCCTTCATTATTGTTATTTTAAAAATAAAATTAATTAAACGTTTCTTGTATCTGTAGTCACGAGGTTTACCTAATTGTTTCTGTGTTGAGGATCAAAATCTACTTCAACGCCTTTAGTTTGTAATGATTTCTTATTTGCTATGATTATGGTTAGGGCGTTCAAGAAGAGATCTTTTAATTAATTATTTTCCTTCAAAAATTCTAAGAGTGTTTGAATTATATTCTAATTCCGATATCTGAAGGGATATCTTTTTGTGGCATTTTTCTGGTAAGGAAAGGGCAGTATTGAAATATGTGGTCTATCAAAAGTCATAAGAGCAATTCATATTATTATATGAATATTCATATAATATAATATATATATATATTCATATATATTATCATATATCATACAATTCATAGTAGACAAATTCAGAAAAAATATTTCGTACAATATTAGTTGAATGTTTTATATACTTTTTTTTGTTCTTTTCCAAAGTTTCCAATGGTTGGTTTCCTTAACCTATAGATAGTCTATGGCCTCCTTCCATGGCCTTTTCTATCAAGGGCCCTATTCTGTACGAAGAACATGCCCCATCAATCAAGGATTCTTCTATTTCGTTATCCCAGGTCTTCCTTGTTCTACCTCGTCTTCTCCTTCCATCTATTTTCCAGGGTCTTTTTTTATTTTTATTTTTTGTCCGAGGCTCTTTATCTGGTCTTTTAGCAATTGATATTTGTTCCCTGACTGGAGAGCTGGCCCGACGTAGGAACCCCCAACTTAGGGAGGGATCGCTCACCTGAGACCTCTCTGGCTTGGGTGACCCTGCCGGCCAAGCCCTCAATGTCGTCATGATGCTCAAGCCTCCCCACCACGTCAAGGTGAAAGTACCTTCAAAGCATTATTAATATAATTATGACACATAATTTATGTTACGGTTTTGTGATATAGCTCCTTTGTATTAACAGATTTTGTCGATTATATGTCCATCACTTTACAGCTGTTTGAATCAACTTGGCATATGAGAACATATCGTTGTTTGCCTAATGAACAGGCTGCCTGCGTCTCAATCATAAATCAGCAAATGCTACGCTAGTGAAACAAACAGGGACGCTCTAACCTCGTGAAATATGATGGGGCCTAGGAGGTGCAGTCAGCTCATCCCGAATAACTCTCGCTCATCAATCTCTTTGCCTAATCGTCCTATTTATTATTCATCTTTACTAATTGTTAATTAGTGACAGGTATTACCGCCCGTAAATTATGCCTTAACGCTATTTGTCAAATGTTTTGTCACAGGGAAGGTGTTGTAATTGATCCTGATAATTGACTCGATATGATAATGACCCGATCGTGATAATTAACCCAATATGTTTTGCGATCATATGGATTCAATGACATCTCTTTTCGGAAAAGAGCCCGTCCCATTTTATAACAGCCTGTATATTTCTAATTTATCATTAGGCTCTTGTATGAACTCTTGACATATCCTAAGCTTATTTTTCTGATAGAAAACGTGCGTACACTGGGCTGCATGTATTTTCTGCAGGTCATTATGAATTTTTTTAAATTGCTATGTCGTAATTTTAGTGTTTCTTTATATTGCATAATAATTATAATGCCTTAAACTATTTAAATTTTATAATTTATTATTTTTAAACGTCAGTTAAACTTTCACTGGTCCATTAGTACACCGGTGATAGTTACTCATCTGCCAGTTCCAGTCTGATTTGATTAAGGACTCTATTAGCTTCCATTATCATTATTAGTTTCTCCGTTTGAGCTAACTAACCCAATCTGTTTCTAATTGTAAGTACTAACTATCTCCGGCAAGACCTGCATAATTTCACCTTGATTGCATCCAGCTATCAGCGCCAGCTACATCGCTCATAGTTTTATTTAATATCAATGGTAAATGTAATTCAAATTATTTGTACAAAGCAATTCCCAACTTAAAACTATTTAAAATAGGCCCAAGAATCCCTTCATCTGGGTCAAATTAATCATGAAAGTTTTCGATGATTTTTTTTCTTCTAATAGTGATGATCCATCCAGTTTTTAAAGATGCCCGTTTCATCCATTTATGAAAATCTAAAGTGAATTTTTATTTATTTATTATATTCTTTTGTATTATATTTTATTATTTCTAACAGTCTCCTAATATTCTAATATTTTTTTTTCTAATAGTATTTTATATCAATATACCAAGATATACCAGATCGAGGCATTGTAGCTTTGATGTTTCACTATCTCATGTTGATGTTTCTTGTTTCTTAAAAGGAGTTAAGAATAAAACAATAGATATTGGTGGAAAATAGTACTAGGAGGATGCAGAACAATGTTGTATCAGTTGGTATGTTATAATGTAGGAAAATACATCAAATACCAAGTGTTGATCCTTATCACCGATGAGGTCTTTATACCAAACCCGCAACTTTGACTAGATATTTATTTTTGCTAATGTAGCCGTTATCATAACCAACAGGCTTTGCTCAAAACGCAGGAACACCTGCATTCCAAAAAATAAATAATAGTAAATATAATAAAACAATAATGACATCAACAACAATAATGGTGCATACCTGAGTAATATCAATGAATAACTGGGAAAGTTGAAAAGAAGTCGATATGAATTATTTTTATTGTGGATCATACCAGAATCATTCTGCACACTACGTTAATCATTAAAAACACCTAATTATTTCCAGCTCCGAGTTATCTAGTTCTTCGTAGTGGGAAGAAGGACTCTGAAATGATTATATATGAGTGCGCGAAATTGATTTTGTTTATTTTTTTACTTTTTTTGTTTATACATAAATAAGACCTTAAAAATATTTTTCTAATACCGTTAACTTATAGGGGGGAGGGGGGGCGATGAAGGTTAAAAGAAGATGTAGCCAAATTAATACGCTCCTCTTATCTACTTGATAGCGAATACTTATCTATCAGAGGCTGCTTCAAGTCCCTCAAGTCTAAAGTCACTAACCTTTTTTTGCCTAAAGGCTACGCAGATCCCTTCACTAAGTTCTGATGGCTACACTGATCCCTCAACTAAGTTTCGAGAGCCAAGTTCTACTTCCTAGCTTGAACCCAATCAAGCCGATTTCACCATCGTCATACAATTTATTGCAGTTGAAATAGGCAATCCCATAACGCACATCAGTTATTTTATTACTCAATTGGCTGTTTATAAAATCTGTGATAATTGATTTAGGGTTTTATAAAATAAGATAAAATGTGATCAAAATTATACAATGAATATAATCTAAATAACACATGGCCAAGCAATTTGCAATTAAGGATATAATCAGCATATACTGGGAATTAACGATTCAGATAATTTGATTATGGGTTCCAACTGACTAAGCTATTGAAAAAGCTGACCGGGCAATGAGGAAGCTATAACTGCGGTAGCATTGAATACTCACACAAGAAAACTGGATAATTGTTCCCAACTATATTCATACATTGATTGTACCAATATATATATTCATATATTCATATGAACACTACATAACTAGCGGAATGTCAGGGACATTTGTAAAGTAAAGATAACGTAAAAAATATCATAGGATGTAAAGCACAGTTTGCTGAATGTCGAGGGCTTAAAATATTATCATGTCCCAAAATAAGATTTTAGTTTCCACATACTCGCTAATGGGTTAGAGATTTGCTTCGAGAATGTCCCTAATGTAAAAATTAAAGAAAAACTGAATACCTTTAGAATTGTAAAGATAAGGTCTAAGAGAAGAGCACTTCTCCAATGCTTGAAAAACAAAGTATTACTTTAGAATGTGAATTATTGTTAAGGGCTCTTTGGTGTAGACCATAAAAGAAAAATCTGTCCTAAATCTTATCGAATTTGGCTTTAGAAAGAAAACGTTCGGTCCACATAGATGGTGGGCGACGAAAACAGAAGATTTCCTAACTCTATATGCTCCTTATATAAAATACATATGTAATAAAAGTCCATTAGTTAAATAATATCCATTTTATTTTAATGTCTGTCGTCAATGATCTATTGATTATTTAAAATTTATAATGATTATCTGGTCTGTTTTATTCTAGTTTTTTTTTCTGGATGGATTAAAAACTTAATTTTTTATTTTGTTCATAAAATGGATTTTCTGTACTATTTGTTTTCGTTGTTAGCTGTTTTTTTATGTGATCATGAAATATATTAACCATATGAAACATCCACTTTCAAAATATGATAAATCCTAATTTTATGATCGTTCCGACGATGGATGGTGAGTAATATGAGATTGGGGAAGTAGCAAAGCTAATAAAGTAATAAGGCAGGCCTACTCTACTCGGCGGTGGGGAGTGTTATCAGGTATAAATAAGAGATAAAGAGAGGCAATTTGTCTTGGGAGCTGATAACAATGGCAATTCTTTATCCGGCGTTGGCTACCGCACTAATGGATATCGTTACAGGGTCCAGCTTCTTCGAGATAGTTCCGTCCGATAGCTCCACTACATATTGCGATTCAAACAGCTCAAGAACCCGTGTAAATTATCTTGAGAGTATAAAAGATTTAATATAAATTCAATGGGGGGGGTTTTTTTGGCTACCTTCGGATTCGGATTTGGCGCGCTGAGGGGCCTGGGAGTCCGTCGAGGGGCCAATTGACTGGGCTATAAGTATAAAATTAGAAGGGGCATTATCTGACGAGATCGGTGTTAGTAAAGGAGTATTTCAGGGCGAGGTCCTCTCTGCATATCTCTTCTGCCTTTACATATCAGACATGGATGACTATTTTAAAAAAAAGGGCGCAACATTTATTCAATTAAAACCCAATTGTGAAATATTAAGCTCGTACTATGCAGATGACATGGCTATATTTTCTTTCTCTCATAGCGATACAAACAAAAAACTTGAAATCCTATCCTCATACACTAAAGACAACCATTTAGAAGTCAATCTTAATAAAACAAAAATTATTTACTTCCACAAAGACAAACAAAAAAGATTGAAAACATGTATAATGGAGAACCCATAGAAATAGTGACGTATAATACATATTTAGGTGTTCCTTTATCCTCCTCCGGTGTTTTTTATCAAGCATGTAAATATTCTCAATCTAAAACAGCCTGTGCAGTAGGGACAGTAATAGATATTTGCCGAAAATCAAAATTACAATCCTGGGTGAGTAGACTGTTACTTAATGAAGCCATTGCCATCACCACATTATTCTATGGAATTGAGATTTGGGGATTTAGGTACCTTGATATTATCAAAAAATCACACTTAAATTATTTTAAGAGACTCTTCAATCTTAACAAAAATACCCCTTTCTGGCTCATTAGAATGGAATTCAGTCTAGAACATTCAACTGTTAAGGTACTAAAATGAGTATTACCTGTATTCAAAAAATATTATGCATGTCGGATGATAGAATTACCAAAACCTGCCTCGTGATTGTAAAGAATAAACATCAACTCCGACCGTCAGCAAAACATAATTGGATTACTCAAATTTACAATATTCTAGATAAAGTCAATAGCTCATACATTCTTTTTGAAAGCAACCCTTCTGTCTTCAAAAAAGAAATTCCAAACATTCTTGTCTTATATAAACAATATCTGATTCAAAATGACCTTGAATCCTAAAGAAAAAGCCAGTACAGCCAATTTTACAATATTATATATTAACCTAATCTAATTGGTCAAAGTAATGTAATTAACGAAAGCATCCCGTTTAACATTATGAAAATACTAACACAGGCACGTCTATCGGGAAAATATTACATTAAATTCACCCACAAAAACCATGTAGATAACATCAAACCCAAAGAAATATGCACAATATGTAATATGAATTCTTACGAAACTCTTTACCATTTGATAGCAGTATGTCCCATTCAATGTCCAAGACCCGTCAAAAATAAAACAGATGTATTACTAACTAATTAATTGCCTGAGATTAAGATCATTCATCATCAACGAATAAAATAGTATTCCCTGCCATCCATTCTATGTATATACAAAACAAATGATATTGCTATCACCATTAAATGTATATATACTTCGCTAAAGCGATTACAATTTTTAATTACAAAATAAAATATCAAAAGAACTATTTAATGAGGGTTCACTTTTAATTTTATTACTATTTTTCTTTTGTTTAAAATCACTAATTATTCTTTATTTGTTTATTATCTCGTTTGAACTTTATTTCAAATTTTATTCATAATAGTGAAAGTTTAGTAGAAATTAGTTAATAGTGAAATCTTGTATATACAAATTTTGTATGTAACTAAATTTATAAGATTTTTTTCAAACTTTCTAAAAAAAAGTTGAGTTTTTTTTTTTTTTTTTTTTTTTTTTTTTTTTTTTTTTTTTTTTTTTTTTTTTAAATGAAATAAGCTTGACGTGTAGAGGCGAAGCCATGAATAAATAATAAATATAAATCATACCAATAAAAATGTGATCCTATTAAAAAGCAAAAGTATAAAAATTTATTATAAGCCTAACTAGGAACTATATATAATATTTAATGTAAATATCTCCAATCACTAACTTTATAATGATAAATTTAATATCCATGCAGTACGTGTTGTAATATTTATTGGCAATTAAATTTGTAAAGTTGATGAATATTGATGCCCCATGCAATCCGGCATCCATTAAAGTGTACATTTATGTTATTAAAATACATTTATAAGATTTATTTAAAAAATACATTAATGTAATGTAAATACTTGGTAAATAAAATTAGATATGGTCATTATTCATATTTGTTTTCTATTACCGTTCACCTTTAAGCTACAGTTTTCTTAGGAAAAGTAATGGGGTAAGAAGGTTCAAAAAAGGAATTATTAGAAATCATATCAGATCAATATAATATCAATATCTCTCTATATATAAGAGGCTTTGTCCTGACTGACAGAATCAACGCAGAGCAAAAACTACTAATGATATAAACTTGAAGTTCGGAATTTAGATTTTAAACGCGATGTAGGTAACCACTAAGAAAGGAATTTCAAAAATGTAACCCCTAAGGGGCTTAAATGGCGAAATTGTCGTTTAACTCTAACGGATATCTATTGTTGAGATTTTAAACCATATGTTTTTTATTTGAATATCGATTTAACGTCACAATATTATTAAAATAGACATTCACATAAAATATGGCTACGGATTATTTAAATATTAACGGAAATCAAATTATGCACACTGTGATTCCCATGATTGGGGATGGTGCGTGTTTATTTCGATATCTTCTCCATACATCTAAGAGGCTTTGTCCTGACTGATAGAATCAATGCAGAGCAAAAACTACTTATGATAGAAACTTGAAGTTCGGAATTTAGATTTTAGGTAACCGCTAAGAAAGGAATTTCAAAAATGTAATCCCTAAGGGGTTGAAATGGCGAAATTGTCGTTTAGCGCTTACAGACACCTATTTTTGAGATTTTAAACCATATGTTTTTTATTTGATGTATTAAATAGACAATCCTGACTGACAGAATCAACGCAGAGCAAAAACTACTAATGATAGAAACTTGAAGTTCGCAATTTAGGTTTTAAACGCCATGTAGGTAACCAGTAAGAAAGAAATTTGAAAAATGGAACCCTTAAGGGGTTTAAATGGCGATATTGTCGTTTAATTCTAACGGTCACCTATTTTTTCACTTATTAAAAATATCAAATTTGGACTCATTTTAAAGATCTTGATTCGACGAATTTACCTCGAGAGCACCTATGGGGCGTCGAAAACCATATTTTAAAGTCTAAAAATGAAGCGTTTACGACGAGTAAGTTGTTAAGTGAACTCTCTCCATTGCACGCCTCCCTCTCTTCTACCGAGCCGGCAGCTTCCCCCTCAAACATTCCACCTACCGGAAGCTCCGATTCTACTAAATCTCCTTAACATCAGTTAACATATTATATTAAATCAATACCAAGATAATGATTACAGCATTGATTTTAAAGGCTCGCGGGCAAAGCCGCGACGGGGAATGCTAGTCATATAATATCAATCATAAAACTATTAATTATACCAAAGCATGGTATACCATCTTATTAACACAGTTTAATTCATCGGGAAACCTTCTGAAACCAATATAAATAACTAATAAAATAAATATATTAAATAGAATTTCAGAAGAATTTAGAAACTTAGCAACTAGGACTTGTACTTTACTTAAGACATTTGTTTCTAACTTTATTGCTATTTTCGAACTTGTTATCAATGTAGTGATAAATGTGTTCATTAACTATGACGTCTGAAAAAAGAAAATAGTAATGCTCAGCTGGACCTCCTTAATTACCTATTTTCATTAAATCTTTTAATTCCTAATACTTGGTCTCCCACTGACTTTCTCTTATTTGCTTTCTAATGCGCATGTTCGCCATCCTTATGTAATTTTTTTGAAATCAAGAATAGAGTATACTACCATAATTTTCAAGATTGATGAATTTTTTTTCTCCTATTATTTTTAGATTGTAAATTGTAAATAGGTAGTGAACTGTACTGGCAGTATAATTATGACACTTTTGATATTTCATTTAAATTGGCGCATAAATGGAAAAAAAAATAATTTGTTTAAAATAATCACCGACCGGCGACAAACGTTTTTCGATGTGTGTTGTCGAATGTCGCTATGTAAAATATTGTTAATCTCGTGCCCCCAACTGCTGCTTTTGGTCTTCAGATTTTTAATTTCAAGACATTCACGAATGTATTGTTCAATAGGAAATCGGTCAACATACCTGGCTGACAGGATCGTTGAAGAGAAAATTGGATATTGCCGGGATAGAGCCCACGGTTAGTTCAATGGTTAAATAGGCTGCAACTTCCTCCATATCTAAGCGCTATGGTTCGGTATTAAGCCGTGTCAAATCTTTAAATTCAGATAAAGATATTTAATATTTAAAAAAAAAAAAAGCTATATGTAAATAAGAGTAGTATTTGGCTAAGCTACCAAACCACATAATGGCCATTAATGCTCAAAATGTTTTTTATTTATCTTTCCTTGGTTTAACTTTGTCCTTTCCTTCCATGTTTACTAAAAATATAAACTAAATTAAATTGTTATTTTATTTGTACTAGGACTGTATTCGAGTAAAGTAAATACAAGATAAGCAAGAAATTTCTTTCCAAATATATAAAAGGGAAAATGTTATTAATTTTAACAAATCAACCACTTAACTAACGCGCTAAATGAAAGTTATAGTCATAGTTGTTCATAAAATGTTAACCAAAGAAGGGGTATAGATATAGTTATTAGAATCTTTAGAATATTACTATGGAATGGTTTAAGATCTTATTTATCATTCTTTTAAAACATTTTATTTGTTTTCTTTTTTAACAGCTACACTCTCGTGGACCACCGAAACAAACTAGGTTCCTTTATTGTGTTTTTTAGAGTTTCGTTCTGGTAACATATTACGACCACAGGTTATTGAATAGTGAAGAGTAAAGATTTTTATTATGAACATATACTCATTTCATACTATATATATACTCGTTTTAAGTTATAAATGAACGGAAGAAGAAAAAAAATATTTGAGGAGCATGAGTGCTACTCGACCGAGAATTAATTAATCACTCAAAGTGCCATTTGAATTTTTTAAAAGTGGACACGAAGCAAATTTTCAAAACAAATAGAAGAAAAAAAGGGAAAGAGTCATTTCTCCACCTCGAACTTTTAAACTGCCGAGGTTTATTTTAATTATTAATAATTGCCCTTTTCTTAATTATACTCGTTTCGAAATTACAAACTCGGTAAGAGTTGGTTCTGCAACAGCCTCACAGTTTCTAATTACATGAATATTTTATCTCTTCCTTAAACTTCAAATGACTATTAGCTAGGAGACTTTGAGAATATTCAAACGAAAGTTGGTTCTGAATAGTTAGTTTTGTTCCCCGAAGGTAAAGGACACTATGATCATAAATACTATGATAAGTACTTTATAATGCCGATAACAACTTTCACATAACTCTAACCTTAAGTAACAAAGTAACAATAGCTCAAAGTTTTGGAAAATTGGCTCTCTTTAACAAATAAAAATGTGTGATATGATATACCATACCTCCTGGAACAGGAGTAATATTTCAAGTTTATTTGCTTTTAATTTTCTCTGTTAATATGCGGTATTAACATAAACTTAAAAGTTTTCAATGAGTTTTTTTTTTTTTTTTTTTGCTATATGCGGTCAGACTAAGTATGAATATCCCGATTGAAATATTTGACATGGTTCATAAAAAGATAAAACTATTTTATTTTTAAACTAACGTGATACCTAAAAAACTAACTCATTAAATCGATGTCCATTCGGATTTAGGTTTATAAATGATGAAGTGATAAGAAGAAATAAAAGAAATTTTCAAATAACTTAAGTCGTAATAATAAGTTAAGTCGGAATTTTTTATTTATTTCTCTTGTTTTTAATTATATATATATATATATATATATATATATATATATATATATATATATATATATGGATATATTTTCCCATTTTCTTTTCAAAATTAAAAGAAAAAATCAAGTATTGATAACCAAGCTACTTTATTATCATTTTCTTGAATGAATTTTATGGTTCTAAAATTTCTGAAAAACCACTGAAATATTTAAATAAAAAAATGTCATTACGAATCATTTTTAGTTCTAATAGACAAAGAGACACTCGTTTAGTTTACCTAATAAAACGAGAGAAAAAAAAAAAGGAAGAAAGGGAATAAAGACTTAAGTGGCAGTTTGTTAGAGCCCTGCATTTAGCGAGTCTTTTATTGGATAAAACCCCTGGTGCAACGCTCAAGGGTAGCTTTTTTTATTTTTTATTTCCCTCTAATTCTTCCTTTTCTGTTAATTCAGTTAATACTGAGTTGAAAATTATTTGACGATAAATGGAACGTAGGTTTGCTTATTTATAATTTTCATCCATATGCTGTTGAGTAGGAGGTGAAATTTGTGAATTACGATTACTTAGACAATAGGCACCAGTTTTCAATAATACTTAGGATATTTTTTCTTAAATCCTTTGTTTTTAATATTAATTCTCATTTTCTCTCCACTAATTTTTTCTTCTTCAATTTATATTATTTAAAATGATGTCTCTAACCCAACTAACTCCACAGTATCTCTTACATCAACAACGCAACTGATTTAAACTATAAATAAATCATCGAAACTTACCCGGACTTACAAAAAAAGTTTATTTATCAAAACAATGTTTACTATTAACAAACAACTATTACTATAAACTATTGCACTAATCAATCTTATCTAAGATCTCATGTCTGACTACCGGGATTGGACTCTTCGCTTGAGGGGAATTTATACTGCGGTATTTATACTGGGAAAAGGAGGAGTATTTATACTGAGTCAGAGAAAAATTGCTGTCTCTATGAATTAACCTCTATTTGGCCACCATAAATTATGAAAAATCGGTGTAGATCATGGTAGGTAGAAATATAGACCTCGAAGGTAGCCTAGTCCCACCAACTTTTAGATTGAGAACAACAAATCCCTGACGGCCACAGTACTTTATATAGGACCTAGCTTTGACAGAAAATGGCATGTGCCCGAATTTAAAAACGAGGAGTACTTATAATTTGTATTTGAAAAAGTAGTAGGTACAAACTATACTCTTTTCATAGATATTCGGCATCATTACGAATCAACAAAACCTACCAACGCGGCCAACAAAAGTTTGTACTGACCTCCACCTCCGAACAGTTGACTGAATGTCAAATAATACTTTGCAAAAACCGTTATAATACTTTAAGCGAACTTACTAACAGTTCAATAATATGGCGAACTTACTTTTTAAAAACGCATTATATAAGTGAGTAATCTGTTTCAAACAACCTTCTTTTTTCTATTCGTTTTTCCCCATCTTGACTTTTAGGCTATACGAGATTTCGGGGGCAGTGGAAAGGACGAGGAATTCGAGGAATGTCGACTTAAATGCCATAGGCACCAGGAATCGAACTCGTAATTTACAGTTTACTACAAATTGTTTGATAGCTAAGCGTGTTGCATACAGTTTAGCCCGCTCATGTACTGATCACCAGCCAAAGTATGTATGCTAATTTTCAACTATTGAGTTGAAAGCTGAGAATTAATGTTGTAACGTTAAAAAAAAAGAAGTATGGTTTAGAATAGGTCTTGGAATTTATAATTATTGTTGGAACGAACTAGTAGTTGGAATAAACTGTTATAGCACGTGCTTGTGACTATTAAGATCGAGTACCAACGATGTAGGCCGAGATTGTTCAGGAATGTTCTCCCTCGACTATATATAAGGAGCGATGGGGCTGGAGAGTTAATCCTTGTCTTGGTTGTGAAGCTCAAGTCATATGATTAATTTGTGTGTTGCAAAGTGATAATTTTTGTAACCTGTTCTAATATTTGTGTTGTAATACATCGTGTGGCATTGATATTGTTATTTTTCTTTGAATAAATATTTTATTACCCACATAGGTGTTAAAATATTAAACATTTTTATTATGTTGATATAAAAAGCAGGAATTAATATTCCATCTTCTTTTTTATCAAGTTTTAAATAAATAATGATTCAGTAATAAATAAAAAAATTTAATATTATTAAATAAATAGTTCAATTTCAAGTCAATTAATAGACTAATGTATCCCAAAATTATTTAACCCTGCTTTAGTCGCGCCCCACCACTAAAAATGATTGTTACCAATTGATATTTATTTAGATTAAAGGGTATGGGCAGGAACAACAAATTTTACATTAACAATGAACTTTATTATAAGAAATAACAAAGAAGAGACACTAAAATAAACAAGAAGAAATAATTAACATATAAATATAGAGGGGCATAGGAACCAATATTTCAGTCATATTTATTAATACAACGGAGTAATAAAAAGACATAGACTTAATAACATAACAGAAAAAAACAATATAAAGAATATAATTATGAATAAATAAACTTCTGATTCTGACTTCTTCAGATTGACTGGCTCAAACGTCTTCTGATTGGCTGGCTTCAGACTTCTTTTCTACATTTCTTCAGCGGTATCTTTGCCGGGAAAAACCGGGGTTTATGGGCCAGAATTTCTCCAACAATCTTCCCCTGGTATTTCCCTGGGTGTTTGTCGGCAGCATTTTTGTTCTTGGGTTTTACTTATTTTGAATTTCTCACAGCAGGTTTATGGCCCCAATAACTTACAAGGCGGTATTTCCAGGACCTTGCCGCCTTCTGGTAAAACTGACCACCTGGTTGAGCATATACATTACTTTACATATTTTGTAGTATGTTATGACACTGATAGTCGCGCAGCACCTCAGAGGTAAATGTTGCAGCCAATGACAGGAAGTGAGATCTTTGGTGATGACCGGGGTACTTACTGGTCGGAATACTAAAGAGGGGAGCATATCTAGAAGGAGACTACACTGTGGCGCCTTATTAGATATTGGCGCCAAAAAATTAAAAATCATGCACCTGTCAGGTGCACGCGACTAACGGAGAGTTAAGTAATAGTGTCATACTAATTTTTCGTTAGTAGAATTTTGTCCTTTCCAAAAATAGAATTTTTTTTTTCATTTGTTCGGCAATCTTATAAGAGTATATAACAGTCATTATAGAATCAATTTAATTATGAAATTACCTACATTACACAGTAAATTTCTAAATGTTTTAGAGAAGCTAATATGTTTTTGTGAATATTGATTCTAACTAACTTTTGATTATTGTACTAGCATAAGCAAAGGTAATTGCTCTAATTGCTTAGGGTGACTATGCCTTCAAGGTTGTAACAAACTGTTACAGGTTCTAACATTGTTGGCAGCAAAGTCCTTGCCTTGTGAGTGGGTCCTGTGAGAATTCAGTCCCGATTAATCCCACAGAGCCCTAACGAGGACTTGGCTTAATCTAATTCCTTCGTTTACTTAGAAATTTTTATTTTCTCCCTCAGGCTTGAAATTGGATGTCCGGGGATTTGGCTACGGGGCCCAGTTTACGCAGCGGTAAAAAAAAAAAAAAAAAAAAAAATTGTTTGGGAATGAAAGAGTTTTATAAAAACATTACAAAATGTAAATTCCCTCACATTATACTAGTTTGTTGATAATTATAGTTGATATCAGGGTGGTATGATCAAAGTTGATATCAGGGTGGACCACAGCACAGTGTTAGAGCATTTAGCTAGGAATTGGAAAGAATACAAATAAAAAAGGAAAGGGAAGGAAAAATACCTATACTTTTGAGAATTTGTTGTAACGTTTTCTTGATTTATATTCTTTAATTAAAATTAAGAAATAATACAAAGATTTTACAACTATTTGCCAGTGGAATATAACAATACAAAATCTTCGCTGACATTTTTTAAATTTTACACATATATAAGGACGATTCCAATTATAGCCTATTATAAGTTATTAAAATGTATTTACTTTTCTAAAAGTTGATATCAGGGTGGACCACAGCACAGTGTTAGAGCATTTTGCTAGGAATTGGAAAGAATACAAATAAAAAAGGAAAGGGAAGGAAAAATACCTATACTTTTGAGAATTTGTTGTAACGTTTTCTTGATTTATATTCTTTAATTAAAATTAAGAACGAATACAAAGATTTTACAACTATTTGCCAGTGGAATATAAGGATGGAACTCTATGAACAAATAACTGCTCTTACGTAATACAATACAAAATCTTCGCTGACATTTTTTAAATTTTACATATATATAAGGACTGTTCTAATTATAGCCTAAAATGTATTTACTTTTTTAAAAGTTGATATCGGGGTGGACCGCAGCAAAGTGTTTGAGCACTTAGTTAGGAATTGGAAAGATTACAAATAAAAAAGGAAAAGGAAGGAAAAATACATACACTTTTGAGACTTTGTTGTAACCTTTTCTTGATTTATTCATAAATGAAAATTAAGAATAAATATAAAGATTTTTACTACTATTTGCCTGCAGAATATAAAGATGGAACAATAAGACCAAATAACTGCACTTACTAATAACACAATACAAAATTATTATAACCGTAATTATAATAGCATGCTTGTAAAGAAAAAGGTTATGAAATTGACATGGGAAGCCATGTTAATAAATCGTAACACGATCTACTGTATTTGCAATAATTCACTTTATAAGAATTATTTTTGTCACTAATCAAGTTAAAAACTATCCCATCTATTAAGTTGGCAAAAACTATATACATTGAGCCAAATTTCATTAAAATCGGTTGAGTAGTTTCTGAGAAATAGAATGACAAACATCGGGACACGAGATTTTTATATATATAAAGGATATTGATTAAACTAAATAAATACTTTACTGCCCCCCCCCCCCGCCAATTAGGTAACCGGATTCTTGGTGGAAGAGCTGGGTATTTGTAGATGTTTCTGTATACTTATTCATTTGCCACAGATCTGAACCACTCTATCTCCAGTCAAAAATTAATCTCTTCTGTATAATTAATTGTATTCAATTCTTCACCAAAACGAGTAAATTTGATTGAAAAATGTCGCTGAAATTTTCAACATGTTTACGCTTTAAAACTCTAATAACTTTCAATCAGTGCTATATCCATGGTGATCTTTCATAAAAATCTTTCGCACTCCGTCCAAAAAAAAAAAAAAAAAAAGAAGATAATCTTCGGAAAATATAATACGCTTTTAAATATTAATTGATATGAATTATACATCCACTGAGTGTTTCTGACAGCTTGAACCATTTATTAAAGGCCGCCATAAATTTTGGCTGCTGTACATTATAGAACCACGGTGAAGAACTGAAATATATGTTTGAGGGCGGCTCAGATTTGAATAATATCTAAACGTTTAGAATGTTCTCTCCGAGTGTCAGTAGCAGAAGGGACTCACAGGCCTATGGTATTCGTATTACCATAAAAGAAAAACACTTGTTTTTTAAACTTGTAAATACTATTTCGTACTTTTATATTTCTATTTTTTTAGCTTTTTACAAATATTGTTGAGAAAAGCCTAAAAATTAATTAATACAATATCAGTATTTATAATGTGTGTATGCTTATCCCACATATAGGTATTATTTCACAAAACTTCAAAATCGATTTTTAAGAAATATAAGGTGGTTTCGTGCTCAAATGTCATGAATATGGTATTGCAGGGTTCAGAATTTCACGGAACGTTTTCGAATCGCATTTTGTGAATCGAATTCTCACTGTTCACTTTTAGTTACAAAATAAATAAAGTTGTTCTAAACGTAGTAATCGAGTGTGATCGACGGATCGGGGCTGATCATATTGGGTTTTATAAATTGCTATACGAAAATTAAGACAGAGTTATCAATTTATTGTGCCCGGGACTTTATTAATGTGCTCAATAAGTATACTGCAAGTTGAAATCTCAAAACAATGAAACTAAAAAAAAAAAATTAAATAAATGCCACTTACCACTTTTATTTTGTCGCAAATCGTTTCAAACTTATGCCATCTTAAATTTCATTTTGTAGAAACCGTTTCGATACATTTTTGGAATTAGCTTACTGTAAGGTTAATACGCATTTAGTCTTAGAAAGTATCTTTTTCAGACTGAAATTATAGTTCAAAAACTAGAATAAGAAAACGCCAAATAAGAACAGTCTAGAAGGTTCTCGACAAGCGTTGAAGATTCCCGAACAGTCACTAATAGGTGCTAGAACAGTTTTGTAACTCTTCCAACAAAAAGTACAGAATTATTTTCGATCATATGTTTGTGTTTTACTTTGCAATATTTAATCTAATTTCACCGCCTTGAATATAGTCAGCTACAGTACGACTGCAAAAAAAAATTCGCGATACAAGAACCAGAGTTCGATTGTTTGCAAGCAGAACACAAACATAGAATTAGAAGTAAACTTTTGTTATAAAATCAGGCGTTTGGTGATTTTCCTTTCATCTGTTTTCTTTAAGCCCGAATCTAAATTCTACTTCTGGAATAACAAGACAAAGCGTAATACCTCCTTCATCTGGTAACAAACAATATTGATCCTTCGTTTCTAAAAAGTAAAGTAGTAAGTTTCCCAAGCATATTAAAAGCAGGGAAAGAGGAAAAATTATATGCAATTTTTTTTATCTTGGGCCATTTGTAACTAAAAAGAATCTGTATCACGGCATCAAGGCAAACAAGATAAAAGTAATCAGTGACGCAAGTTAAAATGTTAACATTGACTGGGATGGGACCGATACCAAACCGTAAAAAAATGAAGGGTCATACGAGGCTTATCGTTGGATTGGATATAGATTCTTGAAGGCCTTCCTCACCTAAAACTTGTACACGCACCTTAATAATCATCCCACTATTCGTTAATGGTCATCACACACCGACAATTTTTCAGTTTAGCTATTCCCGATGTATAAGTATTTTTTATTACCTTTTGAATACAATGGTGGTTTGTTATTTGTATGTTGTTCTTTTCTGGATTTAATTTTTGTTTGTTGTTAGTAGTAGTACTTCAAGAGTCAATTTTTCATTGTAGTTTTATTATTTATTTTATTTTTTTTGTTGCCTCTACCCTGCAGGGTCATTGGCAACATGTGGAAATTTAGATTTTCGAGTAGTACTTGATTGCTTTTTGATATTCCAAAGTTTTTTTTACAGTTTTTTCGTCATCTTTTAGAATTTCGTTCAGTGTTCCGTTTAATGCTATATTTGTTCTTTGATTCCTAAAAACTTTGCAGTCTATTAAGATGTGACTTATGGTAATTTCCTTACTGCATATTCTGCATGTTGGAGGTGCGGGACCTTTTAGCAAATATGCATGTGAAAATTCACAGTGTCCAATTCTAATTCGGCAGAGGACGGTTTCTTCCCTCCTTCATATTCTGCTCGAGGTTTTCCACTTGATTGGATTCCTCTTTATCATTTTTAATTTGGCGTCTTGGTTATTTTATCTGGTCTGCCAGTTTTCCCTGATTTCAAGTTTTATTTTTTTTACAAAGTCTTCAAGAGGAATAGCATTTAATATTGTTACCTCTTTGGTTCCGGGAATTCTTGCTGAGCGGGCTGCTGTATCTGCTTGTTCGTTCCCCGTGATTCCGCAGTGTGAGGGGCTCCATAAGAAAACTATATCACTCCCTTTCTCTTTCAATTCCCACAAACGGTTTCTAATCGCTATTATTAATCCGTTTTTAGGTCTTGTATTCTGTATTGCTAACAGAGCACTCATTGAGTCTGTTACTAATACCCAATTCCCACTGCCATATAACTCGTTTTGTTTAAGAGCTTCATTTATTGCTTAGGTCTCTGCAGTAAATATCGAGCATATGTCTGGCAGTCTGAATAATTTTCTAAAGTTTGGGTACGTTATAAAAGAGCAACCCACAACATTTCCGCTAAGACGCTGTATCCCACATATTTCTCTAGCACTTCCAGGAACAATTGTTGGGTTTCAGCTGGAATTATTATCCCTTCTTTAGAGATGGCCAATGACTTATCTATATAGGGTGTGAATTGTATCCATTGGGGATAAGTTGTATCGGGTATATCTAAAATATTTTCAAGGTTTAAAATTGGGTTTTCGATTTTATCCAGGAATTTTTTGACAAAATAAAATTAATTTTATTAAAAAATTCACAGGAGTACTTTTGATAAATCACAAATATCTATTGCATAAAACATTAATTTGGATAAAATATATGATTTACAAACATTCGTGGCTGCAGCGTAAATACTGTTAACTTCAAACTAAAAAATAATTTTGCAATTTTTTCGCACAAGCCTTTGCAGATTTATAAAATTTTATAAGAGATAAATAAATAAATTTAAACATTAAAGATACTGCTGATCATGTAAAGTGAATGAATGAATGAAAATATACTGTATTTTGTAAATTAGATTACATTACAGGGTGTTTGGCCCTTAGAGAATATATGTACTAGAATGTATTTACTCCGATTACAAGATTTTTTTTTGTTCTTTTTTTTTCGCATAATTGCCTCTTATGTGATAAAATTAATAATACATTAAAAGCAAAAGAACAAATTATAAAATAAATAAATAAAAATAAAATCCATAAATGAAACAGCTAAACAATTTTTCTAATTACATAAAAAAAATAAATAAATAAAAATAATCCTCTAAATGAAAATATATACAATACTTAATATATACACAATACAATATATACACAATACTTAATATATAAATTGGGTTACGTATATTAAACAAAATTGTCTAACAAAGCTTAAAAATTACGAACTTCAACGATATGGAAATAAACATAATAATAAAAAAAATCAATATCAATAATCTTACTATTCATGTCTGAAGAATCGAACACATTTCCCATAATTATTGAACACCTATGATCAGCTTTAGAGATGAAACTGTAAATACGTAGATATCTCGGAGTTTATTGTTGTTTTCGACAGTTAATAAATGGAGGGTGTATTAATATATTTGCTCAAATACTTTTCCCTATTTTTAACAAATTTCGGACATATTAAGAGGAACTGGGTAATGTCGTCGTGTAAAGTGTTAAATAAACTAATACATGTGCTGACAGATCACACCGCCAAAAACCTTCTAGGGTAGATGCAAACTTCTAGATAAGAAAAAAGTGCTAACATTTTTTGAAGTCATATGCAAGCAAATTTTATTTTGGACTTGACGCTCTTTTACGCTGCAGCCACAGATATAATTAAAAATATAAGCTATACTTTTATTTAGGTTACTTGAAATAGGATCACAATTATCCCTAGTTAAAAAACTAACTTTGTACGGATTGGGACTTGTGGGGTGTAGACCTGTGGTGTTCTACTAAGTAATCATTAAAAAAATTCTGTCTTTTCAGTCGATACTCTCAGGAAAAATAGTAAACCCTCCAATTTAGGTCAGCAACTTACACGTTCAACGGACTTACACATTCAAACAGTTTTTGTCTAAAAAAACTGGACTATAACCCACTGACAGAAAGTTTAGAAAGTTTCAACAACCCGTATAGCCCACCCCAACTTCGAAGTTAATTATTACTTCTGTACTGGAACGCTGTCTTATGAAAGCTGTCCGTCATAAAATTTGCTTATTGTAAATAAATAAATATTTACAATGTACATATTTACATATTACAATGTACATATTACAAATACAATTTACAATTATCCATGTGGGGTCTCCCGTCTTCAAAAAGTACCAAATTTAGAGATTAGACAACGAGTCAATCAAATGGAAAACATCCTCTATACAATAGAAACAATGAGGCTAAAATGGTATGGCCATGTTATGAGGATGGAAATGAATCGTTGGCCAAAAAGAATGTTGAAAAGGAGACCAGAAAGGAGAAGGAATAGGTGTCGCCCGAGGAGACACTGGATGGAGAACATCGAAGAAGCAATGATGAACAGGGGACTGCGTGAGGGAGACTGGGAAGACAGAGGAAGATGGCGAACTATTATTCTTGGGGACAACTTATGACATAAGTTGTAAAAGTTGTTAATAAAAAAAAAAAAATAAATACTTAATATTAAAAACGGGAAATAAAACTATTAAAGAACATTTCAGCGGAACTTACAGTGCGGGTTTTTATTTATTAATTTTTAATAATTTTCACCTAGTTCCAAAATAGATAATAAACTTTCTTAAACTCTTAAGGAACATTTTGTAAAAATAAAAACCGAAAAAATTGAGCAAAAAATGTGAGAAGCATTTACTTAATTTTTTTGTATAAATAACAGAAGTAGTGTAATTATTAAGCTTCCACAATTTCACAATGCGTAAAGAAATACACAGTATTATTAATGATTTATAAATTATCGCGATGCTGCTGCGTATAATTTTTACATTACATTTAAATTACATTACTGGTGTAATGGAAATCACAATTTTTACATTAAATAATTGACATATTTTTCTAGTGTTTTTCTCATTTTATACAAGTAAATATTGAGAAAAATTTAATTTGGCGAAGAGTGACCTTATTGAGGGCATTAGATAAAATCGAAGCTGTTTAAAAAATAAAAACAATGGCTCTTAGTTTGGGGAGGGTGGAAGTAAGGGGTGGTCTTAAAGTATTAAAGGGAGGCTTTCAAAACCCATACTTACCTGCAGCAAATATTTAAAGAGCTCTATGAAATGTCCTTGTATTCCGTCATCGTTTATTTTTTTTATCTATTGTTTTATCTTAGCTGAGGTGCATTCTTTTACAGGTAATTAGCGAAAACAAATTTATCTCACAAACTTGGAGTTGTTTTATCTTTTTCGGAACATAACGAGCTCTATTATTTACAGCATGTTTATTACCATCATGTTACATTGACGGATTTTCTTAGTCCTTATTGGATACCTGGAAACTAACTTTAGGATAAATACAATTAAGGGTTCCCTCTTTTAGAGATATTGCAATGTTTACCAACTACTCACAAGAATTGAGTTTACTTAACGCTTATGGGACATTAATATTAAAGTACTACTTGGAGTTTCAAGAATTATATAAACATACCACTTCTATGATATTGAACAATTAAAATTCTATTAATGTTATTACATACTTATTTCCTGAACTTATTTTTCCCAAAATTTCATTTAGCTCTTCTGAGTAGTACTATAATATATATATATGGATATGTGATATTTTTCTTTATTTCCTAGCAATTACTTGCTTTCCGGGGCTTTTTTTGACCATTCCATCCTAATCATGTCATTACTCTTTGTTTCGGTACATCAAGGCAATGTAGATTCCCAATATCTTGGTTAAGTAATAACCTCATTCGAGAATTCACGAATGAAGAATGGAACCGAAGTTGGGTGACTACCATGAAAGGCGATACCTTGAGGAAATATTTTCCCACCGTCCGGCCACGGTTGTTAACAACTTGGGTTATTCCGGACTCATGGGTTTAGCATTTCTCACGGGGCATGTGGGTTTCCGCGGCAAACAGCAGTCTTGGAAAGGATAAAGATCCCCTATGCCCTAGATGAATGGGTTCCGGAGATAGTTGAGCACATCATTGTGGAGTGCACCGTCTTTGAGGCACTTAGGGACAAACTGTTGAGGGAACCCGGACTCTACGTAGTGTCAAAGAACGCTTTCCATCAGCTAGTGACAGAAGCGAACTACCCCTACTACAAGTCATTTGTGTACGGGTGGAAAAAAGCAGTTGGCCCTGTCCATTTCAATTTGGGAAGACATGACCCCTTGCTTGGAAGGCCACTAGAAGGAGGAGATGAAGAAGAAGTCCAGGAAGAAGGTGACTTGCAGAGGAGTAGAATATCAATGATTACAATATCATGAGTGCTCTAAGCATAAGAACTTATAGAGTATCGTCCAGGTAAACAGAAAGTACTAAGTGGGGTTTAAATGGGCATGACATTCTTTGTTCGGGTCCTTGGTATACCCAAAGTTCAGATAAAATTGCCTCTTTGACCCTAAAAAATGGAAAGTATTAAATCTAAAAAAAAAAAGAACACAATTTTTCACATTCTACAGTTTGACGTGATATCGACAAAACACCAAGTGACGAAGCTGGAGATGTTTATATACATGTTGCCTAAGGTTTAATGATTAGAACTATGGAACCTCGCTCGTAATCTAAATTTAAATTGTAGTTTGTATTATCGATACATGAAAGAGAGAATAACCCATCCATGTCTTCATTATTATTTAGGAAAAATTTATTATTTTGTTTCTTTTATTTTATTATTATTTATTATATTGCAATTTTATCTTTAGAATAAACTTAAAATCCAAATATAAAGAAAAAAGATGTCAAATTTATGAAACTGGTATGAAAATTAATTAGGTGACATGAAAAAAAAAAATGTCTGATCTTAATAAGTATTCATGCAGATAAAATGAAACATATTTAAAATCCAAATTTAATTTAATCATTTCAACTATTGAAACTTTTTTAATATATTAACAATTATTTGATACTGTACACAAGAACAAGATCTTGTGAATCCTAATTTTTAATAAAGTCCTTTATAATAGATTACAAGAAACGACTGAATTGAATTGCCGGTGAATTAAAATCCGCCCCTCGCTCTGAAGTCTCTTTAAGTATTTTGGTAGAAGTAGAACCTTCAAACTTAAATTAGTTCCTAGTTTCCACTCAATTTATTTTTCAATAAGAAGATGAAAAAAAGTCTAATTGGTCTAACTTTCTGTTGGATTGTAAGTTGATTGCCGAAGATTTATTGACGATCCGTCACGGAGCCATTAATCACGCGGCACGGATTACAATTAAGAATCAATAGTGTCGAAGAACTACTTCATCCAGAGAAATTTTCTGAATTTTTAAGGAAAAGTGTAGAAATTAGTTAAAAATGTGAGAGTGTTTTGGGAGCATCAAAAGATGAAAATTATGAAACAAAGCGTTAATCATTTTAATTTTATCATTAGCTCATGGGACTTTGTCATATCCTAAGAGACCTCAGTCAAAGTAAGACGGTGAAGCTGGTTTGTAATTTATATTCGCTAATGATTCTTTGATGTGATCTAAGTCATAAGTTTAAGCACATCCCAGCTGGGAAGGGAAATGATAATAACATCGCCCACAGTGAACTTCACATTTAATCTTATTTCTTGGCAACATGACATATGAAAAAATAATATTAAATTACACAAAGGACCAAATATAATTATTTAAACAGTATAATTTGGCTCCTTAAAGAAGGCACTTTTTAAATAACTTTTTTAACTTCTGTCCTGAATTAAATCTTGTTCAATTAAGACGCTGAGCGTTTGGTAATAAAATGGTTAAATAAAAAATTCGTTCTAAAAAGTTTCAAAGTTTTGATTAGCTGCCAATAATTGGGATATTTCTCAATGCGGTTATGAAACTCTATTTTTGTTCCTGACATTTGATTCAGGGCGACATTGGATTCTCAACTATATTTAATTCAATTATATTACAAAACAGTTGAATCATATAGCCTATGTATAAGATATCTTTATATTATATTCCATTTTTAGTATCCTGCGATTTTTAAAATAGTTTTACCAAGTGTTTTCTTTTTTCGAAACATCAAAACATAAGAAATATAAGGGATAACTTTTTATTTATATAAGCCATATGATATAACACAGATGGCCTATCATCAAATGGAATGGCGTAATCTTATAATTTCCATATGGGCAAAACTTTAGTGTGCATGTACCTTTATTGGCCGCTTTCGAAAGTAACGCATTTTAATGTAGTGTTCATAATTTTTAATGTTAGATATCATGCATGAAATAATACGACAATGTTCTTGTGTACAATTTATTAAAATAATAAAATAAAATGAAAAAGATAGGTACAACATTATAATTAAATCGTGAAATTTGGAATTATTATAAACTACAAAAGTTACACAGAAATCACTGAGACACTTGAGCTTGAATTTGGGAAGCTAATCCATCGATGTTTGGATTAATTCCACTGATACAAAGGTCTAAAGAATTTTCCGAATGATCGTCACTCAGCTTTGTACGTTATTTTGATTTATAAACTATTATTTTTGGCATGAGAACCCTATTCGAAAAGAATTATGACCTTGCGTTATTGTAAGGTGGACGTACGTAAATTATTGTTGTTCAAATGAAGCTGTACCGATACACACCGAAGTTATGATGTTAATCTTAATCTTCCTCATATGGAGTGAGTATGAGTAAGTAGTGTAGTATTTTTTTTTATTGAGTTTTTAAAATGTTTCGTGGGCCGTTTGTTGTTCTCATATGCTGTAAAACACAACATACGACTACGTTGGAGTGTATATACTGTTCGTAGTGACAATGGCATACAAAGAAAACAGAAAAGTTTTATCTAGCTCATGAATATTCAAAAATAAAACATTAGTTCGCAAAACAATATTTTTGAATTTTTTAAAAATAACTTTAAGCTAATATTGACTAATTCAAACAATATACCACTTAACGTAATAAGAGTTTAACATAATTGATAATTAGCAATGATTAGCTCAACTTTAGTGAAAATAATACAAGAATTCTTTCTCCTATTACTTGTCAAAACCTTATCATGTCCATAACTCAAGAAAGATTGATTTTGGGCTCTTACAAATGCGAAAATGTTACAGCTCCTATGAGACTATACGACATTTTTCCAAAACCTATACATTAATTCTTTCCCAATTACTATCCGTCGATCCTACAATTTTCTCGATCTAGCACATCCCATTTTTTTAGTGCCTCTATTTAACCTCAACCAAGAACTTACAAATTGAAATTACGATCCATCACGTCTCCGTGAAATTCCGTTTTATTTTATACGTCATTTATTATTATCCATCGCTCTTTGAAAATAAAGTGATCTATTATACCGGTTTCTATTTACGATTTTCATTAAATTTCTCTGATTCAGGTACCTATATAGGTTAGGGGTAGTTCTTTGTTTTTTCTTAAATTTAGGTCAATCGCCCCATTTCAACAAAACCTGGACACATTATACATTAAAAAGTAAAAAATCATATTTCATAGGGATTTCGAAAAAAAAAAAAAAAAAAAAAAAAATTGCAAGGATGAAAATTAACTGTGTAGGTGCTCACTAAGGTATTTTTTTTTTTCTTTTTTTGCGACTAGCGTTCAACCTAACAACATTTTGTTCGCTCATATTCCGTTTAAAATGCATTGTTATTGGTTACTTAAGTGGCCAGGGGACATACGCTCCATTAACCAGAACTGCTAGCCCAGAAGATACTGGCTCACTAGGCCGGAAGGTGCACGCTTCTCGCTTCAACTATTATTCCAGCAAACCGAAAGTGGTTAACAATTAATAACCCTAGAACGCCTCGAATTATGTGTATATATATATATATATATATATATATATATATTTGTATATATAAATCAAAGTAAATAAGATTTAGAAAATAGTGAAAAAAGAAAGAAAATATTAATTCTTTAATTAAATATTTACTCAAAATAAAAACTATAAATATTAATCATTAAAGTCGTTGGGGTTGAAACTCCAATTCACTTCTATATTCCATATCTGTGGGTAAATAATAATCAATCAATTAGTAAATAAATATCAATCGATATTCATTGGAAAGTTCATTTAGTGAAGAATTGTTGAATTTAGATTTGCAATTGAGATGAAGTGATTGAATAATTAATAATGACAATAACAATTCTCTATTTCCGTTTTATTTATTTGACATACTGATAATAATCGTTCGAAGAGGTTATATCCTCATTTAGAATTAATTCCAATGCGTACGTGTGGCGGCCCTCGAGCCCGGTATAACCGGTGACAGCCACTGGTGGTCCAGGTTGGACTATGACATCCAGTTCACTGATTATAGCACCCTACACTCACTTATACGTTACACTCTAAGATCAAGAAGAGTTCTCAACTAGTGTTACCTCCTCCACCCCGGATGGGGGAGCACTTCGGTACGCTTTGAGGAGGCATCCCCTCCACCTGACTCGGGGGCAGCTGGGCCAATAATTCTCTCCCGCTTAAACTGAAATCATTATATAAACCTCAAAATAATCAGGCTGGACTGTCTTGAGGGAAACAAAACGGCTCTTGTCAAATGGATTTTACGATTAGATACTGGAATTTTACCTTGTACAGCTCCGGGACACTTTAACAACTTCTGGAGGTACTGGACCGAAACAAAACCGACATAACTGTACTTCAGGAATTTACTTCGGTTGGAAAAGGACAAATAGAAAGGAACCCTTCTCCAAGAAATGTTACTCCTCGGGATTATTCTAATTTCTTGTATGGTTAGGACTATACGATGAGTCTTAGGATTCGTACCTTTCAAGAGGAGAGCTTTGGCAGCCACTATTTTCGTCTTTTTCCTCTCGCCAAACATAAACTAGGTTGGCTAACCTTTTAACTTCTTGCTTCAGGCCGGATCTGCTGCGAGATGACACCTCAGCGACCAAGTAAATGACGTAGGCCGTGGCAGGGAACTGCTCATCTTCCTTACCACTGGAGAAATTCTTGAAGTACTAACTTCCAAAGAGCAGGTCCAAAAACAAGAGCACTTTAGGCATTCCCTATCAACACTTTCTTTAAATTCATAGACGTTTCCACTCATTGAATGTTCCACGACATTCGACATTCGACAAGGAGTTGTTCTTGACTTTTCTATATTTGATACTCCGCAAATTTTTGAGAATCCTCGGGGGTTTATAAGGACGTATTTTACCAGGCTCTATGATATATACATCGAAAAGTGTACCGTTGGGCTATGTTCCCCTACACTTCTTCCAAGCCTGACGAAATTATGATTATTATTTTTGAAGAACTTTAATATTGATAAATGATGTTGATTTTTTAAAATTTTAGATGATGCTATTGGAATGGGTATAATTGCTTAAATAACTACATCTAACTGCAAAGAATACATAGTGAATTAAAGTTTTTTTCTAACCCAAGGGAAAAGATTGAAATCAAAGTGAAAAAAAAAATATTCTTTCTGGAAGAAAGGGATTTTTTTTTTTTTTCATATTAATCTTGAATATTTATAAAAACTATGAGGATAATGTCGCTGAGTTCCTGACAGATCTGGAAGTCACCTTCATTGGTGTTTTATGTTCTAGCCGAAGACTAACCGGTTACCCTAAGCTATGATAGTCGAGTCCTATGAGCCCATGAAGGACTGATGATGGAGCAAGGTAAGATATCCTCATCGCTATTCCGCTGCTTGGCAAAGCGTAGCGTACGGCCAGCTATTGGCGCAGCTAGCTCACTTATCTACTACTCTGCCTCCTTTGCTTATTATACTTCAGCAATTCCTTATCTTTTGTTATCTACTTCTGGTTCATATCATTAATTATCTTTTTTCTAATTTCTACCAGTAACGTCGAACACGCATGAAACTACTGTTCTTATGCGTAAGGACTATTTTGTATTATAGTTTAATATTCTGTAGAAATGTAGATTTCTATTGTATACAATTATACTATTTCCATTTTTTTCGTAATAAGTAGGTATATAGTACATAATTTTTCTTACTAAAGATTGTACTTTGAATTTTATTCAACAATGCATGCTAGAATTGTTCCATAATCGTTAATCTGTAGGTTGTCTTATTTCATCTATCGACTTAATTCATGTATTATTGTAATATTTATGTGGGTAAAACAACATTTATTCAAAGAAGAATAACAATTTTCAAACAAGAATTACAAAACAAATATTAGAGCAGGTTACAACAATGATCACTTTGTAACACTCTAATAATCATATGGCATGAGCTTCACCACAAAACAAAGATTGAAGACGGTCAAGTCAATCGCTCCATAAATATAGTCGTAAAGAGATGGTCTAAAACATCTTAGAACCTCGTGGAACGGCGTGGATGGTTCTCGAACACCGATGTCACAAACACGTGCTATGGCAGTTCGCTCCATCTGTTAGTTCGTTCCAACAAAAGGTCTGGGACTTTGAAAACATATGTTTTTGTTTAACGTTAAATTATTTATCTTTATATCAATAAGAAGATGAGAAGGAAGAATAAAAATCCAGAAAAAAAAAAAATGATCAAATATTAGTTGATCTTTGTTTTTCTTTTTCCTTGGATAGAACGCAATATTCTCTTATTGATATTTAATGACCTTTAGGAGTGATGTGTTAGGCTTTATATTTTACCTTTAAAAGTCCTACAACAAAAAAACCTAACAATTATTTCTCAAGTATGCTCAGGTCGAAAGCTTCTGTGCCCTGTTTACAGAGATTTAAGAAAGAAATTCAAAATTTTTATTTAAACTATATTTATGTTTATAATCATTAAATGGAAATAATCACTTGATAACTCAACTCTAAGTAAGCTCTTTAAAAGAGGTCTATTATCAACTTTGAGCTTTAACTAACATATAGGGAATATAATAATCCTGGAAAAGATAAATAGGGTATAAGACTTTTAATCAATAAATTGCGCGAACTGAAATTAGTTATATTATTATTTAGCTAGTGTTTTAGTGTTATTATTTTGAAAGGAAAAATAATAGTTCATAATTTTTTTTTTTTATTTTTCCTTGGATAGAACTTCTGGATAGAATCAATATTCTCTTATTGATATTTAATGTCCTTTTAGAGTGATGTGTTGGGCTTTACTTTTTACCTTTTAATGTTCTGCAACAAATAAAACCTAACAATTATTTCTCAAGAATGCTCAGGTCTTAAGCTTAAGGTTCTGCGCCCTGCTTACATAGATTTCAGAAAGAAACTCTACAAAAATTTTATTTAAATTATATTTACGTTTATAATCATTAAATGGAAATGAACACACTTATTAACTCAACCTTAAAGTAAGCTCTTTAACCCGTTTTATCCCACTGCCCCAAAAATGGGGCAGTAATATAATCATGCTTTAAGTTTAATGTAAGCGATTTTTTGCATTCAAAACTTGTTTCACACTATATCGGAACCACAGAGTATCGATTGTTGTGAATGCCACAGGATAACATTCCTTATGTGATTTATAGTTTTCCACTAAACAAAGGATTATAAGCATGGAGTGCAATAAAAATTAAGTAATTTTTTTCATGAGCAGTGATTATTGTGTTTTAGTTTTCTGACTATAATATTACTTTACAATGTATGTAATTATGATTAATAATACCCAGTATATCAAACATTTGTGATTTAGGGGATTTGTCACAGGGATTTTATTGGGTGCCCATTTTTTGGGGCAGTGGGATCGACCGGGTCCGTTTATCTGAACATTCTTTCTTTACTTTATTTTTGAGAATATTCACAGTTGAAGGAGCTGCTTTGCTAATAACCTAGTGATGAAGCATTTAGAGCAACAGCAAACATAGAGGGGCTAGAAATTCACCTAAATGTTAACTGTCTGAACTTTTATAAATATGATCCTGATTTGGCCCTTGATGAGGCAATGATGCCTTATTTCGGTCGGCATGGGGCAAAGCAACACATCTAGGGAAAACCCATTAGATTTGGGTACAAGGTGTAGTGCAGTAGTTCAGTAGTTCAGTGCGAACCATACCAGGAAGTTCAGTATGAACGATAATTGGAGGGCCTGTAATTTTTGACATAGTGTCAGAAATACCAGTAAACGACAACGATGCGGTGACTTTATCTTCCACTCAGCATGGCATCGAACCCGTCCAATAGGTGGATTGCTGCGAAAAAAAAAGAAGATACTTATTGACTGACCTTTTTTTGTTGCCCAGTAATGATGCTGGATGAAAATATTTCAAAATTCCGAGTCAATATCCAATCAAAAAAATGCTATGCAGAAAACCAGCACCAACTAGACGACCGAGGTTTCACATCAGCGTTTCGAAGAGAGTTCCTAATATGTAAGCTCGAGGGACATGGTCATATATTAATTTCAAGTCCGACCCAAATCAGGTGTTGTACAACAAATCAGTTGTAAAATATGTACAAAAAAAAAATGTATTGTTGGTTGTCATGCAAATTGCATTGAAATTTTTCATTCCTAGTTTTATCTCTTAGATATTACTTTATGTCATGCAAATGTGTTTTATTATGTAAATTATAAAGTTCTTTTTGTAGTTTGTGAATAAAAGAATTTTAAAAAATGATTGTTAATTTATAATGGACATGTACCCTTCCGTCCCCACTGCCCCAATTTTGGGGCGGGGGCAAAACCCCCCCAGACGATGTTTTTGGGTTGATACTTAGCACGTACTCTACTAATGGGCTAATTTCATTGCATACTGAGTTTAAACCTGAAATATTAATTTTTGAAAAGTTGGGATGAAATGGGTTAAAAGAGGTCTATTATCAATATTGAGCTTTAACTATCATAAATAGAAACAGGGAATATAATAATCATGGAAAAGATTAATAGGGTTTAAGATTCTATTAATTAATCGCGCGAACAGGAAGTTATATTATTATTTTGCTAGTGTTTTAGTGTTATTATTTTGAAAGGAAAACTAATATATCATAGTTTTTATTCTATTTTTTTTTTTTTTTTACGTATTTATTTGTTGCTATAAGGTAATTCACTGAATAAACACGTAATTACTGCTCTAATGCTTAGGACTATATTTATATTATAGTTTAATGTTCTGCAGAGATTTCTACAAGAACCTTACGGTTATATAGCGGGTGTGAAGTAAAAATTGCTGATAATTTATTTATCAATCTTACATATATTTAAAAAATAGCCTAGATCCATCTCTAGCAGAATTTACATTTTGTTCTCGCGCCCTAGCTAGGCACATTCCGCTTCATGAATAAAATATGTTGTATTTCTTAAATTTGTTTTAGAGGAGTGCCAGCGACAGTATAAGCTGACTTTAATTAAATCTGAATTATTTTTGATGTCGTGAAAGAGCGCTTGTTAAGTGGTTGAACAAGTCGTGCTTTTGTTATACAAATTCCTATCTGAAGGGGGCATGAATATTCAGGTTCCATTTTGGTTGGGGGTCCATTCTGCGGTTGAGGAGTCTGTGAAGGCTTCCTATAACTGAGTTAGCTCACAATTTGTATCCATCAAACGCAGTTAGCGGTATCAAATGCAACTCTGATTAATACAGTCTGGCAGTTTGGGGCTTAAGTATGTTTGAAGTGACTGGTAGAAGATTCAGGTCTGGTTTTAATTTCAGACATCTGGGATGGTTATCTAAAAAGAAATATATCCTCTTATACTTTTATTCTTAATCTTTTATTATTGATATTCATCCATTTATTATTAGTATTTGAACTTATGAACCGATATCATTTGTTGTGGTCATAAATTTAATTTCTAAGTTACATTCAATCATTAGTCATTTTCAATTCACAATACTTAGTTAATTGCTATTGTTATAGTATAATAATATTTATATTTTGGCACTAGCTTATTTCTAAATCGGTTATATTATTTTAAAAATTGACTTTTTTTTCTTTTCTCTTTCATAGTAACCCTATGCAAAAGGCTTCTTTTTTTTTTAAGCCTGGGTAGGTCGCGGTGAAAGTTCCTCTATATCGGGTCGCGCTGAGCCTGACAGGTGCTGTCACATCTGGACCTCTTGTGAGAGTGGGGTGGAGGTGATTTTGGACGATCATCAGCCGGAAGGAATCTTTGGAGGCGCATTTTCAAGTCTGTGTGAAGGCCCGATGATTGCTGGCTCCTTCGCTGGAGTTGACCAATAGTTAGTTCTTGTGCTAACCCTCTGAGGAAACTTCTTCTGGCCATTGGATCTAGTTGATTCCCAAGATGAATAACCATGGAATTGATCCCTCCCAGGTTCAACATGGTATAAAAAATTACCATAGGCCATCGCTGGGTATTTCTCTGAACGCTGTAGGTGGTGCACATTAGGTCAGCAATGTCTAATCCATTTTTGTGAGTTGTAAAATGTGATCAGCTCAGGTTTTGCTTGTTCTCCAGTGCTTTCATCAATGGCTTTGTTTTCATGCATTGAGGAAACAAGGATCACACATTTATTCTTGCGTGGGACATAGTACGTCAGTACTCTTCCATCATTGAAACCAAAACTGCTGGAGTATTGCTCTCTCCCCTTTGTGTTGACAAAAGCAGCAAGAAGGGCTCTTGTATTCTTCAGTAACTGTTCCTACGTATGAGACTTTTTGCCGTCTCAATTTATTAATCAGTTCGAAATCGGTGATGCTCCTATAATGCCTGGTAATGGTAACTTAAAAGAGGAGACCCTATAAAAGGGTTAAGGAAACTTAAATGAAATTGTTTTTGTAATTTAAAAGACGAAAACACTTACCTTGGTTGATAACGTAATTGGGCGCGGTGAGCTTGTCAGATCAAGATGGCTATTTCACAACTCTCTGATGACTGGTGACACACTGACTGATGGTATTAGATTCACTCCAAAAAGATACCTGATTACAGGCCGTGGCGTGCTCTCCTCGACCCGTTGAAGAGAGCAACACCGGAAAGACCAAAGGCTGTGCCTGTCAGATCAGCCGCGCCCTACCCAGGGTTAAAATATGTATGTACTCTATACGATACTGCAAATTACATGTATTTATTTACATAAACAAAAGTGAGGTTATTAAATAAATAAAATAAAATAAAAGAAAATTAAAAATTAAAAAAAAAATAGTGAACATTTTCTTAAATATACATACCTACGAAATTTAAAGGAACTATTAAAACTGAATGATCATTTTTGTTAGTATTGTATATTACCTACGAATTTTGTATATTCGTAGGTAGGTAAGAGAGAGAAACACTTTATTTATGATAAAAGAGGTGCTGCCCAACTACATTGGGTTGCTAAGACACAGCATACTGTAGGTCCATATGAGGCTATTTGTAATATCTTATTGTAACAATATAATAATAATAATAATAACATCCATATTTATATATGTATACCAACAGGATTATATATTTTTTTTAATATATATTTTTTTTTTTCTCTCTTTTACACAATCCCTTTAGCGCTAAATTTTGAATAAAATACATCTATCATGCAACAACAATAACAACAATAATAAAACCTAATCAGTACTCAATTCCGGCATATAAAGTTAGAAATAAGGATATATTAGAATTTAACAAACAATTAAGTATGAACTCAGTACTACAATAAAAACAAAAACAATTAAGTAACTCATTCATGCATAAAATAAATATATATAAATAGATAAATAAATATATAAATAAATGGATAGGTAAATAAATAAATATATAAATAAATAAATAGATAACTTATATACATAAATGTCCTCTCACCAGTTTCTAATTCAGCTACTCCCATATATGTGGTGATGTATTATACCCAGGGAGTCCAGCACTATACTCTCCGCCAAGCTTGCTACGTCCTTTATATCCACCCCAAGATCCTCCATGAAGCTCCTGGTTGACCTGGGTATAGCTCCGCGGGCTCCGAACCAAAGGCCTCTCACGTGGAACTCTCTCTCGCCGAAGCTCTCGCGGAACCTCTCTTTGAGAAAAGGAATACACTTTTCATATATTCCCCTCTTTTCCTCGTCAACTTTGCTCGCCTGATCGAGGTCATTAGTCTCATACCTCACGGTAGGATCCAGAATGATAGCCGACTTTCCGGTCTTCGGGAATGCCACTATATCGGCATATCTCGTGGATCCATCCGTATCCACACAATAAACTTCCTCGAAGCAGGCGAAGTCTCTCTCCTTCAGGGGCCCCATCAATGCATGTTTGACTCTGTGGTGACGGCGAGTTATCAGGAGCGAGTTTTTGGGGCATTTCCCCAGCACGTGTGCTGGTGTTTCAGGCTCTCTGACACATTTGCGACAGAGGGACCCAACTTCTCTTTCCTGTCCGCTGACACCTGGGACTCCGCGCAGGGGTGCATAATTGATATTCAGTTTTAGGGCATTGGACCATTCAGACCCCGAAAGTATCTGCTTCTCGTACATGTATCTGCTGGCTTTCGGGGTGTCTTTAAAATGTCGTACTCCAATGCCCTGCCACCTGCAGTTGGCCCATTCCTCAACGAGTTTTCTCGTAGCGACTGCCGTAGAGCTCTCATATTTCGGTGCCCCTGTTCAACTCCCAATCTCTCGGCACACTCTGCTATCTCCGCCGAGTAATCAAATGTAGATTGGAACAGGGCATCCGGCACATTGGACAGTCGCTGAGCAATGGACCAGTGTTGAAGAGGAGCTTCCCATTGGCAGCGGATCAAACCCAATCCTCGGTACCTCCTGGGAGCGTACAACATCGCCGTGGAGGTGTTCGCAGGAAGACCAATTATGGCCTTTACGCTTCTACGAATCATGGTGTCGATTCCCTCCAATACTTCCGGACGTAGCTTTGTTAAAGGCGCAGTTTGGAGAGGGTAAGTGAGACCCGGGAACAGATATTGGTTGACAATGTTGAGCTTCTGTTCGGGCTTCAGCAAGCAAGAGGTGACAAGCCTATTCAGGTTTTCATTTAATTTTGTCACCGAATCCTCGCTAAACAGTAGCTCTCCCGAGAAGGTGCATCCTAGATATTTGATAGTTTCTCCTTCTTTTAATGTCTGGATATCGTCTCCATTCTCGAGGGAGAGCACCGTTGCCTCCAGCTCTCCCTTATTTAGGACTATGCCCACACCCTTTTGAGGATTTATCGCCAAACCAATCTCTGCGAGGTTCCTCTGTATACTGCCGATCACTCTCTCTGCCGCACCCCTGTCACGCGCCGATACCGCCTGATCATCTGCGAAACCTGTGAGGACTACAAAATCCTGGTCTCTCTTTAGCTTGTAACCAAACTTTTTGGCGAAATCTTCGTCGCACAGGTCGCGGTATAGATGATCGTTCGCTATGTTGAAGAGCGACGATGACAAGGGGCCGCCTTGGGGCACTCCTCGCAGCACTTTGATTTGGCTAGTCGTGTGGGCACCGATATTAATTCTTATTCTATTTGTGCTAAGGAGAGCTGAAATTACATTCCTGAGATCCGGTGACACACCCCTCGCTTCTAACGAGCTAATTATGTGTGAATGCCCAACATTGTCAAACGCACCAACTACGTCGAGAAAGGCGACAGAGCAATCCTTTTTATTAGTTTTTGCATCCTTTAAAATTGCGTTTATAATCCTCGCGTTGACGTGCGTTCCCGGAAATCCCTTTATAAAACCCCTTTGATTCCTGTGGAAGGTGACCTGCTTCCTCAGTTCCTGGTCCAGAACTTTTTCTATAATTCGGCGCACAATTGAGTAAATCGTTATTGGCCTCCACGATGACATATTATTGGCCTCGCCTTTTCCTTTATATATTAGAATTGTGCGCCCTTGCCGAAGTTGTTCTGGTACATAGGCCACCTTCAACATTATCTCCGTAATTGTTTTCAAAATATCAAAATACTTTATCGTACGGATTAACACGCCATCAGGCCCCGGCGATGTGTCCATAGACGTAGATTTGATTGCTTTTTTAAATTCCTCAATATTTATGGACATAATATTTGGCATCGGGGCTGATTTTTCATATTCCGCACGCTTACGGAGATTTTCGGTCTCAAAGAGGCTTTTATAATGTTTTTCGATATCTGCCACTTTTAGAGGACATTGCTTAGGAGCGTCAGCATTCATAACATTCTGCACTACTTTTTTCCTATTATTATAATAATTGTACTGTGCTACTTCATATTGGTACTGTTGATGCCGACGACTCCTGTCTGCTTTGTTAGCCCTCTGCGGATTAGAGACTTTTCCAGCACCCTTGTCAGCCATATCGGTTTTGTTTCTTTTTCTCATTCTGTAAAACTTTACGGCGGAGTGCTGGGGGCCTGGTAGTTCGGCATTTATTTCCTTGAGAAAATTTAGGAACTTACCTACGGCCTCATCAAAATCCGCAGGATTCAATGGATTCTTATCCAAAAGGCTCTTGAATGTAGCAGACCACTCCGCAATGTCCTCTTTTATTTTTGATTTATCACCCTCTCCATTTCTTGGGTCTATGGCGTTCTTGATTATCGCCCTCAAAGTCCTGTTATTGGCCTCCCTGGGATGCTTCTTGGCGATATGTGTTCCGAGTCCTCTTTCACCTTTAAAAGAAAGCCCGCAGACTGGGCAAACTTTGTCCTCTGGGCGTGAACCTTTGTCCTGCTTCTCAACATCCGCCCCCGTGACACTCTGCGGACATTTTGGCAATCGGGGAAAGACATCATCAATTGAAACTGTCTTTCCTAGCGTAACACCTTCTGCGTCAGCCCATTCAACTTTCACAAATTCTTTCTCGCCGCCTCCCGCAGTTGCCACAGTCATCACAGAGGCAACAACAGCTTCCTGAACAGGCCCACCAGTTCTCAGAACCCATACCGTTTGACCTATTTCTATTTTTGGCATGATATGACAAAACCTAAATTTAATATCAATATATAAGAAAATAAAAGAAAGGACATGTATGCTTACAAATAAGTATAATATATTCAAAAATAAAGTAGAAAATATCCCATTTAACAAATAAATATCTCACAATAAAATTTAAAAAAATTTAAAAATTAAATATTTAAAATCAACAAAAGAAAGACAGATATCACAATCAACTAATACTATAAATATACATGCTTACCTATTAAATCTCTAAAATTGATATTATAACAGAGATATAAAAAGAAGAAAAAAAAAAACTATATTAAAATTAGTAAAAATAAATTAAAATTAATTGATAAAAGATAAAGATATTTTAATGAATAATAATTTTTAAAAAATTATGAATGATTAAAAAAAGATTTTATAATGGTCTACACAAAAATCAATAGTAAAATTATGGAATCTTTCCTTTGATTAGGAAAAGTCATTTGAGTTTAAAATAAGATAAAAATTGATATAAAATAAATTAGGTACAGTATAGATGAGATCATAATATTGGTTAATTTATAAAATAGTTGAAAGCGAATAGCAGAGATAAAAAAAAATAAATAAAATAGAACAAACTGAAATGCCAATAAGACGGAAATAAAAAAATAAAAAAAAAGAATAGTGAATAGTGAAAATAGTGGTTTATATGCCAGAATAAAATCCAACGATTATTTGTTGTTGCTACAACTATTATTTTCTCTCTTTCTCTATTATATTTTGTAACTTTTCTTTGCCTCAAATTAAATAAATAGAATAAATTACAAGTAAGTTCGGGTCCGATGACAGAAGACGTAGAGAAATACCTGTGGTTGTTTATGTTGACAGCTGGGCTCCACAAACAGCTGGGGCCGGCGGAGTGGGGCGGTGCAGGTTCCTGCCGATCGCTCCTTATCAGCCAGCTCCTCGCCCAATATTTACTAAGTTACATTAAATTATTGGCCAAAATACTTGAGCGATTTGCGCCAAATTTTAGAACACACATCCTAAAGTCACATTCCACACACATGAAAACTTTGGATTCAATCCGATGAATAATAATCAGGTAATTCCTATGCCAGCGTGGGCCCGATGTGCCTCTGTTCACGGCCCGAGCCGAACTCCGAAAAGAAGTTTAAGAAAATGTTCACTATTCTTTTTTATAATTTTTTATTTTCTTCTATATCTGATTTTATCGTATATTGCAAATTGCAATTTGCAATAGTTTTAGCCTAGAGCAAATACCTAACAAAATAATCATAGAATATAGTAAATACAATTGTAAAAGATGATGAAGATAAAGTAGCTATTCTGTTTAATACCTTAAAGAAATACCATAGTATAACAGAATATATCTGAACACCCCTAATGACCCTCTAAGGTAGAGGCGAAGATAACGAAAAAAAATTACAATTCACAATAAAATATAAAATTAAATCAAAATATAAGTTAATGGGAAAAAACAATATAGATTCGTCGTAAAAAGAATTTAGTTTTTAATGAATAATGTAACTAAAATGTATAAAAAAAAAAGGAAATAAAGAATAAAACAACTGGAAACTATAAACTCAAATATCATACCTAACTACAAATATTTAAGCTACAATGTTTTCTTCTTTGTGGTAAATATTTTAATAAGTTAGAAACACAGGAATAATTAATACTTTCAAGGTTATTTACTCAGATCCAATGATATCTAATGTATTATGTATTTATGAATTTTCTTCGATTTACCAAAATTTTTTCTGGAGTGAAAAAGTATTCTTGTTGGAATTTTAAATAAAATTATATTTTTTTTATATTTGTAAAAGCAGGATGGTACATTTTAAATTATATAAATCCTTATGACAATTCTTATTCTTGCTTACATAACCTAAACATTCGTTTTTGTTTTTCTTAAAATTAATTCATCATTTGAAATAATTAGTCGAGTTATTGTTAATTTTTCCTCTGGGGGGTTTTAATTAAGGAGGGGGTGCAATGATTATGTAATATTGAGAATATAATTACAGAGGGAGGATAAGATCATAGCGGCTGTGCCTCCCCTTCCTATTACTTAATCCCTAATGAATGCTAATTAACCTAGGGTACATTAGTCTTTAATTTACTGCTATTTTTCATAGTTAGGGTAATTTTTGAACTACCCCTAATCTTTAGAAAGATACTTCATAAACCTAATCTTCAGTATAATTGGCGTAATGAAATTTGAATTAATTGACTGCATTACCATTCTAACTATGTATTTACCATTTAAATAAACATTCGCCCGATACATTATGGAATATCAATTCACTAAAGCTTTAAACCTGACTAATGTAGAGTACAGCACGGGCGTGTATCGGATCTGATTCAAATACGAAGGATATATAGTAACGCACAGTGCTTCGATCAATGGACTAAAATCAAAAAATCAAGTTTTTATTTTTTTCTTGCATTTACATTTAAAATGTTCCTAAAGATGTAAATGGTCATTAATTATAATATTTACAAATATTTGTTAACTCAGTTGATATTAAAATTAAGAAATGTTTCGAAAAACACCGTATTTGTGAACACTTACTTATTCGTATTAGTTTAGAAGGGATTTTATACCGAAGGTAAATACTAGATGTAGACATGGGCTTTGTCGTAATCTTTTCATTTAGTCTTCTTTCTGTATTAGAAAAGGTATACTGTTAACTTTATTTTAAGTGAAAGTCGAAATTATTTTGGAAAATACGGCCAGTGTAAGAAAAAATTTTGACTCACTCGATGTTTTACTAATTTTAAAGTCAAATATTACAAAATGTCCGCAAACACCCCTTTCATTATTTTAATGTTTGCAGTCTTAATTTAGAATAAAAATCTATAAAGATCATCTGCGATAACCTGTGACTTTGACTCAGACAATGTTTTTCAAATGAAATCAGGCACTCAGCGCTTGCTTGAAAACCGATTCGCATCTACAACAATTAGATTAGCCGTTCTTATTAGATATATGTTTACACTTAAATCCATAGAAAATATTAATTTTTACTACAGTAAATTGACAAATATCAATAATTTTAAGCAGTGTCTGAAATTATGCCCTAATTTTAAAAAATCAATGTACCTCCCATTTTGATTTACTTATATAATATGTGTTTGGAAATTGTGTTTACTGCATTACACTACAAAAGTAATATTTGACTTTTCAATTAAAAACAACTCTCATTTAATTTTGGAACTGAATTTTTATGAAATTGGCCCAATACTCATGAGTATAGTTTATAGATCTTAAAAATCGAGAACTCTTTGAAAAGTGTATTTCTGCGATTAGTAAAAAAAATATGCCGTTTTGTCTCATTTATTAGAAAAAACATTAGCATGGGAGTCTGATATTAAAGATTGTGATATAAAATATCCACTAAAAGAAATATTTTATACAGAAAATCAAAACACAATGATGTTCCAATTGGACAATATTAAATATGTGAACAAACTATCAATAAACTGACATAAAAAAGTTTAGATTACTTCACCGATATGTTCATTTGTTCACCGATTTGTTCATAGAAGATAATCTAACTAGCGAATATTCAAGTGAATCTGATTAATTCTTATAGCTATAATATCTTATAAAAATTAAATTTATGTTCAATTTGATTTGAATTAATTGTGATATAATTCAAAATTAACTAAACTTATATAAATAAATTTATTTTGGAAGTTTTCGCCATTTAACTAGAAAATTCAGCTTTTTATTATATTTTTTTATTTATATTTTTCTAATGTACATACTATCAAAAATTATATTATTATGTACAATATTATTTGTATAAGTAGTATTATTTGCACAATCACGAAAGTATCTTTTGTATCTTTTACCCTATAACGATTCTTTATTTTCCCTAAAATCTAACATATTTTGCCAAAACCGTGATTTTTCTTTTTTTACTTTCACTTACCTATATATGAAATATATAGTAAGTGGAAGTATTGCGATCGTGAAAAATTTCGACTTCCGATTTTCAACGGAAATACACGTTTTGGGGTCCCCTGAGTCGAAATAACCAAGTCCCGCGAAATGGTCTGTGTGTGTGTGTGTGTGTGAACAGACTAGCTCAAAAACTATTAACCGTGCGAATCTGAAATTAGGTATTTAGTGTATGTATATGCCCGCGATGTGACAGCAAAAATTTCATCAAAATTGGTTAAAGGGTGGGGGTTCTTTCTTTAATAAGGTTTTATGTTGGTTTTCGATTTTCTTAAAAAACGGCTCTAACGATTTTGATTAAACTAAGTATTTGATGTATTAATATGAGCGAGATATGACTGTAAAAATTTCATCGAAATTGATCAACCGGAGGGGGGACTTTACTTAGTAAATTTTGTATCATTTTCATGTGTTTTTTTATTTACTCAAAAACGGCTTTAAAGATTTTGATCACACTGGGTATTTGACGTATGTATATGCCAAAGATATGACAGGCAACATTTAATCAAAATTGGTCAAACGGAGGGGGCACTTTATTTCATAACTCTTTTCCAATTTTTATCTTTTTTTCGATTAACTCAAAAACCTGCATTAATGATTTTGATCAAATTCGTCATGTTTAATGAAAATGAGGTGTTCAATAATATCAGGTAAGTTTTATCAGTATTAAAATTTTCTAAGGGGGCTTAAATGGGGAAGGGGCCTTTTTTGTTTTCCTATAAAGTACCTTTGTTTTAGTTTATATTGAGAAATTAACTGTCTCTCATCACGGCTAAAAGTAAGAAATGGCTAAATATGATATATGAAGAAAATCAAGTAAACATATATAGGAGAAAAAAAGAAAAATATTCCGTCAACTCATAAAACACCTTGAGCTCTCGCATGCGCCGTACGCCTTTAATGACAAACCAATGCGTTATATTAAAGATGTCTGTTCATTTAATGAAAATTATTTGTTTCATCGGAACTAAATGAAATATTCAACAAGTACATAGAGAATTGTAAAATCAGACGACTTGGAGTATTATTCTTGCGTTGCCGAATTATCACAAGTAAATTTTTTTATTTAATAATAAAAGAAATTAGTGTTTTTTTTTTGAGCAAATGAAAACAAAAATAAGAAATGAATGTGGAAAAATGTATAACTTTGAGAAGTGGTAATTAACAAAACACATTAATTTCTAATCTAAGTAAGGTGGTAGTGAAAGTTGTGTGTTGCGCGCACGCACCAGATTTTTTTTTTTGCTTTGATTCTGCCAAATATTTTTTCCGACCCCACATATGGGTATATTCGTAATCAGTACTGCATTTACTACAAATATAATATTCCATAGTCAAAAGATTTTTGTCTAAGAACTCCATATACTCGAAGCACTGTGTAACGGGTCGGTTGACCCGGTGTCGGGCATATGTGACCAGTTACTATACCATATCTATTTATCTATATACTACTATCTATCCTTCGCATTTGAATCAGATCCGATACACACCGTGCTGCGGTGCGGTTATGTGTGACCAGACCTTACTGCGGGCCGGGACGGTCGAGTGTGATTAGCCTTGTGTGCAGCATAGCATGACATCCAAAATTGTTTCATACCCTTACAAATGTTTAATACATGGGAAATGGTTTTGCGAAAAATAGATAAAAAAACAAAAGAAAAATCAATGCTACTGACCAGACAGACAACTTGTACACAATGTGTTACTATATCCATTTTTTCAAGGCGACTTTATCGTTTAATCCTAAAGAGAATTGTGAAATCAATTTTACGTAAAATTTATGCATTCAATTTACATGAGGTTCAATTAATTTTAATGGGTTTGAAATTTTACCAAACCTTTGAGCTCAAAAACCACCTAATATTATTACATCGTTTGAAAGGTAATTGAATGCACTTTGCAGTAATATTTGACTGCGTGATGTTATGTAATGTTCCTTTACTTGTATGCGCAACTTATAAATTTTATTTTATTCTAAATTTATTAATTTATTCTATTATATTCTAAATTTATTTTATTCTATTCTATAAAGGATCTAAATGAAATAAAACACTTATTGCTCTAATGCCCACTCATATTATTTCATTATTTGATAGAGAATATCATCCTCTTTTCAGTAATATTTGGTAGATTAACGCATTTAGAGAGAGAGCTTTTAGCCATATATGAATATACATATGACATTATTTCGAATTAATTTTATCAGATTTAAATAGTATTAAAACTCCTTGAACTCAAAAACCTGCAAATATTATTATGTCATTTGAAATTTGATTAAATGTTCTTTCCATTAACCCACATTTTTATGAGGATATTGTTTTATATATTTTTGCTATATTCATTTTATACAAAAATTTCAACTTTTAATTTCACTGTCGTAGGCTGACAGATAAAAAAATCAAGGGAAACGAGGTAGCCGATAGGGCAGCAAATATAGCTAGGCTGGAAGAAACAGAAAACGTGACAATAATTAAAAAAGTCACGACAGAGGACTGGTTGCACCAATTGAGGAAATATCTGCACAAAAGTTTGGAATTAAGAACGAACAGTCAAAACTAACAGAAATAAAACTGGAGTGCAAAAAATGGACCAAAAGCTCCAGAATCCCGAGAAGAGAAGTTATATTATGTCGCATTAGAATTGGGCGAATTCACACATGGGTATCTTCTCCGAGGCTTTGAATCCAACGCATGCCGCTTGCCAAAAATGTTATAATGTATCCCTATCGGTGAAACACCTTTTAATAAACTGTTCACAATATAAATACCACCGGAAGGAACTTGAAATAGAAAGAACACTGAGTGAACTGTTATATGATGATGAAGATAAAATAGTTACTCCCTTTAAATACTTAAAAGAAATTTCTTACTAGAACAGAATATAACTGAACATGCTGATATAAGGTAAAGACGGAGATAATGGAAAAAAACAAAAATTGACAATTTTATGATTTTCGGAGTTACTGCGTATTTAGTTGGTATAAATTTGAATACTAATAAAATTATTATGAATTAAAAGGAATGTATTCAACCTCCTTAGAAAATCTCAATTAGAAGCTTTCTGATGAATAGTGCTGTCAAATAACCTAAAGCAGATATTGTTAGAACATATCCTGCAATCGTCATTGTGTATATTGAAATTCCTAAAAAAAATGACAAAAAAAAATATAAAATAAATAAAAGTACAAGAATATCATCATCATCAGGACACAATATAAAAACAATAACTATTGAATGTCTCCTATAATTTCATTATCGAAGTTAAATAATGAATTTATTTATTATAAATTATTATTATTATAAATTTATAGAAAAAGGACCTAACACCCCCAACAACTTAACGTATAAATATGGAGCTCCTTTCGACCCAGGATGCAGTAGTTTTTTAGCCGTAACGCTTTATTTTCTTATTAGTGTCTAGTTAAGTTTTATAGGTTCAGATTATACTCAAATAAAACCTTTTAAAAACGGACTTTTTTTGAGCTCTTATATAACTTCGATGGATGACAGCTCGGATTGTACAATATCATGTCGAAGGCGGTTCCTTACCGCACAAAGAGAGTAAATAGTAACACCACCTCGAAGGAGGGAGAGAGAGAAAATGAAGCTGGGCTGTTAATTAAGTAAGGTGATGTTAATTATACTGTTGCCAAATAGATGGGACCCCCAAAATCAAAGGGATCACCTGACTGTTACTTAGTGTGGGTTAGTGGTTCCTAGCAGCTTTAGGGTCCCCATACATTGTCTCACCCTGTGTCTGAGATTCGTCTCATCCAAGGTGGCTTGTCTTATCTCTTTGAAATTCAGATATATCACTGAATTTCGAATAATTTTATTTTTAATTGTCAGCATTATTTAATGGACATGATCAGAGATCAGTGATTTACATAAAACCTAAAAGATTTTGTCTCGTAAGGAACCAAAAAAATTAATTATTATTATTTAAAACAGTAATTAAGTGTATACTTATGTATACTTTGAAAAACCAGCATTTAAAGAAAAATTATGAAAATTAATCATTCCGTAAGCAATCATATTCTTCTCGAAGCAGCTCAGAGTGAAATTCCTTCCAATGGTCCCCCTCCTGTCCCAGATCAAGTTATTCGAACTTTCCTTATGGTCTCTTTCCCTCTAGTTCTATTCTTATCTGCAAGCATTCTGATAGACTCTGATACGGTTTATGATTTTTATACGAAATTATGTAGGAATGTATTGTAATATATACAATTTTGAGTTTGGTTTGTAATAACCAAATCAGAGTGATAGTGCAACGCCAATCTGTAACTTGGAAGCGATAATTGAAGCTAGTCGATGCCGACAGACGCATGGTCTCGTAAACGGACACTATGTTATTAGCAGGTAAAATGCTAATTGTAAGCTTTTCATAGCATTTATAAACTGATAACTGCTAATGTTCACATTTGCAAGTTCGCACTTTTCATACTGTTCCCTCAGCGTACTCTCATTAATATCCTTTTTTATAAATAAATACTTTTAATCAAAAGTCATGAGGAAGTAGTTAGAAGTAGATAGTTGATGCACCATACTTCGTGACTAATGGCTCATTACACAAGGACTTTAATATCCAGTCGATACTACCACACTAATAAAAATACTTTCACCAAAAACTAACTTTCAACACGAACGGATTAACAAATACACTTGAATCTGCCAAAAATTTACAAATTCCATCCTGACAACTTTTGAAGCTACGTTAAAGAGATATACAACAATAACTCAATCGGAATGGATCTCACAATTGCACATAGCAAAATTTTGCAGATAAAAATAAAAAACTTGCGAGAAGCATTATTTTATGTATAAAACTTATAATTTCTCGATTAGAATTCCAGTCCGCAATGCTGTCTTAGTCCATAAAATGCCAAATGGAATAACTTAAATTTTTCAATAATTTTCACATTACATACTAATAAAAAAAGCATTATAGTAAAATAATAAACGTTCAAAAACTCCAATATTTTTTATTTTCCAATAACAATATAATCCAAGTGCAGTATACCGTCTCATTATTAGAAATTGAATGATCCTGAGGCCTATACGGGAGTCGTTCATTTTATATTTACTATAAGGTTACTAAAAGGAAGTTATGAAGGTTATAATAAGAACATTACGGCGGAAAGTAATAAATGGCTGATATAATAAATATAGGCGATATGAAAGAGCCGCTTGGAGGAGGGTGGGCTTTGGAAGCGATCCTATCGCGCCTTCTCATATATCCCTTGCGCCTCGTCAAGTGGAGCGTGCTTCTGCTACCGAGTTATCAGAAATGGAATCCGAGAATAGAAGAACCTACCGTGAAAATACCTCATAAACCATTGTACCAAGAGCCCCACGCTGCTTTCTCTCCTGTACAGCAAAATGGATCGCTGTAACTCCTTATCGATGTGTGATTGGAGATTTCAGCAATGCAGACAATTTTTTGGTCTATATTAATTTTAGCAATACACAAAATTTTAGAAAAGATATAATTTATTTGGAATATTAGTTTGCTAGTGAAAAAATAAAATAAATAAATAGCAGAGAACACTAATAAGTGACCTAATAATTATAACCGGTGATTAACTAAATTCAATTAAAAGGGTAAATCTTTATTGGTCTAATGTTAGCTAATAAACGGTAAACGATTCGTATCGGACTATTCAGAGGAAGTTTCAAAAAGATCATATTTGCGGCCACATCGGAAATATTTCCTCAGGATTATTAATCGTTGGAACCATGATTAGACAGAAAGAACACTTCTTAATATAGAAAGACACATCCGGTGTTCACGACTTCGTAGGAATATGTTTTTTAGTAATACGCAATAAAGCTTTATTTTCTTATTAGCTTTGAAATGATACCTCAATAATTGCATATGATCAATTATCAGGGAACTTTCAAAACTTTCCTACATACTAATCAAGGAAAGGCAACTTTTAGAAATAATAATATTACCAAAAGACATGTTTTGGATTTCTCAAAATATTTAGGTTAGCTTCTGGCATTTTTTTTTAAATTTTATTTACTGTAGGAATAAGAAAATATGGGGGATAGTAAGTAACAAGCCTTATATTAATTAGCAAAATATAATAAAATGCAATATTCTTTCGGCAAGTAGAAAAATAATTATGTTTCTGTTTCATTTTCAATATAACAATTGTTAAATAATAGTACATATGGTTTGTATGGTTGTCATAACCGTCAACGTTTTACGGTTCATCTGAAGTCTAATGGTAAACAAATTGTAATTTTTTTTTATTTTTTTTTAATTTTCATATTTATATTCGTTCCTGTCAGCACACCCGTGTCATATGTGATGAGTTAATGAAACTATTGACTTTAGGTTTAAGAAATATAGTGTTCAGCGACATCTTAACCAGTTTCTCTGTTGTCTCATTCCAATTGGCATGTCATTTAAAATTTAAAAATGTTAATTTTCCTATTAATATGCTAATATTCCTATTAGTTTTTTTATTCTTGTTGAAGTTATTGTTTTGAAAATAGCATTGACTTACCCCTTAAAAATACAGGTCATTTAAATATATATTATTTAAAACAAATTCTTTTGCTTGATGATGGTGTTAATGCAAGTAGAGGGCTACTTTTGAATTACGGTTAGTACAAGTTTTGATAATTTCTGACTATTTCTGATCATTCTGATATTTTTAGGCACATAATAAAATTGAGAATGCAGTTGGAACTTCACATGGGATAACAGTTTTTTTTGAATCGTAACTATTTCTTGCCGACATACGATATGTAATATAAATAAATTTAATATCTTATCTTTTTTCTCAGTATTGCTACCATTTTTCGATAAATTTATTTTGTCTCTAGATATAAAAAAAAAATAAACAAAATAAAACCTATAGATGTGAGGTAAATATCAACGGAATGCAATCAAGCTGATGTAAAATCATAAATATTTAGGAGTTTGTTGTGAGGGAAATATAAATGATATTTTTCAAATATTTGCATATAGATGAGAGCGACGAAACTGATGGGTTTTCAACAAATTGAAAAACAATACGTTTCAACCGACGAAAAAAGGCTGGTTGCTAACGAAAATTGTTGCTAACATCACATTGTCCGTTTCACAAAGAGAAATAGTAAATTCCAATCTAGCGTTTGGAAACCGGGTTGTAAAAGGGTCTATGGCTAAGTTAATTAAAAAAGAGTGCGCAATATGGAAAGCAGGGAACAGTCACAAACCTTTGTTACGCTTGTCAAAACGATTTCTGTTTTCCTATTACTCTCTCTTTACTTTCTTTTTTTTTCAAACGAAAATTGGTACTACGGATGTTTTTATCATTTAAGAAAAAAAATTTTGGCAATGACTATCATCTTTTGGTGTCTTTAGTATTTATAACATACCTATATTGTCCCTCTTTTTTTTTTTCCTTTTTCTTTTTTTTTAAATCATCGAAATTGAAAAAGAAACAGAACCTAATTATACACCCATACTGGTTTAAGCCCATAGGGACATACGCAACAAAGCTTTTAGGCTCACAAAAAAAAACTCACTACAATCTCTTAAATAAAAAAAAATTAGGACTTATACAAAGAGTCTTGGAATAATGGAATTTTCGGGTCACCTGTGGTTTATTGGTTAGCATGGCAACCTACAATACTAAAGGTCGTGGGCTCGCGACCCGCGGTGGCCCTGGTATTTTTCCATGGGAGTAAATAATCCTTAACCATGCCGTCCCTCGGATAGTACGTAAAATAGAGGTCCCGAGCCTTTACGATGTCAGGTACTCGATAAAGATCCCTATCCCAATTATACCTGGATAGGCAAAATTTAGGACACCAACAGCAGCATCGTCCGATTAGCCTTAGTAGCATAAAAATGTACGTTAAACAAATAAACAAACAATAATGGAATTTTCTTACCTCAACCAACCATATCTTTATTTTTGATTACAGTTCACACTGAACGGACACAAAACACTCATAAAAGGCATTGCTATTTTGCAAGTTAGGATAAAACTAAAAAGATGCTGGATGCAAGTCCTGCTTTCCTGAATTAAGGGTGATCTATTCACTGGAGAATAAGGTGCTGCTGGGCACTTCTTACCTTAAGTGTGGCATGCCCTTGTTAATGTTGTTTACAAAATGTTTTGTTATATAATAGTATGTAATTTTCGGTTGCTTTGTCATTAAATTATAAGGTTTAAATAATACAAAATCTTGCAAATTTGGAGGTGTGTAATAGTCAACTTTATTTCTTTACGATAGTTTGATAGATAGTCAGGATATTCAGTTTGATTTTTTTTTCTTTTTTTTTGACTCAACGTTTCGATCCCTACATGCGGATTTTCAATCAGGGCGTCTGATTCCAGGGTTCTACAGAAACTCGCTGTAGACTGAAGATCCACAAGTAGGGATCGAAAGGTTAGGTTACTAAAAAAAAAAAAAAAAAAAAAAAAAAAAAAAAAAAAAAAAACTCGAATTGAAAATCCTTACTATTAACCTATCAAAATCTTGCTTACTTTATCAGTTTTTTAGGTGGTTTAAACAGATGATTCGGGTTAACTTAAATCAATTCTAAATCATGGTGAATTTTGATGATTTTATCAACTCCTTAAGAAATGAAACTGTTTAAACCAAAGGAATGAAAATTTGAAGCGAAAGTTTAATAGCTAATAATTTAAATAAGATTACAGATTCAATGGTCCAAGGTTAAACATCTTGATTAGTCAAATCAGGAACTGGTCAGTTGAATATTCATTTCCTTCATTGAGTACTTAATATTCAGTTATACAACCACGAGGAGGGCCTAGTTATTGAACTGTAATAATAATGTACAAACCTTAGAATTATTCTAACTTTAATTATTTTTATTTGATTGCAGTAAACTTTTAACTATAATATTTTTTATTATTATTTTTATGATGAACTGACCTTTATTATTGTTTATGGCTAATGATAGAGTTTATTGTAGAATTTGAGGGATTTGGAAAACATAACGTAGTCCATGTGCTTTTATATTTCGTGCTGCATTTGGGCTGGTGTTTTTAATATACATCCGTATTATGAGGATACACAAAATGAATAAAAACAGTACAAAGATTGATGATGAAAGGCATACGAGGAAACGATGGATATGTGCGGAAAGTAATAAAAATTATGAAATAATGATAAGCAATCATAATAAATATTGAGTAAAAAGAATAAAGAAAATATAGTCTAGTGCGTACAATTTATAAGAGTATAAAGAGTAGAGTGAGTAGTCGAGGAGAAAGAGAATAATAGACGAATAACTATGTTATTTGTCACCAGTAACATTGGCAGTAACTAGATAGCTCAACGGCAGGTAACAAAACCAGTGACTATATCTATTACAGCCACTTGTGACGATATATCAGGTATATTAGGTACCGCTTCCTATTTCCGATACTTACAACGACCCAATTCTCGAGAAATATCGCCCTCTCTAAAGTAGCTCCCCAGAATAAATTTAAAAGGGTTCTTCATATTCAGAGACCTGTCCGATAAGCCATTACAGAATGACCTTTTTATAAAAGTTATTCGTTATTTTAATAAACCTTTGTTTTATTTATTTTTAATTAAGAGTTTTTATTTTCCATATTTTCTTGAGGATTCCATCTAATACATCTCAAACTAATACAAGCAAACTTATTTTAATGGATGTTATTAACTCTTTCTATGCAATAAGAAAAAAAAAGAAGAAAATTATTGTTCCACTAAAAATTCTTTAAAATATCCTTATTTCAAAATAAAATTCTGACAATGACTTCAGCTTCCTATACTTCAAATACAAAAATACATGACCCATATTTTAGAAAACATTTTCAAACTTAAGATGTCTTCGGTCTGTCCATTGCAACAATAAAAATATCTTAAAATGTACTGTCACTGCTTCGGCAGACACGTCTGGACTTAGTTTTCCTTTTTATTTTAAGCTAGGTCTCTATTTTATTGATTACTTTATGCCACACTTTAATGGTTTTTGAAATAATTTAATCATGATTTTCTTACGTGTTTCTTTTGGTTTTATAGACAATTATTATCAAGCGATAATTAATAAAATGCATAACGCATAATATAGTTTTTATGCATTATTTGCATTACTACTACATATAGCAATTTGCGCCATTCTGCAAATTGTTAATGACATAAAGAAAATAATATTTTAAAATTACTTTACAAAGTTATAGTTAATACTTGGGGCTTTTTAACATATATTTTATTCTAATAAGTTAACATCATAAGTATAAATTTAATTTCTGTAATTATAAGGCTTGGTACTATCTAAAATCCTTTTGCCTGATCATTTTAAATAATTATTTGCATTAAATATTTATTATGCTAAGACTTTTTTTTGTAATTGGGGTTTAGGGCTTTATTGGTTTTGTATTCGTTACTAATTTAAAATACGAAAAATTTTGTTCCTCTTATCAAAATTAATTTTTTCAATTTTATAAACACCTTGAGAAAAACAAAACAAAAAGAACTCGTATTTTAAGCATTAGACTAGAGTGCATGGTTAGATTTTTTTATTATTATAAGGGTCATTTTCCCAGAAACGGCAAATCACTGTCCCCGATGGATTCTGAAGCCCATTCACCACCAGGCTCTGTGACTTTTTTTTTTTATTCGGTACCCCTTCCTGGCCATGTGTGGCATACGGGGGGTTACTCTATAGGTGTAACCAACCTATCCTAACCATGGTGGGTAGGTCGAGATTTTATTCCGTGGGGCCTCCACGAAATAAAAGTCAACCATCCCAGGGCGGATTCGAACCGCCACCGTTCGGCTCCAGCGTGTTAAAGCGGGCCGCGCTCCAACACGCTCGGCTATCCCCGGCCCTGGCTCTGTGACTTGCCCTGTCGACTACGTAGGGTTTTACTCATATAACATTAAAAATTGAAGGTTGAATTTTGTTATGACCAGTGGAAATCTCCTTCCCTCGCCATGTCACAACTCCAGTTTCCAAACTTTACGTTCGTCTACGAATTGACCATTGACGCTTTTTGAATTTTTTATAACTGTGGTGCTGTTGAAAACATCTCAAGATTAGAATGTGAGGTATGCGAAGAATGATAGAATAGTACACAGAGGAGGGAAAAGACTTGTCCCCGGTTTTGGGGTTTTTCCCCGCTTACGTAGTATTTTCGTGTTTTGGCAGTTTTAACCTTTACAGATGGCTGCGGCTTCTGGCTAAAAGTAGGATTACATCTGAGGTAACAATTCTTTGCCGCCAAATGTTTTCAGTCACTGTAGAACCGTCAGGATAACAACGTTGGTGCTGCGGCGTGAGGCGGCATACAACCCGTGTCATTGTCCCGTCCGTAGCTACTTAGAAGGTAATTGTATCAAATGTTTTCATTGCTTTTATTTATTAGAGCAAGTTGATGCGTTTCTGATGGTCTATCGTTTTAAAAAATGGCTGTATATAAGTAGTGAACAGAAAAAAATGGATGGTCATACAATACAGTATCGGGTATTTTTCTCCCGCTCGAGTGTACTCGGAGATTAATTGTATCTAAATGTTTTCATTGCTTTATACTTTTAAAGCTCATTGAAACGTTTCGAACAGTCTATCAATTTGTCAAAAATCTGCTGTATCTAAGTAGTAAACGAGAAAAAACTAGATGGCCTCTCAAATTCTGATGTCATTATCCCGCCTCTACGGAATTGGAAAGTAATTCTATCTAAAATTTTTCGCATCTTATTACTTATAGAACTCGTTGGCGCGTTTCCAACGGTCTATCGTTTTGTCGAAAAGCAGCAGTATTTAAGTAGTAAACGAGAAAAAGCTAGATGGTCATAAACATCAGGAGTAATTGTCCCGTCTGTCTCTACCCGAAAACTAATTGCATCTACATTTCTCGTTGCTGTATACATATAGAGGTCGTTGAGACATTTCCGATGGTCTATAATTTATTTCAAAAGCATCTGTATTTAAGTAGTAAACGAGAAAAAATTGGATGATCATAAAAATTTTTTGTAATGGCTGATAGATGAATTAGGATTTTTGTCAGCTATGACAAATATTTGGGATGCCTCATTAAAAAAAAAATAAAAATTAAAAAAAAGCTCAAGAAAAAATATATTTATACAAACTCTCAGCACATTTCTTTTCCTTTCTTCCGATTATTTTTTTCTGTTTTATAAATAACAAATGCACCCTGCTCTTGTATAACCTTGTGTTGGAGTTCAACCAGTGCTATGTAAAGAGCGTCCTTAAATATTTTCCAGACGTTAATTCGACATTTTCAATTTCAAGAATTCCAAGTTCAGATTCGCCCTTTCTGGGAAAAAGACTCATAAATTTAATTTTATACAGGAGCAGGGATTTTTTAGGGTTTCACAAAATTGTTATAATTAGCCTTAAATTTGACATAATTGTACCAGGGTTCAGACTAATAAATCATGAGTTGTTTTTTATTACTGTGAAAGTAAAATTTACATACTTGCATTTAACTTAGAAAGTCGATTGGTTAACATGTGATATCAAAAATTTTCGATTACAGTTTCTGTTCTTTTATTTATTATTTGTGTTTACTTGGTACAGTTTATGTTCCAGTACGGTGCCAAATAGAAGCTGTAATAAGTTTACAAAGCTAAAATGTAAACAATCGACGAACAATTATCACCTGTCTTATGCATTTTATGCAATATACTTTATAAAAGGTATCTTTAATCTAAATTTTAAAAGCTGTTCATTTGACTTATAAAGAAAACAAATTACTATCTGACCACTAAAATTCGCCTTTGAGTATAAATAATGATTGGAAATTGATGAAACCCCAACTAAATGTACTCAACTTCAACCATCGGAGAGGAGTAAGATGAACAACGTTCCCAAATAGCCGCTCATTTGTCTTGAAAGCTGTCGAGCTGCGGTGGCCATTCCCTGCCAATGAGCCTGATCCAACTCCCTCGTAACTGAATACCTCTCCTTCTACCTAACCCAGGTCAACTTGTCCAACCATTAGTTTTAGACATGCCTCTGGATTATAGCGGTTTATTTAAACTTCGATAGTATTGAAATATTATTATAATTGTGAATGATTTAACCTAGTTGGCTCCTGCGGATAATTCGCGTACCATATTGATGAATGCTCTCCTTATAGCCTTAATTTGGGACTAAGTAAAAACAGACCATAGTAAAAAGAAAGACATTTTTTCTCGCTATGTAATCTGTAACATGGATTCAAATGGCTGCACTTTCGTAACTAATTGTCAGGTATTTATGATATTTATTCAGGTTGTATGGGACACGGAAATCTCTCACTTTTGCACTTCGATAATTTACAAAAATCTATCAGGACTTTTTATATTGAAGTTTCCATCGCCATTCGTCCTTATTTAAAGTTGTTATATATGAAAATATAACTGTCTTTTTCTTATTTTATATTATTAGCTTATTATTAACACTTTTTATAGTTTTGGAATAATTTCATTGTCACTTGTAAGTGTAGCTAATTTGGGTAACCCAAAGTCCATAAAATCCAATAGACAATTAAATATAAAATAACGCATGGAAGAGACTCCATTAAAGAAAATCCTTGAACAATCCACTTTTCACCACTAAAGTAAAATATATAACCAAGTAGACAAAAATCTATCGTTTTAGAGTTATGCGCAAAGTATTCTTTTAATCATAGCTCTTCTCCTAGAGTTCTAAGGGGAATCATACTATTTTTTTTACCTGGAGGGGAAGGGAATCTTTAAAATAATCATTGAATATAATCAAGCCTCGAAAAAGCCATGCCGTACAGACGAAAGAACACCTTTTAGAAATAATGTAATTCTAGCTGACCCGTGTGAAGCATTCGCCCTCTAATCTACTTAAATCACAGTTAATTTAAGTACACACCGTATATTTAGTATCGTTTCATTTATCTGGGGGAGGGGTGGAAAACAAAAGGAGGAGCCATGAGTAACTTGTAATATAGAGAAGAGGCGAGATTAGAAGACAAAATACTTAAATACACATGTCGGTTTCACGCTGATTCTATTGACTGAAATCGGATGTTTTTACTTGTCATTCGCAATACGGCAGTGACAATCGGATAAGTGTATATAACTAAAAATGTTCGTTTCGACAAACTGAAAAAAATGACACCTTCGAAAAAGCCCTGTGACCATTTTAAAATTTTTGCTGAGATTTGCAGTTTTCGCTTGCAACTCGCAAACGAAGGGGTTAATCGAAAAAATGTATATTACCGAAAATATTCTCCTTGGAAATCTGAAAAGATTGACACCATTTAGAAACCTCTACGACCATATTCTCGTAAAAAAACCGGTTTTGCGATTATAATTCGCAATCGAAGACGAAATGAGTGATTTGTATATTTTTCCGGTTTAGCGGTCAAAAACAGCTTTAAAATGATGCCTCTTTCATGAAATTTGAAGTATTAAGGGAGTTATGGCGTACCAACAAAAAAAAAAAAGGGCCTTGAGAAATAATATGATTGTAACGTAAAACGAAAGCCATACGTTTTAAAAGAATTCTAGAATGTTTGTTAGAAAAGTTACAAACTTTTCTAGTACATGTTCTCGTCTGTTCGAGAATCTTCTTGTTGGGAAACTTCTAGATTGTTCTAATCCAGAATAAATATAAGGAGGGATGGACTGGAGTGTTAATCTATATGTTACAATATATATGTTAGATTATGAATTAGTTAGTTATTCGTTTTAAACTCATGTTTGCTATATTTTATTATTTCTCTTTATTAGGTTTACAATATTAATTTTTTTTATGTTTTTTGTAGATAATGAGTGATTGTACTCTATTCCAGCTCCTTAATTGAATAATATCAAATAAATCGAGACAAAATGTAATATCATTCAAAACTAAAATAAACTTAGGGCAGAAATTTATCAATAATATAAATTTGATATTGTAAATAGGTTGTTGAGGTTTATGAATAATTATTAATCAATTTGAAGACATGAAATGTCTCCTAATGTCCCAGTCAGTTTAATTAATAATTAATCAAATGTAATTAATTAGTCACAGAGTTTTCCCTCGTGGCGATGACCCTTGGTTTGTCCTGCAGCTCTAGTCAGTCAGGTTTTTGGTCTTGTCAGTCATCAGACCATCATACACTCTCAAAATATCCCAACTTGAAATGGATTAAAATAATTAAAAAAAAAAATGTCGACAACAATTATTTATTTAGAGAAAACATCTAAGAAAATAATTGGCTCGGAACTTTTGAATTGAAAAAACAATTGTTCATCCTAAAAAGTCAAAACCTGAGTCTTTTTTTTTCCTTCTTCTTCTTCTTTATCTTCCTCCTTTCTGCCATTACTAGCGTGGAGGGGACTCGATCCAATGCTGCCAGGCTTCACGGTCCCTGCCCCCTTTTTTTTAATTTGCTTAATTCAACTCGCATGTGAGAAAAATTCGATTTATTAAAAAAAACAGTGAATGAAGTAACAGGAAAAAAGTAAAGTAACAAGAGTTTTGCTGATTTTTATTAATGATAATAGAAATAAGAGACGTTTAGTGTGGCCATCTCAATGAAAAACACCCATTCGGGAATTGTTTGCTATTAAGAGCGAGTGAAAATCGAAAACTTGGATACAATAAAAATAATCAAGGCCTTCTTTTTTTTTACCGGAAAAGGATGCGATGGGTATTGGGCAAAGTTACAAATTTACAAAATGCATCGATGATTTTTTAAATAGAATCAATAAAAGAAAAGAAAAGAAAAATACACAACCGAAAGCCCTTTTTAAGTTCTCTTCATTATCACTTCGATTCCTTCCATTCGCGATGACAGAATGATACTTAATTTAAAAGATAATTAAATAAAAGTAAAAACTTTTCATTTTGTTTTTTAATTATTTGATTATGAAGGAAAACATAAAAAAAAAACAAAAACATTTTCTGATTTGGTTCTTTAAATTTCATTTAAGCGGCGGAAGCTATTAAACTACTAAGGTACTTTTTATTCCTATCCGAAACGCTATGTTAGGAGTTTTGTCACTGCAAACTTTATATTGTCTGATGTTTATTATATTGCTCTTCCAATAATTTAGGTTTCTGAAAAAACTATTAAAGTTAATTATTTTCTTTTGGTTTGATACCCGATTGGTAAAATGGCTTAGCAATTATTAGTTTCGTAGTTTATAAGTGGTCTTGGAATGAAATAGTAGAAGAAAGTCGGAAGATAATTAGTGAAAAAAAATTAAATTTAAGAAATGGGTTTTGGAAGAGACCAGTCCTGCATTTAACGAGTGATGTGTGTGAAAATTTAATTCTCATAAGGTTTCTTATATTTATCATGATGAAATATTTTTATTTATTAATTTTACAAAGATAAATCAAAATACTATTCGGCTGAAAAAACTTACCATAAATAGTTATTTATCACCATTAAACTCAGGGTTACTATAAATTGTTCGGCTAAAATTATTTTTAGATATCTATAATTCTAAAGAATACTAATTTTCTATTTTAGTAATATTTATTTACTTTTTACTCGTTTCCAATGATTTTTTGAATATAATAGCATCTACATTTAGAGTGAGATTGTAACTTTACATTGACGTAAACAGGAAAAAGTACACGACTGTTTTTTCCAGGCGGTTAGATAACATTTCTCGGCAGACAGAATGTCAACGACAATCCTCATCGAGTGCGGAAGGGCTCCCCGAGTAAATATTTAATCTGAAAAGGCCGTTCAAAACGAACAAATTAAATTAGCAAGCTGTCTGAGCAAACTGGATGGAATCCACCGAGGCCAAATAATCTCTCGGAATTAGTTCATTATGATTACATTGCCTCAAGATTGTAGACATTACGGAGTAACTTTGTCCCGGTCTAATCTCAGCAGTGAGCAATGTTGATTTATTATGAATATATTATTCATTTATGATATATGTTGAAGTTTTTTAAAAATTATATATAAGAGTATAAGTTAACAAAATGAAACTTTTAAATGAAGAGTACTACAAAGTATGTAGAGTGTTCTATATTTTCGTTTAAAGTAAGGTTTTACTCTTTAATACAGTCCATTTTATTTAAATTAATTTTCTTTATTAACCACAAATAGAAGCTTTAATTATTCATCTATAATAATAAAAATAATTTAATTATGGGAAAAAGAAAGTTTCTATTTGTAGGTAAAAGAAAAAATTAGAAATAAAATGTACTGGGTAAAAACCTTACTTTAAGCTAAAATGTAATTCAGTCTATCTGCTGTAGAGTACTTTTTCTATTGGTTCATTAAACTGGCTTCTATGTACTCTTAATTGTTTAACTGACTTAAAAAACACCAATAACGATACTAGGTAATTATCATCATTATTTGTTTTATATAATTTAAGCTGCACCAGGTTTTGCGGTTTTACTGTTAGAGATAAATATAATCAAGAGGCATAGAGATGCTTGCTCATGCTCATGAGGCTTGCTTTACCTTCCTTAATAAAAAGAGTGGTAAATCGAGCATTTTTGGAGATCATCAGAGAAAATAAATTGAAGCGTGGAAATGCATAAGGGTCTAGGTGCCAAAAAAATAAAACAACGTTTTTTTTTTGCCAAATTGTTGTATGTGGCAAAGCCATTCTTCAAAAATGGGTACAAGTAATGTCTTGTTGATAAAACGGGCTCATTGAACGCATGAAAGACGGCATGGGTGTAAGCACTGAACGTAGTTCACCCTAGAGGGTATAAGTCACATCATTTCTGTGAACATTTCCTAATGCACTTATATCCTTATGCATTTCCACGCTTCAATTGTAAATATGGTGGACGAATATCATTGAACCCGTTATTTTAGTTTGACATTTTAACTAGAATTAATATGACTTAACTATCACATTTTCATTGTTTTTAAACTTTCTTTTCTAATTTTTGGTTTGAAAGACGTTTTAGTGCAATTTTAATGTTTTCGTCTTACTTTTCTTCCTAGCTCATTTTTTTGACCCAAAGTTATAATCTGAATATTTTTTTCACTAAAAAAAAAAAAAAAAAAAAAATACACACTGAATAATTCAAATGCGTCTATTATTACAATATAACAACTACTATTAAAATAAAATATTAATTTTTTGGGGTAATATAAGCTATTCTTTTTATAGTCAAATGTGCTGGTATTTTTTATTTATTTATACAATTCAATTTGTGATTCAAACAGTTAGTGTTTTTATAACTGAGAATATGTAGGGTCTTAATTTCCATATTTTTTTTATTCATTAAGTTTCAACTGTTTAACGGAGGAGTTTTGAGTTGAAACTGTTGTTTTGAAATAACTGGTTTGACTGAGGGCTTTAGCAATGGTCTATTTGTACAGCGTTAGTAAGTGTATAGGAGTTCCCCCTCAACCCCTCTAATTGTGTTTAGTCAGTTGGTTTCGATGCTTGTTGAAGTATAATGAACAATGTTTCATTGACTACGATCTTTCTATTTACTTCCTGTGTAACCTTTGATATTTAAATGCACTATTCGATGATTAAATTCTTAGATAGATTTCAAAACCGTGGGTCATTCCGTTCTTTTCTGAAAATTCAGTCAAAACCTCTATCCTTTTAAAAATTGATGAATAAATTTATTTGTTGATTCTTTACTTGACCCATTTGTCTGTGAATGTTAAAAAGGTTAATATATACCACAAAATCATGTATCATGCGAGGGAGCAATTATTTATATCGATATCCCTTATATTCATCATAACCAGAAATGTCTTAGCACAGTTAGCACCAGTTAAAACCATGAGTAATCTGGAATCGCCAAGACAACGTTGTTGTGGGTTATTCTCAAAATAGGCTTTGTGTACATAGTGCACATTCTAAAGGTGTTGTCATAGTTAGTCAGATTGGATAGTTAGATAGATAGAATAGATAGATTGTTAGGAAGATAGATAGCAACATTAGCAAGCAATATAGAAAGCAATAGTAGAGTATCCGAATTATATAAGAGAATAAGTAGAAAAATATTTTTTTTAATCGCCACCCTTTTTTAAAATTTTTTTGACGCTATTTAGTGGCAGGTGCTGGTCCATTTTCTATTTGGCCCCACTTGGACCCAATATCTGTTTTTTTTTATTATTGCCTAGTGGTTAGATTATCTTTTTACAATGATTTTATTTAATTTTTACCCGCATGAGGGTTGGCTATCTACGAGTTTCCACCTCTTTCTAAGAACTCACAGTTTGTCTCCTACCAAAGAAAAACACCATCCAGGGCGGTGTGTAACCGTTACGCCACACCAAGTCACCACGGTATAAGAACATAAAGAAATATATTTTCACGATAAAAATTTATATTATTAAAACTTAGTTGAGATTCCAACAGCCATGTACCCAACTTATTTATTTATTATTGACTACTTTCATACACATACTGCGCAATCCTTCCAGATTAGCTCAATTTCAGCAATAATTCCGATGACCATAGATTAAACATATACATTTTATATGTCTTGTATCTTAAATATCTTTCAATACCGCTTTGCATGATACATTTTCTTAAAGGCAAAATACCTCAGATCCTATTTAATTTTGAATTTGAATTCTTGAAGTTATAACCGAAGCCGCATCTCTCGGAGGAAAATTTAAACATAGGTACCCGACGCTTACATAATGCTGTTTGTAGGACTCATTATAAATTCTGATAGCTTTCGAAAAGTTGGGGCGCTACTTTAATACCGTTTGAATTAATAACAGTGAACTGGGGGGGGGGTCTTGTGCTTTGGCGGAAAGATGATACGGCCATTGTTGATGAAGTCGCTAAGATAAACAATCGGATCCTCCACTGGTTTAATTATGACACTTTAAACGGATTTCATCGTCTTCTCTTATTTTCATTTCTTCCTCTTAATAGAGTGTTTGACTTTTTAATCCCCTTTGGTTCTGTACCCAAACATAATACCAGAACAATCGTAGGAGGTTTAGGAGGAGTATATATAGATTCACTCGCATACGAGGTTGAGAGTATATGAGTGAATACTCATATATGCTTCTATATGCTGCAGAGTGAGAATATATGCTTCTTACGGATACTCGGTTTAGCCAAAAAGACTCATCCATAAGAAAGTTCTTTCTGTTAATTTAAGGACACATTTCCGTTAAATAAATCCGACATTTCGATTAAATAAATGTATGGTTAATATGTTCCAGAATACGAGAATGCAAGCGAAAAGGTAGAGTTAGTCTTAAAGACATCGTAATTGAATTAAGAGTAATTATGGGTGGATAGGTATTTTACTTCCCTAATCCTGACATGCCGTACTTCTCAAAAACGATTTTTATTGCATGTTCTGATATTGACAATTGCATTAAAATAAATACATCAATCAAATGTAAAATCAGCTATTTGTAAGTTGGAATGAATTTTTAATTGAAAACATTAATTAATAACTTTTGATTAAGTATCATACGTTATTCTATTTCAGTGTTGCTAAAAATGTTTATTCATTAATGTCCATGTGAATAAACACTTTAATTCTCTTTTCTATTTGAAGATAAAAATCAATTCGCGTACTAAGTCGCTCATTAAAAATTTATAAAGGTACCTTTTCACGGGCGTGTACAACATTGAAATTTATTCGTCGAGTCGAACCAAGAATTTTGATTAAGATATGAGTCTTTAACGAGTACCTGACATCGCAGGGGGGGCAGGGAGGGCAGCTACCCGCCTTAGAAATTTTGAGAAACAAAAACTTTAAATTCGTATTAATCAATTATAATTTTTAAGCATTACATAAGCAAATGTTTTAACATTTAAACATCAATAAGGTATTTTTGAGAAATTATTTGAGCTTTACAAGTTTAAAATTCCTCGAAACCTTTCCTCAGGCATAAGAATTTTATTTGCCTACACCACCTAAACGAAATCTTGCGGCGACCTTGTACCTTAGTCTCTATAATTTTCCTTAGCAGCTAATGGTAGCTCCCTCGAAATATTTATTTTTTTCTTCTATAGTAAAATACCATGAACATCAAACTAATTCCTAATTTTCTACCTATGATGATCAATATTTTAATTTGAGAGATTCTGCAAAATCTATAAAATAAAATATTGAACCCAGCTCCTGGTTATAAGAGTTAGGCACATGGCACATGTTGCGTCATTAAAGTTATTAGAGGGGGCATATTTTGAAAGAAGTTTTGATTTGCGGGAATTTTTAGGGAAAACATGGAACAGACCACATCAAGAGTAAATGTCATACTAAAAAATAAATAATTCCATCCTTACTTAGCCTTATCGTAGATTTTGTAACAATTAGTGACATAATTATGATTATATTTATGACATTATTTTGTTAATTATGCATATTTCACGTAATAATCATGTCCCATGTACAATATGCGTATAGCGTTGGAATGTTACATCTTTAAAAATATTTAACCCTTTGCACTCGTGGTCTCCGGAGCAATGACATTTAAAATTTGTCTTCAAACTCGAGGGCTTCGCTTCGAAGACATTGCAACTAATTTTCAGTTTTTAACATATAAGGACATAAAAAAATCGTAAAACCTATTTAATAGGATATTTCGATTTTGCTGATAAATGACGATCGCGGCTAGCGGTGTTTTACATTATTTTTATAGTACGTTAATATTATAACCCTTTGCACTCGAAGTTTTTTTTCATTCATATGACCAGCGATTCGAAGCAATTTAAGGGAAAAGGTCATTTTTACATGTAAGATAATGAAATACGCATTAAAAGAAAAGTCATCGTTGTATGTAATGGATTAAAAATAAAATTGTAAAAAAAATATAAAATTTAAAAACATGAATTTATTTTTGTAACTATGTGTTCTTGAAACTTCTCAAATACATATAGCCTAAATTTCATTACAATTCCTTACTTGGTTCTAAAATTTTACTGTATAATATTACATTTTCAAGGTGTACGTTTTCGCGAATAAGTTGCGTCGAGTTGCCGGTAGGTAACGTCCGAAACGGTGCCGAGTACAAAGGGTTAATATTGATGGTTGTTTTTTTATTTTTTTCTTTATAAAGTGAAGATATACTTTCATAATACGATTTTCAATAACACAAGATTGAAGGTAGAAATCCGGTTATGGAAAGAGAAAGATCAGGCAATGTAATCTATCTAATTGGATGCCCTCGAGTTTGTGTTGTCTCGTTTTAACATACTCTATGGCCGACTAGCAGTTTGTAGTTATGAGTTGTTGGATTCAATCTAACAAAACTTTTGGAAACTTTGTCGAATCATTTGTGGCACTTGTGGCGTCACCAATTAATCATCAAATGATTAATTAATACTCCAGTTCTGGCTCCTTGTCGTTATTCTCTAGCCTTGAATGTTTAAATAATCTATTATATGCTAGATGCTAATGTTATTTTATACTAGGTGTCTTGCACGGCTGATTATAATATTTTATTATAAATATTTTATATTAATTGTAATTATCATTTTATTTCCCGATGAATGACCTGCAGTTTGCGGTAAGCGATACCACTTTGTTTTCAAATTGATTATCGGACAAGTGCAGAGAATTCGTTACATGTCAGATCCAATTAATCCCCAATCAAAGCACCGAAATCGTTTGCGATGAGCGTAAAGTATTTCTAAAAGGGTTTACTCAACCGTTAAGCGGATATCATTCTCTCGTATCGATCTGCTTTAGAGCTGTTATTGGAATTCTTCTGATGCCCTGAGTACACTATATTTATAATTAGTAATTATAAAATGTATTAATATAAAAAATAAGGGTAATAATGATGCCTACAGAACAGTTGGGAATAATCGGTTCATGCTTCAAAACGATTCCAGAAGATCAGTATTATCATACCACATCTCCTTCAACGCTTAACAGTAAAATATTGCTTAGTTCAAGAGAAAAAAGAACCTATTTTTACGACGGTTAAGTTTAAGATAATTTCGTTACGAGTTCGGAGGACTATTATCTATAATTCATAATTATTATTTATTGTGATTATTAATATTTGTAAATGGTTGGGTAGTTTTGTTCATTATTTATTTTTTATGGTGTATGAATTTTTTGAATTTTGAATTAAATTCTTGTGAATTTTACTTTAATATGATAAAGTGAAACAAAAGTAACAGTTGGACAAGAAATCACTGTATTTGTAAATTTTATTTATTTATTTTTTGCTACATTAGATAGTAATCCCATTACTACACGTAACACACAATTTCTTATAATATACAAACAAAGGGTTTTTACAAGTGTTGACGAGTTTATAGTTCATTTCAGGATTTGTGGATCATACAACTATAAAAGGCGATTTCTGCTCAACAAAACCGATAGTAATCGGTTGTAACCTTTCTGAGAAGATCTCATTAGAGATGGCTCATTAACCTGGCTAGCTAATAACCTCCCCACTCCTTAGATTACGAAGTCAGTGCTAATATCAATGACCTGTAATAAGCCGACTGGGGTTAGCTCTTTGTCGTAAATCGTAATATAAATATGAATGAAGTATATTTACCTATATTTTTAAGTATTACAGACCATTTTTATATTTTGTATAAAAACCAGTTATTTTAAATACATTTAGGTAAGGTTCTTAAAAACATTTTTGTGCATAAAATGATTTTATTATTCATTATTAAAAAAAATCCTGCTAAATTTATTTGGTAGCGACTCTATACAGCGTTGTTTCCTGATTTTTCCAATACTTTTTCTTTTCATTATGAATTTAGGAATGAAATTAAAATCCATAAGCTACAAATGGCAGACATAAAATAAAAAATTATCATGATTATATTTTATTCTCTGAGACTTCTTTTAAAGTTTTATCGCCAGTTACATACTAAAGATTTAAACCTAAGAAACTTAATTAAATTTTAAGATAAAGAGTTTAAGATATAAGATTTATACTTATATTTATTAATTTTTTATTTTATTTTTTTATTTAGGATGTTAAAAATCCTGTCCTTTTTCATTTAATTTGAGAAAATAATAAAAAAAAAAAAAAAACTTTATAAATCATTCATTATATTTTATTAAACAAGAATGTATCATTACTCATTTCAAACATAAATTCAATAAATCGAAGATTACTCCAATTTAATATTGAATTGGATAATTAATAATAGCTGTATTTTCTTCTAATAAAGTTTGCCCGAAAGCACTACAAATACCGTCCCATTCGATATTCCACGAGGCTTTATTCTGTGAAGAGGTTCAATCTTCTTGAAGAGGATAATTGAGTTGCCACTTTAGAACAGACGAAGTAGGGTTGTTCCCAATATTAATAAAAAAAGTAGGGGGAGGATGAGAAAATGTTGGTCACTTGGAAAGGGGGAACTGTTACATTAGAGAGCAATTCAAAACTTTAGAATGTGCTATTACTTATTTTTCACGTCTTGCCACTAACATTTTATAATTTTCTGTAGGATAAAAGATATGGGTTTACATTTTTGGGAGACATAGCCTCTGATGTTTTTTTTTCTTTTTTTCCGACTTCGTATAGAGTTCTGGTAGTCCTCTGCAGAGTTCTAACAATGATTTTTAACGACCATTAGTGGTCAGCAAAAAACTTTTTGAGCTTTGAAGTTACACAAAGTGGAAAACTTTGCTCTATATCCATCCATTTTCAAATGGATTTTTTTTTTAAATGAGAGACTCTAGAACTCTTAGCAGTTTCAAAAAAAGTTGACTAGTTATAACATTGGACTAATGTTATTTCAGACCCACTAAAGACGGCCCAGGAGGTGGAAACGTATGTAATAATAAAATAAAATAATAAAACTATTAGAGACTAAGGTCCAAATTAATTTTTCATATAACTAGGAAGTCTCTAACCCTGTTTAAATAAATAAGTATATATATATATATATATATATATATATATATATATAAATATATATATATATATATATATATAAATATAAATATAAATAATATAAATATAAATATAAATATAAATATAAATATCTATATAACTATAATCTATTCTTTTAAAAAAATTGGTAATGGTAAAGAACACTTTAAAATTTGAATGAGTAAAGATCTCCAGAATTTTACTTCTCATGTACTAGATAAAAACTTTTTTTTTGGTGATCTTAAGTGAAAAAACAAATCCTTATGCTCTAGAAGGTAATACATCAATTTATCAGATGGTTCTTCGATTCTTTTAGAGAAAATTTACTAGATCGAACATCTCATATGCGCTATAAAATATGTATTAAGCTGTTGAATATGAGAACGCCCAAGACAAGTTAATTTAACTCCAGTCAAATTGAATAAGTTTGCCCTAATATTTGACAACCTCTTTGAGGGGATTAGGAAATCCTTCTAAGGGATCATCTCTTATATATGAGAAAATATTAAGAAGAACATTTTTTTTCTCTCTTCAAATCGTTTTCTATCTAATGTAAAAGGTTATTAATTCCGCTTTTTCATAGAAGATTTAAGAGTAGATCAAAAGAAAAAAATATATCAAAGTTATATAAAAACCTCCTAACTTTCAGGAATAAAATATTTTTTCAGTTAACGATTTTTATTAAGGTTTAAAGTATGCTTGTAAACATATTGAATTTTCAAAAATAAAAATCATTTAAACTTACAAGGAGAGAGATTTCTAATCATGATAGCAGATTCGGAAAACAACTGCGACTGGAGCGATTTGCTGCCATAAGTTGTCTACAATCACAGAAGTATTTACAAAATAAGATAAAATTGTTTTCATATGGGTGCCATTGTATGGTGCTCTTAGCAGCATTTAGGCTACGAAAAATCGGATCATGCAGCCCACTTTGCATGAAGAGAAGATGGTACAGTTGTATCGAAGTTACACGGGAAGACTCGGTACTTCAATCTAAAAGAAGACTATTTGGATTGGACAAGATTAATGGTAAAAATAACAGAAATAAAATCTAACTGTTGGAAATGGACTTTAAACTGCAGGAAGTCAAGAGATCTCAAAACACCCATCTGCGAAAAATGTGACAACCTCCCTCAAAACGTTGCTAAAAGATTGTTCCAAAATACGAAAAATCTTTTAACGTGAAACACAATCATCTAATGATTGAAATGAGTTCTAGACTTGTTGTGGGACAGTTGGAACAAACTGTTCTAGTACATCATTATAACTATTCGAGTAACTTCTACGCTTTTTGGATCGTTCTAGAATGATCTGATTCACACTGTAATAGGGATTCTGATAAGGTTCACTACATAAATACTTCATTGAATTATAAAGAAAAATCAAACCTTTAATAACAAAAGTAACTATTTATAAAAATTGTCCTTCTCAAATAAAAGTAAAGAAAAAATATCAATGCAACTGCAGGTACAAATAAAATGAACTGAACAAAAACAATATTTAAATAAGCAAAACTACGAAAGCAAAACAAAGATGACTCTATAAAAAAAAACTACTCTACAGAAACAAGCAAAAAATAACTTTACAAAATAATTTAAGCAGAATATGCCTAGGCTACAAAAGGAATATAAGCTGACTTAAGTACTGCTAGTACTAATGCAATTAGTTGGCATTAATAATTACTAAAATATTATTAATTAATACATAATTAACATTCAGTGCAGCACAGACAGATACCTCTCTCTTGCTACCCAGTCAGGAGCCCAAAGAGGTAGGACAGTCCTCATTGACCAAAGAGCCACTACAATACTAAATATACGAGTAGGAACGATGGACGGGAGAGTTATTCTTGCTCTGAAGATCGAATCGTATGGTTACTTGTGTGTTACTGTGTCGATACTTTTGTAACTTCCTTAGCAATTTGAGTTGTTATTGTTTGTCTGTCTTTGTGAGTTATAATTTTTCGTTAGTAAAATTATTTAAACCCACATAGTGTTGCAATATAGAAAAAATAGTAGGTTTATGTGAAATCAAAGGAAATCCTTAAATACAATTAAGAACAAGTTTTCATTTTATTTGAATACCTAAATCAAATAGAATACTGCCTCAAAAATCTCTTTTGTAATATCAGGCAATGTTGTAGGCTAAAATCAGTCATTGTTAATGAATGACGAGTAAAATAGCACGTTGTAGGAACCGTTAATTGACACTATCCATTTATTTTTAAATTTTATATGTTATTATTTATTAATTATTAATAGTTATATTTGTTTATATTGTATATTATATTTAAATTTATATACTCACAGATTATATTTAGATTTCAGAAAGATAATTATTTATATTATAGATAAAGTTAATAATATTCATTAAATATATTTTTATGTACATAATATTTATATTTATATAGTTACCAATTACTTATATTGAGATTATATTTAATGCTTATTTTTTAAATTATTTGTAATAATAATGTATGTTTTTTAAATAGCTATATAGAGAATATTTTGCCACATCCTGTTGTGTTGATTATATCACTAAAACATTAATGTTAGTTATCATAATACGTTTTAATCTAGATTAGCCAAATCTATTTTTATGAGGTATTCCTCAAAAATAATTAAACATTCATTCATTCAAATCAAATAGCAGATTAGATGTGATCGATGTTAGACGCCAATGAAGCTATGGGGTAAAGGTGAAACAATAAAGAAAAAAATAATAGTATTATTGTATTATTTTTAAATCATAATATTTTTTCATTATTTCATTCTAATTATGGATTGCCATAAAAACTTGCTAAAATTTGGTTTTATCTTGTAGCGTTGTATTAGAAAGCGTGGTCCGATTATAGCCTCCTTAAAGATTATTTAAAATATTTAATTGGATGATAATTGTATTGCCTAAACGACATACGCTTATAACATTTTTAATTATCAGTCCAGAAAATTATTGTTTGTAAACATTTACGTTTCTTTACCTACGATGTTAAAAAAAAAAATTACATCAACCCAATTTATAGTGCGATATGTCCCAATGCACTTGAAGGGTCATTAATTCTTTACATGTTTAAGAAACAATCAAGAATATTTGACCGTTATTAGTAAATTTATCCTACGGATTTTCTTATGTGTATTTAACTTAATTATATATTTTATATTGAGGAACCTAAAAAAAATTCATCCACTACCTTAAAATATATCGTGATTTTTACCATTTGATCACTGAATAATATGATTTACTAAGTAAAATGTTAGTAGGTCTTCACAACTTTTCTCGACTGAATTAATTATAAACTCCTAACTGGAGTAAGAATACTCAAGTCCTGAATTACTAACTCCATTTACATACAAGATTATATCTACATCTCGTACCATAATAAGATGAAGCAACTAAGGGAATATATAAGTCATCGTTTATAATGCAAGAATGAGAAAATAAGGTAGAAGAGTCTAAATGAGCTTAGTAATCCGGTAAGGGATAATAGCATTTGCCGATAAAGTTTGACTTGACGCTAGGCTGAGATGGGCTTTGAATAAGGCCTATCTACTTAGCGGCTGGTGAGAAACCATCACTTCCAATTTATACAAGTAAATTTAATCGCGGTTATATTTTCATTCGCTTGGCTAGCCATCGTTTACTTAATCTCCCGAGCTGTCCGTAACGAAAAAAATTTTCAAGTACATTAATAGCATCTTCTTGGTACAGCATTAACACAAGTTCCATCTCAGAGGCTAGAAGAAAAAGAAAAAACTAAATAAGGATAGGTTCAAGTTTTGATGTTTTAAAAATTCAAATAATGTTTTATAAATTTATTCTTCTTAAATTTCGATTTATGAACTTGTAATTTGATGCAGTAATGAAAGGATATAAAATTCTTATTTCATTTTTACTTTGGGGCATTTCTGCATTTCAAAATTAGTCAGGTAATGTGATTAGACATGCCCGATTATTCTCTAATCATCTCCTTCAGGTTTGCTGATTTCTTAATCCAATGAAATAAATTAGTGACCGACCGAAACTCAATTTTTGGCCGAAACCGAAACCGAAACCGAATTTCGGCCCCAGGTCTGGTTTCGGGCCGAAACCGAAACCGAAACCGAAACTTACCTATTTATATGAAAATGTATTTACTATATTATTATATTTGGTTAGGTGTGCGAAAGGAATCATCAAATAAAAGAAGAAACAAATAAAAATAGATTATATTACATAAAATATTTATATATACTAGGTGTCTCAGACCTAGTGCAAAAAAATTGGGTAATACTGCATGCTGAACGGGGTAGAATGGCGCAGAAACGAGTTTCCTATCTCAATCTGTTGAGGAGATAGAATTTTTTTTGTTTTTACTTTTGAAATCTTACTATTTTCTTAAAAATGGTAGTTTTCTCTACTTCGGTTTAGCTTAGAAACAAAAACAATGATATTTTCTTAATCGGCATTGAATTTTCTAAACGATGAGTTAGGTTTGTTTATTTTAAATCCACTTTCAGTGGGACTTATAACGCGCTAAGCACAAAACATTTATTAAAAGTTAAACTGTTAATAGTTTTTGAAAATTCCTCACTCCCCACTGGAGCACCCTAGAAGCTGTCAAATTTCCTAAAAACTGCGGAATTTAGTTAGCTTTTTAGTGGCGTAACCATGTTACAATTGCATTTCAACTTTTGAGTCTAAAAGAAGTTTTTCTGATGAAAAACATGCTGGAGATGTCACTGCTGGAGCAATGATGAAGCGCGCAAGAGCCTGCATCCAAAGTAATGGATGCCGAACTTTCTATGAGTTAGGGTTAGTTTTACTTCTTTAAGACTTGAAAGAACAATGTATGAATTCTAAATAATATAAAAAGGGTAATAAAATTCTAAAATTAAAAAAAAAACTGCTTAGTTTAAATTTTAAAAATACTTCCTTTAAAATAAATTAAACTTTTTTCTTCTCTTCTACTAAAATTTGAAAAATCCTACATAAAAACGTTGAAAATAAAAAATAAAAAGTTTTATTTAACATCAATGTTTTAGACAAAAACAAATATGTTTTAGCATCGATGTTTTGGACAAAAAACATCAACTTATATGCTCTTAACTTCGATGTTAAGAACATCGATGTTAAAAACATCGATGTTTTAACAATAAAAAGTAGTTTTTAACATCCATGTTTTTGAAAAAAATGAAAATTTTGTAACATAGATGTTTTGGACAAAAAACATCAACATATATGCACTTAACATCTTTGTTGTAAAATCGTAAATGTTGTAAAATTGCTAAATAAAAAAAAAATAAAAGAAAAAAAAATGTTAACTACTAAAAACATCGATGTTAACATCGGCCCTCAAACATCGATGGTCGGAAAACATCGGCTATGTAACATCGATGTTTCAGAAACATCGACATCGATGTCGCATCCCTACCCGGAGCCTGAACGGAGGACTAGATTACCTCCGGATAATCAGCGTTTTACTTTAGGGAGATCCATGACTTTTGTGATGTGTGGTGAACTTACATGTGTTTAGGGGGTTCAAACCTACGTCACACCCTCCAACAAGTTGGGGAACCGCTTTCATTGTTGGTTTATTTATTCACATGAGCGACTTTTTTACTTTCACTCACATTTTTATGAACTATATATTAGAAGAAGCATTGCAATCGTAAAAAATATCCTGTTCGACTATTCTGAAGAAATACATTTTTCGGTGTCTTTAAATAAACGATAAAGACCGCGCAACGTTTCTGTGTATGAAAACAATACCACTCAGAAATTAGGTATAATTTTATTGTAATTGGGGAGGTAAATTTTACACGTTTTGGTAAAACATTATATTATAGCAATTTTACCAATTTTGATAAAGTTCGTTACATGGATGAAATATTAACCATTCCTTCATTTCAGAAAGGTTTTTTTGTGAAGCAGTCTGATATGGCTTTATTAGAAAAGGAAAACATTCTCCCTCTATAGTACCTTATTTTATTTTTTTATTTGGATCAATTATCTGCTTCTCATTCTGATACAAAATAGGAATTTAAAACATCAAAACCTATAATATAAAAAGTCTATTTAATTCTTTCTTCAAGAGGGCCGAGAGACCCTCCTGGGGCAGCCTACCCCGTTTGGTAAATTTTGTTTCATACAAGGATAGAAATTAACTTATGTAACTAAAAGTAAGGAAGGGAGATAAAGAACAAATAATATGCAGAACAAGTAGAATTTTAGCAGTGGGAAAGGAACATGAAGGTAAAAAAGCTGACAGGCAGATCCAGGGGAAGGGCTGTGGGAGTGCAGCAACCCCTTTACAACCGGCTGGATTCGCCCACGATTTGATTCTCCTTCCCATTGACTGACCGTGGAAACAAATAGTTATCATTGAGTAGGAGTAATTTCTACTATAATTGAGCCCTCTAATGAGGTAGGTGGGAAACCTGTACCGCCCTTTAATTTTACGTGTGGAAATATTTTTTAATGTTAATACCGTGGCTGGGTTTAAGAAAAAATAAAAATCCTAAATAACTAGAAGTTAAAAACTTTCAATTTTTATTTAACTCCTTAATATTATCATTTTATAATTATTAACCCGAATTAATGTACACTGTCAAGTGAAAATGTACAATTTATTACCTATAATAATTTATCTGTGGGTCATATTTTGATAACAAAAGCCAAAACGAAATTCCTGGACTACATGTTCCACCGAGCTCACACAAAACAAGTCAATATTAAATAATACCCGACATTGTTCCGCAATCGTCTCTTTGTCCCATTGCTTACCTCTGATATTAATTTAGATTAAGTAGAAACTAATAAATTCAATTAAATATCCTGAGATATAAATAAATAATGCCCCCTTAGTGACTCCCCCCCCGCCCAGATCTGGCGATAATTCCAGATAAAAAAAGAAAGTTCCAAAAGATAGACAATAAATAGATTCGACAGTAATGTAGGAAGGCCCTCTTTGATATGGGAGAAAAACCGCTTCTAGAAAACATAGTCAACTCTTATTAAACCAAGCCAAGCTTACATCCACTCACATCTACATAATTTATAAACCTATGAACAATCAATTACATTATAATTGAAATTTATGAAATTTTGATTAATTGATTTTATTACAATTGAACAATACGAATACAGCAAGAAATAATATAGTTCCATAATACTTACCACTTGAAGAATATCTGATGTCTTGAGTGATGGCTTATATTCGTTATTTCTCAATTTGTTAATTAATTAACAAAATACACTATACTAACAACAATAGTAATAAAGTCGGACGGAAACGCCCGAAGAGCTAGTTTCGGCCTGGCCGAAGATTCGGCCGATTTTTGGCCGAAACCGAAAACGTGGCCGAAACTCGTTTTTTTGGCCGAAACTGGCCGAAACCGAAACCGAAACCGAAACTTCGGTCGGTCTCTAAAATAAATAAAAAAGGCCTTATTTTCACTAATAAAACATCTTAATTTTTAGCCATCCTCAAGCCATGTAATTACTGTATTTAATAGGAAAAGAATAGTTTAAGAATTAATAACTAGTTACAGGAAGCGTCATTTTAATATTATATAAAAACAGTTGGTCAGGCCATAACTCACGATTCTAACCGTTTTAACCTTCATAACAGATGAAACGTTGCCTTCAATGATCGAGTATTTATCAACGAGAAACATATGACCACACATAAGGCACGCAAATCTCAAATTTTGTTAAATGCTCAAAGAGCATTACAAGTCGGATGACGAAATTATGATATGAAAATCCTTGTGTATTATATTCTTGCAAACATAAAATGTTACTCCTTCTATTTTTCGTAATACTTTCCACTGAAAGACTTTCAATTACATGTTCTGTTTCGTACAATTATATCCTATTCTATCCTATCCCGTTATGCCTACATTGATTTTGATAATATTTCAGTTAATGCTAGTTTGCTAGTTAAAGATAACATTTAACGTCTAAAAGGTAAACGTTTAAAAGACAAAATCCTCTGTTAACAACTAAATACAAATATAATTTTTAAAATGTTAATTTCTTGTTCATTGAGTATATTTACTATAACCTATCTATGATCCTATTCATTGTACTTTGCATAATGGTTGTTAGCAGAAATGAATAAAAACTAAAAATGGTTGTTAGCAGAAATGAATAAAAACTAAGGATGTGTATATACATATATATTTTCCTGGATCATAGCTTCAGAATAAATTATTAGAGGACTAGATCAAGCGTCGCTATCCCCTTACGGCCCAATTGGGAATCCGATGGAAGCTAATTGGATCGATGGGAGGGGTAGCGCTGCCGATAGCTAGGAGTTGGTCGCTCATGTAAATTCCAGCTATACAGAGCGGCATAATTAAATCCTCACATAAAAACTACCAGTCCACAGTTTTGAGGAATAAAAACCAAAAAGAAAAAAAAAACGGGAATGAAGCGTAGCATGGAACAAAGACTAAGACCCGATTCCTGCCGATCCTGGGTCGTTTCGTGCCTTATCGTTAGCCCGGCTTTTCAATCCCCCTCGCCGCGATACACTGCAACCCCATGTAACTACCGCCGACCGGTTCCAGATAAAAATAAGCCTCACAATATTGTTAAATAGCTCAATATTGTATATCAGTTACAAGGCTTTATCGTTACTGTTTCAAATTTTGGATAAGAGTCCATAAATTAAATTTTAAAGTCCATAAATTAAATTTTAAAGTCCATAAATTAAATTTTAAAGTCCATAAAATGAAAACAAAAGATTAAAAGGGTGAACAGAGTATTTTTTTCAAATATTTAAATTTTTGTATTAGACTTCCTTGGTCTGAATCCATTGTATGCATTTCTTCTTCAGGGTTTGACCATGTAACAGGTTTTTCAACGGCCACGCTTTCACCCATCTTGCTGTGGGTTTCTTCAGAGCTAATACAAGAAAGAAAGAAAAAAAAAGCTTGGCAATTGAAAAACCTGTTACATGGTGAAACCCTGAAGAAGAAATGCATACAAATATTTAAATTGTTTATTGATCTTTCCTTTTTTTTTTTTTTTTTTTTTTTTGACATTGGTATGCTGTTTTAATAATGTCATGGGGGAGGATGGCATTCACAGCATTACCTCTTACATCGCTTAATATGGTTCGTTCAGGGATGAGATTTCTCTTCCAACGCTTTTTTTATCTCCTAGCTATGGGCATGTCAGCTGTTACTTGGTCGTTTATTATTAGTTTATAATTTCCAGGTAAATTTGTAAAGCGTTTATAGGGTTATTCAGTTCTTAATCGTTTAACTCTGGGCGGAGACTTTAGACATTTCATACTAAATAGTTCTTCTAGTGCATGATCCGAATCCAATCATATAATAAATAATAATTGATTAAAGAAATTCTAGTAACGAAAAACCATTCATTTTTTGAATTAACAGTGCCAACATTTGACCAATCCTTCAATTAACTTTAGCCTAATATCCTTGCTAGGATTTAATGCTTGATACTTACTAATGTAGAAGTTTTCCTGATATTAGGGAAGCCATGGTCTAATAGGATTATAAATTTGGTGGTACAACTGAGTCCTGCCATCCTCAACCAGCTTCCTTCAGACGTCTCTCACAGGAAGACAAGACCCAATCCTTGATAGTTCGAGAGTCATTCACGGCTCAACGCTATATCATCGTACCTCCAACCTTCCTTTCCTTCTTCGCTCAAACGATGTCAGCAGCTTCTTAGGCATCTCATAACGAAGCCTTTCAGAGAGCAGAATGTTGCAACATTAGGCTCCGATAGGTATCGAAGAGTTCCTGCTTGCTCATTCAGTCTGACCGCACCTATGTACCTTAATACAATTTTCATTACAAAGCCGGCTGACGTGAAACGAACGGCAGTTTTGACTTTTGTTCCAACTTATTGTTTAAGCAATATCATACACAATATATAAGCAATGTCAGAAAAATATTAAAAGTAAGTGTAGAACTTTATCTTAACCAACTCAGAAGTGAAACTAGCGTTATGCCCGAACTAAGTACCCATCAAGTTTGAGTCTTATTTAAATTTGCCGGGACAGGATGTTCGAGGGTGAGGTTTGAGACAGTATAAAGTCACACCTTTTGATGAGTACTCTGCCTCCATATTTGAATAACTCTACCTGGAACGCATCTATGCCTACCACTTCAATTTTTTTATATTTTTTAATAGCTTCATCTATTTCTTCTTTATCAGGAGGTTCAAGATCTATATCTGGAATACTTCAATTCACTTCAAGTAATGACCACGGTGAAATGATTTTTCCACATCGCTTATATATCTATTTTATTCGTAATAAGTTCCTTGTTCTGGGAAGTTAGCTGCCTTTGTTTTCTTATTGTGTTCACTTTATGGTAGAATTCCCGAAATAGGTTTTCTCCTCTGAGTATTTCCATTTTCTCCTATTCATCTTTCATACTGCCTCTTATTTATCTATATATAGCTTCTTATTTTTCTACAGTATACTGCTATACTCACTATTCATTAGTGTTGTATTATTGAAAAAATATTCTCATTTAATTTATCAAAGAAGATACGAGAATAAGAGTAATTGGAGAAGAATAAGTTTATAACTTCTTTTAGTAGTAGCCCAACTTATAAAATAAAACGTTTACGATAAGTTGATTGATAGTCAGGATTTTCAGTTATCTTTCTTTATATTGGAAAAATAAATAAAAAAGATAATTGAAAATCATGATTATCATTTAAGCTTCAGTTGACTATAAATCACTTCCAATAAAAATTTTAAAATCAAATAGCGAAATAATTAAATAATGAAGAAAGGGACTTGAAATATAATGACTCCGAATATATGAATATAATGGAATAATGTATGAATAAGTTAAATGTGGTCTGATATAAATAAATTAAAATTATATTGTAACTATTTAATCTGTATAAATCAAATTCTGTTTGTTTGTTCTTTGTAAACATCCATACCGTTTGTTCTAAATTCTCCAAATTTCGCTCTGCGGTTCTTTCATACCAGGTGCTAACACCTGTCCATATTAAAATTGCATAACTTCAGCCGATCTCTGGGTATATTCTTTATTGTTATAAAAATCGTTATGATCTCGCATTACATTGTTTTTTTTTTTTACGAAATCGACATTTCATTAGAAAAAATACGTTATATAAAAAAACAAATGTAAAATGCACATTTTTCAAGTAGTTTTTACAGTTTGGAAATTTCAAATTTTATACAAATCAACATTCATTATTTTTCTATTGTTACTTAGAATATTCTAAATATAAAAAATGTATTTTACAATATTAATTGCCGACCACTTTTCTTACATGCAGCCCACATTGACTGCATTGTACGCACAAGTGTGTGGCTGTGGCATTCCCTACAAACTAGTTTTGTTTTCCTATATTTTTGTCTAGAACAATAAGAGCATCTTCCTTTTTAAACTGTCCTAGGGCCTTCGGACCAGGGCCATTGACTCCTAATTCCTTAATTAATATTATTATTGACTTTCTCACTTTAGGCCTAAGCCATTTTGAAAAAAATCACATTTATCAGAAAGTTAAGCAATAAATACAAAATAAAACATAACCCACAAAAAGAAATATATACCACACAATAAAACATTTTGAAAGAAATATTTGTTACACTTACCTCACTTACAAAGCAAAATGTAATAACAAAAAGAAGAACTTAGATGCCATACTGGGGTCTACAGGACCCCAACACAAGTTTTTAATTTTCTATAAAAACAACAGGATGAACTACAACTTTTCCAACATAGGCGCTAAGGCGGTAGGTGTACCAACTTCGAATACATAGAAGTCACAGCCATTAGAATAATTTTATCAATTAGATATTCGTACATAATATGTTCTTGGGGTCTGTCAGACCCCAGTGTGCCTTGCGAGGGCTAACAGCTAATAATGAGATTTAACATTTTTCATTTTATTGATAGCTTCCTCCATTATTTCTTCATCTGGAGGATCGAGATCTATGTCTGGAATTATTCGATTCACTTCCAGTAATGAGCATTGTGAAGTGATTTTTCCACATTTATTGAATTTGTATTCAAGATTACGGCTGTAATCATCCTAAAGACAAATCCGGACGCCTTATAAACCAGTCCAGGAGTAGGATCGAAAAAACAAAACTTTATGTAGTTCAATGTTTGAGGTTAGTTTGTTTACCAATTAATTATTTTTAATATATAGCATTACTGCTGAAGATAAGTCGGAAATGAGATAGACCCCCTAGGGACGGCCGAGAGAGAACAAAGAGATTTCTTAGCTTGAACCTAAAGAGATTTGGGCTCGGGATTGGCTGCCTAATGAAGTTTGTGCTGAGGGTCGGGGGGGGGGGGGGGAGTTGGAGAGGAGTAGTGGGGGAGTTGGAACTGGGGGGGGGGCAGGGTCCGTGCTTTATCTGCCCCCGCGGGACTTAGCAATGAGCCCACTGTCCAATAAATACCAGCCGGGAGCCCTCCGTCCTTCTTTTCCTCTCGTAGCGGCTTAGTCGTTGAGTCAACTTCCTGCAATACCGTCGCTTACGTGTATTACATATTATTCAAGCCAAGCACCAACTTCTAGCTCTGACATCTTTAGAATACAGCGTTGTACCTTTATTTATAATTGCTTCGACCACTAGGGTCATGTAAACTATTATTTCATGTTGGGTAGCTTCCATATCGTTATACATATATATTCTAAAATTGCTGAGGTATTTTTACTGCTTTCTATTCCTCTCTTAGAAGCTCGTCAAGGATCTTCAGGACATCGCTCATGTGCCATGCTATTTACGATTAGCTGTAATTTTTCACTCACAGTAGAGAAACCTTTCTGGTTCCTTTTATCATTAATGCCCATGAGTCACTCGCGTACGGCCAATCCTGCGAAAGGCTGAAGATATCTTTGGGACGTTTTACGTGTTCCTGTATACTTCTTTGTTTATGATCCCTGTGTCTTGAATAAAACATTGTGCCACTCCAGTCATCCCTGTTCGTAAATAACTGAAATCGTATTATTTGTAATGTACCAAATATCGACGTAATTTACTAAACCAGGTTTAAAAAAAATAGATGACTAACAATATCGTGCAAAGAGACTTACACCTACCTAACAATAGTGGTAAGTAAAAAAAAAAAAGACTCTTTACATCTCAGAAGGAAGGACGACCCAAAAAAATAACTTATAAGAGACATAGCTATGAAACTAAAAAGGTGCTGGATTAGTACACATTGCTTTACTTAATTAGCCCAGATGTCTAAATAAAGTTACAAAACCGTAGTTTGAATCATTATAAACATAATTTACTGTACCAAAATCTCTTTAGTGTTAAGATTTATTAAGGTATTTTAATTTTGATTTATTATTATTATTCGGGTAAAGGTTAGCCATTCCAACATCGAATGTACCTTATTTATTCATGTAAAAACCTTTCGAGCCATTTTGTTACTTTTGAATTCCGATCTACAAATCTATCCCATTTAAGTATATGTATATTTAAGCAAATTTTACTAATAATTTTTATCTTATGTTATATATCCACTGCTTATGATTTACAGTCACCTCAGCAGCATTTGTTTTCAGAGAATCGGACTAATTTAATGATACTTGTAATTGTATGTCTTGTAAAAATTTTGAATTTTGGTTTTCTTCTTCCTTTTTTTTTTTAATTCTGTATATTCCTATTTAATAATTTTATTCATATCATTTTACCATCTCAGACGTCACGTCAGATCAAATCCCTATCTCGGATATAAACGGAAGACCTCATAGAACATTAATGTTAATGGCGCTGTTCCTTGACTAATCAGTTGATGCCATAAACTTACACAACCTTATCCCTTTTCTGAAAGATTGCTGTTACCCTAATAGGTATTGTAACGTTAAAAAAACAAAAAAAAAAACATATGGTTTAGAATAGTTCTAGACCTTAGACACCTTTTGTTGGAATGAACTAACAGATAGGATAACAACAACGATGTTCGAGTACCATCTACGCTGGCCCAGAAGGTTCGAGACTGTTCTCTTTACGACTAAATAAAAGGAGCGATGGACCTGAGAGATAGTCTTGTTTTGAAGCTCAAGTCATATGGTTATTTCTGTGTTACAAAGTGGTCATTTTTATAACCTGGTTAAATCTTCTTGTTCCCATAATTTGTGTGGCATTGAAAATTGTTATTTTCTATGGATGAAAATAGTTTCAACCCACAAATTTTTAGTAATAGTACATTCACATCATCATGCTATAGATGTGTAATTAGCAAATAACTAATATGTTATTTATATCAATTTTATTAATTATATTTAAATTTAACTTTTACTAGTGAAGAACTCGAACTCCAAAATCATATTCTTGGTATGAAATTTATTAAGAGCTCTCCGTAGCTGATTCACCTGTAATAAAGCGTGGCTTAATAGATAGACTCATCCTTTTGATGGAAAAATAACTGAGTTATCGTCTGATCGATTTTAGATAGAACGGTCTATAAAATCCCTATTGTAAGTTGTCTTTTTAACACGATAATAGAATATGATCGGTTAGCAATGAATAAAAAAAATTCATGTTAATTTTTAGTAATTTAGTATAAATATCAGTAAAAGTTGTATTATACCTAAATTAACCACCTTATGTGCAAAATATATTGACTGTTATAGAATACTGGATCATACTACAGGTATTTTCATATTTTTTTTTTTTTCATGAAAATACATTTTTCCATTGAAAATTCCTACCAAGCTTTTACTAGGAATAGGACTTTTTAAAATCATGATAATATATAATTATTTTGTTGCATCATTATTTGAAGTAGTTAGTAATTTATAACCATTATATATAATAAATTGCCAAAACCAGTATCTTTCAATAATTGTATCGTTTGTTTCGGTAAACCGTCAACTGACATTTTTATCGAAAATATGAATTAATTCTGAAGGTCTAAGGTAATTAACAAGCACATTGTTTCATCGTATTAAGCATTTCTATCCTTGTCTTGAACTATACAGTTCAATACTGTATCCCTGTATAAGTTTCGTTGCTGTTGAGATTTCGTTGTTATTCTATGTTAGTTTACCTTTTCTAAGGTTCCAACTGAGATGAATCTTTCGATGACAGTTTTTCGGTTCTCCGAATTAGCCCTTAATATTTCTTCAAGGCGAATGTCTATTGGCTGGCAATTAACTATAAGATAAGCATACCAAGATAGCCTCTGCTTAGTGAGTCTTTAATTAACATCATTTCGAGCTGCAATTATATATAATTAATTATATAAATATATAATTATATAAATATATTTCAGATGCAGAAAAATATAGATCCTACCATTTTCCCGATAAGTAAACTCCATTTGTGACAGTTTCTTTTTTTTTTTTTTAAATATTTCTATACGAGAGTTGGAGTCAAGGCAAGACAGGTGCGAATAAGTAAATACGTGAAAAAAAAAATTGAATTAATCTTATGTTTTACAAGGGGTGAATGATTTTTTTTTTCTTTTAATGTCGTAGCTGTTTTTTCATCTATCGTAATAAAGTTTAGCACACTTTTGTGCAAGATAGTTAATTTTCTAATTGTTTTGTAACTTGATTAGTGGTGTCATAAATTCAACAGAATTTTATTGCACATAAACTCAATTTTTCCAATTAACGGCTTTTTTTTGTTACTTTTTTTTTAAGAGGGAGCTGTGGAGAAAAGTATTGATTAAAACCGCCTTCAATCGTGAACACAATTTTTAATTAATTAACATTTATCTTTTGTAGCGGTTCTCGGAAGAAGGAAAAAAAAAATGTAAGCAGAACCTTTCAACTTTAACTGGAAAAAGCAATCATTTTTATTCATTTCAGCAGGCAATCTAAAACTGCTATTGATGTTTATGTATTGGCGGGCGTAATAGCGGGATGGGGTTAACCTCTGATATGGACTACTCGATCCTTCTTTTGTAATCTAAAAATTAACAAAGGTAACTTATTTTCCTTTTTTATCAAACCATCAGCTCTGTCTCTCCAAATTATATTGAAAAAAGGGTCCATCGTTGATAGAAGTTCATTTATTAAACTCCAAACTAGAATAATCGCATGGATGGCAAATAAGATATTTTGCGGTGTCAATGCATTACATTAAGTCCAATGGCGTCCGAGAGGGATGGGTGTGATTTCTTGCATGATCCCCTCAGAAATTTTGGAAAAAATATTAGTGAAATCAATTTACCCATCTAATCTTCTATTATATTATTATATATATCATTAATAAAGTGCTAATTATGTTTGAATATGAATTTTTTTGTTAATAGAGAAATTTTTACTTAGTAGATATCCTTTTTTTATGCGATCCAATCGGCCCGTCGAAAATTTTTTTCTGGGACCGAAGTTTTTTTTTCTGGTTGAGCATATGTGTGATTTTTGGTATCGGCTAGGTATGAAAGTTGTATGTTGTTTCTTTTTACAACATAAAAACAGTGGAGTAAAAGCAGTAAAGTTATTTTTAAAAAACAGTTATTAAAAATGTTGGACACAGAAATATTAGTTTGTTTCGTATTACCCCGGGGGGTCATTAGTGTAAAACTCCACAACTTTTATTCTTGTAAAATTAAGGTCTTCTTGAGGTACTCATCATCAAATCACGTCTACGTTCTTTTCTTTATATATCCCAATTTTTTTCGGATGGTACCACCTTATTTTTTCTAGGGTATCATTTTCAGATTCCTTCGTTGTATATATATTTAAGTTATTTGAGATTTTTTTCTTTTGTTTCCCAGCTTTTTTTTTTTTTTTTTTTTTTTTTAGTTTTTAGTTTTGGAACATGAACTTTTGAATTAAACTGTGTATATGATCAGTTATATAATATGATATAAGAGCTTATACGTCACTACATATTATGTACTATAATATTTTTTTGCGCATAGTATTCATTTGCAAACTGTTCTTATGAACTGTACATTAGTACGTTAGGCGAATCATATTTGAATGGTGGGTTTTTCCCTGCGGGAACACAATTAATAATAAAAAATAAGCCTTCTAAATAATAATAACTAAGTGGAATGATGATATTAAATTATTTTTTACGTAAATAGCTTTTACATATTATTTATTTTTCCTAAATAAGGATTCATCCAATGCAATGATTACAGGTAATTAAATCAAGGACCAAACTATCCTTTATATGCCTTTAATCTTAAAGTTATGAGTTCTAGAGATTTTGTTTTCGTTTTTGATAAAAATACAGCCAAACCTCGCACACTTATTTATTTTTTTCTGTTTAGTATGCAAACTGTTGTCGGCATTTGAATACGTAATACGTATACGTAAAAAAAATAAAATGTTCCTTACTGAGAAATAATTTCCTCTGAACGGAAGCAACAGATGGTCAGTAAATTCCTAGGTTACAGCAGTTTGGAAACACTTCGACCGTCGTATATTTCTTTTAAAACAATGTTGGACTATCTTGTTTTCACTTTTGACAATTTACGCTAGGATAATCATGAATGATTATTTTTCAAGTAGAGACTTTTAATTTTATGCTTAATATACATTTTTCATTTCATTATTTTTATTATTGTGAAAGTTTGTTGGTTGCAGAAATTATTATTTTTATTTAAATGATATTTACTAAAAGTTTTTTTTTATTTATTTAAATTATTTTTATTAATATTTATTTAATAAATAAATATTAACTATAAGCTTATGGATTATTTTTTTCCAATTCTTTTGTTTTTCTTTTTATTTTTCATCCCCTGAACAGAAGCTAAAGATGGTCAGTAAACACCTAGGTTACAGCAGTTTATAGCTTAAAATAAATATAAAAATTGTAAACGTTTCGAGGGCGCTCTCTCTTTTTTTTTTTTATTATAATTTCTCGTTAATTATTATTGACACCAAATTTTTTTTTTTAGTTGGGGGGGGGTTGTTTTTGCATGCATTATTATACATTACTCTTTTTCTCGCCATAATTCTGTTTCGTATTTCATTATTTTTTTTCTTTCTCAATCAGAATCAGAACCACTTAAACCTAGATTTCTTTATAGTTACTTCTATACAATAATAGTAATAATAGTGTTTCATATGGAATGCAACCAGAAATTTTAATCTCTATATATATGGTTCATAGATGATAATGAAAGATGTTCCTTGATAATTTATTAAGGTATTACATTTCAAAAGTCTCACGTCTTGAGTCGCAAGCTACTTAAATAAGTTAATTAGTAATGGTTGACCTGCTTCATTATTTGATCGATTGATAAACTTGTAAAAGATTTGGTATCGTAATAGGATTTCGTTATAATATTTATTATACAAATTTACTTTTCTTAAATAAGACATTTTCCCTATTATTCTGAATGAAAATTATGCCTTACGTTCAAGTGTTCATTTCAAAAAAGTTTAGATTTTTTAACCGACTTCGAGGAGGTTACTCAATTCGATACGTATGTGCCTTTTTTTTTTCTTTTTTTTTTCTATGTATGTCCACCGATTACTCCGAGATGGGTGGACCAATTCGAACGAAACCTTTTGCATCTTGTAAAGTATTTTCCCAATGTGGTCCCATTAAAACCTTTTTTGGGTTCTTAATTTATTAAAGAAGTTATTGGGAAAAACATGAAAATATTTATTCAATTATCGCTCATAATATTTACTTATTTGAAAAACATATCGCATGTATATCATAAGGTATGCTCCAACAAACTATTAAAACACGTTGATAAATAACAAACTGATCATGTACTATCCCCGGATAGGACAGGATAGGGGTTTTAGGGCGATAAATATCGCGATTATTACGCCCGTGTACTATCCCCGCTTTTTTTTATTCTAAATTTGATTGGTTGATTTCAAGCAATGCTCAATAATGTTTTAATGGTCGATGAATCGGTTGGGAAAACAAACCAATCAAATTCAGAATTAAAAGAGTGGGGGAGAACATGTGAAGTGTGTTAGTTATTGACGTGGTTTAAGTGCTTGTTGGAACAAACCTTATACATAACCTTAAATAAATTTTCAACAATAGATTTTAATAAAGATATATAATATCACTGGAATATCGCTGTCGTTTTCTGAAAAATGAAACACTTCCTTATGGTTCCAGCAAAGTTGTTGTTTTGACCCTGTTCCTGGAAAATTTTGCCAAGAAATAAAACTCAAGAACATTTTTTTGGGTTGCTTAAAAGATTTTTTTTTATAGATTTAAGAAGATTAAAGCACATTAAACACCGATCACAGTAAAAAATCCTAAATGAATGTCTAAACGACGGATGGACAGTATAATCATAAAACCACAAAATTCATAGAATTTAAAGAAAGGCCGAGCATTAATAACCCTTTTTAAAAAAGATTCGTAAAATCGTAGCCATTATTGTTTTAAATTAGATTTTGATTTCCGACTTCCACTCCCTATGCACATTAAAAAGGAATTCAATACTTCCTGGAAAAGCTCTTTTTCAGTTGATTTAGAGGCCTTAACAAAGCTGTTTGCTCCCGGATACACTCGATCACTGTCGGATATTAATATACAATGTAATCATAAAATCTTGTGCGGATTCTTCACTCTGGAGTGACACTTTTGTTATCTTATCCAGATTACTATTATCGGTTTTTAATTATGTTTCTGCAACTACTAAGGTGTTTAGATGCCAACCGGTGCTACTTCGGTTTGAGGAAACGTGGTGGCCGCATAATCTCTCGGCAAACAAAGTTACACCTATACAAGACCATCATTCGTCCTGTCCTGATGTACGGCTCGGAAACCTGGACAACAACCAAGGCTTGCGAACAAGACCTTCTTATGTTCGAACGGAAAATTCTTCGCAGGATATTCGGAGGAGTGAAAACAAATGATGGAAACTGGCGGGGACGCAAGAACCAAGAGATATATGACGCATTCAGAGAGCTGAATATGTTCAGGTCATCAAACTGGGCCGATTGCGGTGGGCAGGGCATGTGGCTCCTATGAGTGAAGAGGATTTGCCCAGGAAGTTGCTGACAGAGCCTTTATATGGGACAAGAAGACGAGGAAGACCCAGGCTAAGGTGGAGTGAATGAGTCACGACTGATGCGGGAAACATCCTTGGTGTGAGCAACTGGATGGCAACTGCTCAAAACCGCGACGAATGGCGGAAGCTGTTGGTGGAGGCTAGGACCCATCACTGGGTTGTTGGGCCGAACTAGTAGTATTAAGTAAGCTTGAATTTGGTTTGAAAATTAAGGAAAATATTATGGATTAGACTATAATATGGACTTATTATAATTCCAGTCATGAAATAAATACACCCCGCTAAAAAAAATTAATATTGTTTTCTTCCATCTTCAATTCCATCTATGGTGGTGAATTGTTTAATTTTTCTTCTTTAAGTTACGATAACGTCTCTAGGTTGGCACTCGATAAGAGAGTCTAGAGACGAAATTCTTAAAGATAGTCACTTGTCAAGAATTGTTTCCATCCATCCAGTCATATTCTCAGATACCGAAATAACAAACGTAAATGTTGTGTATTATATTTCCCAATAAAACTTGTCGAAAAACGGCCAAAATCTCCACTGTTCTACAGCATACCTACGACATCTTGAATGTTAGAGCCGAACAAAACTGAACACCCCCTCTCGGAACGCAGATGTATGTATGAAATAAACAAGTACCGAAGACAATATTCCGCAAAGGAAAAAAAAAAAAGTCATTGTGGAAAAATATTTGTGTATGTCTTCCCGATGGAAAATTGGTCTTTACAAAAAATCAAAGTAGACTGGGTATTGAAAGGTGTGTACTGCATCTACCTCAAACGATTTTCAATTTTCTGTGCATATTCATAAAATGGATAATGTGGCTATTATAATACAAAGTTGATTAAAATTGATATAATTATAATAAAAAGACACGGGATAGACGAACGTGGTATAGCGCTACCTGGGTTTTACTTTTATTGATTTTTATTTCGCGAGGGACCCACGGAATAGATCTCAATGAATATAACAACAAACTAAGGAACCAAACTCACTTGTGTCTAAAGAGGGGTACCAAATAAAAAAAAAATAAAAAAAACGACTTCGAAAACCCGAAATCAGTTCAAAATGGACTTAAAATCTGTATAAAAAAAAGCATATCAATTTTTTTTTAGAAATCAACGCATTGCTCCCTTCTGGCTTATATTAGAAATTATCTTCCGCCACTAAAAAGTATGAAATAAAAAACATTTTATAAAAAAAAAAAATTAAACCGACTTCGAAAACTAGAAACCAGTAAAAATAAATGCACTAAAAAGTATGAAATAATTACCTTCTGATTTTTATGAATACGCAGCAAAATTGAAAATCGAATGAAAAGCGGGAAAATGCATTAAAACGGATAATTTTATTTTGATCAGTACGAATACATACCAACTGTTAATAAAAATTATTAAATTAAAATATTAAATACCATGTTCAATACTTAACAATCTTTTCGGAGGCGGCGCAAAATTCAAAATTGTTAACACTAAAAATTAGGAAAATCTTAAAATTCTCTATAGATTTTCCATTTTGCGCCGCCTCCGAAAAGATTGTTAAGTATTGAACATGGTATTTAATATTTTAATTTAATAATTTTTATAAACAGTTGGTATGTATTCGTACTAATCAAAATAAAATTATCCGTTTTAATGCATTTTCCCGTTTATCATACGATTTTCAATTTTGCTGCGTATTCATAAAAATCAGAAGGTAATTATTTCATACTTTTTAGTGCATTTATTTTTACTGGTTTCTAGTTTTCGAAGTCGGTTTAATTTTTTTTTTATAAAATGTTTTTTTAATTAATGTTTTGCTAAGGGCAACTAAAATCCTTCTCTCAATATTTACACAATGAAGATAAAGACATCCAACAGATTTTTGACAAGGAAAAAGACATTCCAAATTTTTGAAAAACTAAAAACTAACATTTGACTTACATACTGACTAGCGAAAACTTAATTCCTGCTCATCAATCTGTTTTCAAAGATTATATTTAACAACACACCTAATCGCCAGTATAGCTGACTCTTTTGCTGGAGTAGGTACTTTAGCAAACCGCAACTAGTGTTTTTGGATGTCGCCCAAGCGTTTGATGAAGTGTCGCACCAGGAGCTTCTCCTTAAACTCGAACCAAACCACCTTATACATCCTACATCCTACTCAAATCTTCCATCTTTAAAAGATTTTTCTCTATCCGGCAAGTTTCACTTATGTCTTCCATGCGACCAGTCTTAGCATGAGTACAGCATCAATTGTGTTCAAGACATGACCATCAGGTTTTTGTTTTCTTAGGCACTTGATTGTCACTGTAACTGATGTGTACAACAGAAAGATGAAGGCAGAAAGACTAAAACAATATCAAACAACTTCCACTTAAACCTTTTGGAACGTAAAAATCGCATTGCGAATAAGTATCAAAGCTCGCTGATCGTAATAAAGAGTGTTGGAACAATCGCATGAAAAGCGTTGAAGGTGTAGAAGTGAGGAGTAGTAAGATTTTTTCAAGACACGGTAATATTTAATTCATTAAAAAAAAAAAATGACTCTATTTGTTAAATTGCGCCTTTTTGACAACAGCAGAATAAAAAAAAATATATATATAAGAAAATGATTGTACAATCTTGCCTGTCAATCGTGTAATGCAAAGTGTTCGTTTTTGAAAAAATCATGGAGGAATAATTCCTTTTTTCAATACGATATATACAAAATAAAAAATAATTATAATAATAATAGTAGTAGTAAATAATAAAAATAGTAATGAAAGGAATTTTTTTCCATATTTTTTTTTCCTTCTCCCATAAGTCCGATAGAGTCATAGGCATCCCCTTTACTTTAGATTCTATATTAATATTAAATCGCAATTAACAATTTTCAAAACAATATGCTGAGACTCTCTACAATGCAGTGAAAAAAAACCCCAAAAGTATACTCTTTTGAAGGATTCTAACCTTTGAAAATTATCATCCGTAATTTGTGAGTCATTTTAAACGTTTTCCATATTTCGCTGCAAGAGTATTACAATATACTTAAATGAAACCATTATGCAGGAAATCACAGAACATACGTAAACATTTTTTATTTATTTATTTATTTACATTTTTGGTGCCGGGTACAACAAGGGCTAGAATTATTACGTAAAAAATATAAAAATAAGTATTATAAAAAATATAGCTAAAATGTATAGTATCAACCAGATTGAAAAAAAAGTTGCTAAGCACGATTTAATTAAAAATTAATGATGAAGAAAGCATGATTCTATTCTTATAAATTGCTAACCTTCCATGCAGAGGCAAATCTATTTTTAAATAGGAAAACCAAATATTTAATATTATACAACCTTATTAACTAACTTATTTAATTTGTTTTATTATTGAAAGCAACAAACTCTCATTTTAAATTAATATTAAATGTAAAATACTAAAATCAATGCATATTTATTAAAAAAGTATTGAAATACGAGAGAGGTATAAAAGTAATTTACGTCAACCACGGCGCACTGGTCTACCATACCCGCAAAGCCTAACTGTGTTGCTACAACAATTTATCCTAGCGCCTTTAAGAATTAACGACTAATTGTAACATTAAGTAGTGTTAACTACTACTATTAATAACTTATTACTAATAACTACTACTATTGTTAACAAAAATGATTTAACTATATCTGATCATCATATTAACAAACTTTTTTTTAATCCCAAATATTCAAATAAAAATATTTTCAATTCATTTTCCACTTTAATTGAATCCGTTACAAGAATTATCCCGTTAGCTACTATAACTAGTTTATAGTGTTTTAGTTGAATGCAAAATACTTCTATATCAAATGCGCCTTTACCTATATTTTTATACATTTAAGAGTGCTGAAATATTCTAGATTCAATTTTCGTATTATACGAAAATCAAGGTTGAAAAACTAGAAAAACGTAATGAAATAGCTCAGTGCCAAAGCATGTCATGTGTACTGTTTAACAACTTAATCTAATCGCAAGAAACCTTTAGATAAGCCGCATAAATGTGTTCATTTTAATGATGCATACCCAAAACAACTATAGAAGATGCTCTGTGTATCAAGAGTTGAATAAACTGAGACAGCCTCCGTCGGTGAGAATTTTGTATTATAATTTTATGATGAAAAGGAAAACAGGCAATAAAAAGAATACGAATAATCTTAAAAAATTCAACCAAACTATTTTAAAAATCAGCCACTATTACAATCAAATTATATACTAACTCAGAACGTTGCTACGCAACCTTCTTACCCACGTGCCATGACTCACCCGTTCATAACCTTCAAATCCATAATGTATCGGACATCAGCACGCAACTGAAAAACTTCATAAATGGAATTCAAAAGACCTTGTTTTCTCCTGTTATCGTTACTCGAAGCACTTATGCGACACGTTCTTCCCACAGTTTTCCAAATGAAAGGACTAAAATTGATTCTTGAGTGATATCTTGAAGGATGAACTTAAATTTTACCTTTCTGAAAATGATATAGACGTTGCTTTATTGACTGAGACTCATTTAACTAGAAATATAGAACTTAACGTACGGTCTTAAAAGACAGACCACCATTTAATATACTCACTTTATAAAATATAATTTTAATAGTAAAAAAAACAAAAAAACAATTCTTAATATAAATGTTATGATATGATAATAATAAAAGTGATACATCTAAATACATGTATAAAACATAAATATTAGAAAAACAACATGTGGAAATTAAACCTAGATCGTAAAATCCAACAACTTAACATTGTTTTTTTCCGGTGGTTAATCATTACTCCAAAATCGTTCACTAACTGTGTAATTAGTTTATAAATAAATAATAAAAATCTCATTGATTGATGTTTAAATTTTATCAGAGGTGGCTTTAGAAAACAAAAATGTCAACCGCTGATATTTAAATTAACTATTTCTCAAAGTTTCTAGGTTTATGATTTGATTATTTTAAGAAGGCGTTAAATAATTATATTCTGACGGCTAGATATGAGTTAACAGCTTCTTCCATCAAAGGGCTCATTTAAAAAAAGGCAAAATAGAAATGGGAATTTTTTCTAGTATACTCTAGGGCCAAAGTTATTGGTATGCTTCCATAAGCTTAAAAATGTACGCGTCATAGTTTGTTCTGTTGATTTTTTGGATTTCTCTTTTTAGCTGATTGTTAAGTCGGTTGTATATGCGTTTGTCTGTAGGTCGTCTGTCACTCTACCATACCTTACGCGCTCTTCTCTTTGCTCCAATTAAATCCCTTATGTACGACGATATTTCCGTAAGTGTTCACTTCTGGCTGGCTTAGGTTTAGGTAACGATGAAAACCATGCAGCCTCTTGAATGTTTTTCGTGAAATATTCCACTGCCTCTTCTATTTCGGTTTCGTCTTTTATAGAGAGTGGGATGGACATCGATTCATCTAAATGCTTCCTGTAAGCATCCCAGTCTATAGATCCATTGATAAGTTTTGGGTTTTTTACAACGTTGATTGCCTCATCCAGGATAACAAGATGTACAGCGGAGTGATCAGAGCAAAGATCAGAACTCGTATGTATGGTGTGAGGTACAGTCCGCAGTCCTTTTGTAATAAAAAAATCTAGAAGGTCCGGAGATTTACGTAATGATGTTGGCCAGTATGTCGGTGTGACAGGATTTATTGTGTCTAATGAAAGCTGGTGGATAGCAGCCCTCAGGTTCCTACCTCTCGGGGTGCTCAATCGTGATCCCCAAAATTGGTGCTTGGCATTGAAATCACCACCTACTATAAAGCACCGCCCCAGGCTTTGGAAGAAATTGCAAAACATCGAAGATGTCATCACATATCTTGGTGGACAATACACCGAGGCTAATGTCATTGTGTTATGTTTCATGTACAAAGTAATGCCTGTAGATTGAATGTCAGGTGAACTAGGTAGGTGTATATAGTTGTGTGATAAAGATGATCTGATAAGTATAGCAGCACCTCCATGTGCAGTGTTGTCGGGGTGGTCTGTTCTGTGTATCACATACCAGAAATACCAAATTTAGTACGTGGTGTAAGGTGTAATTTGATTTATTACGTGGTGTAAGGTGAGTTTCTGTAATAAGGGCTACGTCTATACGTTTTCTGTGAAGATATATCTCCTTTCAGACATTTGATCTGTTAAAAATAGAAAAGCAAATTATGTTAAAAATTATATGAATGAATTATATGAATCAGAGAAATAAATATATAACTACAGTACAAGTAAAAATAAATAAATTATAAACCATGTGTTCAAGTTTCGTTTCTTTACGAAAAAAAATCTATTTGCAAAATATGAGTGAAAACATTTTTACATGATTTGTTTTTTTGATAAGTTTCTTCACTTCAGAATTTTATTTGCACCTGTCGCAAATAAGCGAAAATCAGAAATTAGATATAAACTGCTAAATTTTGGCATTTTACGGCATGAAGGAAAATAGTGCCCAACAGCGCATCATCTTGGTCTTGTTTCAGGAGCGGAGGTCTCTCATTCAACTCCTTTTCAGTCGCCTCATGAAAGGCAGTCATGGCCATGTTATTAATAAGTCTGATGTTATGCCCGTGCAATTTGATATGAAAGCCAGAAGAGAGGGTACATATTTGTTCGTCGATAGTTGATAGTTGTAAGTCCGTATGTAGTGTTTTGTTACTAACGTACAAAGGAGTGTTCGTTATTAGTCGTAAAATTTTGGATTGAAAGGTTTGTAGTTTTTGTAAGTGTGTCTTTTTTGTTGAACCATAAATTTGTGTGCCTTATGTCAATATGGGTTTCAGTAAATATGTGTACTGAGTTTATGTTTGATTTTTAATATTGATGATTTTGAAAATAGCGAGTATAGCAGTTTCAGTCGCTTGTTTAATGTCTGTATTTTCATTTTGACTTGAGGGCTTCTTAATAAGTAAGAAAATAATTATTTTTGATCAAAACTCTATTTAAATTTGAAGTTCAAAACCACGGATTTTACGAATGTTTACAGTATTTTTCGTTTACAATTTTTTTCAGTATTAAAAGATTGACCCGAAGGTGTATGGGAGAGGGAAGTAGATACGAGGGTGAGCCTAATTCCATTTGGTATATCACCTCGACCGGGTTACTATTAGATCGTAAACTAATGGAGTATATGTTCTCTGCCCCGTAGGGCTTATCTTGTTAACGATCCAGTCGTTTTCTCAGTAAGGCAAAAAGTTAGAAGCTTCCTTATTTTTCGGATATTACGATATCTTTCCAGCCTCCAGTTTTTTCTTCCCACATCATCATAAGCTCTCGATTGTGTAAAAGAAAACCTTACCTCTTTTACATTGTGGACCATCTTCAGGAGTCACTAAAATTGAACATATTCTGAAACATGGCATGGTACATAGATTTTTATTACTATTATATATATTTTTTTTAGGCTAAGAGGAAATTTGAAAGAACTTACTCGTTTTTCTACTTATGATGTTCGTTCATAGTTCGTTTTCTGTAATGTTCAAGGATGGATTAGTGAACTCAGGAAAATTAACTTTCTCCTCCATCTCCTTGTCTGCTTTATTGTTCCTTTTTGTCGTATTCGTCTTCGTCGCCACATGTAACGATTGTTACAAATATTTATAAATTAAAGGAAAGATTGAGTTAGCCCCAAATTCTTTTTAATGTAGCCACTCCTACGGAAGACCTGTAAGCTAAAGGCTTATCATAATTCTTTGTTGAATTTGTTAGAGGAATGCTCGGTGTCGGTTAAAGTAGGAAGGCAATGCACTAATCTAAAAGTAGTGATTGAAAACAAAGCTACTCCTTTGTTTGGCGGGATAGGATTAAAGCATTTAAATTATATCCTATGTGTAAACATATTAGCTCCAAAATATTTTTTATGATCTATTATACAATGTGGTGACAACATGTATTTTTATTCTTTTTATTAAATTACATTTAAAAGATAATCATTCTTTTTCTTCTTTTTTTCAGGTAAGCTACTTTTCGTCCATCAGTCTTTGATTTTAGGTAAGAGCTATTTGTATTACTTATATTATAAAGTATGGTTTTAATATTGTAGTTTCAGTTTAGAGGACCCGAAGTAAAGAGAGTAGTGTTTTTATAAACTGCTAATACGCCAAAATGAAACTGACATAAAAACATAATACATTTAATACAACCTAAAACCACGTGAACATTTCCCTTACTAATATTAGTAGCATTAAAAAGGAACTTTTTATAAGAAATATAACATTTTTGTGAAAGATATTTAGACTCGTTAAAAAAAATTCCTATATATATAGAGCTATATTGAAGAAATTTACTTCTGTGTATTATCCTTCACCTTGTTTAAAATATCTTTATTTTCTACAGCGTTTGATTATCTGCTGTTTATTAATATGGAATATAGACTGGACCTTATATGAATTTGTGGAAAATTAAAATTATGTAATAACTTCATCTAAAGCTTTTTTGCGTAAAACACTCAGAACAGTATTTTCCCTCTCGTTTGAAAAATTAAACCAATGTCAAATTGACTCGCTTCGGGCAATGTTGCCAATTAATGACAATATCTAAGTTGGGGAACGTAAGTATACTTATATAATGAAAAACATCTTTTTTGTTTTATAAAAATATTGTTTTATAAAAACAAATGTTTTATCCTCTAATGTTGGAGAATAATGAGAAATACAATTATCTTTTGGTGTTAAACTTTATTATTTATCAAGACAGTAAAAATAGTGTCAGGTGCATAGGATTTAATAGAATTTCTTTCATTGGTAAGAGTGGCCTTTAGTTAGTGAAGAAATTGAGCGTGAGGCCACAGTTAGTGAAATAATTGATCGATTTGATAAGTTATTTACTGCAAAGATCTCTCCAATCGCTTTCATAAGCAGGAAAGTAGATCTTACTTCGACAAATTAACCATTTTATCAAAGAACTTGAAATTAAGAGAAACGTAAGTTTTAATCTCTTCTTTGCCGGGAATGTAATGTACGGCAGTGTAAAAGGATTTTTAGCTAAAGACATACCGTTGGATCAGGCATGAACACACACAGCCATCACATGCTTTGTTTAACTGTAAGTCATATGGAAAAATAGGTAACTAGTGTAAAACAAAAAGGGATCATTTCAGTTAGATTTGCTTTCAGAAACGGCTTCTGTTAAGCATTCGGCTACATCAATGGATAACTCACCATCAGCTAAAATTAATTTTATAAAATATACTTTATGTGAATCTGACTAAAATTAAAATCATAAGGCACCAAGACTGAACAGGTAAGTAGATTATGGGGCTCCGTGGAATGTCGTTATGTAAGATTTGGTCCCGAAAAATTAAAGATAGATCCATCTTCAACCATACTGATTTGTGGGACTTGTGGCTCGATAAAATTGCATGTTCTATGGAAGAATAGAATATTCGTAACGCCACGCGATCCACTGATAGGAGCAGAAAATGACTTGAGGTTGGGTCTTATCTCCTTTGATGATGTGTTTCTGGCAACAAACTCACATAATCCAGAATTATTTCTCTCGACGTTTCCGGAGGTTGGCAAAGGTTGTCTATCGCGATTGAGCGACTCTGAATTATACCAACTCCACCTCAATCGTTCTAGTATTATCCTATCCACTTTCAAGTATCAATCTAAATTGTATCTATCTATCATGTATTAATTTAAATTGTCTAAAAACTACCTTAAGAGTTCGACAATAATGACCTTAATGGTCGATGTCCTTAAAAAAAAAAAAAAAAAAAAAAAAAAAAAAAAAAAAAAAAAAAAAAAAAAAAAAAAAAGATTGGTATTTTAAGAATTGGTCAGTTTAATGACTAAAGTTAAGCTAAATGAAAAAACCTTATTTATATAAAATTGTGGTTATTTGATTTCGGTATTAATTACTATTAGCACATAGCAACACATAATTATCATATTATTTCAGTTTCTTATGTATTAAATCAAAGTTAATTGATTGAAAATAATTGATCAGTAAGAAGTAGGAAATGCTATAAAATTTGATGTGATTATTTTTTATACCATCTTGCAACTAATTAAGCATTATTATTAGTTTTTGTATTTCAATGTCATTATTTTAGATAGTTGATTGCTAATTTTTGTATTAGAGATAGTGCAATAGTAAATTTATTCAATTCAATTATTCATAAAAATTAAAAAGTTTTAATCGTTTCGTATATTCATATTAATGTTATAGAAGCTTTGATTTTCAAAGAAGTCCTTCTAATTTGCATTGTTTTATTTAAAAAGCTTTTAGTAAGTAATTTGATTCATTTACTGAACAATAAAGTTTTTATAAGTTCAATTTATTTTATGTGAGCGGTTAGGAATTTAGTATTAAAAGGGGATGAAAGAATTAAAAGAATTAAGAAATGACAGAGAGTTATAAATTAATGATGCCTCTTGACGTTCCTGAAAAGAACGGCAACCTGTTGCAATCTCGGTGCATTTTTATCTAAACATCTCCCGATAAAAAGTTTTTATTGTTTGCTTGGTAACTGATATCATCTTGCTTTTTTATTTATAATCATTATGTAATTCCTTTATTACCTTAATATTATGTTTTCTGTAGTGTAGCTGCGAAAAACATGAAGAGTCCAAATGGAGAATAATGAGACTCCACTTGCTTGCGTTATCGGTGGCAGAAGGGCTAAGTGTGGAGAATGTATGACTTGGCCAGGTTATGCGCTTGGTGGCTTAAGTGGCAAGAGCGCCGAACCAGTGGTACGGGATTACGGGTTCTAATCCCGGTCAAGGGCAATCTTTTCTCTTCTTATAAAAAAATATTGTAAAATACATTTCAAGTTGTCAAATATGAAAAATAATTGAATTATTCATGAATATAGATGCTATAGATGAAGGAGGATGCAGTAAAGCTTTCATCCTTAGGGTCATAGTAGAAAGTATTAAAGTGCTAGAATTGATCGTCTCAGCTTGTAATTGGCAGCTGGGCTGAGGGAAATAGAATGTAAGATAGGGTCGGGAGAAAAAGGTTCACAGGGAATTGACTTCCAGCTAACCCTTCTTTAGTCTGATAAAATTTGCCTAGATCGAAAATCTAAAAGATAAAGAATTTTTTTTATGATTCCGGAGGTTCATTTATAATTTTGGAAAAAATGTAGTGTTCGGCATCAAAAACTATTTTTCTTTGTGTTTTACTTACCTAATGTAAGCTTACTTAAATTACTAGATTGGGCCGTAAAATAAGCATTTTAAATAAAAAAAAAAAAAAAAAAACATTAATGATAGTGTTGTATTTTTTTCAAACATTTAAACTAAATAAAATAAGTGTTGATAGCTATTATTTACAGAGGTAAATCTACGGTTGTTTATTTTATTAAAAGATAACCTTCGTCTTGCATCTCTTAGCATAGTGTAACACTTCTGTGGGTTAACAATTTTTATTTAACGAAAATAACAATGGTCAATACCACTCAAATTATGAGAAAACAAATATTGAAACAAACATTTAAGAAGGTTATAAAAATTATCACTTCGTAACACAGAGATAATCATATGGCTTGAGCTTCACAGCGAAGACAGCTCTCCAGTCTCATAGTCGTAAAGAGAAGAGTCTAGAACTTCGTAGAACGGCGTAGATGGTACTCCAACATCATAGTCACAAACACTTGCTATGACGGTTTGTTCCAACTGTTAGTTGGTTCCAACAAAAGGTCTAGGACTTTTAAACCATATTTTTTTTTTTTTTTTTTTTTTTTTAACGTTACAGTACATAACATGTAGGTTTTATGTAACAGTTTTTTTTTCGTAGACTGGGATATGCTAGTATGTTTGTTATCGCATTTTAGTTATATCGATATAAATTAATAATCCGAGTTCCTAATATTTGACTTAATGCTGCGGTGCATACAATCCGGTAATGCGCCACGCCAAAATGACGTCACCAAAGTGGAAACGGTTGCATAGTTGCAGTAGACTATTATACTGGAGACATTACTATGCCGTCGGCAGGATTGCATATTCCTGCACAATTCAATGCATCCTGCTCATGAATATGATTCCTAAGATATCCATTTTAGTCATTGATTTACTCACATACATACCTACAGGAGTACCATTGATAACAATCGCAATTATAGAAATTTTATGTATAATTGTACTTTTTTAAAATAGATTAATTTCAACGTTTTTATGACAACCTAAAAACCTCTTCTTTACATTATTTAATTTTATTGATAAATGAGTTGGATTTCGAATCATTAAATATTAAATGTTGTTTTGTTCATTATCTCATAATGAAAGTTAACCACGATAACATTTACACCAATAGTTCGCTGCAGGAAAGTGTTGTACTATTGACAAGGTTTAGACTTTACGATCGTGTGGCATTTACTTCTTCCTGGACTTGATTAACTTCCTTGAATCAGAAAAAGAGGTTTCTCTCTCATTTCCTGTTCATAGGTCTTCTTTTTTATGCTCATATCTTTCATAGCACAGTTTCAGTGTATTCTTAATGCCAAAAAATAATAAATATTTTGTTTGTTGCTTGCATTGTTTGTATAGTAGAGTTAGTTATTTTAATAAGTACTCAAATAAATAGTATGTTTTTTATTGTGTTAATTTTTCTATACTCCAAACCTGCCTATATAACGGTTTTGGTATGTCTAATTTTCAATGTTTTGGAAAATAGATTTTTGTAACCTTATGAGATGCTCAATTTTTTAAATATAATCAAGGTTATCATAAATGTAAAAGTAAGTTATATTACAGGTTTGGTGTGGACATTGTAGAAATAAACTTGTACTTATAATGATGATAATCATTATATGCATTATTATATATGCACGACATAACAATGACGGGTGACGACAAGTGTCCATTCTAGATCTCATACTCGTATTGAGAGTGGCTTCTCCAGTTTCTAAGTAACTTGAATTCTTGTAAGCTCTAATGAAAATTTTTGGTCAATAATGGTCCATTGGGCATATTTTTTTTAATAATACGAAATTCCTATTCGAACCAGGAAACTGAGCAAGAGTGATTTGTGCTGATACACCAAGGAAGTGTTGAGGGTTGGGAGGAAGTCGTCGGAGGACTGTAAAAGGATATTATTAATATCCTTATTAATTCCTAATTAATAATTAGTAAAATTATATAGTTGTGAATTGATATGCTTTATATTAGTGCTGTTAGGAGTGGTCCTTAAGCTAGAATCTGTCCATAGTACCTCAAGTCCTGATAACAGTCTTTATCAGGTTAGTTCTGGAAAGGTTTTAACATCAAATGTTCCAGGTTATCCATAAAAGATAGCCTTGTCCTTTGATTTGTGAGAATGGTCAACATAAGATTATCAATTGCCTATTTAAAAAGTATTAAATGTTTGTAAATGGACTAAATTATTATTGAGAAAAAAGTTAATTCCATTCTATAACTGTTGACAATATTATCACGAAAGAAATTGTCACTGCGTTAACGTGGACATGAGAAGTGGATTAGTGATAAATAAAATAAATAAGTAAATCTGCATTTTCGTTCAGAAGAATCAGTAAAAACTCGCCTTCGTCAGATTAATCTTGCTGATCATGAAAATAAAATTTATCTCTGCATCGTTCATAAAGTTTAACTTAACTTTACTAACTTTTTTATACACAATGCTTAACAGTTTAACTTTAGGGTAAACAAAGTGACTACAACCCCTTCGAATTCGAATTCGTAAAAGGCTTCTAGTGTTCTCAAGCTATGGAAACCTCAGAGCGCTGTTTTGCGGCTAACAAAGCGGGGTTTCTTGTTTGTTGTTTTGAAGCTGTCCTGGTTTCAGCCCTTACCATTCAAACTGACTTAAAGTCCTAACTGCTTCAAATATAATAATGCAATCACGATGGCTTAGCTAAAATGTTGCAATTGACTTCATTATTAGTAAGGATAGATATCTTGTAATTCTGTTAGAGAAACGGAAGAAGTTAGTTTCATTCCGTTATTTACTCTCACATATACTTATAATAGTGTCCGACCGAAACTAAAATTTTAGCCGAAACCGAAACCGAAACCGAATTTCGGCCATAGACCTAGTTTCGGGCCGAAACCGAAACCGAAACCGAAACTTATATACGTGGCTACATATAATATATATAAGTGTGTAATATGTCTAGTTTAGCAATAATATCAATGAAAGCTTATAAAATAACAGTAATTTAACTCAATTATTCATTAAATAAGTGAGCTGGTATACAAGAGTGGTAAAACAGGTGTATTAGTTAAGTTATAGGATCGAATCTCGGCCCCCTCCTTCCTAGAGCGGCTGGTCCCCATGGGATGTTAGACCATACCACCTTAACTATTACAGCCCTAAAAGTTGAAATAATCTTAAAATAACAGGCTGATATTAATAAAAATTCACGTTATCATTTATAAATAATAAATACTACAGTAAGTCTTTCCATAATAAAGCTGATAAAATACAAAATGACGGCCTATTGAATACGTAAAGCTGTATGTCAGAAGCTATTTAATCTACTGAGTCAGTTTTGGTCTCAAATGTTAGTGGATTTAATCTAGTTTGAAAATTTATGGATAGTTTTTGGTCTAAAACGTGCTTCTTCATGGTGAAAATTGAGACAAGTTTTTGGGATGTCATTGGTGAACCGCTGTAGGAAAGGGGGCTGTCAAGGTTGAAAAATTGGTTTTGAAACTGATTCCCATTCCATAAAGAACCAAGAGAAAAACCTACTACCACCATTTGATGCAACTTTTATTGACAAGGTTACTGACTAAAATATTTTTTTCAATTTTGAATTGAATCTGTGGACATGTCGACTAATTTAAGTTTAAGTATTTAGAATATATATTCTTATTTATGTTAACTTTTTTTTTTTTAGAAAACAAATTTCATTATTAATGAGGAGATAATTGAAAGCAAAAAAAGGTTCTTAACGCTCAACGTAAAGAATAAATACTATTCTTTACACTAAAGAATTCTGTATCAAAAGCATGCTTTCATTACATGTTAAGACTTCGAGGACATTTCTGTTTATCACTCTCAAATTTTTGTCTCCACACCCAACATAAAGTTTTTGATCAAGTAAAGATACCAAAAGAATGAGAAAAATCTATGTTCTACCGAAATACAATACAAGTGTAATTAACTAAAATAACAGATACTTCCCACCATTAAATTCAAGGGTGTAAATGCCATGAAAGAGATCGAGCTTACAAGCTGAAATCGTGAAGTCCTACTTCCTTCTTGGAGATATCAGACACAGGAGCTTGTTTCGGCCTGGCCGAAGATTCGGCCAATTTTTGGCCGAAACCGAAACTGCGGCCGAAACCAGGTTTTTCGGCCGAAACTAGCCGAAACCGAAACCGAAACTTCGGTCGGTCACTAACTTATAACAACTACTGAAAGGAACCAATAGTAAAATTTATTGATTCGCTAATTTACTACTCGTTTATAGAGTGGCTTCTCCTGTTTGTAAGTAACTTGAAATCTTGTAAGCTCTAACGACAATGTTTGGACAATTTGTATATTTTTCTACAAAACAAAAAAAATCCTATTCGAATCCCGATGGAAATTTAAATGATATAATTAAATAAAAGTGATTTTTATTTCTTTTTTTGTCCGATGGCTCAATATAAATTAAGAAATTCTAGCAGTGCAGTTTAACAATATGAATGTAGAACATCTCCTGGAACTGCCCGCATTAACTAACGTCCCCCTTCTCTTCCTATGCAATAATTCTAAAATAAAAAAATAACTTTAAAAACTTTAATGAATGTATTTTATAATATAAAATATGATTTCCGTCGGCTACATGGAATTCAAACAATTACCATTATCTTTGCTTTTATTATTATTAATTATTGTCAACATATGGACAAACATTCTTCGGATAGAATTTTAAATTTTAATAAAAGTTATTTTGAATTATTTTTGTCTGATGGATCAATGTACTTGCATATGGTTTCATAAAATGTTTTTTTGTTTTTTTTTTTATTAGAAAAATAATTAGGAAATTTACGCATTGAAAAACCACAAATGAGTTATAATTGGAAAATTTATTTGAATTAAAATAGTTTTAATTATTAGAATCAAGGATTGGACCGACAGAATGGAATGAACGTGTAAGGACGTATCTGCCTCCGTTCCAAACCGACGGTTTTTCCCCCACCATTTTCCCTCGTGCAAACCGATGACTCGGAACGGTGAAAAAACCGAACGTGTAAGGGCACCTTTAAACTGGAATGGAAATGTTGATCGAAGCGATCGTCAAGAAGCCTTTACATCTCTTATCGTAAGGGAGCGCGCTTAGTCTTAGCTGCTGATGGATAGGTAGAAGAAAACAAAACGCTAAATCGCTACTTGTAACGAATTAGCCAGAAAGAAGTCAGAAGAAGAAAGAAAGGAGACATTTATAGATGGAGAAGGCTGGTTCAGGCGGCTAAAGATGTAGAAAGTCTGCAAAACCGACAGGAAAAAAAATAATAATTGGTTTTGTACCACTAAAATATTTCTCAAGTTATTATTTCTTTTCATCGTGCATTAATTATCATTTAATATTTTTTTTAAAAACGATCTCGTTCATTTTTATACCAATAGAAGCTACACACTGCCAATCTTTGGTGATGCTTATTGTTGTATAAAATTTTAGGAAAATAAATAAATTTATTTTGGTAAAATTTATCCGAAAAACATTAAACATAATGGCCTACTTCAAATTGCTATGTAATAGTGAAGAATTAAAAAATGTTCACAAGCATTTTAAAATGTAAAGATAGTTACACTCCTCTAATCAACAGGAAGGAAGGTTGTTTATTCCTTTTTCCATTTTTTCCATTGGGAATATTGACGTAAAAAGTAGACATGGCCCATAACTTGGCTAATCGATCGGATACTTTTCGAATTTTAATCTAACAAATATACGGCCATCGCATTTTTATATATGAGATAATCGGGAGAAAAAACATGTGACCAAAAACAAAAGGGCCATAACTCTGTCATTAATAGTCCGATTTCTTTGAAATATTTTCCCTTCTGTTTATCTAAAAAACAAAAATAAATCATTTTACTTTAGCATTCACTAGGGTTTTAGGTATCAACATCATACTACTTCTCACTGAAAATTCAGCATTCCCACTTGACCCTCATTCTCCGCTGCCCTTATCCCTAGTGCATAGGGTCGTGAAGAACAAAGGGACCCTACTCGAATAATCACGAGCAATCATTTGCCCCAAGGGCTTACCTACCTTCCGAATGATTATACACCCCTCTTTTTCTCTGGAATCGCTCATTTTCATAGACCACTGTTGTGTAATAGCATTCATGAACTCTATCGATAATAATGGAGATAGCTGACAATATAAAGAAAAGTAAAGATAATGAGAAATTTTAATATCTTTCGCATTATTAAAATTTGGATAATGAATAAAACTTAAAGTAGAAAAAAATGAGTAGGTATGACTTTTTCTACCTTTATATAAAACAATTGTTATCATAAAAAAAAATAAAATATATACATAAACTTCGATTGAAAAGAGGAGACATAGCATGAAAATGGTGTTTCATAATTCACAAATAACTTTTATGTTATTTGTTCGCTTAAAAAAAAAAAAAAAAAAAAAAGAAGATTTGAAGTCGAAATTAATGGATAGTAACAGATAAATAAATAGATCATGTGTCTTTTATTGCAAATATGTTTTATAAAGTACCAGTTTCCTTTATTTGGTTAAGGGTAGTAAACTAGATAGTTTTATTTGTTTAAATAAATTCCAAACAAATAAAAATTAGAAATAATTAAAAAAGGATATCAGCTTTTATTATCATGTATTGCTATATGTGTACTCTCTTAAAAGTTATATAAAATATTGCTACATTATTTATTATAATTATGGTACATAAAACTATATATTTGGTTAAGTTATAACTTTAACACATAAATATACAAACTAAGGGCATATGTAACCTAGAATCCGCCAGAATTTTCAAATAAAATGGCAGATCATATTTTCTATTTACACTGATATGACGCCTGACTCATACATTCATGCGAGTAGTACTGGGAAAATCCCAGTAATTTCATTCTTTTTATTTTAAGAATGAAATTTTAACAGGGAGAGGATATTTTCCATTTCTATTTTGTACGAACATTATTCTTAAAAAATACTTTTAATAACAAACAGAGGGTTTAATTTATTTTAATTTTAGTGTCCATTGTTTAGAATTGTACGCTACATTCTAAGATTAAAATGTACTTTATCTTTGTCGTCTATCAATATTTATTGTCTGGAATTTTATTTATGATAATTTCTCCTGTTTAACATCTTTGAAGTAAGGCGTAAACAGAGAATCGCTCCATAAAAATAAAAGCCCTCCTTTATGTCAAAAGGAAGGGATCAATTCCAGTAGACAAAATCCTGATTGGTAATGAATTTAGAATAAGTAGTCGAATAAAGATAGAAGGAAGACGATAAAGGACTTGCGGATAATAAAAACGATACTAAAACCGGATTTCTTCAGATTCTGATGAATTCACACAAAATAAAAAATAAATAAATGTTGACCATAAAGAAAATTACTTCTTTGTGAGTTGAAATTGATTTTATGTAAATACAACGACAAATAAATTGGTTGCACCAGTAGGAAATCTGTTCTTTATGCCATCTATCCAGCTGATTCTAAACATCAGTACTCCTAACTAGATTTCATTTTATTGAGCCCATAAAAAAAAAAAAACACTTTTGACACTTTTAAAAACTTGTAACTTTTATTTTCGTAGATGTTGATCAAAAAAGCTCATGTGATATATATTTTACGGTCATCTAATACTAATGCAGTCGATACCATTAGGCCGTTTTGTAGGACTGGGAAAACACTGCTACTCTGATAACAAAATTCACTCAGCTTTTACTCACTACACTTTGATCGTAGATAGAAACCAAAGAGTTTCTAGTTTGTGACATGAAACAAAACAAAAAACAAATGGTTTAGAATAGTTCTAGACTTTTTTTGGAACAAATTGTCATAGTACATATTTGTGACTATGATGTTCGAGTACCATCTACGCTCGCCTAGAACCTTCGTGGCTGTTATCCTTCCTACTAAATAAAAGGATAACATGGATTGGAGAGTTAGTCTTGTTCATAAACTCAAGCCATATGGTTATTTCTGTGTTACAAAGTGATAATTTTTGTAACCTGTTTAAATTTTTGTGTTTTCATATTTGTATGGCATTGAAAATAGTTGTTTTGTTAAAAAAAAAGTGTTACAATATAACTAAATGGTTAGTATGAGTTTCAGCACTGATTGAAATCTTTGTTAATAAAATGACTGAGCAGTCCATTTGGAATGACCTTCTATCTATCGTAATACATATCCAAAATAAAGGACTGATGATGACCTCTGATCGGCGCCAATTCCAAAATTAAATGTGATGATGATTTTTTTTTTCAGCGGTCTGTGATTTTAGTACTAAAAAAAAAAAGTATACATTTATCAGTCAATTCCAGTAGTTTCGGAGAAAAAATTACATTTTCCAAGACTCGTAATATTTGCTAAATACCACGGGTTTAATAGCATTAATGAATTCAAATTAAAGAACAAAATATTATACATTTTAAGGCATATTTATAACCCCAAACTTGCCAGAAAAGTTATGGCTACGAGTGTGCGAGTTATTTAGGGAGCATTTGATTACTTTGGGAGAGATGTTCGATCAATAAAATTCAGGATGATATGTTTAGTTGGTTTGGCCATTTAGCGTGCCGTGCAAATTGAAGAGGAGAGATTGGAGGGTTGAACCGCTGACATGTGGTATTGGAGCAGGTGAATCAGATGCCGCCATACCTGGGATTCCCGCCGTCCCAAACCGCGCTATGTACTACCGCTTAGTCTGGCCAACTGTCCTCTCTCGCATTACTGGCTTGTCACCATCCCTAATAGGTCCCTTAACCCTGCTGCATTTGTCAAATTAGTTGGCATTCTCATTCAATCAAATTTAGCTCTTACTTCGAACTAACCGAATTTTAACAAAATGTGGATTGAGAATATAACGAAAAAAACAATTAGAAAAAAAAACTGTCACCTTATCAGGCGCACCTTAATAGACCTTTAACATGCCACCTTAAAAAAGCAACATGGGTGCCAGGACAACCCAACATTTTTATTTTAAAAAATACACAGGAAAAACTTCATATTCAGAACAAACGCAGTATTTAATGAAGTACCTATTAATCAAACTTTTGATACTAATAAAATATTTATAAATAAATCTACAAAAAATTATGGATTAACTACTCGCATGAGAGCTGTAATTATACTAGCACCGGGTGGGGGGATTACCGTGTGGGCAAACGCTTTAGGAAATACGCGTTGCCCATAGCAATATATGATTGGGAACCCGAAGTTAGCAAAACCCAGAGCCAGGGGACATTTAATAATGCTCGGCATCAATCGCTCACCCATTCTCCTCGGGAAATCCCCGTATAGACTAAAAGGCGAGGAAGGTGAGGAAAAAAAAAATTATATTTGCACCGGCAGCAGCTGGTACTTACATATTTGGTAATCAAAAGACCAAAGTCTCTTTTCATTTTCTAGGAAAAAAATATGACAGTTTTACGAGATGTAGATCCGGAAATTAGGAAGCCTGAAATAATTCTGGATCACAAAATTACCGAAGGTCCAAGGGACGCCTTACACAAATATGTGCTTGTAGCCAGGACTACAAGAAACCTTCATCGATTTTTTTTCGTTTTCAATATAGCTGGATTTAATTCCTAAGTTATATATGTAGTGTGCTGACGGGAACGAACAGCACCTTTGGCACAAACATTTTTTGTAAATATTGTTTTAATGTTATGTTTATAAATATGTCTTATGTGCCTTATAAATATGCTTATAAGAATATTAGGTTATAAACGTCCGTAAAGGTACAAAAGTATCATCAGCCTTAGCTCAGTATACGTAATAAGTATAATGTATTAGTAGGTACCAAAATTAGAAGGCAGGAAAGAAGCAGGAGAGCGATCTCTTCGTCAAACTATCTGAAATCTGAAAGAGGAGGTGTCTATGGATCTCCAATTATGTCATTGCTGTATAAGTCAATTTTTAATAGCAAATTCAATATTTCCTTTTATATCTGGCTGGTGCAAATGATAGCATTAGTGCAAAATAAATAAGGCTCAATAAAAATAATTAAAAAATGAATCTTCTTCTTTTAAAGGGAATTGGTTATGACAACATAACCTCGATATAGATAGTTGAAACTAAGGAATATCTTTAAAATTACCATCATTCTTAAAAATATTTAAACCTTTCCTGGGTATCATCAAGCGATTTCTCCCGTAGGAGTAATGAAAGTCTAAGACTAGGCAGGAGTGGTGAAGTACTGAAACCAACATGAGTTCCCACCAAAATGTTCATTTTATATTTATCAAATACATAACTTTTTACATTACTGAAATATTACGAAATGGTCAAAAGGTTTTACATATTTATTAATTTAATATTGCCTGTACGTATTAATATGTAGATTTTTCAACATTTCAATACAATACTTATAACATGTCTTATTGAACGAAAATTATATCTTCAAATTCTGAACCTTTTGTAACTAAGCATAACCATTTTTGGTAGGATAGGATAGGATAGGGGTTTTAGGGCGATAAATATCTCGATTATTACGCCCATTTTTGGTAGGATAATTAGTTACAGTGTGAGAAGAATAAATCTTATAAACCATGTGCTCATGAGAGGCAGCAGTTATATGGGCCTGTAAAACTGCTGATCGGCAAGCAGATGTTCAGCGTCCAATAGCTGTTCTGGTTTATGTGCCTCTCCCCCTTTAGGTTATAAAACAATTCTTCTTAAGAAACTAACTCACCAGAATTCCAATTCTTATAGGGGATTTTCGGAAAAAAAAATTCTTATCAAAAACTAAATTTTTTATGTTATCATTCATTATTATTTATAATTAAATTCATTAAAAAGTAGGTTAAAATATTTTTAAATTAATCTGTGTTTTGTCGAATCTTTTACTACTAACAATTATAATTCATAAAGTTTAATGTTTAGATTCATCTGGTTGTGGGAGAATATATATACTCATTTTTATACACCCACCTGCGATAAGTGCACGTAGCATTCCCCATTCCCCCTTTCCATTCCTCCCTCACCTGGTATGTGAGCGTTACAGTGATTAACCTACCTGATGTAATCAATCGAGTTGACTTTAGAACTTTAGGTTTGGTCCTTGGACGGTCTTCCTCTGAGAAAAAAATATAGGTCTTCATACACCTAGTAACCCTGAGCAGCCATCATCATTAGACCTAGAACGATTCATTACTATCCTTGGACCCGAAAGATCAAAAAAAAAAAAAGAAAAACGCCATTGGCGGTCTGTTAGAGAAGCTGCGTCCAAAGCAGCCGGTGCTTCATAGTGCATGACTTCCAGCAACGTGGGGTTTAATTTCTCACTGGAGACTGTTGGCTGTATAAAAAATAATATGATTTCTAGATTTTAAAAAAATTATATAATTTCTATTAAAATAAAATTGTAAACAAAATAATAGGAATTTAATTCATGATATTTGTATGATAACTTAATAATATAATGTATACTATTTTTCTACCCTCAACTGCTGCGAAAACATGGAGAAAACGTTAGCGAACGGTAGGAAGGGCCAGATATTTGCATGACCACAAGGACCCTCCGTGTTAAAAGTTCTCTTGGAAGAGGAATGAGGCTCAAACATACAAATGGAATGTTTGATCCAATGATTGAGACAATATTTGCGGACCGGATTGTCACATATATATACCTACACAAAAAAAGCTTCGTCTATATATCTTCCCACTCCTTGCTATTCTGTATGACTGACTCACATCTCAGCATCTTTGAGCTTTATACTCACAAAAAATCGAACTTCTAGGATTCCATGTTATTATTAAAGTAAGGTACGCTTAAAATAAAGTTTTTATTTTCAGTAGTCTATCATTTATTGAAAACAGACAAAACTAAAAATACCCAATATCATTATTGATCATTATTCCTATATTTTTGACGATTTTTAATCTAACACTTATAATTTTTACTTTGTAATAAACTAGCTGTATATCCCGGTTTCACCCGGGTGGAATTTCGACTCGTCTCCAATGTAAAGCGAGATCATAACGATTTTTATAACAATAAAGAATATACCCAGATAATTGGCTGAAGTTATGCAATTTTAATATGGACAGGTATTCGAACCTAGTATGAATGAACCACTGAGCGAAATTTGGAGAATTTAGGACAAACGGTATGGATTTCTATAAAGAACAAACGAACAAAATTTCATCTTTATTTATATAGATTGTATTTAAAGGAAGGAAAATCTTGCCGAAAGCACATGATCATTTAATAGAAACCTTAATACCTGATATAGACACAATTCTTGTAAAGCAATTATCAACCTAAAATAATAGGTTTATTAACAACCTGTGTTTTTAGCAGCAGATGTGGGATCATTTCCTTTACCTACACACGATGTCTATTTTTCGCAGTGATTAAAATTCAATTTCTACAAAAATTTTGATCAAGAAAAAAATTTAATCATGTGATTCTTATAATACCCAAGTTGAAATAAAGATCGCATTTTTTAAAAATTTTATTGCCGTATAAGATCATCCGTAATTTTAAAGACCTGAAGTTTATAATTAAAAATTTCCTCTCTGATAACTCACTTTAATTCTGAAACTTTGGACGAAAAATGGTTAACAGTATCTCAATCATTTTTAAAATCGTAAAATGTATTCAAATTTACTTGTAAAATAGCCTTTATGACTCCTATAATAATAATATAATCATTCGACCTAAATTATTGAACAATCGGTGAATTAAAAATTATGATGATGAACTATTTTTTGAAAAACCTGATTTTTTTTTTTGTTAAATGTTTTTTAAGGTTTAAGGTTAATTTAAAACAATTTAAATAAATAGTTGATAACATATTTACTTGCTTACATTATTACATTTTCCATCTACACAATAGGTTATTAGTGATAAAATTAGTTGTATTCATGAAATTTTATAGTGATTTTGTGTTGTTTACAAGCTTTTGTGTTGTTTACTAGGCAAAAATTGATGGCTTTGTTTAAATTAACGTAGATATTTTGATGAAATGAGTCATGTTTCGAACTTATCCTTCGTTTTCTGTAAGAGCTTTACTCATAGTAGAAGTTATACCGTGTATTTTATTTACCAATAGTTTTTTTTTTCTATTGTATTATGGTTTCTTAACCTGTAATGATACATCATTCAGTTTTGGGCAAAAGGGCTTAAATCATAAAAAAAATTTTTTGTCTCGTCTTCTAAAAATTCATAATTTATTAAAATTTATTCGTTATTCATAATTGATTACAGTCTGTGTTGAAAAAATATAGCTTCATTTTTTATTTTGGAATAAAGAAATACAGTCAGAAATAATTTTCAATAGCTTGGTATATCGTTGTTTAAGCTTCACATCCGATGACTTAAGCCCTTTTGACCAAACACTATATATATATTTTTAATGAAGAAAATATTAAAATTCATTACAATAGTCTAATTCTTACTAAAAAAGTTGTCGATCTTTTAAACTAATGCTCGACATTATAATATTATCTCTTTGTGTGTATATTCCAAATATTCTGTTATCTCATTAAGAAAAAAATAAAAATCAACTTTCATATATCGAAGTCAGTATTGTTATTATTTCAGATGTATTATCACATTACTATTTATTACCAGATAAATCTGTAAGCAATAGATAAAGCTATAGTGTAAAGCCTTCGTTATCGAATAACACTTTTTGTCACAAGACTATCAAGTCACAAACAAACTGAATTACGAAGACACAAAGTTGCTCAAAGACTGGGGGAACCCCTTTCCATCAAAATGAGTTTAGTTGTCCAGAGCAGCCCAGGGCTCGGTAATTATATAACTTAATCGTTTCCCCACCTCTTCTCAATCCAATTGCCCTACTACAGATTCTCTGACCACTTTATTTTTAAACGGTATTAACCTCGGTTATTGAAACTGAATAAAAGGGTTTGTAATAAATGTGGATTAGGGCGACCAATTAAGTCTTAACACTATATTTTCTGGTAAGGACTTTATTTATGTATACGTTTCGGCCAGTTCGGCCATCATCAGTGCGGTAAGGCAACATAATACAAATTTTTTACTAAATTAACATATTTGCAAAACAATTATCTATTAATCTGATAACAAATCATTTAAAACACAATAAAAATTAACTTCTCTCATAACTTACATGTCAATTACTACTAAATCAACATTAAAAATAATAAATTAATAAATTATTAACAATTACCTAAATATGATTGGTGATAAAAATTGTTTTCTAAAAATCCACCATCAGTGGTAGGTCATTAATAATTAAAATATATAGGTATCTGCTACCCTGGTCCAACTCCCTGTTTAAGATTTTCATTGTTTAAAGTTCAAGGAGGATTAAGGGGCAATGGACTCCACATAGAAAACCATTCATTTCTTTGATTAAAAAAAAAAAAAAAAAAAAAAAAAAAAATTTGCATACACATGTACACACACTTTTACTTACACACACACACACACACACACACACGCACGCACGCACGCACGCACGCACGCACGCACACACACACACACCCACCCACACACATACACACATTGCATTCTTTCAAAATCGTGTCCTATTTTCCTTTTTCTCCCCTTTCCCTTTCTTATTTGTTAATTTTTTCCAGTATTTCTCCATAGAACTGGTTAATGTTCCTCGAGTCTGTTTTGAAATTTTGGCATTTTTTATATTTTCAGAAATGTGTATTGCCTCCAGCAATTTCTTCTTATACTGTTTTCTTCCTTATTTAAAATTTACACATTTTCAAAATAAAATTCATGACTGTGTTCTCCTGAATGTTTGGCTAATTCAGATTTGTTAATATGTTTTTGGCCATTTTTACAATCATTTTTGTGTTGATAAATCCGGTCTTTTAAATATTGTTTGGTTTCTCCTATGTATGTAGCCGGACAATCTGTTTTATAAACTATGTTTGATTGTAATTCCTTATTAATTATGTCTTTTAAGTTATTGTATGTGTTTTTCACTTTATTTGTGGGTGTGAATGCAAAATTATAATCCTCCACATCATATTCCTTGAAGGTTTTTTGAATATTTTCCGCCAATCCTTTAATGTATGTTAATTTTACATATTTGTTTGTAATGTTTATTGTATTGTAGTTTTCTTTCAAGGGTTGGGCTCATATAAGAAGTTCTTCATAAGCCGATTCTGGATATCATTTCAAGTAAGCAGACCTGATGGAATGTCAGATAATATCGTTCACTTTGGATATATTTGGAAGGAGAAATAACAGCTATCGACGTCTTCAAGTTATTTTAAAAATATATGGATAATACTGTAAGAGTGTTACTAAGATAAGAGTTCGGATGTATTTTATATATATATGTTATTACCTATGTTTCTGTAGCATATAAGTGTGCAGTTATAATCGAATAGAAAAAAACTTTTTTTTAGAAGGTAGAATTTAAGTATACCATATTATACAGAATTCAAGTTCTTCCTTTTTCCCCTTCATTTCATGATTTTTATAATTTATTTTCACATGCTCTGGTATTTGAACTATTGTATTCTTCTCATTTCCCAAGTATTGATAATCTTATTGATTGATAATCTTAATTAAGAAAGAACAATAATTATTGAAATAAAAATAATATATGTTCAAAGTGAAATTAGTTTATTGCATTTGGAAAAATTTAAACATGAAAAACTTTGCTATAAGTAGGCAGTATGTAAAAAATGTCCCTCTCCCTTACAATAATTTGTTATGTTAACTACCTTTTTAAGTTATATGAGTAACAAATGGTTTTTCAAAATTATTCATCTTAGTTGCCACCCTTAATAACTTCTTATTAACAGGACCATTTCGTATTTACACTCCCATTTCTCGCAATCAGTCATTGTTGGATTTTTAACGGCAAATAAATTTAGCGAAAGGGTGGTAAATTATTTTCTGCTGACCGTGTCATAAAGAGTGTCCGTGCTGAACAAAAAATAAAAAACGAATTGTATAAAAACAAAAGGAAAGATTTAGTGTAGTGATCGGAATGGAATCAGAAATGAGATGTGACCGCGGACGTGATGTCCACTCCACACTACCCCTGGATCTTATTCTTCCTTCGATATTTCTTTCTTTATTTTTTTAATAAATATTCTTTATTTATAAGTGTATTATGAGTACTCTTAAAAATCTATCTACCTAGGATTTAGAGATTAGATATTAGAGAACCAGTTATTAATGTTATTATATCAACTCAATATTCAGAGTAAGCTATTCAGGAAATTTTATTCTTATAAAGGAAATAAAATTGCGTTGAGCAACAGAATAGAATATTGATTGCCAAGGCCGCATTCCAACTCAATGAGCTCCCTTTTAAAATTATTCTTGTTTTAAATACTCATATTAATTATTGTTTATTATATAAGGGACTCAAGGCTATTACGACTTTTTTTTTACTTGTTTCTGCTTATAGTAATGTACCTTTTTAAAAAACATACTCTAATAAAAAAATATCATCCAAATAAGCGTTCATTGTCATGAGGAAAACATATCATTTTTTATTAAGGAATTCTTCATGCTTGAAGTTCCCTTCAACCATATTCTTTCTTCATTTTCCTCGTCCACCGTCATTCCATGTACTATCAGCAGGAGTTTTTCCACTATTCATACTTCAGTTTTCTTCTTTTATTATTTTCCTCTGCCTCCTTTTCTATTAAAAATATCGCTATTCGTCTCGAATCTTATCTGTTTGAGAGGCAATACAATTTAATTTTTCACTTTTCGTTTACTTTTATTTTTGATTAGGAATTATTTCTTTTTGACCATTTTTCTGTAATTCATTCGATACTTTCTTCTCGTGCTCCATTTTTGAAAACCGATCTCTTTCAAAAATCTATGTTTGCTACCTGCCCATAAATTTTTTTTTGTGCACTCAACTTCTCGGTGTCATACATCATACTCTCAACCACTATATATTTTTCTTTCCGTATCGCAAAGCGAAGAGAATTCAGCATGCTAATGACTTTTCTGCCACTGATTTTCTTTGATTCATCTCAGTGTTTGTGGAGCCATTGATTTCAGATAGAGTATCAAAGGTAACTAAAATCTGTCAACAATTCATTTTCATCTTTCTCCTTGTCATGATACATTGTGTAAGTATATGCCACTGATGATGATACATTTATCTGAACAATTTTATAATAAAGCAACAATAAATAATTTTGAATGATGTTAGAGACCTTACAGCGTCAGTGGAGATTTCCTTTACTATTCTAAAATATTGTGATGAAGAACTTATTATTGTTATGAATTTCAGTACTATACGTTCAGTAATACATACCACTGCGAATTGATGATATAATTATACTACTCCAGGAGTACTTGTTTTGAAGTATTCGGTATTCATGGGAGGAAGGGGAAGGCAGAGTGGTGGGGTAGTCAACTATTCTATTCCAGGCTCAAAGGATTATGCGGCGGGTTCGATTACCGCCCTTGAGAAGCTTAACTGCTTATAGGTCGCCTTGGGTTGATACCTGTTACTGCCCCTTAGCTCCACTTAGGATCTCTTCTTTACGATCTCTCTTCTTCCCACTTTAATCAGGCCGTTGAGTCCTGTGAAGGATGGTCAGGGTCATATTGGATTTCTGTTTTCAGATGTAATAGTTATCCTTAAAGGTATAATAATAAATGAAATAATGCTTAGTAAATATTTGTTGGTGAAACGCTCATATTGTACAGAAGCATATTTGTTTCAATTAGCTTACATTAATTTTCATCATCACACTTCGGAAGAACATACAAAAACAAAAGATACGATCTTGTGACAGAATTAACTGATAATTCATCAACGCAATGATGGGAGAGGGACTGTTAAACGGGAAAGAACTGCCAATCGAACTCGAGATCCGGAGTTCGATCTGATTAATATCGTCTCTAGGGACGAGAGACTCTCCTCTAGGATAATTTCTGTCCTCACAGGTATGTGCTGACACCCACGATGTTTAGTAATTTCCTTTCAAGACATTTAAACATTCTTCTTAAACATTCATCTTGGTAGATGTTTTATTGCAGGAGGAGATTATAACGCCAAAGACCAGTCTTGGGGGTCAAGACTTTCAACCCCCCGAGGAAGAAGTCTAAAGTCAGTTCTCCACGAGCTTTCATTAGACACGATATCACCCCAAACACCAACTTACTGGCCAACTTCTAGACGGAAAAAACCAGACTTACTCGATTTTTTCATTACTAACGGACTTCGAACCACCCCACACAGTGTAAGTACGAGCTCAGATCTTTGCTCTGATCATTCCCTTGTGCATTTGGTATTACTTGACGAGCCCTGCGTAGCATCGAAGAAACCCTCTTTAATAACCGGCAGAATATATTGGGATGTGTACAGGAATTTCCTAAACACTGCACTAACAGTTCCTCTCTCCATTAAGAATGAAAAAGAACTTGAGGAGACTGTAGAATGTTTTACGCAGAACTTACAAAAAGCAGCATGGACTTCTTCTGTACCCAACGATTTATCCCCACTACATAAGGGATTTGATCAGAGCCAAGAGAAGAGCTCGGAAAACATGACAGACTGACAGACTTCCATCTGATAAACGATCATATAATAGAATAAATAACTAACTCAAACGACAGATTTCTAAATTCAAACAAACAACTTACAACAACTATATAACGACTCTTTCGACTGACGATTGAAGCTTGTGGAGACATACAAAAAATATTGCGAAGCATCGTGAAGTGCCGGCACCTCATCGAAAAGAGGATGATTCTTGGGTCGTGACTGACGGAGAAAAATCTGAACTTTTCGCCGAATATCTTTCATCAGTTTTCAAACCACATACAGAATTCATAAATCCCGAACACGATACTAACGTACTCACCACTTTAGAAACACCCTTACAATTGACACTACCTCCTCCTTCCATCACACCTGCCCATGTATCTGAAAAAATCAAAAAGTTGCCTAATAGGAAAGCCCCTGGACATGACTTGATTAACGCCGAAGTGCTCCAGCAAATGCCCAGGAAAGCTCTAGTGTTTCTGACTACAATATACGTATAAGGGTCTGGCCACACATGTCCGCACCGGATCCGCACCGTAGCAATAATATAGGTTATGTTCAGAATATTTTTAATTTAACTTACATATTACCTTTAGTTATGCCTAAAGTGGCCTATGTCTGACATGTGTGGCCTGATCTTTAGGCATAACTAAAGGTAATATGTAAGTTAAATTAAAAATATTCTGAACATAACCTATATTATTGCTACGGTGCGGATCCGGTGCGGACATGTGTGGCCAGACCTTAATGCGATACTGAGGACGACTAAATTCCCACTTCAATGGAAATACTCACACATAACAATGATACACAAGCCTAACAAAGACAAGAGCTTAACCTCATCATATCGACCTATTAGCTTACTTCCTGTCTGTTCCAAAATTTTTGAAAGCTTATTGTACCAAAGACTTATTGATGTACTAACAAACACGCAAACAATACCAGATCATCAATTTGGATTCAGGACACACCACTCAACTATACATCAACTAGACAGAGTCACAGACTACATATCCACAATACTAGAGCATAAATTATATGCAACTGGCATATTTCTGGATGTCGCTCAGGCGTTCGACAGAGTCTGGCACCAGGGTCTTTTCTTTAAACTCAAGACTATACTTCCACCTATCTACTATCTTATTTTACAATCCTTTCTTTCTGACAGATATTTCTCCGTCCGTTGCGGGTCAGAATTATCTTCTATTAAGCCTATCCTGGCAGGAGTACCCCAAGGTTCAGTGCTCGCACCACTACTCTACATTACTTACACTCACGACCCTCCATGCAGCTCAGATATATTAACAGCAACATATGCGGACGACACAGCAATCCTAACAAGACACATAAATTCATCATACGCATCAAAGACTCTTCGACATTATTAAACAAAATTACATGACTGGTCTAAACTTTGGAAAATCCAACTAAATCACGACAAATCATTTCGCATAACTTTTACTCTTCGACGTGAAACATGTCCTCCCGTTTTCCTTGACTATACACAGATACCACAGACAGACACAGTACACTACCAAAGACTAACATTTGACCAAAGGATGACATGGGGTCCACATATTAAAAAAAAAATCTGGTGTGTGCGCGCAACACAACGGAGGGAGGACTTTATTTAAAAACTTTTTCCGATTTTTAACTTTTTTCGATTATCTCAGAAACGGCTTTAATGATTTTGATCAAATTTGTCATGTTTAATGAAAATTAGGTGTTATTTAATATAAGCTAAGATTTATCATTATTAAAATGTCCTGAGGGGACTTAAATGGGGAAGGGGCCTTTTTTGTTTTCCTATTAAGTACCTTTGTATTTGTTTATATGGAGAAATTATCTGTCTCTCGTTTCGCCTAAAAATAAGAAATGGCTAAATATGAGATATGATAAAAATAAAGTAAATTTATAGAGAAAGATCTTCAGCCACCTCATAAAACACGTTGAGCCCACGCATGCGGAGTAAGCCTTTGATGACAGACCATAGTTCATAATTAAAACCGATCTGTTCATTTACTGGAAATTATTTGTTATATGGTAAATGAAGTTTTCAACAACTACATAGAGAATTATAAAATCAGACGACTTGGAGTATTATGCTTGCATTGCCGAATTACCACAAGTAAAAACTTTTATTTAATAATTAAAAAATTACTGTTTTTTATAGAGCAAATAAAAACAAAAATGAGAAATGAATGTGGAACAATGTGTCTTTGAGAAGGGGCAATTAACAAAACACATCAATTTCTAATTTAAGTAAGTTGGTAAGTGAAAGTTGTGTGTTGCGCGCACACACCATCCTTTCTTTCTGACAGATATTTCTCCGTCCGTTGCGGGTCAGAATTATCTTCTATTAAGCCTATCCTGGCAGGAGTACCCCAAGGTTCAGTGCTCGCACCACTACTCTACATTACTTACACTCACGACCCTCCATGCAGCTCAGATATATTAACAGCAACATATGCGGACGACACAGCAATCCTAACAAGACACATAAATTCATCATACGCATCACAGACTCTTCAACATTATTAAACAAAATTACATGACTGGTCTAAACTTTGGAAAATCCAACTAAATCACGACAAATCATTTCGCATAACTTTTACTCTTCGACGTGAAACATGTCCTCCCGTTTTCCTTGACTATACACAGATACCACAGACAGACACAGTACCCTACCAAAGACTAACATTTGACCAAAGGATGACATGGGGTCCACATATTAAAAAAAAAATCTGGTGTGTGCGCGCAACACACAACTTTCACTTACCAACTTACTTAAATTAGAAATTGATGTGTTTTGTTAATTGCCACTTCTCAAAGACACATTGTTCCACATTCATTTCTCATTTTTGTTTTTATTTGCTCTATAAAAAACAGTAATTTTTTAATTATTAAATAAAAGATTTTACTTGTGGTAATTCGGCAATGCAAGCATAATACTCCAGGTCGTCTGATTTTATAATTCTCTATGTAGTTGTTGAAAACTTCATTTACCATATAACAAATAATTTCCAGTAAATGAACAGATCGGTTTTAATTATGAACTATGGTCTGTCATCAAAGGCGTACTCCGCATGCGTGGGCTCAACGTGTTTTATGAGGTGACTGAATATCTTTCTCTATAAATTTACTTTATTTTTATCATATCTTATATTTAGCCATTTCTTATTTTTAGGCGAAACGAGAGACAGATAATTTCTCCATATAAACAAATACAAAGGTACTTAATAGGAAAACAAAAAAGGCCCCTTCCCCATTTAAGTCCCCTCAGGACATTTTAATAATGATAAATCTTAGCTTATATTAAATAACACCTAATTTTCATTAAACATGACAAATTTGATCAAAATCATTAAAGCCGTTTCTGAGATAATCGAAAAAAGTTAAAAATCGGAAAAAGTTTTTAAATAAAGTCCCCCCTCCGTTTGACCAATTTTGATGAAATGTTGGGTATCACATCTTTGGCATATATATACATCAAATACCCAGTTTGATCAAAATCGTTAAAGCCTTTTTTGAGTAAATAAAAAAAAAACACGTGAAAGTGATATACAATTTATTAAGTAAAGTCCACCCTCCGGTTGATTAATTTTGATCAAATTTTTACAATTATATCTCGGGCATATACATACATCAAATACCCAGTTTGATCAAAATCTTCAATGCCTTTTTTGAGTAAATAAAAAAAACACGTGAAAATGATATAACATTTATTAAGTAACGTCCCCCCTCCGGTTGATCAATTTTGATGAATTTTTTACAGTCAGATCTCAGGCATATTAATACATTAAATACTCAGTTTAATCAAAATCGTTAGAGCCGTTTTTGAGAAAATCGAAAAAAACGTAAAAAGTTATTAAATAAAGTACCCCCTCCCTTTGACCAATTTTGATGAAATTTTTGCTGTCACATCGCGGGCATATACATACACTAAATACCTAATTTCAGGCTCGCCCGGTTTATAGTTTTTGAGCTAGTCTGTTCACACACAAACACACACACACACACACACACACACACACACACACACACACACAGACCATTTCGCGGGACTTAGTTATTTCGACTCAGGGGACCCCAAAACGTGTACTTCCGTTGAAAACCGGAAGTCAAAATTTTTCACGATCGCAATACTTCCACTTACTATATATTTCATATATAAGTAAGTGAAAGTAAAAAGGAAAACCTTGAACCAAATGCTAAAAATTCTATATTCACTCCTTTCAAAACAGTCGAAACTAAAACTTAGACAGAAATTGAACACCTACACCTACTTACTGAAACCAATCTAGACCTACGCATCACAGATATACGGCATCGCCAAAAAGACACATTAACAAACTTCAAATTTTTCAGGCAAAAACTTTTAGAACAATTACAAAAGCACCCTGGTATGTCAGCAACATAACATTATACAATGACCTTCACATGCCGACTGTCAACGAACGCACTACAAAAGATTCCACGAAAAATTACAAGGACACCCGAACTCACTCATTAAGAACATGGCCACAAAACTCATGCCAGGTAACTCCCGTAGAAGGCTGAAGAGGAGCTGGATGAGGGACCTCCTCGTCTAGTAGTCAATCCAAGCACCAATCAAGACAGTAGGAGATGCGGCTGGGTAATGCTCCCCCTCATGCCTCTGATGCCAATGTATTATTTCAAATATCAAATTCACTGATTGTTAATGTTAATATTGACAGGTGTGAATAAAATTTATCAATTAAAAAAAAAATTAAAAAATGTATTCAATCAATTGAAGTTACATATTCCGGACCTCCCATTTTGGACAAGTAAAGTTAAGTTTAGAAACTTAAAAAAGGGCGGTTTTGGTCAACGTTTGAGGTAGTACTTCGATGGTAACATATTAATATAGATCATCTATCGTAGATATCGTACAGTTCATGGCATCACAACTATAGCGTATCCAACAAATAGCAGCCTTATCTGTCTATAGTGGAACATAACATATGTATATTTGTACTGTGTTATGAATAAAAGAACATTCTTAGCATTTATTACTTTAGTAAATTGTTCATTAGAGATACAATAATCGATTTCCACTGGATAAAGAACCTGATTCGAGATATTACATTTCAGTGGTGGTTCTCATTTAGTGTCTTACAATATGCTACCTATTCCGCCTCAGATAACAAAGGCGAACCCATCCCAATTCACAGTCATTTTTTTGTTCGCACGTGGCCAGAATGTAGATTCAGATCCTATCTTCATTCTACAAAGAGGATCCAGAAATAATAACTTGTCAGAGGGCCTACGCCCTTATTGATATCTCCCTAAATTGCTTTTAAAATGTCTTCGCTGTTGCATGGAGTATAAGATCTTGTAGACTTTTTTTTCCTATTTTCTTGTGACGGCTACAGTGTAGGCTTAGTCAAGAATTTATATGCTGATTAACTTCAGGATTACTTACCTACATATGATGATGGTTGATACTTCATCAGCCTCAGATTTTCTCTAGTTCTCGAATTCGAATCCGGCTGGGAAGTATATATTTATTACCTACTCTAATTATAAATAATTAATATTCGTCTTAAGGGACGAGAGACCCTTCTGCAGAGACTTTCCTCAACAAAGTGAGTACTCTCAATTGAAAAAATAAGGGGAAAAACCTAACTGCTGAGCGTGATCACAATTAAAAAATAATCCGTCACCTACCATATTTTTTTTTAATTCCAAATAAACTACCTCCACTTGCTCTACTAAAACTGAATTTCATATAGCCAAGATCCATTTTAACTTATAACCTTCTCTTTTATAAAAGTTTAAAACAAAAAGAATGTTTTAAATGATTTTATAAAACTAAAAAAAAGCCTCTTCTTGTTTATTATGCAAGCCATATATATTATATGATAGTATACTAACGTGATATCTAAAATGATCACTTAGTTTACTTAAATTCCTACTAACTGTTGTATTGTGTTGAAGTTCTCGGTCGAAAACAATACTCACTCACTTGCCGTTTCTTCTGCTTTCTTTTTATTTATAGTTGCCTCTTTCCTTAGTTAGTCTTCTTTTGTAGGATCGTTAATGAGCTCTTCTGCTACTGATAGGGCATATATTTTACTCTGGAAATAGATTTCATCCCTAACTATTCTTGTCTGGGAATCAAAATTCCTCAATTCTTTCAAATTTTTATAAATACGCTTTCCGTGTTCTCTCCTTCTCAGCTTCTATCATGAGCTACATGCGTTTTTGTATTTCTGAATATTTCTGTCTTTCTCATGATTTTCAGTTTTGCTAAATTTGCTGTAAACCAGACCAGGGGCTTTCCCTATTCGAAAACAATCATTTATTGCATCCTTGTTAATTGCTACTTCCCAATTTTCGCACACTTTTTCCGTGTGACTACGATATTTTCCATACCTCTGCAACTAATTTCTTTTAATTTAATTATTTCCATCTCAGCTAGAGCTGCCCCCAATAAATCTGACATTTCCATCATCCTAGCACTAATCTCATCCATTCTTTTATTATTTTCCTTTATCTCCTTCAAAAATATCTTCATATTTATCCGTCTGAATTTGTATTCATGGAAAAAAAGGATAATCATTGAAATACAAATTGGGTTTAGGAGTAATAACCATGGACGTAATGAGAATAGCTGTGTGGTTTTCCAGGATTTCAGCCACCCAGAGGTTTGGTCTATAGACGGTCTGCTTCAGGGAAAGATATATTGGTTCTTGTGGTCTGCTAACTCTGAGCAGCCATTATCCTATGGACCTAGACCAGTTTTTCTCTTGATCCCAAAAGAGCTTTCGCCGTCTGTGTTTAGCATATTGCCAAATTGGCCTCAGGGGGTTTTATAGGTATAGGTAGTCTGCGCTATGGTAATTTTCTGTTTGCAGCAACTTGAAGCGAGGGCTATCTCCTCTAGGCGTGATCTCCCGCAAGCAATATTAATGCCTGAAAGAAGACTTCACCGAAGGCCTCATTAGGCCTACTGAGCCAACAGGAAAAATAAATGGAATATAGTATTAAGAGGTAGGTCATTCGAATATTATGATCTCCTTTTCTTGACGTATTGGATTAATCGTTTATGAGTTAAATGAATTAATTTATTTTAAAAAATGTAATGAAGAGTATGATTTTAACAAAAATCAGATAATTAAACTAAAATTCATTCTAAGATTTCTTATCACTGACAAGAATGGAACCATTGAATCGTCGCGCCTACACAATATGAAGGGGGAAAAAAATAAAAGAGTCCATTATCATTTTCTTAATGCTGGTAAGAAGCGGAATGCCGTTCATTACTGAGCTCTCAAAAGAACAATGCACCCGTGAAATAACAACAATCGTAGGGCATTAGTCAGCTTTTGTGGGTCAGCTGATTACTTCAACAACCATCTCAGTCTGTACTAACCGCGTCTTGAGTATTTTCCTTATGAAGTGAAAGGAGTCTATTGAAACGACGATTTTCCCATCTTATAATTATCTTTATTCTCTATTTCTTTGAAGCTGTTGTTTTAATTCTGTGATAGATTTTCTTTTTTTTTGTATCCTGCCTTTGTAATTTTGAATGTTTCAAACTGCTGTGTACTTGCAAAGTTATAGTTAAAAGTTTTACATACTAATATACATAATACTTTTTATCAAGGATGTACATATAAAATGAAACATATAATTCATTTGAGAATTGTTTTAGTTCGATACATTTTTAATCCGTTTATATTTAGAATTGCATTTTTCAAAGGTCCTAGCTCAATAAGGCCTGAGGGCTGAGCCAGAATAGGGCCCTTTCAGTCGGACTTTTAATTTCCTGCCTGTGTCCGAGGTCTGGTGAGGGGGGGGCGGGGGATTCGGGATGTTGACAACTGAGGTGGCATAAGCCCACCACCTCCCTCAACAATTCTAATCACTGGTCTAGTTCTCTGGTAGCTTTCATCTAATGTAAACAACATAGATGAGTTTGAAATCATTTACTATATATGTATTTAGTTTATGGACTATATATAACATATGCCATTCAATATAACATATTGTAAATAATTTCATGTTTCCACATTATTACGCAATTTATTCACTTGTGTGGAACCCATTTATACCTAGATTAATTTTCGGGTTCACGGTTTCCATCAATGTAAAGTCAGAAATTTAAAAGGATTAAGAGACCCACCTAAATATGTTTTAGTATGATCATTTTCATCCTTGACATAATTCCCAGGATTATATTATAAGAAATGAAAATTTGAATTAATATTCACTGCAGATATCCTAGCTCATTCCTAACTTTCTTTTAACTGCATTATAAACTATACTATGAAACTATGACCTATCTGTATAGGTAAAAAAAAGAATTAAAAAATATAAAAATAATTACATATAAATATCTATCCATATATTGAATCAAACAGCTACTGAATCTTATTAAACCAAAGCACATAGTTTCTGATTATGTATTGTTAGATCCAACCCTAATGTACTTAGACAACTAATCGATAGTTTAAGCTTCTCTGCTTGGTTGTAAGACCTAAGAGGATCTAAGGATGATGACATGGAATCCTCAAACTGGACTGAATAGACGAACTGAGAGTGAGGAACTGTAACTATGTAGCAGAAACAGTTTTAGAGAATATTTATATGATCAATGAATCATAAATATTCATACTTATTTATGAAAAATTTCAAAGCATTACCTCTAAAAAATAAGAACTCAGGGACGAGAGAAACAAGAATTTCCATTAACATTTTTAAGTAAACAAATTACCAATAATAATTTATTGCGATTGTAGATTTATCTTTAGTGTTTTATTTTTAGAATATGCTGATAGAGTATCAAATTCTGCACATTATAGAATTTTTCCCGAAAAGATTGGACGAAGTTGAAATTAGTGGCAACGTCGCACGGAGAAATAAGGACAGAGTTATCTAGAGCGGTGAGTGTCAGAGAGAGAACTCCCTAGGCAAAACACATACTGCCATCTCGATATGGAATGGATTATATATGATTATAAGGCAGACCTGGGCATTATTTTAAATACAAATGAAAATACTTTTTTTTTTATTTTAGTATTTTAGAATTAAAATAAAATAAATCGCATGTTTATTTCCATTTTAATTCTAAAATACTCAAATAAAAAATAGTTATTTATTATACAAGTGACGAAAGTAGATCATTTTACAACTCGAGTGAAACGTTTACCCACACGAGCGAAGCGAGTGTGGTAATTTCACAAGAGTTGTAAATTCTACTTTTTCACGAGTGTAATATTGATATTGTATTGTCTGTAATCGTGTAATACATGATCAGATCTAACCAGAATATGAACAAAATTAGGATGTTATGAAGATTATGGTATGTTGTTGGTAGGTTATAAGCATGGTTGTGAAGTAGTGCAGTTATAAACAAGTGCAGGTTATAAACAAGGAAGGTAATTATTATTATATTTAAATTTTAAAATATATTGATTATTTCCACCAATAATTCATTCACATTTCAATTTATTTTGTTAAAATAAATTCTTACAATTTTAAGAAACATTTAAAAGCATTTAATTTCCAACTTCAAATTATTTTTTAATTTATACTTATTACTAATTAAGAAGGCAATTCACTTTCTTCACCTGTGAAGAAAGTAATCACTTTCTTCACTATATTGCAAAATGTTTCACTTTCTTCACTCATTTCAGTTTAGTAATGTTACCATTATTCATCGATTACGGAAAAAATTATTTTCATTTTAATTCTAAAATACTAAAATAAAAAAAAAGTATTTTCATTTGTATTTTAAATAATAAAATAAAATAAATCTTAAGTAGGTTGTTTGAAGTTAAACAATTTTCGTTATAGTATAGTGTGGTCTTTTGCACTAGAGCTCTCACTCCTAAATATTGAGCAATTACATTTATTTCAGTTTGTGTTGCTGTTTTTTTTTTTTTGTTTTTTATGGGGGGTGCGCAATTATTAACTTTGCACTGCTTCTTCCGATTTCAACAAATTTTGTCACATTGGTGGTTTTTGATTATGTAAATAGACGTCTAAATATTTCATTTCTCATACATGGTTTTATGCATAGATTTTGGGGTGGAGGGTGAAATAACTTTTTACCGCCATATTTAATTGTCTTTAATTAAACGAAATATGAAACAAAGATTGTTCATAAGTGAAATAACAAAGCCAATTCCTCATTATTTTTACAGTAAATGGGGGGCTAATTATAGACTTTTTACCAGTATATTCGATAGTCAAAAAATCAAAAACTATGTTAGAGCCATACACGAAGGCATAAACAGGATCCCAATCTGGAGACAACACCAAAAGAGTTAGTAAACTTAGTAGAAATGTGTATGACTGATACATTTGATAAAGTTATAATCGGTCATTGCGTTAGGGCTGATTTGCCGAAATTCCTATTGGACAGAGGTCTTTGGATGGTGTATGGGTAGCGAATAGTTTAATTGGTAGCCCAATTATTTTAAATAGGTTCCGAATCAGATTGGATCTGTAGAAAAAGAAATTTAATTTAATAATTTCGACAAAACGAAAGCGAAGATGATCTGAGTACCAGATACATTACACCAAGCAAAGACAACCGAAAAAAAATTAAATAAAAACTGTCGATTTATCAATCAATTGTAATATTTAAAAAAATATTTATTTATTAATCAATTTCAATGCACTAGCTAATATGTTTTAAAAGTATTTTGTATTTTTATTTTAATTTTTTTTATTTAAAATACAAAATAATTGTTTTATTTTGCATTTAAAATAATTTTATCGAAAATTATTTTAAATGATTTGAGGTTAAAATGCATTTTATTCAAATTTATTTTAAATACTTATTTTTATTTTAAAATAAAAAAAACATTTTATAAAAAAAAAAATTAAACCGACTTCGAAAAATAAATAGTGGAAAAATGTAATAAGAGGAATAATTTTATTTTGATTTGTACAAATACACACTAATTGTTAATGAAAATTATTAGATTAAAATATTAAATACTATGTTCAATAAAACACAATCTTTTCGGAGGCGGCGCAAAATAGAAATGACATGTTACGTCATGACGTCATGAAAAGATTTTCATAATGCCTAGTGTTAAAAATTTTAAATTTTGCGCCGCCTCCGAAAAGATTATGTTTTACTGAACATAGTATTTAATATTTTAATTTAATAATTTTCATTAACAATTAGTGTGTATTTGTACAAATCAAAATAAAATTTTTCCTCTTATTACATTTTTCCACTTTTTATACCATTTTCAATTTTGCTGTGTATTCATAAAAATCAGAAGGTAATTATTTCATACTTTTCAGTGAATTTAGTTTTACTGGTTCCTAGGTTTCGAAGTCGGTTTATTTTTTTTTTACAAAATGTTTTTTATTTCATACTTTTTAGTTGGAGAAGATAAAAAAGTAGAAAACGGTACGTTGGTTAAAAAAAAGAAAATTCGAAATCTTTTTACGCTCTACCACATTCGTCTTTCCCGGGCCTTTTTATTATTATATATTATTACAATAAGATGTTACAAATAGTCTCAGATAGACATGTAGTATGCTGTGTATTAGCAACCCAATGTAGTTGGGTAGCATCTCTTTTATGATGAATAAAGTGTTTTTCTCTATATTTAAACAGTCACCTTTTTAATTTTATGAATACACACAAAAGTGGGAAAGCAGTGCGTGTATTATACAATTTTCAACATACTACGTTTTATGATTAAAAAGGGATTTTATTTTTTTAAAGATCAATGTTCCATTAGGAAGGGAACACATAAAATGTTTATCCACGATGACAATATTTTTCCTTTGCTAAATATTGTTGTCAGTACTTGTCATTTACATACATCATCGGTTTTCCGAGATGTGTTGAGTTAAATATACATAAATAAATAAATCCGGCCATTCCAAGATGAAGTCACCGAACAGTCGAGATTGTGGCCTGTTTTGGACAAGATATCGTTAATGGAGAATCGATGAGGATGGCAATATGACCTATATTACTCGTAAATTGGAAAGTAACTTTGGAATTATGATTGCTTGAATATTCTTTTGAAAAATATGGCGATATTATGCACTACTCCGGTAGGGACCGTTAATATTGCTTTATTTAAATCGATCGCTGGAAAAGTAGTGATTAAACACCATCATTAAATTAAATAACCAACAAAAAAGGGGCAGCCATAAAATTGATCGATATCAAAAAGACTGCCCCGGTAGGATTATGTTCGTAATTCCTTTCGATGAATTTTTTACTAAATTTATTACCGAACTACTATGAATTATATTCTTCGTAATAAAATATTATTCAGAAAATAAATTGCTAAACACTGTTGCTTCGATTCTAGTGGCGTAGTATTTATGATATCAATCATTTTCATGGCTGCCAAATTTTTGCTGAGGGGACTTTCATACAATGAGGTTGTTTTCTAGGAGATATCAAGTTTTATTTTACTGATGCAGCACTTTTTATTGATGGATGAACATCCGCAAAAGCCTCAATAGTTACAGAAACAAAATTAAAAAACCGAGCACAAGTTCTACGACAAGATATTAAACAGTGACCGAGTGTATCCGGAAGAAGAGGTATATTGTTAAGTCAACTGAAAATGAGCTTTTCCAGGGATTATTGTATTCCTTTTTAATGTGCTTAGCGAGTGGCTACGATTTTAAATTTAAACGAACCTTCGGGAACTTGACGAAGTCTTAAATTCTGCACTACAAGGGTTATCAATACTCAATCTTTCTTGGAATTCCACGAATTTTGTGGTCTTATGATTATGGTGTCCAACCGTCGATTAGATCTAAATTAAGAAGGTTTACTGCTATCGATGAATATCTAGCTGTCTAATATTTATGCTAATGTTACTGAAAACGACAGCGATATTATACCTATTCTGCTGATATTTAAATCTATTGTTGAAAAATTAGTTAAGGTTATGTATAGGTTTGTTCCAACAAGCACTTAAAACACATCGATAACCAATAGACTGCTCATGTTCTCCCCCCACTCTTTTGATTCCAAATTGGATTGGTTGGTTTTCCCATTTGGTTCATCCAGCAGTAAATCAATATTGAGATTTGTTATTTATCAATTAGTTTTAATAGCTTGTTGGAGCATACCTTATGTTACGTATGCCATATGTTTTTCCAATAAGTAAACATTTTGAGTGACGATCAAATAATTATTATCATGTTTTTTCCCTATAACTTCTTAAATAAATTAAGAACCCAAAAAACGTTTCAATGGGACCACCTTGGGAAAATATTCTACAAGATGCAAAAGGTTTCGTTCCAATTGGTCCATCAATCTCTGAGTAATCGGTGAACATACATAGAAAAAAAAAAGGGGGGCCGGGATGGCCGAGCGTGTAGGAGCGCGACCCGCTGTTGCACGCTCGAGCCGAACGGCGGCGGTTCGAATCCGCCCTGGGAGGGTTGACTTTTATTTCGTGGAGGCCCCAGGGAAAAAATCTCGAACCTCCCACCATGGTTAGAATAGGTTGGTTACACCTCTAGAGTAACCCCCCGTATGCCACACATGGCCAGGTAGGGGTACCGAAAAAAAAAAAAAAATAGAAAAAAAAAGGCACAAAAAAAAAAGTCACATACGTATCGAATAGAGTAACCTCCTCTTTCGTTCGAAGTCGGTTAAAAATTAAAATACTTTTTGCCCAGGTGTGTTATAAGGGAAATAAAATTTTGTAGTAGGTTATTAGACGCTTAAGGAAGTTGGTATTCGTGCAAATAGCATTTTACATATCTTTTTCCTCGAATATCCTGTTAATAATAAAGCTAAAGCTCGAATGAGCTAAATCATTCGAAGAATTTATTTTCTTTAGTAATATCAAAGCATCAAATGCAATAAAGCGCCGCTTTGTGTAAATAGTAAAGGACGAAATATCCATTTCCAAGTTATTTAAAAATGAAACAAACAAAGGAATTTTACCAAGAAGAGATTTATTACTTGACAAAAAAAAACTTCTAGAAATGTTTATTTTTAAGAGATTAATTATTTGCCAAAAAGGCATCTAGAAACGTTTTTTTTTTACACACATACAATACTTTTTTTCCTCAATTGAGTATTCATTTTTAATTATTTCATATGACTTTTTCTCAGGAAAAAAATTAACCCGAAACCTATTTTTTTTTTTAAATAATTATTTATAATCTGAAATAGTTTAATGACTGCCACATTCTGGCTGTTTAGCAGATTTAAACGCAGTTTTCGAAAAAAAAAAGATTTAAAAAATATTTGCATCTTTTCAATCACTTGTCTATTTGTCTACCAATTAAATATCAGTTAATTTAGGTTTATTTTAGAAAGAGCCTCGACTTTACAGATGAAATTGAATTTATAGATGATCTAAAGCACAATTTCACCCTTGGCTTGACATGATTCAAAAGGAGATATATCAACGTTACAATGGTATGATTAATGTGAGCTCCCTTTATAATGCTTCAAATTTATATTCAGGCTTCGCGACATATTTCAATCTAAGCAATACAAGTACCTCATTTGATAGATATGAAATTTAAAAAATATAAGTTAATTTTGCAAGTAATTTTGATTTAGTAATAATATTATTTTGCGAATTGTCTGCGAAATAGAGGTTACATTCCTATGCATTGTAGAATGGTTTGCGGCTTCTGCGAGCTCCCGATACAGAGCCGGTAACTTTTGTTCGGTATCGGCAGCTACTCCAAACATCCTCCTAATTATACGATATCGCCCCCTGAGGGGCCAAACCGGATCAACTTTGACCATTCGATGCCAGGAGTAACCGCTCATTGTCCGGAAGTGGGATTGGCTTCATTGGTAAAGCTGTTGCCTGCAAATAATCTCCCAGTCAGCTCTTCATTGTCATCTAAATTGGTTGGGTACTGTCGAAGCCTTTGTCATAAATAGTCACCAATGATCCTGCAGTATCCTAAATTATTTTCAATGAAGCTGAATTACAAGTCTTTCATCCCCTTTTTAAAAAATTTCTCGTGTTTAAAGTTAAAAATTAATAATATCATAATTGCCAACATTAGTGGAGAATTTATAAGAATGCGGGATTTTAAAATTGGGAAAACACGGAGTCCATTTGGTTTGGAATATGGAAAGTATTTATTGTAATTAAAGTACGGATATTCATGTGAGAATTATTAAATTCATTGATTGTCCCAGAAAAAGTCTTAGTTAATCCCCGTGATATACGACGATCGTACGTTAGTTAAGGGGCGATTTAGAAAATACTATGTACTGAACATTTCAATATTAAATTATTGATACTCTTATCACCTCATACATACATTCCTGATGTAACTTAAAAAAAAAAAAAACCAGAGCTCTTTTCACCATTAGGCCGACTTATCTAATCCTGAGGTAAGGTGTTGTTCTCAGAGGATTCTTGATAAGGAGGTCCTTTCTTATGTTGGAATGTGTTAGAAAGGACAATGTGGGTTTTTTTTTTCCGTGACCTTCATTGGAATCTTCCTTACCATTCAATAAATAACATCTTTTGTGTTCTTCTATGGAACGGTGGGGACAACATAGAGTGTTCGAAATGCCTAATGAATGTGGCATGTTTGGAGAATGGTATCTAACATAGCTTAATTAACAAAAATTAAAAATAATATTCATATAAGAAAGGAATTGAAAAAATAAAATAGTAATAAACGTAAAGAAACAAAATTTTTTTAAAATTAAAAATATTTTAATTAAATTAAAAACCTGAATTTGAGAGAAGTAAAAGGAATTCTTTGAAACTGGTGGCAAGTTGTCAGTGTCAAAATTACAGTGCCTTGTCATGTACCCGAATATTTTAACTATCGGAACCGTTTTTTTCTGATGTAATTTTTAATAAATTTATTATCTAATTACTGATTTTTATTATTGAAGTTATTGTCATTTCAGTAGCTGGTTTGTTGACTGAATAAGGTATTTAGGTATTTATTTATGCGCGTCAATGATCATAGACGTCCAATGCGCTTTTCCTTTACCAAAAACTGTAGACCTAATTACTATCTTGGTGAAATTCGATTTTCCGAACCTATCCTGACAACAATAATTCCGATAATCAACGTTCTACTGTATTAATTTTCAACTTCAACTCGGACAGCTGACGCGAACAGCTACACGCGAATGTTTAAATCAAGATAGTGAAAATTCCTCAGAATCGGAATGTAAAAGTGGGGTAATCTAGACAAATTTGCGAAAATACCAATATGACTAAATTAATTTATAATTGAAAATTAATGAAGAACAACTTTTCCAGGAACAAACTCTTTTCGAGAGACGTTATTGGGAGTTTAGAAAGAGAGATGGGAAATATAATCTTTACTGGAGAAGGAGAAGCCTTTTTAATAAAAAGGCTATAAAGCCACGAACGACGTTTGGGAAATTAATGAAGGGGTGCAGACGGCTCGGATTTTTGAAGGATGGGGGAGAAAAACATGGAGAGTAGGCCTGAATTTTAAAACCATGCTCCCAGTTCATTGAATATGGAATTTTAGCAAATTTTTGGTTCGGAATTAGATTAAAAGAATAAAAATAAATACTTATATATTTTTATTATTTTATACAGGGTGCGCCAGAGAAACTTACTTATTTGAAAAAAATCCCGAGCGGTGAGTTGGACGGGTAGAACGATGGTAGGTGGCCCATCTGGCGGGGAAATTCCCCAAGTTTGTTTCCCCCTCCAGTCAATCATGCTCTGGTCTAGAGAGCAGGGGGCGTTCGCCGTCGAGAGCTACTTTTGTAACAACAAACAAAACATGCGTTTTTGGAGTGGTGAAAATCCGCGTGAACTTCACCAGAAGCCCCTTCATTGTGAACGAGTTACTGTCTGGTGTGCGATATCGGTAATGGGAATAATTGGTCCGTATTTTTTTGAAGAAAACGAACGTGCAGTTACCGTGATTGCAGCTCGTTACAGGAACATGATCGAGGATTTTTTTCTTCCAAGCCTCCAAGAAATGAAGATTGGGGAAGTGTGGTTTGAACAAGATGGAGCCACGCCACACACAGCACGAGGCCAAATGGATTTGTTGCGACATTTCCCCGACCGCCTCATCTTTGTCAGAGGCGATCTCCCATGGCCGGCACGTTCTCCAGATTTGGCTCCCTGTGATTTATTTTTTTATGGGGTTATTAAAAAAAAACTTGGAACTTTGTATTCTAAAATAAAAAAAGAATTAAAACAATAACTGAAGTACTTTTATTTTTATTGACCTTTCAAATAAGTAAGTTTCTCTGGCGCACCCTGTATTATCTGACCAATTATGGAAAGAGTTCCACAAGGGTCAATACTTGTTTCGTTTCTATATATCATATCCACACATAAAATGCATATATAATCGGAGACTTTGACTGCAAGTTACGAAAAGGATACAGCAATTTTATAAATACACCATGACTCTGAGATTTTCTTCACTAAATTTAAAAAATAAATTACTTTATTTACAGAAATGGTTCTCACTTTGGAATGTTAAATGAAATTATGACAAGTTACAAAACATGCAACCACACTTCGACGTGACACATGCCGATCAGTTTATATTCGACTATAACCAAATTCCTTTGACGAACATATAACGAATGATCCCTTGGAATTATGTTCTCTAGGAGGATGAAAAGAAGCCTATATTTCGAAATGGAAAGTCAAAATCTTGACCTACGACTGAAAATATTGTTTTCTATCCTTTTTTTGTTTCATAAATACTAATACATATATCTACCTCCTTAATCCCATATGGAAATACTCATCTAAGATTTCTGCTTCAACAAAAGATATTCACAAAAACTGGTATCGTATCAATAAAAAAGTTTACGATTTATTACAACGGCTCCTTGGTAAGGAAACAACCAAATTCTACAAGCCGGCTTACATCAACCAACTGTTGACTTAAAGGTCGCGGGTTCGCGTCCCGCGGAGGTCCAAAACCTGTATAACGTCAGGTACTCTTAATGATTCTCTCTTAAATATACCTGGATAGGCAAATTTTATAACTCACACTGTAGCATAGTCCGATCTTTTTTAAAAGTTTTTTGGCGATGTCTGATGTAGTATCTTCCGATGGTTTTTATAAGTGTTCTGTTGTATTATATTTATGTTAATAACATACAACCTTTAATCTAATGTTTTTAAAATTACCACAGATGAACTTAAATACCCAGATATTACATGCAAGTTTCAAAGACGGTTTTTCCAATACTTTTTATTTGTATTTGACTTTAATTATTTATTAGAAATACATGTACGTTTAAGTGTAGTTTGTTACATACTCGATAGAAAGGGCGAAGAAGATATTGCGAATATGGCTTGATTTTTTTTTGTTTTTTAAATTTTCCGGAAAAGCACCTGTGCGCTAGTTACATTAGACATATAGCTGAATTAGTTCAAGCCCCTTAACGGGAGCGAGATATGAAGGAAATTAACTATCTACAATTAATTACAGGATAAGGTCCTCTTAGAGGCGGATTAGACCCTTGCCTAAAAACGGACTAGCCCCGGTCCTACCGGACAGCCCGCTACTCTACCGAGGGATTAGATACCCCAGCTTAATGTTCGCCATAGCTTTTACTGCTTCGCTATGCTTTAAGCCGGGTTGTGGTGGTTATGATGATACTTAGCATCAAGTAAGAAATACATTGCAAAGTAGAACATAGTCAAGCTTAGCGATTTGTGCTATGACCCATGGCCTCAGAGATGTTCTAGACTATGATTAATACACTTTTTAAAAGGCTTGATACAACTAAGGGTTCTTTGTTCAGCCACTTATAATCTGATATTTTCTAAATTCAAGAGTCTAACAAAAAAATTAATTTCCTTCTTTCCTGACATTTTGCACCTGAACATCACTGTAAGGTTGTATCCCTGAGTAACATGCTGTCACTTTTGGCCACCTTCAATTAGGTATCCTAAACTGGATTTTTATATTAATTGTGATGTCGCCTCTACTCCAAAGGTTCATTGGCGTCTAATGGTACTTTATATCTATCTGTAGAATTCGAATAGGGTGATTACTTGACAGTACAACAAAACTTTAGGTTAAAAACTATATATGTCCCACGTTCCTTCAGCTGACAGATATAATCGGTGGCAGAGACGATTTTGTTAAGTCGTGAGCTGAGCCTTCATTAGCTTTATTAAAAGGTAGTCGCAAGGTATAAATAGGTAGTCAAGTAGCAGTCGCAAGTTGACAAAATCTTCTCTTTTATTGCAGTTGATTAAGATGATGTATTTCTTTTATTACATACACACTACAAGCACTTAAATACATAATACACTTAAATACACTATACAAGCACTTATTCTAAGAACAATTCAATAAGTGGTGCGTAGGTAAGCTTATTATATTTTATACTTGAGGAGGCGGAATGTTCACAGATTTAGTAAAAAGTAATTTGAACAAGTTATATTTGTTACAATACAATAGTATTTCATGCCTTAGGAATACATTTTTTAAAAAAATATTCTATAAAAAATATAGCAATCATATATTTTGTGGCATTGAACGAGGAGGGAAAGTTTAGTAATAAATATGAAATAGCCGGAAAATTGCGGGATGTCGGAAGATTTACAGCAGTTGCAAACTTCATTTATCTTGCTGTTTAACTATCTTGATAAAAGAGATAAATAAAATGCCTGGTTACAAATAGGATATAATATGCATCCTAAAAAATTCGTTCACCTCGTTAAAAATATATGTGAATGCATATGGTTAATTGATTAAAAACTCTTTTTGTCAATTTTTTTCTAATTTTAATATTTTTTCATTTCCTATTTGCATATTTCCTTTTTAAAGCTACACAAGCAGACCCGGCCACGCGTTGCTGTGGCTCATTTGCTGTAACGTGTTTTGGCTCATTTGCTGTAAAGGATTACAAAACTTCGCTGACATTTTTTAAATATTACATATAAATAAAATTGGTATGACTTCGGATAAGCAACTCCAAGATGGCGGCCGGCGTGAGTAAACAACAAGGTATTCCGATCACGCCCTACCCGATATCCACCATTCAGTTTACCGAGAGTTCCCGAGCAGACGTAGTAGTTTGTTTGTTTTTTAAAAATATGTTATTGACCTGTTTAAATGTGTTCAAGTTAAATGCAAAAGGTACAAATAAATTAATAATATAAGGATCCGAGTATTCCTAACCATAATTGTACATGATTTATTATATTGAAGAAAGGGAATAAAAGGTTTAAGAAATTGTATGTATTAAAATCAATTTATCTATAATTATCGGCTAACTTTATTATAATCCACTGATAAGTAATTAAAATAGAATTAATTTAATTAAATAAGTTTCAACTATCAATAATCGCACTTTAGTAGACCTTCATTGGTTGCGATATTGCCTCTGTGCAAGAATAATTTAATTAAATGTTTATATTATATTGTTATTAAATGTTTATATTTTATATCGTTATTTAATGAAAAATGTATTTAAATAACCAAAAAGGAAATGTTCACGCCAAAATTATTAAAGGATAATAGCGTGTCCCTGAACTTATGTCCCAAAAATGAAGGTCCCAAAATGTACCACCACCACATAACTGTATCATTGACGATATAAAAGTGATAAAAGCCAAGATCGAAATCCTTCGGATTCGCACACAGAACCAAGGTGGTGTTGTTCGAGCCACATCAAGTCCTACTATAAGTCTTCTTCCAGCCATTTCATGCAAGTCTCAAAGTCCAAAAAGTACCTAATGAGCTGGTAGAACAAATTGGCAAACCTACGCCATCTCTTGGGAACTGCCAGTACTAGCTACGTGTTGTTAACATAAATGTCACATTGGCATGCATTATATATTTTTTTGACAATTTAAAATGGCGTAAACAGGAAATTTAAAATGATTTGATGATTTTAAATTATATGACTCCATAGGAAAAAGAACAAATCGTACATGATTTATTAGATTAAAGATTTTGTTTAGATCATATCTAACCTAATAAAGTAAACAACGAACGAATTCTCTTCCAAAAATGTGGATAAAGCCGGCATCGGATCTCGGGAACTCTCAGTAAACCCGAACAGAATACCATAATATTATTTTACCATTATTATACCATATTATTATACCATAATAATAGTCTATTTTAAATTATTAAAATGTAATTACTTTTCTAAAAGTTGATATTAGTGGGCCTCGGCGGAGAGCTTTAGCATTTAGCTAGTAATTAGAATAAAATACAAATAAAAAATGAAAAGAAAGCAAAAATACCTACAACTTTGAGAATTAATTGTAACCTTTTTTTGTTTTATTTATTGGTTTATGAAAATTAACAATAAATACGAGGATTTATATTACTATTTGTCCGTGGAAAATAATAATGTACGAACAAATAAATGCACTCATATAAAACAATACATAATTATAACCTGTATTAAAAAAGCATGCTTATAAACAAAAAGGTTATGAAATATGATATGACGCCATGTTAATAAATCGAAACACGATCTACTGTATTTGCAATAATTCGCTATAAAAGAAATATATTGGTCAATAATCAAGATAAAAACTATCATATCTTTTAAGTTGGACAAAACTATACACATTGAGCTAAATTTCATTAAAATCGATTGAGTACTTTCTGAGTTTACCTCCAACAAACATCGGGACACGAGATTTTTATATATCACTAGCATCCTAATATTTTTATTCAGTCAAACCAATATTCACTGATAAAGATTAAAACATTTCAGCTTATCAAAAAAACCTAAGGGATTGAGAATAGAACGTTACACTATTTAAAAGTGATAGGTAAAGAATATAGGAAAGTTAAAGTTTTAATTTTTTGCATCTCATATTTCTGTATAGGCTGTATTAATGATTCGTTTGCTAAGTTCTGCTTATCAAAAACTATAAAATAACATTTAAACATTAAATAGGTGTCTAGGTCAGTATTAGTTAATGTTCATCGTTTCTCTTTTTTTAATTACATAATTACACTTTGTTTTCCCTTTATGTAAAACGCCATATGATGGCTTAAAAGTAGAATACAATTTATTCAGAATAAATATTAAGTCTCCGATTGAAATTTTTACTCTGCAGCAAATCGCATTAGATAATAACAGATTTTTTTCTTTGTTTGAAAAAAAATAAATAAATAGCCAAAGGCTTGGCTACGTACGATATTCTTTTTAGTATTGTAACACTTATATGGGTTAACATTTTTTTATTTAAAGAAAAATAACATTTTTCAATGCCACACGATTTATGACAACACAAATATTTGAACAGGTTATAAAAATAATCTTTTGGTAACTCACAGATAGCCATATGACTTGAGCTTCTCTTTCTCAAAGACTAACTCTCCAGTCCCTTCTCTTCTTATATCATAGTCGTAAGCTTCGTAGTAACAAACACGTGCTATGACAGTTTTTTCCAACTACTAGTTCATTCCAACAATTATATATATAAAACCATTCCAAACCATATGTTTTTTTTTTTGTTTTTGTTTTTTTAACGTTACAGTATTTCATCCAGTGGAAGCCTGGAGAGTTTAGTTAGATGTAAATTTCTGTCAAGTAAACATTTTTATAGCATTTAATTTAGCATCATCAACGATGAATAAGATAAGTCACTTCGCCTGAATCACATACAATAATATGCAAAAAATTTGTGTACGCATCGCCACTATGTATGTTAGTAATTTTATATCATTAATTTGAATATATGTGTAAAAATTTCTCTGTTTTTCTGATCTTTTGTGACATAATTATCACCTCCTACAAAAAAAAAAAATAAATAAATAAATTGGTTGCTTTGGTGTCTACAATGCATCTTTGAGCTTAAATTAAAGGATCTGGTATAGATATACATAGGTATTTACCATACATACCATATTACATGGTGAATATCTCGAAAAATGAAATCAACCTTATTCACTTGTTAAATTTAATTAAATGCTTTAACCTGATGCATGGTAGTGATAATTTGATTATGATAATGAGGTGAGAGAGCGAGGGCCGGTATTCTCATGTAAGTCAGTCCCAGGTTCGTGCCACCCTCCTTTTCTTTTTCCGACCGTAACTCAGGCTGACGGTTGAAGATATATAGCTTTTAGGGTCACGGAACTCGGAGCATAAATAAACTCCAGATCAAGAAGCAGTGCCTCAATATCGGGGATTCAATCAGCTCCTCAATGAAATTCGGCCGGCGTTTTTCCCACTTCTCACAAATAGTTTTTTATTTCATTGCCTCAATAAATAAGGTGGGTAAAATAAAATATAAATAAAGAAACTTGATAATGACTAAAACATAAACAGATCTAAGAAAAAGTATATAATAACTCCATCTCTCTTCGATATATCCGCTGGAGCATAGTTGTTACTTCCTGGCAGGTGTCTATACCGGGTTTTTACAAATTCCCTTTGTCTTCCCTTTTTGAATCTTGAGTCATCAGATCTTTAATTCTTTATTATTAAGAATATCTCCTAATTTATCTTTTAATAAATTTTAATTAGGCCATATTTGTTTCACGTGTCTATATATATATTGTCACGTGGAAGATGTCCATTGAACCTAGGAGACCCTGAGAGAGAGGGGGAACTCCTAGAAGAGGCTTGCCCAGGAGAGAGGGGGCAGTCTGGGGAGAGTCTGAGGCAGTCAGTCTGAGAGGAGCAGTGAGACATAGAGGCAGTCTGGGGGAGTCTGAGTCAGTCAGTCGGTGAGGGGCAGTCTAAGTCTGGGACAGGCAGAGTGAGCCTGGGGCATAGTGGGACCCGAAGTAGTCAAGTACCCCCAGTGATTTATGAGTTATGGTACCCCCCCCCCTTGTGTAGTTGGGACGTGTAGAAACTGTTGTAAATAAACAATGTAAATTGTACATAGTTTGATTAATTACCACACAACCCTTGCCCAAAGATCCCAGTGTCACATTGGATTTGTAGATTTGAGAATAGGGGTGACACAAATTTGGTGGAGGCGCCGGGCAAGGGTTGTGTTGTGTGTAAAATGGAGCTGCGAGAGTTGCCGAGATGGAGCTGTGGGGAAAATGGAGGAGAGCCGGGAGGGACTCGAGGAAGAAGGAATCAGCGCTGTGGATCAGCTGGATCAACTCGGAGAGCTACGGAGCTGAAAAGAGAGATGGGAGCCACCCGAAGTATTCTTAGCTCGCCAAGTTGGCATCTTAGGTAAAGTAATTTAAGTTATTTTTGTTTTGTAAAAAATAAAATAAAATTTAGACATAAGAGGAAACACTTGTAGAAAGAACCCCAGCTATAGTGTAAGATAGAAAAAAGAGAGAAACTAGAGGTTTAAGAATTTTAAGATACAGGGTATCTGTGTATTTTGAGTTCGTCAATGGTTGACGATTTAGGAGGAAGATTAAAAGAGTTTGGATTTTAAGTGAAGTTATAAGAGGAGCAGATGGAAAAATTATGGAGTTCTTTCTAGAATGTTTCAACTAGATAATTTAATAATTAGTGATCATTTTATTAATGAGAATAGTCTTTGTTTGTAGAGTATTGTAGGTTTATATTTTTTTAGAAAAACATAAGTCAAAAAGTAACTATAAAGAGAATCCTTTGTCAATGAAAATTTTCAGGTCGGAAGAAAAATGTTATCTTGACCCTTTGATCGTAATCTCGGGATTAAATGGGATAAGGACAGACGAAGACGGGTAGAAAATTTAAAGTCGAGACGATACAGGGCGAATAAAACGATTTTTTGATCGTTGATCGAAAAAAAAAAGAGAAAAAATGGATTATAAGATTTCATATTTCATTAAATTGTTGAATATTTTCTTTGCTTTGGGGAAAAGTGCAGAATCTAAAGGTTAAAGAATAGGAGGAAATGCTAAATTTGCGTCTGCCAGGAAACAATAGAGACTGAGCAAGCGGTACCCGAGAACAACGAACACAAAATTGGGCATAGCTAATGGTTAGCAAAATGCAGACAATTAACAATTGTCATAACTAACGAACAATTGAGGATCCTACAACGTCCAGGAAACACCATAATCGGTTGCGAGATGAGAATCATGGTTTTGGGTTGCGGTCATTGTGTTTATCCCATCTTTGATTTTTAAAGGACTTAAGCAAAAATTTATCGGATCCAAAGATTTCGATCACTATCACGGTTTCATACTAAAGAAATGGGTAAAAAGAATTTCATTGAGAAGGCCTATTGTTGCGGATACGGAAGCAGCGCCAACAGCTTCCCAGTCTAAGTCGGCGACCAATTCCAAGAAGGGAGACAAGAGTGAGAGAATCTAGTACCATAGTCAGCGATAAAAGTAGGTCAGTCGGTGAGGTGTTATGCAGGATAGGCAAAACAAACGTTCTTTTAAATCCCTTTATCAAGATTTTTTATTGTTTAATCTTTTTTAGTTTTATGACTTATATTTTTCTAGTTCTTTAGTAGTAGAAATTGGAAATGTGTTGGAAAAAATAGAATTTGTAAGAAAAAAGTATAATTTTTAAGTAAAATTCTTAGAGGGTATAATTGATTAAATTCGTATCAATTATGGTTAAAGATTAAATTCGGAGTAGCAGAAAAATGGAATTTATTTTTGTTTTGTTTTTTATTAAGTCAAGAAATAATTGTAAAGGGATTTCACTGCATATTGTAGAGGTTATTTTGGTTCTTAAGGGGAAAATTAAATGAACGATACGGCCGGCATCCCACACCCTTTAAGGTTCAAAGAGAGTAAAGTACTTGAAGAGGGTAGTAAAGTACTTACAGGGTATAGTAAAGTGCTTGAAGAGAGTAGTAAAGTACTAAGAGAGTAAAGTTTTGGAGTTTGTTGTGGAATCCTACGAGTCAAACGTAGAAGGCTTAAGTATGCAACAAGTTTCTCAGAGTCAAACTGAGGTAATATTTGGGGATGTGCTAGTCAAAAGCACGGTATATCAGAGAATGAACGATAAAGGGGTGAGCCGATGATTGTCGAATCCAAAAGAGAAAATGATGCAGTGAGGTTCCTCGATTTTGAGATTTTATTTGGTTTATCACTTTTTTTGTTGTTTCGAATTTTGGTTTTGTTTTTAACACTCAGTACTTGGTTCTTTTGTTTGTAAACTCTACAGTTAAGTAAATATGTAAAAAACCATTTTTCTGCCGCTTTGTTTATTTTTTGTTACAGGTCCCAACTTACCAACGAGGACGTTGGTATTCAGGGGAGGGGGGAGATGTCACGTGGAAGATGTCCATTGAACCTAGGAGACCCTGAGAGAGAGGGGGAACTCCTAGAAGAGGCTTGCCCAGGAGAGAGGGGGCAGTCTGGGGAGAGTCTGAGGCAGTCAGTCTGAGAGGAGCAGTGAGACATAGAGGCAGTCTGAGTGAGTCTGAGTCAGTCAGTCGGTGAGGGGCAGTCTAAGTCTGGGACAGGCAGAGTGAGCCTGGGGCATAGTGGGACCCGAAGTAGTCAAGTACCCCCAGTGATTTATGAGTTATGGTACCCCCCCCCCTTGTGTAGTTGGGACGTGTAGAAACTGTTGTAAATAAACAATGTAAATTGTACATAGTTTGATTAATTACCACACAACCCTTGCCCAAAGATCCCAGTGTCACATTGGATTTGTAGATTTGAGAATAGGGGTGACAATATATATATATATATATATATATATATATATATATATATATATATATATACCTTACAAGGTACTAATCCCAAAACCCTTCTACAGTTGTAGTAGTGTTGCTCTTATTGTGAGCAGTTTTTTTTTTTTTTTTAAATTTTAGAATTAGACAAAATGGGTATTTAAAGTGTGTAACTGTTCCTGTTTAAGTTTTTGATGATATTATGATGCTGACCGACATGATATTTGAAAAATAATCAAACAAAATTTTTAAAAATGATGTCCTCGGCTCTATGAAAGAGGAAGCTGGTTGAGAGACCTCGCCTCATTAGAGGGATTAAACCTAGAAGGGAATTAGATGCTGCTCGGTATTATCTTTGCTGGTGACTTAGAGCCAAAATCAAAGTCATCGATAGCATATTTGTGAATTTCGCTAATTGATAGTAGTGTATAGACATAAGAAGATAAAAACAAAATGTTTTATGGAAAACAATACTCAAAACTACCTTCTATATCACAAAATTGACATTTTAAATAGAATTAATAGGTCTATTTTGAATATTGAAATTATTTAAATAGGACTATGAAGATGGGCGGATCTTTCTATCAATTAAATCTGTTATGATATTTATTGAAATTAGGAATTAGGGCAAGTTTTCTTAGTTTGTAAGCAATATTTGATTCCCTTTAAGAAGATCCCCTCTCCGAGGACGTGTGAACTTTGCGAGGGATGAAACTGATCGTTGACAGGCGATAAGGGAATGCTCTAGGTCGCTTGGAGACGACTATGTTAATTGAGGTTAGATCAGGCCGAAAATTGATTCAACACAGTTGGTTTGTCTGTTGGATGATACTGCTGCTTCAATCAATTTCACACCACACCACCTTCTCAGCACGACTTCCTCCTAAAAATACACCTCTACCAGAAATCATAAAATTTCATAAATACCTATTTGGGTCAATAAAAGAAGAATAAAATCAACCGGTATTCCTTTTTTTTCCCTTATACGAAATAAAATTCAAGAGATGAATCTTTAAACTTTTTGTTAATTGAATAAACAACCTACACTTTCAAATGAGCAATGTGCAATGTTCAGCCGACGATTATCCACATTTTTAAAGACATTGCCGGGCATGATCTATTTTCAATATTTAGGAAGTACACGAATAAATATAAATAAAAGAAATTGGAAGAAAAAGCAAGAAAATTGATAAAATATTTGAGTGCCTGAAAAAAAAATATATATATATTTTAAAAATAATGTTGCTGTAGTATCACGGGCAAATAAATAATTTACGACTTATAGTTCTAGGTGCTAGATTGAACGCACAGACCATGATATAATTTGTTCAAGCTGAGTTGAAATCTTTCACGACCGGAATCCACCCATTCATGAACGTAAAATTTATTAAAATAGAAAGATCACTATTTGATATAAAACATTATTAAGGATTGATTTGGTGCGCACATAGTACCTACTAGTTCAACTTACTTTTACTAACTTCTGTAAAAATCTATTCTTAATACGTGTATACGTATTAAGAACCAATATTAACTTTAAGAACAAATTTCGACAAGAGATTTTTATGTCCATTTAAGTCTTTGTGAGAAAAAAAAAAAAAACGTTCAGAATTTCTGATACCGATTTATCGTTCCCGTAAAAAAATAAGTTAATTATATGAAATATTCGTATAAATAGTTGTGGAAGTGGAATCACGGGGATCCCTTCATCAGCAAGAATGTTTAATAAGATATCGTCTGTCAACGGCTTTAGCTTCTTTGAACTTTAATACACTTTTGACTAAAGCACATAGTAGTTGAAATAGTTGAAAATCAGTTTTATTTGATTTTCTCTAGGCTAATTTTTTAACTTTTTTTTCTCAATTTCGAACTCTTCGTATATGGTCCGTATAAAACCATACAAAGTAAGCGCTAAACCAATTCATCTTTAACTTCATTAGTAACAATTTTTTACATAATGAATTTGGAGTTTATTTAGGGAATGTTTGAATAATTGACTACGATTGGTAAAAGAATGTTGACTGCAATTTCGTAAAAAAAAATGTTGAGTACCAAGCCATCTATAAGGTTCCTGACGAACTTCACAAACAACAAATCTGACTTCTTTGTGAATCGCACTGGACGATAAAATGTTTCAATACTGATACCAGCTATGAATTTTGTGTTCGCGAAGCCTATTGCTTTAAAATAACACAACCTGCAAGGCTGAAATAATTATAAAAAACTAAATCGATTTTTTTTTCTTAGGCGTGGACTTGAAAATATTTCATGTGTGGTACATTGAACTACACTGGGTTAATCTTACCGTTTGAACAGCGGGCGATTAATGAAAGGCTGAACAGGCCACGACCCAGCGGTCTTTGCGGAGCAGGGCAGAGTTGGGACCACAACAGCAGCCGGTGTTGGCGAATTACCCCCAGCCCTTCCTGTCACCTCCAATGGCTCCTCATCGTAGTTAAGCTGTTCCTATCGACTTCATCGTCGATAAACCGGTTTCTATCAACTTGGTGGTTTCCTTTCACGGTTAAATGCTTCGTTCGATGTTCCTGTGAAGGAATAATAATCCTCTTGGCGCTACTTAAACAATACTTGTTATTCACTTTAGGAAAGGGAGGTTATAGGGAAATAAATTTTGAGAGAAGAAAAATAAACCGTCTTTTACTAATTTTGATTTGGAATGATAGTTACTTTTTTACAATTAAACTTCTTTTGAAAAATGTTTAGGGCAGGATTTCTTTTTTTTTTTTAAATATTACATTCTGATTCAATAAAGGGCAATACTATTATAAGAAAATAAATTAAAAAATAGATATATAGTTCTATAAAATTGAAAAAATCCAATTAATTTATAAAATTGCAAAAAAACATTTCCCTTCGGGTTGGTTTTAATGAGCCAGTTCATTATTAATCTTCCATAAAGCACTTGAGATATGCCCAAGAACCTCTAGATGCGGAACATTCCTGATATTGTAATTTTTACAGATGGTAATTTTATTGATAAAATACATCAAACGCGATATGTATAAAACGGGTTGAGGTAGCAATGGTTGGAGGCATTTAACTACATATTATAACACTGATGTGGATTAAATAATTTTTGTTAAACGAAAATAATAATTCAAAATTTCTGGCAAACAATAAAAACTCAAAATCAGTGCAAGACTAACCCTCCAGTCCATCGCTCCTTATATTTATTCTGAATTAGAACATTCCAGATAGTTCCCGTCAAGCGTAGTTTGAGGGTGGTAGTAACTACAATTACAAGAAACATGTACTTGAAGAGTTTATTATTGTTCCAACAAAAAGCCTATAACTATTGCAAACCATATGTTTGTCTTTCACGTTACAACATGAACAAAACAAATGTTAAAAAATGTAAAATAAAAATCTTAAACACAGGTTCCGAATATACAAATAGGCATCAGAACGCTGAGAACTACTTGTATTTCCACTTGCATGCGGGAAAGCTTTCGATGAAATTTAGGAAAATTCTTCTACTACACTATTAGTATTTTACACTGCAGTCCTCACTAATATAATTATGACTTTAATTTATTTGAATCCAATACGTATTTATATATGTCTGAAGAACAGTGTCGATACCAAATTGCAAGACAATCTCAATTCAGTTTGTTTTTATTTTCTTTATTATACACCTATGTGAAAAAGTCGAACCTTGTCTATCATTCAAATTTTTCAGCCAAAATAGTATAATAAGAATTCCTTACAGATCACCACTAAGGAATTCTCATAGGTGAATGAATGGTGTTAAAAGTTAAAGCAAACTCCGTACTAATTCCAGACTTTCGTATTTTAACGAGAAAATTATGCACATGCAACATAACCCAAACAACCTGCACGATTATCCTGACTAGTGACTAAAAACGCTCATTAGAAATCTCCCCACCCCCAGCTGCCTTAGAATCGGCTTAGAAAGCGGATAGATAACCAGAAACATAGCAATTTTCTTTGGAAATTGGGGCAAATACATATAAAAAGGAATATGACAAAATCTTTAATATCAAGTTTTACTCTCCTGAGAACGCAATTAAAATTTGTTTATCAATTACATACTCTTCGTTCGTTGGAGACTTCTTTAAAAAATCTCTTATCATTATAAAATAAGATAAATGCTAAGGAAGAAAAAAAGATTCGGTATGCAAAAATTAAACAATCTGATCCAAAAAAAAAAAAGGAGATAGATGATAGAACTGAGGTGAAAAGAAATTTCATTAGAAGGTTGAAGGACGAAATCAGAAATGATTAAATAAGCTGATGCGGTGGGATCGAATGGTGATTCAATGCAAAGCAGCCAGCTGCCTAACCTCTTCAATACCTCCACCTCGACTCTTCCCACTAAGCTCCTTTCCTTCTGAGGGGAATTTCAAATCGCGATAACGAATTTCTGTTTCAAGAAGGCCCTCCTTCAGGTCTTCGTTATTAAGGCAATGTATACATTATTCGCAGTCCGGCAAACTTTTCGGATGAAAGAATCTCTAAGGTATTCCTCTTGAAAGGATTAAATCGGTCCCATCATTTCGCATAAAATTACAAAGCACTAATCTACTTTAAACATTCAAGAGCGAAATGAAAATACTCAAACTTGATCAATGTTTTCTTTTTACAATAAATTCTGCTTGTTTATTTCTAAACACTTTTTGCTAAAATTATTCCTTTTGGTTACGCCATGACTACCATGTAGATAGACTCATGTAAATGAAAAAATTAAAGAAATAACTGATAAAAATCCACTAAAATACATGGATAAACTCTGTCATTTGTCATCGAAGTTCACCGACTTGTGGCAAGCCAATCCGAAACCCACAGAATATATCAATTTCAATGAAAAAACAGAAAAAAAAATTTAGCTGGAGATGTGTAATAAGATAAATAAACACAAATAAAGTAAAAAGTAAGGGAATGGTTGACGAGAAAAAGCACATTAAACTTTGGTATTATTTTAGTCAATATCCTCAAAACTGTCCTGATATAAATATCCTCTTAAACAACAGGCATAACTATCCACAAAGCCCTCCTAAAGAAAATAGCAGAAAAATCAAAGAAATATATTGAAAAGTTTTGAGAAAACATATGTATTTTGAAAGGAATAAGTCAAACCCCCTAAATGATTTTATAAAAATTGTTAAAGAAAAAATATAGCATGGTAAGACGATCTTTCGTTTGACAAGAGTTTTGTTACTCATCGCGTAAAGTGACGCTGCCAAGACACAAAACTTTAAGGATCCAATTAGAACTACTTTAAGTGCTCCCGTGTCGACATTAAAAAGCCTAATAACGCCTAGAAGGGAAGTTTCATAGCCAATAAAATTCGAAGAAGAAAAAATTATCTGCCGTAAACTAAAGAATTTAAAGAGCAATCCTAGGGCAATTACCTAGCTTTATTGCTTACTTTAAAGTTTCAATCTCCACAAAAATTGACTTTGAATGTTTCCGGATGGAACTTGTAGTTAGTCCTGATTGTGGAATCATATATTATTAATCAATTTTTAAATTTATTTCGTTGTTGCTTTTATTTTTTTAAAATAATGATCACTTTTCCTATTAAAAATATATAAGTGACAATGTTCAAAATCCAATTTTAAATTCGGCGTGAGGGTTTAAAAATTGCTAAAACCTTTATATTAATATTATAAATATTAGTTCAAGATGGTATAATAAATATTATTTAAGTGGTATGATATATATTAATTAAACATGGTTAAAATTTAAAAACTTAATAAGTATTCATAAATAATTTATTTTACAACTATAAGTTTTATTTTCTAGTCTAGAAACATGATAGACAGAAAACTTTCCCCCTCAACTTATTGATACTTTTCTACTCAATCTATGCTACAAACGTAAAATTAGATTGGATACAATAACTTCTGAGGACTTAAGTATATACCATCTTAGATTGTACACTAAACAGTATGAAAAAAACTTAAAAATGAAAAAAAAATGGACTACCCGTTATGCATCTTCACGCCTCAAATATTAGATCACATATTTGACTGAACGGGTGTAAGTATGAACAAAAATTATGATGCGAATTTCAATGGGAAACAGATTACTTTAGTTAGAGATCAGCAAAAATTAGTTATAACTCATTTCTCGCGAACACGAATAAATCAATCTCAGATTTAATGATTTTTTTTTATCATCGAAATTATTCCATCATCCGATTTTTACGATAGAGGCCCGGCAGGTGAACGACCAGTGGGATAGGTGAGGGGGTAACGTCCTATCTAGAGGGTGGATATCCATTAAAAGGAGGAGTGGCAAGTTCCTGGTTCAGTCCGGGTCCTCTCCTCATCTCCGCAGGTCCTATCCAGGTTGGAGGGAATCGTCAGCCAGGAAGTGGAAAAGGTTTAAAATGCCTTGTCACAGTAAAAGGAGGAGTTCGAAAGGTATGTGCATAATCTAAGGGAAAGAATCAGACAAATTTAATGAATTATTTATATTCAAAATATGACAAAAGGAAAGAAATCATAAAATAAAAATAAATCCAACCAGTTTTCTCTACATAAAATAAAAAAAGTTTTCTCTACATTGCTCTCGTACATTTCACAGTTAATTTTTTTTTTTATTTGAGAAAGGCATGCTTCCATAAATTCTCTCCAGTAGAAGAAAAAATATATATAGTAGTATTATGTAACACTAACTTGGGTTAAAACAATTGTATTGACATAGAATTATAATAAAAATTTCAAACAAATAATAAAACATAAATTAATAGCAATGTTGCAGTCGATCGCTCCTAATTTATAGTACGAAATGAACCCAACAAGAAAGGCGTAGAATATTCCAACCAGGAGATCACGAACTAACACATCACTGTAACCGTTCCAGACAATTCTGCAAATAAACATGTTTATTACAGAAATAAATATCTATTTTGGTTCCATGTCACACTACTATTATTATCGCTCTATCATATTATCATTGCTGAGTGCGGAATTCCATTGTTTTATCTTGGATATAAACCAAACTTAGTGGTATGACGTAATACCATTTTTTACATCATTTAAATGTCTCTATGACTATATCTATGTAAGGAATGAGTTTTAAATTAACTATATCTAGGTAGGGAATGAGTTTTAAATTATAAAATTAATAATTACTTACAATATTAATCATATATTTATTGAGGGCTCAATATATTTTTTACATTTAATTATTTAATAAGAATTTGAACTTCCTTTTGATTTTCCATCATGTACCCTTTGTCAACGCTTCTCGGACTTTCCTCATCCTTTGTACAATTCTATTATTTAATACGTTCAATTTAAACTTGTTTTCATTTTTTAGAAATAAAATACATCTTTTATTTCACTGTCACATAACTCAGATTTATCACACATTAATTGTTTTCAATGTGAACAATTCAAAGAAGGTTTAAAACTTTAATTCTCAAAACGATCTACTGTATTCTATGTAATTTTAATGTGCTGATTATATATTCATAGTTTATTTATTGAATATACATATATTCAATATCCTATTAATAATATATTTAGCACGAGTAATAACTCTTACCCTTAATTCTGACTATCGATTCTTGTCTTATTATAAAGGTAATTATTCATACGGAAGCAAAGTTTTAATGAGGAAAATTTAATTGTAAAATATTGGAATCTTGACAACAAAAAAAATAGATCATCTTTTCAAGAATTAAAATGTCACAACACACTATGAAGTGTATCCATATCACAATTTAAATTTTTAATATGCTTTTTTATTCAGTATCTATTTGAAACCTTTTAATGTCGACATATTATAAATATGAATTGAATGAAACTAATTGAAACAAAAAATAGGTGGACAAACATCAACAAAGTCCACAAAGGACCGGTCTCTCTTTAAAACCGGATCTGACCGGGATTGCGTCCAATCCCCTGGATTCACCTTAAGCCATTTCCGGGCAAGGTACCCACTTTCGACCCAAGAGTTCATCTGCAGCAGACGTGATTAATAAAATTATTACCTGTCACAGGGTTAACTGCAGGTCCGGTTGTAATTAGTTAATGAATGAAACCCCCACCCTTCCTCCCTGTTAATTATTACTACTTTGAAATTGGAGGGAGAGGGCCGACTATGATCTTGTTAATTAATTAAATTGCCACTAGTCGGAACTCGCTAAGTGACAGCTGATATCGGAGGCCAATAAAACAAAAGGCAGCTTCCGACAATGAGCCTACTCAGCACATCGGGGGGGGGGGGGATGATTGTGATCCGCAATATTGGTCCCTCCTCCCCCCCCCCCCCCCCCCAATGCCTACCAAATCGACACTTGCACCCTCTGGCGTCAATTCGGAAAGATGTTTCTCATTCTTTTGTTTACTCAAGTTCCCACTTTTGCTTCACCGCGGTTTCTAAAACTTATGTATTTATTCTTAATCCTGAAATAATAGATAATATACGTAATATTATACCTTCCTGTTGACTAAAAAAGAACATCAAATTTCAGCTCAATATCTCAAACGGTTTTCTAAATATAGCTATGTAAACTCATTGAAAAACGTCCAATTTAGCCCGATCGCATCAGCTGTAAATTAAAATTTCAACTCTTCTAACCTTCCTACCGTATATGTACATAGATATTATGACATACTAATTTCTTCAATGATTTCTTTTTTTAATTTAATGCCTCTACTCGAGGGTCATTGGTGTACAAAAATTAAAAATATTATTCGATTTAGAACTTAATAATTTCAAAAATTTTATCGCGACCTCTCTGAAATATTTACGTCCTTGAGTAATTTTTAAGTATCTACCAATTTTGCGAAGTCTCGGGCATTCAAGATGGATGTGTCCTGTTGGTGAGGTGGAGTTCATAGGTTCCTCAACAAGTCCTTCCATCAGTCCTCTCAGCAGATAACCGTGTGATAATTCACAGTGCCATCTTTTGGTTTAGGCCACAGGTTTTCTAGGACGGGGTGGCGGGAAGGACGTATGATTGGGAACCCGAAGACATAAAAAAAAAAAAAAAAAAAAAAAAAAAAAAAAAAAAAAAAAAAAAAGTTTTCTCGGACGATCAACTTCATGATCGCTAATTACCTGGTGCTGCGGAGCCGGGAGAGAAATAGTTTCCTCTTATCTGGAAATCCGCGAACTTTTTTTCTATTCAAAGTAAGTAAATTGAATGAAAAAAAACAGTGACTTATAAGGAAATTAAAAAATAAAAAAACAACTTTAAAAGCCCGACTCCATCCACCGTTTGGCCATTCCAAAAAGGTCAGTCCAACATAAAAAATCCCATGTCTCACTTATCGCAAAACCATCTGTGATGACGTCCTCACGTCCTCTTTTTATCATTAACCATTCATCAATGGCCCAAAAATCATTGTGTGGATATGTATGTGGACATGTAACCATCATTTGGGCTATGTAACGTAAGTGGTAATCTTGGCAAAGGGGTGGCAAATGGTAGATGTGGATCTGTAGTTCAAGTGCCGGTCCGGATAGCCAATAAGGGAAGGTGACGACAACCCTTCAACGGTACTTAACACCCCTAGCAGTCACGGCTAGAGGCAAACTGTAACCCCTGCGATCAGAGAGCCGAGGGTAATTCGCTAAGGAAATGGAACAGTGCAGGGTTATTGCAGGCTCAGTAATTGCATTTTCAAGAAGATTGAGATAGATAAAAGTTATTGAGAAGAATTCAAATTAGATAATCTTAGTTGTTAGATTAATATACCACTATAAATTTATTACATACATGTGATATAAAAAGGTAAAGCGTGGTAGGTGCGTCATACAGAGCTCAAAGCTCAACTTCTACCGAGCATACGAAAATAACTATCGATGCTTCTTTGTGTTTTTAATGAATTTTAAATCTTAAACTTCATTATTTCAGCAGGTTAGTTGATTTTTCTACATCCTAGGGTGAAAGAAAAATGGTTAGAAGTTCTTTTCACGCACCTAAATGGGGAAAGTGCTTAACCTCTTCTAAAAACCATTACAGATAAATTGATTATTTATTTGGGTAATGCAAAAGAAAAGAAATCCAGCCAATTATTTTCTCCTTGAATGACAGAACGAATGTTTGCAAAGGCGATCATTTTTAATAATATTTAACTTCAACTTTGCAACAAACCTAAATCAACAAATGTCATTGTAAAGCACTCAAGTGAGATTTCAGCTTACTTACCAGAAATGGAGTGGTATTGTAGATTAATTTAGAAGATATGAAGATCACAATTCATGCCACAGAAGAAATAACTTACTAATGTAATTGTCCAATATATCTTATCTATTAAATTATACTATATTCGTTAGGTTAATTATTCTTATATTAACTTAAATTAGATTATAGAGTAATTACGTAAAAAATAGTGGGTTTAGGTGAACAATATTTTTCATTTCTTCTGTTAAACCTTTAAATATATTCTGATTATTGTAAAATTTACATGCAACAAGAATCATTTTTCATCCCTTGATTGGTTTTTTATTCCATTAAAAATGGCGTTATACTCATCTGGTTTTCTTTTCCAGTTAGTATATTCAAGATTCCCAATCTTGTTCTAAGAAGACGTGTTATAGACTCTAGTCTATAATAGGTCATAAGTAAGGTGCGTTTTTCAGGGGTCACCTTTGGTATAGAAACCACAGGTAAAAAAAAAAAAAATCATTTCAAAAGATAAAACATTATATTTCACGAATAATATGGGTACAGTTTGTAAACAAATTTCGCCTAAAATAAGTTAAATCGTACTTTTATTGGATAATAAATGAATACAAATTAAATAATATTAATATTAGATATGTTTATATTAATTAAAAAAAATCAAATTAAATAATAATATTTTGTCACATTATTTTTATTAGTGTTTTTCTTAGATCCATGCTCAACTATCGTCTTGTTTTATTTGAGGAAACAAGATTCGTGTTTGGAAACAAGTGAAGAAGAGAATGCTTGTGAATATGTGATGTGGGTCCCTATGGAGATCGCACTCGTCCGGCTGTAATTGTGAACTGTTCCATCAAGCAGATCTCTAAGGATTTGTACGAGTATACAATCCATCCCAAACTCTTTGCAACATAATTAAATTACAACAATTTAGTGTGACTTCAAAATTAACATTAAAAAAAAATCATGTTAACTTACAGGAAATTCTAAGACAATATGATAATTTTCAGTTGCTAGAATGTAATACGTGTTTCACATGTGTTGCCAAACTCCATTTGACACTGTCAAGAAAACTTAAATTATATACGGTTCGTTCTCGGACAACTTACTCACAGCCTTCCATTATAACTGCGTTATGGTTATTTATGGCGTTCTATAAATTCTCCATTCCTCATGGTAAAAACTTTCAGAATAACTTAAGTATGAAGTTCATCTGGGAACATCTACTAGCACCCATGATTCTGAATGTTACATCGGCAGATAAAACGGAGCAAATGTAAATATTGTAAATCGAAGGTCGACACCTTTGGCCTTCATTATCAATAGATCAATAAGAAAGAAAAATAAATTACTTTAAAGAATTAATTGAAATATCTATAATTAATTAGAATGATTGAACGCTTATAACATTTATTTACTTTCTAAACATGATAATGAAGTAACATCTCCCTTATTAGGGGGTCCTTTTGTAAAAAAAAAATCATCTGCGGATCACGAGTTGGTGAAGGGAATTCAGATGTCTTAGATAGAAGGAAGTATATATATAGAATAAAGTAAAATAATCCGGTCTATGCTAACTGCGCTAAGCGCTAAATAAACTATAAACTATTGATTTAACAAATGGCCAACGTTTCATCATTTCAATGAAACTATGATGTTTAAATTAAAAATCAAATATAATAATTATTATGTAATATATTTTTTAAATAATTATTGATTTTAAACTCTAATTGCAGTTCTATCAATCAGAAAAAAGGACAGAGGTTAATTTAAAAATTTTGGGACTGATTATATTCACTTCGAAATGAAATTCAACTTGACTCATTACTAAATTTGCATACCGTAACTGAACATTAACTAGTTTAGCGGAGTAATAACTAGTTTATATTGGTTATGAATCAATTACGAACAAGTATCTAATAACATAAGGCTGGAGTGCCCAACCTTAGGCTCGGTTGTTGCCAACTGAAAGTTCGGAATACCCAAAAGGCCAACTAGAAGTTTTAATGTTTCTCAATCTTAATTTGGTTTAAATTAAGTTCCTTTGCTGTGATGAAATATGGTGTTTAAAATACTAGGTAGCAAAATTATTGTCCAAAAAGATTCCCAATATCTTTTTGTATAAAAATTAATTATAATTAAAAAATAATAAATTGGATATCTAGAGATGTGTATATGTGACTTAACCAACGTGCAGGCTCAATCTGCAAGTGTTTTTTTATTTATTTATTTATTTTTTATTTTTTTTTTTTTTTAGGAAATTTGCATTCATGTTTTCACGTTACTGCTGTAGTTATTGTAAGGATGCAGGTTCCTTTGATTTGTTCAGCTTCTTATGATACAGGTATTAAGAATATCTTTACTTAGGACACCATACCTTCTTTCATTCACACCTTCCCAAGTACCGCAACACATCAGACAAAAGCCCCAGGTTATGATTTATTAATACCTTTATTAATTAAGATTTAATAACAGCCGGGGCTATATAGCGGATGCCCAGCTCTAGTGTTTCTTACGACAATATAAAGTGCTATATAATCGTTCATCATACGGAAAAATTAGCACTTTTAGCATTAGTTCTAAACTGTTTAAACAATTAATATACAAAAGATTAATTGACAAACTGACCGAAAGAAATACAATACCAGAACATCAATTCGATTTTCGTACTTCACATTCAAGAACCCCACAATTACACAGAGTTACAGAATACATTGTTGGGTTTTTTTTTTTTTTTAAATTAACGCAGCCAGTTACTTTTTATCACCAAATGATTACTTTAAACAGTTCATCATACAAACTCTATTAAGAAGGTTATTCCCTGTGTAAATATAGGGTTAAATTTTATTGATTTAATTTTGTTTTGTAATAAAGAAAAAAATATCTTACATTTTTTTCAAAATAAAGGTGTCTTACCGAAATTTAAAAAGTGTGATAGTGTACACAATATGAAATGGAACTATAAACAAAAAAAGAAGGCCCCCTATGTGAGAAATTGCAGAAAAAATTTTTTTGTCATTGTTTTGATATTAATTTTAAATAAATACTTCATTTATCTGTATTCTTGTTTACCTAATCATATGTTAATTAAAGAGATTTGAAAGTAATCATTTGGTAATGAGAAGTATCTGGCACTCTTAATGTAAAAAAGACCCCATTGCTGGAGTAATGGAGCAAAAACAATACGCAACTGGTGTGTTTCTGGACGTCGCCCAAGCATTTGATAAAATCTGGCATCAGCGGGGTTCTCTTCAAATTCATAACCTCTATTTCATACTCCCATCCTGAATATAACTTAAATGAATATTAATTAAATGAGTGGATCATCTTAGTGATAAAAAGTCAGCGTTTACGCAACGAATCAATAATAATGAAACTCGAATAAGTGCTTGGCTCTCGGTGAAATGCTCTAAGAGTATAAATTTTCTTAACTAATTTCAGGAAAAGAAAAACAAAAAGCGAAGAAAGGGCAAGCCATACAGGCTCAAGCGATTAACATAAACTGCTAAGTTTAAGGTGAGCCGCCCGGCATTATGGGCCAAGAGGTAGGCCTACTTTCTTAAGAGACCTTCCTTTTTTCCTCTTCATAATTAACTTACCTTTTAAGTGAGGACAAAATACATTCCTGGAGGTAGAACGTAAATAACAAAGAGCCCTGGATTATCAACTCTAAACCTTTATTTATGTTCATCACGCCAGATATTGCAAACATTAAGAATAGAATGATTAATTTAAGGGACTCTGACAAAGTAACATGGATTGAAGAAAAAAATCAATGTTTTCACTTGCTTATTTCCATTTACTAATCTGGTTGGATCCCAATACCTGATTATTGCCTGAAACATGTGTAAAAGGCTGAATACATCGTCATACCAATGCAATGCAATATAACGCAAGAATAAAAAAAAAATAAAATAACACTATTCTACTTATACAAACTTACGATAAAAACATTACTCCATTAATTGTGATGGGAATAAACCAAACATAATTATAATTAATTAAGTAATATATTTATTACCGATTAATAGATTATTAATATTTTTTTTTTTAGGTAAGCTGTCGCGTTATCGTCAAAGCAGTTCAGGTATAAATTAAGTTTGCATGTCTTATTATCTATTATTTTATTTTTGTTAACTGAAGCATTATTATTACTATTTTTTTAAATCTTTTCTTTCGTTATCTGTAAAAGATTAAGTTGTTTCCTTGGTAATAGGTAATATTGCATAATGGGAATAATGATCAAATAAAACAAAATTGTTATTTATACCATAAATTTGTGTTGACTTTTCTCCTCGTTGGTTCAGTTATATGAACGGTTAATACAGCGAACTTCCATTGTTTCTGACAAGTTCTTATTTCCAGTTTGTAGATTTGTGTATATCACAATCTTATTGTTTGTTCTTAAAGCAGTTTTGTTTGGCCTAAGTGTAGAACACTATTTCTGAGCTCAGATGACAAAACAAAACAAGTCACTTGTACTAAAATAAGCTAGTTTCTCAACATTCTAGAGTCTCATTCGTTATTCGTAATTGCTAAGAAAGTGGCAAAACGTCTTACGTCTTTGCCCATCTAAAAAGCAAGCTAGCGAATTGTCTTCTATTAAAATTAAAAAAATTACATATGACATTTTGCTTAGTGCAGACTTTATTAGTGCATGTTTGTTTCTGAAATGATTCGAACCATAAGCGATACAAATATTCTTAATTTTTTTGCTATTGGACCCAATGGGTATGCAATGAAAATCTCAAATAAATTTCTAAAACCTTCGTCATTAAATGTAAATAATATTAAAGCCCTTTATTACTCCTCAACATAACTCCTATTCATTTCAGGGGATATCTCATTAAAAAAAAAAAAATTAGAGGTTAACTTTGGCCTTAGTTAACATTATTTGAATCATAAGTATCCCAATGATCCTTCATCTTTCTTAAATATTCGCATCAATCACAGGTATCCTTATGTGTAAATACCAGGTATTAGTTGCTTTTATTATATTTCCACATTTTTAGTGAAGTTGCTTGACATTATAGGGCTTACCGTTTAGCCTAAAGGGAAATAAATCATTTTATTGATAGTTTATCAGAGTTAAGTTTAGCTATTATTGTGACTTTAAATTTTCTAAACCCTGTGAAACTTATTTTCCTGCTTTCCTTCCTAGAAAACCTGAGCCCGACAAATCAATATATTTACTCCATCGCATGGAGCTTTCTTTATTGGCGAATCCTATCTTGTTGGATCATCCAGCTCCATATCAAAACATATCTCTAGCCGCTAAGCCTCTGCCACTCTTCCTTAAAATATCATCTTCTAGGTCCAATCCGATGTTAATTTAAACTCTCTGATTATTGACCAGGAACTAACCAAGATAATTTAAAATCTGCTTGTGGCATATGTTCAGCCTTTACCTTAGCAATCCCTCGGCCGCTAGAAAACATTGATCACCAGCATCAGAAGTTAATTAGCCATTAAAAAGCCCTTAACTGTGATTGGTGGTCCAGTTATCTAGATAAAGGTGACCCTCTTTACAAATACCTGTGCTTGTGGATAAGAATTGTTCCAGAGTCCAACTTTTTTTAATTAATATAATACATTTTTTAAGATACCATATTATTAGTATATTAATATGTATATTAATTTTATTCAATAAAAAAATAATTATAAAATATGGCTATATTCGGACATTCCCGTAGAAAAGGCGAATCTTGCACCATACTTTTAATACTTTTCTGGTAATATGTCTGTGATTCTTTTCTTTATAAGGGTATGATTAGCAGAGTAATTTTTTTATGGCAAAATAAATAAATGGAACTGGGCATGTTCATATTTACATCACTCTTTTATTCCTTAATGAAATTATTCATATAATTTTAAAGTTTCTTATTCCTTTTTTTTTTTTAATAAGAAACATTAAGGCAGCTATAGGGAGCTAAGGACGGACACTTGTAATTTATTGAAACGCAATTAGTCAAATACTCAAAAAACCCTCAGTCTGGTGTTTGTCACCTCGTTTCCCAGCAACCGTGTTTAAAATTTAATCTGTTCATAAAATATTTAATGGTCGTTAATTTTCTTTTATTGTTTAATAAATCGCATTTTTTTAAAGATTGGTTCACCGGATTTAGATGTCTGATATCTACCTGTAATGTTCGGATGATAAATTATTTGCTATAGTTACAACGAAAATAATGAAATGTAGAGGAATTATTAAGTGATGCGCAAAGTTTGATCAGGAATGTATTCACTTGCTTGAATGAATTCTATAAAACTAACGGGCGTTAGCAATAGTTATCACTCGCTTTTCTATATTCCTTATAAAGCAGAGATTATCTTTATTTTTTATTATATTTTTTATTTTATTAATCAAAATGTACATGAACTATTATGCAATTTATTTTTTATTTACTGAATTTTATTATTTTTTTTATGTTTAAATCTGCTAATTACTTAGTTTATTATTTTTATTTTTTTATTATCACTCTTAATTTACATATATCAATCATTAATTAATTATATTTGTACTTATTTTTAATAGTTTATGGTTAATTTGAAATTTTTATGTAATTATTTCGGTATTATCAATTTTTGCAAAAAAAAAAAAATAAATAAAAATAAACGAAAATAGTCTACAACATACAAGATTATCATCATACTGGTTTTGGTTTATTTGATAAATAAATTTAAGAACATTATTTCAAGATAAAAAAATAAATATTTATGACAACCCTGTTATTATTGAAGTAAATCGAAGAAATTTTGGTTTGGATTAATATCAGTCCTTTTACATTGCATATATATATTTTTTTAATTTCTCATTAAATCAACTAAGAATGAATATACTTTAATGGTTCCATTATTTCCAACTCGTAATTTGTGAACCTCTTATCCGTTATTGCATCCATACCAGACATCTCTTCGACGCAGGTGAATCAAATTCCGCGGAGTATACCGTAGGTAAGGATTTGATTGGTGATGTAAACGGGTCATGAAAAGCATGTGTGGAATGTGACCTAACACGTGTTCTGGTGCTTTAGGTTATCAGCCGCATTTGGCACCAGATTTCTCAAACGAAATTACCAAATTATCCGAGATATGACGAAGAAAGTCAGATCTTTACGAAGGGCAGAGGTTTTCGTAATGGAGGAGTGAGTAATTTGATCTAACCTGGCACTAAAATGAAATGGAATCCCCATACTTAGCAGCTTGCAGCTTTTTCGTTAACTCACAATCTGACCTACTTACCTTTGTAGAATGGATTTTGGGTATTTATAATCGCTCTAAACCGTATACAATATTAAATATTCTTTCTAGTATCTAATATATTGTGTAATATAAACACAAAACATATTATCGAGAAGAGTTCTAGACTTTTTGTTCAAACAGTTAAAAACTGTTCTAGTACCAGTTCGTGACCGTTCGAGAATCTTGTCGGGGACCTTCTAGACTGTTATAATTCAGACTAAGTGGAAGGAGCGATGGACTGGAGAGTTAGTCTTCTTCAGAGGATCGAATCAAATTTTCACTATTTTATTATAAATAAATATTATAATAGTTATTTATTATACAAGTGACGAAAGTAGATCATTTTACAACTTGAGTGAAACGTTTACCCACACGAGCGAAGCGAGTGTGATAATTTCACGAGAGTTGTAAATTCTACTTTTTTCACGAGTGTAATATTAAATTTTTTCTGTAATCGTGTAATACATGATCAGATCTAACCATAATATGAACAAAATTAGGATGTTGTGAAGATTATGGTATGTTGTTGGTAGGTTATAAGCATGGTTGTGAAGTAGTGCAGTTATAAACAAGTGCAGGTTATAAACAAGGAAGGTAATTATTATTATATTTAAATTTTAAAATATATTGATTATTTCTACCAATAATTCATTCACATTTCAATTTATTTTGTTAAAATAAATTCTTACAATGTTAAGAAACATTTAAAAGCATTTAATTTCCAACTTCAAATTATTTTTTAATTTATACTTATTACTAATTAAGAAGGCAATTCACTTTATTCACTCTATTGCAAAATGTTTCACTTTCTTCACTCATTTCAGTTTAGTAATGTTACCATTATTCAACGATTACAGAAAAAAGATTTTTCACTATTTCAACCCGCATAAGTGTTGTAATATATATTTTTAAAATATAATTCCCTAGTCATTTTCTATAAGCATAAAATATCGTTAATGAAATTGCAAATTAAAAAAGAATAAAATAATTAGTCTTTAATGACTCAATTGGGTGAAGCCTGTTCATTTATTATTATTTAATATAGGTAACAAAATACAGGCCTATTAAACAAAAGAGCTTATGATGCGCTTCAACTATTTTGTAAAACCTGAAACAAATTGTTTTATTAAACCCAGGAAAAATGATTTTTTTTTTTTCTGCCGTGTTTTTCGGGTAGTGGTAGGAATCTTGTGATTTAGTTAGAAAGTGTCTACCTGCAGTGAAATTCAGTAATATTTCGTTAGTATGTCAAACTATTTTTTTTTTTTTTATTTCGTATCTATTGAGAACTTTGGATATAAAAAATAAACAAGAACCATTAGCATTATTTTCATTTAAACTATTGTCGATGGCTATTTACTTAAGGAGTTTCGGTATCGTATGAGACCTATTCCATAAACTTAAAGTCAGTAATATTTGATTTCTTCTGGATCTTGTTTCTAAGCCTAGCCATCATACTTTAGCAAAGTTTCGTAATGTTTCTGAATTAGCAATAACCTGAAGTTAAGCCATTAGACCCAATCTGCCTTATTACCCCATATCATTTTTCAATTATCGGATTCATATATCTAAATTTAATATATAGTGAAATGTCTCCCTGTCGCAATTCACCTCCTATTTGTATACTTCGTTTATATTGTCCGTATTGAAAAGGAATGTAGACATAGCTTAAGGCGATGGGAATAGAAATAAAATAGATAATGAAGTAAATATAAAAAATAAACATGTTTATTAGGAAAAAAATAATTTTTCTTTAATTTTAAATTATTTTTTTCCAAACAATTTAAATTATTCCAAAAACGTCTCTTGGATATAATTATCACATTTTTCTGCAGAATTTTCTCTATCTGGCAGGGGTCTGAATTTCTTTAATCCGACGAGAAGTACCATTAGGATCAATATTGGCTCCTTTGCTGTATATTATATACGGACATAACCAACATACTAACGTGGAAACAAAAAAAAAAACAAAAAAAAACTGCTGCATGACTAGACAATACAGCAATAATAACATTACACCAAGACCCCAGGCTGGCACTAATAAATTTACGAAATCACGTTTAAGAAAATGGTATTGTCTTCGGAAAATGAAATTATCATTTATATATAAATATAATTATTGATAGTATGATGACACGACATATAACATTTACACGACACATTTTTATATCAGACACAAACAAAGTTCTCAAACGGGACCAATATTCGATGACGTGGAGCCCACATATCATAATTAAAAAGAAGGACTCTTAAAAAAAACGACTGAAAATTCCCTATTCTCCTTTTTCCAAATCAACGAAAACTATAATATTTTCAATAAAAATGTTTAGGTTAATAATTCCTTGTTACGTATATAAAAAATTAACAAACAACTATTGATAGCTTATACTTAATTTTTATTTTCGAATTCATATCCAACTAAATAGATACAACAACATACCGATAACTAAGGAAACTGTTAGAGGGAGACTACAAAGAAACTGGATAAGAAACATTCTCTCCTGATTTATGAGCTAAGTCCGGGAGTATTGATAGGGACTTTATTTCTTTACAAATACACGACCCTGTTGGCAGATTATTGATTGAGCATTTGCTGATTGTCTAATTCCCTGAAAATTGTGAATAAAAAGATGAAGAGGAAAAAAAAAAATTTAAAAAAGATAACTTTTTTCTTTTTAAGAAAAAATATATCGCACTATAATTCAACAAACTTATCTAGTCACAAGGAGGAGAGAAAATCTCATTTATTAGTTTAAATTACAACCTCTTTTACTGATGATAAGGTTTTCAGTTTGTTGAGAAATGAAAAGGATTCAAAATGAAATATAAGCCAGGAAACATATATATTCTTTTTTTTCTTAAGGAGAGGGGTTTCCAGCCTGAAAGTATTCACTTCGATTAAATGTGTGACAGCCGGCTGGCTGGCGAATCATACATCAGTTCCGATTATTTAAGAAGTTGCTGATATCCATTGTACTTTATATGTGAATATATAGTTTCACCGAAATGAAACCTAAACATAAGTTCATAAGTATATACCCAAATATAATTACACGAGTAAAACTAAGAAGGCAAAGATTAGTATTAACAGTAAGGCAAAGATCATATCATAATCTTACTACTACGTTACTAATAATGACACATGAACTATGAATACGCTCCTCTCGTGTAACACACAATTGAATTATGAATGAAACCTGAGCACACACTAGTGTTGTTTTAATTTATGTTTGCATAACTGTTTTCACATTATCTACTTAATAAATGTGAACGAACAAATAAAATGGTTAGAATCAATCGGACATTTTTTGTGAAAGGAGACGTATCTTAATCTGGCCAAATCAGGAATCTGGTACTGTTCTTAATTTTGGAATCAAACAACAAAAAAGTGTCTTTCTTGCGTGAAAATATGGAAATAATTGCCTTATGCCACTAACAGATGTAACTTTGTATCTAAAGCGTCATATAAAGACTCAGTAGAGGTGGAAGATTCTACAAATATTGTTGTTAAAGACGGTGTGCATGAGTATGGGAGGACAAATATAACAGTGTTGACGCAATCACTCGTTCTTGTGTTTCATATTGAGGCGAATAAACAGAATCTCCTGTTGCCTCCAAGTTAAATTTCATCTCAATCATGGCTTGCCAATAATATCCGTATCAGTATCCGTATCGAGTATCCGCATGCATATTTATATTCCTTATTGTCGATATAGAATCCATATCCACGGCTACTATCTAGATAAAACCAGATAAATGCTCAAACTACATTATTTCATTTTGAATTTGGAATTCCCTTGAAACTCCGAAACCTTGCCACTTAAGTTAAAAAATAAAGGTTGTTAAACAATTTGATTCCCTGCATTAGAACATGCACTCTAAGGCCTATACAGACATGTGTCTGAATTGAAAAGTGTTGAGATTCCAGGTCAGAAGAAGAACCAAAAAAAAAAAAAAATCCTGCAATTTATTACAATAAAGAAAATTAAAATTAAACTATAAATGGGTGGCTCTTCCTCTGCCGCAGTCCCGCAGTGACCACAAGTTGCTGCAATTAAGTCAGTGGTGAATCGGCCAAAACTGGGGGAGGACCCAACACTGTTGCGAACTGTAATGAAACCAAGTGTAAGACTGAGCCAAGGGGAGGGGTGACTTAACCTAGGGTTAATGAAACTGGCACTCACCTGAAAGAAAGCCGGACGTTTGCTACTGCACCCCTGAGGACTAGCGAGACGTTTAATGGAAGCCAGCTGGAGATGCTGTTTCCTGCGCTGGGAGGTGCAACCTGCTGAAGGCAGACTGGATAACAAGTTTTGCTTTTCAGCTATCTGCCAGTTCTGCAGGGTTCCCCAGCTCAGCTCACAATTGTGCATGAAAGTTATAAAAAGAATAAATATTTTGAACATAAAATTTGTTGTGGTATACACATAAAATAAATCTAATTACAAAAATTATTCTTAAATCTGCGAAAAAATATATAATCTAACTTCTAAGTTACAATATTGAAAATAGCTGGCCAGCTAACAAAAGAAATACATACTAATTTAGTATTATAAGGAACATTGTTGTTTGATATATTTACGATGAGAGATACCAGTACAAAGTTGACCACTCTGGAAATGCGCTGATCCTGACTGCGAAGTGAGTTCGCCTGCAGGCTAGCAGACAGCGAAGAGTAGACAGGAAAATATGGCCTCAGCGTTGAACACAGCATCCGTTCTAGGCTCTTGGAAAGTTGTGTGGATGATGCACTTCCTGTTTTTGGAAGAGAAGAGGTCTCCGGAAAGGGCTGATAACGTAGCCAAGATGGCGGTAAGCCGACAGAGGGCGACCGCAAGGAGCCATCTGGAAGCTGGCAAGGAAAAACGCAAAGAGACGTCTGGAAGCTGGCAAGGAAAAACGCAAAGAGACGAAGGTACTTATCTGCCGGAGCTTATATAGGGCCTAGGGATTAGCGGCTGGTAAAGCGTGGCAATGCGCGAAAAATTCGGATAACCCAAAATACAAAATCTTTAAAATGAAGAAAAATAATATTTAGAAGCACGGCAAAAATAAAAATTGGTGAATATATGTAGTTTTAGAGGTAATTGAACATAACTAAATAGTTAAAAGTGCTTAAAACGAGAAAAAAATATATGGAGGAAAAAACTTAGCAGTTGCGCTGCGCTAGGAGCACGATCGGGTAACCTGTCGGGAGGATAACCATAAAGAGTGAAAAATGCTTAAAGTCCACCAAATGAAGCGATTTATAGTAAAAATAATCCCTGGAAACATGGTCTGAGTAGTGTGAACAGATGACACAAGTGTTATTATAAGAAAAACATTACGGGAAAAGAAAATAGCAAACCACGTTGTAAGTACATGATAAAACTTGGTAAATTAGAATGTTTAGGGAGTTTAATCATTTACAAATGAATAATTAACTAAAAGTTAGCGTGTTTAAATTTCAAAAGTAAGAACATAATCTTCTAGAAAAGAAACAAACATAAAACCAAATTTTTATAATATAAAAATTCTTTAAGTTTTCATAAAAAACTTATTGTCAATTAAGCCCTGATGAAACGAAGGACTTTATTGTTCGTTTCAAAAAAAGACTTAAAAATCGTCATTTTGAGATACCTATGGATTTTAAGTTTTCTGCTAACTTTTGGAAACAATTCAATCAGAAAGTCCGCTTACAATAATATAATCAACAAAATAATTATAAGTAAAAGCGTAACCACTCCTTTAGAATGAAAAATACCAAAAGTAAAGGAGTTCGCAACTGTGAGAAATACCGAATTATACAATTCAATAAAATAACAAACCCCCTTTATACGTATAGGGTCAACCGGAAAGTTATTGACGCCCTTAAGACTAAATTTCTGTGGTGAAATTAAAAAAAATACTTTTTATGAAGGGATCAAATTGAAACTTCCTATAGCTCCTCTTTACCTATCCTTTTAAAGACTCGAGAGGTTTTTTGGGCTCAACAGTTCAATAGTTTTACCATATGGCAATATTTATTGTAAAAAGTGCAAAAACTAGTTATTGACATCCAAAAACACTTACTTCATAGATGACTTAGAAACATTAGGGTCATATACCTTGAAATAACATTAGAACTTTCTTACATATTTCTTTAAGTTAAAGTTTGGGATGTCAATAATTGTACTGAGTGTCAATAACTGTCTGGTTGACCCTACTATACCTGTTGGAGTAACATAATGATGAAAAGAGCTGTTTTAAAATAATGTTTCTTTTGTAATTTTAACAGCTAAAAGAAGTTATTCCACCTAATTATTAATTGAAGGGGTCGGGGCATAATAGTGCCAAGCAATTTTTAACAAAAATAAACTGTAGCTGCAATTTGCTCTATATTACGTAGTACTATATGTCTATGATGGAAATACCACCTAAATATGACTATAGAGGCTCTATATAATCATATTTAGGTGGCATTTCCATCATATACATACAGTCCCACGTAATATACAGCAGACTGCAGCTACAGTTTAGTTTTGTTAAAAATGTTGCTTGGCACTATTTTGCCAAGACCCCTTCAATTGTAACTTGACAGAAATAATTATGAGGGTATAAACCTCCTTAGATTGCATTTAAAACGACATGTAACGATTTTTAAGATAGGAAGCACACCAGGAAATTAAATTAGGGCTAATTTAGAATATATATGTATAGAAATCTGCTTTCAGGTCAATTAATATTATATGGACGACTGGAACTTTTAAATGAGTTTTTAAAGTATAGCGACTTAATATCGCGTTTCGAATATAATATTGTTGGTGGGATTTGATAAAAGAAGAAAAAAAAAAAATTTATAAGAGATAAATAAAGAGTATTTAATAACCATTGGACGAATTTCTTATACTGAAGAAATAATGGAAAGGATGTTGGATGTAGCACTAATGGACTAAAACGAAAAATCGCTGCTAAATTATTTATGTCCCGTGAAGACTGAACCCATCGGACCCGTGGACTACTAAGAGTTCCTTGCCTCTTTCAATATTTAATCCATTCTTTATTTCATCAGTCGGTAAACGCTTCTTTTTTTTTAAGACAAACGTTTTCAATATTGCAAAAGCATCTCAATGTTATATTCCATTCATTGCTTAACTTCACAAAACCAATAATATTATAACCAATATTAATTTTAGGGGTATTAATTCTTGAGGAGAAGTAATTATAATAATAATGGATCAATAATGAAACAATATGCAAAGCTAATTAAAGAATAATACTCATTGACTCCTTTTCAAATTCATTACGAATCCCCTGAACGAAAACGGAATAACTTTAACTAATTCGTAAACCAGTTTCATCACAAAAGTTCCCAACCTATAATATTTTTTATCTTGCATTTTCGGCAAACATCCAACGCTTATCGCATCAAATGGTTCGTCAATTCAATGATTAATGGATATATCTTCAAATGATTTGAAGCCAAGTACTGAATGCGGCCAATTCCTAATAACTGAAATTTGAGATTTGGAATATTCAAAATCAATATCATTCTAAAATATTAGATATTTCATTTTGCGAAACCCTCATATTGTAAAAATTACCACGCTGAATAATAAAACCCCTAAATAAAATATATAGATTATATAAAACTGGGAATCGTATATTAATCTATATGTAAATTATGTATTGTACGGTCAAGTGTCGCAAAGGTCGACGTTTAAGCCCGTAGGAATAAATTTTGCCCCTATGCATAATACATAATGCAATACATAATAATGTCCTCGAAATTGTTAGGCGATGACTTAAGCCTAAGAATGAGCAAGTTAAAATATTCTCTTTCGCCCATTATCATATCCAAGTTGATAAAAACAGCTTAAACAATCAGCTTTATATTTTCAATATGATTCAGTAATTCACTTAACTTTAGAAGCTGCAAATAAGAAGATTTAGCATGAAAGCTCAAAGTTTTTACCATATAAAAGTATATCCAGAATAAGGAAATGAAATATAAGTTGTATTAAATAATTATCTCTATTCAAAGTGATTAAGGTCTAATAGGACCTGAGTAGGTCAGAGGGTTCGAACTAATTACAGAGTATGACCTTATTATTATGGATCGACCATGGTTCATAGAGGCCGTACTGAGGAAAACCCAGCCTTTAATAAAGTTGTTACTCATAATTAACTTTATATTTCGGGAGAAAAACCGGACGGTTGAGAAATCACCACCTCCCGCTACTTCTGACCGAGAAACGAGACTTCCTTAGAAATTACTAGACCCTAGACCGTAGATGATTTATAGCGGTGTGTTTACAAAGCGTAAACAGATCCAAATAACTCGGCTCCATTAGAACGTCAATAGGTAATATATTATCTGAGATACGCTGGTATTTAACAGGTAAATACAGGTTTCTTCTCTCTCTTTTAGGAGGTTATTGAGATCCCAAATAATATCAAAGCTTCACACTGCTAAGATAGAGCTTGTACTCATCATATACAGCTGCGAGAATACGTCTCCAAACAGGAAGATTTAATTCAAAGATGAGTGGTGCGATACGAAGCGATCGTATCAATCAGGCTACCAACGAAAGATTCCAGTAAAGAGGCCAAGCTGATTCAGCCTTTATCTTACGAAATGCAGGCAAGGAGTTTAAGATGGGAACAAGCATTGCTAACAAGATCTATAACCTACATAACAGTGCAACGTGAAACAGTAACAAATGATTGATTCTGTTTCATTGTAAAGAGAGTTCTAGAATTTTCTGGTACCGGTACATCCATGTGTAAGTACATAATAACATGTTTTGGAGAGAGCATGGCAACCTACTATACTAAAGCTTGCAGGTTCGCGTCCCGCAGTGGCCCTGCGATTTTTCAAAAGCAGTAAAAAATCCATGGATATGCCATCCCTCGGATAGGATAGGACGTAAAATGGAGGTCCCGAGCCTGTACGATGTCAGGTACTCGTTAAAGATCCCTATCCTTACTATACCAGGATAGGCAAAATTTAGAACTCCCATTGTAGCAACGTGTAAAGTGACGTTAAACACACAAGCAAACACATGTTTTGGAATAATCTAGACCTTCTGGAATTTTCCATTTTGGGCCGAATATAAGAAGCGATGGACTAGCGGCTTAGTGCCCATAGATTAACGCTGGGATTAGTGCCCATAGATTAATAACAGATTTGTGCATGTGTACCAGTTCCAGATTCGTTGTATGCTAGTTGTTTAAACACCTATCATTTGATATTTTTCACACAAAAAAGTTTACATAAAAGTACCCAATAAAATTATTGGACCCAGTTGTCAAATAAAACAGGAAGAAATTATAAAATTATTTTCTTATGATAGACATTAATTATTCGATGATTCAAGTCTCAATGAAATGATCTTGAAGAACTTAAACTCTCCCCCCCCCCCCCTCCCACAGGCTGTACTAATTCTAAGGTGACAGACCTCGGGGGAACTGCTCTCTAGATACCCCGACACTAATGCATTCCTACATCTCAACCTGATCCATCTCATTCCGTGTCCGCCTAGATCTCTTGTAAGTCCTGCCTAGATTTATAGTCCTCCGCCATAAATTAGCTTTATCTCGTTTTGCTTTGGAGCAGAACATTACCGTGAGATATCTGTTGCACCAGGTAATTTTCTCATCAGGAATGAATTATCTCCCTTTTCTTATTGAGCATGATTCCTTCATTATATTTGAAATTTCACACCTACAAATTAATGGTCCTTATGTTTCCTCGTCACAATATATTGGTTTCCCTTTTATAAATCGAAAAAATAAAATCTGTTCTATAAAATAGTATATAAAATCTACTATCGAAAAAAAAAAAAAAAAAAAAAAAAAAAAAAAAAACTTTGAAAAGTTTGAATTGTTCAGTATTTAACATATATTTATTTTAGTGTGAGAGGAAAATTAATAAATTATATCCACGAACATCGCAACAGAACGTAAAATGAAAAAATCTGAAACCCATTTTAAACAACTTAAACAGTTTTTCAAGAAGTTTCAGCTCAAGTCACCTTATTACCGACATTGTTTTATGAGTGATTAAGAGTTATATTTCCCAACAAAAAAAAACGACGGAAACTGAAAAGTGTGGCTAACCAAAAACTGACTGTGCGTATTAATTTATTATACATGTGCCTCACCAAATATATATAATGTTTAAATATATGTATTTTTTTTCTCTTGCATAATAAGTCAATTAACAATTTATTCGTAAGATGCACATACTCAATGCATGTAATACATAATCACATTAGATTAACGAATTCAGTTAGGCAATGAAAGAATAAAGGTTACACGATAAAAAGAAAAATATAAAATTTTAATGAACTTATGAAACTTAATTTTTCTATTCATTTATTTTTGTTTTTTGTATAAAACTGATATAACTAAAGATATATAGAAAACATATAGAAACAGACAATAATGAGCATGTTAATTTTACACGGTTAATTTGTTGAATAATCTGCAAAAGTAAATAATTTAAATTAGAATAATAATGTTTGAATGCTATGATCATAATTGTAGCCTACAGTAAATAGCTAATGAATAGTAATAATAATAATACTATTCTGAACAACAAGCCTGATATTTTTTTAATATTTTTAATAATTATTAATAATATTATTAATAATATTTTTTAATATTTAATATAGCTATGGAAATAGGGGCACCATCAGACATTCTTCACATAATGGCAGCCTAAAAAAATAAGAAAATGCCAGTTAAGAATTGAAGATATTTTGCAAACTTGATAGTGTGAAGCATTTGCCATTGAAAATGTCTTAAAAAAGTTTGATCCCGGAGGCAACTGTTAAAACTATTATCGAATTAGAGTTGATTTTTTTTTACTTTAGGTATACCAGTTACTTTTTCATGTTATTAGTGATTTATCATACTGTTATTTAATAACATATGTATATTTTAAAAGAAAAATGTCCCTCGTCGTATAGAGTATTTTATACACTCTGTCAGCGTTGCAGCATTATGCAGGTACGGCATCCAGGAACACCTCTCTTGTTCCTCTACATAGCATATAGAGAACCATGTTCCACTTAATCCACCAATGACCTGCGGCAAAGAATGACACGTCTGCTCGAATTTAGAGACTCCTTTCTTGAAGAAATATATTCCCATAGTATGTCCTTTCCTACATTTTCTTGATTTGTGTAAAATTCCGTATTCTTGTAGTGCCTTGAATGCCGTTGTTTCTGAGTTTGAAAGATGACATAATCTAAACAAATTCATTTTGAGATTTATAGAATATCAAATAACCTTCTTCAAATAACAAATTGTATAAGGTTCTGTAACCATCAATTAAGATCATATGACTTGGTAACTGAAATTTCTAATAATAGTAAAGAGTAACTGGTGTACCTAAAGTAAAAAAGACCCTTAGACCTTCAGCGAGGAGTCTGGAATGGATGCCTTTAGCACTCTGGCACAAGCTTAGTTAGAAAAATTAGTTAGAAAAGCTTTATCATTTGTTTGTTTGTTTTTAATTAACGTCAATTTATACCACTAAAGCTAATCGGAAGATGCTACAGTGGAAGTCCTAACTTATGCATATCCAGGTATAATTAGGGTAGAGTTCTTTAACGAATACCGAACATCGTACAGATTCGGGACCTCCATTTTACGTCCTATCCGATTTTTATTCCCTTGAAAAAATTCTAGGACCATCGCGGGATGCGAACCCGCTAACTTTAGTGTTGTAAGCTGCTATGCTAGCCACACCACCACAGGTGACCCCAAGTTATATCCATATAAGTATTCGGAAATATGTCGAAATTCAATACATCATAACTATATTTAAGCTAATTTAAAAACTGTTTGTTCTTTTCTCATCTACTGTCCATTTGAAATATTAGACGAATAAAATGTTTCTTTCTTTTTTCATTTAACAGAAACATCAACAGATATATAAATATGCTCTAAATAATTTAAACATGCATGAACTTTACGTGGAAAGAATATATTATTCTCTTATTATTTAATTGTTTTTATTACAAACGGATTCATAGATTTTTCAAAACATATTTTTATAATATCCATATATTTTTTCTTATTCTTTCTGTAGTTTGTTTTGCCCTTTTTTCTCTCTTTCTCTGATTATTTATGAAATGCTTGTCGGGTTCTGCAGAAGGTAAAGCAAACCGACCTCACCCCAGGAGTACATCTGCTATGAGCCCCGCTTGAAGAGCCTTTGACACCGCCGAAGACCCCCAGCCAGAGGTAGCGTCCTACAGTTGATAGCTGTCACCACTGTGTCATCAAGCAACGTCAAATGCATACACGGCGAGCATCAGGTCAGTCCAGTAGAGCACACCGCTTCACTCATCTGTATGCTGCAATGTCAAACTAGATGTCTTTTAATGTCACATATTTAGGAGGCTGCGAATGTCCAAGGGAATGATATACGGTTTGATATTTTTTATATTTAGATGCTTGAGCTCAAAAATAAAATGGAAATAGGTTTAACATAGGTGAAAGGTGTACGAACATTTTGTATTATAAAATTCAGTTAAAAAGGAAAAAAAATAATGCTTAATATTGATTTTTTTTAAAAGCGCTGGTTGAGGTGTTATTTTAAATGTACTTTTTTTATTAAGTTTTAATTTAAATAGAATTTTAGTTGTTTTTTTGTTAGTTAACTGTTTGTTTTTTCCATTGCCTGACTTGAAGAAGATTTTTTTTTTTCTTGTTCTTCCCCTTCCTTGCCGTTTGGCTTTATGGGGCTCCCCAGGGGAGAGGGTGAGGTATTAATCCCGAGTATTATTAAATGTCCCTTGGCTCCAGGTTTTGAACAGGCTATCTTCGGGTTAACGCTCATATGTTGGTTGCACACAGGGCTATCATGACTTTTATGTTTAGAATGGTAGACATTTTTGTAAAGTATGAAAAATAATTTCTTTAATCTAAACAATATTTTTGGGCAACATAACTCCACGAATTTATACTTCTCAGAAATAAGCAAGAACAGGGGTTATGCATTGCAAATACATAAAACACCATTGTGATACAAAGATATCACAATATAGTTTATGAATATTCATATTTTCTCTAAATTAAAGGCAGGGAGTACAGCTGTTTTATCGAGAGAAATAATATAGTTTGTATTTTAAGGACGTAAATCATTTCACCTCTTATACCTATTTTACCTACACTTAAATTGTTAATATGGTCCTTTTCGGTAAATGCAAACTACTTTATAGTTAATTACAGAAACATACTTCTTTTTTTTATGTCTTGTTAGTTTATTGGATTTTCATGGATATTTTATTTGGTGACCCTACAATGTTCGTACAGTTTTCTACTACTCTTCCTGAACAATAAAATGAATTAATAAATATTTTTTATATTTTATTAATATTTTAATATTTAAGAATTTATATGGATATATATTATATTATTAATGTATGAAGGAATGAAAATGTTAACGTCTTCAGGTCATGGTTTTTCTCTAACTGTTTTCTTCAAGTATTCTATTTATTTTTTTTTTTTTTTGCATCTTGTACGCATCATAATGGTTGCATTAGATGAAAATAGTATTTCTTTTTTATTTTTTAATATTTACGATTTCTCTTTCTCCATTTTTACCGATTTTAGTCAATTTCATTTTTGGTTTTTCGGTTCTTATTTTATGAACGTTTATGAACATTTTTTTCGCTATGAACTATTAATCTGCTTGTAATTAGTATTTTTTTTCAGAGTAATTAGAATTATTCTGGAGTTCATTTTTTTTTATTTCTTTTTTTATTCCTTTAGCATGCTAAAAAATATTCATCAAAGTCAACATTTTTATATTTTGATTTATTTGTAACTCATTATGTAAATCAGAAAAGAATACTAAATATCCTCATACTTTAAGTATTATAAAATCATTATAAATGGTTTTAATATGAAAATGGCAACTGATATTTTTCAACACTTTAGTGATAGGTTTATTTTTTTTTATTACTTAATTTATTTAAATTAAGGGTATAAGATTAATTAATATCCTTCATTTATTTTTTATATTATATCTTAAATTACTTTCTACTATAACAGCGGCAAATAAATATATGGAAAGAGCAACATCGTTTTACGGATCAAACAATTTTTCCTCCTTCATTTGTAATTCCTGCACACCCGCTATCCAAAACAATGAAATGATATCTTAATCTATTGAAAGGGAAAAAAAATCTAAAACGATTTATTTTTTTATGTTTATTATTGACACACACACTCGAAAGCGTCAAAGAATATGAATATGAAATTTTTATTTAAAAGTGAGTTTTTATTGATAGCCTAATATGTAACTTTACTTTAATACTCAATTTAAATTGTGTGTGTTCCAAGTGTAAATAATAAATAAACAAATTTTAATTGCAATGTTGAATTATGTATCTGTTTGTATCTAAAGCTGTTATTTTAGCGGGGTGGTTATAAAATCAAACAGAATATTATCCTGAAGAAAAGATTAAATCCGTTAATAAATTATGGTGGTTTAAATATAAAAGCAATAAATGAGGTTATTGTTGTTTTAATTACGGGGATGTATTTTACGGAACAATAATGCCATCCTGATTATTAAAATCGAGTATAAAACGAATTATCTACCAAAATTTGTTCAAAGAGAAATTATTGAACACAAAAGGAACAATAGCTTTAATTACTCTCTACATAATAGCAATATCCCTTCTAATGTAATTATTTAATTGGATTATTCTATATTTCACCTAACTTAATTGTTGGCATAGCACTGAAGTATAATTTTTTTTTTTTTCATTTTTTGCTTTTATTACAGATTCGCAACTGTCGATAGCCGGTGGATTGAAGGATTACATTTGTATTTAAATTTAAAATAAAATTAGATAACACCATTATTAAAATTAAATAACGAAGTCATATGCGAAAACCACGAAGTATAAATGGGCTAAAATACCTACTTCATAATTTAGCTCGGCATGCCAACTTACATCAAACAACTATCGACCAACACAAACCTAATGGTTATGCAAAACTTCATAAAAAACCAAACGGTCACAACAGTAGACTTATAAGCTGCTGACAAGCCAGTTGGAAGGTGATCAATAAGAAGCTGGATGAGAGACCTCCTCTCCTGAATTAAAAGGGATGAGTTCAAGTCCGGAATGAGGTGCTGTTGGGTACGATAATTCGTCAAGCCTGAAATGCCCAAGTTATACTACTTCACCACATTTGCTTACTGTCTCTGAGTGCTTACAGGTGCGAATTAGAATATGAAGAAAAACATTAGTTAAATTACTTAAAAAAAAATAAATAAATATATAGAATATGTCCTAACGATATTAAGCTGATAGGTTCTGAACTAACATTGATTCCTTCAGGTGAGGAACCATTTCAATGTTTTAATGAAGTTTACCGTTTAAAAATATTTACATAAATAATATTAGCGATAGAATCCAAAAGTTTCAAGCTTAGAAAGATGAAAGGCGAATTCGATGAGGGAAAAGGGCTTAACCAAACCAATCGGGTCTAAAATTATTAGGGTTCCGAAATCAGGCCAATCACATTTATCCTTTTATCACATTTCTTCCTTCTTAGTTTGCAAAAAAAAAAAAAAATTATATGATTTCTCTATAGATTTATCGAACATTTTGAGAGATTTTTTTTTTGTTAATTGAATAATATTTTAATGATGAAAGAATCCCTGAACTTAATATTAACACTATGTTACTATAATATAATATAATAAAATATTAACACTTCGGCATTATGTGTCATACCTTAGATAAAAACTTGTATTTCATTCCATATGTCCGTCTGTTTGTTGTAAGCTTTTATCGCTGCTCCTCAATATATATTTTTGTTCTGCCTTTAAAGATAAATTTTAATTTTAGTATATTGATTACTAAGTATTGTAGACATTTGACGTAATCGTCAAATTTTTCTTTTAAGTCCCTGAATTACTATCAGTCTTATGACCCCGCATATTTTTTTTATATATATAAACACAAAACTTATAGTTTAAAAGATTTCTATTCTTGTTGGAACAATTGGGACAAACTATTCTAGTACATGTTCGTGAATCTTCTACGCTTGTCGAAAACCTTCTCTGGACCATTCTGATTCAGACTAAATATAAGAAGCGATTGACTGGAGAGTTAGTCTTGTTCTGAAGCTCGAATCATATGGTTATTTTTGTGTTACTGTATCGTCACAAGTTGATACTTATTGTAACCTTGTGTATTATTTAAGTTTATATTAATTATGTGGCATTATTATTTTCTTAAAATAAAATTATTTAAACCCACATAATATTTAAAATATATTAATTGAAAACCACTATCTCTGATCGAGGTCATAAAAGAACCTGATTGTTATTTTATTTTAATCTAATTTTTATCGAGTTGTCTTTTGTAAATAAATAAATTACACTATATATTCAATTACTAATATTAGGGGAGGGTATAAGAATTCGTTATATAATATTTTAGGTTAGTTTGGTGGTGACAGAGACTGTAAAATTTTGGTAAAAACTTTTTACATTTATCACTAAAAGTATTTAAATTAACTAATCCTTATCACTATTTTGAAGAGCTAAGAATGTTGGAACAAATAACTGGATTTGCATGGTGAAACCGGATCCAAGTTTTTTGGTAGAGTAATCAACGGTTTTTAAGTACCATACTGAGATTTTCTAAATGAAGAACCTTTCGAACTAAATTACATCATTTTTATTTATCTTTTGACATAATGAAGCAATGTGCGCTAAAGGTTTTTAAAGTCTTATTAACATTAAATTAATAATTTATTCTTCAATCTTCCCCTTTCGATAAATTTTTCTCGGCCCGGCAGGGCTGGTATATTTTTTTTATTTATCCAATCCTGGAGAGAGTACCTCTAGGTTAAATACTGTCTCTTTTATTCTATATCACCTAGACTTACTACAAAAATGAGACATTGACTGCAACTTACGCTGATGATACAACAGTTATCACTTAACATCAGAGCTCAGCACAGGATTCTGTAACTTTACAACACCACTTACTTCGATTAAACTACTGGTTCCAACAATGGAAAACTAGGGACAATCGCGATAAATCGAAAAACATCACGAACTTACATAAGTTACCTAGCTAGAACTCACTTTCGACAAAAGCTTGACATGCGGACTACATATTGAAATAAAAAATTATTCTTAAAAAAGACTTAAACTTCTATGTCCACTTAAATCTACTGAACTGAATTCGTACACATATTTAACCAAGCTTATACGAATTATATCCTCACAAATATTCTTCGCAGCTAAAAAAGCACGCCCTATAAAACCTCAACCATTTCAATCAAAATTGTTACGACTCATTACAAAGCACCCTAGTACGTTGCTAATAAAAATTTATATATGGACTTTTATCCATAAGCAACTGACCAGCACATTACGGCGCTTAATAAGGTGTCATTATTACCTCACTCGCTGATAGGAAGCATTAAATTATTAATAAAAAATATATTAAATGCTACAAATATATATATTTGATATTATATCAATTCGATAAACGAGTGAATTGTTCTTATCATGATTTTATATCCGAGACTGGAAGGGTAGAAAAGTAAATAAACAAAAAAAAAAAAACTGCGAATATTATTGAGCGAACGTGTGTGTCACAACGTAAATGTTTTTTCATTTCTGTCATGTCTTTTTTTCCTGAGCAACTTACTCCGATTCCCAGCACTTGGTGGTTTAGCCAAAGCAAACTGGAAAAAAACTTCAGCTGTTCTGTTTGGAATAAAAAACTTCAATCTCTGGCGGAACGTGGAGAAGTTTATAAACGTGCGGAAAGTTATAGGCGAGTAGTTATCATAAATCCATCTTTCCTGTTCTCTATTTAAATTTCAACTTTACCTTAAAACTAAATAAAATTAAATAATATAACTGCTTTGATTTTGAAAAATAAGTCAGCTTTATCTCTATTAAGCAATCAATTTAAGGAACGGTCATTTTATTAAAATTATTGGTTATATTTGGCTCCGCCTATTATTGTAATAACTAAAATTTTTCCTCAATCTCATACTATCACGCCCTCCTTTACGGATCTCAGATCACTCCAGTAATCTCCTTTAGTGTTTATTTAACGTATTAATGAACATGACAAGATTTTTTGAAAGGTGAACATGAAATACCATTTTTTCTGAAATGGTTTTAGATGTATTCTGTACTAAACAACAGAAGGCTTGTACTCGGCTAAAAATGTAATATAAGGGCTTGAATAAGATTGGACGGGTAAGACTAAATGAAATGAAGAAAATTCCGGAAACGGCTGCCAGTGCACGCGAGATATCTCAGGGAAAATAAGAAAATCTTATAACGGCTTGGAAACCCGACTGACTCCCTCTCAAAACCAGAACAGGACCACCCCTCAGTTTCTTCCCTATTCCTGTGTTATTAAAATCAAAATATTCCCCGTTCACCTTGCCGGTTTATCCTATTTTATCTTTTTTTTTTTTTAGTTCAAATTTGTGACAGCAAAGTAGTATTTTTTCTCTATTTGATCCGTTACTAGAAATGCCACGAAGTAAAAAGTTCATTTATTAACTCCAGCTATTGCTACCACAATAATGTAAAACAGGGGGAAAATAAGAATGCTTCTCCCCATGTTTTAAGTTAACATGAAAAAAAAATAGTTCGATAAAATTTTAAACTTTCGAATAATATGAACAGTTATTAGTTTCATACCACAAGGTACGAATAAAGAAATACATTAAATAAAAAAATGACCCGATCTTTTATTTAGTTGTAATAATATTTGGACTAACCCGAGATTCAAACCATAAATTTAAAATACTCAAATTATGTTCAGTATACACCACCGACGTCTTTGCGATCGCCTACCCTCCATATTACCTCAGGAGGCCATCGTTTTAATGTAAGATTCCTAAGGAGCTTTTAGAGGTTTAAAAATCAGGTATTCGGAACATCCTGCCTTTGTAAAAGTAAAGTTCTTTCTAACTGCACTCCTAGAACTGTTACGAACAGGCAAGTTCGTTTATTTTATATGGATCCCGAGTCATATAGGTATTGTGGGCAATGAGTATGCCAAACAGGCTGCCAGATAGGCACTTACACATAGTGCACACTTACACATTTTATACATAGATTTATTAATTAAACCTTAAACTGTTCAATCACGACGGAAAATGAAGACGTGCAGCCCTGTGTTGTTATAAATGCTGTATTGGGAAAGTCAAGATCAAGCAGATGGAAATCGGCCTTTAAAGAAGTCGAGCTGAAGAACTGAAGAAGAACTATTGAAGAAACTACGATTTCTGCAAGAACTTAGGGGATTGTAATTTTCCTGGCATTGTAATTCATGCTTCTCGCCCATTGGCGGCTGAGCTTAATGCTTTTCGCTCTATCGGACGGGAACTATTCAAGAGCATTATGCAGTAATGACAATCCAACAATAATAAAATAGACAATACAATCCTACATCCTTATACATCGTCGTGGAAAGTTTTGTGATTGACTAAGGCGTCCGATGAGATAATTTAGTGCAGGACACCGTTGTTACGCGCCGTCGTGAACGTGTTAAATATTTTAGATTTATTTCTTTCTTTCTAGATAACATAAGGATGCTCTTTTTAGTCACTTTATCAGGGCCAAGTTGCATATTATTAGCGTGTTTGGTTGTTTTCTGCCCCGATAATGCCATATTTTGCGAAACATTGATGTCTTTTATACATATATATTTATAGAAATTTAAATGTTCAATTGGTTAAAGATATTTGAAACCGAAAGCGAAGATGGAATAGTTTGATATTATTAAAGATTATATAGGCTAGTAGGATTATATATAGAGATATTATATATAGATAGATTATAGTTAGAGCCCAACCGGAGGCTTCTCCAATTATCTCGATGCTTCGCTAACCACAATGGGCCCCCTTTTCCACACAACACATAAACAAGGCGCAGTCCCTATCTCGGAGTTTTCCAGACGATGCCTCCTGGATCAGGTGTGCCTATAATCCAGTTATTACTAAGTTGCTTAAGCTTGTTCCTTCCTTCACCTCTAGTATTATCCCCTCTAATTCCATCTCTTGATTACATTTCGCTTGGATTCCGAAGCTAATTGGAGCCTCTCAATTTTATTTTGCTATTGTAATTTTTAATATATTTGCTGAGCAGAAATTACTTGTAAATAAATAATGTCTATTATTATGGTAAATTAGGGTAAAAACGTTTACAACCAATCATTTTCTGTGTTTTGTTTTTTTTCTATAGGCCCTAATAAGCTTTGAAGAATGTAGACATTCAGATTTCACGTATAAATGTCACAAAAACTTCAATCAACATATTTTCACTTCGCAAAAATTCTCACACCATATTATTCCTACTAAGGCCAAATTCCTCAAGGATCCTACAATCATTCCTCAAGCCCTTCAATAAATTTCGAGGTCAACGGATACACAAGACCACATATATGCTTCTGCCTTAAAGAAAGATCCATCCTGGATAGAACGATTCTTAACCCTTTATTTACTTTTTCCATTTTCTTTTTAATTGAATTAAGAGTTGAATGTGGACTTTTATGAACCAGATCCGAGATGCTCCTGTAAAATTTATGAGATCTGGCCAAAAAGGCTCACAAACATTGCTAATCTTATAATAAATTTCTGCATACGAAAATGCATCCTCCTACAACAACGCAACCTTCTAGACCAACACATAAAGGAATTATGCATGCTGTAATCAAGATGGATATTCTTACATCCTAATCCAGAATATGATAATGATTAATTATATATTATATTGATAATAATGATTAACCCACCTGAACAAGAAATAAAGTAAATAGGTCCTGGATGGAAGATCTATTTGGGAATATAGCCTTGCCAATGCCGAAATACATTTGCGTCTAGGTTATACGAAATTAAAATGATATTTTTAATTCAATGTCATTGATCCCACATATTGTATGACCCAATTACGCAGCTGGGTGACGAAGGAATCTATTTCTTTATAAATTATCAGCTGTTAAACGAAAATCAAGACTTTTAAAACACTGTTTTTTTAACTTCTACACTGTTTTTTCTAGGTTTTGATGGAAGAATAGAAATAAAAAACAAAATGTTACACCTGTTAAAGATCACTTAACAAAAATCACGCAACCCAGTCTTGGTGCAGCCTTTTCTGTTGGCTTGGTCGCTTTCAACAGAAGCCGAGAGACGGTTTTGTTTTATGCACGTATACATTATTGAAACAGAAATAACAACGTAGCTACCGGATACGAACTGCCTCATTTCCAAGATGGCTCTCGCTTGCGAACAGAAAGCGTTCTTCGCTAAATTAAAGGGCTTGTTAGGGCGCTCTTTGATATGCGCCCTTTCATTGTATTCAGTCTGCCTTACGAAAGGAATAATTTGTAAATGAGGATAAATTGTCACAATTACACTTGTAACAGTATATTTCAGTACTTATTGGTAGAGGTAAACACGCAAATTATTCTACATTACCGAGTTTGTTCTGGGAGGTGAGCAGTCGTGTAGCTTGGATAGCCGAGGGGTTTTAAATTATTTTATCTTACATTAGTGTAAATGGTCTTAATTTTTAAAATTCATCAATCAAATGAGAAAGGTTAAATGAAAGACAAGAAGAAATTTGAATTACTAGGATTAAAGCAAGACCCTTGAAGACCGATTTTGGAAATATTGGAATAACATCGCTAGGAGTGGTTGATTTGAATAGCACGTGCGTTCCATTTCAGTGAATCGTATAGTCAGAGCCATCCTATAAAGCAGAAGGAAACGGATCCAAAAAAAAAACTAAGAAGACTTCATATTGAAAGATTAAAAGAGGATGAATCCCGAGAGGAAAAGAGAGTTACTGTACCGCTAGAGTTACCTGCTCTGTTGAGAATGTATGTTTTCAACTATTCTTTATTATAACAATGTCTGTCTAAATTTAAAAGAATTGTAAGTATCGAAGGTAAAGTGGTGGAGAGATTCCACATTAAGTGGCATCTTGTCCTTTTAAAGTGATTTAATGCCAGTAATTTGCATGTCTACTTCGGCTCCAGTTTGAAATCGCTATCATACGTCGTGAGTTAGTACCGTAGTTGTCAAACAGGTAACGGCTCGTTTGAAAATCAAAATATCACTGGTTTTACTAAAAATTGCTTTGCAATAGTGTGAAACCTATATTATATTAATATGGATGTAAAGAACAAAACATCTGCCCGAATAGACAGACAAACCCCGATTATACAAATTAAACAACTCTTCATTTAATTAAAAAATTAATTTCAGGTCTTCATCCCACTATTTTTTATCAAAATGGAAAAAAATTAGATCTTCTATTATAGGACATTGTTAAATATAACAGAAAGAAATGTTTATTGCCACTAACATTTAAATCAAAGGCATGAATATGCTGATCTGCAAAGTTATTATTATTCTAATTTTCCCCTCACGATAACTTGTATTTCGCATGTTTCACTTATTATTTTCTTTTATTTAATCATCAATGACAATCATTTTTTAAATAAAAAATAAAGTTTAACAATCATAAATTCGACTGAACTTTTTTACAAAAAATACGGCAGAAGTAGATTAAGTTACTAAAATGTTAATTATTACAATTCATTCCAGTACCAAGTCATTAATTCCGCCCATATAAAACTCTTTCTCCGAATGAGAGAACTGTAAATAGGTCGTTGAAGCAGTCTATTTTTCGAAGGTAGGTAGTCATTAATCATGGTAAAGTGGCCGGAGGATAATTAAGGAACACGATATCCCGGATGGAAATTAGACCGGGGGACCGACAACAAAAAAGCGTCGGCTGAATCGGTGGAGGAAATCTCCATGGAAACTGGATCTTCATACATGCCGCTCCCAAGAAAAATGAACATGAAAGTCCTGTAGGATAAAATAGCTCCAGTTCTGTATATCTCTGAGTACGAGCTGAATATATGCATATAGTCGCCTCGTCGTATATAGTTCACTACTGGTTGATACTAGGCTCGCAACGACTCCGTTTAATGATTTTCTATTTCCCATTTATTAGTACCATTGCAAATTATAGAGAAAACATGCAAGGCGAAAAAAATATTAGATTAAATGTTTTTTGAACGGTTAGATTATTTTCTGGTTAACAGGTAAAAGCTAACTGTTGACACAAAAGATAAACGGATTTAAAGCGATTAAAATCTAAATGTTTCCGAATTCCGGAAATTTAAATAAATTTATTTTTTATCAACATACAGCAGGCACTACTGATTAGAGCCTACTGGCCTGGTATCAAATCGAAGAATAATTTAAAAAATCAAAACAAATATATGAATAAAAAAAATACAAAAAACAAATTGGGTTGCCACATGAGAAATATAAAACATTAACTTACTGAAAAAATTTATATTTTCAAATTACATTTTATATTGATATAAATTTAGGACTCCCATTGTAGCATCGTCCGATTAGCCTTAGTAGCATAAAAATGGACGTTTAACAAAAAATCAAACAATATAACTATAATTTGAAAAAAAATAACAAAAAATAAACTAAAAATGAGTAATATTGCATGGTTTTGAGTAGCCTAACAAAAGGTAGTTACTTTTGACAAAATAAGAAGCACTTATTGTGCTGAGAATTGTGCGAAAGATTTCGAATAGTAATGGTTGAATGTGGAAGGAAATATGTTGCTAGAACGCCACTCCATACGTCCAAATAGCTGTTATTAAAGTCAATGAAATTTGTCTTTTATAATTTATTGAAGGACCTGAGTGTTTTTGGAGTAAGTGCTGGGGTATAATTTCTTGTCATAAATAATGCATTTCATCAAAAATAAAAGCGAGTATTTGTAATTAGTTCCGAAATATTGTCAAATGAAAATGACTATATCTTTCTGCGATTGGCAATAAAACATATAATAAAATATTTCCCTTCTTTATTTACACATATCCTAACTAAATTCATTCGTTAAATTTGTTTTCAAGGACAGATTTTCAAATAGGGGATATAGGCAGAAGCGTGACAGTGTGTGTAATCTGCAAGTTGAGTGCCAGAATCAAGCCTACCACCTGCTTATGGGTTGGGTGGAGGGGGGGGGGGTATGGATTCTCTTATTGCATGGATAATATAATGGACGGGAAGGGACTCTATTCAATACGTCTTCCGCTCCGCTCGAGTCACGTACAATTATGTAAATCGCTATGAGGGTGAAATTGACTTTTTCAAGTTTTTGATTGAGTTTCAATGGCATGAATCATTCCATATTCTGCTAAAATAACCGGTATAGTGTTGTGCTTTAATATTCAGCACATAACGCATTGCTTAATGCGCTTTCGTTCAACTGTTCGGTACACTATCTTGTTATTTTTCATAATCAGCGACACGTTGGACAGCAAAGTAATAATATACAACTACTAATTGTTGAGATATTTTTTAGAAATTAAAATCACCTTGAGAATATTTTATTTCTATGAAATTATTCACATTCCATCCTGGCACATTATTTCTTTTTTGGCCCTTTCTTCACAATGAGAGTTGCTTTGTTTCCTCTTTGGAATGGTCGGTACATCCCTATAAAAAGATTGTTATAAAAGGGGTTACACTAGTTTAGTGTAGTGAGTTAGTTTGATGGAACCAAACCTGATTATGGCTGGATATCTTTTTAGGATGGTGGGAAGGCCAAATGGGCTAACGTTAGGAAATACGCCAGGGGACATTTAATAATACTCCGCATTAATCTCCCATCCTCTACTCTAGCCCGGAAAAAAACCGTTTAGCCTAAAGACAAGGTATAGAAGGAAGAAAGAAGAAGAAAAAAAGACAAGTTTCGTGTATCTAATGCACTGAAACTATCATGCTCAATGTTCGGAGTTCAAATCCGGCAATGGTAGAATATCCTTAATAGTCTGCACCAGATCGTCTCTAGGCCAAAACGTACACCTTTGGTGGGTGCTTTTAATTGAAAAACTAATGGGAAAAGCTTGGCTGATGTGAGCGTGATCAAGGCCAAACCACCTCTTGTTCACTCTTCGTTCCAATATTTTTCCACTTTTTTTTGTACTTTTATTTCAATACGATGTTAACGTTTACCTTAAAAAATCGCTTTTTATTGCTTACCCCACTCCTTGTATTGCTTGTTCATTAATGCTAATATTGATATATAAATGGTCTGATATATTGATATATAAGTGTTACTTCCTTATCACGTTAGCTGTGAAGCAAATAAACTGTGATTTTCGTTAACTGCGACGAGGGGTCAAATGACCCCATGCTACCACACCGCTAAACTGCGTCAAGGGGCTGATTGACCCCTTGTCCCTTAGACATTAAAATTAACTCTCTGCAAACATTGATGAATGTTTTAAAGTGAAATCCATTTTTTTTACAAATACCTGACGTACTAGAATTCGTAACAGAAGCAGGGTTGAATTCTGTTGCTTCTGAATATATTTTTTTATTACTTATTTTTTCCACAACATCTGTGTTATACAAACAGTAATTTTTTTCTTTCCTTTTACGTGCAATCATAAAATGTTTACTATATGGTTTTAATTTACTTAATTGTCAGCATATATAATTCATGAAAGGAAGAATTCAGATATCAAAAATAAAACCAAACCTATGTTTTTATTATAAATAAATGAACATAGGTGTAGTTTTTGTGTATTTAAAAAAATAAACCTAATTATTACAAATTAAATTATTTAAAAAAATAACACGTGAAAACTACATTTTATAATGTTTATCATTGAAGCACTGCAAGCAAAGAGACGGTTGTCGGCACAGTCGTCATAGTATGTCCGGACCTTCTTCACCTTTTTTTGGGCTTCTGCACTGCTCATAGCTGTTCTTAGCTTTTCATAACAGCCCGAACATTTCTTCCTTATATGAATCATAACTATCTTCAAAACTTGAACTAGTTCCTTCATCTTTGCTTGAAGTTGAATTCCGCTATGAAAGGGCTAAATCGGCAAGTTTCTTACCACGTGAATACGTATCGAAATTATTTACTGAATCGAGACAAATAAATGAGAGCTCAGATGTCAAAAATACTAAGTAGAATCAGTCTGAGAACAAGAAAGGAAGGTGAATCTGTGATTCACCCTTAGATAAATGTGATTCACGGAAAATTACTGTCGCTTTCACCGCTTTCAAACATTTACGGAAATAGAAAAAATATTTTTTATTTACATATTCATTAATATTTGATATAATATGCTAAAAAAATAGTAAGATGAAGTGTAATGAGCATTAAAAGACCAAGGGGTCATTTGACCCCTTGCCGCATTAAGGAAAACATTTAAACTATAATGCGACAAGGGGTCAAGTGACCTCTTACATTTTTTTTCGATATATAAGTAGTATTAAGTAGTGCATTATAAAAAAAAAAATAAAAAATCTGAAAAATATTAAAACAGGATGCGTGACAAGCATCGCAGTTAACGACAAACACACGTTTAATGGCTCGCAGTAAAGGAAGCCACCGCAAGGGGTCAAATGACCCCTCGTCGCAGTTAACGTGTTATACCATTGTTGCGTGTTGTGTTCCAATAAATATCGGCAGTAATTGGTTACTATAATTAATTTTTTACGTACTCAGACACCATTAAAACTGGAAATCAGATGCTCTTATTAGAATCAGATGATTTTTATACGAGTAACTACTAGTGATGATGTATACAGCAAGACTATGAACCTAGTCCTTTGCTTCCTCTGCATATTTAGTGTGAACCCGAACATTCTTAAAGGAGTAGAAGATCTAAAATCTAAAACATGTACTAGAATAGTTATGTAACTGTTCGAAAAAAAAGTCTAGACAAAATAACATGATTTTGTTTCACGTTACAGTACTTATTCTAAAGTAATGATACCTTAGAATTATTAGGATCCCTGATCAGTGTTAAAACGAATAACTAGATGAAAATTTCCCGATACTGTCTTACGAACTGTAGGACGACCGGGGTGATATGAGAGAAAATACCAAAGGGGCGGACTAATATCGGTGGCATGCTCTAGGCGTAGCTTCATCACATTATTCCCAACAGTCGACCCGAATCCACGTTATTCTACGCTTTTTTACCCCCAAGTTGAGTTCTATTGCTTTATTTTTCAGGCTGGTATAGTTGTACACTATGAATTGTTCCTTGTAACTTCTATATAAATATAATAAGATTGGGTACAATAACCTTTTAAAAAACAGCTTGGGAACACTAAAAATTAATTATGTGTTAATGATCTCAAGGTAGATCATTTTTCAAATCTCACGGTCCGACAGAAACCGGACTACAATGAAATCGAAACTTATGCAATCATCATTTATAAAATACTCAATCTTCCTTTATTGATGCTCTCATCCCCCTCCGCATTAATTGTAGCCCCGAAACAGATTGTAAGAGCCATCCTTCTGGAGGAATGCGCTTTGTCTAGTTTCGGTTCTCCTCTAAGAAAGTAATAGGATCTTTCCCAACTTCCTTTCTAAAAGTTGGTGAATTTGTCAAAGAATCCTTTCCGGTTGGTACAAGCTCTCCTAAAATTTTGTTCGGGTCTTGTTTACTTCGATCAGTTTGACTCAGTCGGGGTTTGATCCCTAAATAATTGATGTCAAAGCAATACTTTCCGTCTTCCCATTATATTCGTTTAGAACGTTATAAAGCGTTTATATTCTTTCAAGTCAATTATACGAACTCGTATTTTATCATTTAAGCTTATTATTATTTTTAAACAAGCCAAGCTATACCATAGAATATCATTAAACTTAATCGAATTAAAGAAAATAATTAAAAATTAAAATGTATATCTGAATCATAAGAAAAAATAGTTTTTCGTTTATTTTTAACATTGTACCTATAGATTGTCTTAAACACTGAGGAGCTGTTTTTTATTATTTTTCTTTAAACAATTTTCTTAATGTACCTAATTTTTTTTTTTACTTACAATGTATGCATATTTGAAGATTAATACTCGTACCCTTAAGCCATTTATTACTTTATCAAATACTTCTCATATTTAGCTTCAAATTTATAGAAACGCATATAGGTAAAAACGTACATATTTGACCCTTTTATAACATGAAAACCCAATATCCTCTTATTACTTTACTGCATTACTCGATATACGGTCAATAAGATATGACATGTTGAAGCTAATCCCTAAAAGATTAATAAGCACGTCTGAGGAGTAGACCGAGACGGAATTAGGAGGATTGCGTGAAGGCAGATCTGTCGAAGTTGGGTGTGGATGGCTGTCGATGGACAGAGGTGTGCAGGAAGTTTTGGTGTCGGCATCGAACCTTCAGGATCGTTAAGCCTTCGTTATCATTATTAATATGTAGTGTAACAATAAACCGTTTTGTTATAAAATAATATTATTAAATGAACAACACTAGTGTATCTTAGCATAGAAACTTACAATACTAAAGGTCACGGGGTTGCGTCCCGAGGTGGCCCTAGGATTTTTTAATGGGAGAAAAAAATCCTTGTCTATGCCGTCCCTCGGATAGGACGTAATTGGAGATCCCGAGCCTGTACGATGTCAGGTACTCGTTAAAGATCCCTATCCCAATTATATCTTGATAGGCAAAATTTAGGACTCCCACTGTAGCATCGTCCAATTAGCCTTAGTGGCATAAAGTGACGTTAAAACACAACACTACTGTATCTTATTCATAATTGTTTTAGAAAATATAAAATATTAAGCGAAATAAGGGATCTAAACCTATTTCGTATTTTTGGATTAGTGAGAAGAGCTTGAATTTCTCTGTTAGTTACTCGAGCCTGGTTTACCAAATCCGCCCTCAAACGAAGTAGTAATGTGACCACAGTTCCGAAATTAATTCCTCCACTTCAAATGTAGAGACCTCTCTTTGCCTCTTAGCAATGGAAATCACGACCCCTTCTATCTCTCATCCTCATTTCGCTTCAGTAAAAATCTAAAATAAAGTAAGTCACCACGGAAACGAAAAAGAATCGTACTAAATATAAAAACTTAAGTTGATTGGAGTAGTTTTTAACGCCTAATTAATAAGAGATGGAATTTGTTTGGCTGTTTATTTATCTCTCAGTTTAAGAATTAATTGTCTACATTACAAGTTCTGACCCTTAGTGTTTTAACTATTGCTTGGTAGTATATTGTAAATACTCCACTAAGTAGAAATTATATTTAAGCAAAAAAAAAAATAAAGATTTTTTTTTTTTTTGTAGCCCCTTATGCTTATATAATTTCTTGATTCAATTTATTTCCTACTTGAATAATAAGCCTTTTGCTGCATTTGTATGCATTTTAAGGTGTATTCAACAAATTTTCGCTTTGTTTTGGGCAATTTTTTTTTGTTTTGCTTATTTACCGGTGATGGGACTCAACTCATCCTTGAATTGACCTTAAATTCTAATACTTATTCCTAACATTGATTTATTGGTGTCATCCTCTTGGGATATTTGCTGGGCTGAGGCTATTAAATGGTGGCTTTGACAGTTGTCGCGAAAAAGGGAGCAAAAAAGAATTCTGCATCTTGGTTTGTTCGTTTTACATCCCTCTTTCCCACTAAGGCTAATCAGAAGATGCTACAATGGGAGTCCTAAATTTTGGCTATCCATGTTAAATAAGGATAGGGATCTTTAACGAGTACCTGACATCGTACAAGCTTGGGACCTCCATTTTACATCCTATCCGAGGGACGGCATAGTCAAGGATTTTTTGCTCCCTTTAAAAAAGCCTAGAGCCACCACAGGATGCGAACCCGCGGCCTTTAGTATTGTAGTTTGCCATGCTGAACACTACCGTTCATCGATTTTCGGTAATGTAATTATTTGATGTACCTCTGATGTCCTCATTCGTTGCATATACGTACCTTTGACTTTTGTCCTTGTTTTTCCGTTTTGAAAGGATTTTAACTTGTTCCAAATTGATTTGCTAATATGCTGGAATACTGGTCCACCTTATAATAGCTCTAGCCGAATTATGGTTGTATATACTAAGATTTTCAAACGTATCCATAAACTGGTACTTTCAAGTAGTTTATTAAGCCTATAAGTTTTAAGTCTTTATGTTTAAATTTTTCTATCAAAATGTCTCCAACAATTTAGGTGTCTGTCGAAGTATACGCCGAGGTATATCAGGTTGGTCGATATACATTTATTATTTACGAAAAATTCTTTAGGAATTTCTTCCTGCTGCAATGCTTTCTTGGCATTTAGACTGTGACTTGTAACTGCTACGTCGTCAACAAAAGTAGTTACAGAAGCTTTTTGTGTTTAGTACCAACTATCTCTGCTGAATAAATCAGAAAAAGGACTGGGGATAGTACTGCTCCTTGAGGTAAACCACATGTTAGCTCAACGGGGTTCGATTCTATATTCCCTACTTTTACTGTCAAATACCGCTGGTTCTAAAAAGATTTTATCGCAGAATTTGGTTGTTCTGGGCTCTCTTGATTGATGAGTTGTTGGCAAAGCTTTCTGTGACAAACTGAATTAAATGCTTTAGAGCAGTCCATTGATATTAATGTAGCAGCATTGTTTCGGATCAAGTTTTTGGTGACCTCTGTCTGCAGCTTTACTGAGGAATGCTCAGTACATAATTGAGATTGAAAACCGATCTGTCCTGGTGATATTAAATCATTTTGTAGACTAAATCTTCTTAGGTAGTTCAAAACAATCTTTTCAAATATTTTTGCCATGAGGAGTAACAAGTTATCGACCGATAATGGGCTGGGTCATTGCAACTCTTCGCGGGTTTTAAGAGTGGAAATAATATAGCGTGTTTCCAAGGGAAATATTGGAATCTTTAACATGAGTTGTAGATATTCATCAGATAAATAATATCAATCAGTGCCAATTGCTTGCGTAACACAGTCTGTATTTTGTCACAACCTGGTGCACGGTTCCCTTTGTTCCTTTTAAGAATGATTTTTAATTGTTTAAAGGAAACATCTATTTCAACAAAACATCCATATTATTAAAATATTTATACTCGTATTATAAAATTATCTAAATTTTAACATGAGAGAACAACCTGAAAGCCTTATAATCCCTTGGATCTTGTTTCGTCAAAAAAGGTAAAATTTAATAGCTGGCTACGAGAGTGTCATTAATGTTCTCGGGATTTTGAGAGCCAGACTGTCTAAATTCCATGTTTAGGACTAAAAGTTCCAATTTTGCTGCGACCAATGGAATGCTTTGCAACCCAAATTGAAATAATCAATCATAAATTTCTTTCGCATGTAGGTTTATGGTGCTCACAGTGTTATCGAATCAAGCAATGTAGAATATTGATCTCACAGGATTAGAATTTTTTTCCTACAATTCCTGCATAGAAAAGTTCAATGCATAGACCACGTTGGCTGAATCGGAAGCTTATAGTTGATTTTCAAGCATTAAAAGAGATTGAAATATATTATAGGTACTACCTGAGAGCCAGAATATTTCCGAATTTTCCATTTTGTATAAATCGAAGAAAACATGGACTCAATAAAAAGTTTAGCTATCGAAATCATTCGAACCTTTACAGAATTTATTTTAAAATTCCAGTAGATTCAACGTGTTCGATTTAATTTAGAACAATTGTTACCTCAAAATCGATAAAAATGGATTAGGACGGTCTCTTCTTCATTTCTTATTTATTTTTCTTGTCTTATGAATAACTTCTTTATATACGTGCTATTTTATATTCGAAACCGAAATCATGATTTTAATTAATTTTGAAATTTGTGGAATTTCCATATGAAGTTAAAGCATCAAGACCTTCTCAACTTCGATTTAACTGCTGTTTTACTTCAACTTTGTTAATGTTTTTCGAGAACGTGTGAAGTGTAAGATTAAAATATTTTAATTTTCCTTAAAGCGGCGGCTAACCGCGACCAGCAGGATGGAGAGGGATTACCTGAGGGCTGGTCGTTAGGTAACCAACCTTCCTCATTGGCCTGCTCAACCAGCAAATTAGATTGCTCTATTAACGCTTGACGTGAATCCAAAATCAGCTGCCCCCTTGGGTGGAATATTTTAGAGGCAGGCCAGAATTGTATTATAACTACAGGTTTAATCAACAAACTCGCTGGTTTAATATTTTCTTCAATTGTGTCATTCAGAATGTAAGAAAATGTTAATGATCATTATCAATTTAAAGTACTTTTTTTTTTTAATAAGAAAAGTGTATGATATATCAACGGAGGAAGACGTAAATACCCTGCGTGTCTCACTTTATTTGGTTGAATATATTTGTTCTTTGTTCTTTATAATTGGCTATTTCCTTTTTATTTATCGAAATTCATGCATTTAAATTTCGGAAATTTCCAACTCATGTGTTGTTTGACCATCATCCTATTCTGAAAGTGCAAAAATATTTCAGAATCAGATAGACTGGCGATTGTTCCAACTAGGTCACCCAAAGCCCGTGTTGTGCTATTGAGACAGCTGTCAATATATCGTAGGATTGTCACTCATTGCCACAATCAGTTTGAACATTTACTAAAGTTAAAAGCTACGGAGGATTGGACGATTGTCATTATTATCTGGATTCAACTTATTTCCCCTCTACTTCCTCAATCTTAAGGCTACACAAAGATTTTCTTGGGCAACGGGGGGAGCAGGTATTATCGTACAGATATTAGTACAATTTATTGCAACTTATCTCATACTAACAAAATTGACGTCGACTTCTACGTTCATTAGGATCCTGATTATTAACATGATATAGATTTTTCAATTTCGCCCTCAGGTATCCAATTATTACAACTTACGCGATATAAACGATTTTGTGGTCCGCTCATAGGTTAATGAAGGTGCTGAATTTGAAAATAATTACGATTTTTCGATTACGCGCTTAGGTATCGATTTATTGTAACTTAAACGATATAAATGATATTATGGTCGGCTCACAGGCTAATTGAGGTGCTGAATTTTGAAATGATATCGATATTTGTATTACGCGCTTAGGCACCGATATATAACAACTTCTCTGATATTAATAATATTTGTGTGTATTACTACGTAATCACTGATTATAAAAATAATGTTGATTTTAAGGTTACCAATTCGGTATAAATCAATACTCTTGTAATTGTAATAAATCAATACCTGAGCGCGTATTCGAAATTTCGATATAATTTTCATAATAAGAACCCTAATTAACCTAGAAGTCGACCTCAATATCGTTAATATCGGATAAGTTGTAGTGTAAAAATCGATACCTGAGCGAGTCTGAGATTTTAGATCGTTATTATTTTCATTATCAGCATCCTAGATAAGCTAATCATGAATGTTAAAATCGATATGAGGTATATACCCTCATCAGATTACACCAAAAAAAAAAAAAAAAAAATGATGACTACCAATATGGAGAAATCCGAAAGAAAAAACCTTATATATTTATTTTTTAATAAATAAAATCAATCTCAGACTCTTACATTAGATATAAGCTAAAGATCATATCAGGACTTTTATTTTCTGGCCCGAAATATAAAAGTCATTATGTGGTTTTTATTTATTTATTAGAACCATAAAAGTCCGGATTTGACTATTATTCTCTTTCCAAGAAAATAAGAGTTAATTTCTGGGTGCTTTCCCTACTCATGCCTGACATGTCATTATTTCCTTATTCAGTTATCTCATTCGCTGATTCTCGCACCTTGCTGACAGGTGAGAATTATAATGACCGGAAAAAAATAATTTGGATTGATTAATGGAAACTAATTATAAATCTGGCATTCTGTGTGACTTTCATTGGAATATGTTGTTTTCAAGGATAGAATTTACTTAGACCATTTCAAAATAACTCATAATATCGTTTAAATGACCTAAAGCAATAAAACCTACGAGTTTCATTATAAACAATGGTTTTAAGAAAAAAAAAATTCATGAGCATCTCCATCTAATGGACAGTTTTATTGTTGAGAATATATTGGTATTATTAATAATATTAAATAGTATATTATTTAAAAATATTAAAAGTAACCTCATATTTATTTAGATTAAGAAGGCGTGAAATAACAGTAATGTGGGCGGGTAACCCCAAAGTGTCTCCTGGGATCCGGGACTTAACCTTTTCTTTATGAAATTTATTCTCTTCATAAGACCTCCCTTTTTACTTTATGAACAATCTAAGACCTGATTTATGCCTCTGCGTGGAATCTTATAATGGAAGGCCATTACTTTATGGTTCTCTCTTTTTAGATGATATTTTAACCATCAATGAAAAATATTTAAATATAATTTACCTACAAAATGATTCAATTCAAAAGGTATTTCTACTTTGAAATAAATAAAAAATTGAAAGAGGCAATGCTAATCTTTGGTATGATCTTTGGTGTCATAGTACATGTTTGCGACTACGATGTTCGAGCACCTTCTATGCTGGCCTAGAACCTTCAAGCCCCATCCTCTTACGACTAATTATAAGGAGCGATGGACTGGAGAGCTAGTCTTGTTGTGAAACTCAAATCATATTGTTATTTCAGTGCTACAAAGTGATAATTTTTGCTACCGTGGCATTGAAAATTGTTATCTACGTTCAATAAAAATTGTTTAACCCCCATAAGTGTTACAATATATTATATTGATTTATAAAACCTTGGGAAAAAATTATTACAATTTATTTTCGGCAATCCTTTCTTTTTTTTTTTTTCTTTCTCGTATTTTGTTTCCCTTCTGGTGATCAAATCAATATGCGGAATTGCTAAAAAAAATCATACATGAGAGATCAAAACACAATGCTACTGAGTATTTGTAATATCCCAGCCCTTTAAATCAAGTGGAATTGGTATCTAATCTCCTCCACTGTGCGGAGGGGACATATCGGCTGCCACCCTGTATTTTTTTTACGGTATCACAGTTAATAACGAACATTGATGACTTTCACTGACGGAAGCGAGATATACTGTTTGATAGAATGGGGATAAATAACAAAGGAGGGTTTTAAAAACAAAATGTGTGTTCTTAAATCAAAATTGGGTCCGTTCCGAAATCAATTTTGGAAGAATTCAGAAACGATCAGCATATTACAATAGTGTTCATATTAACTAATAGCCTAAATTCTAATCAATATCCAGCCCGAATTATATGTTTTAATCAATGCAGAAATTGTAGAACTAGATTTGTAAAGGAGTTTGTAGTGGATGTAATACAGTTTGTAAATAATTATTTTTTCTTTAACATGAAGTTATATTATTACTTAAAGTATATTCCATTGTCAGTGAAGATCTCATGGACGGCTTATTCATATGAAATATCAAATTTTTTTCTAGACCAAAATTGGCCATGGATAAAAACAAATGGTAATCTGATGGCGCGAAACCTGGACTGTTTGTTGGGTGAGGCAGGGGTTCGATCCCATAAAGTTTTTCGAACTTTTCTTCATTCAGAGTTCAGGTTTCATTGGGCATTCACCAAATCCGGATTTCCGGTAAATCTTACGAAATTAAAAAAAAAAAATCAAAGCATGAATTTTATTTTCAAACCATCTCCTAGTGGCAACCGAAGAAACCGATTGAATGAGATCTAAACCTTTCTTAAAGGATATTAAGGATTTCGCCAGAAAAACGCATTTTTCAATTTAATGGAACACAGTTGACGATTATTTTTGGTACAATATCTTAAATAGATTTTTACAAGTTTTTAGTCTCTCAGCTGATAGTTCGTGGGGTACATTGGTAACCTCTATTGCACCTTTTTTTCACCTTATTCAAAGGCACGTGGATGGGGATAAAATTATCTTTCGACAAAGTTCTCCCAGGCTGGTTCTGCCTTTTTTTTCAGTATTGCTCTCAAATTACGAAAATTTCTTAGAATATCGTCGTCTTCCTTCTTTGAAAGTAATAAAAATAAAGCATTTTTCGAGAGCCTCACAGCTTAGTGATTATTAATTATTGGTAAACATCAAAGAATTTAATTATTTACTGTCTTTTAAAATCCTAACATAATTTGTTAGTTAATAAATAAAAATACCAGTTATATTTTTAATGTATCAAAATTTTTGTTAGCACTTAATTGTGGTAATTGGGAATGCCAGATTATCTTCTTTAGAAACTTTAAATACATTCTTTAAAAACGTGCTAAATTTTAAGGAAAACACGTTTCTTATTTTTATATTAAGCCATTTAAAGCAATTGATTGACATGCTATTCGACGAATCTAATTCTCATACTCGCTTCGATAAAGTAGTGTGAAATCGCAGAATCAGGATGTGACTAGAATTGTTTTATTGAGGTGTGAGAACCAGAGGGGATGAGGAGCGGGATCCATACACCTCCCTTCCCTGAGCACGATTCAGTTTGACAGGTTGTCCCAATCATTGCCAGTTGATATAGGACGTAGTTGTAACTTACTGAGAAGATATACTCAGAGATACTGAGAATAACTTTGGCTTAAAAATAATAGCGTTCTCATAAGATCAAATCGATTCATGAAAAACGATATAAATGATTTTTTCTTACATTGTACATTATTAATTTTTTGGGTTGTATATAATATCCAGATATACTCTCTTTTCGAAACCCCTAACGGCCTATGTGTGGCAAACAGTGATGGAGATTAATTTTGTGCGTCCACGATAATCATATGTATACAAATAATTAATGACAATTTATAATTTATAGGACATCATCACCCGACTCTTCCAAATGTATAACTTTTTAACCAAAAACTATTTTATTTCTTAAACTCTAAATCAAACTGCAATCAAGTATGCAATGCAAATATATACCTGATGTTTTTTAATTAGATGTTAATCATATCGTGTGAATTTTAAGGAATGCTCTCGGGGGATGGAGAGAGGGGGGTCACTTGTGGTTTACTGGTTAGAAAAGCAACCAACAATACTAAAGGTCGCGGGTTCGCGTCCCACGGTGGCCCTAGGATTTTTAATGGGAGTAAAAAAACCTTAGCAATGCTGTCTCTCGGAAAGAACATAAAATGGAGGTTCCGAGCCAGTACGATGTGATATACTCGTTAAAGATCCCTATCTTAATATTACTCAAAATTTAGGACTTCAACTGTAGCATCTTCCGATTAGACTTAGTGGCATAAAGTGACGTTAAACTAACAAACAAACAAGCAATGCTGAACAAGCAATAAAGAATGTGAACTCCTTACTCTTTGGTCATCAAAATTCGAAATAGAAAGAATTTTTTTAATATTTCATATATTTTTATATGTTTAAAGTTATGTTGTAGGTATATACGGATTCAGAATGTATAATCGCCTGTCCTATCTTTCTTGCTCAAATAATTTTTGGTATATACCCTAATTTGATTCCGAACATGCACCGTTTTTCTCCTTTTTTTTCATTACTTACAAATCAATACCTAACAAGACCACTCGTTTATTTGTTATAGAATAAACCTATATCTAATATTCAAAACCATAATAGATAAAGATGAATTTATCCTTGTTTGGTTTTGAGACTTTGTTCAGGGAGGTAGATCTGTTGAGTAGGTGTGAATGGCTTTTCCCTTCGCTAAATCTTAATCCTTCGCCCTTTAGGTCTTTTGAGAGCAAAGGTAAGCTGCTCAAAATGGTTTCTTTGATATTTTCTTTCCACTTGCTGCTAGTTAGTCTAATCTCCAAAGTGGCCATTATAGCCGGACCATTGCGCCCGAATTCCACGGTGAGGGGTTGATAAAGATAAGTCTGGAGGTATTTTGGAAAGGGCCTCGCATGGCACTCAGGCTAATTACAGTGTTAATAAGTTGATGAAGCACTATTAGTAAGAGGAAAAGGAATATTTCGCAATTGCTGTTTGTAAGTTTTCAGATTATTTTATTGTATTAAAATATCTTTTATGTGCAGTTTTTGAAATTACTTACCTATGTACATATAAAAGTACATACTAAACTATTATTTAATGTCGAAAATCCGATTTCATCTTAGTTCTGATAATGCGTGTTTAAAGAATTCTTTTGCTAATTGAGAACTTCGTTCGTCGCTAAATGAGTTTTTTCACCAACTAAGTGAATACAAGTGAACTAAGCGCCAATCTCCATATTTTGGGAAAACTGTGAATTTTTTTAAATAAGGTTGTGTTTATATCTATCCCTTTTGAAGTACAACATAGTTCAGTTTGTCTTTTATATTTTTGAAATATAAAGAAGTATAGTTAAAAAAATAACAATAGGCTATTTAAAAAAGAAAATTTTAATTTATTGAATTGGTTTGGCGCTTAGTTCACTAAGGCTTTAGACCGACCATATAATTTTTATAACATAAGTGATAAAAGATCCATTAAGTTATAACTTTTGACCCGGTGCCTGTATTGTCATAGGAATGATTTGATTCGAAATTAATAGATTCATAGAAACTATCAAAAATTATGCATCACTCAACCTAATAGCAGCAAAACTATTTTGCAGACCTTCTCCCTTTTCATCGTCTTTTAAATGGTATTTATACCCAATTTTATTTTAATGTAGGTCAATTTAAGTGTTCTTGTCTTGTGCTGCGAGAAAATTGTCATAATAAGCTGCCTGAAAATAAATGTCTACATTCATTATTTGTTGAAACTTTAAAGTTTCAAATAGGTATTTTTATAGCTTCACCAAATATCGATGACTTTGAACACTAATTATTTTTGCAGAAAAACATTTCTGAAAAATAGGTATTTTTTCGACAAATAGCCAGCATAAAATTAGGTGCACAATAGAATGAAGACTTTTATGAACAAAGCAATGTTACAATGCCATTCAAACACTTACAAAGTAAATTCTAAAGACTTATCTAATTTTAGATAACTGTGGTCTGATATTATGTAGGTCGTGTAAAAACTTGTGCTTTCTCCCTCAAAGTTTTCTAAGAGTTTATTGCAAAATGTAGTAGCCATATTTACTTGGAACAGTTTATTATTTAATAATTCTCGAGTATAAAGTTTTCCGTATGTTTTCAAATACACACAATAACAATCATGTCTGTCGATATGACAATAACTGAACAATCAGATCCATGCTCTGAAATAATAATAATATTTAAGGCTAACAAGGGTTATTGACGTGGAAACACCGAACATATAAATATTTATTTTAGGCAAATAAAAAGCTGATTAAGTGCGTTGTATTCAAAATGAAAAAATGTTTGCTCAAAATGATAGCCTTCGATTCAAGACCCTTATTGGATACGGATATCTTAAACTTGAATATTATCAACAAAAGATACATTTTTAAAATTGTTTGAATGATTTTTGTTTCTTACTGAATTTCATCCATCTATCTGTCTGAAGGCCACAGTTTGGTATAAATGACAACTACAAACAGGTACCTTGAAAAAGGTAGGATTTCAAATTGGTAAAGTTTATAAATAAAACATTGTATTGATGAATTTTTCGAAGTCCTAAAAAGGAATTAAATTTTTAATTTCTTAAAAAAATATTTAGATTGTTTATGAAAAAAAAAAAAATAATCAATAAAAAAAAGGCATTATTCTTTCTTTTAGACCCAATGAGAGCAACAACCCTTATTTTATAAATCGAGTATTATTTTAGTAAGGTTTCAATTTAAATTGAAACCATATATTTGGTATATAGCTCTAAAATCAGTAGAATATTATAACAATATCATTAAAAACATATCTTTGAAGTGAATAAAAGTTTTTAATTTGGAGAATGAATTTAAATTATATATTTAATTAAAATTATACGTTTAATAACATTCTTTTCTTTAATAGCATATGTAACTAAGTATGTCGATTTCTAATTTAAATTAAATTAGCTAAAAAGACGCACTTATAAACTTATTAATACAAAATTTTAAGACTAGTTAGGGAAGCTCCTAGATATGTAAGTAAAACCAAACTCTGCATACAGACATATAACAACCGACTATCCAACAGCACATACGAACTCTTTACTCACGTTTTTTGTTAAATTTGGTGGATATCATATAAGCTTATTAACGACATGGCCACATGCCCGTTAGAAGCTGGATGAGAGATCTCCTCTCCTGAAATGATGTCAAGACCGGAAAGAGGTGCTGCTGGGCACTTTCCTTTCCTCATACACTAAATGCCTTACATATTAATACGTTGCAAAAGAAGAAAAAAAATATTAATAGCTATTACATAGGAATAAATTGTTGCTTTCTGAATATACTCATAAATCCATTCACGCTTGAGTGTGATTGTAGTTAATATCATTTATACATCAATACATATACATATGATATTAATTTAATATCAGACACTACAAATGTTCTTCATCTTTAAGTTGATTCTTTTCAGTCTTGTGTAATTTCCTGCTACTAAAACAGTTCATCTATTTTTATAATCTTCATTTAGAAGAATATGAATCAGAAGATGACTTCAAAAACAAGAAGAAACTTTCGTAGTAGATAAATTGTTTTGTTTTTTTATTTATAATTATTCGTTTAACAACACATTTAATTTTATTCTATACTAGGCATTAGCCCTTCGAGAATGCAAAATCGAGCATGAGGGTACAGGGCATCAGGTTTCCCTCACATGAAATCTTCACCATTATTCAACATCAATTTCGATCAAAACGGGTTTGAACCCCTCGTTGCCTGCCGTGATTCAATTAATGGCTCTATTCTGTAACGTGGCAGCCGGGAAAGGTTAAAATGCCACGAGCGTGAATTGAACCTTGCGAAGGAGGGACTCCCCTGATCGATGCGGCAGTCGTTCGTTAAATGAAGACCCGCTAAGAGTTTGAATAAATGATTTAACTCTTTTTGCAATTCAAATGTTTAATAGGCCCTGATCAATATTTCCCCTTTGAAGTTAAGAAGAGGGGATACTTTTAACGAATGAATATTCTAGTAAAAAATTACTTCCTCCTCCATTTCTTATCTTCCGAAATGTAAATTCATAACTCGCTCAATACTTAATGTTGATTTTATACTATTTATTAAATAGCTTTACGAGATGTGTTCAAATAATATAAACATAAAACATTACGTTCAATTTCTGATACTGGAAACGTCGTCTATCACTTGCAGATTCACTTTCGTATTATAGGGCCGGAATCCAATTTTCCCTAATTCTTACCGTTTTTTCTTATCGTTTGTCTGTATGGATAATTTTCATTTTTTTTTTTCTTTGTTTCTTATTTGAGTAGTTGATTTTGTTAGTTTTCGGTATTTATAGATAGATTACACATAATGTATAGCGTCAAAATATCATAGGTAGGCCTTATTTTGCAGCTGTAGGTGTAAGTATTCAGCCCGATGCCGCTCCATTCGATTTGTAGACTTGATGGGAGCGAGTTGAACTGGTTTTTTAATTGTGTCATTCGCCTTAGCGTCAGCTGCTAAGTTACGATAATAGCGTCGTGTCTGGTAATGTATACTAAAGTAACTTTACTAGTACACTTAAGTAACTTTACTAGTAAGTATACTTAAGTTACGATAGGAATAGTTAAGATGAAGCCTATGAAGGAACTCAGTGTCGATTTCTTAGGCTTGGTTCTTATCGTTCCTTTTTTTTTCTATTGAAGTATTTACTGTCTGAAGTATTTGGTCTATTTACCACCTATCTTTAAAATCCTAAAATCATTATCCCGCCTAGACCTCATGTCTGGTATTTTCAAAAGTTCAGAAGAAGTGTGGTCATGACGGGATAAAGTAATGTGCAGACGATTGACAAAAAATTTAGTTTTGTCAATTTAGTTTCGTTGTTTGTTAAATTTCTTTGAAATATGACTACAAATGTGCTATCCAGGAAAACTTGTAAGAAAGGGCATGCATGTTATTTACATGGAACGGGATAATTTTAAAAGCTTTCAGATATTTTAACTAGTTCAACAATTTATAATTAATAAAAAGCTTTGTTATTAAAAATGCTTGTTATTATAAAATATTTGTTATTATAAATGCTATTTTTTCTTTACGTTACTTTAAAGGTATTAAGTATTTCGATAAAAATAAACAAGAAGCTAATTATTGAAAATGTGCATATTACCAAATTATAAAAAAGCTGGAACACAATTTATATGTCCGCAAAATATAAAAGTACCTTGATTAGCGATAATATATATATGATATATTTATGGCCGACAGATGAAGAGATATATTCCCAATATTCAAAGTATATAGTAATACATAAATATTATATTGTAACGTTAAACAAAAAAAAAAAAATATGGCTTAAAAGTCCCAGACCTCTTGTTGAAACGAATTAACATTTGAAACAAACTCTCACGACACGTGTTTGTGACTACTAAGCTTGAGCCCCATCCACGAGGTTCTTGCCCCTTCTCCGTACGAATATATATAAGGAGGGATTGATTGGACAGTTAGTCTTTGTCTTTGTCTTGATTGTGAAGCTCAAGCCGTATGATAACTTGTGTGCTATAAAGTAATAATTTGTTGCATTGAAAATGGTTATTCTTCTTTGAATAAATAATGTTCTATCCGCAGAAGTGTTACAATATTATATTACTAATTAATATTATATTATAAATGTTACGTAAAGCTTAAAAGTAATGAAGGTTTGCTTAGATACAAAAAGTAGTTCTCCTTATTTTGGGACATTCTCTTACAATACCAGTAACAAAAGTTCCTTATGATAAATTATTATAATTTACTTTTATTAAATTCCTTTTCTTATTTTATTGTAAGGATAATAAACGAACATAGTTTTTATTGCTGTAAGTACATAACTCTGAAACAGTTTCAAATATTCTAGTGATTTTAATCTAATGTACAAACGTTCGACCTTTTTTTATTGCGTACCATATCTGAATCTTTTTATACTTGTATGAGAGCCAATAATTTAAAAATATATATAGTTATAAACTGTCTGGGGGCGGTAAAGAGGGGGTGACAAGGGATCGCGGATGGGTAGGTAGATGGAATGATATGAAGTCAGGGAGGCACTCTCGAGTCAGTCACGTGTATCGCTCCAGGCTATCGTTGTGCCTCTGTTCCTTCCAGCTTGGCAAGTTAGGCAACAAGAAGGAGAATATAACTCGCTACTGAAGTATTCATAACCCGAGGTAATGTCACAGCAAGCTTCTATTTTCGGGAAAGTGCGGTAGATTAAAGATTACTATATATATATATATGTATATATATATATATATATATATATATATATATATATATATATATATATATATATATACACTTACTAACAAAAGTCTCTGCACACCCTCCAGCTTTTTTTTTATTTTACCTAAAGATAGGTTATGAGCCAGATATTGGCAATGAAACTCACACATTTTTTACATAATTTAATCTATTTTAATTAACAATAATCAAATTTAGTAAAATTTATTTAACTTAAAATTTATGAGGAAAATTACATAAAACGTCAGAATACTGATGCGCCAAAAGTCCCTGCACACATCATTTTTCTTCAACTTGAAGCTTAATTATTGATGCCAAATCAACTTTAATAGGTAGCCATTTCTACCTTATTTCTTATCACTTCTCATAATCTATTTGGCATGGTGTGAACTAGTTTTTTGTAGTTTCTGGAGTAATTTTACCCCACAATTCCTTTAGTACTCTTTTTAAGTGGTCTTTGTTCTTTATCATAATTTTTACTTTCTGACGGCCTAGTTGATCCCACAGATGTTGTATTGGATTAAGATTAGGAGATTAGGGAGGTGTTTTAAGTTGCTGTGGAGCATTGTAGAGCAACTATTCCGCGCTGTCGTTATCTTGTAGAAAAATGAATTTTTCGTGGAGATCAAACTTCATTAAACTTTCGGGTAAATTACTCCTCAAAATATTTATATAAACTTGTTGGTCCATTATTCCGTAGATAAATTTCAAATTACCAACTCCAGCAGCACACATACACCCCCAAACCAAAACACTCCCTCCACCATGTTTCACAGTACCAACTATGTTTTTTTCCAGGGGCTCTTTGTTAGGTTTTCTCAAAACTTTGCCCCTTCCATCTGATCCATGAATGTTAAATTTACTCTCGTCAATAAATAAAACACGTTCCCAGAACTATAAGGGCTTGTTCACAAGTTCCTTTGCGAACTGCAGTTTCAATATCCGGTTCGTTTACTAATGAATGGCTTACACCTAGGCTTACGCACATTATAGTCAGCTTTCTTTAGGGTCCTTCTAATCGTTTGTGTAGATACCCTAATCTTGTAATTTTCTTATACCATACCCGCTTAAATTAGATCACTTTTGTGGGGTTCTTCGGCTAAAGTCCTTATGATAGCCCTCTTGTGGTGAGCTTGGAGTACGGGGGGCGGCCAGAGCGGTATCTGCTTTCCATTGTACCCAGTTTTTCATACCGTTTTAGGACATACCTTACCGTATTATAGCCCCTGTTGACGATTTGTCCTATTTACCTGTATGAATTGTATGAGTTTCCTCAAATTTACAATTTGGTCGGAAATCGGTGTTGGAACCTCCATTTTTTATCACAGTCTTAACTGTTTGGGCCCAAATTAACACTGGCAAGTTAGGATTAGCCGGAGGATGAATGGGATAATGTGCAAACTGTATACATATCAGTATCTTGGCTAATTCCACTGCGTGCAGAGACTTTTGGCGCATCAATATTTTGACATTTTATGTAATTTTCCTCATAATTTATAAGTTAAATAAATTATATTAAATATAATTGTTGGTCATTAAAATAGATTAAATTATGTAAAAAATATGTGAGTTTCGTTGCCCATATCTGGCTCAAAAGGTATCTTTAGGTGAAATAAAAAAAAAGCTTGAGGGTGTGCAGAGACTTTTGTTAGTAAGTGTATATATTGATTCTCATTGCTTGGTATTGCTTGCTCGACACTGCTCAGTTTAAGGAAAGGGACTTATCAGGGAAAGTCGGTTGGGTTTAATAAGTAAGGACGTGACCCAATAAACACCGCCTTAAGAGGAATTTGAGGCCATAAACCTGGGCAAAATTAGACGTTAAACATAGGGGCTGTGGAAAATGAATTTCGGAATTTCCCCAATCAATGAGAGGAAAAGTATTGAGGTGAATATTATGGAAAAAAAAGATATATTTCTGGGAGAGAAGGAAACGAGTAGAGTTATTGGAGAGAGTGCAGTGAGGGGAGTGATAGGGGAAAGCCAAAAGGTAAGATTAGGAAGCAGGCGAAGTGGAAGATTCCCAACAGTTCCCACCAATCCATCAGATAAGATAGAATGCGGGATGGCCGAGGGGGCTAACGCGTTGGAAAATACGATAACCCGAAGATAGCCGAGTAGTACTCGGCATTAAACTCCCACCCTCTAACCTGGTCCGGAAACCCCGTATAGCCTAAGCGGTGAGGAAGGGGAGGACAAAAAAAAATCAGATAAGTAATAAATATAATGTGATGTGAAAAAAATGATCATTTCTGTTACAAGATAGAATTCCAAACTTTTATTGGAACCGTCACATAACCGACTTGGTACGTAATCACTAGTTCTAGATGTGACAGGAATATTCTAGGCCTTTCTGAGATGTTCCATTCCGGACTAAATATAAGAAACAACAGATTTGGGGCTTTTATAGTCTTGCCTTGAACATGGAATCATAAGTTTACTTTTGTATCATTTTTAATAGCATAGGTACTTTTTGTAACTACTTTGTAACGTTGTTACTAATTTTTGTTGTAATCGTTTGTTTGGCATTTTTGTTTTATAATTTCAAGTGAATAAAATTATTTAAACCCACATTGGGTTTACAATAACATGAATGCAGTATTTGAGTGGCAATGCTACCAGTAGAGTAGATTAATGAAGGTCCACATGCCAGCTATCTTCCATTAGAGTGCCCATTAATATTATCAATGGTATTAAAATATGATTATTGTGTTTATTAAATTAAATTCTATGTTATTTCTATCTTATATTGCCATTCATGTCTATGCCACAATTAGCTGAAGATTAACTTGTTAAACCTGACACATCTAGAAAAGTATATATAATTCAAATATATATCTATAAATTTATTTATACATAACACTGATCCGATTCCCTTATAGAACCGATAGATATAAACAGTACAGTAGATGTTTTAACTTAATTGCCTGTAAATATATTTACAAACCTTATTCGTTGCGTACGTGAAGACCTGGGAGTATCAGCTGTAAAGGAAATCATTGAAAAGAGGCAGCTGAAATGGTTTGGCCACCTTTGACGTATGGAAGAGGACCGAGACCCAAGGGAGGACAGACCACATCACCAGGCTGGGTCTGAAAAGAGGACAGGGCCTGAATGCCATGAAAGCGCTGGCTGTGGATCGGCGTGCATCGCTGGCTTGGACTGAGGCACCTCCACGTTGAAAGACGCATAGGAGGAAGAAGAAGAGGAAGTGTTGCGTAGAATATTTAGACCGAAAAAGAAACCGGCAAACATAGAATTGTAATCGTAAATTCTTAATTGCTTGAAGGTTTAAGAATTTTAATTTTATCCTCTAAATATGTTGAAGCATCAGAGAAGTTAAGATGGCTGTTTGTTAAATTTCAAGGCCAGAACTAGTTTAATAATCTCTAAAATTTAAAAGTTCTGGGTGAGTGGATAAACACCTAGGGGTTTGCAGAGGCGAACATGGGAGGATTGCGTAACGGCGAGGTTGTGTAGTTGGTTTTGGGCGGGGGCTGCTGGATGAACCTTAAGGTGCCTTTACACTCTCGAACAGGTTCTCCCTCGAACCTTGCCCTACCGGTGTTAAACGAACAGTCATTTATACTTAACGTGACGTTAAGCGAACCAATATGGCTGACGCACCCAAAGCTAGCTTATGATGAAGAAAAATCCCCATTATCAATATATTTTATATTATCTGAAAAATAAAAAAATAGGAGACGAATCAGAACGGCGCACTAATATCACAAACAACTCCTGTCACTGGGGAAAATACAAATCAAAAGTGAGACTAGCGCTACCCCCGAACACAGGCGAACAGATGAAGTACCAAGAACACCCGAACAGTCGTCGTGAAGGCTGTTCGAGGGTGGTGTTCGAAGGTAAAGTTCGTACAGTGTAAAGGCACCTTTAGGATGTAATTATTTTTGCTGCTATGGCCAAACAGGCGATGCTACAGAGAGCCCGAGTAACTCCTATAAACGTGTTAATCATGAAGTCAAACTTATTTCGCAACATATATGAGATATATAATTGCTGACTTATTGCAAAATATATTTCATTGTAAGAGTACTTAATGGATCCCCGTTTGGATCGTGCCTTTAGTTCTTAGATTCCCATAATTTGCAATTACAGCTCTCTCCTCAAAACACTTATAGGTGATGAAAATACCTAAGTTTGTAATAGAAGAAAAGAAAAAAAAAAAGTTTTCCAGGAGAATGGAAAAAGTTTGTATAGCGAAAGGCTGCAGTGTATCGTGGCCTGCAGCCGCTTTCTACTTTTTAATTAAACTTTGCAAACTTTTAATTACAGGCTTCCTAGAATAAATTTAAAAACACACACGTTAAGGCTAAGGCTACCTCAGTGGGCTGTAGTTTTAATAGGGAATTTAATTCGTTTACACAGGCAGGGCTCTAGGTGAATAAAAACTTTTTGGAAAAGTTATTTCTTGTTTTTAAATTTATGCAGCGAAATTAAATTTATGCTGAAATTGATGTTCGTTGCTTATGAATATTTGTAGGATTCATTTAGTCTATTATAACTGACAGATCAAGGTGAATTCGTTATAAAAAAAAAGGTCCAGATTTAGATGCAGCAATAATATATGTATATGGGCGTGAGATACGGTGGGTTGTAAATATGTAGGACTATTGTGCTCTAATCTGCTTCAGGAAGAACCTACTTTAACAACAAATCACTTCGTGTATTATTCCGAAGTACAAGTTTAATTCTTATTTCCAAATAATAAATGGTTTTATTTTCGCCATTTACCCGTTTTGAAATACTTTGTACTAGAATTTGATTATAATTTAACATTTCTTTTACAAATTTTAAATCCAATCTTAAATATATATAATAAATATATAGTACATTATTCATAATGTAAGTGAAAAAATATAACTATATTAAAAAAGCGAAAAGATAACGATATTTATTAAATTTATTTACTTTATGGGCATTTAATCCCTCTGGTAATATATCACCACCCTTGTCGAACTATCTAATCTGATAGATTATATAAAAGTAAATTAGATTAGGCTCTAATCTCAAATTAAATAATCTTAATTCTTTATTTATTTATTGACGCATCCCTTAAGAAAAATCTTAAATAATATAAAAAGTGGGTTTTAGAGCCTTAGAGTAAAGCTTAAATAAAAAAAATGAAATGAATGAAAAAAAAACTATAGATATGAGGGAAACTCTGGTGTAAAAAAATAAATAATAATTAAAACACAATTTAAATATTCAATTAAGTGAAAAGAAACTAGTTATACACAGCAAATAATGTATGTTACGGTAAAAGTAGATATTGCGGCAAATCTACACATTTGCCTCCTCGTTTGGTTATTGTGCATTCAACTAGCATTTACAATTTCAAAGAAGGGAAATGTACATTGAATTCACAATGACCATGTCGTTTTGGTAAATGTGAGCATACAAAATACGAAATCGCAAGTGCTACTAATGCGGTGCGCATGCGCACATGTAGTGGTACGCAACTACCGTTTATTTGCCAAATAAATAAAAAAAATTTCATTATGAAATTTCTATATGTTCCTTTATAGTTTTATAAAATTTAACTGTTATAATAAAGAAAAGTATGTTATTATTATTATTTGTTTGATTCCCATCGTATTGGTCCTGAAAAACTAGGACGAAAAGTGTATTCATGAATATTGGGATCATAACCTACGACATATTATATAATATGCAAAGAAAAGTATGTTTTGTTTGTCATTTACATTTTTTAATTAAAATAATTTTCGTTATTAAAGCCTTTTGTATTATGTTTATTTAAGTAAATATTGTTTTACTGCAAAAACATTTTTAATTTATTTGTATTCCAACTTTTCTTAAAACATGAAAGTAAGAGTATACATTTACCAAAACGTGAAGGCAAGAGTACACATTTGCCGGGAAATGTACATATACATTATATTCAGTTCGCATATACCTAACTTTTTGGGAAATGTACACATTTTACGGTAAAAGTGTACATTTCCCAAGAGTGCACATTTACCGTAACATATTAACACACTTATTTACAGATAAGCTAAGGAGTGTTTATATTTCAAAGTAAAGTAGATTAATCTCTAATGTAATGTGCCACTATTTTTATTTATTTTAATGTAATAATACAAACAAATTTAATGGCATAATGTTGAAATTATTCATTGAAAATGATAAACTAGCACTAAGGAAAGCGCCAAAAAAATAAAGTTGCAAAAAAAAAAAAAGTTTGGATGGTTAATGCCTTTGTTTATTGTTATTAATAGAGGGAATATCCTATGATTCATCCATTTTCATTAAATCCAGCACATTGAATATTTCACTAAAGGCGTTTAGCTTCACTCGGTACCTTAATCAACTAGGTTCTCAACCAAAAATATTAGTAGCTTAATTGGGGGAAATATTACCCCTCTTTACTCTTCCATGATGAGTTATATTTATTCATTTTTTATTTTCATATATAAATTATCGCCTTTATTCAATCAAATCTTTGTTAATTAAATCTGTTGTTTGACTGCTATTAAGACCAATTAGTATCTTCCAGCATTATAAAAAAATACTCGCATTACATACGAGGCACTATTAAGTGAAACATACGAGTAACGATTGTTATTTCCTCTCCGCTTTAGGAAATAGATATCATAAAAACAATTTTACGATTTTTCTTGTTAAAACTATTTTATGGTTACTATTTTTTCTTTTCTTTTGTCAGCAGACACAAGAGTATGAAACAAATATTAATAATTTTTTGTTAAGGAAAAAAAAATATATTGGAAATGTGTTGTATTTTGAGACGCTCATTGAACCCTAAAAGTGGAAACATAAATTAAATATTTGTAAAATAAAACAGCTATCAATGTATATTGGATGAAAAGATTAGTATAACACATTTGAAAGCATTATTTCTCTATAATGTTTTAAAAGCTACCTAGTAAAAATTAAAGCACTTAATTATAATCAATAAATTAATTTTTCTGTATATTTGAATTGTCGTATACTGTAATTTGAGATTTGCATCATTTCACCATTTAAATGATACTTTCCAGTCCAGGGTAGACCTTTTCATCCTGGAAAGTACGCTCTAACGTTCTTTCCTCTAACGTGTTTTCCCTATCTAAACGTCCAATCCCACCGTCCATCACACAAATCCTCTGCCAGTTCCTTGCAATATCCTCACCCGCTTCTCCCTATCAGATTTAAACAGAAGCTCACCGTACCGTAGTATTAAATATATCTTTCCTTATCGGGTCCACCGCCCTCACGCAATTGCGTTCTTTCTATCCCCGATATTCTTTAATCCCGACAATCTTTGGGGGAAAGGTTTGTTGCAAATATATATATAAGTACTTATACAGGAGTAAAAAGTGTCAATGTGGATTCAGTGAAGTAAAAAATTTAAATAAATTAGTATGTTTAAAAACAGTTTGTTAAAATTCGTTGAAAACGGATAAACCCAAAAAAAATAAATAATTCTTGCCCGACTCAACTGAATACCGAGATCTCTATTTTTTTTTTTTTTTTTTTTGTATCTTTCACTTATGAAGGAGTAAAAAGTGTCAATGTGGATTCAGTGAAGTAAACAATTTACATAAATAAGTATGTTTAAAAACAGTTTGTTAAAATTCTTTGAAAACGGATAAACCCCAAAAAAATAAATAATTCCTGCCCGACCCAACTGATTACCGAAATCTCTATTTTTTTTTTTTTTTGTATCTTTCACACAAGTCCATTTCTATTTTATTTTTTTTTAAATGGGCATTAATGAGTGACATTTTGAAAAATAAATTAGTCAGATACCGACTATGTTACTGTAAATCCACCTCTTTTGATTAGTAGAGAGATCCAAGTCGATTTATTGACGGTGATAAGTTTAAATAATCATGTTAAAAATAAGTGTGACGAAATTCGTTGAAATCTGGTAAACCTATTAAAAATTGAAAATTCTCCTCTCAAAACATACCCATGATAACATTTCTATGGAAAGAACCTTCTTATACTACTGTAGAATCCGAGAATGACATGTGTTTCAAATATTGTCAACTGGTACAAATTTAATAATTACCCTCACCCCCTAATGATTAGGTGGTGTGGGTCATTATTAATTATTACCGCTTCTATTCAGGGCGGAAACAAATCTAACAAAGGTCAAAGATCATAAAAATAGCTCCAGCCATTCTTGATTTATAAATGTTGTAACCAACCTAAATAATTGTGCCTCCCCTTACCAAAACCTATCCATAATATTTGTACTTAACATATATATTAGGTAAATACGACCCAGTTTCGTAAAATTCAAGTTTAATTTTAGTTTTCTCAAAATATAGCGCTTAGTTCACTTTAGCATTGAACCATTTTTTATTGAGATTTTAGTACAACTATTAATCTTAAAATCACCTGTCAACAATATATAGACAATCAGCAGATGTAATGACCGTATACAATGACATGTCAGGCATGGGGATGGGTTGCACCCAACAGTACCTCATCCCTGGTTTGATTCAGTGATTCAAGTGGAAGTCAGTATGTAAGGTTTGGTTCGACAGAAGGATGACATGGGGTCCGTATGTCAAAATGAAAAAAAGAACGCTTACCAAAAGAATCAAACTTCTCTATCCACTATTTTCTAAATCTTCAAGACTAAAACTGAAACAGAAACTAAATACCTACACATACTTACTGAATCCCATATGGGCATACTCCTCACAGATTCGGCATAGCTAAAAAGACTCACTTACAAAAACTTCAAACGTTTCAATCAAAATTGTTGCGACTTATTACAAAGGCACACTGGTACGTGACTAACAAAACTTTACATACAGACCTCCACATAACGACTCTTTACAAGCGATGTTTTATTAACTTGAACGGACATCCTAACAGTTTACTCAGGAATATGGCTGATATCAGCATGGATACGAAAAGACTAAAAGGCACTGGATGAGAGATCGGCTCTCTTAGACAGCCAAGGTAATTTAATGAAGCCAGGAAGGGGGTGCTGCTGGGTGCTTTCCCTCCTCATGCCTAACATGTCATTATTTCCTATTGCCACCATCTCATTCGCTTATTATCAGCACCTGGCTGGCAGGTGCGAATCAATTGCAGTCTAAAAAAAAAAAAATTTGATCAAAATGGAAAAAATAACACTTAAACCCCGTGTATTATAAGATCCAAAAGTCTTCAGTATGATTTAATATAAATTTTACTAAAGTTTTTTATTCACTGATAAATGAGATTTTTTCATAACAACTGTTGTTTATTGCATAAATAATGTAATTAGTAAAGCCAAATTTATGTAGTTGCGTTCAGTTTGTTGTTTATATAAATGTTTAATGTTTTTAGGCAGCGACGGCAGGGCACGGATACAATTACCTAAACGGGAGGAAAGAGCTTTGATGACCGTCAGCAATTATACGTACCATTGATCACGGGCTTTTAGTGGAGATCATTCGGTTATGCTCGTCTTGCTTTGACAACGGGACCCGAACGCCGGTGATGCCTGCTCTCGGCTTGATGCAAATATCATACCCTCTCAATCCACACCGCCCCCTCACGTAATGTCCGCATACATCGCTCATCAGGGCTCACATCGCCCACCGTTCCAAATAAACCGTTTTTTCCTCCTAGCTCATGCAATATTCATCATTCAAAATGTCGCTTATTGGTAATACACTTTTTTGTTTGTATTATCCTCTACCCAGGGGGTCATTAGCGTTGTGTTCTGTAGTGTGATTCTATTGTAATATGATATATTTTTTAAGTAATAAGGTAACTAAATCTCATCGTCTTTGAACAATTTATTTAGTTAGGGGTTTATAAGATCCTTTAGTTTAACCTCCCTTTTTTACATCATTATTCGACCTTTCAGCAGAAATTATCAAGGTAACAATTCTGAAGTTACACTTACACCCTCAAAGGATGCTTGGAAATCCTTTTTTAATCTGAAAAATAAATTTCGATCCTTCTAAAATTTGTATTGTAACTTTTTATTCATCTGAGACCAAAGAGATTTTATTTAAGTGATTATTATTGCTCGACGTTGCTCAATGTTCGGCGTTTCCATGTTTCGATTTACACTCTCATGCCGAATGGGATGAATGCCAAAACGTCGAAAAATAATGTAAATGAGTGAAGCTTAAACGAAGCCTTCTGGATCTTAAAAACTCTTAACTAAATTCATTTTGGCCTCAAATAAAAATAAAAAAAAAGTTATAATAAATTTATTTAGTGTTCCCTATTTTCTCAACTAGCTCTCTTTGTATTGTAGGAAATCTAATATTTCACTGTCGGGGATGTATTGTTTCCTTTCGGGCAGGTGGGTGCTTCGAGACCTCTGAATAAGTGGATATCCATAGGGAATTCACAATTTCCAGTGGTGATGAGACGCACATTGTATAAATTATAATACATTCACAAATATTTTCTTATTTATGTCTTAACTACTTTAATTGAGGTAGTTTGGAAAGCAAAATTAATAGATTGCTTTTGTTATTTTTTAGTAAATTTTTTTTAATGCCAATGAAATAATTGATTTTATTGCAATTAAACGAATCATGAGGGAATCGCCAAAAGAACCAAGGGGTGTCTCTTCTTGTGTGAATATATCAATCCATCATTTTTATACGAGTATTTCATACATAATACTTACTTCTTACCTCACTTTGTGAATTTCTGTAGTATCGACCATAAGAAACTCCGTTATACTAACAATAGATTGTATAACAAACGAAATGATAAATAAATTCAATGAAATGTAATATAAAATAAAATAAATAGAATGTAATAAATATAAAATATTGTAACGTTAAATCGTTATATTAAAAAAAAACATACGGTTTGAAATCCCAGATTTTTTTTTGGAACGAGTTGGCGGTTGGAACGAACAGTCGGAGAACATGTTTGGGACTAGATTGTTCGAGCTCAGTCCACGCTAGCCTGGAAGGTTCCAGAAGGTTCCTTTTACGACTATATATAAGGAGCGAGTGACAGGACCAGTTAGTCTTAGTCTTTGTCTTGACTGTGAAACTCAAGCCATATGATTTGTGTTACAAAGTGATAATTTTTGTAACCTGCTTTGATATTTGTGTATTTATAACACGTGTGGCATTGATTATTGTTATATTCTCGTTTAATAAATATTGTTAACCAACAGAAATGTTACAATATAAAACTAAATTTTTTTTATAGATTATTAATAAAGTATGTAATAATTTATTATGTAATAAATATAAAATATAAATAAAAAATGTAGCAACCTGACATTCCTTCCATATTCCAATGCTTTCCCACCGCTCAACTGCTGAAAACTTAGTTAAAGAAGAAAATAGTTTCTCTCCTTGGTCTAATACTTCATGAATCCTATTTAATAAGTTTTAACGCAATGTTTTCACAACAAAAACAAGATATTTTAGGTTAAGTAACGTCTTGTGTGAATTAAGAATATTGTACCACTAAGGGTAATGACGTGATGCGTTGGAAGATTAAACACTGTTGTTTGTCCGGGAGAGCGATATTCTGTTTATACCGTCCGTGGTCATAAAAATATACTACCCTCAGGAAGCAGATTGGGGAACGATAAAAGAGTCAGTAGCCCGTCGTTTTATATGACTAGGTCCAAACATATTTAGTATCTTAGTACGTGTTTTCTTCTTAGTAGGCCATCCGATGTTTTCAACAATAGGAATCAGAGTTCTTGGACAGGATTCGTATTATTCGTCGGGCAATCAGAGACAATGGTAGGGAATTTACGGAAGAGGAAATACAAAAGCAATGAGATTGAATTGTTCGCCAAGAGGAGCATTAGGATGGGACGCCGTGCTATTAGATGCCTCGCACGTACGTGCAAGAAGAGCTCGCCTAGTCCTGTTAGCGCTAGGCGAGGGCGATGCCCAGTGTTGGGAGCTAAGTCCCTGGAATAATCTCATTAGACGTTGGGCATCTGTCGGTCCAGGTTCCAATCTTCACTAAGTGTATTTAACTGCATGATTAAGGCCCTAGACCCATTGTTTTTAAATTATAAATACATCTCAGTTATTTCTTTATTTACAATTATGGAATTATTAATTATGGAATAGATTTTTATTTAATCTTTTTGTTATTTAAATTTAATCTAATTTATAAAGTGTAAATCTTTATACGTTTATTTAAGACTGTTGCTATAAATTGGCTAACACCAAATCTGTTAAACAGTGTTCCAGAATTTTTAGTTATGTGGAACATTACACCAGGAGTGCCTCTTCCGAATGTATTAAGTTGCTTCATTCAGGAAAGGAAATGAGATCTCGTATCCAGCTCTATTTTATTCGTTTATCATTGTTTTATTATATTTTAAACGTCGATTCTTATGTCTGTGATGTTCGTTATAAAAGACAGAATAAATATTTCGTATGTATTAATTATATGTATAGTCGATTGTTACAAGTCGCTATATAGAGTTAAATATTTAAGTTCTTCTAAAATGCTGATCCGCGTCCTATGTAACATTAATTTAAAATATTTTTTTTGCCTTAATTAAGTATATATATTATTTCTCAAAGCCTATTTTTTGTCGGTACGTCATAACTTCCTTAATACTTCAACAAATTACATGAATGAGGCATCATATTAAAGCTTTCCTTAACCGCTACCCCGGAAAAAAATAGACTTCATAATAAATACATTCCGCCTTCGATTGCGAGTAATAAGCGCAAAACCGCGGTTTTGGTAGTAGAGGTTTCTAAATGGTGTCAATCGTTTCAGTTTTTCAAGGATAACATTTTCGGTCCTATACGTTTTTTCGATTAACCTCTCGTTTGCGAGTTGTAAGCGAAAAACTTCATTTATCAGCGAAAATTGTCGCAGGGCTTTGAAGCTTTTTCAAAGGTGCATTTTTTTTTAGTTTGTCGAGACGAAAACTATCAAAACAAAAAATTATTTAGATTTTTTTACTTTGAAGTTTCAGCTATATTTTAATAAACTTTTTTATACAACTATAAATCTGATAGTAAACAAAAAAGAATATTATTCATCATATAAAAGGTTATTCTTATTTCATTTTGTTTATTTATTTTCCTTGAAGACTCTTGAACCCTTATCTGAATAAAATAACAATGTAAATTTGAAACAGTGAAAAGTTTAGTTTCTATTTGCTAGGAAAGTTGTGAGGTCTGAGCGCTCAACTTTATGGAAAAATCTACTTGAGATTCAATCCCTTCCAAGGACTTCAAAGGCTTTTGAATAACACTTCAATCCCCAGGTCTTCCAGCTTTTCCTCAATAGCTGGGAAATTGTAACTTTGGAAAATTAAAAACTGAATCCTCTTAAAATTTATGTACAAGATATGAATACAGGAAAACATTTAAATATTTAAGATCTAAATTACATGAAAGGAATGGTATTGAACTAAAAATAATTACGAGATTAAGATGTGCTAAGTTAGCTTTCATAGAAGTTGAAGTAAGAATTCTTTATTATATCACTTAAAAGTTCATTACACCTGTATTACGTTACAAAAACTATTATAAAAAATATGTTTCGCAATGAGTAGATGTAAATACTGTAACACTTGTGTGGGTTTAAATAATTTTTATTAGATGAAAATAATAATTCATAATGGCAGGAAAACAATAAAAACTCAAATAATTAACGAAGTTATAAAAGTAGCCACTTATTAAGACAGAGTAATAAAAAGGTAACCATATTATTTGATCTTCAAAACAAGACTAAGTCAAGGACCAACCAGTCCATCCTCTTTAGATATCTATATAGGTAGGCTCTATTTATATAGGTATCGATATCGGTATCTAGGCATATCTAGGCTATCTATAAAGTTATCTATATCGGTATCTAGGCATAGGCTGTTTTATCGCTGAATTAGGTCATTCTAGTAGGTTCCCGAAAAGCGTAGACGATTCTCAAACAGTCGCGAGCCTGTACTAAAACTGTTAACTGTTAACTGTTCCAAGAAAAAGTCTAGGACTCTTTTAAATCATATTTGTTATTGATTTTTAAATCATATGATTACCATCTTGTTATTGTTTTACTTTAAAATATTATAAAAATTACTATACTGTAGAAATTGTGCGAATACATGATTAAAAGTAGATGTAACCGGGGCTTATCCGCCCCCTTACCCTGTTTTTAGACTTCAGTTATCTTATCTCGAAGGCTAATTACTTCAATGTGAATGGACTAGGACGCAGTCTGAAAATTGCTAATGCCGCATGAGCTATGTAGGGTTGGTGCGGTTAATATATTTGTTAAAAATAATTAATATTAGTAGAATATTAATATCGTATTGTCAATACGATATTTATCTCTAGTTTTAATGATACCAACTACCGTCTTGATTTTCATTTCTTCCTTATCTTCGATGTTCTTATACTTCCTTATCGAACCCTTACCTCCTTCAGTGTCAGGGTAATCTGGAACCGTTTCCTAAACTGCTCTTTGTCCGAAGCCAAATACTTGAAATGAGTTCACCTTTTGTAGCCAAATCCGATACGATTCTTCGGTCGTCCGTGTGACTGTTCATTCTCTTTGCTTTATGCCAATTTTTTTTCTAGCACCCACCCCATGACAACTTTCTTTACTTTGCCTCATCAAAATTACTTTTTATTATTAGGGGTCTAGGGGTCAGTATATTGCAGTTGTAATGTGTAAAACGTCTACTGATCGACAACTATGTGCATTTTGTTTTAAAATATAAAAAGTCGTAACAATCCTAAATAAGCTAAGTAAAAGAGCTAATGAAAATATAACTTAATGTTATCAAGTATCGCTGACCAGCGTATCCATTACAAGCCTAGACTTTGGAAGATCGTAGTTGCTTCACAATTACTTTAAAAACTTTCAGACTCGACTGTTGACAACCGACGCGATGACAATACCTTTTTGTCTTCGAATTCCAGGAAAGGGTGATATCTTGTTCTTCAGGTAACTATTGTACAGGTATTATTGAAGGGAACGGAGGACGGTATTGATAACGAGTCGAAGGAGAAACAATGGACGTCTTCGCCCTTCAACTGTAGATCAGATGGAACTAGAAACCGTGTCCCTTCGCTCCCTAGCTACTGCCAATTAATAGTTTTGTAATTATAAAATCTGTCCAGGAACTATATTGCACAAGTTTCACGAAGCTAACTAACGTAGCTTCGATAGTTTTTAGATTTAAACCATTTGCGCTCGAAGTCTTTTTAGTTCGAGAGGGGTGAGCAGTTCCCGCTTATTTCATGAACTCTTTGTAGTTTGTACTTTGTAGTTTAAAACGATTTCAGACATAGTGTAAATCTTTTTAAGCTAACTATAAAACTCTTTGAAGTTGTTTATTTTAACATTTTTAATATGTTCAGAGTAGAAATAAAGTGACCTCAGTACTTGTAGCTTTTTTTCCAAACCAATATATACAGTCGGTTAATTAAAATCAATTCCTTATTGGATTATTTTAATTGTTTTATTTTCTTATCTATATATTTAAAGATAAATGTTTTTTTTTTTGTTATATAGGTAACTGTTTATTATGGGTAATACAATTATTGAGGAATAGGCCACAGCAAATACAATTGTAAATAAATTAAAATTTTCTTAATTATTATTCAATCCCACCGGTTAAGATGGAATCCCATCTTAACCAAAAAAAAAAAGAAATACTTAAAAAAAAATCTTTTTCTTTTTTTACTATTGTAAGGAGAAGGTTTCGGGTGGTTCCATTATCCAGCCCTTTTCTATTACCATCAAAAAAGACATGTTCGTCTAGGTCCTGTCATGTATAAGTCTGTTATTATGTCCATTAATTTATTTTGGAAGTGAAATAAGGAGTCCGTTTCTAATTCCATAGTTGATTTTTTTTGCGTAGTTTGTATGTTAGCTTTCGAATCGAGGAACATTTTATCGCACTTATTAGTACAATACTTTTAGGTTATGGTGACGACATTGAAGTTTTTGTGAGAATTTCTATGCGACTGAGGCATTTAAATATCATCCTATAATAACCTCATTATTATTTACAATTTCAATAATCACATAAAAGACATAATTTATTCCAATATTACAAAATTATGTAACTAAATAATATAATGTTAAAATAAAATATTTTCTTGCTAATTGACTCTTTAAAAAAAATTGTGACTGGAAAATTTGAGCAGTTTTATAACACCAGGAATTCAAAAAGTGTTTTCCTTTAAATATTTTTATTTTTTGTTTACAACGGGGTTCTGACCTTTCAACAATATCAATAATACAACAAACACGTTAGTTCATGATAAATGAATCCTGTAGATGGGGTAGTGTACCCCGAAACTTCGATATAAAAGGAAAATAATGAAATAATAAAGGAACTTTTTCACTCAAAAAATATAAGAATAGAATTTATTGAAAACTTACACAAGAAATTTGTTTTTTTTCTTCGAAATATTATGTTGCATCATCTAATCGAGGCATATAATTTCAATATCAACCTTATCCAATTGAGCATTTTTTTTTACAACTGGACGTTAAGGACATTTATTACTAATAACTTATTTCAATTATTATTAATAATAAATTCATTACTAATAACTTATTTCAATTATAAATAATAATAAATTTATTACTGATAACTAATAAATTATTAGTGCTATCACTGGCCTTATTGTTATAGGACCATTTTCAATGTCATATAACTATTATAATTACTGCTATAATCACATAATGATGATTATCAAAATCCTAAAAAAAAAAAATTAATGAATACGAAAACTGGAAACAGGACTTGTTTCTGAATGCCCCATTTACAGTGTCATAATCAACTACACCTTTTTCCGGTTTCACAAATTCTTTTTTTTCAAAATTCACAATAAAAATCCTTAATATTATCATTTCAATATCTGCATTAAAAAAAAAAAAAAAAAAAAAAAAAAAAAAAAAAATATATATATATATATATATATATATATATATATATATATATATATATATATATATATAGCTATATCATTAAAAATAGTTTTTACTAAACCTAATTCAAAGCTATTCTGCTTCTTTATAATTCTTACCTCGAACCTTTCTCAGTCGTGAATTAATTTAATTTATTTAGTCTAAACTAAATTATTTTTCAAACTAAGAAAAAAACAGTTAATTTCCGCAAAATTAATTAATCCCTACTTAAATTAGTTACCTTTTTTCTGTTAAAAATTATAATTCCCTAGCGAAATAGTTCCCCTTGAGCTACTAGTAATATAATAGGTTGACTTTAACTTGAACATGTTTTTCTTATCTTTGTTTAAATTAAAACTTTCTCATTTCTTCGAACTTCGTCTAAAACTTTGAAGAGTTAATAAAATCATGATATCGTCGCGTTTTAAAGAGTTTTACTAGCTTATTATCTGGAAAATGAAAATTTTTTAATTAAGGTTGTCTTTTATGTTCTTCCATTTTAATTAGAAAGAATAATTACTTAAATAAGTAATTATCGAATTCATTAATTTACGCTTTTTAATTTTATTTTTTTTTTATCATCCTTTCCAGCAATTTTCTATTTTTTTACTTATAGCAAACTACTTAGTAATTCAATAAAAAAAAAGGGTTGTCTAAAATTATTTATATTTGCAGTGCACACACCAGTTTCCTTTTGGTATAAAATCAACGACTATTACCATAATTATAATCCTGTGAAATGGAATTTCTAGTTACATACATATACGTACGTTACATGTATACGTACATTTAGGGTATTTTTTTGTGGATATTTTTTATAATAACTATATATAGCCCAATGACCTAGGTTTTGAATTCTTATGTACTTCTAATGAAGTATTAAAATAATGTTTAGAAAATAATATTACACATTATGTAATAATTTACGAATCACGAACGCAAAGGTCGCTTCATAACAAGGATTTTTATGGGGCAATGTCTCGATGATCGAAGTAAAAAAAAAAATGAAAAACCAGTAATTTTAATAAAACCTTAAAAATTGCTTTGCGTGCTTGGACGGAACATCGTGCAATATGATGATGAAAGGGAGTTCCGATCTTGATGATGAGTTCGGGTCACATTTTTTCTCCTCCTTCGGAATGCTATTATGTAGATAAGATGGAAAATTGCATTCGGCTAAGTTCGGGAAAACGATACCTCTCATTATTCTAATACCAACCAACTTTTGAAATCTGTGATTTTCCGACAGTAAAACAATAAGTTGAGCCCGCGTAAGGGCCTAAAGAAAATTAGTATTTCCTTTCCTGCTTAAGAAGGTTGAATTACACATTAAGGTGAAACACGTTAAGTGTAGTCGATCTCCCTGTTTTGAGTTATTTATTATTTTTAAAAATAAATCAAACAGATTGAACTCCAAATAAGTTTCCAAAATCGTTTAATATAAAAAACATAATATTGGACAACAAAAATTTTCATCTCCCAATATCTCAAAACTTCAATCTTCAACTTATTTCATATTATTGTATTTCACTTTTAAGCCATTGATATCTAAGCCCTTAAACAAGTAAATGTTTTATTTTCATTGATATTCACAACTTTATTAATTCATAATTAATAAAGTTGTAAAGTTGTTGTATCCAGTAAATGTGAACAAAGAAAAAATATTATATGCACAGACTTGTTGAAAAACGGCAAATTTGTGTAACATCCTAATAATTCTTCTAAATTAGAAGGACCCTAGGATGACAAGAATGGAAGTGATAGCAATCTTTGAAACAAGAGGGTTAGGATGATTAGGGAGTTTATTGTGACAGGATAGGAAGCTGGTCTTAGTCAAATTGGCAACATAAGGAACGTATGCTAACAAGTCATCCATAGATTATTTTTTTTTTTTTAATAAGGTGAATTAAAGATTTTGGACTTTAAGTATTGGATAAGAGATAAAATTGATGGTTTGGTAGAGCCTGAAAGCTCAATTAAGTAAGCCAAAATAAGTCTCATTATAGTTATCTGAATGAGCATTTTGTAGCAGGTTAGGAGTATGTAGTATGCGGTAACTTTTAGCTCATTTCGTTTCTATCTTTTGTGAGGGTTCCAAGTTATAAGTTTTTTATGGTGGAGTCTTGAGTAGCGGAGACCAGTTTAACAGAGACAAATAGAGTGTTATCAACTAATATGGTGAGACAGGAGGCCGTAGCATTACGACGAAGAGTAAAGGTTATTTCATGGGGATTGCTTTTGATTCTTCATTTTTCAAGGTTTGTAATTTGGGTGTAAATGTTAAGGCCGACGATCGCATTAGAATCTCAAGTTCAGATAAACTTTCTGGATGTTATTTAAAAATGTAAGAACAATATTGTAAACAAGAATGTGTTATTTCATGATTGCCTCAAATATTATGGTTATAATTCATGTATTTATTTTTTTTTTTTTATTTGTCTATCATTCCTGGCTTTATTGCTTCTGTATCAACAATTTCAGGGGACACCTGTGTTGTATTGGTTAGCAAAGCAGCCTACAGTGCTAAAGGTCGCGGGTTCACGTCCCTAGGGTTTTTCAAAGATAATTAAAAATCCTTCGCCAAACCGTCACCCGGCTAGGACATCAATGAAGGTCCCGAGCCTGTACGATGTCAGGTACTAGTTAATGATCCCTTTCCTAATTATACCTGGATAGGCAAAATATGGGAGTCCCACTGTAGCATCGTCCGATTACCCTTAGTAGCATCACATCATGACGTTAAGCAAACTAACAAATTCAGTGAAAAGAATTAAGGCGCTATGATATACTGAACCCGCTTGACAGTGCCGTCTTGTGGAACTGTATTCTTAAGCTTGTCTGTTTAAAGGGGCTTAAATTAGCTTTCCCCTTACATCTCATCTCATAATTCTAACTAAATATGAAAATATATTTATAAAAAAAAATTAGAGATAAATAAATAACTAATTTATAATATAAAATAAGTAATTGTGGAGTTAAGGTCCTATAAATATAGTTCATTGCTCTGTTATTTGCCGGGAGATTTTTTTTATTTTTAATTAACTACCAACCGCCTTGAAAAGAAAAATTGTCTTTTATACTTTTCTCTTGGCTGAAACAAACCCAAGCCCCCTCCAAATGATTCCCGCTGTTAGAAGAAGGTTTCATCGAGATTAAAAGAACTATTGTTCTGTATAATCATAAAAATATATTTAGTAAAATGAAAAAATGGGCCAAGGGAAAAAGTAATAAGCATTTAATAACTATTATTTAATTTATTAAAATTAAGAATAAAAAACGATCAATTCGAAAGCACGATAGCCTTTTGCCTTTCAAAAAAACAAATTACTAAGTAAAAGAAGTTCTTGTTACAGATCGTGTTTACCGTGTTTTATTTAGTACTAGCTAGGTTGCCCGGCTACGCTCCGGTAGTTGTGTGGTAGTTTTAAAAACAAAAAAAAAAATAGCAACTTCTTGAAACTTCGGTTTTAAGTTGGTATTAATATTAAGATTCGGGATCTACAGAGTCCACCCAAATAAGGAACCCTATATACTTTATGGGGGATTGAAAATGGTAAAAGAGAAATTAATTTTACGCAAAAGGCACAATTTCTTTGTCATATTTCTTTTTATCCTGAACTATAAGGGGTGATAAAATCTTATTAAAAAAATGCCGAAATAGGAGTTAGTCATTTATTTAACTGGAAGGCTCATCATACATTGTAATCAAACCAACTTCTTTTTTATAACTACAGAAAGAAAACTTCAAACTTTTTGTTCTCGATTTATATTCAGTCAAGTTATCTCTTTTTATTATGTCTGTTTTTATTTACTTACTGTACTACAAAGAAATGTTTACTCATATTGCTCATATATTGATTAAATGTAATGTGTTGATCAATTAGCCTTTTTATGTGAAAATTAATTTGTTAAGGAATTGGTTGGTTTTCTAATTCATTGCAGAGATGTAAAATCATTATCTTTTTTTTAACGAAAACTACTGATTTACGCTTAATTTTTTAGTAATTTAAAAAGAACAGTGAAAAAATATATAACCCTTTCAAACTGAATGAATGGACAATAAACATAGAGTGAAACGCACCCTAGCGCTTCCTGGTAGTCTGGAGCTCGAACTAAATTTTTCATTCACTAACCCGTAAAGGTAGGCTAATTACATGGTGCGAGAGGCTTAAAATTCCGGTCCTTTTCTATTAAATTTTACACCTTAAAGATAAAAACGGAAACCTTCTTCACGGTTAGGGGCAGTACTGGTACACGACGGCATAGCTTTCTTGATCGTACGTGCAGTGGTTTTTGAGCCTTTTCGGAACGCACACTGTAAACTTTGCTTTATAATATATATTGATTATAAATCAGCTGCATTAATTCTCTAATGATTTTTTCAAATAATAATATTTTGAATATTTATTATTTTCATTCATGTTTTTTCCAATTCACTTCTTTCAAAAAACATTAATTTAAAACTTAAAAAAAAAATCTCATTTATCACATTTAAAATGCGTTTTGGTCGATTTGAAAACTTCTTTTTTATCAATGAATTCTCCTGAATAATCCTTCTGGATTAAAATAAATTTTAATGTTAATATAAAAAAAACACCGTCGCCCTTTGAATCTTCGCATTACGTAACTATTAAAATTAAAACAAAGTGTTCTTTTCTGTTTAAAGAAATTACTGCATTAATCATATTTATTTTATATTAAATTTCTTTGAAAGGAATATATTCACTATATTCAGTTAATGTGAAGATGTATTTTTTTTTTAGTATATTCTCTTGAAGTAATTTTAACATTTTAAACAAAAGGACTAAAAGGACTAATGGATCAAAGAGAATTTTAGGAATGGGTTTGTTATAAGGCCAGTTTTCCATGAAATTGTGTAACTGGAAATCAAGGATAATATTGTAATAAGTGATACTCAGCAAAGCGGAAAAGCCATTCCAGCCTTTTGATTTAATCCTTTACTTCTGGTACAAAGCATCAATTCTCTATATAAACTAAAAAGGTAATAATTCAAATTTGTGAAGGTCAAGGTTTTTTGTTATGTAATCCCTTGTAATGAAGTCTTCTTATCCTGTATTTAACCACCCGGTGGCTGGAAAATATACCGATGGAAGTTAGCCGGGTAGCAGAAGGATCCACCGGAGGCGGCCTCTGGAGCGAATGCACATCGCTCACCGAAGCGTGGCGCGTACACCGGGATCGATATGTACTCCCTCATCTAGCAGCTCTATCATGTCATTGCAATACCCAAATTATAGGCTTTCCCCAGGCTATTCTTGAAGTTCTTCAGCAACTGATAAGATCTGGAAAGAGAATTTGATTGAAAATTCTTCAATCGAAATTTCTACTTAAGCTAATGATTGCATTCCTTACAAAATTGTTTTCTTAATATATGAAAACAGTAATGCCAAAAGATTCTGTCTATAGCTTAGTAATCAGGCGCGTAGGAGAATCGCCAAGTGTAGACTGCCATCTCACCATCGTTAAATACTGCCACTCACAACCAAGGTTGCGTGTCTTGCGAAAGAATAAGCCTAGTTGGGCATATCCAAAAGGTGAATAAACGTCATTTTCTCTTATTTTCTTAAAGATTCATACCTGGAAAATAGCCTGTGGTCAGGGTTATCAGCCCTTTTATATTCCAATTTACTAGTATAATGATAACTGCCGATATCACTTTCTTAGCTTGGCTACCTTAACTTCGCCTCTCTTTCCCAATCTTTGCTACACCTCATATTGACATTTCTTTAGTCGAAAAAATACCCTAAATACTGACTTTCAAATAAATATTTCCATAATTTAGACATATAAACCTCCTTACAAGAAATATCCCTTAAGGTGATATGATGACTCATCTGATCTTTATCAGACCAGAATAACCGAAACCAGCCAGGGAAGAGGTACTCCTGTGTGCCATCTACATGCCATTATAAGATTAGCGAAAAAGTCAACAAATAAGGTGGTTTTCAACAATTGGTTGACAGGCGCAGGATTATAAATTGAGAAAAAAAATCGTTATAAAATAAAATGTCACTTACATAAATTACATATAGCTGGTGAAAATTATGAAAAAATATACATAATCATGACAGATAATTTTTACATTCTCTGAAAAAATACCTACCCTCCAATTCCTATCAAATCATCCTTATTCCTAAAACATAGTAAATTAACTATCTCGGAGTAACCTTCGATACGAATCCCGTTAAAATGATGAGGGAAACTCTTAACGAACGACTAAAACTATTTTAGCGACTTTTTTCTAAACACCAACTCCTACTTACGGAAACCTATAATGGCTGACTGTATACTGATATACGAATGTAAACTGATATATGAACACGTGATCACGTCCTGCACCGCGTTTGAGGCGATAAGGGCCAAACTGATGCGATCCTTAGGGGTCTACAGCCTCACTGAAGAAGAATTTCCTCAATTGGTTACTGAGGACAACTTTCCTAAGTTTAAACGTTTCATTAATGAATGGAAAACAATCGTGTGGCATTCACACTTTAACATAGGAGCCCGAGGAAGAAGACGAGGGCAGCCACCGGGAAGACCACCGGAAGATGAAGTCCGCCCTGGGCAGGTGGTGATGGGGTGATAGAGGAAGAATTGAAGAGAAAGAAACAGAAGAGAACCATGGCATCAACGACGCTAAGCGTTTTAGCTTAGTGCCACTGTTGCCGAAACCCGTATGGCCATTAGGCCAGGTAGGGATGTAAATAAATAAATAAATAAATGTATACTGATATACACCATTGCAAGAAAAACGTATTTACAAAAACTTCGAATCCTCCAAAAGATTCAAAATAAAAATGAAAATATTCAATGATTTTTATTAGTTACATTTATTAAATGTACCTTAAACCACTTTTTTTGTCCCTTCCTTCTGTCCTCGTATTTCAGGCTATACGGGTTTTCCCGGGCCAAGGGGGGGGGGGGATTAATGCCGATTATTATTAAATATCCCCTGGTTCTCAATCATATTTTGGTTGTTATGGACAATTCGTGTTTCCTGCCTTTATGCCCATTCGGCCATCTCGTTACTCTTTTAGGCTATGTTTACATACTTTTTTGATCATTGCTGATTTACTAATTTTTGAAGTTTTACTTTATCTTGAAGCTGTTGCCATGACCGTAATTGCACTGCTGAGAATTTTAAAGTTATAAAAGCGAAATTATGGTATAGTTCTTGAATCACAAATTCAATGAATTCTCAACCAACTAAAGGTTTGAAAAAAAGTAGGTTTAATTCAAAAGAAATAAAGAACAAGAATATTTGTATAACAATATAAGTTTTAATAATTCTAAAGAAAATTTTGTGGCAAGTTAATACCCACGACAGAAGAAATCAAGAAAATAAAAAATAAATAAAACGGGGAGTAATTGAAAAACAGAACATCTTTCCTTTATCGGAATACTAATTTGAAAGATTGGTAAGGAAAAATTGGAAAATATTTCATTTTTAAAGTAGAGATAATAATTTAGAATATCGAGGGATTTGTTTTTCTTTTATTTGTGGAGGAAAAACATTATTATAACGGTAAAACGTGATGAAGGAAAGGAAAAACATGCTGTATAATTCCAGGAAGTTTTCAAGGGAAATTCCAAAGCTCCCTGAGAAAAAAAAATCTCTTATTCATTATTTATAAATTTTCTTCATATTGCTGAAATTTCATTCCAGTCTATATAATTCGTGATCCTCGACGTTTGTTCCATTCCAATATGTAAATAAAAAAAATTGGGCACTTAGTCGTCCTTTGAGCTAAGCTTCCTTTTTTTGTTTCTGAATAAATTTCATTTATGAACGAACAAATATATCCATAAAAGAATAACATCTCGAGCTGAAACGAACGGTATATATATATATATGTGTGTGTGTGTGTGTGTGTGTGTGTGTGTGTGTGTGTGTGTGTGTGTGTGTGTGTGTGTGTGTGTTTTATGTGTGTATTCAAATTTAAAGTTTGTTTTATAAGCTCTATTGGTACCTATCTAAACAAAATAAGTGTGTGATATTGAACACGTATATTTCTTATAAATTACAGCAAAAAATAAAATAATTCCCTATCATTCATCTAAAGAATTATAAATGAAATCGGTTTAAAAGCTCATATTATAGATAGGTGTACCAGATCGGAAATTAAATTAGTAATTTGACTAAGGATTTCGAGTTGGTAGAAACAATTTCACTTTGTGGTGGTCGACTTATTGCACAATAGTGATATATGCAAAGGGAGCGGGGAGTTGAGGACTGATACAAACTATTAATTTTATTTTTTTTTATTATTATTTGTGCATTGTTTCTATATGCATACCCCTTTTATGTAGTAATATTTTATTTTTTATTTCACTTGTTGCGACTAAGCGACAACCAGCAAAGTGATATACTTTGCTGTGAAATTTGCATTTCTAGGTATGAGGGAAGATAGTGTTCAGCAGTAAATCATCCCGGTCTGTTTTCAGGAGAGGAGGTCTCTCATCCAACTCATTTTCAGTCGCCTCATCTCGATCATGGCCATGTCATTAAGGAGTCTGTTGTTATGTCAAAGCAATCCTTAAATTTAAACTTAATTATATTTTAAGATAAATAAAATAAAAAAAGAACGTCCATCCCCTCAGAACATTTCTGACTCATTGTCCACCTAAACTTTCTCTAATTTCGTGTAGTCAAATTTATAATAAAATCTGAATGATATTTCTCTTTTCTGTGATAATACGATGCAAAGGTTATGATACCTTCAATAAGAGGGAAACTACTAAAGTGGGATTTTATCAAAAATGCACTGTAGAAGTAAGCTTTCTCCAGGAATTCGATTGTGTTTTTTCCTAGTTGGAAAGAACCTAAAGTTTTCTAACGTACAATATTCCCAGAAGAAATTCCCATAATTGTGATAAATAAATATAAATTTATGAAACCTACAAAAAAGAAGACCTGCAATTTTTAGCCATATATATCTTTCTTCTCCTAAACTTATTTATAACAACTAAATTAAATATTCCTGAAATCATCCAAAGTTTACAACCTGAACTCAAGTGAACTATTATCTTCAGCAATCCTAAACTCTTCGGAACTCCCGACGCGATAAGAACCCTGGCCCTAAAGTTGAAGTCAAAGTCTGGTACTAACAGTGCCGCGATGGAAGATATAAGAATAGCGAGAGCGGAGCACGGAAGGCCTAGCACGCGATCCCTCGACTGATTTCTGCTGAGTGCATTTCTAGGAGACCATCGCTCCCAATACCAATAGCTTCGTCGTCCTTGGTTCCCATTGCTTTTATTCTAATCTTTCAGAACTTAAAATAGTTTAACTTTATCAGAAATAAAAAATAAATGAATAAAATCAAAGTATAAACATAATGATTAAAAAACTTATTAGATTACATAACATTAAAGGTTTCAATTTTTTTTATTAAATCTCATTTGCTGATATTCGCTTATTTGCGGCAGGTGCAATTAAAACACGAAGTTAAAAAAAATTATAGCATAGTGAAATTTAAACATAACAGCGCGTAGGTATAAGAATATACCGTTTTTTTTTTTTAAATATTAATATTACAATGGAGTTCCTCCTGTGGTAGTGATAAAACGCTACGGTTTTATTACTACTACTTCGAACGGATATGATAATAATTTATGTTCATGATCTCAAGTTCCTCTTCTGAAGAATAGAAATAGTGGAAAGGCAAAAACTTTATCATTGATTCCACTATATGACTTCAAGGAAATCTCAAAACATGATAAAAAGTTCCAATAACCAAGATTCATCATAACTGAAGGGGTTTGGACAACTTGCTTACAATAAAAGATCAAAACTATAAATGCATAGAAATTTACTAACACGATCAATTTCTTTTTATTCACTATATGATAGCCAATTAACATTAAAACAATGAAATCTGTGTTTATGTATTTTTATTTTATTCTTTATCCTAAAACAAAGGCCGAAGCTTATGAGCTTCCTGGAAATTCGGCTAGGCAGGCGGTTCTTGTTAGTTAGAACTTGTTTTCTGACCCTGCACCGCTTTTTTTTTTTTTTTTTTCCTTTCCTACAACAAACTTTTCGTCTTTTTTTTTTAGTTCGAACTATCGGAAATCGGATTTCCCCGTATTTAGACCAAGGGTTCTCCAACTGACTAACCCAATATAATGGCATAGGCAGAAATTTTATTTTATTCTAATATCTTAAACATATTCTAAAAATCTAAAATTGATGTTTATTTGATATATACAAATATATAATTTTTAATTTATTTTTATTGGTTCTAATTTTTTAAAAAAAATTCAACAAATAATAATGGTAATAATAAACTCTTTATTTAATCGTCCCGGGAACTAGTCCCTCAGGAACAAATTTTACGGAATAGTGGTTCTAATTTATTTTATTCCTATAAGGGTGCGTTAAATTATCTTTAAGCCGTAAAGTGTAATAATTGCACCATTTTTTTTACTCCCTAAAACTGCCAAGAGGGAAAATGGTTTAAGAAGAGCTGAATTAATCAACCATCATTATAACCTTAACCTGCCAATGATTGATATCTAAAATAATAGAAACCCAACAACTGAAAAGGAGCAATACAACAAATAGACCAAGAGTTCAAGCGTTCAGTGTTCCAATGAAAACTATGAAATTTATATGGCTTTGGATTGGTATTGAATTACAATTAACATTAAGATTAATCGATAAATCAACTAATCTAGTTTTATAAAACCAATTATCAAAAGGGTATTTAAGTAGTTTACTTGTTGCCCCTAAACCCAAAAACGATGCTTTTATTCGCTTTGACTATCATAGCAATACATAATTTATTTTTTATAGATGAATGTGATAATTTGTTAAAATAAATGCTTCATGCAGTGCTAATGAGGGGTTCATCTTGTTATTCATCTAGTTCGGTATGTAGTTAACTTAGTTATCATGGTCCCAACAAAGGACCTCACCTTGATATTTTTTTGTTGTCCTTGATCTTCGCCTCATTTGGCGTCGCATTGGCACACATCGGGTCATTGGCGATGTGTTCAGTTATATTCCGTTGAAGAATGATATTTAAACAGAATAGCTATTTTGTCTTCATCATCTTTTAACAGCTCACTCAATGTTATTTCCATTTTAAGCTTCTTCCTGAGTTCTTTGTATTGTGAACAATGAAGTAAAAGGTGTTTTACCGTTTGGGGTACATTGTCACATTCTTGACATGTCGGTGGTTCAAGTCCTCGAAGAGGTATCCGTGTGTGAATTCGCAGTGGCCAATTCTGATGCGACATAATATCACTTCTTCTCTTCTTGATATTCTAGTGCTTGTGGTCTACTTTTTGCACTCCAGTTTTATTTCGGATATTTGGGCTGTTCGCTCTTCCACCACAACTCCCAAATTTTGTTCTGATTTTTCTTCAGTTGGTGTAACCAGTCCTATTTGTGACTTCTTTTAGTATTGTTTCATCTACATTTCCGGTTACTTCTATCCTAGCTAAATTTGCTGCCTGATCTACTTCCTCGTTTCCCTTAATTCCTTTGTGGGATGGTATCCAGATGAATATTATTTTTTTTCTCATCAGCTCAAGTTCCCACCACATATTGATGATCTCTCGAATAAGAGAGCTATTTGGGTTCCGATTGTCGATCGCCGCTAAGACGCTTAGGGAGTTCGTTATGATTGCCGATTTGTTCGTTCCTGATTCCGCTATCCAATGAAGAGCTTTTATAATTGCTATAGCCGCTCCAGTGAAGATAGAGCATGTCCCAGGTAAGTTATACAAGAATCGATTTTGGAGAGCGTGAACCACGCAGCCTACATTGCTTTCCATTTTGGAGGCGTCAGTGTATACTTCTTCAAATCCATTGTATTTCTCTAGGAGCTGCAAGAACGACTTCTGTATAACTATAGGGCATTCATTTGAATATTTTTCCATTGATATATCAATAATCGGTCTTTTTTTCTCCCATCCTGGAATTTATAAGTTTGGTATGGGTCTAATGTTCAGGCCTAGGTTAGTGTGTTGTAGAAAGTTGTTTACCGTTACTTTGAAATTGCTGCCTATAATATTTCGAAGTCCGAGCAGCTCCGAGTCCTCTTCGAATAAGATTCGATTTAAGGGATGCTGAGGATACTTTTTCAATTTTGAAATATATTTCAGTGAAAGGTACTCTCGCCGCATGTTCAGGGATGGTTCACCAGACTCAACATATAAACTTTCAACTCAACTTTTCAAACTTTCAAGTTCGGTGATATTTTATTTTATTTAATTTATAAAGTTTGTTTGTTTGTTTGTTTAACGTCCATTTTTATACTACTAAGGCTAATCGGACGATGCTACAGTGGGAGTCCTAAATTTTGCCTATCTAGGTATAATTAGGATAGGGATCTTTAACGAGTACCTGACATCGTACAGGCTCAGGACCTCCATTTTACGTCCTATCCGAGGGACGACATAGCTAAGGATTTTTTACTCCCATTAAAAAATCCTAGGGCCACCGCTGGAATTGAACCCGCGATCTTTAGTATTGTAGGTTGCCATGCTAACCACAACACCACAGGTGACCCCCAATTTATAAAGTGTTATTGTTCTGTACCTGTTACTTCATTATTTTTGTTTTAGTTTATGCTGGTTTGTCATCAAGATTGGTTTTGATAGATGAAAGTAAGATAAACAATCTTTATTCCTAGACATAATGGCTCTAGTGTAAAGCCCTTTTAACTATTGCCGTAAAATCCAAGTCAGGGATCTTAGAAGTGTCCATTAGGTAAATTCGCAGAATAAAATAGACATTACAATATTATCCGACCGAACTAGCAGTGATATAATCTAATCCTTTTAATAGAAGCTCCAGAAGAGTATTAATATTAAATAACGGCTAGCTATATCCATTTGGGGGCTACAAAAGGTTCGGGATATTCGAGGATGTTGATGGCGCAAAGTACCATCAGTGGTGAATGGCTCATCACGCCCTAGGGCGCTTCGCCCCGGTAAATAATTTACAGTCGCCTCTTATCTGCAGGCCTCCCCCGACCGGAGCGGTTCCTTCGGCAGCAATGATAATTAGCAACACTCAGCCCTGGCTCCTTGCCCGCCTCCACAACACCATCATCCGCCGAGTACATTCTACCATTTTTCAAATAAAAACTTCTTGCAGAAACGACATTTTCCCCTTCTTTAGGATAAGTGAACTTCTCCATCACTTTCACCGCTCCTAATGGCTTAGCATCTCTTTTAGGCAGAGTGGATGATGTCAGGATTAGTCAGTGTATGAATAATGCCTTTTATAAACTAAGATATGTACAGGCAGATGCAGATTTCTTGTCGATGCATATCTATCTCATGATGGTTTCTTGTTTTATACAATAAGACCCGTTTTTGTCTATTTTAAGTTTTAATTTTTGTCTGACAAGTGCATTCAGCCTATAAGTAATTTTTTATGGTCACAGGTGGGTGTGAATATGTCTCATTATTTAATTGTTTTTAATTTAATCTTTATTGTTAAAATATATTGTAATTCTAATTTAAGATATTGTTTGCAGTTTATATCACATTTTCTGATTGTCGCTTAGCTGCGACAGGTGCGAATATAAATATGAAGAAAAAAAAAAAAAAAAAAATATTATTTGTTGACAGGCACGAATTAAGGTATGAAGCCAAAAAATAAAATAAGAAAATGGCATATTGGGTAAACCATACAGTTATTGACACCCTTAAGTCTACATTTCTGTCGTGAAATTAAAAAAAAATACTTTTTATGAATGGATCAAATTGAAACTTCCTATAGCTCCTCTTTATCTATCCTTATAAAGACTCGAGAGGTTTTATTCGGTCAAAAGTTCAATAGTTTTGCCATATGGCAATATTTATTGTTAAAAGTGCAAAAACTAGTTATTGACTCCCTGTGGATTTAATTTTTATAGTTAGTTTGTTGAACTCTTACTTCATAGATGACTTAGAGGACCCTTCAAACATTAGATTCATGTATATCTTGAAATGAAATTAGGACTTGTATACTTATTTCTTTAAGTTAAAGGTGGGGTGTCAATAACTGTACAAAGTGTCAATAACTGTATGGTTTACCCTAAGCCGAAACGTAAAAAAAAATTAAAAAATATCTTCCCCGAAAAAGATCTAAAAAGGATCTTAACACAAAGATCCCATAATAGCATCAATTGCCGTTCAGAACCACCTATTCGACCTAGAAAATTGGTTCAAAAAGTGGAAAATAAAAATAAATGCGACAAAGTCGAACCATATAAGTTTCTCATTGAGGAAGCCAACATTTTCTCCAATAAAAATTAATAATACTTCTGTACCATCTAAAAATTATGTATGTTACCTAATACTATACTTGGACAAAAGACTCCCTTGGAACATACATAAAAAACTAAAAAAGACAAGAACTGACCAGATGATACAAACAACTGTAACACCTCCTAGACTACAGATCACTTAACCTACGAAATAAAAGACTAACATACAACACGATGCTAAAACCCATTTGGATCTACTGAGCAGGACTTTAGAGTTCCGCTAAAAAAGTACACATAAATAAAATTCAAGTCAAACAGGCAGAAATTCTTCGAAAAATTGTAAACGCTCCATGGTACATTTCTAACAATACAATAACTTTAAAATCATACATTCATGACAAATACGCGACATTTCACACTTCAACTTATCGCCATCCAAACCCACTTGTTTCTTCTCTTTCTTCCTCCCAGTTGCCCGTCCAACGAAGATTAAAAAGGCAATGGCCGAGGGTCAGTTATGCTGCATAACCGTACATACCTGAGTCAGCATTATCCCCCTCCTACAATCCTGTATATATACCTGCCTATTAGAACCATAAGTTAGTTATTAGCCATCATTAGACTTGTCAGTATCTAGTTATTAGTGTAGTAGTAGTTCTTGTAACTGTGTTTTGTTACCAATAAAGTTTTTTAAGTTCTTTGTGCGGTTAAGTACTTTATCTGTCGAGCACATCATTTAAATCAAAAAAACCGAAAACAAACTTTGGGGTCCACAAATTTGCTAGATGCGCTCCAGCGCAGGCGCAAATGACATTAAATATAAACAAAATAAAAAAGTGAAGCTTAAATAAATGATCACAAAAATGCTTGACTAAAATTTGTCTATCATCTAAAGCATAAGGAACTATCATTAGAAATTAGCTGTTTCTTATAGTTTTATATGTTGTGTCGATCGGGTTTTATACAGATCCTGCTTTGACAACGGGTCCCAAACGTGGGTGATATCTGCAACCGACTTGAGTCAAATATTATATCCCCCCATCATTTCTATTCAATCCTCACCAAAAATGCGCGTATACATCGCTCATCACGGGCAACCGTTTCGAATGAACCGTTTTTAGGCCTAAATCATGCAATATTCATTATTCAAAATGTAACATATTGATTATACATTTACCAGTATTTTTAGCTTGACTTTTTATTATGGTTGGTATAAATGAGTTTCTTATTTGACTTAAAAAATTTGCATATTGCATTGACGTAACTAGTGAATATTCCGTATAATCGAATGAGTTATAAAGCATGTTTTTTGTTTGTTGTTATTTTTTTGCGATTTTTTTCCCGATTCCTTCTTATTAAAAATTGATAAATTCAGTGACTCTATTAAAACCTTGTAAAAAAAAAACAAAATAAATAAAATCTGGTGCGTGCGCGCAACACACAACTTTCACTTACCAACTTACTTCGATTAGAGATTGACGTGTTTTGCTAAATATCATTTCCCAAAGTCACACATTTTTCTACATTCATATCTTATTTTTACTTTCACTTACCTATATATGAAATATATAGTAAGTGGAAGTATTGCGATCGTGAAAAAATTCGACTTCCGGTTTACAACGGAAATACACGTTTTGGGGTCCCCTGAGTCGAAATGACCAAGTCCCGCGAAATGGTCTGTGTGTGTGTGTCTGTGTGTGTGTTTGTGTGTGTGTGTGTGTATGTGAACAGACTAGCTCGAAAACTATAAACCGTGCGATCCTGAAATCGGGTATTTAGTGTAGGTATATGCCCGCGATGTGACAGCATAAATTTCATCAAAATTACTTAAAGGGAGGGGGTACTTTACTTAATAACTTTTTAGGTTTTTTTCGATTTTCTCAAAAACGGCTCTAATGATTTTGATTAAACTGAGTATTTCATCTATTTATATGCCCGAGATATGACTGTAAAAATTTCATCAAAATTGATTAACCGGAGGGGGGACTTTACTTAATAAATTTTGTAACATTTTCACATGTTTTTTTTATTTACTCTAAATCGGTTTTAACGATTTTGATCAAACTGGGTATTTGATGTATTTATATGCCCGAGATATGGCTGTAAAAATTTCATCAAAATTGATTAACCGGAGGGGGGACTTTACTTAATAAATTTTGTAACATTTTCACGTGTTTTTTTGATTTTCTCAAAAACGGCTCTAACGATTTTGATTAAACTTAGTATTTGATCTATTTATATACCCGAGATATGTCTGTAAAGATTTCATCAAAATTGATCAACCGGAGGGGGGACTTTACTTAATAAATTTTGTATCATTTTCACGTGTTTTTTTTATTTACTCAAAAACGGTTTTAACGATTTTGATCAAACTTGGTATTTGATGTATTTATATGCCCGAGATAGGACTGTAAATATTTCATCATAATTGATTTACTGGAGGGGGGACTTTACTTAATAAATTTTGTATCATTTTCACGTGTTTTATTTATTTACTCAAAAACGGCTTTAACGATTAATGAAAATAAGATATGAATGTAGAAAAATGTGTGACTTTGGGAAATGATATTTAACAAAACACGTCAATTTCTAATCTAAGTAAGTTGGTAAGTGAAAGTTGTGTGTTTCGCGCACGCACCAGATTTTTGTTAATCGTTAAAGCCGTTTTTGAGTAAATAAAAAACCCCCTATACAAAATTTATTAAGTAAAGTCCCCCCTCCAGTAAATCAATTATGATGAAATATTTACAGTCCTATCTCGGGCATATAAATACATCAAATACCAAGTTTGATCAAAATCGTTAAAACCGTTTTTGAGTAAATAAAAAAAACACGTGAAAATGATACAAAATTTATTAAGTAAAGTCCCCCCTCCGGTTGATCAATTTTGATGAAATCTTTACAGACATATCTCGGGTATATAAATAGATCAAATACTAAGTTTAATCAAAATCGTTAGAGCCGTTTTTGAGAAAATCAAAAAAACACGTGAAAATGTTACAAAATTTATTAAGTAAAGTCCCCCCTCCAGTAAATCAATTATGATGAAATATTTACAGTCCTATCTCGGGCATATAAATACATCAAATACCAAGTTTGATCAAAATCGTTAAAACCGTTTTTGAGTAAATAAAAAAAACACGTGAAAATGATACGAAATTTATTAAGTAAAGTCCCCCCTCCGGTTGATCAATTGTGATGAAATGTTGGTTATCACATCTCTGGCATATAAATACATCAAATACCAAGTTTGATCAAAATCGTTAAAACCGTTTTTGAGTAAATAAAAAAAACATGTGAAAATGATACAAAATTTATTAAGTAAAGTCCCCCCTCCGGTTGATCAATTTTGATGAAATTTTTACAGTCATATTTCAGGCATATAAATAGATCAAATACTCAGTTTAATCATAATCGTTAGAGCCGTTTTTGAGAAAATCGAAAAAAACGTAAAAAGTTATTCAATAAAGTACCCCCTCCCTTTGAGCAAATTTGATGAAATTTTTGCTGTCACATAGCGGGCTTATACATACTCTAAATACCCAATTTCAGGTTCGCACGGTTTATAGTTTTTGAGCTAGTCTGTTCACACACACACACACACAGACACACAGACAGACACACAGACACACACACACACAGACCATTTCGCGGGACTTGGTTATTTTGACTCAGGGGATCCCAAAACGTGTATTTCCGTTGAAAACAGGAAGTCGAAAATTTTCACGATCGCAATACTTCCACTTACTATATATTTCATATATAGGTAAGTGAAAGTAAAAAAGAAATGGTTGCTCATAAATTAAATGTTGAACGTTTCCGCATTTATATAATTAAAAAAGATTCATATTACGTCTATTATGTATTTAAATTGAAGGAGTCGGGGCAAATTAGTACCAAGCAACATTATAGTGCAAGTGATTTTTAACAAAAATGCCACCCAAATATGTCTATAGATGCTCTATATAGTCATATTTAGGTGGAATTTCCATCATAGACATATAGTCCAACGTAATTTACAGCAGACTGCAGCTACAGTTTATTTTTGTTAAAAATGTTGCTAGGCACTATTTTGCCCCGACCTCTTCAATTGTCAAATGTTCGAGTATCAATTATTTGATGCTATTGAGAGAAAACTAAGATAAACCATGAAAAAAATCCGATTCAATAATTAAAAGATAATTAATTGAAAATTAATTACGTCGAATATTTCTTTTCACTCACCAATCCGTGGCTGTTTACAGATATTAGTTATAGTAGAATTCAGCATTCCATAACAGTTTTAATAAATTTCTCGACGAAGAGTATAATCTATGTTAGTTCCTATTCATTCTAAGTTAGAACCTATTGATCCTAGAATATGCTTTTTTTCTTGGATGTAAAGTATATAAAATCTTTTTTAAACATATCATAAAAAACTAACCGTGTTCACTTGAAATAAATTAAAGCAGTGAAATGCACAGCTTTTGCTTTGAAATGATTCGATATCTATCAATTAATCTTTCTTTTTGTATTGATACATACACTAAGAGTTGATACATATATACTAGCTTGAAGCAAGTATAAATGATACCTGGATCATTTCCCCGAATTAATCCAATCGTCCAAAGTTGTTGTTAAGAAATATAGACAAAACAAAGAGACAATAATAAATGTGAGAGTAGAGAGGAAGGGGTATAATAACGGTAATCTGTTCCTTAATTAGTTAGGATTTGTACAAGAGATCCTTCTTCCTATCTCCGGATTGTAATTAGTCAGCCCCTGTCTTACCCTTTCTATCGATTTGTCCTTAAGAGAAATCCCCATTTTTCTAAATGTCCCAAATACAAACGACGCTCCCTTATATAGAAATATGTATTAGTTGAGGAAGTCTGAGTTTTTTTAGGTGACTATATAAGACCTTCATTATCATGGAGACACGTTAATTATCACTGAAGTCGAGATTTAATGAAGAACACCACAAAGGATTTCTCTAACATAATTCCCATAGGTACCCCTTTAGATGCTAGTTTCCGATTCTAGTTACTGATCAAAAGCTTAGTTGTCTAACAAAACTAGACTAATTTATTATCGTCGGGTTTCAGTTAATTCTTTAATAACAAGAACAAACTAAAACAACCCACATTATATAAAGGGATATTAAAACCTATAAGGGTAATAAAAAACTTTCAGTGTACATACTGTCTGTTCAGTCGCACCATTTTATGTTAGTTACGATTCAATACACAAGGACTTAGACATGCGAACGATTCCGGAAACAGCCAAAGAAAATTATAATAGCATTTACCAAAGACTGACTTATAACAGAAACCCTCTGACAGAATATCTGAAAAGCTAACGCGACCCCTACAGCCCAGCCCGACCACTACGCTGACGGTTGCCAAGAAACCCACGGAGCTAAATTGAGTTTGTCCATAAAACGAGCGAATGAAGCAGTCAAACATTTTGCTTGTTGCAAAGTAATTTGCAGATCGCTAATTTAATACTGTCGTAATGTGTATTTTTATAAATATATAAATAATATCAAAATCTTCTATTAAAAACATTTTAACGATTAAAAAAACTGTTGGCTTAATAATCCTTAATATAAATTTAAATGTTAACTTTCTTTTATTGGCATAGGTTGATATGTTTAGTACGTATAATCCTTGTGGTGTTGTCATCTCTTTCTCAAATCGTGCTTCATTGATAAAGTTCTACTTCCCTCTAGGATGTGTGTGATTCCAAACTGTCATCAATTATTCAAACGCTACTTAACATTTGTTTATATAATTTTGTACCATATTTCATACTTCTGCCACACAAAAACCTCATACTCCTATTATTTTACATATAATTTTCAGGGATATGAAAAAGTAGATATGAAACTTGATGTTCAGAATGTTCAGAGAATAAAGAAAGAATCTGAAAGGAGGATCCCAACAAAATAAAAAATTATTTTCACTTATTTATATAAAAAGTGTGTTATTTATGTTATTATTTTCACTTATTTATATAAAAGTGAAAATTTATTTTCACATAAATTTAAAAAGTGTTCAAGCTAATATAAAATATTATTTTATTAAAATAATTGTGAAATTAAGAACTAAGACTCCGCAAACTTATCCATTTATTTGTTTTTGAATCTTTGTTATATTTAACTACATCAATCATTTCTTACTTTATCCAGGCATTGTATGATAATTTATGAAAAATATAATTGCAGTCTAAATTTAGAGTTTTTAAAGATGTATAATTTATATCGAACTAAACCTTGACTGTTGTATTAGTAATTGACTAATTATTTTCTCATCCCTTAGAAACGGATTTTCAAAACCTCATTGAAATTTAACTAAACTAACACTCTAGATCTTAAACCAATTCTAATACACGAAAACTCCTCCGGAATACTAAAGCAGTAAGGTAATTGGAGAAGGTGGGGAATATGAATAATAAATTGAAATGATCTAAGATTAATCGCTTAGTAGGAACAAGACACCAGCACAAGCCGATTTGCTAGTAACCTTGAATCCAATCAATTCCTGGTCGTTTTCTGAGGTGTCTGGAGGATCTAGCCCTGAAACCTTGTTCCTCGTATGCTATTGTTCTACCAATCCAAGAAGTAGTATCTCTAAGAGTATTTGTCGTAACCTGAACTATTTTCTACCTCCACTCCGTTGATATTTACTTTTTGATTCGATTTGATAGGTGAGAGGGAAAACCAAGCAAAATCTGTGCCTCGAATTATTAATGGCACTAGTGCCATGAAAACGTCTAAACTTCTGTGATCACATGCTTTCACATTGGGATATCATCTCCCGCTCTACCATCTCGGTCCTCAAGGATTCGTTCAGTAATCAAGACTATGAACATTTTGTGCATGATCCGACTATCTTACATAGATCGCCATTAGGATACCAAATCCGCTCTGGATACCAAATCTTTTATTATTATATTATCTACAACTTTTAACTACAGTTTTGATGTATTTCAAGTGTGTTTTCCAACCACTAATTGTCTTCTATTCAACAAAAAATACAATAAATAGTCTACAGGTTATTGATATGTATTAATACTCTTTATATCGGCATATCGTTTGTCGGTAATTGGCGTGCATCGTTATATGATAACGGCCGTTACCGCTAATCTGGAAATGATGCCGATAATAAAATCGATATCGATTCGTAGTTTTTTGGTTTAGTTAAATTTTTATTAAAAATTTAAATTAAATTAAACTAGTTAAATTGGTCAAAATATTTTCATTTAATTCATTACTAAAAGTAAATTGAAAAATGATTGTGCTGCTTTATCGAAGTTACAATTTGAATTGCAAATTTTGAGAGGAGAGAATTTTCATTTATTAACTTTTTTTTTTTTTGCTCGGAGGGGCGTCAGAAAAGCGGAATGAAAATGAAGCTGTCTGGCGTTGAAAGTGTCCATGACTTGAATGGTAGAAAAGTACCCCGTTGTCCGATCTGGAAGCGGTGGAAGATAATTTTCACTCTAAAGCTGAGAGCCTTGTAACGACCTAGTTTAGTTCTGGTCCGAAATAAAGGGTGAACCGACTTCTCATCTTGCGTTGTGCCGATGTCAATAATCTAGTCCAACCTATATCAAAAGTATCTTGTTCTTGTGTTTTAAATATAAGTGTTTTAGACAATTAAAATAAAAGTAAGTCCTATAAAAATGTACAAAGAAAAATTCGGGTGCGAAGCGCGCAACACACACAAATAAACCTACTTCGTGTAGAAACCGACGTGTTTTGATGATTGTCTATTAATATATGATTACTACTGTCTCTAATCCGCATAATAAGAAATAACTAAATATTTAATAATTAATAAGAAATAACTAAATATGAAATATGAAAGAATTTGAAAAACATAGAGGAGAAATAAAGAAAATTGTTTCCACAACATTAAAATTTCAATTTCCGTTATTAGTGCAATAATACATACGTGTTAGGGCCTGGCCACACATGTCCGCACAGGATCCGCACCGTAGCAATAATATAGGTTATGTTCAGAATATTTTTAATTTAACTTACATATTACCTTTAGTTATGCCTAAAGTGGCCTGTGGCTGACATGTGTGGCCTGAACTTTAGGCATAACTAAAGGTAATATATAAGTTAAATTAAAAATATTCTGAACATAACCTATATTATTGCTACGGTGCGGATCCGGTGCGGACATGTGTGGCCAGACCCTTACACGTCGTTGGAAAGCTGAGATTCTCACGTAAAATGTGTTAATGCCCGACAAATTTGCCAAGTATATATTTTATACAAAAAAAATTTAGTTATGTTCCAAAAAGCACTTAAAGCCATGATAACTCTTTCACATGCGCAGTACTTTGCTAACAGACCATTGTTGTAATATACCTTTTTAACGGAAATCATTTTTTTCCATCGCAACTGAATTAAGTTTTATATATATTTTGTTTAAACATATAGTACAATATAATAATATTTTAATTTGCCAATTTGGTTCCATAATAGATTTCTGAATGAAACATAAGTTGGTTTTTGCTGGGACAATCATCGCCAACCATCTTCGTCGGTTTCTGGAAAGGCGTTAGGTACTAAAATTTGAAAACTGAGTTCCAATTTACTATACATTTGCAAAAAAAAAAAACAACAAACTAGAATATCAATGAAATTAGGATTTGTTCACTTTAAAAAAATAATGAATCTGATGTTATATGAATCTAAAATTACTGAAGGCCTTTACGTTTTACTATAAATATCATGCTTATATTTTATCCTCATGGAAAATAGCAAACAAAGATAAGTAAATAAATATGGATAAAGATATTTTTTGTGAATTTTTTAAATTGCATGTACACAATTATCAAAAGCACGTCGTTTTCTATTCCAAGAAATTGGTTAGTGAAAGTTGTGTGTCACGCGCATGGCACCAGATTTTTTACTTTTCTTTCGTATCAGTAGATGCTTGAACCTTCCATGCCAGAAATAGCTAGAAAGGGTTGGAGGGGGGAAAAAAGTTGACCTTATGAATTATCGAGTTGTTCCCGGATGCCAAAAAGCAGATCAATTAATATAAATTATTTATTCATGTTTCTCCCAACGTTTATTTTTCAACTGTCCCCTATGCATTAACCCCTGATCCCACATCCAGTTGGCCCATATTCCTTTTATTTTATAAACTATCTATATTTATATATTTATATATTATATATATTTATATACTATCTATATACAGAATATTTACTTGCACATAGCAATTCTCTTTATGGTAATACATTTTCTTGCATCGAATTGACTGTTTATAGCAATAATGGAATATTTAATCAGTTGAAGGGTCAGTGGGAAAAACCACGGTAGTCCACTTTTTATTTATTTGAAACAAGTAGTGCCATCTGATACTATAGGAATTGTACTTTCTTTCCATACTTGTCACAGTCGAGAAAAAAAAAAAACGATAGTCTACATAAAATCGATAGTTTAAAATCGATATAAGAGGGGAAAACAGCTGAAGTCTGAATGGGAAAGATTAACGGTAGTCCATTTCTGTGGTGTTTGTTTGTGGATGAAGGTTGTCAATATTGGTTGTCGGTTCTTCAGATTACATTCTAATCTATTACTTTTAAAAATGAACAGTGATTTTGCTTCAAGTGAAGATGAATACAAGTGTACAAAATTAAAAAAAAAAAGAGAGAGAGAGAAGAAAACACGGACGTGTCTCTGATGTCATGAAAAAACTCAGACTTTCAACTCACAAGTCAGGTGAAAACTGTTTTTGTAAACGATTTAAGTTAAGTAAACGCTTAACTTCGTGGAATTAATTTTGAGTCTCCATTTTTCGAACTACTTTCCTACTTCAAATGGATGGTTTTGAAGGGCGAAGAATGGAATAGTAGGATTTTGATGTGATGAAAGGATAGCCGTGTCATCAGCGAAGCTAAAGATGGTGGTGCGAGGGTGTTCAGGGATATCTGATGTGTAGAGACACAAATTTATTTTTATTAACAAATAGAAATAAATTTGATAATTAAAGTGTTATTGTTTTATTTTTTTACCCGAAAAAGTAATAATAATTTTTAGGTCAGAAATAAATAAGCAATGGACTACAGTGGTCCCCCCCCCAAAAAAAAAATGAGCAGTTTGGTGATGTTTTGTAATTTCATGGGCATTAATAGCTACTATTTGGTTTTGGAAATTTTATACAGTGGTGAACAGTTAATCTGGGTTAAAGGAATATGTTTTGCGAAACTAATTTTAACGTTTGGAAAATGGATCAAGGGGACCACAAACTTTAAATTTCATTTTTCTTAGATTGGGCAAGATTGGACTACCGTGGTTTTTCCCCATGACCCTTAAGTTATCATTGCGTCGTTTGGTATCAAAATCTTATTTATCTTTTCGTAATTACATTGGATAAAAATTTCTTTTTCATCATTAAGTTTACTATTTCCAAATGTTTGCCTTACCTACAAACTTACCTTCTCTACCCTACAGACATCAACGTAGTATGCAAACGATTTTATTCCAATTTAAACTGAAATAATTACATTTTAATCAGAAATATGATTCATATATGTACCATTGTATACGAGAAGTCTGAAAAGGCGCTGGATGTGAGATAATCTCACTTCGAGAACCTCTTTAATGGAATCCGCACAGGAAAGAGGTACTGCTAAGTTATTTCCTTCCCCCTGCCTCACTTGTCAATTTTTTTTTTCTCGGATAACTTGCAGCTCCGGCTCATTTCCTGATTGTCAACTAATCGCTGACATGTGAAAATGAATATTCTAACTAAAAATAAATATTCTAAAAAAAAAAATGCATACTCTTATTCATTTTAGATATAATCTATTTAATATACTCTGTTTACTTCTGAAACATATTCAACGTCATATTTTTCTCATTATAGGAAAATCCATAGCAAGATGCTTTTTTTTTCACCTATTGTCAATTAGTCCCGCGATGCATTTAAAATTTAATGGCTTAGCATTGTTCCATTCGCTTCATGTCATAATTAAAATATCTGATGAAGATTACATTTGCTAATAAATAATGACAAGTATATTACAGAGGAACATCAAATTTATAGTTTAAAGAATTAAACTATGTAATCTCCTACATAAATAAAATAATGAATTGGCAAGCAAATGTTTAGGACTTTATATAAGTCTGGAAATTTGCATTATAACAATGGGAAATATTTTCCATGGGTTGGTCTATTCCCAAGGGAGAAAGCACATAAGACTATTTCATTATCTTTCTCTAGTACCAATTAAACCCAGTAACAAGGTATAAAATACATGTTACTGTTCCTATACAACTTTAATGTCGATCCTGAATAAACTTAAATGAATTGTTTTATTGTACTATTTTGTAATATTTTATTGTTATCCTCTTGAACCTATTTCTGAGTTCCTTTTATTGTTTTAAACCAAACGGAACATCGCCCAACAAAAGAGGCTTTAATAGGAAGTCAAACATAAATTGATTCTATTTTTTTTTTTATGGTAAATTTGTTGCGGATGTGTACTTAACTTGCTTCACGGTAAGAAGCCTTGCTTTGTGAACATTCAATGATGCCTGAGCTGGTTTTCGGCAACAATAGTTGTACTGTGTGCTAATTGACAAGCATATTGATCATCTGATCATATGGTAGTAAAGGATTTGCCTAGAGGGGTCTGGTAAAATTCTTAAAAGGGAGTCGTGATATTCTGACTGTGACTAACACTTAATTAATTTTTTAAATAAAACTTAGTAATAATTAAAAATTCCTTGTGGGTCACTTGTGGTATAGTCGTTAGCTTAGCAACGAACAATACAAAAGGTGGCAGTTTCGCCTCCCGCGGTGGCCCTTGGATGGTAGTAAAAAATTCTTGGCTATGCCTTCCTTCGGATAGGACGTAAAATGTAGGGCCCAAGCTTGTACGATATCAGATACTCGTTAAAGATCCCTATCCCATTTAAACGTAGATAGGAAAAATTTAGGACTGTAGCATTGTCCGATTAGTGGCATAAAGTGACTTTAAAACAAAAAAGTCCTTTAATTTGTGACTTTTGTATCTCGTATTTTCTAGGGGGGAGTTTTCCCCCTTGCCCTCCCCTGCGAAAGCCGTTCTATACAAGTTAGCACATAATATATACTATATATAAATACTTCAGTGTATATAATATATTTTTTTTTTTTTTTTTTTTTGTTCGGTACCCCTACCTGGCCATGTGTGGCATACGGGGGGTTACTCTAGAGGTGTAACCAACCTATTCTAACCATGGTTGGTTAGAATATAATATAAACTCTTTTAACACTTATATATACATATATATATATATATATATATATATGTGTGTGTGTGTGTGTGTGTGTGTGTGTGTGTGTGTGTGTGTGTGTGTGTGTGTGTGTGTGTATCTAATACTCTATAATCTAAAAAATAAATATATATTAAAAGACCATTTAATATAAATTTTCGTACTTATTAATTATCATTCTTCAATGTAGATTAAATCTACATCTTTGTAGAAAAACGTAGGTCATGAGGAGGGAGTTAAAACTCTGCTGCTGGATTAAACTATTTAATCGTAGTTGGTTATTTGTCTGCATTCAGCATTATCTTTTGTAATTTAACTATATTTAAAAAACCTTTAGTGTCGCATATTTGTAATATACAACCGACAATAAAAATCCGCTGCTGAATTAAACTATTACCTGCACACCTGATATATTTGGTTATTGGTGTACCAATTACCTTTTGTACTTACCTGTTAAATGTATATCAAAAAATGTTCATTGTTAACGTCTACAAACAAAACTAATACTAATAATAGCATTAGTGAGTACTGATAAAATTTCCTATTAGTTCATTTAATATTGTGCCGTTGAATCGTTTACAAAAAAAAAAAAAAAAAAATAATTAAACATATGATTTAAAATCCCAGACCGTTAACTAGCGGTTGGAGCGAACCGTCAGAGCACGTGATTGGATCTAGATTGTTCGAGCTCCATCTACGCCGTTAGACAAGCTTCCACGAGATTCTACAACCTCCTAGAACCTCCTTGCAACTATGTATAAGGAGCGATTGACTGAACAGTCAGAGTCTTTGTCTTGACTGAGCCATATGATTTGTAACACAAAGTGATAATTTTTGTAACCTGCTTTAATATTTGAGTTGTATTAATTTGTGTGGCATTGACTATTGTTATATTTTCGTTGAATAAATATTTGTTACCCACAGAAGTGTTACAATATTGCAGTGTAGTTCCAACGTATATATCATTTGATTAAATTGGTCATTATATTGCATGGTTTTTAATTCAAATTTTTAAAAATAGATTGGCGAATGATTCTTTTTGTATATTAGGGAAATTATTCCCTGGGAATTATAAATTATAACACCTGACTTATTTTTTATTTTAACTGGTAATACCTTGGCCACTAAGCTCTTGGATGAGTGTAGAAACATTTAAAACTTCCAACATGGAGTTCTTTTACTTTCTTCAGGTAAATCAAACCCGGGCTAGATCTCCAAAGTCTGAAATTAAATACTCACTCGAACAGTCCTGAAAGGTAATCCCCCTCGACAAGAAGATCGACTGGGGAAGGCAATTAACCCCATCGGTAAACAGGAGTACTTCCTTGTTCGATATGACCCTGCCTTGAACCTAGTTCATCAAAGGGAATAATTAAACGAGCGGTATTGTGTCTGAGGTACCTCTTCCTCTTGTAGTGAAACTAGTCAAGCCTAAACAATAAAATGTTACTAATTTATTAGCAAACATTTCTATAATTCACTTTAACCCTCCTCTACTACAGTGGTTTCCGATCACAGGCATACTACTGTTGGGTCGGATCCTGATGACAACAAATGACCAGAATTGACATTGAAAAAATCACAGTCATATCTCAGATGTTTTCTTCTTCTTATGTCGAGGAACAATCGGTGCAAAATATAACTTTACGTTCAGATCAACTTTTCACAGTTAGTTTCCATCGTTTCCTTTTTTCGGTCGGTACCATTGGCAGGAGATTCAGCATGTCTTTTTAGCTTCTTATCCAGGATTTCAATACACTTATTTATTTGTATGTAAATAGGGTGTGAATGTGGTCAGAGCCGTCAATATTATCATTGTCAGCAACTAAGGCAGAATTTAATACATTTCAAATAAAGATTTTACAGTTAAAAACAAACAAAAAAGTATCAACTTACCTTGTCGGGAAAAAAATACATTGATTCGATCGCGAGGACTACTATTGACTTCTTACGACTGCGTCATTGTTTGTTCCGCTTATATGTTGTAAAACAACCGAAGTTCTCCACTAAATACTGAGTAAATTGCAACCATTGATTACCTTAATTATTATGATTATTATTATTATTATTGATTGAGTACCATTCGTTTCCTTCTGTTTAAATTTTATTTTATTTATTTATTTAAGCATCAATTTAAAAAAAATATTTCTCCTTGCAGGTGAGATGTGTGAGAACGAAAGGACGAGGCTGGTCGTCCTGGGCGGGCCTGCCGTCGGGAAGACAGCTATCGTCAAGAGGTTCCTCTACTCCACTTTCACGGAGAAGTACAGGAGTACCGTCGAAGATCTACACAGCAGGCAGTTTGATCTTGGACCAATCACGATTAAGGTATTCCAATTCTCTTCCTCTTAATAGTACTTATATCCTGTCATTGTTAAAATGTAAGAAAATTAATTATGTTGACGACGATGTGGTCGTATTGAATTTTTACAATCGCCGTAATTCATTTGTAACAAAAGGAAGATTGCAACAAAGTGTGAATACCGTTGAGTTGGCAGGCCTGACTATTCTATGTATATATCTTTGACTAATCCATACTTGTCCAATGCTATTATTTTTTTTAAATAGAACAATTACTAAATATAAAATTTATTTATTTATTTATTCGACCCTACCAGACCTCTAGGGTAATACGGGTTTTTGCAACAGTGATATGATACGTATGCCTGCATAACATATCACTGCTGCAATTTGGGCAGTTGCAACTAGGGGGGATATTTTGAAATTTGTTAATTTCGCAAATGAAAAGCTCTTTTCATCGATACAGTAGTTGAGGCTATTTATCTCACCACTGTACATCTTGAAATGGAAATATGAATGTAATTAGCCATGATGACTGGAATACCCGAGCGTTGCTGGAGTTGCTAAATGGATTCATGCATTTGATCAGTGGTTCCAAATTAAAGGGTATAACATATCTATGTAACATGGGAAGTGATGGAGGCTACCCTATCATTGTGATAATGAACATATAGAAGTGTGATTTTAGTCACCTGTTTAGTTAGTCATACCGACAATGGATAAAGAAAACAACTTCTAAGATTCCTATATTCAACCAGGTAAATAGACGATAAAATTTTATATACAGCTTTACTGTTTCTCAGAATTGATCGCACAATATAATTTTTTACAATCTATTTTTAAACTTTAGTAGACGGTATAGATAAAATTTAGAGACGTTTTAGTTTGATTTGAAATAAACAACTGAAGGGAAAAACATCTACTAGATATTGATGTAAAAGTGGACGATGGTGGACAACAATTATAAATGGATCCTATTAAACTTTTTAGTTAATTATATGAAACTATGAATAAAAATAATAAAACTTTATATTTTTATTTATAATTTCATATAATTTAGATGCTTTCAGTTCATAGCACCAGATTCATCTCTGAAACAAAATATTATTTTCTTATATCATTGGTGGATTAATTATGGAAGTAGATAGTTTCGTAGCAATATTAAGCAACACCATCCTTAATTGTTGTAATCCATTATATCAGAATTTTGTATATATCATTAAAAGTTTTTATCGTGGCCAAAAATGTTCAAGTCTCATCATTACTCTTATATTATTCAAGCCTTTTGAGACCTACAATATAAATAAAATACAAAAAAAATAATTAAATCTAATAAATTGAGTCATGAGACAATTTTTTTCTCATAATATAAGAGTAATAACGAGACTACACCATTTTATGTCACGACGAAACTTTTAATGATATAGACAAAATTACAATAAAGGTATAGGATAACAATAAAGCTCAATATTGGTCTGACATTAACTACTTATATAATTTAATCTTACCAATGAAATAAAAAAATATATATATATATATATATATATTTTATTTGACTGATGAATAAGGTGAAATGAACCGAAAGCGTTTAAATCATATTAAATAATAAAAAATATGGTGCGTGCGCGCAACACACAACTTTCACTTAGCAGCTTACTTAGATTAAAAATTGACTTTTGTTTTGTTAATTGCCACTTCTCAAAGTCAGACATTTTTCATATTAATTTCTTATTTTTTTTTTTATTTGCTCTATAAAAAACACAAATTTATTTATTTTTGTTTAATAAGTTTTTACTTGTGATTATTCGGCAATGCAAGCATAATAATCCATCGGGTCTGATTTTATAATTCTCTATTTAGTAGTTGGGACCTTCATTTAGTTGCCATGAAACAAATAATTTCCTTTAAATAAACAGAACGGCTTTAATTATGAACAATGGTCTGTCATTAAAGCCGTACTCCTCATACTTGGGCTCAACGCATTTTATGAGTTGACGGAATATTTTTCTTTTTTTCTCCTCTACACGTTTACTTGATTTTTTTACATATTTAGCCGTTTCTTATTTTTTGGCGTAACGAGAGAGAGTTAATTTCTCCATATAAACAAAAACAAAGGTACTTTATAGAAAAACAAAAAATGGACCTTCCCCATTTAAGCCTCCTCAGATCATTTTAATAATGATGAAGCTTATCTGATATTAAATAACACCTCATTTTCATTAAACATGACGAATTTGATCAAAAACATTAAAGCCATTTTTGAGGTAATCTAAAAAAAGGTAAAAATTGTAAAAAAAGTTATGAAATAAAGTGCCCCCTCCGTTTGAACAATTTTGATGAAACGATGGCTGTCACATATTTGGCATATACATACATCAAAAACCCACTTTGATCAAAATCGTTAAAGCCGTTTTTGAGTAAATAAAAAAAAATGTGAAAATGATACAAAATTTATTAAGTTTATTTATTTTTAAGTAAATAAATAATAACTTAAATTTTTTTTTTTTTTTTGGGGGGGGACTTTAAGGCTTCTAGTGAAGCCCTATACTGCCCATACTAACACCCATGGCACTGGGTGATACTTCTCCTACGAAAGAAAAGCACCACCCAGGGCGGGACTCGAACCCGCAGCTCCGGCATGGGAGTACGGCGCTTTACCGCACAGCCACACCGGGCCCCAATAACTTAAATTATTTATAAATAAAATTTATAAATAAGTTTATAAATAACTTGAGTTAAATTTAATTTAGTTAAATTTATTAAGTTATTTATGCTGTCACATCGCGGGCATATATATACACTAAATACCCAACTTCAGATTCGCACGGCTCATAGTTTTTGAGCTAGTTCACACACACACACACACACACACACACACACACACACACACACACACACACACACACACACACACACACACACACACACACACACACACACACACACACACAGACCATTTCGCGGGACTGGGCTGTTTGGACTCAGGGGACCCCAACATGTATTTCCGTTGAAAACCGGAAGTCGAATTTTTTCAGGATCGCAATACTTTCCCTTACTAGGGTAAACCATACAGTTATTGGCACTCAGTACAGTTATTGGCACCCCAACTTTAAGTTAAAGAAATAGGTTAACAAGTCCTAAATTTATTACAAAATATGCATGAGTCTAAATGTTTGAAGGGTCCTCTAAGTCATCTATGACATTAACAAGTAAGACATTAACAACTAACCATATGGAAGATTTCACAATTAAATCCACAGGGTGCCAATAACTAGATTTGGCACTTTTAACAATAACTATTGCCATAGTGTAAAACTATTGAACTTTTGACCAAAGAAAACCTCTTAAGTCTTTATAAGGATAGATAAAGAGGAGTTATAGGAAGTTTCAATTAGATCCCTTCATAAGAAGTATTTTTTTTAATGTCACCACTGAAATTTAGTCTTGAGGGTGCCAATAACTGTACCATACATATATAGGTAAGTGAAAGTAAAAAAAAAAATAAGTTAAATCTATAAAAAACATTTGAAACAATACCACCACAAACGGCATTACTTGCAACAAAGGAACAAAAAAAAGGTGTTCCAATCCATAAAAGAAAGATGTGGATGTTAGCAAACGGATTTAACCATGATATGCCTCACACACTCACAATCAACAGGATTCTCCTACAACGTATTGAACGGTTGGATTTCTAATTTATACTGACTCCATGAACTTCTCCGAACCTCAGTGTACAACCATTACTGATAAAATACAGAACATATTTTATAATTTAGCAGGAACCAAACTTCATAAGTTATCTCGAATCATCACATCCCCTCATTGCTCCTCAGTAAGTTAAACACAGCGTTACCAGGAATTCACATAAGGGCCAAATCATTTTATTTACTCAGAAGGTTCCGCCAATTACCCAGCATCAGTTCCGAGGTTGTAGAAACAGCAAATAAAATGTTATACCGTTAGTCTTGTTTCTAACATAGACATTAGGATCAATGGCCAATTTGATAAATTGGGAAGTAGAATTAGTATTATGATGATACAATGATTTATGAAGACATGTATCAATATATAGATCAGCCTTAGTTACGAGGTTATTTAAAGATCCGTTTATGATTACGGAGATTTACAGTGATTAAATGAAAGCTTTTAGGTCAGGTAATATTAATGATGCACTGACTGACGATTTTGTGATTAACGAACATTTTCGGATCTTAAAATAGATTAAATGGAAATATAAATCATAATAAATGTTAATTTTGATTCACTCAGAGAGTAAATAACTCTAAAAACGTGTCATTCAAAATGAATACGTTGCAATAGTATTTTAATCCTAAAGTAGGTTCAAATAATTTATACTGACGTAAAATTATAATTACGACGTCAAAAAAACAATAAAAGCCCATACAACGTTACAAAAAGTAGCTATTAGTGGCAATACAGTGACACGAAAGTACTATTGCGTCTTATATTTAGTCCGAAATCGAATATTCCAGAATGGCCCAGTACATTCTCGACTCATCCAAACATGTGATTACGTACTGTGTAGCGTTGTGAAAGAGAGAATTATTTGTTTTTGTTTCATGTCACGGTATAACTGTTGTGATTTAAGCAAATAAGAAATAAAGAAATGAGTTATGTTTTAGATACATTTATTAAAACACAGAACAAACTATAAACAACATGGTGGCACCATAGCGTCCTTTCGAATGGGCCTTTGCATAAGGGCAAAACAGGTATAGGACTAAAGCAGTGTTACCACACGCTATTAGTTACAAAATATTTAAGTACAAATAAAACATATTTCAGTGTTGACAAAACACATATTATAAAATAATATCAATAACAATTTTGTCCCAACACTCTCCCTCACTGAATATTTGTTTTAGATTCTTAGTCCAATATCACTAACATGTTTCATAAATTTTGGTTTATGTAAAGCTTTTGTGAAGATATCAGCAAGCTGAAACTCTGTCGAAATTGGTTTAATGTCAAGGATCCCCTCCTTCACTACTTCTCGCACAAAATAATGTCTAAGACGGATATGTTTTGTTCTGCGATGAAACTCTGGGTTCTTCGCGAGCTTTATAGCAGCTTCGTTGTCCACATACAGGTTCGGTTTCTCTTGAAGACCTACAAGCTCGTCTTCTCAGCCAAACGAGTTCTCGGGCTCCTTCGCTAGCAGCAACCAACTCTGCCTCTGTAGTAGATATGGCTACACTAGTCTGCCGTTGACTCAGCCAAGAAATCGGTCCACCAGCATATCTGCAAACTAAACCAGTCGTTGATCTTCCTGTCTCGATGTCACCTCCTAGATCAGCATCGCTATACCCTTCCAATATACCTGAATTATCTTCTTGCTGATAACAAATTTCTAAATTTTCTGTACCCCTCAAATAACGAAAAATTCTTTTCACCTGGGTCACATTTTCGGCAGAAGGGTTTTCAAGATTTCTAGAAACCACTCCAACCGCATATGATATATCAGGTCTTGTTGAAACCATTAGGTACATTAATGCTCCTACAGCCTGACGATATGGGAATTTTATATCTTCTTTATCTTCTTGTGTTTCTTTCTGTGTTTGTTTGTTTGCAATAATCGGTGTAGACACAGCCTTGGAACTTTCCATATTGAATTTCTTAAGAATACGCCGTGTGTAATTCTTTTGGTCAATATGAATTGAGCCATCTTCTTTCTGTGAGATCTCTAATCCTAAAAAATATGAAAGAGGTCTTGTAGTAACCTTGAAATTTGATCTTAACTCTAACAGAAAGTCCTCCAGCTCACTTTTATCAGTTGATGCGACTATTCCATCATCCACATAAAGAGCAATCATTATTTTTCTCTGGCCCCTTTTTCTTATAAAAAGACATGGATCTGCATCACTGGAAGCAAAACCCAGTTGTGTGAGAAAATCAACAAATCGCTCATACCAACAGCGAGCAGCCTGTTTCAACCCATATAGACTCTTTTTGAGTCTGCAAACACGACCACTTCCATCATTGTATCCAATGGGTTGTTGCATAAAAATTTGATCTGTTTCTTCCAGATCTCCATGAAGAAAGGCAGTCGAAATATCAAATTGAGATAATGACATTTTCTCACTAGCCGCAACACTTAATAGAGTTCTAACAGTTCCCATCTTTGCAACAGGACTGAAAATCTCATCGTAATTTACACCCTTTTCTTGTAAGAATCCTCTAACCACAAGACGTGCCTTATGGCGTTCAATGGAACCATCTGGATTTTGTTTTATTTTATAAACCCATTTATTTGATAGTGCCTTCATTCCTTTAGGCAATTCTTCAAGATCCCATGTTTCATTCTCTTTTAATGCTTTCATCTCAGCATCCATGGCACTTTTCCATTCCCTGGATAACTTTGAACTTACGGCTTCCTCATAAGATTCAGGAGTCTCCAGTGTCTCAGGCATCACTAAAGATACATACTCTTGATAACGTTCTGGAGGTCGTATACTCTCCCTGTTTCTGAGATTCATCTGTTTAGGAATTTCAGAATCTTCCTGTTCTTCGATAATATCTTCGAACCCGTAAAAGTCTTCTTCACTTCCTCCCTGGTCTCTTGATTCATTCTCAGAGTTTGGTTGTAGAGTTTGGATGCCTTTTTCTTTTTCTTGATTCTCTTCTTCCAGCAAACGTAGTGACACACTACCTGAAGCGAGCGGTGTTTCCTTGAAAATTACATCCCTAGAACGTATTATTTTTCTTCTTCCGTCCCAAATCCTATATCCAAAACGTTCATAGCCAACTAACACTCCTTTTATGGCTTTCTTGTCCATTTTCTTCCTATGATTAGGGATATGAACATAGCATTCACTACCTATTATTCTCAAGTGTTTAATACTGGCCTTTTTATTAAACCACATTTCGTGTGGGCTCTTATCAGGACTACCAGACTTTCCTGATCTATTTAAAATATACACAGCAGTGTTTGTGAGCTCTGCCCATAAAAACTGTGGAAGATTTCCATGTGCGTGTAGCATCGCTCTTGCTGCTTCAACTACAGTCCTATTATCTTTTTCAATAAATCCATTCAATTCACTACAACATGGCATAGTTAACAGTTGTTCAATTCCATACTTATCTAGAGTAGTCTTCATCTGCTTGTTGTCAAATTCACCACCATTATCTGACTGAAATGCTTTGACAGTATGACCAACTCGTTTACATTCTTTCAACATTTGAATAAATTTCTCATGAACTTCGGACTTTTCTTTGATGAAATAAATAAATCTGAAGCGAGTGAAGTCATCTTTGAACAGTACATAATATCGGAATCCAGAAACTGAACGCTCAAAAGGACCAACAAGATCTGCATGAATAACTTGTCCTGGAGCGGTTGCTCTCTCCCTAGTACCAAATTTTAATCTGTGCGCTTTTCCATAAACACAACCTTCACATAATTCTGAGTCTACAGGAACTTTAATGCCTAATTCACGTTCTAATATTTCCTTAACATGTCTCTTATTCTGGTGTGCGAGCCTTTCATGATACAGCTGTAAAGTACTACTGTCAGCATGCACAGCATTCACGATCTTATTGGTAGGATTACATATTACATCTAATTTATATAAACTACCATATCGGCAACGCTTTCCAATAAGAACAGATTTTCCATTGACAAGAAATTGGCATTTTTCAGTAGTAGAAATAAACTTGCTGTTCTGATTTTTATCTTGAGCACATAAAACAGAAAATAGATTTTTCTGCATATCAGGCACATACCATACATTTGATAATGTAATATCTCTATAATTATGCCTACCATCATTACCTTTCAATTTAACATCTCCAAATCCCATAGCCGGTACACTGTCTCCATTCGCTGTTGTGACTGTGTGCTCTCTTGAAAATTCTTTCACCTGGGTAAAGAGATTCTTGTTATTACAAATGTGGTTTGTGGCACCATTATCCACATACCAACTACTGCTATCACACTCACTGGAAAATACATCATTAGAAGTAGCAAATAATATCATATTATTGGTAGACTTATTACTATTGTTAGGTTTAAACTTGGGTTTCAGCGGTTTACCATCCTTCTTCCATTTTAAACAGTTTCTTACTATATGCCCTTCTAGTTTACAGTAATGACAAATGAATTTTGGTCTAGTCTTACTTTTAGATAATAGCGCCTCTTGGGAATCAAACGACTTACTGCTTGAGGCTTTTCCAGTTAAAGCTCTTTCATGTGCACATAACTGACTAGTTAAGTTATCAATTGTGCGCTCACTCTTGGGCATCAGAAGCCAACTTGATTTGAAAGAAAAATATTCCTGTGGTAAAGTTTCTAAGACTTTGCATACAAGAAGAATATCTGGTAGTGGCTTTAGCTTATCGCCTTCAGTCATTTCTAAATTAAGATTGTTCCAAATATTCTTCAGTTTGGACAAATGATTTGCCATGTCATCGTGGATATCTAATTTATAGGTAAATAACTCCATGCACAAATTAAAGGTTTTATCTTCTGTTACACCTTCATATAACCTATGCAGTTCAAGCCAAACATCTCTAGCAGATGTAAATCTCATTACTTTCATCAATGTTTCTTCAGTCATATTAGTTGTTAGAACTAATAGAGCCTTTGAATCTGCATTTGTAAAAACTTCTAACTGCTTATTATATTCACTTACTTGTTCTGATGTTCTATCAGCCGGTAGTTCTCCAGGTTTCTTCATAACACCTTTTACTACATCTTCACAATTTGGAATACTTCTCAAAAGGATCAAAACCTTGTACCTCCACGATGCCCAGTTATTTTTGCCTTCTAAAAGCCCAATGTTGACTTTGAAATCCATCTCGTAGAAAGATGATGCTTCCACTATAATAAGAAAAGAACTGACCTAACTCAATATTCCTAGTTTATTTGCATTGAAATTCTTCACTAATCACACAGTTTCGCGTAGCTTGACCCATAACCTGTTGTGATTTAAGCAAATAAGAAATAAAGAAATGAGTTATGTTTTAGATACATTTATTAAAACACAGAACAAACTATAAACAACATGGTGGCACCATAGCGTCCTTTCGAATGGGCCTTTGCATAAGGGCAAAACAGGTATAGGACTAAAGCAGTGTTACCACACGCTATTAGTTACAAAATATTTAAGTACAAATAAAACATATTTCAGTGTTGACAAAACACATATTATAAAATAATATCAATAACAATTTTGTCCCAACAATAACATCTACATAGCCTATAAATAACCTTAATACAAATGCCTACATTATGTTGCGGCTTTAGTACGCTTGCTCTATCTCCCATGGGGTTTTTCCGCGGAGTTTGTTTGTTTGTTTATTTATGTTTATCGGCGTAAAACCCATCTGGTTATCAACGCCGAGGTAATCTTAATTTTATATAGTGATTATACATTTATGTTATTATTTTTATTTTATTTTTTTTTTTTTTTATTTTTTTTTTTTTGTATAAAGTTTTTGCCTTTTAATTTTACTTCCGTTCGAGTATTCTCGTATGAGGTCAGTTATGATGACAGTAATTGGTTTGCTTTCAAAAATCTGAAAAGCGATTCTACTCTTCCATTGTCATCTCTAAGGAGGATCTCTTTTATATCGGGTTTCAACCCAAATCTATTAAGTTGCGAGGTGAAATGTTGGCATTCCTGGAAGATGTGACTAATTGTTACGGTGCTGCGGAGTGCTGCCTAGTCTTGAGGACATACTCGTGAATCCTCAATACGCAAGTTACGCAATTTCGAGGATTGCGGTACCTATCATTATGTACTTAAAGTCACTGAGGGTCAAACTGGTGAGGGAAACCTAGAGATCTCTCATTGTGAAAGTATTTCCCAGATTTTGGGAGATTGCCGTAATTTTCAGTCAGCAAGTTACATGAAACAATAATTATATAACACTGGTGTTTGGTCAAAAGGGGTCAAGTTATAGAATGTGAAACTTAAACAACGATTTACCAAGCTATTGAAAATCATTATAAATTGGAGCGTGGAAATGCTTAAGGGTATAAGTGCCGCAGGAATTTTTTACAGAAATTATAGGACTTATACCCTCTAGGGTGAACTACGTTCAGTGCTTACACCAATGCCATCTTTCATACGTTCAATGAACTCTTTTCTAACAACAAAACATTACTTATACCCATTTCTGAAGAATGGCTTTGGCAAATATAACAATTTGGCAAAAAAAAATTTGCTTTGTTTTATTTTTTTGGCACTTAGACCCTTATGCATTTCCACTCTTCAATTCTTTCTGATTGTATTTCTTTATCCCAGAATAATAAATGGAACTATATACTTCCAACAGAGGCTGTAATAAATTATGAATAATGAATAAATTATAGCCAATAATGAATTTTAAGAAGACGAGACAAGCATTTTTTTTTATGACTTAGGCCCTTTTGCTCAAACATGAATGATATATGTTCGGTCAGAAAGAATAAACAGTGATATGTTGATATTACATTTGTACAGGTTTCATCTTTGGAATTAACTAGATAACAATAAAAATAAATCATTATTGCAGTTAGAAATATGATATAAAAACTTGACTCAATTTACTTACTATTTTAGATATATATAATATAAAATTTAATGACCATGTTAATGAATATTTAAAACTTTCCTCTCATATAATCGCTTCTTTTTTAAGATCCTTAGATTAATGCCGTCCTATTCATCTCGGAGCCACTCGTTTGCTCTGCAACAGTTTTCTCCCTATTGTTCTGCCCCCTGCTCCCTTCTGCAACACAATAAAGCGCCATTAAACACAAAGTATGAAATTTATTAGGAGCTAGAGGAATAAAGTCTACAAAAAATTTTGTTTGGGCTTATATTAATTTCGTTCCTTTTAGCTTTATGAGTTTAATAAATTTTTAAGAGAATTCAACGAACTTATTAAGGCAAGTCTGTCAAGCGCGTTGTGATTTCATTAAATTTGATCGTGTTCTTTATCATTGTGTATAACGCCAGTTATTAATTTTTTAATATCATATGAAATAATTAGAGCATGTTATGGAAGCAGATTAATGAGACAAAAATACTAAATATTTAAATATTAATTACATTGAGAGCTGAATGATTAATTTGATGCCTTTAGGATGCTATTCCAAATTCTTACTTCCCCCCTCTGTAGAGGAATATTGTTTATTCTCGATTCAGAAAAAAAAATAGCCGTTCTATACAACATAAAAACCAAATCTGTTGACTGATAATTAATAAAAAATAAAGGTTCTTGAAACCAAAACATAGAATCTTTTAGTATTTAAGGATTTGGTAAATCACAAAAATATCGTTTCATTTACAATAGTAGACGACTTTTATCATATACATATAAAGTACCATAAAAATTAATTAGGTAAAGCGTAGCAAATCCTTGAGAAAAGCTTAGACACTCAGATATTACATATACATTGTAAGACCGTTAGTTATCGAAATGGTAGTCGCCAATTCACGATTAAAAAAACCAAACAATTTTTTTCAAGGAATAAATTTATTTACTTTTTATTTATATTCTATGACTTCAATGGTCCTTCACTTTGTACTGGGAGGTTTCTCTTTTGGGAGAATTCAAATTTAACCTTTGAAATACATAGTCTTCAATTACGTATATGATTAGTGTGCAAATACATTCGTAGGCCGCATTCAAGAGTAGTGCATACGTTTTTTGAACATACGTAAATTATTGTTGTTCAAATAAAGCCGTACCGATACACACCGAAGTTAAGATTAATAATCTTAATCTTCCTCATATGGAGTGAGTATGAGTAAGTAGTGTAGTATTTTTTTTAAAGGGTTTTTCAAAATGTCTCGAGGGCCGGATCAAATCTTATAGCAGGCCGATTGTTGCCCACATATGGTGTAAAGGGCACCACGGCAGACAGCGTCCAGAAATATGTAAGAAAATGTAAATATTATTTTATATTAAAATACAAATAGATTGATTAAACATATGTAATCCCTGAGGATGGAATTACACTACCAATGTCCTCGGTTATCTAACAATTCAAGTGGACCTCAACAATACGCGAGATTTAGGGTAAATACAGTAAAATTATTAATTATTTCATTATACATGAGCAACAGCGTCTCAACAAACGAACTATAGTTTGTATTATATTTTTTATACATTAGTTGTAAGTTCACCTAAATATAGATCTAAAGATGTGAATCAGTATTAATTCAAAACGAGTCGTATTTATTTTCTTAATTTTATGAATGATGTTTTGTAGAAGTGCATTTAAGATTTGATAGAATGTATGTCCTGCGTATGGTATAATTTGTAATGAATGGCAAGCACATTTTTTTTTCAAAGAAGGGTTTTTGATACACTGTTTAGATGAACGTATTCTTCAGAACACCAATATTTAACTCCGATGTTAGTTCTATAATATTTACGAATGGTCCTTAACCTTTATGTGATTATTAATATGGAAGATAGGATCAATACATGCAAACCATCCATGCCATTATAATTTTCAGCATATTGTAAAAAATTATGCTTACAAAGTTTTACTGAATAAAATTCATCTAAACCTCTAAACCTCCACTGTAATAACTTCTGTGCGTTCGATCACAGAGATTAGCTGCCTCTTCCTGAAGCGGCCATTTTAATTTAGAGGCTCCACTTTCTTATCTTTTCTAATTAGAGATAAGGAAGAGCTCATTCGAGCTAAAGCTCCCGGCTCCAGCAGAACGCCACTCCGCTTCTACCGAACTGCGAGAACTTAAGTTCACTTCGATACGGTTATGACATCGAGTTCCTTAATGTCATGCGCAAAAACATAATATAGAAACAAAATGTATTTTATAAAATAAGGTATGCATAATGTTTGGATAATTGGAAACGGGGTACATTTTCAATTGTATTATTCAGTAATTGTTAGGTAGTAAAAAAGCTCAGAGCGCATAAACTTAAAGAGTTCGATGCATGGGTGGCGGTATGGCCGTGGGGACACGCATGCCCCTGAGAACGTATGATCACATTACGTGAACACCTAGCTGAATCCTATATTAGTTAAGTTGGTAAAACAACACCAGCTTTAAGATACAGTATAATAACCCATGGGTATAATATATAGTTATTATGTTCGTTGTGCGCCTGGTTATAACGCTATAAATATTTTTATAGTTACTAAGTACATAGAGTAAATGTACTTGTAAATGTTCCATGCAATGCTCAGGGAGATAGGATTGGTTCTTCTTAATAAGCAGAAGTACTATTTACATGCAATTTACAAAAATATCTACAGTTAAAATTAGTATAAAAATAGATACTTAACATACAAAGATTACAAATAAAGATAAATGAATAATCTAAACATCTATATACAGCTTAAAACTAAAGAAAAAATATTATAAAACTATATACAGCCATTAAAAGCCATAGCAATACCATAATAGTCATAGCGTCCATAATAGTCAAGCCATAATAGTCATAAAAATGTGTTTTGATTAGCTTCTATAACTAAATGATATCAACTTTATTTATTTATTTATTTATTCGACCCTACCGTACCTCTAGGGTAATACGGGTGTTTGCAAACAGTGATATGGTACGCATGCCTGCATAACATATCACTGCTGCAAGTACATCATTATACAGTTTTCACTGAATTATTTTCTTCTTTTTAATTAATCTCTCCCTTCCTCTTCTTCGCCTCCTCTGTCCGGCGGCCTCCCAGGAGCTTCCTCTCTTCTACCCATGGCAAAGTGGGTTAGACCCACGGCTTCCTTCCATCCGCATACAAAAGTTTTGAAGTGCGGGTAATTTTCCTTGGTCATGAGCTGAGGGAGGTCGCTCTCAGAGTGTAGAGCCCACTCTCCCTCAGCAGTTTGGCCGTTAGCGTCTCATAGGCGGTGCAAACGACGACAATGTGCTCGGCGGTTTCTGGTACTCCACAACTGGGGCATAGGGGGTCGATGTTTTTGCCGTGTTTGAAAAGTTTCGCTCTAAATCCCCCCCGCTCTAAATGGTATCAACTAATAAATAAACCCTTAAGACGTTAAAATTGCAATAACTGTAACAGATTTACCTCCAATAGTTTATATACTTCCCACCTTTTCTTTCCTAAATAAAATTATGATCCACCTTCCGATCTATTTAAGAACAATCGATGTTGCCCATTTTCATAATATATAGGAACCATACTGAACTCGTCTGTTTCAGGTGGACATCTTGGACACTTGCGGGGATTCCCAGTTCCCGGCGATGAGGAGGCTTTCCATAGCCACGGCCTCGGCCTTCCTCCTGGTTTACTCGATCACATCGGAGGAGTCGGTGAGCCAGATGAAGACATGCCTGGAGGAGGTGCGGGAGCAGCGTGGGGACTGGCAGGAGCTCCCCATCGTCGTGGCCGGCAACAAATCCGATCTGGCGGGACACAGGGAGGTCTGCCTCGAGGACGTCTCCGAGTGGCTCTACTGCAGTCTGCCCAAGTTTAGGTCAGTTCTATTTGATACATTATATTATTTATATTACTATGGCAATCTTAGTCCTGTGATCCACTTCTTTGGAGAAAAAGAAATACAAATCTTGTTCTACGCCGCAAGTGGCAATCATATTAACTCAATACATGATATAACAAATGTATTGTTCTAACCATGTTTTTCCTAAAAAAAATCCAGTTTTCTTCCATTGTAAAGTAAACGAAAGATCAGATTAACTCATCAGTAAAGCATTGATCTGGTAAGCTAGTGGTCCCGAGTTCTGCCAGATTCAAACTCGGGACAGGGTATCTTTCCTGTTCTGACGCATATCGTTTCAAAGACCGAGAGGCCCTACCCTCATGGGGCACTTCAGGGTACCCTCAGTGGGTACCCTTAATTAAGTAATTAATTGAAAAATTAAAAAAAAAAAAAACCGTGGTAGTGGAGAACTATCACGGCTAAATCAGCTTCTTGCACGACCACAGATCAGCTTAAGACCATGGGTAGTAATTATATATTTGTTTTTAATTTGAATCAGACAAGTTTATGAGCATTATTAAATCGATAAAATCTCAAGTAATGAATTTTCTCCGGACTATAGTCTTGAGATTTTGGAAAAGTAGCTCCCCGGTGATATGCCAGTCAAATGAGAAGATATTTGAGAAGATTTGGGGTTCAAAAATTGTACGTTAACGTTCCAAAAATCAACAAAATTACCTAGAACTTTTTGGTTCCCAAGAAAAGTTGTATATTTAAAAAACAAAAAAACCCGATTCTTGAAATTAATACAATATATGAAATATTGATAAGGTTTATGATATAGGAAGGTGTGGTTGGTTGGCTGCTTCAAACTATATTTTTTATTGTCCATCCGTTATTCCATTATTAACACTTCCTTCTAGAACACTTATTATACTAAGTCCTAAAATCACGGTATGGGTACTCAAACGAAGACAGATATATGGCTGAGTTATATTGCACATAATCTTATCTAAAATGGATATCCGACTAGAATAGGTACAAGTATCTATTAAACTTAATTCAGGATAAAATTATAATACAAAATAATTATTGGATAGGGGCAAAGATAAAAGAAAGACATATGGACAACTATTCCAATGAAGAATTGAAAAAAGAAACGCCTACAAAACCAATTGGAAATCATTTTTTTTTCATCAAATTTCTTTTCATATTGAAGTTTTATAATGAAAGATGTAACTTTCCCTTTAAAATCAAAAGAAATATAAACTATAACTCAAAAGAAATAAAAACTTTCTATCAGCTTAGCTTTTACTCTTTAAAACTTTTATCATAACTTTTATCTCTGGGCCGTAAAGTCCGTTTATCTTTGTATTCAACAAGAACTGTCCCGGAAATAAAAGTATCGATCATATCAATTTGAATGATAACTTCTTTAATACTTATTTTCTTTATTGAGTAAATAAATATAATAAAATATATATTTATTTATAATGATTGTTTTTGGTATTTCCTCGTGATAACGAGACTAAAAGTGTTGATGGGGGTTAATGAATTGGAATCCTAAGCCTCGCTGACTGGGTTGAGATGGATGGTCCAGCCCCCCTCCCGCCCCCCCCCCCCCCCACCATCACCACCAATATCAATTTTCTCTTTTATTATTCAGGAAATAGAATCATAATGAACTCATCAACCAAAAAAAAAATAAAAAAATGTCCTCTGGGATTATTTCACGTTTAATCTACATTTTTATGAACTGGCTTTTTTAGTAGTTTATATGCATTTATATGATTTATTTATTATAGAATATTAGAATAAGGAGATTAATATAATTGCATTAAATTTTAAATAAATAAAAATTAGACCTTCACAGTATTACATTTTTCATCAAAGCTACTGGTCAACAAACATCGTGTATTTTAAATTTAATCTTTTATTTTGTCTTATGAATGATGTTCAATATATATAAAACTCTAAAATATATAAATTAACTGCTAATAACGCTGACGATATAATCCTCAATAAAAATAAGGAACCTTCCCATTAGGGATGGGATATTGAAAGCCCATTTTCGATACGGTCATCGATAAAAATATTGTTCTATAATTACCGATACTATCGATTTTCGATATTATAAACCTTCTTTAAAAACAGTAATTTTGAAATATGATTATTTATTCGAAATAAGTGCAATGTTCATATTTATTAAAAGTATAATTAAACGGAAACATACGGCTTTTCAGGTTTCACGAGTTTACGCCAATATTCACCTAAAACGCATCCCACCACCTATTTTTTTCAGGCATCTAGATCAAACAAATTGAAAAAAAGTACCCTAAAAGCCTAAAGACCTAAAAACCAAAATGTTCGAGTTCGAAACAGAAACACCAAATAAGCACCAAACGCTATATCCAGAAACATATAACAACATAAAGCAGAAGTAAAGTTCAAAACAAATCTATGGTTATAATTTACATCACCTACATAGAGCATACGGCTGTTGTAAACAATGGAAGATTCCACTAAATGACGTAAAATCACTAACACATAACGTTAGCTCTCATAGAAAATATAAATAATTTCTATGAAGAATTTACAAATTTCTTAAATCGACTCCAAACACTACCCGGTCGAGACCCGACGGAAGGATGACATAGGGACCGCGAGTCAAAATGAAACGAAGAACCCTCAACCAATGAACCGACTAAATACATATTCTTACTTTTTCTGCACAGATATAGGATTGTCGAAAAAACTCTATATAATAATAAATAAATTTTTATTGAAAAAATATATAATACAATCTGCAGAATTGTAGAATAAATGTTTATTTGTTAAAGAAAATTCTGGTACAATTTTTTTATATACATAATTACAAATTATGTATAGATATTTTGAATGTCTGTCATATCCGAGTTGACAACTATCTACTTCCTTAAGTATTTATTTCTTGGTTCTTGGAGTGAAGAAAAATGAAGAGGTGCAGACTTCATTTGCTTTCAAGGAGTAGGATTTGTCTTTCAGGCGCAAATTTTTGTTCTCTGGGTTATTGATTCTGGTATGGCTTACGATTCTTTGCTTGTAAATGTTTACTATGAAAAAGAGATAAGCTTCTGTACTCCTGTAATTGCAATAGTAGATAGTTCTGTAAACTGGATGAGATTTTGAGTTGAGAGCTCTATTGATGTCTATTGACGCAGTATGGTTCTTGATTTTTTCCAAAACGTCCTCTTTTTATCCTATCAGTCCAATTCCGCTGTCAAACTCAGGGGCATTTAGCATTAACGATCAAATAATAAATGAAAGATAAGTCTCAGATATATTTACAGAATATAAAACTTCCAGATAATTTACACAAGTCAAAACGAACATAAATTTGTCCAAACGTGCATATATATATATATATATATATATATATATATATATATATATATATATATATATATATATTGTGTCCTACCCTTTAATTTAATTTACAGAAATAAAATTTTTCTCACTAATATCTTAAATTTATTTTATGTTGAAATTAAATCATTTTAATGGCAATGGCCCCACTGTTAGCTTAGTGGTAAGAGCGCTGCAAAGTAGATAGAGAGGACTTATTCGGATCCAGGCCGTGGTCTAATCGTATCTTTTCTCTTCTAATAAAAATGGTAAAATGTATTCATTTTTTAAAAATATATATTAATCTTGCTTCCGTGAATGGGATCTGGTGTTCAGTAGACTTTTCTAGTAAATGTCTTTCCATCTTTAACATAAAGTATTCCAATCCTTCTACCATACAAGCTACGTACTGCGCAATTACTTGTTACATGAACCATTGAGATAAATATCCAGTAGTGGACCCCATTTGCGAGAAGTGCTATTTAAGCAGTGGGAGCAATGCATCTAGCTGAGACGAGGATTCCATTTGTCTTTCGGTCAGCCAGAAGCTACCATTTTTCATTGGTTTGAATAATTTGTCTGGTTGTTGATGTTTTGATGGATGGTTGGGAGAAGGAGCGCTTGAGTTACCTGCCAGCTCTTCACCCTCGAGGGCCCCAGCACTTAACCCTCAGTTGGGGGAAGCGGTTCGCTCCAACTAACACAGCCATCCCTAATGGTTTGAAGTGTGTATACACTTTGGTCGAACATAGTCGAAAACCATGTGTAAAGCGACTCGAACTCGCGGCTGGTGTTTCGTTTAGTCACCGCCGTACTACGTGCCAGCTTTTATTAAGGTCTAGTTTAGCTTGATTAATAAAGCCTTTGATCGATGGTTTTATCCTTAATTATATAATAAATTACATTAATCAAAATTAGAGATATTTGATTATTCTAGATTTAAATAATAAACGGAGAACTTATACTATTCCGACTGCTCGCTGAAATGCAAAGTACAGCCTGAATTGACTGACCATTTCCTGTTCGTTGCTAAATTTTCTTTTGGGATCATGATTATCATCCAATCAGTTGTTGTTGTTTTTTTTTTTTTTTGTTTTTCCAATGGCCACCCTTGAAAAAGAAAGGCCTTTTCGATCTGCCAAGTATAAATGCACCTAGACATGTCATCACAAAAATAAATAGCCATTAGATTTACCTTACATATTATTTATTTCATATGGATTCATGAAACTCTGTGATGTTCTCCCTTTTTTAGACTCTATATAGAGAATGTGCCTTGATACAAAACTGAAAAATAAAATAAAAATTGGCAAATTATTTCGATAGAATTATCTGTCTTGAACTTGTAAACTGTAGTTATCATTAAAATATTAGAATCCCAATTATCTATCGAAAAATGGACCCACAGCGCTTCTTTGTTTTTATGACATATTCAAAACGTCACAAAAGTGATAAGTCAAAAGGGAACCTCAACCTTTGAAGGGCCTCATCTGACTTTCAAGGACACATTTCTTTAAAACTGAAATTGTTTATTTATAGAAATCGACCAGCCCTATCCTTTTTATTTTATTCCAAGTGTGACCGTTTTATCTGGGACAACCTGCGTAATATATAATATAAGATACTATTTTGTTATAATTAACTTCCTAATTTCAATATTAAGAACAATTAAAGATTAAGGTCCTCCGTTACGTTCTAAATTTACATAATTAGACCTTTTCGGAGGGCAAATTAACCTTCATGCTAACAAGCAACTATTTGTCCAAGACAGCAAAAGGTTCGACGAAACGTCTCCATTGTGAGCAAGAAATTGCAGCCTTTGAAGACAATGTACTAATTATTTTCCGCCGAAAGAGATAGTCGCAACAATCCCTAACAAAGGCCACCTCCTTCCCTTCACTTTAAAACATAGCAGTTTTCTGAACAAGAATTTCGTCGTTTAATTTTCTGTATAGTTGACAGATGAATAAAACAAGGCTAGGCTTTCCTTTACCATTCCTTGTTTCTAATTACTAAGGATTTATTTACATTGAGCCCTTAACTGGAAACTGTAGCTGCCTAAACTGTTCGGAACGATTCGACATATCTCGTTTTATTACTGGAAGAATGCCATTTATTTTACTTGATTTATCTTTTTCACCAACATAATTATGTATTCCAATCATTAAAGAAATCCGATTTGATGGAGTGATAAAAATTTTTAAATATATTAACACGTTCACGCCAGGACATTAATCCACGCTCCTCGCCCATTGGCGGCTGAGTTAAATGCTTTTCGCTCTATCGGACGGGAGCTATTCAAGGGCATTATGCAGTATTGGCAATCCAATGATAAAAAATATAATCCTACTAGTTATGTTTATAATACGATATTAATTTTAATTGTACAATATTAATTAAAATTTTGTCGAAACGAGAGCGTGACTCTCAGGTATTCTTTTCCGGCAGTCAAAGTGCTAAAAATCTAATTATTTGGCCGAGGAGGCATTCTAGTGCGAGCTACCGGTGGTACAAGCGACCCGATGAGGCAGTCAAGTGGGAGCCACCGCACAGTGGGGCGAGTCCACTGTCCGGCCGGACATTGGGCCAAAACATGAAAGTTAAAATTTAGAGGTTTCATTATAATATTAATAAAATAGAATCCTTTCCCCGTCATGTGCACTAATTTTTAACTCAATCTTTGCTTTAATAATGATACAATATGAGTTCAAACATGACACTAAGACATTCATCTTTTTTATATTTAAAGTTAGTGTGCCTATATTTGTTGGCTAAACCTAATGGAATGTTTACAGTATGGTTAAGCATTGCTAACGAATTGTAATATACCAGAAATATAGTTTTGGAAAAACATATGCAACAGTTACGATGGTTCAAACAAATGTAAACTATTTGGTAGAATATAGTAAAATGCCCGAAATTGTCCGGAAAACTACATATACCCTATTGTTAGCAAAGGTTTGAAGTTTTATAAACAGTTTTCCGATCTTGCCACAATCTGCCTATACTCATATAAATGAGACTTCACCACGCGTGAACACTGAATTCAAGAGTGAATTTGGTTATTTAGAACATCTTCTTAGCATATTTGGGTTTTCATCAACCCATAATCCTTAAATTAATATATTTCGAACCAACTGCAACAATTTATTCACCAAATTACGATTTCATATAGAATAGCTTTGAAAATTTAAAAAAATCGTTAATTTTATTAATATTTTATATTTGTACTATAATAATTTGTAACTTAAATGAGTACACTGTACACGAAATATTGTTAGCAAAAATATTTCACTGTCTTTAATTTACATTAAATTGTAAATAGACAGTAGTTGCTTGGTTAAAATAGGTAGTTTGGAATTGACTAAAGTTATAATTTTGTTAGCCTTTTTTTAAGTCCTGTCAAACAAAATGAAACGTAGTTATTATACGACTTTTGTGCTGCTAACATCATAAATATGAAAAGAAACAATGACCTTTTTCTTTTCTTCAAAAAAATAAGATAGATTTGACTGGCACGACCTGGCTTCGGAATAAGGATCAAGAAACAAATCAGAAACATTTTTGAGATTATAGAGAGCAGCATTCCAGAAAAACGTCAAGAATCGATAGTTTGCTATAAACTCCGATCCCATTTCAATCTCAATGTAATAGTGTAGTGAAAAGTAAAATGTCCCAGGAAGCAAGAAGCTTGCTCATAAGGTAGAATGTGAAGATAATGAATAATTTCATAATTCTAAAAAAGGTATATTACATTAAATTTGTTACTATTTAATTACATTTTAAATCATAGTAGTTATCTATCTATTATTGTTACAACATACTACTGTAAACCTAATTGCTATAAATTTTAATATATAATTGTTAATGCATTTTGATTTTATACTAATATATTTTATAATTATAATGTACGTACAATATATATATATATATATACATATATATATATATATATATATATATATATGTGTGTGTGTGTGTGTGTGTGTGTGTAATGATTATAAAGGAAATGACAATAATTAAGATTCTGCATTCTCAAAAACATAAACTGACCAAATTTGAGAAGTACAGCGAAATTTCTTTGAGAGTTATTGCCGATGTCCGACGGGAGTGTGGACTCGTCCCACTGTGCACCGGTGGTACACGCCGTCGTGAACGTGTAATTACTAGGAAATCAATGACCTAGTTCTTCAAATATGGGTTGGAATGAACTTTCAAATTCAAGCAGAAATTATCCATTATACCCTAAGAACAAAGCTCGGAATAGCTGCTGTATAGTTAATCAAAAATAATTGAAGCTCCACACTAGAGACCAGATTTCTTTAATCTAGATTGTTGGAAGGATGAGAAAAAAAAACTCCCCAAATGGCTCCGATGATGACCTAAGTGATTTGAAATGGTAATAAAAAGAAAAAATCTGGTGCGTGCGCGCAACACACAACTTTCACTTACCAACTTGCTTAGAAATTGACTAGTTTTGTTTAATACCATTTCTCAAATTAACAAATTTTTCCATATTTATTTACTTATTTTTGTTTTCATTTGCTCTATAAAAAACACTAATTTCTTTTATAATTACATAAAAGTTTTTACTTGCGATAATTCCGCAATGCAAGTATAATACTCTCGTAAAGTCGTCCGATTTTATAAATCTGTGTACTTGTTGAAAATTTTATTTAGTTGCCATGAAACAAATAATTTCCATTAAATGAATAGAACGGCTTTAATTACAAACAATGGTCTGTCAATTAAGGCGTACTCCGCATGCGTGGGCTCAACGTGTTTTATGAGTTTACTGAATAATTTTCTTTGTTTCTCCTCTATATGTTTGCTTGGTTTTTATCATATCTCATATTTAGCCATTTCTTATTTTTAGGCGTAACGAGAGACAGTTAATTTCTCCATATAAACAAAAACAGAGGTACTTTATAGGACACAAAAAAAAAAAAAAAAAAACCAACAAAAAAGGCTCCTTCCCCATTTAAGCCCCCTCAGAACATTTTATTATTGATAAAGCTTACCTGATATTAAAGAACACCTAATTTTCATTTAACATTAAGAATTTGATGAAAAATAAAAAGCTGTTTTTGAGATAATCGAAAAAAAGAAGTAAAAATTGGAAAAAAGTTATGAAATAAAGTGCCCCCTCCGTTTGACCAATGTTGGTGATCACATCTTTGGCATATACATATATCAAAAACCCAGTTTGATCAAATTCGTTCAAGCCGTTTTTGAGTAAATAAAAATAACACGAAAAAATCATACAAAATTTATTAAGTAAAGTCAGCCCTCCGGTTAATCAGTTTTGATGAAATTTTTGCTGTCACATCGCGGGCATATACATACACTAAATACCCAATTTTAGGTTCGCACGGTTTATAGTTTTTGACCTAGCCTGTTCACAGACACACACACACAGACCATTTCGCGGGACTTGGTTATTTGTACCAGAGTTGGGCATATTTATATTTATAAATACGAATATGAATTTATTTTTATCTTAATTTTAATGTGAATATGAATATAAATTTATTTATATCACAATATTTGTGAAAATGAATATAAATAAATTCGTATTTACAAGTGTGAATATAAATATATTCATATTCACAGGTGTGAATACGAATTTATTCATATATACAAATTTTTCTGTAAATAAAAAAAAATTCACAGGGAAAATAGTGAATATTCACAAAAAAATGTGAATATTTATATCTCAGCTGTGAATTCGGCCGTATTTACAAATAGAGATGTGAATATGGAAAAAATTCACAAATTGAGATGCGAATTTCTACTAAATTCATAATTTCCCAATAAATTTATAAAATTCTTTTCGGATTTCTCCATATTGGTACACATTATTGAGTTAATCCTTTTTATGGAAATCACATCAGATATTACCTGATATCGATTACTAGGTTTTTTGGGATGCTGATTATGGAAAAAATATCGATTTTGAGATTCCGCCGTCAGGTATCGATTTATTACAACTTGCGCGATATAATCAGTCTTGGTGTCGGCTATAGGGTTATCTGAGGTGCTGATTTTGAAATTGATATCGATTTTGAGTTTCCGCCGTCAGGCATCGATTTATTACAACTGGCGCGATATAATCAGTGTTGGTGTCGGCTATAGGGTTATCTGAAGTGCTGATTTTGAAAATGATATCGATTTTGAGATTCCGCCGTCAGGTATCGATTTACAACTTGCGCGATATAATCAATCTTTGTGTCGCCTATAGGGTTATCTGAGGTGCTGATTTTGAAAATGATATCGATTTTGAGATTCCGCCGTCAGGTATCGATTTATTACAGCTTGCGCGATATAATCAATCTTTGTGTCGGCTATAGGGTTATCTGAGGTGCTGATTTTGAAATTGATATCGATTTTGAGATTCCGCCGTCAGTTATCGATTTATTACAACTTGCGCGATATAATCAATCTTGGTGTCGGCTATAGGGTTATCTGAGGTGCTGATTTTGAAAATGATATCGATTTTGAGATTCCGCCGTCAGGTATCGATTTATTACAACTTGCGCGATATAATCAATCTTGGTGTCGGCTATAGGGTTACCTGAGGTGCTGATTTTGTAAATGATATCGATTTTGAGATTCCGCTATCTGGTATCGATTTATTACAACTTGCGCGATATAATCCATCTTGGTGTCGGCTATAGGGTTAACTATAGGTTTATAGGTATACTTTTAATTTAAAATACGAATATGAATTTAATTATACTCTGATTTATATGTCGATATGTATCAAATTTAATCATTATTATTATTATTATCATTATTGTACCCACAGATAACCCTTTAGTCGACACCAAGATCGATTATATCGCGCAAATTGTAATAAATCGATACCTGACCGCGGAATCTCAAAATCGATATCATTTTCAAAATCAGCACCTCAGATAACCCTATAGCCGACACCAAGATTGATTATATCGCGCAAGTTGTAATAAATCGATACCTGACGGCGGAATCTCAAAATCGATATCATTTTCAAAATCAGCACCTCAGATAACCCTATAACCGACACCAAGACTGATTATATCGCGCAAGTTGTAATAAATCGATACCTGACGGCGGAATCTCAAAATCGATATCATTTTCATTATCAGCACCTCAGATGACAGTATAGCCGACACCAAGATCGATAATATTGCTTAAGTTGTAATAAATCGATACCTGACGGCGGAATCTCAAAATTGATATCATTTTCAAAATCAGCACCTCAGATAACCCTATAGCCGACACCAAGATTGATCATATCGGGCAAGTTGTAATAAATCGATACCTGATGGCGGAATCTCAAAATCGATATCATTTTCGTTATCAGCACCTCAGATAACCCTATAACCGACACCAAGACTGATTATATCGCGCAAGTTGTAATAAATCGATACCTGACGGCGGAATCTCAAAATCGATATCATTTTGATAATGAGCACCTCAGATAACCCTATAGGCGACACAAAGATTGATTATATCGCGCAAGTTGTAATAAATCGATACCTGACGGCGGAATCTCAAAATCGATATCATTTTCAAAATCAGCTCCTCAGATAACCCTATAGCCGACACCAAGATCGATTATATCGCGTAAGTTGTAATAAATCGATACCTGATTGCGGAATCTCAAAATCGATATCATTTTCATAATCAGCACCTCAGATAACCCTATAGCCGACACCAAGACTGATTATATCGCGCAAGTTGTAATAAATCGATACCTGACGGAAGAATCTCAAAATCGATATCATTTTGATAATGAGCACCTCAGATAACCCTATAGGCGACACAAAGATTGATTATATCGCGCAAGTTGTAATAAATCGATACCTGACGGCGGAATCTCAAAATCGATATCACTTTCAAAATCAGCACCTCAGATAACCCTATAGCCGACACCAACACTCATTATATCGCGCCAGTTGTAATAAATCGATGCCTGACGGCGGAAACTCAAAATCGATATCAATTTCAAAATCAGCACCTCAGATAACCCTATAGCCGACACCAAGACTGATTATATCGCGCAAGTTGTAATAAATCGATACCTGACGGCGGAATCTCAAAATCAATATTTTTTCCATAATCAGCATCCCAAAAAACCTAGTAATCGATATCAGGTAATACCTGATGTGATTTCCATAAAAAGGATTAACTCAATAATGTGTACCAATATGGTGAAATCCGAAAAGAATTTTATAAATTTATTGGGAAATTATGAATTTAGTAGAAATTCACATCTCAATTTATGATTTTTTTCCATATTCACATCTCTATTTGTAAATACGGCCGAATTCACAGCTGAGATATAAATATTCACATTTTTTTGTGAATATTCACAATTTTCCCTGTGAATTTTTTTTTATTTACAGAAAAATTTGTATATATGAATAAATTCGTATTCACACCTGTGAATATGAATATATTTATATTCACACTTGTAAATACGAATTTATTTATATTCATATTCACAAATATTGTGATATAAATAAATTTATATTCATATTCACATTAAAATTAAGATAAAAATAAATTCATATTCGTATTTATAAATATAAATATGCCCAACTCTGATTTGTACTCAGGGGGCCCCAAAACGGGTATTTCCGTTGAAAACCGGAAGTCAAAATTTTTCACGATCGCAATACTTTCCCTTACTATATATTTCATATATAGGTAAGTGAAAGTAAAAAAGACTGCATACTAAATACTAATTTAATGATTACGACTATTACTAAAAAGTAAAAAGTAACTAGCAAAAACTTTAAAAGGAATACTAAAGGATGAAGAATCTTTGGCCCTAACCTTATTCGAATTATTAAAAGCAGTAAACTATGAGGCTACTCTTAACAATAAATAAATCAAATATTAAGAAGTAAATAAATTAGTAAGTAATATTGTTAGGTATGAATTTATGAAGTTTCTATCTAAAATTGGATAAAATATATATTTTTATTATTCTTTACCTATTTTCTGATTCGACTTATTATAGTGGTACTAAGTCATACATATGCGTTTAGAATGAGAAAAAAAATATTGGACATGTTTTTGTATTGATTTTTTTCTTTTTTTTTCGAACTATGAAAATTTTTTCTAGTCACCTTACGTTGGTAAAGTTGTAAAAGTCGTTACATAAAATAAAAATAACCATCATTTTAAATATATATATATATATCCTTTAAGGCAAAAGTGGACACTTATTCATACTACATTTACGTTCCAAAGTAAATCTTTTCATAAAATGGCAACGTAGTTACGGTTTTTCAGTCACTTCTGTTTGCTTAACAAGAAAGTTGACAAATAAAAGTTCACTTGAATTTATAATGTCAACATTTTGCGAAATAAATTTAATTTTCAAGGGCTTTGATAATATTTTTATAAAGAATCTATAAGGGGACCTTTCAAATTATCGATAGTATACGAATCCCGCGACCAAACTGTTTGAAGGGTTTTTTTCCAGGAGCATCAGTATTCAGGAAGCTTTCGGCAGTATCCCTCTTAAATGAAAAACGCAACTCTATTCAGTTTGTTTTTCTTCCACCACGGTTTTTTTTCATTCTTTCTCACTTTAAGCTATAGCCAGCTCGAACAGAATAAAAATAAAACAAATCTATTCCAACCTTGTCATGAATGACGCTTTGAACTTCATCTCTTCATCACCAATATCTGCCTCAATTTTTTTTTTTTTTTTTTCGAAACATAAATTTGAACAGTATTCTTTTTTTTTTTTAAATATGTTTTATCACTCTGATAAAATGATGACTTAAAACCTACACTTCTTTTTTCTTAAACTCTGGCAAAAGGCGAAATATATGGATATCACTGAATTTTTCTTCGTGGCTCCAATAAAATCATTCAGCTAATTTTTTTATAGTACCTTTATATTTGTTTTATTGAACTACACTATTTTTAAAACAATGTTTTAAGCTGTTGGCACAATCTTTTTATTTTTATAAATTATTTCTTTATTTGAAATTTTATTTTAAAATTCTATCTGAATTATTTATATCAAGTAATCGCCTTTTGAGAAATGTTAATAGTTATAATGAAGCCTGTAGGTGGCAGTGACTGCATAACTGCCTAATGATCCCCTAAGTCCTGATGTTCAGTACACCTCACATTGTCATCAAAACAGTAGATTAAATACAAACACTGACACAAGCACGTTTTCATTCATAGCACCAGCCAAAAAATTGCCTCGGAGGAATCTAAAGAAAAGGGACAATCATCTCCACAAACTAGATCAGGCAAGACCCCCCCCCCCCCCCCATACACACACATATGTTAAAATGACTACTCATGTAATATCAAAAAACTAAATTTTCTAATCATATAGGAAAGGTATGAAGATAGGTAGTAAATCAATATTTATTCAAAAGAAAATCCAATCAACTGGAACATATGAGTGTTTCAGTTGACAGAATGACTGACAGAAACCTCAACATTTTTCAGGAAACCACTTTTAATATTATTTTTCTTTGAAAATTTCATACTTTTAAAAGGCCCATTTGATGACGAGACCTTAATTTTTATGAAATATTGATATGAACAAAAAAAATTCAAATCAAATAAATAAGCAAATACCAAAACTCCTTGTTTGGAGTTATTTTTTCTTTACCAACAGCTTCATGTTAGGAAAGTATCATGTCGATGATAATCTTAGCAAATTTTTTAAATAAATCTGACAATGTTAGTTATGATTATTTTTTATAAAATTCATTTTAGAGCTCAATTGCACATAATGTCAAGCATATCTGCATATAGGCAGCAGATCTAAATCGGGTTAAAAGGGAAACTCATTTAATAACTCCAGATAGTACAGTGATCCATTTTTATTTTTAATTTCAGCATGCTTTGGACAAATTTGAATGGGCATGAGGTCCATTCAAAGATGATCTTAGGGCTGCGGCGTGGCCGAGGGGATAGCATCTCTGACTCCCACGCTGGTGGTGCGGGTTCGAATCCCGCCCAAGCCTGCTCGATTCTGTTCGGCGATGGCCTCACTGAACAGACTCAGCGGCTTGCCATGGATTAGAAGAGGTTGGTTACCCGTAGATAACCCGTCCCGATTAGACCTCGTGGCATAAAGAGGACGTTAAAAAAAAAAAAATAAAATAAAGATGATCTTTAAGATAAGAAATAATCAAATCTTTACTTTTTTAAGCTCACATAATTCAGAGCAAGTGGCATATTATAGTTCTAAAAACAAAAATAATTTAATATGTTTGAGTATTAGGAGAGTTATAATGCGCTGAATGAATATTTTATTTTTCGCTTGTTTCACCAATATTTTTCTATTGCTATAGCAATTTATTATAATTTATTATTTTATCAGGACAAAGCTCATGGAATGTTCTGCCAAGGATGGGCACAATATTCAAGAAATATTCAGGTGCTTTGTTAGCCTGGCCAGGATCATGCCACCAGCCACAACCGAAGAGACACCTTTAAAAAGGAGGTAAAAATATCAATTAGTACTCACACCTACAAGTTAGAAGCATTGGATGTAATTCATGAAAATAATAATAATAATTAGTATGCCTTATGTAATGAAAATTAAGAAAAGAAATGTTTTTGTTTTACCCTATCAAAGAGGGAAAGGTCAGGTTACTCTATAGGTCACAATTCCATTCTAGCCATAGTGTAAAAGTCAAGAGACCAATTTTTATACAGCCTGCCTTTTAGCCTTTGTAATATTATTGGAAATAACTACCTTGATGTTTGATAACTAGCTTGTGATCTTTAGTAACTAGCTTGTAATATATGGTAACTCGAAATTTTTCAATTATTCCCAGCTTTGACTTCGATGTTTAGTCTTTTGTCTATTAAATATAAAATATGAAACTCTAAGTAAACTATATTTAGACTATAAATAAAAACCAATAGTTATTTTAAGGGATTGATCTACTAATACCTATCTCATTTAATGATATAAGAAATGCTATATAATGACAGCTTGATATTGGCCTTGCAGGTCTTCAGCATATGGAAGCAGAAGAGGAGGAAGCCCAGCAAGCAGCTCCGGCAGCCTGACCCCGACGACACCGTCAGCTCCAAAGCCTAGGAGTAGAAGCCTTATTCGGCGCTCCTCCAGGAAGGCAAAACAATGCCTCTCTGAGTCCAATGCTGAAACTGACTGCCACATCTCTTAGGCCGTCCCCTATATATCTTCAGTTTTCAATTACATATAGTATTTGTGTACCAAATTATTTTATTTTTTAAACTTAGTTATTTAATATTGAATTTTCGGGGATAATTTTCTTTTAAGATTAATTACAATAAACAAATGATTTATCTCAAAATAGATCATTCACAAAAATGTCTTAAATAAAGAATAGAAGAAACTTGAGGTGGTATTATTGCAAATTTGAACTCCGTAACTAGTTTAAAACTTAAGAATTATACCACACAAAAATTTTATTTTTTCTCTGATGAAAAACCAATATCTGAGGCATTCTATTCAAAAACCAGCCAGATCCTCTTTGTTTTTTATCTCAATAGTGTTGGTGTTAAATTATCATGTCACAAAAGAATTTCTTTCTAAACTATTATTCTCATATGGAGTAATCTGTTTTTGAAAGAATTGTTAAACCTTACTGTGGTAGATACATAACTTTTTGGGGGGTATATACTTTTTTTTAGTCAACTGAATTCCATCCCTGACACTCCTATTAAAATATGAGAAAAGTGTTTATTCTTTTGAAGGATTTAGGTTTGGGGCATCTAATTTGTGAGAAGAAGGATGGAGACTGCCAATGTAATATAAGTGGAGAATTCAGAATTAAATGGTTAAATACAATTAATTTTCGGAATGAGGATGCAAACTATTACTTATTATATAAGGTCTCTCTATCAAGTTATATTTTTCTATGATTTCCCCCCTCATCATTCAGCTCCCCTTGAAGGTCTCATCTTTTGATAATCAAGTGCCAAAACTTAACTTTAAAAAATAAAAAATTTAAAATGGAATTGACTGGTTTTGAAATAATATGCCTCAGATAAGATATACACTGTCAATTACAAAAAATACTAAAATATAGATAAAATCTTTCACAGTAAATTTTATTCAATTTTTTCCTTTAGAGAGAGCCTTTTAAAAACTTACTAGTAATTAAATGAAATCCAATGGATCTGGCAGTGCAAAAAAATAACTGTAAGAAAAAAAAAGGTTAAGGTTACATCTGAGCTGGTGTATTGTTGGAAATAATGTCTAAACACAATAACAGGTTTGATATCAAATATGAACAGTAAAATTCAATTTTATAAAAATGACGTATATTAAAAAATTAAAATTAAATTATTTTTTATAATTGCTAAATGACTTTACTCATTAACATAATTTGGGAACTGGAAATTCCTTCTTACTATTATCACTAGGCATAGATGAAATGATACATGAAATCACAGCAGATATTAAGAAACAAAATTATCTGTGATGGGCTTTCTTTTTTAAAAATTTGGTTAATATTTAAGAACACCTTAATTATTAATGTATATATTTTTTTAATGTTTTCATTATAAACATCGTTACTTCTTGGTAAGCTTAAGTAAAATTAAGCATATCTCAAGGTTTGATCATGGAAAGTACACTATTTTTTTTCTAGATAATAGATTTCTATGTTTAGCTAGTTTGTAAATGAAACATGTAGTAATTAGTAGGATAACTTTTCTTAGCATTCTTTAAAGTTTAAGAAAACCTTTTGTTTTATATAATTATACTATAAAATAAACTACTTAGTAATCCTCTGAGGATAAGTGTTTATCATCTTTATCATTGCCATATTCCATGTCTGCAGCTCCTACAGTAAAAATTTCATAAAAACTTTGGACCATTTTCTGCGGTGACAGATTGGCAAATAATATTTAAAATTTGAATTTTTTAATAATACTTCTTCAGATTTAATGGTGATCATCCTCCATATAATCTAGCAATACATATTCTGCCTATTTCTACTCAGTACTTCAATTAAATACCTTCAGGAAGTATAATTTTAAAATCCCAATATACCTAACCCAGCCATTTCATTTGGCCATTTTTTATTTATCGCTGAACTGCATTCTATTTTTTGAATCCCCGATATATGTCTGCACTTGTATTTTAACTCTTCCAGCAAATTTTTCCTCCTTCTTTCTGATTAACCACGCTCCATGTATTATAAAAGTAGAATGTGTTTTTATGAAGGTTGGGTTGAAACCTATAAAAATCAGCAAGTAATTAAGTGATTTGATTAAATTATATTTAATATATATTAAATTATGCATTTGAAATATAGCATTCATTCAGGATAGCAATTATTCAGGAAAAATAAAATTTATAATAACAACTATACTGATTTAAAATAAATTTTCATTGCATGATTGGATTTTTTCATTTAAATAAACTGTTGACTCTTTGGTCTTAACTTTGTTTATCTTGAAATAATATTTATTAAAACTAGTCAATAAATTTAGAGTAGATAGTCTTTATTACAATTTTTATGGAGACAATTATAGATATATAACTATAGATGTAGGTTCATCGATTATTTATATTAAAATATATAAGTATATTCAATAAAATTAAGTGTTTCATAAGAGTTTTGGTTAAATTTGATAAAATTTTAATAGAGATATGATAAAAAAATAAGTCCAGAAGGAATTGATTTCTTATGCGGAATCAAAAGTCTGTCCTAAGTTGTGCCATGGTCATGGATGATCAGCCATAAGCTTCTTCAGTGACTGGTCAGCATTTGTTGGCACTTACTACTGCATAATTATTTTAATGTTAAATACTAATATGCACTAATTAAAAGAGAAAATAAAAGTACCCAAAATAAATTGCTATAACAGCCTAGCAGGAGGATAATAGCTCGTGTTAATAAACTCTGAAACAACATAGCTATGCAAATGAAGTACCAGCATGAAAGGATATTTTTAAACCTGGTCAATTGATTGAGGATAGAATGAACTAAAATAAATTCACTTTATCCCATTTTTGCTGGGTATTCCAATATTTGAACTATTGGGAAAAAATGGGTTAGAGATAAGGACATCAATCTAGAGCATTGACAGTGCAGTCAGGAAAGAAACACACATTAAGGTAAATTATACCACTTTAATAAATGATTTTGCATATGTGTTCAAAATTTAGCAGTATAACTTAATTAGTTTTTTTTTTTTTATCATCACCAAAATGATGTAAATTAAAATTAATAATATCAGCAATCATGGGCGTTTTTAAAACAAATCTTATAAAATTGTTAACTGTAAGTTAATAACTCATGTTTTTGGGAAAGTTGTCACTATTAAAAACCCAGTTTTGTCATTGTGTTTATTTCTTACCTGACTGCAACTCGAATTTCATATAGCCTCATGAGTTTTTTTTATCCATTTATATGCTCTACCAGGTCTTCTGATCCAAAACATGAAACATTATAATGTTTTTTCTAGAATTAATTTATTAAGTAACAATTTTACATATCATCAGTATGAAAAGTTTTAACACTTAAATAACATGAACATAACATATAGTAAGATTGTTCTTATTTTAATATATATGAAGGTAGCTAATAATTATTAAGGCAAAACGGGTAAAAATAAAATTCAACATACTTTAGCTCTTAATTGATAATATTTCTGATTCCTGGAACTATTTAATAATAAGTACCTTCATGATTCCTTTTTTCCTTCCAATCAAATTTGAAAAATTAGGCAATTATAATGAAATAATTTGTAGAGAATGACTAAACCTTGATTAATCAGGATGAAATGTCTATGATAGCGGGGGTAAATGGAAAGTAGTTATTGATATGCATATTTTTTATCTCAAATATGTGGATCCTAGAAAACAAGGGGTCTAAGTCACATTTTTTTTTCATTTTTAGTAAATCAAAGTAAGACTTTAAAAATAGTTTTATTTGGATTTGAAAGATTTCATTCTTATTCTAAAATCTCAATCAGGTCTTACTTTTTTAGTTTTATACATTTTATAATATATTGTAGATACACAAAACAAAGTCGGGTCAGTTTTACCATTTATACATTAAGAACGGCTGACGATGGGGTTCTGAAGTTTTATTTCAACAAAATGAAATATTTAAAGAGGAAGTCTATTTGCTAAAGAATTAAATTACATAAAAAAAAAACAAATATTGCCCTGATAATCCTAAGGCATAAAACTCTTATTACTTAAATGATTACTTTGCACAACAATTATTATAATATATAAAATTGAAATTAATAAAACCTACCCAATGCAAGAATTGATAATTAATAAAGTTAAAAAACAGATATATATATGACAGTTTATTAAGGTAAAATTGTATCTTCTTGGTATTAATTTTTGTATTTTCTCTTAATTACATGTCTGATTTCTTGACTGTAATTATCAAGGTTTTGTTGTTCTACTTCTACATTTACATATTTTCATTCAAATTTCCCATCCTACATTTATAGTAGAACAAAAAGCATATGTCGTCGATAATGATAAATTAGTTTTATCTAATATAATAAAGTTTTACAAACATAATATTATAAAGATAAAAAAGCATATGTGATTTAAAAGTAGCTAACTGGTTAAGGATACTAACTAGTAATGATAATAAATGTAGGTTTTATAGCTTTTACTATTTTTACTTTAAGAAACTAGGAGTTCTTAGGGTCATGTAACTTAATAAAATCCTCTGATTAGCCTTGAGAAATTATTTATAAAAAATTTAATATGTGGTTGAACTGCATAAATGCGTTGGAATTGAAATAAAACGGAAAATTAAGAGCATGATGCTTATTTATTCTTTTTTTCATCCCTTCATTAAACAAACCTTATGTATAAGAAAGCTATTTTATTGAAAACAGTTGGAGGTAGCATACATGTGATATTATAATATTGCATAAAAAAAAAAAAAAAATAATTATATATATATATATATATATATAAAACCTAGTTTAATTGTAATATATATTAATTCTTAGGTATTCTTTAAGTCACTCAGTTTTGTTTGTTTTTTTTAATAGGACTTAATTGTAAATGAGGAAGGGTTATAAACATGATAAAGTTTTATTACAAAAAACAAATATTTGATTTTATCACTATTCAATTGAATATCTCATTATTTTTAATTTATATTGGATTCCTAATTCTCTGATGTATTATGTTTGAGGTTGTAAAGAAAATATAAATTAATAATATGTCTGTCAGCTGTACTGCCCATCATCCAATTTGGACTTATTTTTCCTTTTTCAGATAATTTTTATTCTATTCTACTACATTCTACATTACTCTAAAATTTCAAAATAAATTTGTATGCTTTCATTTGATTTAACTCTAATGTAAAAAAAAAAAAAAAAAAAAAATGCTTAATTTTTATTATTAAAAATATTAAAAGTTGATAAAAATTACCCAGATTAAAAAAAACCAACCACCTTAAGATCCACCGACTCAGCTATTTTAGCTGGATTTCAATAATAGTGCAGGTCGAAATGAAAGTAGAACAAATCTGCATAGTTTAGAAAATAGGATAAGACCAGTTTTATAACTCATGTCTAAAGGTCTGGTCACACATAACTGCACCACAGCACGGGCGTGTATTGGATCTGATTCAAATACAAAGGATAGATAGTTGGGTCGGTTGACCTGGTGTCGGGCATGTGTGACCGGTTACTATCTATCCTTCGTAAACGAATCACATCCAATACACGCCCGTGCTGTGGTGCGGTTGTGTTTGACCAGATCTTAAGTCATGCCATTATCACTTAAGACACTACACTGTCAGTATATTTTCTTTGTAGTAACATTATTCTAATTACGAAATAAGTATTTATAGTAAAATTACACCAAAGTAAAATTCAAAATTCAGATTCCATTTTTTTCCCGTAAACACAATTATTGAATTTTGAAAACAGAACTCTTTCTTTGTCATTTTCATTTTTTTGTTTTTTTTAAAGGCTTTCTAATTAACTTGCCTGCCAGATCCATGTATATGCAGTAAACCTCAACCATATAATCATTTGCCTATTTTTTAATTCATGTTGATAAAAAACCATACTTTTTTTAGTTTGATAGCCATATTAATAATGGATCCATAATAGGATATAATATAAAGGATTATAGTTATGGGTAAAAAGCTAACTTATGTTATTTAATTGATTCAGACTCAGCAAGCAATATAATTGGTAATGAAACCAACACTTGATTGTAAAAAAGGAACCAAGATTGTAGACTTTTATTTATTTGAATATGTTTTTCGCTTAAGTTTAGCTAGAATTTTCACTTAATTAAATTGCACGTTGATTCTTTATAAACATTTCTTTTAAATTATCATCAAAATATATATGTGTGTGTGTATTTTTTTTTTTTTTTTTTTTTTATGTCTATCATAGGTATAATAGTTAACTAATATTATAAATATAACTATAAAATAATATTATAATATACTTCAATGATACTTAAATGATTATGATCGTGAGATCAAATTTTTTTTTTTTTCATCTCCAATTATGTTTAAATGTATATCTTTATTTTTTTTTTAATTTAAAGGAACATTTAATAAATACTTTACAGTTTAATTTTTTTTTATATAATTTAATCATTTGATCATTTGCATTGATCATTGCTGTTTTGAAAAATCCCAACTATTATACAGGAAAAAAAATAGCTGTATTAATTAGGGGAAAAAAATCTGTTTACTATTAATAGTTATAGATATTTTTTCACGTATCATTTGTGTACTTTGAAACATGGAGATAGTATTGAAATGGTTATGTAATAAACTTAAAAAAATCATAATGTCAAGTCTACTCTACAAGCTCTTAACAAGCCCTCCTAATCCGCTTCATAAGTTGCAGCCCATATTCACAATTTATTTTGTGTAAGAGGGCCCTAACAATACTTATATCCAATGTTAAGAAATATGAAAATACCACCTCATTTATGGGAATGCTACCAACAAAAATTGTTTTTAATCTCTATAATTTTTACAATTGATATCTTGTGGTTTTTATAAATCTACATAATGATAAATACTAACTAATATTTATATTCTTATTTAAAGATAGACCATCTTTAATGCATCGGACTTCAGTGGCTATTAATTTAACCATTATACTGAAAATTTCATTGTGCAAACTTTGTTTTTTCTTAATCAACCCTACTCAATTTGCATCCAATTTTGACTTGATTTTTTATGTTTTCAAGAATTTTAAAATTAAAGTTTAGGTGTATCGACTAAAATAATTTTTCATAAAATGTTAATTTATTACTATATCTTAATATACTAACTATGCTTAATATTAAAATTCATAATTGTTAAATATTGATACATAAGTGTTTTCAAACATTTGCTAAAAAATGGGGACAAAAGATATTTGTTTTGTAAAGAGTGAAATGTGAATGTGTAAAAATTGTGAATTGCTCAAAACAAGTATCGTGCCAAAGTGTTGGATTTAGCTTTATTAATGTTTTTATTGATACAACTATTGTGGATGAGCACACAAACACATTTGTGTATTTTTTTTTAAATTTTAAGCTTAGCAGGTTTTTCTTTATTAAATGTTCTATACTATAATTGGTTATTGAAAAACTATATGTGTAATTAATTATCGATTGCTGTTTTACTACAATTATTAATATATAAATAAATACTAATTTAAATAGTTGTGACAGCTTTAATATTTTTTAAATGAGAAAAGGGTGGCATATATCATATTTGGATCGCATATATCAGGTTTGGAGGCGCGGCCAAAATAAGGCTGATATATGCCAATAATTCATTATGTGTTAATTGCATATTAAACTTGTCAATATTAATGGATCTTTTATTTTTGTTATTGCTTGTTTATTAGGCGAAAAAAGCTCAAAAAATAATATGTAAAAAACTAAAAATTATTTTGAACTCGTCAAGAACTGTGATAGTATGTTCAAATGAACATTTTTATTTAATGTGATATCTTCTACTTATGCTTCAATTCTTGAAAATGTGTAAATTAAAAATAATTTGTCAACTCTGCAACTTTTTGTGAATAAGTATGAACTTACTATCTGCATTTTGAACCAAGATTTTCAAGTACTTCTCATCTGACATTTCTTTGGCTTACTTTGTCAAACTACTGTACTTTGACTTCCTTTGTCAAACTACTTTCATTAAACTCACAAAGAGTAATTTTGGAAAATAAATTCTTCAGCTTTCCTCATTTCCTTTGGCCGTGCCTCTTTCTTCCTCTACTAAGCCTTGTTAGAAAAATAATAATAACCCTGTTCTTATGAAGTTGCTTAATTCTGATGCTGTTGTCTATATTAATGTTAGTTGTACTTCATGTTGTAGTTGTTTAGAGTTGATGTTCACCCAAAGGGTTAGGTGTCAATATGTTATATCTTTCATTTAAATCTCCTGTAATTCTTAATAACAATTAAAGAGCAATTAGCAACAAATTAAAGTATAAATGAAAAGTATTAATAAGTACTGGAAAATTATTTTTAATATAAAAATTAAAATTTCAGATCTAATTTTTATTCTTAATACAAAAATTTATGTATTTCCACTGCCTGTGAATCAATGATTAACATTGTTTCATGAGAATAAATAGTGTATTTTAAGGTGAAAGTAATAATCTCATAAAAAATATGTGATAAGGAAAAATTAACATTTGAGTTTTGTCAAATCTAATCCAGAAACAAATATAAAGTTGAAATGCAAATCAAGTCTGATAGAAAATTTCTTGAATAAGACCCAAGACTAATTTTTTTTAAAAAATTCAATATTTTGGGTGATCAAACTGAATTTGTAGATGCATAGAGAAAGAAAGATGGGCATAAGGATTAAGCCTAAGTGATATCTGAGTTGAAAACAAACTTACAGAAGAAGGGTACATCTATTACTACACATCAAGAACGAAAATAAAGTTTACAATTATGCTTAACAACCTAATTAGAGAATAAATCAGGATATTGACAAATTTTAATTTAAAAAAAAATGTAAAATATTTTTTTTCAGAATGGATGGAAATGATGCCTTGGAACATCAGTTTCTTTTTTAACGAGTGCATTCATTATTAAATAATAAAATAAATAAAGGAATTATAATAGTTTCTACAGTAGAACCTCGTTATTCCAACTTTGATGGGACTAGGGGGTGGGTCAGAATGACAAAAAAGTCCAGAAACGATAAAAATACATTTTTTTCACTATATATGTTTAATAAAATGTACATGGATGAGAGGTGGGCAAACATATTAGGAAATACGTGTTGCCCCTTGGTAGTCATACCATTGGAAACCAGAAGATAGCAAACCTGGAGCCTGGGGAAATTTAATAACACTCATCATTAATCCCACACCCTCTCCCATGGCCCCGGAAACCGCGTATACCCTAAACGGCGAGGAAGTGGTGAAACAAAAAAAAAAAACAATAAAATAAACATTTTCCACGAATAAAACAGAATTTTGCAAATAGTATTATGATTACAATCCTTTTCTTTTATGTAACTAATCTTTGATTGCAATCGCTCAAACTCTTATTTCTAATGCGATATTATTGAGGCTGTCTCATAAATTAAAATTACATCAATAAATAAGTAAATTATGATAGTTAATTAATGATATTGTGTGAGGGTTATACCTACATGCAATTTTAAAACCAAAAACCCACCACTGTCAAGACTCTCAAAGCAGCGATATTCCTTCACATTTACTATCAGGCCTTTCCTCTTACTACGCATTTTCAAAGCAATAGTAGGCAACAAAATATCTGTTTAAAAAAAAAATGTTATGTCACTTCAGCAGACCTCGTTTGAAACAAAACTAATATAATAATAAAATATTACTATCAGAAATTCGGAAAATGAAGGTTTCGGTGTTCCAAGAATATTTAGTACTCGGTGAGGATGACAGAATGGTCGGACTACCTGCAGAGGTTCTACTGTATATTATAAAAGTTATGTTGATTTCCTGAATTATCAATAACTGGTTTTTAATTGAATTTGAGACTTATTAAAATTAACACAAATAACTAATTTTAAAATGACCAAAATTTTAAAAAATACATATTTTTTATTTATTAATTAATGTATGATATTAAATGTTACTCTAGTAAAAAAAGTGGGGCAAAAAATAAGATTTGATTTTCATTTTTTGCTTTGTATATTATATAATCTAAATATCAGTGCTAACATTATTATTAGTAAATAAAGTGCAGATACTTATTCAATATCTCCAAGTGAAGTTTGAGAAATACTATAAAATAAATAAAGGGTAGATAGGTGCTACGAATTATCTTTATGAAACTAGGGTCATAAGCAAAAAAATATTAAAGATTTATTTTAAGTGTTGAATTCCGGAAACAATGTTAACTAGAGATTTAAAGTTTTGTTTTATTTCAAAACAGCGATGGGTTTGAAATGATTTAAACTGTCTTATATCTTCTTAAAAAAAAAAAAAAAAAAAAAAAAAAATTAATAAATTTAATAAAAACTGACTCAGAATCAGTGAAACTTTAAATTTGTTAAAAAATAATTATGTGAAATATATGGCACAAAATACTTTCAGAAGTCATTTACTCATTACTGAACACGGCCTGATTATAAACAGCCAGAAAGAGGAAAATGCTTTTTCATAGTTCTAGTTAGGCTTCTTATAACATTATGCATATGAATGTTTTAGTGTTAATAATGTCTTAACCCTCATCTTCAAAACATATCATATGCTAATGATTGTCATATTACACTATCTCCTTTCCTTTTACCACAATTTCGAAAAACAGGGAATAATAAATTGGGACCACTCCTTTCCTCCAATGACTAATCAGTTTGCCCAACCTATACCAGCAAATTTGTTCTTCCAACCACATTTTTTATTTCCCCCCCCCCTTTCATTCAATAGCAATTTTATTTTTATTCTCTATGTTGGGGTGGAAGTTACGTAGCAGTGTTTCCTGAGTCTGGTGACAGTTTGTAATAAGATATACTAATTGTAGATTGTTAAGAAGCCATTTAAAAAGAAATTGTCTGTATAACAACGTCCGAAGGCAATCTGGTGGAATGTTGTTGATGTATTTTTTGTAAACAATTTTTGATACATATAATAAAAAAAAATGTTAGTGGTTGTAATTTGGCCGAATTTATTCATGTCATATTTAGGATGTTAACATTTTATAATATGATTGTCATGTTCCCTGTTCATGTTTACTGAAATAAAATAAAGGGGAAGTTTACTTTATCTTAATTTTTGTTTCAATTTGAGCTCAGTTCCACTTTCATGTGAAATTCCCTAGTTTCTTACCTTCCTTATTAACAGAATGTGTATCAATTTTTTTTTTTTTTTAATTTAATAACTAAGATTTGTAATATTTAATTCTCAATTTTAGAAAATCAATTATTGAGAATTTTTAAATGGTGGAAATATAAATCAGTAACTAATATATAATAGTATAAATGGAAATCTGCGCTTCACATTCTTGCAGGAGAAGTTGAAAAACTCCAACTCCAATACAGCGAAGTAGTATTCCAATGGATACTGCGGCATTGTGGGCTGTAGCGCTGTATGATGTAGCCGACCGGCTTGCAAAGGAAGTAGCAGCATCCTCTCAAGTGAATTTCACCCAAACTCTCCAGTAGGCAATCTCTATAAACAAAGCAGTTCTGCGAAAAAAGTGAAATAATTCTCACCCAGATTATGACCCTAGAGATGCCTACTATAAAATGAGTAGAAAGGAACAAGTTGTTCTCTTAAGGCTTAGAAAGGACATGACAGGATAAAGGCTGATCTTTATAAAAAAGTCGATATCGGGGAGAGCTCACTCTGTGAATCCAGAACAGGCGATCAAACCACAGAACATATCCTGCAGGCATACTCTCAGCTAGAAGACATCAGGAAGCGTATTTGGCCAAACACTGTCGACTTGGTGACCAAGCTCTACAGTGATCTCAAGAAGATTCTAGTTCACAATTTTTATCCCAGACCTGAACATTTGAGGGAAGAATTAGCAACTAGATTGACGTTTAAAATTATGTTTGAAAAAGTAATTGATTTTCGATAATGAACTAGGGAAACCTTCAAAGCTCCAAAAGGAAAGAAATATGAAGCTATCTATATATGTATAAGCAGAAGCTAAAAATATAAAACTGAAAACAGAGAATTCATCTGTTTTATTTTTTCAGCTGTTAAGACATAAATAATCCTGCTATATTTCAACAGAAATGGAAACATCCATACATTAGTAACATAGTTCCGAGCATGGTAATCCTCACCAACAATAAAATCAAATAGAATATACCTTTACTTCAATGACCAAGAGTTACAGAACTGTTACAAAGGGTCAGTAGAGTAATTACAAGCCAAATGCTCCATAAGCATATTCATTCATACTCATAAAATGTCCATCCATAGTTTTAAGCAAGGAGTAAACATTCCTTTTGTTTTATTAATTTTTAAATATTAGAATATTTTAAGTGCGAAAATGGCATGCAGAAACTCTTCCAGAAGAAGCACCACAAATGGAAAAAGAGTTTAAAAAATAATTATCTTACTTAATTGTCAGTACTGGCTTAACACCTTAGCACCAAGAGATTTTTCTGGTAGGTCATTGCATTTTTTCCAAATTTATTATGAATATAACCATAGATATTAAACAAATCATTTTATTAATGTAATATTAATTTGAACCTATAAATATTTACTTCTTCTTTTGGGGATCCTTAGGACTGCAATGGTAAGATGTCAATTTTTTGTTTTCAGAAAATAAAACTTAAACCAAAAGAAAAACATTATTCTACAGCAAGCAGAATATAACTAAGTATTTTATATATTTTCAATAATTCAATTAGAGGGTATTTCCAAAAAACACACAGACCAAAATCAGTCAGTCCCATCGGGTAAGAAAAGGAAACCTACTACTGAGAATAGTCATTCATTTTCAGCCTCCTTTCTACTTAAAATAAAATCAATAACCTATTAGGTGAAGACATAGGTAGGTATTAATTAAAAAGGGAACATATTATTCGTTTATATATATTTTAAAAAATTCATGGACCAATAGTGTTTTACTATTTATCAGGACCAATGCAGCCCTCCTTGAAATAACACCAGGATGTGGACCATTGGGCTAGGGAGAAGGTAAAAGAGAAGGCTTGAGGCTGAATGTTTTGATAAATTTTATTTTTATTAAGTTAATCGTGGCAGATGAGTTATAGGAAAACCAATAATACAAAATATTATTTTTTAATTTATTAACAACTTTTTCTTATTTAGAGGAGTTTATAAGATTGACAAGATTCATTGCTTGTTCCTTTCCAGATTCAAATGCCCCGTGTGTTGTAGAATAGCAGGTTCTATGCAAAGCCTCGCCGGCAAAAAATATGGATGGATGCTGTAATAATAAAAAATATTAGGATGTATGCAAACATTTCAATAAATGTTTAAAAAATAAATTTAATTATAAAGCTGTTGAATTTTAATGTTCAGTGAAACATATCAAATAAGTCATTCACAAAAAAGCTGCTGATTGGGATGCAGAATGTAACAAAAATTAGCAGACTCAGAATTTAAAAAATATACTTAAATGTACAGTGAAATGATTTTTTTTACTTTCACTCACCTGTATATGAAATATATAGTAAGGAAAGTATTGCGATCGTGAAAAATTTCGACTTCCGGTTTTCAACGGAAATACACGTTTTGGGGTCCTCTAGGTCCAAATAACGAAGTGTGTGTGAACAGACTAGCTCAAAAACTATAGGCCGCACAAAACTTTAATTAGGTATTTGGTGTATGTATATGCCCGCAATGGGACAGCAAAAATTTCATCAAAATTGCTCAACTGAGGGGGTACTTTATTTAAAGAATTTTGTCTATTATTTACGTTTTTCTAGATTTTCTCAAAAACGGCTCTAACGATTTTGATTAAACTCGGAATTCGGTGTTTGTAATGCCCTTAATGCGACAGTCAAAATTTCATCAATATTGATTAATTGGAGTGGGGACTTTACTTAATACATGTTGTCCCATTTTCATGTGTTTTTTTTTTATTTACTAAAAAATGGCTTTAACGATTTTGATCAAACTGGGTATTTGATGTTTGTATATGCCAAAGATGACAGGCGAAATTTTATCAAAATTTATCAAACGGATGGGGCACTTTATTTCATAACTTTTTTCCGATTTTTGTCTTTTTTTCAATTATCTCAAAAACAGCTTTAATGATTTTGATCAAATTTGTCATATTTAATGAAAATTAAGTGTTCTTTAATATAAGCTAAGCTTTATCATTATTAAAATGTCCTGAGGGGACTTAAATGGGGAAGGGACCTTTTTAGTTTTCCCATAAAGTACCTTTTTTTTTTGTTTATATAGAAAAATTATCTGTCTCTCGTTTCGCCGAACAATAAGAAATGGCTAAATATGAAATATGAAAAAAATCAAGTGAACATATAGAGGAGAAAAAAAGAAAAATATTCCGTCAACTCATAAAACACGTTGAGCCAACGCATGCGGAGTACGCCTTTAATGACAGACCATTGTTTATAATTAAAGCCGTTCTGTTCATTTAATGGAAATTATTTGTTTCTTGTCAACTAAATGAAGTTTTCAACAACTACGAGGGGTGTCCGTAAAATAAGTTTCCCTATTTTTTTAAAAGTGAAAAAAATGTTTTATTACCATTGTATATTACATCATTAGAAATCTTGAACATTAAACTATTTTTCTACGTAGTCCCCGTTGACATTGATGCACTTCTGCATCCGTGTCACCATTTTTTTGATGCCCTGGTCATAGAGGTCCGCCGCCGCGCTGTTGAAGAACTTCATGACCTCTTCTTCCAATTCCTCTCTTGTCCCAAAATTCGTTCCGCCTAGGTGTTTTTTCAGGCTTGGGGACAAGATGGTAATCACTTGGGGCCAGATCGGGGCTGTAGGGTGGGTGTTGGATGGATGACGTCCAGCCCACTGTTCATCGTGCATATCTGTACGCCCTTCTTTGGACTCTTTGCACCATTTGCGCACCATCTGGACACTCATGCATGTTTCACCATACACTTCCCTAAGTTGGGAATGAATTTCGGTCGCCGAATTGCCTTAAGCACACAAAAAACGGATCTGGCGGGGGAAGCGATTGGGAGCTCCATCTTTCAAGACTGTCAAGGCCGAACTGATGGTGGCAGCGAGTTGACCGGGGTTGGGATGTGGAGGGGGGAGTCCAAGGGACACGCTGGTGCCGTCTGAGGGACCTGCCGCGACTTGCACGGCCGTGCCACAACAGGGAAACTTATTTTACGGACAACCCTCGTACATAGAGAATTATAAAATTACCCGACTTGGAGTAGTATGCTTCCATTGCCGAATTATCACAAGTTAAAACTTTTACTCAATAATAAAAAATAAATAGTAGTTTTTATAGAGCAATTAAAAACAAAAATAAGAAATGAATGTGGAAAATGTGTGACTTTGAGAAGTGGCACTAAATAAAACACATCAATTTCTAATCTAAGTAAGTTGTTAAGTGAAAGTTGTGTGTTGCGCGCACGCACCAGATATTTTTTTTAGATATTGGAAACTTAGAATTTTTACCCCATGATCTGTTACTGATAAAATAAGCGGTGATTAATAAATGTAAAATAATAGAAAAAAAGGCTTTTCAAATGAAGGAATAATAAAGATTTAACTTTATTTAATTTTACTAAATAATTAACTCTTGTAATCGGATAAACATAGTACAAAAATTTCTCCTACCAATGACTCTAAGGGGTAATACCTTAACCAAAAGAACAAATAATAATAAGTTTTAAGTTAAATACCTTTGAATCTTCATTACTATAAACTGGCTTCAAAAGAGATGTTATGACAGCTTTACACTTCCCTTTATTAGTATTCAGATGACTATAGCCACCTCTAATATATTTATTGGAGTACCAAGAAGAACTGTAAACAAAAAATCATTTAAATACAGCAGAGAAATGCAAATGCAGACAAAAACCATTAAAATGATACTAGGTAAACTGACCTTGTGCATCTTTTTGGGATTGGTATTTGATTATTTCCTGTTATTTCCCTCAGCACCTGAGTACAATGTAGGGCAATGATGTCAGAAGAAAAGGCTTCCATAAGGACTGCCCCTTCTCCACCAACCCAGCCAACAAGGACATTAGGCAAACCGACCACTGGGTCAAATCCTGTCAAATCACAAGTCCACAGCATTTCTTCCTTCTCTAACTGCAAAACAAATCGTATAACAAAACACAATGATGTAGATACTATTTACTTTATATAGATGAGTAAGAATTACCATTTTTTTCCTCTTGGCAGAATCCCAAACAAACTGTATTCCTTCTTGTGAGCCCCACCAGCAATCATGGTACTCCAAGTATACTTTGTTCAGAGTGTCAAAACCTATGCAATTAAACCCCTAAAAATATAAAATAAGGAACAGGGAGATTATGATATGCGTATTTGAATTCTATATATCCATCTCTTCTTTATTTTTATAACTGTACTATTTCAATTCTCAATTACAAAAAATAATATAATAACTGATATTAAAAGATATCCTATAACAAATATTTACTATATCTTTACTTTAAACTGCCATATGGCTATAAAACTGAAAATTTATGTGTGATATAGGCTTTGTAGATTTTTTATGAAGGCAACAGAACTACGTGCTGCTTAGACTTGCATGATTTAAAACAATATCTGTATATAAAACGAAATTTAACCTTTTTAAAGGGAGAGATTATATCATTCATGTTTGGGCAAAAGGGGTTAAGTCATAAAAAATATTTTTGGCATCGCCTTCTTAAAATTCATAATTTACTATAATTTATTCGTTATTCATAATTTATTATTGTCTCTGTTGAAAGAATATAATTTCATTTATCATTCTGGAATAAAAAAATACAATCAAAAAGAATTTATAATGATTTTAAATAGCTTGGAAAATCGTTGAAGATTCACATTTGATGACTTAACCCCTTTTGCCAAAACACCAGCGATATATTAGTATAAAACTAATTAAAATTGTTCAAACAATAATATAATTTTCACATATTATTTATACTAGCTATCGACCAATTATTGTTGGCATTATTGGGCTGCCCCAAATATATAAACAGATAACAATAACCTGAAAATTGTGAGTTCAAATCCCAAGTGCTGGGAATATTTTATAAATCGGCATTAATGCACTGCCCTCACTCTCGTCCGAGAAAAATCCTGCACAGCCACAAGGCAAGGGAGGGTGGTGACGAAAAATAATATAATAACTTATAAATTATTAGAAAATTAAAATGAAAATCAATCAAATTCAAGATTATAAGAGGGCAAAATTTAATTTGGCACTGGGATAATGGTGCCTTGGAAAAATGTTTGAAAACCGTTGGAATAAATATGCTTCTTATTTAGCTACATTCAGGGAGGCTGAGAGGTGGTAGGTTCCTGAAGCATTATATTTTTTAAAGAATATTAAAATCACAAAAATAAAGCAAATATTAAGTAAAAATAAGTTATAACTGATATTCAATAAATTATTTAAAGCAAACCTTCAAATAGACTAAAGGTAGGGGAGGATCGAACATTGACCAATTCTCCTTCAAAAATCCTACTGAACAAGTAACCATTACGTGATCACAATGGAATATGTCACCTGGAAAATGAATAATATTGTACTTATAGAAAACTTTTTAAAAAATTCAGAAAACGAATAGCTGTAAACAAACTTGCTTACCATTTTCTGTCATTACTTCACACATTTTTTTTGAGGGTTGAGAAGCCTTTTCCTTCCATTTAATGACTTTGACAGGACAGTTAGTCTGTAAAATGCCAGAAGGCAACTCAGAGACTAAATGTTCTATCACTTTACTAAAGCCATATTTCAGGTTGACGTAATCGTCTCCACCACAGAACTGATACTTCCCAAAATATTTAGCAGACAGAGTCCAAAGGTCAGTACATGCATTGTCTATAACCAGGAATCTAAAATTCCATAAAATTCATCTATTGCTGTAATTCATAACAACAGTAGAATGTCGCTTATCCAAAATACTGTTTTCAGGATAGTGCGGATTATCAAAAATGCAGAAGTTTTTCAAAATTCAATAAAAAGAAAAAAAAATGAGCAAGAGATCCAAAGAAGGCAATACTTGAACTTTTGACTTCATCAATAACCTCACTTACACCGATATAACAGACACAGTTAACCTACCCCAGCAGTCTTGGCGTTTAACTTTTACTGTTAGTCACCACCACCTTAAAGTAAGCTGAATACATGGGGTTATTTAACGTGGTGGCGACATATTCATCAAGGAGGTTTACTTATTATTTGTTAATCAAATTGAACTTGCAGATCTTTCTACATTTGAGGAATAAGTAAACCATTGTTTTTTAAGAATAATGATAAGCATTTAAAAAAGTAATTATACAACAAATTAAATTCAATTTCATAAGAAAAAAGTTCTGATAATATAACATTCTGATAATCAACGCTCTACAGTAATTAAAAAATAAAAATAGTTTTGAAATATTTCATATCACCATCTTGACGGGTTCATGTAATTGAAAACAAAAAAAGAAAAAAAAGCAAAGAACAAGAGAAATTAGTTAGGTTAATCTATAATAAAAGAAAAGCTGCCTTAACATAAATTAAAGGGCTTAGAGAATTGAGAAATTATAAACTTTTGCATTTATATCATTCAGTATTCACTGGCAAAAGTTTGGTGATAATTCAATACTCAGTACTATTTTCTATTTTCTGCCTATTTTCAGTAAGGTTGCTCTTTGACAGGATGGTAACTATATGTTTACTTTATTATAGATTTACTACAAACCTCAAGTGCCAGTCGAAAACTTGTCTTTTTAATCTTATATTTTCTTCCGTATCGCAAATCTTGTTGATATAAACTTCAAACTCATTGGTGAGATATTCTCCCACTGATTCCGGAATATCATCTTCACTAGTGATATTTTCTAATTTGAATAGAGCATCAGTGATTACGTTATTGACATTTTTAACAACATTTGTTGAAACTACTTTACCACCAGAGGTATAATAATTTCCTGAAAAAGCAAAGCAAAAATTCATTTCCTTTATTTTATAAACAAAAGAAAAAATTACAACTCTATGATAACAAAAAAGTCAAAATTCTCATGCAATGTACAATAAATTAATAAAGTATTGAAATTTCTCTTGAAAAAAAAAATTCCTTTAGAACTGAAAATTTTTATAACATATGAAATTCTTACCTAAGCCTTCAAAAGAATTAGTTGTGTGGAGGAATCCATTTTCTTTGGCTATTTGACACAGATCGTTTTTAGTACCATGAAACCATTGAGCACCGAGATCTACGAAGCCAGTTCCAAACTGAACAGATTTAATACGGCCACCAGGTTCTCGTTGAGCTTGAAAAATAAAATTAACAGTATTAAGTTTAAGGAATATAACTAATATAATTTTATAAAGCCATAACCAATAAAACCCAAAGAAACCATCAAAATGACCAAGAATGTTGGTTAATGGTTTAATTTTTATTTTGTATTTTGAATATCGAAAGCTTTCGACATTCAACCGTCAAAGAGCCCTGATGATGACCTAAAAATTGGGTCGAAATGTCGGCTACAGTAATAAAAAATATGTAAATCTCACATATTTGTATCACTTATTTTGACCGCACCCCCAACCATTTCCTGTTCATCAATTATAATTTTATTTAAATAAGACTCATATACAAAAGAAAAGTAAATTAGAATAAATGTGATCAAATCAACCAATTATAATTTTAATTATAAGTGGTTGATAATTGCCCTTACATTAAAAATATAAGACTCATATACAAAAGAAAAGTAAATTAGAATAAATGTGATTAAATCAACCATAATGCTTGGACATTAAGTTACCTTCTAAAACTGCTATATTTTTAACACCAGCCCTATGCAGAGTAATTGCCGCAGCTAAACCTGAGATCCCTGCACCAATTACCACAACTTTTAAGTCATCAACAACCCTAAAACAAACCAATGCTAAGATTTTTTTATAAAAGAAAAAAAAAATTAATGACTAATTTAACAACCCTCCTTATTCAAGAAATAATATGTCATTTTGAAGTTCTATTTATATTAATCAGTAATTTTTTCTACTATATTAAATATGTAATTATATTAAATAAGTTCATATATATCATCTTAATGATTTATTTTCCAACATTAGGAAATTAGCATTTCAATAGGGAGTGAGAGTTGTGTTCGAATGAGCAAATATTATTACGTCTTTATTTTAATTATAAATTAATACAATTAGTAATTTACTTATCAGCTTTTTATAGTTTAAATTGTTTTATTTTTTTATTTTTCATATGAGAACAGTAGAACAATAGATTGTACTTCATAATTATAGCTTTCTATTCAATTATTACTATGACTTTGAAAGCAAATATAATAATTAATAATGTTACAGAAATGCAAAATATTACTAAAGCCATATAAAGTGAGATCCCGATCTCAACTGAAAAGGACCATTTTGGGGGTTGGTTTATTTATCTCTGAATAGCCAATTAAAATTAATGCATTGAATAATCACCCTGATCTATTAAATAAGTAAAGATACATATCACATGTCTATCATTCTGGTCTAATTAACTAGATGATTCATGGTAAACAGATGATGTATTATCAAAATTGCTTTATATTTACAAACTCCAGATGATTAATTAAAAATTGATAAATGAGAGGAAAAAGATTGAAGTTAAATATATAAAATTATAGAAAAATCAAGGAACAGATATATATTCATACCCTCCTCCTTCACTTCTTTTTATGTCATTATTCATTTTTCTTTTCTTTGAGTAAAACTGTGAATATTATTGCACTTTGATCAGACTACTAGACTTGTTTTATCTTAAAAATATAACTTGTAAAACTAATGTGCTAAATTATCGAAACTTTAATGAACTAATATTTGCATGACAAATATCTCCAGGGCTTTTTGTTTTATTATAATTAAGTCCATACATTTACAGTGTGTTTTGTTTATTTTAAAACCTCGAAAACGACAAGGTTAAAAAATATTTAATTATGCAGAAATATCAGTTAACAACTTTATAATAAAATTAGTTTCTTTTAACAACTATCGTAATAACTGATCAACTTTAAGCAATAAATGAAAGTACCTCTTATTCATTATCAGCACCAGCCTAGAGAACTTGTCGTTTTACAGGTTAAACTTAAATTTACTCATTCCAATCAATAAATAAAAATATAGAAGAAAAATGTCAGACAAAGAGTTGGAAGAATCAGGGTCAATTTTGACAATGATGCGGCGCTACACGTGCCTTAATTATATAATTCAGCTAAAATACTAAGAATCTTAAATATAATTCAACCAAATTAGGCTAGATTTGAATTTCTTTTTTGGTAATGAATTTTAAGGTTATTAGCCCAGATAACGTTCTTTAAGTGAGCTCATCAATTTGTGTTGAAGATTATAATTATCTCTTTGGAATATTTAAAAGATTGGATAACATAGATAATTTCTCCCCTCCTCTCTCTATTTAATAATTATATTGTTCGTTTAGTTTTATTACTAAATAAGAAATAATTAAGGTACTAGTATCGCTACGTTACTTCTGGAGGTGGTCATAAGGTACCGTTTAGTGAGGCCCAGATCTCAACTGAAAAGAAACCTTTTGGGGCTTATTCATCTATACAGAGCGAGCGAGAGTCAAAATCTTAGATCTAATAAAGCTGATCAAACCCCTTTTTAACTGAAAGGGGACGATTGGAGTTCGCTAATTTGACGGTCCTATGACCTCCCGATATGGGCCACGATCAGAAATAATAGCTTTACCAAAATTTACGTTTATTTTCTGTTTATGGGTATAGAGTCTCTTTTCATACATATATGAAATAATTTATTTTCATCATCAATCCTTTTTACTTCCTATCACTGCCAGGAAAATAAATGCCTAGTTATCAAATGCCACCGGCTCCAGAACTTGACCCCGTTATCACCAGATCTCTTTGTTAAGTTGTTGAGGTAAGGCAATAGCCTACTCCATAAACCCGCCCTCCTTTGATCTATCCTTTCAGAAGCATAGAGATCAATCATAGTTGGTCAATATTTTTATTAAATGACCCCCAAAAATGTGAATGGCTGATATCTCCCTCCCTTTAACTTTCACTTTTTATTACTAAATAAGATTTAGTAGTAAAGTGTAAACAATTTACACTTACATAGTAAGCAATAATTTGTGAACTATGTCCAATTTCCATGATTGTCACTGATGTTGAGCCTCACTCTCTAGAAAAACTGAATAAATTACATGAAACGAAGTGGAAAAGAGAATTCCGTTCTACTTTGAATCCAGAAGATCCTATTAATTGCCGATTAATTTAAGAAAATTTTTGCGCGACTGCTTTTTGAATTCCCCACATTCAAAAAAGCTATATATACGATTATTTACTTCCATCAGGTAATCCCTTCAACACAGCGGAAATGATGTAAAGGAAACAGCTGAAAGGGCATAGTGTACTTCTGACAAGGACACGTAAATAATTTAAATTCTTCCCGTCAGTTTAATTCTTCCATGTAAGGAATGTATTCTTTTCGTTGAATTTAAAAATAGTGTTCTTAACCTGAAACGTGAAATTTTTTTTTACTTTTATTTATATACAATTCAATTTATTTCTAAATTAAAAAAATCTGGTGCACAACTTTCACTTACCAACTTACTTAGATTAGAAATTGATGTGTTTTATTTATTTCCACTTCTCAAAGTCACACGTTTTCCACATTCATTTCTTATTTTTGTTTTTATTTGCTCTATAAAAAATACTATTTTTTTTTTTTATTATTGAGTAAAAGTTTTAACTTGTGATAATTCGGCAATGCAAGCATACTACTCCAAGTCGGATATTTTTATAATTCTCTATGTAGTTGTTGAAAACTTCATTTAGTTGACAAGAAACAAATAATTTCCATTAAATGAACAGAACGGCTTTAATTATAAACAATAGTCTGTCATTAAAGGCGTACTCCCCATGCGTTGGCTCAACGTGTTTTATGAGTTGTCGGAATATTTTTTTTTTCTCCTCTACATGTTCATTTGATTTTTTTCATATTTCATATTTAGCCATTTCTTATTGTTCGGCGAAACGAGAGACAGATAATTTTTCCATATAAACAAAAACAAAGGTACTTTATGGGAAAACTAAAAAGGCCCCTTCCCCATTTAAGTCCCCTCAGGACATTTTAATGATGATAAAGCTTAGCTTATATTAAAGAACACCTAATTTTCATTAAACATGACAAATTTGATCAAAATCATTAAAGCTGTTTTTAAGATAATCGAAAAAAGACAAAAATTGAAAAAAAAATTATGAAATAAAGTGCTCCCTCCGTTTGATCAATTTTGCTAAAATTTCGCCTGTCTTATCTTTGGCATATAGATACATCAAATACCCAGCTTGATCAAAATCGTTAAAGCCGTTTTTGAGAAAAAAAAAAAAAAAAAACAAACACGTGAAAATGGAACAAAATTTATTAAGTAAAGTGCCCACTCCAATTAATCAATTTTGATGAAATTTTGACTGTCGCATTAAGGGCATATACATACACCAAATTCCGAGTTTAATCAAAGTCGTTAGAGCCGTTTTTTGAGAAAATCGAATAAAAAATAGACAAAATTCTTTAAATAAAGTATCCCCTCCGTTTGACCAATTTTGATGAAACTTTTGCTGTCACATTGCGGGCATATACATACACCAAATACCTAATTTCAGTTTTGTACGGCCTATAGTTTTTGAGCTAGTCTGTTCATACACAAACACACCCACACACAGACCATTTCGTGGGACTTGGTTAATTGGACTCAGGAGACCCCAAAACGTGTATTTCCGTTGAAAACCGGAAGCCGAAATTTTTCACGATTGAAATACTTTCCTTACTATATATTTCATATATAGGGAAGTGAAAGTAAAAATACTAAGTAAGAATAATACTTAAACTTGAGTAAGGCATTTGAGAACAATGACGATTGAAATCTATGAAAAAACGAAAAAAAGTTTTTACTGTTCCACAAATTTTAAGAAATACTCTGAGTTCAAAATGTTGTCTCCGGAATGTATCCCTTATTATTAGAGCTTAGAAATAAAAATATGATTCTTTTTAATGATATATCTTTGCATGATGTGGGACCCGAAATAAAAACGAGAGTCAAATTTTTTCGATATGTCGGTTTTCTCAAAAGACCTTTTTGATGTTTACCAATTTACTAGCATCCCAAACGTAAATATTGAATTATTGACATTCTTTACTATTATTATACATTCTTTACTATTATATCTTTTTAGATCATGAATATTAATGTAATTAGCCCAGATAACGTTCTTTAAGTGAGGCTTTTTTACAGAAAAATCTATCCTAGCGTTTTACCTAGGATCATAAAAACAGGTGTTTTGTATGATGAGTGCTTTTAACACTATATTCGGTAGAATTAAGCTAACAAAAATGTCTCTATCGAACTACAAGAAATTTTCTAAGAAAAAGGTCAAGTCATAGCATACCTCTTCACATTTCTCCGTTTAACCTTTTAAGTGTGTTCTTGATAGCCAATATCCATTAAGGAATATGAAGGCCCCAATTTTAACTAAAAACAATCGTTGCTCACAGTAGCATTCTCGAGCCTAGCGAAGACAAGTCCAATCCGCCTTGAGATGGGTGGATAAATGGATGGGTATATGTTGTGTCGGATCCAAAGAATAAATCTAGACCTTACCACCTAGCTTATAAAAGTATACTCGCTCGCACTTCCAGATTAATCCCTTCCAATTTGCCTGTTAAAGCAAGATGGGATGAAAAATAATAAAAAGCCTAAAAGCTGGCTGATAGTTCGTAAATCCCGATCTTAATGAATGAGGTTATCCTCGTGAACAAGTCAATGTTGGGATGGGTTGATATTCGTATATATATATATGTTAATATATAAATAGTATTGTTTTATTTAATTGGACACCCAACCATTTTCATTACATTAATTTGGGTACTAGTTCTAAATAGTGGCTCCCGTGCCATTCACTAAGGCGCCCTTCAAAGTAAGGCCCGATCTCTACTGTAAAGGACCCTTTTGTAGATTTATTTATCTCTGAAGAGCGAGCATAGCGAGTGGGAGTCTAAATCTGGAATCTATTAAAGCTAACCAAGGCCCCTTTTTAACATAAAAAAACGCGATGGGAATTCGATAAAATCACGGTCACATAACATCTCAAAACAGGCACGCCCAGGAGCAACTCTTTAGAACTACACTCCCCGACAAAATCATAGGCCACCCCATTCATTTTAAAACTTCATAAGAAATCTTTAACTTTTTATCTTTTTCATTGTATGTAAGAATCATAATAGAAGTTTGACAAATAAATATAGGCTAATAATCCAATAATTAAAAATATTTACATGAAAACAAGAAAATAAAAGAAAATTGATTGCGACAAAATTTTAGGCCACTTTTAAAATTATGTGTATTTTTATCATTATTAATATTTATTGAGCCCCCTTATTTTTCTAAAACGTTAATCATTCTATTTTGAAGGGGTTTAAAGAGGTTTGTATATATCTGTGCCTAAAGTAAACTACTAAGTTTGAATGCTGAGCTCTGAGTTCGTCCAGAGAAGTAAATTGGCTTCCTGCAGCGAATACTGCCCTACTCAATTGTACCAAACAGTTTTCGATGCAGTTGAGATCAAAAGAACAAGCTTTCCGAGGCAAAAGTGAAATATTATTCTATTCAAAATATTTTTTTACCAACCAAGCCGTGTGGGCTGGAGCGTTGTTTTGTCGGGAAACGGACCTTTCTTTGATGAACTCGTTTATATGCTCCATTACTGGCTCTCTTATGTTTCCCAATACTTTTTAGCATTAGTTTCTAAAGTAAAAATTTTATCTGACTTCGCCACGATAATTATTACTGACCCAAATCATGACGCCACCATCACCCATTTGCCAGCGACTTAAAATGCTTTGGTTTCTTGGTGGTCATGAAAATAGTATTTGAGGTCATCTATAAACAATCTAAATTTACCGGTTTTTGGTAGTGAATATAACTTTTCTAACAACCAATATGATCCTGCACTAACTTTTTTATACTCGACTTAGCGTTGTTGTGAAACTGATGTTTTTTTTTTCTGAATCCTCTGCCGTTTCAAGTGCTCTGCACTCAGAAGGATTTTTTGCACGTTTCGGATGTTAGTGATCACTGCAGCTAACAAAGCGACGTGTCTTGAAGCTCCTGCAGAGTTGGATGCTTCGCAAAATATTCTCCTTTTTTCTAGCATAGCATTTGTGTCATCTTTGCCTCCCATATTTAAATAATTTGTAATCACGTGCCTGCACCGGTATTGAGCTCTAATAATTATTGAAATTGTTCAATTTTTCCGCGTAAGGATTTAATTTCACCTATTTCACAGCACATTATCTCTAGGTATTTCAATTGTTTTAAATTTATTTCTAAACACTTCAGTAATTAAAAAACAAAAAATTAATTCAATAGCACGAATAGTTTGACTGGGGATTTAATAAAACACTGAGTGGCCTATGTTTTTGTCGCACATGAAAAAGCCTTATAAGAAGATAAAGGATTAAAATGATAACTTAGGGGGAATTTATACATTGATATAATAATCTACTTGCCAAAGACGTAAAATAAGTATAATTAAATTTTTTTCAATTATTTACTAGTTCTTGTAACTGAAAAATTGTGGGGTGGCCTATCATTTTGTCGCATAGTGTAGTACCTTAATTTGTACAGTCAACCATTGACTCTCATTGAATTCTCTTTGGTTATGCATTCTATTTATAGCTGATTAGGTGTTATCTTATGTCATAAAGCAATGCATTCAGAATTTATTTACTGTTTACTTTTTAAACAATTTTATTCTTTAAAAAGTAATGCATAAATTCCTTTGAAACAATAGACCTGTCCGCTAATCTTATCCAAAATGCATACTTGTGACGTTGAACCGTAAGTTTGATTAATTTTTTAATTCAAATTTATTACATTTACATTTATTTACATTCATTCAATGTTCAAGAACAACCAACATAAATTTAAATGGAATTGATTTAATTGATTATTTATGACAGGATAGCAATATAACCAAGGGATCCAGGTGAGGCCTGCTTCCTGCCTGAATGATCAGGAAGAAATTCTAGATAAATATTACTAGATCAATTGAGTTATAGCTAATGCCCCCAGTTGTAAAACGGTTGTATTTCAACATTTAGTTGTGCGTACATATTTTGTTATATTGCCCATATTTTAAATTAAGTCCTACGATGGTTCATTTCTCCTTTTCAATACATACTTTGTTATTCAAGATACGGATGGTATGTACAGTAGTTTTATGAGTAGTACTTTTCTCTTATAAAGAAAATCCAGTACTAATAAATATCTTAAAATGAATGCTAAGCATAGGTGCAGTGCATTGATCTTCTATTTCTGTTTAATGTTTTCTGTTGATACCTATTAAATATATTTTTATTGAAATTGCTAATTTTTGACATTGGTTTTTCTTGAATCAACCTTTTGAATCCGACTCAATACTATGAAACAATAACTCTTTATTATTTTAGAAAAGTTAAAATAACAAGTTTAAGACCTCTAAGAAAACCCGAGCTTGAGAAAATCCGGGATGAAGTACTTACCGAATCTAAAAATATTAATCATGATGAAATATTTAACGAACTGAAAGATCAAGTTAGAAACATTCATGCAGCGTATCTGTTCACTCCCAATGGTGTTGAGGTGTTGGCAGATTTGTGTAAAGTAATTTCATCAACTCCTACGTCACTGTACTATTCCTCTTGGAAGAATTTAGCCGGTGTTCTAAATCTATCATTCCACCAAATTGGAGTAAGTTTTAGTCATTTAATGTGTTTATATTTTACAAATATATTTAATAGTGTACTATGTTCATCTCTTGACATTAATTAGTAATCAGTATTATTAAATTAGGCCTTTAATAAATCCTTGGTAAAACTATTGCTGTTACTTCTGGGAATGGCCTATTTTAACAGGTTATGTTTAATAATATTAATAAATTCCCATCGCGTCATTTTCAGTTAAAAAGGGACTTGATCAACTTTATTAGGTCCCAGCTTTTTACTCCTGCTTGCTCTTCAGGGATAAATAACTCCCAAATGGGTCCTTATCCAGTTGAGTTATTGGCCCATATTGGCCACACTCAGAAGTAACATAAGCGTAGTAGTAACTAATACTAAAAAAAAAAAAAGTTTGATTTTTTAAACAGCTTATTCACCTGGGTAATGTTTATTTTTTCTCTTTTCAGTGTATTGAACAGATAAAATCAGACCCGACTGAAATAGTATTGAAAACCTTCGCTCAACATTGGGATGCCACTTTAGATACTATCGTTTCTGCTCTTCAGTCATTGAAGAGATATGATGCTCTACCCGTGATTAAAAAGGGATTTCAGGGTATGAAATATTACTTATCTATCTTTCTTTATATAAAATAGAAAGGTATATATATTTATATAATTGATGTCTATTTTAGAGTTGGAAAGAATTGCCAGACAGGAGCAAATCAAACGTACAGAAAATATCAGTTCTGAAATTGATTCCATAATTCATGGTAATTCAATTTGTATTGAGTTTATAGTAATTTTTAGTATATTAAAGTTGAAATATACTTTGGATAAAACACTTACAATAATATTGAAGTTATTTTTTATATGTAGGTAAAGGCACTAGCGATGGAATTTTAAGACCAGAACACTTGTCAGTTTTGCCATATCAGTTACCCATTACATTGAAATTATTCCCTACTGTAAATAAGGAACAAAAAGAAGTGATTGTTAAGAATATCGAAGTACCGAAAAATGAAGGTCAATTACAAAACAAGTCAATGGTTAGCAAGAAAAAAGCGGTAAGAAAATATAGTTTTCATGTTTATTCTGCTGATTTTGTCAACTTTTGTTTCTCCTTCCAAGATAATTCAGAGTGACCAGAAATACTAGTTTAATTACTGAATTACCAATATATCTGCATGAAATATTCTCAATAAATAGAAATCATGAGATATTATTGCTTTCATATGTAGTTGTTTGTAAAGAAATATTTTTATGTATTGTATTATTAATTTTAAAAATTTTCAGAAAAAATTTAGCAAAGTGATTATGCTTACTTTTGCTGCTGATGGTGAAGAAATAGCCAGAAAAATTGCTGCTCAGTTTAGGAAACAAAGGGGGAGGCATTTGCCAATTGGAGTTTTAATGTTAGAAGAACATATTGACAAAGTTTTGCAAAACCCCGAAGAATTCATCTCACATATATTCCCACAGGCAAGCTCCTCATTTACAATTTATAAAGTTAGGTTCACATTTAGGCGATGCAGTTCAGAGCAGTCTTTGTGAAACGTGTATTTGATATGGACAGCACACAGAGAAGGAGGCAGAGCAGGGCAGCGCAGCTCTTTGCTTAATACACTGCTCTGCTCTGCTTTGTCTGGGTTTCAATGTGTGCCTTATCTAATAGTTTTAATTTAACCATTCAAGCTCTAGCATACCTTAATGGCCAATTTTCCTATTTGGATCATTTTTATTTTCTGTGACTATATACCTTCGAAATGGCTCAAACGCCTTATTAATCTCAATCTGCCATTATAAGTTGTTTTTTTTTTTCAACGTAGTTGCATATTTCATTATTCCAGTTACCGCATACATTGTGAAATTAGTTTGATAGAGACATTATTGATTTTTATAATAAAAAAAAATAGTTATCAATGTTTTGCAATCTCTTATTTTAATTTTTCTTTTCAACTTTATGTTTAAATGTTTTAGATGAATTACATTGTACCAATACTGACAGAAGGATATCTACTATCTCTGAAAGGAAACAGCCATCACGAAGGCAGTTCATTATCTTCAATTGACTCTATGTATGTTAAGTTTATTCATGATTTGATGATGAAATATTATGTACAAAATAATTGTCGAAATGATAAATTTCGCTGTATCATTCCTGATGACCGTTTTATAAAAGTAGTAAACCATAAACATATGGAACTGGATCCAGTATTAAAGGTCTACGTAAAAGAGAGTGAAGTGGAACAGCTAGCCTGTAGAATGCTTAAAATTAGCTGGGTTGTAAATAACTTCAACAGGGGTGCCTAACATTAACTTTGTCGAGACTTTTCTCTTTTGAATCAATACAGTTGAACCACACCAGACTTTAAGGTTCCTTTGGACTCTATGTATAAAAATTGTGCAACTTTTCATTATTTTTATACTTACACAATTAATTTTTTTTTTTTGAGTTAAAGAAGCTTAAAAGCAATTTTTAGGTTGCCACAATCACACTTTAAGGATTTAAATTTTTTCCAATATTTTTCAAAACCTTTTTAATTACAAAATCACAACTTTTGTAAATTAATCTTAGCATCCTTGTCACGATATCCTGTTTTCCCCCGACATTTATCTATAATTAAATAGAAATTTTCTTTCACTGATTTTCATTTAGGAACCATAATTGCTTCCTACTTCTTAAATAGAATATAATCTTACTCAAATTATCATTGCTTTGTGAAACTTTTTTTTTCACAATTTCCTAAAAAATGTTCAATATTCATGGTAGACTAAAGTCAATGATTTTCTATTGATCATTTAGTTTTAAGATCTATATCAGTACCATGTATCTTTATTATATAAAAAGATTAAGACTCCGTTTCCAAAAAATTATATATTTATCTTGATTCAGTAAAACCTGTTTATTGAGTAAAATTTTGCTGTAGATAGATTGATTTATTATTATTTGTGTATCTACCATTATTTTGTTCCCCCTGAAGTTTAATCTATTTTATAATCCTTATGTTATTAAGGATTATAGAATAATCATTATCATTAACCTGTCGATAAGGAATGTATGTATCATTAACCAACAAAAATATATGAAATGAAGGTATGTATATGTAAATGAATGTATATGAATATGAAGGTATGTATGTATCATTAACCAACAAAAATCTATGAAATGAGAACTGACTGTTATATAAAAAGTTGAACTTATTGGCATACTCAATGAGAACCTATTTTAGAGGTGAGTCTTACTGATTTTTATTTAAAATGTTGTTCTTTGTGATATGACATTCATATTCAAATCACATGTTTAACAAAGTTGGAATGATCATTGAGACAATACAAAATAAATAGTTCTTTCTATGTTTCTCTCTTGGATGACGATTTTGGACTGTAAGTGTGATTCAAATACAATCACATTGAAGAAATTGGTGAAATAGAAAATATTGTCTGTGAAGAAACTTAGTTTTTTTAGATAAAAGAAATTGTTATTAGTTCATATAATTTTTATTGTTGCATAGTTTTGATGTTTAAAATTTATAGAAGTTGTTATATTATACTATTATGTGATATCATTTATTTATTACAGTCGACTCCGTTTAATTGGGTCATCGGATAATTGGGACCACTGCTTAATTGAGCCATTTTTAATAAAACGGAATCAAATTAGGTAAAACAACATCGGTTAATTGGGCCGAAACGTTTTGAAATTTTAACTTTTTCAAGAAACAGAATGTAAAAAACTAGGAACTCTGGTGTTAATCGAATAACCTAAGAATCTGAGCCTGTTTTTCTACCAGAAGCTTCTGGAAGAAAGCAGCAAATAGAAAAGTAATGTCGCCTTTTTTTTACAAAAAGGAAATGAGGAAAGTCCTTTAGACTCCCTAAAAAATTGCTCTAATTATGTAAGTCGTAAGTTTACTAGTAAAGTGTGACAATGCTCAGTTGATTCTTCCCTGTTAAAAATATTGACATAAAAACATGTCTGATTCATTTCTTATTTCGAAATTTTGTCTATATAATTATAATTTATATTATACAGAAATAGTTATTTTAATTTGATTTAATTTTAATACTATAAAAAACCTAGTTAATAAAAATACATTTTAACAGTTATATCAATCGTATTATTTTGACTCCATCATTAAACTAATAGACGAGAATACATAAGTCTAACCCTGATAACTTGGTTCTCCAACAAATATATCCAATTTGTGGCATCGATTACCATAATTGAACTGTGGCCCAATGATTAGGCGCATTTAGGCATTTTTTCTTATCATTTACGCGTGGATTCATGATCTCCGCTTTATTGGGACAAAACAAATTTTCCCTTTATGGACCAATAAACCGGAGTCGACTGTACTTTGACTAAAGAAAAGAAATAGCCTTATTGTTCTTTTTTTCATTTATTGTTTTGTCAAAGTAAATATTTCTATAATTATATTTAATAATTAATACAGTTAAATAATTTGTATTCATATTCAGTAAGAATGAATTAATAAAAAACATATTTTTGATATCTTTTTTTTTTCTTAAATAACTATATGCCTATTAATTATTTTTATAATTACTAATAGATAAAAATACAAATGTGCAAATATTAGACTCTGTTCAGTTGAGGAAATTATTGTAATTTTGATTTACACTCATTTTTTATAAATTTTCTTGTTAAATCCCTACTTTACCTGCTGCTGAGGTTTCAATATTATTTATCAACTCTGCTTATTATTAAATATTTGTTATAAGCACAAAGATAAATTATTAATTGACATTCATTGAAATTGTGATTAAATTCGAACCCCCAAAAAACTACAATAAATACTGAAATTACAAAAAAAGGGAATGCAAGAAATGTAACTGCAGCATCTTGACTAGAGAGAAAGGCTTTATTTATTTTTTCAATAACAAGCTGTATGGCCTAAATACATTGGGTTGGTATTACTCTCAGAATTCCTATTAATAAACAAATATATTTAACAAAACAAATTACTAAAATTGGGTTTTACGTTATATGCATTTTCAGATTATTATATTTTACTTTCACTTACCAATATACATACATACATATATATATATATATATATATATATATATATATATATATACATATGTATATTTTTTTCCCCTCTCCTTCCTCACCGTTTAGGCTATAAGGGGTTTCCCGGGCCAGAGGACTTAAGGGGATTAATGCTGAGTATTATTATATATCCCATGGCTCCGGGTGGGGATCAATGATTTTTGGTTTTACAGCATTTGAAAACAGCGAAACATGTAGAAAATAAAAAAAAAAAAAAACAACTCAAAAAACAAACTTTTTTGACTTCTGGCGGATCAAGTTCAAGTAAGTCTAGTTTTAACACTGATTAGTGCCAGATATTGTTAAAGATGGATATTCCTTTATATAAAATAAATAATCCAGCCTTTAAAGTTTTTTTGAAAAATATATTGGGCAGAAAATGCCGGATCATAGGACCCTTCGAAAAAATTATGTTAAAGCCATTTATAAAGAAAAATTGGACCAAATCAAATCATATATCCGATTTGGGTCTCAATTGATGAATGACGGCCTCCATCAGAAGATATGTGGTGAATATAATCGTTAGCTAACTATAAGACACTCCTACAAATGCATATTTACTCAACTGCGAATTTTTAGAAAAGTGTGACCACAGTAGGATTGCAAGATTTTTCAAAGACTCGACTGGTCTCCTTTGGAACGAAAACAAATGCGACAAAGTTTTGCTGTTTTTGTCCGATGCAGCTCCTTGATAAAGGCTGGCAATGCATTGAAAGTTTTTTATCCAAAACAAATTCATGTGACATGTTTGGCACAGGCTTTGCATCGCGTTGCTGAAACGGATAGGACATTATAAATATGGATGCATTAATTTCTAATGTGAAAAAATATATTTGAAGGCCACAGGTCGTATTAACATATTCAAAGAAATGTATCCTGAGCTTTGTTTACCACCCCCACCAGTCCTTACTTGGTTAGAAGCAGCGAAGTACTACTTAAAGAACTTCGAAAAAATAAAACAAATATCATCCACATTAGATGTTGAATCTTCAGCAGCGATAGAAAAAGTGAACGCTCTCTTCGGTGACGATAAAACTTATAAACACGATCTGGTTTACTTATCTAGTAACTTCACTTTTTTATTTTGTGCCATAAAACAATTGGAAACTAAAAATATGGCACTTGTTGATTGCTTAGAAATTTTGCAAAATATAATTGAGAAAGTAAACGAAGCCAAAGGAAACAACGGAACTGTTGTAAAACAAAAATTAGAAGATGTTTTTAAAAAACCCTGGACTTGACGACTTGAAAAATATTGCACGCCAGCACAAAGGAGAAAACCCCGAGACAGATTTGGTACTTAAAATTAAAGCACTAAACGCTTTTAAATTCGCACCCGTCACATCAGTCAGTCGACATGGAAAGATCGTTCAGCAAATACAAAGCTTTATAAATATTTCAAATATTTATAGCTTTATAAATATTTCAAATATACATTTATTTATTTTATGTTAACTAAACTTCTTAACTATTTTAATAATTAGTAAATATTTTCATTTTTTTTTTCCATATTTTCATTACATATATACCTAAATATACGTCCATATTTATGTGCATATTTTGAAATTTTTATTACATAAAAATCCTATCCCTCGTAATCAATAACCATAAACTAGTAAAAATCATAATATAAGGCTAGACCTTCAGAATAGTAAGTTCTAAACAAATTTCATTTGAAATGAAAATAAAGAATCATATTTTCTTCCATTTCCTTTAATTAAAAAATAATTCACAATTTCAAAAGCCAATACAAACATTCAAATAATAAAACATATCAGTTCAGTTATTGATTGAGGTTGAACTCTAGAAGTTTCTTTACAGGTTAGACCTTCCTATCCTATAACAAAAAACATATTAAAAAACAATTTACTTTTAATATAATTAATGTAATAATAATTATGAAATACCTCAAAAAGGGTTTAACGAGCACTTAAATTGAAATGTTTACAATTAATGAATGGTCAACATTATGGGATGTGCTTTCGGAACATTAATAATTCAAACCACTTTAATGAAAAAATAAACAACAAATTGAAATTTGCAACTACAGTAGAGTCTCGGTAATCCGAACTAATGATTGCACACGCTGATACGGATTAGCGAAAATTGGATTACTCGAACATGGAAAAAAAAAGTACATATAAAGATTATACATATGCATTTGCATGTATGTATTTAAAAACTGAACAACAATGCTGAACAATGAACGATGAACAATGAAATAAAACAGAAACTGAATGTATATTAACTTTTCTATTAATCAAATATATTTTATAATGCTAGAAATTACACTTAATGATACAGGACTACATCATAATGATAAACTAATGGTTTATTTTTTAAAATAGTAGTCCATTATCGTTTTCAGTTTTGATTGCGCAATTTTGAGACTCATTGCATGCGATCGAAGTTGACGAGTTGCATTACCTGATGTAATGGTATATTGTTTTCTGACGCCCAATCCAGACATTTATTAAGACTTTGAACAGCATCAGAATGTGTCACAACAGTTTGCCATTCACATTGCTCCTCTTGGTCCTCATCGTTTCTCCCATCTTCCACACTTCGCTGGACAATCTCGTCATCAGTTAAAAATTCATCCACGTCATTTTCATTTTTACCGACTGCCCACTCTCTGGTTTCGTCTTCTGTAACCTCTCCTCCTTGCAATATTTCACACAACAGATTATTAATAGATTTAATATTATCACCGGTTTCTTCATTGTTGACTTCCAAAGCATTATTACCAATATGGCCTTCAGGGACCAATAAATGTGATAGCTCTGGCCATAATTTCTTCCATGAGGCTTCTATTAGTTTTGTGGATACTGAATTCCATGCTTCAGCAAGGTTAAAAACCACATCTTTCAAATTAACTAATTTTAGAGATGTTAATACGTCCTTATCCTCTGATAAAATTTGCATCAATAGTTTTTTTCTATAATGAATTTTGATACATTGTAGGACATGTTGGTCCATCGGTTGAATAAGAGGAGTGCAGTTCGGAGGTAAAAACATTGTCATGATGTTCCCGTCGTCAGTTTTCAGGATTTCCTCGTCTGGGTGACCTGGGGCATTGTCAAGGATTAATAATGCTTTTGGCGCAATATTAAGTTCTAAACATTTTTTTTCACTGAGGGGACAAAATCTGTGAAAAACCACTCTGTGAACAAAGCCCCATCAATCCAAGATCTTTTTTGTGCTTTGTAGATTACAGGTAATGGACTAGATTTAAAGGCTCTTGGTTTTTTTGATTTACCAATAACCAATAAATTTAACTTGTGACTGCCACTTGCATTAGCACATGGCATAAAGGTTACCCTCTCCTTACTTATTTTATGCCGTGGGGCTGATTCCTCATTGTTGTGAGCTAAGGTTTTCTTTGGCAAGACTCTCCAAAATAAACCGCTCTCATCAGCGTTATAAACTTGATGAGGACTCAAATTCAACTTTTCTATAGTTTCCCTCAGCTTCTTTTTAAATGGCTCAACAGCTGTTAAGTCACTGGATAATTGTTCCCCAGTAAGTGCTAATTGTCGAATACCATGCCGCTTTTTGAATTTATCAAGCCAACCAATGCTGGCTTTAAAGTCGTTATTTTTATTTACTTTTTGATAAAACATAATTGCTTTCTCGCGTAAAATTTCCCCAGAAATTGGGGTTCCTTTTGCTCTCTCTTGAAGGAACCATGTAAAAAGAGCTGTTTCCATAACAGGATAATCACTTGATTTTAATGTCTTTCTCTTACCTGGGCCTTGATCTGTTGAAGATACAAACTTTAGAATTTCTTCCCTTTTTTTTTTAATGTCCGTTACAGTGGATTTTCCGATTCCAAAATTACTAGCAATGGTTGTGGCGGCTACTCCGGAATCTAATTGATCTATGATTTTTAACTTATCGGCAAGCAACATGGTTGTGTGCTTTCGCTTAGACATGCTGGTAACGTTAGTTTAACACAATGACAATAATAGGGGTGTTCCGAACAGACTGAAATCCCGAACTGAACTGAGCGATACTACCCTATACTAGACCGACCGCCGGCACTTCCGAGAAAATTAAATAGCAATGGATAAAGTTCAGTCCTGACAAGGAGCGAGTCTACATTTCCCTCCTGTGTTTTGGATTCTATGTCACGAATATTTTTATTTTTTTTACAATTTGATGCCGGTTCGGATTACAGAGACTCTACTGTATTTCAATAGATATTTATGTTTAGATATCTACATATTTGAGTTTTATTATTAATACACTGTGTCTTCCATCAGAAAATGAAACCTCTTAATTTTATTTCAACCACTAGCTAAATTTTCTTAAATTATCTTAAGTTCATAATAAATAATTATTTTTTTTTTTAAATCTAAATCATTTTTCCATCCAAAATCCAGAATATCTTAAAAACAAAAATTTCTAAATTAAGCTCCATCAGTTTCAAAACCATTCACTAATTTTAAATAGATAGAATAAGAAAACTTACTCATTAAGTTTATCGAAATGATACATTTCTGTCAAACGATCGGCTTCTCTCCAGCCTGACTCGATAGCACCATGTACTGATGAATAATAAGAGCTATGCGTTGCTTCACCAGCAAACAGCAGCACCTGCAAAAAAAAAAGTTAATAAGAATTGATAGAATTGAACCTGGAGAAGGAACAAAACATTTAAATTTAACAATGGCTCACAAACAAAAACATATTGAAGGAAAAGTATGTTCACCATCAAACAGGATGAATGAGGCAAAATTTTTAAGTTTTCTTTCACTTTTAATACTGAAAATAGTCAGAAACCACACGGAAAAAACCCCAAGTAGGAAAGCTAAGAATAAAAGAAAAATTTATCTGCACATGACTCAGGTACTAAACATTTTTTTTTAAAAAGGAAAGGTCTCTCTTCTACATTCCCTACAAAATGAAAAAAAAAAAAAAAAAAAAAAATATATATATATATATATACACAAGGTGTCCCACGAATGGTGTGTCAGGCTAATAAAACCCAGAGTCTTTGGAATTTCAAGGCCAAAATCAGGGATCTTCTTATATTGCGTCATATTAGTTACCTTTTGAAGATATTCAACCCTTTCAGAATTTCTCCATTATTGCTGGAATGGCTCCAGTACTGGAAATTTCACCATAAGTGACTGGTTTTTATGACGGATTCTGATGGTGAGTCGAATTCTAAAACTGTTTTGTATCGGTTACTTTTTCAATCAGATAGATGCACCCTTACATCGATAACAGCCTAATCCTCTTATTTGAAAGGAACCCTGGAACTACTGGTTTGTTAGATGACAAGTTAATTATGGATTCTGAAGGAAATTGAATTTTATTAATTAAGTAAATATTACATTATTTGAAAATGCAATTGGGTTAATAATATTATTAACAAATATTTGTTTATTTACATAAAAATACTATTTTATGTGCTCAAAGTCACGGCCTTCTTCATTTATGCATAACAAAAGTCTAGAACAGAAGTCTCGCTGAGCTTGCTGTAGTGAGGATTTTCTCTGGACTAATAATGTGCGTTGTGCATGTTCATTAAGCCAGTGCTACAAAAGGTAGCTTCATCTGTCCAAAGCACATTAGAAAAGAAATTAGGATTTTCAGCTATAATTGTTTGTGCCCAATGGCAAAACCTCAATCGCTGGTCCAAGTCACTTTCGGACAATGCTTGGTGCACTGAAAAATGGTAAGGTTAATTTTTCATCTTTTAAAAGCCTATGTACCGAACTTCGGGATATGTCAGTTTCCGTACTAATATCCCTTACACTCATCTGCGGATCCTCTTCAACTAAAGCTAATACTACATCTGTATTAGCATTATTCAAAACTGGACGGACACGGTGACCATATTTACTGTAAGGCTTAATTGTACCTGTTCTTTTTATCCTGTCAGCAATGCGTAAGAATTCTTGATACTTGGGATGGTGCCGCTGTGGATAACGCTCTGCATATAGCCTTGCAGCTGCTCTAAAGTTTCCGTCACATCGTCCTACTGCCATGAGCATGTCATACTCACTTAAAAAATGAGCCATATTTTTAAATTGACCAATTTACATTAACAAATACTGACAAACTAATAATCTTATAACCAAGAAATACAGATGGAACAAATATTTGAAAGAAACAGCTGACATTTACATGTATTATATGATATGATTATTTTTTTTTTTTTTTTTTTTTTTTTTTTTTTTGTTCGGTACCCCTACCTGGCCATGTGTGGCATACGGGGGGTTACTCTACAGGTGTAACCAACCTATTCTAACCATGGTGGGAGGGTCGAGATTTATTCCGTGGGGCCTCCACGAAATAAAAGTCAACCCTCCAAGGGCGGATTCGAACCACCGCTGTTCGGCTCGAGCGTGCAACAACGGGTCGCGCTCCTACACGCTCGGCTATCCCGGCCCGATATGTTTATTTTATTTTTTTAAATAAAAAACACTATTAGATATAAAATTTGAAAATGGTTAATAATCAGCCTGTTATCGATGTAATGGTGCATCTGATTGAAAAAGTAACACAGTCCGATACAAAACAGCTTTAGAATTCGACTCACCATCAGAATCCATCATAAAACCAGTCACTTATGGTGAAATTTCCAGTACTGGAGCCATTCCAGCAATACTGGAAGGGTTGAATATCTTCAAAAGTTAACTAATATGATGCAATATAAGATCCCTGATTTTGGCCTTGAAATTCTAAAGACTCTGGGTTTTATTAGCCTGACACAACATTCTGGGACACCCTGTATACAGGGTGACATGCTACTCGTGCGACAAACTTCACCAGTAGATTCTCCACCATAAAATAAATAAAAAAGTTCATATTGACCATGGCCCGATTCTCAACCATTTCGGAATAATTTGGCTTTTTATCGACTTTGAAAGATATCACGACCTGGCATCGGAAAACCGTGATATCTTTAAATCTGAAAATTTCTCCGAAAAGCTGATAGCACCGTTGAAATCTACATTGATTGTTCAATAATAAAATGGTCATTTCAAAATTTTTGGGCCAATTTTTCGTGTTTTATTTCAGCCAGAACAACAAAATAAGTGAAAAATTTTACAAATCGGAAAGTGTTTAACATAATCCAGAGTTTCTAATTTTAGTTTCAGAAGGCAGCAAAGTTGAGGGAAAATACCTCATTTAATAACGCTTCTAACGCACTCTTCATTTTTTAATATGGTGTTTCTAAGACCAAGATATGGATGACATAAAGAGAAAAAATTATGGTTCTAGGATTGTAAATGCTTGAGAATTTACATTTTAAATTTGAAAAACTAATACAACTCACCAATATCTTTAAAATAAATTTATTTTTAATCATTTTATTTACGTTCAAATTGGAAGCCGTATTATGCAATACACAAACGTGCCCGTTTTTCATACTCCCAACTGTCACACCAAAAGTGAGGAGACGCAACATTACTTAAATATTATCGAAAACACGCGGCCTACCTTGCTGGAGGACCTTCTATTACAATTGAGGAGAAACATAATTTTTCAGCACGAGTACATCTCCAATAACTTCCGCCCAAACACAGTTTTTGGCAGTAATGGTGTGTCTCCTCACTCCTCTAAAATAGTTCAGGCGTATTTGACAGAACATTCGAAACGTAGATCGGCCGTGATGGGACAGTTCTATGGCCACCAAGATCTCTTGATCTCAACCCCATGGAATATTTCGTCTGTGGATATCTCAAGGAACTGATCTATCGCACTGAAGTGACAAATATAGACAATTTGAGAGCAAGGATCTTCGCCGCTGCTGAAAAACTTCGACGTTTTCTCACTTTTGGTGAGACAGTTGGGAGTATGAGAAAACGGGCACGTTTGTGTATTGCAGAGTACGGCTTTCAATTTGAACATAAATAAAATGATTAAAAATAAATTTATTTTAAAGATATTGGTGAGTTGTATTAGTTTTTCAAATTTAAAATGTAAATTCTCAAGCATTTACAATCCTAGAACCATAATTTTTTCTCTTTATGTCATCCGGTGCTATCAGCTTTTCAGAGAAATTTTCAGATTTAAAGATATCACGGTTTTCCGATGCCAGGTCGTGATATCTTTCAAAGTCGATAAAAAGCGAAATTATTCCGAAATGGTTGAGAATCGGGCCATGGTCAATATGAACTTTTTTATTCATTTTATGGTGGAGAATCTACTGGTGAAGTTTGTCGCACGAGTAGCATGTCACCCTGTATGTGGGTCATTCTCCCATTTCATTCAAATTTCATTGTTCTAATTTCAATGCAAAAAAATTACATTTTCTAATGATTTTTTTTCACACATTGTTAGAAGGTAGGCTGCTAATGGTGTTTACAAAAAATGCCTTCATAGAAACATATATATATATATTATTTCTCAAGGCCTTTTTTTTTGTCGCTACGCAATAACTTCCTTAATAACTTATCAAATTTCGTGAATAAGGCATCATTTTAAAGCTTTCCTAAACAGCTATACCGGAAAAATATACAAATAACTCATTTCGCCTTCGATTACAAGTTATAAGCACAAAACTGCGGTTTTTGAAAAAAAAATAGTCGTAGAGGTTTCTAAATGGTATCAATCTATTCAGAATTTTAAGGAAAACATTTTCGACATATAAAAGTTTTCGATTAATCCCTTCGTTTGTGAGTTGTAAGCGAGAAGCGTCCCTCGGATAGGACATAAAGTAGAGGACCCGAGCCTGTGCGAAGTCAAGTCCTCGTTAAAGATCCATATCGTAATTATACGTGGATATGCAAAATTTAGGACTCCCACTGTAGCATCGTCTGGTTAACCTTAGTTGCATAAAGGGATGTTAAACAAACAAACCCAATATGTGTCAACTAAGTCTTTGTAATCTCTAAATATTAATTAAATGTGCTCAAAACAAACCTGAAAATCAATTTCCCTTAAATATTTAAATAAGTTTAGAGTTCAGGTTCTACTAAACTCAAAAATCAGTTTTTTTTTTTTGCCACCAAGATTTGTTATCAAATTCTATTTCGCCAAACATCACCTTGCTCCTATTTCCCTCACTCAAAGTTTATCTCCCTCATTTCACACGAGTGAGGGAGATAGGTTTTTGAGTTTGTATTAAAGTAGACCATTCCATGTCAGTCTCTTATCAACAAAATTTATGGGTTATTGAAATCCCTTGAAAACCTACAAATTAACTATAATATAACGTGAATCAAACTCACCTTTAAGGAAATATCAGTGGGTGAGGGAGATAGGAGATGAAACGACACTCGCTGTTTTAACCGATAAAAACACCCTCACAAGGAAACTAGAGCAGAACTTCTGTGAAAAAAGTTATCCTTGTTGAGGCGAGAATCTGTTATAATGTTGCCAACAATGAATTATAATGAAATAAAGGTTTCTAAAGTATTGAGACCCGATTTAAAAAAATTGCGGGAGATAGGTTGCATCTATGGGACAGGTAGATTATGGATCATAATTTTTTTATTTTATAATTCGAAAATTGCAATATATCCTGAAAACAAATAATTAAGACCTTCTAAGAAGTATGGAAAAAAATTAGGTTATAAATAAAAGAATACATATCTTTTTTCCGCCATCAAAGTAAGCAACTTGAGCTGTGGGACAGGTGAGGGAGATAGATATTGACATTTTAAGTGTAAATTTAGGCCTATAAACAGATTGTTACTGAGATAAAAATTCTTGAACAACAAGCTGAGGTTTTCTATTAACCAGTGGATGCAAATGAATTATTAGAAATTTCACACAAATAATATAATCTCATTGGGACATAAATTTGTATGTATTGGGAGAATGACCCGTATATATATATATGATCCAACAAGATGGCAGAGCGAATAGACGCGTTGCAAATTGTTCTAGACACATTGAGATCACTTTCTCAATACCAAGTGCTTAGAAAAGATCTAAAGAAGAACGTTATCAATGCAATCACGCATTTAGAAAACTACGAGAGTACAATTTCTTATAATGACCCTTCACCTAACTCAGAAAGACTAAATAGTTCACTTAACCTTTCCGGGACTACTAGGCCAACTTTTTCTAATGTTGCAAGAAATATGGTGTCTAAGAATAAGTTTAATCCAACTTATAAAGCAATCATTACCCCTAAAGAAACTGACCAACCAATTGAATTAATTTCAGAATTCAAAAAAGTTGTAAATCCAAAAGTTGAAAATGTTTTGAAAAATTCAAGTTCGATTCAATATAAGAAATTGACTAAAAGGAACCCAAGGGTTATTATCAAAAATATAGAACCAGAAATAACCTTAACTAACATAGTGGATTATTTAGTGGCCCAAAATGTTGGACTTAAAAAAGAAAGCATTCGCCCAGTTATCATTTTGACACCTAAGCAAGGTGAATTTCGTCACGCCGTTTTGGAAGAGAACTTCTTCTTTATAACCGCATCAGCTTAGGGTATCAAAAGGTTCATGTTGAAGGCTATTTCAGAATCAAGAGATGCTGTAAATGTTTGAAGTTTTACCACAGCACGAAGGACTGCCACGACGAAGTCGCCTGCTCAAGATGCGGAGAGGGACACCCATCTAAAGACTGTACATCTCAACATCTCAGGTGTATCAACTGCGAAAACTTTAACAAGAGACCGGGAATGAGCCAAATGCGAAGAACGGACCACTCTGTATATGATAAAAACTGCCCTTCCTACATTACAGAGGTACAAAAATTAGTATCTAATACTGACTATACTATACCATTAGCCTAAACACATAATTCAACTATATTTTTATTTTTATATTTGGCATAGACTGAAATACATTTAAATTTCATTTTACCATATTTATTTTTAAAAGTTCATGAGACAAATAAGATTTCTACAGATTAATGCACGACATTCAAAATACACAACAGACTTCATAAAAATGTACACATTAAAAAATGATATTGATGTGCTTTTAATCCAAGAACCATACACGCGAAATGATAAGATTTCAGGTTATAGTAAATATCGGGTATATCAAACATATGATTGCAAACCTAGAGCTGGCGGTGTAATTTTAAACAAAAATAGCGATGGCTGTTTAATTACTCAATATTCAAATGCCGATCTCGTACTTACCGAAATATTGATTGGAAACATAAAATACTACGTAATTAGTGCATATTTTGAAATTGGAAGAGAATTTTACCGACGATTTTATCAAAATTCAAGGATGAAAAAATTATTATCGGTATGGATTCTAATTGCCGTTCAAAATTTTGGTTCGACAAACAAACGAATGAAAGAGGAAAAATTTTAGAGGCATTTATTCTTTCTAAAGACTTGATTTTGCTAAATGTTGAATCTGACTTGACCACTTTCGAAAGCACAATTGGAATAAGTAACATTGATCTTACTCTTGCTAATACTAACTTGTCTAAATATTTCGAAATAAAACATTGGAAAATTTCTAAAGAAACAAACTTTTCGGACCACAATTGTATAACTTACGAAATACGCAACTTAAAACACTATAGGATCAGGAAGAACATCAAATTACTCACTATACATAACCGATAATGCTGACTGGGAAAAATTTAAAATTAATTGTTGCACTCAGTTGCGAAAGCAATTTTTACTTCACTATGACGTAATGGAACTTGATCGGGAAATAATATCGCAGTTAGAATTCATGACTACAGACACTATTGCCTCGAAATTTACATCCGTGATAATCAAAGCAAGTAACATGACATTTAGAAAAACGCGAGGAAAACGGTCTTTTAACAATTCACATCGGATAGTACCCTGGTGGAATGATGACTTGACAAAACTACGAAAACAAACGAACTATCTTAGAAGGATATACCAACGGACTAAAAACAACGTAGAACTCAGGGAATCAAGGAAATGCGACTACCTCTACATGAAACGAAATTACAAACTTCTGCTGAAAAAATCGAAATTAGAATCGTGGAAAACATACACCGCAAACAGTACTGCCTGGAACTGCCCTTATAAATGGGCTTCCAGCAAACTTAAAAGTAGAATGACACTCCAAACTCTTCTAACTGACAACGGTGAATACACAAAAGATTCTAAAGAAACACTTACTTACATACTCAATACTCTAATTCAAGATGATAACAATAACAATGACACTCAAGAACAGAGCCACATGAGACTGGACGTAATACACCCACCCAACACGCTTGACGATTTACCACTCGAAGACGTGGGATATAATTGATATTGTTAATAGTTTGAATAATAGAAAATCTCCTGGACATGATAAAATTACCCCAACCATAATTAAAAAGATAACCGAATTTTTTCCGCGTATCATTTTGGAAATATACAAAACTTTCTATAAGAGGAGGGAATTCCCACAAATTTGGAAAATCGCTAAATTGGTTCTGATCCCCAAAAAAGACCCCACTTCATTTAGGCCTTTAAGCATGCTACCGGTAATGAGTAAAGTTTTAGAAAAAATAATAAAAAACAGACTGATGCATTTTCTTTCCACCAACGAACTATTACACGCAAATCAATACGCTTTCCGTCCGCAATCAGGAACAGATGACGCCCTAAGTGCTTTAAATGAACAAATTCAGACCACATTGGACAAGAAAAGACACCTACTAGTAGTAAGCCTGGACATTAAAGAAGCCTTTGACAATGCTTGGTGGACAGCAATTTTAAATAATCTGAAACAATACAACTGCCACAAAAATCTTTATCAATTAGTGCAAAATTATTTCGTTAACAGACAACTTAACATACTAACTAACTCGTTCACGATCAGCAGACACTTAAGCAAGGGGACTCCACAAGGTTCTAGTTTATCACCGGTAATATGGAACATTTTAATTAATACCATATTTCAGGTAGAATTACCGGTTGATACTAGTATAATCGCATACGCAGATGATGTCCTACTACTGGTCAAACGGCGAAACATGGAAGAACTAGAATCCGTCACAAACCTTGTACTAGCTAGGCTTACCAGATGGGCTAAACAAAATAAACTGACTTTCAACCCACAAAAATCAGAATTTATAATTTTTTCACGAAAACGGACTCTACCAAAATTAAACATAATCCTGAACTCTTCACAAATAAAACAACGTGAAACTTTAAAATACTTAGGTGTACTTTATGACCGAAAAATGAACTGGAAAAGACATATTGACAACATTTACAATCAGGCCTTACTATCCATTAACAGACTGACTGTAGCAGCCAGAGTCTCTTGGGGTCTTAGATCGGAGATTCTTAAGATTATTTATCAGGGAGCTATCTTGCCTAAAGTTTTATATGCAGTTCATGTATGGCACAGAGGTATGCTTAGAAAAAGTAATCTTATGAAACTCCGAAGGCTCCAAAGACTTATGGGGATTAAAATCTGTAAATCATTCCACACCATCTCTCATGAAGCAGCCTGCGTTCTGGCGGGAATGATTCCTATAGATTTGATAATCCAAGAAACAGTTCAACTTTATGATATTAAAAAACGACGGACTAACTACAAAGATATAGTACACGACACTATTGACCTCCCAACTAAATGTAAATATTGGACACACCCCGCGCTTACGGCACAAGTACTGCCACATGAACTAATCGATACAGAAACTGATACAGAAATTTATACAGACGGAAGCAAAGACGGAGAGAACGTAGGATGCGCCTGGTTACTAAGAAGTACCAATGAAAAAATGTCCCAAGCTCAGCATAGGCTGGGTGAACATTGTTCAAATAACCAGGCGGAGAAGTTAGCCGTACTAAAAGCTTTAGAGTATCTCTCTGAAAATGCGATAGAAACAGAAGACAATATAACCATTTACACAGACAACATGAACATCATACATTCAATTAAAAATTCAAAGATACATGACGAACTTACTGACAAAATCAGAAACCATTTGGCAACACTACACAATCAAAACAAATACATAAACATAGTCTGGGTAAGGGGGCACTCAGGGATAGAGGGCAATGAGAGAGCGGACAGGCTTGCTAAGCTAGCGGCTCACAGCAACCTCCCGCTGTACGTACGACAAGGTTCCGATATCCTACATCAAAGCGGACATTCGAAAGGATACGGTAGTTAAGTGGAACCTAGCCTGGACTGTCTCCTCGAAATCACCGAGTCTCCATAGATTTGTTCCCCTCATCACATTTCACAATTATAAAAGAATACTAAGTACTGACTACAAACTGACACAAATTCTTACTGAACACGGACAAACTAAACAATAATTAACACGCTTTAACATACTACACAATGACAAGTGCCCAGACGACGGACAAATACACAATTTTCGACACCTAATATTTGACTGCAAAAACCTGGACCACATTCGGGCAAAACTTATACAGAACGTTCTTTTGAAACGAGGGACATGGCCTGAAACAGAACAGAGACTGATGACAAAATTTAAAAAAGACTTCCTGGAATTTATTAGGAAAATAGACTTTGACCGACTGACTGATGAATGTAGGAAGGCGGTTTAAATTATTGGTGTTTATTAGCTTTGTACATAGCTTGTTGCGCTTTTTATTTTAATTTATTTTGGTTTACTTGTTTATTTTATTTGTAACATCTCTTTAACATAATTATTAATAATAATTGTATATCATAAATCTTAATAATTTAACTTATATTGCTACATTTAGTAACTTTGCATTTCTATTTTCTGTTTATATTGCTACTTAGTTATTTATGTTTATATTGCTACTTTATACTTATGTTGCTACTTAGTTTATATTTATATTGTTTTCTTGTTTGTGTTTGAGTTTATATTGCTACTTAGTATTTAGTATTTATAATTATATTGCTACTTTTGTTTATATTTATATTACTACTTTTGTAACTTTTCTTATTTATTTTTTATTTTGTTTTTCGTATATAACATAATCATAATAACAATTATAATACATTGTACATAATAATATTGTACAATTGTAATACATGTAGTGTGCCTAATAAAATAGGCATGGAGCATGTAAATCGTTCAATAAACTCTCCTTCTTTGGGGCTACCATAGAAGGAAAAATATAAAAAAAAAAAAAAAATATATATATATATATATATATATATATATATATTACAAACTCGGATATAACGAACATCTCCATATAGCAAACCAAAATACTATCCCCCCAAAATTACCTCTATATTTCTGCTGAACTCCTCGTTACAGCGAAATCCCTCGGTTAATGCGAGCTATGAACTAAATTTGATGCCTGAGAATTAATATATTCTGTTATAAAGAACTGCTAGAATTTTTATTAATTTTTTTTTTTTTTACTGTATTACCTAAAATGAGCGTGGGAAGACGAAGTAGCTCCAGTTTCAAGAATTGAGGTGTTTTTTTACTCTTAACTAATCCGATTTCCTTTTGCTCTCTCTCTGATTCCATTGACTTTTTTCTCAAAACTAGTTCAGTTCTGTTTTGACCTCTGTATTATTCGAATCAGTGTTCTGCAGTCGTTTATACTGGTTTTTTTTTTAATACATAATGAGTTCGTTGGTAAACGTGTGTCACAAACGTAAATCCTTATTAATCGAGGAAAAATTGAAAATTCTCCAGGATATTGAATCGGCAATTCTAAATAAGTAAACCAATGCAGAAAAATATGGAATTCCAAAATCAACATTGTCAACCATTATAAAAAACAAAGATAAAATAGATTCAACCGCAGCCCAAGGATTAACTTCAGCATCAAATAAACGACTGCGCCCTGCGGCTCATGAATATTTGGAAAAAAATTGATAAATTGCTTTAAACAAATGAGATCTCAAATATCAATCTCAGACCCCCTTATTAAAGCTAAGGCTAAAGAACTCTCAAGCGAACTTGGCATGTAAATTAATGAATCTCATTGTTTAATTAATTTGTAGTTTATCTAAAAATAAATTACATACGTGCGTTTTAATTTAACTAGTTCAAATGAATGAATTTCCTTGTAAATATGATCAAATTAGTGCGGCCATTGGCTAAAAAAAAAGAAAAAAAAAAAAAAAAAGAAACCTCGGTTATAACGAATCTCGTTATAACGAACTATGAATATCAAACCCCCTACCAGTTCGCTATATCGAGGGTTTACTGTATAATATAAAATATATATATATTTATATTTCTTTAGATAACAGCCTTTTCATGGCGTTAACGATTAAGGATATCCCTATGGGAATATTTTAGATGTGGCCAGAAAAACAACCTTTCCAAAACATTCTCTGAATAGTCTGATACAATTTTTTTCCTGTTTCTTAATAAGGATTTGTTCTGGTTAAATACTAAAACAATTTGAAAATTAAAAATTTAAATTTAAAGTTTCTTGTAGAATTTTAAAAGATATACCTCTTTCCCAAAAGGATTTTTCAAAGGCTTAGCCAAATCAGCAGCAGACACTCCCAAACCTTCAGCATTGACACTTCTATAGCTGTAAGAACCTCGAAAATGAGGATTAGAATACCAGTTACTCCTAAAAAAAAATAGTACTACGTTAATTTAACACAATATTTGATTACTGTTTGATAAAAAGAATTAATTAAGTAAAAACTATAAAATTATTATATATATAGAATTATACAAATCCAAAAATATAAATCCTAACACAAAATAAACCCTTTTATTTTTATTAATCATTCAATATCAACTGGGCTTCCCAATTTTGTTTTTATCATGCCCCTGTTGAAATAAAAGCCTTCCATGTCTCCTTACACAATAAATTGTATGGACGTATGAAAAAAACTGGTATGTATTACGTTGATATAATTTTTTAAACATCAATGTCAATAAAAAAAGCTACAACCTAAATTTATTTTTAACACGTTGAGCGCCAAGCGGTACGATCGTACCGCTGTTGGACTATTGGCTGGGGCCGAGGCGGTCCCCAGGTACCGCCCGCTCCCGCCAGCTAAAAGATTGTTCTGGGCCAGGGGACCGCCTGCCGAGCGTGATTTCAAGGCATATTGGACCGCTCCGGCCCCGAACAATTCGCCAATGCAATTGGCCCAAATGTTTTTTTTTTTTTTTTTTTTTTTTTTTTTTTTTTTTTTTTAATTTGGGGGGTATAAATAAATAAATAAATAAAATAAATTAATTTTATTTATTTTTTTACAAAACAAAATATCTTATTTATTAAAATAACATATTTTAAGGGGACAAGGGTTGACGTCGCGGTCATAACCGGGCAGCCCCCGTACTACTATAGGTAGCGGGCTTTACCCTGTGGCCGGGCGGTACATACGTACCGCTCACAAAATTATTGTTTAATTGCCAAAATTAAACTTTTTATTTATTTCTTTTGCAATTTTTGTATCATTCTAATCATATTAAAGTTATAAATTAGGAAAAATTGCTTTGGCCCCAGGCAAAAGTACATCATCTTTTCCCTGGCGCTCAACGTGTTAATAAACTTTACACCAGGCGAGAATTTTTTTTCTTTTCTACTGGTCTTGCACTCACACTGACTTACCTTCACGCCCCCAGTTTGGGGGAATATAGGATTCATGATTCTAAAGGATAGAATTCAAGTGATTAAAATTAAAGAATTTATGAATCCGGCACAGGTTCACACCTATACCATAAGAATATAGCAAACTCAGTCATGGTCTACTCATCTCATCCTGGTGGATTTTTTCTCACTACTTTCACCATTGCTACTCCCTCGTCGGTAAGCTATCAATTTTATATGTTATTTCCAAAAGATTTTTTTTTTTTTGGATTGCTAAAATTTCTTGGTACTTGATTATATTTGATAATTAAGGTACCATACTGAAGATAGTCGAATCTCCCAGAAAACCCTGGGAGGTGAGATAAAAAAAAAAGAAAGATTTATTTGTACAGTTAAACAAAAAAAATCTTGGAAATTGGATGTCTCTTTCTATAGACAACCTCATGATGGCAATATTTATCATTACGATTAAGTATATCCCTGCAGAAATATTTTCAATGTGGCTACGAACACTGATCTTTCACAAACATTCACACAATAGCCCAAAACAATTTTTTCCTGTTTATTTGCTCAAATATGGGAACCAAATTAATATCTAACAAATTATTTCTAAAATGTCTTCTGTATAATATAGTGTGTTTACTTAGTCTCAATTTGGGCTATTAGATCAATGGTTTAGATGGTATGCGACAGTATGGGCCAACTAGTCATTTATTTTTATTAATAGTTGATAGGACTGCAATATGATTAAAATTACGATATGGACTAGTGAGGCAACAATATGCTCATGAAATACATCTATAATGACATCATAAAATATAAAAGATATCAAATCCATTTTAAGAACAATATCATAATTAAGAAATAACTTTTCATCTACATTTTATAATAATTATTATAATGACATAATTACCTCACAATTGCAATCGGCTCAGGTATTGTATATTTAAAACTTAAAAATTTTTTTAGAACCCTATAGCACCCAGCCTTGACCTGTTCGTCAGAGTAACCTTCCATTTCTTTAGCCGCTTTACCAATCAACCACACTGCCAAAGTGTTAACAGCTCTTTTCTCTGTATAAAAACCTATAATTTCTAGCTCCCATGGAAATTCTCCCTGTAAAATTATTAGTCGAGAGCAAATTAAAATAATAATTAATAATTAAATTAATACACTAAAATTAAACCAACGGTGATTGCATTAACACAACTAGTATTTAATGCACATTTTGAATCAAGTCAATATAAATAAATGTAACTCTTTTATTTTATTTTTTTTCTTAAACAGCTCCAGATGTTATAGGGAAAAAAAACTTTTGTAAACAAAGCAGGGTATATTACTAAGAAATTTAAAATTATATATATACGGCTTCATAATGAAAGGGTGAGCACCCTTCCAATATCTATTCTACAAAAGTAGTTTGACATTTTTTTTTCTCTCAGATTCTCCTTACATCAAAATGTCATAAAAGGAACTCCTTTCAGTTACATCTTCATGTTAGGACGGGATGATTCAATTTTAATTTTAAACAGAAAGAGCTTCACAACATAGAGAGTATGGAAAAATTAGCTTCCCAAGTTACAAAAAAAACAACAGATATTTGGTGAAATGTATAAGAGAACAACCTAGATAAGAAATATGAACTATCTTTAGTCTGGTTGCAAAAAGAAAGGGTTTAACTACACTAACTACAATTAACACTCATAAATAACATTTGATGTAATCGAGTATTGAGAATACACTCACTCTATGAAAAGAGTTATTCCAAGAAGTTGTCCCCTTCCACCCCAGGGGCTTTTTAAAAATACAATCGAGGATTACATAAATTACTGATGTAATTTAAAAATCAAACTTTTTATGTTTTAAATAATTTATTTTTTGAAGAGAAATTATTTAAAAATAATTTAAAATTGGTGGTCAGCCACAATTTAAGATTGGATTAATTTTTATGTTTTAATTTGTTTTTATGTAACTAAATAATTATTGATGAGTAATGATATTAATCAAACGTCAGCTCATATTTTGAATAATCATTTTACGTTAAAAATAGTGTTTGTTAAAATAATTTTCTAACAAAATATAATTTTTAACTTTTTTTCAAAGAAAAAATGTATGCAACTTTGATGTTATGAAGCTAAATTTACATGATCTTAAATTTTATGAATATTTTTCTTTTGAAAATATAGTACGTTAATGCATTTAAACATTTAAATAAAGGAAAATTAAGAGTTTTTAGCAGTTTTAATAATCCAATTAGTGAAGTTAGAGACATAAAAATGATCAGCATTGAGACATTCCTTTATATATTATTTGCATTAATAAAAACAAAACTATGAACAAGTTGCTGTTGACTTATTTACTTCACTTAATCACATCATTTTTTCCAATGATAAAATGTTTATACAGATTAACCAATGCATTTCAAGAAATATACTTTTAAAATATCAATTATACTTACTTTTTGCAAAAGTTTTTGGCCTGGAAGCCATAGGAGACTAAAACCAGAACATTTTTTAGGCCACCAAGTGTATGGAAAATTTAAATAAATTTTGTTAACAGTACCAATCCCCAATCCCTGTAAAATAAATAGTGAAATAAATTAATTTTTTTTATATTGAATTTTGATTTATCTCGATAAGGTCTTCGGCAAAAAAATACTAATAAGCAAATAAATTATAATAATAACTTTGAATTTTCCTAAAGTTTCTTTTCGGGGTATCCGTCACTTCAATCTTTGGTTTTATTTTTGTTTTAAGTGATGTGAAATATGGCAGATCTTCAATTAACAAATTGATCATCTACTGACCTGATAACTCATAATCAGTATTATATTAGCAAAGGACACTCACTATATGTTATCCCGTAGGTTGTTTAGGGGCCATATTTTTGCAGCTATAATGAAATTTGAAATGAAATGAAAGAATCATAAAAAGTAAGATGGACAGTCATGTTGAACACAATGATTTTCAACAAGAATATAATTTAATGACCTTGTATTTAATATTCAAATAACGATTTACACTTGATGAATAATTGGAATATCATATCCAGGGTTATTAAGTACAGAAAACTTTGATTTCCCCTCAGTTAACGGTCATTAGATTAGAACAAAAAAAAAAAAAATTAACTTTTGGTACAACTTTTTTTTCTACTTTAATAAAAAAGTAGAAACATGAATGTGATGTACTGAAACACAAATACAGTCTAGCTTTAGATTATTGGATAAAATGAATTTGAAAATTCTAATTAGTAAAGAAAAGTACTATGTACCTACAAGATTAAGTTGATTATATTTGTGGGCTTAAATTATCAAAATTAATTAATTTATTTCAACTGGAAATGAAGGAACCTGCATGCCTGACTAGGAATTTTTGAGAAAATGTTAAAACCATATCTTACCCATCCCGAATCACTGTCTCAGGCCTCAGTAAATCTTTTTTAGTAATTTAATAAAAAAATTTTTTAATTTATGTTTAAATAAAAATTCGGGTCATTTTGATGATATTTATACATTAAGATATTTTTTCTAATTGTATTTCTGTAATCCGTCTGTTCGATTATCCATTACCTCCCTGGTCCTGATGGTGATGGTTAATCTAATTTTACTCTGCCAACCATTACATTAATATAAGGACCAAAGAAATATGACATAATTACCATATATAACTGGAAGACAATATCAGATTCAATTAAACATCAATAAACAACAAATATTGTAATGTTACAACTGAAAAACACAGAGCAGACACTAGCATTAGACTATAAATCCTTATTATTAATTGTTTTGATACATCACTTGTGCATTACCTACACCTTAAATCATATGTCGGCAACAACCTGTAAGATTTAATTCGGTCCGCCAGACATTTTGAAAAACCCAATTAAAAAAAATATTGCACTACTTATTCATACTCACTCCAAATGAGGAAGATTAAGATTAACAATAACTTCGGTGTGTATCGTACAGCTTCATGTGAACAACAATAATTCATGTATGTTCAAAAAATGCACTACTTTTGAAGGCCCGCGAACGTATTTGCACACTAAAGTTTGGCCCACAACATGTCAAAGGTTGCCCGTACTTTAAGTACCCCTCAGATTAAGGCGTACTTGTAAAATCTATTAGCTAAGAAGTAAAATTTAAAATAATAAACTGAAGTACTCACGGCAATCACTTTCCTTTTATAATCAGGCAGTGGTGGATCAAAAAGAGTTTTACTCCTTTCCTTAAGAACTCCCAGCGAAACTGTAACTATCGCATGGTCACCATAATATACCTTTCCATTATTACATTTTGCTAAAACCCCCATTCCTGTCCAGTCCAACTGTGATACTTCACTATTTAATATGATACTTTCTTCGATTGTAGACTTTGTATTATCTTTATAGAACTGATTCTATAAAAAAATAAACATAAGATCTGTACTATGCATAAACAAATTGTAAACATAAGATAAATGAATAAAGGTTAAAGTATATCTATCAAGTAAGAGGTTTTAAATAATTGTTTTTCGATTACAATACAACCTTGTTTATACAGACTAAACGGAACCAAAGGTAATCTGGATAGTCAAAAAATTAGAAATGTGGGTATTAAAAAAAGAACAACTGCAGTTTCCTCTTGATCAGGAATAGGAATTTGGAGCCATTTTTAAAGAATTACTAATCATTAAAATTTACTGTGGAACCCTCATATTTATTAAATAATTATGCAATTCATTAATATCTTAAATTTTTGAACAAGAGATTTAATCACTTCTTCTTCGGTTAAGCTCTCCCTGATTTTTCTCTTACAATTATCATCCATCTTCTCCAAATATAATGAACCCTAGGAAGGGTTATTTTACCAGTACTATTAGTATCCCATAATCGCACAAAAAATATTAAAGTAAAAAAAAAATTACAGTATTTTGGGAGGAATTGGAATCTCGAATTTTGGGTGAATGACTTAAATAGGTCATCATCATATTCCATCCCTATCTAACGCTGTTGCATGTTAGGTTATCCATAGGTACTTTAATTTAATGTGGTTGAAACCACGGGGAAAAAAAAAGCTTGTATTATTTAAAATGTGAATGTTTCAGAATATACAAAAGAAAATATATGCATAGATTATATTTTCATGTCACTGAATATGTGGTTAAGTCGAATTTACATATGAACAGTATTAATATAAAATCAGGTTTTCATTATCAAACGTTGAAATTTCATCAAAAATATCGAAATATTCTCTGCTGATTTCGGCCACTAAACCTACAGAATAGATTTTATTTATCAGAGATATTAAGACAAGTTAACTAATTGTTCACTGACCGATCACAACAGATTTAATGCAAATTATAATGAATATATTTCAAATGAACGCCTGACTTTACCACTTATTCACTGAGATGACAGATATATTCCATCAACTTTCAGGTACATGGTTAATGTTTACTTACCATGAGCATTTCAATGATGCTGTAATAACCTCCTCTTTTCCAGCTAAGCAGAAGGTCTCCAGAGCATTGCTTGTAATGCGCCAGACCTTTGGCAGAGGCATCATCAAGGAAATCACATCCCTCTACAGAGCACTCAAAATTCACAAGCCAATTAAAAAATGCCTCCAACTTACCATCATTTGGCAGAGCTTGAAATAAAATTGGTTTAGCCCTATGAGAAAGTTAATTTTTTTTTTTTTTTTTTTTTTTTTTATAAAAAGTAATTTAAAAAAGTTAACTACAAAAAAAAATTACACACACAGGGATATAATGTGACAATCGAAATATTAAAAAAAAAATTAAACTGAGTTCATCTATAATTATTTGGGGCTATTCAACCATTTGAGCCATTTTATCCTCTGTGAAACTAAATAATAAAAGCAACACACATAGAACTGTTTTTAGACTAAAATTATTTAGGCACAAATACAATATTAATTTGTATATATAAAGTGTAATTTTGCAATTGTTGTATTATATAAGGTAGTTAGTGAGAAACAACGTCTAATAAAAAGAAGAACTATAATTTAATAGTACAATAAGAAGCAATCACATGGTTAGAGCAAGAATGATAGTCTCAGCTAGGGAGGTTACAGAGAGCGGGAAGATTCAACACTAACATAGTCTCCTCGTTCCATGGGTGTTGAGAGCCATGACTGTCGGCCATACAAAATTGTTCTAGGATTTTCTTGGTGTAAGCTTCTTGACTGACAAACGCCTTGTCTTCTAAATGTTGAATCTGGAGGCCAAGGTAGTAATTGGCTTCCGAAACATTCACTTTGAATGTGTTCTTGAGAATGTCAATAAAACATTTCAACATAGTTTTATCCCGAGAGAATATTAAACCATCATCCACATGAAGAGTTATGAAAATTTCCTTATTTTTACTCACAAAAAGACATGGATCATTGTCACTTTGAATAAGACCAGAACTATGCAAAAACTTTGAAAACTTCATATTCCAGCATCTTGGCGCTTGTCGCAAACCATAGATGCTCTTCTTCAGTAAACAAACTTTGTCCGTTCCATCTTCAAAACCTTGAGGTTGATTCATGAACACTTCTTCTGTTAAGTCACCATAAAGGAATGCACTCTTGATGTTGAATTGGAGCAAATCAAGCCCTTCCATCCCAGCAATACTAAGCATGGTTCTCACAGTGTCACATCTTACCGTTGGACTAAATGTTTCCTCAAAATCTATGCCAAATTTCTTTTCAAAACCTTTTGCGACGCGGCGAGCTTTATAAGGATCCATCTGGATAACATTTAACTCTATAGACCCAGCTATTATCAACAATCTTTTTATTTGGTGGCCTAGGTACCAGCATCCAAGTTTCATTTTCCTTTAGGGCTTCTGATTCCTCAAGCATGGCCTTATGCCACTCATCAGCTTTCTTACAACTGACTGCTTTGTTATAGGAAGATGGCTCATGGTGAACTGCGAGCATGGCATAATTGTTCAGTTGTGTGGTATAATTATACCTTTCCATTGTAGGTTCCCCTTCTACTAAGGTAGAATTTTCTGTTTCTGACTCGGCTGCCTCTGAGTCTGAGTCGATTGCCTCTTCTGGTACTTCCTTGTCATTAATTTCAATAGTCTCCTCAGGCCTTAAGTATTCGAATGTCACTGGTGACAAGTTGTCTTGTCTAAACAAAACATCTCTTGAACAAATTACTTCATCATCATCGGGATTCCAGATACGGTAGCCATCCTTATCGCCACAATAGCCAATAAGATGACCTTTTATTGCCTTCTTGTCAAATTTCTTTCGCTTCTCTTTAGGTATATGTACATAACATTCGGTGCCAAAAATCTTGAGATGAGAAATAGGAGGTTTTTTACCATGCCAGATTTCATACGGAGATTTCCCATCGAGAGGTGAGGGACCTGTGCGATTAATGATGTATGAAGCTGTCACAACAGCCTCAGCCGATAGCTTCTTAGGTAGGTCAGCGGCATGAAGCATTGTACGGGCTGATTCAACCAGGGTACGATTTTCCCTCTCTGCTGCACCATTTTGTTCTGGTGTATACGGCATGGATGTCCTATGAAACAGTCCAACATTGTGAGTTAATTTACATCTTTATTAAGGGACTCACTACCATTGTCAATTAAAAGTTCTTTGACAGTATGCCCAAGGTTTCTTGCTTCTGCCAAAAATTGTTCAAGTCTATCCTTGACTTCATGCTTCCCCTTAAGAAAATAAATGGATCAATACTTTGAAAATTCATCCTTAAGGTTTAAAAAGTATTTACTGCCTCCACAGGATGACACTGGCATAGGGCCACATACGTCAGCATTAACTCTATCTCCTGTCCTTGTTACTTTTTCATTTCTGGTATCAAAAGAAAGCATAGTCATCTTTCCAAAAACACAGGCATCACAGAATTCAGAATCACCATCTGAGAAGTATTCTATACCATGTTCTTTAAGAAATTTAGACACATGCAGCTTACTTTGATGTCCCAGCCTCTCATGCCACAGTTGAAGATCACTCTTAACAACAACTTGAGCTTCGGCAGGACAGTGGTAAATCACTTTCCATAATAAAGAGACCAATGACCCTGTTTGCAACAGCAGCCAAGGTTCCGTTCCAATACAAGAACAATTTATTATTAAACAACTTAGCTTGAAAACCCATATCTAGTGCAGAAGCTATTGAAAACAAATTCTTAGTTACTTTAGGAACATACCAGACATTTTTTAGTACACTTTCTTTCCAATGACCACTGACAAGCATTTGTACATTTATATCCCCGGATCCAATAGCTTCAACTGTCTGTCCATTTCCGACTTGCACATATTTCTCGGGAACAAATTTACTAAAACTTGTAAACAAGTCCTTGCGGAAAGTCATATGCTGTATAGCACCTGTGTCTGCAACCCATGCACAACTTGGATCTTGATTAAAAACAATCGAATTTGAATCAATTATAAAGGCACTGTTATTTACTGTTTCACCCGATTTAAGAGAATTGGATTCAGTTTTCCTCTTAGGACAGTCGTTTTTAAAATGACCAGCCTGACCACACCCATAACATTTCCATTTCAGGTTCACTGGTTTGCTACTAATATAATTATTTTTAATATTATTTTTCTCAGGCGAATGAGAAGACTTCGTGCAATTACTCTTAGAGACAACGACATAAGCAGTCAGGAGTACTTTGTTCCCTTTCATTGAATCTCATATCTACCACACACAACCCCTCTCTCAAATGATTAAGAGTTCTTATCCTTAGGACTGATTCCCAAGCATTAATAAACTCAAAGTACTTAGGGGGCATAGTGTTTAAAACTCGATTCAAAAATAAGGACTCCGGCAGCTTGACTTTATCTTCCCTCCAGGTTTCATCTTGAAGTTCAGACCAAAGTTTTTCTAATTTAGCTATATGTTTGGCAATACTGTCAGAAGGTTCCTTTTCCTTAACCCCAAAGAACTGGTTAAAAAGGCAATCCTGCCTTTGCTCAGTACACTGTTCGTAAATGCTATGTAATTTAACCCACATTTCCTGTGCAAAGGAACACATATTAATTAATTGCCTCACCTGGCTGGATACTGATGACACTATGAGGTGTTGAGCCGTAAACTCCGCTTTAGAAACAGCAGCTACCTTCTTTTCTTATTTCTGTTTTTGTTTACTACTTGGATTCTCCCCTGGATGTTCTGGGGTTTCCATTTTCCCTTCCAGTAAACTCATTACTCCATTAACCTGAAGTTGGATCCTTATTTGAAATTTCCAATCCACCCAGTTGGACTGCCCCTCAAGCTTGTCGATGCTGATTCTTGAGATATCCATCATGAATTGTTCAGAATAGGAACCGACCGAGTTTAACACTTTACTGAGCAAGAAAAATAAACGCTCACTAACTTTAACACTTTACTAAGAAAGAAAAATAAACGCTCACTAACTTGTCACTTATACCACGCGACTGGGCCCATAACCTGTTGTTTAATATAAGGTAGTTAGTGAGAAACAACGTGTAATAAAAAGAAGAACTTTAATTTAATTGTACAATAAGCAATCACATGGTGAGAGCAAGGGAGGTTACAGAGAGCGGGAAGCATGAACAGTGTTGCTAAGTACAAATTGATTTTTATTTTTCCTTAACAGCGATACTAGCATCATAAAATCATGCTGATAGCATAATAAAATCTGTTTGATTATATGAATGGGAAAATCCTATACCCTTGGCATGAATGACTTGAGTATACACAGACGAAAAAAGAGAAACTCCTTACAGAAATCATTCCACCAATATTTCACTGAGTGAACCCAAGGTTAAAATGGACATGACAACTGCTCTAACCTTAGTAGTACATAGCAATGCAAAAGTTTTAAGGAACTACTTGAAATAAAAAAAAATCAGTGCGATGGGCAGATTAAAAAACATATGGAAGTATAAATAGCAAATTAGAAAACAATGATCCGAGATAGGCAGTGATTAAGTAGGCTGGTTAAGGTAATAAATAGGTCTAATAGGCAAAATCAAAAAGAAAAAACTAAATTAATTCAAAATTTGGAGAAACTTTCATAGTTCCAATATACATAATACAGATATTATTGGAAAGAGGCCAAGATGGGCAAGCTTGGAGATGAATGCCCAAAATACCAGATTTAGAAGAGCTTTGATAAAAATATTTATGTTATGTTCCCATGATATTCCAACCCTCAAGTTAGAGCAAGGTAATAATGCAGATATAGCCAAAAAAGACTGACAGGCCTGTTTGCAAGAGTAGTTCTCCAAAAACTTCTTAAGGATTGGAAAACTGGTTTTCTTAAATTTCAAATAATAAGTTGCTAAAGTCCTATATCAAATTTTTTACATAAACTTAAACCTACCTGTGATTTAAGTAGTCTAATACAGACCCCTCTGATTTGCTTAGGGTATCTGTGTCTTCTAGAAGGTTGGCAGCTTGTTCGAATAGCAACATTCCAAGACCAGAATTCATCTCTTTTCCATTAGAAAAAATATAATCTACTTCGTTGAAATCTCCAGAATGTTCAAGAAGGTTTTTTGGCCCAGCCATTTCATTCACCACATTTTTCTCTTCACCATGAACCCAATGAGCACCCAGGTCAATGTCATTGCCACCTTTAAATCATATTACTATTAAATACAAACAGTAAATGAAAGTTTTAGAAGAAGAAAAAAAATAAAGATAAAATATACCAAAAGGTATTGTCCTAATACGTCCACCGAGCCTGTTTTCTGCTTCAATAATTTTAATGCGAGTGAACCCTCTTTCATGAAGTCGCTGAGCTGCAGCTATTCCTGCAGCACCTCCACCAATAATTAAAATTTCAGGTTGTTTTCTCCTTACATATAACTTGTGTGAGAGCATTTTTATAATCTATAAGAAACAAACATAAATAAATTAGAATTAAAAAATTTATCAACTGAGACAAAATCAATTAATAATTCGATATTGGTGGGACTAATCTGCTTTCAACCAACACTTTCCTTGAATTATATATAAGTCAGTATAATTTCCTAAAGAGAGAAAAAAAATCAGTCTTAATAACAAGCAGATATACTTCATACTCAAGTAAAATATCACAGACACTGGAAGTTGACAATTAGGTGACAAGTGGTCATTCAATACTCCTGTGACTTCTTTAGAAACATAAGGAGATTGAATATTTCATCAGATCGTCTTTCTCTGAAAGCTGCCTAATATTTTCTAATTATTCACTATGCATATGTCAGTTCCTTTCTTTGATACAGGATGTGAGGATGACATGGTAAAGGGCTCTCAAAAATTCCTACCCACAATGCTCAAGTGCACTGGAAGGTTCAGTATCATGATCTCTACCCAGGTATCTCTTATTATTCTGAATCTTCCACATAGCCATCCAGAAGTGTCAAAGTGATGGGATCATCAAGCAGATACTTCATTCTTTTCTGAGGACTTTCGGTGGCCAAAGTTAGGGCGTAGCTGCTACTGTCCTCTTTTTTTCCTTGGCTTTACTTGCATTTCTGGCTATTATTCTGAAAACCAACCCCCACATGTTAACACTTTGATGTGACCAGGAACATTTTAAGTAAAATTTATATCTCCTGCTATGGTTGATTTGATTTACAGTCTTCCGATTTGGTGACAGCCATGTCCCTGAAAATAGAGTACAACCTGCTATAAAGTTATTTAATGCAGCAAAGTTTATGAGTCTCATAGAGGCTATTTCCTGAGACTAGCCTAAAAGCTTCCTTTTTGCCAATTTTTATCTCACAATCACCCATTATATAATGCCATATACTCACCTATTATGACCTTGATAGCTAGAGAAGATGAGCTTTTAGATATACTAGAAGTAAAGAGGGAAAATATGAAATAAATAAAAAAAGTTTGTATACCCTCCTCTGGCTGTCGCACTTTTTTTTAACAACCATCTACAACTCATTTTCAAATTAGTTCTACTTTTCTTGAGGCTATCTACATTGACTTCCAGCCCTTTCCATATAAATAAACTTAAGCAAACTTCATATAAATAACTTATCTTAAGTAACGCTCTTTTCACTTCATTGATTTAAATAATGTTACAATTATATTTTAATAACGATACAAAAACATCCAGTAAACTTACAAAACAATAAAAGAGACTATTAGAATAATATTAATAGTGGACCCTATGTTTATTCAAGAAGAAGATAAACATGTTATCACTCAAAAAAGTCCATAACAGAAAGTTTAAAAAATACTTTTATTAACTGTTTGTTTATGTTTTAACCCACATATTATGGGATGACATATTTATGCCATTGTGGGAGGGCTTATACAGGTATAAAGAGGAGCCCTTCCATACCTCTCCAGGGTAGAGTTTTAAGGGCTCAGACTGTCTTTTGGTCAATTAATTTAGCAGTAGTTGTTCATAACCCTCTGCAAGACATATGCCTCAAGATCAGATTGATTGTATTGTAGGTGAAATTTTAAAAATAGCCTAGTGCTGAAAAATATGTTTCAAGGAAGAATAGTTAGGTTTGCCTATGTTATGGACACTATTCAAATAAAGTTGGCAGATAACCAAACGATGTTCTTTATTAGGAGTAGTCCTCATTAAAATTCTTCATCAAATACCTTCCACAGATTAATCTATGGAAAACGTATAAGATAGTCACTTCCTCAAACTTTCGGAATTCTATATACAAAAAAACACTGTTTTTTTAATCATCAGTCAAACATTAGCTGAAATTTGAGAACTAGTAACAATAATAAAACACAGTACATTTCAATATGGATGAAAATACTGCTTTAAACCTTTTATAGTTTAGAATTGATTTTCACAAACCCACAGTAAATTTTCATTAATACTTGTTAGCTCCTACTAAGGGTAAATTGTGAAACACTAACTTCAAGCAATATTAAAGGAGACATTAATCGCCATTGGGCATTAACCACCAAGCTACACTTCACAGCACAAAACAAACATTTAAATAATAACTTGAGCACTATTATTATTAAATAAGAAAAAGTAACTATTAATAAATAAGAAAATGTTTACCAACCCTCAATTTGTGAATAAAAACTTTCAAATAAAAAATTAACGAGATTAAATTGAATTTGGACAACCAAAAGGCTAACCTTAGATTTGATATACTAGCCAATATCTCAACACATGTATTTATCTTAGCAAAAATACTACTAAACACCCTATGAAAAAAAAAAATAGTGGTAAGTAAATAAAACACTTAATTAACAATGTATTACATTAAAAAAAATATTTTTGAGAATTTCGAATAATTAGCTAGATAAAACGCCTCATAGCTGCATGGTGTAATAAATATAATAGAAAACATTGAACAATTAATCATCCAAAATTAAAGACACAACATTGGGATTGACTAGTACTCCTTAGAACTGAAACTTAAATAAATATAAGAAAGAATCACCTCTTCGATTCTCAAACTGAAATTGATGGCCACAGCTATGGTTCCTAGTAAGAAATTTAAAAATAAAACAATTTAATTACACCATTAACAAGTAAAGTTTAAAGAACAAAGAATCATAGATTTGAAATTGGTGATAAGATAACACCAAGGAGTCTCTTAACTTTGAAAAACAAAGATCTTTTTTTCGAAGCTTAATAATCTGTTAATATGTAACTAATAATAGATTGTTTATTTAACCAGATTATATACACTTCAATAGATATTTAATGAATGGTTATGTAATGATACCTAAGTTTCAGGGATATGTTATAGTTCCATGATCAGCACCAAGAAAGAATTACGAGAATGGCCAAAAGGAATATACCTACTCGCCCTTCATGTGGATCTGTATTTACGACTTTAGCGGACTCATATCGAATACTTTCCTCGTAAAATCGAGGTCTTGATTTGTTTTGTTAGATGGTGGCATTCGCGACTGAGATAGGGGCTACACTAAACGGCTCGGACATTTCCATCTAATTTCGAGCCACTAGGACATTTTCATTATTTTGTGTAGAGTGTGATAATGAGATCTTGGCCGAATCTAGTAGTACTAATGGTTCACTTTCCGAACATTTTTCAAAGTAGAAGGTTCAAGTAGGTTGATAAGCAATGGCCAAACTCATCTTCTCGCAGGTAGGCGAAGATCGACGGCCTGCAAAAGGTAAAGGAATCCATACACTCGACCTACTAATTTTTGGGCTATCTTTTAAATTCCCGTAAAAAATCAATCAAGTTCCTTAGCAAACCAAAAAGAAGTGTACAAAAAAGAAATGTCCATTAAGAACTTCAGGCCACGTACATTAATAGATTTGTTTGTTTAACACCCTTTTTTGCTACTAGGGCTAATCGGACGATGCTACAGTGGGAGTCCTAAATTAGCCTATCCAGGTATAATTAGGATCTTTTACGACATCGTACAGGCTCGTGACCTCCAGTTTACGTCCTATCCGATGGATGGCATAGCTAATCACTTCCATTAAAAAATCCTATGGCCACCGCGCGACGCGAACCCGCGACCTTTAGTATTGTAGGTTGCTATGCTAACCACAACACCACAGGTGACCCCGTATATCAATAGAACGATCAAACTAAATTATAACACTGGACGTAAATAGATATGGCTCCTATCAAAGGATCTAGGAGACTATCTTTTAGTTTTCCTGTTTAAAACATTATAATTGTTTTAAAAAAATCCACTTGACTGACAAAAATCCCCATTACTTGAGAAGTACATATTTAACGAAAAATAGGATATAATTTGCCATTCTTTGAATGACTTAAAACGACAAAAATCCCATTTTACAATACCTGAGGCACATGACCTCGCTTTTACCATTTAAAAGTATTTGGTAAAGAATATAGGAAAGTTAAAGTTTTTATTTTTTACATATCATATTTCAATGTAGTTTGATTAAAAAGGAGCTGATTGTGTTTACGACTCACAGAGCTGCCTACACTCTCGCCCTTTTTTGACGGATCGGTATAAACTAACTCGAAATGGCTGTATTTTTCCACTAATTTTAAAAAGGATGACTGAAGTAAGTTTTGGTAACCTCAGCCATTGATCTATTGATTATTGGCCTAACACTACTTCAACTTGGTATTGTTAGTTTAACAACGGGTTTAATTTTGCTCAGGGTCATAACATTTTCTGTGATCCTTTTAATGACCAAACGTGTACCGTTGCACAATTGAGGTGGATTTAAGTTACGAAGAAGAATGATCGGTGAGCCAATCTTCAACTGGAGATTGTTTGGGTGTATATCCAGGGAATTAAAAAATTCAGATGGGAAATTTACGGCTTCGTTTACATCTAGAACATTGTCAATTGATTTTGGAAGTTTATTTCATCGAAATCAACATTTTTTGCTGCCAAAATAGCACGACTACCCAGCCAATTATAGTCCAAATAATTGTTCAAAATATCAGGAAAGACACTTTATATTTCGTAGACAGTTCATTTTTCGTCTCTACAACAGTTCAGAAATTTTCTGGTAATTTGATAAATTTTGAATTTCGATGCAGCTCTATTTCACCGTTTCCAATATACAGCAATTGTTTAGAAAATATATCTGCCGATGGATCATTTTGCAGTAGTACTCTCATATTTATGATGGATAAATCTGAAACTTGCGGTTACCCAAATAACAATTATTCCTGTTCAGTAGAGGTGTAATAATCATAATAAGTAAGATTTAAAAAATGCCGCGATTTGTAATCCTTTCTTAATCAACAATCATTTAAAGATAAGTAAAAAATTGTATTCTGGTGAAATTAACAACGAAATATCATTCCCAATAATAGCCTACTTTAAATTAAAGAAAGAATTAAAATCTTCGCTGACATTTCTTAAATTTTATATATAAAGATAATTACAACTCTGCTGAACAGGAAGTAACAGCCTCTATTCGATTGGGACTAAATTTTCTCAACTTTAAATTGTTGTTGATAAAGGAGGAATTACAAATCTTCACTGACATTTTTTAAATTTTACATTTTAGATCTCGGGATAAAAATAATAAAAAGGTTTGGTAAAATAAAAAAACACTGTATTTAAATAATAATAACAAAACGAATAATGAAAATAAAGAAACTTCTGTTAAATAAATCAACTGAAAATATAATATTAAAGTCTTAATTATGCAGTTCTTTAGCAAATCACAAAGTATCCCACAACACCTAATCAAAACACACTCTTTTCGTGAGGAAGTTTTTACGACTGGTTACCCGCATTGTAGCCAGCTTACTAATTTTCACTAATTTTTTGGCAACACTGACTACCCATGTCAGGTTCCTATTAGGTTACACCTGTGACAGTAGGTGCTGTTACAACGTTTATAGAGACTTTGGGGCCCGGTGTGGCTGTGCGGTAAAGCGCCGTACTCCCATGCCGGAGCTGCGGGTTCGAGTCCCGCCCTGGGTGGTGCTTTTCTTTCGTAGGAGAAGTATCACCCAGTGCCATGGGTGTTAGTATGGGCAGTATAGGGCTTCACTGGAAGCCTTAAAGTCAAAAAAAAAAAAAAAAAAAAAAAAAAAAATTATAGAGTATTATTTCAAATAATAGCCTAATTTAAATTATTAAAATGTATTTACTTTACTAAAAGTTGATATCAGGGTGGGCCACAGCAAAGCGTTTCAGCGCTTAGCTAGTAATTTAATTTAAATACAAATAAAAAAGGAAAAGGAAGAAAAAGTGCCTACACATTTGAGAATTTATTGTAACCTTTTCTTGATTTATTTATTCTTTAATGAAAATTAACAATAAATACAAATTTGTATTACTATTTGTCTGTGGAAAATAATAATATAGGAACAAATAACTGCACTCACATAACGCAATACAAAATTATAATAATGATAACCTGTATTAAAATAGCATGCTTATAAACAAAAACATTATGAATCGACATATGACGCCATGTTAATAAATCGAAACACGACCTACTACCATATATTTGCAATATTTCGCTATATAAGAATTAAGGTCTGGCCACACATGACCGCACCGTAGCAATAATACAGGTTATGTTCAGAATATTTTTAATTTAACTTACATATTACCTTTAGTTATGCCTAAAGTTCAAGCCACACATGTCAGACACAGGCCACTTTAGGCATAACCAAAGGTAATATGTAAGTTAAATTAAAAATATTCTGAACATAACCTGTATTATTGCTACGGTGCGGATCCGGTGCGGACATGTGTGGCCAGACCCTTATTTTGATCACTAATCAAGTTAAAAACTATCCGGTCCGTTAAGTTGGCCAAAACTATATACATTGAGCCAAATTTCATTAAAATCGGTTGAGTAGTTTCTGAGAAATAGAGAGACAAACATCGGGACACGAGATTTTTATATATATATATATATAAGGATTAATGTTCAAAATTGCAAACTTGGCTTAGATAGATCATACTTACATCGAAGATTAAGACAATTGATTCTGTACCAATCCGAAGACATGATTTTAACAAATCGTGTTGACCTGTGGTGTAGTGGCTAGCCTAGCAGCCCACGACACTAAAGATCGTGTGTCCTCGTCCCACGGTTTCCCTAGGATATTTTAAAGGTAGTAAAAACTCCATGGCTATGCCGTCCTTCGGATGGGACGTCAAATGGAGGTCCCGAGCATTTGCAATGTCAGGTAATCGTTAAAGACCCTTATCCTGATTCTATAGACAAAATTTAGGACTTCCACAGCAGCATCATCGGATTAGACTTAGTGGCATAAAGTGACGTTAAAGAAATCATGTATGGATGATAACATAAATAAAGTATAAGTTAAAACAATAGCAATTATAATTGTTTATTTTTTGAGTTAAAGGTCTGTACTATAGTACGATAGGGGATGTAAGGATGGATCGTTTTTTGGATTACCGTATTTTCCTATTTATAGCGAAGGATTCAAAAGTATTATTGTAACTTCAGGAGAGTACTCCATTAAACGGAATCACTTCTCTCACTGGAGAGCCGCCTCAACACTCTCCATATAGGCGGGCGCAAGCGGCGGTGCTGCTTCTTTAAAGGAACTAGAGAAACGGGTATAGAAGCCGGGCCATTACCTGGGATTCATAGGGTTTGTAGGCGTTTTTAATTTATTTTTCCATAATTATAACCCGATTGATCAAAATATTATTTGAAAAATGTCTAATAGGCATTGTTTGGTCCCGAAGTGTTCAATTAGAACATCAAAAGACGTGTCATTCCATTTACTTTCAAAAAATAAAAAGCTTCTTAAAGAGTGGATAGTAAAATTATGAATAGATAAGCCTGTTTCGAAACATATGACGATATGTAGTCTTCATTTTAAAGAAAGTGGCTATATTTATTCAGGTATTTGACATTTTATTATTCCAAAATGCTAGTTTTATGCAAATAACATTGAGACCATAGTGTCATAGATTTGTTTTTCTTTTTTAATTTTTCCAATTTTTGTATTACATCCGTTGTGCTTAATTGTTCCAAGTTTTCAATGCGATGCCTGAAACTTTTGAAAAATAAATAAATAATATGACAAAGAAACTAAGCTGTCATGAAAATGACAGCTGCCATAACAATGATTGTATGAATAGGTAATTAATGTTATTACTTACGGAAAAACGTAAAGTTACAATGATGTGTTTGCTTAAACCAGAACTACCAGCTTTACACGAAAATTGCTTATTATAATTAATAAATTTGATTTCCACTTTTATTTGATGGGGCAGTCCTATAAGATCGCTTGTTCGAAGGCACAAGGCTTGTAAAATAAATGTTTTTTTAATTCTAGATATTATTCCACATGTAATTATGTGGTTTGCATCAAGGATAGCCCTTCAATGCCCTTCAATTAATAGTTTTTTAAAATTACCAATTATCTCTATCACATCAACTGTGTCTATCCCCGTTCCTTCCGACATTTTGCAAAACTACTAGCGCACCCTATAGTCGATTGCGCCCGCGAATATCGTCGGATCTACGCGAAACTAGTGAATTTGTAAAACTCAACTTTTCAAGAGAGCCAAAAAACATTTTCTTACCTTTAATGTAATTCGGTGTCTGGCTTTTTGATTTTTAGATATAATTTTACACGTTTTTTTGTTTGTTTTTTTGGTTATAGTGTTATGGCTTTCAACCAATGCACGGAAGAATTTTGGATTTTTGCGAGTACAGATCATTGGCGGATCCAGGGGGGGGGGGGGCTGTGGGGGCTGCAGCCCCTCCCTTTGGAAAATTTTTCGTCTTTTAAAGATAGAATTTGACTTTCCTTAATGAAAGGAAGCAATTAAAAAAACAAATAATGTACAGAACAAGTAGAATTTTAGTTGTAGGAAAGGAATATAAAAGTAAAAAAGCTGATTAGCAGATCCAAATGAAAGGATGTGGGGCTGCAGCCCCCCCCTTTACGATCGGCTGGATCCGCCCATGGTACAGATGCGCTCAAACATCGCGAAACATCGATTTTATTCTTCTGATGTATATCAACCTCCAGTTTTAACTGAATAAAATATTATCATGTCAAAAAAAAATTTTTTTTGAGGGCTAATATAAAATTTAGAATCATGGAAAAGAAAGAAAACATCAAAATTTCAATATAAAAACAAAAGCTCAATGCTAAGCATTAACTTGAATTGTTGATAAAATAAAAATACGAAGAATAAAACTGGTTCTGTTAGTATATATTTACTTTGGCTATTGCCATCTTATTACTTAAACATTTTAATTCTTCTTTTTACCTGTTGCCAGTCTTAATTGAATTGTATACTGACTAATCTTGACCAAAAATGGGTAAGATCTATTTTTTAATATTACATAAGAAATTTTCATAATTTTTTAAACTTTAGAAATGATTGTCTAAAAACGTAAAATAACGGTTTTTCCATACTTTAACCATAAATATTACATTTCTTCTTATTTACAGTGTGTTCTCAGCCGAATTAACAGCCATAGCCCTAGCACTACATTACGCCATCCAGCTACCATCGAACACAATCATCATCTGTACAGACTCAATGAGCTCGTTAAAAATCCTAAGCAATATATACACCGATAACCCCTTAGTACAAAAGATATTTAGAAATATTCACACATTGAACCAATTAAAAAAAAATGTCACCTTCATTTGGGTACCTAGCCACATAGGAATTAGAGGAAATGAGAAAGCAGATGAAGCTGCCAGGGAAGCTCACAACCTTTCAGAAAGTATACCCTGTGCACTTAGCGCCAAAGAAATATTCCGCCCATTACAACAAATCATAATACAAAACTGGGAATGCATGTGGAGCGAAGTAACGAACAACAAACTAAAAACGATTAAGCAAGGAGCAACAGCTTGGAGGTCATCCTACAGATCTTGCCGAAGAGAGGAAGTGGTTATGTGCAGACTGAGGATAGGGCATACCAGGTTAACCTATGGTTACCTAATGACTAAAGAAGAAAGACCATCCTGCAGATATTGTAACCAAACACTCACGGTCTCGCATATCTTTGAGGAATGTCCCACCCACAGGCAAGTGCTCTATCCCTTGTGCAAGCACAACATCCCAAACAGAGTAGAGTTGGCCTTGGGAGATAGCACCGAGGTGCTGGATAGGGTTGTTCTGTTTCTGAAGGAAGTAAGAATATACAAAGAGATTTAAAAAAAAAAATATATATATATATATAAATTAAAAATAAAATTATAAAAAGAAAAAAAAATTTAGTAAACAAGCTTTTAGGAAGAGACTATTCAATTATAGATATAGAATGCAGGCCTCAAAGTCTCGTATAATTTCAATAATTCACTTAATCGTGCAGGTTACATGCCAAATTTTCGCCTATTCAGGCATCTTCAGGTGAGAAGAGATGCTATAGATGCGGGAGGTACCATCACAAGGATGATTATCCATTCAAGAATGCAGTTTGTTTTTTCTGCAAGTGTAAGGGCCGTATTCGGAGAAACTGTCACCGAAGGAAGAAAAATAAGGAACATGACGAAGTAGATCTCGAAAAGGTGGATCGATCATCGTAGTCAGATGAGGACATGGCTTCCAGTCGGGTCCGTCTTGATGCAATCTACTACATAAGTGGAAATGATGGAGGTAACCCATTTTATGTTTCTATTTTGGTCAATGGGAAAAAAATCAAATTTAAAATAGACACAGGGGCGGATGTATGTGTAATGGGTCTTGAAGATTCGAGATGTTTAAATCTAACTCCCCGAAATACTAAGAAGGTTTTAAGGGGGGCGAGTGGAATTTCTTTAAATGTATTGGGGTGTCTCAAGTTACACTAAGTTGCAAAGAGCTAACCAGGGAGGAAGAAATTTATATGATTTCGTGCCAAAAAGAACCTCTGTTAGGAAGGGGGGCTATTTCGGCGTTCCAACTGTTGAGAGGTAATATAGATGAAACAACTTCCCAAAATGAGGTTATTAAAAATTTTCCCCAAGTTTTTAGTGGACTAGGAGAGATCGTAAGTAACCCCTACAAGATAGTGCTTAAACCTGGAGCTAAGCCGTTTTCTGTTTCCTGCCCTAGACGTGTGCCTTTTCCCCTCCGGGATAAAGTTAAAGCGGATTTGGATGACATGGTTAGAAAGGAGGTAATTCAGCCACAGATTGGTGTTCTCTAATCGTTGTGGTCTCAAAAAAGTCAGTAAATATAAGGCTGTGTGTAGATTACACAGAATTAAATAAGTTTGTGATGAGGGAAAGAATTATTCTGCCTTCAAGAAGATTTGCTACCGTCTTTGGGTTCTGGAAGAGTGTTCTCCCGTCTCGATGCTAATTGTGGATTTTGGCAAGTTCCTTTAGACCATGATTCTTGGAAATTGACCACCTTCATTACTTCTTTTGGGAGATATGTTTTTAAACGCTTACCCTTTGGGATATGTTCGGCCCCAGAATACTTCCAAGAAAAAATGTTTGAGGCTGTAGAAGGCCTTGACGGAGTCATGAACGTGGCTGATGATTTCCTTGTTTTCGGCAAAAATCATGAAGAACACGTTTACCGCCTAAATCTGTTACTAAAGCGCTTGCAATATAGGGGTATCACTCTTAACCCGGAAAAGTGTGAATTTAGGTCAAATAAAATCAAATTTTTAGGACACTTGATTGATCATGGAACAGTTAAACCTGATCCGGATAAAGTCAAGGCTATCGTGGGTACGAGTACGCCTACGACTAGAAAAGAACTTGGATCTTTTTTAGGCTTAGTGAATTACCTAATTACTTAAAATTTATTCCACACATGTCGGAACACACAAAGCCGTTATCAGATCTGCTATCAAATCGGAATCTGTGGACATGGGATGTTGTTCAAGAAAACTGTTTTATTCGTTTAAAATCTCTAATTGCAGAGGCAAGTGCCCTTGTCCCTTATGATGTCAATAAGGAGACTCGAGTAAGTGCAGATGCGTCTAGCTACGGAATCGGAGTAGTCCTAGAGCAGAAAATCCAGGGTCGGTGGTGTCCAGTGAAGTATTTATCTCGGAAGTTGAGCGAAGTCGAGAGCTGATATGCTCAAATAGAGAAAGAAGCCTTGGCACTAACATGGGCGTGCGAAAAGCTAGGAAAATATTTATTGGGGAAAAAGTTCGAACTCTTGACTGACCATAAGCCTTTGGTGCAAATTCTTTCTGTGAAACCTATCGGAGAATTATCGGCAAGATTACAAAGGTTCCGCATGAGGCTCCTTCCCTTTGATATTCACATCAGGCATGTAAAAGGGAAGGAGTTTATTGCTCCAGATGTACTTTCCCATAACCCGTTGAACGTTCAGGCCGACGATAATGATGCTTTGGACGAAATAGAGTGTCAAATCAGGTACATTTTTGAGGATATACTGATTACTGACCGTCGACTTGAAGCAATCAGAAAGGCCCAGAAAAGTGATCCACGGTATAGAAAAATAAAAGACAGTATCATGACTGGTGACTGGTTAGCGCTAGTAAATACAGATCTTAATAGGGAACAAGGTAACCTTGTCTTCCATAACGACCTGATCATGAGAGGCACTCGGGTATATGTTCCTCCTTCCCTACGATCTGATATTTTGAGGCGTCTGCATAAAGGTCATTTTGGAATCAATAAATGTATAGGACTAGCAAAGGAAACTGTTTGGTGGCCAGGAATAACGAGATATATAAAGTTAGAGATATCTCAATGTAACGACTGCATTGAAAACTTACCTATTACCTTTGAACCTTTGGTTCCGTCGAACATACCAGATCGTCCGTGGCAATTTGTGGGAGCAAATTTGTTAGAATATGAAAACCAAGTATACATTGTTGTACAAGACTATTTTTCCAAGTATTTAGAATTGGTCAGTTAACATAGGACTAACAGTAAAGCAGTTATTAGCGTTCTCAAAGATATTTTCGCTAGGCATGGAATCCCAGAGGTTCTTCGGTCTGACAATGGAACTCAGTTTCGCTGCAAGGAATTGAATTTCATTTTAGTTACTTCCAGGCCAAAACATTCGCAATCTAATGGCCAGTCTGAAAGGGCAGTTAGAACAGCTAAAAGTATTCTTAAAAAGAATGTTGATATCGCTGATGGTCTACTGGCCTTTAGGAGTAGTCCGGTTGATGGTGGTTACAGTCCTGCGGAATTGCTGTTTGGAAGAAGAATCAGGACATCCCTGCCGACTGTGGGGTCTCAATTGGAGCCGAAGTGGCCAGATTTAAACGCGTACAAGAAGACTCTAGAGAAAAGAAAAGTAAATAGCAAATTCTATTTTGATCGACGTCATGGTGCAAATACTTTGGAGCCTTTGAGGAAAGGGATGAGAGTCTGGATCCCAGATTGTGGAAGATACGGTACAGTGGTGGATTTCGGTGTTACTAACAGAGTTTATATAGTGGATATCGATGGTAAACAATTCAGAAGGAATAGAAGATTTTTGAAGCCTTGTTGCCAGAGAAGGCAAATGCGAAGAGAGATAAACATGAAGAATTTAGCACTCCCCATCGCAATATAGAAAGGACAATACCTGATCTTCCAGTTAGGCGGAATGAAGACTTCGTTATGCGAAGTGGAAGGGTAGTTCCTCCAAAGCGGTATTCACCTTAGCTTCAAAGAAAGGAGAATGTAAAGGATATTAATTGTACATAATAATGTCATATGACCTCTATGAGTCAGTTGTTATAAAAACATATGTTTTATTCAGTTTTTGTTTAATTCAAGTGAGTAAGCTATGTAACGGTTATATGTATGTAAAATGTTGTTGAATAAAGATTATTCTTATGGTTTTAATCTCTTTACAGTTATGAAATTGTTTTAACACTTCCATTTCTTCACCACATGGATTTGAAAATAATTTTTAACTGATGGTCAACTGTTAAGCAAATTCATGAATATATGAACTTATTACTTTTCTTTCAGTTTTCAAATAAATTATTTTGTAACTCTAATTAATAGTATTTTTCAACATATATTAATTTAAAAGCAGAATAGAGGAAGCGTGAATGATGCCAGGAATGTCTTAGGAACATGATATTTACACATTTTTATTGAACAGATTACAAAAAATTAAAATCAAGACAGGATTGTACAAATATGACAATATTTAAATTAAATTGATACAAATTCGCTTCTCTTTCACTAGTAAATCTCCTGAAAACATCTGGCCACTGTAAATTAATACAAATTTTGAAAACCTCTTCAGTAAGAGAATATGTACTGTTGGTAAGCATTAAGCTTCAAAAGTAATAATTATCTGTAAATACTGTTATGGTGGACATACTAATGAAATGCACCAAGAATACCTAGCGTGTAATTTTGCAAGGGACATCAAAACAAGAAGGGAATCAAAACAAGAAATAAATGAAATTAAGAGAAAATAAATAAATAAAGAAGTTATAAATCTAGCAGTTTAACAAATGGACCTGAATTGAATCATATTACAGCATTAGATAATCACTTAAAAGAAAATCAACTTCTGTCAAATAAAAAACAAGATATATGTAAGAGAAAATAAAAACACCATACAATGCTACCAAAATGTTTACCAATAAAAATTACAAAAAATGGGTCTCAACAGATTTAAAATAATACAATTTATTTTATATATAACGAGTTATAAAAATATATACAAATATAAAGATTATGATATCGGTCGTTCATCTCCGCGTAAGGCTCGATATTTGGCTAGCTCATTAGGGAAAACATTGTTCAGTTCAACAAGTAAATAAGACTTAAATCTTCTGTAGGAATCGATCTTTCCTTTAACTTGTTCATTTTTAGTTAAAGCTTTTTCGATGCAGTCCTTAGTGTACAATTGAGGATTTCGACCATTATCAATATAGCTGAAAATTACAAATAGTATTAACAATATACTACAATAATTAACAATAGAATACATAAAAAGTTTAGAAAGCATGAAACAACTGCTATAATTTTTTTATTTATGCTGGAAAAAATTTCCCTCTCATGCATAAGCACAATCTTCAAAGAAAAATTCAGTGTGTACAATACATATTTTTCAGCTTCTATGGAAATATCATTAAGGCTCCAAAATAAAAAAAAATTCTGGAGGAAAAGTAACGGGTTTTAATAATTAGATTATATTAATCAAAGTCATTATTATATTATTTTTATTAAATTATAACTTAAAAATATAATTAATTAACTGCAACAAATTTTGTTATTTGTTTTTGTCAATGTCCATAATCTTTTAAAATTTTATTTTTAGATATTAATCCCAATTTAGTCTAAAATCTGGTAAAGCTATTGCTATGTTACTTCTGGGTGTGGCCATTGTCAGGGGTGTATTTGACTGTACAATAAGTGAACTCCAATCAAGCCCTTTTTAGTTAAAAGCTTTATTAGATCCCACCAACAGAAATAAATAAACCCACAAAAGGGCTTTATTTAAGATAGGAACCTCAACCATATTGGTCATGTCTAAAAGTAACATGGCGATTTTAGGACTAGAAATCTTAAGCTTTCCAATGTGATAGTAAATAATTTCAAACAAAAAAATTAAATACACACAAAAAGAATCTATTTTATTGAAAGACAGGCATTGAAGACCTATCAGGCTTTTTCATTTAGATTAAGACAAAGCTTATACGAATAACCATTAAATTGCACATTCAATCAAAATCGTTTGTACCATTTTTGAGAAAACTGTAAAATTATGACATTGAGAGAACCACTTAAGTAAAAAAGTTACCCTAACATCCCTAGAAACTATATAACTATTTAATACAATTCATTTTAATAAGAATTTATATTGTATTGCTATGCTGCTCACATACTCAACTCATATCATTTGGTTATTTAAACTCTTGGGATGAACAAGGGGAAACACATGCAACAACACAACTTAATAAAGAATTCTTTCAAATTTGAAGTAGGGTAAACCATACAGTTATTGGCACCCCAACTTTAACTTAAAGAAATAGGTAAACAAGTCCTAATTTTATTACAAGATATACATGAATCTAATGTTTGAAGGGTTCTCTAAGTCATCTATGAAGTAAGACTTTAACAAACTAACCATAGGGAAGATTTCACAATTAAATCCACAGGGTGCCAATAACTAGATTTGGCACTTTTAACAATACCTATTGCCATATTGTAGAACTATTGAACTTTTGACCCAAAAAAACCTCTTGAGTCTTTATAAGAATAAATAAAGAGGAGTTATAGGAAGTTTCAATTAGATCCCTTCATAAAAAGTATTTTTTTTAATTTAACCACAGAAAAGTAGTCTTAAGGGTGCCAATAACTGTACGGTTTACCCTAATTAATGAAACTTATGTAATAAAAAATCAAAGATTATGCAATGAATAAAGTGTAAATAACAAGTAGACAAAATGTGGGCACTTACTCAAAAACTTCTAGAGGTACATGAACATCTTGAACTTGAGATCGGAGCTTGTCTACTTCTTGAAGACCAGTAACTAAAGCCTGACTGAAATTGAAAACAAAATAAGAATTAAAATTTGTCAATGATTAGCTGTAACATTTTTCAAGAGGAAGATAGTCCTTTAAAACCAAAACAGTTGAAACATTTAGGTTTCTTTTTTCTGCTTGTCATCTCTTATGATGAGGTAAAATGTAAGCCAAAACAAATTAACCTATTTTTGTTAATATTAACTTTGACCGAATCTCTTCCTATTGAAAATATAAAAAACTATTTGAATGTATGATACGTAAGAATTCAATATATACATTTTTTGATTCAGAACATTTTGCCCCTGAGGTTGAAAATCACTGACAATTATGCGAATCTGGCGAACATTCTCGATGAACATTTCCAGTTGTGTTTCTAAACTTTCAAGAGTCGAGGCCATTCTCGAATTGCAGCAGACAATAACAACCCAACTTCCACTAATCCACTAGGTTTCGAAAGGTTACAGTGTTGTACAGTCAGTGCAGCCAGCTTACGTTTAAATAAGGTTTTAACCTCACTTCACTTTTTTTTATGATAAATAAATTGCCATTAATCATTATTGGCGATAAAGGAATTAGCATCTCAAATCTTAAAAATAGTATATCTTGAAATCAGTAGCGGATCCAGAAATTTTCTGAGGGGGGGCGCACTTTTTGTTTTTTTTAAATTTTTATGCCATTAAGGACCTAATTTAAAATATTAGTGCATAGTTACGCCGTAGATTTATTTTTGTACAGTAATAGTAATAATTGATGGGTACCCTCACCTCTCAGGGGGGGGGGGGGCCGCGCCCCTCCCCTGGATCCGCCACTGCTTGAAATTAAGGTTAGTACCAATTTTCTAATCTGGGGATAGGATGTGGGTTTGAGATAAAAAATTTGAGAACCATAGCAATAGAAATGAAATGAAAGATACCAGGTCTGCTTCAACATAAGTTTTTACCATAATTTAACTGTTGAACAGATAAGGAGTACAGTTTTCGCAAGGGTAAGGAAATACAGCAATAAGTTTTTGTCCTACACTTTGATGATTTTCAAAAATGCTACTAAACAGACCAACTAAAAAAGTATGGGCAATTTCAATGTTTATATATGGGGAATTTCCTCAATAATGTAGCATCACGAACGATAATTATGATATGTATTGGCTTAAAGAACATCATACAGTTTGGCTCGTTATTATTAATCCTGTATGACATAATCGCTAAAAACTCACTATTCAGGGAGAAGAACTAAGGAAGATAAATAGTAATAATAATAAGAAGCATGGAACCTAGCAAAAGAGAGTGATCGTGGGTAAAAGGACCATTTTTTAATTAACAATCACCAACGCCAAACTGAAGGAAGAAAAACATAAGACTACCTCGAAAAGTCTAGATAAGTCATTGTAAATAAGAAGAGTCCTCAATATATTGTACTCGTGAAATGGTTTAAAAATGAGATGCTAGTAGTTATCTTTCCTTTATTAGGAGTCCTGAAATTGACGTAGACAGAATGGGAACACCATGAAAAATTGTCATAAAATACAAGGAATTTTTTTATGAAAAAAGGATTTTGATTAAAAAAGCCTCACGTACCTACATGAAATAATTTACAAGTACTATAAGGTTGATCTAAGAACGCTTTTCGGAAGTTGGTACCATCCTGATGTGAATCAGAACATGAAAACATGGAAACCTTATTATAACAATCCACCATACAGTACTTTGACACACAAATAATTACATATGTTATTTATAGATATTTCTAAAACTTTACCATGGAAACTACTAAGTAGTATTCCAAAAGTCAAGAAAAAAAAATTACACTAGAAAAAAATCTTCGAAGGTCCTTAACATGTTCGATATCAACAAAATGATTATACTAGGTAGATTTGTACGGTATGTCTATCTCAAAAAGATTTATAATTGGTGAAAATGCTTTTTAATTGATAATTGATTATATTCAGGAAAACTATAGCACTACACAATGGTGTTGTAAGTAACACCGATGGAACTTCACTTTTGGGTGCCAGAAACCAAATGAATATCAATGGAACCAAAAAATACTCTAGGTATGTTATCTGTTTGTAACTTATTCTTTCATAAATAATTAAAAATAACTATACCAGATAGCCAAGAAGTACAGGCATGCTTAACTCTTGCACAAGTGTTAATTATCAGTAAGTAGGGTTTATATCAGACAGTGGTCCATATTAGTAGTGATTATTATTGATTAGTAAAATCGTTGCTGATAAATAATTATTTTTATTGAAATAATCAAACTCGGAACGACTCTTGTCAATAAGTGTGGGGAACTTACCAAGTTGAGCCATGTTTGCTCGAATGCTGAGCCATGCTATCGAAGGTTTGATTGATAAATAAAAAAGAGTATTGTTTTCTTCCATAATTTAATATAGAGAAATTCCTCAAACTGAGATGTAAAAAGTGTGATTCACCATCATTTATTTACCGTCAATCAAATCCGGCCATATATGACACCATCGTTGGGAAGGACACTGCCAAATTGGCCCCAATAGTTGTAAAATGAGCCTGGCTTCACTCTCCAGGCTGACTGTAATCAAGCAAGCACTACGTCTGTAAGAAGATCATATCTCAAAAGGTCAATAGTGCCACCAAAAATTCAAAATGCATCGGTAAGCTCTCGATGTAAACTTGAAACAAAAGTCAGAAAATCGATTAATAGAATGTTGTTAGGACCTAAAGCATAATTATTTTTCTGAAAGTTTTTGCTTCCTCAATGGTTTTGTCAGTTCGACAGCAATACATGTTCGTCATTTGTTGTTTTTGACATTTTTTATTTATTAGAAATCCTAAGAATAATGTTCTACATTTTAGCCAGGGATTTTAATGAATAGCTTCCATTAAAAACATAATTTGAACTACTGTTTTCTTTCTAGCATTCCTTTTCAAGAGTGTTTACAGTTTCATTAAATCTTGGAATGAATGGAGCAATGAAGGAAGTGGAAACTGCCAATTTTCAGCCACCTAAAAAAAACAGCTACATAGCATACATACATATATTGTTGGACATTCCACCAAGTTCCGCCATAGATGATTAAATAATACATAAACTTTTATATTATAGAAGCCCGCATGTTAGAGCGGTACGGAGCTATGCTGCAAGGATAGTAGTGTAGCATTAAAAAAAATCTTGCTTTTATTGCCATTTTCGGTATAGAATATTTTATAATTTGTCGAGTTTAATAGTAGTGTTTTTGTTAGCTGCTGGAGCTCCAAAAGGAGCAATTTGCTAAAAACACACAAGAAGCAAAGCTCCAAAACGCAGCAGTAGTGTTTTTTGTACAGGGCATTGCACTAGATTGCCAATGATATAAAAATAAATTGCTTAATCAACTGTAGTTTTTATTGGTATCATAAGAAATTATGTATTTATTTTATCCCGCTAATGAGCTTGAAAAATGTGAAATCAATGCATTAATGTTCTACATTGCGGCACGGTACGGGACTGGTTAATGAAGGGAAAGATTTCTAAAAGCAGGCTAATCTTATCTTTTTTGTTATTTACTTTTGTTTTTTAAATTAATAGCCCTGTTATTTAATGAAATAATTTAATCTATGCAAAGTTAAATATAATTTGATTGCACTGTTTATAAATTCATCCTCTCACCTCATGATAATCGAGTACTTTTAGAAGAAATCAATGAACTTTAGCCTCCATTATTGGGTTTTGTTACCTTTCATACCTTATATACAATTAAAAATTTCCAGTTGAAAGTATATCGACTGAAAAAAGAAGGACGAAAGCAAGAGCTCATAATTGAAACCGACGAAATAAGGAAGAGTAATGAGAACGCAATGGTCACTCAACAGTACAGTGGCTATCTTTTTCCCAGTGCCACAGTAGCATTATTCTCGCAGATGAAACAACAAAAGACAAAACAAATCAGTAATATTACTTATCAATAATTTTATTGTGAGATACTTGGAAAAAGCCATACAGGAAAATGAGAAAAAAAAAATCTGGTGCGTGCGCGCAACAAACAACTTTCACTTACCAACTTACTTAGATTACAAATTAATGCGTTTTGTTAATTGCCACATCTCAAATGAACAGAACGGCCTTAATTATGAACAATGGTTGGTCATTAAAGGCGTACTCCGCATGCGTAGGCTCAACGAGTTTTATGAGTTGACTGAATATTTTTATTTTTTTTCTCCTCTTTATGTTTTCTTTATTTTTATCATATTTCATATTTAGCCATTTCTTATTTTTAGGCGTAAGGAGAGACAGTTAATTTCTCCATATAAACAAAAACAAAGGTACTTTATAGGAAACGAACAAACAAAAAAGGCCCCAACTACCCCCCCCCCCCCAAAAAAAAAGTCCCCTCAGAACATTTTAATAATGATAAAGCTTATCTGATATTAAAGAACACCTAATTTTTATTAAGCATGACAAATTTGATCATCACCATTAAAGCCGTTTTTGAGATAAAAAAAAAGAAGGTGAGAATTGGAAAAAAGTTATAAAATAAAGTGCTTCCTCCGTTTAACTAATTTTGATGAAATGTTGGCATATACATCACATCTTTGGCATATACATACATCAAATACCCTGTTTGATCAAAATCGTTAAAGCCTTTTATGAGTAAATAAAAAAAACTCTTGAAAATGAAACAAAATTTATTAAGTAAAGTCCCCCCTCCGGTTGATCAATTTTGATGTAATGTTGGCTATCCCATCTTTGGCATATACATACATCAAATACCCAGTTTGATCAAAATCGTTAAAACCGTTTTTGAGTAAATAAAAAAAAAAACACGTGAAAGAGATACAAAATTGATTAAGTAAAGTCCCCCCTACGGTAGATCAATTTTAATGAAATTTTTACAGTCATATCTCAGGCATATAAATAGATCAAATACTCAGTTTAATCAAAATCGTTAAAACCGTTTTTGAGTAAATAAAAAAATCTGGTGCGTGCGCGCAACACACAACTTTCACTTACCAACTTACTTAGATAAGAAATTGACGAGTTTTGTTAAATATCATTTCCCAAAGTCACACATTTTTCTACATTCATATCTTATTTTTATTAATCGTTAAAGCCGTTTTTGAGTAAATAAAAAACCACGTGAAAATGATACAAAATTTATTAAGTAAAGTCCCCCCTTCGGTTGATCAATTTTGATGAAATGTTGGCTATCACATATTTGGCATATACATACATCAAATACCCAGTTTGGTCACAATCGTGAAAGCCGTTTTTGAGTAAATAAAAAAAGCACGTAAAAATGATACAAAATTTATTATGTAAAGTGCCCCCTGCGGTTGATCAATTTTAATGAAATTTTTACAGACATATCTCGGGCATATAAATAGATCAAATACTAAGTTTAATCAAAATCTTTAGAGCCGTTTTTGAGAAAATCAAAAAAACACGTGAATATGTTACAAAATTTATTAAGTAAAGTCCCCCCTCCGGTTAATCAATTTTGATGAAATCTTTACAGTTATATCTCGGGCATATAAATACATGAAATACCCAGTTTGATCAAAATCGTTAAAGCCGATTTAGAGTAAATAAAAAAAACACGTGTAAATGTTACAAAATTTATTAAGTAAAGTCCCCCCTCCGGTTAATCAATTTTGATGAAATTTTTACAGTCATATCTCGGGCATATAAATAGATGAAATACTCAGTTTAATCAAAAACCGTTAGAGCCGTTTTTAAGAAAATCGAAAAAAACCTAAAAAATTGTTAAGTAAAGTACCCCCTCCCTTTGAGTAATTTTGCTGAAATTTATGCTGTCACATCACGGGCATATACCTACACTAAATACCCAATTTCAGGATCGCACGGTTTATAGTTTTTGAGCTAGTCTGTTCACACACACACACACAGACACACACACACACACAGACCATTTCGCGGGACTTGGTCATTTGGACTCAGGGGACCCCAAAACGTGTATTTCCGTTGAAAACCGGAATTCGAATTTTTTCACGATCGCAATACTTCCACTTACTATATATTTCATATATAGGTAAGTGAAAGTAAAAAAACACGTGAAAAAGATACAAAATTGATTAAGTAAAGTCCCCCCTACGGTAGATCAATTTTGATGAAATTTTTACAGTCATATCTCAGGCATATAAATAGATCAAATACTCAGTATAATCAAAATCGTTAGAGCCGTTTTTGAGAAAATCGAAAAAAACTTAAAAAGTTACTAAATAAAATACCCCCTCCCTTTGAGCAATTTTGATGAAATTTTCGCTGTCACATCGCGGGCATATACATACACTAAATACCCAATTTCAGGTTCGCAAGGTTTATAGTTTTTGAGCTAGTCTGTTCACTCACACACAATCACACACACACACACACACACACACACACACACACACACACACACACACACACACACACACACACACACACACACACACACACACACACACACACACACACACACACACACACACACACACACACACACACAGACCATTTCGCGGGACTTGATTAATTGGACTCAGGGGACCCCAAAACGTGTATTTCCGTTGAAAACCGGAAGTCGAAATTTTTCACGATCGCCATACTTCCACTTACTACATATTTCATATATAGGTAAGTGAAGGTAAAAATGGAAATATAAGAATGTGAATTAATTTGAGTAGCAAACGTGAAGTGATAAGCTGCGATGGAAATTAATGAAATATAGTTATTATTTATAAGACGTTCAGTTCTTGAGACTATATTGTTCAGCAGGATATCAAGAAGGGGACCAAATTAGTCTCAACAATACTTTTTTTTATTTATGAGATGTTTCGGCTCATTTGAGCCATCTTCAGTTCAGCAAAACAGGCAGACAAATCATTTGAAATCACACAGGGCAGATACAACTCTCAACCAATTACGCTGTTAGAGTAATGAATTTCTATTTTAGTAATTTTTTTAATGATATTACGATTGCCCAGGAGGAAAAACTAACAAATAACTTAACAGTTACTGTATGACTGCTTTAATAGCAGATTAAGTCTGAATGATTTTTTTTACTTTCACTTACCTATATATGAAATATATAGTAAGTGGAAGTATTGCGATCGTGAAAATTTTCGACTTCCGGTTTTCAACGGAAATACACGTTTTGGGGTCCCCTGAGTCAAAATAACCAAGTCCCGCGAAATGGTCTGTGTGTGAGTGTGTGTGTGTGTGTGTGTGTGTATGTGAACAGACTAGCTCAAAAACTATAAACCGTGCGAACCTGAAATTGGGTATTTAGAGTATGTATATGCCCGCGATGTGACAGCGAAAATTTCATCAAATTTGCTCAAAGGGAGGGGGTACTTTATTTAATAACTTTTTAAGTTTTTTTCGATTTTCTCAAATAGGGCTCTAACGATTTTGATTAAACTGAGTATTTAATCTATTTACATGCCCGAGATATGACTGTAAAAATTTCATCAAAATCGATCAACCGGAGGGGGGACTTTACTTAATAAATTTTGTATCATTTTTACGTGTTTTTTTTATTTACTCAAAAACGGTCTTAACGATTTTGATCGAACTGGGTATTTGATGTATGCATATGCCCGAGATATGACTGTAAAAATTTCATCAAAATTTATCAACTGGAGGGGGGACTTTACTTGATAAATCTTGTACCATTTTCACGTGTTTTTTTTATTTACTCAAAAACGGTTTTAACGATTTTGATCAAACTTGGTATTTGATGTATGTATATGCCCGAGATATGACTGTAAAAATTTCATCAAAATTGGTCAAACGGAGGGGGCACTTTATTTCATAATTTTTTCCAATTTTTACCTTTTTGATCGATTATCTCAAAAACGGCTTTAACGATTTTTATCAAATTCGTTATGTTTGATGAAAATTAGTTGCTATTTAATATCAGGTAAGCTTTATCATTATTAAAATGTTCTGAGGGGGCTTAGTTGGGGAAGGGGCCTTTTTTGTTTTCCTATAAAGTACCTTTGTTTTAGTTTATATTGAGAAATTAACTGTCTCTCATCACGCCTAAAAATTAGAAACGCTAAATATGATATATGAAGAAAATCAAGTAAACATATACAGGAGAAAAAAAGAAAAATATTCCGTCAACTCATAAAACACCTTGAGCTCACGCATGCACCGTACGGCTTTAATGACAAACCAATGCGTTATAATTAAAAATGTTCTGTTCATTTGAGAAGTGGCAATTAACAAAATGCATTAATTTCTAATCTAAGTAAGTTGGTAAGTGAAAGTTGTGTGTTGCGCGCACGCACCAGATTTTTAGATAATTAATCTAAAAAATATATATATATATATATATATATATATATATATATATATATATATATATATATATATATATATATATATATATATATCTATAATCATTCTTTGATATTATTTCTGAAACATGAGATTTCTCTACACTTGGCTTTTCAATTATTACATTCATCTAACTACCTGGGAGCAGAAACCAAATTTATAATCAGGAAAAAAAAATCATTGATGAATCAACAGAAAAACTGATCGCCATCTCATCACATAGAGTATACATTGTAACTTATCAATTCAGCATTGAACTGTGACCTTTATAGGCAGGGAGCGGAAACATTTTTCGATTTATTTATTTTTTTTTTTTTTTGGTATTTGATGTATGTATATGCCCGAGATATGACTGTAAAAATTTCATCAAAATTGGTCAAACGGAGGGGGCACTTTATTTCATAATTTTTTCCAATTTTTACCTTTTTGATCGATTATCTCAAAAACGGCTTTAACGATTTTTATCAAATTCGTACATATATAGTATACATATGTATACTAAGTATATAGTATACATACGTATACTAAAAAGAGATCTCTTATCATTCTAATCACGTGCATAAGATGTTTTTTAGTTAAGAAAGGTCACAAGAGTAACGTCAATACAAAATATCTGATGCTCGTTAATTAAATCATTCATTAATAATAACATGTGGCTGTGCGGTAAAGCGCCGTACTCCCATGCCGGAGCTGCGGGTTCGAGTCCCGCCCTGGGTGGTGCTTTTCTTTCGTAGGAGAAGTATCACCCATGGTGTTAGTGTGGGCAGTATAGGGCTTCAGTGGAAGACTTGAAGTAACAAAAAAAAAATAAAATAACATGATTAATGATAATATTTTGCATTGCCTAAATTTTGAAGCCAATTATGCCTGAAAAGAAATCCTGTAAAGTGCAAATGTTTACTCTACAACATGAAAAAGGACCCCTCATGTTTATAGTGCAATTATAAAGCGCAGGGAGAAACCGTCTTAAATTATAAAACAGAATTAACAAAAATATTTGTTATTTATTTTTAAATTTCTGAATTTTGTCAAGAAATTTGGGTCATATAGCGGGTAATATCAAAATTGAATTGAGAGTTTAAAATGTTAAACAGTCCACATGCCAAAATAATAAAAAAATCTGGTGCGTGCGCGCAACACACAACTTCGACTTACCAACTTACTTAGATTAGAAATTGATGTGTTTTGTTAATTGCCACTTCTCAAAGTCACTAATTTTGCCACATTCATTTCTTATTTTTGTTTTTATTTGCTGTATAAAAAACACTATTTTTTTTTAGTATTAGATAAAAGTTTTACTAGTGACAATTCGGCAATGCAAGCATAATACTCCAAGTCCTCTGATTTTATAATTCTCTATGTAGTTGTTGAAAACTTCATTTAGTTACCATGAAACAAATAATTTCCATTAAATGAATAGAACGACTTTAATTATGAACAATGGTCTGTCATTAAAGGCGTACTCCGCATGTGTGGGCTCACCGTGTTTTATGACGGAATAATTATCTTTTTTTCTCCTCTATATTTTTATTGTTTTTTTTTTTTTCATTTTTCATATTTAGCCATTTCTTATTTTCAGGTGTAACGAGAGACAGTTAATTTCTCCAGACAAACAAAAACAAAGGTACTTTATAGGAAACAAAAAAATAAACAAACAAAAAAGGCCCCTACCCCATTTAAGCCCCCTCAGACCATTTTAATAATGATAAAGCTTACCTGATATTAAAGAACACCAAATTTTCATTAAACATGACAAATTTGATAAACATCGTTAAAGCCGTTTTTGAGATAACCGAAAAAAAAGATAAAAAATTGGAAAAAAATTATGAAATAAAGTGCCCCCTCCGTTTGATCAATTTGGATGAAATGTTGGCAATCACATCTTTGGCATATACATACATCAGATACCCAGTTGGATCCATGGGCGGATCCGGCCGATCTTAAAGGGGGGGCTGCAGCCCCACAGCCCTTCATTTGGATCTGCTAATCAGCTTTTTCACCTTTACGTTCCTTTCCCACAACTAAAATTCAACTTGTTCGGCACATTATCTGTTTAACTTGCTTCCTTACATTGAGGAAAGTCAAATTCTATCTTTAAATGACGAAAAAATTTCAAAAGGGAGGGGCTGCAGCCCCCACAGTCCCCCACCCCTTGGATCCGCCAATGATTGGATCAAAATCGTTAGAGCCGTTTTTGAGAAAATAAAAAAAAACACGTGAAAATGATACAAAATTTATTAAGTAAAGTCCCCCCTCCGATTGATCAATTTTGATGAAATTTTTGCAGTCATATCTCGGGCATATAAATAGATCAAATACTCAGTTTAATCAAAATTGTTAGAGCCGTTTTTGAGAAAATCGAAAAAAACGTAAAAAGTTATTAAATAAAGTACCCTCTCCCTTTAACCAATTTTGATGAAATTTTTGCTGTCACGTCGCGGGCATATACATACACTGAGTACCCAATTTCAGGTTCGCACGGTTTATAGTTTTTGAGCTAGTCTGTTCACTCACACACACACACACAGACCATTTCGCGGGACTTGGTTATTTGGACTCAGGGGACCCCAAAACGTGTATTTCCGTTGAAAACCGGAAGTCGAAATTTTTCACGATCGCAATACTTCCACTTATATATTTATATATAATAAGTGAAATATATATTCACTTATTCCTAGTGAGTCGGCGACAGTGGTGGTCCCTGGTGGGGTCGGGGAAAACCCTCCCCCCCCCCCCCCGCCCTAATCTATAGTCTTACCTAATAAAGATTTTTGGACTAATTACCTATGCGAGAGGTAACTTGTCACGAAAAAAAATGCCGTATTAATTACGGTTTTAAAAATTTAGTTCGCGAGAACTAACAAGAGATCGCATTGAAAAAGTTGGTCGCGGTAGCCTAGGGGGGGGGGGTAAAACCCCACCCGCCCTCCCCCGCCGCTTCACCACATAATAAGGACTTTTTGAATATTTACCTTTGCGACAGGGAATTAGCTAAGAAAAAAAAATCCATAGTAATTAATTAATGAAAATTTACGTGTGCGAGAGCCAACTTGACCGCGAGGGAAACGAGTCGTTGACGGTGGTGGTCCCTGGTGGGGTCGGGGAAACCCCCCCCCCTCCCGCCATAATCTATAGTCTTACCTAATAAAGATTTTTGGACTAATTACCTATGCGAGATGTAACTAGTCACGAAAAAAAAACCATATAAATTACGGTTTTAAAAATTTAGTTCGCGAGAACTAACAAGAGATCGCATTGAAACAGTTGGTCGCGGTAGCCAGGGTGGGGGGTGGTAAAACCCCACCCGCCCTCCCCCGCCGCTTCACCACATAATAAGGACTTTTTGAATATTTACCTTTGCGACAGGGAATTAGCTAAGAAAAAAAAATCCATAGTAATTAATTAATGAAAATTTACGTGTGCGAGAGCCAACTTGACCGCGAGGGAAACGAGTCGGTGACGGTGGTGGTCCCTGGTGGGGTCCGGGAAACCCCCCCCTCCCGCCATAATCTATAGTCTTACCTAATAAAGATTTTTGGACTAATTACCTATGCGAGAGGTAACTTGTCACGAAAAAAAATGCCGTATTAATTACGGTTTTAAAAATTTAGTTCGCGAGAACTAACAAGAGATCGCATTGAAAAAGTTGGTCGCGGTAGCCTAGGGGGGGGGGGGGGTAAAACCCCACCCGCCCTCCCCCGCCGCTTCACCACATAATAAGGACTTTTTGAATATTTACCTTTGCGACAGGGAATTAGCTAAGAAAAAAAAATCCATAGTAATTAATTAATGAAAATTTACGTGTGCGAGAGCCAACTTGACCGCGAGGGAAACGAGTCGGTGACGGTGGTGGTCCCTGGTGGGGTCGGGGAAACCCCCCCCCTCCCGCCATAATCTATAGTCTTACCTAATAAAGATTTTTGGACTAATTACCTATGCGAGATGTAACTAGTCACGAAAAAAAAACCATATAAATTACGGTTTTAAAAATTTAGTTCGCGAGAACTAACAAGAGATCGCATTGAAACAGTTGGTCGCGGTAGCCAGGGTGGGGGGTGGTAAAACCCCGCCCGCCCTCCCCCTCCGCTTCACCACATAATAAGGACTTTTTGAATATTTACCTTTGCGAGAGGTAATTAGCTAAGAAAAAAAAACCCATAGTAATTAGTTAATGAAAATTTACGTGTGCGAGAGCCAACTTGACCGCGAGGGAAACGAGTCGGCGACGGTGGTGGTCCCTGGTGGGGTCGGGGAAACCCCCCCCCAAGACACCCAAAAAAAAAAGTTCTTTGGGTGTCTTGAAGAACATTGGTTGAGAGTTGTATCTGCCCTGTGTGATTTCAAATGATTTGCCTGCCTGTTTTGCTGAACTGAAGATGGCTCAAATGAGCCGAAACATCTTATAAATAAAAAAATATGTTGTTGAGACTAATTTGGTCCCCTTCTTGATATCCTATAGTTATTATTTTTCTTAAAATATAATCATTTTAATTAATCTTAATTATTCATGTACAGTGATATTCCGTGCAAAAAATACTTGGATGTAAAATGCAAAACGGCCTTGATCACTGGTGGAGCTTCTGGCATTGGGTTAGCAATCGCTGATGCTTTATTGGCTGCTGGGCTGCAGGTAAGCCAAGTTTGGAGAAATAATTAATTAAGGCCATAAGGATAAGAATAGTTAACTTTTCATTGCTCTATAACTTTTTTTTCTCGGATGGTGGTAACTTCATCTCTGGCTTGAGACGCCTTTCAGTGTAGAGCAACGGCCTATTAGCAACCAAAAACTAGCTGCGGATTTCACCTTTGCCATTCATTACTATCATTTCGGATATTTGGGACCATGCATAACTTCAGATTCTCCTTGATCCTTCTAAAGCCGTAGCTAATGGGCGCGGCGGATATATGACAGGAAGGAGAGACTAACACATCCAAAGTATTTAATAAAATCAGATAGAAAAAATAACCATCATTTATCAGAGAAACATTTAAAAACAGAGAGAGGGACCAACTCAAACTCAGACCAAGACGTCCAAATTAGAGACGTCCACATTAGAGTGCGCGTTCCGTTTGAAGTACCGACAACTGATGGATAGGCCGAATGTGTTCGGCCCGATGGTACACATTAGAGCATTTCAAAATGCTCAAAATGGGAAGGGAAAATTCGGCCCCGAATGCGCTTATATGGAAGCGCCTTAAGGCGAACAAATATCTATATTTGTTTAATTCATTTACTGAATTAAACAAATATAGCTAACTAAAACTGGCGCAGACCCCTTTTTTTTTATTCACCATATTAAAATAAAGAAATAAAATAAAAACTATTATAAAAAACTGTTTTAAATAAATAGTGAGTGTTTATTTCGCTCAACACGCCGAACTAAGTGGCTCAATGCCCCTGTTGGTCAAGGATGTTTGTCCCCCTCCGCTTCCTGCCGCGATCATTCGGTACGTTTGTGCTAATGTGGACGCGCCCCTAAGGTGCTCAAGTATTGATATGAAGCTTATCGTTTCCTCTTCTCATCTTCAGTTCTTACCCATTTCTTCCATCTGCGTCCATTCTCAAAGCACTGACTCTTTCCATCCTACTATTGCATTTTAAAATTTTTCTTCTACAAAAAGACGCCGTCTTCGCTACAATCATCTTGTACTTAGGTAACATTCAAGGCCCAGCTGATGCCTTTATCACCAGCGCCCAATGCACATTAGGGAAAATAGTCAATTTATCCGAAAACAATTTGCTGTAATTTGCATTAAAATTATAAAATTTGTTGTAAATATGCACATTAGGGAAAATAGTCAATTTATCCGAAAAAAAATTGTTGTTCCTTTGGAATTTTTTATATTGTACTATAATATGCATTCCCAAGTCATTTTCGCCGCAGAATATGAAATTGATGCAAAAAAACTTTTGTATACAGTTCCATTCTACATTTTTCACCCTCATTCGGTTTACATGCATATTAAGTTAATTAGAAGAAAAAAATCGCTTTGATGGATCGATGACTTATGTTTATTTTTAAATATTCCAATATTTAATATTTTTTAATGAAATTAGAAAGCGGTATTACTTCAAAATTTTGAAAAAAAATTCATATTTTTTTTCTGGAAAATCCGCTAGCTTACGAAATCGACTAAATTTTGCGTGTTTTGTAGGAAGTGGATATCTTTTGGTCATATTTGAAGATAAACCGTGCTTGTGTGTGTTTTAACTAAACTGTATCACATGAGTTTACCATTTTCTCTTAGCTATTATATCTATGAAATTAAAAATGGTAAATGTAAAAAATACCTATATAAACTCTAAAAGTGCGGTTTTAAGAACTCTATATAAGAATTCGTGAAAATACGGTTAATTACTTCAATTACAAAGCAAAAAGTAGTAATTGGTATTACTGCTAATTTATTTTCTTGCTTTTATCGAAAAACAAAATATATCTTTTTTTACACCCTCTATTTCTTTGGTTAATGTATGTACTCGAAAATCGTTTAACTGTAAAAGTGTACACTTCATATTATTATTTTGGTTGATGTAAAATTTACGGTTTATAATTATAAATATTATAATTATTTAATAATTTTGTTTGTTAATTCCTTTTTTTGTTTTTAACGTTATAGAAAGCCTATCTTTCGGGTATAAACAGTTGTACAGGTGTAGATGCTCTGCTATTGATGAACCACAAATATGGTGATGGACGATGTGATTTTATACCTATTGATGTCAACAACAACAAACAGTTTGAAGGTTTAATATTTGATAAATTTATTAATATATGTAAAAGTCTTTATTATAAAACATTCAATTACGAGTTTAAAAAATCCAAAATATTGATTACTGTTGCTCTAAAACTGTTACTATAAATCTGCTCCTAATTATGACAGTGTAATTTTCACTATTTCGTACCATCGCAATTAGTTTTCCACATTTTTAACTAAAACGATTCTACTACTACGAAAAATTCTACCTTAATTTCTAAAAAGCTCTACTAACTATGATAATTAAATGAGCCTTAGAATGACTAACTCCAATTTCAATATTCTTCAGGCGCTTTTAATTAATATGACAGAAATATCAAATCGTACACATAAATAAAATATAAATACACAATAAAAAGGTACGAATTTTCTAAAGAGAAATCATATTTCAAATGCTTGCTTGGAGTTGGTCAGTCTTTCAAGTAAAAGACTTACCTAAATGTTAATCTGGTGATTAAATTTACGGTATCCTTTTTTCCAAAATAGTAGATATAATTTTTATTATTAATATATTTAAATTTAATTTTAGATGCTTTTAAGTACATAATATGCCGAGACGGGAGTGTTGATATCCTTGTGAACAATGCAGGAATGTTAAATGACAAATCATGGGAATTAGAGTTCGACACTAACGTTGTAAGTTTTATATTTCCACTTTCATGTGATTATTAAGTGGTTTTGTGTAGTCTAATAAAGTAATCTTTAGGAGAGGCACATAAATCCATCATGCCATATAGCAAATGAAAATAAAACACCGTTATATATTAAAATATCCTTTTATTTTGGCTGCTATTAGATATTTTATAGTAGATAGTTTATTTAAGCCCACGTTGCATGAACACTAAACAGTTCAACAACAATCCAACAGTTCTACACACAGACACTCCAACAAACAATTTTTAGCAAGAGGGATATTATATTACGTATGACTTGGTAATTATACCATTAGACATTAGACTGGCTAAATTGAACAGATTAGAGATTATTAATTTATTTACCAGTTATGAAGTTTCTATTGTTAATGTAGCACAGATATAGGTTGAAATAATTTTATTCATGTAAAATTATAACAAAAATGTCAATTACAACGTTACAAACACTAAATAAAAGTGACACAACAGTAACGCAAAACTAACCTTCTGCTTCGTTGTCCAAACCCCTTGTTCCTCGCTTCTTATATTTAGTCCGAAATGGAACAATCTAGAATATTCCCCGTCAAATCTAAAACATGTGATTACGTACTAAGACGGTTACGTAATGTTTCCAACAAAAAGTCAGGAACTCTTAGTTGTGTCAGAACTAGTCATCTGTTTTTGTTTCACATCACAATAATATATTATTTTTGAAGTTTCTATTCATAATTTACTCTTTTTTCACATAATTCACCAAACAGGAGAAGTTATTAACCCTTTAACCGGGCTGGACGTATATAGGCGTCCAACCTAAACAAAAGCTTCAACGGGCAAGACGTATAAATACGTCCTTGAAATATATGTTGTGCCCTGGAACTTGTGGGATTTATATTTTCGTACAACATTAGTCATAGATACATGTTTCGACGAATCTTTATATGTATATATATATATATATATATATATATATATATATATATAAATAATTTATAATAATAATATATATATTTTATAATAATAATATATATAATTTATATGAATATACTTGTATGTATATTTTTTGTACCCTTTATAATTGTTTAAGACTGTAAAATTAATAATTTCTTAATTCGATATTTCCTTATTTTTGTAGGTATTCTTTTCTAATTGTTTGTAATTTTGTGTTTTCCTGTGTGGGGTTGATAGAAATAAACGAAAAAGTATATATACCATAGTCTTTTAATTTATTTTAAGCAAAAATAAAAAAAATAATTATATGAAGTTACATTGCACCGGGCGTGACGTATATACACGTCCTAGTGAAAGAGCTCGCGCCCGTTGTAGGATGCGTAATTCAAAAGGGAACTCCCCGGTTAAAGGGTTAATACATTTATGCCAGTCCTTTCACGAATCGAAATGGTAATATTGTCAACTGGAATAAATTTATTGAATAATATAGGAAACATTTTATAATTTCATAGAACAAATTTTACTCACCTTCTTCTTTTACGAAGAGCCATATTTTCTTATTGAATTTTTTTTTATATTGGAAGAACTATATAGTTTCAAAAATATTAAACCTACATATCTTTACTATGGATGTGTTTTTACGGGCAAGTTATGAATTCTTTACATTTTACGGCAAAAAATGTAAGTAATAGTAAATATTAGGTGAAGACTGTAAAGAATTCGAAATTAGCACTAGTGGTGCCATTAGTTAAATTAAATTTAAATCGATGGACATGTCGGGCATTTCTCAAACGACTGACTCAAATTTAAATATTTTGAAGTTTTATTCCTCTTAAGTATTCCTCTTAAGTATTTTAAAAATCAAAATCAATGGCTAATGAATAAATAAATGAAAGAAAAAAAATCATTACGTTTACGATAAATAATACTAATTCTTTGCACCCAACGTGAGTTTTTCCAACGTTAAGTATCGAGATACATCTTTGCATCTTTACCAAGAACTTCTCTAGATTCAATTACTGGTTATATTCCAGTTCCTGAATCTAGATAGTAAACGATAAGTTTCATAATATTTTAGCTACTGCGTTATAGAAAAAAATATATACTTAAATGAATAAACATGAGATTATTGTTTTCGCTAAATAGATTAATCAATGATGGGTGATTATCAAACCATGGGCCGACATGAAAACCCAATGAGATTTCATTCGTCACGACTTAAAAGTTATTTAATATTAATTATTTGGTCGTTAGGATTTTAACCACCTCCTTTGTTTTTATGAAGGCGCAATATCGTTGAAAATAATTCAGTATTTCTATTAATTCAGCATACGTTTCTATTAATATTTTTTTTTAATATTCCAGAAAGGAGTTATTCGGGGGTCCCTTCTCGCCAATAAGTACATGCCTACCCAGAAGAACAAAGGTGGTGTCGTTGTCAACATTGCATCAATACTTGGCTTCGACACATTCCCGTACGCTCCAGGGTACAATAGCACAAAGCACGCTGTGATAGGCCTTACAAAGTCCTTCGGGGTAAATATCAGCACCATATCCATCAATTCAAATTTAACTTTTGGATAGCGTAATTTGTTATGTTGATTTTTTTTTTTGTATTATTTGGACGCTATTTTCCTATTGTTATTTTCAAAACTTTCGCGGGGGCTAGCTGAAGTGCACAGAGGATTTGTGTGGTGAGGCTGATGGAGAAGTTTTACAACTTCGGTATTTTTAGTTGCTATGCACCAACGGAGGTATCCCCAGAGGAAGAGAAGGAAGCCTTTTATGATTAGCTGGACCGAACGGTTGGTGGCTGTGAAATCAAAGTGACATCAAGGTGATCATGGGCGACTTCAACGCAAAAGCAGGGAAGGAAGAAATATTCAGACCAACCATAGGAACCCAAAGCTTGCATAAGGAGACCAATGAAAATGGACGTCCACTAATAGGATTTGCTGCATCAAACAATTTGGTAGTTGGCAGCGCACTCATGCCAGGTAGAAGAATCCACAAAGCGATTTGGCTAACACCTGATAGGACCACGGTGAACCAGATAGATCACGTCCTTATTAGCATGAGGCATAGGTCCAATCTTATGAGCTGTAGGATGTACCGTGGAGCGAACATAGATTCTGATCATTACCTGGTGATATGTAAAATCAGAGCAAGAATATCCAATGTGCGGAAGGTGCAAGGAAGTAAGGCAGAGAAAATAGCGGTAAATAAGCAACAAGACCCTGAAGTAAGAGGAAGGTTCCAACAGAAGCTGGATGAGACGTTGGAGAAGCTTGGCGCTGGGAATGGCTTTATCCAACAGCAGTGGGATATGCTCTCGACTGCTATCAAGGGGGCAGCCGAGGAGGTGGTGGGCTTGGAAAGGCGTGTCGCGAGATCACCATGGTATGATGATAAATGTGCTGCGGAGTGAGAGGTGATCCTTCGATGTGATAAGTCGCATTCGAGCTCCTGATCGTTTGAAAAGATATCTTGGTGTTATTTTACTGTATATTGTGTTTATTATGTTGTTATTTTGTTGTTTCTAGTTATTATGAGTGTTGGACATGTTTTAATTTGTATATAGTGTAAATAGTTGTGAAGGGACAGGTGAGGTTAGCTTTGTCTAAGTAGTTTGCAGGCGTAGGGAGGACTATTACTGTGTGTTCCAGGCAGTGGTGATCACGGTAAGAACATTCTATTTTACTTTACAACTATACAAAACCTAAAGACCTTTTAAAGTTTTAAAGTGTTTCAGCTAAGAAGGTTATTTTATCATTGATAATAATTATTATTGTTACTTATTACTTACTGTTATTATTTATTGATCAGGATAAATTCGAGTCACTAAATAACTGTAACAATGCCTAGTAGTGGCATTGAGGTAAAAACGAAGGAGGGGGAAGGGAATGAAGAGGGAAACCTGAGAGGAACAAGGCATTCCCTTAAAAGGGCAAGGAAGGGTGATACATTAGGCATATGCGATGAGGGTAAAACTAATTCCCTACTCAGCAGTGCAAAAAATATCCAGGAGGATCTGATAAAGTACATTTTAAAATTGGAAAAAAAGGTTAGTAAAAATTCCATGGATCATATAATCAGTAAGATTAAAAGTATTGTTGAGATACTTGTCGAGATGGATGAAGAGGCTGGTAAATTTAGAGAAAAATATGAATATATATCTGGTACTGTACATCGTGCTGTGGAAGATACCTTATCTTCCCAAAGTTATCAAGATATGATAACCAAACAGCTTGTTGAGATATGTATGCCAAAACTAATCGAGGGTCTTTTAGCGGCGGGTTTAATATCCAATCAAAGTCGCACTGTAGAGCCATCCGTCGATATGAGCGAGTTAGACGATGTAACTACCCCAGGTGATTCTTTACCGGCCAATGCTCCCTTCACAGTTGTGAAAAGCAAACGAAACCGAAGGAAGGCAAAAAAAGATACTGTAGTTGAATGCAATGGACAAGAAAAGGAGCCAAAGGCTGAGCTACCAGTATCACCTAAGCAAAAAACAATGGCTGAGATAGTTAAATCTTTACCAATGAAGCCTAGTCAGTCTCCTAAGCCTACTTACGTCACGATTGGCGGGGAGGGACAGAGCCCTGTAGATATAATTAACAAGCTGCCATCCCCAACTGAAATTGGTGTAAAAGCTGAAATCGTTCGAGCAACCAAGGGTGGTTCTGTCTTAGTCTTTTTGGAAGACAGTTCTCATGTTACGAAAGTCATTGGGTGGCAGGAACTCCGTGCCAAAGGATTACAAGCAAAGCTAGCACTGAGGAAGAAACCTCGTTTGGAGGTCAGGGGTGTGCCTCATGGATGGGATTCAGCCGAACTAGTAAGGTTCCTATGGGGCAAAATTACTGAGAAGCCGGTATCTACTCCGCTTATCAAGGATGATCTTAGGCCCCTTTTTTCACAAACGGCTAGAAACGGGTTCACGAAAAATTGGGTGATGGAGGTGCACCCCATGGTGAGGTTCCAACTCCTGGAAATGGGAAGTTTAGATGGAGGATGGTGGTCTATGACTTTTAGGGATTACCTGGACGCCCCGCGCTGCACGAAGTGCCAGGGTTATGGTCACACGAAGGCTACCTGTGAAGCTGAAGTCCTTGTGTGCATATGGTGCGGAGCTAGTGGGCACATTTCAAAAGAGTGCCCCAAGAAGAAGGTTATGGCCAGCCCAAACTGCATTAATTGTGAGCGAGCTAATGCTCCTTCAGGTCAAAGGAAGCACAAATCAGGGAGCCGGGAGTGCCCTGTGCACTTACAGTGGGCAAAAGAAGTAGCGAAATCCACCTTCTATGAGTAAAATCACCATCCTCCAGATTAATATGGGACGTCGGCGACTTGTGGCTGATGAGCTTAGAGCTCTCGCCCAACGATACGACATCCTGGTTGTCCAGGAACCGAGCTGTCGTGGGAACGTGGTCACGGGGTTTGGCCTCACGTCAAGAGTTATAGCCCTGAGCAGTGGAGAGAGGAGGCCCAGGGCAGCTATAGTGGTTAATAACCCTAACCTTGACGTGATGGATCTGAGACAGTACACCATGGTGGATTGTGCTGCGTGCTATGTAAAGTGGGGAAACCTCTCTTTTACATTGGCTTCAGTATACCTGCCTGATGGAAACGGTTTTGAAGAAGGCATATCCGCCATGGAGATGATCACTGCTAGCAATAGAAATCATAATCATCTGCTCAGATACCAACTCCTGGAACACGGTCTGGGGATCCAATCGAACCAATAGAAGAGGTGCTAAACTTGCGGAGTTTATCGCTAGAAGGCAACTGGTCATAGTCAACGATCCCTCTTCAGCTCCTACCTTTTCTGGAGCAAGAGGGGAGAGTTGGATCGATGTCACTCTGGCCTCGCCAACGATAGTTAGCCGTATTATCGATTGGACCCTAAGATCTGAAACGAGTTCCGACCACAGAGGGCTGTCTTTTACGCTTGTAAAAGAGACTGCTTGTTCCCGCGACATACGAAAAGGGTATATAACCCGCAGAAAAGATTGGACTGCTTTTAAAAGTATGATGGAGTGGGAAATGGCCGAAGAAGATTAGGCCGAGGCGGAAGCCGAAAACACCGATGATTTAGACTACAGAGTGGGAAGGTTAACTGATGCCATTCGGGATGCGGCAGAGAACTCTCTCAAACACCGGAAGGCGAGGGTGAGACCTGTGCCCTGGTGGACGCCGGCATTAACATCAATGAAAAGAGACCTCTACAAATCCCGGCGGTCGTATCAGAAGTGCAGCTGCGACGAGAGGCGCGCTGCACTTCGTGATGTGTACAAGTCCAAGGCAATGGCATACCGAAACGAGGTGCGAACACAAAAACGGAAGTCTTGGGATGAGTTTATTGCGGAAGAATCCCGGAAAAATCCCTGGGGTATCCCGTATAGAGTAGCTCTTGGTAAGATGGCTCCCCAACAGGTGTTGGCAGCTCTTAGAAATGCAGATGGCCAGGCCAGAACTCTGGAAGAAGCTGCTAACATCTTCATTGCAGAAACATATCCCAAAGATGATCCATCCCAAGACAATGAGGAACAAGGTTTTGTGAGACGCACCACGGTATGCCCTCCTGGTACGGACTTGTGCCCACCATGGGACATACATGACCTACGTATTGCTGTGGACAGGCAAAAGGCTGGTCGTGCTCCAGGACTTGATGCTATAGATGCGGCAATGTTGAGGAATAGTATCTCTTACATTGAGGAAAGGCTTTTAGGAGTCTATAATGATTGCTTAGATAAGGGATACTATCCCAAAAGATGGAAGATTGCCGACTTGAGACTCCTCTACAAGGGAGGAGGCCGGGATAAGCAGCTCCCAAAATCATACAGACCTATATGCCTCCTTCCTGTGATGAGCAAAGTCCTGGAGAACCTCATCATGGCCAGTCTTTCTCCTATTCTCGCTAGGGCAAGTCATCCACGGCAATTTGGCTCTACAAAAGGCAAGGGAACCTCTGATGCTGTTCTAAGAGTACGTCTGGATGTAGAGCTACGAGTAGAGCGCTGTGTTATGTTGATGCTCTTCGATATATCCTCTGCATTCGACAGTATCTGGTGGCCAAACGTGCTACAGCAACTGCAAAGGTATGACACTCCCAGCAACTTATACGCCCTTTTACAGAGCTACCTCCAAGAAAGGCGAATCAAGGTCAGAGGTAATTCCTTTGAAACGGAGGCATCTATAGAGAGAGGGTGCCCGCAAGGGTCCGTCCTAGGCCCGGCTCTATGGAAATTAGTTTTTGATGAGTTGTTGGGAGTATTAGAGGAAAAAAGGTTCCCTGCTACTGCCTACGTGGATGACTTGGCTGTAGTCGTATCCTCCAACAGCAGAGCTGGCTTAAAGCAAGAAGCAGAACGCTGTGCCAACATAATAGCTGCATGGTGTGAAAGGAAAAGATTAAAAATGGCCGCAGCTAAAACCCAGGCCATCTTGCTAAGAGGAACTACAGATAGAGCGCACCCTATTATTATGACCATCCAAGGGGAAAAAATACGTCCAAGTGAACAGATCACTTACCTTGGTATAAGATTTAGCAGAGGATTTAACATGACCCCTCACTTGGAGTGCTTGAGAAACAGGGTGGCTCTGACCTTGAACTGCCTCAATCGAATAGGGGGCGCTTTCTGGGGCCTCAGATACCCAGCCACATTGACCATATATAAGGGAGTGATTTTGGGTATTCTGAGGTATGCGTCCCCTGCCTGGTACCCTAACCTTTCACGCCGACAGAAAAGCAGATTGGCAACCATCCAGCGAACGGCGCTGTTGCGAGTTACGCGTGCGTATCGGAGTGTGTCTCATGAGGCGGTGCAGATTTTAGCAGGAGCGGTACCTCTCGACCTCCTCCTGCGAGAAGACCTTTTAAAACATACATACAAGAGAGAAGGCTCTACAGGCATGCCAGTAAATCTTAAGTTGAGAATAGATGAGAACCCAAGGAAATGGAGGAGCATATTAAGGGAGGATACAACTGAGCAGTGGAACCGACGGTGGGTGACAAGCCTGAAAGGATCTACTTCAAGAAAGTTCTTCCCCACCGTCCAGTCTAGCTTGGAAGCCAAATGGGTCCTCCCTAATTACTGGCTCTCTCAATTTCTCACAGGGCATGGGGGATTTCGAGCCAAGCTCCATAGCCATGGAATTGACGTTGACCCCCTGTGTCTTACCTGCGGTATCCCGGAAACTGCAGAGCACATTATTGTTGACTGCACCGCCTTCGAGGCTCTGAGGGCTAAGTTACTTCGTGAAACCGGACTCTACGTTCTCACAGAAACCGATTTTCCCCAGCTGGTAGCGGAAAGTAACTATAAGCATTTCAAGGACTTCGTCTACGGATGGAAGACTGCACTCGGCCCTGCCCACTTCAATGTTGGACGAGGGAGACCAGCCGTGCCTAGAAACCAACCGGACTGAGGAAATGAAGCCTACCGGTCTAATGTTCCAAAACATTTTTGTTTTATAGCAGCAGTGGGAGGTTATGCAGACATGCCTAACATTCAACTGCTGCAACAACCCGTATTGCCTCAAGAGGCAGGGTAGGGTGTAAATAAATAAAAAAAAAAAAATAAAAGATAAATGTGCAGCAGCTTCTGAGGTGAAGAACAGCATGCATATGCATATGCAAACATGGTGCAGAAGAGACATACTAGGCATGCTTCCGAGGAGTACAGAGAAAAAAGAAAAGCGTATCCAAAGCAGAAAGAAGAGAGAATGGGAGCGCAAGCGGCTGGAGGAGATCGAGGAGCACAAGAGCCTTAATGAGTCCCGAGTATTGTTCAGAAAAGTGAATGAGAGCAGAGCGCCCTTCAAACCAAGGGTAAAAGCATGCAGGACAGAAGATGGTGCATTGCTTTCGTCAAAAGATGAAATTCCCAGCAGGTGGTTAAGTTATTTTAACGATCTCCTTAATGAAGGATGCGAAGGGATGAGAGACTTCGTTGCTCCATCGGTACATGATGTTGACCCACCAACATTCGATGACTTCCAGGATGCCATGAACCGTCTTAACAATAGCAAAGCCCCAGGAGAAGGCGGGATTGCAGCAGAGCTCTGGACCCTGACTTGCGCGGAAGAAAAAGAACTGTTGGTGTTCGATCGGAAAATTCTTCGCCATATATTTGGGGCAGTAAGAGTTGGTAACCGTTGGAGAAGAAGGGCTAACAGAAAGGTTTACCAGCTTTATGGTGAAGAGGATGTGGTAACGTTCATAAAGTTGGGCAGATTGCTCTGGGCTAGCCATGTTGCACGAATGCCGGAAAACGAGATCCCAAGGAAGCTGCTCCGTGGGAGACTGTACATTACCAGAGGAAGAGGAAGGCCACGACTTAGATGGAGGACGCCGTCACCAGGGAAACCGCAGTGCTTCTCCACACCCGCAATTGGAGAGCGACAGTGCAAGACCGAGCCACCTGGCGAAGGCTCATTGAAGAGGGCAAGGTCCTACTGGGCTATAGCGCCACGGAAGAAGAAGAAGAAGAATTTTCAAAACTATAGATAGCTATATTAAAATGGTTTGGTAGAATATTTTTACGTTAGACAGAGCGTTTTTATTTTAGAAGACTTTAAACTTTACTAAGGTCTGCTCCAAATTACTTACTGTCAGTAAAGTTCGGGTAGTCTCTAACGATAAAGTGTAGGGGATAACCAATTAAGTATAATGGAGTGGACTTATGAGAATACTATTTTATCCTATGGAAACTACACTTTTGCCATCGCTTTATAGGTTTCAACCAACCTCAAAGAAAAAGTGTAGTAACCGACGAAACCTTATCTGAAGTAGTTTTAATAAAGTGGCCTACTTTTTTGTTATTATGAATGGCACGAATAGTTTCAATCATTGTAAAATTTGGCTATTGGGCTGACCTAGATTACTCATTTGTCAAAACCTTACTGCAACGAGAATACCAGAATACAAACCTGATTATGCTACGAGAATATTGTCGCACTAGGATTGTACTGGGTTTCGGTAACGTTCGTGTTATCTCACTGTAACTGCACACAGCAGTTCTTTATCCTCATGATTTTTTTTTTTTTTATTAATGACAAATACAAAATAGAAAATCTGCGTGTAGTAAATAAATTTTCCAATTTCTTTAAGAAATTGTTGGTCCTATATTAAATTTAAATTTCAGGAACCATCGAAATTTTACAGTAACAAAGTTCGCCATATAGCGATTGGACCTGGAGTGACGGAGACGGCGTTGGTCCATGAATCAGCACCCCGGATGCTCACTGAAGAATGGGGAAAGAAATCATTCGCCACCTTGAATAGCCTTCCACATCAATCGTGAGACAACTACTTTTTTGTATTTATTACATCGCCCACTTTTGAGTTTTAGCGCGTACTTCCTGCTAAAACTTCTTTCGTATGTGAAGCACAAGGGGATGCCATAAAAAATACATAGAAGTACGTACTTGATTGGAAACATCGATCTTTTAAAAATAGAGGAAGGTGGATGATTTTTAGTTGAAAATTAATTTTACTTTAGTCTTAGCAGGAAGTATGGGAGAAGAATTCTTTCTCATTTTAATTAATACATCTACGCAGGGGTAAACTAATCTTTTTATTAAGGAAATATTTTCGTGCAAAATCTGATGCTAGACAAGTTTTACCTATTGCATCTCACTTAGAAATTTTCACATTTACCATTTACAGTCATTGAACTTTAAGTTTCCATCAAAATGATAAAAATCGTTGAGGGTTAGAAATATTATACCGTCGAACATGCCGTCCTTATTTCTATTTCTATTGTTTTCATACCGGTTTCCAGTCGCACTATATAATTCGGAGTTTTTCTAGGCCATTTGTAGATTAGTTTGACGTATTTCATTGTTATTATTTCCAAATTTGAACAATATTGAGGGGCCCATATTTCTGAACAATACAACAAGGTGGAGCGTATGAGAGAATTATATAGAAGATATTTAGAGTCCCAGTTTTCTGATTTACTAACTTGTAAAGTGGTCAGGGTTAATGCTATGGCAATTTTGGTTTTTTGAATTGCAGAATTTGTTGGTTGAAGGAATTTCCCGGACGAACTAAACTGTATAATTATTTACTGTTTGAATACGTTGTTCTCTATAGTAAAATGGTTTCAATGTTTTTGTTTTCCCAACCCCCTTGTGGAACGGTACTATTTTCGTTTTTTAATTATTGAGTGACAGTAAATTTTCATTACAATATTCCTGTAAGTTTATTAACTTTATAAGTTGCATTTGTATCAATCTCTTTCAATTTTATAAGACTTGTATAGATCTTTTTCCCTATTTCTCTTTCTTCAGGAGTTTTATCGTGCGTGATAAATATGTTTTTGTTTTTTAGTACTTCTTTGTGTCTGAAAATTTCCTCTTTTAATCTATAATTATTCTGAGCGACTAGTATGGGTCCTTTCTTAAGTCTATAACAGTTACTGATCGCGTAGTCTGGAATAGATAAATCTGCACTTTTGAGAGCTTCTTTAACTTTTTCTAGAGTGTTTTCCTTTTCAGAGGGTACAATATTATGGATTATGAAATTGTTTTTCGTAGTTCTCTCTTCAAAAATTTAACTTCTTCTTCTAGTCTATTAGTTTTATTTACTAAGTCGTCATTTGTTTTTTTTCAAAGCTTCAAGTTCTTTTATAAGCTGGGAATTGATTGCATTATTTTTTTCAATATTTTGATTCATTTCAGTGACAGCGGACATTATGTCTTCGTTTGTAACCGTCATTATATTTTTTTTATTGTTTGGAGTAAGAAAGAGAGAAAAAAAAAAAAAATAGAATAAAAGGAGAAAATGTTCACTTGAGTTAGAGTCTAGCTAAGAATAATTATCTCCACTCACCGATGACGTATTGAACTTGCTGGAACTGGTATCTTTCTTGTTTCAAATCGATCACTCTCAACTATTTCAATTTTTTAACACAAAGTCACACTTTTTTTTGTTTATGAGTAAAAACATATCAAGTTCTTCACTGATTATATCACTAGTATGAATATTTAGTAATTACGACCAGTTGTAACCACTGTAGCAACACTTAAACGAGGACACAATCTGCACTCTAACACGGCTGACAGCCAACTACCAGCACTGTGCCCCAAAGAGGCTACCTCCACAAGGGGAGGTTTTGAAGACGTCGTCGGGTCGATGGCGCTCTCCACGGCCTCCATGCCCCAGTCGACCCGCCTCAGTTTCCCTGGGGTTGAGGGACGTCCGAAGAGGTCCGCTTCTTGCAGTCACTCCTGACGTGTCTGAGCTCTCCGCTGCCCCAACACCGTACTGGTCTCCTCTGAGAATCAAGCGCCTTCAACCACCTCTTCCAGGTTGTTGTGGTTCACCTTCTCCTGCAGCCCCTTCTACAACTATCCAAGTATTCGAAAATGAAGAAAACATTAGGTTTGGGCCACTTTCATTTATGGGGTTTTTTGCCTGGTTGGACCACTGTGGGTCGCGGCATCACGTCCCGCCTTGGCCCTAGGATTTTTTAAAGGGAATAGAAAATCCTTGGCTATTCCGTCCCTAGGATAGTACGTAAAATGGATGTCGAGAGCCTGTACAGTATCAGGAATTCGTTAAAGATCCATATCCTCAATATACCTGGATAGGCAAAACTTAGAACTCCCACTGTAGCATCGTCCGATTAGCCTCAGTAGCATAAAGGGACATTAAAAAAAATGTTCTATACTTCCAAATGGAATTTTATAGACTTTTATTCTAATATTTATATTTTATTCTTTGCTTTTGTGAGGATATTTTTCATTTAATTACCAGATCTATAAATAATTTTTCTTTCAATAATATTGTATTCTTTTTTTGTTTCCATCTCTTTATTACCATCATTCTCTCCTGGTTTGAATAATTGGTTTATAGGTTTTTGGGATGAAATTAGACGTCCACAATTAGATACCAGATTATCAATTTTCGGTATATATGCTTCTTGTTTTGTGTTGTAAATCAATTTTAAGTTATTCATATTAACAATGTACATATTTTATTTGATTGGAGGTGTGAATATGGTCTTTGGGTCCGAAACGTTCATCTTTTTCAACTTACATATAAAGTTATAACATTTTTTATTTGAAGTAGCCTTTTTAGAGTTTTAGGCGTTAAAAATGAGCGTATTCCATTTTTCCTATAAAAAGGAAAGATATTCTGTACATTCGACTCTTGTGTCTAAGATCAAAATTTGCTTTCTAAATAGAACTGTTAAAATTGTCGGATTTGCAGATGACTTCGATCTAGTTGGAAGGTCCCAGAGGACAGTAGAGTTAGTATTCCTCGTTTCAGAAGGCGCAGCAAAGAAAATTGAGCTAGTCATAAATGCATCCAAGACAAAGTATATGGTCACAGGTAAGTCCGCTAGACCTGTGAATAACGCTAGTGGAACTGATTGAATTTGGAGAATATACTTTAAAACAGTTGACCAGCTCCTTAATTATTGATGTAAATGGTTCTTCTATGCCTATAATGACATATGCGCTGAAATCAAAGACATAATACTGTCATATGATTCAAAAGCAGAAGATTATTTCTGATACAACTAAGAAATCCAGATTTTGTTGGAACCGTTACATAACCGTATTAGTAGGTATTCACATGTTCTAGATGTGACAGGAATATTCTAGGTCTTTCTGGATTGTTCCATTTCAGGCTAACTATAAGAAGCGAGGGGTTTGGACATCGAAGCAGAATGTTAGTTTTGCGTTACTGTTGAGTCACTTTTAGTTAGTGTTTGTAAAGTGACTAGGGGATCGTCTGGCCTCGAGCATCGAAGCATAGGGTTACTTTTGAGTCACCGGTTGTTACCGCTTTGTAATGTTGTTCCTAATTTGTGTTGTAATTGTTTGTTGGCAAATTTGTTTTATAAAATTATTCAAACCCACATTAGTGTTACAACACTATTAGTGAACCGCTGCTTCTGTGGGCGGCCGTGTCAATCAAGCGGCATCATCCAGTCCAGAATGACTAAACTTTTGCTCTACAAACCGCTTATTGTTTGTTGGGTTCGGGTGTGAAGAAACTGAAGAGTAGCAGCACACAAATGGGACGATCAGCGGAGACTGAAAGTAATGACTCAAAATTGGGTTGCAGCATCTAGAAAGAAGAAGTACAACAAAGAGATTGAATATAAGGCAAAATAATTCCCTAAATGGCTATGTTAAAGTCCACTTGTAATTGTAATGTTATAAAACCAAGGACTCGTTAGTGTAATATCATCCTCAGAGATTATATATGTTTTAATAAACCTTGTTGTGTAGAATAACATTTAAATTTTTAGGACGGACGCTGTCGGCCGTGGTACCCTTTACACGATCGAGTACGGACCTCCAGGCAGTCTATGGATAATCGAAGACTACCTATTGCAAAGGTTAAATCCTCCGAAGAGACAAACCTACCAGTACAAAGTTAAGGACCTTTGAAGTCATAAAACATTAAAAAAAAGTAAATAAATTTATTCCTTGGAAAAAAATTGTTTTTTTTTTTTAATCGTGAATTGAGGTACCATCTCAATAACTAACGGTCTTAAAATGTATATGTATTATCTGTTGAGCTTTCCGCGATTGTACGAGCTTTTCTCAGGTATTTTCTACGCTTTATATAAATAATTTTAAGTTACTTTATATATGTACTAGCAGACCCGGCCACGCGTTGCTGTGGCTCAGTAGTTATATCCTAATCTTTTTAAACAAATACAGTAATACCAATATCCATTGATAAAGATGAAAACCTTTCAGCTAATCAAAATCCAACGTGATTGAGAATAGAGCATTACACCATTTAAAAGTATTTGGTAAGGAATATAGGAAAGTTAAAGTTTTTATTTTTTACATCTCATACTTCAATGTAGTTTGATTAAAAAGGAGCTGGTTGTGTTTACGACTCACAGAGCTGCCAACACTATCGCCCTTTTTTTATGGATCGGTATAAACTAACTCGAAATGGCTACATTTTTCCACTAATTTTAAAAAGGATGACTGAAGTAAGTTTTGATAACCTCGGCCATTGATCTATTGATTATTGGCCTAACACTACTTCAACTTGGTATTGTTAGTTTAACAACGGGTTTAATTTTGCTCAGGGTCATGCCAATCTTGGTTAACGCGTCATATATGTCCTTTTGATTGGCGTTTCTAAATTTCTTTGAGACCTCGATTTCCCAACCCTTCGGCTAATAAGTGTTCGGTAGGAGGGTGGTGTGTTGAAGCTTTTAATTTAGCAATATATTTGAGTGATAAGAAATCTCTTCTTAAAGAGGTTTTTACATAATACAATTAAGAATTTTTATTTATTCAAGTACTAATTTGTTCAAAATGTTTTGGGTTAACCTGTTTTGTTTTTTTTAACACAAACCAAAGATTTGATGGTTTCCACACACGTGAGCAGGCAATACCCCTTTCCCACGTGAGTTATGCCATTGCCCAAGGGAAAAACACGGATTTTCAAAGTCCAAGTGGACATTGTTTGCCCTTGGGATTTGTTTATGGTCATGGCAAAAGCCAAACGAATAGGATATTGAAGCCTTTTAAATTTTATTGAAAATTCTGTCGGTTCCAGGGGAATAGGTGGCAACAGGGCGATATCTCCTGCAAACCTTCCAGGCAACATTTTTCCTTCAATAACATTTCCTGTGATCCTTTTAATGACCAAACGTGTATCGTTGCACAATTGATGTGGATTTAAGTTACGAAGAAGAATGATCGGTGAGCCTATCTTCAACTGGAGATTGTTTGGGTGTATATCCAGGGAATTAAAAAATTCAGATGGGAAATTTACGGCTTCGTTTACATCTAGAACATTGTCAATTGATTTTGGAAGTTTATTTCATCGAAATCAACATATTTTGCTTCCAAAATAGCATGACTACCCAGCCACTTATAGTCCAAATAATTGTTCAAAATATCAGGAAAGACACTTTATATTTCGTAGAAAGTTCATTTTTCGTCTCTACAACAGTTCAGAAATTTTCTGGTAATTTGATAAATTTTGAATTTCGATGCAGCTCTATTTCACCGTTTCCAATATAGAGCAATTGTTTAAAAAATATATCTGCCGATGGATTATTTTGCAGTAGTACTCTCATATTTATGGCGGATAAATCTGAAACTTCAGGTTACCCAAATAACAATTATTCCTGTTCAGTAGAGGTGTAATAATCATTAAATGTAAAATTTAAAAAATGCCGCGATTTGTAATCCTTTCTTAATCAACAATCATTTAAAGATAAGTAAAAAATTGTATTCTGGTGAAATTAACAACGAAATATCATTCCCAATAATAGCCTACTTTAAATTAAAGAAAGGATTAAAATCTTCGCTAACATTTCTTAAATTGTACATTTAAAGATAATTACAACTCTGCTAAACAGGAAGTAACAGCCTCTATTCGATTGGGATTAAATTTTCTCAACTTTAAATTATTGTTGATAAAGGAGGAATTACAAATCTTCACTGACATTTTTTAAATTTTACATTTTAGATCTCGGGATAAAATGATAAAAAGGTTTGGTAAAATAAAAAAACACTGTATTTAAATAATAATAACAAAACGAATAATGAAAATAAAGAAACTTCTGTTAAATAAATCAACTGAAAATATAATATTAAAGTCTTAATTATGCAGTTCTTTAGCAAATCACAATGTATCCCACAACACCTAGTCAAAACACTCTCTTTTTGTGAGGGAGTTTTTACTGGTTTACCCGCAGTGTAGGCAGCTTACTAATTTTCACTAATTTTTGGCAACACTGACTCCCCAAGTAAGGTTTCTATTAGGTTACACCTATGACAGTAGGTGTTGTTACAACATTTATAGAGTATTATTTCAAATAATAGCCTAATTTAAATTATTATAAAAAACATTTTATAAAAAAAAATTAAACCGACTTCGAAACCTAGGAACCAGTAAAAATAAATGCACTTGTAGCGGATCGATCAGGATCGATCAATTGATTTTCAAATGAGCGTTAGTGATCGAATTCGAAGAAAAAGGCATCATGGTGACTTCTGAGAAAAGGGTGTTATTATTACGAGTGTGGGCTTCCACGAACTGTAATTTAAGTGTAAAATGAGACTTTTATACCTGCTGTGCCACATTCCTCAGTTACGAACTCGGAGCCGAACCTGGGAAAGAAATACCGCAGCGCACCGGTGAGTGAAACTGCTTATTACTCAGTTCATTCGTAGGACTTTAAAAGACAATCATCAGTTAATTTTATTTTGTTATTTAGGAGTCAGAGGAGACTATTATTTTTTATATTTATTTCAAAGAAGTGTTATTTTTTTTGTTTCTTCTATTTCCAGAAGCTTTTATGTAATAATTTTTATTTTTATCAATATATATACATATACTAAAAATTACTGAGCACGCTTTATTGGGACCCTTCATTCCTCAGACAAGCTCCCAATAAGTGGTGACCCCGCATCCATTGATAAATATTAATATATAGGGATAACTTAAGTAGATAGACTTATTTTTTTTTTAGCAGCGTCATGTCTTCAGATGAAGAACCACCTATCAGTAAAGGGGAGGAGCAACCGAAAGCCCCCCTAATTGGGCAACATAGTGCTTTCCCACAGGGTGTACCACAATTTGAAGCAGAAATAACGGCTTTTAGAGGCGCTACAAGCAGACTTCCCCAATTTTGGAAACCGAACCCTAAATTATGGTTTGCTCAAATTGAAGCCGTCTTTGCGACGTTCAGAATAACCTCACCGCATATGCAATATCAAGCGGTAATTGCAGGGTTAGATTTTGATATCCTGACTCAGATATCGGACATTATAGACAACCCTGGTAAGAATCCATATGAGGATTTGAAGTCTCGTCTACTCAGCCTATATGGGGACTCTGAGCGGAAACGCATCGAAAAATTGCTCAGTGAGACTCAATTAGGTGATCAGAAACCAAGTCAGTTGCTAAGGCAGATGCGGCAGCAGGCTGGCAACATTGTGAGTGAAAAAGTGATAAGTACACTATGGTTGAGGAATCTGCCGAATCGGGTGCAAAGGATTTTGGTCGCGACTGGGCAAGAAGATTTAAATAAACTAGCAGAATGCGCAGATAAAATTACGGAGGTGGAACGGACTGAGGTATGCACGGCGGGGGTAGCAGAAGGATCTTCGTCAGCAGGGAATGCACTCATCTTAAAGGAACTAGAACGGCTGCGAGCAGAGGTCGCAGAGCTTCGATTAGAGTCGCGTTCGCGGAGTAAATTTCAGGGTAGCTTTAACCGAGAGCATTCAAGAAACAGGTCTAAGCACAAGCCCCAAAGCACAGGACCCTTTGTTTTTATCATCAGAGATTCAAAACAAAAGCAAAAAAATGCACTCAGCCCTGTTCCTGGAAACCACGACTCTCTGACAGCCAACCTTTAAACTGAATATAGTGGTGGATGCGGCGGAATCCATCACTCCACAGCCACACCGTCGACTCTTCATTGTGGACCGAAAAAGTGGACAGCGTTTTCTTGTAGACACAGGGGCTGCTGTTTCCATTATTCCTCGTCCCCGAAACTCCCGGATGGAACCTACGTTTTTCAAGCTTGTAGCAGCTAATAATACCAACATTGCCACCTATGGAGAAAGTTCAAGAGTTCTGGACCTTGGTCTTCGCAAAAACTACCGCTGGACTTTTATAATAGCTGATGTAGGGCGAGCAATACTCGGCGCAGACTTCTTAAGCCATCATCAGTTGGTAGTAAACATGCACAATAGCAAGCTGATCGACAGGACATCAGGACTCTCGGCTCAAGGTAAAGTTTCCACTGCTGCTATTCCTACAGTGTCGATGGTTCTAGGCGATTGTCCTTACGCGCATATTTTAAAGAAGTTCCCTAACCTACTTCGACCGCGTCCAATTTGTGGAGTTTCACCTAGCCTTGTTAAGCATCACATCGAAACTAAGGGTCAACCGGTCAAAAGCAAAGCGAGGCGGTTGCATCCACAGAAGTATCTTAAAGTGAAGCAGTTGTTCCTGGATATGAGAGCAGAAGGACTGTGTAGACCATCCAATAGTCCTTGGTCTAGCCCATTACACGTGGTGGAAAAGAAAGATGCGAGTTTGTGGCGACTATCGTCGGCTAAACGCACAGACGGTACCTGACCGATACGCCGTTCCCAATGTATTGGACTTTGCCAATACCCTAGACGGGGCTGCAATGTTTTCGACCCTAGATATTGAGCGTGCGTATTATCATATTCCTATAGCGGAGGAAGACATAGCTAAGACAGCAATCATCACTCCGTTCGGACTAGAGGAATTTTTGAGGATGTGTCCTGGACTTAAAAATGCTGCGTCCACAATCCAGAGATTTGTGGATGGCGTACTACAAGGACTTACGTTTGTGTTCGCGTTCTTGGATGATATTCTAGTTGCATCTCGTACGCCGGAAGAGCAAGAGGAGCATCTGCAAGAAATTTTCAAGCGTTTAGAAAAAAATGGTCTCACGCTGAACGCAGGAAAGTGTGTTTTTGGTAAACCGGAAGTGGATTTTTTAGGCTACCGCGTCAGTGCTACAGGTATCAAGCCTCTTCCCAACAAGGTACAAGCTATTGTGGATTTCCCTCAGCCCGAGACTATTTGCCAATTGCGGCGTTTTCTGGGAATGCTCAATTTTTATCGCCGGTGCATTCCAAAAGCAGCCCACATCCAGAAGCCTCTAAATCAGCTTCTTTACAACACAAGGCGAAAGGACAAGACGCCGGTACCCTGGACGGAGGAGTCTATCGCAGCATTTGAAGCAAGCAAGCGGAGCATTGCGGAAGCAGCGCAGCTAGCACACCCAACTATTGAGGGGGAAGTATCACTTGCTTGTGATGCATCAGATTCAGGGATAGGAGGCGTCCTTCAACAAAAGATAAGCGGAATTTGGAAGCCATTGGGTTTCTTTTCCCGTGCATTAACATCAGCGCAGAAAAATTATTCTGCTTACGACAGGGAACTCCTAGCAATTTATGAGTCCGTCAAGTATTTTCGACCGCTTTTAGAAGGCCTGTCTTTTACTATCATTACGGACCATAAGCCTTTGATACACGCATTTACTCAGAAGGCTGATAATGCAACCCCTAGGCGTGTCAGACATCTGAATTTCATCAGTCAGTTCACGACCAATATAGTACACCAATCCGGCCAATCTAATATCGTTGCAGACGCACTGTCACGAGTGGACACCATCAATACTCCGGATGATTTCCAGGCTCTCGCGTCAGAACAGAAGATTGACCCCGAGCTACAGGAGCTGAAGAAGTCAACCAAAAATGAGCTAAAGCTGGTCCAAATACCAGGATGCGAGGAATCTTTGCTATGCGAAATGGGCACAGCTAGGGCACGCCCTTATCTACCTCTTGCTTTCCGTAAACCCACATTTGAAAGGCTTCATAATTTGAGTCATCCTGGCATCAACGCATCGAGAAAATTAATTGCCCAAAGATTCTATTGGCCTAGCATGAACCAAGATATCGCTGAATGGGCCAGGGCATGCATACCATGTCAGAGAGCGAAGGTAAATCGTCATACAACTACGCCGTTAGGAACCTTTCAGCAATCGGGGCGCTTTCACCATGTACATATTGACATTATAGGACCACTTTTGCCTTCGGATGGAAATCGGTATTGTCTAACAATGATTGACCGAGCCACCCGCTGGCCTGAAGCAGTTCCCTTAAGTGACATAACTGCAGAAACAGTGACGCAAGCGTTTTACACGCATTGGATTGCGCGATTTGGAGTCCCTATCAGGCTTACCACGGATCAGGGTAGGCAATTTGAATCAGCAATGTTCCAGCGCCTCACCGTCATCATGGGAATCGACAAGCGACGTACCACTGCCTACCATCCACAATCCAATGGGTGTATCGAGCGGTGGCATAGAAGCCTCAAAGCTGCCCTAATGGCACACCTTAGTTGCACGAAATGGACCCAAGTGTTACCTTCTGTACTTCTTGGACTGCGCGCTTCATTCAGAGAGGATATGGCTATGAGTGTGGCCGAAGCTCTGTATGGAGCTAGCTTGAGATTGCCCGGGGATTTCCTAACTGAATCCACCACTCAGCAGGAGCAATGTATCAATCTTCAGTTTTTGAGGGAGGATCTATCGCGCCTCAAACCATGCCTTCGTAGCGCAGATAGCAGGAAGACTTTTTTCCATAAGGATCTTATGTCTTGCTCACATGTCTTCCTACGCGAGGATGCAGTGCGGAAACCGCTGGTACCACCCTACTCTGGCCCTTATAAAGTCATAAATCGCGGAGAAAAGACCTACACCATAGAAATAGGTGGTAGAGAAGTCACCGTTTCATTGGATAGGTTGAAACCTGCCTATTTCATCCCTGCGGAAGAAGAAGAACCTGGAAGCATCAGCCAGCAAATGTCAGAATCGTCGAGAAGGGGGTCAGCTGTAAGTTCCGGTCCGGCAAGCGCAAAACAAGTTTCCTCTCCTGACCCACAACAGTATCGGACGCGTTCCGGACGCGCTGTCAGGAGGAAGTGACCTTTGATATATGACTCCGTCATTAGGAGGGGGGTGGTGTAGCGGATCGATCAGGATCGATCAATTGATTTTCAAATGAGCGTTAGTGATCGAATTCGAAGAAAAAGGCATCATGGTGACTTCTGAGAAAAGGGTGTTATTATTACGAGTGTGGGCTTCCACGAACTGTAATTTAAGTGTAAAATGAGACTTTTATACCTGCTGTGCCACATTCCTCAGTTACGAACTCGGAGCCGAACCTGGGAAAGAAATACCGCAGCGCACCGGTGAGTGAAACTGCTTATTACTCAGTTCATTCGTAGGACTTTAAAAGACAATCATCAGTTAATTTTATTTTGTTATTTAGGAGTCAGAGGAGACTATTATTTTTTATATTTATTTCAAAGAAGTGTTATTTTTTTTGTTTCTTCTATTTCCAGAAGCTTTTATGTAATAATTTTTATTTTTATCAATATATATACATATACTAAAAATTACTGAGCACGCTTTATTGGGACCCTTCATTCCTCAGACAAGCTCCCAATAAGTGGTGACCCCGCATCCATTGATAAATATTAATATATAGGGATAACTTAAGTAGATAGACTTATTTTTTTTTTAGCAGCGTCATGTCTTCAGATGAAGAACCACCTATCAGTAAAGGGGAGGAGCAACCGAAAGCCCCCCTAATTGGGCAACATAGTGCTTTCCCACAGGGTGTACCACAATTTGAAGCAGAAATAACGGCTTTTAGAGGCGCTACAAGCAGACTTCCCCAATTTTGGAAACCGAACCCTAAATTATGGTTTGCTCAAATTGAAGCCGTCTTTGCGACGTTCAGAATAACCTCACCGCATATGCAATATCAAGCGGTAATTGCAGGGTTAGATTTTGATATCCTGACTCAGATATCGGACATTATAGACAACCCTGGTAAGAATCCATATGAGGATTTGAAGTCTCGTCTACTCAGCCTATATGGGGACTCTGAGCGGAAACGCATCGAAAAATTGCTCAGTGAGACTCAATTAGGTGATCAGAAACCAAGTCAGTTGCTAAGGCAGATGCGGCAGCAGGCTGGCAACATTGTGAGTGAAAAAGTGATAAGTACACTATGGTTGAGGAATCTGCCGAATCGGTGTAGTGAAACTGCTTATTACTCCGTTCATTCGTAGGACTTTAAAAGACAATCATCAGTTAATTTTATTTTGTTATTTAGGAGTCAGAGGAGACTATTATTTTTTATATTTATTTCAAAGAAGTGTTATTTTTTTTGTTTCTTCTATTTCCAGAAGCTTTTATGTAATAATTTTTATTTTTATCAATATATATACATATACTAAAAATTACTGAGCACGCTTTATTGGGACCCTTCATTCCTCAGACAAGCTTCCAATACACTGAAAAGTATGAAATAATTACCTTCTGATTTTTATGAGTACACAGCAAAATTGAAAATGTTATAAAAAGTGAAGAATTGCAATAAGACGAATAATTTTACTTTTATTTGTACAAATACGAATTTTTATTAAAAATTGTGACATTAAAATATTAAATACTATGTTCAATACAACACAATCTTTTCGGAGGCGGCGCAAGTATAAATGACATTTTACCAATACAATTCCATTAGTTGGCATTAAAATGAATAGATGAGAAGAGAAGATCCATTTTACGATTTTCATAATGTCTAGTGTTAACAATTTTAAATTTTGCGCCGCCTCCGAAAAGATTGTGTTGTATTGAACATAGTATTTAATATTTTAATGTCACAATTTTTAATAAAAATTCGTATTTGTACAAATAAAAGTAAAATTATTCGTCTTATTGCATTTCTTCACTTTTTATAACATTTTCAATTTTGCTGTGTACTCATAAAAATCAGAAGGTAATTATTTCATACTTTTCAGTGCATTTATTTTTACTGGTTCCTAGGTTTCGAAGTCGGTTTAATTTTTTTTTATAAAATGTTTTTTATTTCATGCTTTTTAGTTGGAGATGAAAACAAATGTAGAAAACCGTAAGTTGGGTAAAACAAATTTCGAATTTTTTTACGCTCTACCACGTTCGTCTTTCCCGGGCTTTTTTATTATACATAATTATATAAACAGTCACCTGTTCAATTTTATGAGTACACACAGAAAAGTTTAAAAGCGGTGCCTGTATATTACAACTTCTACACCCTACCTTCTACGATTATAATTGGAATTTTTTTTTAATACGATCAATGTTGAGTCAATTATGTTCGTAATCCCTTTAGATGAATTTTTGACTAAATTTAAAAGCTAAGTACTAAGAATAATATTCTTCGTAATAAAAAATTATTTAGAAAATAAATTTCTTCAATTCTAGTGGGGTAGCATTTATGATATTAAGCATTTTCATGGCTGCCAAATTTTCGCTGAGGGGACTTCCATACAAAGACGTTGATTCTGGGAGATATCAACTTTTATTTTGCAGTTTTTATTGATGGATGAACATCAGCAAACATTGAAATTTCAATTTATTTGTTAAATAGTGTAATGTCTTTATAGGGAAAGTGTCATAGGAAATTTTTCATTAATTGGGAAATACAATACACAATATTTGTGTTAGTTATTTCGGTACCTGAGAGATGACTACCTCGAATGCGAAAAAACCCTAAACACATGCAAGCTCATTTTCACTGTCTATTTCAATAAAATTCATTCATTTATTATTGGACTTAGGCTCTTAACAACACTCTTAGGATCTCACGAACCGCAAACCCTGAACTTATGACGGTTTGACTTTTGAAAATTTCGGCAACCTTTAGATAATCGAATATTTAAATTTCTTTCGATTTAATAAAGATCGATCGCAACCTCAAAATCAATAGAAATTTTCTTAAGACAGTCTGGCTCTTGTACTACATTTCAGTTAATTCACAGCAAACTATTACAACTCACAATTTAGGCAAGTGGAAAACTGTAAAAAATCGAAAAATCAACTGGAAAAAGATTGATGGAAATAATTCCTAGTAAGTGCCTATCTTAAAGATTTTTAAATCTAGACTCTCCTATCTAGACAATAGCAAATATTGGTACTGCATGGGACGAGACGTCGCGGAAGACCGAAGCTGAGGTGGTTGGACGGAGTGTCACACGATGCCAGAGAGCTCCTTGGATCTCGAAACTGGAAAGCGGCCGCACTTGACCGGAACAACTGGCGGAAACTGATTGAAGAGGCCTGGACTCGCTAGCGGGTTGTTGAGCAGAAGAAGAAGAAGAAGAAGAAGAATACATGCCTCTAACATTTTTTCGAGCCACATTTGAGCTTAGATAGCAGATTTTCGTCTTCTTAAAATAAATGATTTGGCACTGACAGACTTCCTAATTTATTCTAGTTGCAGAAACAAAATTAAAAACCTATAGTATTAAAGTAGTAATCCGGAAAACATAACAAGTTTCACTCCATGAAGAATCGGCAAGATTTCATGATTACATTGTATATTAATATGACCGAGTGATTCCGGAAGAAGACAGAGGTGCCTGAATGTTAAGGCCCCCAAATCAACGGAAAATAAGCTTTTTCAGGAATTATTGTATTCCTTTTTAACGTGCATAGCGAGTGAAAGTCGGAAATCAAAATCTGATTTAAAGCAAAAAGGCTACGATTTTAAATTTAAACGAACCTTGGGGAACTTGAAGAAGTCTTAAATTCTGCTTAAAAACAGTTATCACTACTCAGTCTTTCTTGGAATTCCACGAATTGCGTGGTCTTACGTTTATGGTGTCCAACCGTCGACTAGATCTGAATTCAGAAGGTTCACTGTTATCGGTGAAAATATATGTCTATCTAATATGAATACTAATATCGCTACAGAAAACGACAGCGATATTATATTTTGCGGATATTAAATATCTTCATTGAAATCTACTGTTGAAAAATTAGTTAAGGTTATGTATAGGTTGGTTCCAACAAGCACTTAAAACACGTCGATAACTAATAGACCGCTCATATTCTCCCCCCACTCTTTTGATTCTAAATTTGATTGGTTAGTTTTCCCACATGATTCATCCAGCATTAAAACAATATTGAGATTTGTTAGTTACCAATGAGTTTACTAGCTTGTTGGAGCATACCTTATGTTATATATGCCATATGTTTTTCCATTAAGTAAAAATTTTTAGTGATAATTAAATATTTATTTTCATGTTTTTTCCCGATAACTTCTTAAATAAATTAAGAACAGAAAAAAGGTTTTAATGGGACCAACTTGGGAAAATACTCTACAAGATGCAAAAGGTTTCGTTATAATCGTCCCTCCATCTCGGAGTAATCGGTGGACATACATAGAAAAAAAAAAAAAAAAAAGTCACATACGTATCGAATTGAGTAACCTCCTCTTTCGTTCGAAGTCGGTTAAAAATGTATTTACTTTACTAAAGGTTGATATCAGGGTGGGCCACAGCAAAGCGTTTCAGCGCTTAGCTAGTAATTTAATTTAAATACAAATAAAAAAGGAAAAGGAAGAAAAAGTACCAACACGTTTGAGAATTTATTGTAACCTTTTCTTGATTTATTTATTCTTTAATGAAAATTAACAATAAATACAAATTTGTATTACTATTTGTCTGTGGAAAATAATAATATAGGAACAAATAACTGCACTCACATAACGTAATATAAAATTATAATAATGATAACCAGTATTACAATAGCATGCTTATAAACAAAAACATTATGAAATCGACATATGACGCCATGTTAAAAAATCGAAACACGACCTACTTTATTTGCAATAATTCGCTATATAAGAATTATTTTGATCACTAATCAAGTTAAAAACTATCCGGTCCGTTAAGTTGGCCAAAACTATATACATTGAGCCAAATTTCATTAAAATCGGTTGAGTAGTTTCTGAGAAATAGAGAGACAAACATCGGGACACGAGATTTTTATATATATAAGGATATATACATATGGGTGATTCTAAAAATTTTGTGGTATTTGGCTCTTAACTTATATGGAATTTCCAAGTCATCTTTTCATAGGTTTCTGGTTGCGGATGGTATGGTCACATGCCCCTTAGCAAAGATGTGAAGTGTGCACATCTATATTCATAGTTTTCGAGGTAAGTACATATTTTCAAAGAATGTAATGTTCTAGATAGTGGCAAAATGTAACAATTAATATAATGACATCATTATATTAGTTTAAATAATTTTCAAGGGGGGGGAGGTGGTAGCTTTAGGATATGTTAAACTAACTTTTTCAAGCTTTCGCTAAGGTTACTATGTACATTAACACTTATGGACTTTCAGGGATTGTGTGAGTAGTTGAACATGCCCAGCTACTGAGGATAAAAATACCCCCACGAGAGTCATATCAGGCAAAAATAATGGATCTTTGAACTGAATTTAAAATTATTTGCTTTAATGTTATTGTTTGCTATATTCTGTATATAATGTTCAATATTCATTACTCCTGTTTAACTATTCTAATTATTTTATCAAGTTCTGTATGGACTTTATTAATATATGTTTATTATCATTTAATGCATTGCCTAGAAATATTATAAATAGACTGCTTTTATGCTTCATTGCTTTTCCTTAAATAAAATAATCGTTTATAATAACGATAAGGTTTTCTAATAAAATATAGGGATTAACCCTAATAATTTCTCCAATATGTTGTTAGAATTTCATCATGTAATCATGAATAAGTAAAAAATAGATTGTAGATGTATTGATATGTTTAGATTTTCAAAATTTGGGAATAGGTTTGAGATCTATGTTTGTCGATCTTGAGATTTAACGGGGTTTCGAATCTAATTAGATGATGACACTTTCAGTAATAAGGCGTTTTTGCATGGCTAGAAGGGTAGAAGTTTTGTCGAAGTCAAATAAATAATAGAAGATAATGTGTGTTCAGAAAGTTTGGAGGTCGTAGGATTTTTTGAGGAAATGGAATATTTGTGTTGGGTGATCCGTTCTTAGAGGAAATATTTTATTTCACCAATGTAAGAAGAGTTACAATTTTGAAACATACATTTGCCAACTTATCCCATGGAACCAAAATATTGATTAACTGTGACTATTAAGTGTAAAGTTATTTTTTACTTAAATTTTATTATAAAGGCAGGCTAAAGCAATTTTATAGACTACAGAAAATGTTTTTTCAGTCGGAAAAAAAAAAAGATATTTTAAAAGGAAACATATTTACAAAGTAAAAAACACGATGGTAGGTCTTCGGGAGAAACTTCAATTCGTTATGATTATTCCTTAGTTTGTTTGTTTGTTTGTTTGTTTGCTTAATGCCACTGAGGCTAATCGGACGATACTGCTATGGAAGTCCTAAATTTAGCTTATCCAGGTGTAATGAGGATAGGGATCTTTAACGAGTTCCTGACATCGTACGGGCTCGGGACCTCCATTTTTCGTCCTATCAGAGACGGTACAGAGATATACCCAAGGATTTTTTTACTCTCATTAAAAAATTGTAGGCCCACCGCGGGACGCTAACCCGCGACATTTAGTATAGTATACTGCTATGCCAGACTACAGGTGACCTCATTTCTATTCGTCATAATGTTATTCTAACACTAGCCTTCTGGCGGATGCACTTAGTACCTTCTCAAGAGCTCAAAACAATATTTTTTAAAAACTGGCCAAATCATTTTCAATTGAAATAAAAAACTGAAATTACAAGCTGGAATACTGATACTGAAAATACAAACTGGAATAAGTTGTCTTGAAGGTGCCTCCACACCGCGACGAGACACGGCCTGCCAACAACAGCCAGTCTTGGGCACCACTGGCCGATACAACAATAGCCTGTAAGGCCCGATGCACACGGACGACACTTTTCTGCGATGCGGACTATAAGCCAGGTCAGGGGTATTTGTAATCTACTTGAATGATTTCAATATTAAAATAATGTTATTAATAACACGGCAGTGCGAATAGCATAGAGTTTAGTTATCAGAGTTTATTTATGATATTTGAAATCTGATATCCAAAAGTATTGGCTAATGATAACGATAAATTGGCTTCAAGGCCATATTTCTCAACAACCCTGTTACTGAATGTACATGTATTATTTCTCATTATTAACATTAAATTCATTTATATTTAAATAACAGGCAGTCCAGTGCCGGCCTAAGAGTAAAATTATGTGTGTGCGAGAAATGTATTTTAGCGTTCCTTATATCAAGGTCGGATCCAGCGTGTGCTAAAAGGGGGTGCTGTAGCCCCTTAGGCCCGGTGCAGACGGACGACAACTTTTTCGGGTCGGGTCGCAGGTAGCCGCAGCAGGTAAGGAGCCTGAAACTGCATGCACACGAGCGACAGTTGTCGGAGTCTACCGCACTTGCGGCCCGGGGTACATAGAGTGCAATGGACCGATTCAGACGAACGGCAATATCCCTGTGGCACCTTTGCAGTAACTTGCGGCAGGTTTTTCCCATCTCAGGTACTGCTGCTCCGCAAGTCCGACTGAGGCCTAGCAGTACCTACTTTTCAGTTGTGAGAATCATACGAGCCACACTTTACCTCAACGCAATGTCAGAAACGTTTGATACCGAGCTGTTAATAGAGGAAGTTAAAAAATATAGCGAACTGTGGGACGTGAAGTGCAAGAAGCATCTGACAAAAATATGAAACAAACTGCCTGGGTAAAAATTTGTACGAGTTTAGATCCTGATTTCGAAAGAAAAAGAAGAAATTGGTAAGTACAGTTATTAATTATTAAATATTTTCACTATCAATAATAATAAAACATTATCAATTTTAACAGACATTTAGGTAAATTTACATCTTTTTTTTTAAGTCTCTTAAATTTAATTGCAATGTAACAACAGATACTGCAAGTAAAAATAAAAACTAAGTGCAACTACAAAGAATTTAAATATAAGCAGATGAAAATTAAAATGTACATAGTGTACTAGTTTTAATAAACTGTTCTAAAGACATTATGTTATTACAATTACATCATAATAATTAAAAAGTACTTCAGAAAATCAATAATTTTGTGTTAATTTTTTATGTTTCCACAGATTTAGAAGATATTAAATTATAAACATAATGGTAATTATTTGAATTTATTCATTTAAATAATAAATTAAATGAATGGCTTAAAAATATGATACGTATTACTTTTAAACATACAATTTAAAACAAATAACAAAGTCAAATGAATGTTATTTTTATATTTCTTTTATTAAACTTCAATTAAAAATTAACTTATTATTAATGTTTCCTCGGATTTAGAAGATATTTAATTTTAAAAATAATGGTAATTATATGTACTTATTCGTTTAAATAATAAATTAAATGAATGGTCCACCAAATAATGGAATGTTGAAATGGAATAATTGGCCACCAAATAATGGAATGCCATGTATAATTCCTAAAGCGAAGCAAATGCTTTTTAATTAGAAAAAGAAGTTTTGATTTTTTAAAAAGATATTAAGTTATTATAATATGGTCGTGTAGTACATAAAAAGAAAGACGACACCTGTTTTAGCTTTCTGGCTTGAATAGTGTTTAAGGTTTAACCCGAAAACTGTTTAATAAACGCATCTTCAAACATTTAGATCTGAAAAACCGTCAGTCCAAAAAATCGAATACTTGCGCATCAATCCATGCAACAAGTGGTCGCTATAAAACCAAAATGAACTAAGCGCCTAACCAATTTAATATTTTTTTTTCTTTTGAAATGTACTATTGTTAGATTTGTACTATTATAATTTTTTTTACTTTCACTTACCTATATATGAAATATATAGTAAGTGGAAGTATTGCGATCGTTAAAAATTTCGACTTTCGGTTTTCAACGGAAATACACGTTTTGGGACCCCCTGAGTCGAAATAACCAAGTCCCGCGAAATGGTCTGTGTGTGTGTGTGTGAACAGACTAGCTCAAAAACTATAAACCGTGCGAACCTGAAATTTGGTATTTAGTGTTTGTATATGCCCGCGATGTGACAGCAAAAATTTCATCAAAATTCCTCAAAGGGAGGGGGTACTTTACTTAATAACTTTTTACGTTTTTTCGATTTTCTCAAAAACGGCTCTAACCATTTTGATTAAACTGAGTATTTCATCTATTTATATGCCCGAGATATGACTGTAAAAATTTCATCAAAATTGATTAACCGGAGGGGGGATTTTACTTAATAAATTTTGTATCATTTTCACTTGTTTTTTTTATTTACTCAAAAACGGCTTTAACGATTTTGATCAAACTGGGTATATGATGTATGTATATGCCCGAGATACGACTGTAAAAATTTCATCAAAATTGATCAACTAGAGGGGAGACTTTACTTAATAAATTTTGTACCAATATCACGTGTTTTTTTTATTTACTCAAAAACGGCTTTAACGATTTTGAAGTAACTGGGTATTTGATGTATGTATATACTAAATATGTAAAAGCCAACATTTCATCAAAATTGGTCAAACGGAGCGGGCACTTTATTTCATAATTTTTTTCCAATTTTTACCTTTTTTTTCGATGATCTCAAAAACGGCTTCAACAATTTTTATTAAATTCGCCATGTTAAATGAAAATTAGGTGTTCTTTAATATCAGGTAAGCTTTATCATTATTAAAATGTTCTGAGGGGGCTTTTTTTTGGGGGGGGGCTTGGGTCTTTTTTGTTTGTTCCTTAATAAAGTACCTTTGTTTTTGTTTATATGGAGAACTGTCTCTCGTTTCGCCTAAAAATAAGAAATGGCTAAATGTGAAATATGAAAAAAATCAAGTAAACATGTAGAGGAGAAAAAAATAAAAATATTCAGTCAACTCATAAAACTCGTTGAGCGCATGCAGAGTACGCCTTTAATGACAGACCATTGTTCATTATTAAAGCCGTTCTGTTCATTTGAGAAGTGGCAATTAACAAAACGCATTAGTTTCTAATCTAAGTAAGTTTGTAAGTGAAAGTTGTGTGTTGCGCGCACGCACCAGATTTTTTTTTTAATATTATTTTTGAAGCAAAAATAGTCGACCGGGAATCGATTCTAGGTCTCCCGCCTGACATGCGAATCTTTTCAATTAAAAAATAAAATATGTAAAATTAAGTGGTTACTCACAACAAATAAATAAATTATCGTTTTTGAATTTGAATAATATAAGTGGCGATGTGGAAATGTACTTCAAAAGCCATAGAAGTAAACACAACCATACTTTACAAAACCAAGTTTGGTGCTTAGTTCACCTCTGTCTTATCACCTAAAGAAATCATTGAAACAACCGTTTTAATATAAATTTTGCTAATGTTTAGGAATGAATTAATTTTTTCTCTTACCTCAATGTTACTGCTAACCTTTCAACCGGGTCAATTGCCAATCTCATATTAGTATTCTGACGGCGTATCCTGTCACCAATTCTTCCAGCGAGCTCTTCTAACGAGGGTTTGCTCATTCGGAAATAATTAAAAAACTTAGATTTATCCTCACACAAGTCTTCATAAAATAAAGAAAATGCTCCTTTTAGTAATCGTGAACTCACTAGTGGGTGAACCCAGTAACTCCGTTTCTTGTATTTGAGATACTTATAAACTAAGTAGCAAAACATTACTTTTCTCTTAGTGTACACTTCTAACTCCATAGCTGCACTTCTACTATTTAAATTATATTGTTTAGTACAGAGCAGTGCATGGGACAGTGGGGAGTGGTAAATCCCAAAGGACGGGTGGGTCCCTTTCAATAAAGACGGGGATTTCCATGTTTTCTGTTTCAAAATTAGTTTATTTCTAAAGAATTTATCCAAGATTCAAGGCTATTCTCCATCGATCCATTCCTTTCACCGTACTATATTTGAATGGAATGCATTGAAACATATTTCTTTAAATTCCTATTGTTTAAATTTTTAATTACGAAAACCTATATAAATTTATATTCTAATATTTACTCTTTATTATTATTTATATATGTATATTTAAATTTTATTATTAACAAAAGAGAATGAGGTTCATCATATTATCACTTTATGCTAATATGATGAAATTGAATGATGAAATATCTTTAAGTAGTTCAGGTTTGCTCAGATGTGTTCATAGTTAGATAGCTAACTTCTGTAGCTTTTGAAGTACAAAATTTTTACATTTCTTGTTTTATTCAAATAAAAAAGTATAGTTATACAAATCTAAGAGTGGTACATTTTTATTTTCATCACCTTATATTTTAATTCTTCGGAGTTGCAACTAATTTCGATATTTACTTGCAGAGTCTGCTGTTTCATTGCAATTAAATTTTAAAAAATACTTAAAAAATAAAAATCTAATCTTTGTTCGTGGATAACCACCTTTTTTGGGGGGAGAGGCGGAGCCCAATCTTTTCTCTTCAAAAATAAAATATTTAAATTAAATTAAAAAATAAAAATGTAAATTGATCCGAAACATATTTCGATTAAAATTGATATTGTTTTATAATTTTTATTATGAAAATATTTAATCTGTTTGTGTTTTTCCTTCTAAATCAGGATCAAAACTTCCTTCCGTTGCGGTAAATTGTCGCTCGTCTCAGTCCCTCCAAAGGAAAGTAGGTACTGCTAGGCCGCAGTCGGACTTGCGGAGCAGCAGTACCTGAGAGGGCTGGTAAGGTTCCGCAGGGATATTGCCGTCCGTGTGAATCGGTCCATTTGACTCCATGTACTCCTGTCCGCAAGTGCGACCCGACACGGAAAAGTTGTCGTCCGTCTGCACCGGGCCTTAGAGCCCTTCCCCTAGTTCTGCCTCTCTTTATGTTCCTTTCCAAAAACTGACATGTTAATTGCTCTGCATATTATTTGTTCTTTAAGTTTTTAATTTATGTTAAATTGTGTCCAATGGCGATCCCCTAAAAAACTACCGCAGTGCGACTACACACGCCTAGGCCGACCCTGAGGCAGTCCATCTACCCGATGCACACGGACGACACTTTTCCTTCTATAAGCCAGGTCAGGGGTACCTGAAGTACAATGGACCGACCGGATTTACCATTATACTCAGGTACCCCTGACCTGGCTTATAGTCCGCATCGCAGAAAAGTGTCGTCCGTGTGCATCGGGCCTAAGTGGGTGGGTGTTAGGTTTTTTCCGCGGTAGATGGACTGCCTCAGGGTCGGCCTAGGCGTGTGTAGTCGCACTGCGGTAGTTTTTTAGGGGATCGCCATTGGAAACAATTTAACATAAATTAAAAACTTAAAGAACAAATAATATGCAGAGCAATTAACATGTCTTATAGTCCATGTTAATAATTCAGTTAATGTATAATGTAATAATTCAGATAATGTCAGTTTTTGGAAAGGAACATAAAGAGAGGCAGAACTAGGGGAAGGGCTCTAAGGGGCTACAGCACCCCCTTTTAGCACACGCTGGATCCGACCTTGATATAAGGAACGCTAAAATACATTTCTCGCACACACATAATTTTACTCTTAGGCCGGCACTGGACTGCCTGTTATTTAAATATAAATGAATTTAATGTTAATAATGAGAAATAATACATGTACATTCAGTAACAGGGTTGTTGAGAAATATGGCCTTGAAGCCAATTTATCGTTATCATTAGCCAATACTTTTGGATATCAGATTTCAAATATCATAAATAAACTCTGATAACTAAACTCTATGCTATTCGCACTGCCGTGTTATTAATAACATTATTTTAATATTGAAATCATTCAAGTAGATTACAAATATTGAATTGAGTGTCTGGGGATATATATATAAGTTGCTTTTTTTCAATAGTCGGTTTGAATTATTATTTCATTCTAACACCTTAATTGTCAGAAAATAGGGATGGCAAGGTAGGTAGAGAGTTACATTTAGAATTTACATATTCATGCAAAGGAATTATATGTTTGATTTATTCAATCAAAACCTCAAATCAATTAAAAAAAATTATTAAAACAATACTAATCCTTCAAAAATACAACTACTAATTGCAAATAATTCAATTATGAACTATATCAATAACCTTTTAAAAAATATTACCTAATATTAAAAAATATGCTGTATTTTATAAAGGTTGTTTGGAACGATTAAATATTGAGTTTATGATGCGCATTTTCAGACTTTTTATGTAATTAATTTAAGTTCAGTTTTCAGTAATTTAACATTCTATACCATTAAGACGTTATTGAAAAAAAGTTCAGTAATTGTCATTGGTGTATATGTCAGTTTATTTTCTACCATTCCTTGTTTATCCTGGTAAATTTAAATGTTAAATCTAACTGAGCAATTAATCACCACAAATTATAAAACTTGACATGCTGAACAGCGGTTCTGGAATGCAAAATAGAGATGATACCGGATATTAAATAGTGTTCGCGCCAAACCGCGAACAGGTTTAAAGTTACATCTTAAAGCATAGTGCCTCCTGGTGAAAAATTAAATTAACTTCAAAATGGGTTGCTCTCAATAATTTTTGCTCTGGAGCAGACAAAAGTTTGGCGAAAATTGTGTTGCGAATGATTTTTTTTCTTCAAAAATTACTGATTTTTGCCTAGGATATCAGCTTCTAAACCTGGAGCTCTCCTAAATACTGATTGAATTAGCTTTCGATTGGCTTGTGTTACTGATATCGAAATAATAATTGTTACGGTAGTTTGCAATGGGAACCATCAGTTCTGATCCACAGCACAGTAAATTATACCGCGCACTAATCTTCGCAATCGAAGAATATGCAGCGATAAGGAATTAACTCCATTTTTGGCTATTCCAGGAAGTTTCTTCCTGCAAAAAAAATAAAAATAAAAAATCGCTCAGTCGTGTGGTGCAAGCCGCTGCAAGTATGGAGCGGCTTGGGGTATTTAATGCGTAGTTTCTAGCTGAATAGCAGTAGCTCCAACAAAATCAGTGATGCAATAAGGGGACAGCTCTTGTTCTCTTCTGAGCTTGATTACATTAATTTACTTTTTAATTTCAATAATTCATTTTAAGTTATTATAAGTTACTTCTGAGAGTTTTAGCAATTTTTAATCAGTTCATCAACCAAGGGCGGATTAAGGGGGGGGGGATCACAGGAGTCATTAGTGATGACTCAATAATTCATTTATTCATGATGGATTAATTCATTGCATTAATTTGTATTTACAATCTTTTCTACGTTAATTTTTAATTTGCTTTCATATGTGTTACTAACTTACTTGGATTTAAAGGAGCTTCTGTTTGAATTCTGTTATTGGTGTATATGTAATTTTTTTTTCATTTCCCGAAGCTTAGGAAAATGGAGTTACCATATACTGGGACAAATATGTCACATTTATTTTTCCACATAATTGCTTTTAACTTATAAGGTATGAATACGGTTTGAAACCGTCAAAACTCATTAGTCTTCATTTTTAGTTTCAAAATCTACGAAAAAATTATAGTTTGACAATAATTTATAAGATAAAAAAATTAAATACTGCATTAGTTAAGTCATATCATATCATAAGTCGTCCCTCCCACCTCCCGGTCATCACCTCTTGGCTACGCGAAAATATTTTCAGTATACGCCACTTTTACGAACTAATGATGCTATCAGGATCAAAGAAACTGTTTTGTTTTCTTTCTCTTTTAATTCAGCATTTATAACCGCACCATTTTTAATTCGTTGGTAGTGTTTTTTTTTAGCCTTAAGCCTTTTTTCTAGTTTCTCTTCGCTTGTTTCTTTATTTGTAACTTTAAATGAAACTTTATAACAGTAAATACATAATTTCGTAACTCTCTGGAGTAGAATTTGCTAGTGAAGTGACAATACCTCACATAATTTACAAAAAAAAAATTAAGAAGTGTGTAACGGTCTACTGTTTTCTCTAGGATGATTGATTATCATGCTTTTCAGTCAATTATTCAGTTGTATAACAAAAAAAAAACTTTTTTTTTCTAAAAACAATGTAATATAATACCTGACATCTACATACAATAAGCATTGTTCAGTGCAAATTTCCCATTACATAACACTAAAATATAGAAACATATACCTATACTGCAATTACTAGCACGAGAAAGCCTTCCATGAAGCGAAAACTGGAGAAATATTGTTAAGATTTTCCTCCACGCCCTCCTCGCTTTTCAAATTACCCATAAAATGGCATTAAAATAATCTTTTAATCCCCTGAAGTTAATCAGCCTGCTTTTATTTTGGTTCTCTATCCAAAAATTTGTTCTTTTTTCGTTTTTTTTTTTTTTTGTTATACACATTCCCTGGTATAAATAAATAACTCATTTTAATACTTCGTGGCATTTCCACCACCATTTATTAATTCAAAAATTTTGTATGGTGATGAATCGTACAATTGTTTCTTGAGATAATTGTAGAGTGGCAAAGCTAAGTGATCTAAGTGCCAAAAATTCATTTCCCCGTTTTTTATACAAAAATGATCTAAAAGTCAAGGCCAATGCGGTGCGAAGTGATTTATCTCCCGATTGGTAGTACTTATACTAGTATACTAGTATAAGTACTACCAATCGGGAGATAAATCACTTCGCACCGCATTGGCCTTGACTTTTAGATCATTTTTGTATAAAAAACGGGGAAATGAATTTTTGGCACTTAGATCACTTAGCTTTGCCACTCTACAATTGTTCCGATGAAGCAAGAATTGCAGATATCAAATCCTGGATTGTTCCTTCTTGTCTGTTGTAACTGTCTTTACTCAGAGTACACCCTTTTCGACCCCCTTGAAGTTTACCCCAAACATTTTCGATAATGCCCAGGTCTGGAGAGACAGCAGGTCTGTCTAATTTGGCGATTTTGTTGCGAGCAAACCAGTCTATAATAATTTTTGCTGAATGTATTGGGGCGTTATCTTGCTGGAAAACTGGTGTGCCTTTAGACATGTCATTAAAAGTCTTTACTTTTTATATTCAGCTGAGTTTACTCTTGATGAAAAAAATACTAAATTTTCTTTCTTTTTATAACCAATTGATGCCCAAACCATAACTTTTCCTCCTCCCATTTGATGCATTGATAAAAAATTTTCTGCTTTTCATAAGTCATAAAAATGATACGAAAATCCATTTGGACCATCCAGATATAATTTTTTTTTATCACTAAAGATGACTTTTTTCCATTCCAGAGCCACCGCGGGTCGCGAACCCACGACCTTTAGTATTGTAGGTTGCCATGCTAACCTAACACCACAATAATTCCAATAACTTACGTTCTTTTTTGGTCTATTTTGAATTACTGAACTCAAGTAGAAATGGTATTTTAAATTCAACCGTAGAGAATTAAGAAAATAGTAAACAACAAGTGTGTCTATCATTTTGACGCATATAAAATGTTATTATTTACTGATATTTGTTTAAAATAATCCTCAAGGTCTGAGAAGATTGTCCCCATTTCAATATGATAACTTATACTTTAAACTGTGCTTAAAAAATAATATTAATCAAAAATAAAGAAAACATGAAAAGTTTTTTTTTATTTCAATGGGTGTGTATGTTACGTAAAATTTTTTTAACTTATTTTGATCATTTACTTTTTTAAAAGAGGCTGATTCAACTGTAATAATTATTATTTTGATTATTTATTAGCCTATACAGTTACATGTTCCTGTTAATGAAAGTAGTTCTAATTATCTAAAGACAAATTACTTGATTATCTGTTACATAATTTCATAAATGTTAGTAAAACTTTATGCTATTCGGCTTATGGATAAATAAATTTCACTATTTTTTATTTTTGAAAATTATAAATTTAATCAATCATTATTCACTATAAAATTCCAAAATTCAAACATTTCAGAAGGGCTTAGACCATGTATACTTATTCGTATTTTCGCCTCTTTTAACAAATTTAAGTTCACATCACTAGCTATTTTCGGTGTGTAACCTCTCCTAACGAACAACGATGAACCGACTGGTCTGATAAGTGCAGACTCGGCCACTATTCCGGTGATGAAGACGTCTTCTAGCCTGAAGAATTTAGTTTTAAGAGAGTGTTCGTAGATCAGTAGCAGGCAATCTGAAGACATGAGATAGGCTGGACCAAAGACGAAATCTGGATACTTTGACTTTTCATACTCCAAGGAGGATACGTACCACTTTGGAGGCCACCAAAGGGGGCTCAAACCCTTTCCCAATTCTCCGAATATAGTCTTCTTCGTTTTCGTATTCCGATTAACAAAGGAAAGCAAATTAGTTACATTGACGAATACGTCATCGTCACACTTCATTAGGAAAGGCACCTTGAAACAATAGCGATAAGTCCATTCGATAAGAGAAATAGTTTTTAAAGTCAAATTCATGTAAGTGTCTAGATTATTACTTCTCACAATGTCGGAGTAACTCAATGACTCTTTTTCTATAAGAAGATTCTCTTCGACGTCAAGTGATTTTCCTACGAAGAACGCAACTATTGCATCACCTCTTTGACTGAGGTTCCCCCAGGTCGCCCGAATGGCATTACGCTCCGCATAATTCTTCGGGGCAGATATGACGCCGATGATGACTCTTGGTGGATCTCTTCCAAGGCACAGTTTGGCATTTTTGATGTCATGTCCTGGCTCATATACTAACTTAGTGGCAACATGAATCAAGACGTTCGGTTTAAAAATGATATGAAATAGATAATAGGCCAGAGTTACGATTATGACCAGGGAGATAGCGTAAATGCATCTAAACCGAAAATGCATAATGGAGTTCCACAAGAGATTATTTTTCTAAACTTTCTGTAAGCGCAGTTTCAAAATAGTTCTTCATGGTTCCTCTTCGATGACGTCTTCTGCTTATCACCGTGACTATTAACCAGAGGATAGTCGAACTAAGACTGTTTCTGTGTCGCTGCAGTTTGTGCCTCTCCCCCCTCCCCTCCTTCGCAACATTAGAGGTTATAGATCACATATGGGAAGTATTAAAGATATTATTAATCGGTAAGTGTGTTAATGACCTGGATATGCCCACTTGTGACACGAAGCAATGAAAGTGCCATTTCTTAAAAGAATAATATTTGATTTGAATTGTTTTCATCGCAATAATAATATTAACTATGGTCTACAAATAATAATTGTTACATTTAGTTAATTTAATATTTTTATATCATTAGTAAAAATACTATAATATACATAATTAAAAAGTACAGAAGTGGGACTGATGATAAAAAAAAATCTGGTGCGTGCGCGCAACACGCAACTTTCACTTACCAACTTACTTAGATTAGAAATTGACGTGTTTTGCTAAATATCATTTCCCAAAGTCACACATTTTTCTACATTCATAACTTATTTTTTTTAATCGTTAAAGCCGTTTTTGAGTAAATAAAAAAAACCCGTGAAAATGATACAAAATTTATTTAGTAAAGTCCCCCCTTCCGTAGATCAATTTTGATGAAATTTTTACAGTCATATCTCGGGAATTTAAATACATCAAATACCAAGTTTGATCAAAATCGTTAAAACCGTTTTTGAGTAAATAAAAAAAACACGTGAAAATGGTACAAAATTTATTAAGTAAAGTTCCCCCTCCGGTTGATCAATTGTGATTAAATGTTCGTTATCACATCTTTGGCATATAAATACATCAAATACCAAGTTTGATCAGAATCGTTAAAACCGTTTTTGAGTAAATAAAAAAAACATGTGAAAATGATACAAAATTTATTAAGTAAAGTCCCCCCTCCGGTTGATCAATTTTGATGAAATTTTTACAATCATATTTCAGGCATATAAATAGATCAAATACTCAGTTTATTCAAAATCGTTGGAGCCGTTTTTGAGAAAATCGAAAAAAACTTAAAAAGTTATTAAATAAAGTACCCCCTCCCTTTGAGCAAATTTCATGAAATTTTTGCTGTCACATCGCGGGCTTATACATACTCTAAATACCCAATTTCAGGTTCGCACGGTTTATAGTTTTTGAGCTAGTCTGTTCACACACACCACACACAGACACACAGACACACAGACACACACACAGACCATTTCGCGGGACTTGGTTATTTTGACTCAGGGGACCCCAAAACGTGTATTTCCGTTGAAAACCGGAAGTCGAAAATTTTCACGATCGCAATACTTCCACTTACTATATATTTCATATATAGGTAAGTGAAAGTAACAAAAGACATAATTTTATTAGTTATATTTGTATTATACAAGCCTTGCTTCGGGTTTTTCGGTTTTTAGTTCATTTCATTAATTCATTAGTTCATCTCATTCCATGGGGCGCATAATCATTTGAAATAATCTTACCATACATATAGATATACATATATATTGTGGTAAATCCGTTACTCACATTTTTATATTGTTTAGTTCCATAATGATCTTTATATATATATATATATATATATATATATATATATATATATATGTATATTTGCTTATTTTAAACTAGTGATTTAATTAAATTTTGGAATATCGAAAATTGCAGATAGCTCCCTGGTTGTTACCGATTCCTAAGATTCGCAAGGTAAAACATAATAAGGGCCTTGGACCAAAGCTGGGGATGTTGGAGTTCGCAGAATTTCAACAAAACCAAACCGACTGGGAATATTTATACACCAACGGTTCCAAAACAGAGGATGGAGTTGGTGCAGCCGTTGTCTCTAATGAAATATACACTTACTCATTACCATCAATTTGCTCATCATACCACGCGGAACTTTTAGCAATTAATCGTGCAATAAACAAATTAAATACAGTAAACAAAAAGGTATACATACGTTCAGATTCAGACTCGGTTCTTAAGACAATAAAAATCCATTTTCGACAAACACGTTAGTAACTGATATCTTCATACACTTGAAATCATTGGAAACGGTTGGGTATAAGGTAAAAATTTTGTGGTTACCAGGTCACTGTGGTATCAAAAGCAATGAGCTTGCTGCTACTATGGCGAAAAAAAGGGATTAAAGAAGGAGAGCCAGTAACACATGCACTCGCCACAGAAGTAATTGCCTTAGTAAAGCAAAAGGCGCGTGAGAAATGGCAAGGCGATTGGTTCGGACTGAGAGACAACAAATTAAGAGTGGTACAACCCAGCGTAGTTCCAAATCGAAAAGAACTGCAGCTAAACAGAAGAGAGGAAGTACTCCTCAGTCGTGTACGGATAGGGCACACAAGGTTACTCACGAGTACCTCATGGCATGGAAATCCCCGCCTCAATGCATCACCTGCGGTGTGCCTCTGACGGTGTCGCATATCCTCACAGAGTGTTATGCCTACGAAATAGAGCGGAGAGAAGTGGGTCTTAGAACCGACTTAGGCGAGATACTAAGTAACACCTCGAAGATGGCCGAAAAATTGTTCTTGTTTATACGAAAAATTAATCTTTATGTCAAACTTTAATGTATTTTGTTTCTCTTTATTATCTTTCATTGTCCTTTTGTTTTCCTTTTTTGTATAATATTACCCTGTAGCGTTACTACCTTTTTTATTGTTTTCATTCTTTATTGTCACCCATAATTTTTATGTTACTATTGTATTTATAATTGTACTCTTTTCTTTTCTTTTGCAAATGTTGTATGGGGGCTAAAATGACCCAAGTGGTTGAAAAGCCCATTTTGTTATAAATAAATAAATAAATAAATTAAGTTTTACTTTTAAACTGTGGTTCCCGGCTTCGCTCAGAGAGTTATGAGATTGTGTGACGATTTTTATACAGGAAAAACACTAAAATATAATAATACAGGGAAAATAGAAAATAGACCAGGATTAGGACAAATTCCTACCTTCATAAAACGTTGGTTACTGTTGTTATGGAACTTCGTATTATTAGTAAGATTAAATAACCTTATTAGTCTGAAAGATTGATTAGGCCGCAAGTTATGCTTAGTTTTTCATAGTTTATATGATAATGATTCCAATGATATCATCCCTTTGACTTTACAGTCAACAGGTAAAAAGTTATCTCAAAATCATATTTTGCTGGTAAATGGTCTCGCAGCCCACAAAATGATTATTAGTTACATATATGATCAGAAATAAGGGAATATGGTATTTTCGTGATCAATAGGGGTCAAATATGTACTTTCGTTTATAAGAACATTTTCAATAATCTGTTACCATATAAAAAAAGATTTAATATAATAATCAGAAACGTACATGAAAATTACCAAATGTAATTTTAGGATGTTTATTTTAAAAATAACTTTGGTAAATTAAGATATTTTCATTTATCTAATATTTATACTTTTATTTAATTTTCAATATTAAGTAGTTTCTTTTTAATTAAAATTTATATAAAGGCTTGTTTAAAAAGGTGAAATCCAGGCGTAAAATATTTTTCTTCGAAATTGGACACTGAAAACAAACGGCGATTGTTATACAATTTTTGGCATTGTTTTATATTTCATAAGTCTTCGTCTGAAATAGCTTATTCATTCTTATGATTTTTGCTGAGCACCTCGTTTTTGAGAAGTGATATAATATAAAAATCGTATGAAGAAAAACAACAAGATAAGTATAGATAAAGGTTGAATATTTTATAAGTATTAGTGTTATATAGCCAAATAAATATCTCTCTGAGCCGAGGCGGCTATTTGTACACCATACCATTGGTAAGCATTTTACCACTTTGGCATGAAATACAGAAAAAATAGCTCACGTACAGACAAAACTTTGTACCTTCATGAAACTTATGTCATAACTTCATCTTAGGAGTGATATTCCATACTGCTGAGTTCGCATAAACTTAAGGGGAACATCCACCATTTAGTGGGAGGCTAAAATGGGGGGAGGTTTGCAGATTAATTCTGCTGCAAATAGGTTGTCGAGTGGTGCACAGTTTTTGATAGATCTTATAATTCTGAATCCAATGGGACCATTCCATGGCGATAGTTTCATGAAGATGAATGAAATTAGTGTCTTAAAAATATATGGCATATTGAAAGTTATATTAAACTCCTGAAAATAAATAGGTTTTAACAACCTCTTGTTAATATGGCTGACAAACAAGAGGAGAGAAACAAGTATCCTTCGTATAAAGGTCTGGCCACACATGTCCGCACCGGATCCGCACCGTAGCAATAATATAGGTTATGTTCAGAATATATTTAATTTAACTTACATATTTCCTTTAGTTATACCTAAAGTGGCCTGTGTCTGACATGTGTGGCCTGAAATTTAGGCATAACTAAAGGTAATATGTAAGTTAAATTAAAAATATTCTGAACATAACCTGTATTATTGCTACGGTGCGGATCCGGTGCGGACATGTGTGGCCAGACCCTAATTCATTATACATTTAAACGGACATAAAAGAAAAAAAAAGCATGAAAAGGATGAAAAATCGAATCGTCCAGTTTTAAAATGGCACATATCTAATTTTCCTGATATTACAGGAGAGCACAAAATGATCTATCCCCAATCCACCCCTCCCCCCCCCCTCTCACCGGTACAGCTCCTGTTCCTTTCAGCTGTGCTGAATAATAATTATAAGTAAAACGTATTAATTAATTGTTATTGATGGTAAGGTGTGTTCGCAACAGTAATTAAAATGTATAGTATTCTGCTTTTAGTACTGAAAGCAGTAAATTAATGGACGTGAAAGGGAAAGTAGCACTGATCACAGGGGGAGCCACAGGTATAGGGCTGGCAATAGCTGATTCACTGCTTGCTGCAGGGCTCAAGGTTAGTGTCATAATTAATTATTCATAATTTATCCAGTTATGTATAATTAAAACAATTTTATGTATACTGTATTTATTCATACGTGTTTGGTAGACTTAAAGAATCCCATTTTTTAATTAAATTTAAATCATAACTACAATATAACAGGCTTTAAGAAATATAATCTGGTGCGATGCGCGCAACACACAACTTTCACTTACGAACTTACTTAGATTAGAAATCGATGTGTTTCGATAATATGTAAACGCCACACTTTTCCAAATTTATATGCTTACATTTATATATCGCCATATGTTTAATGTATCTGTAATGCATAACTTGAACGTTCTCAGTACTTTTCGATTCATTATTGCTTATTTCTTTTTTTAAGGGACCTAATTTCATCAACAGTCGAGTTTTGAAAAAAAAAAAAAAACACAAGAATGTAAATATTGTTGGGTACATGTACATGCTTATAATGATGCTTAGATAATAAGAAAGGATATTGTTAAGTGCATTATTATTATTATTGTTATGTTTAGGAAATCAAGCTAAAGAAAATCTTTCCCTATTGTTTTTCCATTTATTTTCATACTTATCTGTTATTTTCATTATTTACCGATGTTGTAAAAATGTAAATTAATACCTCAAATAATGTTAATTTATATATGTAAACATATGTAAATTTATATTCGTTTAGTTTATAAATACCATACTAATACCACTAACAATGAATGGGCCAGACTACATGTCTAAAGCGATGTATGTATTAGCTAATAAACTATCTATCTATCTAATACGGGACATGAAATTTTGGGTGTCATATCTATGACACATACATAAATCAAATACCCAGTTTGATCGAAATCCTTAAAGCCGTTTTTGAGTAAATAAAAAAACTTGAAAATGAGACTAAATTTATTTAAAAAAGAGCCCTCTCCGTTTGCCCAATTTTGATGAAATTTCGGCTGTCGAATCGCGGGCATATTCATACATCAAATACCGAGTTTAATCAAAATCGTTAGCACTGTTGTCGAATCGCGGGCATATAGATACACCAATTACCCAATTTAAGGTTCGTACGGCCATAAGTTTTTTACTTTCACTTACCTATATATGAAATATACAGTAAGTGGAAGTATTGCGATCGTGAAAAATTTCGACTTCCGGTTTTCAACGGAAATACACGTTTTGGGACCCCCTGAGTCGAAATAACCAAGTCCCGCGAAATGGTCTGTGTGTGTGTGTGTGTCTGTGTGTGTGTGTGTGTGTGTGTGTGTGTGTGTGTGTGTGTGTGTGTGTGTGTGTGTGTGTGTGTGTGTGTGTGTGTGTGTGTGTGTGTGTGTGTGTGTGTGTGTGTGTGTGTGTGTGTGTGTGTGTGTGTGTGTGTGTGTGTGTGTGTGTGTGTGTGTGTGTGTGTGTGTGTGTGTATGTGAACAGACTAGCTCAAAAACTATAAACCGTGGGAACCTGAAATTGGGTATTTAGTGTAGGTATATGCCCGCGATGTGACAGCAAAAATTTCATCAAAATTGCTCAAAGGGAGGGGGGTACTTTATTTAATAACTTTTTACGTTTTTTTCGATTTTCTCAAAAACGGCTCTAACGATTTTGATTAAACTGAGTATTTGATCTATTTATATGCCTGAGATATGACTGTAAAAATTTCATCAAAATTGATTATCCGGAGGGGGGACTTTACTTAATAAATTTTGTATCATTTTCACGTGTTTTTTTTATTCACTCAAAAACGGCTTTAACGATTTTGATCAAACTGGGTATATGATGTATGTATATGCACGAGATACGACTGTAAAAATTTCATGAAAATTGATCAACCGGAGGGGGGACTTTACTTAAAGAATTTTATCTAATGTTTACGTTTTTTTTTTATATTCTCAAAAACGGCTTTGATGATTTTGATGAAACTGGGTATTTGATGGATGTATATGCCCGCGATGTGACAGCCGAAATTTCATCTATATTGGTGAAAAGGAGGGGGTACTTCATTTAATAAACTTTGTATCATTTTCACGGGTTTTTTTATTTACTCAAAAACGGCTTTAACGATTAACAAAAATAAGACATGATTGTAGAAAAATGTGTGACTTTGGGAAATGATATTAGCAAAACACGTCAATTTCTAATTTAAGTAAGTTGGTAAGTGAAAGTTGTGCGTTGCGCGCACGCACCCGATTTATTTTTTAGTTTTTGAGCTAGTCTGTTCACACACACACACACACACAAAGACCATTTCAAGGGACTTAGTTATTTGGACTTAAGGGACCCTAAAACGTGTATTTCCGTTGAAAACCAGAAGTCGAATTTTTTCAAGATCGCAATACTTGCCCTTACTAGGTATATACATCATATATAGATAAGTGTAGGTAAAAATCGTTAAAAAATTCATAGAAGGTGTGAAACAAATAGAAAGGTAAACTCGATCAGTATTAAATAAAACAAAAAAAAAATATATAAACTATGATGTTAGAGCTTTTTTATTGCTTTTACTGCTGTCTAATTAGAAACAGTCATAAAACTGTTTCTAAGGAGAGCTAAACTGGTATGGCTAGTATGACTAAAAGAGGCTTTGGTTCGATAGTTTAAAACCATTCGATTATTATAATAATAAATTATAATCCAATAAATTTTATTATCAGTATATTTTTGTTTGTTTCTCACCTTTTAGGCTATTCGGGGTACACACTCGTAACACTGCCACTGCGCCACCGAGGTCTCCTCCAAGCCGAGTCAATCCTCTCTGTTCACTGGATCCCTCCTCCTGATGTCGCATATTTTTACTAATTTATATGGGGGACTATTTACCCAACTAGAAGGATCTATTGACATTTCGTCTATTTTTATTATTTATATATTAATTCAATTATTTTCTTGTGGGTAATAACATTTTATAATTTTTCAGTAATTAAAAATATGCAATATCCAGTGGCAACATACCACACATGGTATGCGAGACACCCTGGTTCGACTCCTGTCTAAGATGAACCTTTTCTCTTCAAAAGTATATTATATATATATATATATATATATATATATATATAATAAATATATATATATATAATAAATATAAATATATATATATATATATATATATATATATATATATATATATATATATATATATATATATATATATATATATATATATACAGGGTGTCCCCAAACCAAACGGCCAAAGTTCAGGGATCGATAGAGGATCGAAAAAAAGTCGTCTGGCATATGTCTCGTTTTCGCTTTGTTTTCGAGAAAATCATAAAAAACTAAAAATAGTTGTGCAAAAACTAGTTAAGGCCATGAAAGAGCGGATTTCATTCCTTAAATAAATGTTAACAATAATTTTTATTCCAATACAATTATTGTATTTCAATCTTATACTAATAGAAAGGTAATTGAAAAAAAATAAAAATTTATTCAGAAAAAATAATAAATACTTTTTTATTCAAATATTCATACTATAAAGAAAATTACCTATTTAAAGTACATAGCATTAAGAAAAAAAACTAAAGATTAAAAATTTTAAAAATAAAAATTTAGAAAATAATAAAATAATTAAGTATTCTCACTAGGAAAACATAAATGTTTCAGTTTTTTTATATGGGACTACCATAGTGAGAGAAAAAAAAAGAAGAAAAAAACCGAAAATTTTGAAGGTTTTACCTTCTCTAAAATTACATAGTTAATTTCTCGGCAGCGTCAACGTAAATGTTGTTCTAAGTGCTGGCCTCTCGCTGCAATACACGCATCACATCGCGTACTCACAGATCGCACTGCATCTAAACATAGTTCTGCGGTGAGCTGGTTGCAAACCATTCTGATGCGCTCGATGAGACCATCCCTTGTGCGGACGGGCTCTCGGTAGACATTTTCTTTCACATATCCCCACACGAAGAAATCTAGTGGCGTGAGGTCCGGAGACCCTGGAGGCCAAGGCACCGGCCCACCTCGTCCTATCCAGCGACCTGGGTAGTTGATGTCCAACCAGTCTCGCACGCCCCTTCCGTAATGTGCAGGACAACCATCGAGCTGAAACCAGTTCTCAAGCCTTCTTTCCAAAGGGATATCTTCCAAAAGTGCCCCTAAGTCATTCTCGAGGAATAGATAATAACTTTCAGCATTAAGTCGAGCAGGTAAAAATTCGGGACCTATTATGCCATTATTACTAAGACCGACCCACACGTTTACAGAAAACTCATGCTGGTAGTGAAAATCTCTAACAGCGCGGGTATTTTCATGTGCCCAAAGGTGGTAGTTTCTTTGATTGAATATGCCCGCACGTGTAAAAGTTGTCCATCCAGATTACATTCGAACTTACTTTGTTCTTTGAACCAATTACAAAAATTTAATCGGCGGGGATAATCAGCGGGTATTAAATTTTGAACCTTTTGTACATGGTAAGCATGCCTGCGGTCAGTGCGCCTTAATGTGCGCCAAATGGTTACCCTTAGTATGCCAAGTACTGAAGCAGCTCTCCGGACGCTTGTACCGGGGTTGGTATTGAAGTGCCGCAGTATCCTCTCCCACCGTCTCAGGTCGGCTTCCATCGGAGCCTGCATGCGGTTTCCACCACGATTACATGAGAAGGACCCAGTCGGTCGAGCTCTCTGAAAGTGCTGGTAAAAACACCTCTGTGTGGGGTTTCTCGGTCAGGAAACCGTCTGCGATATTCCAAAACTGCCTGACATGCATTGCCATTGCAGAATTCATAGACGTAGACTATGTCCGCGTATTCAGCGTTGGTAAATCTAGCCATATTTGTTGACTTCACTGAACACTACTATCAACACCACTAATGTGAGAATGCGAGACTGTATTCCGCCCAAAAAGGACTAAAATGATGGTATAATGGCTAACTTTTTAATCTTTACTTTTTAAGTTTAAACACTCAACCTAGATGTTTTATTGATAACGAAAACGTGAGAATATTCATCTTTTCTAAATTCACTCCTCGTAAATTAAGAAAGTAAGCTTACTCAAAAAGCCAGTATATTTTTGTAATTTAAATACATTATTGAAGAAAAAAAAATTAAAATACACTTTTTGCACAACTATTTTTATGTGATTTTCTCGAAAACGAGGTATATGCCAGAGGATTTTTTTTCTTAGTTATTGGATCCTCTATCCATCCCTGAAGTTTGGCTGTTTGGTTTGGGGACACCCTGTATATAATTTTAGCTTCAAAAATAATATATGAATACATTTTCTTTTTCTCCCTTGGCCAAGAGGATAAATGAATTAAGAAAATTTCTACTTCAGATAGTGTAAAAAAAAAAAGTATATCCACTGATGATGTATTATCTTCATTGTACTGGAAATTTGTTTAGTTACCTATCTTTTCAAACTGCCAATGTTCGCAACGGAAGATTCTTTTATAATAATAGAATTAAATAAACTATATATATATATATATATATATATATATATATATATATATATATATATATATATATATATATGAAGTTTCCAGCTTCCAATCCTGAACTGAAATCACATATTTATATAAGTTAAAAATTGATGAACCTTCAAAATTCTAAAGCCTTTTTGAAGTTGAAACCTGTACTTTTTAAATCCAACAAATTAAAAAAAAAAATAAGTTATTTATAAACCAGGTATATTTTTTTCTAATGAAAATTTGTTCTAAGGAAATTTGCTAAAAATCTTAACAGATAAAGTAAGTACTACTCAATTATTTAAGACAAAATTTTATGTACTTTATTCTTATAAAAGAATGTTTGGGTCATAAAAATAATCAAGTAGAACTTATTTTTGTTATGAAGTTAAGATTGTTAATAAATTACATTGAAAAAAAATATGCATGGTAAAATGAAAGAACACTTCTTATTATACATGAAAAAAAAACAACCTCCTTTTGAAATTTCTTTTTAAAGTACATAGATTGTAATATTCTCTAATAATCTGAAACAGCTCTGGAATTTTGATGATTCGCAATTAAAGGAGTTGAAAATCTTTGAATACTGAGTTATTTTGATCCGGGGTAGACAGAAACTTATGCACACAATTGTAGTTATTATATTTACTTTACTTGGAAGGCCACATATGTATATCCATATGATGTTAAATTGAATTTGTAATCAAATCTTAGAACCATAAAAAGGAAAAAAAGAATATGTAAATAACATTTAGCAGTTGTATTAAAGCTAATCTTAATTTATTTCAGAAAGTGTATATTTCTGGTATAATTGACAAAGATGGGGAGAAAGCTGTTCAAGAAATGAAGGAAAAACATGGTAAAAACAGATGTGTTTATAAACACTTAGACGTTAGAAGCCAGCAGCAATTTGAAGGTCCGTTTTTTCATATGTGCTTAATTTAATTTTCATTAGTTTCTTAATTTTATATTTTTATTTTTATGGCTTGATTCATAGATTTATAGATACGTTTATTTACTATAAAATATATACAGTCTAGATATCTTTTAATTACGTATAAGAGAGTTCATCTGTCATGGTTATTTATTATTCCAGTAAATACACTTATTATATTACTCTGTTAACATAAATATGCATAAACACATATACATATATAAAACTATACATAACACATTTTAAGATTTTCATTTAGAGCAATTAATAATTAAATTCTTTTACTAATTCATTTCTTTACGCAGTTGCTTCTTTTAGGTATAAATATAATTTTCCATAATCTAAACCATTCAATATTTGCCTTGTCTCCTTTTTCCTAATAAAATTAAATAATCTGTATGAATAAAAAAATAATATGAAAATCACTGTAATTAAAGAACAGCTAAATTTCATTCCTTTTCAGAAGCCTTCAAAGAAATTGTATCTGGAGAAGGAGGTTGTGATATTCTTATCAACAATGCTGGACTAGTAAATGAAAATAACTGGGAATTATTAATGGATGTAAATCTTGTAAGCACTTTAAGTTTTGTCTATATTATGACTAAATTGATGTGTATGGATTTTTATCCTCAGAAGATTTTTCCTTGTAGAAGTTATATTGCCTGATATTTTAAAAATTACTATTAACACTTTTTTTCTAGATTATTGCTACCTTGATAAGTATTTTTTTAGAGTTGATAATTAAAATTTACATTTCAACTAACTAAAAATATAGGTGTTATTATTTGAAAAACTAAAAAAAAAAGTGAATTATTAAGAATGCTTGGTAAAAGCAATTACTCTTAAAATGGATAAAGTATCCATATAGAGATCTTCTGTACAAAAGTAAGGAGGACAAAACAAAGGAGGGAAAATTAAAACACAAACAAAATGAACAGATAGGCTTTGCATCATGTATTAATACAAATGCATTATTACATAATAATGGACCACTCATAATTAATTATTATTTTAAGTGTCAGCTCTTTGGCCAAATTCAGTATCATTATAAGCACTTATTAAGTATATATGAATTTGGCTTTTATTTAATTCTTTTTTAAATGCTAAATTAATATGAAAATATTGTTTTACATGGTTGTGTTCTGTTTTACAGTTTGGAGTGATAAGAGGATGTCAACTCGCACTCAAATATATAAACAAGGGTGGATGTGTTATGAGCACATCATCTCTGGCTGGATTTGAATCCTACTGTCCATATTTAATGGCATACAATGCTTCGAAACATGGAGTCTTGGGACTTGTTAAATCTTATGGGGTAAGTTGCATTCTTCTATTATGTTTTCATCTATTTTTCTTTTTTTCTCCTGTATATGTTTACTCGATTTTTTTTATACTTCATACTTAGCCATTTCTTATTTTTAGGCAGAATGAGAGACAGTATTAAAGAATATTATCTTATATTAAAGAATACTTGATTCTCATAAAACATGACGAGTTTGATCTAAATTGTTGTTGAAATAAAATACCCTCTCCTTTTGACCAATTTTCATGAAAGTTTAGCTATCATATCGCAGGCATATACAAACACCAAATAACCAATTTCAAATTTGTACACTTAATAGTTTTTGAGCTAGTCTGTTCACACCCACAAACACCCAAACACACACGCACACACACAAGCACAAAATAGTTGTTGGGAAAATGAAACCTCTAAGACTTGCCACTATGCAGAAGCAGAATGGATCATATACAAATGATTTAAAGGAAACACTAGAGGTAATTATAGACACCTTCATTCTCAGGAAGCGATGAAATTTTGTCCTTTTGATAGAAAATTTCAAGATTTTGTAGGAAATGATGACCTTCCCATTACTCAGGGTGAAATAATGCTTGCTATAAGGGGAACGAAGAACAATAAGGCCTCTGGAAAAGATGGATTTATGAAACAGATAATACAGCAGACCTGTAAAATTATCTCCCTCATATATATATGATATGTCAGATATTTAATGAATTTCTAAGAAGAGGGTGTTTTCCAGATTTGTGGAAAGAAGCAAATATCATTTTAATTGAGAAACCAGGCAAGGGAAGAATCCAAGATGCTTCTAGATATAGACCAATAAGCTAACTTCAAGTTTTTGGAAAGGTACTTGAAAAGGTTATAATTGGAATAATAATAAACCATATGACTGCAAAAGTTCTTGTAAATCCAAAACAATTCGGGTTTATACCTAGAAAAGGGACCACAGATGCACCACAGTACGAGGTTAAAAGCTCTTAGGAGGAAATCATTTAAAAATAAAAAAAATTCATTACTCATATTACTGGATGTGTAGGGAGCATTTGACGCTGCATATTGGCCAGCAATAAAGTACCAAATGAGGAAGGAGAGGTGCCCAAAGAACTTATATAATTTTTATTTTTTTTGTACCCCTACCTGGCCTATATAATTTAGGCCAGATATTTTAAACTTATATAATTTAGAGGAGAACTATTTTCAAAAGAGGTGTGCAACGATTGCATGTAATACCTGTACAGTGACCAAGAAACAAGAAAAAGGTTGTCCACAAGGGTCTTGTGGAGGTCCCAGACTTTGGAATATCTTATATTACGCTGCGATAGATATAGATAACCTAGAAGGTATAGCTACTAGAGAGAAAATTCGTAATGCTCAAATTATTTAAAGCATTTAAGGAGTGAGTAATATTTAAATATTTAAATCATTATATTTTAGTTTATAAGCTTTAGTTCCATAATAAATTTCTGAAGACAATATAAAGTGATTTTAGAGGAACAGTAATCGTTCTCTACCTCCTACGAGGCACTTGCATGCTGGCAGGTCCATACCGATTGACCTATTAATAAGTGAAGTGACCGAAACAAATGAAATGAAGGTCACGAGTAATGAATTTCTATTGGGACCTCTATATTAATACCAGACCTGTTTATACTGATTAAGAAACATGAAGAAAACATAGAAATGAGGAAGCAGACAGAAGAGCAAAATAAGCTGCTAATAATCAACATTTGGAAGCGAGGTTTGTTAAGGCACCGATGACATATATTGAAGAATAAGAATAGCAAACACAATGAAATGGGACAGCATACGGTGAACAACTACTAAAGGCAGTCACACCAAAAAAATGTTCCCCACCATCGAAGATGTAAGATAAAGTTCCATATCACTTATAAAACCACACAGGCGTACAGTGGGCACGGTAAAAATAGGACATACCTATATAGATTCAATCTAACGGAAAACCCAAGGTGTCACTGTGGAATGGGAGATCAGACCTGTGAACATTTAATCTATGACTGTTCCACTTTTGAAACAATAAGAAGAAAATTAATCAAGGAAGTCATGACATCCAGAATAACTTGGCCACCATATCTTCACCAATTAGCCAATAGGTTTCATGATTCATTTCGGAAGAAATCTCCATTTCTTCAATGGACTTTAGCAGTATATAATCTAATTAAAAATTGTAAATAGTGTGAATAAGAAATTGTAAATAGTGTAAATAAGAAATTATAATAGTGTAAATATGAAATAATAAATAAGTGAAGAATAGTCAAAATTTAATTGTGTAAATAAGAGTGGAAAAATTGAGAAACAACTGGTTGTCTCGAACTAGAGATTTATATTGTGTTAAATTTTGGTTTTTAATTCTTTATTTAATGTAAAAATATGTACAACACATGTAACCATTAATTAGAAGCATGTGGTAAATAAAGTCCTCTCTTCTAGGGTTACTAGGGAGAGGGAAAAAGACAAACCCAGACCATTTCGCGGGACTTGGTTATTTGGACTCAGGGGACCACGAAAAGTGTATTTCTGTTGAAAACCGGAAATCGAAATTTTTCACGGTCGCTATACTTTCCCTTACTATATATTTCATATATAGATAACTCAAAATAAAAAATATGATTAAAATTAAATACTAATAGGAAGCCAAATAATGTCAGTAACAATGAGGTAGCAAATATTAGTGGTTGGTAATGGCATGGGCGTTACCAGCACCCAATTATTGGGGGGACGGCTCAATATGTTCCTAGATAGGGTAGATAGAAATAAGAGGGGGCAAAAGTTGAAATAATAAGACCTAAAAACAACTGTTGGGACATTTAATTCATCCTTCAACGATGTATTTAAAAGTTATTTATAGCATCTTAAAGCTTGTCAATTTATGCCTCAGTCGTTAAGGATTAATGTTGAAGGATGTGGGCCAAAATTTCTCGATTGAATTTTATCCAAGTTCTCCTTCTGATCCTGATCCCGCTAATTTCATTGCTTTTCATCAACTTCTATAAGCCCCATTGAATTGATGGAAAGTACGATCAAGCTGCTTGGTTTAAAAAATAAATGGAGACCAATTCCGGGGATACAACTTTGTTACAGAATTCATAAAACAAAACAGTTCAAGCTGAAATAAAAAATATAGAATTCGGTTGGTTGGTTTATTTGGTTTAAAGGCGTAATACCGCAATTCGGTCATCAACGCCTGTAGAAAAAGGGTGTCAATTTTTTAGGGATTTTTGAGATTCAAATTTTGTTTTCAAATGTTTTTCATTAAAAGTATAAACGGTTCTGTAAGTAAAATTTTCTCCATAATTTTAACTTCTTTAAACTTTTAATAAGGTTTTTGTAAAGAGTTCTCTTCGTCGGCTAAGGCTGCTTTCACGTCTGGCGGCACACCGTTCCGAGAGAGTACTCTTCTGTAAGTAGGACATTTAAGCATGACAAAAATATAGAATTCATCAAATATGCAAAACGCCTGACTACGCTTTTAAATAAGCGACAAGGCGCCAATTTGTGAAAATAAAGTATCAGATAGAGAAATTGGGTATAATCAATGTAGTATGCTGTAATTAACTAATATTTTATATTTATATTTTATTAAAATTAATTGGTTAAGCTCGGATCAATTCGTAAAATCTTTGGTGAAAATTAATTTTTTACATTGGGTCCTCTCCTGCAAAAATATTGGGAGGGGGGGGGGCGTTCCCTCCTGTACTCCCAGGCGGTGACGCCCGTGGTAGATGGTGATGATTGTTTATTTTTGGATAAATAACCGAACTGAAGATATTGATAAATTGTTAAAAAAATGTATTATTGTATTGTGAGTGGCAGTAATGTAAGAAAAAATAAATACTTACAGGATAAAACAGATAATATTATATTAAGTGTAATATTTGTAAAATATTACATCTTATGTCTGTAAAATATTACTCTGTAAAACAAAGGCAGCTAACTCTGACAGACGGCTATTGCCATTGTCATTAATATTTTTCAATTTTTAATTGTATTTTATATTAATTTGTAAATAAATATTATTCATTCATTCATATTAAGTGTAATTGTTATAATCATAATGAAAATCATAAAATTGGTAGTGTTACATTAACAAACAAAACATAAAATTGTTATTGTTGATTAGTTAATTGTTGTAGTGGGATGGTGGACTCCGAAACGTCTTGAAAACTTGTCATGATCTGACAACAATAAAGGAAGATATTTTTTCACTAAATTCCTAAATAGGAACAATAAAAATTGTTAATATTTAAACTTAACTTTAACAAAGATCAGTGTAAATTTAAATTTTAACTTCTTACTAATTTCTTTGTATTTTTAAATTTATTTATTGTTTTGTTTAAAAAGTAAATTAACTTAATCTTAAGATGAAATTTACTTTTGCCACTTATTCCCGATAAAGACCAAACTTATCTTAGTCAGATTTTCTATTTTTTTTTCTAAACAAATTTTGTGGTGTCAGTAATAGAACAGATTCTTAATTATCAGTTAAAATGTTATTGTTCTTCTATCTATATTATATATATTTTATTTTTTGATTCTGACACTACTGCTTTTTTAGGATCCACAACTTTTTGCTGAGCATAACATTCGATACATATCCATTGCACCAGGTGTTACAGACACAACAATTTGTGCATTACCACCAACCTACCATTTTAATGAGGAGTGGGGTAAAAAAGGTGTAGCTGCTTTTTATTCTGAAACTCCCCAGAGGTAATTAGCATTAATTATCAGTTCTTGCTATTTCTTGTTTAAAAAAAATTATATATATGTTTTGTTTGACAAGATTTCACATGGCAGTGAAATCTCATCTGACTGCGTATAAGTTACGCGCTATTCATTTAGAAACACCTTTAATTGGCGACAAGTATTAATTGGAGGTAGGAGGAAGGGAATCTTTTTGTAACTAATTATGGTTTGGGATTGATGAAACAAGAAGGAGCTGAACAACTTGAGAACATATATTGAGAAGGGAATGTTTTGAATTTTGGAGAGGAGACTCATGAGTCGAACTAGATTAGGATTGCAATTTTTCTTTTATCTATGGCCAATTGTAAATCCTGAGTTATTTTCAGCAAAGCAGATAGGATGAAATATTAGTATCAAAAACCAGACTGTAGAAAGTTAAGCGTTAAATTTGTCTCAAGGAAGTTATAAACTGAGAGCGTACTAATCTCTCCGGATGTTTAAATTAAATAGGGCTGAAATCATAAACTAGGACGGAACGGGAGCTTTTCTTAACTGGAGAATCATAGCTACTTTCTGGACTTTGGGTAAAACAGAATTCTAAAGGTAAAAGTTGTACATGTGCAAAAGGAGGGGTAGAAGAAGGAATACAGACATTGATATTTTTTTAAGGATAGCAGAAGTAGATCAGCAGGTGAAATGCTAAGGAGGTAGAAATGCCTGGAGATTTCGTGATGACATAACATGAAAAATTAAAAAAAAAGAACCCTTCATCATCACAAATAGCTCGACAACATAAGAATTTTACCTAGTAATCGCAAGCGCGGACTGTGACGTCAATTTGGTGGCCAATAGAAGGGTCTATAACAAACAGTTGGCGTACCTACCTTACTTAGTTGTTTGTTTTTTTTGTTTATTTAACGTCACTTTATGCCACTATGGCTAACCGGATGATGCTACAGTGGGATGCCTAAATTTGGCCTATCCAGGTATAATTAGGATAGGGATCTTTAATGAGTACCTGACATCCTACAGGCTCGGGACTTCCATTTTACGTCCTATCCGAGGGACGGCATGGCTAAAGATTTTTTACTCCCATTAAAAAATCCTAGGGTCACCGCTGGGCGCGAACCTGCAATCATTAGTATTGTAGGTTGCCATGCTAAAGTATACATCTTGGTAACTATACCACAGATGACCCCAACTATCCTTACTTAGTTGTTAGTTTATGCCTTGTTTTTATTTCATTGTATTTTTGTTAATATAAGTGTTTTTTTCGTTTTTTTTTAGTTTGACAAAACCGAAAAAACGATTATGTGATAATAAAATCAATAAAATCCTGTTATTTTATTGACCTTTTGTATTATATTTTGTCAATAATTCTATTATAAGTTTATGATTATGGGAAAAATTCTATTTAAGACTATATTTGTAAATAAATCATTCAAAAATGTTTTTTTTTACATTTCAAATTTTATTTTAGTCATGTTTTAATATGTTTTTACTAGCTAGGGTTCCCGGCTTCGCTCCGGTAGTTTTAATAACAGAAAAAATTAAAAATTAAAGGAAATATAGAACAAAATTAGCAATTTCTTAAAAATTTTAACATGTTATCAACATTAAGATTCGAGATCTGCAGAGTCCGCCCAAATAAGGAACCCTATATACTTTAAAGGGGGTTGAAAATGGTGAATGAACAATTAATCTTGCTGCAACTTTGTCGAGTCATGCATCGTTTTTGATGGTTTCTGTGATACTGAATCCAATAAGCCCATTCCAAGCAGTCAGCAGATAATAAGTTATAAGATTATAGTTGAAATATCTATTAGTTAAAAAAACTATATTTCGAGTACAACTTAAGCGCCGACTACTATGATGGTCCTATTAGATCTAGAAGTTTAGAAACTAACCAAGAATTATAGAAACTTTTTTTTTAAGACCTTTCTTTCAGTTCAACCTCCCTTAAGATACCCCCCCCCCCCATAATTTGGCCAGACTCTGCACTTACTATTACAAAGTGAAAACCAAAATATCATGAGGGCAAAATTTTTTCATCATATTTCTTTTTATCCTGAACTATGAGGGGTGATAAAATCTTATTGAAAAAATGATGTAATTGGAGTTAACCATTTTGTCAACTGGAATACTCATCATGCACAGTAATAAAACCATTTTTCATAATTACATACAATAAGAACACTCCAAACTTTTTATTTTCGATTTATAATCAGTCAATTCAGCTCTTCTTTTTTGTTTTACGTCTGTTTTATTCGCTCACTGTACTACTGAAAAATGTTCACTCATATAGCTTTAAATTTACTTAAGTATATGTTATACATATATTGATTAAATGTAATGTGTTAATCAATTAGCCTTCTTAAAGATATGTAAAATCATTATTTTATTTTGAGAGAAAACGTGAAACTAATTAACTAATTATCGCTAATAAACTAATTATCGCTGGAGACTTGAATATAAACATTCTCTCTAATTCCCCCGAAAAACAGTTCCTCTTAGATTTGATATATTCCCTCAACCTCTTCATCGTCCCTTTCCAGCCAACCCATCATACCCAATTTTCTCATACTCAAATTGACCACATCTTAGTCGACTCCCGTCAAAAACTTTTATCATACTCACAAAGCCCCATGCCATCTTTGTCGAGCCACGACTTAATCCGTATATCCTATGATCTTCCGACTCCTACCTTCATTCTCGAAACAAATATCCTGGAGAAATCTAGATTCTCCGATGCCCGACGAAATAAACCCATCTCTAGATCAACTATCTCATTCCTTAGAACCCATTTATTCCTCTGAATCGATTGACGATATGGTTGAATGCCTTTCATCCAATCTCCTTATCTTCCTAAATGAAATTGCACCTGTTAAAACCTTTACCTTTAGACGCTCCCCAGCCCCTTGGATCAACTCAGAAATTCGAGAACTAATGAAGAAAAGAGATGCTGCCAGAAGACGTTATAGACGTACCCACATACCTGAAGATTATTCTACTTTCAAAATCCTTCGAAACCTCACCCAAACCTCCTTACGCCGGTCCAAGGCACAGTATTTTCAAAACGTCCTCTCTAAAGCCTCAGATTCTAAATCCAAGTGGAAAATCATCAGGAAATTTTCAGTAATTAGCTCCACGTCCAGCACTATCTATCCAGTCTCGCCCGATGACTTAAACACCTTTTTCACAAAATCCCTAACGAACGAGCCTCAATCCCTCTACCAGCCCCCAGATATTCCTTTTAATGATAATAACTTCTACTTTTCCTATATCCTTCCAGATGAATTGATCACCTCCGTACTTAAATCACGAACTAATGACTCTGGCCATGACCAAATCCCAGTAAAATTGTTAAAGCTTAGTCTCCCAGCCATCCTTCCTGCGCTCCTGCATATATACAACTTTTCCTTACTAAATTCCATCTTCCCTACAGCCTGGAAAAAAGCACTTATCCGCCCACTCAATAAAGTTCCTCATCCTTCAACGCCCTCTGATTTCAGACCAATTGCCATCCTCTCCAATCTCTCGAAACCATTGGAAAGATTAGTCCATTCACAACTTACATCCTTCCTCGAACAAAACGTACTCCTTAACCCTCTCCAGTCTGGTTTCCGTTCCGGTTATTCCACTCAATCTGCCCTTATAAAAATTACGCAAGACCTTTACTCTGCCATGGACCAACAGAAAATTACAATCCTGGTCTTATTCGATTTTTCAAAAGCCTTTGATTCCTTCGATCACTCAATACTCCTCTCCAAGCTTCATAACCTATCCATATCCAATAGTGCACTACGCTGGTTCCAGTCTTCCCGTTCACAAGCAGTTATTATTCCTAATAAACCATCTTCATCGTCCTTAACTCTCTCCAGAGGTGTACCTCAGGGCTCTTCACTTTCTCCAACCCTCTTTTCCGTCTATATAAATGACCTATCAACCGTATTGCGTCACTCCCACTTTCATCTATATGCCGATGACCTCCAAATTTACATATCATGCCACCCTTCGAATATAATAGAAGCGACTATAAAACTTCAAGAGGACATCAACAGCATTAACCACTGGGCGACAGAAAAAAAACTACGGCTAAATCCAGAAAAAACAAAAGCAATCCTTATCGGCTCAAAACCCTTCCTGAATTCCCTTCCTTACTATCCACTATTATATATCAATAGCACTCCTATTCAGTTCCAAGACTCCATAAAAAACCTTGGTCTCACCTTTGATAATCATCTCTCCTGGGACCATCAAGTATCCCAAATTATCCGAAAATCCATTGCAGTCCTAAAACAGCTCCTTAGATTCCCCAGATGTTTCCCCAGAAGCACCCGCCATCTCCTAGTTTCCTCTCTCATCCTTCCTCATTTTGATTATGGATGCCTGGTATACGGAGGGCTGTCTGGTGAACTGGAGATGAGATTAAAAGGATTAATGAACCGACTTATCAGATTCATTCTCGATCTTCCCAGGCACTCTCACGTCTCCCAATTGTATACTGAGCAAGGCTTTCTTCTTCCTGAATCCAGACGACAATATCTCCTTGGTTCCTTCCTATTCCAATCCTTCAGAACAAAAAAACCCACCTATATCCTCGACCTTCTTACACCTCGTTCGACCATCCACCTATTAAACACAAGATCCCATCCCACCGACCTGTATGTTCCTATTCGTAGAACAGCCTCCTTTGAGCGATCCTTTACAGTACGTGCAACCCACCTTTGGAATTCCCTGCCCAATTCCAAACGCAGCGCATCCTCCTTGGCAACATTTAAACACCATTTATTCACCCATCTCCTAGTTAATCAATCTTCCTCACAAATGTAAAAATTTAGAACAATGTGTAAACACCATTTGTATTTTTATTATCCTATATATAATTTAGGATAATGTACATATGTCATATATATAATTTCATCCTACTGATTTAATTTTAGTCAGACAAATGTAATACCATATGTTTCCTTTTTGTTATTCTTAGGGGACTAAAAGTCCCAGAATAAAGTTATATTTTCATTCATTCATTCATTCATTCATTCATTCAACTAATTATTTTCTCTTGATTTTTTAGTAATTTAAAAAGAACAGCTGAAAAAATATATAACCTTTTACAAACTGAACTGGATGATTGAACAATAAACATTGTGTAAAACACACCATAGCACTTCCTGGTAGTCTGCAGCTCGAACTAAATTTTTCATTCATAAACTCGTATGTCATTCTCAGATAGGCTAATTACACTGGTCGACAAAATTTAACTTTTTTTCTTTCACAAGAATTAAAATAACAGATTCTATAAGTATTTTTCGTGCTGAATTCAAATATAATTACAGTTTTTCCCCATCGGGCAGGAGTTTTGTGTGATATTCATTTGAATTTTTTATAATATTCCAAAAAATCCGTAACTAGCTATCTAACTCAAAATTATAACTACTGATTCTGACTTACCTAGAAAGTGGTAGATAGTGATTTTCGTGTATATTTTGCATCTGGAACGTCTCTCATTTTAGTCCAACAGTAGTCAGCCAGCATATTGGAACTCCACTTGCCTTGGTACCTCTTCTCTATTGTAGAAATTTGATGATGAAAACGCTCACCGTGTTCATCGCTGACAGCTCCAAGGTTTTCGGGGAAGAAGTCCAAGTGAGAGTCCAAGAAGTGAATTTTTAAAGACATGTTGTATCCCATAGCTTTATAAGAATGCAGAAGATCAGCCACTATGTCACGATAGTTTTCTGCTTTTTATGGTTTCCAAGAAAATTGCAACACAAACTTTTGAAAGACTGCCAGGCTGCTTTCTCCAGTGGATTTAACAGTCCCTCGAAATGTTCATCAGCCATTAATGATCGGATTTGTGGTCCTATAAAAACTCCTTCTTTCAATTTAGCATCACTGACTTTGGGGAATTTCGATTTAAAGTACAAGAATCCATCAGAAAGTTTATCCATAGCTTTGACGAAATTTTTCATAACTCCTAACTTAATATGCAATGGAGGTAAAAATATTTTTTCAGGCTTCCACATTGCATGCACATGCCACATTTTTCTGGTCAGGGATAAGAGATTCACGTTTTGGCCATGACTTTCTAACGTAGTGAGACTTCTTATCTCTGCTGTCCCACTCGCACAAAAAACAGCAAAATTTGGTGAACCCAAGTTGCAAACCAAGCAATAAAGCAATGACCTTTATATCACCACAGATATTCCATTCATATTTTCCATATTGTATTTTCTCTAAAACTAGTTTCATATTTTCATATCAGCGGCATGCGCTACCGGTATTGATGGAAGTTTATTGCCAATATGTAGCAGCACAGCCTTCAAACTTACTTTAAAGGAGTCTATGAACAATCGCCACTCATCTGGCCGGTGTTGAAGCCCAAGAGTTTCCATAACTGAACAAATATTATTACAAAACACAATACCATTTTCTTCAGAGAAGTATACTTTGAAAACACTATGGCGGCTACGATATCTACTAATTCTTACATCTTTTTGGAGTAGATTCCACCCTTTGAGTCTGGAAGTTAAAACTTCCGCTTGCTGTTTAGACAGATTTAAAACGCGAATCAGTTCACTAAGGTCTTGCTGATTGGGAAAGTATGGTTCTGATGAACAGCTACTGGCTTCATATGTAAAATCATTTTTATTTTCATCTGAATCATTTGGAGTTTCAGTCAGGTCAGAACCAGAGTTATCACTTAAGGTTGTATCTGCATATACTGGTACAGGGAACTCTTCACTGTGTAAGACAGGTCTCATTGCAGATTGCAAATTCGGATACTTAACTGTATATTTTGTTTTAGATGTGATTCCTTTAATATTTGTCAAACAAAAATAACAGTCAGTTAAATGATCCTTCGGTTCCCTCCAAATCATGGGAATTGCAAATGGCATATGATGTGTACCATTTTTCCACCCAGTCAGCAGTCTAACACACGAAACACAGCATGTATTTGGGGCCCAGCTCTTATCAAAATCACCAACTTGACAGCCAAAGTAAAGTTTATAACACTTCTTTACAAGTGGGGTCAAATTTCGCCTCTGAGACTTGAAGGTCAGCTCACCACAAATATAGCAGAAATTATCTGCATGATTTACACAATTTCTTGGCATGATGAAAAAATAAAGCACAGAAATACAACATGCACAACATACACAATACACTTCTAAACAGAAAGGAAGGAAATATTTCACTACTCAACAATCTCACAGTCAGCTCAATACTGACACATCACAATGCCAAAGAGGTCTGAACATGTCTAAACAACAACAATGAACCTGCACAGTCATGTTTTATTGTGCTTCAGCATGACATTGCAAATAATTTCAATAATACAGCTTGAGTAAAATAGCTACATATGAGGTAACGGTTCCTATGACAGGTCAAAGAAAACGCTAAAATCATATTTTGAAAAGTAGCTTTTACAGAAAAACTATGCCTGATGGGAAAATTCTGACTACATATCTGAATTCAGGATGGAAAATGCCACTAGATTCACTATTCAGATCTCTTGTGAAAAAAAAACCTTGTCGACCAGTGTTACATAGTGCGAGAGGCTTAAAATTCCAGTCCTTTTCTCTTCAATTTTACACGCTTAAGAGAAAAACTGAAACCTTCTTCTCCGTTAAGGGTTATAAGCAACACGCTGACATAACTTTCTTAAACGTACGTTGAGTCGTTTTTGAGCCTTATCGGCACTCACATTATACACTTTGCTTTATAATATATATTGATTTATTAAACAGCTGCAGAATCATATTTTCTAAGAGACCACTCTTCATATATGCACAGGACCTGGGTTCGATTCCCGGCCGTGATCGGATATTTTCTCTTCTAATAAAATTGTTTAATGTTACAACATTATCCACTTATATTATTCAACTATATTATTATTTATAGATTATGATTTAATCTATATAATTTATTTAAAATAAAAAAATATTTATTGCTTTCAGAACTCTATCAGTTGCTAAGGCTACCCTTTACATGATTGAACACGCCCCTACTGGAAGTATTTGGGTTGTAAATCATGATCAGTTATTTAAAGTAAATCTGCCTCATAGGGAGTCATGTCAAACAAAAATAATGGACCTGTAATGTTTCAACAAAAGTATATGTTTGAGATAATGTATTTATTAATTTTTTTTATCTTGTACAACAGTCTTGTTTGAAAACTCTAGATGTAAAAAAAATATGTAAAAAGTACCATTTTTATAGTTGGAATCAAATCAACTTGTATGAAGTTATGTGTAATTAACATTCCAAAAAAAAAAAAAAAAAATGTTTTTCTTTGAATTTATCTTCCTTCCTTGGTCCTTTTTTGGCTGCCTCCCAAGGCCACTCCTGATCCACTCTGACCTCCTCAGTAGCACTGGCAGTCCTATTTTCAGCCATTCTTAGAGTAGCATTCCCACGTGACCCTATCTTGCTTTCCTCCTCCACTTTTCTTAGGTTGACTATTTCCATGACTTTTATTTGACTCAATGGCACTGAAAAATGATAAGTAAATCATATCGAGGATTTGAAATCCAGAATTTCTTCACCTTAAAACATATCTCCTTACAAAAACATTATACTAGGTTTTCCATCACAAGTACATATAAACGCACAATTTAGCGTTCTAGAAAACAAATAATCAGTATCCAGGCCTATATGATTTTATCTCTCGAGATATTGGTGGAGTTCTCAGCAGAGAGGGTGCATAACTTTAGATTTTATCATTGCTATGGGGTGCCAAATTATAAAGGCTCTATAATACAGCTAAGAGAAGGGTATGCGGACTTTCAGAAACCTTTGATGGAGACCGCAGTGTGAAACAGATGGAAACCAAACGGAACCGACATAGGTCAGCAAATCTCAAAACGGTTCCCAAAAAAATGCTCCAAATCCTCAAATCTTTTTTTCCTAATTCTATGATATTTCAGTATTGAATCTATTGAAGCACAACCAATTTGTTTGAGGAACATACCTTCATCAACTCAAGAAAGCTCAACACTCTTACATTAAATTCAAAGGCAGCTCAGTGGTCAACAGCACTGGGGAGTAGGGATGCGACATCGATGTCGATGTTTCTGAAACATCGATGTTTTGGGCAAAACATCTATGTTTTTAACATCGACGTTACGTAGCCGATGTTTTCGGACCATCGATGTTTGTGGGCCGATGTTAACATCGATGTTTTTAGTAGTAAGCTTTTTTTTTTTTAGCATTAACAAAGTTGTTTTTAACATCGATGATTTTGACAGAAACTACTATGCTCTTAACATCGATGTTTTAACTATCAAGCTGTTTTTAACATTGGTATTTTTGTCCAAAACGTTGATGTTAAAACAGATTGTTTTTTTGCAGAAAACATCGATGTTTTAAAAAAAGTGGTTTTTAACACGATGTTATGACAAAAACAAACATGTTTTAACATCGATGTTTTAGACAACATCAAATATTATTTAACATCGATATTAAAACAGATTTCTTCTTGCAGAAGACATCGATGTTTTAGACAACATCAAATATTTAACATCGATGTTTTAACAATAACCAAGTTCTTAATAACATTGATATTCTTTAAAAAAACAAATATGCTCTTAACATCGATGTTTTTAACTATAACAGAGTTGTTTTTAACATCTATGTTTTTGTCCAAAACATCGATGAGGAAACATATTTGTTTTTGCAGAAAACATCGATGTTTAAAAAAAAGTTGTTTTTAACATCAACGTTTTGGACTAAAAACATCAATTTGTATGCTCTTACCATCGATCTTAAAAACATCGATGTATATGTTTTAACATTGAATATTGTGACAAAAAACGCTAGTATATATGCCTAACCATCGATGTTATATACCAAAACAAATATCCTCTTAACATCGATGTTTTGACTATAACAAAGTTGTTTTTAACATCGATGTTATACACCAAAACAAATTTCCTCTTAACATCGATGTTATATACCAAAACAAATATCCTCTTAACATCGATGTTTTAACTATAACAAAGTTGTTTTTAACATCGATGGTTTTGTCCAAAACATCGATGTTAAATCACATTAGTTTTTGCAAAAAACATCGATGTTGTTTTAAATTTTTTTTTTTTAACATTAATGTTATTGACAAAAACAAAAATGTTTTAACATCGATGTTTTGGACAAAAAACATCAATTTATATGCTCTTAACATCGATCTTAAAAACATCGATGTTTTAACAATAAAAAGTGGTTTTTATGTTAAAATATGTTTTAACATCTAATTTTGTGACAAAAAACAAATATGTGTTTAACATCGATGTTTTAACAAAAACCAAGTTATAACATCAAATATTTTTTAACATCGATGTTTTAACAAAAACCAAGTTATTTTTAACATCGATGTTATATACCAAAACAAATATCCTCTTAACATCGATGTTTTAACTATAACAAAGTTGTTTTTAACATCGATGGTTTTGTCCAAAACATTGATGTTAAATCACATTAGTTTTTGCAAAAAACATTGATGTTGTTTTAAAAACAAAGTTGTTTTTAACATCGATGATTTTGACAGAAACTACTATGCTCTTAACATCGATGTTTTAACTATCAAGCTGTTTTCGACATTGGTATTTTTGTCCAAAACGTTGATGTTAAAACAGATTGTTTTTTTGCAGAAAACATCGATGTTTTGAAAAAAGTGGTTTTTAACATCAACGACAAAAAAAAATATGTTTTAAAATCTAATTTTGTGACAAAAAACAAATATGTGTTTAACATCGATGTTTTAGACAACATCAAGTATTTTTTAACATCGATGTTTTAACAAAAACCAAGTTGTTTTTAACATCGATGTTATATAAAAAAAAAAAAAAATATGCTTTTAACATCGAATTTTTAACCATAACAAAGTTGTTTTTAACATTGATGTTTTTGTCAAAAACATTAATGTTAATATATATTTCTTTTTTTCAAAACAAATATGTTATAATATCCATGTTTGATTTTGACAAAAGCGAAAATGTTTTAACATCGATGTTTTCGGCAAAAACAAATATGTTTTAACTTCGATGTTTTGGACAAAAACAAATAGGTTTTAACATCGATGTTCAACTAAAACAAAGTTGTTTTTAACATCGATGGTTTTTTCCAAAACATCGATGTTAAATCATATTTGTTTTTGCAGAAAACATTGATGTTAAAACATATTTATATTTGTCAAAAACATCGATTTTTTCTGCAAAAACTAACATGATTTAACATCGATGTTTTGGACAAAACCATCGATGTTTAAAGTATATATAAAAAGAACTTTTTGTATATAACATCGATGTTGTTTTAATTATTGATTTTTTCTGCAAAAACAAATATGTTTCAACAATAAAAATTTGTTTTTAACATCGATGTTTTAGCTATAATTAAGATGTTTAGGTCCAAGCAGTTGAATATTTAATAAATGATTATGTAAAACCAACTATGTAGAAAACCTCAATGATTTTATATATTAATAATGAAAATTAAACATGCTTTACACTTAAACATCAATTTAACGTTTGGGCACTTATATGTTAATGTTTAAAGAACGTATAAATTAAAAAACATCGATGTCGAAAAACATCGATGTTCTTGAACATCGATGTTTTGTGGTCGATGTTTAATCGACATCGATGTTTTGATTGTAAAAACATCGATGTTCAAAACATCGATGTTTTGCCGTCGATGTCGCATCTCTACTGGGGAGGACATCCTTGGGATAAAGTACTGAAAAACAAGAACTTACAGGCAGAACTTAATGCTTACTAAACACCGGAGCTCATGATTAGGGGCCCAAATTTACAGACTTTTATTTTGTGCTCTGCCATCATGTAGGAGTAGAGCATCAAACGCACGATGCAGAGGAGCTAAAGTAGCAGAGACACCACAGGAGACTGCCAGCAAGATGAACTGATAAATTTAAGATATCTATCATGCCTAACACATCTTACAATTCAGTGAGTGATGCATTGTGTATCAAATAACAAATTCTCTAACAAACTAATTAAAAATGTATGCACTTTGGTTAAGCAAAATGTGTTGAATCAACTCATTATTCGCGGGCGCAATCGACTATTGGGGGCGCTAGTAGTTTTGCAAAATGTTGGAAGGAAAGGGGATAGACATATTTGATGTGATAGAGATAATTGGTAATTTTAAAAGACCATTGATTGAAGGGCAGGCTATCCTTGATGCAAACCACATAATTACATGTGGAATTATATCTAAAAGTAAAAAAACAGTTATTTCATAACCCTTGTGTCTTCAAACAAGCGATCTAAAAGGACTGCCCCATCAAATAAAAGTGGATAATCAAATTTATTAATAACAATCAGCAATTTTCTTATAATTGTACATGTAAAGCTGGTAGTTCTGGTAAATGCTAACATATCAATGTAACTTTACTCTACCTTTTTCGGTTAGTAATAACATTACTTACCTATTCATACAATCATTGTTATGATAGCTGTCACTTTCATGACAGCTTAGTTTCTTTGTCATATTATTTATTTATTTGTCAAAACTTTCAGGCATAGCATTGAAAACTTGGAACAATTAAGCACAATGGATGTAAGATAAAAATGGGGAAAAAATAAAAACAAATCTATGACATTATGGTCCCAATGTTTTTTACATATAACTAGCATTTAGAAATAATAAAATGTCAAATACTAATATTTACCTGGATAAGTATAGTCACTTTCTTTAAAATGAAGACTAGATATCGTCATATGTTTCGAAACAGGCTTATCTATTCTTAATTTTACAATCCACTCTTTAAGAAGCTTTTTATTTTTTGGAATTAAATGGAATGACACGTCTTTTGATGTTCTAATTGAACACTAAGGGACCGAGCATAATATTTTGATCAATCGGGTTTAAATTATGGAACAATAAATTAAAAACGCCAAAAAAAACCTATGAATCCCCGTTCCTCTAGTTCCAGTCAAGAAGCAGCACCGTCGCTTGCGCCCGCGAATTAGTTTATCAATCTCAAATTGTAATCATTCACTTCCCTTATTCAAAGTACATTCCACTCCGCACATACCCTCTGAAAATAAACACTGATTGTGGTAATATCCGACCCAACACAAAATAGGGAAAAGATTGTTATTATCAAACACAGTTCATTATGTTTAGGTACTTTGGGAATCATGAAAGAGAATCTTTATTAGGTAATTATTTTTAAGGTAAGTAACTAATGCTTCTATATTAAAGACTTGTGATTAACTTAAAAATCAAAGACCTTTATGTATTTCTCAAATGCTTAGCTTTATCATGTCATGTACGATTTGAAAGAAGTTCAAATAGAACTTTAAAGATCAGCTATAATTATAAAAAAAACAACTAGGTGGAGGAAGGAGTTATTTATGGCATCAATATTGTTTTTCTTCGTGAAGTGAACGGAAGTCGAAAGCTATGAATTAATAGAGCTAATCAAGGCCCTTTTAAACAAAAATATTTTACGGTGCCACAACTGCTTTCCTACCTCTCGGCGCGCCGTTGGGAGTTGGTTTATCTTTAATGAACTAGTGGGAGTAAAACACTGAGATCTATCAAAGGCCCACTTTACTGGTTAAAAACCCCCCAAAAAAACTTGTATGTATCCTGCCCTCTGTTTATCGATGCCCTTCGAATTTAAATGTTTGGAACTTGAACCCTGTTATTTCAATGCAATTTCCAGAGCTTGATGTCTCTGGTGGCTATAGCTGTATACTTAACCTGACTCAAGAGGTTCTAGTGAGGCTTTTGCTATGGCTTGTCAAAGGGATGTCTTGGAGTTAGTAAGGGAAGATGATTTTGTCGAATACTTTTTGTTTTCTCTTGATACTTTCGATCAGGAATCGGCTACTCAGACTATACTAAATCTTCAGTCTCAAGTAACTGACTTATCCAAAAAAGGGTCTGAAAACTACATTTGGCAGAAGGATGAATTTATTGTTATTCCTAGAAATACATCTTCCATGCCTCCCATTGTTGACAATGAAGGTAATCAGTTGTAAATGAATTGTATATAATAAATGTAATTTAATTCACTGGCATGTGGTATTATTTTTCTTAAAGATGTAATACATTTTTCGATGGATGGTGATTTTATTTATTTGTGGTTACAAAGAAAAATCCTGTTTTAGAAATACTCCCTGCTCATTTGTATGGTGTTACACATTACGGGGAAAATATTGAAGATGAGTGGTTTATTGTTCATTTGTTAATTGAATTAACAAAACATATTTCTGGTTTGATTGCAAGGTGAATATATTTTCCTTTGTTTTGAAATAGTCCTTAAATGTTCAATTCTATTAATCATCTTGTTTTTTTAATTTCAGGGTGGTTGATGTAGATGGCGAATTCTTGCTTATTGAAGGTGCTGATCATTTACCTACATGGGCATCACCTGAAATTTGTGATAAAAGGGTATATTTACTTGTACAATATTTTTTAATCATATTTCATTTGTCTATTTTAACATGCTGGTAATGTATGCCTTCTAGTGTTAATGTTATAAGAACATTTGAGAGATACTTAAGGGAGCCTTGACTTTTCCCCTCAGACATTTCAATTACTGGAACACAGTAATCAATAATGAGAACAGAGAAGGGCATGTTGTGGTAGGGCATGAGTCATATCTTAGAAGTTGGATTGTAGAATAATCAATAAGACTGTTAAAAAAGTTTTATGTTTTAATATAAGTAATAAAGTGGTCTACTTTCACAATGTTTTATATCATATTTAGTGATTTTTTGCAAAAATAAAGTAAATTAATTTTTTTAGAGACTTTTTATATTTAAAATATTTGTTTGAAATTGTTTTTTTATGTTGTACTCATATCAATATATATTGCAATTTTTTATATTTGCATACATATATATGTATTTATATGTATATATATAATACAATTGCAAATTAACAAGTAAGAAACCTATTTTATAATGGAAATTTTTACGTGTATATATATATATATATATATATATATATATATATACACGTAAAAATTTCCATTATAAAATAGGTTTCTTACTTGTTAATTTGCAATGATTTGAAATTAATTTCCATTTATTTTGGTTCCTTTGCCTTTTAGAATATTTATAAAAAATTATTTTTTAATCAGTATATTTCCTCATTAATGATAGTAACACTACTTTTAATATATTCTGTAAATTATTCAGCAACACCATGACTTTCTTTTATTAATTACAAACTAGTTTTTGTAAATGAATGATCATGTTTAAATCTCAATTTAAAAAAATAAATAAATAAAATACAAAATAAATAAAGTAATATATATCCCATTTTTATGTATACCGCTACGAGTATCATGTATATATGTAGCAATGGTAGTCATGAGACTTAAAAAGCTTAAGCGAAACATTGTTTTTATTACTATCGGTTTATTTGTTGGTACATCTGGTTTCTCTCATTATATGTCAATTCTAGGGATGTTCATAAAATGGGTTGTCCAATATAAATTTATTAATTTTCATTGCAAAAGTTAAGATAATTTATTATTATTATTGTTAGCATAATCAACTTAGAAAATATACCAAAATAAAATGAACATATATTGATTAATCTATATTTATTTTAGGTTTATATTTATAGAGGAGAAATTCATATTGTCCCGCCTCGACGTGAAAGAGAGCAAATATCTCTTATTCAAGCACTAGCTGCTATAAGGGCGAACCCTGATAAAACTAGAGCTGCCCAGGAAATTCAAGATTCTATCAAATCAAGACTTAGTGGGTGAGTTAGCTTAAGAAACAGTGTGTCAGATATTTTATTCTTTATTTAGAGAGAAAATAATTGATTAGTTAATTTTAAAGAGAATAAATGAGTATATATTAGAAAACAAAGTGTACAAAGTGCGTTCTGCTGCAACTCAAAAACCAGTTCAGGCATGATCAAAATTGTTATATGGTTTTCTAGTCCTATATCCCTTATCCATGAAGAAGATTCTTGTTTTTTTCCGAAGAGTGTAATATTGAAGATATGAGGGCTGAAGTGTCCTCCTCTCGGAATGCGTAATTAGCCCACCTCTATAAGACTGATGGGTTATTGAATGATAAATTTAGTTTGAATGCCAAGCTTCTCGACAGTAAAATGTCATGATTCATTCGTTCAGTTTGTAATTTTTTTTTTCCAGCAATTCTGATTAAATTTCATGTTTAGATAATTAGTTTTTCCTTTGTATTCTAAAATAAAGTCATTATTTTACATCTCTGAAATGCAATAAAAATAACGAAATAAATGTATAAAAATAAAAAGAATTCCAAAATAAATTAAGTTTCACAGACTAAATGATTGAACGATTACTATTAATTCAATATGACATAAAAGTAAATTTAATGCAAAAGAAGTGAAAATTCCTTAGTGAAAAAATAATGCAGTGAAGAAAGTGATACAGTGGCTGAATATAAATAGAAAATGAAACTTTGGGTATTTTTTAATAAAAAGTTGTTTTGATTAATATATTATACAATGTCAAACAAAATTTGAAAAATTTGTACATTCATTTCCGGAATAACAAAATGAAAAATGTTGGTAAACAACAATTATATAATATAAAGCAACAACAATATATAACTTTAAACAATTACAAATAGTTAAAATTTGTTTTTAATAACATTTTATATCTCTTATCTAATGGAAAAAATAGAAAAAGTATGGCACTAAATTTGTACCTTAGTGAAAATTTGATTTTAACTTCGTTCTAGTTGTAAGATTCGAGATCTGCAGAGTCCACTCAAATTTAATGGAAACAACCATTCTTTAAGGAGTGTGGTTGATATGGGAGGGAGATTTGCAAATCAATGTTGCTGCAGGTAGATCAAGTGATGCGTTTTTTATTGTTTCTGTGATTCTGAATCTAATGGGACCTTTCCTATGATGACAGTCAACAGATTGGAAGTTGTAACAGATTATAGTTTAAAAAATCTGGTGCGATGGGCGCATCTCACAACTTTCACTGATAAACTTACATAGATTTTACTAAACTTTTCCACATTTATCTGTTTATATTTGTATATTTCCATAAGTTATAATGTATCTGTCATGCAAAACTTGAAAATTCTCAGTACTGTCGATTGATTATTGCTTATTTATTTTTCTAAGGGACCAAATTTCATGAACAGTCGAGTTTTTTTTACTGCTTGGTTGTTTTTTACAGCGAACTTTGCTTTCTGTATCGTGAACATGAATCGATAGGAAGTTTATATACGACTCATAGTAAAGTTTGTCTCTTATGCGTTTCTGGTCATCGAGAACGATTAGTGTTCCTCTTAAATCACTTTATATTGCCTTCAGAAATATACTATGGAACTAATGTTTCTAAACTAAAATATAATTAATTAAAGATTATATTATACCATATTTTTTCACACCTTAAATGCTTTAAATAATTTGAGCATCACATATTTACTCTCTATAGTAAAATAATTTTTTTATTGTTAAATAAAAGTTTTTATTTTCATCAGTGATAATACGGGATATGAAATTTTGGGTTTCACATCTCTGACATATACATACATCAACTACCCAGTTTGATCAATATCCTTAGAGCCGTTTTTGAGTAAATAAAAAAAAAACATGTGAAAATGAGACAAAATTTATTAAATAAAATGCCCCCTCCGTTTGATCAATTTTGACTGTCACATTGCGGGCATGTAGATACATCAAATACCGAGTTTAATCAAAATTGTTAGAGCCGTTTCTGAGAAAATTGAAAAAACGTAAAACTTAGACAAAATTCTTTATATAATGTACCCCCTCCGTGTCACCAATTTTGATGAAATTTTGGCTGTCACATTGCCAGCACATACATACACCAAATACCCAATTTCAGGTTCGTACGGCTTATAGTTTTTGAGCTAGCTGTTCACAGACACAGACACAGACACACTCACACACACACACACACACACACACACAGACCATTTCGCAGGACATGGTTATTTTGACTCGGGGGACCCAAAAACGTGTATTTCCATTGAAAACCGGAAGTTGAAATTTTTCACGATCGCAATTCTTTCCCCTATTATATATTTCATATATAGGTAAGTGAAAGTAAGAAAAGGTGTTTCAGCTGAATGATGTGGTTTTCACTAGTCGATTGGTCATTTTACAAAGAAAATAAAAAACATACTTAAAGTGAAAAAACATTATTATTTATTATTATTATTATTATTTAACATTATTATTTTACATTAAGAATAAGTAATTTATTAAATTCTTATACATAAATACTATATACTAGAAAATTCAAATTTATTCAACTAACCTTTTTTTTTGTTTTGTTTTTGTTTCAAATTTTGGGAATTTGAACAATTTAACTACCCCATACCTTCCCTATCTAATAATCATTTTGTTAGCTGTGACATCATGCTGCCACAAAATATGTTTTCAAACATATATGTTATAAATTTTAATCTGTTGATGATCATAGAAATTATCAAAAACGATACATAACTCGACATATTGTGGCCAAAATACTTTTTCATTCCCCCCCCCCCCCCCCCATTTCAATTACTCACCACTAAAGGTAACAGGGTTCCTTATTTGGATAGACTGTGCAGATCTTAAATCTTACTACTGATAGGAAGTTAAAACCGAAGTTTCATGGAATGTACAAAGTTCGTACTAATCATGGTTAATTTTGGTCTATTTTTCTTATATTGTTATATTCTAAAGGTTAATCTGTTATGCTAGCACACAAATATCTGAGCGAAACCGGGTACCCCTGTTAGTATGAATATAAATATGATACCTTACTTTCGCTATTTCAGGTATCCAGAAAAAGTATTTGAATTACTGCATCAGACAACAGCGTATGTTCCATCGAGGGTAGCTGCTTTGTTACGTGCTCGACCATCCCTCATAGCTCCTGCGGTCACTGCTTTTTGTCACAGGGATCCTATTGATACAAGGGTTTGTGTTGAAATTAAATGATTTTGTACTTTTTTCTGTTTTTTATTTTTCTCTATTTTTCATACATGTGTATTTTAATTTTCTATCTATTGAAAGATGAAGTTCTATTTGTTTGTTTTTTTGTTCTTTATAGAAATCCATACTGTTTGTCCTAAATTCTCCAAACTTCGCTCAGTGGTTCTTTCATACCAGGTGCGAACACCTGTCCATATTGAAAATGCATAACTTTAGCCACTCTCTGGGTATATTCTTTATTGTTTTAAAAATCGTTATAATCTCGATTTACAATGGTTTTTACAAAATCGACCATTTGAGTCGATAAGTCTCAGTTTATAGATTTTATAGATTTAAAAAATGAAATTCTCCGGGTGAAATCGGGATATACAGCTAGTTAACAATAAAGCAAATTGAGTTATACTCAGTAATTCTTACCTAAAATGTTATTTAAAGCACATGTGAATGCTTCCTGATCAAATGAAATTCTATTGTTTTCATCGTCCCTTGTTTCTTCAGTCTTTTTATTCCTTTTCTGCCTCAGAGGTACTTCCGGAGCATGGGCACTGATAAATAAAATTATTTACTTTACTATTTAATAAAAAATAGTGATTTCTATTAATCACAGAATTTATTTCTGTTTGTGTCGAAACAAGTCACATTTTATAGACTTTGAAGAAATCTAGAAGGCCCAATGAGTCCGTTCCGGGGGAAGTGACCGGGGTCTACGTTTTAAGGCTGAACGATAAGTCCTTTTCGAGTTATTGGCAGAGGAGGGTGAAGTGAGCGCACGGTCCCTTGGCAGGCGTCATAGTATGTCCTAAAGCTTTTTAACAATAATCTATTAGTGCTCTTTTTGTTTATAGAATTGTTCATGTTTATTAGAAAAATGAGATTCCCCGGGGGAAACCGGAATATACAGCTAGTACATAATAAAATCTAACATATTTTGGTTGTTATTTTATAGATAACTCGCTTATTTTCTTTTAAATTAAACCTTAATTAATATGATTTTGGAATAAGATTTGAATTAAATAAGGAACATGATTTTTCTTTATTCTGAGGATAATGTTTTTATAATTATTTTTCTTTTTTTCTTCTCTACCTTCTGCGATAATTAAAATATACCTAGAAATTTGCTGATTTGTAGTGTTAAGGCAAAAGATGCCTTGTGTAAACACTAACCTTTTGTAACTCTCCAAATATTCCAAGGCCTTTAGCTATATTCTTTCTCTATAAATTTTTAAGTGTTATCAGGAATATATTGCTGAGCTAGTCCATAAACTTGTGAGCTTTTCAGTATCATTTCCTTTTATCAAAGCTTTGTTAAAACATTTCCTTTATGTTTTAAACTGTTTTCTTGAAAACAATTTTCAAAAAAATGAATGATAATTATGCTTGTTCTTAAAAAAAAAAATTAAAAATGTTTAGGCTATGCGAGCAATGCGTAACTTTCCGCCTGAAACAAGAGTGATGACGACAGTCAAAATGACGAGATGCCAATATGCGATGCTGAGCCAGGCCAAGTACACACCCGATCGCCGTACTGGATGGCAACTGCCTCCGCCTTCGTCTCCTCTATATCTACCTCACACCATTGGCGTCAAACTGGTGAGGGAATTTTGTCATATTGAACCTTTCTAATTAATTCTACTTGTGTTAATGTCGTGATTAAAAATATAGTAGATTCTACTATTTTAATTATTATATGTTTTTTTTAATATATTCCATTAAAATTTAAATATGGAATATTATTATATGAGATGATTAATTTATTTTCTGAGTCCTATTTACTTATTTTATTTATTTTTGTCTAGGCTTGTGGATTTGAAATTCTTGTAACCCAGGCTAAATCTCCTGAATCCATTGAAAGAGACAAGGGCTGGCTCCGATATAGACAATCCCTGACTGAAAAAGGTTATTTTAAGGTAAACTAAATCATTTTTAATTAAATCTTAAAAAATATTAAATTTCCAATATTTAATGTTGTTATTTAATCAATGATTATCTGTTAGATAATTAATTTATAATTTCCTGAAGTTTGCTTGATTTTAAACATCTGAGGGATTCTATATTTCTATTATTGTCCTCGAGGATTAATTCAAGGTTTGAATGATATCTGCTGGGTTCTGGGGCATTCATGAAATGGTGATGACATGACGGTTGCACTTTCTTTGTAATTAGGTAAGAGTGGGTGAGTCTAGCATGTCCAATCAAGGTACTCCATGGCTTAACCTCTTTCTTTATAACTTTTAGTCTGCTTGGCTGGCTTTTTTCCCATTTCGACTTATTTTTATTAGCCTTCTCAAGAGGATGGCTTAAGTATGATGGGGTCAAATTAGCTTTGCCTCTTCCAGAGAGTGGGAGGGGAGGGCAGTTTATTCCCAATTTGGCTAGGGGTCCACATAAACATTTCAATGTTACCCAGGTCTCATAGAGTGGTATTATTAGAGTATGTAAGTTAGATTTTCAGGTGTTCCAGATACATGCAATCTAGAAGCAATGTCTATGTTATTGTCAGTAGGACAAATTTCTAGTTTGTCTATACGAGATAGTAAACCATAGTATCCAAAGAACAATTTTAAGTTCATTCATATACAAAGCATCAGAACCTGCTGCACCAACTATTTAACTAATGTTATCAGAGGAGTAATAAGATTTTAAAAGTCATTATGAAGTTTGTCAGTCGATTAGTTATGTCTGGAATGTTCGATGTTTGGCTTAGTGTCATTATCTCTCCTTGTCATAGATTGTAAGTTTGTAATATGGTTTCGGTCTGCGTTTATAAGTCGGTAAGTGATGAAGAGGATGGCTCGAGAGAACTTGCAATATTCTGGGCATTCGTAGTCAATTTGTCTACTTCTATTGCTGCTGATTCAATGATATTGAAGTAATTGAGTATTTCACACAGGTGGGCAAAGATGAAGTGTTTTTAGTTCTTTGTGTACATGGCTAGCTCTGTTGTTGGCTGGATTAGAAAAATCGCAAAGAACGTATTTTTGCATTCTGATGATTGATGTGATCCAACACAATTAACACTTCTCTGCTTTAAATTACATTAAGTTCTTGTGTGTCCATTGCTTTGGCTTCTTGCTGGTTAAGTTCTTTCTTCCATTGCTGGTAACATACTTTAAGGAAAATATCTGTGCGCTTTTTTTAGATCTATTCGAAAAATTGCAAATAAATCTCTGATTTTGAATGAAAAATGTTAAGTACACCTATCACCTAAGTTTCCTAATTCAGTCTTGATTAGATCGCTGGGAAAAATGTGTGGTGTGGATAATCACTTGTCATAATTGCAGCATTATTGATCCAGCTATAATAGTAAACTTTTCATAACCGACCTCTTAATTAAATTGGTGCAAAGTTGTTTAAAATTTGTTGCTGATTTTATGTAAAGTGATTGTGGTCTTACATTCATCTTTCCGATGGTCTCTTTGCTTTCAGAGGCCTGATCTTCTACATTGGTATTTTGGATGGTAAAAGTATTCAATGTTTCCAAAGTACCTGCCTAGTTGGAGCTGGCTGGAGGTGTGCAGCTTGCACATCTCTCAGAGCTGCAGCACTCTTGAACGGTACTTGATGCCATCCACTTTCAATGCTCGGTCCAGCTTCATTTAATTACTTAATCTCAGTTCTTTTAATTGGTTGTTTAGACTCAGCAAAATGAAGAATAGTGGAATGAAGGTAGTATGGAGTATGGAGCACCCCTGAGTCCGAAGCCACCCCATGAAGTTTCTAATAAAAACTTTGTCAAACTTCACAATGATCTAAGAAAAATTAAATGTGTAATAGAAATAATAAATACTAATTTCTAACAAAAAATATTAAAGTTTTTATTCTATTAATTTCCAACTTTTACTTAAAAAAGGAGCAAATACAAAATACCAAAGAAAATAAAAAAGTATAAGGCTGTGTCCGATCCACCCCCCCTGCTTGTAGAACTCTGAATTGCTTGTAGAACATCTGATTAGGTTCTTGATAGTTTTATTCATTGGCAATCATTATTTTTCTAAAGAGGCAATGTTTTTACTATTAAAGTTTTTCGCACAGCTGAACTTTTAAATACTGAAGATCTTTAACCCATTTTTTAAATTTCATTTAGTTGTATTTCAGAATTAAAATAAATATTATATTGCATTTTAAAAATTATACATTTACAAACTTGTAATCTTCTTGTTATTAAAACATTATTTAATTCACTGTAATGATTTTCATTAGGAATTTTTAGAAGGTAGCCAGGATTATAATAGGCTTGAAAACGAGGCAAAGGAATACTATCGTACACACAGTTGTTATTCTCAGCCTCCTTTGGCTTCTACTGTTGTAGATCTTCTTGAAACCATTGAAGTTGATGAGGAGGGCCTCAAGAAAGCCGAATCTTCTCTTCCTCCACCTGACGGTATTTCTTTATTTGATTAAAATATTTTCTTTTACTAAATTTTATCAACATTATTATGTTCCTTTTTTTTTTTTCTATATTTTTGTAAATATTTTGTATTTTTAGATGATTCTTGGATGACTATCTCTGGAGATGACTTAGAAAGGATCATGACAGAGCGATATGGTGCTCGGCCTCAAACAACTGATATTACCTCAAGCCTTACTGCCTTTCTCAATAACATATCCGGATTAGATGGTGTTCAACATCCTAAACCAAGGTATCAATAGTTTATATATTTAAAAATCATTGTTTCCAGCTTATGATTGTGAAAAATGTATTTAATAGTCTCTTATGTTTTTTCCTCTTCTTTTTTTTTAGAGAAAAGTTTCTATAGGCATTTCATATACAAAAATTTACATATTGGTGTTCTGCAAAAGTGCTTAACCTGACTATCCATGGGGTTCTTTTATTTTTGAGGAAACTTAAAAAAAAAAAAAATCTGGTGCGATATGCGCAACACACTACTTCCACTTACCAACTACTTTCACACACACACGCACACACACACACGCACACACACACGTTTGACATTTTTACCTGAGGTTCCCTGATGAAGGCCTGAAAGTTGAATCAAAACATCATACACAATAATGTTTGTAATTTCACATACAGAGTTATTCTTTATAACAGCTCGGCCATTCATTTCCACTTCATGCCTTAATTATGCTTTTTTATGTTACTCAATTACAAGAAGAGAGGTTTTTTGAAGTGATTATTAATTTTATCTTATATTTATTAATCAATTTCCTTGTAAATGTATATTTGAAAAATATTGCTGGTTATGAGGGTTTTAATGTAATCAGTAATCGCAGAATAAATTCTGTGATTAATAGAAATCACTATTTTTTATTAAATAGTAAAGTAAATAATTTTATTTATCAGTGCCCATGCTCCGGAAGTACCTCTGAGGCAGAAAAGGAATAAAAAGACTGAAGAAACAAGGGACGATGAAAACAATAGAATTTCATTTGATCAGGAAGCATTCACATGTGCTTTAAATAACATTTTAGGTAAGAATTACTGTGTATAACTCAATTTGCTTTATTGTTAACTGGCTGTATATCCCGGTTTCACCCGGAGAGTTTCATTTTTTAAATTTATAAAATCTATAAACTGAGACTTATCGACTCAAATGGTCGATTTTGTAAAAACCAATGTAAAGCGAGATCAAAACGATTATTATAACAATAAAGAATATACCCAGAGGTCGGCTGAAGTTATGCAGTTTTAATATGGACAGGTGTTCGCACCTGGTCTGAAAGAACCACTGAGCGAAATTTGGAGAATTTAGGACAAACAGTATGGATTTCTATAAAAAACAAACAGAATTTCATCTTTATATACATAGATTATAGCTGTATTTCCGGTTTCACAAGGGGAATTTCATTTTTCTAAAGAAACGGTCGATTTCGTAAAAAAAAAAAACATTGTAAAGTAAGATCATTATGATTTTTATAACAATAAAGAATATCAGCTGAAGATCGGCTGAAGTTACGCAATTTTAATATGGACAGGTGTTCGCACCTGGTCTGAAAGAACAACTTAGCCAAATTTGGTGAATAAAGAATATCAGCTAAAGATCAGCTGAAGTTATGCAATTTTAATATGGACAGGTGTTCGCACCTGGTCTGAAAGAACCACTTAGCCAAATTTGGTGAATAAAGAATTGAAAAATTGAAAAAAAATTGTGAAATTTTAAGTTGAAGTTTGCTAGTTTATTCTCTGATTTTCTTTCTTTTTTTTATCACAGATTTCAAAGTGCCTGAAGACAGTTGGGATTTAGATAGTGATGAGTCGGGAATGAGCTCATATGAAGATGAAGCCGAAATGGATCTATCTAAGAAAAAGAATACTAGTTTGTATTATTTTGCAGTTTAATGATTAAAACATTTAGATTAAAAAAATGGCAATAATCATAATTTAATAAGTTATAATATTTTGTTATGGATTTTAATACTCAATTGAGGAAACTGAGTTAAAAATGATTTGAGTATTAACTTGTCTAGTTTTTATAAGTTTTGAAGATGTTTTATAATATATATATATATATATATATATATATATATATATATATATATATATATATATACATGTACGTATATATGTATATAATATTGTTCAACTTTGATATGCATCATATGAAGCATTAGTGACAAAATAAGACAGTTATTTTAAATCTCTAATGAATTTGCTAGCATTGTGAATTGAGTTAGGCAGTGTTGATATTTATGTGGCGATATAATTGTATAGTTCATTTTGTTTATTTATAATTTTTTTTTTTGTGTTCATTTAGAATCAAATTCAGCACAACTCGAAAGTGACTCCGAACTGAAACAGTACATGGATCAAATGGACAGAGAACTACAGGGTACTACTTTAGGTCAAAGTTTCATAAAGAAAAAACCAAAGGTTAATTTTTATATTTTATTTTATAAATATAATAACAGTCATCAATTGAATGGATCCGCTGAAAAACGTTCTAAGTGACAAATATGAAATGTTGAGTAATCAGTGAAATAAAATCATAGTCTAAAGTTATTGTTAGTTCTATAGGTGAATTTATTTTCTCATGAGATTTGTTATGTATACATGTAAAATTATATGATGGAGTACTAGATCATACTATGACGTACTATTTTACATTTTAATACATTCACCAAAAAGTGCCACTTCGGCAATTTTGTCGCTTAGAACGTTTTTCGGCGGATCCATTCAATTCCAATTAACTTCATATGTTTTTTCTTTTTGTTCGGTACCCATACCTGGCCATATGTGGCATACAGGGGTTACTCTAGAGGTGTATCCAACCTATTCTAACCAAGGTGGGTAGGTCGAGATTTATTCTGTGGGGCCTCCAAGAAATAAAAGTCACCTCTCCCAGGACGGATTCGAAACGCCGCCGTTCAGCTCGAGCATGCTAAAGTGGTTCATGCTCTAACATTCGGCTATTCCGGCCCCTAACTTGATATGTTGTATGGTTGGGAACCCGAAGATAACAAGAGCTAATCCCGGAGCCAGGGGATTTAATAATACTCGGCTTTAATCCCCCATCCTCTCCCCTGGCCCGGGAAAACCCGTATAGCCTAAAAGGTGAGGAGCAAAAAAAATTCCAATCAAATTGGATCTTTAACATTTAATTTTTTAATTACCTTTTAATGTAGATATTCGATTTTTTTTTTTAACAAGCTGCTATTTTGACCAAATTTGAGTTTTTATCCATTTATCTGAATCCCTATTCATGGGCTTTAAAGCCAACTGAATTACTATTAGTTTAATGTCTGCCATTATTTTTGCATTGGTTGGAACACATTAGAAATCTGTAAATTGCAGATCACACAATGCAAAATATTTACAACTAAAAAGCAAAACAATATGTGATCTGAAACTTGGAGTTCCACCACATCCATTTTATTAAACTTTCTGATTAAAGTTAAAGAAGCTAATTGATTTTTAAGGGCACTTGATGCATTTTTATCGAACGAAAATTTCCAACATAAAATTTTCATTAACAGTGGTAATTGATTTTTCAGATAAAAAAAACTTTTCTATTTTGATGAAATTTATTAAAGCTGGAATAAGTTGTTTTTAATAAAAATTTGTTTTTCTTTTATTGACCCTTATATTGTAACTATTCTGTGGGTTAACAAATATTTATTCAACAAAAATACAATTATGAATGTCAAACGAATTACAACAATATAAATATTCTAGCAGGTTACGAAAATTATAACTTTATAGGGCACAAATCATATGACTTGAGCTTCACAGTCAAGACAAAGATTCAGACTTAGACTGTTCAGTCAATCGCTCCTTATATATAGTTGTAAGGAGAATTCTAGAATGTTGTAGAATCTCGTGGAACGCCGTAGATGGAGCTCGAACAATCTAGATCCAAACAGAAACTCACATTTCATTTGTTGACGAAACCCAACATGTCCCTAAAAAATGATTACTGTGTCTTTTACCAATTCTTTCCTGACATTATAAAATATTTGAGTGTATTGGATAGGTGAAATAGAACTGCCTACTTTACTCTCTCTCTCTTATAAAATTTTAATAAAAATGTTTTGAAGTCAAATTATGTTCTTTCTTGAAAAGATGAAATGTACATTTCATTATTGTTTATTGTCATTATTACAGGGTATGGAGGATAGTTTCTCTGATATAGAAAGCTTCGAGCCAGTTGATATTGACATGAATGCAGTAAGAAACATGCTTGCGTCCTATGAAGCTCAAATGGGTGGACCTGGTCCGGCAACCAACATATTAGGACCGATGGGTGTCTCACTTCAAAGGCATTAAGGTATTAACATATTTTTCCATCACTGATTTTACTTTAATATATTTTTGAAATAAATAAATTGTTACTTCAATGCTTCTTATAAAAATAATGATTAAAAAGGCTTGAATTTTTATATTGTTATTTTTTAAGATTTGATTACAAGATCTCATGTATTTAGAGAATTATCTCAACCCAATTCATCATATTATGAACCTTTTCAATTAATTGTTCTCCGCATGACTTTGATTTAAATATTGATTGATTTTTATTCTCTCTGTTCTATTCTGTTAGTAGTGTTTCTCTTTTCCACCTACCTTCTGGCTAGCTTTCTTTCACTATCCTTGCAATTATTGCAGGTAATGTGGATAGTTAACTGTGAAGACCTAACATTATGCTACAAAAGTGTTTAAAATGCCATAAGACTGAATTACAGATAAAAATAGTCATTGGCTCAGTGTTAATGTCATAAAACTTTAGAAAAAATATTTTATTGATAGATATAAGAATTATATCTATTATATCTACTATAATATCTATTATAATTTACATTCTGAATGAATTTTTATATGTAACAGGTGCTGCTGCTCAAGTTGCTGATTTGAAACATACTGAAAAATACCTTTATAGCTGTCTTAGAATAGAATAATAGTTTCTTTAGAATATAGTTTTTACTATCATTTATTAAATCATTGTTTGGAATGTAAGCATTATAACCTATCAACTGACCAAAATATTTTCTCTTTTTTTAACTTTATGTATGGGATTTTATAGGGTAAACCGTACAGTTATTGACCCCCCAACTTTAACTTAAAGAAATAAGTAAACAAGTCCTAATTTTATTTCAAGGTATACATGAATGTAATGTTTGAAGGGTCCTCTAAGTCATCTATGAAGTAAGACTTTAACAAACTAACCATAGGAAAGATTTCACAATCAAATCCACAGGGTGTCAATAACTAGTTTTTGCACTTTTAACAATAAATATTGCCATTTGGTAAAACTATTGAAATTTGACCCAAAAAAACCTCTTGAGTCTTAATAAGCATAGATAATGAGGAGCTATAGAAAGTTTCAATTTGATCCCTTCATAAAAAGTATTTTTTTAATTTCACCAAAGAAATGTAGTCTTAAGAGTGTCAATAACTGTACGGTTTACCCTACATTGGGAGTTTTTTATTTTGTACTGTTCAAATAAAGAAGATAGTGATTGACAAGGCACATTTACCAGTATATTTTGAAAAAGTTAATCGTTTGTTGCAACAAATTATTTACTTATTAGATTTATGTATACAATCCTTGCATGCAATGCATGAAAAAAATATTCCCCTTTCCTTGTTGTTTTTTTAAAACCAGGATAGTACTGAATACTCATTCAAGAAATGGATATTATAGTTGGAAAACTTTTATAAATTTATTTCTCATTTTAAATGTAATAGTATAATAAACATTCCTAATAATAATTATGTCTCTTTATTAATATGTTGTATAATTTTTTGTTATTGCTGCATTCTAAATGTTTATAAGTTGAGTACAATTACCACTCTTATTTGTTTAAAAACTTTAAAGGTGAAAAGTCAGTTGTAAGTTATATGTGACACAATTTAATTTTAAGATAAAAAATTATTCCAGTTTTAGCTTTTTCTTTGCAGAACATATTAAAATAAAATAAGACTTCATATTTTCAGTATTATAATTTATGCATTATGAATAATATACAGTCCGATCCATGATAAATAAATCGTAAAGTATATGTCTTTCAAGAGAATTTGAATAGTACTGTAAATTTTAAATAGAAAACATGGAAGTTAAAAATCTGCAATAACATTAGTTTGGAGGGAGTAGTTATGTAATAGATATTAAATATTTTTAATTGGAGTATGTTTTTTAAAGATTGGCCTAAATTAGTAGTGTGATGTAGGTCTAGTTTATTAATGTGATTGTGCTATTTTCATCATGTAGTGATATACAATGGATTGAATTTTTTAATTGTTTTATTTTGTACTTAATTTTTATGATTCTGAATTTTATCGAGTTTTGAAATTTTATTTTTCTTAGCACATTCATATTTTTTTTACTGCATCTCTGTGATTGTTTTAAAATCATACCAATAAATATTGTTTTAAGCTTAAAAACTTCTTACTTTAGCTATTCCATACCTCTATACTTCCATTTGAACTATACAAAAAATTTATGCTTAATATATTTTAAGTTTTTTGTAAAAATATCAAATACAGATTGAGGTTCTTCCTTTGGAACAATGGAGTGGTCTAATATATATGTTCATATATTTTGCTTAGAGGCCTTTTCCAATGGAGAACATAGACTAAGTCGACTTGTTTTTAAAGAAAATTTGATTTGATTTGGGATGATGGTATTTGGATCAACTAACAATTATCATGCATGCCATAATGTGGCATGGATCGGAAGGTTTTTAAATTTTGTATTCTTCATTTTATTGTTAAAAAAAAAAAAATCACCAAAAATCCCTCTTTTAATAACTAAGACTTTAACGAGAGGATTCATATTATATTCATCATATCATTCATATAATATTGAAATTAATGAATCCTACTTTGTCTAAAAAAGTTCTCTTTCTGATATAAAAGCATTATTTAGACTTGAGGATTAGCGTGGGGAACAAAATTAATTCCCAATCATAGGAATCTTCTGATTCTAGGAATTATTTTCTGATTATAAAATATTATGGTAAACAGTTTTTATTATATTTATAAAAAAAAAAAAAAAAAGAAGTGCATAAATTACATAGGAATAATTAAGATGCAAGGATTTAGAAAAGTAGGGATGGGGGACATGAGGTACAGAGGTGGGGCACAGCTTAAGGGAGAATTAATTTGGTGTACTTTATCAGGAGAGAGGATAGCATGTGACTTACTTTCAATAGATACGCTATAAATTTATATTTACAATATATTTTTCTTGAAACTCTTGGGAGAAAAATGAACTTTGCCTTGTTTGGCATATGAAGGTTTTATCCTGCAATAACACAAAATAAGTCTAAAAACCAAAAATTAATATCGAAATATCCTCATGTCACAGCTGTTTTCAAGAAAATGATCTAGTTCTGAAATTATGAGGGACCTAACCAAAACACAATAATTAGTTACATTACTTCAATAAGATTAATTAATAGTTAATTCAGTAAGATTAATTCTGAATTAAAACAAACAATTTTTAGTTTAAATAAATTGTCGAAGTTCATTAAATAAATTTCAAAATTCGGAAACATAACTTAAAAAACAGAAAAGTTATCCTATATTAGGTCTTTTAAAAACTTTCATTTGCCCAAATTCATCTTTGAAAAAGTTGTTTTAGAAAAAATAACTTTCGTGTGTTGGAATAAGAGTACTCCACATCCTTACATTAGAAAAGAAAAAAAAGTGAAAATATATAGGTAGCAAACAAGGTTGAAAGCAGCCACTTTCAAAAGTAGTGTATTTTTTGTGCAAACATTTTTTTGAGCATACATAAATGAAGCTGTGCCAATACACTCTGAATTTATGATGCCCTTATTCATTTTGATCTTCCTCATTTGGAGTGAATATGATTAACTCATGTAATATTTTTTTAATTGGATTTCTCAAAATGTCTCCGGGCCGAATCAAATCATACAGTGGGCCAGACAGAGCATGTTGCCCCATATGCTCTAGAGTAACCCACACTATGACAGTATATCCAGGGGGGGGGGATAAAAATTATAATAGTTTGAGAATAAATTATTCACTACTATACAATTACTTAAATTTTGCCTAAAAATTGTGTCTATTATAAAATAAAAATAACTTTTTGCTTTTTTTTATTTTGACTTAATTTCTGCAATTATAAGTATTCTTTTTACATTATTTCATTTCTTATGAATGACTTAAAAACAATAAATATAATTCCCTAAATTCACTTAAATATTTAAATTCATCCATTCATAAAAATATTTAGTGTATTATAAATCATGTTATAATTATAAACATAAGCAATAAAATATAAATATATAAGACATTATTCTTTTACTTATCCAAGAAAGTATGCGACACAATACAAATGAAATTGCACTTTCATTTACATTAGATAAAAAGAAACAGGAATATATTTATCTCACTAGAAAATAAATATATATTATAAAGTAACTATTGTAAAGGAATTCTACAAGATTTTATAAAACAAAAGTGCATACTGTGCGAATAGATTGCAGGCTTTCCTCAATTTCTGCTCTATTCTTGTCCCCTTTATTTTCATCTTGGTCATTAATTTAAGGTTGCACTGTGATTCATCAATAAATTATACAATATCTAGTAACATAAAGAAAAATGTGTGCTGTTCATAATATGCATCAAATACTAATGATTTTCGAAGATGAACCTTATCTATTTTATATTATCATCTCAACCATTTGAACTTTTAAATTCATAAGTATTTAACATATAAATTGTACCTACATTAAGAACTAATCAGGAAACAGAGTATTTAAGAAATCAGACAATAGGTTACTTGCAGCCTGATATTGAATAGTTTTGCATAAGAGATTATTAATATTCCAAAATAATGAAATAAAATAGCAATAAAAATAAATGCAGCACAAGCAGATTACTTTCTACCTTCATAGAAAGGAAATATATTCATTTTAGCAACTCTGATGCAAAGAAACATGATTGAAAAACCAAGCTTTAACTTAATTTCATATAAAAATAGGCTCGAAGAAGGATCGAAACAAAACTTAATGAAGTCATATTACTTCACCAGGATTTCACAATTACCATAGAAAATTTTAAGGTAAAATAAATTATCAAATCAATAAAACAATTTATTTGAGATTATCACTAGAAAAAAAAAATGACAGAAAAGCAATTAAAATAGGCACATTATTCATCAGGTCATTTAAAAACTTTCATTTGCCAAAGTCCATCATTTAAATAATGACAATTTTCAATACCAACCCCTTTATTCACTTTTGCAATGTCCTCAGTGGATAAAGCTGTTATTCCAACTGCAAGAGCATGTTGTTTTCCTTCAGCCATTACTGCAACTATTGTATCTTTTGGTGCATCTGTCATTTTTGCACCAGGTGAAGTGAGTCCAGGACACATAATATTAGCACCACTTAATACAAATCTTATAGCACCTTTGTCTACTTGTTCTGGAGGTAGCATAAAAGGGTATTTGTGGAGAAGTCTGAGAGTTGGCATCCAAGGTCCTTCCCTTTGCCGGAAAAATAAAAGTTCTCCCCCATTATTCACAATTATTTCTATGTGATCATGACATTTCAAAATCTTAAATGTGTCTTTTTTGGGCAAAATTCCGTCTATGTAATCTTCAATGTTGGGAAACTGTTCTAAGAGTTTGTTCCTAATACCTTTCTGTACTGAAGACTTCAGCTGTTGTGTGCACGAAATGCTTTCCTTTTCATCAAATTTTTTAAACATTTTATAAAACCAAGTGTAAAATATAAAGCAAGAAAAATCTGAACGAATTCATACGAATATTACAAAGCGGTCGGTGTGGTCTTCAACAAAAGTAACCTTACGTACTGAGCGAACCTTCCATTAACTTACGTCATGTGATAACCAAACAAACCAAAGTATGGCTGGAGTACGGCAAAATGTCTCTGGAGCAAACAGCATGTGAAGGTAAATATAAACATACATATTTTGTTTTAATTGTATATTTTAAGATATTTTCTTTTCTTTAAGATCGGAATTTTACAATACCAACGCATAATGCTTTATTTCAAATCCTTACATGGAAAGGTTATTGTTTTTCTAGTCATAAATTTATTCAATAATTTCTTTATTATGCAGATTTGAAGGCTTTTGAAAGGAGACTTACTGAAGTTATTTCATGTCTCCAACCAGCTACTACTAGATGGAGAAGTAAGCAGTGTTTTTTATTGCATTTTTCCATAATTTATTTCATCTCTGTTTATTGGAAATATTTAATCTATTTTTTTCACTTTTAGTTCTCTTAGCAATTATATCTACATGTACAGCAATAGGAGCTTGGTATTGGTTAACAGATCCTCATACATCAGATGTTTCTTTCACTCAAAGTCTCATTAATCATCCATTCTTCTCAACATCTAGTATAATATTAGGTAATCTATTTTTTTAGAATAAAAGTTGTTATCCTCTCCCCACTTTGTTAACTCAACCTAGTAATTGAATCATTGAGAATAAAAACAGTACGAATCCAGTTTTAACCATTTTGTAAAAATCGTTTTTTGTTCGTTGAAACCAGTAGAGCTAGGCAATAAGCACAATGACAGTATGTTAACAAAACCCATGGGCCCTTAACTGAGCCAGGTAGATAATGAATGAGAAACCTTTTGAGTCCACCGATAATTAATCTTTGACTGTAGATACTTTAAAAATCTGATTTGGACATATACTGTTGTCATTCTCACCAATTCAATTTTTTATTATATTTGATTTTATGCACTTTATATACATCGTTTATTTTATTTTAATTTTGGAATCTTTTTTCTTTAATATTTAATATGTGATCCAATTAAATAAATTTGAATCTTATTTTTTAGGTAATATATATATATATATATATATATATATATATTTTATTTTTTTATTTTTTATTCCTTCTATGGTAGCCCCAAAGAAGGAGAGTTTATTGAGTAATTTTTACATGCTCCATGCCTATTTTATTAGGCACATTACATATATTACATATTATATCTCTATTTTATATAATATATAAATAATCTCTATATATATAAGAGGCTTTGTCCTGACTGACAGAATCAACGCAGAGCAAAAACTACTGATGATAGAAACTTGAAGTTCAGAATTTAGATTTTAAACGCGATGTTGGTAACCACTAAGAGAGGAATTTCAAAAATGTAACCCCTAAGGGGCTTAAATGGCGAAATTGTCGTTTAACTCTAACGGACACCTATTTTTGCACTTCGAGAAAAAATATCTAATTAAAGATCTTGATATGACGAGTTTGACTCTAAAGCTCCTACGGGACGTCGTAAACCATGATTTAAGCATAGACTGAACAAACACTGAGATTTATTTATCACAACAATGCTCGATCTAACACATATGCGGTTAGGTAATAATATACGAGGTGTGACAATTAAATAACGGGTCTGATCTGAAAAACATACTTTATTGAACACTTATTACAAATAACTATTAATCCCCTTCAATATACTCACCTTCCCTCTCTATACACCGCTGCATACGAGTTTTCCACTGCTCAAAGCAGTGCTACATGTCATTGAGTGTCAGCCTCTTCAGCAAATCTGCCGTTTTTTTCTTGACATCTTCAACTGACTCAAAACGTGTTCCCTTCAATGAACTTTTTATTTTGGGAAAAAGGTAGAAGTCACAGGGAGCCAGATCTGGTGAATACGGCGGATGTTCAAGCACTGGAATTGACTTTTTCGCTAAAAACTGCTTCACCGAGAGCGCATTGTGAGCGGGCGCGTTGTCCTGGTGCAAAATCCATGAATTGTTTTTCCACATGTCTGGTCTTTTCACTTGGAGGTTTTCTCAATTTCACCAGAAATTTCAAATTAATACGCTGCTTGATTTTTAAACTGATCATTTTTCCGGCACGCCAATAACAACACGCCTTACTCATACGAGATTTAAAACCAAACTAGACTAGATAGAGAGACGGGATCAAGTGGACTCTGTGCTGTAATAAACAGGATCAATCATGTTCCATCCCCACTCCCCACACACAAGCCTGACATCTGCCGCATGCACAGTCCCGTTACTTAATTGTCACACCTCGTATGATGATATTAAGGCAATAATGTAGCACACTGCTATACGTAACTGTTACAACAACCTTTCAGCCTTTTTTTAACAGGTTATTAAGGGGTACTAGGTATTCTGCCATCTCCGGCACGAAACGCCTATAATAGTTCAGGGAGCCTAACAACCACCGTATCCCTTTGATGTCCTTAGGAATCGCCATCCTCTGCAGAGCTTCCACCTTACTCTTATCTGGTTTCACTCCCTCTTTCGAAATCGTATGTCCCAAAAAATTGATCAGGTCCAGGCCTAAATGCGACTTTTCTTCCGAAAATTTCAAGCCGAACTCCCTCATTCTTTCGAATACCCGTCGTAAGTGCTCCACATGCTGATGTTTGGATTTGCTAAAAACTAGTAGGTCATCCATATAAACTTGACAGAATGTTTCTTCAATTCCTATAAGAAATTCGTCCATCAGTCTTTGGAAAGTAATTGGGGCGTTTTTTAACCCAAACGGCATACGTGTAAATTCATTATGCCCTCATTCAAATGAAAACGCGGTCTTGCATTGATCTCTTGTGTGCATTCTGATCTGATGGTAGCCTGCCTTCAAATCCAGCGTACTGAATATCTTAGCTCTGCTCAACCTGTTGAGGATATCATCGAATCTGGGGATGGGATACTTCTCGTCCACTGTGTTTTCATTTAATTTTCGGTAGTCTATTACTACCCTATATTTCTCCTTGCCCGGCGCACTCTTCTTCTTTACTGCCCATAGAGGGCTATTATACGGGGAAGTACTATTTACTATAATGCCTGGTTTTTTAAGGTTATCTATCTCTTCCCTAATATGCTTCCTTAACGCCTGCGGGTACCTTCTTTCCTTAACGTACGTAATTTTCTCTTGCTTCAACGGTATCTCATGTACAGTCTCCCCCGTTGCCCCTAGTACGTCCCCTTCCCTAAAGAAAATGTCCCTATATTCCTTTTTAAGTACTTTCCTCCAGTCTTCTGACTTGCTAATCGCCCCTATCTTCTCTCCGCTGTCCCACACTAGTTTATGGCCGCGATATCGCCTCATCCCTATACGGATCTTCCATCCATCCCTAGTATTGTACAGCCGCACTCCCGCCATTCCAAGTAGATCGCAGACAATGATACCGTCGTACTCGCGGGGCATTCCCCTTACAATATGTATTCTTAAACTACGCCTCCCCTTCGTCCACCTATCCAACCCTATGACCGATTCCCCATCAACCTCGCATGGGCCATCCAGAGTGATAAGGTTACAGGTACATACCTTAATCTGAAGCCTTCTCCCGCCATCGCAGAACTCCTTCGCAGCTGCACGGCTCAGAATTGTGCTGGAGCTCCCTGTGTCCACCAAGAACCTCACTCCAGCCTCTCTTATGATGGGCAGACCGCCATACTCACCTCTGATATTGTTCACTAACGTGCGGTTGCCCCACTGCTGCCACCCTCCTAAAGATACCACTCGTCCGCTCCTCGAAGCCGTCACCCGCCGTCTTCCACTCCTTCGCCTTCACTGCTGGTTGATTTTTCCTCCTCTCTTTCAGACTCAGATGACTCGGCTGTCCCGTTCGATTCCGAAAGCGCTCTGCTTCTTCGGTGAATTCTCTGGGCGTTTATAACTTTATTTTTCTAGTAAATTTTACAAGACTGCATGCTGTTTGGTAGATTTTGACTCGGTACAATTTTCTAAAAAAATAACATAACACTTATGACATTTCGTAACCTTCTAAACATTATAATAAAATGAATGGGTGTCTATAATATTGTCACGTGGAAGATCTCCATTGAACCTAGGAGACCCTGAGAGAGAGGGGGAACTCCTAGAAGAGGCTGGCCCAGGAGAGAGTGGGGCAGTCTGGGAGGGTCTGAGTCAGGCAGTCTGTGAGGGGCAGTCTAAGTCTGGGACAGGCAGAGTGAGCCTGGGGCATAGTGGGACCCGAAGTAGTCAAGTACCCCCAAGTGATTTATGAGTTATGGTACCCCCCCCTTTTTGTAGTTGGGACTTGTAAGATTATTTATTGTACAAAATACATGATGTAAATAGTACTTAGTTTGATTAATTACCACACAACCCTTGCCCAAAGATCCCTGTGTCACATTGGACTGGGTAGACTTAAGAATAGGGGTGACACAAATTGTGCAACGTCCAGGAAATATCCAATTCGGTTGGTTTTTTCGGCGACCCTTGAAAGGATTTCGGATGAAAGACCGGTCATGATGTGGCGAATTTTCTCTCGTTCCGGCATTTTGGGATCTACGTCATAGCAAAGTTTGCAGACACTATGGTAGTAGTCCCAAACGGCTTCATTCGGCTTTTGTTTTTTCTTGATGAGTTCGTAATACGCTGAATCTCCCTGAGTGCTTTGAGAAAATACCTCTGTTAATTCGTTTTTGGCCTCTTCATAATCCGTCCATTCTTCTCCCGCTGTGTCGAACCAGTCCAAAGCGGCTTCTCCCAAGTAGCAAGGAAGTAACTGGAAAAACGCTGCGGTGTCCCAACCATTCGCCTTCGCCGCCCTTTCAAAGTGTCGGAAAAATCTTTTAGGGTCCTCTCCAATACGGCCGCTAAAAGTGGGGACCGGAACTTTAACTCTTACGGACCTCGACCCGCATTCCGACTTAGTATCCTCCTCGTCCGACGGCATAGTGTTTCTTGAATAGTCCTTACTGCGCGTCTTTACCATCAATCAAAGATTGTCACACCCCTTGCCCGGCGCCTTCACCAAATTTGTGTCACCCCTATTCTTAAGTCTACCCAGTCCAATGTGACACAGGGATCTTTGGGCAAGGGTTGTGTGGTAATTAATCAAACTAAGTACTATTTACATCATGTATTTTGTACAATAAATAATCTTACAAGTCCCAACTACAAAAAGGGGGGGTACCATAACTCATAAATCACTTGGGGGTACTTGACTACTTCGGGTCCCACTATGCCCCAGGCTCACTCTGCCTGTCCGAGACTTAGACTGCCCCTCACAGACTGCCTGACTCAGACCCTCCCAGACTGCCCCACTCTCTCCTGGGCCAGCCTCTTCTAGGAGTTCCCCCTCTCTCTCAGGGTCTCCTAGGTTCAATGGAGATCTTCCACGTGACAATATGGTTATTTTTAGTTAAAGTGACTTTTTCTATTTTGCCATCTGCTCACAGTTGTAAGAAATAACAATATTTGAGTTGGTAATTGTTAGATAGTAATATTTCTCTCTGGATGTAGTAATATGATTAGAAACCAATTAATTTAAACAAAAAAAGATAGAAGCAGTTTTTGAGCTCGGTAACAACAATATTGAGATTGGTGTGGTATACAAAACTTTGTGAAGGCTTCAATAAGGAATGGTTTTAATTGTAAACAAAGGGTATTGGAAAGGTAGATAACAGATATTAATCCAGGCCATGATAAAATCATTCTTCTCTATTGTTGACAGCAAAGCCTAAAAGATCTAGCTCTTTGTTTAAAGTGAATGCTCATAGAATGTATGGGAAGTTGTATTAATCTTATCTCAGGGAATTTGCCATCTGCCCTCCTTTTTGCCATTTAGCCACCATAGTTCAAATGACTGAGCCTTAGTCTTAAGACAATACTTCATAGAACTCCTGACCTTTGTAAAATATAAAGAGAGCAATTAATTCACAGTTTGTTAGTTTGTTTACTACAATCACGAATAAATGAATTTTTAGATATGCTCAATTTTTTTTTTTTTTTTTTTTTTACTATTATGTTGCATTTTAATGTGTCCTTCTGTTTGTTCTAGTTTTGCTGTTAATGTCTGGTATACACAAAAGAGTAATTGCTCCATCAATAATTACTGCAAGAACCAGGATGGTATTGACCGATTTTAATATGTCTTGTGATGATACAGGAAAGCTTATTTTGAAACCTAGGCCAGCTCAATCATGACATGAATAAAAATAGTTCAAATGTATATAGTTGAGAATTGGTTATGATGAGGCTGTCATTAAAGTGGGAGTGTAATTTTATCTTGGGCGTGACTTTTCATAGATTTTCACTTTTTCTTCCTTGATATTGATACTTTTTGAGAAGTATTCAGAAAATTAACCTAAATGACTTGCGATGTACTCATTCATTTTTGAAAGCTTGTTAAAACTCTGACTTTTATTTACTATCATATATTGATCAGAAGTTTATTTATTTATTATAAGTGTATATAAACATAACTTGCCTTTTCATAATCAGTCTCCTATGATCTATTTCTTAATAAAAATATTGAAGTTACATGTAAAAATTGTATATAGAATTTAGTTTTTCATTGAATTCTGATTTTATTTATACATGTTTTCATGTCAGCCAATGTTTTCTCCCTTAGCATTATAAATTCTCAATTTAAGCTGACTCATATTTTACCAATATGAAAATTTCTATGTTTACATTTTGAATATTAACAATAGATTTTTTATTTTATCAAATTGGTTTCACAGCCCCAAGAATTTTTCATAAATATATTTATACAAAGAAATTTAAATCTTATCAACTACCCAACCACAACATTTTTTTTCTTTTGAATGGTTAATTTCTTGGTTTTCTACTGTAAAATAAAGTATCTTTAGGAACCTATTGGTATATATTAAAACCCATTATAACTACTTAATACACCAAGAGCATCCGCAGGATTTCGTTAAGGGGGACAGATTGGTAACATTTTCATCTGGGGGGGGGGGGGGCTGACTGGTAAAATTCTTATGCTCGGGGTGGGCTATCAAGATGCTCTGACTTTTTGAGGCATAAAGTGAAGTTTGAGTTGTGAAGTACATCATTTGGAGTGCAAAGTTCAACTCAACTTTAACCCTGCATCAAAAAACAGCTATTAATGGTTAACGTTAAGGCCGAGTGCACACTGAGACACTCGCGACGTAGAGCAGATCAGTTTTTGTGGAAAGTGTATTAGATAGGAACTGTGCACATTGGGACGCAGAGAAGACCGATGTGGCACTCGTGGATCTGCCACAGAAATTGTGCCGATGCTACAGTTTTCGCTATTTGATTATTTTAATTCCTATTATTATCATTTAATATTATTGTTTGTGAAATTCTATTTCTCTCTTAAGCAGGTTAATGAAACTAGGTAGGTCTTCTGTATATATAGGATGTACTAGATAAGTACAGGGGAAAAAAAAAAGGTTTTAAAAATACAATAATTTAAAAAATATATATATTCTGTTATTTTACATTTCAAAATCGAAATATAATATTAAATTTCTCACTATTCCAAATGTGCATGATACGAGTGTTTTGAATTTCTAAAACTAAACAATTTCAGGATAAAAAGATGTAGTTATAAAATTATTTTACAAGAAATATATACATATATTAAAATTTAGATGAGGGCCTTTCTGAAGTTCTAAAAGTAGATACTTTTACCTTAATAGTTTTAATATTGTTATTTTATTTGTAATACCTTATTCCGGTTTTTGTTAGTTTTTATTTTTCTTACCATTGCACGTTACAAAAATTGAAAAAACAAGTTTTCCTCTAATAGATACTAGAAGTTTATTAAACGATTCAACAAGTTATGATCTCAGGAAAATTTGACTGATATTATTTCATCGAAGGAAACATCGGCTTTATGGAACTTTAGTTTATGGAAACATTGATTGAAAAAACAAATAATGTATATTTCTTTTTTAAAGTATATTTGAATAAAAAAAACATATTTAAAAAATCAAAAACCGCAATTAATTGAAAAGTGTGGGGAATGGACCATGTCTATTTTAACCATGACTTTTTTAATAAGAAATTTGATATAAATATAACTCCTCTCCGTTGTATTATCTACTTAATTTAATTATATCCTCATACAGACTAGAAAATAAGAGAAAATAAACTTTAATCCGGGACAAGGTCCCTAAGGAATAACAGACGGGAACAAAAAAATTAAACTACAACTGGTCAAATAATAAAAGTAATGGTGGATAATTAAAGATGGTATTTACATAAAAAAACCGTAGTAAATAGTTATAAAAAATTAAAAGTATGCAAACTCGTGAATAATGTATTCATTAATCAAATAAATAATAAAGATAATAAATTAAAATAAATTTTCAAAGGAAAAAAAGGAGAAATGAATGAAAAAAATGATTACTTAATGATATTATGCTGTTAATATTAGTACACGGGATTTTAAGAGATTTGTGCCTAATATAACAAGCTTCTACAAATTTAGAGCTTAACCAGACCTCTCATTACCTGATTGTATATCATCACAATAAGTAATGGTTTTAAGCATTGGATTTCTCAGACTAAATAGTAACTTCAATGAAATTATGAACTTCACCTCACGGAAATGGTTAATAGATTGTTAGGAATATTCTGTTTGCGAATTCTTTCGTGAGCTGGTCTTTTCTCCATATAGTCATTTTATCACAATCTTTTTTACCTTGACTTTTGATAATGCAAAATTCTTCAACTCTATATCCGTATCAGATTCTGAGCTTAAATCCAAGAAATCTGACATACTTTTAACTAAAAATGCCCCTGCCTTCCTGAAACTGCTCTCTAATGTGCGCGGTCAACTGTGTGAAGCATGTTTTTTTTCGTGCCACCTGCTCTGTTCAGCTCTGCGTCACCTGCTTGACACAGCAATGTGCGCCTTACCTAAGTTTAATGTATATTAAACCTTAAACTCTGATTTTTTGACAATACAGCTTATTTTTATATATTATAATTATCGGGGTAAAGGAAAAGTATTTTCCAGTCCGATTTAGGCACTCGACCCATGCCAAAGGTGGAATGCATAAATCTCTTCTAAAAACCATTAAAAGGGAATGATTATTTATTGGAGTAAGTGCAAAAGTAAAGAACTCCAAACAATTATTTTGCTGCTTGAATGGCAGAAAACATATTTACAGAGGTGAAGAATTTTAATAAAATTCGCACTAACCTCACTTTAAATATATTAAAACATAAATATTATAATTACAAAACTGCTTATAGTGAGGGCAAGACAAATGACACAAAAAATGAATACTTAATGCATTTATCTCAGAGCCACACTGGAGCGATTCGACAGAATATCCAACAAATCAATTTAACCAAATGTATTAATGCAGGAGGTCAGAGGGAGCAGCCACATTGTAACCTGGGTATATATTATCCATAACCCACAGTTCATCAAAACTGGAGGTTACATCAAACCAACACTGACAAAAGTAGGGAGAACTTGTTGAAGAGACACAGATCTTACCCCCATTGCTAAATTGGCCTAATTATTATTTATTTGATCATATTAAATTAATTACCAAACTTGAATAAGAGATAGAACATTAGTTTATTAAATCTAGATCTAGTTTTATGAAAATGTAGACTTCAATATCTAATGAATTGAATTCAATAGAAAATATAGAATTCAATATTTTAGAGATTTTGAAATGTCTACATTATATATATATATGTATATAAACGATTAGCTATTTAACACAAGGAGATGTAAAGAAAAATAAAATATATATTTATAAAATGCGTAATGCTATTTTCAGGAGGCCTTCACCCTCGGGGTTTTGGTTGATGATAATTGAATTTTTGCACATTGGCACTTGCAAACAGTATGTAGAAGATGTTGGTGACTGACATGATTATGAAGGACAACCACATGACAACTCTGTATTGAGACTTTGTAGACTGAAAAAGAAGCACAAATATGATTATATAAAGTTTTTCTCTCGAGTTCATGATAATTTTAATAGTTTGGATCTGATTTACATTTATAAGTTATACAAAGTGTAAGTTAAGATAGATTAGTCAACAATTAAATAAGTTGATAATGGTCATTAGAATTCTATTAACAATAAGTGACTTAAATAATTAAAATAGCACATGAAACGATAACGGTTAATTCACCCTCAATTTACTAAGTAATAGTCTATGGTTAACAGGAACGAAAAATTACTTCCAAAAAGATATAAAATATGACATTGTTGAAGGCATACTTTATGAGATAATATACATACATCAGGAGCCAGGGCAGCTACCAGTGGAGGTCCAAGGGCCCCAGCAGTAGTTCCCAACCAGTGGCTGGTCGAACCAACGGTCCCTCCATAGTTACTCGATAGGTCGATTCCGTTCACCTAATTAATACGATTAGTAAATTACCTTTTGATCTATTGGTTTTTGTTTTAAAAACAAAGCAAAACGTTTCTGCGTGAACATATTGGAAAGCTTACAGATTCCTGCAGACAAGACTTGGGACTGATATACCTTCTATAATATAATGTAACTCTCTATTCGCTTGTTTAAGATGCATACACAGGATACTAGAACAGAAGGCTTCCTCCAGCTAATGCATCCTTTTAAAAAAAGTAGTAGAACAAAAAGGTTTGAGGCAGTAACCAACCTCTAGATGGACATAAATTCCTTGTAGGTAATTTTCTTAAAACCTGATGTTATATATATTTGTACCCCACAAGTTAACTTCTCTTTCATTTTTCTAAAACCTTCCTCCTTGAGATATTTCGAGTTGCTGTTTTATCAGGGACATGTAGATAACCATATAACCCAGTCAAGAAATGCCCTAATGGAGGATCTGGGAGAACCAATGGTTTTTATTTGAATTTATGATACCATATGTAGGCTACTAAATTACTAGTATCAGTACTAAATTATAACTTTATGAATAAAACGTTTTTTCTTCATAATCAGGAATTAAATTTTTAAAAAAACATACAAAAGATCATAGTTTCTTGTATACTGACAGAAAAAAATATCAAAGTTTGAGGTATGTTCCCTAACAGTGGGCAACACCAGAAGAAAGAAAAACACCAGGAAATTGTAGACTACTAATCGAAGATATACAGAAAGTGCTTACTGACAAAAGAATATTCACTATATATCATGGGCAAATGGTGATCAGAAAATGAAACCATATTAGACATTCGTCGAGCCAAGGAATGATTCTGGCAGAATAGTCAATAAGTGAAAAAACCAACTGTGGTACGTTTTTTCGGATACCTTGTAATATAACATAGGACTAAAATTCCTTGAACCTAGGGGTTGGGCAAAAGGAGGAAGGGGCGGGGTTAAAAGTTCCTTTTTCTGGTTTTTCGTCTATATCTCAGTTGGGGGTTAGTCCTATAATTTATACATATGTGTACATAAATTTGTTTATAATTTTTCATTCATTGTTTGCTACCTATGACCGTTGATCGGATATAAGCCCTCGTAAATCAATAATTTTGAATGAAACCACAAAAAACAAAAAAAACAAAAACAAACTTTTACTAGTAGTTGGGTTCCTACCGGAATCGTTCATTCAAATTAAAACCGTAGGAACTCCCAACATTCGAATATAGGCGAGCGCAAGCGACGGTGCTGCTTCTTTGAGGAACTAGAAGGAACTAGAGAAACGGGGATAGAAGCCGTGCGATTACCTGGGATTCATAGGGTTTTTTGCCGTATTTAATTTATTTTTCCATAATTAAAACCCGATCGAGCAAAAAATTATTGGAAAAATGTCTAATAGGTATTGCCCGGTCCCTCAGTGTTCTTCAAAAAAATCTAAAGATGTGTCATTCCATTTGTTTCCAAAAAATAAAAAGCTTCTTAAAGAGTGGATTGTAAAATTAATAATAGATAAGCCTGTTTCGAAACATATGACGATATTTAGTCTTCATTTTAAAGAAAGTGACTAGTTTTATCCAGGTAAATATTAGTATTTGACATTTTATTATTCCAAAATGTTGGTTTTATGCAAATAACATTGGGACCATGGTGTCATATTTGTTTTTCTTTTTTAATTTTCCCCATTTTCGTCTTACATCCGTTGTGCTTAATTGTTCCAAGTTTTCAATGCGAAGCCTGAAAGTTTTGACAAATAAATAAATAATATGACAAAGAATCTAAGCTGTCATAACAATGATTGTATGAATAGGTAATTAATGTTATTACTAACCGAAAAACGTAGAGTTAAGTTACAATGATGTGTTTGCATTTACCAGAACTACCAGCTTTACACTCACAATGACAAGAGAATTGCTTATTATTATTAATAAATTTGATTTCCACTTTTATTTGATAGGGCAGTCCTTTAAAATTGCTAGTTTGAAGGCACGAGGCTGGTAAAATAACTGTTTTTTTACTTCTAGATATTATTCCACATGTTATTATGTGGTTTGCATCAAGAATAGCCTGCCCTTCAATTAATGGTCTCTTAAAATTACCAACTATCTCTATTACATCAACTAAGTCTATCCCCGTTCTTTCCGACATTTTGAAAATGCTACTAGCGCACCCTATAGTCGATTGCGCCCGCCTATATTCGAAAATTGATTTTAAAAAGTAATCCTTTTAAAGGTAATTCATCTCTCTAAAACTTTTATTCCAAAGAATTTGGACAGACGGTTGCACACAGCAAAAAAATACCTACAAGAATGTAGAGAAATGAAAAGTGTAGAGAATTTTGTAAGTTTTTTTTATACAAACATGTGTACACGGGCGTCACACCGCTGGGCGGGGGGACGCGCCCCATTCAATATTTTGGCAGGAGAGGACCCAATGTAAAAAATTATATAAAATCTGGTGCGTGCGCGCAACACACAACTTTCACTTACCAACTTACTTAGATTAGAAATTGACGTGTTTTGCTAATAATCATTTCCCAAAGTCACACATTTTTCTACATTCGTATCTTATTTTTGTTAATCGTTAAAGCCGTTTTTGAGTAAATAAAAAAAACACGTGAAAATTATATAAAATTTATTAAGTTAAGTCCCCCCTCCGGTTGATCAATTTTGATGAAATTTTTACAGTCGTATCTCGGGCATAAACATACATCATATACCCAGTTTGATCAAAATCGTTAAAGCCGTTTTTGAGTAAATAAAAAAAAACACGTGAAAATGAAACAAAATTTACTAAGTAAAGTCCCCCCTCCGGTTAATCAATTTTGATGAAATTTTTACAGTCATATCTCGGGCATATAAATAGATCAAATACTCAGTTTAATCAAAATCGTTAGAGCCGTAAACGTAAAAAGTTATTAAATAAAGTACCCCCTCCCTTTGAGCAATTTTGATAAAATTTTTGCTGTCGCATCGCGGGCATATACCTACACTAAATACCCAATTTCAAGTTCCCACGGTTTATAGTTTTTGAGCTAGTCTGTTCACACACACACACACACACACACACACACACACAGACACACACACACACGCACAGACCATTTCGCGGGACTTGGTTATTTCGACTCAGGGGGTCCCAAAACGTGTATTTCCGTTGAAAACCGGAAGTCGAAATTTTTCACGATCGCAATACTTCCACTTACTATATATTTCATATATAGGTAAGTGAAAGTAAAAATGCGATTTCGCGAATTTAAACAATTTAATAAAATATAAAAATAACAGATTTGATTTAATCTTGATCGTTAGTTAAACAATTAAGTTATAATTTTTAAACTAATTAGAAGATTTGGTTGCTAAAGTAAAAGATTCGATTTTGATCAAATTAAAAAATATTCTAAAATAAAAGAATCGACCACGGCCGTGGTCGAATAATTTTTTTAACTAACGATCAAGATTAAATAAAATCTTTTATTTTTATATTTTTTAAATTTGATTGGTTAAATTCGTAAAATCGCATTTTTATATAATTTTTTACATTGGGTCCTCCCCTGCCAAAATATTGAGGGGGACGGGTCCCCCCTGTCCCCCCCGGCGGTGACGCCATGCATGTGTATAAACTGTAGGACTGAGATATACTAAGATATAGACGAACTGATTACTGTAGGTGACTCAAAAAAATATCTAATATATATGTATATATCTAATATAGCGCGCAACACACAACTTTCACTTACCAACTTACTTAGATTAGAAATTGACCTGTTTTGTTAATTGCCATTTCTCAAAGTCACATATTTTTCTACATTCATATCTTATTTTTGTTTTTATTTGCTCTCTAAAGTACACTACACTTTTTTATTATTAAATACAAGATTTACTTGTGATAATTCGGCAAAGCAAGCATAATACTCCAAGTCGTCTGATGTTATAATTCTCTATGTAGTTGTTGGAAACTTCATTTAGTTACTATGAAACAAATAATTTCCATTAAATGAACAGAACGGCATTAATTATAAACAATGGTCCGTCATTAAAGCGCACTCCGCATGCGTGGACTCAACATGTTTTATTAGTTGACGGAATATTTTTCTTCTTTTCTCCTCTATATGTTTACTTGATTTTTTTCACATTTCATATTTAGCCATTTCTTATTTTTAGGCGTAACGAGAGAGAGTTATTGTCTCCAAATAAACAAAAAAACCTGATATTGTAGAAGAACTAATTTTCATTAAATATGAAGAATTTTATCAAAATTATTAAAGCCGTTTTCGAGATGATAAAAAAAAAGATAAAAATTGGAAAAAAAAGTTATGAAATAAAGTGCCGTTCGACCAATTTTGATGAAATGTTGGCTGTCACATCTTTGGCATATACATACTCGTACATCAAATACCCAGTTTGATCAAAATCGTTAAAGCCGTTTTTGAGTAAATCGGGAAAAAAAACGTAAAAAGTTATTAAATAAAATACCCTCTCCGTTTGACCAATTTTAATGAAATTTTTGCTGTCACATTGCGGGCGTATACATACACTAAATACCCGATTTCAGGTCAGTACGGTTTATAGTTTTTGAGCTAGTCTGTTTACATACACAGACACACACACAGACCATTTCGCGGGACTTGGTTATTAGGACACAGGGGACTCCAAAACGTGTATTTCTGTTGAAAACCGGAAGTCGAAATATTTCATGATCGCAATACTTACTCTTTACTATATATTTCGTACATAGGTAAGTGAAATTAATAAATATTTTTTTTAATAGTACAACAAAAGGTACAATGTGACCACACCCTTACAGTTACCCTATAAGCGGGCGCAAGAGACGGTGCTGCTTCTTTATAGGAACTAGAGAAACGGGGATAGAAGCCGGGCCAGCACCTGGGATTCATACGGTTTTTTGGCGTATTTAATTTATTTTTCCGTAATTAAAACCCGATTGAGCAAAAAATTATTTTAAAAATGTCTAATAGGTATTGCTCGGTCCCTCAGTGTTCAATTAGAAAATCAAAAGACGTGTCATTCCATTTATTTCAAAAAAATAAAAAGCTTCTTAAAGAGTTGATTGTAAAATTAAGAATAGATAAGCCTGTTTCGAAACATATGACGATAAGTAGTCTTCATTTCAATGAAATTGACTATATTTATCCAGGTAAATATTAGTAGTTGACATTTTATTATTCCAAAATGCTAGTTTTATGCAAATAACATTGGGACCATAGTGTCATAGATTTGTTTTTCTTTTTTAATTTTCCCCATTTTTGTATTACATCTGTTGTGCTTAATTGTTCCAAGTTTTCAATGCGATGCCTGAAAGTTTTGACATATAAATAAATAATATGACAAGGAAACTAAGCTGTCATGAAAATGACAGCTGCCATAACAATGATTGTATGAATAGGTAATTAATGTTATTACTAACCGAAAAACGTAAAGTTATTATGATGTAACTTGCATTTATCAGAACTACCAGCTTTACACGAAAATTGCTTATTATTAAATTTGATTTCCACTTTTATTTGATGGGGCAGTCCTTTAAGATCGCTTGTTTGAAGGCACAGGGCTTGTGAAATAACTGTTTTTTTACTTCTAGATATTATTCCACATGTAATTATGAGGTTTGCATCATTGATAGCCTGCCCTTGACTCAATGGTCTTTTAAAATTACCAATTATCTCTATCACATCAACTATGTCTATCCTCGTTTCTTCCGACATTTCGCAAAACTACTAGCGCACCCTATAGTCGGTTGCGCCCGCGAATAGTTTTACCAATTACCTCCTATTGATAATTAAGTAATATATGAAATAAATAATTTTTTTTCCTGCCTTGAGGGAAGGATAGAAGGTCCCCATTGCTCCCATTCCAATGATTAAGGATACGAAGGCACAAGTTCCATCACACTCACAATAGCTGACACCAAGGAGGCCAAGGCTTGGAAAAACTGATGCTGCAAAAAAAAAAAAATCATCTTCAATTAGTCCATTATTAATAATCGTCATCATTCATAATGACAATAATCAATAATAATTGTTAATAGATATCATAACATCACCATTAATACAAAATCATGTTCACTGAGGCCAACCCCTTTCAGATACTGATATTTTTGGAAAATGTAAAATCTTCCGACAATACGTGTTGAGAGAACTGTTGAGCCCCCAAAGGCGTCCGCAGGATTTCGTCTAGAGGGCACAGGCTGCTGAAATTTTGTTTATGGGGTAGGCTGCTAAAATTTTTGTCTAGGTCGTGAAATTCTTATGACAGGAGGAGGAGGTCGAGATATTTTGACTGTGTAAGGCTCAATTAATTTTTCAAATAGAATTAGGTAATTGATATTTGAAAATCAAAATATTTTTTTATATAATACTTCATAAATATAGTAAATAAATACGAATTTATTAAATTTTTAGTTTTTGTTTCTCATATTTTCTAGGGAGGGAGGCAGCTGTCCCCCCTGCGGACGTCCATATGATCCTCTCTTTGCGTAACAAGAAGAAATTAAAAATCGCCAGTATCTGCCACTTCTGATCATTATACAAATTTTATTTGGGTTGTTTGTTTTTATTTTTGTACTGTTTAATTTTATTTTATATCTCACTCGAGCATTATCCCACATTTTTTTTTTTTCAAATAACTTACTAAGTTTGACAGCAGGGTCATTTCATTTCAATTCAATATACAGTACAGTCTCGATAATCCGGCCCATATGGGACCTGACAACCGCCGGATTATCAATAATTTTCGGATTATTGGAAGTAAATTAAAAAAAACGTATTATAATGTAATATTTTTATAACAATTTATTATTTAACATAAAACAAAATACAATGTACAAATGAAAAATAGGTTCATATTAAATAAAAATGACTGAGAAAATTACATACATATGTTTTATGAAAAATAATCATTAATCTTTTTTTGTTTTTTTGCCTTAAACATTTTATCAAAAACGCATTCTTGCAACCTTGAATTTTTAATTGCAATTTCATTTGAAAAGGTTCCACGGCCGAAACATCACTAGATAATTTTTCCCCTGTGACAATTAAAAATCGGATTCCAAATCTTTTTTTTTAATTTATTAAGCCAGCCATCGCTTGCTCGAAAGTCGCCTTTCATTGTAATTTTTTCATAGAAATATTTTGCCTTTTCGCGAAGTATGTCTCCCGACAGAAACATAAAGCATTTTCCATTTCAGGACATTCACCTGTTTTAACTGTCTTTCATTCCTTTAAGTCACCCTCGGCGGTCCTAATAAACTGGAGGATTTTTTCGCGGTTGACTTTGATTTCGTATATCGTGGATTGTCCAACGCCGTATTTCCGTGCGAGGCTTGCAGTGGTTTCGCCTTTATCCAGATCATATGATATCCCGCTTTTGAAGCAAACTTAACGTTACGTGTTTCCTTTTTGTATACATTATACTACTCTGGTTAACAGCTTATTACTGAACGTGCCGGATAAACCAGCAGCCGGCCTATCGAGATTGTACTGTACTACTTGTATCAACTAGAACAATTGTGAAATATTACTGAGATATGTCTACCCATTTTTCAATTATTGGCCTCTAAAGCCCTCGAAAATATGCCCTGAAACAGAAAAAATCATGATTAAAAATAGCTAAAGAAGTTTTCCAAATGTGGCTATGACCATGAGGTTGACATCATTTTAAAGAGCATTCCATGCCATTTCATATGATATACAACATTGTATAGGTTGGTACTGACGGATTTTTTTACAAAACTTAATTCAATATTTAAATTTCAGTTTTCTCCAAAAGGGCATTTTTTAAAAAATATAAAAAATTTTTTTTTTTTTATAAATAGGCATATAATATCTACACATACAATAAAATATAAACTGGGATGAAAATTGCTTCATTACTAAAAAAATTGAAAACTATTGATAAAATTTCATAAACTTTATTCAAAATAATCATTAAAACTATGGCAATACTTACATTTCCATTATGAAAAACATGAAACAAATGATAATAAGGGTTCAACTAATAATCCGAGAGATAACAAACTAAATTTGGTCGTTATAACGCCAAAGTGAAGTAAGCGCCAAACTCTAAATTTTGAGACAACTGAATGTTAATTAAATTGAAAATTAAATAAAATTTAATAATTTTCGTTTCATTGATGTATTTTGCAGCAAATTGTCATCTTTAGTTTACCATAATATCATTGCCAAGCAGCAGAGTGCATTCATTTGTTCGATAAAGGAAAATCTGAAAGAACTGTCGTAATGTGTGATTTCTCTGAAAATTACAATGTAGTTCTTCAAGGTGAGCTACAGAGCTACTACTGGGGCATCTGGAATTTTTAAGAATTTTTAAAAAGCCAATATTTTTAAAGCAGTGTAGTGCTTTAAAGGGGGAACTTCTTCAACGACAGCTACAGACGACTCAAAATTTAGTAGAGAAAGGTGCTTAAGTGATATATAATCGACTTTCCTTACCTACAGTTGTTAAAAATACCCTGTTCCATGTAAGAGACATAATATTTTTTTTTTCAATCCAGTCTGAGAAGAAACCAGACCCGAAGGCGATAATGAGCATAAATACATAAGCCCCACCTAGGTACAAACCGTTCTGAAAAATCAAAGAATAAAAATGCTTTTGCTTTTATTTTTCAGTAATTTTCTAAATGTAATGTAATGTATAAATTAAGATTACTAATTAATTAAATTAATTGTCTAATTTTTAATTCGAATTTTAATTTAAAATTTAATTTTAATCAGAATTTTTAATTACGTTTCAAAGTTTTATAAATTAATATTACTATTAATTTTCTACTTGGTGCTAATATCAAACATTACCAGAACAAAATTAAAATCTAAAGGTTTAAATACATGATATAAGTGTAATAAATACAAAAAAAAAAAAAATCTGGTGTTATGTGCGCAACACAACTTTCACTTACGAACTTACTTAAATTAGAAATGGACGTGTTTCAATAATATGTAAACACCATTCCTCAAGTTCACACATTTATTTGCTTATATTGTATATCTCCAGAATGTTTGTATAGCAAAATTTAAAAGTTCTCAGTACTTTTAAACAGCGATTTATTATTGCTTTTTCTTTTTTTAATGACCTAATTTCATTAACAGTCGAGTTTGTTTTGTTTTTTACAGCAGTTTAGGGTTGAATAAAAGTGTTTATTTTCATATGGGAAATAAAATTTTGGCTGTCACATCGCTGGCATATACATACATCAAATACCCAGTTTGATCAAAATCGTTAAAGCCATTTTTGAGTAAATAAAAAAACACGTGAAAATGAGACAAAATTTATTAAGTAAAGTGCCCCCTCCAATCAATTACTTTTGACTGTCACATCGCGGGTATATACATCCATCAAATACCGAGTTTAATCAAAATCTTTAAAGCCGTTTTTAAGAAAATCGAAAAAAGTGAAAGTTGAATAATGATTTTTTTGCAGCCAAATCGCGGGCGTATACAAACACTAAATACCCAATTTCAGGTCAGTACGGTTTATAGTTTTTGAGCTAGTCTGTTTTCACACACAGACCATTTCGCGGGACTTGGTTATTTGGACTCAGGGGACCCCAAAACGTGTATTTCCGTTAAAAATCGGAAGTCGAATTTTTTCACGATCGCAATACTTTCCCTTACTATATATTTCGTATATAGATAAGTGAAAGTAAAAAAATTACAACTATTTTCATTAAATAAAAAATCTTTGAAAAATCAATAAAAGTATTTAAGAAAAGTAAGATTATTAGAAATTCCTGTGCCTTACCCCGATCCCTACTTTGTTTCACCCTTGACAGATAAATTAAATTTACCCAAAGTGGTTATATCTTACTATTCTGATGTCAATTCCCAATCCCTCCCAGCCCATTCCTTGACCACTTCCTCCACAATTTCTTCCACAAATACCATAGCCGTCTCGGAAACCCTACGTAAACTAATAATCCCTTCTTCCATATCTATTACTAGTTACTCTGTCAACTGTCCTTGTCGTTTGGACTGAACTAGAGGAAGAGTCGGTCATTAGCTCATGATAGATAGCTTGAGCCTAAAACTCCTCCTAGAATCTCCCCCCCTGAGTCAGTCCTCATTTGAGATACCATTTCATTGAAATCTCCTATGATGCTTTTTCCATACTTTACGTAACAGTATATCACCTTACTAAGTCGATACGATTTGATCCTCCCTTTGAATCTTCCCTTTTAACCGTTGTCCCTTTATTCAGTAACGTAAACATTGCCGTTGATCTTAATACGAATCTGCTCTCGGAATATGTTAACAGTTCTTACCTTACCTTACCAACCTAATTCACTCTCTCGATCTCTTCTGAGTACCATACCAACCAACCCAACACACCCAGTTTACCAGCACTGGGAATTCCTGAGAGTAAGATGGTCAATAACGCCTCGGTTTACAACTGTGGAAAATAAAGTGATAGATATTTAGGTAAAGGGTGGGAAAGCTCGTATATTGGCTCTGAGAAAAAGTCCTGAACCAATTACTATGGCTTGAGTTTTAGCTGCTTTTAGCGTTAATCCATTTATGATTGCCCAGGCATTGATCCGATCTAGATCATCAAGAGTTTTGGTAACACTGCTGATACGTCAGAAGGAGAAAAGTATGAATAGATTTGGGAGTCATCGGCATAAATGTTGATGATGAGAGGAACAATGATGCATTGATTTATAGAGGTCATGAATATAGGAGTTAAAAAGAGTTGAAGATATGCCTGGGCCTTTGAGAATTTATACATGTATGTAGAAAAGGAAACAATAAGCCTGATCAAATATTAGATCACTTTTTTAAAGCGATATTGAAAATATTATGATAGGAAAATTACTATTTAATATCAAAATTATATTTTTTAATTAAACTAGTAGCTATTAAAAAAAGATCAAATACTCACACTTTTGACATCAAATCCCAGAACAGAAGCCATGAACTTCGGGATGTTGTTTACCATAATGAATAAACCCCAGCAGTGTCCCCAAAGGCCGATAGCCAGAGCATAGACTGGCATATTAGTAGCGATTTGTTTCCAAGGCATGTCAAAGAAGCTTACTTTCTGTTAATGGATAAAATGATAAATAATTTGTGAAACTATTTTTATTTGTTTATTTTTATTTTTTAATAAAAAAGTAGTGTCTTTATCGATATTTACAAATTTACCTGTTTTTTCCCGGATGATTCGAAGTATTCATCCAACTTTTCTTTTTCTTTATCTTTCAATAGACCTTCAGGACATAGAGTGTGATTATCATAGGTCATAAAGAAAAAGACCAAAGACCAAACAAATCCTACGCCACCGTAAAAGTAAAATAACCATTCCCACCTTTCTTGCCCTAAAGCGTTCAGAACAAATCCTGTTATGGTTACGGAACCGAAGTTTCCCATATGAGCACCTGTGAATGAATTTAACATAAAAAAAGTTGTCCTTTACCATTAATAATGATTAATCAACTAAAATATCTGAATAACTGCTTGTTTCGGGGGAAAACATTTTTGATTTCCCAACATTTGAGTTTTTTAGTTAAATATTTATTTGCTCGAAAACATTTTTTTTTTCAGATATATGATTCAGTTAACGTCTTACATACCAGCGAAAACAAAAGTTCCAAGTCGCCCTCTTTCACTTTTAGGGACCCATATCGCCACTATTGCATGAAGTGCGGCATAAAACGCACCCTGTGAAAAATATTGTTACACAAAGTCATAAAAGATAATTACATTTTGTTTCAGTACATTACAT